>OY856414.1:74273700-79073700 GCA_963693085.1 Alisma plantago-aquatica | reverse complement strand
AAAGTCCTAACCTTCCACTTGTAAGAACTTCTGACTTAGCTTTTACAGAGGTAATAAGATTGATAAGACCATGGTACGAGGACAAAACATGTTATAGATACATACATGTTGAGCATACTGAACCCCTTTTGTTTAAAAGAAGGGAGGAAATGACCCAATAACTGAGGAAGACTCGATAGGATGTATGAAAGTCACATCCCAATAGGGTAAAAAGGCAAAAGGAACGACATGAAACAACCAGACTCTATGTGTTAAGTCAACATGAAATGGTAGATGACCGTGAGGGTTAACAGCCATATAGAGCTTTTCGATTTTGATATGCCGCTATTGATTTTATCTGATAAACATAAGGGGGATTGTTTTTATTGACTTCTCTATTGTTTTCCCTATAGGAACACAGGGGAGAAATGATGAAAGATAGAATTTATATTTTGTTTAGTATTCTTTTAAATGCTTTATAATTACTCTTGTCTATGTGAAAGAGAATGAGGCATAGAGGCGATGCTTGAAGAAAATCCAGCGATGCTAAGTCCTATGCTTTGATAATATGAAAAGTAAGGAATAGATTGTATCTCTCTGATTACTTTGATCAAGTAACCATTTTAAGACAATCCATTAAGCCTAACAAGACTAGAAATATGCAATAAGTGTTTTCATCACATCCTAAGTGCAGTAAATTGGAATATGAGGTAATCTCAGATCAATCTGTGTGTATGAGTAAGTAAAAAGTATAATCCTCATGATAAGAGGAAGGAGAATTAGGGAGATGACCCCTACTCAATAATGTATGTGAGAATAGTAAGGATCATTTCCATATTCATTTCCATAATATGGAAATGAGAAATGTGATGAAATTATAGAATGTTCATAAACATGTTAGACAAAAACAAAGAAAAGAATGAAACAAAATAGGGATTTCTAAGTGAACATTCCCAAATACATAGGGATTGCTAAGTGAACTTTCCCAAATACATAGGGATTTCTAAGTGGATTTCCCTAACTAATAAAGGATTTCTAAGTGAATTTTCCCAAATACATAGGGATGGCTAAGTGGACTTCCCTAACTAATAAAGGATTGCTAAGTGGACTTTATTAACTAGACAAGGATTGCTAAGTGGACTTCCCTAACTAATAAAGGATTGCTAAGTGGACTTTTCCTAACTACACAGGGATTGCTAAGTGGACTTTCCTAACTAATAGAGGATTTCTAAGTTGACTTTCCCTAACTAGACAGGGATTTCTAAGTGGACTTCCCTAACTGATAGAGGTTCCTAAGTGGACTTCATCAGCTCAATATATGTTTCATCTTTGATGAACAACCTTGCGTAATGATGGGGGTAGTTCCTTTATGTTCCTTCCTTTCATGAACATGTAAATCAAGTGAGTTTTATGACACTTGATGTCATGAGTTAGGATCGCTCATTTGATGGGTACTTAGGAAAGTATCAGTTTGTTTGGGACTTTAGTTCCAAAATTAAGATATGTGTAATATATATATATATATATATATATATATATATATATATATATATATAGTGTCTTAGGTTAAAGAACGATCCTTTTGTATGTTTAACTTTGGTATTAGTAATGAGGAGATGGAAATGATTAGGATGTCATGAGTTTTCAACACATGTGAAGAATACCAAGATGAGGAATTTTGGTACTCGAGATGTGTTAGATGATATGAGAAATTAAGAATATAACTTCTGATAAAATGAATAATGTTTTGTAACTTAGAAGGGCCAACCTTGAGATAACTATAGTATGAAGATCATACGTTAGGGGTTTATGATATGCATAAACATAACATCGATAAGGAGGTACTAATTGAAGGAACAATTGAAGAGTCATTTTAAGAAAATATTATCAAGCTAAAAATGATTCCTTAAAAATATCCCTATCTAGATCTGTTGAGGGAACTTATACCTAATCTCTAGAGATACCTCCGAGATAAGTTCTTCTTTGACAAGTACCCTCTCCTTATGACAAGAAAATAAACAACTAGCGGAATGGTTGATATAAGTCATAAGAAGGCTAGTGTTGAACAAACATATTAGACTGGTACAATAGAGGTATGATTAGACTTGTAGCCTCAAATGACGGACAAAATATAACTCTGGTCCGGGAAGGACAGTTAAGTATTACAGATTCTATAATAATTCTATGTGAAAGGATCTTGTACTGGTCAAAGTTTTGTAGTATCTCCATGACATCAAGATGATATGTGGACACTTTTTGATATGATGCACGAACAACAACTGTCTCCCTTTAGTTGGACTTTTGGGGATGAAATCCTTGTTAGGGGTTTATAATTGTAACACCCCTGACTTGGGTTATGGCATAACCCTAGCTATTTTGCTTATGTAAGCTGCTTACAACTTGTATTTATCTTTTGTGAAAAGTAATTGAGGCCTTTGTGGAGTTTATTCTAAAAAATTGAGCTTATATGCAAACTATGTGTGCATTAAATGATAATCTAAGTGAAAAGTACCATTTACCCAAGATAAGGGTCATGTTGCAAATGTTACATGTTTAATATATTCTAAATGTTTTTATGTCATGAAAGATAATATGATGCTAAGTGGTGGCTTGTGCAAATCCTAAACCCTAAGTGAGAACTTGTGTAAAAATGCTAAGTGCTTGGTGCATCGATTGTAGTACAATTTGCAATGTGTAGGGCTAATGTGTAATTTACCACCTCTACATTGTTTTTACTCTTACTTAGTGCTACCTAGAGGAAAGAGAAAGAAGGAGGAAATATGTTTGAAGCATCTTGAAGTGTTAGTACTCTTAATAATGAAGAAAATCAGAAAAGGCATAAGTTGAAGTCATACACATGAGCCACATTGATTGAAGACTATGGAAAGGAGCCCCTATCGTCCATAGATCCATAAGGAGGGCATCCTATCGGTTTTGTGGAGCCTTGGTTTGTCCCATAACTGGCATGGCACTTCAAGGGAGATTAAGGCATCAATTTTCTTTTCCTTGGAAATGATGGAGTGGAATATAATAATAAGTTAGTGGAGGAAAGCTTGATGTAGGAGACAACTCAAGAGTCACCCCTTATATTATTTAACCTTTTTTCATGGCAAGATGATAGCGGCATGCATGCAAGAGCATGTGTCGACCTTGCATGGCTAGGTGGCATGAAGCACCTTAAGTTAGTGACACCTACGACACTCTTTTCTATAAACCTCAAGTATAAATACCTTCACCTTCATTTGTTGGCAAGATTTTCAGATCTAGCAAGTGCTCTTTTCTCTTGTATCATGCAACACCACTTCTTTTTCCGCCCAAGGTGAAGAGGGTTGAGTGGTATCGGCCAAGGAGGAGAGATATCGGCCAAGGAAGGTTGAAGCAACCAATTAAGGTGATATCACCCAAGATGATGAAGGATATATGCAAAAAGCTTGGACCCCAAGTCTTGGAGCTTGGAGAAGGTCCACCTTCAACCTTGGGACGTAAGGAAGTGAATCTTGAATATTGGAAGCTCTTTGAAAGGCAGTTTATATAACTTAAACCCTTGAATATTATTTATCATTTCTTCAATGTTATTCAAATTGATGATTATTTGCAAATTTGGGTTTCCTATGATCAATTGATGTAATCATGAGTTCCAAAATGTAATTAGGATTGTTATCCATAGTTTTAGATAAGATTAATGATCTTGAGGTTGATGATGATGACATCATCATTGGATACCCGATATCAGTTGATCACTCTTGAACAACCCGATATGGGTTGGAGATCTTGTAACCCGACATGGGTTAGAGACTTGGGAAAACTGATATGGAACCCAATATGAAAACTTGCCCGACATGTAGGAAGGTCATAATAGGTCTTATGGATGATACAAAGGATCTTTATCTATTACTTGTACTTAGTACAAAGGTGAAACAATACCTTATACCCGATATGAGTAAAACCCTAGAACAAGTATGGGTGGCTGATATGTTGCCCAATATGGACAGTCGATATGTTGCCCAATATGGGTGGTCGATATGTTTCCCAATATGGATGACTGATATGTTGCCCAATATGGATGGTCGATATGTTGCCCAATATGGATGGTCGATATGTTGTCCAATATGGATGGTCGATATGTTACCCAATATGGATGGCCGATATGGTGCCCCAAGATGGTGCACGATATGGTAACCTATGTGGGTGTACGATATGGTAACCTATGTGGGTGCACGATATGGTAACCTATGTGGGAGCACAATATGTAACCTATGTGAGTGCACGATATGGTGATAGGGGATATGCCCTATACTCGATACGAGGATGTGGTTATACCACATGATCAAATTGAATACTTGACAAAATGATATATATCTTCAAATACAATAGAATGACATTATCAATCATACTACTTGACATGGTAGGCATGTCCTGAATTATTAAGATTAACTAAGCGATAAATATGATCTATGTAATATTGAGATGCAATGAGCTTAACTCAGTTGATCTTAAAGATGTGAACTAAGTAATTTACATCCTAGTGAGGATGAGAGAGAAAGTAAGACTTGAAAGATAAGTATGTGATTAGAATACACTAATACTCCTGAGATGAGTGGAGTATGAGTTAGGCATGGTCATGAAATCTTAAAACCCTAATTGGTTAATTATAACCCAAATTCATTAGGGAGGATGTGTTCCTTAGCACTTCATGGTTAGAATCATATGTTGAGATGGTTGATAACATTATATAATAATCATGCAAGTATCCCTAAGTAATAAGCATGGCTAAGTAAGAGCTATGTGGCTATGTGCTATAGACTCAATCAACTATGTGGACTATGTGAACAAATATCCGGGTCTAGTGATCTATAGATAATGATCATCTGCTAAGTGGTAACAATACTCAGTGATGAATTAGGGGTTTGAATACCCAGGTATGATAGTGATGTAAGATTGAGACTCTAAGTGACTTATGTGTCTCAGTGAATATGAAAGTATTTGCTAAATGCATTTATGCTTTCTTTTTAGCAATTTATATAATGTTTGCTAGAAACATTGGTTGATGAATTAATACTTTCATACATCTTGATAAGACGGACATTATACGTGTTCTTTATATTTCTTTTTAAGTAAATAGATGTTTCATAATTCTGTCTAGTTTTATATTATTTCCTTTGATAATAATATTGTTGGCAGAGAGTTATATCTCTAGCTGGGTCAATAGTCTCACCCCGTGGGATACATAATTTTTAGGTAAGATGTGGACGAGGGACTAAGAACTGAGCTGTAGAAGAAGGAGTGTATCAACAAGGGTCATAGTTGTATATCAGGTTGAGTCCACTGTCTGTAATGTCCTATATATAGAAGTCCTATGTGTCGTCTCTGTACTCTCAGGTCCTTGGGAGATAATCTTAGTGGTTTTCACAAGCAACATGTGGTTTTGGTTTGTTTATCTCAAGGATTTTATGTTGTTACTGTGTGTGTTAAAGCAAAGCAACTAGTGCTTGTTATCTTCAAGAAGAGACAGAACACTTAATGTATAATGTGAACCATGTGTATATGAGACTTTGGTTATTTTTGTAATAGTTTTCTGGAAGATGGACCTATGTGCAAAATGGTTTTAAATTTTAGTGTTTTTGTTAGTCCGCTATTTATGGTTATTCTTCTTAATTAGTAATGATTTGGTTGTCAGTTTGATGACAATCGTTTCAATAAAGTCATAGTCTCTCATGTATTCCAGCCACCTCCTATTCCTCAAATTTAGGTCTTTTAGAGTCAAGATGTACTTTAGACCTTTATTGTCTATGAGGATGTTGAATGTGTCATCATAGAGATAATGGACCTAAATTTATAGGAAATACATGATAGATGAAAGATCATGGTCACATGTGGGGCGGTTGACCTCATTTGGTTTTTTTGTTTGCAAGAAAAGGAAACTACCTTACCTTCCCGTGTCAGCACAAAACCAAAACCAAACCTTGAAGAGTTGGTGAAAATAAAGAACCCATCATTCCATAAAGCAAGTGTCAAAATAGGATAAAAATGACTCTAGAATTGAGCTCCTAGAATCCCGACTCATACGATTCATACCAGACAAATCGTTCCCCTTCTTGAGTCAAGTTGGTGAGGGGAAAGGTAATCGAGCTAAAGTTTGGGAAGAAATGCTGACAATAACATTCTAGGCAAGGAAGTTGTGGATGTAACACATCAAATTTTATACACATTAACATAAGTAGAAGCATCAATTACTAACTCATAATATTGTGGGGGTATCACAATCCTTGAATATCATGCCAAAGAAATAATTGAAAACTTAGCTAACACATGATCACTTTTCATTTCTCATTCTCACACTATATACATAAAAGGAGACCTTATGACATAATGATTTTTTGGTTCAAAATCTACACATAAGAACTATCCTTAATACATTAAAAATAATTGAGGTGGATAATGGCAACCACCAGGGCACTCCTAGTCTTTCATTAGGTTTTGCATGTCCTTGGCCTGATGTCCTCATCCTCCTCTGCTATTTACCTAAGAACATCCCATCCCAAACCATGCATTGGAAAATTAATAATCAGTAGGTGGCATGTGTATTCTAACATATATGAAATAACTGAAATAAGAAAAGGCTACACATTACTCTTAAACATTATGCATGAAAAAAAAACACTTAAAATCTATTTAAAACATGCACATTAACATAAATTCTTTCTTTAAGCTTAGTTCTTATCTTTTTACATAACTTATACTGGAGACTTGTACTGTGGTACCTGGGTCTCATGAGCTGCACTCTGGTTCCTGGGTCATCTTATTTGAATCTGCCAACACTAAGGGTTTGGGCCTCATTACCTGCATTAAGTGTCTGGGTCATGTCTCTTGAGTTGACCTTCCCTAAGGCCTATGTCTAACTCCATAATCAGGTGTCAAATTAATTCTTATCTTTACCTAAATATTATTTATAAAAATAACTTGAATCATGAGTACTTAATATGATTACCATGATTACTTAAGGACTTAAGTTAATCATCTTGATTATAGGAAAATTGTGTATTTTATCTTGAGTTAATAAAGTCCCTCTCCTGAATGCACCTTAGTGCTCATAAGTATGATTAAGGCTCAGATAAGTTCGGTTAAGGCTCACATAATGCTCCCACATAGTTCATAAGGCCAATTAAGGCTTACATAATGCTCCCAAAGAGCTCATTAGGTTGATTAAAGCTCACTTAAACATGATTGAGAAGACTATATTAACCTAACATGATCTCTTAATCTTTGACATGACTTACATAATTTATTAATTCATTAAACATTATTATCATCATCTCTTAATTCATTATCATGGTAATGATACATAATATTTAATTTGAAATCATAAACATGAACACAATATAAAATGTAACTTCCTAACATGAACATGATTTTCCATACTCATATAAACCATGAATAGTTCACTTAAAAACATAGACATGTAAACATTCTAAGAATAATAAATATCAAATACTTGTGGGTATTGACCACTTACTTCTATCACTAGGAACATTCCTCATAATGTTTACCAGATCCTATCCCTTAATCAACCTGTGATAATAATATAAGTTTTCATAATTAGGTTATCTAACCCTAATTATGCTAGGTATAACACCATGAAAACTCCATCAAAACATGTTTTGTAACCTATCCCATTGTCTAGATCTCAAAAGAATGATCTATATGGGTCATGATAAGATGAGGCATGTAGCACTTTATATGAATTTCTAAAGCTTAGTCTATAATCAGCCAATAATAAACAATATAAGCACTTGAAAGGATTTCTTTAAAAACATTGAAAGCTTAGCTATTAATAGAAGGTGTATGGACTGATACAGCCTTCCATCATTTTTCTCAAATAGGCATCACATGGACATATGTGGTCAAAACTCATTTTAAACCAATGTGCACTTGTTGACCAGATAAACATTTCCCAAATTTTCCCTAGGTACTACGTCACACATATGCTAAAAATGTGAGGGCAGAAAGGCCATCTCAAGACCTAGATTCTTCCTTGATGAAACATGGTGGGAGAGGCATGCCTGGAGCTTCTGACCCCCGATCAAAAAGGGAGGCCATGATTCAACTTTGCAAAACATCTCTCCCCAGATCCTCTCTAAATTATATCAAAGTTAGGGACCTTATTCTAAGTCTCATTGGAGCCCAGGGTCTTCGTCCTTGCCATGTCACCATGGAACAAGGAAGTAATGAAGTAGACTAGAGATTAATGTCTGTCAACACAAATCTGAAACCTGAATCAATATTGTGGAAGCCAACCAAAGACAAGTAGATACTCAATAATGTAAGGGCATGTTGTAAATCTAATAAAACTAATGTGATTTGTAGGAAGAAAAGCTTTAAAGGTCAAAACAAATAAATGATAATGTTGTCGTCGAATCTTACATTCAGGGGTAGATTCATACTTGCAGTATCTTGAAGAATATTTTTGAAGGAAAATTTTAGTGAAAATAACACATAAAATCCTTGATGGCCATCACCATCTATGGCAATGTATCTAGGATGGGAAATCCAACTAGAGAAAAAACCATCACTCAAAAATGTATGTTAACCGAAGATGATAGACTTAGAAGCTTACTAGATCTTTGATTGAATAGATATGGTCAGAGTTGCTAGATTAGGATCACCTCTGCTAGAGATATGAGTCATAGATCACAAAGGCACTACTATTGACCTTTGGATCAATTGGTGTCAGCAGGTGATTTCTTGATGTCTGACAGATCTTAGAGGTCCATTATTTCCCTACTTCAATGGATTGGATCCTTATCTTCATGTATATGTTAATGGAAGCAGAAGGATATGAGTTGGGCATTTCTTCTAGGAATTAAGTCAGTACTCAATTTTGGTTCTATATGTATGAGATGACCTCCTAAAATCATTGCTGGTGAGAAATATGGGTTACATGGGGTGTATAGGGAGAGATAGGGTTCATGAATTGGTTGATGGTTGTTGTCCATCAACGTTGGAAAATCTCTAGGTAGAAGATGAGGTCCAGACCTCTAAATCTGGATCCAACGACTCTGGAAGATCCTGAGATAAAACAACACCAGCGTGACACATACTGAACATTGGTGAATAACCAGAAACCTAGGTACCTTCATTTTAATTGACTGTATGAGTAGATAACTAGGTCAAAATACATGTCATTGTCTTCTTTTCTTTTTCCTATCCATTAATATAGGTAGGGTCATCCTATTTAAATGAAACATACCATTCTTGCTAAATTGAATATAGAGAATTTAATAATACACTTAGTTCTTCCATTTCAGATAGGGAATTATATAATTTACATGATTAGGTACATAGGATGATTATCACATTAATGAGTGTAAAAAGGAATTTATAATACTAAAATTTGATGGAATGTCTAATATATGATGAAGTACTTCAATGTTAGAAAAGAAAACATAATATGGATGAATGTTGTGTCATTTTTAATTTAAACCTTCATTTATCATTATTGCATACTTAGGTCTAAGTTGTTTACATAACTAAACTAAGATGTAACATGAGGTTGAATCATGTAGAAGTCATATTAGGGTTTTACATCACTACCAAAAACATTAACTTGGAAAGTTGGAATTATTGGGCATGTTTATTTTAGAGTAAATTTCTAAGGATGCTACAATTCTACCCACCTCAAAGAAACTTTGTCCTTGAAATTTGCATGCACTAACATGGTACTACCCACATTAGAGTTTTACCTATATGTATATTAGTACTTTAATCTTGTCATTAATACTCATAATTTTTCACTAACATGTTCATAATGTGACATTATCATTGATAACTAAATCCTCTCTGACATTATTTTCAATACTAACTCATGACATTATCTGCTATGATACCAAGTTTTAACAGCCCGAAGTTTATTCACATTTTTATGAGCGGAATCATGAATTCCTAACTCCTAATATTGTTGGGTATCACAATCTTTGAATATCATGCTCAAGAAATAATTGAAAACATAACCAACGTATGATCACTTTTCATGGCTCATTCTCATAGTATATAAATAAAAATCGAGCTTATTACATATTGAAGACATGGTTCAAGATATAAACATAAGAACTATCCTTAATACATTAGAACTAACTGGGGTGCATAATGGCACCCCACCAGGGAACTCCTAGTCTTTCAATAGGTCTTCCTTGTCCTTGGCATGATGCCCTCATCCTCCTCTGCTATGTACTTGTGGACATCTTGTCCCCAACCATGCATTGGAAAATCAATAATTAGTAAGTGGCATGAGTATTCCAATATATACGAAATAACTGGAATAAGAAAAAACTACATATTATTCTTAAACAGTATGCTTGAAAAACTTACACTTAAAATCTATGTAAAACTTGCACATGAACCTAAAATCATTCTTTAAGCTTAGTTTATTATTTTTACATAACTTATGTTGAGGACATGTACTCTGATACCTAGGTCTCATGACCTACATTGGTGCCTGGGTCATCGTATCTGAATTGCCTGCACCTAAGGGCCTGGGCCTCATGACCTACACTAAGGGCATGGGTCATGTCTCTTGATTTGACCAACACTAAGGCCTAGGTCTAACTCCATAATCTGGTGTCAACCTAATTCTAACATTAACTTAAATATTATTGTATGAAATAACTTGAAACATGAGTACTTAACAAGATTAACATGATTACTTGAAGACTTAAGTGAATCAATATGATTACAAGAAAATTGCATATTTTATCTTGAGTTATTATAGTCCCTCTCCCGAATGCACCATAGTACTTATAAGGCTAGTTAAGGCTCACAAAAAGTCGGTTAAGGCTCACATAATGCTCCCACAGAGCTCATAAGGTATGTTAACTCTCACATAATGGTCCCAAAGAGCTCATAAGGCCAGTTAAGGCTTAGTTAAACAAGATTGAGAGGACTATATTAAACTAACATGACTTCCATAATGTCTTAATCAATTAAACATTATTATCATTATCTCGTGATTTATTAGCATGGTAGTGATACATAATATTTCATTTGAAATCATTAACATGAACAAAATATAAAATTTAACTTCCTATCATGTACATGATTTACCATACACATATAAATCATGAATATTTCACTTTAAAACATAGACAGGTGAACATGCTAATAATAATAAATATTAAATACTCATGGATATTGACCAATTACTTGTATCACTAGGAACATTGCTCCTAATATTTCTCTAATTTTATCTTTTAACCAACATTTGATGATAACATAAGTTTTATTAATTATGATATTAAACCCTAATTATGCTAAGTCTAACAACATGAAAACACCATTAAAACATGCTCTGTAACCTAGTCCATTGGCTAGATCTCGAAAAAACAATCAAGATTCATATATGGGTCATGATTAGATGAGGCTTGTAGAACTTTGTATGAATTTCTAAAGCATAGTCTCTAGTCAGCCAATCTAAAAAAGATATAACAACTTGAAAGGATTTCTTTAAAACCCTAAAAGCTCATCCCTTAAAAGAAAGCGGATGGACTTATACGCCCTACCATCATTTTTCTTTATTAGGTGTGATAGTGGCATACGTGGTCAAAACTAATTTTAAACTAACACACAATTGTTTACCAGATAAACATTTCCTAGATTTACCCTAGGTACTAAGCCACACACATGTTGAAAATGCGAGGGAAGAAAGACCATCTCAACACCTACCTTCTTCCTCTATGAACCATGGAGGGAGCAGCATGCCTGCTTCTGACATCCGATCAAAAGGGAAGCCCATGGTTCAACTTTTCAAAACACCTCTCTGCAGATCCTCCCCAAACTATTTTGAACATAGGGGCCTTATTTTGAGAGTCATTGGATCCCAGGGTCTCCGTCCTCGCCATGTCTTCATGGTTGAAGGAATTGAGGAAGGAGACCAAAGATGAATTTTGTCAACACAAATCTAAAACCTGAATCAAGACCATGGAATCCAACTGAAGATGAATAGATACTTAGTAATGTAAGGGCATACTAAAAACCCAATAACACTATTATGATTTGCAAGAAACAAAGATTTAAAGGTCATAACAGAGAAACGATAATGTAGTCATGGAAACTTACATTCTAGGGTTGATTTATACTAGTGGTATCCTGAAGAAGAATTATGAAGGACAATTCTACTCAAAGTGATACATACAAGACTTGATGACCATCGTCATCTGTGGTGAGGTAGATAGGATCAGGAATCCAGCTAGAGCAAAAATCATCACTGGGAAAAGTATGTTAACATAAGAGGACCATACTTAGAAGCTTATTGGATCTTTAATTGAAGAGATATGGTAAGAGTTTCTTGATTAGGATTGCCACCTCTAGAGATAGGATATGGAGATCACAATAGCACTACTATTGACCTTTGGATCAATCGAAGACAAGAGGAGCTTCCTTGATGTCTAATGAAGCTTAGAGGTTTGTGTTGGCTAAATGGACATCATTTAATCCCTTTGTTTTGATAATGACAAACATTTCATTCTTGTGGATCTAACGTGCTACTTGAGTGTTGTAGGAATAAGGTGGATGATAAATACTTGGAAGATCTATATGCTAAAATTGTTTTAAGTCATGAATGTAATCAAATGTAAAAACTTGTACAAATATATAATGTACAAGTACTTAGATATCATGTAAATCAAGCGTTAGATCTTCCCTAGCCAATCACAACACTTAGATAGGTCATCCCCTACAATAGTGTCACAAATGCACACTCATACACACACTTATTACTTGGTTTAAAAATATTGAAACAGGGTCAATCTCGGTCGACAAACTTCTCGACCGAGACACTCTCGGTCGACAAACTCTTCGACCGAGAATGACCCAGGTAGCCGTTAGGCACAGTAGACAAGGTAGTTGGAAGTTGGAGTAGAACATTGTACATACTTGCTCCAGACAGTCCCTCGGTCGATAGGACCTCGAAAGAGAAGGACTCTCGGTCGACCATTCTTCGACCGAGAAGAGTTCTGTCTGCACTTTTCAGAATTAATTAACTAGTCATTGCTAATGCAACTAATGGATACCTAACAGCTAGTTAAGCACTAAGAACCCCCTAGAAAGTGTCTAGAACATCCTTAAGCACTTGTAGGCCATTCCTATAAATAGGACAAGCCTTAGGACACCCTAACACACACTTGTGCAATACTTGAGCTTACATACTTGCAATTGGCAATCTTTTTTGAGCAATTGAGCAACATTAGCATTGACTACTCATTTCCCTTGCTCCAAATTCGTGTCCTATAGGCTAGCATCTCCTATCCACTAAATGTACACTTCAATACTCATTGGTTAGGAGATCAATACGCTTGATATAGGCAAATCAAGCCTTGTGCTTCAAAATGGTAATTGTAATTTCCATTTCCTTTGTTGTTCTTTCTTATTCTTTGTACTCTCCTAGCTACTCCTAGGGTTGGAAGCTATGGATTGGAGAGGGTTTGATCTTCTTGTTGAAGAAGGAGATCTTTGGACTACTTCCAAAAGGTTGTTGCAACGGGAAGCTACTTCAAGAGGAAGGCTACTTCAAGGGGGAGCTTGAAGTTACTTCAAGAAGGTTGCTTCAAGGTTGGTGCAACTACTTCAAGGTGAAGGATGTCCAAAGGGTGCAGAAAGTATTGTAATTTTATGTAAAATCCTTGAGAGGTAATAAAATTTAATACTTTCAAAATCCTAGATGGGTAAGCAACCAGGTAGTGGATTGACTACCTTAGTATTTGCTAAGGTTGGAACCACTCTAAACACCTTGTCTCCTTCTTAATATTTCAATTGTGGTTGTTTGAGTTAAATTATCATAAAACATTCATAAAACTCTATTCACCCCCCCTCTAGTGGTTTTTCAATTGGTATCAGAGCAGGGCTTCAAGGAACTCTAACAAAGTCTTGAAGAATGAGTGACGGGTTGCTCAACAACCTCAACTTGGAAGGAACACTTGTGGCTAGACCTCCAGCTTTTGATGGCACTAACTACACCTACTGGAAGAGGAGAATGCAATTTTACTTCCAAGGAATCAGCTGGGACTTATGGAGAATGGTATCAACTCCTTATGAACTTCCTCAAATGGAGTATGCAAATTGGGATGCTAATACGGTAAAGGCTGCCCAAATGAATGCAAAAGCCGTAAGTATACTTTATTGCTCAATTTCCATTGGTGAGTTCAATAGAATATCAAATTGTGAAACAACTTATGAAATATGGAATAGACTTTCTATAACATATGAAGGAACTATTCAAGTTAAGAATTCTAAAATTGGAATGCTTAAATAGAAATTTGAACAATTTCGTATGGATCAAAATGAATCTATTAGTGAAATGTATGCAAAATTTTCTTCTATTGTAAATGGTTTGAATGCTTTAGGCAAAGTAATCGCTGAAGAAGATCAAGTATCAAAAATCCATAGGTCTCTTCCTCCCAAATACAAGCCCAAGGTGACTGCTATTGAAGAAGCAAATGATCTCACCCGGCTAAGGATGGAACAACTTATTGGCAACCTAGAAGCACATGAGGCAAACTTGGAGGAAGAGGAACGGAGAGAGCGTGAACTGCAACAAGGAAGAAAGAAAGATATGGCTCTAAAAGCTTCAAAGATCACCATGCAAGAAAGTGATGAAACAAGTGAAGAAGAAGGAGAAGAAGCCCTAATTGTTAATGGTAAGAAATATAGAAGATTTAAATCTAATAGAATTGCTAGTTCTTCTTCTTCCCCTCCTAGGTGTTTTGAATGTGTAAAGAAAGGACATCTCAAAAATGAATGCCCTAAAGAAAAGAAAGGAAAGAAAAGCTCATCCAAGAAGAAGGGAGAAAAAGCTTATAAAGCTGCGTGGGATGAATCAAGTCAAAGTGAAAGTGGAGAAGAGAATGTAGAATGTCTCATGGCAAAAGAAGATGATGATGATGAATCTCAAGAGGTAAGACTTCTTGATTTTCCAAAAGAAGATCTAATTGTTAGTCTACAAGAAACTCATGATAAGTATGTTGACTGGAAAAAGAAACTAAAGAAGGCTACTAAAACAAATAGGGATCTATATGCCAAATTAAATGATCTCTCCTCTGAAAAGAACAACATTGCTTCTGAAAATTTGACTTTGAAATCATCTTTAGGTGACTGCAATATAAAGCTACTTAATTTAGAAATGAATCATGATCTTCTTTCCCAAGAAAAGGCTGATTTGCTTGCTAAACTAAAAAAATTTCAGACTCAACCTATTCTATGTAATCATATAGATTATGATAATGTTGTTAAAGAAAGAAACTCTCTATTATCTGATTTAGAACAAGCAAGGATAGATATAAATAAAAAGATGGATGAGATTGCTAAGCTACAAAGAGATATAAATGGCTTAAGGGGAAATGATATTCTTGATAATATTCTGAAAATTTCCTCTAGTTACAATGCAAGAAGAGGATTAGGATATGATCCAAAAAGAAAAATCTATCAACCCAAAAGAGCTAAAGCATCCAAGACTAAGATTATGTTTGTACCTAAGAAAACAATTCCAATAAAGAGAAATGAAATTGACTCTATTTCTTGTCATTTTTGTCTACGTCTTGGACATTACTCTTTTTCATGCCCTTATAAGAAGAAGGATTCTGAGTTAGTTTGGGTTCCCAAACCTCAAACTTAGAAGAATTGAATGTAATTTAGTTGAGATATGATCTAATGCTTATTCTTGAAAATCATAATGTCCTATATCAACTCAACAAATAGTTTCATGTATTGTGCTAATTTAAGAATTGATATAAATAAATTACTAAAACAGAAACATATTCGGTCGAAAAATAGTTCGACCGAGATACTCTCGGTCAAGAACAACTTCGACCGAGCGAGTGCTTGTGACAAACCAAAATCTACAGCAAAAATATTAGTAAAACAACAACTATTCCGGTCGAGAACTGATCGATCGAAGCTAAAATCGATCGAAAAATAGTCGACCGAACAGACTTCTGCTTCTATTCAGTTTAATCTGTAAAACAAAAACTTTCTCGATCAACAAATTGGTCGACCGAGACAGATGTCGGTCGAACTTTTGTCGACCGAATGAAGTTCTGATCAGCTTTCTTTGTTAAAACATGTTCAGTTTGTAATTAAATGTACCTAACCATAACGGACAATCACATGGGTACCAAAACCTACATTTTAATGCAGGATTGGGTGGTCGACAGTGGATGTTCCAAACACATGACCGGAAACGAGTATGCATTTCAATCTTTTGAGGAAAAGAAGAGTGGAACAGTCACTTTTGGACACAATGGTAAAGGTAAAATTGTTGGAATAGGTAACATTGGTACAAATCTTGAAATAAAGAATGTTTTACTTATTGATGGCTTGCACCATAATTTAATAAGTGTTAGTCATTTATGTGATAGTGGATATGATGTGTTATTCAACAAAAACTACTGCAAGTTACTAATAGAAAATACTACAAATGTTGTTTATGAAGGAAAAAGAGTTATAAATCTTTATATTCTTAGACCTAACTCTATGCAATTTGTAGTTGTAAAATTCTTACTTGCAAATGAAAATTCTTTACAACTATGGCATAGAAAGTTAGGTCATGCTAGTTCACATGTTATCAAAAAGCTAGTTAAATATGATCTTGTTCGTGGTTTGCCTAATTTATCTTTTGATCAAACTAAAAATTGTGAACCATGTACTTTGGGTAAACAAACTAAAACCTCTTTTAAACCCAAAAATATACGTAGCACTTGTAGATCCCTATAACTCATTCATATGGATTTATTTGGACCTATGCGGACACAATCTATTGGTGGAAAAAGATATTGTTTTGTTATTGTTGATGATTATAGTAGATATACATGGGTACACTTTCTCGCAAACAAAGATGACACTATTCAAGTTTTTATTAAATTTTGTCTTAAGATTGAAAATCTATTACAAAACAAAATATGTACAATTAGGAGTGATCATGGTGGATAATTTGAGAACCATTTATTTGAAGAATTTTGCACATCTCAAAGCTACACTGACAATTTTTCTGCTCCACGCACTCCACAACAAAATGGTATAGTTGAAAGGAAAAACCGATCACTACAAGAAATGGATAGGACTATGATGCTCGAACATAATACACCTAAAACATTTTGGGCTGAAGTGGTAAACACAACCTACTATGTGCTAAATAGAGTAACTGTTCATTCTTATTTGAAGAAAACACCGTATGAAATCATATATAATAAGAAACCTAGGGTTGAATATTTTCATACTTTCAGATCAATATGCTACATCTTAAACACAAAAGAGGATAGAGACAAGTTTGCCTCTAAATCACATAAAGGTTTTCTTCTTGGGATATTCCACCTCTAGCAAAGCATTTAGAGTTTACAACACTATTTCTAGAAAAGTTGAGGAATCAATTCACATCTCTTTTCATGAAGATCCACAATCTAAAAACCTTGAAGTAATTGATCTCACTCATCAATTAGAAAATTTATCAATACCTAAGATAGTGACAAAAACACTACTAGTGATCACCAAGTTGAGACACAACAAGTTCCTAGACTCATTAAGGATCATCCTCAAGAATTGATCATTGGAAATCCGAATGATAAAGTCAAAACCCATTCTTCTTTTAAAGATGTTGCAAATATGGCATTTGTTTCTATAATTGAACTTAAGAAGGTGACTGCAGCTCTTAAAGATGATTATTGGATAATGGCAATGCAAGAAGAATTAAACCAATTTACTAAAAATGACGTATGGGACGTAGTTCCTAAACCACAAGATAAAACCATTATTGGAACTAAATGGGTTTTTAGAAATAAGTTAAATGAAGCAGGGGAAGTGGTAAGAAATAAAGCTAGGCAAGTAGCACAAGGATATAATCAACAAGAAGGGATAGACTTTGATGAAACATATGCACTAGTAGTAAGACTTGAAGCAATTAGAATGCTACTAGCTATAGCTGCACACAAAAACATCAAACTTTTTCAAATGGATGTAAAAAGTGCATTTCTCAATGGGATAATCCAAGAAGAAGTATATGTTGCCCAACCACCTGGTTTTGAAATACCAGAAAAAGGTGACTATGTATACAAACTTAAGAAAGCACTTTATGGCTTAAAACAAGCACCTAGAAATTGGTATGAAAGGCTCACGAACTATTTATTTGATAATGATTTTTCTATTGGAAATTCAGATTCTACTTTATTTTTCAAAACATATACATATGATTTTCTAGTTGTCAAATATATGTTGATGACACTATTTTTGGTGCTTCAACTGAATCATTGTGCAAACAATTTAGTGATATTATGCAACAAAAATTGGAAATGAGCCTCATGGATGAACTAACTTTCTTTCTTTGTTTTCAAATAAAACAAATGCCTGCCTGGATTTTTATAAGCCAAGAAAAGTATACCAATGAACTCTTAAAACGTTTTGGGATGGACCAGTGCAAACATGCTACCACTCCAATGGCTACCTCCATTAAAATTGATAAGGATGAAAATGGGGAACCTATTGATGACTCCTTATATAGAGCCATGATTGGTAGCTTGCTTTACTTAACCGCCTCTAGACCGGACATCATGTTTTTAGTTGGTCTTTGTGCTCAATTTCAATCACAACCTATGCAAACTCATTTTCAAGCCGTCAAACGAATTTTTCGATATTTAGCCGGCACCACATGCTATGGTTTATGGTATCCTAAAGGACAATCCTTAGATTTTAAAGCTTATACTGATGCTGACTACGCTGGTTCTCGAATTGATCGCAAGAGCACAAGTGGTAGTTGTTTCTTGTTAGGAAGAGCCTTAGTTTCTTGGTTTAGCAAGAAACAAAATACGGTTTCCATCTCTACGACTGAAGCTGAATATATGGTAGTCAGATCTTGTTGTGCTCAAGTGCTCTATATGCAACAAGTGTTAAATGATTATGGTTTTACTTTTTCATCCACGCCTATTTTTTGTGACAACACAAGCGCTATAAACTTAGCACATAATCCTATTTTACACAGCCGGGCCAAACATATTGAAATTGAAAAACACTAGAGGGGGGGTGAATAGAGTTTTTAAATAATTTTAACAATTTATTGAACTCAAACAACCACAATTGAAATTAGAAGAAGGAGACAGGTGTTTAGAGTGGTTCCAACTTTAGCAACTACTAAAGTTGTCAGTACACTACCCGGTTGCTTACCCAACCGGGATTTTGAAAGTATTTATTTTATTACCTTCCCAAGGATTTATACAAAATACAATACTTTCCTTTACACCCTTTGAACAGCCTTCACTTGAAATAGGTGCACCAACTTTGAGGTAGCCTTCTTGAAGTAACTCCAAGCTCCCCCTTGAAGTAGCCTTCCTCTCTAGAAGTAACCTCTCGTTGCACCAGCCTTCTGAAGTAGCTCAAAGTCACACTCTTCACCAAGAAGAACTCCACCCTCTCCAATCAGCAGCCTCCAACCTAGCATTAGCAAGGAGAGTACAAACGGTAAAAGAGAACAAGAAAGAAAAAGGAAATTATAACTTATCCTTTGTAGCCCAAGGCTTGATTTGCCTAGATCAAGCGTATAGATCTCATAACCAAGTGTGTGGACTTGTGATTGCAGTGGGTAGGAGATACTAGCCTATAGGACACGAATTATGAGCTAAGGAATGAAATGGCCAATTGTCACAATGCTCAAATTGCTCACAAACAGATTGCTCAAAGTATGCTCAAGGATTTCTCAAGTGTAGCAAGTGTATTTGAGTGTCCTATGGCTTGTCCTATTTATAGGAATGGCCTAAGGATGCTTAAGGATGTTCTAGACAACTTCTAGGGGTTTCTAAGTGCTTAACTAGCCGTTAGGTACAAAGTTGTTGCTTTAACAACGACTAATTAATTAATTCTGCAGTTGCTGTCAGAGACCATCTCGGTCGAGGAATGGTCGACCGAGACACCTACTCGGTTGAACTTTTGTCGATCGACAGGCACTCTGGAACAAGTGATTTGCAACGTCTTTCTCCAACTGCCAACTAACTTGTCTGTTGTGTCTAACGGCTACTTTGGATCTTTCTCGGTCGAGAAGATTGTCGACCGAGAGTGTCTCGGTCGAGGAGTTTGTCGACCGAGATTGATCATGTTTCAATGTTTCAATTTAGGCACTAACTATATGTATGAGTGTGCAAATGTGATCCTATTTGAAGGGAATGACTTATCTAAATGTGGTGTTTAGCTAGGGAGAATCTAACGCTTGATTTACATGCAATCTAAGTACTTGTACATTATATATTTGTACAAGTTTTTACAAAGCGATTACATTGCATGAAAACATAAACATGTAAGCATATGGATTTCCCTAGTTGCTTTGTCATCCACCTTAATCCTGCACACTCAAGTAGCTCGTTAGATCAATAAGAATGAAATGTTTGTCATAATCAAAACAAAGGGATTTATAGATGTCCATTTAGCCAACAATCTCCCCCTTTTTGAAGATGACAAACATTTCCAAAAATATAAATAAAGGAAATATGAACCATATGAGTTTCATACCTTTAGATTACCTTTTGTAGCTTTTCCTCTTGGTTATAAAATGTGTGCTTATTATTTCCCTTGAATTTTGGAACATGAAATCCAATTCACTAGGGAATATAGCAACTTTCAATGTAAAGCCAAGAGTTTATTTATGAAACTCATTGATTGAGTGTTTCTAACTTTTAGTTTTATATTTATTTCTCCCCCTTTGTCATTTCAAAAAGATATCCATTTAGAAATAAAAACTCCCCCTTAATTAGATGTCCCATCAAATCTAATGAAAAAGATGTCCATTTAAAAGCCAAAATATCATGATTCAAATAAGAGTTTTTGTTTAAGTAGCACAAATATCAAAGAAAACATCTTCCAAAGGAGTGATAAGCAGTTGCTTCCTAATTTTGTTAAATTGATCTAGTGGAAGCGGTTTTGTAAAAATATCAGCCAATTGATCTTCTGTATCAACATGATGAAGGGAAACATGATTCTTGGAGATGTGATCCCTTAAAAAATGATGACGGATTTCAATATGTTTAGCTCGGCTGTGTAAAATAGGATTGTGTGCTAAGTTTATAGCGCTCGTGTTGTCACAAAAAATAGGCGTAGATGAAAGAGTAAAACCATAATCGTTTAATACTTGTTGCATATAAAGCACTTGAGCACAACAAGACCCAGCTGCCATATATTCAGCTTCAGTTGTAGATAGGGCAACCGTATTTTGTTTCTTGCTAAACCAAGATACTAAAGCTCTCCCTAACAAGAAACAACCACCACTAGTACTCTTGCGATCAAGGCGACAACCAGCATAATCTGCATCAGTATAAGCTTTAAAATCCAAGGATTGTCCTTTTGGATACCATAAACCAAAACAAGTAGTGCCGGCTAGATAACGAAGAATTCGTTTAACTGCTAGAAAATGAGAGTGCATAGGTTGTGATTGAAATCGAGCACAAAGACCAACGGGAAACATAATGTCCGATCTAGAAGCAGTTAAGTAAAGCAAACTACCAATCATGGCTCTATATAAAGAATCATCAATAGGTTCCCCATTTTCATCCTTATCAATTTTAATAGAAGTAGCCATAGGAGTAGTAGCATGTTTGCACTGATCCATCCCAAAACATTTTAAGAGTTCTTTAGTATATTTTTCTTGGCTTATGAATATTCCGGCAGGTGTTTGCTTAATTTGAAAACCAAGAAAGAAAGTTAGTTCACCCATGAGGCTCATTTCAAATTCTTTTTGCATAATGTCACTAAATTGTGTGCATAATGAATCATTAGAAGCTCCAAAAATAATGTCATCAACATATATTTGCACAACTAGGAAATCAGATGTATATGTTTTGAAAAATAAAGTAGAATCTGAATTTCCAATAGAAAAACCATTATCAAAAAGATATGTCTTGAGTCTTTCATACCAATTTCTAGGAGCTTGTTTTAAACCATAAAGTGCTTTCTTAAGTTTATAAACATAGTCACCTTTTTCCGGAATTTCAAAACCAGGTGGTTGGGCAACATATACTTCTTCTTGAATGATGCCATTTAGAAATGCACTTTTTACATCCATTTGGTAGAGTTTGATGTTTTTATGTGCAGCAATAGCTAGTAACATTCTAATAGCTTCAAGTCTAGCTACCGGTGCATATGTTTCATCAAAATCTATTCCTTCTTGTTGATTATATCCTTGTGCTACTAACCGAGCTTTATTCCTTATTACTTCTCCTGCCTCATTTAGCTTGTTCCTAAAAACCCATTTAGTTCCTATTATGGTTTTATCTTGTGGTTTAGGAACTAAATCCCATACATCATTTTTAGTAAATTGATTCAATTCTTCTTGCATGGATATTATCCAATAGTCATCTTTAAGAGCTTCAGATATCTTTTTCGGTTCAATGATAGAAACAAAAGCCATGTTTGCAACATCTTTAAAGGAAGACCGAGTTTTGACTTTATCATTAGGATCTCCAATAATTAATTTTTGAGGATGATCTTTTATAAGCCTAGGTGTAGGTTGTGGTTCATCTTGGTGATTATTTGTAGTACCTTTCTCACAATCATTTGGTATGTTTAAATTTTCGAATTGATTGGTGAGATCTAAGATTTCTAGATTTTCAGATTTGGACTCTTCATGAAAAGAAACATGAATAGATTCCTCAACTTTTCTAGATATAGTGTTATATACTCTAAAAGCTTTGCTAGAAGTGGAATATCCCAAAAAGAATGCTTTGTGTGATTTTGAGTCAAACTTATCTCTATCATCTTTGGTATTTAAGATATAGCATGTAGAGCCAAAGGTATGAAAATAGTCAACTCTAGGTTTCTTAGAATGTATTATTTCATATGGAGTTTTCTTTAAATGAGAGTGAACAGTTACTCTATTTAGCACATAGCATGCAGTGTTTACAGCTTCAGCCCAAAAGGTTTTGGGTGTGTTGTGTTCAAGCATCATAGTTCTAGCCATTTCTTGTAGTGATCGATTTTTCCTTTCAACTATACCATTTTGTTGTGGGGTGTGTGGAGCAGAAAAATTATGAGTGTACCCTTGAGATGTGCAAAATTCTTCAAATGTATGATTTTCAAATTCTCCACCATGATCACTTCTAATGGTACATATTTTGCTTTGTAATAGATTTTCAATTTTGGAACAAAATTGTATAAAAACATGAATAGTATCATCTTTAGTTGCAATAAAGTGTACCCATGTGTATCTACTATAATCATCAACAATAACAAAGCAGTATCTTTTACCACCAATAGATTGTGTCCTCATGGGTCCAAATAAATCCATATGAATTAATTCTAAGGACCTACTGGTGCTAAGTACATGTTTTGGTTTAAAAGAGGTTTTGGTTTGCTTTCCCATTGTGCATGGTTCACAGTTTTCAACTTGATCAAAAGATAAAGTAGGCAATCCACGAACAAGATCATATTTCACTAATTTTTTAATAACATGTGAACTAGCATGTCCTAGCTTTTTATGCCATACTTGTAAGGTATTTTCATTTGCAAGCAAGCATTTTCCCACTACTGATTTCATAGAGTTAGGTTTAAGGATATAAAGATTTCCAATTCTATTTCCTTCATAAACAACATTTGTAGTGTTTTCTATCAATAACTTGCAGCAAGTTTTGTTAAATAACACATCATAACCACTATCACATAATTGACTAACACTTATCAAATTATGGTGCAAACCATCAACGAGTATAACATTCTTTATTTCGAGGTTTGTACCAACATTACCTATTCCAACGATTTTTCCCTTACCATTGTCTCCAAATGTGACTGTTCCACTTTTCTTTTCTTCAAAGGTTTTGAATGCATCCTTGTTCCCAGTCATATGTTTGGAACATCCACTGTCAACCACCCATTCCTGCATTAAAATGTAGATTTTGGTACCCATGTGATGGTCCGATATGGTTAGAATCATTTAAGTACATATTTGTATAAGAGTTCTGAATCAGAAGTCCAGTCGGTCGACAATTGTTCGACCGACATATGTCTCGGTCGACAAATTGTCGATCGAGAAGATTACTGTATTACAAACTAGGAAACACAGAAATGTAGCTCGGTTGACCAATTTTTGACCGAAATAATTGTTGTAAATTTTGATATGTTTCAGACATTCGGTCGGTCGACAATACTTGGACCGATTAATGGTTCGGTCGACAATACTTCGACCGACTAAGTTTCTATTTCAGTACAACAATGCAGAAAATTAACAATAAGCATGAAATCTTTTGTTTAGTTGAGATAAGACAATATAAATAGCAAGATGGAGCTTTTTGGTCATATCTCAACTAAATTCTATTTGACTCTTCTAAGTTTGAGGTTTTGGGACCCAAACTAATTCGGAATCCTTAGTTTTATAAGGGCATGAAAAGGAATAGTGTCCAAGACGTAAACAAAATTGGCAAGTAATAGAATCAACTTCATTTCTCTTTCTAGCCATTGTGTTCTTGGGTACAAACATAGTTTGAGTTCTTTTGGGTTGATTTTTCTTTGGATCATATCCCAAACCTTTTTTTCCGTTGAAAACAGTACCAATGCTTAGAATGTTATCAAGTATATTTTTTCTTCTTAACTCATAAAGTTCTCTTTGCAGCTGAGCAATATCATTCATTTTCTTGTGTAGATCATTTCTTGCTTGATCTAAATCAGATAACAATAATTTCTTTCTTTTATAACATTATCATAGTCTAGATGGTTACACAAAATAGGTTGAGTCTGAAAATCTTTTAGTTTAGCTAACAAGTCAGTCTTTTCTTTAGAAAGAAGATCAACATTTGTTTCTAAAGTGAGTAGCTTTCTAGTGCAATCATCTAAAGATGTTCTTAAAGACAAATTCTCAAGATCAATGTTATTCTTTTCAGAAGAAAGATTATCTAATTTTGCAATTTGCTCATCATTTGATTTGATAACCTTCTTTAGTTTCTTCTTGACATCAACATACTTATCATGAATTTCTTGTAGACTAGTGACTAACTCTTCTTTAGAAAGATCAAGTAGGCTTACCTCTTGAGAGTTTTCATCATCTTCTCTTGCCATTAGACAATCCACGGTTTCTTCTCCGCTTTCACTATCACTTGACTCGTCCCATGCAGCTTTATAGGCTTTTTCTCCCTTCTTCTTGTGTGAGCTTTTCTTTCCTTTCTTTGCTTTAGGACATTCATTTTTGAAATACCCTTTCTTCCCACATTCAAAGCACCTAGGAGGGGTAGAAGAAGAGCAGGAAATTTTGTTAGATTTAAATCTTTTGTATTTCTTACCATTTACTATCAAGGCTTCTTCTCCCTCTTCTTCACTTGACTCCTCACTTTCTTATGTGACAGCCTTTGAAGCTTTTAGAGCCACATCCTTCTTCTTTCCTTGCTGAAGTTCACGTGCTCTTCTTTCTTCCTCTTCTAGGGTTGCTTCATGAGCTTCTAAGTTGCCAATAAGTTGCTCCATTTTCAGTCGAGTGAGGTCGTTTGCTTCTTCAATGGCTGTTACCTTTGGCTTATATTTTGGAGGAAGTGAACGAAGGATCTTTGATACCTGATCTTCTTCAGGGATAGGTTTTCCTAGAGCACTTAAACCATTAATAATAGTAGAGAATTTTGCAAACATTTCACTAATTGATTCATTATAATCCATACGAAAGTGTTCAAATTTTTGTTTAAACATGCTAATTTTGGAATTTTTGACTTGGACTGTACCTTCATAGGTTATGGACAGTCTATGCCAAATATCATAGGCTGTGTCACAATTAGATATTCTATTAAATTCTCCTACCGAAATAGAACAATATAAAATGCTTACAGCTTTTGCATTCATTTGGGCCAGCTTTACCGTATTTGCATCCCATTCTGCAAATTGAATTTGAGGGAGCTCATATGGGGTTGACACCATTCTCCATAAGTCCCAATTGATGCCTTGGAAATAGAACTGCATCCTTCTTTTCCAATATTGGTAGTTTGTTCCATCGAACGCTGGAGGCTTAGCAACAAGTGTCCCTTCGAGGTTGAAGTTGTTGAGCACCCCATCACCCATTTCTTCAAGACCTTGTTAGGGTTCCTTGAATCCTGCTCTGATACCAATTGAAAAACACTAGAGGGGGGTGAATAGAGTTTTTAAATAATTTTAACAATTTATTGAACTCAAACAACCACAATTGAAATTAGAAGAAGGAGACAGGTGTTTAGAGTGGTTCCAACTTTAGCAACTACTAAAGTTGTCAGTCCACTACCCGGTTGCTTACCCAACTGGGATTTTGAAAGTATTTATTTTATTACCTTCCCAAGGATTTATAAAAAATACAATACTTTCCTTTACACCCTTTGAACAGCCTTCACTTGAAGTAGGTGCACCAACTTTGAGGTAGCCTTCTTGAAGTAACTCCAAGCTCCCCCTTGAAGTAGCCTTCCTCTCTAGAAGTAACCTCCTGTTGCACCAGCCTTCTAAAGTAGCTCAAAGTCACCTTCTTCACCAAGAAGAACTCCACCCTCTCCAATCAGCAGCCTCCAACCTAGGAGTAGCAAGGAGAGTACAAACGGTAAAAGAGAACAAGAAAGAAAAAGGAAATTACAGCTTATCCTTTGTAGCCCAAGGCTTGATTTGCCTAGATCAAGCGTATAGATCTCCTAACCAAGTGTGTGGACTTGTGATTGCAGTGGGTAGGAGATACTAGCCTATAGGACATGAATTATGAGCTAAGGAATGAAATGGCCAATTGTCACAATGCTCAAATTGCTCACAAACAGATTGCTCAAAGTATGCTCAAGGATTTCTCAAGTGTAGCAAGTGTATTTGAGTGTCCTATGGCTTGTCCTATTTATAGGAATGGCCTAAGGATGCTTAAGGACGTTCTAGACAACTTCTAGGGGTTTATAAGTGCTTAACTAGCCGTTAGGTACAAAGTTGTTGCTTTAACAACGGCTAATTAATTAATTCTGCAGTTGCTGTCAGAGACCATCTCGGTCGAGGAATGGTCGACCAAGACACCTACTCGGTCGAACTTTTGTCGACCGACAGGCACTCTGGAACAAGTGATTTTCAACGTCTTTCTCCAACTGCCAACTAACTTGTCTGTTGTGTCTAACGGCTACTTTGGATCTTTCTCGGTCAAGAAGATTGTCGACCGAGAGTGTCTCGGTCGAGGAGTTTGTCGACCGAGATTGATCCTGTTTCAATGTTTCAATTTAGGCACTAACTATATGTATGAGTGTGCAAATGTGATCCTATTTGAAGGGAATGACTTATCTAAATGTGGTGTTTAGCTAGGGAGAATCTAACGCTTGATTTACATGCAATCTAAGTACTTGTACATTATATATTTGTACAAGTTTTTACAAAGCGATTACATTGCATGAAAACATAAACATGTAAGCATATGGATTTCCCTAGTTGCTTTGTCATCCACCTTAATCCTGCACACTCAAGTAGCTCGTTAGATCAATAAGAATGAAATGTTTGTCATAATCAAAACAAAGGGATTTATAGATGTCCATTTAGCCAATAGAAATCCGTCATCACTTTTTAAGGGATCATATCTCAAAAAATCATGTATCCCTTCATCATGTTGATATCGAAGATCAATTGGCTGATATTTTCACAAAATCACTTCCACTAGACCAATTTAACAAAATAAGGAAGCAACTACTCATCACTCCCTTAGAGGATGTTTTCTTTGATATTTGTGCTTCTTGAAAATGGTTTTAATTGTGTTATTATTGGCTTCCAAATGGACATCTTTTTCAAAATATTTGATGGTTATCTTTTTATGGGGGATATCAAATTAAGGGGGAGTTTTTCTACATTATTTTACCGGATATCTTTTTGAAATGACAAAGGGGGAGAAATAAATGTAAATCTTGTAAATCTTAAAATGGTAACTTTAAAAAACTCAATCAATGAGTTTCATAATCTCTTGGCTTTACATTAAAAGTTTTTATATTCCCTAAAGAATTGGATTTTATGTTCCATACTTCTTTGGGAATAATAAGCACACATTTCATAAACAAGAGAAACAAATCACAAAGTAAATCTCAGGTATGAAACTCAACTCATTTTAAAGACTAGTTGATTTATATTTTGGAAATGTTTGTCATCTTCAAAAAGGGGGAGACTGTTGGATAAATGGACATCATTTAATCCCTTTGTTTTGATAATGACAAACATTTCATTCTTGTGGATCTAACATGCTACTTGAGTGTTGCAGGAATAAGGTGGATGACAAATACTTGGAAGATCTATATGCTAAAATTGTTTTAAGCCATGAATGTAATCAAATGTAAAAACTTGTACAAATATATAATGTACAAGTACTTAGATATCATGTAAATCAAGCGTTAGATCTTCCCTAGCCAATCACAACACTTAAATAGGTCATCCCCTACAATAGCATCACAAATGCACACTCATACACACACTTATTACTTGGTTTAAAAACATTGAAATAGGGTCAATCTCGGTCGACAAAATTCTCGACCGAGACACTCTCGGTCGACAAACTCTTAGACCGAGAATGACCCAGGTAGCCATTAGATACAACAGACAAGATAGTTGGCAGTTGGAGTAGAGTGTTGTACATACTTGCTCCAGATAGTACCTCAGTTGACAAGACCTCAACCAAGAAGGACTCTCGGTCGACCATTCTTCGACCGAGAAGAGTTATGTCTGCGCTTTTTAGAATTAATGAACTAGTCGTTGCTAATGCAACTAATGGATACCTAACGGCTAGTTAAGCACTAAGAACCCCCTAGAAAGTGTCTAGAACATCCTTAAGTACTTGTAGGCCATTCCTATAAATAGGACAAGCCTTAGGACACCCTAACACACACTTGTGCAATACTTGAGCTTACATACTTGCAATTGGCAATTTGTTTTGAGCAATTAAGCAAAAATAGCATTGGCTACTCATTTCCCTTGCTCCAAATTCGTGTCCTATAGGCTAGAATCTCCTATCCACTAAACCTACACTTCAATACTCATTGGTTTGGAGATCAATACGCTTGATATAGGCAAATCAAGCCTTGTGCTTCAAAGTGGTAATTGTAATTTCCATTTCCTTTCTTGTTCTTTCTAATTCTTTGTACTCTCCTTGCTACTAGGGTTGGAGGTTGCAGATTGGAGAGGATTTGATCTTCTTGGTGAAGTTGGAGATCTTTGGACTACTTCTAGAAGGCTGTTGCAACGGGAAGCTACTTCAAGAGGAAGGCTACTTCAAGGGGGAGCTTGAAGTTACTTCAAGAAGGCTGCTTCAAGGTTGGTGCAACTACATCAAGGTGAAGGTTGTCCAAAGGGTGTAGAAAGTATTGTAATTTTATGTAAAATCCTTGAGAGGTAATAAAATGTAATACATTCAAAATCCCAGTTGGGTAAGCAACCGGGTAGTGGATTGACTGCCTTAATATTTGCTAAGGTTGGAACCACTCTAAACACCTTGTCTCCTTCTTATTATTTCAATTGTGGTTGTTTGAGTTAAATTATCATAAAATATTCATAAAACCCTATTCACCCCCCTCTAGTGGTTTTTCAGTTTGTTATTCTCTGATTCAAAGGACTGGAGCCTTATCTTTGTGTTTTTTTAGAGGAAGTAGGAGGAGACAAGTTAGGTGTTTCTTCTAGGAATTAACGAAGTAGTCAAGTGAGGGTTCTATGTGCACGATACGACCTCCTGAAGCTATTGATGGTGAGAAAACTGGGTTTTGTGGGGTGTATAGAGAGAGATAGGGTCCATGAATTGGTTGTTTTTTGTTGTCCCTTAACATGTGAAAATTGCTACATAGAAGATGAGTTCAGGTCCTCTAGTGGATCCAACGGTTCTAGAAGAGCCTAGGATAAAACACCACCAGCGTGACATGTACTGAACATTGATGAATAACTAGGATCCTAGGTATTGTTACATTAATCAACTGTATGAGTATATGACTAGGTTAAAATACATGTCATTATCCCCTTTCTTTTATAACATCCATTAATATAGCTAGGCTCATCCTATTTAAATGAAACTTGGCACGTTTGCTAAATTGAATATGAGGAATTCAATAATCCACTTAGTTCTTCCATTTGAGCTAGGAAATTATATAAATTACATGATTAGGTACTTATGATGATTATCACATTAATGAGTGTAAAAAGGGATCTATAGTACCAAAACTTGATGGAATATATAACATATAATGAACAACTCCATTGTTGTCCTTGCCTCGAGTTTAGTTTGGATATCTTTAACAAAGGGATCATACTGTTGTGATAACATTGTTCAAATTAATGGTTGTAGTTGTTCTCCAACTCATTCCTTTTACATGGGTTGCAATTATGTGTGGATAGAAACCAATATTGTTTGTGTTATTTAGAACATCACGACCAACGTAATTGGAAGGCTACCATACTAGAATCATGATTTTTTTTTCATGTACTTGTACATATATTTTGATGAAAATAACCAATTGTTAAGTACATATTAGAAAGAAGGACGTTTTCATGTCTTACCTAAAAATTTGATTTGAAAATGCAATTTCTCTGGGATTTTATGTGTTTTATTGCTTTCAATATTCCATTGATGATTATTAGTTAAGGAAAGAGTGGATAATTGAATAAATAAAGAATTCCTAAAAAGTAATGGACAATTGGTAATTAAGTAAGGAATTATTTTAGAAATATCTAGAAAGACAAGTTGAAGGCATGTAATAAATATAAGTCCACCCTAACTTGCACCCAAAGAAAGAGTAAGACAAAATAAATATGCTTGCCAAGTCTGGGTTGATATATGTTTTAAATATTTCAAATAAAGGAAATACTTATAGGAAATGTTTGGTATATGAGACTAATCTAAACAAGTCTCAAGAAATTATATATATGATAGGAAAGGGATCCATAAGTTACCATTCATATTTTTGAGGAAAAGGACAATCCTAGAGGCCTAGGAAAAGTTGTGAAGTTTGGCTTTTTTAATTTAATGGGAAAATAAATTTTGGTAAGTCATGAATTGAATGGACCATAGGCAACCCAGTCCTTTTTAATATGTTTGCGTCGCTCACAAAGAGGGAAAGTATGAACCCCATTTACTTTCCTTTCCCTGATGGCCCTGGCTACCTCTCCAACCCCCTCTACCCAAAAGTTATTTCTCTCTCTCTCTCCAATGAGATGAATAAACTACAGGTTGATGGCAATTGGTGCCTTATACATTAAGAATAGGCAACGACCACCATGTCTCCCAAATCAAGAGGTTCAAAACCTAACTCTAAACTTACCCCTAGAGTTCCAAGACTCACAAAAACCCCAACTCCTCTAATTTGGTTCCACCATGGTCTATAGACCAAGAGTCACACTCCTCTATCTATGGATGCCACAATTGGGGATTCACGCCCCCTCTTTCCCAGACCCTCAAGAAACCTATTTTTTATCGTCGTGAAGTAATGGCAGCTGCTGAACTGCCCAACCACTCCTATCCATGCAGCCCCAGGCCATGACAACATCAAGGACTACACTAACCACATGCCTTTTTCTTATGTGAGAAATAGGGAATCTTGTAAGGGACACCCCACGCGTAGAGAGGAAGGGGGGGCAGCAGGCCAAGTAATCGGCAGACCAGTCGAGTCTTGTGGTAAGGAGTCAATTATGAAGCCTAGTTGTGTCCTAGTCAGACCAAGAGGAAGCAGGGTTCACCCATCTGGCATGTCCGTGAGTTGGGGCCAGGTGGACCAATTAAAAGCTTCCACATCATGCATGGGTGAGGTATAAAATGCTAAAATCATAGAAATTACTAGGATTATCAAATTGAGACAAGTAATATATGAAACTTGATTATAAAAATGAGAGGAAAATAAAGAAAATACATGGAGGCTCTAATTATTCTTGAATTGCAAATAGTAACATGGATACATGTTTAGTACGTGCTTAATGCATAAAAACCCTAGATCTGAGTATTACATTGTTGAATACATGGAAGACATCTATTTTGTGATAGTATCTAATGTTATTGTATAAAATGATAATCCAACATGATCATTGTGACGTCTTCGGATTTTCTAAAACTTAATCTGATGTGAGACGTCCAAATTGAAACCCTCACCTCAGCGAGAATCCCAATTTAAATGCCCCACACTAGGCTAAGAAGAAGAAAATCAAGGGAGTCAGAAGGAAACACAGTAGCACATGTACATGAACAATAATAAAACCATACACACATGTTCACCATTCAACATATAATTACAACATGAATTGCTACAACATTTGATATTACACATTGAAAGGTAAACTTATACATATACATGTACTACAGCTAAGCAACAGGATCTTAAGACAACAGGTCCACATGTACATCAGCTCGCCACACAACTCTCACTATCCTGGATCTTCAAGAACATAACCACAAACTAAACAAAAGATTACATGCGGTACATGTCAGCACAATATTTCATGAATATTGTACTGAGTATGCCTACGTGTCTTTTATATACCTCTCATCATATCTTAGCAATAAGATAAAACTAATACTTGGCAGTAACAAAATAAATACAAGAAAATCATATACTTGCACAAAGATGTCCATCAACAAAAGAGAACACATATTTTAAGCTTAGTTTCCATCATATATCTCGTACATCTGCCCCTAGGGCTTTGATGTTTTTAGGCCTTATGATCTACTACCAAAGAGTTTGAGATCATTTAACGTGTGATCTACTACCAAAGAGTTTGAGATCTAACACATGTGATCTACTACCAAAGAGTTTGAGATCACTTCAAGGCACTGTATTACCAAAGAGTTTAGTGCTATCATATGATGTTTAAATTGGGATTCTCACTGAGGTGAGGGTTTCAATTTGGACGTCACACATTAGATTAAGTTTTAGAAAATCCGGGGATGTCACAATCATGGTCATAATGATGATACTTAGAGTTTCCAAAATGTTAACAATCATGCATATCAAGATTTACGGTTAAAGGTTATAAATTGATGTATCATTCATGGCATAATTGAATCTAGTGTTTATAATACATTAAAATGGTGGATTTGATAATCATGGCTACACCTGCTATAAATTAGGTTTTTGAAACATAACTCTAATAATAACTCAATATCAAGTAAACCTAAAACCCTAGATTAGAACCAAGTATGGTTAATGTGAATAACAATGATGGTGACAGTTTTGAATTTACATATATACAGGTTTATTATTGATTGCTTGGATCTATTGATTTGATTTCTTGAACATACTTGAAGTATAATTGCATGGTCTCCATGTTTTTACAAAAAGTACATGGTTACTCCTATGACTACTCCCACTAATCGACTTTCATGGGTTTTTAGAGTTTCCCAAATAGATTGCAATTAAACTATTTGCTTGTTTATTTACTTCGTGCAATCTATAAAGTCACTATGAGTATCATCTAATATAACTATAACTTTCTCAAACCCTAAATAATAAATCTTTGGTGAGTTAAAGAGCATGGTTTGAAAGAATTCATTACAATAATAATGAGTGATCAACTTTAAAAAAGAAAGTTCACCTCAACCAACGCCTAGAAAGGAAGTCCTATGTATGAAACCAAGCCCAAGTGAGGGAAGGTTATAAATGTCCACCATAGGGAAACAAACCCTAAAGAGAGGGTTCACCATACAGACACTCCCCTAAAGAGAGGGCACACCATGAGAGTAAAGGGATAAGGGTCGAGAAGTGAAAAAAAGAAATGCATGTTCGATTATGTTATCTTAATTGCTTCTAGATTGATATATACACCTACATGCACATATTTTGACTGCACCCTACATACATGATATATCAATATATTGATATGTGCTTTTGTTTAAAGAAGTTTTATGTACATTCTAAATATAAAGATACCCAAATTTGATGAACCAAATGAAAATTACCTGAAGATATTAAAGCTAAGTAAAGAGAATTAGTTTGATACTTCTTCTCATAAGAACAAATCTAATGATAGAAATTAATGTAACTCCTCATAGGAGAATTTGTAAATGATATTTGAATTAATCAAAATATTTACTATTATTCCTTATTTGGTAAAATGTTAGAGGTCGTTACATTTGGTATTAGATCCACAATTTTTTCAAAAATATTGAGTATTTTATAATTTCAAGTAATCTATAAAAATATAAGGAGACTTATTAAGGCATGACCCGATGGTAATGGTGTCTAGAATCGATCATGGTTTTGGGAGTTGACAATATTTTCGTCCACACCATACATTTGGCATATGAGGACTCCCTACCAATGTGATATCGGCTTGGCTAGAGCCTATAATTTGCTTGAAGTAATGTTTCCTATAAGTTTCCTTATCTTAATTTCATCCAATTCTCATCCTTTTACTTAAATAACCCTAAAAGATTCTTTCCTCCTCATATCAATATAGGGTATTGAGAAAATGTAGGATTAAGGCATCCTCCTCCAATTAATATTAAATAATGATAAAGTGAAATGCTTTATGGGTTTTCCTTAGTAAAAGTAAACTCCAGATGGAGACACGATAGTTTGGAAAAACTTTAGTGGGTCAAGGGAATCATTAAACCCTATGTTATAGGATGCAATACCTAACCTTAACCTAAAACCTAAATCATGGTTTATGAGAGAAGCATGACCCTAACCTAATTAACCCTAAGAAATGGAGAGAGAAAAGAGAGTAACCCAATGAATTGGGATACCCTAGCATACTCGTGCATGCAAGTACATGGGGTATGGTGTGCATGATACAAGTGAAGGGTTGGAATATACATATGAAGTATGGGAATTAAGGGGTTACATAAAAAAGATAATATTAAAACCCTTAGTGAAACTTTTAGAATTGGTGTCCCAACCTGGGGTGTGTCAACCCAACCGTGGAGAAAAGATCTATAAGGGAGATAACACCATAAACCGGGAGGTTAGGTTGTGACTAGAAAGTCTAAACTCCTTCTGGTAGGCACCCTAACAGATGTTTAATCCCACACATGTACAACTAGGAGGTATTCATGCACCAAGGAGAAGTGAGAGGCATCAGGCTAGAAGATGAATTAGTTTAAATTAGATGTCATAAAATCCTTGTTGGATTACATAATGGATTGAAAGGGGTGAAATGAGTTTAACTTTATGTGATGATGTATATGGGTTATAGTGACCCCAGTCTTACTTGAAATATGACTTAGGTTTGATGATGCAAGTGTGTGTGTTTCTCCAAGATAAGATAAGCTAGGTGAAGTTTAGACGTGAATGTGCAAGAGCCTCAATCTCTTCTACATAGGGGAAGCTTCTAGTGTTATGACTAGATATAGGGTTAACTTCATGAGAGATTTGGACACAGAGGGAGTTGGAAATGTAAACTTCAAGAGATGAGAGATTATGAGAAATATTTGTTGTGATGTGTTCTAAACTAGACTACCCCTGAGTGAATGAGTTGACTTGCTAAATTTCATGATTTCTAGAGGCTGGTTATACCGTACATGTCCTTGGAAGGACCAAACCCTAGAGACCAAGAAAGAGGTTGCATACATATATATGTGTGTGATATGAGTACCTTCCATATAAGTGTGTGTGAGAGAGAGATTCCTAAGATCTTGAAGAGGTAAGGAATGATAGTATGATGTTAAGCCTCATGCTCGGGTTGGTGGATCCTTATTTAGGACTCTAGTGGTTGTTGGGTAAGAATATCTCATATGAGTAGAGACCCATGAAGAGAAGGTCGTATCATATTTTGATTTAGTTGTGATGGAGTGGCTACATCTTGTGAACTTTATAAACCTGAGAACCCTAGACCAAAGAGGGAAGATAGTTCTAATGCATATAAAATTGATACAGTTGAATGAGCTCATAGAGATTAAGCATGGAACCTCCCTTGGGTACTGGGTCAGGGGAAAACCAACTTGGACTTTGATATATGTTTGATAAGACACCCGTACAAGTTGGTTTATCACCCCCATACTATCATATATATGAATGAAACTAATCTAACCTAGAGAGGTGATGTATTGGTATGACATAACAGAAGACTTAGAAATGGTTAAATAACTTCTATCTATAATTGGTTAGCTATATACATGAAATAGGATAATGTGAAGTAAATAGTTAACCCCAGGATGAACCTTTAATAAAGATTGTCACCTAATATTCAAAAGTAAAATGAGCTCATGATAAATATGTAATGTGGTTATAATTGACATGAGGAATATATGGAAATTAAATTTGTTTCCTTCAAAGTAAGCTTTATCTCTTACTAGCCTACTACATAGTATGGAACGTATAATGAGGGTACCAAGTAGTTGTAATATGACATTAAATGAAATGATTGTTCCTATAGTCATGAACACATTAAACATAATCTATCAGTTCCATTACATCAAAACGTTTCAACTCAAGGTAGTAAAGTACCTGATAGTGATCCAACTCTTCAGTGGTAGATCACATGGTAATAAGTGTATGGATCATATAATGTAAAATATGCCTAAAAGACATGTTCTCCTATAGGGATAAAAATTTTAGTTCAAGTATGCTTTTGTGATCCTTGCATTGCCAATTATTAGTTATATCTTGTTTGGGATAGGATCTTTCCCTAGAAGCGTGAATTCACAAATCAGTTTAAGGATTGAGGTAACCTTAAATGTCACTCAAAGCTTGAGAGGTTAAGTGTATGAAGCATGAAAACACATATATTGAGTATGATTCTTTGGGACCCATGTATACCATCTCTATGGCATATGAGGATAAGTCAGTATGGAAGTGATTAATAGTGTGGGACCAAGCCCAGATAGGATGGTCGCCATGAGCCCAATGAAGGGACATAAAGTAAACTATGTGTTCCCTAAGAGATGAAGGAAATTCACTTGAATGAATTTAAATGATATAATGTTCTTGGATATTATCAAAGAAACCTGAAGCAAAATGTGTAAAAAAATAAACTAAATTTATGACATCTCAATAAAACCCTTAGAAAGGGTAGGGCCCTAAGTCAACCCTAAGATCAAGTAGGATGATTAAAAGTACATAAGACTTATGAGGTTGGGGAATGATCATGTACTAAGTTCATAAGGATTTTTAGGTTCAAGAGGAGATCATTCCAAAGGTACCTACGCCCTAGAAATATTGAGGGAATGATTGATGCTAATAAGACATGAGGTGTAGATGAAAATGTTGACTTGAGATTTATACATTTTCCTTATTTTTTGTGTGTAGAAGTCAGGAGGCTATCTTATTCATCCCGCCCTCCCCTTGTGAGAAAATCCAAATTCAGATTACATCCACTAATTAAACTTTGAAAGTTAAATATGGTAGTACTACTACCATTACAAAAATCCCTAAAGATAGTGTCCCTAGCCTCTAGAGGAGGGAAATAGAGTGGGCAGAGCCCAGTGGGGTTTTAGAAACGATGTTTAGCCAACCAGTCAGCAAGACCATTTGCATCCCTGCCTATATGCTTCACCATCCATCCTTTCCTCCTAAGTAGATGTATTTTACACACAATCTTCGCATACCTTGGGTTCTTCTGTAGAGGGTTATCAACCATTTATACAGCAGTAAGTGAATTAGATTTGAAGATCGCCGCATTTAGGCTGTTCCTGTCAGCAATGAGCATGGCGAGGTGTATTCCCATTAGCTCAAATTTAGCCACATCAGTTGTATTCACATTCATGGAGGCTCCTGCAACCCATCTGCCTTCATTGTCCCTAGCTGCCACAGCGCACACTGCATGTTTGTATTTGACAGTAGCATCGATGTTGAACTTGATTAATCTGGCTTCAGGTTTACACCAGTCCAGTGTGGTTTTCTCGGATGGAGGTGTTTCCATGCTGGTAAAGCTCTCGCGGTACAGATGCACCTCACGCCTGATCGCGTTCAGCACGTGAGCGGTATGAGTCGCCTTGTTCTCAAACACCTGATCATTTCTACTCTTCCATATGAGTTTGCAAGTGATGATGAAGATACATTGTCCTTATTTTGATAATGACTTAACCATTTCATTCATATATATCTAATATGTTTGTTTAAGATTGATTTCAGGCATTAGGTACATGAAAAGGATAAACTTACACATGCCCGGGCTTGTCCAAGTTCAAGTAAAAAAGCAATGCAAGTGTGCAATTTCGAAAATCACTCCAAATCACCTTAGAATAATTTTTTTAATCACTTGTATTGACGATATGACGTGTAACTAAGATGAGAAAAAATCAAGGACCCTTAATTCCAACATTTGGTCACTCAAAAATCATTTTGGAAATTTTTCACAAAAACCTTTTCAGTCGAGTTTGCAACTCGACCGATCCAGTGATGGATATTCTGAAATGATCAATTGGTTGAGTTTTACACTCATAGAACTCGACCTACCGACTCACTGACCAAAATTGATTTTGACTCATCGGTCGAGTTTCTCAGAACAAACTTGATCGATAGTTTGAAAATTAACTTTGTCGGTTAGTGGATCAGTCAAGTTATCTTTATTGAAACTCGACCAATTGTACTGTATAGAAAACATAGAAAAATTCATTATAATTGTTGGAGAGTTGTTGTAAATGAAAATATATCTTTTGAATGTTGTAAAATGGCTATTTTTCATTTGTACATGATGCCACACTCAAAGGAACACCCCCAACTATAAATAAGACCCCTTAGAGTTCATTCCAAGTTTGCTCATTCATATAATCCATGATTCTTTCTATACTTAAGTGTGATACAACCCTTTGATCCCCTTTCTATCTCTCATTTACAAAGCATTTTGTAATTACGAGTGAGTTAGGCATGTTGTAAGAGAGATAGATACCTCTATGTGCTTGCAAATCTCTCATTCCTTCCATCCTCGCAATCCCCTTTCTCAAAGAGCAAAGGTTGAAGCAAGCTACTCCAAGTGAAGGTGAAGTTGTTGGTCTTCTTCAAGGTTGAAGAAAAGGTGAAGATTTACTCGAAGTGAAGGAGAAGGGAAACACGAATATTCAAGAAGAGTAGGTAATTCCTTCAAGGATAAATACTTGATGCAAGCGTGGGTAAATCCTTGTTGAAGGCTGAAGGCATCTTGTTCAAGTGGGTAAGTCCTTGTGTAGGTGAAAGACTCTTGTCTTGAGTAGGTAAGTCCTTGGATGTATGGTGGTCTCCTTATATCTCTTATGATGGAATATAAGTATAAATGGGTTGCAAAGTCCTAGAGGTTGACCTCTCTAGGTAGTGGATTGACTATCTCCTAATTTAGAGATTCAATCTCTCTCATCCTTACATTTCTTGCTTAGATAGGACTTCAAATTGGTCTTAAACTTTTGGTTTCAATTGATATAATTTAAAGGTCTAACTATTCTTGTGAGAATATTGAAGCTCTATTCACCCCCTAGAGCCCTAGATCCAACAAAAAAGAATACCAGAAGTCATGTGATGATGATTGGAAAAGAATCTTAAAAGGAGTTGTGCAAAGGTTCATAAGTTATGAGAAAAATCTTTTCCCATATGAATACATGGGATTAAGAAATTTGGGATATTCATGTTGGAGTCATGTGGAGAATGATTCAAACTAAAATTGAAATTTAAATATGATGTGTCAATGCACCATCTCTACTCTTAGAATGGGATGAGCTTTGTAGTGGGACTGCAACCAACTACTTATTTCATCTTGTTATGAGTGTGAGAGATTGGATGGACACATGTTTTGATAAATTAAAATTGTATGAGAAATGAATACCTAAGTTGAAATGTGAATGGCATATCTAAGCTTTGAGGTGTTATCTCACCCTTATGAGAGAATAATTAATAAATGGATTGAAAACCTAGGCGAACAAAGTAGTCACCAAGTGAAATTGAAATCACAAATGAAATTGTAATTACCAAGTGGAATTGGAACCATAACATAATCATTGGGTGATAAAATCATGCAATTAATAAGGTTGTAGATATACCTTGAGATTGAAATTAAATATCAACCTTAGTAATATGAGACATTTACAGATCAATAAAAGTTGTTAAGAATGATCTAGATAGAGATACTTGAGAAGGGTTTGTAACCGTAAGTTTTGAAATTAATGAGAAGTTATCCCTCACATTAATCCTATTTGGTTTGAATTCTAGGGAAAAAATTCCTATTAAGGAGGGATGACAATAGATTCTCAAATTTAATAATTCTAAATTCATGAAATATAAGACTTGTAACATTAAGGCATGGGTTCAACCCATGGACCAAATGGGATCCATCAGACTATTTGCTTTGTAAATAAACCATGGTGGCACAAATCTAAGAAATAGAAGATTTCACAAAAAATAAATAATAACGACTTTGTGAATTGTTGGATGATTACGATATGAGATAATGTGTAACATGGATAAATAATTGAGTTACTATCTAACAATAAATACAAGCACAAGTGTTGAGGCTCAAATAAAGATAATTCAATCTGACCTTGTAATACTTGAAGATAATAAAAAAACTAATATGATTTTGGAATTTGAGATGGTAATAGTTCTATGGAAGCACCATGGTGGGCATGAATCCACATGAGAGTTAAAGACTGACATGGAAAGGTTTCATTCTAATCTTTTTCAATAATTAGTTGAATTTTGAGGAAAAAAATCTTATAAGAGAGAAAGGATATTATAACTAAGATTCTTTTGTATTGTACTTGTATATATATATTTGGATGTAAATAATCAATTGTTAAGGACATATTAGAAAGATGGTCATTTTCATCTCTTGTGTAAAAATTTGATTTCAAAATAATATATCTCTGTTGGAAAGGGATTTTGTGTTTTTTTATTGTTTTCAATAATCAGTTAATGGTTATTGGCTAAAGAAAGAGTGGAAATTTGAATAATAAAAAAATCCCAAAAGTAATGGACAATTGGTAATAAAAAAGGAATTGTTTTACAAATATCTAGAAAGTTAAGTGAAGGAAACTAATAAATATAACTCGACCCTAACTTGCACCAAAATAAAGAGCATGACAAAAGAAAAATGTTTGTCAAGTTTGGGTTGATATATGTCTTAATTATTTCAAATAAAGGAAATACGTAGAGGAAAACTTTGGTATATGAGAGTAATCTCAACATTCCCAAAAATATATATATAAAAAGGAAAGTCATCACTAAATTTACCCTCCAAATATTGGAGGAAAAGGACAATCCTAGAGGCCTATGGAAAATCATGAAGTTTGGCATTTTTAATTTAATGGGAAAACAAATTTTGGTAAGTCCATAATTTAATGAACCATGGGTAACCCGATCCTTTTTAATCTATCCACACTGCTCACCAAGAGGGAAAGTATCAACCCCATTTACTTTCCCTTCCCCGATGGCCCTGGCTACCTCTCCAGCCCCCTCTCTCAGTTGAAAATTGTTTCTCTCTCTCTCCAATCGGGTGCATAAACTGTTGGTTTATGACACTTGGTGTCTTAGACATCAAGAATAGGAAGCGACCACCATGTATCCCATGCTAAGAGGTTCGAAACCCAACCCTAAACTGACCCATAGAGACTATAAAACCTTCGGCTATGCCATGTTTATGACCCAAAGAAACCCCAACTCCTCTAATTCAGCGCCGCCATAGTCTATAGACTGAAGAGCCACACTTCTCTTCCCTAGATGCCACCATTTGGGATTCACACCCACTCTTTCCCCGACCCTTGAGGTAACTACTTTTTTTGTCACCACGAAGCAATGGCAGCAACTGAACCGCCCGACCATGTTCAGGACTCACAGAAATGCCAACTCCTCTGATTCTTATGTCTTAGGGTGGAATAACCAAATGACTAAACACGACCCTCCTATCTTGGAATCAAGTATATTTTACCTCAACCTCATTCACCAATTAATTGTGGTCATCACCTGTAGCCTAAACCAACTTCTGACATAGTAAAAGACTAAAGGAGAGGTAGCTGAAAATTGTATTGGTTTTCTAATTACAAACAACATAACGAGAAATCTAGAAATGTGGACTTATGACCCATATATAGTACTTGTCACTCATGTATGAGATATCTCAATACTGATCTAAGATGTAGATGACTTCCATCACCGATTAAAAGTAATCAGGGAGATCATAATTGTAGGTTGCGAAGGGTGGAGCCGATTGTAAGCATGCATAATTCTGTGACATGAGATCATGACAGTAATCGTAACTAGTAGTCTATCTTTGGTAAGGTGGTATGACAGTGTTGGAGTGATATGGAATTCTTTGTTTGACTGTATGCAAGGTGTTTATTTGAATATCATGCAATCCCTAGTAGAACAGTGGATGACACACACTTGGCATGGAGAAATGGGGAAAGTTGGGTTGGAGTTTCAAGCTCCACGATTGTTGGTAAAAGGGGTATTATTCATAGGATTATGGTCCAGAAAAAGGGTATCTAAGACCTTTTTCTAGTATTCAAGAGTGATTTAGTGAAGAAGAAGTCGTATATGAGACAAGTGATCCTTAGTTTATAAGCACTTTACAACGTCTTTGGCTGAACAACAATCAAGCATATTCTAGATCCAATCGAATATTAAGTCATTTCTTCGCATCATTGATGGATTTTTAAAGCAACTCCTTATATTTGGTCAGAAGGACTTAGAGTAGATTACTAGGTTTTCAAGAATTGAAACTTGTAGCTTCATCTTGAGTTTGACACTGTCAAGTATGTTCACTAGATATTCAAGAGAAGAGAAACTGAATTGGTCAAATAATGTAGATGGGTTATGATGGGGCCTTATTTATTAACTTCATGAGCGTTTGATGCACCCAAGTAGGCTCCCATAACATCTTTGGTTGAGTGTTCAAATATGTCCTGAATTGTAGTCGAATTCTAACCAAAAAGTGGTTTCTTACTTCAATTATCACGATTCAAGGAAGTATCAAGATCTCGACAGATTAGAAAGACATTTCTCTTCATTTTAAGGTAATATGGAACTATTTATAGTCATTAAAACAAAAAAAGATCTGATCACATGGTACCCCCTTCTTCTAGTCGATATCATTTATTTCCTTATTTATATTTGTTTTCTGCATCCCTATAGCTAATTGGTAGCAAATATCATTCATTAAATCTGCATGTTAGTTGTGTGGTTAAATCAGTGAAGCATCCAAAATGTAATATTAAAGTGAGAGGAGTGGTGTCACACTCAGGGGTCCTAAGACACACTAGTGCGGCTTAGTTTAACTTTAAAAAAATTACAAGACAGGGTTCAAACCCAAGCCACTAGAAGCAAACTAAGACACAAATAACTTTCTTAGTTTTTATCCCGTGGATACTCCTATATGTAACATGTTACAATTTACCACTAGCTTATAAGAAAATATTTACTTTTGGGTCGGGGAGGGGGGAGGGATAGAGCCCCTTAGCCCCTAGATCTCCCCTCCAATTTAAATGCTTATCATTAGTTGTTATAGGGTGGGTGTGTCCGCAAACATTTATTTGAAACCTGCTACATTAATTAGATAAATAGTAGTTCCTAAATTTCTTAAGGTAACTCGATGGGTCTTTTTTTTTCAAATCATTGTAGGTTTTACTATAGTCCATTAGGATTCTCTCAAAGGTTCCTCTATTGTGGATATGGGCAGCTGATTGGGAATATTAATGTTCCTTTAATGCTAAAAGTTAAATCGTCGTGCTTATTATCTTTTGTCAATCTAACTTTTTTCCATACAACAAACAATTCCCATGCCATGAAAGTTAATTGGCAATTAGAAGCATGGTAGGGGTTGAATACAACCATGTTAAGGGCGCCGATTATCTGTTACGAGCTGCTTGTTGCATGCCTGTTTCAATTAATCTCAGCCGTAGAACTGCCTAATTAATATTTTTAGGGGTGGATTTTTAATATAGATGTGTGGTTAGAATTGGCTGGAACAAGATTCGTTTCAGAAAGATGTAACAGTGAATCTGAAGGCCCATGTTAAAGACAATTCACGTTCTCACACACTGTATAGTTGACACGCTTCATATCATGATTGAATACAACCACATATGGAAATACAACACATCCTCATAGTTTTATTTTCCGCTATGTTTGTTAGCCCATAACTTGAAATGTCATCTGAAATATCAAAGATGAAGTAGTCCGAGCACGAAATTTGTGTTTTCCTGTCATCATGCAGATATATGATCATCGAGTGTTTATTGAATTAGTTTGAACCTACTTTCCAGCACTGCTTTGTCGTATAATTTTTAAGGTTCCCATGAGTTGTGCATCCAAATAGCAAGACCAAACGGCAACAACATGACCAAACAACAACAAACAGCATGGTGTGGAATGCATGCATGGCTTGAATCAAAGACCATCTATTGATTGTAGATTTGCTTTAGCATTCTGAGTGATATACTAATGGCTACGTGCGTGCAATGAGATAATTGTTAGTCCTCCATTTTGGGTGCGTGGTGAAGCAACTTGTGACGTTGTATGCTGGAGTTAAAGTCAGCCTAAAGCAACACCATGAACTGTGTGCTTTGTACGTCAACTTGTAGTTGCTGGATTATTGAATATGACTTAATCCATGTTTGGACTTTGATTTGCTTATATTGAATTGGATTTCAGATTAATGTTGGGACAATGCCGAAGATTTGAGAAAATGGTTCCGGTTTACATGTCCCAAAATTTTTGTAGTTGCGTGTTAATGGAGAGACAAATATTGTGTGTTTGGCATATGATGACCCGAGGTTGCTTAATCATATGTAAAGCTTATTTGGCTATGATGTGGATGCATGATAGTTTAACATGTGCTAATTTTCTATCGTGAGAGAGGGCGTTTCTACTATCAAGTCTGTTAGTTGGAATATCTTAACTTAATATATTATTTAAAGGAAAAAATACCTAAATGGCACATTTGCCAATTTTAATTACCTAAATGGCATGTTCTTGAACTTATTGCCCAAAATGGCACATTTTGGAGCAATACGTCCCCTGCTGGGACGCATTGCTCTCCCGCGAGGCAATGCGTCCCGGTGGGGGACGCATTGGTCCCACAGGAGGGCAATGCGTCCCGAGCCGTGACACATTGCTCTGTTGTGGGACCAATGTGTCCCCCGCCGGGACGCATTGCCACGCGGCAGAGCAATGAGTCCCGGAAAGAGACGCATTGACCCCACAGGACTGCAATGCATCACGGCTCGGGACGCATTGCCCTTGTGTGGGACCAATGCGTCACCAGATGGGACGCATTGCTCAATGAGTCTCCATGCAGGACGCATTGGAGCAATGCGTCCCCATGCAGGACGCATTGGTTTTTTTAATCATTTTTTGCAATCACTGATATGTTATTGATATGTAAATTAACAATATTGATTATATTTATACATTTATAATTCGTTCACTTGTATTTGGATGTCTATAATATACTCAATTATTATAAATTTGTCAATTTCAAAAGGTCGTAACATGCATATGGAATATATAAGTATATTGCAACCAACATTGGTTGGTTCCTAATTGATTATATAATACGAACTTAATCCAAATAATTGAGATAGCAATTAAAAACAAGGTTAAAACATGAACCAACATGACGAGAAAATAATACACAACAGAACAATATGATAGATCCACAACAACATGATCCAAAATGAACCAATGTCATATCATAATATGATAGATCCACATACAATAGATGTCCTCACAAAGGCATACATACAAAACTGTACAATATATGAAAAACTAAGTATGTCGTCCTCGCCCACGACGTCCTCGCCCACGTCCCTCTACATCAGGATCCTCTGTACCGATGTCATCTGGAGACTGCTGAACTGGGGACAACTGTGTAGGAGGCTGCTGGCGAGCATCAGGGAAGAAATGAAAAGGTGGAGGTGGGGTGAGGGGTCTAGGAAAACCAGGATAGGATGCATCGGGTAGGGTGCATCCTGAGAAATCAAACGGAGTAGGTGAATATGTGACATAATATGGTGGTCGGCTCTCGGGAATAATTGCTGGTGGGAATGGAGTGTATGGAGCAGAAGAAGAACTTGCTCCATGGTATGATGGTGGTTGAGGTGGGGTGATGAATGAGGAATATGAAGCAGCTCCTGAAAAATATGGCCCTGTCGGTCCCCATGACATGAACTGAGAAGTGGGAGTGGGAGTGGGCTCAACAGTAGGAGTAGGAGTAGGAGTGGGCTCAGGGGCTGTGGTATGAGTGGGTATGGGATCCCACGGCCGAGCATAGTCGGGAAGACTATCAAAGTAACTCCCCTGGATGGTATAGATGTTGTCTATGATCTGTGCAGGGGCGTGCTCTACTGCCGCTCGGATCGCCACATGTGTTTGTACCTGTAAAATAAAGTATGTACACATAATAAAGACCAATTACATATATTACAAATAACAAAGATAAATAATAACAATTTGTAAAAGAAAATAATAATGATACTCACAAATTCCTGCTGACGATAACTTTGCGGGTAGTATATGCTTGGAGGCATATCTGGAGGGGGCACAATGTATTGTGGATGATACCATGCATAGTGAACCTGAGGACTGTAGACTGTATCAGCTGGTGGAGCGGGAACTAAGCTCTCACGTCTGTTGTTCCACATCTGCACCTCCTGCCTATAATGAAGCATCCAATCCTCAGCCGCATGACCCCTCCCATCTATCCGGCTAAGCTACGGCAGCTCAAGAGTAGGTTGTACTTGAACAAAGCCGAACTGTCCAAGTACTCTGTCGGGAAAGTGCCACTCCACTATTGTGTAGCACAACAGAGGCACTCGTGCCAACCAAATATCACTACCATCTCTACAAATGGCAGGCAATCTCTCGAGAACCTCAGCAGTGTAAGGAGTCAACTCTATCTGTTATTCATATAAACAACGTGTATCATATAAAAAGGAGTAAATTGTAAATAAATAAAACATACCAAACAACAGATGTAAGTAAGTTATACCTGTGAGGGCAAAATCTGGTCAAATGCTGAATCGTAAAATTGAATTGTTCCCCTGATAGTTTGACTCCTTTGGACAAAGGTAGGCCACCTATTAAATTGAGAAACTAAATTTAGATAAACACTACATAATATTTAGACAAATAAAAAAGTTAATTGTGTTGATCTTTAACCTGTAGCCCAAGGGAACATCTTCTGGCCAATCATTCCAGCGCATTGTAATTGTACCTGGGCGTCCAATTCCCAACCTCTCCCAACACCACAGCTGTAATAGGCACACACAACCTGATAGATGGGCTGTTCTCCTAGACCGGGTGGTTGCCTTATACAACTCCCTATATAAGAAAGCTAGAGTTGCAGCACCCCAAGATAGAGTGCCACAACGTGCAAAATCGGACACAAGAGGGAGATACCTAACATGAACTCTATCCCCTGTACTATCTGGGATAAGGTAACTACCTAAGAAATATAAGAGATATGCCCTAGTATACCTTGTCCTCATTTCTACTTGTTGTTGTTCATCACCCGCGGTCAGATCCATATCCTTGAAGGTCTCACGCAACCAAATCAAGGAGATATGCCCCTTAGACATCCCATCTGGTGCATCTCCTAAGAAATTCTCACAAAGGTGAGTCCATGAAGAAAATTGCCCCTCATTTACACCTAAAGGATATGAAGCTATAACCGGTGGGCCATCAATCCTCAGGCCTAAAAGAACTGCAACATCCTGAAGAGTGACACTCATCTCAAAAGGGGGAAGCCTAAAAGTATTGCTAGAGTTGTCCCACCTGTTAACTAATGCAGTTATTAAAGTAGGGTCAAGGTGGATACATGGTAGCCTATGAACAAGCCCAAAACCAGCTATGGAAATATTGTCTAAAACATCCTGGTCAATAATAGGCCATTGTGCCAACATAATGTGGTGCTGGGAGAGTCGGTAGGTTTCTTGTCTAGGAGCCATATCTATGAAAAGTGAAAATATTTCATTAAATGAAAAGTACAAAAATTACATTACATGAAAAGTGCAAATAGTGTACAACATTTAAGATTGTCAAGATTCTTCATTAGATAAGATGAAATTACAACATGAACAACATGAATTACATTAACAAACAATATAAAAATACAACATGAACTACATGAAATTACTGCATTTGATTCAGTATCTCATCTAGAGGTTCATAAAATGGCCACACTTGATGTACCACTCGATGTATCTCTGGATGTGATACAGCTAACTGGTTTTTTACTTGTTCGTTGATTGGCATTGCTTTCTGTTTTGTGTGATCCCAATACCAACCAGGTAGCTCAAGAAGTTCTTCATACATGTGAAACATTTGCTTTAAAAATTGCCAATGAAATTTTGCTTGTTCTTTTGTCACTATAAATCCTAACTTGTTGTGCAACAAATCTGGTACATCATTCCAGTCATCATCCAATAGAGTTTGATGAGCCATTTTTCCCTGTAGGCACTTCGTAGCTATTATTTGGATTAACTCTACGGACATGTGAAATGTCCATGTCCTTCGATGAGCCATCTATAGAAATTGAAATTACAAACATTACATGACTTTAGTGAAATTGCAAACATTACATGACTTTAGTTAAATTGAAACTGCAAATATTACATGACTTGAGTAAATTGAAATTGCAAACATTACATTAGAGAAGCCATCATATGACATTAGGACAAGTGCGTCTATTATGGCCCTTTCTGCCACACTTATGACAGTGATATGTATACTGATTTGGATCAACATCCATAGTTGAATGCCTTCTCTTTTTCTTTGGTCTTCCAGCTTGCCTTTGTTTCCTAGGGGGTAATAAGGGATAAATACCTCTACTTTCATCAAATTGAGGCCAATACCTCTTGTCGGGAATGCCACGAAATTCAGTTCTGTACGCATTTAGATAAGCCTCATTTGTATAATATGCACTCACAAGTGCATCAAGATCCCAATTGACAGATTCTGCAGCTACCCAAACATGAGAGCATGGAAAATGCCATTGTTGTGGAAAACCACAGCTGCATTCACTGCCACCATTTGGACGCACTATTACTTGAAATTTATATCCATCCATGTCACCAACAAGCCATTCATCATTGTTCACACGGATGTGTATTGTCAATTTTTTTGCATCCTCTCGAACATTATAAAGCTTATCATGAACCTTAAAGGGCCAATGAAATCCATGTTGTGCACGTTTATTTGCGAGATTACGCCTGCACAGCCACATGGTCACAGAGCGATAGTATGTGGCAACAATTAACACTTGTATTGGCAAACCTCTAACACCTTTTAAGACTCCATTACAGCCTTCAACATGATTGGTAGTCAATGACCCATACCTGCAACCTCTGTCATATGCGAGAGCCCAATGTACTGGATTTTGGCCCAATAAATATGACTTCGCTGCTGGTTCTATGGTTTCTATAACAGTCATATGACGATCAAATTCATGTGTATCAGTTGTGGATCCCACCTTCCACATAAGGTCCCTCAACTCCTTGGACTTGAACTGCTTATGGAAGTTCTCCCGAAGATGTCGAAGACAATAACGATGTTGAGCCCAATGAAATTTTGATTGAAGGGCTGGAAAAATCCCACTCATTCGATCAGAAATAATACACAAGTCTGTACGTCGTGGAATGATTGGAATACAAGTTTGTAGAGAACGAAAGAACCACTCCCAGGAGTCCTTATTTTCTTTCTCGACAACAGCAAAAGCAAGTGGAAATAGACCATTATCAGCATCTATGCCACATGCAAGGAGAAGTATGCCAGTATATTTTCCTGTTAAAAATGTGCCATCAACAGTAAGAACAGGCCTACAATAGGCCCAACCCCTCACAGCTGGACCAAATGCCCAAAACACCCGCTTGAATCTACGAGTGCCTTCAGTTTGAAGGATATAATCATCAATAAGGTGGGCATATATAGTTCTTGGAATATATTGTGTCAGAGAAATTAGGAACGGCAACAAACTATGATATGATGATTCCCAGTCTCCAAATATTTTACAAACAGCCTTCCTCCTCGCTAGATATGCCTTCTTGTAAGATATATTGAGCCTTAGTTCAGCATTCACCTTGTCACGAATTTCTCGTGTCGACATATCCAGTCGTGATACTAGGATTGGCATTATCATTCGAGAAATATAAGATGCTGTGACTTGGTGATGATCATGATTCATAACAGTTAATTCACAATTGTGGCCTTCTTTACAACGTTTTATCTTCCACATGCCACCTGCTTTTTTGGACTGGCAAGCGGTCAATCTCCAAGGACATCGTTCATCATGGATACAAGCAAGTTTAAGATGACGATTATTTGAGCGTAATGTACGGTACTGGACATTCTTTTGTACCGACCATTTTTGGAGTGTCTCAACCAGTACAACTTTAGATGCAAATAAAGCACCCTCATATATAACAGCACTGGAAGGATTGTAATCGAGACGAAATTCATGACAAAAATCTTCCACCCAGTCATCATCTTGAAAAGCTTCATAGTTGGAATCAATGTGTTCATGTTGGGGCCATTGGTTGTCAAATATGGATGGAATATGACTCAATGCTACAATAGAGTCAGGGAATGGATGTGTGTGCTCAGCATCAGTTTCAGTCAATGACTCATCCTCAGGTGGTTCACTGTTATTACCACCTTCAATGTCACTATTGTTATCACCTTCATGATCACTATCATTATCACCTTCATGATCACAATCATTATCTCCCTCCTCAACCTCAACACCAATATTCTCAGTAGTTAGATTTTGAGAAAATTGAGGTGGTTCACTCCACTCAGCTGTTAAATTGCTAAGACTGAATTGAGGTGTAAGACTGAATTGAGGTGGTTGACTCCATTCAGTAGTTAAATGACTTTGAGATAATTGAGGTGGTTGACTCCGAGAGAATTGAGATTGAAATTGATTCAATAGACTCATTAAATAAGGTTGTTGGTGGATAGATATTTTTTCAAGAAACACATCAATATAGGCATCAGCTGAAAGTGATAACAAGGTTCTGTATGCATCATCATCATCAACTTGTATGAGCATATGATTTTCTCCAGGGAAAAGATAGGATATTTTGATAGAGAAGTGGTTGGGATTGATGTCAAGTGTTGTATAGATATATGATTTTAGTTCAGATAGGGTATTAATAAGTGAAATGTTTATGGGTCTAACAGATCGACTAGAATAAGACCCATCAGAGAGAAATTGTCCATCATATCGCATCTTCACAATTCGTGAATTTGAACTAGATGCCATGTTCCTATATTTTAGAATATTATATTAACATCAGAAAGAAATTCATATTTTATGACATTATATCAACATAAATTAATATTTTAGAGCAGTGACATCAATTTGGAATTCAATTTATTGGACTACTTTTTCTATAACATTAACAGTGAACAACAATTAAGAACAACAATTTTGCTATTTTTTTCAGTAAAATTAACTAACATTTCATAACAACAATTTTGCTAATTTTTTAGTAACACTAACATTTCAAAATAACAATTTTGCAATTTCGAACAATACATTTTCAGGTATTAAGTAGCCTTCAATTGTCATTTTCTACATCATTATTTCAGTAATGTACAATTAAAAAGTAACAATACATTTATTTCAGTTGTAATATTTCGTACTAAAGTTAAGTTCATATTTTGAAAATTAAAATTTTGGTAGAACAAATACCTGAAATGGAGAGTTATCTGTTGACAATCGAAGAATAGAAGAAGAGAAAGAAGAAGCTCCAAGTAGTCTCCGAGCAGTAGCAAATATCAGCTCCAAGATCGCCCGAAATAAGCTAGAAAGCACCCAAAGCAATAGAAATCCGAGAAGAAGCTCCAGAGCAATGGGAGTATAGAGCTAGATGAAGGAAATGAAGAATGGTGTGAGTTTGGGGGGCTGTTTTCGGCCAATATATATAGGGGAGCAATGCGTCCCGGTTGGGGACGCATTGCGCCCACGTGGACCGCCGCGCGGCGGCCCAACGGTAACATAGCCGTTGGCCTGGGAGCAATGCGTCCCCGTCCCGGACGCATTGCCCGCGTGGCAAATTCTAGCCGTTGAGCGCGTCCCGGGGCGCGACGTATTGGTCCCACAAAGGGCAATGCGTCCCGGTTCGGGACGCATTGCACTCCCGTGGGGCCAATGCGTCCCCCGCCGGGACGCATTGCTCTACCGGGTGGCAATGCGTCCCGGCGGGGGACGCATTGGTCCCACAAAAGAGCAATGCGTCACGGCTCGGGACGCATTGCCCTCCTGTGGGACCAATGCGTCTCCCACCGGGACGCATTGGCTCGCGGGAGAGCAATGCGTCCCGGCAGGGGACGCATTGCTCCAGAAATGTGCCATTTTGGGCAATAAGTTCAAGAACGTGCCATTTAGGTAATTAAAATTGGCAAATGTGCCATTTAGGTATTTTTTCCTTATTTAAATATCTTATTGTTAATTCGAATCAGTTACATCTAAAGGGGGAAATCAATTTGGTATACTTTTGTCAAAATATTTTCCCACTGTAGGACTGACAGGGAGATCTTTTCCAGAACAACACACTTTGGTGTAGAACACATTTACTTAAAATAGCCGTTTGGGGATTAACGGTCATTAAAAAAACACTGTATTTGATGGTTTTGGGAAATGATAAAAAAAAATGAAAACACCAAAAAGAAAGTGACGCTTTTCAACCTGAAACGTCATCGTGATCGTTACGAAGGGGCCCACTCCGGACTACGGAGTACCCTGCTCTCAGCACCTCAGCGTCCTTCAACAGCCAGAGCCAAAATTGGCAACTAGAGACGTCCAATATCAGTGTTCAGAAGATCTAGATTGTTGTGAGGTTTTTGTTTGCGGCAGCGCTTGTACATAGTAGGATGTAAAAGCTCTGTTCACTTTCGCTCCTATTTCGACTGCAAATCACTTTAGATACAGTACTGCAGTTAATACCCGCGATGTTGGTAAGGTGTTTCCATCGTTTTCCAAGTCTGTCCATTCACTACATCAACAAATCCGGAACTAAATGAAACCACGTGAAGCTTTGTTTTTTTCTTCTGCACCCACCAAACGGGATATATGCACAAATTTCGAAACCCAACCAACGAAAGAGAGCCTAAGCACGATCAATAACACTTTCACCGATCCAAACGAGGACCTTGTACATTGAATCCAAACCCATTCTTTTGAAAGTTGGGAACCCCTGCTTATTACGAAGTATTGATATATAGCACACTACTTACACCACCATCTACACGCCAGCCTCGAGACTCCACAACGGACATTATGCATGCATGCAGTTTTTGCTTTTTGTGTGTTCCTGATGCTCTGTCCGCATTGTGTCAATTTCGTAATTGAACCATAACAGATGTTGAATGGGCAGGTTGAGGCTGAGGCTATAAAATCCCCCACACCCCACCTCTCTTCCTCTTGACTCCATCTTGCGCCTTCCCGACCAAACGCTGCTCGCTGGCTGTCTCCTCTCCGCCGTGTCGCGTCCAGCCTCGCCCCGTCCCGTCCAGACGACGTCGTCATCTTGCACGTCGTCGCGTCTCGTTTGCTGCCTCCTCTTCTCCACGTTCGTGCAGCTCGTCGCCGTCCCGTCTAGACAACGTCGTCATCTTACACGTCGCTGTGCCACCCGTCGTCTCGGTGACCGTCGTCCCCCAGAACCGGTTCGTCTAGCTCCACCACCGCACTCGTCTAGCCTCGCCACTGCGCCCAACCCGCCGTTGTGATCAAGAAAAGGTCACATCCAGCCCGCCGCCCGCGCCTATACCGCTCCCTTTCCAGACCATCATCAAGCGTCGTGTCCTCTACCACACCGAGGACTCCTCATCTGTCGTCACGCCCATGCCGTGGAAAGCAATTGTCGGTCAGATCTGCCTACAAGTGCTCTGATACATATATTTTCTCACAGTGATGTACAAAAATCAGTCTTGTGTATAACAAATTCTAGAATGTGAGGTTGTATGTATTTTGTTTTCATTTTTTGCTAAAGAATGCAAGCCTATATGAGTCATTGTAAATGTTATAAAAAAATATGAATAATCATTATGACTTGTGTTATGTTTATCTAATCATAGAATTTTCCTGATTGTACACACCGTTTTGGTTTATAATAAATACATTTCTTGACATTTTTGGTTATACTATGAATGTTAATTAGTATCGTGCGTAAAATTACCATCAACATATCAACAGATGTGGAACACATATTTTGACCAAATATGATCACTTATCACGTATAATATTTCCTTATACAAAATTAAAAAATATATCAAAAATGAATATGAAGACGTACTCTACTAGTTTATTTTAGTCTGGTTGTTAATAGCTTTTGGTACTGTGTTGAATATATTTCAGTACACATTTTGACAGAAAATGAACAAAAATATGACATTAGCAGTAGAAAAGAAAATTCAAATTTCAAAATTTGAATTTGAAACTTGTATCAGAAAATTAAATGAAATTGATTGGTTGGTGGTTGGCAGTTGATGGTTGGTGGTTGGCGGTTGATGGTTGGTGGTGGGTCTTTATTGCAGCAGTTGCATGCATGCAACTGTTATAGCATATGTCTGACCTTGAAGTCTGTGTGGAACTGTGTTATATATTTTTTGGTGTAATGTGTTTATATAATTAGCACTGTAGTAGATACATTTAAGTACTGATTTGTGAATTTTTAGAATATATATATATAGATATATATATATATATATATATATATATATATATATATATATATATATATATATATATACGTGATTTTAGTTGAGTCACACATTGTAATGTAATTTTCTTTAAAATTGTAAGTGGCTACTGTGACTTGTATTATATTTGAAAAAATATCCTAATTGTAAGCACTATCTTGAATTATATTTAGTCTCATTGAGAATACATTTTGGTAGTACAATGATCATTGATCAGTAGTGCAATGATCATTGTTCGGTATTGTATTTTGATCGACATTGTAATGGATACCTTTAAGTACTGATCTTTTTGTGCACTATAAAAAATTAGGCATATAGAAATGTTAATAATGACTTTCTGGTGTTGGTGTCATTATGCAATTCATACTCAACGAAATATTAATTTTCACATATTTATTATGAAAAAAGTTATATAATATAATCAGTAATCAAATTTGAATTTCATCTCACAAAATCAAATGAACATCTGACTGTACGCACTGTATTAGTTTATATCTAGTATATTTAAAAATGACTTTTGAACCTGCATTGAATATAATTAAGTATTGATTTCAGACTTATTCTGAAATATATGCATACAAATGTGTGGTCGAGTCAGATATTAGGACCAACTGAGAAAAGGAGGGAGTCCGAAAAAAATTCAAATTTTAAAATCATTGTCTTGTTGTAAAACGAGTATAAGTGCAAGTAAGTGGGTAGTTGGGCGACAGGTTGCTTAATTGCAACAACAACATGCATTACTTTATTACAGCAACATGCATTGCTTTATTGCAACAGCATGCGTGCATGCAAATAGTACATAGAACTAGCAAATTTTCGGCCTAAAGAACGTGTCGCACAATGCTAAAAGCTACAAATAGTGGTTGTTTTGCATATTCCCGATGTTGGGGTGTCGATATTGGTGGAAGAGGTGTGCTGTGAAGAATTTCACTTAAATATATTGTGGAGAAAGGCTCAACATAGTTGTACATGTAACATAGTTGAAAGATACAGAACATATTATTTTGGATGTAACATAATTGTACAACATATTTGTACTTGTAACATAGTTGTACAGGTAACATAGAATATATAAGTGTAACATAGTTGTATGACGCCCTCAAACAACGACCTTGATTCCACGGAGACTTATAATTGTACTTGTAGTTGTAACATAGTTGGATGAGCAAGTTATGCTGGAGTATCGGTTCATCTCCGTACAACATTCATTCAGACTTCAAAGATATAGAAATTATGTCTGCCTAGCTCTTATATATACGCTCTTATAAGAGTGCGACGAGCAAATACAACAAATTGTTCGTAAAGTGGCGACGTTGCACAGGGAAGAATAGGAACACATACAAGGTACGTTTGATTATCCGGATCTGGACGGATTTGGTTGCATTCGGTGATCCACTTGCAAAAAAGTTATGTTTGATTTTCTGGACTGGATAAAAGAGCATTCTCATGCATTTTCGATCAGTATATAAAGTCCTGGATGAGGCCATCCATCTCAAAAGTGTTGGGCGCCGATATCCAGCTAGCTGCTCCTCAATTTTTGCTGCCACTCTGTGCAAATTAGCGGCATCGGTTCTGCTTCCGATCTAAACTATACCACTGAACCAAATATAAAATTCCATTTTGCAGATTTTTATAAAATCTGAAACTAGTTCTACGGGGACCTAACAATAATGCATTCATGGGAATCCACCCATATACGATGAACCAAACATGCCCATAGCGGGCCATAGATATTTGTTGAAAGCTATGTATGTGTGTAAAGAGAGGACGGGGGGAGGCGGGGGTTGAGACGACGTCGAACTAAACTTACTGGTGTTGAGACGAGGATAATTGCCTGATGCTCCGACTGACTGAACCAAAAACTTCAGCCATGCCGGAGATGCAATCCAGACAGTCTACAGAACGAACCGGTGTCAGGGGAGTTTTTGGGAACAGATAACACTCTGCCGCTTTTTTCACCAGTCGGTTCCGCAGCTGGATATCTAACAAGTCCTAATAAGGTGACAATGCGGTAACATTAATTCATTAATCGGAAAAGAACGAAAAGAGAACCCCACACAACTCTTCTAATCAATATGGAAAAGAACCAAAGGTGCAACACAGCAGCGATGTCCCTCCCGTATACACATATCTAACAAGTCCTAATAAGGTGGACTACCTTCTTCTTCAAAAGAAGAGGTGCGTGACTCGGCTTTGACCGTGATGCCCGGCAGCTAGCCGCATCTGAAGTGCGCAGCAGGCTTGATTACCAAGATGTATAAACCATCTATCGTTTGCTTAAATGATCTCAAGATATTTTACAATGCAGATGTCCAGATGACAAGGTGTTTAGCCACGATGGAATTCACCAACGGAACAAAACAAGAGGCCTAGCATATACGGAAATGCAAGCCTAACCGTATATCTGTATTTTCTTTGCGTTTTTTATCCCCCTACCAGCTCAAATGGCAAATACTCTATTCTGCTTGACATGGGAATGAACCCAAGTTCGGCCCCAGTTTGGTTTCGATTTCCCTCGAGTTTGTATCTAGACGTAATTGATATGAAATTATGCCCTGCTATTGATTCAAATGGGAGTCCGATTTAGGAATTAACTTGGCCCCAGCCATTAGGATTCAGAATCTACCAGGTAGGGACGAGTATCGGGTCAGGTCACCTGGAGTTTGACAAGACCATGTCCAAACTCATATTTATAACTGCGTTTTGGGCCGGATTTAGATGCGGGTAATGTTTAAGAAACTTGGCCCATACCCGGCCAACATAATATATCTGAGTTTCGGGTCGGATTCAGACTGATCCAAATAACACAGTAAGTGAAGATGTTTTCAACATATACATAAGACAAATATTGAAATAGTTTTTGAAATGTGTTCCACTAGGTACATATAATCTATATGTATCATTAGAGAAACTAATACACTTACAAATAATTATTTAAACTCAATGGATGAAACACATAGAATATAAATCAAACACATTTAAACTCACAATCATAGCTCATTTATTTATGTGGATGAATTTGTTATAGTTAATAGGAGCTTCATATTTGTGTTTAAATTAATGGTTTAGTAATGTCCCGACTGAGGTGATTTGTGGAACACATGTAATAGTATAAATCCAAACTTTTAGATTTAATTTGTATAAATTACAATGAACACGTTATATACAAAATGAATGTACATATCTTAGATTTGTTAAGAAATTGTGGTGGGTAAGTGACGATGCTCTGTAAGACTGAAGGCACAAGATTTAACGTGGAAAACTCTCGAAGACTAGAAGAGAAAAATCATGGGGCAATACTGGCCAACAAGCACAAAGTAATCTGAATTACAACTCACACTGCTCAGATTTAATCATCCCTGAAATAGAGAAGCTCCCCCTGCCTGAGAACAAAGATAAATAAGAACAAAATTATACTCAATGTGTACAAACCCTCCATTTTCACTTTTTCTCCTCACGACAACGGTACCACTGCTGGGATTGCTTGTTGTCGCTGCGACCGTTGACCGGGTCGCCTCTTCTCCTGACGAGGTCGCCTATCTCACTATTGTCTTCTTGGTACTCGTTCTAGTTGGCGCCTCCAACTAAAAAGCCCACGTACCGCCACAACTCTTTCTCCAGAGAGAGTAGATACAAATCCTCCGCTAATCGAACGGACTGTTGTCGTTGTTGCGTCACCAATAGTGTGCCACCAACCAGTGTGCGTCTTCCGTTGATCAGATCCGTCGTCGTAGTTGATGCACCACCTATGTGTCGCCGACTGATTTGCGTCTTCTACTGATTGGACAGTTCGCCATCGTTTCTACAGCCACCAACTGATGAGCGTCTTCCTCTACTCGGATGCACCGTAGTCGATGTCAATGTCGTAGCACCAACAAAGTGCCACCAAATGATGTGCGTCCTCCGCTACTTAGACCCGCCTCCATTGTCGATGAACTGCCATTATTGTGGCAACACATCCCATTATCACACAGATAACGAGGTGTTACGCGAAAACGTGCGGAAATCACCATAACCACAGATTATGAAAATACGGGTTAATTAAAACCGATTGCGGAAAGCATATCAACTGTGGAACTATTACTTTCCAGTCCTCATCCTGCACAGAAACATGTCAAGTATATATATGTACATCCACGAAAGATGATATGTGTCCACAGCTCAGAAACAGCTGTTCGTCCATCACATGAGTTCACCACATGTTCATATACAGAAAAGGCCCACATCCGGCCAACAGTAGGATATACAAACATCATCGATCGATTATCGTGAAACGACATCAAAACACTGCCAAGGACTTGAGAGTACAGGGATGACTCTAGACTCTACTACAAAACATCCAAAAGAGCAGCATGTCCAACGCTTGCCTTCTACTGCTCCTCAAGCTGCTCGGCCGCTACACCACAACCATGACCACATCTACCTCGACCACCTAAAAAGGGGTTAAAACAGTGGGGTGAGACAATTGAACAATTGTCCCAATGGGAAACATAACTCCCCACCGCAACTACAGAACCTCAGCAAGATAAACTATAACAACAGATAACTAATAACATGTATAACAAGAGCAGTCTATATAAAATAGATTATTCTTACCGACATGCTTACCCGCTATACAAAAGCATATAACCAGATGTATCTCAAGGGGTATGATTAGCAAGATAAAATGTATCACTATGTAACATGATTATCAGAACAAGATATAATGCCACATAACCTGCTTCTCAAGATAAGACATATTGTCACATAACCTGCAAGATATAACAAAGACATTACACAAACAAGGCCTCAACCAATGTTACGTGTTGATCTTAAGCAGTAAATACTAAACGACTGTGTTATGCATTATTATGCCATGATGATTTGAACCATATCGTTCAAATCCAACCTTCGGTTACGAAACCCAAGCCGGTGCCATACAAGGTCAATGGAAGAGCCGGACTCCACGACCTCCCACCTCGTGGTCAGTACACGAGTACAACACAAGAAGGAATGTAGTCACATGCTGAAGTGGTCTAAGCCACAGGGTCAGCTCCATAGGCTACCCTCACACTAGCCAGCCTTGGTACAGGTCTCGGTGCTAGTAAAACTGAGCCACGGGCCTGTTCACCGTGCTCTGAGCCATGAACGCATTCATGCTCCTCACATCACATATCCTGAGCCATGGGCCTGTTCACCATGCTCTATATACATATCTGAGTCTGTAACCGAAGTTACACTCTTACCTCCTCATTTTCAGGCTAGGAGCAACCTACACATATTCAACAATATGCGCTTCCAGGTTAACCCGTAGGAGAACCCATTTCACCATCACCAAATCCTGACGATGATGGATCTATGGCCAGGGCAAACTACATGATATGTTTCACTGTAATTAATTAGTATCTTTTAGATGAATTGCAGGATTCAACCAAGTTGTATAACATGCAAGATATAAAAGAACATTATATTATTATTATAACCTCATCAACCTGATCCATCACAAGGATCCAGCATCACATGTTACCACTTGACCTCTTGACAACCATCCAGATCCATATCAAGGATCATCACATACCATAGGATATCAATCCTTCATCATGTATTGTCACTGCCTCTCGAGGCTCACATCATCATCATGGGACCAACACATTACATATATAATCTCATAGAACAAATATCAAGGTAATGTTACTCATCACATATGTCACATAGCCCTTTCATGGCTACACATCACCTGCATGGTTAGGATACACAATAACCATAGATTCAGCATAAGGAATATGCTCAATATCCTGAGCTATCATTCAAGATAACCTATTTATCAATATTACACTATTTGATGATCAAGCTTGTTAAGCACATCATACCATAATCATGCCTACCCTTATCTCAGGATTATACAAACAATCAAGATATTCACTTTATATAATAATTATGTTGAGTATACAAAGAAACTACTATTGTTACCAAAATCATTACTGTCACTATCATCATTCATATCATTGTCATTACTACTCTTGATACCATTATTACTATTATCAGCATCATCATCTACTATCATCTTCATTGCTATGTCATTAAGCAAACTATTAATGTAACTGCCACATAGCCACATTATTCCAAACATTATCATTATTATTACTTTCTCTTACTTAGCAAGGCATCACATTCATCAACACAACTAACATCACCAACACTATTGACATCTTAGTTATCAACAACATTATCATCATGACTATCATCAAGACTACCATGTCATTATTATTGTTACTAAGCAAGGTATTACAACCGAGATTTGGTTATGCATAAGCATCTACTGTCATGATACTTGGGACCGTCACCAAAGGACCTAACTGCCCTCACCTAAGACCTCACAACCCTCACTATAGCTAACTTGCTTGGCTAGGCATGGGAAGGCAGCAACGCTGCGTTGCACCCAGTGCCCATCCCGCAACGCCCTGTTACTAGAAGAAGTGTCGCGTACCAGGGAGTGTCGCGCGATACACCCCATCGGGCAACGCCCGTCACAGCCAACACCTGACGCCCGATAACCAAGGGGTAACGCCCATCTAACAACTCCACAACAGCCAGGAGAGAGAAAGAAAGAAAGAAGGAAAGAAATAGAAAGACTCCCCACATCTCGTGCAACAACACAAGGCCTAACGGCCAGCACACATCTAGGAAAGGAGGGTGGGACGCCCGTCACAACCCACATCCTGTCGCACGTCACAGCCTAGGCCTATCGTCCGACACACCAAGATGCAGTGCCCGCCAGGGCTATCAGTCGTTACACTTATGCCATAACGTGCAACTCCAACAACTCACCAAAACAAGCCCTGTCATCCACCAAGAGCCAAAGCCTAACGTCCAAGAGAAGGACAAGAACATAGCTCAACAAGGTATACAACATATCGTCCAACCAAAGCTTAGCTCACCCTATCGCCCAACACATGGGTAGGGTATCGGCCAACCCTAAGAACACTCCATATCGTCCAACTCAAGGTACCCTATCGTCCAACATAGAGAGCACCCTATAGTCCAACTCCAAGGCAAAGGGAACCATGTCGTCCAACCTCAAGGATATCGTCCAACACATCCACAACAAAGGGATGTCGCCCAACCCTAGGTCACCATCAACCTCCATCTCAAGGGAACCCAACCCCTAGATCACTAGAAACCCTAAACCCTAAGGGTATATCGACCACCAAAGGAAACTCAAGCAAGGTACAAAACTAAGCTACTAAGCTAACTACTAACATTTAACAAGGTTATTGCTAGAGGTAAAGGAGTTAGGGTTAGAAGTTATGCAACCCGCCTTAAGCTCCAAGCTCCAAGGCACTCCAAGGTCCAAAGCTATCATCCACCAGGCTTCTCCAGGAAGGTGTATCGGCCACCACTTCAACTCCAAGGGAGTGCATCAGCCAACACAAGCAAGATGGAGAGGGATATCATGCACTCAAGGTGGAGGAGAGACCAAATATCAAAGGAGACTAAGGCAAGGAGAAGATCTACTTATATAGAAGAAAGGGGAGGAGAAACCAAGGTACAACCATGCCAAGTGTCGTCCACCCAAGGGACACTTGTCCTAGGGTTCAAGCCAACACATTAGCACACCAAAAGACACTTGTCCAAGATAGGCACCAAGTGTCACCAACCAAGGCCAAGCCACATGGGCGACACAAGCAACAACTCCTGCTGGGCGACACAAACAAGCTATTGGGCGACACACCATGGTGTTGGACGACACAAAGCTTCCTTGGATGACACACACTCACCTTGTACGACACAAGACAAGCCTTGGCCGACACAAGGCTCAAGCAAGCCCAAACAACACATCTCAAGGCCCAAACAAGCTCAACTCAGGCCCAAAGAGCACAAACAACAAGCCCAAGCCTTCCTCTCAACCCTAGAGGAAGCAAAGAGGGGAAAACATCCCACAAGATGGCAAACTTGCTCACAAAACCCTAGACTTGGGTTATTTTCAAGTATCCCCCTCGACTCTCAACAAAGAACAACAAAACCCTAATCACCACTCAAGGGTGATTAGCAAGAATCAAACCACCAAGGTTAAGCAAAACAAACAGGGTAAACCCTAAACGCAGGTCAGGGTCCTTACAAGCTAACCCCCTTTAAGGGATTTCGTCCCCAAAATCTGAAGAGAAAAGCGAGGGATACTTCCTCCTCATCTCTTCCTCAAGCTCCCACGTGGCTTCCTCAACGCCACGACGCTACCAAAGAACCTTCACAAGAGCCAGGTCCTTCCTCTTCAACTTCTTGATCCTTCTGTCAAGGATCGCCACAGGACCTTCCTCGTAGGTCACATCTGCATCAAGCTCAACCTCAACTGGCTGTATCACTGTACCTGAATCTGGATGACTTTTCTTCAGCATACTAACATGAAATACTGGATGCAACCTGTGCAACTCTGGAGGCAACTCTAACTCGTAAGCTACATTGCCAACTCGTGCTCTGACTGAGTAAGGTCCCATGTACCTGGGAGCTAACTTACCCTTCCGTCCAAACCTTAGCACACCTTTCCACGAAGAGACTTTAAGGTACACTTTGTCTCCTACCTGGAATTCCAAAGGTCATCGGCGATTGTCTGCATAAGACTTCTGTATGTCGTCTGCTGAACTAACTCAGGACCCAAAAGCTGATACTCACCAGACTCATACCAACATAAAGGAGATCTGCACTTCCTTCCATACAAAGCCTCATAAGGAGCCATGTCGATGCTCCGCTGATAACTGTTATTGTAGGCAAACTCTATCAAACTCAGATGTACATCCCAGTTGCCTAGAAATTGTAAAACACAAGCTCGAAGGAGATCTTCCAAAATCTGAATAGTCCTTTCAGACTATCCATCTGTCTGCGGGTGAAAAGCTATACTGAACCTTAACTGCGTTCCCAACGCCTTGTGCAACTGTTCCCAAAAACGACTGGTAAACTGAGGACCTCTGTCAGAAACTATCGTTGTTGGCACACCATGAAAATGTACTATCTCATCCACATATACTCGAGCTAGCTTCTCAGCTGTATATGTCGTCTTCACTGGTAGAAAATGGGCAGACTTAGTCAATCTGTCCACTATCACCCAAACGGAATCATGATTCCTAGTTGTCCGGGGTAGACCAACTACAAAATCCATGGTTATATGATCCCATTTCCACTGCGGTATCGGCAAAGGTTGCAACGTACCTGCCGGCTTCTGATGTTCAGCCTTCACTTGCTGACGTACCGCACATCTCGCCACAAACTCGGCTACATCCTTCTTCAAACCGGGCCACCAATACAAGTCCTTCAGATATGATACATCTTGGTGGCACCTGGATGCATCGCATACATCGACGTATGTGCTTCCTCAAGCACCAACTTCCTCAGATCCTCAGCATTTGGAACCACCATCCTATCATGATAGCAAACTAATCCATCCTCGGACTCATGAAACCCATCACGCTTATCACTGCCGAACTCTGATCTAATCAACTGTACCGCATCATCTGTCTGTTGTGCACCCTTGATTTGCTGTCTCAGCGTAGGCTTAACTTGCATCTGTGCGAAAAGACCAGACAACAAAGAAACTTCCATCTGCACATTCATTTGTCACAGAGAAACAAACAGGTCTCGCTTATGGCATACCAGAGAACTCAATTGTGCCTTCTTTGGAGAAAGACAAGAAGACTTTCTGCTAAGCCCATCGGCTACCACATTCGCCTTACCAGGATGATACTCAATAGTGTAGTCGTAATCATTGATCAACTCCATCCATCATCGCTTTCGCATGTTCAACTCTTGCTGCGTAAAGATGTACTTTAGATTCTTATGATCCGTAAAGATCTGACACACTTCCCCATACAGATAGTGTCTCCAAATATTTAACGCATGAACCACTGTTTCCAACTCCAAGTCATGAGTCGGATAGTTCTCCTCATGCTTCTTAAGCTGTCGCGAGGCAAAAGAAACCACATGATCTTCCTGCATCAAAACGCAACCTAAACCTTTCTTGGAAGCATCACAGAAAACAACATAGCCTTTCCCAGGCTCTGGCAAGATCAATACTGGAGCATTGGTCAGCTTCTCCTTCAGACTCTGGAAAGCTTGCTGACATCGATCATCCCAAACAAAAGGTACATCCTTCCTGGTCAACTTCGTCATCGGCAACGCGATCGCACTGAAGTCCTTGATAAACGTTCAGTAGTATCCAGCCAAACCAAGGAAACTATGAACTTCTGTCGGTGTCTTCGGTTGTTCCCAATCCGCAACGGATTCCACCTTCTTTGGATCTACTTTGACTCCTTCAGGAGATATCACGTGACCCAAGAAAGTCACTTCCTCTAACCAAAACTCACACTTACTAAACTTGACATACAACTGATGTTGATGAAGAAGAGTCAACGCTCAACGAAGATGTTGTTCATGCTCTAGTCTATCCTGACTATAGATCAAGATGTCATCTATAAAGACTACAACAAACTGATCTAAGAACGGATGGAACACTCTGTTCATCAAATCTATGAAAGTTGCAGATGCATTGGTTAACCCAAACGGCATAACCACGAACTCGAAATGACCATACCTCATCCTGAAAGCTGACTTTGGTATGTCATCCACCTTTATCCTCAACTGATGATATCCAGACCATAGATCGATCTTCGAAAACACTGTAGCACCATGCAACTGATCAAACAAATCATCTATTCTCGGCAACGGGTACTTGTTCTTGATCGTGACCTTGTTCAACTGTCGGTAATCTATACACAACCGCATCAAGCCATCCTTCTTCTTAACAAACAACACGGGAGCACCCCACGGCGATGTACTTGGTCGGATAAAACCTTTGCCCAACAACTCTTGCAACTACTTCTTCAACTCCGCCATCTCTGCTGGAGCCATCCTATACGCTGATTGTGCAACTGGCTGCGTTCCAGGAACCAGATTGATCTCGAAATCAATCTCTCGGGGTTAAGGAACACCAGGAAACTCCGCAGGAAACACATATGCAAACTCTCAAACTACTGACACTTCCTCAAGATTGGGTCCTTTCGCCTTGGTAACTACAACGGTATCCACCACGTGAGCTAAGAACGCCTCACATCCTTGTCATAACAACTTATCTGCCACCACAGTTGATACCAAACACGTCGGAAGAATCTTCCTATCTCCCTGGAAGATCCACTTCTCTCCAGCAACATCGAACACTGCCTGCTTGGAACCAAAGTCCAAGACAACCTTATACCTCTCTAAGGTATCCATCCCAAGGATAACATCGAAACCATGCATATCAAGTGGTATAAGATCCACTTGAATACGATGTCCCGAGAAAGACAAGACACAAGATGGACACTCTTCTCGAAGCAAAGAGGAACCATCAAGAGGGGTTTCTAACAACAAGCTATCCTTCTTACAGCTAATAGGTAAACGACAATTTTCAAGCATACTATAGGCGATAAAAGAGTGTGTAGCACCTGGGTCAACCAGAACAGATATAAAGCAAGAAGAAGACATATCAAAATGAAATAACTCCATCTGACCTGTCACCACTCGTGGGTTGACTATCACCTCTGGCTGACTCATGGCATAGAATCGAGCCGTTGCTTGTTGTCCATGACCTCTGCTTCCTTGAGCAGACGATCCTGCCTGAGACGCTTGACCGCGTCCTTGCCCTTTGCCACTACCACTGGGATGTGGTCTCTCAGACTTCTGGAAACTCTACCTCGGCTGCTGTGTCACTTCAACATCTCTATTCGGGCATTGGAACTTGAGATGCCCAGTCTGTCCACAAAGATAGCATGACCTGTCCTCAAACCGTGGCCTGTCTGGCCCTGTCACTGCCACAGAAGCTGAGATGGTCTTTTAAGAGACATAGACTTTCTCTTCTCCCGTATTGTCCTCTCGATCCATCGAACAGATTCCACGAACGTAGCAAACCGCTCTCAGTTCTCCAACGCAGACACCGGGGTTGCCAACTCAGCACTCAAACCCGTCTCGAAATGCCTGATCCGTTCCTCGTCTGTTGCTGCCATGTGAGGACAGAACCTCAACAGATCCATAAATGTAGCTTCATACTTGGTGACGTTCATCGTTCCTTTTCGCAACTTCTCAAACTGACTGATCTTCTCATCCAGGTACGTCTTTGGAAAGTATCTGGTGACGAACTCACGTCGAAACACTTCCCAATAGATCACCTCACCAGGCCGCTTCTCTTCCTCGATGGTCCACCAGTGACCAACACTACCCTTCAGAAGGTAGACAGCATGCTTTACCTTGTCCGCTTCGGAGATGTCAAGGATCCGGAAAGCCTTCTCGAGACTTGTCAACCACAGATCTCCATCCGCTGGATCAGCCGTTCCAGCATAATCCGAAGCTCCATCTCAGCAAAGCCGCTCGAAAGTCTTCCCAATACCCGATGCTTCTCCATGGGGATCATGTGCTCGCGGAGGAGGTACTGGTAATCTCTCAACCATGCGATTCATCGTAGCCATTAACTGCCCCATAAGCTGTTGGTAAGAAGGATGTTCAAGTATGGCTGGGTTAAATTGGGGGACCTCAGGCACCCGATCTTCATGTGCCTGTCCATCTGCTCCATCAACTGATGCAACATCACTGTACTCAGCAGAGTGTTCTTCATGGTTTCCAGACATCTTGACTTTTCTTCCACTGAGGGCAGAAGATATTGTAAGAAAACCTAGACACTCATAAGAACAACTCAACCTAGTCCTAAATCCCTGTAGACTCAGCGAACCTAAAGCTCTGATACCAAAACTTGTGGCAACACATCCCATTATCACACAGATAACGGGGTGTTACGTGAAAACGTGCGGAAATCACCATAACCACAAATTATGAAAATACGGGTTAATTAAAACTGATTGCGGAAAGCATATGAACTGTGGAACTATTACTTTCCAGTCCTCATCCTGCATAGAAACATGTCAAGTATATATATGTACATCCACGAAAGATGATACGTGTCCACAGCTCAGAAATAGCTGTTCGTCCATCACATGAGTTCACCACCTGTTCATATACAGAAAAGGGCCACATTCGGCCAACAACAGCATATACAAACATCATCGATCGATCATCGTGAAACGACATCAAAACACTGCCAAGGACCTGAGAGTATAGGGATGACTCTAGACTCTACTACAAAACATCCAAAACATCAGCATGTCCAACGCTTGCCTTCTACTACTCCTCAAGATGCTCGGCCGCTACACTACGACAACGACCACGTCTACCTCGACCACGTAAAAAGGGGTTAAACCAGCGGGGTGAGACAATTGAACAATTGTCCCAACGGGAAACATAACTCCCCACCGCAACTGCAGAACCTTAGCAAGATAAACTATAACAGTAGATAACTAATAACAGGTATAACAAGAGAAGTCTATATAAAATAGATTATTCTTACCGACAAGCTTACCCACTATACAAAAGAATATAACCAGATGTATCTCAAGGGGTATGATTAGCAAGATAAAATGTATCACTATGTAACATGATTATCAGAACAAGATATAATGTCACATAACCTGCTTCTCAAGATAAGACATATTGTCACATAACCTGCAAGATATAACAAAGATATTACACAAACAAGGCCTCAACCAATGTTACGTGTTGATCTTAAGCAGTAAATACTAAACGGCTGTGTTACGTATTATTATGCCCTGAGGATTTGAACCGTACCGTTCAAATCCAACCTTCGGTTACGAAACCCAAGCCGGTGCCATACAAGGTCAATGGAAGAGCCGGACTCCACAACCTCCCACCTCGTGGTCAGTACACGAGTACAACACAAGCAGGACCGTAGTCACATGCTGAAGTGGTCTAAGCCACAGGGTCAGCTCCATAGGCTACCCTCACACTAGCCCGCCTTGGTACAGGTCTCGGCGCTAGTAAAACTGAGCCACGGGCCTGTTCACCGTGCTCTGAGCCATGAACGCATTCATGCTCCTCACATCACATATCTTGAGCCATGGGGCTGTTCACCATGCTCTATATACAAATCTGAGTCTGTAACCGAAGTTACACTCTTACCTCCTCATTTTCAGGCTAGGAGCAACCTACACATATTTAATTATATGCGCTTCTAGGTTAACCCATAGGAGAACCTGTTTCACCATCACCAAATCCTGACGATGATGGATCTATGGCCAGGGAAAACTACATGATATGTTTCACTGTGATTAATTAGTATCTTTTATATGAATTGCAGGATTCAACCAAGTTGTATAACATGCAAGATATAAAAGAACATTATATTATTATTATAACCTCATCAACCTGATCCATCACAAGGATCCAGCATCACATGTTACCACTTGACCTCTTTCCAACCATCTAGATCCATATCAAGGATCATCACATACCATAGGATATCAATCCTTCATCATGTATTGTCACTGCCTCTTGAGGCTCACATCATCATCATGGGACCAACACATTACATATATAATCTCATAGAACAAATATCAAGGTAATGTTACTCATCACATATGTCACATAGCCCTTTCATGGCTACACATCACTTGCATGGTTAGGATACACAATAACCATAGATTCAGCATAAGGAATATGCTCACTATCCTGAGCTATCATTCAAGATAACCTATTTATCAATATTACACTATTTGATGATCAAGCTTGTTAAGCACATCATACCATAATCATGCCTACCCTTATCTCAGGATTATACAAACAATCAAGATATTCACTTTATATAATAATTATGTTGAGTATACAAAGCAACTTCTATTGTTACCAAAATCATTATTGTCACTATCATCATTCATATCTTTGTCATTACTACTCTTGATACCATTATTACTATTATCAGCATCATCATCTACTATCATCTTCATTGCTATGTCATTAAGCAAACTATTAATGTAACTGCCACTTAGCCACATTATTCCAAACATTATCATTATTATTATTTTCTCTTACTTAGCAAGGCATCACATTCATCAAAACAACTAACATCACCAACACTATTGACATCTTAGTTATCAACAACATTATCATCATGACTATCATTAAGACTACCATGTCATTATTATTGTTACTAAGCAAGGTATTACTACCGAGATTTGGTTATGCATAAGCGTCTACTGTCATGATACTTGGGACCATCACCAAAGGACCTAACTGCCCTCACCTAAGACGTCACAACCCTCACTATAACTAACTTGCTTGGCTAGGCATGGGAAGGCAGCAACGCTGCGTTGCACCCAGTGCCCAGCCCGCAACACCCCGTTACTAGAAGAAGTGTCGCGTACCAGGGAGTGTCGCGCGATACGCCCCATCGGGCAACGCCCGTCATAGCCAACACCTGATGCCCGATAACCAAGGGGTAACACCCATCTAACAACTCCACAACAGCCAAGAGAGAGAAGGAAAGAAAGAAGGAAAGAAACAGAAAGACTCCCCACATCTCGTGCAACAACACAAGGCCTAACGGCCAGCACACATCTAGGAAAGGAGGGCGTGACGCCCGTCACAACCCACATCCTGTCGCACGTCACAGCCTAGGCCTATCGGCCGACACACCAAGATGCAGCGCCCGTCAGGGCTATCAGCCGTTACACTTCTTCCATAACGTGCAACTCCAACAACTCACCAAAACAAGCCTTGTCGTCCACCAAGAGCCAAAGCTTAACGTCCAAGAGAAGGACAAGAACATAGCTCAACAAGGTATACAACATATCGTCCAACCAAAGCTTAGCTCACCCTATCGCCCAACACATGGGCAGGGTATCGGCCAACCCTAAGAACACTCCATATCGTCCAACTCAAGGTACCCTATCGTCCAACATAGAGAGCACCCTATCGTCCAACTCCAAGGCAAAGGGAACCATGTCGTCCAACCTCAAGGATATCGTCCAACACATCCACAACAAAGGGATGTCGCCCAACCCTAGGTCACCATCAACCTCCATCTCAAGGGAACCCAACCCCTAGATCACTAGAAACCCTAAACCCTAAGGATATATCGGCCACCAAAGGAAACTCAAGCAAGGTACAAAACTAAGCTACTAAGCTAACTACTAACATTTAACAAGGTTATTGCTAGAGGTAAAGGAGTAAGGGTTAGATGTTATGCAACCCGCCTTAAGCTCCAAGCTCCAAGGCACTCCAAGGTCCAAAGCTATCGTACACCAGGCTTCTCCAAGAAGGTGTATCGGCCACCACTTCAACTCCAAGGGAGTGCATCGGCCAACACAAGCAAGATGGAGAGGGATATCATGCACTCAAGGTGGAGGAGAGACCAAAGATCAAAGGAGACTAAGGCAAGGAGAAGAGCTACTTATATAGAAGAAAGGGGAGGAGAAACCAAGGTACAACCATGCCAAGTGTCATCCACCCAAGGGACACTTGTCCTAGGGTTCAAGCCAACACATTAGCACACCAAAAGACACTTGTCCAAGATAGGCACCAAGTGTCACCAACCAAGGCCAAGCCACATGGGTGACACAAGCAACAACTCCTGTTGGGCGACACAAACAAGCTATTGGGTGACATACCATGGTGTTGGATGACACAAAGCTTCCTTGGACGACACACACTCACCTTGTACGACACAAGACAAGCCTTGGCCGACACAAGGCTCAAGCAAGCCCAAACAACACATCTCAAGGCCCAAACAAGCTCAACTCAGGCCCAAAGAGCACAAACAACAAGCCCAAGCCTTCCTCTCAACCCTAGAGGAAGCAAAGAGGGGAAAACATCCCACAAGATGGAAAACTTGCACACAAAACCCTAGACTTGGGTTATTTGCAAGTAGCCCCCTCGACTCTCAACAAAGCACAAAAAACCCTAATCACCACTCAAGGGTGATTAGCAAACATCAAACCACCAAGGTTAACCAAAACAAACAGGGTAAACCCGAAACACAGGTCAGGGTCCTTACAGTTATGTTGCCGACTGCCAACTGCTACTTTGCCTCAAGGCAAAGTCGTTGGCCCTCTCTCATCCACAAGAGAGTTGCATTGTTGGTGCATCGAAAGTGCCACCAACTGTCAGCCGCTACTTTGCTTCAAGGTAAAGTCGTTGACCCTCTCTTATCCACAAGAGAGCTGCATTGTTGGTGCACCTAATGTACCACCAACTATCAGCCGCTTCTTCGCTTCAAGGCAAAGTCACTGACCCTCTCTTACCATAAGAGAGTACCACTAGTTGTTATTATTTACTGGCCCTTCTACAACAGAAAGCACCAATAATCAACAACTGGTGGGATCACACACCAACCGGTGGGATGATCTCAATGGCCTCCCCAAGGGCCTCTATTTATAGGCCTCCATGCATGTGATTGCAACCAGGAATTCTAGTCCTAGTTCAAATCCTAGTCTAACTCCATGTCACAAATAGACACATTTTTTTCTTCTTGGACTCAACTCATATTAGGATTAACAACACAAAATACCAACTCCAATTAAATCCTAATCCAATTCTAATATTGCAAGTAAAAAACCATCTTCTTTCCTTCTTGAAGTTAACTTCCATTAGGATTGGAAACACAAGCCAACTCCTATTAAGTCTAAATCCCAATAGGACATGGGTCGGAACCTTCCAATCCCAAAAATCTCCCCCTCTGACACATGAGGGATATTTTGTCTTCAGCGATCATCTGGAGATCTTCTTGACCCTACCACCACATGTGATAGATCTCCTCAAATATGTCAGCACCATGTCATCTTCATCCATCTTGTTGAAGTCCCACCATGACTTCACTGTATTCCCAGACAACTAAGAATAAGTATCATGCCAATGTCGCTTCTCTCTCCATGTGTGCACCTGGAACATTGTAAGCTCCCCCTAATTGATTAATCAAGCCATCTTTGATTAAGAACGTATTTCTGACCTTCTGTACCAAGGCTAAAAAATCCTTTGATAATGCTCCCCCTATCTATGCAACTCCTCTGTAGAAGTTTGATCCTCTACTTCAGATTTAACAGTTGAACACACATTGCATTGCCCTTCTTCTTCACATGCATGTTACCCTGAACAAGGCTTTGGAGAGACCTTGTCTGAATGGGAGTCGTCCTGCTGCATATTATTGCCCTTCCAGATTGAATCCTGCATCTCAAACATGCGGCTATTCTGTGATCGCTTCTAGTCGACGTTGCCCTTCCTGTCTTCATATTACATCTCACTACGCCCACTAAACCCTTCAAACTTTGCTCTAATACCACTTGTTAGGAAATTGTGGTGGGTAAGTGACGATGCTCTGTAACACTGAAGGCACATGATTTAACATGAAAAACTCTCCTGAAGGCTAGGAGAGAAAAACCACAGGGTAATACCAGCCAACAAGCACTAAGTAATCTGAATTACAACTCACACTGCCCAGATTTAATTGCCCATAAATCAGTGAAGCTCCCCCTGCCTGAGAACAAAGATAAAGAAGAACGGACTTACACCCAATGTGTACAAACCCTCCTTTTTCACTTTTTCTCCTTACGACAACGCTGCCACTAGTGGGATTTCTTGTTGTCGCTACAACCATTGACCAGGTCACCTCTTCTCCTGATGAGGTTGCCTACTTTTCTACGGTCTTCTTGGTACTCGTTCTAGTTGGCACCTCCAACTAGAAAGCCCACGTACCGCCACAACTCTCTCTGCCAGAGAGAGTAGATATGCATCCTCTACTAATCGGATAGACCGTTGTCGTTGTCACATCACCAATAGTGTGCCATTAACTGGTGTGTGTCTTCCGCTACTCGGATCCACCGTCGTAGTTGATGCACCACCTATGTGTCGCCGACTAATTTGCATCTTCCATTGACTGGACAGTTTGCCATTATTTCTGTAGCCACCGAATGATAAGAATCTTCCTCTTCTCGGATGCGCCATAATCAATGTTGATGTCGTAGCACCAACAATGATCCACAAACTAATGTGCATCCTCCGCTACTTAGACCCGCATCCGTTGTCGATGGACTGCCATTACGTTGTTGACTGCCAATTGCTACGTTGCCTCATGGCAAAGTCGTTGACCCTCTCTCATCCACAAGAGAGTTTCACTGTTGGTGCATTCAAAGTTCCACCACCTGTCAGCTTCTACTTTGGTTCAAGGTAAAGTCGCTGACCCTCTCTTATCCATAAGAGAGCTGCATTGTCAATGCACCTAATGTGCCACCAACTATCAACCACTACTTCGCTTCAAGGCATAGTTGCTGACCCTCTCTTACCATAGGAGAGCACCACTAGTTGTTAATATTTATGGCTCTTCTACCGCAGAAGGAACCAACAACCAACAACTGGTGGGATCACCCACCAACCAGTGGGATGCTCTCAATGGCCTCCTCGAGGGTCTCTATTTATAGGCATCCATACATGTGATTGCAACCAGGAATTCTAGTCATAGTTAGTCCAACTCCATGTTGCACATAGCCACCTTCTTTTCTTCTTGGACTCAACTCATATTAGGATTGACAACACAAAATACCAACTCTAATTAAATCCCAATCCAATTCTAATGTTGTACGTAAGGAACCATCTTCTTTCCTTCTTGAATTTAACTTCCATTAGGATTGGATACACAAGCCAACTCCTATTAAGTCCAAATCCCAATAGGACATGGGCCGAAACCTTCCAATCCCAACAAGATTTATTGTAGTGCATTGCTCTTATAGTCCAATTAATATGACTGAATATATATATTAATCAAATTTATTTTTAATGTTTGTAGTCCATATCATATACAAATATGTACTTACATAGACACATATACATAGTTAATCTGGGTATCTGGATTTTCAAGGCCTGAGTTAATCTTGGCCCTGACCCGACCCATATAAAAATCTGGGTCAAAATCTTAGGCCCGACCCACCCATGTAAATTACATGCATCGGGCCTGGATCAGGTTATGCAGGTCGGGGCATGGGTCGGATCGGGATGTCCAGGTCCAATGTTCATCCCTACTAATAGGTATAGTTCAATATGATATCAATACATTAACAAATGATATCAATATGCATATCAAGATGCAACACATTGATATCAGTTTCCCAATTCTCCAATTGTAATACATCAAATCATATTGATCAATAGTTTCATTTACATTATACACATTCATGTAATTTTTTTCTTCCACATGCGTAGTTTGGTTCACATTGCCCCACATTTGTTCTTGGTCTAGCAAGTGACGTACAATATATGTTTTTCTTAATTGAGAATTACTTTCTTCTACCACTTCTATGATTCAAATTCAATTGTCCCTTATGTGTAGGCTTTCTACATTATGTTCCTCGTCAACAATATGGAGGTCTTTTATTGTTTTCTACCTTTTACCCTTTTCTATGGGTTTACTTATCTAGTGCATATGTGGGCCCTTTATAATGAGACCGTAGGATGTGTTCTTGATCCATATAGATAGCATGAATAATATAAAATTCTATCATATGTTTTGATCGCTCGTGTGATTTTTGTGTTGCTTTTTCTAGAATTCTATAGTAGGTCACATTTAAAATGTGGTTTTTATCTCATTACTGTAAATATATGTTTTATGTCCTGGAACTATTTTGCATTTTGTTATTATTGATTTCTTATTTTTAAACATTTTTGTTTGTGTTATATTCATTTCTAGATCTCAACTGAAGGTGTATGTCTACGGAATTTACATTTTATAAAATTATGTGATTAATTTTCAACATTATATATGCAATTTGTATGACATTTTGTTAGATTCATCATACATGATTTATTTTAATTATTATGCTCCTCTAGCCATATTATGTCAATAGATGTTGGGCCACATTGTGTTAGACCTTTCCATTACAAGATTGAGTGTGTTGAGCAAAGAATTTCTTATTTCCTTCCCTCTACATCGTCATATTATTTTTGATTTGGCTCTTGAAGCATGATTTTATTTTATCGACCTCAATGTAGTCATTGCATATTGTTTTATTTTGTCCAAAGGTATAGATATGGCTGTAACATGACTGAGTACGGTCAATTTAGGTAGGAAATCAAAGGGTGCATTAAGGAACTCCATCTTTTTGTAAGTTCTACACAAATTATCTCCAATATCATATTTACTAGGATGGAGGTGGGGAATGTGAACCAAAAAGAGATATTAGCTGCTCAGTGCATGCTAGGGGGAAAGCACGTTAATATGAAGAAGATCATGACCAAACAGTTTGCTTGGGAAGTTAGCTGAAGCATCCATAAAGACTTCTACATTCAACTCCTGGTAAACCTAATCAGAATCTCCCTAGGGTACATGGGCTTGATAACGGAATATAACCCACTAAAGGTACCCCAGTGCATGGAAGGCATCTTATCTCCACTAAGATTATAAGTAAATCTGGGGGAGCTCCCCAAGATGTAAAATAATGACCCAAACAAGCTTCTCTTCAAATACGAGGAGTTGATATCAATAGGGAAACAACTAGAGCATACTATGGAGGGTTTCTAGTTGACAAAATATTAGTTGGGGACCCTTGATATAGTGAAGGAGGATTCGAAGGGGAAGGATGAAAATCCACTTCACAACAAGCAACTCCATGATCGAATTGACTTTTATCAACAAAAACTATGGATAGTTGAACACGACTAAATGAATGGGAGTATCCATAATTATAAGATCATTCTTGGAAGTCTTGAACTGGTCAATAGTTTCTACACTATGTGTCTTAAGTCAACTAACTCAAAGATCTACTTGAAATTTTTATTTGATGTCTACATTTGTTTGAGCTAGTATAGTTGTTGGCTGAAGATTTCATAATATCTTCAGCCAACACACAATGTTAGGGAAGACAAAATTTATCATTCATAGAAGATCTTCTTATTAAATTTTAGTTGGTGGGACTTACTGTCTCAGGATGATCTCTAGTCAGCTAGAATTCTATGAAAATTTTACAAAATAGTATAGATAACGTAAAATATGAAATTTTGATGGTGAGATTAATTTCCTTAAAAGATCCCCAGTCGAGTGGCATAGGAAACTAAGACTTATGGGAGTGCTCTAATATTATCTCAACTAATATGATGTTTGTTTGAACGTATACAAGAAATTATTCTGATGACATCAAAGATATTAATGTACATCTTTCCAACCATGAACCAAATCCACCTTTGGGTCCACATAGACTTCACTCCAATTATGGTCTTGCCTTCAAGGATAATGGAGTGTTTGAACAAGTGAATCATTTAGTAGATTCATTACACATCCATAAATGGAATGGTTAAGTCATTTATCAAAATATATGATTTAAATATTTATCCTCAGATCCATAGAGACAACAAAGAACATTTTGGTATCCAAGAGTCAAATGTAAAAGCAAAGGTTAAAATATATTTATGATTTTAATCGTTAAAATTTATACACATTAAAGTCATGCTAACATATTTTGTAGTAAAGTAAATATGATAAAATATTATAACACTAATTTTTTAATAATAATTGGTGTATAAGTTATAAAATGTTTGTTCTATCTTATTTTTCCTACTATAGAACTAGATCTGATTCATGGTGTAGAACATCATGAAGAATTTGAGTTTGACTTGATTTTCCTTCCTTATACAAACTTAGATGATTGTCTAATACAAACACAACTACAAGCCAATTTTTGACACCCCTAATAGGATTATATATATATATATACATATATACATATATATACATATATATAAATATATGTATATATATAAATATATAATAGGAAGTATCTTTCTTTCATATATATTTTTCTAACCTCTTACCTACCTATTCTATTCTTTGACCCTATTGTTTCAAATCATAGAATACACTCTCATAATGGGTAATGTATGATCATGTAAATTGGGAATAAATGTTGGAATACATAGTATATTGTTATCACAACCTTGTCCTAACTCATCAACTCAACCCTTCCTAACCAAGAAAAATGTTTCACACTTTTGATACAAAAATATAGGTTGGTATGCAATTAGAATTTTGTCTTCTATATTGCAATATGGCCTATTTCAAGTTGATCAATTGTCTAATGCATGTTCCAGTAAGTGAAAATAAGTATATAAATAAGAACCTACATGTAATTTGATTTTATATCAATCCCAAAAAATGATTTTTTATAATTATTTTACTATACTTCACTAGCTATCTTAAAATGATGCGAAATATTTGAATGTGTGTAGACATCATATAATAAAGTTTAGCTTTAGATTGAACAATTTGTTATTATATATAGATTCATTGTAATTCTAGGTTTAGAAGCTATGAACTAACTCACTCACTTTGAACCTACCTAACACAATTCTCTTACACACAATCTTGTAGATATTCACGGTGTACTTGCTTCCATCTATTACAGGAAGGACTAATGGATGAACAAAGTTGAAGTTCGTTGTTGTATTTATGTTGTGAAGCTTGCGATTAGGGGTGGGGTGGGAGAATATGTTAATACTAGAGTAGTGAAGAACTAATCAAAATCTTTGTAGTGAAGAGAAGGGATGGAAGCCTTGTTGTTATTAATGGTGAGCGTCACGTCATTGTTGCCTATGTTAATGCGGTATTGTCAATTCATTATATGGAAAAGAACTATAATACCCCAATTTGCATATCACATGAGCTGAAACAAAGTTTTTTACTGGGAGTGTCACAAACATGGTATACTTAACAATAATAATAGACAAGAAACAACATAGACTAGTGTAAAAATACATTCTCATAAATCCTTATGAAAGAAACTCTACTACATCATCATAAACATAAGAAACTTAATACCATGATACTACTTTATACAAATCTCTTCTCAAATCTAGGACTGTGTAGATGGTGCTCCACTAAGAAAACTTCCTAAAATTGTCACTACATCATCTTCTCTTGAATATCTCCTCATGTTCTATGCCTGTAGACATCTTGTCTCATTCATGCATAAAAGATAAACTAATATCTAAAAGTTATAAACTTATATTGAATCGACGTGTCTTTAATTTATTCCTTTTATTTGATTTGTGACCACTATTGTACGATAAGTCCTCCTGAATTTTTGTATCTATGCCCTGAATTGGTACCGAAGTACCATTGAATTGACACTTCATGACTCTAAATGACATCAATGTGTCTCTGAATTGGTACCAAAGTACCTATGAATTGGAGTAAATATTCCTATGAATTGGAAATAGATGCCTCTGTATTGTTTAGGGACTAACTAAATGAGGACTTATCATATAATATTTTTTGTGAAGGTTTTGACCTAATTATTTTATATCCGAACTTATGGAATTTTGAATCTGAACTTGTCTTATACTAAAACTAAATATTGATAACAAAATATGTACTAAATTCTGAATGTAAATCTAAATCTAAATCTAATATGAATATCTCAAAAAGTTTCTCTTACTTGAATGATTCATTGAAATTATTCTATTAGAAATTGAAATCTTACTAAACAAAATTGTTAATTTGAATCTCTTCTCTTAAATTCTTATTATTTAGTTACTCTTGATCAAAAACCATGATTTAACAAGATGACTTAATTTGATTTTGATATCAAATTTATGACATTTGTGCCTTAAGGTTTGAGAAATAAACTAAACGAAATAATCATATACTAGGAACTAAAATTAGCTTAATACCAAAAATCTATATAATGATCTCCTCACAACATAATTTCATATGAACAAAGTTTGATTATTACAGAATTATTGGATATGAGCTAAAAATTAATAATTGGGTATTTGAAAGTAACTTAATAAGTAATTTACTTTGTAGGAAAGGTGTAGGATGAAGCATAATAATAATGAAATTCAATGGACATGGCCAACTTACCTTGTCTAAGGAGACCTTAACATAGTTTTGATTCCTTGTTTCATGACCAAATCACCTGGACATCATCGAAGTTCTATAAGTCCAAGTACAATTTATCTTTTCCATTCTTAAATTTCATACCATTCATCCTAGCCTTATATACTAAATTAGGATTCTAATTTTTGCTAAATCAAACTCCGATGTAACCCCCTTTAGAAAATTAGAAACATTAGATTATACCAAAGTCACACATTATATAGTAGACATATAGTGATATATCCAGATAAACCAAAAGGCATCTTCTTCCCTAATATATATGAGTATATACATTATATACAAAGGATAAACTTTGAACATACTCATATATAGTGATCTCACTGACTAATTCATAAAATTAGATTAAAATATGATTAAAATTGTTTTCCACACTAAATTGGCATAGAAATCACGTTTTATCTCTCAAATAATCATTATTCATCTTACTTAGGGCCCCCTTAGGCCCAAAAATTAAATACTAATACAATAATACATTAAGCTTCATCAAAATTTTACAAATAGTAAAAAGATTGTACATTAGGATTTAGGTAAAAATCCCATATAATTTTATTATCAATCTAAGGGTGTAATTTCCAAAATACCCTTATTACATTTTTTTTGTTAAAAACATAGATAACGAATTGAATTAGAAAGATGTAGAGTTGGAATAATGTTAAAGATATCAATATATACTTACTACAAAATTTTAATGAATTTCTAAGGTCATTTTTTATTTTTATCACACAAAACCTTCAAATTATATAGTTCTTGGAACCTAAAATTTATTGATTGTTAAATGTTGAAATCATATGTTAAAAGCTTAGATAATTACATCAAAAACCCTTTCCATTGATATCTTATTTGTCCCCAAACAATTCTATAGACTGTAAGTTATGAGTTTTACAAGAATTACATAGTTAGACGCAATCCTGGTCATTCAAAATAGATCCAGTTGTTACAACCCCAATTTTGAGTTCATCTGATGAGAAATGTAAACTCTCATATGGGAAAAATAATGATGTAATTTTTTTTACAATAGCATTGATGATTTTATTGTGGGCTTTATTGGCTATTGGGCCCAATAACAAGGAAATTCAATTAATTTAGAAATCGAGAAAAGAAAGATGTGGAAACCTCTAGAAGGTAAAGAACTTAATCCAAAGGTAGATTTCATGCCACATGGGTTCCTTGGGTTCCAAGGAGTCCAAAGTTGCATAAAGAGTGCAACAAGAAAAGAAAAGATCAATTAAATATTTCTTTATTAAGAAAGAAATTGAAAACAATGGTAAAATGTGGAAAATAAGTAAAAAGAGGTACAATTAAGTTATCCTTAGTGGAATTTCTTATCCCAAGGATTCCTAATGATAAAAGGAATACCAATGAGGAAAATAAAAGAGAAGTAAAGAGAAATTCTCAAAAAGAGCTATTTTAATAAGAAATAAACAAGATAATGAGAAAATAAAGAATAATGCATTTAAATGCATCTAGAAGGATAATGAGTATCCAATAAAAAGGATTTCGAAATAATAGAGTTTCTTGGGATCCAAGGAGTCCCAATAAAGAGGAAAGAAAGCGAAAGTACCAAAATTACAAAATAAAGGGATAATGGGAATACATAATTAATGAATTATGTGGTTTTGTTAAGAAGAAAGTATTTTCTACTTAAAGAAATATATTTTCGTGGCCAATATATTAAAAGGCATGAGTAAAGATAATAATGAGATGGAATTCTCGTATTCCTAAATATCCAAGTAATAAAGCATATCAAAGAGGTAAGAAGGAGAGAGAATCTTGCTTCTCCATGAAGGAATCCGATTCCTATTAGAAAAAGAACTTTGTTTCTTCATGGGCAAGAGTCTTAGGGTGTGGACAACAACCCCTATATAAAGGGTTGATCACTGGCCCGAGTAGGAGTAAGATCTCACGTATTCCACCCTCTCGTCTCTGTCTTCTTTCCGTGAAAACCCTAGTCTTGGAGGGTAGAGAAACCCTGGAGAAAACTAGGGGTTGTGGAGTCGTCTGGTTGAAGGATGGACACTTCCACGACAACCCTAAATGGATCGTCTACCAACCCAACGCATCTGGCGCCGCGCAACTCCAGTCTTAAGTCTGCAAACCGCTGAAAACACAGCTGCAACTACGGGCCTTTTCACGCTCGAGTTTGGCCATATCAGTCATGTCAAGGAGGCACCTTGCGTGCGCCAAGGAGCATAGAGGCCGGGGCGGCCATGGGCGGTGATGATCGGGCCGTAGGAGAGGAGAAGAAGTCGTGCCAAGGTGTCTAGGGCAACTGGTGGGGCGTCGTCGAGAGGTTGAAGACGACCTGTGCAGTTTGGATGTTTTTACCCCTCTAGGGTGTGAAGAAACGACAACTTACGCAGGGGTATAATAGTAAATGTGTTATGTTTTCCAAATCGCTGCTTTGCATGGAGATAGAGGTGATGTGGCACTCTGTGATTGGTCCAAAAAGGTAAACCTTGCCAAATTCATATCTTAATAATCGGTAGCTCGGATGGGTACGAATATAATATGCATTTTGCTCAGAAAAATGAGAGGAAACCAATAAAAATATAGTTAGAAGCTAATTCCAATTTCAATTTGAAAAGTAATAGAAGTTTTCAACTTTTGTGAATTAAAGATTAAGAAACCCTATTTTGATATGATTAATGTGATTAGTAGGGTTTAATTGATGGTCAAAGTTGATATTTACCTGTTAATCATAAATAGATACATTAAGATCGAAAACGATGAATTGTGCACATAATTAGTTAATTTAGAGTTTCATGTGCATGAAAATCTTTAATGGGCCTTGAAACCCAAATATTAGTGAATGAGATTATTATTGGCTTTAATTGATTCATTTCATGATTAAAGTTGGAATATGTTGAATCTAAGCTATTTCGAGCATTAAAGTTCCTAATTGAGGTTAAATACCCTTAATGTGGAAATTAGGGTTTCCTAGTGGATAAAACGTAGAATTGATGATAAATGAGCATAATGACTTTGTCATGGGTTAAGAGGATAAAAATGGTATCTTTAATGAAAAGAAGCTTAATGGACTTATATAATGGTTAATTATACCTTAAATATGAAATTGAGGATTAGATGTTGGGATAATTAGGGTTTAAAATAGTAAAAGATGAAGGGAAACCCTAATTGCAAAAAAATCCCTAAAAGTGGACTAGAAACCCTAGGAAGCAAACTAGGTTTCATAGATCTTAATGACATGAGTAATAAAAGGAAATTGTATAATTGTTTTAGAATCTTGTTGAATGCTTGATTGCCTATTGGTTGATTGGATTATTTCTATCTCACATCAACTTGACAGGTATGTGGTTACGCCTATGAATATCCCGAATTAGTTTCTCAAGGATTTTTGAGGTTTTATCGATGACTTGAATTAAACTGTTGGTTGCATTTAATTCATGCAAATTATAATGTGAATATGACTATCACGTAAAAGATGTGCCTACTAGCTCAGATCCTAGTCCCCTCTGTAGCCTAATGGATTGACCTAGTACACGACTACCAATGGGGTAGGCCCATTAGGTCATTGAATGACTTAGTACATGGCTACCAATGGGGTAGGACCATCAAGTCATCATGAGTCAGGGATTGGGCTACCTTTGGGTAGGGCCATGCGACTCCATAACCCTAGGAGTTGGCTACATGTGTGGTAGGACCATGGGGGTAAGGATCTACGATATGAGAGAGGTAGTATCCATGTCCACTGTAGGGATGGTACAAAGATAGGGGATAGGCAAGGATTGAGTAGTATTGCTTAAAACGTAATCTTGGATGTTAAATGATATTTGGTTGACTACATTGTTAACATAGTTGCACAATTATTGTTTCTCCCACATACCAGCTTCTTGCTGATCGAAGTTTTATTTGTCGGCATTTTAGGTACAAATGAAAAGAACAAACTATAAAGTGGCATATGTGGAACTAAATGAAAAATAATGTACACATGAGGATTAGTTAGATTAGTATCTTCATGGATAGAAGTTTAGAAATCCCAACTTTTAAAAGGTAAGTAAAGTTTTTATTTTATACCAGTTTTCAGTTTAGTTGGTAAAGTTTAATAATTGTTATTAATTATTTGTCAAACTTTTGATCTGGGTTATTAGATAACGGCCCTAATCTTTTGGTCTCCCTTAAGTGGGGGTTATCGGAAGATGGGGTCGTTACAATTGGTATCAGAGCAAAGGTTCCTCACTTACTCTTTAATAATTATTAAATTTTACAAATTATGTAGAACCCAAGGGAGTTATTAGAGGATTATCTGAAACATAGAGGTGTCTAGAAAAGTATCATGACTGGGGGCTGGCAATATTTTCCTCCGCACCACTAGTCGGAATACGAGGACTCCCGGATCTGTGTGACTGCCTGGCCAAAGTCTTAGGGTATGATTTGAAATAAGATACCTTTAGGACTCTCTCATCTTGTTCATCCCTTCTCAACTCAAATTCTATTAAGGACCTTAAGGATTAGGGTTTCCTCTCTTCTCCTCACCCTCTTGAGGTATGGGTAAGGTTGATAAGGATTAAGGAATCCTTCCAAATTAATAAAAAGCATGTAAGTAAGATGTCATGGACTTAAGCTTAACAGAGTAAGCACAAAGGAATAAATACATGCTTAGGTCGTATGACACGAGTTGTCATTGCCCTCAGGAGAGACCTGAGGATAGACCTCCTTATCAGGGGGATGACTAGAGAGAGTTAGTCTTAGAGGTAGAGACCTCCATTAAAAGTAGAGACCTAGCACATCCTTTGAGGATGATGTTAACCCTAACCCTATGTGAAGGTTAGAGAGAGATGACATGATGAGTTTGATGTCATGGTAGGCCAGGTGTTGGGATAAACATGCCTTGGATGCCATATGAGCCATGAGAAGTTGATAATCGAGTACCTTTGGCAACCCCAACCCTGGAAAGGGTTGTGCATGTTTGAGCGAAGGATAGCACCTTCATGGAGGATGTTAGAGAAGAACCCATAGAAACCTTATGGGATGTTGCAAGAAGGATATAGCTTGCACCCAGAGCACATATGTAGTATGACTAGTAGGGGGAAACCCTGGTCAAGGGAGTATGTTGGATAGCTTATGTGGTAAGCATAATGAGCTAAGGATAATCTTGAGAAAAACATGAGTTGAATATAGGATTCACCCAGGAAGGGATATGCTTGTGAGCTTGATCCAACTTCATGGAGAGAGGACCTTTAGTAGTAAGGATGGATGTGGAGTTAGATCTAGAGAGAGAAAGAAGGAACCAAGCAAGAAGGTTGGAAACCTAAAACCCCAAAGATGTGAGGAACAGTGAGGATTCAAGAATGATGCGACCTAGGTGGATGATAGTGGGTACCTCATGCATGATCCCTGGAGGCTGATGATATCTTGGTTGCCTTTAAAGGAACCGAACCCTGGAGAGTGGATGTTTCTTCTGCATGTGGTATATGTGTTTACATTCTGAGATAGGAAGCAGAGTTCCTTAGACCTGAGAGGTTTAGTAACAGGTTGTGAGGCCTTATACCTAGTTGGTTGTCCTGGAAGAGGACTCACCTATGAAGTGTTGCTCGAGTAGAAGGATCATGGAAGTACATGACTTACCATGGACATGCTTGATTCGTGGTTAAGTTGAGCATGTAATTGGACACCCAAAGGTGAACCTAGGGCTCCTAGGCCTAAGAGGGTAAGCAGTGTATCTGATGCTCATGATGAGATTTGAGTCTTTATAGTTAGATCATGATACTCCTCATGTGTAGAAGTAAAGGAAAAGAGTATGTTTGTTGAACCCCTCACAACTAAGTTGGTTTAATGTTGAGGATGAGAACAAGTGTGACCTAGCATGGTTTGGTAAGTGTCTTGTTGTGCCTTAGTAGCTTGCTAGGGCTAAGCATGCTCATGTGGATGTATATCCTAAACATAAGGATATTTGTGACATTTGTTATCGAGGTGAAGCTTTCCTCCCATCCTGGGAGAGGGACACTTTAGTAGGGTGTATACCAGTTTTGTAGGTTTAAGTTAACCTAAAGAGGTCTCATATGATCTTGAGAAGCTAAGTGAAAAGTACATGGTATGTGGATGAACCTATAGACCCATAGATAACCATCTCTATGTGCATGTGGACGTGTTACCATGGAGGTAATCGGTATGGGGCTTGACCAAGGTAGGCAGGTTGCCATGATCTCTATGAAAGGATGAAAGTCAGCCCATGAATGTAGGAAGAGAGATGATGAATGCTTGGGTAAGGTTCTAAGTTGAACATGTACTATAAGAGAATCCTAAGTCTGTCCTAGGGTCAGGTAGGGATAAGACCGCTGGAAGAAGGAGTTGCCTAATTTCCTAGTTGCACATGACCAAAGGGTCGGGAGGAAAAAACTATCATTGTCTGAGGGCCATGGGTTAGGAGATTGATCACCTTCATGAACTCATGGGACCGAAAGGGCATATGAGTAGGGCACTCTCTGGATGCATAATGAAAATGGGATGACCCCAAAAGTGTCAAATCCCTTTAGACCTAGAGGAGATGACCTAGGATTGTGCTAGGACCAAGTAAGTTCAAGACCAGTTCTCCATGGAAGTAATGTGGATATCATGATGTTTGTAATATAGAGACATAAGTTGCACATTTCAACTTAGAATTGAAGTGTACTGGCAATGTGGGATGTATCATCTCTACTCATGGAATAGGAAGAACTTTGTGTTTGGACGACCGCCAAATGCTTATTTCCTCTTGTTATGAGAGGGAGAGATGGGATATTATGCACGCCATACACCAAGGATAAAGATGATGCAAGTTGGAACGTTGCTACAAGGTATGAGGACAAAGATGATAACATACCTTGGTGGAATGAATGATGCATGGACATGTACAAATGATAAAAGTATTAATATAATCACCTTGTAAGGATGTTGTCACATGAGTTATATGGAACTTGCATGTGTACAAGGTTGAGTTTGATCACCATGAGGATGAGCTTAGAGTTTCTTGATGAAGACAAACTTAGAGTTTGAGATAAGATGATAAGTATAATACATGGAGGTGTATGTCTTCGACATTACCTAACACCTAAGGATAAGAAGTGGTAATGAATACTCTAGTTGAGATATAGTTGCCTAGTTTAGCTGGAAGCTAGAAGAAGTTGAGAATGTTAGGCTAACCTTAAGTTGAGAAAAAGAGGTAAGTTTGGCTAACACTCAGATATAACGAGATCTGTTGAACAAGATTAGTGGTTGTTTGGATAGCCAACCTATTCCTTGATGTGGTAGAAGGATGGTTGTAGAACTCTGGATACACTTCTTTGGATAGGAAGGTAATAAAACACTGATGAGAGTGGTTTAGGGCTTCCGAAGAAATCGACCTTGAGGAATCATGACATACAGGAGATCATGGTTTTAAGATCACCAAACACTGTGATACTACAAAGATAGTAAGTAATAGTATCACTTTGAATGCTTAATATAAAGTTACATATGGTATGTTTCCATACAAGCCAGGAGGTAAAGGATGAACATCAGTAACCCAGTGCATTGATATAAAGTGTAAAGAGTCCCGAAATGGAATGGGAGTTCATCACTATGAATGTTGTGAGTCTCCCCAAGACCATGGAAGGTCAAGATGCAATATGGGTTATGGTAGATCGCCTTACCTAGATGACATGAGAAAGAAAGAGTACTGTCATGGGATAGATTCGGTTGAACTACTTAAGAGAGAAAGATGGTTCAACAACACCATGATTCGAGTTCAAAAGTTCTTGGGTATCACCAAGGTTCACTTCCATGAGGTGGAAATGGATACATGAAGAACTCGATGATAGTAAAATTTATCACCCCATACTAATGGACAATATGATCCAGACTAGAGGGTCTGATGAGAGCATGTGTGCTCATTCAGGGTGATACATAGAGACAGTTCTTAATATGTGATGTGAACCACCATAGCCTTTATCGGGATACAAGAAGTCTTATAGAGAGGTTGTGTTGGTCACCACTTCATTAAGATGATGTTGGTGAGGGAGGCCTCACGAAGGTCAGAAAAGAACCATAGTGTGTGTAGATTAAGTCGCTTTGATCGTGCAATGGCCAAGAGAGAGCCCAGTGGTGACATGAGTCACGAGCTGATGCAAAGCAGACTGATATGTAGTTCATTATGGGAGAATATAATGTGTAAATCCGACCCCTCTGAGCTACAGTTGAGAAAGCTGAGTCCCCGATATATGGGTCCATTTGCGATGGATTGGTGGAGATGTTTGTGTTTAGCCTTGCCCCTCAGGATAACATGATGTATAAGGTGTTACATGAGTCCAGTCTAGAGCACTATGTGAGGTACCCAAGCCAGGTGTTGAGCCCTGAACCTATTCAGATTTTTGGAGAGGTTGAAATGTCCTGAGTCACCTATGAGGGTACGATATACCAAGGTAAGAAAGAAATCAGATGGAAGAATATGAGACGATGAAGGTTCTTGGGAAGCACCATGGAAAGGGTAAGGCCACATGGAAGCTATGATGGACATAGGAAAGGTTTATCCTGATTTGTTTGTTTGCTTGGTGGAATTTTGACGACAAATTCTTATAAGAGGGGATGGATGTTACAACCCCAATTTTGGGTTCATCTGATGAGAAATGTAAACTCTCATATGTGACAAATAATGATGTAATTTTGTTTACAATAGCCTTGATGATTGTATTGTGGGCTTTATTGGCTATTGGGCCCAATAATAAGGAAATTCAATTAATTAAGAAATCAAGAAAAGAAAGATGTGGAAACTTGTAGAAGGTAAAGAACTTAATCCAAAGGTGGATTTCATGTCACATGGGTTCCTTGGGTTCCAAGGAGTCCAAAGTTGCATAAAGAGTGCAATAAGAAAAGAAAAGATCAATTAAATATTTCTTTATTAAGAAAGAAATATGGTAAAATGTGGAAAATAAGTAAAAAGAGGTACAATTAAGTTATCCTTAGTGGAATTTCGTATCCCAAGGATTCCTATTGATAAAAGGAATACCAATGAGGAAAATAAAAGAGAAGTAAAGAAAAATGCTCAAAAAGAGCTATTTTAATAAGAAATAAACATGATAATGAGAAATAATGATGAATAATGCATTTAGATGCATCTAGAAGGATAACGAGTATACAATAAAAAGGATTTCGAAATAATAGAGTTTCTTGGGATCCAAGGAGTCCCAATAAAGAGGAAACAAAGAGAAAGTACCAAAATTGCAAAATAAAGGGATAATGGGAATACATAATTAATGAATTATGTGGTTTTGTTAAGAAGAAAGTATTTTCTACTTAAAGAAATATATTTTCGTGGCCAATATATTAAAAGGAATGACTAAAGATAATAATGAGAAGGAATTTTCGTATTCCTAAATATCCAAGTAATAAAAGATATCAAAGAGGTAAGGAGAGAGAATCTTGCTTCTCCATGAAGGAATCAGATTCCTATTAGAAAAAGAACTTTGTTTCTTCACGAGAAAGAGTCTTAGGGCGTGGAAAACCACCCCTATATAAAGGGTTGATCGCTGGACCGAGTAGGAGTAAGATATCACGTATTCCACCCTCTCCTCTCCATCTTCTTTCCGTGAAAGCCCTAGTCTTGGAGGGTAGAGCAACCCTGGAGCAAACCAGGGGTTGTGGTATTTTCGTGGCCAATATATTAAAAGGAATGACTAAAGATAATAATGAGAAGGAATTTTCGTATTCCTAAATATCCAAGTAATAACGGATATCAAAGAGGTAAGGAGAGAGAATCTTGCTTCTCCATGAAGGAATCAGATTCCTATTAGAAAAAGAACTTTGTTTCTTCACGAGAAAGAGTCTTAGGGCGTGGAAAACCACCCCTATATAAAGGGTTGATCGCTGGCCTGAGTAGGAGTAAGATATCACGTATTCCACCCTCTCCTCTCCATCTTCTTTCCGTGAAAACCCTAGTCTTCGAGGGTAGAGCAACCCTGGAGCAAACCAGGGGTTGTGGAGTCGTCTAGTTGAAGGATGGACACTTCCACGACAACCCTAAACAGATCGTCTACCAACCCAACACATCTGGCGCCGCACAACTCCAGTCGTAAGTCTGCAAACCACAGAAAATGCAGCTGCAACTGCGAGCCTTTTCACGCTCGAGTTTGGTCATATCAGTCATGTCAAGGAGGCGCCTTACATACGGCAAGGAGCATAGAGGTCGTGGCGGCCATGGGCGGTGATGATCGGGCCATAGGAGAGGAGCATGAGTCGTGCCAAGGTGTCTAGGGTGGCTGTTGGGGCGCCGTTAAGAGGTTGAAGACGACCTATGTGCTTTGGACATTTTTACCCCTCTGGGTGTGAAGAAACGACGACTTACGCAGGGGTATAATAGTAAATGCATTATGTTTTCCAAATCACTACTTTGCATGGAGATAGAGGCGATGTGGCGCTCTGTGATTGGTCCAAAAAGGTAAACCTTGCAAAATTCATATCTAATAACCGGTAGCTCGGGTGGGTACGAATAATATATGCATTTTGCTCAGAAAAATGAGAGGAATCCAATACAAATTTAGTTAGAAGCTAATTCCTCTTACAATTTGAAAAGTAATATAAGTTATCAACTTTAGTGAATTAAAGATTAAGAAACCCTATTTTGATAGGATTAATGTGATTAGTAGGGTTTAATTGATGGTCAAAGTTGATATTAACTTGTTAATCATAAATAGATACATTAAGATCGGAAAAGATGAATTGCCAACGTAATTAGTTAATTTAGAGTTTCATGTGCATGAAAAGCTTTAAAGGGCCATCAAACCCTAATATTAGTGAATGAGATTATTAATGGCTTTAATTGATTAATTTCATGATTAAAGTTGGAATATGCTAAATCTAAGCTATTTCGAGCATTAAAGTTCCTAATTGTGGTTAAATACCCTTAATGTGGAAATTAGGGTTTCCTAGTGGATAAAAGGTAGAATTTATGATAAATGAGCATAATGACTTTGTCATGGGTTAAAGAGGATAACAATGGTAGCTTTAATGAAAAGAAGCTTAATGGACTTATATAATGGTTAGTTATGCCTTAAATCCGAAATTGAGGATTAGATGTTGAGATAATTAGGGTTCAAAATAGTAAAAGATGAAGGGAAACCCTAATTCCAAAAGAAACCCTAAAAGTGGACTAGAAATGTGGCAACACATCCCATTATCACACAGATAACGAGGTGTTACGCAAAAACATGCGGAAATCACCATAACCACAGATTATGAAAATACGGGTTAATTAAAACCGATTGCGGAAAGCATATAAACTGTGGAACTATTACTTTCCAGTCCTCATCCTGCACAAAAACATGTCAAGTATATATATGTACATCCACGAAAGCTGATACGTGTCCACAGCTCAGAAACAACTGTTCGTCCATCACATGAGTTCACCACCTATTCATATACAGAAAAGGCCCACATCCGGCCAACATCAGGATATACAAACATCATCGATCGATCATCGTGAAACGACGTCAAAACATTGCCAAGGACTTGAGAGTACAGGGATGACTCTAGACTCTACTACAAAACATCCAAAACAGCAGCATGTCCAACGCTTGCCTTCTACTGCTCCTCAAGCTGCTCGGCCGCTACACCACGACCACGACCACATCTACCTCGACCACCTAAAAAGGGGTTAAACCAGCGGGGTGAGACAGTTGAACAATTGTCCCAGCAGGAAACATAACTCCCCACCGCAACTGCAGAACCTCAGCAAGATAAACTATAACAGCAGATAACTAATAATAGGTATAACAAGAGCAGTCTATATAAAATAGATTATTCTTACCGACAAGCTTACCCGCTATACAAAAGCATATAACCAGATGTATCTCAAGGGGTATGATTAGCAAGATAAAATGTATCACTATGTAACATGATTATCAGAACAAGATATAATGTCACATAACCTGCTTCTCAAGATAAGACATATTGTCACATAACCTAAAAGATATAAAAAAGATATTACACAAACAAGGCCTCAACCAATGTTACGTGTTGATCTTAAGCAGTAAATACTAAACGGCTGTGTTACGTATTATTATGCCCTGAGGATTTGAACCGTACCGTTCAAATCCAACCTTCGGTTACGAAACCCAAGCCTGTGCCATACAAGGTCAATGGAAGAGCCGGACTCCACGACCTCTCACCTTGTGGTCAGTATACGAGTACAAGACAAGCATGACCATAGTCACATGCTGAAGTGGTCTATGCCACAGGGTCAGCTCCGTAGGCTACCCTCACACTAGACCGCCTTGGTACAAGTCTCGGCGCTAGTAAACCTGAGCCACGAGCCTGTTCATCATGCTCTGAGCCATGAACGCATTCATGCTCTATATACATATCTGAGTCTGTAACCGAAGTTACACTCTTACCTCCTCATTTTCAGGCTAGGAGCAACCTACACATATTCAACAATATGCACTTCCAGGTTAACCCGTAGAAGAACCCATTTCACCATCACCAAATCCTGACAATGATGGATCTATGGCCAGGGCAAACTACATGATATGTTTCACAGTGATTAATTAGTATCTTTTAGATGAATGGCAGGATTTAACCAAGTTGTATAACATGCAAGATATAAAAGAACATTATATTATTATTATAACCTCATCAACCTGATCCATCACAAGGATCCAGCATCACATGTTAACACTTGACCTCTTGCCAACCATCCAGATCCATATCAAGGATCATCACATACCATAGGATATCAATCCTTCATCATGCATTGTCACTGCCTCTCAAGGCTCACATCATCATCATGGGACCAACACATTACATATATAATCTCATAGAACAAATATCAAGGTAATGTTACTTATCACATATGTCACATAGCCTTTTCATGGCTACACATCACCTGCATGGTTAGGATACACAATAACCATAGATTCAACATAAGTAATATGCTCACTATCCTGAGCTATCATTCAAGATAACCTATTTATGAATATTACACTATTTGATGATCAAGCTTGTTAAGCACATCATACCATAATCATGCCTACCCTTATCTCAGGATTATACAAACAATCAAGATATTCACTTTATATAATAATTATGTTGAGTATACAAAGCAACTACTATTGTTACCAAAATCATTACTGTCACTATCATCATTCATATCTTTGTCATTACTACTCTTGATACCATTATTACTATTATCAGCATCATCATCTACTATCATCTTCATTGCTATGTCATTAAGCAAACTATTAATGTAACTGCCACATAGCCACATTATTCCAAACATTATCATTATTATTACTTTCTGTTACTTAGAAAGGCATCACATTCATCAACACAACTAACATCACCAACACTATTGACATCTTAGTTATCAACAACATTATCATCATGACTATCATTAAGACTACCATGTCATTATTATTGTTACTAAGCAAGGTATTACTACCGAGATTTGGTTATGCATAAGCGTCTACTGTCATGATACTTGGGACCGTCACCAAAGGACCTACTGCCCTCACCTAAGACCTCACAACCCTCACTATAGCTAACTTGCTCAGCTAGGCATGGGAAGGCAGCAACGCTGCGTTGCACCCAGTGCTCAGCCCGCAACGCCCCGTTACTAGAAGAAGTGTCGCGCACCAGGGAGTGTCGCGCGATACACCCCATCGGGCAACGCCCGTCACAGCTAACACCTGACACCCGATAACCAAGGGGTAACACCCATCTAACAACTCCAGAACAGCCATGAGAGAGAAGGAAAGAAAGAAGGAAAGAAATAGAAAGACTCCCCACATCTCGTGCAACAACACAAGGCCTAACGGCCAGCTCACATCTAGGAAAGGAGGGCGTGACGCCCGTCACAACCCACATCCTATCACGCGTCACAGCCTAGGCCTATCGGCCGACACACCAAGATGCAGCACCCGTCAAGGCTATCAGCCGTTACACTTCTACCATAACGTGCAACTCCAACAACTCACCAAAACAAGCCCTGTCGTCCACCAAGAGCCAAAGCCTAACGTCTAAGAGAATGACAAGAACATAGCTCAACAAGGTATACAACATATCATCCAACCAAATCTTAGCTCATCCTATCGCCCAACACATGGGCAGGGTATCGGCCAACCCTTAGAACACTCCATATCGTCCAACTCAAGGTACCCTATTTTCCAACATAGAGAGCACCCTATCGTCCAACTCCAAGGCAAAGGGAACCATGTCGTCCAACCTCAAGGATATCGTCCAACACATCTACAACAAAGGGATGTCGCCCAACCCTAGGTCACCATCAACCTCCATCTCAAGGGAACCCAACCCCTAGATAACTAGAAACCCTAAACCCTAAGGGTATATCGGCCACCAAAGGAAACTCAAGCAAGGTACAAAACTAAGCTACTAAGCTAACTACTAACATTTAACAAGGTTATTGCTAGAGGTAAAGGAGTTAGGGTTAGAAGTTATGCAACCCGCCTTAAGCTCCAAGCTCCAAGGCACTCCAAGGTCCAAAGCTATCGTCCACCAGGCTTCTCCAGGAAGGTGTATCGGCCACCACTTCAACTTCAAGGGAGTGCATCGGCCAACACAAGCAAGATGGAGAGGGATATCGTGCACTCAAGGTGGAGGAGAGACCAAAGATCAAAGGAGACTAAGGCAAGGAGAAGAGCTACTTATATATAGAAGAAAGGGGAGGAGAAACCAAGGTACAACCATGCCAAGTGTCATCCACCCAAGGGACACTTATCCTAGGGTTCAAGCCAACACATTCTCACACTAAAAGACACTTGTCCAAGATAGGCACCAAGTGTCACCAACCAAGGCCAAGCCACATGGGTGACACAAGCAACAACTCATGTTGGGCGACACAAACAAGCTATTGGGTGACACACCATGGTGTTGGATGACACAAAGCTTCCTTGGATGACACACACTCACCTTGTACGACACAAGACAAGCCTTGGACGACACAAGGCTCAAGCAAGCCCAAACAACACATCTTAAGGCCCAAAGAAGCTCAACTCAGGCCCAAAGAGCACAAACAACAAGCCCAAGCTTTCCTCTCAACCCTAGAGGAAGCAAAGAGGGGAAAACATCCCACAAGATGGCAAACTTGCACACAAAACCCTAGACTTGGGTTATTTGCAAGTAGCCCCCTCGACTCTCAACAAAGCACAACAAAACCCTAATCACCACTCAAGGGTGATTAGCAAGCATCAAACCACCAAGGTTAAGCAAAACAAACAGGGTAAACCCTAAACGTAGGTCATGGTCCTTACAAGCTAACCCCCTTTAAGGGATTTCATCCCCGAAATCCAAAGAGAAAAGCGAGGGATACTTCCTCCTCATCTCTTCCTCAATGTCCCACGTGGCTTCCTCAGTGCCACTACACTGCCAAAGAACCTTCACAAGAGCCAGGTCCTTCCTCTTCAACTTCTTGATCCTTCTGTCAAGGATCGCCACATGACCTTCCTCATAGGTCACATCTGCATCAAGCTCAACCTCAACTGGCTGTATCACTGTACCTGAATCCGGATGACTTTTCTTCAGCATACTAACATGAAATAATGGATGCAACCTGTGCAACTCTGGAGGCAACTCTAATTCGTAAGCTACCTTGCCAACTCGTGCTTTGACTGAGTAAAATCCCATGTACCTGGGAGCTAACTTACCCTTCCGTCCAAACCTTAGCACACCTTTCCACGGCGAGACTTTAAGGTACACTTTGTCTCCTACCTGGAATTCCAAAGGTCGTCGGCGATTGTCTGCATAAGACTTCTGTTTGTCCTGTGCCACTTTCAACTATTGTTGTATCACTTTGATCTTATCTGTCGTCTTCTGAACTAACTCAGGACCCAAAAGCTGATACTCACCAGACTCATACCAACATAAAGGAGATCTGCACTTCCTTCCATACAAAGCCTCATAAGGAGCCATGTCAATGCTCCGATGATAACTGTTGTTGTAGGAAAACTCTATCAAACTCAGATGTAAATCCCAGTTGCCTAGAAACTGTAAAACACAAGCTCGAAGGAGATCTTCCAAAATCTGAATAGTCCTTTTAGACTGTCCATCTGTCTGCGGGTGAAAAGTTGTACTGAACCTTAACTGCGTTCCCAACGCCTTGTGCAACTGTTCCAAAAAATGACTGGTAAATTGAGGACCTCTGTCAGAAATTATCGTTGCTGGCACACCATGCAAACGTACTATCTCATCCACATATACTCGAGCTAGCTTCTCAGCTATATACGTCGTCTTCACTGGTAGAAAATGGACAGACTTAGTCAATATGTCCACTATCACCCAAATGGAATCATGATTCCTAGTTGTCCGGGGTAGACCAACTACGAAATCCATGGTTATATGATCCCATTTCCACTGCGGTATCGGCAAAGGTTGCAACGTACCTACCGGCTTCTAATGTTCAGCCTTCACTTGCTGACATACCGCACATCTCGCCACGAACTCGGCTACATCCTTCGTCAAACCGGGCCACCAATACAAGTCCTTCAGACTATGATACATCTTGGTGACACCTGGATGCATCGCATACATCGACGTATGTGCTTCCTCATGCACCAACTTCCTCGAATCCTCAACATTTGGAACCACCATCCTATCACGATAGCAAACTAGTCCATCCTCAGACTCATGAAACCCATCACGCTTGTCGCTGCCGAACTCTGATCTAATCAACTGTACCGCGTCATCTGTCTGCTGCGCACCCTTGATTTGCTGTCTCAACGTAGGCTTAACTTGCATCTGTGCGAAAAGACCAGACAACAAAGAAACTTCCATCTGCACATTCATCTTTCGCAGAGAAACAAACAGGTCTCGCCTATGGCATAGCAGAGAACTCAACTGTGCCTTCTTTGGAGAAAGACAAGAAGATTTTCTACTAAGCGCATCGGCTACCACGTTCGCCTTACCAGGATGATACTCAATAGTGCAATCATAATCATTGATCAACTCCATCCATCGTCGCTGTCGCATGTTCAACTCTTGCTGCGTAAAGACGTACTTGAGATTCTTATGATCCGTAAAGATCTGACACACTTCCCCATACAGATAGTGTCTCCAAATCCTTAACGCATGAACCACTGCTGCCAACTCCAAGTCATGAGTCGGATAGCTCTCCTCATGCTTCTTAAGTTGCCGCGAGGCAAAAGAAACCACATGATCTTCCTGCATCAAAACGCAACCTAAACCTTTCTTGGAAGCATCACAGAAAACAACATAGCCTTTCCCAGGCTCTGGCAAGATCAACACTGGAGCACTGGTCAGCTTCTCCTTCAGACTCTGGAAAGCTTGTTGACATCGATCATCCCAAACAAAAGGTACATCCTTCCTGGTCAACTTCATCATTGGCAATGCGATCGCACTGAATTCCTTGATAAACCTTCGGTAGCATCCAGCCAAACCAAGGAAACTACGAACTTCTGTCGGCATCTTCGGTTGTTCCCAATCCGCAACAGATTCCACCTTCTTCGGATCTACTTTGACTCCTTCAACAGATATCACGTGACCCAAGAAAGTCACTTCCTCTAACCAAAACTCACACTTACTGAACTTGGCATACAACTGATATTGACGAAGAAGAGTCAACGCTCGACGAAGATGTTGTTCATGCTCCAGTCTATCCCGACTATAGATCAAGATGTCATCTATAAAGACTACAACAAAATGATCTAAGAATGGACGGAACACTTTGTTCATCACATCCATGAAAGCTACAGGTGCATTGGTTAACCCAAATGGCATAACCACGAACTCAAAATGACCATACCTCGTCCTGAAAGTTGACTTTGGTATGTCATACGCCTTTATCCTCAACTGATGATATCCAAACCGTAGATCGATCTTCGAAAACATTGTTGCACCACACAACTGATCAAACATATTATCTATTCTCGGCAATGGGTACTTGTTCTTGATCCTGACCTTGTTCAACTGCCGGTAATCTATACACAACTGCATTGAGCCATCCTTCTTCTTAACAAACAACACGGGAGCACCCCACGACGATGTACTTGGTCGGATAAAACCTTTCTCCAACAACTCTTGCAACTACTTCTTCAACTGTGCCATCTCTGCTGGAGCCATCCTATACGCTGATTGTGCAACTAGCTGCGTTCCAGGAACCAGATTGATCTCGAAATCAATCTCTCAGGGTGGAGGAACACCAGGAAACTCCTCAGGAAACACGTCTGCAAACTCTCGAACTAGTGACACTTCCTCAAGACTGGGTCCTTTCACCTTGGTAACAACAACGGTATCCACCACGTGAGCTAAGAACGCCTCACATCCTTGTCGTAACAACTTATCTGCCACCATAGTTGATACCAAACACGTCGGAAGAATCTTCCTATCTCCCTGGAAGATCCACTTCTCTCCAACAACATCGAACACTGCCTGCTTGGAACCACAGTCTAAGACAACCTTATACCTCTCTAAGGTATACTACAGAAATAGCATTCAGTGTCGCTTTTCTGGGCGTCGGTTATTAAGGAAAACCGACGCCTAACATATAAGGCGTGGGTTGTTTAATAAAACCGACGTCTATATTCGAAGACCAGCCAGACACGGGTACCGCTTTGTATTAAGCGTCGGTTTTTTTATAAACAACCGACGCTTAAAGTCGCCCGCGAAATCCATTTTTCGATAAAAAAAATAGTGTCATTTTCAGCGTCAGTTATCCCTCTCTAACCGACGCTGAAGGTGGTTCCCGCCAAAAATTTCCATGAAAATATCGTCCAATTGGACGTCGGTTGTTTCAACCAACGGACGCTAAAGATGTTTAGGCGTCGGTTGTTGTAAACAACCGACGCTATTTGCGAACTTATAACCCCCAGCGATCGCCCGACTCTTCCCCTTTCTTCTATTTCATTGCTACCCTATTGCGGCAATTTTCCCTGTTGCGGCGACTTTCCGACGCTTCTCTGTTGCTGCTGCTCTCCGGCGCTTCTCTCCGGCGCCCCATCTACGGCGTCCTTCTTCTCCGGCGCCCTTCTTCTCCGCCGCCCCTGCTACTGCTGCTGTCCGCTCGTCGCCGCCGGTCGTTGCCCACCGCCCCTGCTCTCCTGTAGTCGTCGCCGCCAGTAGAAGCAGCTACGGTGCTGTCGTCGTCACCTCCGCCCCCGCCGGTAGAAGCAGCTTTACTCGTGCTGTCCTCGTGCAAGGTAACCCACAAACCTTCACCACCTTTTTTGTCCTCTGCCTTGCTTTTCTCTGCCGCCGCCAACCTAGAACTCACGCAGGCAGCGCCTGAGTAGGTGCCAGGGCACGCCTAGGGTCCCAAGCCCAGGTGCCCTGCCTAGATAGGCCTCTGGGCAGATGCTTGGGCGGAGCCAGGGCACGTCTAGGCTGCACGTCTAGTGGATTTTTTGCTAAAAGTTATTTACTGATTGTGTTTATTTAATAATGTACTGATACATATGTGATATACCAATCTGATAGTCCATGATAGAACAAAACATAATGATGTTGACTGCAACTTTGTGTGTCATGCTATTCTTAATTAAGTGTATATTTACTTCATAATTGAATGTTTAAGTAAGTTATAGATATCTTGATGATGAACTGTAATGCACACATGTGACATGTTTGGAATGTAAATGATGAACTGTAATGCACACATGTTTAACTTATTTTATTGTTGAGTATATTGAGAATCCTAATCACCCTTCTTGCTTAATGATGAACTGTAATGCACACATGTGAATGCTTGGAATTTAAATGATGAACTTTTCCCTAAATTGCCAATCATGCTTTTAAAGACATCAATAATCACCCTAATTTGAAGAACTAGGATTTTAGGTATAAGAATGACAACACATTATTTGTTGGCCTAGAAACCCGTCCAAGATTTACTCATTAGGAGTAAATCTTGGATAGTCCCCGGTTTGGGACTGTTCTTGAACACCTAATCTCACTTAGGATGTAAGTGTATAATGTGTATTGAGTTTTTGAGAAAATTTTGGTAGAATTTCCCCGTTTGTTCTCTAAGTACATATGTACTTAGAGAACAGCGGGGAAATGCTGCCGAAATTTTCTTGAAAACCCAATACACATTATACACTTACTAGTGAGATTAGGTGTTCAAGGATGGGATAGGTGGTACACATTTATTATATATAAGAATGACATCACATGTGTTTGTTGGCCTAGAATGTGAACAATCATTGTTTTTTATATTACTTGTACATTGATATAAATTAGAATGAACAATCACTAAATTATATACTGTTTGTATGGAGTCCGGCTTCATTGTAGATATCTATTATTGTGTTTGTTGGCCTAGAAACCCATCCAAGATTTACTCATTAGGAGTAAATCTTGGATAGTCCCCGGTTTGGGACTGTTCTTGAACACCTAATCTCACTTAGGATGTAAGTGTATAATATGTATTGAGTTTTCGAGAAAATTTTGGTAGCATTTCCCCGTTTGTTCTCTAAGTACATATGTACTTAGAGAACAGCGGGGAAATGCTGCCGAAATTTTCTTGAAAACCCAATACACATTATACACTTACTAGTGAGATTAGGTGTTCAAGGATGGGATAGGTGGTACACATTTTTTATATATAAGAATGACATCACATGTGTTTGTTGGCCTAGAATGTGAACAATCATTGTTTTTTATATTACTTGTACATTGATATAAATTAGAATGAACAATCACTAAATTATATACTGTTTGTATGGAGTCCGGCTTCATTGTAGATATCTATTATTGTGTTTGTTGGCCTAGAAACCCGTCCAAGATTTACTCATTAGGAGTAAATCTTGTATAGTCCCCGGTTTGGGACTGTTCTTGAACACCTAATCTCACTTAGGATGTAAGTGTATAATGTGTATTGAGTTTTCGAGAAAATTTTGGTAGCATTTCCCCGTTTGTTCTCTAAGTACATATGTACTTAGAGAACAGCGGGGAAATGCTGCCAAAATTTTCTTGAAAACCCAATACACATTATACACTTACTAGTGAGATTAGGTGTTCAAGGATGGGATAGGTGGTACACATTTATTATATATAAGAATGACATCACATGTGTTTGTTGGCCTAGAATGTGAACAATCATTGTTTTTTATATTACTTGTACATTGAAGGATTGCTAATTGATAAAAGATCACAATTTTAGAGACATGTATGTTTATACAAATGCTAAATGTTTTCCTTATTCTAGTTGATACAAATGCTAAATGTTTTCCTTTTTAATGAAATTTTCAGATGGCTCACCATGATGAGAATGATGTCCATGATGAGCATGAAGTCCATGATGAGCATGCTGTCCATGACGAGCATGGCGAGGATACCAACGTAAGTTCTAAAAACATATCCCGTATTTCTATAAAATTCATTATCTTCTAGTTATGTCATATATCCTGTATTTCTATATTGGCTTAATTTAGTGTGTTTATTTTTGTCAAATTTTAGGTTGATGATGCACAGCTACCCACTGAAGCAATTGAGCAACTTGATGCGCAGCAACAAAAACTTAACAAGAAAAGGGGTATCACTCTGTTGAAAAAGTTACTTGCGCTGAGTGGCAGTGGATCCAAATTGGTTGTGGAGTTTGATAATGGAGGGAATGCAATTGGAGTGAACCGCAATAATTTTATAAACTATCTTGGGGTTGTCACTCGAAGACATTGTGGTGTTAAGTATGATAATTGGCATAAAGTTCCTCAGGCGAAGAAAGACTTGATATGGAAAGATTTATGCGTGAGTTATTATTATTTGCAATTCTATTTTGTAGATTACAAATTCTATTATTTGCAATTATATTTTTGGTACTAGTTAATAACATTTCTATTTTACAGAATCTGTTTGCATTGGATGAGATGTTGCATCGTAAAAGTGTGATGCAACGCGCTGGAAAGATGCTTAGGAATTACAGGACAAATCTGAACAGAGAATACATAAGACAGGGTGATAAGAAGAAGAAGTCAGCCCTTAAACAATGGAACTTCTTGGACAAAGAAGATTGGGACAATTTTGTTGCTTCAAGAAAATCTGAAGAATTCAAGGTATTAGGCGTCACTCCCATTTTAATTAATATACATTGTATTCAGCTATTCAAGATTAACATTTAGTGCTACTAACCTAATTATAAATGTGCATACTAACTAGGCCCTCAGTGACGCACAAAAAGCAAGGCGTGCACTGAATGTACATGACCATACTATGGGTCCAAAAGGCTATGCAAGCGTTCGCCAAAGACTACAGGCGGAGTCTGCGGCTACTCAGGAGTCTGCGACTACTCAGGAGTCTGCGGCCACACCCTTCCCTCGCCATGATATCTGGATAGCTGGCAGGAAAAACAAGAAGGGTGACATAAAGAAGCCCGAAACTGCTGAGGCGGCTGCAAAAATGGTAAAATACAACTCTTAGAGCAATCATTTGAATATTGATTATTTGTGGTGTTAACTTACCAATTTTTGTTTATGGTGATTAGCGGGAGCTGCACGAGCAGAGGAAACAAGGCACGTTCATCCCTCAGGGCACAAGGGATGAATTGACAGTTGCTCTGGGTAACCCAGAGCATCCTGGACGTGTTAGAGGTGCCGGCGCTGGTGTGGGCATCAAAGCATTCTTTGGGCCATCCCAGCACAAACCCAGAGCGGGACTTTCTCAAGAAGAGGTAACATATTCTATTTTTATAATGTTACTACAAAAGGAAATTCATTAATAAAAAGCTAATATTTGTTTTATCCATGTATAGGAGAATAAGAGAGTCGAGGATATAGTTGCTAAGAAGCTCAACGATGTGGTTGCTGAGAAGGTCAAGGAAGAATTGCTGCGGTGGCAGGCATCTCAGGCTTCCAATCAGCCTATGCCGACCCACTCTTCTCCTGGTGCACAGACTGCAAGTAATCCTGGAGACCCATCGCCTAACACGTCTGCTGTAAGTATTGTTTATGACATTGTAGCTAGTCTTTTCAAGATGATATGTTTTCAAGATGATATGTATATATGTATAACATTCTTTACGTAAATTTGTAGGCATTGAAGCCATGCCACTTAAGAATGGAAAACTATGTTGTTGCAGAGGCGCAAGCTTACCAGTCCCTTCCTGGGGCAACGTTTCATGGGACTCCAATGCCGCAGGGCTACATTCGTGTGAGCCCGATACATGTATTACCCGATTGGAGGGAAGTTGAGTTGCCATATGCCCACCCAGATATTGATACACTTGGTGAGGCAGAAAGCGGGGTCATATTATGGCCCAAAGCAGATGTCCTCTACACGACTGAAATTGTAAGATAAATTTACATTGATTTAGACTGTTAATGTGTATATATGATGTCAACTGATATGAAATTATATATACAGGTTAAAAAGAAGACACCAGGAGCACCTAGGCCTCCACCTCCAATTCCCGCATTACCAACTTGGGTTCCAACTGACCTACAATACCCGTTAGGTCCTGCTTGTAGGGGAATGGCATGTTGGCTACGGGCACATAATATACTTTGCCCTATAATTGTTTCTTTAGATGCAGATTATGCAGGTCAATCATACGACAACTCTTTATTTATAAAAGATATTATTGAGCTGTTTATGTATGATTGGTTGAAAACATCAATGATAGAGACATGGATAAGGTGAGATCTTGTTTATACATCCATATACCTTGTGTAAGATCCGGTGATCTAGTTTCTTATATATTAATGCATACGTCTATATGTTTTGCAGCTACTTAATCGAAGATCATTGCAAACAATTTGCATATGATCATGTGGGATTTTTGATTCCATCATTGATTAGTATGGTAGCTAAAGACCCTGATAGTGTTCAACAATACTGTATAGATGCTTTTACAATTTTTGGTCATCAAATGAAGACGATAATAATAGCTCCATTCAATGTCAAGTAAGTTTGCTTTATTTATAATTTGGACTTAAGAAAATTCCATTATTATTTTGCATTTTGAGTTATTAATTGTTAGCTTTTTACCTCTAGTGGTAGACATTGGGAGTTACTAGTTATTGTCCCCGGGACGTTCACTGTTTATTATCTAGATCCCGCAGGAAGTACATTAAACACTAAAATTGGACACGTAATGAGAATGGCATTATTCTGGTGAGAAATATTTCATTTTTTATATCCGTTAACATCTTTTATTACATTACTATTTACTTATGCAACTTAGTGTGTTATATTAACATGTAGGGGTTTATATGCATTCAAAAATGCTGGAGGAAAGGTCCCAAGGAAAAAGAACCAGCCATTGTCTTGGGAGAACGTAAAAGTAAGTTCCCGACTCCCCGACTCCAATGTATATATTATTGATGTGAATTGTGCTTAGTTGTATTATTTTGTATGTTTCAATTTATAGTGCGCTACACAAGACAATGGTTGGGCATGCGCATACTATGTGATGCGATTTATGCAGATGATTATCAAACATGCCGCATTGGACATCGATACCATACATGAGGTATTATATATAGTCTCATTAGTTAGTATGAAATATATCAATCTTATTTTTATATTATTACTTATATATATACATCATTCTCTTTGCAGGTGTTTAAAACTGACCACACTATAGGCAAACGCTTAAAAAATGTACATGCTCCATATACGAGGGAAGCATTAAATGAAGTAAGAGAAGAATGGGCAATAGTTGTACAAACAGTGGCAACTGTAAGATATAATTGGGATGTTGATAGTGATGATGAATGATACTTTGTAAATGAATGTTTCTGAATGTTAAAACATGTATTTGAATGATTCTATATGTGTGAACGTGACAATTGAATTGATGTCTGAATGTATCTACTTGTGTGAATCTTTTTATGTTAATTTTGCAGGTTTGTGGCCTGTTTGTAGGCTGATATCAATGGATGTCGTAAACCTGCAGTTCAGAAAACTGAACTGCAGGTTCACATCCTGCTGACCAGCCACAGCAGGCCTGCAAACAAATTTATAAAAAAAAAATAGATATAGGCGTCGGTTATTTACCGATAACCGTCAGCACAGACTTACAGCGTCGGTTTTTTGTTGAACACCGACGCCAAAAGTGTTCGCGCTACAGGAAATGGGAGTCATCTAGGACACTTTTCTGCGTCGGTTGTTTAGTATATAACTGACGCAGAAAGCGTCCTAGATGACGCTGTTTTCTGTGGCGCGAACCCTTTTGGCGTCGGTGTTTTATAATTAACCGACGCCTTTATGTTAAATAGGCGTCGGTTTTTTAACCGACGCTGAAGTGTCCAACCTTTTAGCGGCGCCAACATAGGCGTCGTTCAGAAACCGACGCCAAAGGGGGTTAAACAACCGACACTAAAAGGCACTTCTGTAGTAGTGTATCCATCCCAAGGATAACATCGAAACCATGCATATCAAGTGGTATAAGATCCACTTGAATACGATGTCCCGAGAAAGACAAGACACAAGATGGACACTCTTCTCGAAGTAAAGAGGAACCATCAAGAGGGGTTTCTAACAACAAGCTATCCTTCTTACAGCTAACAGGTAAACGACAATTTTCAAGCATACTATAGGTGATAAAAGAGTGTGTAGCACCCGGGTCAACCAGAACAGATATAAAGCAAGAAGAAGACATATCAGAATGAAATAACTCCATTTGACCTGTCACCACTCGTGGGCTGACTATCACCTCTGGCTGACTCATGGCATAGAATCGAGTCGTTTCTTACTGTCCATGACCTCTACTTCCTTGAGCAGACGATCCTGCCAGATACGCTTGACCGCATCCTCGTCCTCTGCTACCACTGGCATGCGGTCTCTCAGACTTTTGGAAACTCTACCTCGGCTGCTGTGTCACTTCGACATCTCTATTCGAGCATTGGAACTTGAGATGCCCGGTCTGTCCACAATGATAGCATGACCTGTCCTCAAACTGTGGCCTAGCTGGCCCTGTTACTGTTGGTATGTATGCCCTGAGAGCCAATCATGGGATGATTGGTGGGATACATTAAGATTGATTTGATAAACATCAAAGGCGAGCTTCCAATTCTTTCTGGTTCAGTCATATGAGATAGTGATAGAACAAATTGAATGTCTAGAGAATGACAGTACTCAATGACGTATGCCTTTAGGTTCATGACCTGAACGATGAGATCATACGGATGCTAAGAGTTTGTACATTCTTGTTATGTCCCTAGTCGGATGTCATTGTGGAAGGTAGATAGACAGCAATGACACACAAGACTATATTGTGGTGTTGGTTGATGATAGAATCTCATTAGTCATGATATAGAGATATCAAACCAAACACATAGGTACTTGTTAGAGAACAAGGTACCAGACAGACCCACCGTGAGTTTGACACATGGAACCATGAGATGGTAGTCACAGTCAGTACTCACAGTGATGGTGGTGAGTGTGATTCTTAGACCTGAAATCACTACACTCAACACATGTCGTTGGGCACACTTTGACATCATCAAACGCAGTCCTGAAACATGGGTTGTTATAAAGGTGATGATTGGGTGGCTTTGACACATGGGGCTTTTGAGGGGTGAGTGATAGATATGGGATTTGTCCCTCCTAAGGGAGTTTGATATCCAAGGCCACTTGATGAGTAGGATTGAGATAGGCGTGCGCACGCATGTGTGAATCAATATGTGATATTAATGTCATACATATCTCCTTCAATCTACTCTGAAATCAAGAAAGTGAATGAACGTTGACAGGATGACTGTTCCATGCCTTGAGTTCATTCGAGATATCAGTGACAAAGGAATTATACATTCACTGTAACACCATTCACGGATTGTAGGATGAAAGTTGTTCTCCAACTTTCTACTTTCACTTGGGTAGCACTGATGTGTGACTAGGCACCGCTCTTTGCTTGTGAAGTCATAAGCGTTATGGACTTTCACTGCCAACGTGGAATGGACCTGCAGGGTCACACACATAGGATTTAACCTGGAAGAGGAGTTTTGTCCACAAGCAACGTTTAGATTGATTACTAAAGGAGTTTAGTAGTTCAATTAAACACTCAATCAGTCGATTGCTCAATATCATATGGTTCAAGGTGTTGGACGCATTGATTGGAGTATCAGATTGATTGAAATCGCAATTGACTGATTTTGCCCAACCTGTGCTCCCAACCGATCGGCTCATGTGATGAACCGGTCGGCTGAGGTGCTGAACCGGTCGGCTGGAGTGTCCAAGCCGATCGGCTCATGCCCAGGTTGAAACGACCGGTTCAAGAGTTGAACCGATCGGCTCAACTGGTGCAACCGACCAGTTGGGAAAGTCCTGGTGGCAAGAATTTTCCTTTGGTTTCAAATTGCCCAATTCGATTGGGAATAACATTGGTATACGATACCAATTGAGAACGAAACAAGGAAAGTCTTTTTGAGCCGGATTAGGACCATGAACCGATCGGTTCAGAGCATCAACCGATCGGTTGGAGTGGCCCAAAGGACCGGCTCAGGTTCAACCGATCGACTCAATGGCCGAACCGATCGGTTCATTTGTGAACCGATCATTTCAAGTTGCGAACCGGTTGCTTTTTGTGGAAAATTCTCGAACCCTTCTACTCCTGCTTTTAGTCCCATATTGCCGGGCACAGAGAACCCTGTCTCATGACCCGCCTATATATATAGGGGTATTGGGGGCTTCTCAAAGTACAACTCAATGCAAGCCGGTTGCTTTGTGAAGTTGTCGTTCTCTCTGGTTTTGGTAATCGTGAGAGATCCCGAGCAAGTGCTTCCCGCAAAAGGGAGGTGCAGCAAGGGAAGGACAACTGCAGTTGCAACTGGCAGCATGAGAGTGTGTTGGCGACTAGTACGTCAACAGGAGGGTGCAACTCCTTCCACTTCCTTGTGGGACAAGGAGAGTGGAGTTCCAGGTGGTCCGTGTGGACTACTTCAAAGGCGGGAGGTTTCTGCCGCTCAGGAGGACAACTGTCATCCGACAGTCTGGTAGGAGGAGGAGTCGTCAGTCCCGGTGCGACCAGGAGCTGCACAGACACCGTCCAAGACCGGAGTTGAAGACCGCGCATTGCGCGAGGTATTGTCGCCGAGCAAGCCTCGGGACAAGGTATGATTCCACAAACCATCCTTTCCTATTATATAGACGTTGACGCATTTCCTCGGTATGGGTTGGGGGAGAAATTTTTGTTTCCGCTGCCTTCTCTGTCTCCCCTAAAACCCAACAGTGGTATCAGAGCCACGTCAACTGCTCTATATTTTAGGAATATCGATATGATCGATTTTGGTTTTTCGCCTTTATTTATTGCATGAGATGCGAATAATATCGTCTTTATGCATGTCCAATCCTAAATCCACAAATCCCTAATTACATATATGATATGTATTATTAATGCACTCGATACGCGTCGCCCTTAAATGAGTTTTGTGGTGGATGTGTGTAGCGTGATTATGGCCTATAAACCCCTATCTGTGTGTGGTTGTTTGTGGTTGCTTGCATCTCGGTCTGTGCACCGATCTTCCCTCTCTTATTCCCGATGTAACTCGAAATAATTCGAGATTCTTTCCTACCTTTGCTCCCCCCGAATGTAACTCGGGGTTTCCCTTTTAAAACAATGTAATAAATAGGATAGATTTTTATTTCCTGTTATGTCAAAGACCGGAGGACATCAAGACGACAGCTGAAACGATCGGTTCAAGGAGTGAGCCGATCGGTTGACGTTCTAGACGGTCGGTTCAAGGAGTGAACCGATCGGTTGATGACCGGTTCGAGGAGCGAGACGAGTGGGTGGCGGACATGACGAGATGCACGATGACCAGGCGAACCGATCGGTTGGAGGAGCCAACCGATCGGCTGGTGGCACCCAGATGACCGGCTAGAGAGTACAGATCATTCATGTGATGAGTTGATCAACTTGGATGGTAAGGCACAGATGTTCATCTTGTACAGGTTGCATGTGATGTTGACCTAGATGACCGTGATTCCTCTTGGCTCGAGGAATCACATTAGGATGGCCATAATCATCGCTTTTTATCGTTTGTGCATGTTTTCTGTGGGATATAGCATGTATATGATACATACTATGTATTGTGGTGATTGGATATGTATATGTATATAAAAACCAAATCCCTCATTAAAATATTAAGTCTTATATGCCTTCCATTAGCGGCACACATGAAAAGCTCGATCGACCAAGCGTAGGTTACGCCAAAGCGTGGTGCGCCGTCTATCTTGTGGAAGTCTGAAGGGTAGACATGTAGGTTCTGCCAAAGCAGGGTGCATGTTCTACCGTGTCGGCTTTTGGGTTAGACTTAACTGGTGATTCTTAGAGCGTCTAAGCCCAGAGGCAAGGAATGTTCATGGCAAGGTGTTGTGCATGTTCATTCAACAAGAGTTGCATATGATGCAATTGGCAAGAGTTGCCTACCTGAGAGATCTAAGTTGTGGGCGATCAGCCAAAGCTGACTCATGACTTAGAGGATTTCAGGATCTTTCCCACTAGAAGGTTGTACGCTGCAATCTTCCGAATTGATGGTGAGGGCTATCAATTTGAACTAAAATAGTGGGAGCGATAATTAATTAAAGGCCTAATTTTATCGTCAACTTTTCAAATCAATCAAACAAGTCAAAAAGAGTTTTGAACTAAAATTGCATATATTTCCTTTTGTTAAAATAAATGGTTAATCAACAAATCACTTTATTTGCGATGGGTCTTTAAGACCAACAAATTAAATGGGAATAATTCCACGATTGGTTAGGACGATGAGAAGTGTTCTCAATCAAAGAGTGAAAGCTCTAAGTCCTAGTTATACCAGAACCAGATGAACTCGATCCCACCACATCAATGGCTAAAAGTATGCTTATGGAAGCATACCAAGGATGACATTGATGAAGAGTGCTTGATGTTGTGTTCTCTGAACTGTGAGTTGCAGAGACAACATGAGACATATGATGTCTCCAAGACACTGTCCTAGTATGTCATGACAAAAGGAGATCCAGTAAGGTATTCACACACTCAATATGATTGGGTATGTGGAAAACCTAATTAAGAAGGATTCCCTCTGAGCCAAGAGTTGGCTATTGGTATGATACTGCAAATGTTGTGAGAATCATACAATTCATGATAAGCTACAACATGAACAACTTTGACAAGCGTTGACAGAGTTGTTGGACATGTTGAGGATAGTAAAGGCAAAGATGAAGAAAGACAAACCATAATCTTTAATGTGATAAAAAAGAAAGGTAAGTCTTAAGGGCAAGGATAAGGGCAATGCAAAGAAGTGTTCTGATGCTAGCCAGCAATCCAAGCCGTCTTCAGCCTCAAGGCACATCGGGAAAGGGTGTATGAGGGATTTCCCTCTATATCTGGAAGAACAAAAGAAGATGAAGGAGGGGATGGAGATCTCCACCTAAGGTATCAGGAAATGAACCGCTTCTTTATCTGAGGTATATGATACCAAGATATGGATATGTCATATATGATATGTAATATCCACAAAGAAGTGATGGCCTTTGTGAAAGGACCAAGAAAGAAGTACCCATCATTGGAGCAAGTGTTGCTGCCATAGATAGGAGTATCTTTCAGTTTATTTCAGCCTAAAGGGCACGCAATAGAGTTGAGAACTGCTATTTCATATATTGCCAATAGATAGAAACACTTTATTTTTTTTTGCATATTGTATGACAATGATGGCAATTAATAAAGTTGATGTTTCAATCTTAAAGATATGATGTTTGTGGCAATGCCTTGTTTATCTTGTAATACCTGGTATGTATAAGATAAAAATGATACCTTGAAGCTATAGATAACTCAAACAATCAAATTAGCATCAATCATGAGAAATTCATTTCTAGTTTCCATATGATGGATAAACCTAGACTCTTTTGGTTAGAGAACCATTAAGAGACATGAATATCTTGGACATGATTAATCAATCTTCACTAAAGGTAGTGGGAGAGTGATTATCCTATTAGGTATAATACATGTGATGTATTTACATACCAATTGGAACAAATGCTAATACTTCAAATGGTGTTTAGAGAAATACCAATATGAACATCTTGAAGTGTTCAAGATTGTCATAGATGAAGTACAAATTTGGTAAAGTATTAATTCTTGATGAGATCAATGAATGAAATACTTGGACCAAATGTTTGAGATCCTTATGAGTGATTATGATAGTGTATCATAGTGAACTCATGATTAAGGCACGGTGATGTCTAAATCAAGAAGGAATCATACTCTAAGGAGTTCGAGAATGATTATCAAATAACTGAATTCTTATTAATAAAAGAATACCCCACACTAATAAAGGACATTAAGAACCACAAGGGTTGTGAGTTCATATATCCTTGACAGATACACCTAAATCATCTATGTGATGAGTTGTTCATATGATGAGTCAACTATCTAGATGAATATGAGGAATCAGATTTTGAGTTATGGTATAAGACCATTACATCCTAAATGATTTCCATGTGAACCATAAGGTATGACCTTGATGGTAGCACTCATTGGATGAAATCCATAAGTGCAAATGAGTCTTAAGTGTTAAGACACATGGATAACATTTTGAGAATGATGATGCTTGTTGATTGCAACTTAATGACTGAGACATTTGGCATATGGATACTAAAACCACATTCCTATGAGGAATAAAACAAGGATGTGTACGTGACACAACCTATAAGGTTTATGAATCCACTAATGTAAATGAAGTCTATAAGTTACAATGGACTAATCAATGTGATTGATTGAGTACAAGCAACTCAAAATTGGATCTTTACTTTGATGATATAGTCAAAGGGTTTGACTGATATGTCAAAGATAAAGAAGGGATCTGTGATTTAGTGGGAGCGTATTCACATTCCACATATTGATGTGAAATGGTATTGTTCTAGAATGGAAATCCAAAAGTGGAAATTATCTTTAAGGAAGATAGAGATGTTTCCTATGTGATAGGAATAGAGATCTATAGAGATAGTTCTCGAAAACCTCTTGACCTGAAAAGAGAAAGAATACATTGGCAATCTGTACTGAAGGGTTCAGTATGCACAGATTTAGTGGGAGAAAACTTGTCCATGTTATATGGATATTAGTATCCCAAGGCCAAGTGTCCAATTCTTATGAAGAATGGGAACACTAAGAATAGATATGGATCTATCATGTATGTAATCATCCCATTGTCTTGCATGTGTGACATGGCAAGAATAAAATGCATTCATCATCTTGTATGTAGGACATGGCAATATGATGTGCTCATCCTGATAACTCGTATGTAGGACATGACGAGTGGATGTCTGTCTACTTCCAGTAAGGGTTACTGGAATACCATAAGAACTTGTTAAGTACTTGGGAAGTACTAGTTCTATGGAGATAAGGAAGAGTTCGATGTAAAGAGTTACATTGATGCGAACTTCTAAAAGGACAGAAAATTAATCACAAAAAAATATACATGGGATGTATAAAACTGAAAGTTTGTTGATAATTGGAAGTGTTCCAATAAAACCATTTAAAAGGGAAATGCCGAGTATCTGTGTGTTAGAGAACAGCAGTGGATACTATATGGATCTGAAGGTTCATGAGATGAACTTATATTCCACTCATTGATGACAAGTCTGGAATCCTTGATCATGCAATGTGGCTAAAGGTTAGCAAAGGAATACTAGATCGCATATTACGGCAACTCCATCTCATACGTGTGACGTACAGCGAAGAGATGAGAGACATGCAATTTATACTGACTTTGGCAAGGTGTTGCCATTACTCACTATGTTCGCATTAAGAGCACAGTAACATGTGGGGCATGTTTGAAGATCACTATGAATATGATTCATGGGTGATTGGCTCGCAGTGCAAGTGGGAGTCTATTGGTATGTATGCCCTGAGAGTCAATCATGGGATGATTGGTGGGATACATTAAGATTGATTTGATAAACATCAAAGGCGAGCTTCCAATTCTTTCTGGTTCAGTCATATGAGATAGTGATAGAACAAATTGAATGTCTAGAGAATGACAGTACTCAATGACGTATGCCTTCAGGTTCATGACCTGAACGATGAGATCATACGGATGCTAAGAGTTTGTACATTCTTGTTATGTCCCTAGTCGGATGTCATTGTGGAAGGTAGATAGACAGCAATGACACACAAGACTAGATTGTGGTGTTGGTTGATGACAGAATCTCATTAGTCATGATATAAAGATATCAAACCAAACACATAGGTACTTGTTAGAGAATAAGGTACCGGACAGACCCACCGTGAGTTTGACACATGGAACCATGAGATGGTAGTCACAGTCAGTACTCACAGTGATGGTGGTGAGTGTGATTCTTAGACCTGAAATCACTACACTCAACACATGTCGTTGGGCACACTTTGACATCATCAAACGCAGTCCTGAAACATGGGTTGTTATAAAGGTGATAATTGGGTGGCTTTGACACATGGGGCTTTTGAGGGGTGAGTGATAGATATGGGATTTGTCCCTCCTAAGGGAGTTTGATATCCAAGGCCACTTGATGAGTAGGATTGAGATAGGTGTGCGCACGCATGTGTGAATCAGTATGTGATATTGATGTCATACATATCTCCTTCAATCTACTCTGAGATCAAGAAAGTGAATGAACGTTGACAGGATGACTGTTCCATGCCTTGAGTTCATTCGGGATATCAGTGACAAAGGAATTATACATTCACTGTAACACCATTCACGGATTGTAGGATGAATGTTGTTCTCCAACTTTCTACTTTCACTTGGGTAGCACTGATGTGTGACTAGGCACCGCTCTTTGCTTGTGAAGTCATAAGCGTTATGGACTTTCACTGCCAACGTGAAATGGACCTGCAGGGTCACACACATAGGATTTAACCTGGAAGAGGAGTTTTGTCCACAAGCAACGTTTAGATTGATTACTAAAAGAGTTTAGTAGTTCAATTAAACACTCAATCAGTCGATGGCTCAATATCGTATGGTTCAAGGTGTTGGACGCATTGATTGGAGTATCAGATTGATTGAAATCGCAATTGACTGATTTTGCCCAACCTGTGCTCCCAACCGATCGGCTCATGTGATGAACCGGTCGGCTGAGGTGCTGAACCGGTCGGCTGGAGTGTCCAGGCCGATCGGCTCATGCCCAGGTTGAAACGACCAGTTCAAGAGTTGAACCGCTCGGCTCAACTGGTGCAACCGACCAGTTGGGAAAGTCATGTCGGCAAGAATTTTCCTTTGGTTTCAAATTGCCCAATTTGATTGGGAATAACATTGGTATATGATACCAATTGAGAACGAAACAAGGAAAGTCTTTTTGAGCTGGATTAGGACCATGAACCGATCGGTTCAGGGCACCAACCGATCGGTTGGAGTGCCCCAAACAATCAACTCAGGTTCAACCGATCGGCTCAATGGCCGAACCGATCGGTTCAGTTGTGAACCGATCATTTCAAGTTGCGAACCGGTTGCTTTTTGTGGAAAATTCTCGAACCCTTCTACTCCTGCTTTTAGTCCCGTATTGTCGGGCACAGAGAACCCTGTCCCATGACCCGCCTATATATATAGGGGTATTGGGGGCTTCTCAAAGTACAACTCAATGCAAGCAGGTTGCTTTGCGAAGTTGTCGTTCTCTTTGGTTTTGGTAATCGTGAGAGATCCCGAGCAAGTGCTTCCCGCAAAAGGGAGGTGCAGCAAAGGAAGGACAACTACAGTTGCAACTGGCAGCAGGAGAGTGTGTTGGCGACTAGTACGTCAACAGGAGGGTGCGACTCCTTCCACTTCCTTGTGGGACAAGGAGAGTGGAGTTCCAAGTGGTCCATGTGGACTACTTCAGAGGCGGGAGGTTTCTGCCGCTCAGGAGGACAACTGTCATCCGACAGTCCGGTAGGAAGAGGAGTCGTCAGTCCCGGTGCGACCAGGAGCTGCACAGACACCGTCCAAGACTGGAGTTGAAGACCGCGCATTGCGCGAGGTATTGTCGCCGAGCAAGCCTCGGGACAAGGTATGATTCCACAAACCATCCTTTCCTATTATATAGACGTTGACGCGTTTCCTCGGTATGGGTTGGGGGAGAAATGTTTGTTTCCGCTGCCTTCTCTGTCTCCCCTAAAACCCAACAGTTACTACCACAAAGGTTGAACTATGCGCCTTAGACGGTGAAGAAACATAACCTCTTCCCTTACCCAGAGACCACTGAGATGGTACACCAGAACTTCTCATAGCTGACGGTGCTGAAAACCTGGGCTTCTTAGAGCCACCAAACCTACGTCCTTAAAATTGAGCAGGTCTTTTAAGAGACATAGACTCTCTCTTCTCCCATAATGTCCTCTCGATCCATCGAACAGATTCCATGAACGTAGCAAACCGCTCTCAGTTCTCCAACGCAGACACTGGGGTTGTCAACTCAACACTCAAACCCTTCTCGAAACGTCTGATCCGTTCCTCGTCTATTGCCGCCATGTGAGGACAGAACCTCAACAGATCCATAAACTTAGATTCATACTCGGTGACGTTCATCGTTCCTTGTTGCAACTTCTCAAACTGACTGATCTTCTCATCTAGGTACGTCTTTGGAAAGTATCTGGTGACGAACTCGCGTCGAAACACTTCCCAAAGATCACCTCACCAGGACACTTCTCTTCCTCGATGGTCCACCAGTGACCAGCACTACCCTTCATAAGGTAGACAGCATGCTTTACCTTGTCCGCTTCGGGGATGTCAAGGATCCAGAAAGCCTTCTCGAGACTTGTCAACCACAGATCTGCATCCGCTGGATCAGCCGTTCTAGCATAATCCAAAGCTCCAACTCGGTGAAGCCGCTCGGAATTCTTCCCAATACCCGATGCTTCTCCATGGGGATCCTGTGCTCGCAGAGGAGGCACTGGTAATCGCTCAACCATGAGATTCATCGTAGCCATTAACTGCCCCATAAGCTGTTGGTAAGCAGGATGTTCAAGTATGGTTGGGTTAAATTGGGGGACCTCAGGCACCCGATCTTCATGTGCCTGTCCATCTGCTCCATCAACCGATGCAGCATCACTGTACTCAGCAGAGTGTTCTTCATGGTTTCCTGACATCTTGACTTTTCTTTCGCTGAGGGCAGAAGATATTGTAAGAAAACCTGGACACTCATAAGAACAACTCAACCTAGTCCTAAATCCCTGTAGACTCAGCGAACCTAAAGCTCTGATACCAAAAGTTGTGGCAACACATCCCATTATCACACAGATAACGAGATGTTACGCGAAAATGTGCAGAAATCACCATAACCACAGATTATGAAAATACGAGTTAATTAAAACCGATTGTGGAAAGCATATAAACTGTGGAACTATTACTTTCCAGTCCTCATCCTGCACAGAAACATGTCAAGTATATATATGTACATCCACGAAAGCTGATATGTGTCCATAGCTCAGAAACAGCTGTTCGTCCATCACATGAGTTCACCACCTGTTCATATACAGAAAAGGCCCACATCCGGCCAACAGTAGGATATACAAACATCATCGATCGATCATCGTGAAACGACGTCAAAACACTGCCAAGGACCTAAGAGTACATGGATGACTCTAGACTCTACTACAAAACATCCAAAACAGCAGCATGTCCAACGCTTGCCTTCTACTGCTCCTCAAGCTGCTCGGCCTCTACACCACGACCACGACCACGTCTACCTCGACCACCTAAAAAGGGGTTAAACCAGCGGGGTGAGACAATTGAAAAATTGTCCCAGCGGGAAACATAACTCCCCACCACAACTGCAGAACCTCAGCAAGATAAACTATAACAACATATAACTAATAACAGGTATAACAAGAGCAGTCTATATAAAACAAATTATTCTTACCGACAAGCTTACTCGCTATAAAAAAGCATATAACCAGATGTATCTCAAGGGGTATGGTTAGCAAGATAAAATGTATCACTATGTAACATGATTATTAGAACAAGATATAATGTCACATTACCTGCTTCTCAAGATAAGACATATTGTCACATAACCTGCAAGATATAACAAAGATATTACACAAACAAGGCCTCAACCAATGTTACATGTTGATCTTAAGCAGTAAATACTAAACGGCTGTGTTACGTATTATTATGCCCTGAGGATTTGAACCGTACCGTTCAAATCCAACCTTCGGTTACGAAACCCAAGCCGGTGCCATACAAGGTCAATGGAAGAGCCGGACTCCACAACCTCCCACCTCGTGGTCAGTACACGAGTACAACACAAGCAGGACCGTAGTCACATGCTGAAGTGGTCTAAGCCACAGGGTCAGCTCCATAGGCTACCCTCACACTAGCCCGCCTTGGTACAGGTCTCGGCGCTAGTAAAACTGAGCCACGGGCCTGTTCACCGTGCTCTGAGCCATGAACGCATTCATGCTCCTCACATCACATATCTTGAGCCATGGGGCTGTTCACCATGCTCTATATACAAATCTGAGTCTGTAACCGAAGTTAAACTCTTACCTCCTCATTTTCCGGCTAGGAGCAACCTACACAAATTCAACAATATGCACTTCCACGTTAACCCGTAGGAGAACCCATTTCACCATCACCAAATCCTGACGATGATGGATCTATGGCTAGGGCAAACTACATGATATGTTTCACAGTGATTAATTAGTATCTTTTAGATGAATTGCAGGATTCAACCAAGTTGTATAACATGCAAGATATAAAAGAACATTATATTATTATTATAACCTCATCAACCTCATCCATCACAAGGATCCAACATCACATGTTACCACTTGACCTCTTGCCAACCATCCAGATCCATATCAAGGATCATCACATACCATAGGATATCAATCCTTCATCATGTATTGTCACTGCCTCTCGAGGCTCACATCATCATCATGGGACCAACACATTACATATATAATCTCATAGAACAAATATCAAGGTAATGTTACTCATCACATATGTCACATAGCCCTTTCATGGCTACACATCACCTATATGATTAGGATACACAATAACCATAGATTTAGCATAAGGAATATGCTCACTATCCTGAGCTATCATTCAAGATAACCTATTTATCAATATTACACTATTTGATGATCAAGCTTGTTAAGCACATCATACCATAATCATGCCTACCCTTATCTCAAGATTATACAAATAATCAAGATATTCACTTTATATAATAATTATGTTGAGTATACAAAGCAACTACTATTGTTACCAAAATCATTACTGTCACTATCATCATTCATATCTTTGTCATTACTACTCTTCATACCATTATTACTATTATCAACATCATCATATACTATCATATTCATTGCTATGTCATTAAGCAAACTATTAATGTAACTGCCACTTAGCCACATTATTCCAAACATTATCATTATTATTACTTTCTCTTACTTAGCAAGGCATCACATTCATCAACACAACTAACATCACCAACACTATTGACATCTTAGTTATCAACAACATTATCATCATGACTATCATTAAGACTACCATGTCATTATTATTGTTACTAAGCAAGGTATTACTACCGAGATTTGGTTATGCATAAGCATCTACTGTCATGATACTTGGGACCGTCACCAAAGGACCTACTACCCTCACCTAAGACCTCACAACCCGCACTATAGCTAACTTTCTCGACAAGGCATGGGAAGGCAGCAACGCTGCGTTGCACCCAGTGCCCAGCCCGCAACGCCCCGTTACTAGAAGAAGTGTCGCGCACCAGGGAGTGTCGCACGATACACCCCATCGGGCAACGCCCGTCACAACCAACACCTAACGCCCGATAACCAAGGGGTAACGCCCATCTAACAACTCCAAAATAGCCAGGAGAGAGAAGGAAATAAAGAAGGAAAGAAAGAGAAAGATTCCCCACATCTCGTGCAACAACACAAGGCCTAACGGCCAGCACACATCTAGGAAAGGAGGGCGTGACGCCCGTCACAACCCACATCCTATCGCGCGTCACAGCCTAGGCCTATCAGCCGACACACCAAGATGCAGCGCCCGTCAGGGCTATCAGTCGTTACACTTCTGCCATAACGTGCAACTCCAACAACTCACCAAAACAAGCCCTGTCGTCCACCAAGAGCCAAAGCCTAACGTCCAAGAGAAGGACAAGAACATAGCTCAACAAGGTATACAGCATATCGTCCAACCAAAGCTTAGCTCACCCTATCGCCCAACACATGGGCAGGGTATCGGCCAACCCTAAGAACACTCCATATCGTCCAACTCAAGGTACCCTATCGTCCAACATAGAGAGCACCCTATCGTCCAACTCCAAGGCAAAGGGAACCATGTCGTCCAACCTCAAGGATATCGTCCAACACATCTACAACAAAGGGATGTCGCCCAACCCTAGGTCACCATCAACCTCCATCTCAAGGGAACCCAACCCCTAGATCACTAGAAACCCTAAACCCTAAGGGTATATCGGCCACCAAAGGAAACTCAAGCAAGGTACAAAACTAAGCTACTAAGCTAACTACTAACATTTAACAAGGTTATTGCTAGAGGTAAAGGAGTTAGGGTTAAAAGTTATGCAACCCGCCTTAAGCTCCAAGCTCCAAGGCACTCCAAGGTCCAAAGCTATCGTCCACCAGGCTTCTCCAGGAAGGTGTATCGGCCACCACTTCAACTCCAAGGGAGTGCATCAGACAACACAAGCAAGATGGAGAGGGGTATCGTACACTCAAGGTGGAGGAGAGACCAAAGATCAAAGGAGACTAAGGCAAGGAGAAGAGCTACTTATATAGAAGAAAGGGGAGGAGAAACCAAGGTACAACCATGCCAAGTGTCATCCACCCAAGGGACACTTGTCCTAGGGTTCAAGCCAACACATTAGCACACCAAAAGACACTTGTCCAAGATAGGAACCAAGTGTCACCAACCAAGGCCAAGCCACATGGGCGACACAAGCAACAACTCCTGTTGGGCGACAAAAACAAGCTATTGGGCGACACACCATGGTGTTGGATGACACAAAGCTTCCTTGGATGACACACACTCACCTTGTACGACACAAGACAAGCCTTGGCCGACACAAGGCTCAAGCAAGCCCAAACAACACATCTCAAGGCCCAAACAAGCTCAACTCAGGCCCAAAGAGCACAAACAACAAGCCCAAGCCTTCCTCTCAACCCTAGAGGAAGCAAAGAGGGGAAAACATCCCACAAGATGGCAAACTTGCACACAAAACCCTAGACTTGGGTTATTTGCAAGTAGTCCCCTCGACTCTCAACAAAGCACAACAAAACCCTAATCACCACTCAAGGGTGATTAGAAAGCATCAAACCACCAAGGTTAAGCAAAAAAATTAGGGTAAACCCTAAACGCAGGTCAGGGTCCTTACAAGAAACCCTAGGAAGCAAACTAGGTTTCATAGATCTTAATGACATGAGTAATAAAAGGAAATTGTATAATTGTTTCATGATCTTGTTGAATGCTTGATTGCCTATTTTGATTGGATTATTTTTGTCTCACATCAGCTTGACAGGTATGTGGTTACGCCTATGAATATCCCGAAACAAGTTTCTTGAGGATTTTCGAGGTTTTATCAATTACTTGAATTAAAATGTTGGTTGCATTTAATTCATGCAAATTATAATGTGAATATGTCTATCACGTAAGAGATGTGCCTACTAGCTTAAATCCTAGTCCCCTGTATAGCCTAATGGATTGACCTAGTACACGGCTACCAATGGGGTAGGCCCATCAGGTCATTGAATGACTTAGTACATGGCTACCAATGGGGTAGGACCATCAAGTTATCATGAGTCAGGGATTGGGCTACCTTTGGGTAGGGCCATGTGACTCCATAACCCTAGGAATTGGCTACCTGTGTGGTAGAACCATGGGGGTAAGGATCTACCATATGAGAGAGGTAGTATCCATGTCCATTGTAGGGACGGTACAAAGATAGGGGATAGGAAAGGATTGAGTAGTACTTCTTAAAGCATAATCTTGGATGTTAAATGATATTTGGTTGACTACATTGTTAACATAGTTTTACAATTATTGTTTCCCCCACATACCAGCTTCTTGCTGACCGACGTTTTGTTTGTCTGCGTTTTAGGTAGAAATGAAAAAGAACAAATAGTATAGTGGCATATGTGGAACTAAATGATAAATAACGTACACAGGAGGATTAGTTAGATTAGTATCTTCATGGATAGAAGTTTAGAAATCCCAACTTTTAAAAGGTAAATAAAGTTTTTATTTTATACCAGTTTTTAGTTTAGTTGGTAAAGTTTAATAATTGTTATTGATTATTTGTCAAACCTTTGATCTGGTTTATTAGATAACGACCCTAATCTCTTGGTCTCCCTTATGTGGGGATTACCAGGAGACAGGGTCGTTACACTAGTGGTCTTAATTTCTCTAAGATGTTTGCCTAGTTTGGGCCTCACAGATCCTCTGGTTGGATCTAACTCCTTCCTCGCTCAGTCAAATTGGGCCCTTTGTGTGCCTGTCTCCCATCCATGGAGCGTTGTTGCTGATTGAAATTGGTGAAGACTAGTGCTCACAGGAGTTGATCATACCAAAGGAAAAAAGGCGTTGAAGACTTCATCTTCCTCCATTCTTGGGTTGTTAACACACTTGCATCATCACTCTTCTTCTTCACTCGCTAAATAGGAAAACGTGGCCATGTTTCTCCCATGTCTGCGCCATCACCCATTGGGAGGGCCTCCGGTGTCCTAGATCTCGATGTGGAGGTTGTCGTCCCTGAATCTGAGATTGCCACCAGCTTTGTCTGGTCTTCTCTGACTAGGATGGAACCACCTATGCCCAAGTAAGGGTATGAATCAAATATTTCAACCTACAGTCCCCATGGCCACAGCCAGTGGCGCCCTCTCTCCTCATCTCCTGTCATCCCCTGCTTTGTCCCTCATCCTTCTTCTGAAAACTTCGATCTAGTTATAAAAACCCTAGGGAATCCTTTTCAGCTCTTTATATAGATTCTCCTTTATCAGATCTCATGCAAAATCCCCCTTCGATAGGTCTTTGTTCAGACTCTATTATTCTGACTCGTGACTCTCCAGTCTGCGAGACTGGGAGTCTCATCCCCTTATTCTAGTTTTATTTTGTTTTTGATAAAAGACCAAATTAAATAAATAATCATTTCTACTATATACTAATTTTGTTTAATCTCAAAATTTTGAATCAAGATTATCATTCTATTATTCTTCCTTTACCACGATCTTAGGCCAAAATTAAACAGATAGATACCCCAAACCTAACTTTTAGGTAAAATGTGGATAATTACTTACATAAATACCTAATCCACTAGATAAATAAAAATTATATGAAATTTCTTGTGTAATCTTATATCTCAATTTTCCATCAACTAAACATATACAAAGTATACATCATGAACAATAACTCTTAAATTCTCAACTTTTATACTCCAATGACCCTTAACCCTAATTGGTCTAATTAGGCTTGAGTTGGTTTCTGGGGCACATGGCCCATCCTATGGTATTTTAAAGGGTCCATAGGCGTAATCCTATCATTGATTACAAGAAACAAAGTGTGCATTGATAAAATTCCTCAATTGAAGCTTCCTTGTTATGACCCCACCTCCCGATAACCCCCAATTAAGGGAGACCAAGAAGTAGAAGTCGCACCCATAATTTCTGGATCAAAGGTTCGACAATCAACCAAGAATAATTATTAAATTTTAACAGACTAAACTGAAAAGCTGTAAGAAAATAAACTTTTGCATACCTTTTTGAAAAATTGGATCTCTTAACTTCTTTCCACTTATGGATTCTACTCTAACTAATCCTCCTTGTGTTATACTTCATGTATTTCACAATATGACGATTTACTGTTTGTCCTTTTGGCTTGTACCTAAAATGCTGACAAACAAAATGTCGGTCAGCTGAAGCTGGTATTTGGGGGAAACAATAATCGTGCAATTATTTATAACAACGTATTACAGCCAATTACCATTTAACAAACAATTTTACATTTTAAATATAACTGCACGATCCATGCATTCCCTATCCTCTGCGTTGTCCCTGTAGTGGATCTGGATACTACTTTCCTTATAGTAGATCCCCATTAAACCCCTCATGGTTCCACCCATAGGTGAACCAGTTTCTAGGGCTGATTCACATTGCACTACCCGTAAGTAGCCAACTCCTTAACTCATGGCATGCTAAAGGGTCTCATGGCACTACACTTGGTAGCCCAATTTCTAACCCACGATAACCTAGACCTTACTCTAGGTTACCCCTTTTTTTAGCCTTTACAAGCCACAGAGGTGGATTCAGATCTAAGCCAGTTATATATATATTCATAGTGATAATCGTAGTCACATTATAGTTGCATGAAATAAAAGGCATCCAATAGTTATTTTCAAGCAACTGATAAAATCATTCGGAAATTGTCGTGAAACTAAAGTGATTATTCATAAGCATAACCACATACCTGATTTGATGATTTCACAAGCATTAAGCAATTAATACCAAGAAAGCAATCCAAGCAAGCAATTCATCAATCACATAATTCCTGAAAAGAATATGTACTCTATTTACTACACACTTTATCAAGAATCTACTTTATTGACTTGGATTCACTTTCTAGGGTTTCTAATCCGAATTAGGGTTTCATTAATATTCATTAGGGTTTCATAGATCAATTTCTCAAACTTTATCCCTTTTAGGTCAACAAACCCTAAGAAACTCTTTTCTATTTATAAAAACCCTAATTGCTCAAATTATCCATTTTAATAGTCTTTTATACCCAAAATGACTTAGGATCATCATATCTCTATTTATTCAGGGATTTGAACCATTAAAACAATTAAAAGACATATTTACTTAAATTAGGGTTTTCAAGCTCATTAATGCATATTCATGCATGAAACCCTAAATTAAGACAATTATATAAAAAGGTCGTATTTTTAGATCTTATTTTCACTTTTATTAACAATAGGTTAATATTGGCTTGAATTATCCAAAGAACATCATTAAAGATAATAACTTTATGTACTCATCAAATTTCAAGCATATTTATGCATATAATCTCTAAATTAAACTAATTACGTGCAAAGCTCATCCTTTTCGGTCTTAATGTACCTTTTTATCATTAATAGGTTAATACCAACTTTAATCATCCTTTAAACCCTATTAATCATTTTAAACATATCAAAATAGGGTTTCTTAACCTTTAATCCATTCAAGTTGATAACTTACACTACTTTTTGAGTAGCATGCAAAATTAGGCTTCAAACATAACTTCTTTGTTTTCCTCTCATTTTTCTGATCAAAATACATATATTATGTGTGCTAATCCGAGCTACGAATAATTAACTATGAATTTTGTAAAGTTCACTTACTTTGGACCAATCATCAAGCGCCACATCACCATATGCATGCAACACAACTTGCCTATTGGAAACATTTCGAATAGAAGATTTTACGGCAAGTTAAGTGAGTTCTTCTTCAGCCCGTTGGGGGGGCATACCCATCCAACGGCCTCGGGTTCCTCTTCTTCCTTGGGATGAAGAAGCAGGCCGCCCTAGCGGCCATGGAAGAGCGTCACAGGTCGTTCCCCATCACCTCAACATTCGAGCTCCAGCCGGGACTCGTCCCTTACCTCCATCCTATCCCCCCCACCCCCCCCCCCCCCCGCACTCACATAGGCCGCAGACCCTGGATTAGACAGCTTGTTCTGTGGACTTCAAGCCATCGTTTCTTTGCAGGCTTACAGTCATATTGTAGGTGTTGTGTGATGACGAGAGAGAGGAGGAGGTGACAGATCCCTTCTGGGTAGTCATGGGAGCGTCCTGCCTCCAACCAGACTACAAACAAACCCATCATTGCTCTACGGACTGGACTAAGCATCCGTTAGGGTTTTACGTGCAAGAACAAGAAGAAAGGAGAGAGAGAGGTGCGTGGAACTCTCCTTTTGGCTTAGCCACATGCTCTTTCCTTTATATAGGAGGGTAGCCATGCCCCAACATGCTTGCCCACGAAGATACAAAGCCTCTTTCCAATTGGAATATGATTCCTTCAATGAGAAGAAACCTTCTATCTCTCTTCTTTAACTTTTGATATTCCTTTTTCTTTACATATTAGGATTTAAAAAATTACTACATTTATATTCTTTGTACTTGCCTTTTAATTGATTGACATGAAATTATATTCTCCTCAAGTAGGAAATAAAACCACATAGTTCCATTAATTATGTATTCCCATTATCCTTTTATTTTGCAATTTTGGTATTTTCTTTTTCTTTCCTCTTTATTGGGACTCCTTGGATCCCAAGAAACTCTATTATTTCAAAATCCTTTTTATTGGATACTCATTATCCTTCTAGATGCATCTAAATGCATTATTCTTCATTATCATGTATATTTCTTATTAAAATATTTCTTTTTGAGGATTTCTCTTTATTTCTCTTTTATTTTCCTCATTGGTATTCCTTTTAATCATTAGGAATTCTTGGGATACGAAATCCCACTAAGGACAACTCAATTCCACCTTTTTCCACTTATTTTCCCACTTTCTATCATTGTTTTCAATTTTTTTCTTAATAAAGAAATATTTTATGGATCATTTCTTTACTTATTGCATTCTTTATGCAACTTTGGATTCCTTGGAACCCAAGGAACCCAAGAGGCACGAAATCCCTCTTTGTATTTTCCTTCTAGAGGTTTCCACATTTTTCTTTTCTCAAATATTCAATTATTCATTTACTAATTGAATTTTCTTGTTATTTTTGCCCAATATCCAATAAAGCCCACAACACAAACATCAAGGCTATTGTAAACAAAATCCATTTATTCAAACAAATTATGTCATTTGTTGTTCAAATATTTTTAATATGGGAAATTACATTTCTCATCAAAAGAACCCAAAAATGGGGGTTGTAACATCCTTCCCCTCTTATAGGAATTTTGTCCTCAAAATTCTTATCAAGCAAATAAACAATTTAGGATAAGACTTTTCCATGTCCATCATTGGCCCCTATGTGGCTTTACCATACTCATGGTGCTACCAAAGAACCTTTATCATCACATATTATTTTCTATGAGTTCTTTCATCCTGGCATCTATAAACTGCACAGGTGACTCTGGCCATTTCAGCCTCCCTTGGGGCTCACTAGGTTCATTGTTCAGCACATGGTCGGGGTACCTCACATAGTGCTCTAAATTGGACACATGGAACTCATTACACATTACTTTATCCTGAGGGGTAAGGTCAAACTTAACCTTCTCCACCAAACCATGTCAAAAGAACCCATGCATCGGGGACTCAGCTCTCTTAGCTATAACTTAGAGGGGTCGGATTTTCATGTCACATATTCTCCCACAGTGAACTGCATGTCAGTCTACTTTGCATTTGCTCACGACTCTTGTCGTCTCTAGGCTCCTTTCAGCCATTGCACGATCAAAGCGACTTCATCTACACACAATGTGGTCCTTTTCTATCTATCACATGGTCCTTTCACCAACATCACCTTACTGAAGTGGTGATCGACACAACCTCTCTTACAGAGCTTCTTTAAATCATGATACTGGCTATGGTGGCTATCTTCACATCTTTCATAGGACAAGAACTGTCTCTAGCTATCACCCTGAATGAGCACATATGCTCTCATCAGACTCTTTAGTCTGGATCATACTAACCATTAGTTAGGGGTGATAAACTATACTAACATCGAGTTCTTCATGTACCTACTTCCACCTTTTAGAAGGGAACCTTTAGGTCAAACTCAAGAACTTTTATACTCAACCTCATGGTGTAGTTGAACCATCTCTCTCATATGTAGTTCAACCCAATCTGTCCCTTGATAGTACTCTTTCTTTCTCATGTCATCTAGGTAAGGCGATCTACCCTAACCCATATTGCATCTCGACCTTCCTTGATCTAGGGTAGACTTACAACATCCATAGTGATGAACTCCCTTTGTCCTTCGGGGACCCTTTATCCTTTATACCAATGCACTGGGTTACTGGTGTTCATTCTTCACCCTTGACTTGCATGGTCATATACCACCTGTAACTTTATCTTAGGAATCTAAAGTACTACCGCCACTTATTATCTTCATAGTACGGTGTATGGTGATCAGTATCTCCTGTATGTCATTATTCCCCAAGATCTATTCCTCAGAAACCCTAAACCACTCTAGTCGGGGTTTCATCACCTTCCTTTCCACAGAAGTGCATCTGAGGTTCTACCACCATCCTTTCATGGCTCAAGGACTAGACTAGCTAACCAAACAACTATTAACTGATCTCATTACATCAGAGTGTTAGCCAAACATATCTTTTTTCCAAACTTAGGGTTAGCCAAACAACCTCTTCTAGCTTCTAGCGAAACTAGTCAGATATATCTCAACCAGAGAATCCATTACCACTTCACATCCTTAGGTATTAGGTAATGTTGGAGATGTACACCTCCATGTATTTCACTTATCATCTCAAACTCAAACTTTATTGAGAACACTTTGAGCTCATCTTCTGGTGATCAAACTCAACCTTGTATGACTCATATCTCATGATAAAAACATCCTCATAATGTGACTCTACCTCATTCCTTTTAGTGGTTGCAAACCATCCATGTATTATTCACTTTACCAGGGTATGTTATCTTCTCTATCCCCATATTTCATGGCAACGTTCCAACCCACATCATCTTTATCCTTGGTTTCTAGCATGCGTACTATCCTATCTCTCACTCCTATAACAAGAGGAGAGATGGCTATCTATGGGTCTAGAGGTTCTTTCTCATACCATGTACTTTTCACTTAGCTTCTCAAGATCCTATGAGACCTCTTTAGGTTACCTTAAACCAACAAAACTGGAATACACCCTTCAAAAGGGTCCCTCTCCCAGGATGGGAGGAAACTACAACTCTCGACCACAAGGTCACAAACATCCTTAGGTCTAGGGTTTACATTCATATGCTTAACCCTAGTAAGCTATTGAGGCACCAGAAGACCACTAAACCAGACTAGGTCATCTGGGTTCTCATTCTTCAATATTAGATCAAGGTCATACCTTCCCGTGTCATCAACTTAGTTGGGAGGGGTTTTCCAACCATACCTTAAACGTAAGGGGTTTCCCTTTTCCCCTATACATGAGGAGTACCATGCTCGATACTATAGCAACTTAATTCTCATCATGAGCATTAGGTATACCACTTCCCCTCTTAGGCCTAGGAACCAAAGATTCACTTTCCTGGTGTTCAACTGTCTGCTCAACCTCTTAACCACAAACCAAACATGTATCGGGTATGACATACACTTCCTGTCATCCTTTTTCCTCAATCAACACTTTAAAGTTGTGTCCTCCTCAAGGACAATCAACAAGGTACAAGGCCTCATAACCTGTTACTAAACCTCTCCAGGGTATACAGAACTTCTTCTTCCTTTATCAGAAGGTGAAGACTTATACCAAAGGCACATAGGTGCCAGAAGTCTCATCCTCTTTCTAGGATTTGGTTCCTCCCATGGCGACCAACACATCATCAACCTCTAGGGATCAAGCATGTGGTGACCACTATTATCCACTTAGTTCACATCATCCTCAACTCCCTACCTTTCCTCATATCTCGGAGTCTATGGTTCCAACCTTCTTGCTTGGTTTCCTGCTCTCTCTCTAGAGCTAACCCTACAACCAACCTCACCATTAGAGGTCCTCTCTTCATGAAGGGTCAACCTCAAAAGCATGCCCCTACCTGGATGAAGCCTATGTTTAACTCATGTTCGCTCAAGGTTATTCATAGTTCTTTATACTTATTTCATAAGACATCCTTCATACTCTCCTGTTCAGGGTTTCAACCTATTACTCATACTACTAACGTACCCTGGGTGCATGCTATGCCCTATTCGTATAAGCCCATAGGGTTTCTATAGGTCCTTCACTAACATCATTATCGAAGGAGCTATCCTTTACTCTAACATGCATGACCTTTCCCACGGTTGGGTTGCCAAAGGTGCTAGGTTACCAATGGATCATATAGCATCCCAAAGGCATGTTCTTTCAAACACCCGGTCTATCGTGATATCTATTCACCACTTCATCTCTCTCTAACCAGCACCTAGGGTTAGGTTGATCATAATCCTCAGAGGATGTGCCAGGTCTCTACTTGTAATGGAGATCTCTATCTCCAAGACTAACTCTCTTTACTTCTCCTCGAGACAAGAAGGTCTAGACTCAGGTCTCTCTTGAGGGCATGACAACTTATGGCATACGTCCTAAGCATGTATCTATTCTTTAGTTTGCGCTTAATCTATTAAGATTATGTCCATGACATCTTATTTACATACTTTTCATTAATTTTGGTGGAGGATTCCTTAAACCTTATTAACCTTACCCATACCTCAAGAGGGTGAGGAGAAGAGAGAAAACCCTAATCCTTAAGGTTCTTAACAGAATTTGTGATGAGAAGGGATGAATAAGATGAGGAAGTCCTAAAGGTATCTTATTTCGATTCATACCCTAAGACTTTGGCCAGGCAGTCACATGGATCTGGAGGAAACTATTGCCAGCCCCCGCTCGTGATCCTTTTCTAGACACCTCCGCTTTTCAGATAATCCTCTAATAACTCCCTTGGGTTCTATGGATTTTGTAAAATTTAATAATTATTAATGGTTAAGTGAGGAACCTACGCTCTGATGCCAAATGTTACAAAACCACCTCCCGATAACCTCCAATTAAGGGAGACCGAGAAGTAGAAGCCGCACCCATAATTTTCGGATCAATGGTTCAGCAACTAACCAAGAATAATTATTAAATTTTAACTGACTAAACTGAAAAGCTATAAGAAAATAAACTTTTGCATACCTTTTTGAAAACTTGGATCTCTAAACTTCTATCCACTTATGGATTCTACTCTAACTAATCCTCCTTGTATTTTACTCCATTATTCTACAATATGACGATTTACTGTTTGTCCTTTTGGCTTGTACCTAAAACACCGACAAACAAAATGTTAGTCAGCCGAAGCTGGTATGTGGGGGAAACAATAATCGTGCAATTATTTATAACAATGTATTGCAGCCAATTACCATTTAACAAACAATTTTACATTTTAAATATAACCGTGCGATCCATGTGTTCCCTATCCTTTGCGTTGTCCCTACAGTGGACCTGGATACTACTTTCCTTATAGTAGATCCCCATTAAACACCTCATGGTCCCACCCATAGGTGAACCAGTTTCTAGGGTTGAGTCACATGGCACTACCCGTAAGTAGCCCACTCCTTAACTCATGGCATGCTAAAGGGTCTCATGGCACTACACTTGGTAGCCCAATTTCTAACCCACGATAACCTAGACCTTACTCTAGGTTACCCCTTTTTTAGCCTTTATAAGTCACAGAGATGGATTCAGATCTAAGCTAGTTATATATATATATTCATAGTGATAATTGTAATCACTTTATTGTAAATAGTTTGCTTTTATTTGCCAAAGGTAACCCGGGTATCCTTAAAGGGGTGAAACCTGAGGTTCTGGATATGTGGGGTCTTTCTTAGACCTTGTACTGTATAGGGGGTTTTGCTTACACCCCTATACGCCTTTTGAGAAATGAGTAATATTTTACCTTATCCAAAAAAAGAAATAAAAGGCATCCAACAATTATTTTCAAGCAACCGATAAAATCATTCGAAAATCGCCGTGAAACTAAAACGATTATTCATAAGAGAAACCACATACCTGATTTGATGATTTCACCAGCATTAAGCAATTCCAACCAAGAAAGCAATCCAAGCAAGCAAATCATCAATCACATAATTCCTAAAAAGAATATGTACTCTATTTACTACACACTTTATCAAGAATCTACTTTATTGACTTGGATTCACTTTCTAGGGTTTCTAATCCGAATTAGGGTTTCATTAATATTCATTAGGGTTTCTTAGATCAATTTCTCAAACTTTATCCCTTTTAGGTCAACAAACCCTAAAATACTCTTTTCTGTTTATATAAACCCTAATTGCTCAAATTATCCATTTTAATAGTCTTTTATACCCAAAATGACTTAGGATCATCATATATCTATTTATTCATGGATTTGAACCATTAAAACAATTAAAAGACATATTTACTTAAATTAGGGTTTTCAAGCTCATTAATGCATATTCATGCACAAAACCCTAAATTAAGCCAATTATATAAAAAGATCATATTTTTAGATCCTATTTTCACTTTTATAAACAACAGGTTAATATTGGCTTGAATTATCCAAAGAACATCATTAAAGATAATAACTTTATGTACTTTTCAAATTTCAAGCATATTTATGCATATAATCTCTAAATTAAACTAATTACGTGCAAAGTTCATCCTTTTCGATCTTAATGTACCTTTTTATCATTAACATGTTAATACCAACTTTAATCATCCATTAAACCCTATTAAACACTTTAAACATATCAAATAGGGTTTCTTAACTTTTAATCCATTAAAGTTGATAACTTACACTACTTTTTGAGTGTCATGCAAAATTAGGCTTCAAACATAACTTCTTTGTTTTCCTCTCGTTTTTCTGATCAAAATACATATATTATGCGTGCTAATCCGAGCTACGAATAATTAACAATGAATTTTGTAAAGTTGACTTACTTTGGACCAATCATCAAGCACCACGTCATCATATGCATGCAACACGGCTTGCCTATTGGAAAATTTTTTAATAGATGATTTTACCCCCGGTTAAGTGAGTTCTTCTTCAGCCCGCTGGGGGGCATACCCATCCAACGACCTCATGTTCCTCTTCTTCCTTGGGCTGAAGCAACAGGCCTCCCTAGCGGCCATGGCAGATCGTCACAGGTCGTTCCCCATCACCTCAGCATTCAAGCTCCAGCCGGGACTCGTCCCTTACCTCCATCCTACCCCCCCCTCCCGCACTCACACAGGCCGCAAACCCTGACCGAGATAGCTTGTTCCATGGACTTCAAGCCAACGTCTCTTTGTGGGCTTACATGCATATTGTAGGTGTTGTGTGAGGACGAGAGAGAGGAGGCGGTGGCGGATCCCTTCTGGGTAGTTGTGGGAGCGTCCTGCCTCCAAACAGACTACAAACAAACCCATAGTTGCTCTATGGATAGGACTAAGCCTCCGTTAGGGTTTTATGTGCAAGAACAAGAAGAAGGGAGAGAGAGAGGTTCATGGAACTCTCCATTTGGCTTAGCCATGGGCTCTTTCCTTTATATAGGAGGGTAGCCATGAAAAACCGCTAGAGGGGGGTGAATAGGTGTTATGACCCACTCCATGATTAACTAGTAAGTATCATGATTAGTGCATAATCAAGTTAATTGACCTAAGCTAAGTGCTTATGTGTGATTAGAGTTTTGATTAGCTGAGACAAGATAATTAGCATGTTTTTATACCTTGGGGTTGTAGAGAATTTCGTGCTTGAAAGTTTGCAAGAGAAATCACTCGAATCGGACATTCGAGGCAAACGTTATGACTGTTTCAAGGATGTTGGACTTAGCTGCAAATTTTCCAGTAATTGATTTTTATTTCTATTAATTGCTTTGGGGGTCGGTTACCCCTTTCCTTTATCTTCATCTTTCCGATCAATCTAACAGGAACCAGCCGCAAAGCGGCGCACTGTAGTAGGGGCGTGATCCCAGCAGAGAGGGAGAGTCGCGAGGCGATTCATGCTCCCAGCTCCGTTCTTGGCTGCGCCCCACTCCTCTCTTCTTCTTCCTTCCTTTTTTCCCCTCTCCTCCATTGCCCTAGTTCGCGCCCAACCATCTTGAGCGGTGCCCAAGTGCAGGCTGACTGCAGGTCGATCCACCTGAGAAAGGGGGTTGAGAGGGCGGTCGTTTGGACCCTTAGCTCCGCCCACAACATCGCCTACTCCCTCACCTTCTTCCCTTCTACCTCTTCTCCTTCCTCCCTTAGCCATCCACCTAGCCCAGCTGCCCTTCTGCTTGGCCAAGCGGCCATCCTGCAGCAGCCATAGCTGTGTGCAGCAGCAACAGGCCGCCTTGGGCGTGCCGAGGTGATAGGGGAGGTGCCTTTAAGCTCGGTCCGGAGTTCTAAATCCAAAATCGCAGCCCTAGCCACGAGCAGCCATTCCAATTGAGATTCTAGCTAGTTCTCCGCCAACCTGTGGTGAGCGTGAAGGAGCTTGATGCTACAGATCCATGAAATTGAAATACCAAAGATAGAAGTCAACTAATTTCCGCCCGGAAACAGGCCTTGGACACACTTCCGGACAAATCCGGACATCCCAAATCGCTGTGAGTAGGAGTTCATTTAGTTATAATCATTTAACTCCTTCGTTGGAATTTTTCGGTAAACTGTGCATTTTTGCACTGATATCAGTGGTTATCAGGCGTTTTATCAGTATTTGATGAAACTTGAATTTTATTTTATAAATTGCTTCGGTATGATTATACATGATCTAGAACAGCTTCTGATCAGTGTAGAATAGTTCAATGATTTTATTTGGTTCAACGAAAACCAAAAGTGCTTAATGCAATTGTTGAAATAGATTTAATTAACTGAAATATTGCTGCTGTGTATGTTTGAACAATACAGATAATTGACTTGCTCTATGAATACTCCTGTATATACAGAGTAGCGGTTGAAATTAGTACAGTTCATAAACAAGTGTATTAATCCAGTTGTATGTTCTAAAGTAACGAAAGATATAATTGTGTTATAATAGAGTTAGGTGCCTTTACACCGTAGAACCCCTCGAGAGGTCTGCACCTTGGGGTGAAACGACCTACCTAGCGTGTGTCTAGATGGTCGATGACTCGTGTTCAGCAATAATCTGTGCGTGTGTCACGGTGGCACGAGGACAGAAAGGCAGTGTTCAACAATAATCGGTGTGTGTGTCACGGTGGCACTGGAGTAAATAGGGGTTATTCAACAATAATCTGTGTGTGTGTCACGGTGGTAACCCAGACTCTCCGCCTGTGTGCTCAGGTTAGAGGAGGAGTCTAGAGTACACTCTTTTGAGAGTGCAGTGAGGCCGTGTGAGCCTGAGAGTCCTGACGCAGACCAGGACAGCAGTCAGACTTAGCATTCCCCGGGAGTGTCGCTAAATCTTATACGGTGCGATCGTAGTTCACTACAGATCTTTGTATGCAGAGTACACTGCATATGATTGGGGCATAATAATAACTAAAATTTAATCGTATAGGATCACAATAAATTTAATATGTTAGTAGTTTAGAATCTTCTGTGTTAGTTGTTAATAATTGCCTAACTAATTAAGATATGCAGTTCCTGATATTTAATGCTTACAGTTATGTGATACCTGCTGTTATATAGAAATATGAATATTTCCTGATAGAATTATTATGCCATTAGAATTTCTCAGTATAGAACGGTTCTTATGCTTTATTACAATTTTATATATCTGATGAGTTGTTTAGTGATAGCTAAATGAAAGGCTATACACTGAGCGAGTAGGCTCACTCCTCTACTCAAACATTTTCAGGTCAACAACATCATCAAGAATCTGAAGGATCTTTCCATCCTAGTTTTTGGCAGTAGAAGGTATATGTAGTTAGTTTAGTTAGAGGTCTCTTAGTCCTTTCCCCTTGGTCCTTGGGACATGGTGTGGGTGAGAGAGAGTATGTATGGAGAATGTGTAAAAGATGTAAATTAACTGTTATGTTTTACTTTCTGCTAAACAATGTTACATGTTGTAAACTCTGTTTATGTTCTCTAGCCAGTTTAATTGAAATGCTTCCGCAATAGTTTATTATGTTTTAGTTTACAGCAATAATCCGGATATCATTACGAGGTTTTAAAAAGAAAAAGTTCTCAGTGATTTGTTTATGTGATAATCCCTCCTTCGCGCCCTAATCTCGTGATTAGTGGTTAGTGTGAGATCGGAGTGTTACATCTTGGTATCAGAGCATAGGTTGAGTACATGGTTACTCTAAGTCAAGGTCAGGGGACGACAAGAGACCAATAGGATTACGACTTAAGTCTCTTCCTTCTAACTGCAATTTTCTAACAGGAAGTATTTTGTTATACTATTGCAGATGGCAGAAAGAGGACGTGGTCACGAGAACCAAGTATAGAGCATAGGTTGAGTACATGGTTACTCTAAGTCAAGGTCAGGGGACGACAAGAGACCAATAGGATTAGGACTTAAGTGTCTTCCTTCTAACTGCAATTTTCTAACAAGAAGTATTCTGTTATACTATTGTAGATGGCAGGAAGAGGACGTGGTCATGAGAACCAAGTATAGAGCTTAGGTTGAGTCGTTAAGAATCATTAGGATCAAAAGATAAAGTTATAAGTGAGGAAAATAAGAAGTGATGTGTCTTTAGCTCTGGAAAGTCTGAGTATTTAGGTACCCTGGCCAGATATCTAAGTACATAGATTGACCAATATCAAGCTACTCTGTTTATTCTTCTCTGGATGCCCTGGCCAGGTATGTAGAGGAAGGATAGGCTAGAGTGAAACCCTAGAAATCATAGGGTTAAGAAACTGGAAATTTATGTAGGAGTAAAAGATTAAACATAGAATGTGATACAACTCTTGCTTTATATAGCTTATTTGATTGGAGATCACTAGAAATGCTCTTATATGTATGAATTTAGATTTTCAGTTTATAGAATATAAATGATTCTTTTATATTGTTGTGCGTCATAAATCAGTTTATTTATTGTTTATATTCTTTGTATTAAGTAGACCAGAAGTTATGTTTAAATGAGTTTGCCTTAAGTGGATATTCTTTCCACATGTTTGAGATTAATAGGAGTTGGTTAATCCTGAGTAGCTCTTGGCTTCAGGACTATAGGTTTGGCCTGGTTTGGCTGGCAGGATGTGTTACTGGGATCTAACGACTCTTATTAAAATTATAATAAAAGTAGATTCTGGATAATTTAGACCCGAATCATGGTGAAAAATGGATATACACTAAGATGTTGAGATATAAGAGAAAGATTAGAACAACTAAGAATTAGTTGGAACTGATATCGGAGACCCAACATTGGGGCCTCATATGAGCAATCCTTAATTAGAAATAAAGGAACACAATATAAGGTTCAGACTAAATTTAATGATTAGTGTTATATGAGCTCTAAATATGAGAATATGGAAAAGATATGAGAAAAGTATGTAAGGACTAAGATAGTAAGAATCAACTTTGGAATGGATCATGTAATAGAGTAAATATACGTTTATGCATTTCAAAGAAAAAGGGAAAATAGAATAAAGGAGTTAAGTATACAATAAGTACATAAAAATAAAGAGCCTTATGTAAATCATAAGACCAGGATAAGAAATTTAGTTGAATCAAGAGAAATGTTAGAAATGATGAACTTGATTAAGAAATGAGGATTACATGACATAATTGAGAGTATGGAATGTATATCTTTGTTATAAAGTTTAATACATTCATACATACTACCTTTGGATTCTAAGTCCCTATGGACTAACAAACTAGTTCCAAAAATAAAGAATAAATGCGTAATTTTGAAAATGAATGCATCATATATGATACATAGCTACCATGGTAGAGACATCTAAGTGAATGAAACAATGACACACAATATGATGATGAAACCCTAGCAGGGTAAATTGAGAATGTAACTTATCTGGACGTTCAAGTAAGAGGAAGGAAATTCCAGTGAAAAGATAAGGAAGACTTGAGTAAAACTTATGAGATCTAAAGTTTGATTTCAAACTAAGGAAGCAAAGTCACATCACAATAATGCTATGTTACTGATAAGGACCAAACCCTAGAATGTTTAGAGTTGAAGTAGTTCAAGGGATGTCGCTAGTGATTTGACCTTGAATACTAGCATCTCTATAAAACAAAATCATGATATTTGCACTATGAAAAGTAAACTAGTATTGATAGTAATCCAGGGTTTAAAGGTAGTTAATCTGAAAGGTAGATAAACAATATGAAAATGATTCAGAGAAAAGAGTAAGATACAAAATTGAAATGTAACAAATGTGTTTGAAACAAAAGGAGAAATATAATATAAGTGAAGTGCGATATGAAATAAATTCTTACAGTAATAATAAGAATGAGGAATAATCTATTCTTACCTTGTGTGTTTCAATTTTTGGGATGTTTATTCTATATGATCAAAATGAGAAGGATAAGTAACAAGAAGTAAGTAGCATAGAATGAGGAGAATTACTCGTCACATGATCTGGAATTAGTTGTTGTAGTTCATGCTCATAAGACATGACGTTACTATCTTTATGGTGAGGTGTGCCAGGTGTTTATAGATCATAAGAGCTTGAAATATATCTTTACCCAGAAGGATCTGAATCTTAGACAGCGGAGATGATTAGAATTGATTAAGGATTATGATATAATGATAGATTATCATCCTGGAAAAGTGAATGTGGTAGCAGATGCCCTCAGCAGGAAGTCAAGTTCAACAACTGATGCATTCTCTATGGCATGTTTCAAGAGAGACCTGCTAGTAGAAATGCGGAAGTTGAACATAGACTTTGGGGTGACAGAACAAAGTGGCTTGATTGCACAGATTCAAGTCAAGCCTACTTTTTATGATCAAATTAAAGAACTTTAGCAGAGTGACAGTGGGTTGCAGCAGATCGTACATGACATGACAGGGGGAAAAGACCAGAGTTTAGGTTTTTAGATGATGGTGTGTTGTATTAGCATGAGATGTTGTGTGCCTCGATACAGTGATTTGAAAGAAAAGATTCTTGAGGAAGCACATGCATCGATGTACGCTATGCATCCACGTAACACTAAGGTGTACATTAATCTCAAGGAGTTGTACTGGTCGTCAGGTATGAAAAGGATGTAGCTGAATACGTGGCTAGATGTAGTGTGTGCCAGTAGGTTAAGGCTGAGCATCAGAAACCTGCAGGTACCTTGCAATCTCTTCCTATACCAAAGTGGAAGTGGGAACATACCACAATGGATTTTGTGATAGGGTTGTCCAGGACACATAAAGGTTGTGACTCGATATGGTGATTGTGGATAGACTGACTAAGTCTGCTCACTTTCTTCATGTTAAGTCAACCTTTGATGTACTAAAGTTGGTTAAGATATACGTGGATAAGATAGTCAGGTTGCATGGTATTCCAGTTTCAATTATATCAGGTAGGGATCCTAAGTTCACATATAGGTTTTTGAAATCGGTGGACAAAAGTTGAGATTCGGTACAACTTTTCACCCGCAGACGGATGGTCAGTCTGAGAGAACCATTCAGACTCTTGAGGACATGCTGAGAGCATGTGTTTTGCATTTCAGTGGAAGTTGGGAAGAACATTTAAGCCTTATAGAGTTTGCATACAACAATAGTCACCATTCTAGTCTTGGTTTGGCCCCGTATGAAGCTCTGTATGGTAGAAAGTGTAGATTGGACCAGTGAATTTACATAGTTCATCGAAACCCAAATTTCTTAGTGTGAATGTTGAGTTTAGAAATACACGACTGATAATGGTACGGTTTGGGTATAAACCCAGACAATACGGATTTTGTAAATCATCAGGTGCATGATTTCAAGAAAGTATGATAGCATTAAAATATGCAAATAACCCTAGTTGCATGCTTCCTGTTATGTTAATATGTGTGGCTTAACATTTATCTGAGATATTACTAGAAATTCTCAAGTATTATTAATTATTTGTGCTATGATACGTAAGCAACTCTTAATTGAGTTATGTGATGCACAAACCAGGATTTGGGTTAATGTGCACGTTCTTTGAGAAATTTCAGATAATTGATAAATATTACAGATGATTTCTTATATGTGAAGTAAATTACTCTTATTGGTGTAATAAGATGTTCAAATGCATGAATTCAGTATGTATGTTCCAAAATTGATATGAGTTTGGGATATTTATGAATTTTAAATCGCTTGCATGCATGATATAAGGATTACTCAGTAATTACAATGATTTTGAATATACTGCTCTGCCAGTTCTAGAATGATACCGTATTGTGATTTGAACTGCAATCAAATAGATGAGATAACTGAAACCCTAAGGATAGGGTGTTGCCATGTGACTAGTGAATGAGGTAACCCCTAAGGATAGGGTGTTGCCATGTGACTAGTTAATGAGGTAACCCCTAAGGATAGGGTGTTGCTATATGATAAGTGAATGATGTAACTGAAACCCTAAGGATAGGGTGTATAATGAATCAAGTATTTTGATATCAAAATTCTCAGTATGAGATGTGGTGATGTTTAACAGTTCAATTGCATGATTTTTAGTATAAAGTGTCAAATTGACATGCATTCTGTTTATTTAAGAATTTTAGTTTGTCTGCATGTATAGTATGATAATTTCTCAGTAATTACCATAATTTGAGTTACTGTTATAATAGTTCTAGAAAGACAATGTATTGTGGTTTGATCTGGAAGCAGATCAGATGTGTCCTATGTTGAGGAACCAATACAGATAGTTGATCAGAGGATCAAGAAACTCAAGAATCATGAGAGACCATTAGTGAAAGTTTTGTGGAGAAATCATAACCAAGAGGAAGCTACGTGGGAGCACGAATCAGAGATGTGTAACAAGTTTCCTTTTCTCTTTTAGGAATTTCGGGACGAAATTCTTATAAGGGAGGGAGATTGTTATGACCCACTCCATGATTAACTAGTAAGTATCATGATTAGTGCATAATCAAGTTAATTGACCTAAGCTAAGTGCTTATGTGTGATTAGAGTTTTGATTAGCTGAGACAAGCTAATTAGCATGTTTTTATGCCTTGGGGTTGTATAGAATTCCGTTCTTGAAAGTTTGCAAGAGAAATCACTCGAATCAGACATTCGAGGCAAAAGTTATGACTGTTTCAAGGATGTTGGACTTGGCTGCAAATTTTCCAGTAATTGAGTTTTATTTCTATTAATTGCTTTGGGGGTCGGTTACCCCTTTCCTTTATCTTCGTCTTTCCGATCAATCTAACAGGAACCAGCCGCAAAGTGGCGCACTGCAGCAGGGGCGCGATCCCAGCAGAGAGGGAGAGTCGCGAGGCTATTCATGCTCCCAGCTCCGATCTTGGCTGCGCCCCACTCCTCTCTTCTTCTTCCTTCCTTTTTTCCCCTCTCCTCCATTTCCCTAGTTCGCGCCCAACCATCTTGAGCGGCGCCCAAGTGCAGGATGACTGCAGGTCGATCCACCTAAGAAAGGGGGTTGAGACGGTGGTCGTTTGATCCCTTAGCTCCGCCCACAACATCGCCTACTCCCTCACCTTCTTCCCTTCTACCTCTTCTCCTTCCTCCCTTAGCCATCCACCTAGCCCAGCTGCCCTGCTGCTTGGCCAAGCGGCCATCCTGCAGTAGCCGTAGCTGTGTGCAGCAGCAACAGGCCGCCTTGGGCGTGCCGAGGTGATAGGGGAGGTGCCTTTGAGCTCGGTCCGTAGTTCTAAATCCAAAATTGCAGCCCTAGCCACGAGCAGCCATTCCAATTGAGATCCTAGCTAGTTCTCCGCCAACCTGTGGTGAGCATGAAGGAGCTTGATGCTACAGGTCCATGAAATTGAAATACCAAAGATAGAAGTCAACTAATTTCCGCCCGAAACAGGCCTTGGACACACTTCCGGACAAATCTGGACATCCCAAATCGCTGTGAGTAGGAGTTCATTTAGTTATCATCATTTAACTCCTTCGTTGGAATTTTTCGGTAAACAATGCATTTTTGCACTGATATCAGTGGTTATCATGCGTTTTATCAGTATTTGATGAAACTTGAATTTTATTTTATAAATTGCTTCGGTATGATTATACATGATCTAGAACAGCTTCTGATCACTGTAGAACAGTTCAATGATTTTATTTGGTTCAACGGAAACCAAAAGTGCTTAATGTAATTGTTGATATAGATTTAATTAACTGAAATATTGTTGTTGTGTATGTTTGAACAATACAGATAATTGACTTGCTCTATGAATACTCCTGTATATACAGAGTAGCGGTTGAAATTAGTACAGTTCATAAACAAGTGTATTAATCCAGTTGTATGTTCTAAAGTAATGAAAGATATAATTGTGTTATAATAGACTTAGGTGCCCTTACACCGTAGAACCCCTCGAGAGGTCTGCACCTTGGGGTGAAATGACCTACCTAGCGTGTGTCTAGATGGTCGGTGACTCGTGTTCAGCAATAATCCGTGAGTGTGTCTCGGTGGCACGAGGACAGAAATGCAGTATTCAACAATAATCCGTGCGTGTGTCACGGTGGCACTGGAGTAAATAGGGGTTATTCAACAATAATCCGTGTGTGTGTCACGGTGGTAACCCAGACTCTCCGCCTGTGTGCTCAGGTTAGAGGAGGAGTCTAGAGTACACTCTTTTGAGAGTGCAGTGAGGCCGTGTGAGCCTGAGAGTCCTGACGCAGACCAGGACAGCCGTCAGACTTAGCATTCCCCGGGAGTGTCGCTAAGTCTTGTACGGTGGGATCGTAGTTAGCTACAGATCTTTGTATACAGAGTACACTGCATATGATTGGGGCATAATAATAACTAAAATGTAATCGTATAGGATCACGGTAAATTTAATATGTTAGTAGTTTAGAATATTCTGTGTTAGTTGTTAATAATTGCCTAACTAATTAAGATATGCAGTTCCTGATATTTAATGCTTACAGTTATGTGATACCTGCTGTTATATAGAAATATGAATATTGCCTGATAGAATTATTATGCCATTAGAATTGCTCAGTATAGAACTATTCTTATGCTTTATTACAATTTTATATATATGATGAGTTGTTTAGTGATTGCTAAATGAAAGGCTATTCACTGAGCGAGTAGGCTCACTCCTCTACTCAAACATTTTCAGGTCAACAACAACATCAAGAATCTGAAGGATCTTTCCATCCTAGTTTTTGGCAGTAGAAGGTATATGTAGTTAGTTTAGTTAGAGGTCTCTTAGTCCTTTCCCCTTGGTCCTTGGGACATGGTGTGGGTGAGAGAGAGTATGTATGGCGAATGTGTAAAAGATGTAAATTAACTGTTATGTTTTACTTTCTGTTAAACAATGTTACATGTTGTAAACTCTGTTTATGTTCTCTAGCCAGTTTAATTGAAATGCTTCCACAATAGTTTATTATGTTTTAGTTTACAGCAATAATCCGAATATCATTACGAGATTTTAAAAAGAAAAAGTTCTCAGTGATTTGTTTATGTGATAACACCTCCGTCACGCCCTGATCTCGTAATTAGTGGTTAGTGTGAGATCGGGGTGTGACAATAGGGTTTTATGATATTTTAGTAATAATTCAACCAAAGCAAGCAACCACAAAAATATTGGACAAGGGGACAAGGATTTAGAGTGGTTCCAACCGTAGCAAATACTAAAGCAGTCAATCCACTACCTAGTTGCTTACCCAACGAGGATTTTGAAAGTACTTAAATTCTATTACCTCGCAAGGATGTTACATAAAATTACAAATACTTTCACCAAACCCTTTGGACAACCTTCACCTAGAAGTAGTCTCACCAACCTCAAAGCATCCTTCCTTGAAGTAACCTCAAGCTCCCCCTTGTAGTAGCCTTCCTCTTGAAGTAGCTTCCCGTTGAGACAACCTTCTTAAAGTAGTCCAAAGTCCACCCTCTCCACCTGAGAATTCAAACCCTCTCCAATTTGCAGCCTGCAACCCTAGGAGTAGAAAGGAGAGCACAAAAGATATAAAGGAACAAGAAGGAAAAATAGAATTTACAATACCGTTGTAGCACAAGGCTTGATTTCCTATATCAAGCGTTTTGATCTCCTAACCAATGTATATGGAAGTGTTGGTGCAGTGGGTAGGAGATGCTAGCCTATAGGAAACAAATTTGGAGCAATGGAAATGAATAGCCAATGTTGGAGTTTCTCAATTACTCACAAGAATGAATAGCCAATTGCAAGTATTATGCTCAAGTATTGCACAAGTGTGTTTTGGGTGTCCTAAGGCTTTTACTATTTATAGGAATGTCCAATGAATGCTTAAGGACATTCTAGACACTTTCTAGGGGGTTCTAAGTGCTCAACTAGCCGTTAGGTATCCATTAGTTGCTTTAACAACAGCTAGTTAATTAATCTTGAAAATTGCAGACGGAGACATTCTCGGTCGAGGAATTGTCGACCGAGATCCCAGACGGTCGAGGTCTTTGTCGACCGAGGGACTGTCTAGAGCAAGCGTATGTAATGTTCTGATCCAACTCCCAACTACCTTTTCTGATGTGTCTAATGGCTACCTGGGTCATTCTCGGTCGAAGATTTTTTCGACCGAGAGTGTCTCGGTCGAGAATTTTGTCGACTGAGATTAACCTTGTTTCAATGTTTTAAGCTAAGTACTTAGTGTGTGTATGAGTGTGCAGTTGTGACACTATTGTAGGGGATGACCTATCAAAGTGTTGTGATTGACTAGGGAAGATCTAAACGCTTGATATACATGATATCTAAGTACTTGTACATTATATACTTGTACAAGTTTTACATTTGATTACAATCATGAATTAAAGCAATTTGAGCATATAGATCTTCCAAGTAGTTTGTCATCCACCTAATTCCTGCAACACTCAAGTGGCACATTAGATCCACAAGAATGAAAAGTTTGTCATCATCGAAACAAAGGGATTATAATAATGTCCAATTTAGCCAACAATCTCCCCCTCTTTGAAGATGACAAACATTTCCAAAATATAAAATAAGGAAACATAAATCATAACATTTCCAAAATATAAAATAAGGAAATATAAATCACATGAGTTTCATACCTGAAGTTTACCTTTTGTAGCCATTCTTGTTTTGCAAGTGTGTGTTGGCCGAGATATTATGAAACTCATTTTATTTTATGTTTTCGATTTTATATTATTCCTCCCCCTTTGTCATTTCAAAAAGATATCCAAGATAATCATTTAGTATGGCTTTTTATTTCTCCCCCTTAATTTTATGCTATGCTCCCCCTTACAAAGATATTCAATTTAAAAGCAAGGGATTAATGAAAACCAATTGTTGTTAAATTTAGCCACAATTTATTTCTCAATCATTTGCAAAGGATGTTAAGCCTTGAAAAGATATTAGTTCCTTTTAAGTTCATGGCATATGTGTATTGATTTCTCATCCATTTTACAAAGGATGTTAAGCCCTGAAAATGATATGAGAATCCTTTAAGCTTGTAGTAAATTACATAAAAAAATATCTCTAATCAAATGCACAGGATGTTAAGCCCTGACTTGTTTAGAGAATTCCATTAAGAACAAGATATATATCACATTCATGAAATTTGTAGACCTTTATTTTCATAATCAAGATTAAAAATACTAAGGTCATAACATGTTTCAATTTTTCTTTAAGATGTTTACAAAGTTTTTTGTGAACTCCCCCTTAATCTTATAGTCAAGATAAATTAAGGATTCTAAGGTCACAATCAATATTAGATTAATCTTTTATAAGATTTATGCACTGAAAAATTTTGTTTTCAATATACTAAGATTGATTGCAGTAAAATGATGTACAAATAAGCATTTTGTCAAGCTTATTTTAGGTCGTCCTTGACTTCGACCATAGCGCCCCTTGGTCAAACTTGATTTCAACCAAGAGGCAATTTTTGCATATTTCAAATTTGAACATTTATATGTGAAGTATTATTTCTATAGATTTTCAATTTAAAATGCATTTGTGCCATGAAGTTTTACTGTTTATGCAAAATGGCATCTTCATGTGAGCTGAATCACAATGATCAAAAATAATATCCATTCATGGTTTGTATATATGGATCAAAGATTATTTTAGACAAACTAGTGAAACACAATGATCATGGCACAATAATTATGATAGAACAGTAGAAGTATATCCACAATACAATGATCAAGATAGAAGTATATAATTACAATTATTATGATCATTTAAACTTCCTGTATAGATAGACCAAGAAATACTTCGGAAAACCCATGTGGATTATGATATAATAGTAATTTCCTTGATTAAACCAAACCATTTAGAGGATAAGCGAAAATAATATCATTCATGGTTCATAAATTTTCAAATTTAAGGCAAACCATGTAAATGAACATGCTTATTAAACTTTTTCAAAACAATGAAGAAAGTATGTTCAATATCAGTTTTCATATATCACTTTTGCAATATGTTTAAGAATTTCATATTCATAAGGTTATACCTTCTTTCAACAATTCATGATTCAAAATATCAATATGTTTTGATTTTAAGTTGGTCTCTAAGATTCACTCTTGATTTGCATATTAAATCAATCATTAATAACAAATTGATAGCAAACTAGATTAGTTAAAACAGGTTCAACAGAACTTGGTTCGGTCAAACTTTTTGTCGACCAAATTTATCTCGGTCAACGTTTTTATCAACTGAGAATGCTGCTGTTTGTACATGTTTTATCAGATTTGTTGCAAATTGTAAAATAGTAACCTGCTCGGTCGACTAATTCTCGACCGACAGTGTTCTCGGTGGAACAGTTTCTCGACCGAGAATGTTTCTGTACTATTTTTTAGAAATTATTTCCAAACACGATACAAGAATATGAAAGTTAAAGTTCAATTTTGTTGAGATATGACATTTGTATATCAAAGTACCATTTTAGGTCAAATCTCAACTAGTCAAATTCAAACTTATAAGTTTTAGGAACCCAAGCTAGATCATCATTCCTTTTCTTGTATGGGCATGAAAAAGAGTAATGTCCAAGATGTAAACAATAATGGCAACATATAGAATCAACCTCATATCTCTTTCTATGATTTTGTTCTAGGTTGTTCTTGGGTACATATGTGTATTTGCCTCTAGATACATACATAGATGGATTTTCTATCACTTGTGTCTTTCTCCAACTAGGTTTTTTATAAGGTTTTCCTTTAGGCTGATAACCTAGTCCTCTCCTTCCAACTTGATGATAAGAATCATTTAAGATTTTATCAAGGATATCATTGTTACTCAAACTACTCACTTATTTTTGTAACTTAACAATCTCATCCATTCTCTTCTTGATATCTAACTTTGCTTGATCTAGATTAGATAATAAAGAATCTCTTTCTTTCACAATAATATCATAATCTAGATGTGTACACAAAACAAGTTGTTTTTGAAGATCATTTACTTGAGTTTGCAGGTTTATATTTTCTAGGGAAAGAAGATTGCAATTTGCTTCTACTGATTTCATCTTAATATCATGATTTTCAATAGTCTTTTTGAAATCTTCATTTTCAGATGTCAAAGCAAGAAGTTTAGCATGTAACTCATCATTTTTTTATTAGATTTTTTTAATTTCTTCTTGCACTCAATATACTTATTATGTGTCTCTTCAAGACTAGCAATCATCTCTTCTTTAGGTAAATAAAAAAGGCTTACCTCTTCTTCTTCTTCACTTATTGTAGCAATAAGACATTCTTTATGCATGTCTTCCTTCTTTGACCTCCATGGATAGCTAGATGTTGTGTGCCTTGTTCCTAAGCACCAATTACAACTTGTTGAAGATTGGTCCATGCCTTTCCTTTGCTTGCGGTTGTAGACACCACCACTCTTCATTCTTCAAGACTTGATTAGAGATCCTTGAAGCCAGCTCTGATACCAATTGAAAAACCACTAGAGGGGGGGTGAATAGGGTTTTATGATATTTTAATAATAATTCAACCAAAGAAAGAAACCACAAAAATATTGGACAAGGGGACAAGGATTTAGAGTGGTTCCAACCTTAGCAAATACTAAGGCAGTCAATCCACTACCCGGTTGCTTACCCAATCGGGATTTTGAAAGTACTTAAATTTTATTACCTCGCAAGGATGTTACATAAAATTACAAATACTTTCACCAAACCCTTCAGACAGCCTTCACTTAGAAGTAGTCTCACCAACCTCGAAGCAGCCTTCCTTGAAGTAACCTCAAGCTCCCCCTTGAAGTAGCCTTCCTCTTGAAGTAGCTTCCCGTTGAGACAACCTTCTTGAAGTAGTCCAAAGTCCACCTTCTCCACTGAGAAGACCCTTCTCCACCTGAGATGTCAAACCCTCTCCAATCCACAGCCTCCAACCCTAGGAGTAGCAAGGAGAGTACAAAAGATATAAAGGAACAAGAAGGAAAAATAGAAATTACAATACCGTTGTAGCACAAAGCTTGATTTCCTATATCAAGCATTTTGATCTCCTAACCAATGTATATGGAAGTGTTGGTGCAGTGGGTAGGAGATGCTAACCTATAGGACACAAATTTGGAGCAATGGAAATGAGTAGCCAATGTTGGAGTTGCTCAATTACTCACAAGAATGAATAGCCAATTGCAAGTATTATGCTCAAGTGTTGCACAAGTGTGTTTTGGGTGTCCTAAGGCTTGTCCTATTTATAGGAATGGCCTATGAATGCTTAAGGACGTTCTAGACACTTTCTAGGGGGTTCTAAGTGCTCAACTAGCCATTAGGTATTCATTAGTTGCTTTAACAACAACTAGTTAATTAACCCTGAAAATTGCTGACAAAGACATTCTCGGTCGAGGAATTGTCGACCGAGATCCCAATCGGTTGAGGTCTTTTTTGACCGAGGGACTGTATGGAGCAAGTGTATGTAACGTTCTGATCCAACTCCCAACTACCTTGTCTGCTGTGTCTAATGGCTACCTGGGTCATTCTCGGTAGAAGAGTTTGTCGACCGAGAGTGTCTCGATCGAGAATTTTGTCAATTGAGCTTAACCTTGTTTCAATGTTTTTAACTAAGTACTTAGTGTGTGTATGAGTGTGCAGTTGTGAAACTATTGAAGGGGATGACCTATCTAAGTGTTGTGATTTACTAGGGAATATCTAAACACTTGATTTACATGATATCTAAGTACTTGTACATTATATACATGTACAAGTTTTTACATTTGATTATAATTATGAATTAAAGCAATTTGAGCATATAGATCTTCCAAGTAGTTTTTCATCCACCTAATTCCTACAACACTCAAGTAGCACATTAGATCCACAAGAATGAAATGTTTGTCATCATCGAAACAAGGGGATTATAATAATGTCCAATTTAGCCAACAAGACATGCCCCAACATGCTTGCCCACGAAGATACAAAGCCTCTTTCCAATTAGAATATGATTCCTTCAATGAGAAGAAACCTTCTCTCTCTCTTCTTTAACTTTTGATATTCCTTTTTCTTTACATATTAGGATTTCAAAAATTACTACATTTATATTCTTTGTACTTGACTTTTAATTGATTGACACGAAATTATATTCTCCTCAAGTAGGAAATAAAACCACATAATTCCAATAATTATTTATTCCCATTATCCTTTTATTTTGCAATTTTTTGGTATTTTCTTTTTCTTTCCTCTTTATTGGGACTCCTTGGATCCCAAGAAACTCTATTATTTCAAAATCCTTTTTATTGGATACTCATTATCCTTCTAGATGCATCTAAATGCATTATTCTTCATTATCATGTATATTTCTTATTAAAATATTTCTTTTTGAGGATTTCTCTTTATTTCTCTTTTATTTTCCTCATTGGTATTCCTTTTAATCATTAGGAATCCTTGGGATACGAAATCCCACTAAGGACAACTCAATTCCACCTTTTTCCACTTATTTTCCCACTTTCTATCATTGTTTTCAATTTCTTTCTTAATAAAGAAATATTTAATTGATCTTTTCTTTTCTTATTGCATTCTTTATGCAACTTTGAATTCCTTGGAACCCAAGAGGCATAAAATCCCTCTTTGGATTTTCCTTCTAGAGGTTTCCACATTTTTCTTTTCTCAAATATTCAATTATTCATTTACTAATTGAATTTTCTTGTTATTTGGGCCCAATAGCCAATAAAGCCCACAACACAAACATCAAGGCTATTGTAAACAAAATCCATTTATTCAAACAAATTATATCATTTGTTGTTCAAATATTTTTAATATGAGAAATTACATTTCTCATCAAAAGAACCCAAAAATTGGGGTTGTAACATTCCTCATGATACATTTGGTTAGTATTACATTTCTTTCTAAATATTAAGATCATAACTAGGTCTAGGGATCAAACCATTAACTAAACTCCTTCCCTTTTCTACTCTGGTTGTCACCTCATGTCATCAAATTAAAAACCAGATTTCCAAATTTTGAAGATATTGCTTAATCAAACCACATTTCACAAAAGACTCTTTTCTACATGATCCATTTCCCTTATATCCAAAGATCATGAAAACTGGATAGAACCTTATTGTAACCATAAATCAATCCTATATTGATTTCATCAATAACTTAACCATGTACTTACTCGGTCTCAAGAAACAGGGGTGTGATGAGAACCACATACAACTCTTTGATATATACAAGAAAAAAAAACAATGATGCATTGTAGCATAGATGTCCCTCACATATACACAAATCCAACAAGTCCTGTCATGGTGGACTACCTTCTTCTTCAAAAGAAGCGATGCCTGACTCATCTTTGATGGTGATGCCCAGCTGTTAGCCACATCTAAAATATGGAGTAAGCTTAAACACCAAGATGGATAGACCACCTGCCATTTTCTTAAATGATCTCAAGATAGTTCATAATGCAGGTGTCTAGGTGACAAGGTGTTTGGCGGTGATCGAACTCTACCTATAGAATGCAAGCCCAACCATAAATATATCTTTTCTTTTCTTTTTTTTCTCCCCTTGTCGACTCAACAGGAAAACACACCACTCATGCTTGGAATGAGAATGAACCCAAGTTTTGTCCTATTTTAGTTTCGATATCCCCCGTGTTCATATTTGGATGTAATTGGAGTGAAATTATGCTCTTTAGTTAATCCAAACAAAAGTGGGATATTAGGATTAACTAAGCCCCAATGGATTTGGGATTCTGAATCCTACTAGGTATAGTTTGAAAGGGTAGCAGTACATAAGAAAGATACATTTTAATATGCATCACATTGATACCAATTTCCCAATGCTCCAATTGCAATACATCAAATCATGTGATGAATAATTTGATTTACATTACATGCATTCATGTGATTGTCTGCTTTCATATGTGTAGTTTGGTTCACATTGGCCCAGGTGTGCCGTCCTTGTACAAAAAATTATACGATGTGTTCTTGGTCTAGTGAGTGACGTGCAATATAAGATTTCCATTTGTATTATATTTGTTTCCATATCTCAAAAGAAGGTGTAAATCTATGAAATTCACGCTTAATATAATTATGCAATTCATTTTCGGTATTATATTATCAATATGTATGACATTTGGTTAGCTTCATGGTACATGTGCTATTTTCAATATTATGATCTTCTAGCCATATTATATTAATAGAGGTTTTTCCATATTATGTTAGTCCTTTCCATTACAACATACAGTGTGTTGAGTAAAGGATTTCTTATTTCATTCCCTATACATACTCATATTTTTCTTAGTTTAGCTCCTTAAACATGGTATGCTTTTATCAACCTAAGATGTGAGCATTTTAGATTTTTTCAATTTGTACACCTGCAAATTAAGGTTGTAATGTGGTTGAGTGTTGTCAACTTAGCTAGGAAATCAAAGGGTGCACAAAGGAAATCCATCCTATTGTAAGTTCTACAGAACATAATCTCCAAATGACCTACTTAGTAGGAATAAGAAAAGAAATTTTCCAAAAATGTGCACATCATCTAGTGCATGCACCGTGGAAAGTTTTTTAATACAAACATCTCCTAGATGAATTTTTTTTTTGAGAAGTTTACTAGAGTATCCGAAATGAAAAGTATGTTGGGATCCTAGTATACCTTAGAAGATGATCCCTAGGGTAAGTAAGATTGATAAAGGAATATAACCCATTAAAGGTACCCCATTGTTGGACAAGACACATCTTCTTTCCACAAAAATTATAAGTAGAGAAGGGGTGGGGAGATGCACTTTGGCCAATGCAAGTTTCTCTTCACAGAGGAGGAGTTGGGATCTATTGGACTACCACTAAAATAGAATGTGGAGAACTCATATTTAACACACAATTAGTTGGGAAATCTTGAGATGGTTGAGGAAGAGTCAATTAGGGTGCAATGGAACTCCAGTTCACAACAAAGTAGTGACTCCATAATTGAATCGACACTTTATCAACATAAAATATGTCTAGTTAAGAACTACCAAAAGTGTTCGAGTATCCATGATCAAATGAAGATTCTAGGGAGTCTTTAGCTGATAGTGAGATACACCAGATTAGCAGTGGTATTCTTCCTTAGATGAATTGCCTTGAGTGAGGAGAGGCATGTATGGGTCTAGGTCTTCCTTCTAGTGGGTATAGGGGGTACAAGTAGGAGCATGGAGTGGAGATTAAGTTCTTTCGATAGCCTTAGGGTGGCATGGTGATGACACCATTATCTCTTGTTAACCTTGATAATAATGCTACTCCCATGTACTAGATTGGGTTTGATGGGTCAGCGGTATCATCGCAGACCAAAATATGATAATGGTTAGTACAATAATCCAAGGGAGAGAGGGATAATGGCAGCGTAAGCCACTATTGTACATAGGGATACTTTGGGGAATTCAGTGAGAAGGGATGACTTACCACATCTAGATCTACCCGTGATCTGAAACTTGTATCCAAAGGGGACGCAATCACTATGATTTTATCTTTTCTCTTTTTTAGATAAAATCTCTAAACAAAAGTTATTATATCAACTATGATATAACTCCTTTTAATAAAAAAATTGGTAAAATTTTCCTTTTATGTTTATTCCTTCTTAGGAAAGAGAATATCTCCAAACTAATTTGTATATCTCTAAAACCCTACCTTTCAGGTAAGTACTATATAATTACATATTAAATTACCAAGGTCACAAAATAACCTAGAATATTCTAGAATTTCTCCCACTATCTAATATTTCAATTATTTGTAGTTGTAAGACCCTTGACCTTTCTTGAAGTGTTGAACATACTTAACTACAATAATTTATTGCTTTGTACCATAATTAAACCTTGTGATAAGTTTTGATATCATGTGACAAGCTTATGTTGCAAATATGGTCCAATTTGGACACTATTTGAGCAAGTTATGCAATTTTGTGCACATTTTAGACTTTTCTATAATTTACCCACATCAGATATTTATCTTACAGGTTTTACATGTTTTATATTCCTTATATGTTTTCTTATCATACTATATCTTGTTGATCCATGGGTCACCCATTTGTACCTTGGTTTGGAGGTGTTTCTCTTCTATGGTGACTTAGGGTTTTACCCCTTCATGGATGAGCTAACTTTAGGAGCCATCAACCGATGGTTGGCCTTGCAAGGGTGACCACCTCTGGATGCCCTAGTTGTAGATATATCAATGGTTCATCCTAGAGGTGGCACAACCAATGGTTGAGATGGGTGAAGGCCCTCAACCAATGGTGGGGCAGAATGTACCTTTTTGTCCTTTTGTGATTGTATGTGATGGTTGATGGTCCTTCTAGCATCAAGGATGGGTGGTTAGACTATTTTGGATAGCCTATGGTCATTCTATAACCAAGTACTAATACTTAGGAATAAGGACAACCTATTGACCTACTTTTTTCATGGTTGTGGAAGCACTTAGCTATGGACACATGGAGAGCTACTAGGACACCTCAAGCTTCTACTCTCCCTTATCCTTAAGCTTTATATACCTATTCTTAAGATCACAAACAAAACCTTTTGTCCCCTATACACATGAATACATCCAATCTTCTTTCTAGAGCTTCTAGGGTTCAGATCTACCCTCAACTAGGGCTTATAGAGCTCTCTTTTAGTGATCTTGACCTAAACAAGTAATTATCTCCTTCTTTCCTTCTTTTTTTGTTCTTCTTCCTCCTACCTTCTTCTTGGACAGAACTATGTTGTTCCATGGTAAAGTTTTCTCTAAATCTTAAAGAACCTACCTTTCTTGCTCCTTCTACCTAGGATTTGCTTCTCTTGTAGAGAAATGTGATACTTAGCTAAGTTCGAGCTTACCTACAATGTTTCTTACCTTCCTTGCTCGAGTTTCTTTGTTTTTGGGATCTGATTGTCTTCCTAGAGGCAAGTTTTGTAACCCAATTCCCTTTTATTTCTTACTACAAGATTGCCTACTCAAGTTCTTGCTTTCCTAGATAGGACTCCCCATTGGTTAGACTCATGATATGTTTTCAAGAGGTCTCAAGTTCGACCTCCAACCACAGGGTAAATAGATAACCATTTTAAAAAAAAGTTCTTTCTTTAAAATAAAGATCTAAGCACTTAGAAACTATGCTTTCCTAGGGTTTTGATTTGTGTTGTGTTTCTTGCTTAATTTTCATCTCTAGATGAACTTGAAACTATGTGCACATTCTTCCTAAGGTAGAGGAAGATGTAGATTGGGTTGTTATGACAACTGATGGTGCTTAGCACCTATCAAACAATGGCCTATTCTTAGGTTTCTCAGTTGTTTTTTTCTCTATGCATGAACTAATGGTGATGTCCTTCTGATAACTGATAGAGTTGTATTCATGATAACTGATGCTGATGACTAATGGTGACAATTGATGGTGTCAATCGGTGGTCACACCTTAGGTAGTTTTAGACTCATTTGAAAGTTTATAAATCGATGGTTTAGTTTCCTAGAGATACCATGAACTTATGGTGTCATTAGCTCAATATCTGATGGAGAAAAACTATGGTAGTGTTGACCCTATCAACCAATGGTGACAGAATGTGTAACAATCGATGGTGGTTCAAGTTACCGCAATTGATGGTGAGTCAAGGTTTCAAATGTTCCTTCATTTAAGCACTAAATCGATGGTATCTTGGGTCAATTGATTCAAGGGTTAAACTTACACACCAATTGATGTCTTTGAATAATGAACCTGGTCCAATGGTTGAGATTTTATGTTTCAATAGCGGTTTAGAATGAAGCCTATGGTATAATCTATTGGTTCTACTAATGTGAATTTGATGGCTCAATGCCTTTAAATTATAGTCTTACCTTTTCCCTCAAATAAATATATTCGATAAATCACCACAATAAGTGTATGTGTGACTCTAATGTGTTAGAGCTTGTTATTCCTAATTGAATGTACATAAATGATGGCAATTGATTGTAATCAACACTCTTGAATGAGTAATTTGACAATGAAATACTCTATTTATGTGTTGAAACCCTAATATGATGCTAGTTGAACATCATAATTCCTTGATATGTTAATCTTATGTGTCATATGTATGATTGAATATCTATTGAGCCTTGTTCTAAGGCATTGAAAGGTAATGATGACCTTGAAGTGATTAATATGATGATATTTAAGACCTTTGGGCATGGTTGAGACATGATGGTTGTATAATCCTCTTCATGATACAACAAGTGTTAGAACCCTAGAACTTGTGATAAGAAATTGTGCCTTATAATGTTATGATGACCACTATGATCCCATGACTTAATAATGAATACGTATAATGTGGTAATGTGATTAAGATTATATAGATGAAATGTAAAATATCTTCTAAAGTTGCAATACATGTACCCTTACTATAAATTTATTAGGGTTTGAATGTTTATTTGCATGATGAAGCCTTCATTCACTCAATTGGCATTAATTATTCAAGTGAAACCCTAATCATGTAGAGCCCAAAGCCATAGAGCCATTTTCAGTGTCAGAACTTGCTGGATGGTGAAATGAGTATTCCTTAGGGAAATTCAGAGCGCATAATGTTGAGTATGTGGGGTACTTATTATCCTGACCCCAAGTGCTTAGGGAGGATGGATGCGGTCATACCTACCCTCACTTTGAGAATGGATGTGGTCATGTCACGACGATTATATGTATAATATGAATAAGGTTTTGCTTTGCACAAGTTGTTTTCTAGTGTTGTGACCTGTATAAAGTACAGACTAGTTGTTATCGACTTGACTATATGTCATTGTTGGTTGTTTGACTAATATGTCACTGCAGTGTAGACTCGTACTAACTGAGTATGGAGAAGATCTTGGAGTCCATCTCTTCCTAGATCTTTTGTGGAATTGATTTTGACTTTGTAGATGTTAATTCGACTTTGAGTGATATGACTCAAACTCCCCAGGGCATAATAAAACATGTAATATAAGTTGTGTAGTATATTTTCTAGGGTTATATATGGTTCATATTGAATGTTAGCCCTTGGTTTGTCTTTATGCTACACAATTCTTATATGATGTAATTTTATGAAATCTAAGTAATTTTACTTGTTGATAAGCATAGTTTCTTAACATCCTTAGTATGCTTAAATTGTTCAAACTTCTCAAATGCTTATTAAATACTCAAATTTCTCAATTTATTTACTTTTAAATTATCTATTGAAATCTATACATGTCGAAGAGAGCTATATCTCTCAGTGAGACATTGGTCTCACTGTTGGGTCACCACATCTTTTTAGGTGGTCGCTGACAACATGGTCACGATCGTGCCATAGAAGAGGAGCAACCTGGTGACCAATAGACACAAAAGATTGGATAGTTGTAGTTTTTAGTAGTAGAGTCCTAGTGTCATCCCTGTACTCTCAGGTCTGGGTATGGAAAGTGTTTTGTAGATGATAAACTTGTATCAACATGAGTTTTTCACAGTAGGCCAGTGTTGTAAATATATGGCATGCATATGTGGAAATATCTCTTTTGTATATAGGTTTCACAAAGTCCACTAGATACCGTTGTAGTTACTTGTATGGTATATGAGTTATTAAAAAGGATGGACCTTTATATATATATGTTTCAGAACTCTTTTGCGATGTTAAAATTGGTTTTAATTCTTCTTCTTTTTTGGCTTTGTGATTAGTTAGTAATTGACTGTGTTTTATGTTTTGAGTAATCCCATTGAGTGTGATAAGATGTCGTAGTTATGGTTGTATCAGCGCCCTAAGTTCATTAGTCTACATGGACAAAGGACTTAGGTTTGAGTATGTTCTTATGTATCCAACATATCTAATCATAACTTTTGCTTATGCATATATGTATGGATGACATGAAGAACATGATGACAGTAGCTATGTTGCAACATGAGGAGGTGCTAGGAGGAAGGCACGCGATGAGAGAGTGCCAAAAGTGGGGTCAGAGAAGCCCAAAATGTCTCACTTTGACCTGGTAACTATGTCCAACCCTGTGTTTTAGTCCATGTTTGGATAAATGATGGCCACGATGACACATCTAGTGGAAAGAACGCCAACACCTCAAGCTAGGGCAGTTGTCCCTAATGTGGAATCTCAAGGTATTAGGAAGATGTTTGAATGTCTTAGGCATGTCAGGGAAATTGAATATGTAGGTACCTCTGACCCAACAAACAATGATATGTGGCTGACTGAGCTCGAGAAGGCATTGATGATCTTGAATATCCCTGAAGAGGACAAAGTTAAGCATGTTGTTTACCTATTAAAGGGTAGTGTTGGGCCACTGGTGGGCCATAGAATAAGAAAAGAGGCCAGGAGTGGTGATAGGATGGGAGGAGCTTCGGTGAGAATTTGTCAGTCAATATTTCCTAGAGACATATCTAGAGGAGAAGATCTCACAGTTTGATAAGATTGCCAAGGACCGATGACCATCATTGTTTATGAGTCAAAGTTTATGTAACTTCTGAGGTTCTTCCCTCATATGGTAGCGACAGATAGGGAAAGGATATGTAGGTTTTATAAGGGCCTGAGTATGGGGTTGACAACAATGGCGTCAACTTTGGAGAACAAAGAAAGGTTTTCCACCCTTGTGGAGTCGGTAAGGCTAATTGACATGTGTGCTATAGAAAAGCATGAAGCCAATGCTAACAACAAATTCCTCAGTTCCAAGGGCAGTCATCAAGAGGCTTCAAGAAACTGATTTTTCTTCACCAATGTCACAATAGAGGTTGACTTCTGAGTTTTCTTCACCAATGTCACAGTAGAGGTTGACTTTTATTGAGCATAGATCACATACACCATAACAATGGTCCCTGAGTAGGGGCATAGGTCGTAGTTTTCCACCAGTTGGATCCCATAGCACATGATCAATTTCAGTGATAGGGTCATATAATCCATGGTATGAGAGTAAGACTTGTCATAAGTGTGGACAGATGGGGCATGCAAAGTGGTATTGTCCTATTAACGGTGAGGAGGTGACCCAACAACCAAGGAAAAGTCACCAAGGGTTGCTACAATGACATTTTAGTAGTGGTGATAGCAGAGGACACAGTCAAGAATCACATGAAGGTTCCTCTGGATAGGTTTGCAAAGGACGTGGATTGCAGTAGGAGACAACTAGGTCCTATGCCATGAGCCATCTAGAAGTAGTGGTAAATCCACAGGTCATGATAGGTCAGATGAAGTTATTCCATTCTAATGTGTCTGCTTCTTGTTTTGTATTCGTACTAGTTGACACACCTTTTATCACTAGAAAGGTGATAACTAGTTGTTATATTCCTATTAGTTATTGATCTGATAGTCTTCAATTAGAAACTCCTTTGGTTGGTTCTGCTGAGTTGCGGGAGGTATTTGCTTCCTACGTTCTTTCTTTCATGGAATGCATCATTTAAGTGGATCTTATGCCAATTGACATGCATGTATTTGATGTGATCCTAGGAATGGATACCTTGGAAAATTATAAGGTGGTGTTTGAGTGTAGTACCCAGGTGGTGATGCTCTATGATGTTGATGTCTTGTGGATCTTCCAACGTGACAGGAAGATTCTTGTCACATGTTTGATGTCATCTATGATAATAGAGAGGTTGATGATACAAGGATGTGAGGCTTTCTTAGCACATGTTTTGGATACTAAGCTGAAAAGTCCTAATATCCAAGAGGTATCGGTGGTGCAGAAATCTTAGGTTGTTTTTCCTAAGGAGTTTCTTGGTGTTTCCCCTCCTAGATAGATTGGTATTTAGATCAATCTTTTTCCTCGAATACAACATATAGCATAGTCACCATATAGGATGGCACCAATAGATATGTAGGAGTTAAAGAAATAGTTATAGGAACTATTAGAGAAAAGGTTTTATCAGGTCGAGTACTTCCCCTTGGGGTGATCTTGTGTTGTTTGTCAAAAAGAAGGACGGTTCAATGAGCTTTTGTATAGACTACCAACATTTGAACAAAGTTACTATAAAGAATAAATATATGATTCCAAGGATTGATGACTTTTTTTATCAGTTAAAAGGTGACACTATGTTTTCAAAGATAGACCTAAGATCAGGTTACCACCAGTTGAGGATGAAGGCAAATGACATACCCAAGTCAACTTTTAGGACTAGGTATGGTCATTACGAGTAGGCATATGACATACCCAAGTAAACTTATAGGACTAGGTATACGAGTTCGTGGTTATATCGTTTGGGCTAACCAATGAACCAAAAACTTTCATGGATCTGATGAATAGGGTGTTTAGATAATATCTAGGTCAGTTTGTAGTAGTGTTCATAAAAAATATCATGATATACTCCAAGGATAGTCAGCAACATGAGAAACATCTTCGCCAGACGTTGACCTTGTTGAGACAACCCATGTTTTATGCTAAGCTCAGAAAGTGCAAGGTTTGGTTGTCAAAATTGTCTTTTATGGGGCATGTTATATGTTTTAAAGGTGCTTGTGTTGACCCTATGAAGGTGGAATTTTTTCTAGAGTGGGAACAACCCAAGACACCGACAGAGATTTATAGTTTCCTATGATTGGCAGGTTACTATAGGAGGTTCATTAAGGACTTCAATTTTGTAGCATTACCCCCAAATACATTAACTAGGAAGGATGTTCCTTTTTCTTGGAATGATAAGTTTCATCATTCTTTTCAGTTGTTGAAAGAGAAGTTGACTAGTTCACCAGTGTCAGTGCTTCCAGATCAAGGGAAAGACTATATTTTCTTTTGTGATGCTTCAAATAATGGGTTGGGATGTGTGCTGATCCAAGATAAGAATGGGATTTCTTTTTCACCATGAAAACTTTAGAAACATGAGGAGAAATACCAACCACATGATTTGGAACTTGCATCAGTGGTTTACGCCTTAAAGATATGGAGACACTACCTTTATGGATAAAAGTGTTAGCTCTTTATTGACCATAGGAATATGTAGTATATCTTTTCGAAGCAGGAGTTGAATATGAGGAAGAGGAGATGGATGGAGTTAATAAAGGATTATGATTGCATGATAGACTATCATCCAGGAAATACAAATGTGGTAGCTCATGCATTGAGAAGGAATTCGTCATCATCATCATTTGCAGACAACACACAGTTGTATACCTTGGTATGCCATAAATGAGACATGTTAGTATCTTTTTTCCAAATGAAAGTACAACTAGAAGTTTCTTTGTTGGTAGGGTTACTGGCACAGTTATAAGTCAAACCTACCTTGAGATAATAGATCCATGATGCACAATAGAATGATATTGTGATACAAAATATTCGATCAGAATTGGGAAGAGAGAAGCATGGTGGATTCCATGAAGCAAACTACAATACAATTTGTTTCCATAATATGATAGTGGTTCCTTATGTTGATGGGTTGAGAAAGATAGTACTTGAGGAGGCTCACTCCTTGAAGTATGTGATGCATCCTGGAAGTACCAAGATTTATCATAATCTGAAAGACATGTATTGGTGGCAAGGTCTTAAGCGTGATTTGATAGAGTCCGTTGCCAAATGTATAGTTTGTCAGCAAGCCAAAGTTGAGCATCAGAAGCATGTAGGGACATTACAACCTTTATGGATACAACAATGGAGATCAGGTTACTATGAACTTTGTAGTTGGTCTTCCTAGGATATCTAAAGGACATGAGTCCATTTGGGTGATAGTTGACAGATTAACTAAGTCACCTCACTTCCTTCCAGTCAAGACAATGTTTACAGCAAAAAAGTTGGCATTGGTATATGTTGATGAGATAGTCCATTTACATGACATGCTAGTGACTATAGTTTTTGATAGAGGTCCATAGTTTACAAGTCAGTTTTGGGAATGTTTGCATTCAGCGATGGGAACACAACTGATGTTCAACACAACATTCCATCCACAGATAGGTGGTCAGTCTAAAAGGACTATTAAAACATTAGAAGATCTAAGGGATTGTGTGTTGTAGTTTCTTGGAAGTTGGGATGTACATCTGAGTCTTATAGAGTTTTCTTACAATAATAGCTATTAGAGAAGCATAGATATGGGTCCTAAGTTAGTACATCAGAATATAGAGAAGATTAAAGTAATACAACAACAAGTGAAAGAAGCCCAGGGAAGGCAAAACTCTTATGAAGATAACCATTTCATACCATTATAATTCCAAGTGGGAGATAGAGTTTATCTTAAGATTTCACCTTAGAAAGGTGTGCTGAGGTTTGGTAAGAAGCGTAAGTTATCTCCTAGGTTTATTAGACCATACCCTATCTTAGCTTGTGTTGGAAAGGTGGAATACAAGTTGGAGATACCACCAGAGTTGCATAGATTACATAATATCTTTCATATCTCCATGTTGAGGAAATGTCGTTGAGATACAGAGCAGAAGATGCATCCAATGTAAGTTAAGTTAGATGAAGATGTTTCCTATGTTGAAGGTCCTGTGTTGATCTTAGACAGAAGGGTGAAAATGTTGATGAAGAAATATATATTTCTAGTAAAGATTTTGTAGCATTATTGTGGCATAGAGGAATCCACGTGGGATATAGAGGTTGAAATGTGTAGGAAGTACCCATCTTTTTATTGTAGGATTTCAGGGGAAAAACCCTTGTTAGGGTTTTATAGCTGTAAGACCCCTAACCTTATTTGAAGTGTTGTAAATGATTATTTACCACAATTTAGTGCTTTAAACAATAATGTAAACTTTTGATAAGTTTTAATATCATGTGACAAGCTTAAGTTTCAAATTTTATCCATTTTTGACACTATTTAAGCAAGTTATGAGATTTTGTGAACATTTTTGACTGTTTGCAATTTACCGACATCTTTGGTTTTTCTTACAATTTGTCACATGATATATATTCCTTATATGTTTTCTTATCATGCTAGCGCTTTCTGGGTCATGGGGCACCCATTGGTACCTTGGTTAGGAGGTGTTTCTCTTCTATGGTGACTTAGGGTTTTACCCCTTCATGGATGAGCTACCTTTTGGAGCCATCAATCAATGGTTGGTCTCTAAAGGGTGACCACATATGGTTCCCCTATACGTAGTGAGGTTGATGGTTCACCCTAGAGGTGGCAAAACTGATGGTTGAGGTGGGTGAAGGCCCTCAAGCGATGATGGGGAAGACTGTACCTTTTTGTCCTTTTATGGTTGTATGTGATGGCCAATGGTCCTTATAGCATCAAGGACCAATGGATAGTGTATTGTCCTTCTTGAACCAAGGACTGATGATTAGGAAGCATGACAACTAATGTACCTACTATTTGCGTGGCCATGGAAGCTCTTAGCCATGGACACATTGAGAGCTACTAGGACACCTCAAGCTTCTTGTCTCCCTTATAATTAAGCTTTATATACCTATACTTAAGCTCACAAACGAAAATTTTGGTTCCCTATCTCTTATTCTCTCTCTAGAGATCATCTTTCCCCTACTTGGTGGTGGATGATGTGCCCAAGGCAGAAGAAGACAACCAATATTCTTGTTGGAGCTTCTCGAGTTCGGATCTACCCTCATCTAGGGTTTGTAGAGCTCTCTTTTGGTGATCTTGACCTAAATGAGTAAGTATCTCCTTATTTACTTCGTTTATTTTGATGTTCTTCTTCCTACCTTCTTCCTAGATGGAACTCTGCTATTCCAGGGTAATGTTTGCTCTAAAGCTTTAAGAACCTAGCTTTTTTCTCCTTCTACCTAGGGTTTGCTTCTCATATGGAAAAAGGTTCTACTTGACCAGGTTTAGACCTTACCTAGGGTTTTTATTTTTTTTTATTTCTCTATTTTCGATCTTATCTTCTTCCTAGAGGAATGTTTTATAACCCTCTTCTCTTTTATTGCTTAATACAAGCTTTCCTACTCAAGTTCTTGCTTTAAAACGAAGATCAAAGCTCTTAGAAACTATGCTTGCCTAGGGTTTCAATTTTTATGGTGCTCCTTGCTTATTTTTCAGCTCTAGATGAACCTGAAACTATGTGCACGTTCTTCCTATAGTATAGGAATACTTAGATCAGGTTGTTATGATAACCAATGGTGCTTATAACCTATCAAATGATGGCCTATATTTAGGTTTTGAAGCTATTTTGTTCTCTATGCATGAACCAATTGTGGTGTCTGTGTGATAACCGATGGAGTTATATTCATCACAATATATGGTGATGACAACTGATGGTGTAAACTTATGGTCATACCTTTGGTTAGTTTTAGACTCCTTTTCAAGCTTATCAATCGATGGTTTAGTGCCCTAGAGATGGCATTAACCGATGGTGACATTAGATCAATATCCAATGTAGACAAACTATGGTAGTGTTGACCCTATCAATGATGGTGACACAATGTGTCACAACTGATGGTGTTTTAGGTTACCACAACTGATGGTGAATCAAGGTTTTAAATGTTGCTTCATTTAAACCCTATATTGATGGTATCTTGGGTCAATATATTCCACGGTTAAACCTACACACCAATTGATGGTTTTAAATAATGAACTCGATCCAATGGTTGAGATTTGATACCTCAACATCCTATGGTTTAGAATGAATCCTATAGTAAAATGTGTTGGTTCTACTTATTTGAATTTTATGGCTCAATACCTTTAAATTATAGTCTTACCTTTTCCCTTATATGAATATATTTGATAAATCACCATAATAAGTGAATGTGTGACTCTAATGTGTTAGAGCTTATCATACCTAACCTAATGTATCTAAATGATGGTAATTGATTATAATCAACACTCTTGAATGAGTAATTTTCCAATGAAATACTATATTCTTGTGTTGAAACCCTAATATGATTCTATTTGAACATCATAGTTCCTTACTATGTTAATCTTACGTGTCACATGTGTGATTGAAGATTTGTTGAGCCTTGTTCTAAGGCCTTGAAAGGTAATGATGATCTTGCAAAGATTAATATGATGGTCTTTAAGATCTTTTGGCATGGATGAGCTCCAATTGTGGTATAATCCTCTTAATCCCCTTATAGACACCATAAGGGTTGGAACCCTGGAACATGTGATAAAAAATTGTACCTTGCAATGGTATGATGACCATTGTGATACCATGATATGGCAATGAATATGTATAATGTGGTAATACAAATAATATTATATACCTCAAATGTTTTATATCTTTTGAAGTTGCAATTCTTGTCCTCTTGCTAGAAATGTATTAGGATTTGAATGTACATTTGTATGCTGAAGACTTAGTTCACTCATCTGGCATTAATTATTCAAGTGTATCCCTAATCATAAAGACTCTTGATCCATGGAGCCATTTCCAGCGTCAGAACTTGTTGGATGGTGAAATGAGCATTCTTGATGGAAACTTTGAGCGCATATTGTTGAGTATGTAGGGTACTTATTATCTTGGCCCCAAGTGCTTAGGCAGGATGGTTGCGGTCATACCTAGCCCTTATTTTGAGAACAACTACGATAGTGTGTCAGTCAATATATGTGTAATATGAATAAGGTTTTGCTTTGCATACCTTGGTGTCATGTATTGTGACCTGTCTTAAGGGTGTACTTGTTGTTATCAGCTTCACTATATGTCACTATTGATAGTTTGACTAATATGCCATTGTGGTGCAGAGTCGTTCTAACCGAGTATGGAGAAGATCTTGGAGTCTGACTCATCCTAGATCTTGTATGGAACTAATTTTGACTTTGCAGTGGTCAGTTGGACTTCAAGTGATACGAATCTAACTCCGAAGGGCATAATTAAATATGTAGTATATGTCGTGTAGTATATTTGCTAGGGTAAAATATGGTTCACATTGAATGTTAGCCCCTGCTTTGTCTTTATTCTACACAATTTTTATATGAGGTTATTTTATGATATTTGAGTAATTTTACTTGTTGCAAAGATTATTTGCCTAGCTTTATTACTATGCTTAAATTGTTCAATCTTCTCAATTGCTTATTCAATACTCAAATTGCTTAGTTTTTTTACTATTAAATAATTTGTTTTAATTAATATCTATTGGAGAGAGTTATATCTCTTGCCGAGACAGGGGTCTGATCTGCGGGTCACCACATCTTTTTAGGTGGTTTCCAACAACGCGGTCGCAATCGAGCCACAGAAGAGAAGCAATCTGGTAACTAATAGAAATACATGGTTGGACAGCTATAGTTGCCAGTAATAGAGTCCTAGTATCATCCCTATACTCTGATGTCCAAGTATGGGAAATGTTTTGTAGATGAAACTTATATCGGCATGAGTTTTTGGAAGTTGTCCAGCATTGTAAATATATGACATGTATATGTGGAAATATCTCTTTTGTTTATATGTTGTGGTAGAGATCAGTGGATATCATTGTAGTCACATGTATGGTATATGAGTTATGGAAAAGGATGTCCCTTTATGTAAATGTTTTAGAACTTGTTTATGATGTTAAAATTGGTTTTAATTCTTCCACTTTTTTGGCTATGTGATTAATTAGTAATTGATTGTGTTTTATTTTTTGAGTAATCTCATTAAGTGTAATGAGGTGTCACAATAACTATAATAATCTTGAGTATATTTCATGATCACAAAATCCTCTTTCCCAATTTTGTATCCTAGGGACCCATTTGTAACCCTAGTTAGCCAAATTGGGCTTGTATTGGGTTTTAAGGTCCATGGCTCATACTGTGGGCCTTCCAAAAGGTACACATGCCAAATTTTCTCCTTAATCAAAAACTTAAGTCTTTTATTATCATAATAACTCACTTGAAGCCCCATATTAATATCTTTGTTCAACATTACTTTATTTCTCTAAATTTAAGACTTTCTCTAAGTTATTTATCTCTTGTTAACATTGATAATAATTTTGATCTCACATACTAGATTTGGTTGTTTGGGTCCACATTATCATCTCAGCCCAAAGGATGATAATGGTTACTGTGAGAATTTGGGAGGAAGAGAGATAATGGCATTGTATTGCCACTATGTTGTACATAGGGTTGCTTTGGGGAATTTTGTCAGAATTGGATGACTTACCTCATCTAGGTCTACATGGGATCCAAAAGCTAGACTCAAAGGAGACTCAGTCCCTATATTTTTATCTTTTATTTATCTTTTAGAAAAAATCCCAAAATAGATAAGTTATTAAATCAAATATGATGTTGCTCCTATTAATAAAAAAAATTGGTACTATTTTTCTTTTATGTTTTTTCCCTCTTAGGATAGAGAATATCTCTAGACTAATCTACATATCCCTCAAACATTGCCTTTCAAGTAAGTATTGGATAATTACATAACAATTGCAAAGGTCACAAAATTACCTAGAATATTATAGAATTTATCCTATTACCAAATATTTTGATTCTCTATACACTATACTTATAATTATTATAAATTATGATTACTAAATGCTCATCTCCCAGTTTTGTATCCCAGGGATCCATTTGTAAACCCTAATTTTCCCAATTGGGCTTGCATTGAGTTTCAAGGCACATGCCTGATACTTTGGGACCTCCCAAAGGTTCATAAGCTTAATTCAATCCTTAATCACGAACTCAAGGCTTTTATTTTTATAATAAGTCACTTGAAACCTCATATTAATATGCTTGTTCAACATTACATTAAATCCTTAAATTGAAGACTTATTGTAAGTCTACAACTTACATTCGTAATTCAATTCAATCAATCTCATGCTATTGATCTCATCATTCTAATCCCACTCCGATTGTATTAAAGTGAATCTCAATAATTCATAATCTTAGAATCCAAATTTACAAAACATGAGGGTTTTACATTCACCTCTCCTTTTCTAAAATTTTATCCTCAAACATCATTTGTATCATGTTAAGGTGAATTAATAACTCCAGTAGCTTCATACCTTAGGCTAGAAACCTTCCTTATATATTTTTTAGCTAGTTATCTTTAATAAATAAATTGATATGAAAAAAATCTCATATTACTCTGGCTAGAACTTGATTTCAATCCAACATATTTCTACGTGCCCACTCATTCCATGACATTGTCTCTCGGTGATTACCTTTACACCTAGGTTTCAAACATATTATTCATGTATTTTGTATATGGGTGTGGTAACACATCCATACCCTAGTTGATGCCACTAATTCCATCATAGGGTATTCATCTTCACATGTCAAATTTATGTATCATAGATGTCTACCCAATGTTGCACATACCTTTTCACCTAGGTTTCAAACATATTAATCATGTATTTTGTGTATGGGTGTGGTAACACATCCATACCCTAGTTGATGCCACTAATTACATCATAGGGTATTCATCTTCACATGTCAAGTTTATGTATCATAGATGTCTACTCAATGTTGCCCACATAAAAAGAAGAAATACACATTTGGGTGAGTCCATATATATATATATATATATATATATATATATATATATATATATATATATATATATATATATATATATATATATATATATATTTCATCCTATTCCATGCTAAGAGACTGTGTACCCACACATTTTGTTAGAATTTAAATTTTAGGTTGAATCATCCTCAATAATGACTAAAACCATGAACATTTAAATTCCACTATTTTCCTTAGATTTTTTGAACTCACATGATACTTCCATTATCATAACTCTTAAGTTTTTGCACTACTTCCCTTAAGATTTTATTGTAACAGTAATTACACAAGGTATTTCTTATATTTACATCTCATGTATTTTTTTCGCTTTAGTCGCCCACTTTTGGTCTCTAGGGTGTAGGTACCCTTTGGAGTGTTCTCTTCATGGCCCAAAAGTCTCATTTACTTATGGGGTGCCTTTCTAATTGACCCCTAGGGCCTTATGTACTTATGTAGGTGGCTCCTGACCCGATTGGCCATGTGTGCACATGGATGGCTTTCTTGTGACCTTACAGACCTTATGCACTTAGTGTATTATAACCTTCAGAATCCTTGGGTCTTATGTACCTTTAAGTATCTCCCCCTGACACTAGGGTTGACTTTAGGTTCTCCCCTTCCTAGGGTTGTATTCATATGTCAGATCTTTAATTCATTTTCTCTTATTAATTACACCTTGTTTGAGAACAAGGGTCTCTCATTGTAGTTCTATATACCATGACTCATCATGTCCAAGGAGAGCCTAAACCTAGATACCTTCCATAGAACTTCTCCCAATGTGTGAATCTATATTACACATTTTTATTTAGATTCCTCTAACTAAAGCTTCCATACTTATATGTCTATGCGTCTAGGAAAATAAGCCAAATCCACACCCTTCTTTTTCATACATGGTGGCATTAGGGCTTTTACACCATAGATGCATGATCATTAAATTTCTTTCAATGTTCATTACTTTACATTAAATATTTTTCCTAGGATTATTCGCCAACCAAGGTTTTCAAATTTAAACATGTTGAACTTAATTTTTTTGCTAATTAAGTACAAACAATTTTTGACTAGGTAGGGGTATGGCTTCCCATGCCTCATACCAACATATTATGTTCCTTAAGATTTTGTTCTTTGAGGATGTCCAAGGTCACCTCTATTTTAGACGAAGGTTGGCCTACTCACCCTTTTAGGGACGGTCCTAAACTAGGGTGACTTCAAGGATTTTAGGAGGACTTTTGTAACATCCTAGGATTTGAGGCCTCGGATAACATGATCTTAAAAGGAATGATTGGACTACCCATATCACCAAGGTGCACCTCCTTTTCAAGGAGCCCATCTCCAAAGAACTCCATAGTTAAGTGTGCTTAGCTTGGAGTAGTACTAGGATGGGTGACCAGTCGGGAAGTTGATCCTGGCTTGCGCGTCGGTGTGGACAAAGTGCGCAGTTAAGGCTAGTGGTGGTTTGTGGGGCAAGTCGCCATTCCTAAAGCTCTACTAGAGGCATGGGCAGTGGGCCCGGGCGTTACAAATGGTATCAGAGCCTATTCCCCTCCAGTAGGTGGGGCCCACATGGGCATGGCATGCCAGTCTTGAGTCATGCAATCTAGGCATGTAGGAAAGGGTTATCCATGGTTGACGTATCCAACCTTGCGCTCGTATTCCGTGATCGGGAGTTGGGTGTCCATGGGCTATTGTGGGTCTGCACTGAAATGGGTTCAGATTACGAGGCCATATAGTTGAGCCTTGACGAGGACGTCAAGAGTCTAAGTGGGGGAGATTGTAACATCCCAGGATTTGAGGCCTCGGATAACATGATCTTAAAAGTAATGATTGGACTACCCATATCACCAAGGTGCACCTCCTTTTCAGGGAGCCCATCTCTAAAGAACTCCATAGTTAAGTGTGCTTATCTTGGAGTAGTACTAGGATGGGTGATAGTCGGGAAGTTGATCCTGGCCTGCGCGTCAGTGTCGACAAAGTGTGCAGTTAAGGCTAGTGGTGGTTTGTGGGGCCAATCGTCATTGCTAAAACTCTACTAGAGCCATGGGTAGTGGGCCCAGGCGTTACAACGTTAGACATTCTAGCTCACCATACAAGTTTAGGGTGAAGACTCCCACATAGGTCTTTTCCCATTCCTGGGTTGACCCACCCTTAGTTGCGACACCACCCCTAAAATGTGAATTGAGGGTATTGTATTTTCCCTTATGTAATTAATGATTTCATATGTTTCATTTACATATACTAAACCCTTCAAGTGCATCATGAATGCATTACTACCTGTATTCTATGTAATCGTAAGGGAGGGAAACCACCAATTTCTAATTTGTAGTACCCAAATGAGATTATCCTATCCCATTTTTATTCTCTATTTCCTTTACCCCTACTTACGGATTGTGTGGGTAGGGTTATTCTTTCACTTTTACTACTCCCATTGCCCCAGAATAGGGTTAGGTCTAGGGACTATGCCATGTTTTTTAGTGTTTTATAATTCCCTTGACCCACTAAGGTTTTCATACGTGACTAGTTATCCCACTTAAGTCCTTCAAGGACTATTGGGGTTTTCCCACTATACTTAGGTCTCTATAGGGTTTACCCTTGCTTCAAAATAACACATATAACAACAAACATATTTCATAACCATGTCATTATTTTATCATTATGTGCACATTAATTGGTGGAGGATTCCCTTGTCCTACTTTTTCTTGAAACCCTGACTTGAAATGAGGAGGGAAGTGCATTTAGGGTTTAGAAAGCAAGAGATATGAAGTGGAAGAAATGAGAAATGAGGAAAATTAGGGAAATATTTTATTTCAGGCAATGAATAGGTTCTAGCCAGGTGGGTATCATATTGTCTTAGACAGTCATTATAAACCAAGTGAATGGATTAGAACAAAATATTATCATCCTCTAAAGTCAAAGTCGTGATCCTTTCTAGACACCATTACCCTTATAGAATTCTCTAACAACTATCATTTATGAATCTATGACAACTTAACCCACTTAGACTCTTCACATCCTCATCAAGGATCAACTATATGGCCTCATAATCATCCCCCATTTTAGTGTAGACCCAAATGTCCCATGTACACCCAACTCTCGATCACGACTACCAATGCCAGAGTGGCTCCATCAACTCAGATAACCCTTTCCAACATACTTGGACTCTGCTAGCACAAGGGTGGTGCCATCATCAACTTGGATATCCGTTTCCAACATGTGTGGACCGCACGAATCAAAGATTGGCATGCCCTAGGCCCATGTGGGCCCACCTACTAGAGGGTAATTGGCTCGGATACCATTTGTAACGTTCGGGCCCAATACCTAGAGCTCTATTAGAGTTTCAGGAATGATGACTTGCCCCACAGACCACTGCTAGCCTTAACTATGCTCTTTGTCATGCAAGTTGGGGTCAACTTCTCGACTAGTCACCCTAGTACTACTCCATGTTGAGCAAACTTAACTACAAAGTTCTTTAGTTATGGGCTCCCTAAAAAGGAGGTGCACCTTATTGATATGGGTAGTCCAATCATTCATTTTAAGATCATTTTATCTCAAGCATGAAATCCTGGGACATTACAATGTTTTGTAACACCCAAGCCCACTGCCCAAGCCTCTAGTAGAGTTTTAGGAATGGCGAATGACCCCACAGACCACAAATATCATTAATTGTGTTCTTTATTGTGCGAGCCTGGGTAAACTTCCTAATTGGTCACCCATACTAGTACTACTACATGTTAAGCATGCTTAACTACATAATTCTTTAGTGATGCACTCACTGAAAAGGAGGTGCACCTTGTTGATATGGGTAGTCCAATCATTCATTTTAAGATCATTTTATATGAGGCCTGAAATCCTAGGACATTACATCATGTCTTCAAATCGTTAAACAAATCTGCTCCATGTGGACTAACAAAAACAAGGTTTAGTATGTTGTTGCATTATGTTTTCCACTATGTAAAAAAGTGTGCATGTATGGTACAACATATTTATTCAACATTCATATATTTACATCTATTAACTTCTATATTCATTTATATAAACTAACTCGTGTTTATTATACTACCTTGGGTATAATCACCTTTCTATATGAATCATTTGAATTAGGTGAACTACTCATAGGTGAGTCTAATACAAAGTTCAAATTTTTATAGGTATCATAATGCGGTACTCATGATGGAATTATAATGAATAAGTACATTAACATCCAATAATTTATTCATCAATCATTAAGAAATTCTCAGCAAACTTCCAAGTTCTATATATGTGATTATTCACAAATAACCACATACCTTATTAATGAAGATCACATGCAGACATACTTTATGTACTTCAAGCATATATAATCCAACCAACCAAGCATACATATAAGAATATCATTCAATGATTCAATCTGCATGTATGTATAACACTACGGTGTCACTGTATATTCATGTTGCTCAGATTAAATCTAACTCAGGTAGTAATCTAGGGTTTGAGGTCATCATGGGTTTGGATTAGGAAAAATGGATCCTAACCATAACTCCATCAAATAATTATTTCTAAGGGTTAAAAGTCCCAATTACATACTAGGTATAACCATAATTCATAGATGGTCATTATTTTCTTTTAACATCATATTAGACTAGGTTACATCAATCAAACATGACATTGACACTGTTTTCCTGAAATCAAGAGTTTCATGTAATCTTAACATCATTATCATACATGAAAGATACTTTAAACTATAAGAATTAGTAGACACATTAATGCAACACTATATCCTATATCACACATATATTAATTTATCATGGATATCGTAGATCATATTACATGAACCAAGATTATATTATAACTGAATGTAGAAATATTTTAGTCTAATCAACCTTTATTTCATTAACATTATGTTTCATACTCATACATCAATTTAACTTCTTAATCTAAAAATATATTATGAAAACCTCATATAACAAAGGTAGAGTCACCACATTAGAGTGAATCACATGCTAAACATTCTATTTTTTTGTACAATCGACTCCTTTTAACAATTCACTCTATCTCTAGGGTGTCCTCCATTCTCTATGTTCTCACTTAGTTCTTGCATATAGATTTGTAATACTTATTCTAGGAAAATATAAAAATATCTTCTCCATCTTCCTTACTAAGCCCCTCCTTTGCCAACTTGTCAGCCAAGACATTCTGGTTTCTTGACCCAAACATGACCTCTATATTGTTGCATGTTTGTAAAATCTCCCTGATAGCTCCCACCACGTTCCTGTAGATCAAAGGACATTTCAATTTAGCACAAAATATGTCCATAGCCTGCTTCGAATCACTTGGGATGTATAATTTGCTGGTGAGTAGTACTTTCCCCTTTTGACATCCCAAATGGATTGCTCTCAACTCCTCCTCCAATGGGTCATCTCCTATGAATCTCTTGATGCCTCCATATATCCACCTTCAACCTCTTCCTCTACAATGTAGCTAGTGGAAGTGGTCCCTTTGCTTTTCTTGTAGCCACATGTACTGTGGTGATTACTTCCATGTCCTCTAGCAATGTAGTGAAATCTTGGCTTTTCTCCTTCGGTGCTTGAGGTCTCATTGTCCCTTCCATAATATCCCTCACTATCATCCTAATAAAAATTGACGTGTCAATGCAGGTGCCCACCTTCTTCTGAAATACGTACTAGTTCCTTGTTTTCCAAAAATTCCAACAACATACACCGAATCACAAAAAGGACTTCACTCTCTAGAGCAATCTAGTATTCCATATGCATAACCAGTCACCCTCCATGTTGCAGCTTGCACCCTCCATGAGTGGCGTGTACACTGATTTTTTGTTGAACTCAGCCCGCTTGTCCAACTTCCATTTTTAGCCATCCTCCCCATACTTCTGATTAGGTGGTGTCATACTAATAATCACCTTAACAAACTTCTCCTAAAACTAGTATTAAAGGAAATCTTTATCCCACTCTCCCTTGTCCATCACTACGGATGCAACATTTATATCTTCCTATTCACCCAACACCATTTTAGTCAAAAAAAGTTCTGGTTTTGCTCTGGTGCTCAATCTGTCATCCTTCCATATGTTTGTCTTATCACCACAAATAGGTACCATGCTTGAGTATTCCATCACATTCGGTGTCTATCATTGAAGATTTCTCAGAACACTTTTACCCCTCATCGAATGTCATGTGGATCTCCAATATATAGTCTCCATAAAGTTCCTCCATCCAACATCCTTGTTGTTAATGAAGTCCCACTTAGTTTTCATAAATAGTGCTTCATTGTGTTCTTTAGTAGACATTATGCCCAATCCTCCATGTGTCATCACTTCCACCACTTTATTCCATTCTACAAGATTAGTTTTGGACCTATCCTTTGATTCACTCCATATAAAATTCCTTACTAACCGATCGATTTTATCACATACAAAATTTGGGACCATGGCCATTTGCTTGATATATGTGGTCGATGCATTTAATACTGACTTCACCAATGTTGTCCTCCCAGCCAAAGAAAGTGTGCAATTGGACCAACTATTAACTTTCCTATTTAGATTGGTGAGTATCCCTTGGTACAAGGTTTTGGAGTTTTACCCATGAATGATCTGTAGTCCCAAAGTCTACCCATGTTCTCCATTTGAGTGATGCATGTAGTCTGACAAATTTGTCTTCTGATACACTCTGGTGTATGTTTAGAGAAGAAGAAGGTTGATTTCTCCTTCAGTAACATATGTCCTGAGACCCTTGCAAACAGCTTTAGATACATCATCATAACTCATCCCTATTGGGCTGAGGCTTCCCCAAACAATATAATATCATCTGCAAAATAGTTCTGTGAAAATGATATCTTCTTCCTTGTGAATGTTGCTAGTTTCCATCTTCCTCCTTCAACTTCCGCCTCAATATCTTGACATAGACTTTATACACACAATACAAATATGTACGGCTTGAACAATTCCATCATATCACCATTGCACATGATAGTGGATTTCTCAATTGTGATAACCACCATAATAATCAAATACACATTAGTTGGTAACATTGTTCCATAAAGCGTATCATGGATAAATTCCCAACCCATCCTATCATAGGCCTTTGTAAGTCCAACTTCAATGCCATAGTGTGGTTAACATTGCTTGCATTCTGCATCGAGTGCATTATTTCTTGAACCAGAAGAACATTATGCGTTATTGGTCTCTCAGGAACAAAATTCAAGTAATTTCCTGATATCCAACCATTCAAAAATGGTTTAATTATTCCTACCAGTATCTTAGATAGAAACTTCACAAATGCATTGCTCAATGATATCAGATGCAAGTCTCCATAGGTTTGTGGATGCTAACATTTTGGAATCAACACAATCACTGAATTGTTTCTCCTTCACCTAACCTTCCCCACATGAAGGGATTCTGAATGAATTGCACAATAGATTTCTTTACAATGTTCCAGTTCTGTTACAGAAACTTTGCATCAACCCCATCAGGGCTAGGATCTTTGAGGAGTGCAATCTCCATGAGTTTGTTTCTAATTTCATCCGCATGTGGTTTCATGGCCATCTGTTGAATAGGTCCTTGCTAGGTCCTATTCTCGTTCCAGGTGCATCTTGGTTAAAGAGTTTCTCAAATGAATCTTTGATATATGACTTGAGCTCCTCTTGGTTCTCTATCCATATCCCTACTTCATTCCTCAACCTGGTAATTTTTTTCATTTGTCGTCTTGCCTTGACACTGGAGTGAAAATAAGTTATGTTAGAGTCTCCTAGCTTAAGCCACTCACAATGTGTTGTTTGCTACATTTGTATTTTCTCCAGGTGTAGCTCCTCAGTTAGTTCATGTTGAAGGTCTATGATCCTATTTTCTAATACCATATCATATTTGTGCTCAAGCTCTTTTTGTGCTAGAAGTAGGCACACTTGAATATAGTGTTTCTTTTTGGATGTCTTTATCCTCTCATTTAAATCCCATTCAGATGCCCTCTGCTAGTTGTTTTGTTTTGAGTTTGTGAATGTCAGGTTTGTATTCCATTGCTATTGTAGTAGGTGTTGGAACGTGTATTTTTCTTTCGAATGTGACCATGTCCTCCTCGTGGTTCTTCTTATTGACTCCATTTTCCTAGTTAAGAATAAAGGTACTTGATCAAATTTCTCCCTTTCTACTACCTCCACCTTGAAGTTGTCATTTTGATTCATCCAATGCAAGTTTCCCAATGATCTATCTAGTTTCATCTGTAGTATTCCTCGTTTGAATATTTGGTCACTCATGGACATCTCTAAAAGCCCACACTCTAAAAAAGCTTCTAAGAACTCCTGGCAACAGCCAACATTGAACCTTTTCCCTCCAATCTTCTCGTCTGAGTGTAGGTAGGCATTATCATCACCCACCACTACCCACGACATATTGATGGATTGAGCTAGTATGTGTAGTTGATTCCAAAAAAGCCACCTCCCTTGTTGTAAAGTGTTGCCATACACCACCGTAACAATCTTTAGTTGTCAATTTTGTGATGTATGAACTATCTATGGCTTAAGATGATCTCCACCCAATGCATCCTTCCATTCCATAGAAGCCACACTCCTCCCAAGTAACCTAGTGCTTAGACTCTGTGTGAGTGTGAGAAGCCCATACACTTGATGACCTTTTCTGCATTCTCTCTCCTAGTGTGAGGTTCAAACACAACCATGATGGATATTCTATACTTAATTTCTAGTTCCTTTGCCATATTTTAGGTATTTGAGTGGAAGATACCCTAAGTATTCCAGGCCATAACAATCATGAAGAACCCTTTTCTGGTTTTCCCTTTCCCCTCTTGCCTCTACTTCTAGTTCTTGAATGAGTGTCTACTTCCCTCTCTTCCTGGAGGAGTTTCTATTTTCTATTACATTCAGTATTTTCCTATTCCTTAGGTGGATCCTCATTGAGGAGTTTCCATTGGAACTTCCTGTATTGAATAAAGGTGTGTTACTTGGCCCTCCCATACTCCCCCCATATCAAACTGATTGTGTTCTTGGATTCAGTCCCATGTAGATTCATCTCCTATCAACACCATTACCATGTGATTCATCTCATCCCCTTTGTCATTGTTGTTTTTTTCCCTTCACTTCCCCATTCATTCCTTCTTTGTCCATCTACTGAATGTTCTTTCTCCACATTGTTATAGCTATCAGTATGTTCCTGCTCTTTCCTTTTTCACTTGTCCTTCATTTTCATTCACTCTAGTCGATTCTTCCTTCTCCATTATTATTTTCCTCTTGCACTTCTTCAATGTCTGTAATCTCTTATATTTCAGCTTCCTCATCCTAGAGGACTTGGAAACTATTATGTATTTTTATGTTTTCTATGCCTTTTCCCCCATTTGGTCTCCTTAGTTTCCTCAGCACCGGCTTTGCATGGATATCTTCTTTGAAACCCTCTTTCCTTGGTAATAGTCTTGGTTGATCATGTTGTCTAAACTCGGTTGGGATCTGAAATTGGTTTACTCCTATCATGTGAGTCGGACATTTACTTTCTACATGTCCAACCTTCCCGTATTTCATGCATATTAGAGGTATGTTTTCATATTGAACTGCATAGAACTTCCTTAGTCTGTCTACCACCGGTGTGAGCGGTTTCTCGATGTTTATCTCTACTACAATTCTTACAAACCTACCTCATCTTTGCATAATTGTGTTCTTGACAACTTTGATCATCCTCCCTATTGTGTCTCCCACTACTATTAGGAATTGTCATGGTAGAGGTACAAAGGTAGATTCATAATTCTTATCCATACAACCATCTTCTCTGGTTGTGCTTTGTCCGGCGAGAACAAGGGATTCCACCATTGTATGGATAAATATGATCCAAATAAAGGCCACAGTCCCCTATAAGTGCTTTGAGGTTATCTTCTTCTTTCAATAAAAGTTACTGTCAACAGTTGTATTTACATATATAAATAACTCTATCTTCTTGTATTACCTATAATTTTTGAACTACAATTAGATCTAAGTATTCAAGTTATTTTATTCATAATATAAACATTTGTATGATAAAAATCATTTATAGGATCAATATGTTTGGAGATAGAATCTATTTTCTATAAGCAAATGAGGACCAATGGTTAGGCACTACATCAATGCTTAGTTTTCTATATAATAGATATGGGTCGGCTCCTTAAGAAAATTCTAAAAGATATGTATACCCTTGTGTCATGGTTTGGATAATAGTCTACATGGGGATTATTTTGGTCCCCTGATCCTAGACCTTTTTCAACCTCACGATGTTGGCTTGGTTCCACGCTGGAGGAGTCAACCTCTAATTTGACTCCCTCCTCCTGGCCATCATAGGGCCAAGAGAGGATCCATTGGTCTCTGCCAACCTTTCCTAGATTTGACACACCCATGGGCATTGATTTTGGTAAACAAGATGGGGAGGACCTTCATCGGAGAAGGTTGTAGACCTATCCTATGTTGTAAACTATTTCACAAAGAAAATACAAAACAATCCAGACAACAAGACCTTACCATGGCACCTCAAGACATTAGTCGGAGGTATTGTGTGTTATGGGGAATCAATGCGCTCCTTATCATGGCCAAGATTTGACCATCTTCTCTTGGACAACCTCCATATTCCAGAAGTGAGATACACCTATCTGAGGTGGTATATAACCCTAAATGAATTGGCTGGAGGGAGGAGAGGCCTATATGGGTTCCAATCTTCCTTTACGGGGGTAGAGAGGGGCTTTATATAGGGGATTGGAGTGGATATCTTTTTTTGTCAATAGCCTTCAAGTTGGCATGGCAATAATGCCATTATATCTTGTTTCCACTAATGATAATGTTTCTCCCAACTACTAGATCAGGTTGGTTGGGTCCACATTATCATCTTGGACTAGAAGATGATAATGGTTAGAGACAGAATCCAAGAGAGAAAGAAATAATTTTGGGGTAAAATATTGTGTTCACAGGGATACTCTGGGGAATTCAAACCAAAGGAGTGACTTCCCATGTCTGGTTCTATATGATTTCATAACCCATATCAAAGAGGATGCAATCCCTTTCTTTGTCTTTGATTTTTCGATTAGATAAAAGACCAAAATAGAAAATGTTATTGAATATGTTACATAATTAATTCCCTAGGTTACAAAATAACATATAATATTATGGAATTTATCTAGTTATCTAATATTCCAATTATCTATAAATGGAAATTATCTCTAATATATATATTATGATTACAAAATACTCATTTCCCTTATTTTATCCTAGGGACCCATGTGTATATCCTAATTGGCCAAATTGCACTTGCATTGGGTTTCAACACCTATCGCTCATACACTGGGCCTTCCAAATGGTCCACAAGCTTAATTATCTCCTTAATCACAAACTTAAGATTTTGATTATCATAATATCTAACTTGAATCCTCATATTAATATATTTTATCAACATTACATTATTTACCTAAATTAAAGACTTACATTAAGTCTATAACTTATATTCATCATTGCAACAATGGCATGATATTGATATCATCATTCTAATATCAACCTAGTTGTATTAAAGTGAATCTAAATGAATCTAGATTACTAGAATCCAAAATTGAAAAATTAGAAGATATTATAACACTCTAATATATAGATTTTTTTCCTCATTAGCTACAAGTAATTGGGGAGATCATAATCATAGTGTCACACCCCGATCTCACACTAACCACTAATATCACGAGATTAGGGCGCGACGGAGGGATTATCACATAAACAAATCACTGAGAACTTTTTTTTTTAAAACCTCGTAATGATATCCGGATTATTGTTGTAAACTAAAACATAATAAACTATTGCGGAAGCATTTCAATTAAACTGGCTAGAGAACATAAACAGAGTTTACAACATGTAGCATTGTTTAACAGAAAGTAAAACATAACAGATAATTTACATCTTTTACTCATTCGTCATACATACTCTCTCTCTCCCACACCATGTCCCAAGGACCGAGGGGAAAGGATTAAGAGACCACTATCTAACTAACTACATATACCTTCTACTGGCTAGGGTGGTAAGATCCTTCAGATTCCTGGAACTGTCGCTGACCTGAAAATGTTTGAGTAGAGGAGTGAGCCTACTCACTCAGTGAATAGTTTTTCATTTAACTATCACTAAACAACTCGTTAAGTTTATTATTCAGAATAATATACAAGAAATACTACACTGAGCAGTTCTAAAACAATATAATTGAAATAACAAAGAATGTAAATATTGCATCCAAAGAATAACTACTAGAAGACTATGCTCTAGTCTTCCTTAACTCTTTCATTTATAAGGAACTCTGTGAACCTATATGATCATATTTTAGCTTATGCCCTGATCTATGCAGTGTACTCTGTATAGAGACTCGCAGTGCACTACGGCCACACCGTACAAGACTTAGCGACACACCCGGGAAATGCTAAGTCTGACTTCTCGTCCTGGTCTGCACAGGACTCTCAGGCGCTCAAGGGCCTCACTGCACTCTCAAAAGAGTGTACTCTAGACTCCTCCTCTAACCTGAGTACACAGGCGTAGGGAGTCAACACTGGGTTACCACCAAAATTACTCAACCGGTTGGTGTTGGATAACCCTTCTGTCCTCGTGCCACCAGAATTACTCAACCGGTTGATGTTGGACACGAGTTTCACCCCTAAGGTGCAGACCTCTCAAAGGGGTTCTACGGTGCTCAGGGCACCTAAGTTTAACATTAACATTATGGGTACATTCTAGACAGAAATCATAACTCATTTAACATTTCTCACAAGGCTCACACGGCCTGCCATATCATATCATATAAAACATCATAGCTCATGTATTCAAACATATATCATGTCTGCCCAACAAGTATTCTCATTCTAACATTTCATACATATATGCATGATCTCAGTAACATCCCTTTCTAGGGCATGTCATATCTCATCACCTGCAAATCACGAGATATGTATTATGAAAATAAGAAACCCTGTAGTATATATATACCAACTCAAAGAGAATAAGCATGTAAAGTTAAATGCACAAGAAACATACAATTCAACAGTTAAGCATCACCACATCTCATACTGAGAATTTTGATATCAAAATACTTGATTCATTGTACACCCTATTCTTAGGGTTTCAGTTACCTCATTCACTTATCACATGGCAACACCCTATCCTTATATCATGCATGCAGGTAGATTTAAAATTCATAAATATCCCAAATTCAAGTCAATTTGGCACGTGCATATTGAATTCATTCAATTGAACATCTTAGTGCACTGCTAAGAGTAATTTACTTCACATATAAGAAATCATCTATACTGTTTCTATTCCAGTAATTGTATTAAGCACTTTTGGTTTCCATTGCACCAAATAAAATCATTGAACTGTTCTACATTGATCAGAAGCTGTTCTAGATCATGCATAATCATACAGAAGCAATTTATAAAATAAAATTCAAGTTTCATCAAATACTGATAAAACGCCTGATAACCACTGATATCAGTGCAAAAATGCACAGTTTACCGAAAAATTCCAACGAATGAGTTAAATGATGATAACTAAATGAGCTCCTACTCACCGTGATTTGGACTGTCCGGATTCGTCGAGAAATGTGCTCAGGGCCTATTTCTGGGCGAAATTTGGTTTCCTTCTATCTTTGGTATTTCAATTTCATGGTCCTGTAGCGTCAAGCTGCTTCACGATCAAAAGGTTGGCAGAGAACTAGCTAAGATCTCAAACGTGGCTGGGGGTTACGGAAACTCACCGGGACCTCAAGGTCGGATCTAAAGGTGGCAGTTCTTGCTGCTAGGCGCACCCTAGGAGGCACCCTTGCTGCTGCGCTCTTGCTGCTGCTGCAACTGCAGCTTGGCTGCCGGTCGCCCAAACGGCAGGGTGGGTTGCAGGTTGCTAACGGAAATAAAAAGAAGAAGAAGAACAAGGGTGGTCGGGGCCGAGCGCAACTAAGCATGGCTAAGGGATAATGGTCGCCGCATCAAACCTCCCCTATAGCAGCCGATCGAGCTTCTCCTCGCTGCTCCTTCACGCAGCAATTGCTGCTGCTAGGTGGAGTACTTGCTAGGGTGGGGAAAGGAGGAAAGATGGAGAAAGGAAGGAAAGAGGAAGAAGAAGAGGAGTACGGTGCTAGGCTAGATCGGAGGTAGGGCTCCCTGGATCGCCCAAAATCGCCCCTTCTGCTACTGAAATCGAGAGCAGGTCGGTGCCTGCTCAAGCGGCTGTTCGCGTGAAAGAGGTAAGGGTGGGAAGGAAAGAAAAGAAAAGAAAGAATAAAAAGCCAAAAACTGGAAAAATTACACTATAGGTCCAAGAAAACTAAAAATAGCATAAGTTTTGTCTCGAAGGTCCTTTTTGAATGATTTCTTTTGTAAAACTTCGATAACGGAATTCACTACAACCTCGAAGCGAGAAATCACAATTATCATCTTGTCACCACTGGTCAAGGCACCAATTACACCTGGAGTACTTATTCAAGTTAATTAACTTAATGATCATCATTGCTATAATCATTAATTACCTCAGATGATTCAATCTCAACTATTGATTCATCATGTAGTTTATATTGATTAACCATGTTGTTTAACAGGGTGCTTAGCACTAACCAATGTGCTTATTGATTTATCACAGAGTGGGTCATAACACATAGGCTGCTAAGGGACAAGCTAATTGCAAACATGTATAATTCTATGACAGATAGCATAGTTGTAAGACTATATGGTATTTTATATCTGGTAAGGTAGTATGGAAGTAGTGGGGATAAATGACAGTCTTTGGATTACTCTAGGTAAGGTGTTTGTGTAAATGTTATGGAGTGATAGACGGAAGGGTGGCTGATTCACATTAGGCTTGGAGGAATAGATTAAATTGGGATGGATTTTCAAACTCCAATAATGATGGTCAAAGATGTTGTATTTATAGGAGCAAGGTTAAGACAGAGGATATCAATTACCTTTTTATGGTGTTCGAGTGGAGTTTGATCAATAGGAAGTTGTATCTGAGAAAAGTGGTCTTTAGTATCTGAGCACTTTACAACATCTTTTGTTGAATAACAATCTCACATATTCTATATCCAATTGAATATGAAGTCACTCAATCATATCATTGATGGATTTTAAGGGGCATGCTTATAATTGGTTGAATGGACTTAGAGTAGTGGAACTGCCTTTTGGGACCTAGATCTTGTAACTTAATCTTGAGTTACTCAAGGTTTGTTATATTGGTGTGGTTGAGTACGTTCACTGGTTATCTGAGTTTCACGAATCCTAGGTGGTCAAATAATACAGTCGGGTGATCATGGAGCCTTCTTCATTGACATCATGAGATGCTAATGAAGTGAAGTAGGGTTCCATGAAAGTTTTATTGAGCGGTCGAATACATCCCGAATTGTAGTTGAATTCTGGTCAAATACTGGTCTCTTTTTGCAATCTACATAATGTCAAGAAGTATTAAGATCTAGATAGATTATAAAGACATTTATCATAGTTTTAAGGTAATAAGAAAACATATATAACCATGAGAACAAACAAAAATAGATTTGATGACCGAGTACCCCCTTCTTCTAGTCCATATAATTTTTTTTTCAGTGTATTTGTTATCCCTATCTTTATTGCTAATTGGTATGAAATATGAATCACTGAATCCACATATAAGTGGGTGTTCTTAAGTTAGTGAAGGATCCAAAAAGTGATATTAGGGGGGTTTGTGTCAAGCTAAGGGGTCATAAGGCACACTAGGGGGACTTATTTTAACTTAAAATATTGTCGAAGTTGGGTCCAAGTCACTAGAAACAAGTAAAGAAATAAATACTTGACCATATAAGAACATTATTCAATTGTAAGTTTTGAATAATTTTTTATGTAACGTGTTACATTTTACCATAAGTTATAAGTAAATGTTTAGTTTTGGATCTAGGGGGAGATAGAGCCCTCATAGCGCCCTAGATCCACTCCTGACTTAAATGCTTATAAATCAAGCGTGGTTGTGTTCACAAATATTCATTTAAAAGTTACTATGTCGATTAGATAGACTGTTGGCCCAAAATATTTAGGCTAACTTGATGGGTATTTTTGTTTTTTTTCTTTTGAAATACTTCTACTATTAGTTTTACTATGGTCCACTGGGATCCATTCAAATGATCCTCTATTGTGGTAATGGGAAGCAACTTGGGAGTATGAATGCTCCTTTAATGCTAAATATAAAAGTGTGAATTTATCATTAAAACATCATTCTTATTATCTTTAGTCATTCAAACTTTTTTCCATACTAGAACATGGACAAAGTGAAATCACTCCTTTACTAAAAATTTGAATAATAAAACATCCATCCCAAACATACTCAAAATGTATACTGGAATAGGTGTAAAATTTTCAAATCTTTATATAATGGTCTACAAAAGACCAAAGTGTATAGAAATAGATAAAAATAATTACTATATTCAATTTTCACAAAATATTACAAAATTCCATCATATCTCCCATATAGGGTTTACATAAAAAGTATAACATAAGGATCTAATAGAGGGAAATCTAAATGATATCAAGTTTTTCTCCAATCTTCAACTCGTTAATCTAGTTCATGTCTTCATGGCATGTCATCCAAGTCCTTCACCTAGGGTTGGAAGCATACCCCAGCAAGAATAAAAAAAAATAGATAATATCAACAAAGGATGGTATGTGCATACTAAAATATAATTGAGAAATTTTATGGATTAAAGGACATAGAAAAGTAAAGGCCTACCCAATCAAACCTAAAAGAAAAGAATCACAATAAAAGAGATAAGTAAGTGCAATGTATAAGAATAAATGATCCATGTGTTTCACCTGTGACAATACTAGACAATATAAACATGTAGGTAGGAAATGAAACATCTACAAAAAATAATGTGGGGTGAGCTGAAAGTGTATACATCCACTCAAAATATGGAGCGGGCATGAACTGTATACATCTACGTTGAGTAGGAAATACACATCTACTCAAAGTATTTTTGTATGTAGGAATTTTTAACATCCACATTATTATGTGAGAATGTTCACATCCACATAAAACAACATGTAACATTATACTAGAAGTCACGACATGATGCATATGAAATGAATAAACAAATATAAAAGAGAATAAGAAAGATGAGAACATCAAACAAAATAAAGTGGGATCAGAGGATCCATGCCAGAACATGATGTGTATATAACATCCACTACCAAGGTAGGCAATGAAGCACATATCACAAAATAATGTTCCACCATGAGCAAAGCATAAGAAAAAGACCAAGAGAATGTCCAAATATGATTGCAAGATTAGTAACAACATTAGGTGCTTCACATGAAGCATATTTTCCAAAAGAACAAGATATAGTGTAGGCTAATGTCCATAGGACCAAGAGAAAGAAGAAAATAGGTGAATTGCTTAAAAAGAATACTAGGGGATGCAAACATACTTATTACAAAAGCCCTAGAAACACTCTTCAACAATCTATAGTTGTTTCCAAGATCACTTTTTCCTGAGGTCTAATTACGCTCTGAAGAAGCAAGACATCAAGGAGAGGTTCCACAAACTCAAATCAGAAACCACATTCAGTGGTGGATGAAATGACGATGCAAGGTGAAATTGAAACTAGAGGAGATAATTTGGGTGTGTGTTTCATATGAGGATAGCGCATATTTATATGAATTTGATTTTCAAAGGGTGTGCGAGAAGTTGTTTTGAAAGACTTGAGGAACAAGTTTAGGAATTTCTAGAATTTTCTATATAGGTCTCCAGTAGGGTATGGATGCATGCAAAATTATAATTTTCAATCCAATACAACTCATTTCTCGAAGTTTCATTGAGAAATGAAAAATTATGTCTAAAATACTGAACATTGGTCTATGGTTATTGTTCATGCGGGCAGCGATGAATGTCGTTTAATACAACTTTCCAACTTTGTTCTTTAATGCATTAAACGTACAAAACTTTCTATAATTATTTGAGGGTCCAAACGAACTCCAAATAAACCTAAATTTGGTAGGATAGCTAATTTTGGAATGAGCAGTCCGATTTTGGCATTATTCTATTTTTTGAAGACTTATAATATTTTATTCAATTTTTTAAAATATTATCACTTATATACCCCTTTAATGAGTTAGAGGAATCTAAAAACTTTCTAGAAATATGAAACTAGACCTATAAGAAGTCGTAAATGTGATGAACATGGTTTTTCCATTAGTGAATTTTTTTCAGCATATTAGTGAATATTTTTATTCTTTAAATTATATTATCTCTCCTAAATTAACTTAAGTATTTATGATTGTCCAAATTAGTTGAAAATTTACCTATAGACTAATTTTGGCATGTAGATGTCGAATTTGAGATTTATTATCCCTTCTAGAGTCATTTAGTAATTTATTTAATATATTTGAGTCTTTTTCTTATTTTCTTTCCTAGTAAAAATAAAAATAGTTATGATTATGCAGATGATGTGAAACTTCACCCTCAAGCAAATGAAAACATATGAAACATGAATTGGCCATTAATTTTATGTCCTGGTATTATTTAATACATTATTTAATACTTCAGACTTTACATACTTTCTCTCTCCTAATCTACACATGTATATTAAATATTATCCGAATTACATGAAAATTCACCCAAATGCTATTTTAATGTGTAGATTATGAATCTAAAATTATTTTCCACTTTTTGAATCATTAAATGCATTATCTCATATGTTGAAGGAAAATCACCTTATATTTTCTAAATAAAATTGATATAATCATTATTATCCCAAATTTGTTAAACTTGGCCTTCAAGCATATCATATCCAAAGAAAATGAATCTAAAGTTATTCTTATCCAATAGTCTTTCTTTAATTGGATTTAGCCCATTATTCATTATTACCACTATTTCTCATATTAAATAATTCAATATCACATTACCTTGTTTAAGGAGTTATTATTTACTACTTTTTCTCATTTCTTGTTTCAAAAAGACCATAGAAAATTCTAGATCAATATTATTTTATCATTATTATTATCTATCTTCCAATTGTATCCCATATACACATTACAACCAAAAGGGTTATATATTATATTTATAATTTATCTCATGTGACATATTTTATGTATCCATTACTGGTCTTATGATTAATATGAGGGTATTATGTCATATTTTTTTCATGCATACATATTAGGATTATTTATTCACTCATTACATATTGTGGTTACCATTAACTACTTAGTATATCCTCAACCTTGTTTGGCTAAGCTCAAAGAACTAACAAGACTATATTCCAAGATATATGATCAAGGTCAAGAGATTGGGTTTTGATTAATTACAACACTCCACCCCTTAAAAAGATTTCATCCTCAAATCTAATAATTCATACTTCATAAACCAACTACTCTCCACCCCTTTAAATGTTCAACCTAATAAGCCAAGGTAAACAACATCACGGTACCATGGTCACTTATGCATCTTTTAATTGTGAATATTTTTGGGGTTTAAGTTTTCATGTATCCAACTAAAAAGTCATAACCAACTAGGGTTGAGCTTTAGGTCCTTGTGTCTTTAAACTAACAACCTTAAGGTTCACATAACAACCAAATGTCAAAGAGGATAGGTCAACTACACCTTTATATTATTCCACATATCCCTAGTCACCTCTTCATAGAAAAATCTACGATTAAGATTCTCTTTTAACTAATTCTAGGGTTTCTCTAACTAGGCTTCATAAATATTGTGACTCAGCTCCAGAAAACATCGAAAAAAATCTAGAAAAAATTATTTTTGTATATATAGTATTATAAGGAAAATAATTTGATGCAAAATTGTTTGCGATTACAAATTGAAATCAAGGCCCAAAATCAAAGTAAGAACCAAGTCACAATATATCCATAATATGATCTCCTTATCCTACTAGTACCTCATCCTGATCATCTAATTTTATTCTCAAGTCAAACCATATAGAATTCATATATATATATATATATATATATATATATATATATATATATTAACATTAACATATATAATGGGGTAAGATCACTTAAACCTCATCACATTAAGGTTTACTAATCATGATTATAATGTGAAACTTATATCATTCTTAAGAATAACATATTCTAGGGTGAACATCTCACCTAGAGGGCAACCATGCAAGGTAAGGGTTCTAATTAGGGAGATAAGGTTTGAAATAGTCAGATTCTAACTACCATGCGATCTGACACCATGTTGTAAAAGAGTGAAATCACCCCTTTACTAAAAATTTGAATAATAAAACATCCATCCCAAACATACTCAAAAGGTATGTTGGAACAAGTGTAAAATTTTCAAAGCTTTATATATTGGTATACAAAAGACCAAATTGTATAGCAACGAAAAAAATAATGACTATATTAAATTTTCATAAAAGGTTATAAAATTCCATCATATCTCCCATATAGGATTTACATAAAAGGTACAACATAAGGATCTAATAGAGGGAAATCTAAGCCATATCAAGTTTGTCTCCAAGCTTCAACTCCTTAAGCTAGTCCATGTATTCATGTCATGTCATCCAAGTTCTTCACCTAGGGTTGGAAGCATACCCCAGCAAGAAGAAAAAAATTAGATAATATCAACAAAGCATGGTATGTGCATACTAAAATATGATTGAGCAATTGTATTGATTAAACTACGTCAAAATAAAAGGCTTCACATAGAAACGTAAAGGACTATCCAATCGGGCATAAAAGAAAAAAAATCACAATAAAAGAGATAAGTAAGAGCAAAGTATAAAAATAAAGGATCCTTGTGTTTCATCTATGAGACTACTAGACAATATAAACATGTATGTAAGAAATAACACATCTATCAAAAATAATGTGGGGTGAGGGGGAATTGTATACATCCACTCTAGATATAGAGTGGGAAGGAACTATTACATGTGCCCTGAGTAGGAAATACACATCTACTCCAAGTATTTTTGTATGTAGGGATTTTTAACATCTGCACTATTATGTGGGAATGTTCACATCCACACAAAACAACAAGTAACATTATACTAGAAGTCACCACATGATGCATATCAAAAGAATAAGTAAATATGAAAGAGAATAAGAAATATGAGTACATCCAAAAATAAAGTGGGATCAGAGGATCCATGTCATCACATGATGTGCATATAAACATCCACTACAAAGGTGGAAAAAGAAGCACATATCACAAAATCATGTTCCACCACGAGCAAAGTATAAGAAAAAGACCAAGTGAATGTCCAAATATGATCACAAGATCAGTAACAAAATAAGGTACTTCACATGAAACATATTTTCCAAAAGAACAAGATATGGTGTAGGCTAATGTCCATAGGACCAAGAGAAAGAACAAAATAGGTGAATTGCTCAAAAAGAGTAATAGAGGATAAAAACATACCTTAAACCAATGTTTTAAAAATACTCTTCACCAATCTAATTGTTTCCAATATCACTTTTGCTTGAGGTCCAATTACGCTCCGAAGAAGCAAGACATATGGGAGAGTTTCCGAGAACTCAAATAAAAAATCAAGTTCAGCGGTGGATGAAATGAGATACAAGGAGAGTCTTTGGGTGTGCATTTCATATCAGGTTAGGGTCTTATTTATATGAATTTGAGTTTCAAAGGGTGTGCAAGAAGTTGCTTCAGAAGACTTGAGGAACAAGTTTAGGGGTTTCTAGAATTCTCCACATAGGTCTTGAGTATGGTATGGATGCATGCAAAATTAAATTTTCAATCTAGTGCAACTCATTTCATAAAGTTTCATTAAGAAATGAGAATGTTATGCCCATAATACCTGACCTTGGTCCGTGGTTACTGTTCATGCAGGCTGCGATGAATGTCATTTAATACAAATTTCCAAATTTGTTATTTTAATGCATTTAACGTACAAACCTTTCTATAAGTATTTGAGGGTATAAACAATGTCCATGAAAACCTAAATTTGGTAGGTTAGCTAATTTTGTGATGAGCAGTCCAATTTTGGCATTATTTTATTGTTTTAAAAGCTTATAATATTTTATTCAACATTTTTATATATTATCACTTATTTACCCCTTTAATGAGTTAGAGGAATCTAGAAACTTTCTAAAAATATGAAAATTGGCTTATAAGCAGTACTAAACGTGATGAACATGAGTTTTTTAATTATTAATTAAATTTCTAACATATTATTTAATATTTTATTCTTTAAATTATATTATCTCTCCTAAGTTATGTAAAATATTTAAGATTGTCTAAATTAGTTGCAAATTTACCTATAGGCTAACTTTGGTATGTAGATTTCGAATTTGAGATTATTATCTCTGTTGGAGTCATTAAATATTTTATTTAATATATTTAACTCTTTTTCTTATTTTCTTTCTTAATTAAAATATAAATAGTTATTATTATGCAAATTATGTGAAACTTCACCCTCAAACAAATTAAAACATATGAAACATGAATGGGGCATTAATTTTATCTCTTGGTATAATTTAATATATTATTTAATATTTTGAACTTTTACTTACTTTGTCGCACCTAATCTACACATGTAAATTAAAGATTATCCAAATTACATGAAAATTCACCCGAAGGCTACTTTTAATGTGTAGATTATGAATCTAAGATTATTTTCCACTTTTTGAGTCATTATATGAGTTATCTCATACTTTGAAGGAAAATCACATTTTCTTTTCTAAATAAAATTGATATAATTATTATCCCAAATTTGTTAAACTTGGTCTTCAAGCCATATCATCTCCAAAGAAAACGAATCTGAAGTTATTCTTATCAAATTAGTCTTCCTTTTATTAGTTTTAGTCCACTATTTATTATTACCGCTATTTATCATATTTATCTTATTTGGGGAGTTATTATTTATATCTTTTTCTTGTTCCTTGTTTCAAAAAAACATAGAAAATTCTAGATCAATATTATTTTATCATTATTATTATACTTCTTACAATTGTATCCCATATCTACACATTATAACCAAAAGGATTATATATTATATTTATCATTTATCTCATGTGACATATTTTGTGTATCCATTATTGGTCTTATGATTAATACAAGGGTATTATGTCATATTTGTTTTCATCCATACACGATAAGGTGATTTATTCATGCATTATATATTATGGTTACCATTAATTACCATTAGGTATATCCTCAACCTTGTTTGGCTAAGCCCAAAGAACCATGATGGCTATCTTCTAAGACATTTGATCAGTGTCAAGAGGCTAGGTTTTGTATGTCATGAAAGTTTTTTGTCCAATAGATGACGAATGTAGGAGTTGAATACAACCATGCATGTTAAAGACAATTAACATTCTTGCTCACTATATAAACCACATATGAAATTACAACACATCCTCATAGTTTTGTTTTCATCATGTTTGTTAGCCTATAACTTGAAATGTCATCTAACATTATCAAATATGAAGTAGGCTTAGAATGTAATTTGTGTCTTCCTATTATCATGCAAATATATGATCAATTTCGAAGTCATCAGAGGTTTATTGAAAGGTTTTTTCTAACTTCCATACAATGCTTTGTTTGTATAATTTTCATGGTTCCTATGAGTTGTCCATCAAAATAGTACAACCAAACAATAACAACATGACCAAAAACAATAATAACAAAAGGTGTGGAATGGATTCAAGGCTTCAATCAAAGAGCATCCATTTGTTGTATATTTTCTCTAGTATTCTGAGTGATATACTATTGGCTACATGAAATGAGATAATTGTTACTTGTGGATGTGTGGTGAAGCAATTTGTCATGTTGTATGCTACAGTTAAAGTAAGCTTAAAGAAACTCCTTCAAGTGTGTAGTATGTACGTCGACTTGTAGTTGATGGGTTATTCGATATGATTTCATTCACTTTCTAACTTGAATTTGCTTTTATATTGAATTGGATTGAACACTAATATATGGTTGATGTTTAAGATTTGAGAGAATGGTGGTTTACATGTTCCTAAATTATATTAGCAATATTTATGACATTTTCTTGGCTTCATATGCATGTGTTATTTTCCATATTATGCTCTTCTAGCCATATTGTATCCATGTAACTTTGGCCACATTGTTTCATTCCTTTCCATCACAAGATCAAGTGTGTTGAGTAAAAGATTTCTTATTTTTTCCGTGTATATTTTCATATTCTTTATTATTTGGTTCATGAAACATATATTAACCTTAATGTATCCATTCCATATTGTTTAGTTTGGCCACATAGGGTAAAATATGGTTGTAATGTGACTGATTGTGATCAACTTAGGGATGAAATCAAATGGTTCACTAAGAAAATCCATCATCTTGTATGTGCTACATGAAATTATGTCCAACATCCTCTTTAGTTGATGGAGGTTGGAATGTGAACCAAAAAGAGATGTAGGACATATATCTCATGATCCAAGAAAAACATTTTAACACCAGTAAGACCTTGACCAAACAATTTGTCCTGGAAGTTGGCTAGAACATCCATAAAGACTTCTACATTGGGCTCCTAGTAGACCTAATCATATTCTCCCTAAGTTACCCAGGTTTGATAAAGGAATATAATCCACTAAAGGTAACACAATGGTGGACAAGACACATCTTCTCTCCACTTTGAATATAAGTAATTATAGGGGAGAGGATGCACTACAAGTTTAAGAGAGCCAACTTATGTATGCCTCTTGCCAACATGTGCATTCATGACCAAGGAAAGCTTCTCTTCATAGAGGAGGACTTGAGATCAATTAGAATACTACTAAATCAAATTTTGGAGGGTTTACAATTGACACAAAATTAGTTGGAAAACCTCAAGATGGTTAAGGAAGAGTCATTGGGTCAAAATGAAACTAAACATCATAGAAAATTAGTGAATTCGTGATAGAGTCGACACTTTATCAACACAAAATCTGTCTAGTTGAGCATTACCAACAAGAATGGGATTATCCATGAAAAAATGAAGATTCTAGGAAGTCATTAAATGGCATATAGTTTCTACGTTATGTGACCTACATTAATTGAATAAAGATCTACTTGGAATCTTTATCCTATGTCTACATTTGTTTGAACTGGAATGGTTGTTGGATGAAGATTTCATGAAATCTTCAGCCAACACATAATGTTAGGGAAGATAGAAGTTATCATCAACTGATGATCTCTTTAATAAATTTTAATTTGTGGGACTTACTATATTAGGACTATGTTTAGTTAGCTATAATTTTGTGAAGATTCTTCAAACAACATAGATAATTGAAAAGATAGAATTTAATGGTCAGATTAATAACTTAAGAAATTTTCAATCGAGTGGCATTTCAAAGAAAGGGTTACGCGAGTACTCTAAAATTTCCTCAAATGATATGATGTTAGTTACAATGCATACAAGCAAGCATTCTTTACATCAAAGATTTTAGTATACATCTTTCCAACCATGAATCCAATCCAACGTTGGGTCTGCCTTAACTGTATTTCAAATATGGTCTTTCCATGTAGGGAAAATGGAGTGTGTTTGAACAAGTGAATCATATTGTGTAGCTTCATTACACATACATAAATGGAATGATTAATTCGTTTATCAAAATATAGGAACCGAAAATTTAATCCTCTGGATCAATAGAGATAACAAAGAACAACTTTGGGGATTGGTTACCAAATATCAAATTCAAAAGAAAAGGTTCAAATAAATTCATAATTTTGGTTATTAATATCTATACACTTTAAAAGCTAACATATTTTATAGTAAAGTATTAAATTTAATAAAATATTATGCAATTTATTTATTTAATATCATGATGTATATATTATAGAATACTAGTTATATTCTTATCTTTCCCACTGCAGAATTGGATCCAGTTCAAGGTGTAGTAGAAAGTTAGAATTTGAGTCTGACTTGATTTTCCTTTCTTATACAAACCCAGATGATTTATAACACAAAGAAAACAAAAATCCACTTTTTGAAACCCCTAATATGAGAATATATGTGTTGACATATATAATAGGAAATGACCTTCTTGCATATGTCTTTTTTCAACCTCTTACCTACTTGTTCTTTCCTTTTTGTCCCTATCGCTTTTAATCATAGACTGCATTTTAATAATGGTATTGTATGATAATGAAAATTGGCAACACATATAGAATACATATGTGTAGGGTTGTTAAAACCTTATCCTAACTCGTGAACTCAACCCTTCCTAACCAAGACAAAGGTTTCACAATTTTTGACATGTCAATCTAGGATGGTCTAGGTTTAAAATTTGTCTTCTAAATTGCAACATGCCTATTTGAAGAAAATCAACAGAATAATGCATGTTCTAGTAAGGGAAAATAAGTATCTAAAAAAGAAATTACATACTAATTTGATAGTAAATCTACAATACCATTTTTTTTGTTTCCAATTGATTTAGTTTAATTTTATGGCTATTATAATATAATATAAATAATAAAATATGATTAGACATCATGTAATTAAGTGTAGTTTCATAATAAACACTTCTTTTAATGAATATTGATTCTGTGTGATTCTACATTGGGAAGTTATGAATCGAATCACTAACATAGAACCTACCTAAAACAATTGTTTTACACCCTATCTTGTAGATATTTTATTTAAATTAAGAAGGGAAAGTAAACCATTTATGATTTAGTTATTTGTATTTTATGTCAGGGTGTCTATAAAGTCAAACTTTTTATATACTGGAATGATATTATGCAACAATTTCTTTCTTTATCACCCAAGCGTGTAACTCATTTGGTTACAAATGAAGAAAAGCGGAAGGGCCCAATACCACTTCAACAATAATTTAGTACATAGAGAAGGCAAGGAAAATGCTATAAAGTAGGAATATACATCACTAAGATCTCTCCATATATACTACCCTAGTACTCAAGTGTACTAGGAATCCAGTTCCCCAAAACGAATAGATTCATGTATTTCCAGATATTGTAAAGAATAGTTAGAGTACATCCACAATTCTTCATTATAAAATATCAAAATGATTATTTGACCAAGAAAAAATAAAAAATTTCATGTCTACAAGATCCCAAATCTTAATAAAGAACATTCCACTAAAATAATATATGTAACATTCTGATTTCTCTTTCTTACAAGGTGAGCAATATGGAATAATATAGACACCTTTCTCCTCAAATTATCAATAGTAGAAATGCATCTAGAGAAGACATTCCACGCATTAACCTTGAATCTAGAAGGACTTCTTATAACAACCCCCACTCTCGAGTATATCCCAATTAAGGTGGGAAACAAAGTTGAGAGCCCATACCTAAACTTTGAAGATTCATTTATAACAAACAATAGATAGGAGTAAACTATTTCTATTTGTTGAACATGAAATGGTTACAAATGTTTAAAGAATAATCCTTAAAAGGAGTTACATGAATTTTAGAAGGAAAATAATATATACATGAAAAGAAGTACTAAGACTATCTATATATTCCTCCTTTTGATAATACCTTATGATCTTCATTGTATTCTTCTAAATTCCATAGCTTCATGGAATTAAATATTGGCAGTTACCTAAAACTCGACAAACAAATGAATCTATCAATATATAGTAATACTATGTTATGGGTGCATATAGAAGTGTGCATGCACATATATATTTAACAATAATATAATTGCACATATGAACTTGTATTTTCATTACATATTGTTACCCATAATTGGTATAGCTTCTTAGCTGTAATCACTATCCATAATTGGAATTATGTGTATTACTCCTTGATGAGTGTTACCTTGGATTAAAAATTCCATATTTAACAATATGTGATATACATAGGGCATTATAGTTGAACTAAAACTAAAGGACCATTCAAGAAGTTTATTTCATCAAACATCGAGAAATACTTGATAATCATGAGACTTCAATATATACGATACTCCTAAATAATCACGTACCTTAACTAAAGAACATGTGAATTAGTATCTTCATATACTTTATGAAATCAAAGATCCCTTGTATATTCAAGTAATCCACAATCAATCAACATTATTTGAAATATGCCTACTTCCAATGTGACACCATTGTATCCATGTGACAATGATAAAACCTAACATAGGTCCAAAACTAGGGTTTAAGGTCATATTGGGTTTGATATTAGGATTAGGTATCTATTATAATGATTATGTTAGGATCTAATTATATTCAAGAATATCAAGTACTATCAAAAAAATAAATGGACTTACTGGATTGAGCATTATATTCATCATACATAGGGTTTACATGCATAAATACTTTATATTCATGTGTTACCTACACTTTTTCAACTAAATTATGCCTAGCTATGTAAGCCATTTTATTTAGATTCTATACATTTTTTCTAATAAATTTGATATTTAATATGATTATCATCAGAACTATGATGTCATTTCTTAAATTAAAAGCAGTTAGTTATATATTGGCCAATCATAACATGCCATGTCATTACATAAAGTATTGTTTTATTAGCCATGTTGCTAGCCCCAACTAATGGGATTACGCCACATCATAGGTCTTCTTCACAAGGGCTAGACTCTAGTTAATGGAAAAAGACTTTAATGTTATTGTGCAATGAACTTGATATATCACACACTCTAGGTTACTTCAGCATTCTTACCTCAGATATTGGCTCCCTTCGTTATTCACCACACAACCTTCTATCACTTCGCCATGTCAGGCTAACTATGTGTTGACTCACTAATTGAGGCTACAAATGATTCTTATTAGGCTTCCATTGTCTTTGACCAACCTTGTTGGGGCCATTCATATTGTTTGGTAGGTCACACGATGGCTGGAGCTAGCCTCCACAGGTCTGTCTAACCGAACATGAAAGAGATATTAGGAGGATGACGAACTACCTATTTTGGGTTGACTTTAGGGCTAGATCTCCACTACTAGAACCTAATAAAGCTTCAATGACTGTGGGAACACTATAAATTATCTTCTCCTCTTTAGGTTAGGGCACATATGATTGGGATTGTTGAAAACCATCTCAACTTCAGGAAGAATGGTTCAAGATCTTTTACTAGAATTGATGGTATATTTCTCTTGTCCTCGCCTCAAAGCATCTCTAGGACATATTATATATGCAAGGGATTAGGTATAATTTCCACAAAGATTATCCCTATATCCCCGATTTATCTTGAGTTTTGGAATTATCTCTCTTGGAGATAATATTCATTTAACCACTTGTTGAGTTTGTTGGAATATCAAAAATCAAACATAGTTCATTTATAAATTGAATCTTCAAAATATAATGACTTGGTGATGAAATTTAAGAAAGGTAGCTTGTCACAAAGAAAGACATCTATTCAAATCAATGACATTCCCAATGCAAGAATTTGATTATTAAATTCTATAAAAACGATCCCTAATTATAAGAGATATATGATCGACTTTTGTTAAGTCATCAAGTGTTTTGCCAAATTTGTTAATCACTTATTCATATTTTGATATTTCGTCATGGATCAATTTAGAATTATCTTGGTTAGTTTGATATGTTGATCACTCTTCAATGTATAGTTTTGTATCTTAAAATCCCTCAATACATTACTTGTGTATATAAGAAGCTCTAGTTGCTTTCTCTCACTCAAAAGTGACCTTTAGCACCTTACATCCATATTTGGGTAACAATAGTTATGAACATAGTATAAATCTATTTTAATTTGGTAAATTTGTCTGCATATCTATGTCAAATTCACTTATCATCTTGATTGACACTTTTTATCATTTTACTAATTCGGTGACCAGACTAATTGTCACACACACATCCCACGATTTCCACTAATCATGAGATTAGGGCATGACTAGGAGGATTGCACTTAATACAAAGTTCACTCCTGACTTTTCTTCTATATTCAAACTCTTTGTTTTATCACATTCAATCACATAAACAAACTTTACAAGAGTTTTAAACTTTTATTATTCTAATATGATCTCAACATTAATGATACAGATACATACATTCATTTCATTTCTCACACTTCGATGTACATACGACATGATAATCTGATATATTCTCTCTTATCAAGGAAACAAAGATACAAAACATTATTTATAACTCTCTCACATCTATACTAGGACCTAGAGTGACAACGACCAAATGAACATAACTAATCTCATACTCAACTCATGTGGTAGATCTACTCTGATGCTTTGACCCTCTTCAAGTCCATGAGGTTTCCCTAAAAATTTTGAGTAGAGGGGTGATCCTACTCGCTCAGTGAATGAGTACTTCAAAGAAACAATCTAAAGCACCGATATAATTACTGATATACCTTTGAGCAACTGATATTAATTATAAAAACAGTAATTACTACACTGAGCATATCTAAAACAATACAGTTAAAATAGCAGAGAATATAAATATTGCATTTAAAGAACAACCACTATGAAACTATACTTAAATCTTTCTTAACTCTTTTTATTTATAAGAAACTCTTTAAACCTATATGATCATATTTTAACTTCTTCCTTGATCATATGCAGTGTATTCTACATATGAAGACTCATTGTGCACTATGATCTCACCGTAAAGGACTTAGCTAAAAACCCACGAAGCTAAGCCTACAACTAAATTTGAGACTGCTTGACTCGAACCATCATGTCTGACTAAGGTGGCTAGTCAGCTGGCCTTTAACTAGACCTCTCCTTCTAGGCTGAGTAGACAGGTGAAGGGTCTGAGATGCTCTGTGGGCCTCATCTTGGTATGCTCTATGGGTACCTCTGGGTTACCACCGAGATCTCCAGTTCATGTTGGTAACCTATCTTCTATTAGGAGACTTCCTCAAGGGCTTCACCTCCCCGCACGCTTTGTGGGTGCGTTCCGATCCCCATATACTAGTCGCTGCCAGGGTGGATCGTTTCCTCCCTACAGTGTAGACATCCGTAGGGAATCTACGGTGTACAGGGAACCTATGTCTATTATTTTATTATTCTTGGAAAGCTCTTACTATATTGTATCTCTCTCTTACTTATTCTTGACTCTGGTATCTCTATGGTATCGAGCCTATTCATCTGAAGCTTATAAATACGACATTTACTTTCTTACTTTACATGGCAATGCAGTATATTTAAAACACTGTAATATTCTAAGTAATCATCATACTATACATACATGCTGACTAAAATTCTTAAATAAACAGAATACATGTCAACTTGGCACTTTATACACTAGAATCATGCAATTGAACTGTTAAGAATCACCACATATCATACTAAGAACATTGAAATCACAATACTTGATTCATTGAACACCCTATCCTTAGGGTTTCATTTACCTCATTCACTTATCACATGGCTCTCATAAGGATTTCATATGCCATAAACATTCACTGAATAAAAACTGCTTAAATCATATACAATCAATATATGTATGAAACCTTGGAACTGAGCTGAATTTAGGTTTACATGCCATTCACTGAGATTTCATGCATCAAGAATAAAATTGAATGAATAAAGTGTATCATGTCAAGAAAATCCCTTCAAATGGATTCAAGATATCTATTCGTAAATATCCAACTTTCCTCACATCTAGGGTTTCACCCTCTTTACTGAGATATCAAACAAACACTATTCACCTTAAATGAAATCCAAGATAGTATCTGACATATGTGTACTATGAATTTCGATAAATAATCATTCATAACCAAGGAGATCTAGATAAACAAATTTCTCTATTTAATTATATAGTAATTTCAGTCATAGAAAAATTCCCTATATTTCAGTTTACTCTTATAACCTCTGTGAATACTTAGGGAATTCTCATTAGGATGTATTGTATACATTTCTAATATAATTTATTATCTGAAATTCATCCAAATAGAGGAAGATTCCATTTCAAATAATTTTGCAACAACTTAGATCAAATAGACAATTCAGTGTTCGTAGTCCCATACTAAGAAATTAAGGTTTATGGATGATTTATTCGTGCAATATAATGTTTAAAGGAAGTTCCTACTCACCCTAAGGTGTGAAAACACCTTAAAAACGCAACTCATCCCTGAAAATCTTGATCTCATATCAAATCCCTAGCAATTCACCCAATTCTTCTTCCTTTCAACTCAGAAACCCTAAAAATGAGGGATTATGAAGAAAGAGTGAGAAAAGGGAAAATTTTGATGCCATTTTGGATCAAATCAGGGTAGGGACGGAATCTTGACATGTGAGAGAACATTCACCACGAAAGGCTACACAAATAGGCTAAACTTATGTGATTTCATCATATCTCAGATAGAGAAACCCTAAATCAACAATTCCACCTCTTTCTCCTCTCAAACCCTAACTCTCCCTCTCTCTCTAGGATTTCATTTCTTTGGAATGAATCACGAATTATGAGAGCTTCTAGTGTGTTAGGTTGACCATATATAGAAATTGAGCTTCTTGGGTCAATTGCACATTGACCCCTCACTATACTTTCTCTTATTTGAGCTGAATTTTCTTTTATAAAATTGTTACTGTAATTCGTGTATTCCAGAGATCAAACCTTCTCCAAAAATTATGAAAATTTATCACGATGTCTAAAATGCACTTTTAGAGATCTAGTAAAATTATCAGATTATTAGGAGTTACCAATAAATAATTAAAAATCAAATGATATACTAATGAATAACATTATGTCAGCATGGTCGGTTGAAGTATATCTCGACCAAGAATAACTTTTAAAGAACATCCAAATATTCTAAAATTTTTCCCTAAAATGAATGATTGAGTGATACATATTATATCCAAATTTGAGTTCAATCATATTACACATAAAATACTAAAAATAATTTAGTGAGACACTATCTTATCAAATTATGTATTCATATATCATCAAAACCCAAATTTGGGCTGATTAGGGTTATATTTCTCAAACCCTAATTTCTCAAAGTAAAAGCACACTTAAAGTTCTTATTAGGTTTAAAACATCATAATTGAATTATCATCATTAATTAGATTTAAGAAATGATCAATCCAATTAAGCATGTAATCATCTAGGTAAACCCTAATTTACCAATTAAGCTCATATGTGGTCATAACAATTCTCCCCCCCCTAAAAAGGTTTCATCCCCAAAACATAAATATAGAAGCAAAGTACTTTCAAGGTTTATTTTAAGCTTCTGATATCTTACATGTCATTATATTCTTATATTTCATACTTGAATGTATCTTTCAACACTAAGTCCTTTATTTCTTTTCTAATCACAACATGTTTGAAATAGTTCTCAATGATAACAAACAAATTCTCTATGATACAATCAATCATAGGATAGAGAGATAAACAACCATTTCAAAATTTTAATACTCTCGAGGTGTTAACTCAACATTGAGAATATGATCCCACTATCTCAATTCATACATCTCAATATGTACTATTGTCATGTATTACATCTAAGTCACAAAAGAGAGTTCACCATCTTTTTTTGAATTTTTACTATTATGCTACTCAAATAGCCAAACAATTTTGAGTTGAAAGACTAGATTCTACAAAAATTGTACAATACTACTCACTGCATCCCCATTGGATCATGGATGCATAAGGTGAAGCATCACCATCACAACTCATACTATTCTCAAGTATGAACCCACACATAATTCAAGGTGTAACCATCATGTTGTAGCATACTAGGGTTTCAACAACGGTAACAGAGTACTTCATGATTGTATTAGTCATTCAAGGACTATTCATACCCAATTACCATCACTGAGTTATATTAGAGCTAGGTATAACAAGCTATACATCATTAGGGTAACATATCAACACAATATGATTATCATCCCTTCTATTAATATGATTGAATAGGTAAGACTACCTTATTAATGGTAACCCTCCATTTGTTCCATCATCATTCAACCCATATCACCATACCAAAATTGTGCAATACTAAGATAGATTACTCGTATGAATAACTACAACTATCAGACACCTTTAGTTAACATATTGTTTGCACATGTACACTAAAATCATATGTAGAACCAATTTAAATCCCTTAATATACCTTCAACACATTATACTTATAAAAACAAATTCACATATTACTAAAAGCCATTGTTTTCTCTTATCTCTCTCTTCATTCATTACTACTTATTTTTTGCTACTTATCCTTCTCATTTTAATCATTTATATTAAACATCCTTAAAATTGAAACATACAAGGTATGGATAGATTATTCATCATTCTTTCTATCACTGCAAGAATTTATTTCATATCACACTTCACTCATATTGTATTTTTCCTTTTGTTCAAAACACGCTTCTTATATTTCAAATATATTTCTTATCCTTTACTCTGAATCATTTCCATATTGTCTATCTACCTTTCAGATTAACTACCTTTAAAACCTGGATTACTATCAATGCTAGTTTACTTCTCATAGTGAAAATTTCATGATTTTATTTTATAGAGATGCTAGTATTCAAGGTCAAATCACTAGTAATATCCCTTGAACTACTACAACTCTAAACATTCTAGGTTTTGGTCCTTATCCGTAGCATGACATTATTGTGATGTGACTTTGCTCCCTTAATTTGCAATTCAAACTTTCAATCTCACAAGTTTTACTAAAGTCTTCCTTATCTTATCAATTGAAATTCCTTTATCTTACTTGGCCATTCATATAGATTACATTCTCAATTTACCCTACTAGAGTTTCATCACCATATTGTGTGTCACTATTACATTCACTAGATGTCTCTACCATGGTGGCTATGCATCATATATGATTCATTTTCTTATCACTTCATTCCCACCTTGCTCTCATTAAGGAAGATATTAAGGAGAAGATGATTCTGCGACTTAGAATTCTTATATTTCAACATTCCCTTAATACATTTCTCATATGAAGGTTTAATTAGTTATTAATAGGGATACTTGACTAATTAGCACTTGCTTGAATCTCACAACCTCTTTCTTTTATAATCTATATTACTCCATCATGTTTCAAACCCTTCCTTACTTTCCATAATCCTCATACCATATACTACTCTTCCACCTGTCATCTTTAACTTCTAATTTTTCCTTATGATCATGTTGCTTATTCATGTGTATGACATTGTATACCATGTTGCATATATTTCTTTTTATCCTTATACTAATATGAAGTTGAAATTTTAAATCAATAATCTCTCTACTAATTTCAACTCATGTTTAATACATTACATATCCTTCATTTTAAATCAAACGGCTCATTCATGGGTGAAACTTAGTATCTCTTTCAATCAAGTTTTTCCCTCCTGAATATAGTCTACCTTTGTATGACTTATTCATTGGTTAAGCTACACTTTTGTTCTTATTTTAGAAACTAGTTTTTTGTTCTATAGAGACTTGGAATCCAAAGGTAGTAAGTATGAATGTATTAACTTCACAATAAAGGTATACATTACATGCTCTCAATTATATCATAACCCTCATTCCTTAATCAGGCTCATCATTTCCAACATTTATCTTTGTTTTAACTTAGTTTCTTATCCTAGTGTTATGATTTACATGTTCAACTAATTCTCTTTACTTTAACTCTTCTGAAGGCTCTTCACTTATATTTACTTATTGTCTACTTAACTCTTTTCTTGTATTTTCCCTTTGCTTTGGAGTACATAAAACATTGTACTCAATTATATAGTCCATTCCTCATGATTGATTCTTACTATCTTGTCCCTTACATACTTTTCTCATATTATTTTTTCATATTTAAAGTACATATAATACTAATCATTAAACTTAATATGAACCTTATGTCGTGTTCATTTATTCCCAATTAAGGGTTTCTCATATGAGGCCCCAAAGTTGAATCTCAGATATCTGTTCTAACTGATTCTTAGCTATTCTAAACTTTCCCATATGTTTCAACATCTTAGGGTATGTACATTCTCACTATTATGTGGGTCTAATTTATCTAGAGTCTACTGTTATTATATTATTAATAGGAGTCATTAGATCCCAGTAACGCATCCTGCCAGCCGGACCAGGCCGAACCTGTAGTCCTGAAGCCAAGAGCTACTCAAGATTAACCAACTCCTATTAATCTCAAACATGTGGAAAGAATATCCACTTAGGGCAAACTCATTTAAACATAACTTCTGGTCTACTTAATACAAACAATATAAACAATGACTGAATCACTTCATGACACACAAGAATATAAAAGAACCATATATATTCTATAAACTGATAATCTGAATTCATATATAAGAGCATTTCTATTGCTTTCCAATCAAAGAAGAAATATAAAGAAAGAGTTGTATCACATTCCATGTTTAATCTCTTACTCATGTATTACTTTAGGTCTCCTAACCCTAATATTTCTAGGGTTTCTCTCTGGCCTATTCTCCCACTGCATGCATGGCCAGGGCATCCAGAGAAGAATAGACACAATAGGTTGATATTGGTCAATATAAGTATTCAGATATCAGGCCAGGGTATCCAAATACTCAAATCCCCAAAGCTAACATCATAACATCTCCTATCTGCCATACTTATAACTCTATTTTTCTATCCTATGGTCCCTAGCAACTCAGCCTAAGCACTGATACCAAAACTGTCATGCCCACATCCCACGATTTCCACTAATCATGAGATTAGGGCATGACTATAAGGATTACACTTAATACAAAGTTCACTCCCGACTTTTCTTCTATTTTCAAACTCTTTGTTTTCTCACATTCAATCACATAAACAAACATTATAAGAGAATTAAACTTTTATCATTCTAATATGATCTCAAAATTAATAATACACATCCATCCATTCATTCCATTTCTCACACTTCCATGTACATACGACATGATAATCAGATACATTCTCTCTTATTAAGGAAACGAAGATACAAAACATCATTTATAACTCTCTCACATCTATACTAGGACCTAGAGTGACAGGGACTGACTGAACTTAACTAATCTCATACTTAACTCATGTGGTAGATCTACTCTGATGCTTTGACCTTCTTCAAGTCCATGTGGTTTCCCCAAAAATTTTGAGTAGAGGGGTGAGCCTACTCGCTCAGTGAACGAGTACTTCAAAGAAATAGTCTAAAGCACTGATATAATTACAGATATACCTTTGAGCAACTGATATCAATTATAACAACAGTAATTACTACACTGAGCAGATATAAAACAATACAGTTAAAATAATAGAGAATGTAAATATTGCATTTAAAGAACAACTACTATGAAACTGTACTCAAATCTTTCTAAACTCTCTTTATTTATAAGAAACTCTTGAAACCTATATGATCATATTTTAGCTTATTCCCTGATCATATGCAGTGTACTCTACATATGAAGACTCGTAGTGAACTACGATCTCACCGTACAAGACTTAGCTTAAAACCCCGGAAGCTAAGCCTAGAACTGAATTTAGGTCTAGTTAACTCGAACCGTCACGTCTGACTAAGGTGGATAAACAGTTGGCCTTTAACTAGACCTCTCCTTCTAGGCTGAGTACACAAGCGGAGGGTCTGAGACTCTTTGTGGGCCTCATCTTGGTACGCTCTGTGGGTACCTATGGGTTACCACTGGGATCTCCGGTTCATGTTGGGTAACCTATCTTCTCTTAGGAGACTTCCTTAAGGACTTTGTCTCCCCACATGCTCTATGGGTGCGTTCTGATCCCCGTATACTAGTCACTGCTGATAACACCAGTTTTTGTGATGTTTTTGCCCTTTATTTTGTTATCAAAACTGCCCTTTTCTGCTATTTTCCTCTCTTTTATTAGCATTTTCGCAATAATTGGCCAAGCAATGATCTTAATCCAATTTTTCCATCTTTTACAGAGTTTTTCCTCATTTTGGTGCAATAAGGCCGTCCCGGCCCACAAATAAGTCCAAGTCTGTTTCGGCCTACCTGACGCCCGATACAACCCCTGCCCGACAGGGTAGAACGACACAATGACGCACGACAAAGGGATGCCGTGCAAGAAGAAGCAGACGGACGACGCGCCTTCTACCCGACAGGGAGCCCAGCTCACCTCGACAACCGAGCTTGTCGGGCGACACAACCACCCACCGACAGGTGCACCGCCCGTCACGTGTCTGATAGTCAACACCTCTGCGCCGAGCGATACTTGTATCGGCCGTCCAACGACCCGCGCATAAGGGGGCCACGTGGCGCTTCGAGCACCATAACTTCTCCCCAACCAGCTGACTATAAATAGCAGCTACAGGAAGACGAAGGGACAAGTTCGGACAGTTGGGAGCTAGAGCTATCTTCCGAGGAAACTGCGAGAGAACAAGTATCGTGCCCCAGTGCTTGTCTCGGGCGACACTAGGTGAGCTTTTCCTCATCCCGAGAGGGAGGGGATAGTTCACTTAGGACCGTATCGGGCGACACTGTGGGCCGATATCGGCCGACGTAGATGAGCGACACAAGTGCCCGACAGTAGAACGCGTAGCTCCTAGCCCGACACGATATCGAACCCGATACGCTTCGCCCGTCATGTGTGTCGCCCGACATGAGTGTATCGGCCAGGGTCCTTGAGCGATACATTCGACCGTCGTGAGTGCCGCCCAAAAGGGTGTGCCACCCGACACCTCTATATCGGGATAGGCCCCTGACCAATATCGGGCTGGAGATCTACAACACCCTGTCGTCCTTCTACATCAAGGAGGCGACATCTATCTTTTTAATTCTGTTATTTAATTCTTTATTTACGCAATGTATTAAGACCTTTAATGTTTATGGAAATAGCAAAGTTTAATTACTTGTTGCTCTATTCTTGGTGCAAACGTTGGATGACTGCTATGTTTGATATCTGAACTCTAGCTTGCATGTTTTTATCGCGTTTCACTTAGCTACCGAATCGTGTTTTCCCGTCGCAACAACTTCGAGAGTTGTGTTGTGGCTCTAGTATTTGGTCTGATTTTAGAGTATGAGAGTGCCTGGAACGGAGTTGTTTCGGTAACACTCCACTCTAACTTAAAGTCCAGCAACCTCGAGAGGGGTGTTGACACTTGGTTAGAGGTATCCGTTCTGAGAGGAGGGGTGCAGGATGTTACCGCTGCCGCTTGTTTTACTGTAGTCTTATCCTTCGTACCTTTCTCTAGCTTTAGTCTTTATCTTTCTGTTTCTGTTGCATGAAAACCCCTAAAAACTGCTTAATGACTAAAACCTTAAAATCTCTCTAGTAGCTCCTGTTGGAGATAATTTTCTTTGTTTTATTTGTGACATCTTGTTGTTTCCCTTTTGGGAATCTATATCTTTTTATACCTGCCGGAGTGTAGCATGTCGATTCTGGATTCTCAACACTACCCCTCTTATCCCTGTGTTTGACCCCATATGTCTACTTCGACCTCGTAAACAAAGTTGTGGGGGCCTAGAAGGATTCGGGTTTATAAATGTAAAAGCTCGACTACCTCAAATCTGCCTCCACTTTTGGACGCGCGATTTAGGCCGGTCAACTTTTTGGCGCCGTTGCCGAGGACAAGGCAAAAGCGGTACTGTAGACGAACCCGAATCCACTAACTACACTCCAGTGACTCAAGCTTAGAAATGAGCTTGACAACACTCTTTTTCTTTTTCTTTCTTTTCTTATCATTATTCTTTGCCTTAAAGTAAAAATTCAATTTTCTAAACTTGATTTTTTATGCCTTTTCAGGAACTTTGAAGAACTGTGACCTGTTCTGCCTAGCTTTGATACCATGTCTCGTTGCGAGCATTATCTTTCTGAGGGTGAATGTTAGGGCCGAGGCGAGAGGTCGAGCCAGCCTAACTTGGTTGGTCAGCTTTCTACTTACATAAAGAGACAGGATACCATCATCAGCCAACTGGTGCAGAGCACGCTCCCTAGCCCTGGGGCTCTGAATTCAATGCAACACCAGATGCCCAGCTTGCAGATGCGCCAGTGTGAGGTAGATCAGTGACTAACCCAGATGACTTCTCTGATGGAGAATCTTGCAAGAAAAGCACTCCCATACCCTGAAACTGCCGTAATGGCAGTCCTGAGGTCTGGAAGAATGTTGGAACGCCCTGATGAAGCCAGGCCTGAGCCCGAGCTAAGGCCTGAGGGTGCAGGCCCAGTAGAAGAGGAAGAAAGATAGGCAGACGTTCGAGAGTCTGCTCAAGGGTTCCCTGAAGAGCTACCTGGCGGAAGGAATGCTTACGCTCATAGGATTCTGTTCCCGTACAATCTGATAAAGGCAAATCTGAAGAAGCGTCATGAGAAGTTCATGGAGTCAATCAGGAAGCTTCATCTCGAAGTGCCCTTCCTTGACGCATTGGAGGAGATGCCTACGTACGCCAAGTTCCTCAAGGACCTTATCACAAAGAAGAGAAGGGGAGGAAGGATTGAGACAGTGCACCTAGCTTCTGCCTCCTCCGCCTTCTTGAAGCCCGACATGCCAAATAAGCGAAGGGATCTCGGAGCTTTCACAATCCCATTCGCCATCGGGGACAATGTCGAGCGTAAGGGTCTAGCGGACTTGGGGGCAAGCATCAGCCTCATGCCCCTAAGTTTCACACAAAGGGTGGGTTTGACCGACATGGTTGGAACCAACATGCGGATTCAACTGGCGGACCACACCTTTAAGAGACCCGTCGGCATTGTCGAAGATGTGCTGATCAGGGTTGGCGATTTCTTCATCCCTTGTGATATAGTCGTCATTGACACAACTGAAGACCCCCGGTGCCCGATCATCTTTGGGCGCCCCTTCTTGGCAACATGGAGAGCGCTGATTGATGTCTCTGAGGGGATGATCACTTTGAGGGTCGGAAATGACCATATGGACTTCAAGCTGAAAGAGATGATGAGAAGCCCGTCCCTCTCTGAATCAGCATGTTTCACAGATAGCTACAATAAATTCTGCGAGGAAATAGAGGAAGATATCCAGATAGTAGACCCCCTCTTGAGGGCTATAAACTGTCAAGATCCCGACCTCGAAGATCCTGAGGTCGCGAAGCATCCCAACCTTTTCAACCTTTCTGACGAAGACTTGCAAGAAGAGGATATGGTGGTAGAGTCTGCGATGTATGCCTCTCTCGAGGAGGAGCCTCAGGAGAAGACACCCAGACCAAAGGTAGAGTTAAAAGCGTTGCCCGAAGGCCTGAAGTACGAGTTCTTGGATGAAGACCAAAGAAACCCTGTCATTGTGAACGCCGATCTTTCAAGCGATCAGCTAGACCGACTCCTTGAGGAGTTAAGACTCCACAAGGGGCTATAGGATACTCGGTAGACGATATCAAAGACCTTAGCCCCGCCTTGTGCATGCATCGCATAAACTTAGATGAATCTGCCAAGCCTCTGGCCCAACCCCAGAGGAAGCTGAACCAGATGCTCAAGGAGGTCGTCAAGAAAGAGGTAATAAAGCATAGGGATGTGGGGATCATTTACCCAATCAGCGATAGCAATTGGGTAAGTCTGATCCATGTAGTACCCAAAAAGGGCGGGATGACGGTGGTTAAGGATGAGAAGGGCGACGAGGTGGCGGTTAGGACCGTCACCGGATGGCGGATGTGCATTGATTACCGAAAGCTAAATCAGGCTACAAAGAAGGATCATTTTCCGCTACCTTTTATTGACCAAGTTCTCGAAAGGTTAGCGCATCACGATTTCTTTTGTTTTCTTGATGGCTTTTCAGGTTTTTACCAGGTACCCATCTTGCCCGACGATCAAGATAAAACAACATTCACCTACCTTTACGACACTTATTCCTTCCGAAGGATGCCCTTCGGACTCTGCAACGCCCCTGCTACCTTTCAAAGATGCATGATATCGATGTTCTCAGATTTTCTAAAAGACATCGTAGAAGTTTTCATGGACGACTTTTCAGTCTATGGGAAGGACTTCGATAGCTGTCTGAAGAATCTGTCATGGGTCCTTCAAAGGTGCGAGGAGAACATCCTAGTTTTGAACTGGGAAAAGTGCCACTTCATGGTGTGGGAGGGCATCGTTCTCAGGCATAAGATCTCGAAGCGTGGGATCGAGGTGGACGCAAGCAAGGTTTAAGCAATATCCAAGCTTCCTCCACTGAGATCCGTGACGGGGGTGCGAAGCTTCCTCGGGCACGCGAGATATTACCGAAGATTCATCAAGGACTTTTCAAAGATCTCCAAAATGTTGTCCAATCTTATGGTAAAAGATGTTGAATTCGTTTTCTCTAACGATTGTCTCAGTTCTTTTCAGGCCTTGAAAAATGCTTTAATATCACCACCTATCCTTCAAGCGCCGGAATGGGGTTTACCTTTTGAGCTGATGTGTGACGCTAGCGACTACGCGGTTGGGGCGGTCCTGGGGCAAAAGAAAGATAATAAGCACCATGTGATCTGCTACGTGAGTCGCACGTTGGACGAGGCTCAGGTGAACAACACAACAACTGAGAAGGAGATGTTAGCGATCGTCTTCACGTTTGATAAATTCAGGTCGTATCTCGTTGGAGCTAAGGTCAAGGTATACACAGATCACGGGGCTATAAAATACGTAATGCAAAAGAAAGACACAAAGCCCAGACTGTTGAGGTGGGCCTTGCTGCTCTAAGAGTTCGACCACGAAATTATCGACAAGAAGGGCACATAGAATGTGGTCGCAGACCACCTATCAAGGATCGTGACTGAGAGAGAGGGAGGGCCTCCAATCAACGACGACTACACCGACGAAGCTCTTATGTTGGATGAAGCCCAAGAAGAAAGCCTACCCTGGTTTGTAGACATCTGCAATTATCTTGCTTGCGGAGAACTGTCTCCTGACATCACGTACAATCAGAAAAAGAAACTATTCGCGGATGTTAAAAACTACTACTAGGACGATCCTCTCCTATTCATAAGATGCGCCGACAACTTATACAGGAGGTGCATCCCAGAAGAAGAAACCGCGGACATCCTGAAGCAATGCCACGCCTCCCCCTATGGTGGTCACCTGGGCAGCGAAAGAACAACTACAAAGGTGCTACAGTCAGGTTTCTACTGGCCCTCCTTATTTAAAGACGCTGCACAAGTTGTGAAGGTTTGCAAAGAGTGCCAGTTTACGGGGAACATAGGGTGGAGGAATGAAATGCCAATGGCAAGCTGGATCGAAGTAGAAATATTTGATGTATGGGGGATCGACTACATGGGACCGTTTCCCCCATCCCGGGGTTATCACTACATACTCGTGGTTGTGGATTATGTATCGAAGTGGGTGGAAGCGGTAGCCACCCAAACCTGCGATGCCAAGTCGGTCATCAAGCTCTTTGAGAAGACCATCTTTCCTCGTTTCGACATCCCGCACACAGTTATAAGCGACGGAGGATCGCACTTTGGAGAAAGACAGTTTGAAGCACTCTTGTACAGAGTGAAGCACAAGATCGCTACACCCTACCACCCGCAGACGTCAGGGCAGGTAGAGGTTTCCAACAAACAAATCAAGCAGATCTTGGAGAAAATTGTCAGTCGGACAAGGAAAGATTGGTCTATGAAACTTGACGACGCACTTTGGGCCTACCACACCGCTTACAAAACACCCATTGGAACCACCCCCTACCGTCTCATCTACGGAAAGTCCTGCCACCTGCCTTTGGAATTGGAGCACAAGGCCCTGTGGGCAATCAAGTTCCTAAATATGGACCTCGACAAAGCTGGAGAAAAGAGGTTTTTGCAACTTCAAGAGCTCGAAGAGCTGAGAATGAATGCCTACGAAAATGCAAAAATCTACAAACAGAGGACAAAGTTGTGGCATGATGCCCACCTCAGGAGAAAAGATGTAAGCGAAGGGGATAAGGTCTTGTTATTCAAATCCTCTATTCGTCTTTTCCCTGGGAAGTTGCAAACAAGGTGGTCCAGACCGTTCACAATGTCAAAGATATACCCATCAGGAATGATTGAGCTCTACGACAAAGACGATCCGACCAAAGCCTTTCAAGTTAATGGGCACAGGGTGAAAAGGTTCTATGAAGATGAAGCGTTTGTCAGGAGAGTAGAGATCAGTCTACAAGATATGGGTACAGTTGAGGGATGATTAAGATGATCTTACACCGGTCGAGCTGGCGACGCAAACCCCAACGCTCCTCGGGAGGCAGCCCGAGTTTCTCTTTCTTTCCTAGAATAGGTTGCATTTTTCTTATTACATGTAAAAACAAACTTTATGGATTGTAATAAGGCCCAAGTCGGAACACGCGCCGAGCGTGCCGACTCTTATGTTTTATGGGTCATCGCTAAATTTTGCGAAGCATTGAGGAGAAATTTTGTCTGAGGACGGGGGCTCTACCCTTAACCGATGATGTTTTTCCCGTCAATTGCTTTTTCCCCGCTTTGTTTTAAGTTTCAGGTGCCTTCTTTTACGACGTGTCGGGCGGCAGCTCAGCTGGCGCACTATCACGCTTGTATCGGGCCAGAGTTTCTTGGGCACCACAAGAGCCGCGACAGTTGGTATCCCCGAGCGACAGCCGTATCGTGCATGGGGAATAAATGCCCTTAATTAGATTGACGGGACCATCGTCTCGGGAACGACATGTCTCAAAAGGCCGACGTGCGCCCAAAAACTGCCCGATTTACCCCCAGTTGAGTTTGCTATATATAGTAAGGTGGATTTACCGTGTCGGGCTATCACACTTACTCCTTTTAGCCACCCGCTTATTCTGAAAGCCGCTTTTGCTCCTGTATCAGCCAGGCTTGCCTTCACCCTTGTATCGGGCGATGGCTCCTATGAGCAAAGGTATAGCCCGACAGGCTTATCGACCGACAGGCTTATTGACTAGGCTTATCGACCGACAGACTTATTGACCAAGCTTATCGACCGACAGGCTTGTCGCCGGACATGAGTTTTCTTATCGCACGCTGCTTATCGGGTTTACGTGCCTAGCCAATTTTGTATCGCCCGATGCAGTTATGCACGAAATAATGGCCGATGGTGTTTACCCAATACGCCATATCGGGTGACACATTTTTCTTTTGTGATGTCCTGACGGGCAGTTAATCTTTGGTGACCTTATCGCCTGATACATTCATGTCGGGCGATGTGTTGTGCTGCACAGCTCTCCTCATATCGTCCAACCCTGTATCGTCTCGAGCTTTCTTTTGATGGATGATACCCGGATTTTGAAATAAGTCGAGTTTTATCGAGTTTCTTTTGCTTTTCCTACCTAACATTTAATGGTTAATGAACTTGATAACAGGTACGGATCACACAAGAATCAGAGCTGCAGCCGCAGTTGAAGCAACAACTGTCGGTTAGAAACGTCACCGCCCCGAAAAGGAGCACTTCTTTATTATAATTTGTCTTCTGCGGTGGTTTAAGACCATCTTCAGAGACAGTACAAGTCTTACCCCGATGGCTTCCGGATCTCCTCTAGGCACTCTGGTTCCATCCTCTTAAGGAGGGGGGAAGCATCCATAAGTGTTTTTAAGAGCTCTCTGTCTACCATGCGTAAGTTTCGAGCTTCCTTCTTGAGAGCTTTGCACTTGTTTCGGCTGCTTCCAACTGGGGAAATAAAAGAGCTGCAGCAAAGAAGCATATTGCAGCTTCTACATGGCACAAGCGAACCCGCTAGATAACCTATACTGGGCTAACATGACCTCGCCCTATACCCTTCGCTACTCTGGGACAGAGTGCGGAGTAAGTTTGGGGGGGGGGGGTATCCATGTACGAGTGAAGGAGGTATAAAAATTTTGCTTCACCTCCACCTCTTGTGCCATTTTGTTCTTGCTCTTTATCATGTATCCATGCTCGTATAAAATGTCATTGTAAAATTTTTGAATTTTTTTTGCTTTTATTCCCATGCATATGTACAAAGTTGCTATAATGAATAATAAAAATCTGTTGCGACTTCTTGCAAATTTAGTTTCTATGTGCTTAACGAGTTGTAAATTCTATTATATCTTTTTGATAATGCCACTTCAAACGAACAAAAGAGTATGTTTTGCCATGTCAAAAATGAAAAAAATATAATAATCTCGCAAACAGCTAAGAGACGAGTATGGAGAAGGAAAAAGCTACCCAAACAGCAGAAATCTCTTTTGTTTTCTCTCACCCAACAAAAATCCCAAAAAAGAGAGAGAAGCCTTATGAGTGTGAATAAAAGCATGAGAGTTGTGCCCAATAAAAGAAAAGAAAAAATATATATATACCCACTTGTTTTCCAAAAGTACCCATCTTTAGGCATGGTAGATCCGGGGCAGTGGTACGTAGGATGTGAAATCACTGCTCTAAAGCCAACTGGCTTAGACTGCAGGGACCACTTGTCCGCTAACGAACCCTTACCTGGATGGACTGATGGGAAACAAGAACAATCCTAAAAAGCCTTAGTCTTCCCAATACACAACTTTCTGCCCCAAAAATAAAGCTGTTTGGTGTGTAAGCTAACTTCGGAATCATACCACAAAGTCCCGCCGAAGCTGTAGAGAAGAATCGTACTTAAATAATAAGGCAGGAAAAACCAAGTCTTTTGTTCGTACTGAAACAACATTATCTTTAAGGCATTACAATCCTTATTTCACCTTTTGAACAAGAAGCTTTTTTGAGCAGAAGAATCATCATTAAGTAGAGTTTAAATATTGATTGAGGACAATCAAAACACTAAGTTTGGGGGAGTTGATAACACCAGTTTTTGTGATGTTTTTGCACTTTTTTTGTTATCAAAACTGCCCTTTTCTGCCATTTTCCTCTCTTTTATTAGCATTTTCACAATAATTGGCCAATCAATGCTCTTAATCCAATTTTTCCATCTTTTGTAGAGTTTTTCCTCATTTTGGTGCAATAAGGCCGTCCCGGCCCACAAATAATTCCAAGTCTGTTTCGGCCTTCCTGACGCCCGATACAACCCCTACCCGACAGGGTAGAATGACACAATGACACACGACAAAGGGACGCCGCACAAGAAGAAGCGGACGGACGACACACCTTCTACCTGACAGGGAGCCTAGCTCGCCTCGACAACCCAGCTTGTCGGGTGACACAGCCACCCACCGGCAGGCGCACCGCCCGTCACGTGACCGATAGCCGACACCTCTGCGCCGAGTGATACCTGTATCGTCCGTCCAACGACCCGCGCATAAGGGGGCCACGTGGTGCTTTGAGCATCATAACTTCTCCCCAACCAGCTGACTATAAATAGTAGCTATAGGAAGACGAATGGACAAGTTTGGACAGTTGGGAGATAGAGCTATCTTCCGAGGAAACTGCGAGAGCACAAGTATCGTGCCCCAGTGCTTGTTTCGGGCGACACTAGGTGAGCTTTTCCTCATCCCGAGAGGGAGGGGATACTTCACTTAGGACCGTCCCGGGCGACACTGCAGGCCGATATCGGCCGAAGTAGATGAGCGACAAAGGTGCCCGATAGTAGAATGTGTAGCTCCTAGCCCGACACGATATGTGCCGCTCGACACCTCTATATCGGGCTAGGCCCCTGACCGATATCGGGCTGGAGAGCTACAACACCCTGTCGTCCTTCTACATCAAGGAGGTGACATCTATCTTTTTAATTATGTTATTTAATTCTTTATTTACACAATGTATTAAGACCTTTAATGTTTATAGAAATAGCAAAGTTTAATTACTTGTTGCTCTATGCTTGGTGAAAAACGTTGGATGACTGCTATGTTTGATATCTGAACTCTAGCTTGCATGTTTGGATCGTGTTTCGCTTAGCTACTGAATCATGTTTTCCCGTCACAAAAACTTTGAGAGTTGTGTTGTGGCTCTAGTATTTGGTCTGATTCTGGAGTACGAGAGTACTTGGAACGGAGTTGTTTCGGTAACAATCCATTCTAACTTAAAGTCCAGCAACCTCGAGAGGGGTGTTGACACTTGGTTAGAGGTACCCGCTCTGAGAGGAGGGGTGCAGGATGTTACCGCTGCCGCTTGTTTTACTGTAGTCTTATCCTTCGTACCTTGCTCTAGCTTTAGTCTTTATCTTTTTGTTTCTGTTGTATGAAAACCCCTAAAAACTGCTTAATGACTAAAACCTTAAAATCTCTCTAGTAGCTCCAGTTGGAGATAGTTTTCTTTGTTTTATTTGTGACATCTTGTTGTTTCTCTTTTGGGAATCTATATCTCTTTATACCTGCCGGAGTGTAGCGTGTCAATTCTGGGTTCTCAACACTACCCCCTTATCCCTGTGTTCGACCCCGTATGTCTACTTCGACCCCGTAAACAAAGTTGCGGGGGCCTAGAAGGATTCAGGTTTATAAATGTAAAAGCTCGACTACCTCAAATCCACCTCCACTTTTGGACGCGCGATTTAGGTCGGTCAACTTCCAGGGTGGATCATTTCCCACCTATAGTGCAGACATTCGTAGGGAATCTATGGTGTTCAGGGAACCTATGTCTATTATTTTATTATTCTTGGAAAGCTCTTACTATATTGTATCTCTCTCTTACTTATTATTGACTCTGGTATCTCTATGGTACTGAGTCTATTCATCTGAAGCTTACAAATATGGCATGTACTTTCTTACTTAACTTAGCAGAGCAGTATATTCAAAACATTGTAATATTATGAGTAATCATCATACTATACATACATGCATTCTAAAATTCTCAAATAAACAAAATACATGTCAACTTGACACTTTATACACTAGAATCATGCAATTGAACTGTTAAACATCACCACATCTCATACTAAGAACATTGATATCACAATACTTGATTCATTGAACACCCTATCCTTAGGGTTTCATTTACCTCATTCACTTATCACATGGCTCTCATAAGGATTTCATACAACATAAACATTCACTGAATAAAGACTCCTTAAATCATATACAATCAATATATGTATGAAACCTTAGAATTGAGCTGAATTTAGGTCTCCATGCCATTCACTGAGATTTCATGCATCAAGAATAAAATTGAATGAATAAAGTCTATCATGTCAAGAAAATCCATTCAAATGGATTTCAAGATATCTATTTATAAATATCCAACTTTCCTCGCATCTAGGGTTTCACCCTCTTTACTGAAATCCAAGATATTATATGTCATATATGTACTATGAATTCAGATAAACAATCATTCATAACCAATGGGATTTAGATAAACAAATTTCTCTATTTAATTATATAGTAATTTTAGTCATAGACAAATTCCCTATATTTTAGTTTACTCTTATAACCTTTGTGAATACTTAGGGAATTCTCCTTAGGATGTATTGTAAACATTTCTAATATGATTTAATCATCTGAAATTCATCCAAATAGAGGAAGAATCCATTTCAAATCATTTTGCAACAACTTAGATCAAACAAACAATTCAGTGTTTGTAGTCGCATACTAAGCAATTAAAGATTATGGATGATTTAACAAATTTTTGTGCAATATACTATTTAAAGTAAGTTCCCACTCACCCTAAGGTGTAAAAACACCTTAAAAACACAGTGCATCCCTGAAAATATCGATCTCGTATCAAATCCCTAGCAATTCACCCAATTCTTCTTCCTTTCAACTCAGAAACCCTAAAAATGAGGGATTATGAAGAAAGAGTGAGAAAAGGGGAAATTTTGATGCCATTTTGGATCAAATCAGAGGAGGGACAGAATCATGACATGTGAGAAAATATTCACCATGAAAGGCTATGCAAAGAAGCTAAACTTACTTGATTTCATCATATATCGGATAGAGAAACCCTAAATCAGCAGTTCCACCTCTTTCTCCTCTCAAACCCTAACTCTCCCTCTCTCTCTAGGATTTCATTTCTCTGGAATGAATCACAAATTATGAGAGCTTCTAGTGTGTTAGGTTGACCATATAGAGCAATTGAGTTTCTTGGGTCAATTGCACATTGACCCCTCACTATACTATCACTTGTTTTAGCTGAAAATTTATCACAATGTTTGAAATGCACTTTTAGAGCTCCAGTAAAATTTTCAGATCATTCAAAATTACCAATAAATAATTAAAAATTAAACAATATACTACTGAACAACATTCTCTCAGCATGGTCGGTTGAAGTATATCTCGATCGAGAATGACTTTCAAAGAACATCCAAATATTTTGAAATTTTTCACTAAAGTGCAAGATTGAGTTATACATATTATATCCAAATTTGAGTTCAATCAGAGTTACACATAAAATACTAAAAATCATTTAATGAGACATTATACTTATCAAATTATTATTCATATATCATCAAAACCCTAATTTGGGCCGATTAGGCTTATATTTCTCAAACCCTAATTTCACACTTAAAGTTCTTATTAGGTTTAAAACATCATAATTGAATTATCATCATTAATTAGATTTAAGAAATGATCAATCCATTTAAGCATGTAATCATCTAGGTAAACTCTAGTTTACCAATTAAGCTCAGATGCGGTCATAACACTAATCTTATTAAAAAAAATAGGTTCATGTTGTCTCTATTTTGACTGATTGCTAAGTGGAACTAGGTAATATAAATTCCAGTTTAGGGACATCTAATTCCAACCTATAATGTAGTGATATTGTAATATAATCTATACTATGATTATTTTCTGGTTAGGAATTATCATTTAATATTTTGGTAATTACTATCACTGAATTTCTTCAAGGATGAAAATCAACTATTTCTTACTATAGCTCAAGCCATGCTTTTATCATAGCATTAATGATAAAAATTGGATGAGCTAGATGTAGTGGCAATTTTAATTAAATAACGAATAGTCATCTTTCAATTCTATCCATTGTCTTAAATTCACTCCAGCCTACCAAGTTACATAATACATATTCACAATAAAGTACAAACATTTTTTCATGCACATAGTAGTTAATTGCATGCATAGACTGTGGCATATGAAAAACTCATATAATCACCTTCTAGTTTAAATTCATAATTTCATTTTATATTGTCCTTTTAGTAACACAAAAATTATGTTTGAGATAAGATCTGTTGATACTATTTATCAAATCAAAATGTTATCTATTGATCTAGTTTCCTTATCTTACGACCTATTTAGTACACGGTGAATAGAAGGGAGGGAAAAGGAAGGGAAAGTGTTTTGGTTGCTTGGTTGCACAAGGGGAATGGAAAGGGAAAGGAACTGAGGGGAATGAAGAGGAAAGAAACAAGTGTATTTTCAGTCATTTCTCTCCCATTTTTTCCCCACCAAATCAGAGTGGAGACAAGGGGAAGGAAAAAGATGTGGCGGGAAATATATTTGATATGTTGGAGAAAAATAAAAAATATGGGAAGGAAAATATAAGTAATACAACAAAAAATTAGTACAACCCACAACTAATGGGAATACAACAAATGTAGTATGTCACATATATGTATATCACTTGGAGGGTCATATAGAATGATGGATGATTATTTAAAAAAAACTAAATTTTTTATAAAAAATAAAAATGAAATAAATGGTAACTAAAATAAAATTTTCTGCTTTAAAATTTTAAAATATTTTAGATTTATCAAGATTTTTAAATGTTTGATATTATTATATAAATATAAAAGATTAGAGAAAATTTGATAATTGGTGAAAATATAGTGCATTGTGGCGGGAATAATTGGATGTGGAGCAAAAAAAATATGCAAATTCACAAATACAAAGTAGATACTTCTATAATCAAATTAAATATAAAAAATAATTGTAGTCTCATTTAAATATCACTAGCGTTTGTCACTAGAAATTTCTTATATTTACATTTGCATTCGGGTTCTCCTTCCCTTCCCCTCCCTCCTCTTTCTATGCTAACCAAACTAACTAACATAAATTTCCCCTCCCCTCCCTTCCCTTCTCCTCCCCTTCATTCACCATGTACCAAACATAGTGTTAATGTACGTTATTGTTGCTAGCTTAACATACCACCCACCAAGTTGAACTTTATTTCCTTCATAATTATGAGAAGTAATTACTTTTGAGAGTTCAAGAAAATGAATATTGCATATGCTGCAAATTAGTTTTGCGGATGGCATCGTACAGAACCCACTATACAGCATTTCTGGTCAACATTATCTGTATTAACAAATCGAGGAAGAAATGTTCTCATGCGACCCTTATATATATTGTGGCTCTCAATGTAACGATAAATTCTATTTATACAATATAATGATATTTGCAAGCATCGTATGTTCATTTCACAAAAAGGAGTCCACTGCTTGAAAAATGATAAAGTTAAAAGCCAAGCATGTGTTTTGTTTTCTAACTATAAGACAACAGAAGCACCATACGTTCAAAACTCATAAAAATTCAATTTGGCAAAGCAACATTGTCAATATTACATTTATAACATTGAAATGTCAATGAGAAGTGTCTTAAATGGAAACATCAATATGTGTGTATATATAGTGAGTGGCTGAGTGCTCACGTCATATATATTACAATAAAGACCGAAATCAATAGCAAGCGTATATGCTTAGAAAAGATCTTCACAATTTATACATCAATCCCGCACAAACACCCGCTTTTCGAGATGGGAGAAGTCTATTTTAGCAACCCAAAAGTTAAAGGAGTTAATGCCCCCCACAAACTTTATACAAGAGAGAGATACATCCCATTAAATTTGAAGAGAGAGAATTGTTCAAGATTTCTAATGTGGTGATTTTTTTTTGAAATAAAAAGAATTAGATTTAATATAAAATATATTTCTAACAAGGCTAATGTTGACATATTTTGAAAAAAATAATATGAGAGAAAAATAAAAAAGAGAAGAGGTACAATATCCCAAAATACGTATGAGTACCACACAACAAAACACGTGATTACACCCCAAAACGTTAGATTTCCATACAAAATGCTTTAGAAAATATAAATATTGTACCTCCAAAAAATATGTATTATACCCTAAAGCACAAGACATGTACCCCAAAATATTGGTATTATACTCATGTTTATTTACCTGAATACATTGTCAATATTTTAGGTACGGTACCCATATTATTAGGACACAATATCTATATTTTAGAGTACCTCATCTCCATTTTGTGAGGACAGTACTAACGTTTACTTCCTTTGTCTTTTTATATATCCCTGGTTAACTTTTTACTTGTTTTCTCGCTCTTGTCTGCTTTCATCATCTTTATTTTACACTTCCCTATCTTTATTATAATTTCCTTCTTTAAAATAATTCAGTTACATTATTTTTCTCTCCAAATTATGTCACCACTAATATGTTAAAAAATATTTTTATGAAGAATATAATTCTCTTTATTTCGGTAAAAAAATCATTATGAATGGAAAATTATAAACAAAATAATTTTCTTTCTCTTCTTTTTCTCACATTCCATAATTAAATAGTAGACAATGGTAACTTTTTGTACAAAATCGTAAATCCTAATGAGCGGGTTTACATGTGGGGATTCAGCCAAGTGTGTTTATTGTGGCTCTATGCTCAATATGTGCTATGACTAGTTTTTTTTACTCAACGTTCGTTATTTTCTAAATACCATTTCATATTTGAAACATATATATGGTTATCAAAATTTCATTTATTCTTGAAACCATTCCAACTAAGGTCAGCCACGTGGGTTGAAATGAAGTCTGATGTCCTGGACATTACATAATAGTAGAATGTGCGATGATACCGGTCCTCTTGACCTCTTTATGTCGTTCTTTGAAAGATCGTGGATCTTTGTGGTTCTAAATGGGATAACTTATGGCTTCTTCCCCATGCGTAGAAGCTTGGGAACCCCCTCCCCGCGTCCCTTTTCAGCCACCACATTCCTCTCTCCCTCTCAAATGTCTTTCTCAGCCCAATTGGGCAAAGAGGGACTCAAATATGCTGAATAGCTCCGTACCTCTCTCCACTCCTTCCTTTCTTCCTTGTTTTCATTGTTATTATTCCCTTTTCCCCGACGTTGACACAGCATCCACCCTGCCTTATTAATTCCAAATTCACCCAGCAGAAGGCTACACTCGCCGGTGCCACGGACAATGTTAATTTCCGTCTTGGGGAGTCGGTCTGTATCGCTGTCTACTTTGTCGTCGGTGTCCCACGTTAGCAACAGGACTCCGTATGCAGGACATGCGCTGCATGGATTTCGGTTGCAACGGCGGAAGGTTAGGTGAAGGGACAGGGTAAATATCAAAGAGCAGCAGAGGGGAAGAAGTGGAGGTCGCGGCACTGATGAGAAGGGCTTCTGGAAAGGTTATTGCCGATATCCCTACAGTGGTCATTTTCTTGGAGATAAGGTTATTGTCGGTCTCTCTGCAACCGAACTGGGAGTCTTTTAGGGCGACACAACTCTTATGGGATGGTGACGTGTGAAAGTGAGACGGTGTAGTGGATGGTTTCGGTGGTGTAAGTGAATACACTAGCAGGGGATACAATCAGTATAGCATATAAGCTGACCCACCAGACACGTGGTTGCATATGGATGGACTTCCTCACAGGGGTTCCTCTCATCCTCTTTAAGTAAGCGAGCACAATACGGCGACTACTCAAAGAGGTGTACAGACTTGAAGTATTCTTTGGACATTTCCTTTGTGTACTGGAAGCCCTGATGGTGTGAGCGATGGTCAAATCAAGGTTGTTTCTATACCTTGTCATCATCCATGAGGTGTACAGGGAGCCAGTGTTGGTCTGGAATTTGTGGAGACGCTTCATCATAGCCCATATAGACACATCCGTAAAGTTCTTAAAATTGTAAATAGGGAAAGACATGCTCCTCCAACTCAGAACATGCACAGAATAGTTACCCGAAAGAATGTTTGCGGCAGTTTGTTGGAACCTTTCATGGACACTTAGGGGGATGAATTGGAGAAAATCGTGGATAAACTCCACATTGACGGGGGTGTTGATGGGATGGTTATGAGAGAGTAAGAGGGAGATAAAGTTGAGGGGATGACCTTCTAGAGAGAGAAATAGAGGGAGACGGAAGGTTAGGTGATGGGATGGCCTGCTAGTGAGAAACATAGATGGATAATGGACGGAGTTAATGGGACCTACCACATTTTCAATTTACTAGAGACAAAGAATAGGATAGTATAAAAGAGATGAGGAAAGTAATGGCGAGAGAGAGAGGAGAGTGTAACGGGGAGATAGAACTAACAAAACAGAGAATGTCATATAACATATTGTTAAATAACAAATAAAAAAAAACATTAAATATATAATTCAACTTAATAAAAGAATTTACAAAGGCTAAACCGAAAAGAAAATATTCAAATAATACACATGCGTGACAACATGACTAATGAAACCAATAAAAATTACAACTATTTTAGTTAAAGTAAAATGTATCTAGATAAAAAGGATAACGGAATGTGAAATACACACCAAAACACAACTACACATATAATACAATGGAAAACACATTAAATGGTTAAACAAAACAATAATAAAACTCAAATACATATATACATAGAAATATATGATAGAAATGTTTGTACCAAATAAGACACACTAGATATTACGTGAACACAATACATATATCACGTAGTACCTAAATTACATATAATAAAATAAACGTCATGTAACTCCAGAAAACAAAGAAGATTTTGAACTCATTGGTAAATAATAATAATTTTGTTAATACTATAATGAAACATAGTATAAATAATAACACATAAGTGAATGCATTTTTTCAGACGTTGTATTTTGTACCATCTGTTTTCTTTTTTTCATATAAGTTTTTCTTTAGATCGTGTTATCTATACTGATATAAATAATGGCACAATAATGAAATAATGAACATAAAAATATTATGTAAGTTGTGTTTTAGTTTTGGATTGATGTAATTTCACTATTCACAAATGTGGTACATCCTACCTTCTATTTTCTATTCTCTACCTCATAATACTTCCCTCTTCTCTCCTCATCCTCCCTCTTATCCCATTTTCTCTCTCCCAAAAAATGAGTCTTGAACACAAAAATCATATTTTCTTGACTCCTTATGCCCACTACTCTATCCATTTCACCCATCTCACGTGTATGGCATTAATAGAGAGTTCACATATCTCTTCCATAAATAAATTCAAATTAGATCTAAGGCTAGAAAATGTCTGAATATATTATCTTATACTTAACCCACGCAGTGGAACCATGTTTCAAATGAGGATTTGGGTTCATTCAAAACATATATAGAAATAACGATATATATAGGAAATAATTATCAATTGAGTAAAGGAAGTGTGTCACTAGTACTTGTAATGTATGTTTACAAGCCATATATACCACACCTATAATTTATTAACAAAATCTAGTAATACTGATTAAAAATATATTGTCTAGATTAGGCATGTTTAGGCGTTCAAACCATATGAATATAATGAGTTATAACAAAAATTATGCAATGTGTTTGCAATTTACAAAATTTTCCTATGACTAGAAAAATGGCCACAAATATTCTCTTGCAAATAGTTGTGGAACATATTCTAACCTAATTCTAATTATATTATTGAGACTTCTGGTACTTCATATAAAAACCTGTAGAATTTAGTTTTTTGTAATATTGTAGATACAAAAATTATAATGCAGATGTTGGAGGAAAACATGTAAAATGTGTGGAAGATAGAGAAACACTACCAAAGTAGGAGTTATCCATTCGAATCTAAAATCCTATTGATACTGACAAACTTCATAAATATCACTTTTATGTTGATTGAATACATGAGGTGGTTGCTTCTACACAAATATATATGATATGATACATATTTTTTGCTGAGACTTTTAGTAATTACAACTAAATGAAGGCCTAATGGAAGCAACATACATCAAAAAAAAAGCTAAAATTATGTTATGTACATATTTGAAATATATTAAATATTAAATGGATTGATGTAATTTATTTTAATCAAGTATATTATTCTCTTATCTCAATGAATTAGGTAAACATGTACTAGATAAATTGATGAATTTGTAGTAAATAAGTATGCATGTTTTATTTAGTCGTGTAGTTATATTATATGACCCCTGACCAAGGTCCATCCCTTGGACCTACTTTGTTACTCTTATCACATATTTAAATGTTTTTTTTTGGTTTAGATGCTTGATTTAGCACATGCGTAGTTTTATTGTTTCTATTGTGGGCTGATGTAGAAATTATCATTTGGTTAAGGATTTCCTTGCGATTTGTACAAAACATGTTGGGGATCTCCTCAAATCACGTATCCAACAAGGATGCAGATCCAAGAGTAATCAAATTTTAAATTTATAATCTGGTACTTAGATGCTACAATGATAATATGAGGCATTATGCAATAAATGTAATCAAACTCAAGGACAAGGTTGAGAATTGTTTAAGAGTTAAGACCTTATCTGTAACACCCTAATTTTCATATCACATGATTGGAAGCTAAATGTAATTTGTTCTCTTTGGAGTGTCACAAACATGATATACATATCAATAAACATAGACAAGAATCAACACAAACTAGTGTAAAAATACATTATCATAAAGTCTTCAAAAAGAAACTCTATTACATAATCATATAAAAAAGAAACTTAAGACCATGATAACACTTTATATAGATCTCCTCTCATGTATGGGACCGTGTAGATGACACCCCACCAAGAAAACCTCCTAAAATTTTTGCTACATCATCTTGCCATGAATATCTACTGAAGTTCCTCACCTGTGAACATATCATCCTCAACCATGAACAAATAAGAAAACTATTGTTAGAGTAAGTGGCATTGAATTTCTAATATGATATATATGAATTTGATATAACTTAACGTTGAACTAAGATTTGAAAGTTGTAAACTTATAATGAACCGATGTATAATTTATTTATGTCATTTATCTTATTTGTTACGACTATTATACGATAAGTCCTACTGATTGGTATTTCTATGTCTCTCATATGGTACAACAATACCTTTGAATTGGCACTACATGCATCTAAATGACATTGAGGCATCTCTGAATTAGCGTGACTACACCCTGAAATGACACTAAAGTACATCTAAATTGGAGTAAATGCTCATCTAAATTGGCAGCATATGCCTCTGAATCATCCTGGGACTAACTAAATGTTGAATGTGGACTTATCATATAGTATCTTATGTAAATGTTCAAAATTAATATCTTAAATCTAAACTTACTGAATTCTGAATATGAACTCATCTTATACTAAAATTGAATACTGGGAACTGAACATGTATTGAATTTTGAATATGAATTTGAATCTATGCTCTTAAATTTTGAATTAAATCCAAATCTGAACTCTAAATCTAAATAAAAATTTGTATGTTAATTACTAATTAACTTATATTGGATCTGAGACTCTTATTAGGTATGTGGATCTAATTTATGACCACTCATAATATATATCCAAAAGAAAAAATCTGAAATCTAGATTCTTATTGTCTGAATAAATGTTAATTTGAAACTTTGATTTAATATAATTCCAAAATTAAATTTTGATATCAGATATATGACATTTAAGTCTAAAGTCTTGAGAAATAAACCGAATTGAATAGATAAATACTAAGTATCTGAAATTAACTTAAATACCAATAGTATATATTATGATATGCTCACAATATAACTTCATATGAACAAAATATGATTATTAAAAGTATTATTGTATATGTGCTAAACATTAATAACTGATTGTATGAAAGTAACTTAATCTCTAAATTACTTTGTAGGAAAGGTGTAGGATGAAGCATAATAATCATAGAATTCAATTGACATGACCCACTAACCTTATTTAAGGATATCCTTAACATAGTCTTGATTCCTTAGTTCACAACATATTTACTCAGACAGTAACAAAGTTCTATAAGTCCATGCATATGTTCCCTCTTCCATTTATAAATCTCAAACCCCATCACTCCAACCTCCTAATATAAATTAGGATTCTTGTTTAGGGAAAACACAACTCTAATCTAATACCATAATAAAGTTTTGATGTTGAACATATATTCAACACATTGTGTAATCACTATAAACTTCATACTCAAATAAGTTAGAATAATCACATAATGTACTAATATGTGAACATATTGATCAATGACCAAGGAAAAACTTCTTAATATAAATATATGTTTCTAGTTACCATGACCCATTTAAAATAAGATATAAATATCCCAAAATCTCTATTTCATAATAGTTAAGCATATATTTAAGGTGATATTTCATCAATAATCATAAAACACATAATTTCCCATTAGGTATAAAAATAAAATACTAATTTATGAAGGCATGAAACCTCATAAAAACTTTGAATATAGTAAGAATATTGTACATTACGGTTTGGGTGAAAATCTCATATTGTTTCATGGTCACACAATGCATGAAAAAGTCATAATATCCTTATTGGGGTTTATATCAAAAGCATAGGTAAGACTTCAAATAAGATAGATCAAGCTTTAGAATCATGTCGAACATATAAAAATACATGATAGAAAAATATTCATGGATTTTTAAAGTCGTTTACTATTTTTACTCCACAAAACATTCGAATATCATATTTGGTACAAACAAAATAATAATAAATACAAAATGTAAAAACACCCTTCATGTATATTTTTCAAAGATAATAGAAATCATAAGCATTCCATTGTGTCTTACACATCAAAAACTCACATGTGGATCTCAAGATATGAATTTTTTGAAAGTACCTTATTTTAGATCAATCACAACTATCAATTTGAGATCCAAGGGCCTAGAAGCTGGTGCCTCACCTCTTGTATCTCTCTCTTGGTCGCATAACCTTATTGGGTATCCACTACCCTCTTGACTCATTGAGACAAGGGTGGCTCCCTCTTCTGTCTGCTTTCACAATTGCATGATGTCTCTGTGAAAACATAATGCCACTGCCTCCCTATCTCTAATGAGGTAGATCCCACCTCTTAGGTCTTGGAATCAAGATTAAACATGGATTTCTCTTCGGCCTATCTACCAGATGGGAATGGCACATAATTTTCTAGGATTGGCAAAAGATGACCCAACACAAATGACCCGACCCAAATGCAAATTTTTTAAGCGGGTAAGTGTCTAACATTTTTTGACCCGACCCAAAATTGACGTGAAGAACCCAAAATTAATTTGGGTCTGAATTATTGACTTGAATTGACCCGATTGACCCAAAATTCATAATTATATATTCAAATAAAATTACAAATATTTAAGTTTAAGATACCCAATGGCCTATTAAATTAATAATCCAACAATCATGAAGTTTATTTTGGCATTCATGTATAGCTTTGTATTGGTTTGCCTAATTTACTATGCAAACTATTTTATGAATTGGAGTTTAAAACTCTTCAACAAACTACAATTAGATCTATATGCATTTCTCATCACATTGTATGTTTGTTTACGTTAAAATTTTTTGTTTACACTTGGTAATTGCCAATGATTAGACAAACATAGCATTTTTTAAATTGTTCTCTTGGTTTTTTGATTTATAGGTCAAACCAGATGGACCCAAAAATATCTGTGGATCAGGTAAGGGTCAAGGGTTATGATCTAAAAATCCATATTTTGTAAGTTTATGGTCTAGGCCAAAAGTGTTGACCAGAAATGAGCCAAAATGAAACCAGAACAACCCAGAACCAATTGCCACCCTATAATTTTGGTCCTAACGTTTTGCAATTGGAGATATCTAATGCAACATCTCCCTATGCCACCTTCCCCCTTCATATTCTTCTTTTCTCCCAATTTAAAGTTCAAACCCTAGATATGAAGTCGTGCAACCATTTTCTTCTCAAATTTGAGACAATGTGTTCTTTAAATTTGAAGAATCTGTACATCATCCTTCTAATTTAGCTTTGAGAATTCTTCTTTGCCACTATGTTACAGAGACATAAATCTACCTTTATTGATGTCTTAGATCGCTTCATGGCCATGTTTCTTGCTGAAACCGTACGTCTTCTAAAAAGGATGACCATGTTTCTTCTCTGCCTCATAAATGTTGTTCTCTCTCTCTCCCCCCATGTATCTCTCTATGTCCTTCTTTCCTAGGATCTTTGATGCCTCTGCATACTTAGTCATCCATCACACACATCACTGTCATAATCATGTCTTCTACCCTATTCATGTTATGAAAGTCCCATGGTTGTATTCCTAGTATCGACAAGGTATGCTTCTGCATCATCATGCTAAAATTGGAGGGCCATTCTTGTCATAGCATAGAATCCATAATTAATCTTGGTCAAGGCATCAACACCAGACCCCAAAGGCAACCTGGAAATGTTGTTAGAACATGGAAGGGCTCCAACTGTGTTCTCTTCCTACACCATTGCCACCCGTCTAAGTGGTGGCCGTCTACTTGGCACCTATTCTTCTTTAGGGAAAAATGACTACATAAACTTTTTTGTCGACTTTGTTGAATCTTCTCATACATAATCAGTTGTCAGTTGGCCTGAAGTCCTTTGTAAATCTAGATTATTACCAACATTATTCATATTGTTATCCTTTTATAATTGAAACCCTTCATATGTGTAAATAGGAAGACTACTGAAGACTCCTAATGGCATACATATATCTCCTCAAGTCAAAATACTATCATCTTCGATATAAATGGCTTGCTTTCCTAATTGATATGTTATCATCATAATATTTAAGAAACCTATTAAACTCTATCCATGCTTACGTCCCAAAAAAAACAATGTTTATTAAAAACTAGACTTTATCTAAAATGATCTAGTTAAAGGCCAAGTCGTAGCATACATAATTCTTAGCATTTTCTTCTTTAGGTTCTAATATTAAAAATTAGCTCTGATTGATCCAAACTTAGATACGTGAGTCTTATTAACCATATAAACAAATATCAACATTACATCTAATCATGTATCCAAATGCCTCAACTTATGAAGTTTTAAACAAGCATATATGAATCATATAGCTCTCCTTATTCATAAAAATATTATAAAAAGTTCAAACATAGCCTTATTCTCAACATACCAACCAATCCTACATTTTATTGAATATAAATTTGCATCATAAATTTTTTTAGGTTTTTTTATCACCCATATACATACACTCACATACAAACGGGATCAATGTTTGGTGAAAGTTGTTATACATTGGTTCATATGCCTCAATCTCAACATATAAAGGTTTCATCGATGATATTGTCATTCTATTATCTAGGGTCAAGAATATTGGGGTGTTTGAATACTACCCACCCTATTGCAAATTTTGTACTCAAAATTTGGCTAAACTATATGAGGCTATCCACATTAGGGTTTCAAATACCATACATACACTAACTCTTAATGATTGTCATAAAGTTTCATAGGAACCTTCAAAGTATGACCTTCTTGTGGATGACTAACTATGTTTAACAACCTTATCAAACTAGCATGTACAACCATGACATGGATTTCTATAAGAAAATCTTAAGCATAAATGACTATTTTTTATTTACTCTTAATTCTTTCTTTTTTATGTATCTTTCTCTAAAGACCTATAATCTGGTACATGGGTCTCATGATTTTCTCTAAGGTACCTGGGTCACATAACCTACACATAGGGCCTATGTTATGAATCTAAATCAGCTTTCACTCTAGTGTCTGGGCCTCATGACTTGCACAAAAGATCTTGGTCATGTCTCTTTAGTTGACTTGTACTAGGGCCTGGTTCCAACTCCATAATCTCATTTCATCACATTAAATCTGATCTTAAATGAATCTTAATGCATTCTAACCTCATGGTCTTACCTTGATCTTAAATGTTAATACATGATTCAATCCATTCAAAAGTTATCATATTTTTGTTTATATAATTCTTAGATCTTAATCATTCTAAGAATTCTTATTAACACAGCTCTACTTGAACTACAACCACATTTAGGCCTTGAATTCATTTTATTTAAAATCTATTCATTTTTCTAATAACACTTTCCTATAGTTTCATTACTATTAGATATACCAATTAATTACTACCATAACTAATGTCTTAACTCTCTAACCAACCATTGATTGTCATGTAGGCAATTAAAATTTTAAACAACAATATCCATACAACCAGGCCTACCAATGAGCCATGCCATATCAACAAAATGCTCCATGAAGGTTGGGGTTCTGAGACAACTCGAAAAGACCTTATTTCCCTTTGGAACTGTGAACTGGGAGTTCACACACTTAGGGTAGGTTTGACAAAGGGTTTGTGGAATTCATCTACCGTAACTCAAGGGTCTATGGCCTTCATCTACCATGCAAAGGAGGTCGCACCCACCATGGGTGAGTCAGCCTAGTAGTTAACCACCTCACCCATAGGCTATGGATACTTAGTAAAGTTCCACGAACCTTTTCCATACCTCACCGTACTTGGTGTACCGTGTATAGAAGCATGGGGTTATCGAAGATGAGGGAACTAGGTCCAAGGGTTACAAGGTATAGTAAGAGAAAACACACTAAAAGGTAGACTGAAAGTCTTACCTAGATAACATAGGTTCATCACGGGTCCTTGGGTGATCATTGTGGACTAATGTGGCACCTTTCCCGCTTTTCTCCATGTTCTAGGTTGGTCATCCTGCCCAAGATGATGAATGTTCATGCCAGCAGAGTCGCGAGGTCCAACAATGATGATACAACTTGGTATAGAATCAATTGTGATTTTGGTGGTTTCTAATGGTATAGTCAGAGATAAACGGGGTCTTTATATAGCTATCTTGCTCGAGGATAACATATTCTACAACCTGGCTCATTTTAGGATGTTGGCAAGATTTGGGCATTATGCAAGGCAACGATAGTAACAATCCCAATAGGGATTGTTGAGTTTGTGGCAATCTTATGAATCCAATGGGACAAGTCCTATATTAATTAGTGAAGCAAGGAGAAAGAATGGACTTGAGGGGAGACCCAACACCATTTGTCTCTCATCCCTAGGTTGATGACTATTCACAAATTTTTTGATCCCAAATCAGTAGTTAGGACTGGGGTTGATATCCGGGTCACACTCCAAAGTCTCGAATTATCCTGACTTTTTTGTGAAAGGGAAATATTTTGTATTAATATCCTCACTTTATAAGAATGTAAAAAACCTTCTAAAAATTTTATATTCCACTAATATTATGCAATTGAACCCAAATTTGTAGGTTAGGTTCTAATTATCATAATCTCATATCAGGAAAATATTATGATCAAAAGGGACATTATGATCCATTTCCTTTTCCTCTGATATTAACTAATTTAACTTCCTAACTCACATGTATCCATGTAATTGGTTCTAATCTTGGATTTAGCTTTATTTTTCTATTATCCCACATTGTAATTTGATAATATCAAGATCCAATGGAACCCGAATCTTCAAGTCCAAGTAAGAGACTAGATAATGCACATTTATTTATATGAGTCATTAATCACCTTAAATACTTGTAGAGTTCTACTCATTATATATTAATTGTTTTACCACCCAATGGATAATATTATCAGTACCACAATTAGGCATGAAATATTGATTTCTCTAATATGTAATCCAAGGGCCTATTTGCTACTCCAAATAGTCCAACTGGGCCTTACTTGGGTCATGGGTCGAATCCATTCCTTATAATGGATCCAAGTGATCCATTAGACTCTTGATTTTGTAAATCGGTCTCGTTCACCATTAACATTCAATCATAGGTTGATTCTAGAGCAAAAGAATAGTAAACCTAATAAAAGTACAATAGGTTAGATTAAAGACTTAATAATAGTCTTATTCTTTCAAACTCATTATATTGAGCATATTATTCTATGAATGACTTAATATAAATTGAAAACCAATATTTGTGAATAAATTGTAAAATTTAAGATCTTAAAATCACCTCTCTTTAAAAGGAATTTTGTCCCAAAATTTCCAACTTAGTCAGGTTTTAAGGCAAATGATAACTCATATTATCCTCAAACATTTGGGCTAGCAACCTTCCTTGGATAGGTTTATCTAGGTTAACTACAATAACTTTTATTGATACGTTTTTATCATATGAGGTTGGAACCTATAATTCCAAGGTATTTTCTCATCCATATTCATCTATCATTGGGTGATTACATTTTTCACTTGTGATTTCAGTTTCACTTAATGATCACATTTTCACCTAGGTTTTTCAGCTATTATTCATCCATTAATGTATAAGGGTGAGGTAACACCTTCAAAACGTAGATTATGCTATTAATTTTAACTTATGAATTCATCTTCACATATCAATTTATGTACCATATGTGACTACCCAATCTCTACATTCATAACAAGATGAAATAAGTAATTGGCTGCAGTCCAAATATAAAGTTCACCCCATTCCAGATGTAGAGATAGGGCACACATATCATCTTATAATTTTTAATTTTACATTGAGTAACTCTCAACAATTAGTACTAACAATGAATGCATTCAAATTCTACAATATTTCCTTAAATTTCTTGGACTTAGGGATGGTGCCTTTCTAACCATTGAGTTTATGCATAAGTCCCTCTAAATTCTCTTTCAACCATCAGTACATATGTTCCTATATTCCCTATGTTCACATCTCATTATCCTTAATCATTCCCTTAACATATCTATGGGTATAAGTAATTTTTGAGTGATCTTCCTCTGACTACAAGGGCCTTATGTGCTTGTGGAGTGCCTCTGACATTGACCCCTTAGCCTCCTGAACTAATGAAGGTGGTGAAGATCTTGACTCCATGGACATTGGGTACACATGGATGGCTATCTCTTGACTCCATGGGCCCTATGCACTTATATCATGATCACTTCTTAACCCCATGGGTCTAATGTACCCTTAGTCATCCCTGCTTGACCCTGGGGTTGACTTACAACTCTACCATAACTTCATTCCATGAATTATTTTCCTTGATTTTTCCTGCATGCCCCTTGGACCGTAAACACATAGAAAGTGGCTTTTCATGGGCTCTTCCCTGCACAGGGATAATGTGAGGCTCAACTCTTCCCTCCATATGGCTAACATATGGCTCATCTATTCCCTGTATAGGGATAAGAAAAGGCTCTTCCCTATCTAGGGCTAATTTGATCCTAACTTGAGCTTCTTCCCTACATAGGGCAATTTCGTGCCTCATTTAAGTATCATGCATGCATAGGACTATGTTGGACAACTTCCATGTATGGGGATATTTATAACATTCAAATTGTATACTATCATTATATTTATCCTAGTATTGTTAAGGGTAAGCGTTTCTAAATGTCACCTATACCCTAGGTCTCATCACTTATAGGGAAACCCTCAGTCTTAGATATTTTCCCATCCCATATATTTTAAGGCATATTTTAAACATTATATTTCAAATTGGGTTTTCTCTAACCATGACCTCGTACCACATTATATTCATGGACATAAACATATTACCCTAGGTATTTATTATGCCTTACATTATCATACATATGGATGATGAAGGTTAGGTCCTCTAAGGTTGTCCAAGGTATCCTTCTTCTCCAAAATAGGTTGGTCAACTCACCCATCTAGGTAAGGTCCTATCCTAGGGTGTATTCCTGACCTCTAGGAGGAGGTTAGGCTTTCTAACCACAACTGGACCCCATTGGTTTAAGTTTATGCCTCATTGACAAGTCTTTATACCAATCTTGGGTTGACTGACCCCAGTTTTGGTTACCAACCCTAAAAGTGAATTGAGGGTCTTGTTTTTTCATTATGTCATTACTCGTTTCATATGTTTCATTTATTCTCAAAACCCTTTATGCGCATCATGCATGCATTACTCCATGTACTTGCATGCATGGGAAATTAGGGTATCTAAACTAAATTACTAAAACCCATTTGGGGTTTTCCTTTTCCTTCTCCCTACTTAGGGTCTGCTTGGGTAGGGGTTTCAATTTTACATGTACTACTCCCATTACCCAGAAGTAGAATTAGGGACTACACCTTGCATCTTAGGGTTTTGGATACCCCTTGACCGAATTAGGTTCTCATACCATACTGGGTTATCCAAACTCCAGTCCTTCATTGTAACGCTCGGGCCCATTGCCCAAGGCTCTAGTAGAGTTTTAGGAATGACGACTGTCCCCACAGACCACCACAAGCCTTAACTGCGTGCTTTGTCCTCACTCACGCGCATGCTAGGATCAACTTCCCGACAGGTCACCCATCCCAGTACTACTCCAAGCTGAGCAGGCTTAACTATGGAGTTCTTAGTGATGGGCTCTCGGAAAAGGTGGTGCACCTTGGTGATATGGGTAGTCCAATCATTCCTTTTAAGATCAACTTATTCGAGGTCTCAAATCTTGGGTTGTTACAATCTCCCCCACTTAGACTCTTGACGTCCTCGTCAAGGGTTAACTATATGGCCTCATAATCTGACTCCATTTCAGTGCAGACCCACAATGACCCATGGACACCCAACTCCCATCCACGGCTACCAGCGCAAGGGTGGATCCATCTCGTCTCTACGGATAGCATTTCCAACTTGCCTGGACCGCACGGCTCAAGACTGGCATGCCACATGCCCATGTGTGCCCCACCTACTGGAGGGGTTATGGCTCTAATACCATTTGTAACGCCTGGGCCCACTGCCCAAGGCTCTAGTAGAGTTTCAGGAATGACGACTGTCCCCACAGACCACCACAAGCCTTAACTGTGCACTTTATCCTCACTCACACGCATGCCAGGATCAACTTCTCGATAGGTCACCCATCCCAGTACCATTTGTAACGCCTGGGCCCACTGCCCAAGGCTCTAGTAGAGTTTCAAGAATGACGACTGTCCCCACAGACCACCACAAGCCTTAACTGTGCACTTTATCCTCACTCACGTGCATGCCAAGATCAACTTCCCGATAGGTCACCCATCCCAGTACTACTCCAAGCTGAGCACACTTAACTATGGAGTTCTTAGTGATGGGCTCCCAGAAAAGGTGGTGCACCTTGGTGATATGGGTAGTTCAATCATTCCTTTTAAGATCAACTTATCTGAGGTCTCAAATCCTAGGATGTTATATTCATGGATGACTAGGTTTTCCTACCCATACCTAGGTTGTTTCATGGATGACTAGAGAAAACCCAACTAACACATAATCATTTTCTATAACCATGTCATTATTTTAACAAAATATGTGCATTAATTGGCGAAGGATGTCCTAGTCCTACTTCTTCTCAAAATTCCAACTTGAGATCAGGAGGGTATGGAGATGAGAAGAGGATAAAATTAGAGATTAGAAACCTTGAAAAAATATTATTTTAGACACAACCCTAGATTCTGGCCAGGAATGTATAACATTGGCAAAGGGAGTCCCCGTATACAAACTTAATGGTGCGAAGGAAATATTTCCAACCCTCAAACCCATGATCCTTTTGATGAATCCAAATTCATCATGATTTTCAGAAGCCATTTTGGGCCCAATTTGACTAAATACATTCGATTTCATCTCCTTAAATCTTACAATGTGCAATTTTGCTTGGCTGATCACATTATTAAGTTATTAACTAGTTTTATACGATTTTCATGCAGATCATGTATAACCAGCATGTTCGATCCTGAGCATGTGATTTCATCCAATCGGTTTGCCATAATGATCATGCGCATTCAGTCTTGACCAAACGGTCTTGACCAAATGATCTGGTCAATTTAGTTTGCATCCACATGGTTTGCTCTTCTTTCTCCAAACAGTTACACCTATATGATCCTCCTCACGACCAGCAAACGGTCTTGAGACCACATGGGTTGCAAACGGTCTTGAGACCACGCAAGCCCAACCTATCCTCAAACCGTGAGAAGAAAATGATCTCCAAACCATTTGAGCGATCAACCCACAAGACCGTTTGGACGCCAAGACCGTCTGGATGCCGAGACCATTTGGACGACGAATACCATTCAGAAGTGAAGACCGATTGCAGAAGAGACCATTTGGACGCAATCACACGAGACTGTTTGGAAGTGAAGAACCGCTGGGGTAGCAAACCGTGATGAACCAGTGATTGATCCCCAAGACCATTTGAAACCCATCGGTCTTCAAGACCATTTGCATCTCCAAACTGATAAGACTCCAGGACCATTGACGACGAAGACCGTTTGGATGTGAAGATCGATAAGAGAAGAGACCATTTAGACGCAATCACGCGAGACCATTTGGAAGTGAAGAACCGCTGGGGTAACAAACCGTGATGAACCACTGATTGATCCCAAAGACCATTTGAAACCCATCGGTCTTCAAGACCATTTGCATCTCCAAATAGATAAGACTCCAGGACGTTGGAGACGAAGACCGTTAGGATGGAGGGACGCTAAAGACCATTTGGTGGAAATCAATCTCAAGACCGTTAGGAGCCTCTCGGTTTCCAAGCCGTTCAAGCAGATCATTTGCTCCAAACTGTGTGAAGAGCACTCACGCCAAAAATGTGAGGACCTGACCAGTGCCTATAAATAAAGACGCAAGGGTCCTCATCTAGGCATCAGATCCAACACGCCGACAGGCTGCCTAAACACAAGTTTGATCCCACTTACCTCCATACCATTGATACTACGCTAGCTTCTCCTCTTGTTGCATGCAAGGAGGTCAAGACAAGAGAGAAGGTGGACAAGAAAACCTACCTGGTCTGCCTTGGTGGTTCTCCCTCCTCATCTAGATCTTCTCTGACATGACGTAGAAGACCACATCATCTTCACCGAGCTGCGACTACTTTTTGCATCATGCTCATGGCAGATTCTTCCCTCTCTCTTATTCTACTTGTTTCTCACATCATGAGCGAGTAGTTCCTTTTCATTGGGGTGCGAGACTAGCCCCACTGCCCATGCAAGCATGTTCTCTTGTTAAACATTCTATGGAAATGTATATAACTTTTCATTTCGTTGTTAATTGTTAATGTTTGTAGATTGATTACCTGCTTGTTTTTTCTTGTTCTTCCCTATGTTGTCAGGACTTCTATATGTAGGGTAGAATGTCGATTAATGAGGTTGACTCCCAAACTAGAAATAGAATGGGATTCCTTGAGGTTGTAAGTGTATGATCTGTGAGGCGACAAGCCATCTAGCCTACGGTGATGCTTCTGTGGCCTAAACATCCCTCAGGGAGGGCCACAACTTCAGTTGGATATATGTATCTTCATTGTTAATCATTGATATTTGCTTGTGGATTAATCACATGCTTGCTTTTCGATTAGCACGGTTGACTCCCTGACTAGAAATAGAAAGGGATTCCTTGAGGTCGTAAGTGTATGACCTATGAGGGGACGAGCCATCTAAGCTACGGTCACACTTCTGTGTGCCTAAACATCCCTTAGGGAGGGCCATAGCTTCAGTTGGAAATATGTATCTTTGGAACCGTAAGTGCATGATCCGGATGGCAACGAGACATCTGATGCCTAAGGTGATGCTTATCGTAACCTAAACATCCGTCAGGGAGGGTTCACAACAGTTCTATTTGGATAGTTAGATCTTGTTTGGATGTTTGATGTTTGGATGTGTTTGCATGTGTAGTGGTGGTGAGACCCGGGACCATCCCAGCGATTCCATATCATTAATCTAGATCAACTTTAATTCTACTCCTTACTAGTAAGAAGCAGAAAAAGGACTAGTTCTCAATTTTGAATCAAGAAGAGAAATATCTCAATAGTCTTCCTCTTATTCTAAGTTTATCAACCTTATCACACAGGTTGATGACACATGTGTTGGAATTACTGCATAAGTAAAATCATGATAGCACAATTTGGACATGATCATGATGCGTACAGAGATTGCGGTAAATGGAGGCAGTCTAACTAGGACATCAAGACAACATACATGAACATGAGGCACATAGAGGCTATTGTATACATGTATCTTTTTCGATGCATACGTAAAATAGGGGCAAGGTTAATGTCCTCCCCATGTGTACTCATTGTTTTAATATAAATAAAAATATAATTATTGACACTACAAGTACAACTTGAAATTTGGATTAATATTAAAAAATTTCTTTGTTTGAAAAATACTTTTGTATTGGCAAGTTACCAGCGGGATACATAACATGACTACATATCTATGTGTAGTACATGATGTCTTCCACTACAAACTAAATACACTCATGATTGTAGTAAGTGCTATTTTTTGCACACATGACCTACATATGAAATTGTAGTAAATGTCATTTCCCCCTACATATCATAGCTACATATAAATTGTAGTCCCATATTTAGGTACAATTACAACTACATATGTATGTGCAAAGACATTTTTTGGCTACATTTAGGGTTACATATAAAATTTTAGCTAAACAATGATTTAACTACATATTTGAAAATTGTAGTAAAAATATTTAGCTACAAGGGTATTAACTTCATATTTTATATGTAAGGATAAATGTAGCTAAAGCTTTTAGCTACATAATTTGTGGTTTTTGCTACACTTTTTTGTTTGTAGTTAAAGACTATTTTTTTGTAGTGGTTGAACATTACTACTAGAGTTGTATAGATGACACAATAAGTTTCTACATTCCATATTGAGAATGTCTTCTTAGGTGGGGGTTTTTGTGTGGACCCAAGATGAGATATGTATGAATGAAGTGACATCACCATGATATGTAAGTAACCATGTGAAGGTAATAGGATGAGGTGGAAAGGAAGTACCCATCTTTGCTTACCTTGGATTTCGGGGGCAAAATCCATGTTAGGGGTTTATAGTTGTAAGGCCCCTAAACTTGTTGAATAAATTGAATGATCTTAATTATCATAATTAAATTCTTATAACCCTAATATAACCTTTTGATATGCTTTGAAATCATAAGACAAGCTTAATTTTCAAATTTGGTCCAAATCGGACACTGTTTGAGCAAGTTATGCAATTTTATGCACATTTTAGATTTTTCTAAAATTTACCCAATTGAGAGGTTTTCATTGCAATTTATCATTTGCATTATATTCCTTGGATATTCTATCATCATTCTTGATCTTTTTGATACACGGGGTACCTATTTAGACGTTGGTTTGAAGGTGTTTTCTCCAAGGGTATTTTAGGGTTTACCCCTTAATGGATGAGCTACCTTTAGTAGTAATCAACTAATGGATTATTTGTTTTTCTTGTAAATTCAAGAAATGAGGGATAATAATGTATTTATGTATGGTGGGAGAGATGCTTGTGTGTGTTCTTGTATATTCTTAATGGTTCAAGGCCATGGACACTTGGAAAGATACTAAAACTTCAACTTTTCCTTTTTCTTTTTCTTTATCTTAAAGTTTCATATACTTATCCGTAAGCACAAAAAGGAGCCATTTTCTCTCCACAACTTCCCTCTTTCTCCCAACCTTATTCTCCCTCTGTGATGATGCGAATTTTCCTATCCAAGGAAGAATAAAAAGGGTATCTTCTTGGAAAAAGAATCTAGGGTTGCAATTGATTTCCTTTTCGGGCTTAAAAAGCTTCCTTCTAGTGATCTTGATCTAAACAAGTAAGAATCCCCTTGTTCCCTGCATTTATTTCTTTTTATCCTTCCTCTTATCATTCTCCAGGTCGGAACCAATCTATTCTATGGTATAAATTGCTCTAAAGTTCTAAAACCCTACCTTTCTTGCTCCTTATGCTTAGGGTTTGCTCATTTGATGAAGAAATGTGCTAGATGGACGAGTTCACAAATTATTCTTGAATTTTCTACCCTAACTGCTCGAGTTTTTCTTTTTTTTGGGATTTTATCTTCTCATTAAAGGCATTTTTTTAACTTTCTCCACGTTTATTGATTACTATAACCTTTCTAGATCATGTTCTTTCTTGAAAATGATGATCCATGCACTAAAAAGCTATGTTTGACTTGGATTTTGATTTTTATAATGTTCCATGTTCTGATTTCAGTTCTAGAAGAACCTGTGATCAGGTGTAAATTATTTCTAAGGTATAATATTACTTGGATCAGGTTGGTTTGACAACCTATGGTGCTATGTACCTATCAACCAATGGTTAATTTTATGGTTTTAAGCTAATTTCTTTTATAAACCCATGACCCGATGATGGTACCATTGCAAAATCCCTATGGTGTTGTCTTCATGACAACTAATGGTCAAGATAAAAGGTTTCAGATGATGGTGACAACCTATGGTCACCCCCTTAGGCTAGGTTTTGGATAATTTAGAAGTTTAATGATCAACCATTAAGTACCTACTGATGTTATCAATCAATGATGGCATTAGCTTAATATTTGATATTGATTAATGAATATAGTGTTGATGTAATAACCTATGGTGATTTAATGGTCACTAATGATAATGGATCAGCTCTCTACAACCTATGTTGATTTAAGCATTGTATTTGTAGCATCAATTAAGCCATAACAAATTGTTTCTTGGGTCACTTGATGCAATGGTCAAACCTATACTTTAATTGATGGTTTTAACATATGAAATTTACCCAATGGTCAATATCTACTATTTATTCCTCCAATAAAGTGGAATGATGGCTAATGTAATATGTTTTTCCTAATAATTTGTTTTATATGGTTTCCTTTATATGATTAACCAATGGATGTCTTGTTTTAACTAAATAGTCGATTGTGGGTTTTACCCTACTTTTAATGGAAATTTTTGTGTTGTTGATCAAGGGATATCTAGGGTTAGATGGTGACTCTTTCTAGAGAAAAAATCAAGGACTTCATAGGTGGTTTATCCATGGTGTTTACTTATGTAAACAACCAATGGTGTTACCTTTTAAACATCTAATGATTCTGGGTGACATTGTGGTATGGTGATATTGGTTGAATGATGATGGAACAAATTGAGGGTTACCCTTAATAAGGTAGTCTTACCTATTCACTCATATTAATAGAATGGATGATAATCATATCGTGTTAACATGTAACCCCAATGAGGTATAACTTGTTATACCTAGCTTTAATATAATGAAATGATGGTAATTGGGTATGAATAGTCCTTGAATGACTAATACAATCATGGAATACTCTATTATTATTGTTGAAGCCCTAGTATGGAACGTGATGGTGATGCTTTACCTTATGCATCCATGATCCAATTGGGATGTTGTGAGTTAGGGTTTGGGTATAGGTGTTGATTAGTAACATTGATATAATTTATCATGTTGAACCTAACTCTAATGCAAATAGATAATATGAGTATTCATGTTTAACATTCTTATATGATGGAATGATGGTGGACTAACCTCCTTAATATAATCATAACCTTAATGTGTTAATTGATGGTTATCAGAGACACATGGTTGGTACTTTCTTATGCAAAACATGTGCATTATGAATATGATGAGTGTTAAACATATCTATATTCCTTGCATGTTGATGTAATAAAGGAATGTTCTTAATGTTAATATAACCGTACTATGATTGTTTATGAATATCTCCTAGCTCATTAATGTAATATTGTGCTGATCTGGTGTATTATATGTAAGTGATGTTGTTGTTGGTATGTATGCCCTGAGAGCCAATCGTGGGATGATTGGTGGGATGCATTAACATTGATTTGATAAACATCAAAGGCAAGCTTCCAATTCTTTCTGGTTCAGTCATATGAGATAGTGATAGAACAAATTGAATGTCTAGAGAATGACAATACTCAATGACATATGCTTTCAGGTTAAGTACCTGAATGATGAGATCATACGGATGCTAAGAGTTTGTACATTCTTGTTATGTCCCTAGTCGGATGTCATTATGGAAGGTAGATAGACATCAATGACACACAAGACTAGATTGTGATGTTGGTTGATGACAGAATCTTATTAGTCATGATATAGAGATATCAAAGCAAACACATAGGTACTTGTTAGAGAACAAGTGTACCGGACAGACCCACCGTGAGTTTGACACATGGAACCATGACATGGTAGTCACAGTCAGTACTCATAGTGATGGTGGTGAGTGTGATTCTTTGACCTAAAATCACTACACTCAACACATGTTGTTGGGCACACTTTGACATCATCAAACGCAGTCCTGAAACATGGGTTGTTATGAAGGTAATGATTGGGTGGCTTTGACACATGGGGCTTTTGAGGGGTGAGTGATAGATATGGGATTTGTCCCTCCTGAGGGAGTTTGATATCCATGGCCACTTGATGAGTAGGATTGAGAAAGATGTGCACGCATGTGTGAATCAGTATGTGATATTGATGTCATACATATCTATTCCAGTCTACTCTGGGATCAAGAAAGTGAATGAACATTGACAGGATGACTGTTCTATGCCTCGAGTTCATTTGGGATATCAGTGACAAAGGAATTATACATTCACTATAACATCATTCACGGATTGTAGGATTGAAAGTTGTTCTCCAACTTTCTACTTTCACTTGGGTAGCACTGATGTGTGACTAGGCACCACTCTTTGCTTGTGAAGTCATAAGTGTTATGGACTTTCACTGCCAACATGAAATGGATATGCATGGTCACACACATAGGATTTAACCTAGAAGAGGAGTTTTGTCCACAAGAAATGTTTAGATTGATTACTAAAGGAGTTTAGTAGTTCAATTAAACACTCAATTAATTGATAGCTCAATATCATAATGTTCAAGGTGTTGGACATATTGATTGGAGTATCGGATTGATTGAAATCGCAATTGACTGATTCTGCACAACCTGCACTCCCAACTGATCGGTTCATGTGATGAACCGGTCGGCTGAGGTTGCTGAATCGGCCAGCTCAAGTGTTGAGCCGATCAGCTCAAGTCCAGGGTGAACTGATTGCTTCAAGTGTTGAAACGATCGATTCAACTGGTGCAACCGAGAAAGTTGGGAAAGTAGGATTGGTGAGAATTTTCCTTTCGTTTCAATTTCCTGATTTGATTGGAAATAGGATTGGTGTTCGATACCAATTAGAAACAAAAGAAGGAAAGTCAATCGGGAACCGACGAGGACCACCAACTGACTGATTCACTTGTGAACCGATCAGTTGAGGTGTCAACCGACCGGTTCAGGTCCCCAACCGACCGGTTCACTTGTGAACCAATCGGTTCAGGTTGCGAGTTGGTTGCTTTTGTGGAAAATCTCGAACCCTTCTACTCCTGCTTTTAGTCCTGCATTGTCCAGGATGAAGAACCCTATCCCATGACCCTCCTATATATATAGGGGTATTGAAAACTTCTAAAAGTACAACTTAGTGCAACCAGTTGCTCTGCAAAGTTTTCATTCTCTCTGGTTTTGGTAACCGAGAGAGAGCCCGAGCAAGTGCTTCCCGTAAAGGGAGGTGCAGCAAGGGAAGGACAATTGCAGTTGCAGCTGGCAGCAGGAGAGTGTGTTGGCGACTAGTACATCAACAGGAGGGTGTGACTCCTTCCACTTCCTTGTGGGACAAGGAGTGTGGAGTTCCAGGTGGTCCGTGTGGACTACTTCAGAGACGAGAGGTTTCTGCCGCTCAGGAGGACAACTGTCATCCGACAGTCTGGTGAGATCAGGAGTCGTCAGTCCCGGTGCGACCAGGAGCTGCACAGACACCGTCGAAGACCGGATTTGAAGACCGCACAAGGCTCGAGGTATTGTCTCCGAGCAAGCCTCGGGACAAGGAATGATTCCACAAACCATCCTTTCCTATTATATAGACGTTGACGCGTTTCCTTGTTTCGAGTTTGGGGGAGAAAATTTTTGTTTCTACTACCATCTCTGCCTCCCCTAAAACCCAACAATGGTATCAGAGCCACGTCAACTGCTCTATATTTTAGGAATATCGATATGATCAATTTTGGTTTGCCGCCTTTATTTATTGCATCTGATGCGAATAAAATTGGCTTTATGCATGTCCAATCCTAAATCCACAAATCCCATATTACATATATGATATGTATTATTAATGCACTCGATATGCGTCACCCTTAAATGAGTTTTGTGGTGGATGTGTAGCGTGGTTATTGCCAATAAACCCTATCTGTGTTTGGTTGTGTGTGGTTGCTTGCATCTCGGTCTGCGCACCGATCTTCCTTCTCCTATTCCTAATGTAACTCGAAATAATTTGAGATTTCTTTCTTACCTTTGCTCCCCTCGAATGAAACTCGAGGTTTCTCCTTATGCAATGTAAAATAGGATAGATTTTTTATTTCCTGTTATGTCAAAGAACGGAGGACATCAAGACGACAGCTGAGATGATCGGTTCAAGGCGTGAACCGATCGGTTGACGTTCCAGACGATCGGTTCAAGGAGTGAACCGATCAGTAGATGACCAGTTCGAGGAGCGAGATGAGCGGGTGGCGGCCATGAAGAGATGCACGATGACCAGACGAACCGATCGGTTGGCGGAGCCAACCGATCGGCTGGTGGAACCCAGACGACCGGCCAGAGAGAGCAGATCATTCATATGATGAGTTGATCAACTCGGAAGGCAAAGCACATAAGTTCATCTTGTACATGTTGCATGTGATGTAGACCTAGATGACCGTGATTCCTCTTGGCTCAAGGAATCACATTAGGATGGCCATAATCATCGCTTTTATCGTTTGTGCATGTTTTCTGTGGGATATAGCATGTATATAATATGTACTATGTATTGTGGTGATTGGATATGTATATGTATATAAAAACCAAATCCCTCATTAAATATTATGTTTTAGATGCCTTCCAAATACGACACACGTGAAAAGCTTCATCGACCAAGTTTGGGCACGCCCTAGCGTGGTGCACCGTCTATCTCGTGGAAGCGTGAAGGATGAATGTGTGGGTCTTCCCTAGCAGGGTGCATATTCATCGCGTTTGATTTGGGTCGGACTTAACAAGGTGATCTAGATGGGATCTAGTACCTTGAGGCATGGAGATGATCATGGCAAGGAGTTGCATATGACATCTTATCAAGAGTTGCATATGATGCAATTGGCAAGAGTTGCCTACCTGAGAGATCTATGTTGTGGGTGACAGCCCTAGCTGGTCCATGACTTAGAGGATTTCAGGATCTTGCCCACTAGAAGGTTGTACACTGCAATCTTCTGAATTGATGGTGAGGGCTATCAATTTGAAGTAAAATAGTGGGAGCGATAATTAATTAAAGGCCTAATTATATCGTCAAATTTTCAAATCAATCAAATAAGTCAAAAATGAGTTTTTGGACTAAAATTGCATATTTCCTTTTGTAGTACAAATGACGACAAATAACAATCACTTCTCTTTGCGATCAGTCCTTGAAAAGGACAAGCTAAATGGGACAAACTTCCACGATTGTTATCGGACATTGAGAATTGTTCTCACTCAAGAGCGAAAGCTCTATGTCTTGGATACTCCAATTCCAGAGGAACCCGCTCCTAATGAACCAAAGGAAGAAAGGGATGCTTACAAGAAGCATGCTGATGATGCCATTGATGCAAAGTGCTTGATGTTATGTTCTATGAACCATGAGTTGCAGAGACAGCATGAGAACATGGGTGTCATTGAGATGATTCAGCATCTCAGGAACATGTATGAAGATCGGGCACGACAAGAGAGATACAATGTCTCAAGGGAACTGTTCAAGTGCATCATGACAGAAGGAGATCTAGTTGGTCCTCACACACTCAAGATGATTGGGTATGTGGAGAACCTGCAGAGACTAGGATTTCCACTGAGCCAAGAGTTGGCTACTGACGTGATACTGCAATCGTTGCCAGAATCCTACAGTCAGTTTGTGATGAACTACAACATGAACAACTTTGATAGGCCACTGTCAGAGTTCTTGGGCATGTTGAGGACAACTGAGATACATATGAAGAAGGACAAACCTAAGCCTGTGATGGTGATCACAAGCAAGAAAGGCAAGTCCAAGCGCAAGGGCAAGGGCAAAGCTAAGAAAGGTTCTGATGCTAGCCAGGAGTCCAAGCCGTCTTCAGCTCTCAAGGCCAAGGGAGGCGTGACCAAGAAAGGAAATTGCAAACATTGTCAAAAGCTAAGACATTGGAAAAGGAATTGTACTCTCTATCTGGAAGAACAAAAGAAGAAGGAGGTGACTGATGTCTCTACTTAAAGGTGTCATGAAAGTAAACTTGTAACACTTTTTGAGGTATAAGATACCGAGATGAAAGTGTAAAGCACTCATAATTGGGGCAAGTGTTGCCGCCATAGATAGGAGTACTTTAGTTTATTTTCAGCCTATAAGGCATGTAATATAGTTATGAACTGCTATTTCATATTTTCCAATAGATGGAAACACTTTATTCTTGCATATTGTATGACAATGATGGCAATCAATAAAGTTGATGTTTCAATCTTTTAAAGATATGATCTTTGTGGCAATGCCTTTCTTCTCTTGTGGTATTTGATATGCATAAGATAAAATGATACCTAGAAGTTATAGATAACTCAAACAATAAAATTAGCATCAATCATGAGAAATTCTTTTCTAGTTTCCATATGATGGATAAATCTAGACTCTTTTGGTTAGAGAACCAGTGAGAGACATGAATATCTTGGACATGATTAATCAATCTTCACTAATGGTAGTGGGAGAATGATTATCCTATTAGGAATGATACATGTGATGTATTTACATACCTATTGGAACAAATGCTAATACTTCAATTGGTGTTTAGAGAAATACCAATATGAATATCTTGAAGTGTTCAAGAATATCATAAATGAAGTATAAATTTGGTAAAGTGTTAATTCTTGATGAGATCAATGAATGAAATACTTGGACCAAATGTTTGAGATCCTTATGAGTGATTATGATAGTGTATCATAGTGAACTCATGATTAAGGCATGATGATGTCTAAATCAAGAAGGAATCATACTCTAAAGAGTTAGATAATGATTATCGAATAATTGAATTCTTCTTAAAAGAATACCCCTCACTAATAAAAGAAATTAAGAATCATAAGGGTTGTGAGTTCTTATATCCTTAACAGATATACCTCAATTATTTATATGATGAGTTGTTCATATGATGAGTCAACTATCTAGATGATTATGAGGAATTGAATTTTGAGTTATGGTTTATGACCATTACATCCTAAATGTCATCCATGTGAACCATAAGGTATGACCTTGATGGTAGCACCCATTGGATGAAATCCATAAGTGCAAATGAGTCTTAAGTGTTAATACACATGGATAACATTTTGAGAAGGATGAGGATTGTTGATTGCAACTTAATGACTAAGACATTTGGCATATGGATACTAAAACCGCATTCCTATGAGGAATAAAACAAGGATGTGTACGTGACACAACCTATAAGGTTTATGAATCCACTAATGCAAATGAAGTCTATAAGTTACAATGGACTAATCTATGTAATTGATTGAGTACAAGCAACTCAAAATTGGATCTTTATTTTGATAATATAATCAAAGGGTTTGACTGATATGTCAAAGATAAAGAAGGGATCTGTGATTTAGTGGGAGCGTATTCACATTCCACATGTTGATGTGAAATGGAAATGTTCTAGAATCGAAATCCAAAAGTGGAAATTATCTTTAAGGAAGATAGAGATGTTTCCTATGTGATAGGAATAGAGATCTATAGAGATAGTTCTCGAAAACCTCTTGACCTGAAAAGGAGAGCATACATTGGCAATCTGTACTGAAGTGTTCAGTATGCACAGATTCAGTGGGAGAAAACTTGTCCATGCTACATGGAGTTAGTATCCCAAGGCCAAGTGTCAAATTCTTATGAAGAATGAGAACACTAAGAATAGATATTGATCTATCATGTATGTAATCATCCCATTATCTTGCATGTATCGACATGGCAAGAATAAAATGCATTCATCATCTTGTATGTACGACATGACAATATGATGTGCTCATCCTAATAACTCGTATGTGGGACATGACGAGTGAATGTCTGTCTACTTCCAGTAAGGGTTACTAGAATACCATAAGAACTTGATAAGTACTTGATAAGTACTTGAGAAGTACTAGTTCTATGGAGATAAGGAAGAGTTTGATGTAAAGAGTTACATTGATGCGAACTTCCAAAAGGACAGAAAATTAATCGCAAAATATACATAGGATGTATAAAAGTGAAAGTTTGTTGATAATTGGAAGTGTTCCAATAAAACCATTTAAAAGGAAATGTCGAGTATTTGTGCATTAGAGAACAACAGTAGATACTATATGGATCTGGAAGTTCATGAGATGAACTTATAAATATTCCACTCATTGATGACAAGTATGGAATCCTTGATCATGCAATGTGGCTAAAGGTTAGCAAAGGAATACTAGATAGCATATTATGGAAACTCCATCTCATACGTGTGACGTACAATGAAGAGATGTGAGACATGCAATTTATACTGACTTTGGCAAGGTGTTGCCATTACTCACTATGTTCGCACTAGAGCACATCAACATGTGGGACATGTTTGAAGATCACTATGAATATGATTCAAGGGTGATTGGCTCGCAGTGCAAGTGGGAGTCTGTTGGTATGTATGCCCTGAGAGCCAATCATGGGATGATTGGTGGGATACATTAAGATTAATTTGATAAACATCAAAGGCAAGCTTCCAATTCTTTCTGGTTCAGTCATATGAGATAGTGATAGAACATATTGAATGTCTAGAGAATGACAATACTCAATGACATATGCTTTCAGGTTAAGGACCTGAACGATGAGATCATACGGATGCTAAGAGTTTGTACATTCTTGCTATGTCCCTTGTCGGATGTCATTGTGGAAGGTAGATAGACAACAATGACACACAAGACTAGATTGTGGTGTTGGTTGATGACAGAATCTCATTAGTCATGATATAGAGATATCAAAGCAAACACATAGGTACTTGTTAGAGAACAAGTGTACCAGATAGACCCACCGTGAGTTTGACATATGGAACCATGACATGGTAGTCACAGTCAGTACTCACAGTGATGGTGGTGAGTGTGATTCTTTGACCTGAAATCACTACACTCAACACATGTCGTTGGGCACACTTTGACATCATCAAACACAGTCCTGAAACATGGGTTTTTATAAAGGTGATGATTGGGTGGCTTTGACACATGGGGCTTTTGAGGGGTTAGTGATAGATATGGGATTTGTCCCTCCTGAGGGAGTTTGATATCCATGGCCACTTGATGAGTAGGATTGAGAAAGGCGTGCACACATGTGTGAATTAGTATGTGATATTGATGTCATACGTATCAATTCCAATCTACTCTGAGATCAAGAAAGTGAATGAACGTTGACAGGATGACTGTTCCATGCCTCGAGTTCATTCGGGATATCAGTGACAAAGGAATGAAACATTCACTGTAATACCATTCACGGATTGTAGGATTGAAAGTTGTTCTCCAACTTTCTACTTTCACTTGGGTAGCACTGATGTGTGACTAGGCACCACTCTTTGCTTGTGAAGTCATAAGTGTTATGGACTTTCACTGCCAATTTGAAATGGACTTGCAGGGTCACACACACAGGATTTAACCTGGAAGAGGAGTTTTTTCCACAAGCAATGTTTAGATTGATTACTAAAGGAGTTTAGTAGTTCAATTAAACACTCCATTAATTGATAGCTCAATATCATAATGTTCAAGGTGTTGGACATATTGATTGGAGTATCAGATTGATTGAAATCATAATTGACTGATTCTGCACAACCTACACTCCCAACCGATCGGTTCATGTGATGAACTGGTCGAGTGAGGCTGCTGAACCATTCGGCTCAAGTGTTGAGCCGATCGTCTCAAGTCCAGGGTGAATCGATTGGTTCAAGTGTTGAAATGATCGATTCAACTGGTGCAACCAAGCAAGTTGTGAAAGTAGAATTGGTGAGAATTTTCCTTTCGTTTCAATTTCCCAATTTGATTGGAAATAGGATTGGTATTCGATACCAATTAGAAACAAAAGAAGGAAAGTCAATCAAGAACCGACCAGGACCACCAACCGACCAGTTCACTTATGAACCGACCGGTTGAGGTGTCCCAACCGATCGGTTGAGGTGTCAGCCGACCAGTTCAGGTCCCCAACCGACCAGTTCAGGTCCCCAACCGACCGGTTCACTTGTGAACTGATCGGTTTAGGTTGCGAGTTGGTTGCTTTTGTGGAAAATCTCGAACCCTTCTACTCCTGCTTTTAGTCCCGCATTGCCCGAGATGGAGAACCCTGTCCCATGACCCTCCTATATATAGGGGTATTGGGGGCTTCTAAAAGTACAACTCAGTGCAACCAGTTCCTCTGTAAAGTTGTCGTTCTCTCTGGTTTTGGTAACTGAGAGAGAGCTCGAGCAAGTGCTTCGCACAAAGGGAGGTGCAGCAAGGGAAGGACAACTGCAGTTGCAACTGGTAGAAGGAGAGTGTGTTGGCGACTAGTATGTCAACAGGAGGGTGTGACTCCTTCCACTTCCTTGTGGGACAAGGAGTGTGAAGTTCCAGGTGGTCCGTGTGGACTACTTCATAGGCGGGAGGTTTTTGCCGCTCAGGAGGACAACTGTCATCCGATAGTCCAGTGAGATCAGGAGTCGTCAGTCCCGGTGCGACCAGGAGCTGCACAGACACCGTCAAAGATCGGATTTGAAGACCACGCAAGGCGCGAGGTATTGTCGCCGAGCAAGCCTCGGGACAAGGTATGATTCCACAAACCATCCTTTCTTATTATATAGACGTTGACGCGTTTCCTTATTCCGGGTTTGGGGGAGAAAATTTTTGTTTCCGCTGCCATCTCTGCCTCCCCTAAAACCCAACAGTTGTTGAGCCTTGTTATAAGGCATGGAAAGATAATGATGATCTTGCAGGGAATAGTATGATGGTCTTAATTACCTTTGGGCATGGTTGAGCCCTAAATGAGGTGTAATCCTCTTATGTTTATAAGGGTTGATACCCTATGATATTGTGAAAACGATTATTATCTTGTGATAGTATGATGACTAGTGTGGTCTCAAGAATGGCAAGTGATTAGTACCATGTGATGATGATATGAGAAATTATGTTTCACAAATTTTATATCTTTTCAATGTTGTGATATTTATATGCTTTCTAGAAGTGAATTAGGGTTTGTATGTACACTTGTTTGATGCTGCCTTAATTCACCCAGTTGGCATAACTAATCAAGTGCAACTCTAATCATGTAGTGCCTGATGTCGTAGAACTATCTTCAGTGTCAAAACTTGCTAGATGGTGAAATGAATATTCCTTAGGGAAACTCAGACTACATACTATTAAGTATGTGGGGGTGGTAGGTTGAGGATATATCCTTGTCATCCACAATGCATATTGTGGAGATTGGCTATGGTAATGCCTCATACATCTGATGTGATTGAGAACGGCTGTGGTCGTGTCTCGGTGATTATAACATGATGTGATTAGAAGACAACTACAATTTACCTCAGTGATTGGGTTTGTATACCCTGGTTTCTAGTGTTGTGACTTGTACCAAGGGTAGACTAGTGGTTAGCAGCTTAACTACATGTCATTGTGGTGGCAACTTTGACTGATATGTCATTGCCTTTTTACTCGTACTGACCGAGGGGAAGAGATCTTAGGATACCTACACTCCTAGATCTTGTACAGAATTGAATAGCCCTTCGCATGGGTCGGTTGGACTTTGAATAGTATGATTAAAATTATCTAGTGTGTAATAAAAGATGTAATACAGTCATGTAGCATATTTGTTTAGGGTTATACACAATGTTTCACATCGGATGATAACCCTTGTTTGTTATCTTTACCTAAAGATGATGCTTAGTGCAATTAAGAGATGATAGATACACTTATGTTGTGAATATGATTAAGATTGTAGATGTGTACATATAGTAGTCATGATTATGTTGATAACTATACTACTATTGCTGATTATAATCATAATTCTAGCTATCTCATGTTGTTAGTTGTGTTTAGCATGCTAGCCATGCCTTTATAACATGAGATGCATATACTGCTAATCATGCTTATTCAGATAGTTGCGCTTATGTTTTTAGCTCTTCTTATGATGTTGATATGTTCAACCAATTAGACATGCTCATGTTATTAGCTATGCTATGTAACTAGACTTGCTCATGATGTTAGATATGCATATGCTACTGAATTTCTTTTATTGTCAACAAGATAAAGGATGATAGTCTGGATAATGATGATAGTTGTTATCTGCTCCTTAATGTATTTTGCTAATCATCAGTACTGCTAAGATTATTTGTTATATTTGATTAAACTTCTTAACTATTTAATTACTTTAAAATGTTGTAAACATTATTGGAGGTTATATCTCTTGTTGGGACATGGGTCTCACCCTTGTGGTTCGCCACATCTTTTTAGGTAATCGGTTGTGATGGCAACAAAATCGTGGAAGTGAAGAGGAGCTATAGTAATGAATCTTTGAGAAAGTTGACTAGATGTCTAGTGTGTCCTAGAGTCATCCTTGTACTCTCAGGTCTGGGTGAGAAAAAGTTTGTATATGGTATTTCAAATGAATCAAACTTTTGTTAGCATATTAATGCTTATTTGTGTGGAATATATGAATATAGTTCTCCTGTGTATATATGTGGTGGCTAAGACGATGGAACAATTTGTATCAAATTCTTGGCATAGTATGGATATATGAATGATTTTGGGCTCTTATGCAAATGTTTATGAGTGGGTGCTGACGTTGAAATCGGTTTTAATTTACCCATATTTTTGGGTATGTGATTAATTAATGATTGATTGTGTTTTATGTTTTGAGTAATCTCGTTTAGTGTAACAGGTTCTCACAAGTTTCTTGTTTTGTTTTAGTTATCTTGCTCATGTGGTGGTGGGTTTTCACATAGATCCCCAAGACATTGTTCTATGAAAACCTTCTTCACCTTTAAGTCTTTTTTCCAACATCTATGTAGACACAAAAAGGGGAAGGAGTTTAGCAAAGAAGTTCCCTATTTTGATTTATAACTAAAGAATAACCATCATAGATCAACTCTCTAGAGGATGGATCAGTAGGCCATGCATCAGTGGAGCTGTTAACAACAATCCTTTTGCGCCTACTTGTCACCATACGTACTAGAAAGGTCAAAATAGAGAGGAAAAAAGACATGTAAAAGTCTAGGGTTGAAGAGTTTTGGTTAATAGGATGGTTAAGACACTAGGTTTAGGGTAGAGTAAGGTTAGGGTTTTAAAGAAGAATAAGAATTAGGGTAGTTGGTTGAGTTTCTTTAGTTGATAGTGAGAAACTTTGACAGTTTAGGACCCTTTGTTAGTACAGATACAATGTTTTTGGCTGATTTTCAAGTTTAGGTAACATGACGATCAAAAGTTGTGTTCTATTGTTGGTCTATAGGTTGAGTTACTATGATATCCTGGATTTTATCTTTCATTAAAATAATGAAAACCTTGACTCATTAGACTCCCTATTATGTTTAACAACATCCCTCCCACCCAATTATATGGTTTAGAATCACTTTATACTCAATTAAGAGAATGGAATTGAATAAATGCACCCCACACTTAACTATAGTTGAATGCATAATTTCACTATTGAAAGTGTATTTAGAAATTTGAGTTCCCTCATCATTTTATATGTGAACCAAAAATTTGAAAATAAGAAGTAGAAGAAATTTGTGATCTAACAGTGAAAATTTCATTTCAATCGGAGTTATAGTTGGAGAGATATGAATTTTGCAATTTTGTCAAAGAAACACAAAGTCAAGCTGACTTCAACAACTCAGCAATCTTTGTGATCCACTCTTGACCAATGAGATCGCTTGATATTTGAAACTCAAAACCCTGCTCTCAGCCTTTGAATCGACTTGTGGTCCACGATGGACCCAAATTCAATGGCATTCAGTTGTCTTCTACCTTGTGTCAAATAAGGTACAACAACCTACTAACCCCCTTTAGCTTTGCCAATCCAGCTCCTCTAGCCCCCAATGCTTAAATGATGATTGCTTTGCTTTCCTTTCTTCTTTTCATTCATTTCCCCTCTCTATTTCTCCATCCTTATTCTCTCATTCCCCTATCTTCTTCTCCTTCTTAAGTCCATGGCTTCCACCATGGATGACTCGTTAAATGGCACCATTCCACACCTCTTCGCATCCCTATTCTTACTATTTTGAGATGCTTGTATCCGAAGGATGATGGCCAACACCTTTTCAGTGGCTAGGAGGCCCTCTTTACTGCCTATATCCCATCCCCACCGTATAATGTTGTTGTTGGTACTGGCTACAAGCACCATGATGATGCTCTGTGAGGCGCAACAGGCACCGCCGGATCAAGGAGGGCAGGAGCGACGAGGATCCTCGATCAACTGTGCCAAAGATGGGTGAGTTGGTGATCAACAACTCTAGGATGAAATGGAATGCTATACAAGCAATGGAGAGTGATGCCTGATTACTGGCAGGAACCAACAGCCAGTGGTCTGGACCTGAGGGTGCCCTAGTAAAGGGGGGTCAATGTGGCCCCTCCTTGACCGTTAGATCGAGATGCTTCGATCCAGAATCACCATGGGAGAGAGATTGAAGAACTTCTTTCATTTTTCTTTCTCTTTCAATTTTCTTACTTTGCTTACATCCTTCCGCACGCTGTGAAAAGCATCTGCTATATCAAAAACAAGTGATCAAGGTATATCTTTGAAAATTTTCCATAAATCACTCCTCTGTCCAAAAATAGCATGTAATATGTGTTTCTTGATCAGAAAAGTGTGTTCTATACAATAAAAATAGTTCATAATATGAATCTATTTGTTCTTCTTTTGATATCCTAAAATGCATGATTTTGATGTCTTTTTAAGATGGTTTATGCTTTTGAATGCATGATCTTGATCTTTTACATCTGAAGACATGATGATAGCCTAATGTTAGTACCTTAAACATCATAATGCATAAAGATTCAAACTTTATCCAACCTTGTACACAAAATTATTTTATGCTGATAAAATTACCTATAAAGGGTTATGCTAAAGCTTACTTCTTCAATGTCTAACCTTTATTCGATGTACTTGAAAACCTTATGCTTGATCCAAATTAGTAGTTTTGATGCATGCTATGCCATGATTCAAACTTGATCCTACTTATACCCTAATTGGACCTTATGGTGTAAAATGAGCTATGAAATGTGTTATATTAAGACTTTGGATATAAATTCTTACACCTAGCTCAAATATTGATCTAATGATTACATGAATCCATTATGTGATCTTTAAATCAGTAACCCTACTTTCCTTGTAACATTTAAATTCTATAAGGATCATTCTTGTACACTTATGTGACTAAATACCCTAATCTTGGCTTGAAATGTAATCTAGCATGCATGTTGATAAGTAGTCTTTAATCTTATGCAAATCTTTCCTAATGATCATCCATGTTATATAATGATCTCGAATGAGTACTTTGATTATTTGTAACACAAAGTATTATATTATGCACTCTTGTTCACTATTATGACTAAGTGACCTAAACATGACATTTATTGTGACACTAATGTGATTGTTGCTAAATCTAAATCTTCATCCTCGTTCTTCATCCTTTCTTCTTTTCTTTTGTTTCCCCTCTCTAGTTCTTCCTCCTCATTCTCTCCTTCCCCTATCTTCTTCTCCTTCTTCTGTCCCTGACTTCCACCATGGATGGCTTGTTATGCGGTGCCATATTACGCCTCTTCACACCCATATTCATTCTCTTTTAGAATGCTCATGCTTGAAGAATGATGGCTCACACCTTTTTGGTATCTGGGAGGCCCTCTTTGCTGTCCATTCGCCATCCCCACCATATAGTGTTGTCGGTGGTACTGGACACAACCATCGTGGGGATGCTTTGCGAGGTGCAATGGGCACTGTGAGATCAAGGAGGGAAGGAGTGATGAGGACCCTTGATCAACTGTGCCAAACATGGGTGAGTCGGTGGAAGGTGACTCCAAGACACAGCGAAACGCCATACAAGCGATGATGAGTGACACCTGAGCACAAGAGGGAACCAATGGCCAGTGGGCCAGACCTTATGACGCCCTAGAGAGGGGGTCTATGTGGCCCCTCCTCAACTATTAGATCAGGATCCTTTAATCTAGAATCACATTAATCAAGGTATATCTTTTAAAAATTGTCATAAATCACTCCTTCATCCAAAAATAGCATGTAATATGAGTTTTTTTATTCAGAATCACATGTTCTATAAAAAAAAAGTTCTAGAATATGAATATACTTACTCTTTTTTTATATCCTAATGTGCATGCTTTTGATATCATTTTAAGATGGTTTATGCTTTTGAATACAAGATCTTGATATTTTATGTCCCAAAACATGATGATAGCATAATATCAGTACCTTATTTATCTTAATGCATAAAGATTCAAAATTTATCCACCCTTGTACTCCAACTTGTCTTATGTTGATAAAATGCCCTAAAAGGGGCTTTTATGCTAAAGCTTACTTCTTCAATGTCTAACCTTGATTGGATGTACCCTAAAACCTCATGCTTGATCCAAAACAGTAGTTTTTATGAATGTTATGCAATGATTCAAACTTGTTCCTACTTATACCCTACTTGGACCTTATGGTGTGAAATGAGCTAAGCTATGAAGTGTGTTATATGAAGACATTGGTTATTAAATCTTACACCTTGATCAAATAATGATCTAATGATTACATGAATCCATTATGTGATGTCAAATCAATAATCCTACTTTCTACATAACCCTAAATTATATAAGGATCATTCTTGTACACTTATGTGACTAAATGCCTGGATCTTGACTTTAAATGAAATCTAATCTCTAATATTATGAAATCTTTTCTAATAATAATCCATGTTTTGTAATTATCTCGGATGACTACTTTGATGACTTGTGACATGAAATCTCATGTTATGCACTCTTGTTCACTATTATGACTAAACGACCTAAACATAACATTGGATGCATCTTTAATGTACATGTTGCTAAATGTAGATCTAACCTTGTATAAATGTCACCCCAAATGGTCACCCATTCTATTTGATGTAATCAAATCAGTAACATGTTGCTTTTTATGACTTAAAATCTATCATGATCTATCTTTTACTCTAGTGATTACCATTGCATGAAAATGACTCAATATGACTTAAATACATAATATGATGGATAAGTCCTAAATCTTATTCAAATCTTATGATTTCCCTATTAAGATGATGAAATCTAAGTTTAAAATCCCTGATCTAGTTGTTATGACTTACTCTAAGTTCTAATGAACCCATGATGTACTATGGTTAATGCATATGCATGATCTAGTTTAGGATATTGAAATCAATGTTGAAGGAAATGAGTACCTAGACATAAGCAAAACATTCAACCCCCATGATAATGATTTATGAGACCTAATCTTGCTGATATTAATCCAATTCTACTTATTGGAAATCCTAGGATCACCTTGTGGACTCTATTTCAAAAATCTAGATATGGTTCCCAAATGGACTTCTAATTCGATGGTTAATCTTTTACTCTAATCAGGTACACTTTATCCTCCTATTGGCCAGACTAGTGGTATTGAACTTGCTTATATGATTGTATGCTTAAATTTATTGGCTTTATATACTTGTTTGAGCTACTTGTTCCCTATGATTAGTATGTTCGTTTTGCTAGAAATGTGTTGAACAAACCTTGAACATAATTGAACTTGTCCATTATATGAACCTTGCGCACCTACCTAAATTCTTGGTGTAAGGGCACAAGGCATATTGAAAACATGGTAAGCTCATTAACTTAGGTCTTGAGGTCCCTCACGTACATAAAATGACTAGCTAATCTTGATCACCCTTAAAGACCCTTCCTTTGAGGAAGTTAACCAATGGCCATATATTGTTGTTTAAGTATGATGGAAATGCGCCTAAAACACAATTGCAGGTTAGTAAGAAATTATTTACTATTGTTTACTTCTTTCTTGAAATTTTTATAGCATACTCAACACAGTTGTGCTGATGTGTACCCTTTTTATGATTTTAGGTATGAGGTACACTATGAATATTGCCATAATCTATGCTTCTTCTCTATGTTTATATTCTATGGATCTTACTCCGGTGATGTCTAATGTCTTGGAAATGAAATTATCATGTGTTGACATATGAGACTAAGATCATCTTTTAGGTATTAGTTTAGTTTCCTTCTATGCCACACTCTCTATGCTCTTTCTTGAGGTTTTATTCATCCATATGTTATGTGATTCATTCATGGGATATGCACCCAAGTCCACTCTCCTTTGGTTGTTTAGCCATTAGGAGTGTGAACTTAGGGTAACAAACAACTCCATAAAAATGGTATAAGAGCAATCAAATATCCTCTATGCATGTTTAACAACCCAATCCCACATACCTTAGAGATTCTTCTAGCATATCAACTCTTCTGTAAGGAGCTTAAGACATGCATTATATGATGATTAATTAGTTTATCATCTCCTTATGTGATTTCTATCACAAATATTGATCATATGATTGCTCGATTATGGGTAGATTATGTATGGGGAAAACAAAATTGAGATGAATTGGTAAAATTTGAGTAAAATGATGATGATGATGCCATGATCTGACCTTGTTATGAAAAATCAATTATGACTAATGGAAGTAATCTTAGAGTTAAGTACTCATGTATGATCCCTCAGATCATGTTAACTAAACTTTACCAAATCTTGACTATATGCTTCTTATGTTTGAGGTAAAATGATAATGATCATGATATGATGAGACAAGGAGTATTTATATATTATACCTCATTTTAATGACTATTTGATTAAATCCATGATGTCCTATTATTGACCAAACCTCAAACATGATTAAGGAAAATGTTTCCTTATTTTGATATGTACCATGATCACGCCATGGAATGACTAAGCACTTGGACTCTCAAAATCATGATGAAAGACTTTGATATAAGAGGTATATTCCCTATTGATTTCTACGGCTCTTAGTAATCCCAATTTTGAATTATGAAATGGACATGTATCTCACTCTTATGCTATTATGATCTACTCTTGTAGTGCCCCATTTGACTTCTTGATTTCTAAAATACACCCTTACCTTGATCGTAAAAGGAAGGGAACACGATTATGACCTTGATCATGCAAAAATCTTGAAATATGGATGCCATATTATGATCTTGACCTTTGGTATTATGACCCCATGAAGATCAATGCGATCAATTATACTCTCCTTATTCAGATACACTTGACGACTCATGACTAGTGTACACTTTTGTGTAAGATTAGGGTGGTAGTTGACATATAACTTACCTAACCTAGGTCACTCTGTATTATGAATGCCTTTGAATTTTCATTTTGTTAATTATTTAGAGTTTGAGAAGGCAACCCCTTCCACCCAATTTTGATTCCTTGACCTATGTCCCTAATAGGTCAAATTTAAGATGATATTGAGACGATCTTGAACTCTCGATTTGATGGAGATCTTGAAATATGATGACATTGACTATATCCAGTGATTGACTTCCTAGCAAGACCTAAGTTCAGATCATCCATCGACCTTGAACACCATGATAATGAACTCAATATTGATATCTCCAAATGATTCACAAATAATTCTTGAAATGTTTCTCAATTGTTGTATATGGATGAATGATTACCATTAGGTCTAAATAGGAATCTAAACCCTAGCTCGGAAATATTTTGACCTATGAATTGGATGTCCAAAATTGAGTCTCGACTTGATTTGTGAAATCTTCACTCACGATTGTGGATCTTGATATTGAATCAGCTCCTATAATCACTCTGTTTGGATCTTGAGATCACCCATGTTATATGACATATGACTTTCATGTACCCAAATCTTAGAAAAAATTATATCAATGATTATATTAACTCGCTCAATTTATGACTTAGGGTTAATTTTCCTGTGGACATGGGTGGGCCCTTCCATCGATTTTGAGCATGAAATTATGATGTCAAAATATGATGTTTGTCTCAAAATTTTGAAATATTAATTCTCAATCATGGATGTACAACCCCAATTAGGACAATGTACAAGATGGGACCCTAAATGTTGGCAATGAAAGTCAATCTTTACTCTTTACTCAAAGATCTCTATTCCCTTGAATAAAAGAATGTGATCTCTCCAAATTGATGATATATAGGATGATCTCTTATAATTTTTGGCTCATATGACTACCTTCTCAATTCGATGAGCCATGTGACCATTCTTTTACTATGATGCTTGATTGCCAAAAATTTTGATGTTGAAGAAACTCCAAGATGTTCTTGATATGGAGTATGAAAACTCAATGTTGATTGATGAATCAATTTAATTTTAGGGACAAAATTTCTTTTAAAGTGGGGAGGTCGTGATAACTTGGATTTTGTCTCTCATTAGATAGATTGAATCATTAAACTCTCTATTATGTTTAACAACATCCCTCCCACCTAGTTATATGGTTTAAGATCACTTTATACTCAATTGACAAAATGGAATTGAATAAATTCCACCTCACACTTAACTATTGTTGAATGCATAATTTGACTATTGAAAATGTATTTCCTAATTTGAGCACCTCAACATTATTTTTCTATATCCAAACTTCGAACATAATAATTAGAATATATTTGTGAACTAATAGTGAAAATTTCATGTCAATCAAATTTACGATTTGAGAGATATGATTTTTACAATTTTTCAAATAAACTCAATGTTATGATGACTTAAACAACTTAGCAATCCATGTGATCCACTCTCGACCAATGAGATCACTCAATTTTTGAAATTCGGATCCCTACTCTCATCCTTTTGATCGACTCATGCTACACAATTGATCTGAATCCAATGGCCCTCAATTGTCTTCTACCATGTGTCAAATAAGGTACAACAACCTACCAACTACCTTTGGCTTGGACAATCTGACTCCTCTAGCTCCCAATGCTTAAATTGATGATACCATTGCTTTCCTTTTTTTGTTTCCCCTCTCTGGTTCTTCATCCTCATTCTCTCCTTAACCTTTCTTCTTCTGCCTCTTCTGTCCATGGTTTCCACCATGGACAGATTGTTAGGAGGTACCTTTGCACACCTATACACACCCCTATTCTTGCTCTTTTGGCAATCTTGTGCTCGAAGGATGATGACCGACACCTTTTTGGTGGTTGGGAGGCCCTCTTTGGTGGCCATTTGCTATCCCCACCATACAACGCCACCGCAAGTACTTGCCACAACCATCGTGGGGAGGCTTTGTGAGGTGCAACACGCACCGTCAAATCAAGGAAGGAAGGAGCGACGAGGACCCTTGATCAACTATTCGATATATGGGTGAGTCAGTGGACGACAACTCCAAGACATAGTTGAAAGACATTCGAGTAATGGCGAGTGATGCCCGAATACAGACGGGAATGAACGGTTAGTGGGATGGACCTGAGGGTTCCCTAGATAGTTTGATAAATCTCCATAAATCACTTATTTGTCCAATAATGGCATATAATATGAGTTTTTTTTATCAAAAACACATGTTCTATCCAATAACAATAGTTCTAGAATATGAATATACTTGCTCTTTTTTGATAGCCTGAAATGCATGCATTTGATGTCTTTTTAAGATGGTTTATGCTTTTGAATGCATGATCCTGATCTTTTATGTCCTAAGATATGATGATAGCCTAATATCAGTACCTTATACACCTTAATACATAAATATTCAAAATTTATCCACCCTTGTACTCCAAGTGATCTGATGTTGATAAATTGACCTCAAAAGGGTTTTTATCCTGAAGCATACTTCTTCAATGTCTAACCTTGATTAGATGTACCCTAAAACCTTATGTTTGATCCAAATCAGTAGTTTTGATGCATGTTATGCCATGATTTGAACTTGCTCCTACTTGTACCCTACATGGACCTTATGGTGTGAAATTAGCTTTGAAATGTGTTATATGAAGACTTTGGATATTAAATCTTACAACTAGATAAAATAATGATCTAATGATTACATGAATGCATTATGTGATATTGAAATCAGTAATCCTACTTTCCTTATAACCCTAAATTATTTAAGGATCATTCTTGTACACTTATGTGACTAAATGCCCTAGTCTTGACTTGAAATGTAATCTGGCATGCATGTTGATAACTAGTCTCTATTTTATGCTGATCTTTCCAAATACTCATCCATGTTATATAATGATATTGAATCATTACTTTGATGAATTATCACATGAAGTATCATGTTACACACTCTCGTTCACTATTATGACAAAGTGACTAAACATGACATTGTGTATGACTTTAATGTGTATGTTGCTAAATCCAGATCTAGCCTTGTATAAATGTCACCCTAAACAGTGACCCATGCTATTTGATGTAATCAAATCAGAAACATGTTGATCTCAATGACACAAAATCTAGCATGATTGACACAATTGAGTCGTGCGTTAAATGCAAGTGCACATATCGAAGTTATATAGGCCTTGTGAGGCCCAAGTCGAACTCAGGGAAATGTAAATTTCAGGAGAATACTACCAAATGGTTGCGATCAGCTAGACCGGTTGGAAAAGTTGATTGTTGGTTTTGAAACAAAATAAAAATCAAACAAAGAGAAAACAAAAGCAATTGATGATTAAATGTTTAGTTTAATCAAATGGATTGGGAATCCTTAGGGTTACAGATTCACCACGAGGTCTCACTACATGCAATTCTACACAACTAACATAATTTGTGCCTTATCCCTGACTATGGCCTATAGTCAGAATTGCTTGCTTCTGCAATGCAATTCACTACCTAGTTCTAGGTCAGTTCCACGCCAGTAGTAACTTATACCCTAGATCTAAGTGCCTTAATGAATTCTATGGGTATCCACCATTAACCGTACACTACCTTGTCGAAGGAATTTATTGGTTAACATGTTAATCATGCCTTTTCAACCACCAATCCTCTATCAAGAGCAATTAATAGTATTAGAAATCAACTATGGTGATCAAGAATAGCAAATTGCGATAGAAACACAATAACATTTCAGGAAGAATTGAGACAAATTAAAATAATCAATGGAAAATTGTCATACAGTGATTCCCCAGGCCACTCTCGGTCCTAAGGACAATGGGGATTAGCCCCGCATGTTCATCTCAATGATACATATGGAGAAGAAAGAGGAAAACATGGGGAAACAAATGAGAATATGATGTAACCACTAAAACGGAGAAGATTTGGATGATCCTCAGTGTGTGATGCATGTTCTGCAACCTTTCAGCGGTAGAATCATCTGTGCGGCTTTGGAATCCTTTGGGGCGTAGCTCTGGCGTATTTTCTTCACTCTCCTCTCCTTCAGAACTCGTACGGTGGAGTGATGATTTTCTGGGTCTGGGCCATCCTCCTTTAGGTATAGGTATGATTACAGCCGCTGATCTATCCCAGCCGATAGATTTCTTGGTTCTGAATCCAGCTCTGATCTGATGGCATCGATAGTATCGACGGGGTGTCGATACTATCAACACCTTAGGGTACACGTCTTACTTCAAAACTAGAATCAACTTGTTGACTTCTTGATACTATCGACCAGAGTGTCAATAGTATCGACGTAGTGAGTTTCTTGTACTGAGCCGAGACCATCGATAGTGTGAGTCGATGGTATCGATCAGGATTGCTTTCCTCCAGCATAGTTACTATTGCCATGTCAATAGTATCGACGGACCTGTCGATGATATCGATAGGTTCGAGAATATAAAGTACCTGAAACAGAGAGAAAAACACAAGTCAATCCATGGAATTTAGTAATTCATTCAAAATAAGATAAAATGAGATAAATTTGATGCATACAATGATTATTGGCTAAAGGAAATGAATCATGCCATTATAGTCACAAAGATGACAAATGAACACATAAAATAGGTACAAAATTAGCCTATAAATGCGGCTAAAAATCCCTACATCAAACTCCCCGAAGCTTGAACCTTGCTCATCCTCGAGCAACAAAACTCTAAAATCTGATTGAGAGGGTCAACTAAAGAACATAATCACATAAATGATATCTTAGTATGATTCCCGCCTGCAAAACACATACCAGCCCTTACCAACCATGAAACAATAAATACTCTTCAGGCGACACTAATCATCCAAGAAAGATGTCCACCCCAAGATCAACGAATACTATCAAATAAAGCAGTTAATATAATATAATCCTCAGGTCCAGGCTTGGTGCATCTTGTGATCTCCTATCTGCGTTGCCCATTTTCTTTAACTACCATCTAAATGGAAGCAACTCTCCTGATGTACATGAATGCGGAGAAAATCATGGGTGGCCTACCACTTAGATCAATGGGTGGATGGAATGGGTGGCTATGGAAGAAATGGAAACACATTATAGTCAATCATGCAAAAAAAATGAATGACCTATCATGATGCAAATGCATATGAAAATGTCATAATGCTACATTTTTGGTGGAATTATGCATGCACTATCATTCCATCTCAGAGTGAGATGGAATATCTCAGAAAACTACACCATGTGCTTATTCTTCTTAATATGCTGATGGGAACATGTTCCTTTCTCCCTCTCATTCATACTTACTTCTCAATCCCTTTTTTTTCTTTTCTTTTTTTTCAAGCCTTCATTTTCATAAATGATAATGAATTATTTGTTGGGCTTCCTTCTTTTTAGATAACGTGTACATTTGATGCATTCTATTCACAGGGTATGGAACCAGTTCACCACCTTTTATGTTTTCAGAAGAAAATAGGACACATGATGTACTATATGCTCAAAAGATGTGAATGCAACTACATGACATGCACCTAAGGATGATGTGCATGGATGACTAATCTATCCATTTTTTCATTTCATGCAACAGTATGTGAGAATAACTGTAATGCAAGACCTATCTACATTGGATGCAATCAAAGAGTGAAAGACCGTAATGTGCTGCCCAGTTCTTATGGTGGAGTGGGAATGAGATTGCGGTGGATCAGATCACAAGACTAATTGACAGAACCTTCAGAAAGAATTATATGTCCCTCCTTACTGACTTGTGTACCAGTTAATCAAGGGGTTTCTCTTTCTCACTTCAAATTAAAATCACGTTAACATTTGGTCAGTTTGGGCTCAAACATCCATGTCAATCCTCTTAACATGAACCATAAGGATACACAATCATGTTCATATGTTTTAAAGTTGACTTACCCAATGAGTTTCGCAAGTGATGTCCTCAAGTTCTCACAAGACAAGCTTATAATTTCTTAAAGATTTTTCATTTAAATTCATTCTCTCACAACCCCCAAATGAAAACATCGAGATGACATGCAACTACATAAGACTCCACTGATTACTCTAGATAGATAGTGGATCCTAGAAAATAGTAAATCTAGAAATTAAGAAAGCTAAGATAAACAAAGATGAAAATTGCAACAGCAAAACAAAAGATGAAATAAAATAAAGAAAAACTAGATAGATGTTGTTTCAGCACCCCCCAAGCTTGAATTCAACTATGGCCTCATAGTCAAAATCTAGACTTAAGAGGTGGAACAACGATACCCCTCTACATCTCTGGTGGTGGGTGCGACAGGTACTAGTGGATGTTGGGATCCCAAGTAGGATAATGCCCCTAAAATGACATGTCAGATGGGGGCATCAGTGGTGGCTGTGGGTACCCTCCAAAATAATTTTGGTTCTAATAATGAACATAGAATGGTTGTTACTGCATCTCCATCCTATGCAACTGTCATGGATGTTTTCTTGGTTGGCGAGGAGGAGGCGCTCATTCTCATAGATGGCCTACTGATTCTCGTATAGCTTGTTCTGCGTATCCTGGATATCTACAAAAGATGCAATATGTTGATGTTGTGTCTGCTGAATGTCCTAGAGCATGGTGTACATGCCCCGCATCGAATAGACATCCTCTCTACCTTGACAGGGTTGTGGTGGCAGATGAGAAGAAGACGATGCTCCATAATGTTGGGGTCGCTTCGATGGAGCAACTCGTTGTCAAAGGGGAATGGGAACTTCCTCCTCCTCTTCATCATTGTTGCCTTCTTGCTCACCTTCATTATATCCTCCTTCTTCTTCCTCTTCTATATCAATGTTAATGATTGGCCACCTATAATCACGGCCAGGCCTGAGGTCGAAGGCGGGGTCAGGCAGTTGTCTCTCTTGGAAGACTTTTTGTACATGGCAAGTGGCGAAGACGGTACCATGGTGGATGTTGAGAAGGCCCACGTTGATGAAATGATTCAGATTCAGCGTATTCTTACATTCCAACTTTGGCATCCTGACATGATCCAGGCTGAGTTGCATGGAGATAAAGTAATAAGACCCCCAAAGTAGATTGGGGATTTGCGAGACGTGTTCCTCTTCACCGCCATGACTCGTGTGAGGAAGAAAGCTCCAAAATTCAAGGTCTCCCTCTCTAGCAGACAATAGAGGAACAAGAGATCCTTTTCTTGAAACTTGCTTTGTGATGGTCTGGATCTTGCAAAGAATGTGTTAGATAGAATATGGTGCAAGGCCCGGACGAACATATGCTCGAAGTCGGTGATGTAGGCATGGTGCCAGCCGATCGAATAACCTTCAGGTACAGTGACCAACTTTGCATACATGGCATCGTAGTCTAGCCTATGCGGTGGTTGGTGTAACACCCCATGAGACCACCCATAAATCCCATTGAACTCACGAAGGGATGTTATGACCCCACCTCCCGATAACCCCCAATTAAGGGAGACCAAGAGGTTGAGCCGCACCCAATAATCCCGGATCAAAGGTTCGACATATAACCATAAACAATTATTAAATTCTAACAGACTATACTGAAAAATGGTAATAAATTTTTTCTTTACATACCTTTTAAAAACTTGGATCTCTATTCTTCTATCCACACCAATACTAATCTATCTAATCCTCCTTGCACTTTAATTCTCATTTAGTATCACATGTGCCACTTTACTGTTTGTTCTTTCATTGTACCTAAAACGCTGACAAACAAAACGTCGGTCAGCCGTAGCTGGTATGTGGGGGAAACAACAAACATGCAACTATGATAACAATGTAATCATTCAATTACTTATTTAACAACCAATATTACGTTTTAGATATAACTCCGCGATCCAAGAGTACCCTACCCTATGTATTGCCCCCATTAAACCCCTCATGATCCACCTATAAGTGAACCAGTTTCTAGGGTTGAGTCACATGGCACTACTCGTAAGTAGACCACTCCTTAACTCGAGATTTTCTAAAGAGTCTCTAACTCACGGTAACCTAGACCTTACTCTAGGATTACCCCTTTTTAGCCTTTTCATAGTAACAGAGGTGGACCCGGATCTAGCCAGTTATATATGCACATTTATGGTGATAATCATAGTCACTTAATAGTGGCATGAAATAAATAAACATCCAACAGTTTAGTTGCATTCAATGTGAATAAACATCCGAGAATACATCGGGAAACTACAGCGGTTATTCATAATCGTAACCACATACCTAATCCATAGTAACTTGATGTCCATGGATTAACATTCAACACAATTAACAAGCAATAAACAATATCCTGAAAATAATGCATAACATCCAAGTGTCATTGTTTTATTCAAAACATCCACAAGATCAACTTGGATTCCACCTTATAATTTCTAGGCCAACATTAGGGTTTATTAGGTTTTTAGCCTTCATTATGCATTTATCACTTTTAATGCTCTTTTAGTTCACAAACCCTAATTTCTGCATCATAGGCACAATTGAATGTCAAATAAGTCTAATATGTTTCTTTTACACTAAAACTGCTATCTTTATCCTTTTAGGTCATATCCAAAACATTAAGGCTAATTATCATCTTCGGTTTCTTTCAAATTGACAAATCATATTTCATTATAGTTCAACTCACATATACGAACCTTATTTATTACTATTTCCACCTTTATACACTAGGAAACACTAATTATCCAAATAATTCACATTAAAGATCTTTGGTACTCGATTATCTTCGAATCATCATATCTCCATTTTATTCTTCGATTTGTACAATTAAAACCATTAGAATTCATATCAACATAAATTAGGGTTTCTAATCCCATTAAGGCATATTCATGTACATAGAACCCTAAGTTAAACCAACTATATCAAAAGATCATCTTTTTCAAATCCTATTTTCACTTTTATTGACAACAGGTTAATATCAGCTTGAATTATCCATCTATCATCAAATCTGAGGGTTTTTCCTTAGTTAAAACATTAAAGATGTTAACTTTATGCCCTTTTCAAAATCATGCATATTTAAGCACATAAACTCTAAATTATACCTATTATGTGCAAAGTTATTCCTTTTTTATCATTATGTACCTTTTTACATTTGACAGGTTAATATCAACTCTAATGATCCATTAAACCCTATTAATCACTTTAATCATATCAAAGTAGGGTTTCTTTAATCATTATTATGTTAAAGTTGATAAATTACACTACTTTTCAAATTGCAAGAGGAATTGGCTTATAAACATATTTTTATTGAATTCCCCTCGTTCTGAGGATCAAGTTTCATATATAACTTGTTTTGATCCAAGCTACGAATAAATAGATATGATTTTAGTAAAATTGTATACCTCTTGGCCAATGGAAGGGTGCCACGTGTCCTTCTCCATGCAATTGAGCTGCGTGACTCGGCTGTTTTAAAAACATAACCAAATTCCCACTTTACCCTCGCGCGACTCCTTGGTCTTGCAAAGCTCGGAGGGGAAATATCGTCCAACGCCCCCTTGCCTTTCGTCTTCCTTGTGCCTCCGTCTGTCGTTGCCCTAGCCGCCAAAGCACGGCTCCTCCTTGCTTCCTTCGGCCCTGTTGGCCACCGGGGAGGGTTCTATCGCCCCCGTCGTGCCCTGGAGTAGGTAGCACTCTTTCAAGACGCCCTCAAAACGACCGTGCGCAAGCCAAAAGGTCCGCAGCTCACAACTGTGATGCAGCCGTGCTGCAGGTAGTTGCGGGAGTTCTCCAAGGCGCGAAACTACTCAGAACTCAGAGCTCTGCCTCCGATGCAACCCCACATATCCGTGGGTGCCCTCCAGCCATGGCCAACACAACACGATCAGGTCGGTTGGGTCCTCCATGCGCGACCGGCATTGCAGCCGTGCAGCGGCCGTCGTGCCTACGCTGGAGTCCAAGGGTTATGGCTGCGCTTCCCTCTAGCCAAGTGCGCATCTCCCACCCATGACGACGACTCCCAGGTTGCTTGCTGCCCCACGGTTAGAGCTATACCCTTTGGTTAGGGTTTGGACGGTTGCATGGATGAAGAAGAAGACGGAGAGGAGAGAGAGATGCAAGGAAACTGTTTGGGCTCGTCCAAAGAGTCTACTCTTTTATAGAACAAGGTATTCATGCCCTAGCATGCTCGCCCATGAAGGAAAATAAAGCCTAAGCCTAATAGGAAATATATTCCTTCACTAAAAAGCAAGACTCTCTCTCTCTCTTTCATATTCCTTTATTATTCCTTCCTCCTCTGATAATAGGATTTCGAAAATCCTTTCTCTTATTATCATTGTTCTTGCATTTTAATCCATTGATCATGAAAACCTATTTTCCTTTATTAGAAAATACTTTCCATTAAATAACACCACATAATACATTAATAAAGCAACACATTATCCTCTTATTTTGCCTTTTTAGTATTTTCTCTTTCTTTCCTCTTCATTGGGACTCCTTGGATCCCAAGATATTCCATTATTTCGAAATTCTCTTCATTGGATACTTATTATCCTTCTAGATGCATCATTATGCATTATTTCACCTTATCTTGTTTATTTCTCATTAAAATAGTTCTTTTTGAGGATTTCTCATTATTTCTCTTTTATTTTCTTCATTGGCATCCCTTTTATCATAAGAAATCCTTGGGATACGAAATTCCCTAAAGGGTAACTCAATTATACCTCTTTTCACATATTTTTCACATCTCATCAATGTTTTCAATTTCTTTATTAACAAGGAAATACTTATTGATATTTTCTTTTTTTATTGCCTTTTCTTTGCAACTTTGGACTCCTTGGTATCCAAGGAACCCAAGAGGCACGAAATCCACTTAGGATTTGCCTTCTAGAGGTTTCCACATATTTCTTTTCTTAGAATTTCGATTATTCATTTACTAATTGAATTTCCTCAGTATTTGGGCCCAATAGCCAACAAAGCCCAAAACACAACCAATCAAGGCTATTGTGAATGGAATCCACAAAACAAAACATATCATTATTTGTTCCATTATCTTTAATATGAGAAAGTACATTTCTCACTATTTGAACCCAAAAAAAAAGGGGTTATAACAAGGGACATGGTGTAATCCCTACTGTAGAGGTGGAAAGAAACTCGCCCCTCTTTCCATTCAGTCTGCGTCGGTTGAAGCTCATTGGGGATGAAACAAATATCCAAAGATGCCATAAACTCAATGATAATATCTTTGTATGTTGGCCACCCGTTGAAGAACGGATGTCCCTGGGCGTGGTCACGATAGAGTGGTGGGGACTCTCTCAGTTGCCCCTGAAGCACGTAGGCCATGTTTCCCTCTAAGCCCAGGTCTTTAATCATCTACCGGTCGCCATACCGGGTGGGCTCGATTGCAAGCTTCCACAGCTGGTCGTAGACTTTCCTGATTTCCGGTGAGGGGTGGACTATCCTCAGGTGAGGAATTAATCCTTGAGATGGGGCAGGTAGGGTGGCCCTTGATGAGGAAGCACCATATATGTGGGCTATGATGTCCAAACCACGATATAATCATGATTTACACTTAGCGGAAGCGAATCGATTAAACAGCGGAAGACAAAGATCACGGGAAATTAAAACTTTTCGAGACAATAACTTGAATCCTTAAAATCTTCTTTTATAACAAGAGATAAACTGTTTACATCTCATGATAATTACTTCTTGAGTAATTATATACATCAAGATACAAAATCTCAAGAACTCATAACAAAAGACTCCAAGACCTGAGAGTACAGAGGACACATAGGACTGACTCTAACTACACCACATGGCAGGCTAAATCTCCACCTGAGATTTACTGCTGCTCCTGGTGCTACTGTTGCTGGGACTGGTCACCTGTAGACCTATTCCTCCGTCCTCGACGTCCACCTAAAAAGTTGAAGTCTACGGGGTGAGACAATTGTACATAATTGTCCCAGCGAGAGTTATAACTCTCCGCCAGAAGCTTTATTATAACATCAAAGAATAACTTAAGCAGTAAAAGCTTACAAAGAATTCAATAGCAGATACAGTTGTATACAAGAGCTCAACATTTATCAAGCATAAAGAACATATGCACTATTCAGTTAACATCAATCAATTAGCTCATAGTTACCTTTAACAGGTATACTACGCTTGTAGATTATGTTTTTCAAACAGTCTTATTATTATGCCCTGTGGAGATGAGGTTTACCACTCATACACCAACCAATCACTGTTAAGTGCCTTAGTATCATACTAGGTCATTGAAAGAGCCGGATTCTCATGACCTTCACCTTCCTCAGTCAGTAAGAGGATCACTTGTAGGACATCTTGTGTCTCTACTATTATAGATCACCAGGGTAAACTGGTCCTTCGCTATTTTAGAGTTACAGTGGCGTTCTGTACTCTCTTCGTCATCAGAAGATTTCATGTTTATCTTCACTGATACGGATATCTATGTTTTCCTCATCATCAGGAGGTTTCATGTGTACCATCCACTGATACGGTATGAGTTTTGTAGTGAAGGGTTGACGGATGATACATCTACATCAAATTCCTACACTAGGATGTAAGGTTCTACACATCCATATACCCCACATACTCAACAGTATGTGATCCAGGAGTTCCCTTAGGAAAACCTGTTTCACCATCATTTGATCTCTGACAATGATGGATCTATGATCAGGGCTCTACATTATACTTGATTAGTTAGGTACATTCAGTATTCATTTAACATCACACATTATTATTCAAACAATAATAGTAGCATAACAGCTATAAAAGGAGAATACTAAATGTAACAAGCCTAACTCACATCAATCATCATTTCTCATTATACTCATCACAAGTCATCTCTAAAGCATGACCTTGATGGTATTCATGGCTCTCACAGCCCATTATTATCATAGAATGCCACTGACAAGGCATCAAGATACTTTACTTATTCATAAAGCTATCAATATGCCTTTAATGAATATAGTATCATCATCCATACCTGGATATGATCACCTCCATATCAGAACCTGCATGGTTAATTCAACTAATAAAGGTAATTCAAAACAATAATTATACTTTCCACTCTTATCATAAGAGCTAAGTTCTTTGATTCTTATCAAATAGAGTTTAATACTCATATAACATGTCATCACCTTTGAATTAGGGTTTACTATTCACATCACATGTCATTACCCTTGAATTAGGGTTTACTATTCACATCACATGGTAAAATTGAACTCATAACATCATCATGTATGAGGAACATCATCATTGATGCTCTCAGATTAGCTTAAGATTCATCATATATCATAATTAGGGTTTCCATGATCTCACATAGGTGGATCATACCCTAATCATGCACATTCATGTGTATTGAAGGTTCTTTACTTGAGTTTCCACCCTAAAAGGGTACTTTCTCTCTCTTAGGGTACTTTCTCTCTCTTAAGATACTTTCTCTCTCCTCATACTAGTAGATGGTGATAACACCACTCTAGATCAGGTTGGGTTAAGTCCTCATGGGCTAACATAAGCCAAAACATCACTATCATGTGATTAGGGTTTGATTTGAACAAGGTATTACTCAATTGAACCCATCAAGGTATTTTGGTAATTCACCCCATTGATCACCATCATGGTTCAATTCATTAGTCAATTAATCCCTTAATATCCTAGGTTATCATTAGGGTTTAGATTAGAGCATCATTGAACCATTTACACCTTCAATTGATTAAGTGAAATCAACCTTTGAAAACCTCAAACGGTTTCAACCTTCAACCTCCAAACGGTTTGAGACCGTTTGGATGAGTTGACCGTTTACTAGGGTTGACTCCAAGACCATGTGACCTTCAAGGTCGTTTGCCCAAACCGTGTGAGGGTGTAGACCGTTTAACAAGTTTGACTTCAAGACCGAGAGGGCTTACACGGTTTGAGACCGTTTGGTGTCTCTCGATCTTGATATCGTTTGAGTCCAAACGGTCTTGAGATCATTTGGCCTCACACGGTCCTGAGACCGTGAGGCCTCACACGGTCTTGAGACCGTGTGACCTCAAACGGTCTTGAGACCGTGAGGTCTCAAACGGTCTTGAGACCGTGAGGCCTCAAATGGTCTTGAGACCGTTTGGTCCACTTGGTCTCAAACCGTTTGGACCCTCAACATGGTTCAATGATTTCAATCATTTATGATTATCAATGTTGAAGCCTCCAAATGGTCAAAGTCATGGTAACCATTTATAGATTGAGTCAATTAGGGTTATGCTTAACCAATTGGTAACTCAATTGACCCTCAATTGTTATCCAATTAGGGTTGAAGTTGGTTCAATTAAGGTCCATCAACGTTCAACCATCAACACTCAACAATGTGAATCAACACAAGGCTGAACCCTTCAATTGAGCTCGAATTGGGCCCAAACTTGGCCCAAACGGTCTTGAGATCGTGTGGATGAACTCCACACGGTCTTGAGACCGTTTGCCCAAGATTTCATCAAAATCTAATGTGATTTGATAGGGGTTGAACCTTGATTGAGTCTCAATTCAGTATTTTTGATTAATTCAATAACCCATTGCAATTGGGCCCTCAATTGATCAAATTACCTTAACCCTAGACCTCCAAACGGTCTTGGGTTGTCACCACACGGTCTTGAGACCGTTTGACCATCCAACTTTTGTATTCTAATGTAAATTCTTCAAGGTTGGATCCATTGAATTGATTATCATATCAATACTTAATTGCAATGTAATTTGGTATCTTTGTACTTTCAATTGGTCAACTATACTTGACCCCAGACCTCCACACGGTCTTGGGTGATTCCCCACACGGTCTTGAGACCGTTTGATTGATCCCCAAATGGTCTTGAGACTGTTTAGGTTAATCAACCCAAAAACACTTAATCAAATCATTGAGATTTCAGTACTGATTTCAATTAGGGTTTGCCCTAGTAATCATCCTTCAACTCATAGCTCGTTTGGAATTAGTCCATAAAATTTGGTGAGTTGTTAATCAACATTAATTTGAACAGTAATCTCATACGGTCAACGCTTTGTCAACGTTCTTACACGGTCTTGAGACCGTTTACCCAAAAAGGGCGATTTCAACAGATTGGAAATCAGGAGTAAATTCAATTAAAGTTGTTGATTAAAAAGGCCATATCTCACGCTTCCTTTGGAGTTATCATCTCAAATTTTTGTGGGTGATTAGCCTACATAATTATGAACAGAAATCTTATACGCTCCATGCTCGGTCAACGCGGCTAAACGGTCTTGAAGACCGTTTGCCCTTACACGGTCCTGAGACCGTTTGCTCACTACACGGTTTTGCAAACCGAGAGAGCAATTTGTGGAGACCATTTAGTAAAGTGAAAAGTAGTGGATTAACTTTTGAAATAAAGTCTTCATCTCCTAGCTCAAGAACAGCAAGGATTTCTCACAGATTTGCTTGCAAGGTAGCAAAGGAAGGTAGAGAAGAAGAAGAACTATCATCTAAAAGCATAAACGAGATGTATATAACAAAGCATAGGTTTAGAGTTATAAAACCCGCCTAAAGCTTGCTCCTTGAGCTCCAAGCTTTCGAGCTCAAAGCTTTTAATGGCGTCCTTGAGTTTCCACAGGTCAGCCAAGGTGATCCTTCCAAGGAAAGTCGAGAAGAGATGGCTAGAAAGGTAGAGTTATGTGAGCTAGCCATCAATTTGACCTTGAATTCGAGTTCTAACCATGAACATAAGCAAAAGGGAGGATTCAAACCTACCTTTCCCTCCTTGGTCGTCCTCCTGAGCTCCACAGCTCCTCTTTAGTCGGTTTGGGTGAATAGAACAGTGAAAGGAACGAAGGGAGGGTTTCCTTGCTAAGTGAAGTGGAGAGTATATATACTTGGGGTGAGATTTTCAACATAAGCTCATAAGTTCTCCATATTTTCAACTAAGTCCCTCCATCCTTCTATGCTCGTCCCTTCATATTAATTCTAAGCACAAACCTTCTTCTAAGGTCAAGAAATGAGGGCAAAGAAGATCAACCTATTAGTTAAGCATACACAAAAAAGGGCTATAGCACATACACCTTGATTATTCAATCACAAAGGTGTTTTTTTTATAACTTGATTAATCAATTGAAGTGACCTTTCATAATTTCTTCTCTAAATGATGACAAGAGTCTTAAAATATATTTTAGATGATGTATTTTACAAGTTGCACCCCTCAAATTGGGTAAATTGCACTTTTCTCCAATTTAGGGTTTTCAAGCACCGGGATTGCTTCCACAGCTGCACCTCGGTGCCCAAGCCTGGGAAATCCCTCAAACCTTACCATCATCATTCTCATGATGTCTCAACATCAGAGGAACATCTCAACATGTGCAAATTGCAAGTTAACCCTTCTAACTGGGTAATTTGCACATAGGTCCCTGTATTACAAAACAATGCTACAACTTTATATAAAAAGGAGCAAAAACTGAAATATATGTTTCTGAGAAACTTAATTACATGCCCAAAGTTAATCACAAGGATTTAATTACATATTTAGGCAAAACATCTAGGGTTAACTCATAACCCAGGTCAGGGATGTTACAAATTATCCACCCCTTACAAGGATTTCGTCCCCGAAATCGATAAAACATACTAAGAGAAAAGGGCAGGATACTTCCTTCTCATTTCATCCTCTAATTCCCAAGTGGCTTCTTCAACACCACGGTGGTTCCAGAGGACTTTCACAAGACTTATATCTTTCTTCTTTAACCTTTTAATTCTATTATCAAGGATTGACACTGGTCCCTCCTCATAGGATATATCATCATTCAATTCTACCTCCATAGGTTGTAGAACTGACTCGGTGTCTGGGTGACATTTCTTCAGCATAGAAATGTGAAACACAGGATTTAACCTCTGTAAATCTGGTGGCAGCTCTAGTCTATATGCTACCTTTCCAATCCGTTCAATGATTGGATAAGGCCCCATAAATCTAGGAGCTAACTTCCCTTTCTTTCCAAAACGAAGGACCCCTTTCCAAGGAGAGACTTTGAGATATACTCTGTCTCCAACCTGGAACTCTAAGGGTCTACGAAGCTTGTCAGCATAAGATTTCTGCCTATCCTGTGCAGTCTTAATCTTTTGTTGTATTACTTTAATCTTCTTTGTGGTCTGCTGCATAAGATCATGACCTAACAACTGACGCTCACCAGTCTCGAACCAACATACAGGTGATCTACAACGTCTACCATACAAGGCTTCATAAGGTGCCATATCAATACTATGTTTATAGCTATTGTTATAGGAAAACTCTATCAAACTTAGGTGTAGATCCCAACTCCCGGTAAACTGGAGAACACATGCTCTCAAAAGGTCTTCTAAAGTCTGTATGGTCCTTTCTGACTGTCCATCAGTCTATGGATGAAAGGTCGTACTAAACCTTAGCTTGGTGCCTAAGGCTCTGTGTAACTGTTCCAAAAAATGACTTGTAAACTGAGGACCTTGGTCAGAAACTATTGTGACAGGAACTCCGTGCAAACACACTATCTCTTGAACATATAATTCTGATAACCTTTCAGCAGAATAGGTTGTTTTGACAGGTAAGAAATGTGCTGTCTTAGTCAACCTATCAACAACTACCCAAATGGAATCATGTCCTTTGCTTGTCCTGGGTAGGCCAACAACAAAGTCCATGGTCACATGGTCCCACTTCCACTGTGGTATGGGTAAAGGTTGCATTGTTCCTGCAGGCTTCTGGTGTTCAGCTTTAACTTGCTGACACACAGGACACCTCAGAACAAACTCTGCAACATCCTTCTTCATTCCAGGCCACCAATACAGATCTTTCAAATTCCGATACATCTTGGTGCTCCCTGGATGCATAGCATACATGGAAGAATGAGTTTCTTCCAGGACTAACTTCCTCAAGTTATCCACATCCGGCACTATCATCCTTCCATTATAACAGGCTACTTGGTCATCTGAGTCAAGGAAACCATCTCGCTTCTCATTTCCGTACTCAGATCTAATCTGCTGAACTGCATCATCACCTTGTTGTGCTTCCTTAATCTGCTCTCTTAAGGTAGGTTTAATATGCATCTCAGCCAACAACCCGGCTAACAATGACACCTTCAACTGTACATTGTCCTGCCTTAAAGAGATAAGCATATCTCTCCTAGATCATACTAAAGAGTTTAGTTGTTCTCTATTCATGGTTGATGTTGTTGACTTCCTACTCAAGGCATCTGCAACAACATTGGCCTTGCCCGGATGGTAATAAATTGTACAATCGTAGTCCTTGATTAACTCCATCCAACGACGTTGCCTCATGTTAAGCTCGTGCTGAGAGAAGATATACTTAAGGTTCTTGTGGTCTGTGAAAATCTGGAATGTTTCTCCGTAGAGATAATGTCTCCAGATTTTCAAGGCATGAACCACGGCAGCTAACTCCAGATCGTGTGTCGGATAATTCTCCTCGTGTTTCTTAAGTTGTCGAGAAGCAAAAGAAATCACTTGTTTATCCTGCATCAACACACATCCTAGTCCATTCTTGGAAGCATCACAGAAGACTACATATCCTTTTCCTTGTTCAGGTAGCACAAGCACAAGTGCACTTGTCAACCTCTCCTTCAACGACTGGAAAGACTGTTGACACTTATCACTCCAAGAAAAAGGAACATCTTTCCGGGTCAACTTGGTCAAAGGTAAGGCTATAGAACTAAAGTTCTTAATGAACCTTCGATAATAGCCAGCTAACCCCAAGAAACTTTGAATCTCCGTCGGTGTCTTTGGTTGTTCCCATTGTAGAACAGATTCTACCTTTGTAGGGTCAACACGAATTCCCGAGGCAGATATCACATGTCCAAGAAAAGATACCTCCGACAGCCAGATCTCACACTTGCTAAACTTAGCATACAACTTGTGTTCTCTTAGCAAGGTCAAAGCTTGGCGAAGATGCTGCTCATGCTGCTGAGCATCCTTACTATATATCAGAATGTCATCCATGAAGACGACAACACACTGATCAAGGAAAGGTCGAAAAACTCTATTCATGAGTTCCATAAATGCACCTGGTGCATTGGTTAGTCCAAACGACATAACCGTGAACTCATAGTGACCATACCTTGTCCTAAAGGCAGACTTGGATATGTCACTATCCTTAATACGGAGTTGATGATATCCAGACCTCAAGTCTATCTTTGAAAAGACTGTTGCACCACGCAACTAATCAAAGAGATCATCAATCCTCGGCAGAGGGTACTTATTCTTTATTGTTACTTTATTGAGTTGTCTGTAGTCGATGCACAACCACATTGACACATCTTTCTTTTTAACAAACAAGACCGGAGCACCCCAAGGTGAAGTGCTCGGTCGGATAAAACCCTTCTCAAGTAACTCTTGAAGCTGTTTCTTGAGTTCTGCCATCTCGGCAGGCGCCATCCTATACAGAGTCTGGGCTATGGGTTTCGTATCTGGGATCAGATTGATTTCAAAATCAATCTCCCGAGGTGGTGGTATACTAGGAAGTTCTTCAAGAAACACATCCTTGAATTCCCTGACTATGGGAACTTCAGCAGGATTGGACCTTTCCTTGGTAACATCTACCACATGGGCTAAGAATACATAACATCCTTGCCTCAACAACTTATCAGCAACCATAGCTGACACAAGATAGGTGGGCAGAATCTTTCTTTCTCCTTGAAAGATCCATGTGTTGCTTTCATCAGCAAACACAGCCAACTTGGATTCACAATCCAAGACAACTCTATACCTCTCTAAGGTATCCATCCTGAGGATTATATCAAATCCTTGCATATTAAGTGGTATAAGATCCACTTGAATGTGATGGTCGGAAAAGAAAAGGATGCAGGGAGAGCATACCTCTTGCAAAACGGCAGACCCACTCAACGGAGTCTCCAACAACAAACTATCTGCCCTATGACTAACAGTCACATTGCAGTTACGAATCACTCTTCGAGTGATGAAAGAGTGCGTAGCACCCGGGTCAATCACAACAGATACAAAACAAGATGTAGACATATCATGATATAAAAGTTTCATCTGACCTGCCACTACCCGTGGATTGACCACTGCATCTGGTGGGTTCATAGCATAGAACCTCGTTGTCGCCTGGTGTTGAGGTGGTGCTAATGATCCAGCTTGAGACGCTTGTCCACGTCCTCAAGCTGCTCCTTGAGATTGCATTCTCTGAGATCCTTGTTGATTCTGTCTCGGAGGCTGTGTCACACTGACAGGCCTAGAACGACAATCCTTCATTAAGTGTCCCACCTTACCACAGTTGTAGCATCTCCTCTCCTGTTGTTGTGGTCGGGGTGGTCCAGTAACTGACATCGATGCAGAACTGTGAGTCCCTTGAAGCGGTTGACTCCGTCCTCTACCTCTGCTTGGTGACCATTGAGTTTGAGAACTCGATCTGGGTGGTGGAGGGTTAGGTGCAGAGAATCTAGGTTTCTTAAAATCCCTAGATGAAGAACCCTGGAACTGTGGATATCTTTTCTGGGTTTGCCTCTTCTCAACCACAGATCTCTCTATCCTTCGGACTGACTCAACGAAGGTAGAGAATCTCTCTCAGTTTTCTAAGGCAGACACAGGGGTTGATATATCAGCATTCAAACCCTTTTCGAATCTTCTGATTCTTTCCTCCTCTATGGCAGCCATGTGCGGACAGAACCGCAAAAACTCCATGAACTTAGCTTCATACTCGCTAATGTTCATCATACCCTGCCTTAGTCTCTCAAACTGAGAGATCTTCTCATCTAGGAAGGTCTTTGGAAAATATCTATTGATAAATTCCCGACGAAACTCTTCCCATGAGAACTCTATTCCAGGTCTCTTCTGCTCTTCCATGTTCCACCAGTGACCAGCACTGCCTTTGAGAAGATAGATAGCATGTCTAACCTTCTCAGCTTCCGGGATAATAAGAATCCTGAAAGCCTTCTCCAACTCTGTCAACCATAGGTCAACATCTGCGGGGTCGGCAGTCCCAAAGTACTCGGTAGCTCTGACACGAAGAAGTCGTTCGAACGTCTTACCGATACCTTGTGCTTCAGGCTGGACAGGTGCCCTAGGTGTAGGCATGGGCATCCTGTCGGTTATGTGTGTCATGGCAGTCATGAACTGCCCGAACATTGTCTGTACAGCTGGGTTACCCATGTCGACTGGGTCAAACTGGGGTGGCTCTCTTGGTGACTCTGGTGCAGGCTGTTCTATTCTTGGAACCCTTGCACCGCCTTGAGGTGCACTAGCACTACTCTCTGCCACGTACTCATCATGAGGCTCAGCCATCCTTATGTATCTTCTTCTCCTGAGGAGTATAAGATTCTATTAAATAGGGAAAGAGTACTAAAGATAGATTTGACATCCTAAGTCCTATGCCTCTATAGACTCAACTGACCTAGAGCTCTGATACCACTAATTGTGGGCTCTGATCTCCAAACCACGATATAATCACGATTTACACTTAGCGGAAGCGAATCGATTAAACAACGGAAGACAAAAATCACGGGAAATTAAAACTTTTCGAGACAAGAGCTTGAATCCTTAAAAGCTTCTTTCATAACAAGAGATAAACTGTTTACATCTCATGATAATTACTTCTTGAGTAATTATATACATCAAGATACAAAATCTCAAGAACTCATAACAAAAGACTCCAAGACCTGAGAGTACAGAGGACACATAGGACTGACTCTAACTACACCACATGGCAGGCTAAATCTCCACCTGAGATTTACTGCTGCTCCTGGTGCTACTGCTGCTGGGACTGGTCACCTGTAGACCTGTTCCTCTGTCCTCGACGTCCACCTAAAAAGTTGAAGTCTACGGGGTGAGACAATTGTACATAATTGTCCCAGCGAGAGTTATAACTCTCCGCCAGAAGCTTTATTATAACATCAAAGAATAACTTAAGCAGTAAAAGCTTACAAAGTATTCAATAGCAGATACAGTTGTATACAAGAGCTCAACATTTATCAAGCATAAAGAACATATGCACTATTCAGTGTAACATCAATCAATTAGCTCATAGTTACCTTTAACAGGTATACTACACTTGTAGATTATGTTTTTCAAACAGCCTTATTATTATGCCCTGTGGAGATGAGGTTTACCACTCATACCCCAACCAATCACTGTTAAGTGCCTTAGTATCATACTAGGTCATTGAAAGAGCCGGATTCTCATGACCTTCACCTTCCTCAGTTAGTAAGAGGATCACTTGTAGGACATCTTGTGTCTCTACTATTATAGCTCACTAGGGTAAACTGGTCATTCGCTATTTTAGAGTTACAGTGGCGTTCTGTACTCTCTTCGTCATCATGAGATTTCATGTTTATCTTCACTGATACGGATATCTATGTTTTCCTCATCATCAGGAGGTTTCATGTTTACCATCCACTGATACGGTATGAGTTTTGTAGTGAAGGGTTGACGGATTATACATCTACATCAAATTCCTACACTAGGATGTAAGGTTCTACACATCCATATACCCCACATACTCAACAGTATGTGATCCAGGAGTTCCCTTAGGAAAACCTGTTTCACCATAATTTGATCTCTGACAATGATGGATCTATGATCAGGGCTCTACATTATACTTGATTAGTTAGGTACATTCAGTATTCATTTAACATCACACATTGTTCTTCAAACAATAACAGTAGCATAACAGCTATAAAAGGAGAATACTAAATGTAACAAGCCTAACTCACATCAATCATCATTTCTCATTATACTCATCACAAGTCATCTCTAAAGCATGACCTTGATGGTATTCATGGCTCTCACATCCCATTATTATCATAGAATGCCACTGACAAGGCATCAAGATACTTTACTTATTCATAAAGCTATCAATATGCCTTTAATGAATATAGTATCATCATCCATACCTGGATATGATCACCTCCATATCAGAACCTGCATGGTTAATTCAACTAATAAAGGTAATTCAAAACAATAATTATACTTTCCACTCTTGTCATAAGAGCTAAGTTCTTTGATTCTTATCAAATAGAGTTTAATAATCATATAACAAGTCATCACCTTTGAATTAGGGTTTACTATTCACATCACATGTCATTACCCTTGAATTAGGGTTTACTATTCACATCACATGGTGAATTGAACTCATAACATCATCATGTATGAGGAACATCATCATTGATGCTCTCATATTAGCTTAAGATTCATCATATATCATAATTAGGGTTTCCATGATCTCACATAGGTGGATCATACCCTAATCATGCACATTCATGTGTATTGAAGGATCTTTACTTGAGTTTCCACCCTAAAAGGGTACTTTCTCTCTCTTAAGGTACTTTCTCTCTCTTAAGATACTTTCTCTCTCCTCATACTAGTAGATGGTGATAACACCACTCTAGATCAGGTTGGGTTAAGTCCTCATGGGCTAACATAAGCCAAAACATCACTATCATGTGATTAGGGTTTGATTTGAACAAGGTATTACTCAATTGAACCCATCAAGGTATTTTGGTAATTCACCCCATTGATCACCATCATGGTTCAATTCATTAGTCACTTAATCCCTTAATATCCTAGGTTATCATTAGGGTTTAGATTAGAGCATCATTGAACCATTTACACCTTCAATTGATTAAGTGAAATCAACCTTTGAAAACCTCAAACAGTTTCAACCTTCAACCTCCAAACGGTTTGAGACCGTTTGGATGAGTTGACCGTTTGCTAGGGTTGACTCCAAGACCGTGTGACCTTCAAGGTCATTTGCCCAAACCGTGTGAGGGTGTAGACCATTTAACAAGTTTGACTTCAAGACCGAGAGGGCTTACACGGTTTGAGACCGTTTGGTGTCTCTCGATCTTGAGATCGTTTGAGTCCAAACGGTCTTGAGATCGTTTGGCCTCACACGGTCTTGAGACCGTGAGGCCTCACACGGTCTTGAGACCGTGTGACCTCAAACGGTCTTGAGACCGTGAGGTCTCAAACGGTCTTGAGACCGTGAGGCCTCAAACGGTCTTGAGACCGTTTGGTCCACTTGGTCTCAAACCGTTTGGACCCTCAACATGGTTCAATGATTTCAATCGTTTATGATTATCAATGTTGAAGCCTCCAAATGGTCAAAGTCATGGTAAACATTTATAGATTGAGTCAATTAGGGTTATGCTTAACCAATTGGTCACTCAATTGACCCTCAATTGTTATCCAATTAGGGTTGAAGTTGGTTCAATTAAGGTCCATCAACGTTCAACCATCAACACTCAACAATGTGAATCAACACAAGGTTGAACCCTTCAATTGAGCTCGAATTGGGCCCAAACTTGGCCCAAACGGTCTTGAGATCGTGTGGATGAACTCCACACAGTCTTTAGACCGTTTTACCAAGATTTCATCAAAATATAATGTGATTTGATAGGGGTTGAACCTTGATTGAGTCTCAATTCAGTATTTTTGATTAATTCAATAACCCATTGCAATTGGGCCCTCTATTGATCAAATTACCTTAACCCTAGACCTCCAAACGGTCTTGGGTTGTCACCACACGGTCTTGAGACCGTTTGTATGAGTTCCAAACGGTCTTGAGACCGTTTGCCCATCCAACTTTTGTATTCTAATGTAAATTCGTCAAGGTTGGATCCATTGAATTGATTATCATATCAATACTTAATTGCAATGTAATTTGGTATCTTTGTACTTTCAATTGGTCAACTATACTTGACCCCAGACCTCCACACGGTCTTGGGTGATTCCCCACACGGTCTTGATACCATTTGATTGATCCCCAAACGGTCTTGAGACCATTTAGGTTAATCAACCCAAAAACACTTAATCAAATCATTGAGATTTCAGTACTGATTTCAATTAGGGTTTGCCCTAGTAATCATCCTTCAACTCTTAGCTCGTTTGGAATTAGTCCATAAAATTTGGTGAGTTGTTAATCTACATTATTTTTAACAGTAATCTCATGCGGTCAACACTTGGTCAACGTTCTTACACGGTCTTGAGACCGTTTTCCCAAAAAGGGCAATTTCAACAGATTGGAAATCAGGAGTAAATTCAATTAATGTTGTTGATTAAAAAGGCCATATCTCACGATTCCTTTGGAGTTATCATCTCAAATTTTTGTGGGTGATTAGACTACATAATTATGAACAGAAATCTTATACGGTCCACGCTCGGTCAATGCGGGTAAACGGTCTTGAAGACCGTTTGCCCTTACACGGTCCTGAGACCGTTTGCTCACTACACGGTTTTGCAAACCGAGAGAGCAATTTGTGGAGACCGTTTAGTAAAGTGAAAAGTAGTGGATTAGCTTTGGAAATAACGTCTTCATCTCCTAGATCAAGAACAGCAAGGATTTCTCATGGATTTGCTTGCAAGGTAGCAAAGGAAGGTAGAGAAGAAGAAGAACTATCATCTAAAAGCATAAACGAGATGTATATAACAAAGCATAGGTTTAGAGTTATAAAACCCGCCTAAAGCTTGCTCCTTGAGCTCCAAGCTTTCTAGATCCAAGCTTTTAATGGCGTCCTTGAGTTTCCACAGGTCGGCCAAGGTGATTCTTCCAAGGAAAGTCGAGAAGAGATGGCTAGAAAGGTAGAGTTATGTGAGCTAGCCATCAATTTGACCTTGAATTCGAGTTCTAACCATGAACTTAAGCAAAAGGGAGGATTCAAACCTACCTTGCCCTCCTTGGTCGTCCTCCTGAGATCCACAGATCCTCTTTAGTCGGTTTGGGTGAATAGAACAGTGAAAGGAACGAAGGGAGGGTTTCCTTGCTAAGTGAAGTGGAGAGTATATATACTTGGGGTGAGATTTTCAACATAAGCTCATAAGTTCTCCATATTTTCAACTAAGTCCCTCCATCCTTCTATGCTCGTCCCTTCATATTAAGTCTAAGGACAAACCTTCTTCTAAGGTCAATAAATGAGGGCAAAGAAGATCAACCTATTAGTTAAGCATACACAAAAAAGGGCTATAGCACATACACCTTGATTATTCAATCACAAAGGCATTTTTTTTATAACTTGATTAATCAATTGAAGTGACCTTCCATCATTTATTATCTAAATGATGACAAGAGTCTTAAAAGATATTTTAGATGATGTATTTTACAAGTTGCACCCCTCAAATTGGGTAAATTGCACTTTTCTCCAATTTAGGGTTTTCAAGCACCGGGATTGCTTCCACAGCTGCACCTTGGTGCCCAAGCTTGGGAAATCCCTCAAACCTTACCATCATCATTCTCATGATGTATCAACATTAGAGGAACATCTCAACATGTGCAAATTGCAAGTTAACCCTTCTAACTGGGTAATTTGCACATAGGTCCCTGTATTACAAAACAATGCTACAACTTTATATAAAAGGAGCAAAAACTGAAATATATGTTTCTGAGAAACTTAATTACATGCCCAAAGTTAATCACAAGGATTTAATTACATATTTAGGCAAAACATCTAGGGTTAACTCATAACCCAGGTAAGGGATGTTACAATATCTCACCATTGTTGCGAGAGGAAACAGGTGAAAGAGAAAAGGGATGGAGAAAAAGATTTCATAGAAGATGGTCGGTGAACCTCAGAGAAGACAGAGATCCTCAAAGGTGATGGAGATGCTCGAAGATGACAGTCGGTGAAGATCTCTGTAGCTTCTGGGTACTTGGAGACACTAGGGCTCATTCTTTCTCAGAAGTGGAAGGTAGAACTCTCGGATGTGTGTTTAGGTTTGAAGAAATGATCTGTTTTTATAAGGGTCAGTCGCCACTATTGTCGGTGTGTTGATACTATCGACGGTATTGTTGATACCATTGACAAATGCTAGAATCCGTGACTCACTGCTATAGATGGCTCTCGATAGCTGGATGGATGGGGTCTGGATTGTTGAAGTGTTGAATGTAGCGATAGGTGTCGATACCATGGACAATGTCCACGGATCGTCACTTTAGACCATTCGATGGAGATGCATGGATTGTAGACATGGTGCATCGATACCATCGATGGGTTGTCGATAGTATCGACACAGTTGTGTATGCTCTTGATCCTTGCAAGGCGGTGGTGCTGCTATCCACGCTATTGGTGTGTCGATACCATCGACAAGGGTGTCAATACCATCGACATTTATGATAAAAACGTTTCTGAATATCTCCAGACATCTCGTGACCATCGACAACATGGTCGATGCTATCAATCTTCTCTAATCTTGAGCTTCTTTTGCTCTATTCAATTGTCGATACCATCGACAAGGCCATCGATAGTATCGACGGGTTGTAATCTTTTAAATCTATTTTATTGAGCCTGAGTCGATACCATCAATAGTGGTGTCGATACTATCGACCAAGCTCCAGTCCTGCACACTGAACAAACACATTAGGGTATCATTTTTATAAATTAAGTAAAAAATTACCCAAAAACTAACTATGAAAATGAAAAATAAAGAGATTAATAATGATGAAACCTAAGTTGGGTTGCCTCCCAACAAGCACAGTTCTTTAATGTCTTAGGCTAGACGTAATGATACTTTTAACCTGGGTGGTCAAGGGATGTATCTAATGATTCATTTGGCAATTTGAATTCAACTCTATCATCACCAATCCCAAGTGTCAAATAACCTCACCCAATGGCAGTGATTACATTAGTCGTAGCTTGGAACAACCTTCCCAGTAGCATTTCACATCCTTCCATCTCATGCATGTCCATGACCACAAAGTCAACAGGGAAGATGAATTTGTCGACTTTGACTCACACGTCCTCGCATATAACTTGTGGCTTCATAATGGATCTATCTGCCAACTCAATTGTCATGGAAGTTTGTGTTGGCTTCTTCAATCCCAACTTTTGAAAAGTGGCAAGTGGCATAAGATTAATGCTTGCCCCTAAGTCAAATTGTGCTTGTGGAAAATGTTGGCCACCTATGGAACATGGGATGTAGAAACATCCTGGATCTTTCCCCTTCTTTGGCAGCCTTTCTTGGATTACAGAACTCACTATTTCATCAACACACACAACATTTGTATCTTTGATCCATCGTTTCTTGTTGATGATGTCTTTCATAAATATTCCATATGAAGGAATTTGCTCTATAGACTCCACCAATGAAATGTTAATGTTGAGCTTCCGGAAGATCTCAAGAAATTTCTTGAAGTGACTTTTCTCTTTCCTCGGCTTCAGACTATCCGGGAATGGCACACTTAGATCCTTTATGTGCTTGTGCGGTGGAATATATGGAACTTTAGGGGTCTCCTCCCCTAAGCTTGCTTCAATGCCACCTTCTAAGATAGGATTTGGCACATCATCCGTGGATGGAATGACTTGTGGCTACTTCTCATTATTGATAGTGGCTGCTCCACTACAAAGTAAAGCTTTCACCTACTCTTCCGGTATAAGAACCTCTTCAAAAATGTGAGATGTGGGCACGACAATGGTGAAATCTTGGAGTTATTTGAATGGCATCCTACATCCTCCTAGAAATCCATATAAACTATGAGGGTATGGAACTTTGGGTTTATCCTCCAAGTCTATATGCATAATACTCTACTCATGTGTCTCCTCAACAGGAAGCTCTGGCCTCTTTTTGACTGATATATATTTAACCTACTGATGTGATTGAGTGGGCTCTGCATTCCCAGCTAGTTTTTGTTGAATGATTTGCTTCATGGCAGCCACCTCAGTTGCAATTTGGGTTATGGATGTCTCTAGCGTCCTCAGTTGTGCACCATGGCTCTATATCCGCGGCCAAACTGGTTCATGTATTCCCCCTATGACCGAATTTGCTTGTCAAATGTATTCATCAACTCTTAGTTTTGCTTTATACTTGGTTGAGAAACTCATTACTTTTGTCCTCCACACTAGTCTGTGGCTTCTGATTTGGATCCTGTAGAAAATTATTTGGATCCTTCCACGAGTCTTGTCTTTCCTCCAAGCATAGTCATTGTTTCTGTATCCCTGTTGTTGGTGCATGAACATTGCATGTGCCTCATCATCAAACCCATCATAATCTTTTTCTAGAAGCCTCTTTGTTATCAAATCCATCTTCTCATTTAATTCTTTAATGGCCTTGGCATCCCCTGCAACTTTGACCTGTTCTGATGTGTCTCTTTCACCCCAAGACTGCTTCTTGGACATATTCTTTAAAATCTCTCAACACTTGGAACCTTTATTGCTTAGAAAGAAACCTATTCCCGCTAAGTCTAGATTACTCCTATCATGTTTGTTAAGAGAAAAATAAAAGATATTCACTTGGGTTTGTAAATCCAGCCCATGATGTGGTCATTTTCATAGCATAATATTGAAGTGTTCCCATGTCTCTGAGTATGTCTCACCGGCCTACTGTTTGAAGTTGTGGATCCTCCTCATGAGATCATTTGTCTTTTCGGGCAGAAAATACCTTTCAAAGAACACCTCAATCATCATATCCCAAGATTCAACATATTCATCATCCAAATTATAAAGTGACTCCCTTGCATTGCCTGCTAAAGAGGATGGGAATAGTTTCAGATAAATGGCCTTCTATGGGAACCTATCTACCTTCACCATGTCACAGTTCTCCACAAAGGTGCTGATGTGTGCTACCGGGTCTTCATTTTTGAGTCCATGGAATGCCTGCGACTTGACCAATTAAATAAGCCCCAGATTAATCTTGTAACTGGGTATGTTGATAACTTATTTCTTGATTGGCCCATTTTGCGCAGAGGAAGAAGAGGCTTTAATCTTTTCCCCAATGGTCTTTTCCTCAGCCATTGTGAAAGCCTCAAGTTCTTGTTCAACGTCCTCAGGTGATGTATTTATAATCTCATCTTCTTCACCCAATGATGGAATCTCAGGTGTCGATTGTGCGTAGTCTGTACTACGCATCTTTACCATGCACTAGTACCTGAAATATGAAAAATCAAGTAAGTACAGTGCTAGAATGAATAAAGAATCAGAAAGATAGGCAATTAATTTCAAAAATTAAAATTACAATAAAAGTGGCCTAGAGTGGCCACTTGCAGCACTCGTAGTGCTAAAATTTGTCATTTTTTCCGACAACGACGTCAAAAACTTGACACGCTTGAGACATGCGTTAAATGCAACTGCACGTATCAAAGTAATATACACCTTGTGAGGCCCGAGTCAAACTCAGGGACACGTAAATTTCAGTAGACTACTACTAACTGGTTGCAATCATCTAGACCAATTGGAAAAGTTGATTGTTAGTTTTGAAACAAAATAAAAATAAAACATAGAGAAAACAAAAGTGAGTGATGATTAAATGTTTAGTTTAATCAAATAGAATGGGAATCCTTAGGGTTACTGTTTCACCATGAGGTCTCACTGCATGCAATTCTACACAACTAACACAATTCATGTCTTATCCCTGATTATGGCCTGTAGTCAGAATTCCTTGCTTCTGTAATGCAATTCACTACCTAGTTCTAGGTCAGTTCCACGCCAGTAGTAACTTATTCCCTAAATCTAAGTGCTTTAATGAATTCTCTGGGTATCCACCATTAACCGTACACTACCTTGTGGAAGGAATTTATTGGTTAACATGTTAGTCATGCCTTTTCAACCACTAATCCTCCATCAAGAGCAATTAACAATATTAGAAATCAACTATGGTGATCAAGCATAGCAAATTGCGATCAAAGCATGATAATATATCAGGAAGATTTGAGACAAATTAAGATAATCAATGGAAAATTGTCATACAGTGATTCCCTAAGCTACTCCTAGTCTTAAGGACAATGGGGATTAACCCTGCATGTTCATCTCAATGATATACATGGAGAAGAAAGAGGAAAACATGGGGAAGCAAATGAGAATATGATGTAACCCCTGAAACAGTGAAGATCTGGATGATCCTCTGTGTGTGACGCGTTTTCTGTAGCCTTCCGGCAGTGGAATCATCTGTCTGTGGTTCTAGAATCCTCTGTGGCATAGATCTGGGATCCGTTCTTCACTCTCCTCTCCTTTGGAACTCATACGGTGGAAAAGTGATGATTTTCTGGGTCTGGGCCATCCTCCTTTAGGTATAGGTACGACTTATGGTCACCGATCTATCCCAGCTGTTAGATTGTGTGGTTCTAAATCTAGCTCTGATCCGACGACGTCAATAGTATCGACGGTGTGTCGATACTATTGACACCTTAGGGTACACGTCTTGCTTCAAAACTAGAATCGACCTATTGACTTCTCGATACTATCGACCGGAGTGTCGATAGTATCGAAGAAGTGAGTTTTCTCTTACTGAGTCGAGACCATTGATAGTGTCAGTCGATGGTATCAATCGTGATTGCTTTCCTCCAGTGTAGTTACTGTTGCCATTTCAATATTATCGACAGACCTGTCATTGGTATCGATAGGTTTTGGAATATAAAGTACCTAAAACAGAGAGAAAAACACAAGTCAATCCATGGAATTTAGTAATTTGTTCTAAATAAGATAAAATAAGATAAAATTGATGCATACAATGATTATAGGCTAAAGGAAATGAATCATTCCATTTTAGTCACAAAGATGATGAATGAACACATAAAATAGGTACAAAATTAGCCTATAAATGTGACTAAAATTCCCTGCATCAATGATCTATCTTGTACTCTAGTGATTATCATCTTGCATGAAAATGACCCAATATGACTTAAATGCATAATATGATGAACACGTCATTAATCTTATTCAAATCCTATGATTTTCCTATTAAGATGATGAAAGCTAAGTTTAAAATACTTGATATAGTTGTGATGACTCACTCTAAGTTCTAATGAAACCATAATGTACTATGTTTCTTGATAATGACTATACATGATCCAGTTTAGGATATTGAAATCAATGTTGAAAGAAATGAGTACCTAGACTTAAGTGGCACATCAAACCCCCTTGATAAAGATTTATGAGACCTAATCTTGCTGATATTAATCCTACTATACTTATCTAAAATCCTAGGATCCCCTTGTGGACTCTATTGCCAAGATCTAGATATGTTTCTCAATATGGTCTTCTAATTCAATGGTTAATCTTGTACTCTAATCTGGTACACTTTATCCTCCTATTGGCTCAACTAGTGGTATTGAACTTGCTTGTATGCTTAAATTTCTTTGATTTATATACTTCTTCCAGGTACTTGTTCCCTATTATTAGTATGTTTGTTTTGCTTGAAATATGTTGAACAAACCTTGAACATAATTGAACTTGTCCATTATATGAACCTTGGATACCTGCCTGAATTCTCTGGGTAAGGGCACAAGGAATGTTGAAAATAGGATTAGCTCATTGACTTAGGTCTTGAGGTCCCTCACATATATAAAAGGTTTAGTTAATGTAGAGTACCCTTATGGACCCTTCCTTTGAGGAAGTTGGTCAATGGCCATATATTGTTGTTTAGTATAATTGAAAAGTGCCTAAAACACGATTGCATGTTAATAAGAAAGTCTTTAATGTTGTTTACTTCTTCTTTCTATCGTATTAAGTTTTGCCAAGCATGATTGTTTCTTAAACCTATGAGTTTTTGTACTTTATAGCTTACTCAGTAGAGTTGTGGTGATGTGTACCCTTTTTATGATTTTAGGTAACAGGCACACTATGAATCTTATGATTGAATTGTGAAATCTTGACTCATGATTATTGATCATGATATTGACTTGGCTCCTACAATCACTCTATTTGGATCTTGAGATAACCCTTGATATATGACTGATGACTTTGATGTCCCCAAATCTTGAAAATTTGTAATGATGATTATATGAACTCTCTCAATTTAAGACTTAGGAATAAGCTCCATGTGGACTAGAATGGGCCTTTCCATCAATTTTGAGCATGAAATCATGATGTTGAAATATGATGTTTGTCTCAAATTGTCAAAATATTAATTCTCAATCATATATGTATAACCCCACCTATGCCAATGTAGAAGTTGGGACCCTAAATGATGGTAATGAAAGTCAATATTTACTCTTGACTCAAAGATCTCTATTCGTTTGACTAAAAATGTGGTCTTTCCAAATTGGTGATCCATCGGATGATCTCTCCTGATTTGTGCCACATATGAGGACCTTCTCAATTTGATGATCCATGCTTTGACTATGATGCTTGACTGCCCAAAACATTTAGGTTGAAGGAATTCCAAGTTGTTCATGATTTGGACTACGAAAACTCAATCTCGATTGATGACTCAATTTAATTTTGGGGACAAAATTTCATTTAAGATGGGGATGTGATAACCTAGAATTTATCTTTCATTAAATAAATGCACACCTTGACTCATTAGACTCTCTATTATGTTTAACAATATCCCTCCCACCCAATTATATGGTTTACAATCACTTTATACTCAATTGGCAAAATGAAATTGAATAAATGCCACCTCACAGTTAACTATAGTTGAATGCATAATTTCACCATTGAAAGTGGATTTCCAAATACGAGTTCTCTCAACATTATAGTTATACACTCAAACCTTGAACAAAAGAAGTAGAAGATATTTTTGAACTAAAAGTAAAAATTTCATAACAATTTGAGTTATATTTTGACAGATATGATTTTTACAATTGTTTTAAAGAAACACAAATTCGAGATGGCTTAAACAACTCAACAATCTATCTGATCCAGTCTTGACCAATGAGATCACTCGATATTTGAAACCTGGATTCCTACTCTCAGCCTTTGGATCAAATTGTGGTCCACAATGGACCCAATTCCAATGGCCCTCGGTTGTCTTCTACCTTGTGTCAAACAAGGTACAACAGCCTGCCATCCCCCTTTGGTTTGGCTAATCTGGATCTTATAGCCCCCAATGCTTAAATTGACGATCACATTGCTTTCCTTTCTTTCTTTTTCAATTGTTTCCCCTCTCTAGTTCTCCAACCTCGTTCTCTCCTTCCCCTATTTTCTTCTCCTTCTTCTGTCCATGGCTTCCACCAAGGATGGATTGTTAGGTGATGCCATTCCATGCCTCTTCACACCCCTATTCTTGTTATTTTGGCATGCTTGAGCTTGGAGGATGATGGCCGACACCATTTTGGTGGTTGGGAGGCCCTCTTTACTTCCCATCTGTCGTCCACACCATAAAACACCACCGTAGGTACTTAACACAACCATCATGGGGAGGCTTTGTGAGGCACAATAGGCACCATCAGATCAAGGAGGGAAGGAGAAACGAGGACGATCATCTGTGCCAAAGGAGGGTGAGTTAGTGGACGGTGACTCCAAGACACAACCGAAGGCCATACGAGTGATGGTGAGTGATGCCTGACTGTAGACGGGAACCAGCGTCAAGTGGGTCGGACCTAAGGGAGCCTCCTCGATCGTTAGATTGGGATCCTTTGATCCAAAATCACCATGATCAAGGTATATCTTTTGAAAAATCTCCATAAACCACTACTTTGTCCAAAATTGGCATGTAGTAGTTTTTTTATCAGAAAAATGTGTTGTATCCAATAAAAATAGTTTGGGAATCTGAATCTACTTTCTCTTTTTCTGATATCCTAAAATGGATGCTTTTGATGTCTTTTAAGATGGTTTATACTTTTGAATACATAATCTTTATTTTTTATTTCCCAAACATGATGATAGCCTAATAACAATACTTTATACATCTTAATGCATAAAGATTCGAACTTTATTCATCCTAGTACCCCAAATGATCTTATGTTGATAAAATGACCTAAAAAGGGCTTTTATGTTAAAGCTTACTTCTTCAATGTCTAACCTTTATTGGATGTACCCTAAAACGTTCTTCTTGATCTAAATCAGTAGTTTTGCATGTTGTGCCATGATTCGAACTTGTTCCTACTTATACCCTATTGGGACCTTATGGTGTGAAATGAACTATGAAATGTGTTATATGAAGACTTTGGATATTAAATATTACACCACATTAAAATATTGATCTTATCATTACATGTGTCCATTATTTGATAATTAAATTAGTAATCCTACTTTCCTTGTAACCCTAAATTATATAAGGATCATTCTTGTAAATTTATGTGACTAAATGCCCTAATCTTGACTTGAAATGTAATCTAGCATGCATGTTGATAACTAGTCTCTATTTTAATTTTGATCTTTCCTAATAATCATCCATGTTATATAATGATATCAAATTTGTACTTTGATGACTTATGACATGAAGTATCATGTTATGCACTCTTGTTCACTATTATAACAAAATGACTAAACATGACATTGAATGTGACCTTAATGTGCATGTTGCTAAATCTAGATATAACCTTGTATAAATGTCTTCCTAAATGGTCACCCATGCTATTTGATGTAATTAAATAAAAAACATGTTCATCTCAACGACACAAAATCTAGCATGGTCTATCTTGTACTCTAGTAATTATCATCTTGCATGAAAATAACTCAATATGACTTTAATGCATGATATGATGAATAAGTCCTGAATCTTATTCAAATCTTATGATTTCCCTATCAATATGATGAAATATAAGTTTGAAATCCATGGTCTAGTTGTGATGAGTCACTCTAAGTTCTATTGAACCCATGAAGCACTATGTTGCTTGATAATGCCTATGCATGATCTAGTTTAGTATATTGAGATCAATGTTTAAGGAAATGAGTACCTAGACTTAAGTGACACATCCAACCCCATGATAATGGTTTATGAGACCTAATCTTTCTAATATAAATTGAATTATACTTATTTTAAATCCCATGATTACCTTGTGGACTCTATTCCCAAGATCTAGATATGTTTCTCAATATGGTCTTCCAATTGAATGGTTAATACTTAACTCTAATTAGGTACACTTTATCCTCCTATTGGCCGACCTAGTGGTATTGAACTTGCTTGTATCCTTAGATTTCTTGTATTTATATACTTGTTCCCTATGATTAGTATGTTCGTTTTACTTCAAATATGTTGAACAAACCTTAAACATACTTAAACTTGTCCATTATATGAACCTTGGGTACCTACCTGAATTCTTGGGGTAAGGCAACAAGGCATGTCGATAATAGGACTAGGTCATTGACTTCGGTCTTGAGGTCCCTCACATATAAAAATGGATTATCTAATCTTGAGTACTCTTGCAGACTCTTCCTTTTAGGAAGTTGGTCAATGGCCATATATTGTTGTTTAGTATGATGGAACTGTGTCTAAAACACAATCACTTGTTAATAAGAAAGTCTTCAATGTTGTTTACTTCTTTCTTTGTATCATATTAAGTTTGTATAAGCATAAATGTTTCTTAAACCTATGAGTTTTGTATTTTATAGTGTTCAACAGAGTTGTGGTGGTGTGTACCCTTTTTATGATTATAGGTAACAAGTACACTATGACTCTTACCATGATCTATGCTTATATTCTATGGATCTTACTCTGGTGATCACTAAATTCTTTGAAATGAAATTCCCATGGGTTGACATATGGGACTAAGATCTTATTTTAGGTATTAGTTTAGTTTCCTTCTATGCCACATTCTCTATGTTCTTGCTTGTGGTTTTATTCATGCATATGTTATGTGATCCATTCTAGGGACGGGAACCTAGATCCACTCACCTTTGGCTATGTAGCCATTATGAGTGTGGACTTATGGTAACAAACTACTCTGTGACAGTTACTTTAGGACAAACTTAGCCGACAACATTTGTTGTTTCAAACTAATTTTTTTTTTGCCAAAATACCGTAGAGACTAACATAAAAATACTAAATGAGCCGAGTTATGCAAATGCACATTTTACTCATCATAGGATACTATTACCATTGATATAGATGGAAATATCATTTGCATTTAAATCCAAAACATGTACAAGAAGAACTTCAAACTTGGAAATTTCAATAAAAACATGAACACATGATATAACTTTACGATAATGATAGAGGCATGTATGAACACTCTAGTTACGAGTCCTAGGAGCATCATCAATAGTAGTGATAGACAATTCAAATATAATAATGTAGAATTGCTCTCTAGCTAAGCATTTAGTAAAATATCCACAAGTTGTTTTACCATTTCAACATGAGTAATATATATAATTTTCTTAGCAATTTAGTAACAAACAAAATGATGGCAGACCTATATATGTTTAGTTCTGCTATGAAATATAGGATTACAGGTTAATTGCACTAGCATTTTCACAATAGATAGGGTAAGAATTGTAGAAAACATTTAAGTCTTGGATCATTTGCTTTACTCAAAAGACTTGGGCCAACAACTGCCAATGGCTATATGTTCATCCTTGAACGTTGATTGAACCTCTGGGTTTGGTTTCATAGAGAACCAAGAAACTAAAAAAGGTCCAATGAGTAAGCAAGATTAACTTGTGCACTTTATATCTACTAAGAACACAATATTCATCACTATATGTTGTAATAGGAAAGTCCCATGACTTGGGATTCCATAGTAAAAAAGTTTGCATCTTATCTATGTACCTCAAAGCCCTATTAACAACTACTAGATGAGATTTTTTAGACATTGATTGAAAATTAGTACACAATCCAACAATAGACATAATATATGGTCAAGAATATATATATAATAATAATAATAATAATAATAATAATAATAATAATAATAATAATAAGCTAAAAATATGCCTATATAGAGCTTCACATCTACCTTTTCACCTTCTTCATCTTTATATAGTTTGGTGGTGTTGGACATAGGAGTAAAAATTGGATTTGAATTCTTTATCACAAAGTGTTTCAAGAGTTTGGAACTCGATTTACCTTGGTTGGTGAATTGCCCATACTTTATCTGTTTGATTTGAGATCCAAGGAAGAAAATAAGCTTCCTCATCATGCTCATCTCAAATCCACTTTGCAAGAGGGAACTAAACTTCTTGTAAATAATAAGATTCATAGTTACAAAGATAATATCATCAACATAAAGTTGAATAATCAAGAAATTACTAGAAGTGTGTTTGAAGAAGAGAGTAGAGTCAACATTCACATGATTTAGCAATTAAATATTTAAAAATTTGTTAGCTTCTCAAACAAATCTCTAGGGGCTTGTTTGAATTCATAAAGATCTTTTTGAAATAGATAGACATGATTAACATGCTTTTCAAACTCAAATCCAAGAGGTTGTGCCACATTGATTCCTTCTCCAACTCTTCATTTAGAAAATCACTTTTAATATCCATATAATAAAGAAAGATATCCTTATGCCTATGAAAGGCAAGTATCATTCTGATAGATTCTAATCTAGAAATAGGAGCCTAAGTTTCATCAACTTAAATACCTCCCTATTGAATGTAACCTTTTACTACTAACCTTGTCTCGTTTCTTCCACTTTTCCATTTTCTCCAAGATTGTTCCTCTAGACCCACTTGGTTCCAATGATCTATCTATCCTTAGGTCTTGGCAGTAGAGTTCACACCTTGTTCTTTACAAAATTCTCAAGATCTATTTGCATGGCTAAGATCCACTCCTCATCCTTAAGAACCTCTTTAATATTCTTTGGCTCAATGTTTTAGGTGAAGGATTTGTTTGCTTTTTATTTTTGAAAGCATCTTGTATTTACCCGCTCAAAAGGATTACATGTAGTGGGATCTTTTGGACATTATTTAGAAAAGTGTGAAGTTGGATCCATATTTCTTCTTCTTGTGAGCATTTACTCGAGCAACCTCTTTACCTTTGTTGTTGATGTCTATCTCTTTCAATATAGGAATCACTTCATATAGAACATAATCATAAATAAAATTATTTTAAATAATGGGTTGGTTTATAAAATTTAACATGAATAGATTGTTCTACTTTAGACTGTTCAATGTTAAAGATTCTATAAGCTTGTATTGGTAGTATTATACCCAATAAAAAAAGCCTTGTTATATTTAACATCAAACTTGCTAAGAGATGTTCAAAGAAAAACAAGGAAAACTAAAAACATGAAAGAAGTTGATAGAAGGATTTCTACCATGCCATAACTCATAGGAGGTTTTCTTTAGAGGAAGATGTGTGAAAACCCAGTTTTGCACAAAAGAAGATATGATAACATATTTAGCCAAAAACTTCTTGTGAGTGTCATACTCTAAGAGCATTGTCCTAGAAATCTCCCATAGGGAACCATTCTTCCTCTCTAGAACCCCATTTTCTAAATGTACAACGGGAATAAAAGTTGTGCATGTAACCGTGTTCTTCACACAATATCTCAAACAAATCATTTTCAAAAGAGGCAATCCAGAAAGACTTTTTGTTTTCAATTTGTTTGCAAAAAGTAGAGAATCAAGATTGTCATTTATCACAACCCAAAAGGAAGTCCAATAAAAATAGGAAAACTGTCGAAAATCACCAAGCAATACTTTTACCATGAAGCATTTGAGTTCTCACAGGTCAAAGAAGATCAATGTGAATAATTTCAAGAGCTCTTTTAGTGCTATGAACTACTTTGGACTTAGAAGAAGACTTGGTTTGCTTCCCTTATGTACAATTTTGGCATTTATCATCCTTCTCAAAATCCAATTTAGGTAGTCATTTGACTAATTCCTTTTTTCTCTACTTCTTCAACTGATGCATATTTACATGAATAAGTCTATGATGCCATAGGGATATATCATTTGTATACACTATAAGGAATTTACAAAATATATGATTGAGAGAATTAAAAGTGATAACATAATGGTTACCAATTCTAGTTCCCTTATCTATGACATTGTATGTTAGTGAATATAGAAATAAACATTCAAGAGAAGTAAATAGAACAGTATATCCATTATCACATGATTGACTAGCACTACATGAAATGTGATGTAGTCCATTCATAAGAAGAACATTATTTATGCATAGTAAATCACCTACATCACCCTCACCTACCACTTTACCTTTATTGTTTTCACCAAATGTTACTGATCCAACTTTCCATTTTGCAGAATTGTTGAAGTGGCTCTTTACTCCAGTCATGTTCTTGGAGCACCCACTATAAACTATCTATTTTTCATTTTCATGTAAGAAAAGGAGATTTCGGTGCTCTATTCAAACTTTGGGATATGGGATTATATTGGGTGCCCATTTCATGTTTGGGTTGGTCCCATTATTTTTTAGGACAAAAAGTAGAATAATTATCATTACTCTAACAATGAATGCAAACCATGTTAACCTTAGAGCTGGAAGACTTCCATGGAATGTTGTAGCCTTCTTACTCTATTTTGTTCTCTTGCTTTTTTAGCCAACCTCAAATCCCAAACTACTACTACCCACTTGTTGAGTAGATGTTCTAGGACTTCATTGAGAGACTGCTTTCCTTTTAGGAACTTCTGAAGATAGACACTGAGAAAGTGATTGTCATCACTTAAAGTAACAACACTAGAAGATAAGCTACCAAGATTGTCTTGTGCATGCAATAAGTCAGCCTCTAAACAAAAGGGTTTGGTTAGATATGAATCTATTTTAAGAGATGATATCTACTTAAAAGGAAATAGGTCTAATTTCAAGACCATTGTTTTTTCAAGAAATCTAGCGTTTTAGAATTGTAATAAAAATAAGCTCATAAAGACAAGTTGGTCTTCATATATAAGGTCATTAATTTGCTTAATATTACTACCACTTTCGATTTCTACACCAATGTGTTGAAGTTCAAGATCAAGAAAATTTCTCTTGCAAAGAGTCTTTGCTAACTTTTTTAGTATTCTCATTTTGTTCAAGCACTTCTATTCTACCATATAAGTCATCAATAATTTTTCCTTGCCTTGTCTTTTTAGACTTGCATTTAGATTAAGAATAATGAGAAGCATGAAAAAGTTCAATAAGATTACTTTCAAGAGTTCATCAAAGTTTACCTCACTTACCTCAAGTACTTCATTAGTTGTGGTTGCTATGAGTTCCATGTGGCGGTCATCTTCATTGGATCTTGAAAGACTTGTGGAAGACTCTTTCCAGGAGGCAACGGTTCTTATCTGCCTTTTCTCAATTTCTTTTTCTTATTATTGTATCTACCCTTCTTGTGGTATCCCCATCCTTAATATGGTTGTTTTTTTATGATATTTCTTGAATTTGGGGAATTCATTACGATTTCCTTGTAATAGTGGGCTTCAAGGTCACTTTAGGATCCATATTCACTTGAAGAGACTGGAGATTGTGTCATGACTTGTTGTTGCACAATGAATGCAACTTTGGCCTTGAAAACATCCTCCTTTTCCTCTTAGAATCTTTATCTTCTTCTCTTTCTTGTTACTCTTGTTTGTCAAGTCTGACCTTTATGGCTTGGAGGTTTCCAATGTTATCTTCAATGGGGACAACATGGAGAGTCTTGGTTTCTTCTATGACTGTTACTTTCTTGTTCCATAGGTGAGGAAGAGAACAAAGGATCTTTGAGGTGAACTTTCCTTGGGCCATGGTGTGACCCAAAGTGGCAAGACATTTTAGCCACACTTTCTTTCTTCCCCATCTTGAAGCCTTCAAAGAGTTGGTTGAGCATGCATATGTTTCTTTCTTTGAATTTCTCTATACCTTTATAGGTGATGCAAAGCTTCAACAAAGTATCATTAGTTTTATCCCAACAGGTGATCTGGATGAACTTAGTTAGAGTGAGCGTACGTAGTGTAGAGGATGCTAGTTTCTCTAGTATTAAGTTAGCTTTCTTCATGCTTGCGTCACTCCATGTACTCATCTCACCTTCAGGAGCAGTGTAGAGGAGACCAAACATGTCAAAGTTCATATTCAGAATGTATAATTGCATCCTTCTTTTCATATAGATAAATATTGTACCATCAAAGAAATGAGGACACATTGAGAATCCACCCTCTATGTTGGGAGAACTAAGTAGAATTTTGTTCGTCTTTTCTCACTTGTGGGAGTGATGTGTTGGAGAAGACCTTAGTGTGATATCACTTGTTTTATTTATGGGTATAAGGGGAATGAATTGTGATAAAAACAACTTAAACAAAATTGATTACACCTTCAGGATATTTTCTAAGATTATTATATTACAAGTATGAAAAGCAAGGGAAAGAGAAATTGAGCAAACACCAACAAAAGAAAGAATTTATAGTGGTTCCAACCTCTAGAATAGGAAATGTACAATCACTACCTATAGGGATCATCTCATGGGTTTTCAACCACGTCTCACTCCTTCATTCCACTATTACAGTTACAACATATGACCACACTATTATGAAGAGCTTCCCTTTTAGGAAAAGGAATCCAATAAACATTTACAAGGACTTATTTATATATCTAAAAGGAGTCTTTGGCCTTCAAAAAGGACTTATACACTCATGAAGAAGATCTTATGCCATAAATCCTTCCCTTCCTTTATTTAGGAAGAAATATTCAATTCACCACCGTTGATAAAAATAGTTTGGGAAAGGAATTTAAGAGTTTGCAAGATTTAAATGAGGTAGATCTCTTACAAAAATCCTAACTCACTCAGAAGGATATAGAGATAAAAATAAGCTTGAGGGAGATTAGGGGCTCTTGGACGAAAAAGAAGTCAACTATAGCATAGGAACCTACAAGGCATTCCTTTAAATGGCTAGGTACACTTTACAATACAATGTTGTCAACCAATTTACCACTTAAAATGACTTGGTACACTTTTTAGCACTTTACCATATAAGACTGTCAACTGAGTTACCTTTTAGAAAACTCGTCCGACAATGCTATCTTTAAGACATTTGTACCTATTGGACGAATTTCTACCAATAAGAAACTTTCCTGAAGAAAATTGGCTGACATTTGCTATTGTCAAACTAGTGGTGGCTTGTTCGTCAAGTTACCACATGGGTAAACTCAACCCATAGTGGAATCTGCCAATGGTTGAAATTAATTTTTAGTTGAGTTACCCTAGGGGAAAACTTGTCCTATAATCCTCCATATTTTAGCTTATGAAAAATACCACAAATTCTATATTCATCAAATTTTAAACAACTCTATTTACCTAATAATATGGGTTAAAAGTCATGCATTCAATTAAAGTGATCTAGAACACAGTTTTTATAAACAAACTATCATTATTCAGTTATTGGATTTTGTTGAATTTGACTTGTTTTTTGACAAACTAGGGTTTTCTAATTTCATAATTTTCATGTACCTAATATATAAATAGGATCTCAAGTAGACATGATAGATACACATGAATGGAATGATTAAGTCATCAAAAAATATGGAAAATTTATAACATTCAAGTCAACAGTCTTGCGTGATACTTCACATTAGGATACTGGAGAGATGATGACTTCTTCCCAATTTTAAGCTTCGTGAATGCAAGGTATCCTTTGATTATGGGCCGTCATTCAACTTCACAATAAAGACCATAATGAAAAGTGATTAGAGTGATACATGGTAGATTAGAGTGGAAATATGACGATGTGAATCATTTAACCTAGGAGATTACTGAGGTTTCTAGTTATGTTAAGAAATTTGTTGTAATTCAATGTCCTATAGGCGATCTTCAAGAGTGTAGCACTTGTTAGAGATAGGCCTAGATGTTGTCATGTCCGTTAGACCTCCATATTAGACATGATCAGAGATTTCAATTAGGAAAAGTGGATGGATATGATATGAGGTTGAATGCTTGTTTTCAAAAGATTGGACATAAGGAAGGGCAAGAAGGAGAGGGTCAACCGAGAAATGTACTAAGTGTTAGTGTTTGTCAAGGATAGGGGTGATGGTGGCAGTCTAGATGGTGGAGGTAAACTTAGCAGGAGGAAGGAAGAAGGAGGAGGGGGAGTTGGACGAGGAGGAGATGAAGAATATGAGTGGATAAGGTTTTAAGGTGGTTGTGGTTGAAGTTCAATGTGTGTTGTCGGTATGCAGATGGAAGGGCAAAGACTATTTGATTGGAGGTGGTTGTTTAGGCCTAGAAGGTGATTGTTAGAGCCTTCTAAATCCCCTACTAATGTAGTTGTAGTTCTTCATTGATTGTCTTGGGGATGCTAAGTGGAGGATATGTAGGAAGACATATCATAGAGAGGAGGAAACAAGAGAGCAAGAAATAGATAGAAAGGGAAGAGAGGAAGAGACGAGAAGAGAAATAATGGTTGAAGGTAGAACGACTATCATACTAGAGAACAAGGTGGTGTGAGGGTTTTGCATTGTAGGCAAATACAAATGTGTTACATTGATAGATACAATGAATGAAATTAATTTATCCAATTCATCTCAATTCCACAAATATTCTCTCTTTATGAATTAATTAGTGTAGTAAAAGGTGTGTTGTACATGAAAATTGGCATGCTTACTAATTAAGATCTAATGAATCCAATTTTCAAGTCTATGTTTTCCTTTTTAGCCCATTTGATGTTTTATTTCTTTACTTGGATAAGAAGTATTCAATTAATTTTTTATTCCCCTTCTTAATAAATTTCAATAAGAACTCTAATTTCCCTCATTCAATGATGTTTTCTAGAGAGACCAATTAATGTGAAAAAATTATTTGGTGAGTTTATATCATTAACTCCCAATCAAAGACTATGTTAATTACTTTACCATTAACCTTATATAAAGGGTATTACTTAAAACGTTATAATTTCTTAGATCCTAATATTCTTAATTTATCAATTTTAAAGGAGAAAGGATTTAGCACCAGAAAGAAGTTCCAATTTAGATTTATAGTTGAGTTATATAACAATATTAGAGTATGCTAAAAAGGGAGTTCTGAAGTCCATAGGTCAACCAAAGTGCACTATGAGGTGACCCAAATTCACTGACATACATAATTAAGTGCACATTTAAGGTTGGTGCTCCCAAGTCAATGAAGTATATTCTGTTAGGAATATGTATGCTTACCTATATTCTTGGGTTGTTGACTAAGATAATCACTCAGTAACAACAAGAAGCAATCAAGATATTTAGTCATCTAGATCAACTATCCCATTGTCAAATATTTCAATTAAATTGACATTAGCCATCAATGTAAAGCAACCAACCAAATGGGCTGACTATCAAAATGGATACTTGAATACTATACCAACATGGTAGAATTATACTAATAAGTTCGGTGATTAACCTAGTTAGGTGCTTGGATAACTATAGTTTGCTCAAACATTAAATGAAAAACACATCTATCTAACTGAATATCCAACAAAAAAATGTCCTTTGTTAAATAATTGATAATTTGGGATTTTATAATAAAATTCATATAATTTTTATTTTAAACATTGTTCAATGGATTCTGAATCCCATTTATATTTTTTGGAATATCCTCTATTTCTTTATATTCTCTTATGATGCATTTTCTAAATTTGAGGTCAATACATAGATATACCTTACATTTCATCGCTAACTTAGAGAAACATGAGATAATATAAGTTATGAAAAAATACAATGACGTGTTCATGAGCTCCTTGACAAATAATGCAAACAAACATGTCAAAAGAAAAGTCAACACCAGATAATATGTTACATGCTACCAAAGAAGTAGAGGTGAAACAACCTACAATAATTCTCTATCCAAAATGCATCTAATGTGAAACGAGTGTAATGTATCTACACACTTCAACAACAATATGTAAAATATAAACACATTTTTATAGAACAAGGCCTTAAACATGAAAAATAGGATATGGTGAACATACCAAAGTACTCAAATTTATTGATATGTAACACTAGCAAGTAGGTAAGGGTCCTATTGAGGCAATACAACTTTGACTATTCCACTACTCTCTTTTAGATAAAGAACACTAATATGACATGTTTTGTACATCCAAATAACATTCAAGTGTCAGATGAGATAAAAAACTAGTTCTTAGAGAAGTAGTACATACCTTCATGTATGTAAAATACCAACAGATAACTAAAACAATATAAGAAGATCTTAGTTGATGAAAGTATATTCATCATAGTTTCAATGCAAGCTAAGTTTTCTTATTTCAACTAGCCATTTCTTGTTATTTTGTTGACTTGTGTTATTTTTCTTTTGTTCTAAGAATATTACTTATTCTTATGTAGGAAACAAATTCACAATCTAGCTTGAGAGCATGTTGAAAGTCCTTTTTCAATTATATAACTCAAGTCCAAAAGGAATTGAAAAAAAAGGAACCATTAAGACAAAATCATATGAGCTAGTCGGGGGATTGGGTTCCCTAGTTAACTAATCGACCCAACCTGTTCAAGGCGTCTCCTAAGAAAAAGACAATCGACTAACCCACTTCACGGGTCGAGTGTTTGGAAATTAATCCTCAATTTCTCTTCAAGATCACTAAATGCATAAGATTTAACAACAACCTGATTGGTTGATCGGTCACTCTGGCTGGCCGATTGAAATTCTTTTATAATTTGCCACCCCCAATTCAGTAGCAATGACATTTTTGGAGGCCCTTTGGTTGGTCGACACACTCTGCCAATCAATCTCCCCACCTATATCACACATCTCTAGAGAAAAGCTTAATCATCCGATAGTAAAATTATCAGCATTAGTTTAGTTTATCTTATGTTGTATCTCTCGTACATAATATCTTAAGACAAGGCTATGTATATGCCTCTCTGTAACCCTAATTCTCTCAAAATAAGAATTTCTTTTCACACACACACACAGATATATATATATATATATATATATATATATATATATATATATATATATATATATATATATATATATATATATATATATATATATGGATATATCTTCGCTACCCATGCGGGTAACTAAGATTCGCTACCCGTGCATCAGTTTTGTAATGGGAAGGTATGCATTTGTAATGAGACAATCCAAATTTGTAATGAGACGGCCGAAATTGTAATACAAAGACTTGTTTTGTATTACAACGCTGTTACAGTAATAAATATATATTTATTACTGTAACAGCGCTGTAATACAAAACGAGTCTTTATATTACAATTTCGGTCATCTCATTACAAATTTGGTTGTATCATTACATATATGTGTGATCTCATTACAAAATTGATGCACGGGTAGCGAATCTTAGTTACCCGCACGGGTAGCGAAGATATACCCTATATATATATATATATATATATATATATATATATATATATATATATATATATATATATATATATATATATATATATATATAGGGTATATCTTCGCTACCCGTGTGGGTAACTAAGATTCGCTACCCGTACATCAATTTTGTAATGGGATGACACATATATGTAATGAGACAACCAAATTTGTAATGAGACAACCGAAATTGTAATACAAAAACTCGTTTTGTATTACAACGCTGTTACAGTAATAAATATATATTTATTACTGTAACAATGTTGTAATACAAAACGAGTCTTTGTATTACAATTTCGGTCGTCTCATTACAAATTTGGATTGTCTCATTACAAATGTATACCTTCCCATTACAAAACTGATGCACGGGTAGCGAATCTTAGTTACCCGCACGGGTAGCTAAGATATACCCATATATATATATATATATATAGGTGTTCATTTGTTGACCGCAATGGTAGGTACCCGCTCCAGAATTTGGTTACCATTTTTGCAATGTTTACTATACTCATGTACATGGTTACATTACTTTCCAAACTATTACATTCAATGCATAGTAGTTACAATTGTAATAGATATATAATTACATACTTATTCCAGAAATTCTACTGTGTATTTTTCCCAGTTTTACTTTTTTAGTCGAATAGTTACTTTTTGGTCAATATAGTTACTTTTTTGTCTAGACAATTACTTATCTGACCAAACAGTTAATTATTGGACGATACATGTAGTGAATTCAAGGTTACATGCACATGTATTAAATATAATCCATATATATACACACGCACATATATATATATATATATATATATATATATATATATATATATATATATATATATATATATATATATATATATATATATATATATATATATACAAACACACACACACAGATATATATATATATATATATATATATATATATATATATATACAAACACACACACAGATATATATATATATATATATATATATATATATGTATATATATGTATATATATATTTGTGTGTGTATGCACACACAAATGTATGTATGTTTTTATACATATATGTATATATACATATATATATGTATTTATACATATATATATATATATATGTATATATAGATGTACATTATATATATATATATATATATATATATAAGTCAGTCTAGAATACACTCGAGTGTATAGATCGCATGAATACACTCAAATCTGTTTCCATATCAAGACTATTTTTTGCAAAATGTAAACCGTTGATCTTCAACGTTATACTAACTACGCTACATAGAAATTTTCAGCCCATTTGGATGAGTGTAAGTCAATCATCCAAGGGCAACAAAATCGACATGCGAAACTAATTTGAAATGCATAATTTTTGCGGTCTTTATAACATGACCTATAAATGTACAAATGTGCTCAAATTTTGTGTATGAGCTATCCACAAGATGTTTAAGAAGATCAATAGATTAAATTTTTGAAAAAAAAATATTGCATCATGAAAAACTACTTGAGTGTATTCTACTCTGAATACACTCGAGTGCATTCTAGTCTAACTCTCTCTCTCTCTCTCTATATATATATATATATATATATATATATGTTTGTTTGTGTATGTGTTTCTATGACAAATATACTTCTTAAATTTTTTTTCCATTTCTTGTGTAGTATTTCTAACAACATCAAACAATTAACTTAGTACATGCATATTTATGAGTTAAAAATATAGGATGAAAACCATTTATGACATGTCTTTACAAATCTTTATATGTATAGATCATAAATATGTATATTTCTTATTTAGGTGTAATTAATGATATGTTATTCTTGGAAAATTTGTTCTATTCAAAGTCTATTGAATGATGTAATAAATTCCTCAACTATTTAAATTCCTAATAAAATTAGTATTTCAAAAACAAATATGAATTGGTCAAATTTTATTTTCGAAAGATGTAATGATTATAATAGAATGACAATTAGAGTTCAAGTAACAAACTTATATAAAAAATCCCAACACGAATTATCAAATTGTATGCTTATATAAATTATATGACATTGTCTATCTAGTCATTCTATACACAATTTATGAAAGACCAACAACATTGCCAAGGAGGAGATATGGATTATCTCGAGGACATAACCAATATGGATAAGTATTTATGCCTATATAAGATGAGGCAGATGTATGCAAATGGAACACAAGAAAAATGTATCAAAATGTTATTTTGTAAATTCCTATCTAGAACTTAGATTTTGTTGAACTCTACCTCTTCAAGGTCCATTCGAGTTCCTCAATTCTAGGACATTTTTTTATTATCAAAATTCATGCGGGGAAGTTGTTAAGAAAGCCATTGGTCTCAATCTAGTATTTCCACTTGTAAGTAAAGAAAAAATACATTCCAACCTAGTGACTTATTAACTATCTTAGTTATTTTTTCTTGAACTTCAACTTTTTCATCTTATTTTGCATCTTGAAGATTCTTTTTTAAATGATCAATACATTGGGTTTCCTTTTTATTGAGAGTTATTATTTGCACTGACTACTTTTGTGAGATGAAGGATATAATTTCATTTTATCTTATGGTTAGATTAATAAGTGTAATGGGATAAAATGAGCATATAACGTGCTTCAAACCTCACCTCTTTCCCATCCTTGGGAATTTTTATTTTTTGTGTGCATGTATAGTTGCAAAGCAGTCAAGATGGGGATATCATTGCATATTTTCACATATTATGCCTAGTTATTTTCTATATATTTATTTCAAATATCATATTTTATCATTCACTTCCCTGACAACCATCGTTAGTTACAATTTTATCATGTAACCCTCTACATTTTTTTCTTCAAAATATGCATTCTAAATTACTTTGCATCTCATATGTCCATTTAGCTCCATCTAGTTAAAACTAACCTCATATTGTGTGTATATTGTTTTTGATGGCATGGACTTCATCTATTTACATCTAAAGGTGTGATTCTAGCTGATATTTTTAGGCTTTATACCTCCATCTTGCATATATATTCAAGGTAAAATACAAAAGCACAACAAGATAAGTTTGAATCTTGCGTATGAAGCATATATAATAACCTCAATAAATACATGTATCCCCACCTTTATATTCTTAGGCCGAACTACAAAAGATATAGCTAACTTATCTCATTGTAGGGTCTTATATTACATGTCACTTTATTGGAATCCATGGTTGGTGAAGTTTACATAGTTGTATGTGTAGTCATATATAATATTACATAGTAATGATTTGATGTCAAGGTGGGGTCTAGTGGGAAATCATTTTCTAGTCACCTATTAATTTAGCTTATCCCAATTAATGGAATGAGGTTTATCTACGAAAGTTGACTAGATTCAAACATTTTGTACATTGGGAAATGTATCACATAGAAGACGAGTATCGTTGATATATGTTTGGAAGTCAATATGCTACAGTTTATAAGATCTTTTTTTATGTCTTCCCTTCTAGGGAGATATATCATCTTTCAAGCATCAAAGATCCAAAGGAGTAACAAACTTCTAGGAGTCACCATTTGTGCCTTAATAGGAGCACATGATTACCAAATAATCTGACAAACATGTTGTAAACATTAAGTCACATAACATGATAAGTCAGCTAGCCAAGTCAAGATACTAAAAATTGGTCACATTCTAATGAATAAATTCATTATTTAAATAAACCCATCATATTTGAGATAGGTTTTTTGATAACTTTATGATTTCATTTCAGGCCTTTTGGTCATAGTTCTTTGTAATTGGAATGAATATCAGTCATGCTTAGTCACTTCTACTCACGTGATAGTAACAATGCTTGCATCATACATATTAGTAGCATATTCATCAGACTAGCATGGTATTGAAATACCTTTAAAATTAGGAAATTTTCTATCACATATATAGGTATTAGGTATTTTGTGTGAAATTTAAATTCCTTCCTCATTTGAAGTAAATTTGATAACAAACAAAGAATGATATAGGGCAATTTAAATTATAGTTGATAGAAAATTATATACAACTTACAAATTACTGACAATAGGGGTATTTTGAGTCATGAATGACATTTATGCTTGCTTGTGACCCACATACTATAGGCTTTAAGTGGAAAATAAAGTGCATCAAACACTACAATGCAGTAGTGCCTCATCAATGGGCTTTCGATCATTTTCTCATCTACTCAAGAAGTTGAGCTTCTAGCTATCACTAAAGCTCTTGAGGTCAGCCTAGAGTAGAATTGGATGCATATCCATATACTCCTAGATTTATGAGAAGTTGTCCCCATAATATACTTTGAAGATAACAACGTTATCATGTTCAAGACACATGTCAACTTGTCACTATTGTTGATTCTATAGGTAAACAAGCCACATCATCTAGTTATTCTTTTAGTTTTTCACTCGACAATCCTAATGGGCTCATTGGTAGCATGAGTGTAGACATTAACTCCTTGTTTACCTACAATATAGAGCACGATCAATAAAAGTGAGTCTTTCTATTTCACAAAATAAAAGTAATCAGGAATACTATTACATCGATCTCAATGCAATATTAAAGGCATACTACTAGATATATCAAAAACATATTTCCTATTGTATTGGATTAATGACTAAATGGCCTAGTACAGAAATAGAAGAACAATATTAAATTTCTTATCATTTATAAATGCATACTATTATAAAATAAAATAATGAATAAATCAAATGTTGTTTTTTTTTTAATGTGAAAACCCCTAAGAGAAGACCTAAGTAAAGGACACATACACTAGGGCACACTATAATGAACTAAGGGACCAAATAATAATGGGCCAAATAGAATTGATATATATATATATATATATATATATATATATATATATATATATATATATATATATATATATATATATATATATATATATATATATATAACTTTTTGCTTAAGATCATGTATATATTGTCTTCATATACACAAATAACTAAAGTGATCATATATAACTAAATCAAACTTCTATATGTATTTTCACTTTTCCATTAGATCACTTTTACAAACTAATTAAGTTTATATGAAATATAAAAAAAGTTTATTTATCCCATTTCTATATTGGTTTCTAAGAGAGATATGCTTAGATAGTAAATTATTTTTCTTCTAGTATGAAGTATTTTCTTGTTATGTGGTAGTCATTGTAATCACTTTGGACAGTCATTCTATATGTGTCATCCTTAGTCTTGATTGTTATATAAAGTAAAATACATCATCAATAACACTAGAAATTGCAACGGCGGTCAAAGTGTCAAAGCTAGCTTTCTTTTCCATAAAAAATCACTTTACAATTGTAAACACACATATCATCAGTTGGAAATGTGAACATAGTGCAGCAACCCTTAGATATTGTTTATCTAATACTACCTTTTATATTGGATTGTGCATTGTATTTTGAATTTATTGACAACTTTACAGTGACTCTTGTATCAAACTTTTCATTATCACCGTCACTGCCAAAGATTGGATCACACTTTCTTCCATATAAAACCAAATCATTCTCAATTATTTTGAATCTACTTATAGTTGTTGCGATGCAACCTGGACAACTTTTTAATTTGAACTACAAAGATACATTTCTGTCCCACCCTTCAAGACATGCATTTATGCATGCTTATGAACACATAGTTCAATTAACTATCCCAAACAAGCTTTCTATCTGGAAGATATAGAAGGTGGACGTTCACTTGTTGAGTGGTCACATTGCTTGATTACGAACATTCACAACAAGACGAGTATTTTTTGTACTCTGGTTACATTCTCTCAGCGTATTCCTTGGTTTGATACTTCTCTATTAATATGGATTGCTCACGTCCTTGTATCTTTAAATGTAGTTGTCTCAAATTTTAAATGTATATACCCTGTCTTCCATGTTGGGTCAAAATATATTGACAATCACTAATTTATTTATTGAGCTTCAAGAATATTTCCCCTTAGTTGTGAAGACACCAACTATTTTTATTTTATTGTTTAGTTGTGAAGACACCCATTAGTTTTATTTTATGGTCTTAATATTCCCTTGCATATTAATTATCAAAACCATCTAAGTCAACTTCAAGAAAGGTGTCCAAGTGGTGCCTCTAGTGTGGATTCTTTTAATATCTTCGTGAGTTGTCTTGCTAATGATGTGGAGGGAATCATGTTTGTACAATCTCAAAATATCACAAATATTTTTTAACGAGTCCCATAATTCCCTTTAGTTAAGCCTTCCATTCACCATGCTCTACCTGGTCATATATCTGAGGATTTTTGCTTTTTACAATATGATTGATGTATGGGGAATATATCAAATTCTTCTTTCCTATCTTACTAACAAAATACTTATTATAAATGGTAGTGCGCTTCTTTCTCAAAAAGAAACTTCTCACATTCTTATCATTGTGCATCTACTTCTTCCTAGCTCTTATCCTACTTTTTATGTAACTTATTATAGGTGGTATTAAAATTCCAATCTCTCCATTTTATGATGATATTCTAAAACACTTATATAACAACATATGCTTGTTTCTCATAGGAAGATTTCTGATGAGTGTAGATGCATTTTTTGTCCTTCACTTTCTGCTTTATAAAATTTTTAAATCTTTATGCAATTCCTTGGTTACCCAAAGCTTTATGTTTCATGGAAAAGGTTTCTCTCATAGAGAGGTTAGTCACTCAAAACTCTAATGCTTATGCAACCACTATACAAAAGATGATGGACACACATAACTTGATTTTAGGATAATCTTTTCCATGGTTATTGTATAAAGGAAAAAAAGGTATTTTGTGAGTTATGAAAATAGTGTTACAATAACAAACTTATATCTATGTAAATGTACTAATAAAAAAATTTTATAGTATACTAACTATAAATATTGATCACATATATGATATCAATGAATTAATTCATATAAATGTATAATAAGAAGACATGGTGGATAAATATTCCCTTCAATAGAAAACCAAACAATTCAATTGGAGTGTAGTGGTGAAAAATATGCCTCCCTATCCTAAACCCAAAGAATGATTGACCATCCACACCACTTGAGTCAATGCCTCAAAACAAGGTAGGCCTCTCAACCCAACTAACAAATTTTACAAAATGTATTATTAACATGTGACATTTCTTTTATTATTGAAACTTGATAATATATGCATAGTTGCATATATTGTACATCTTGAAACTAAATGCAAATGCAAATCTAGTATATTCATAGTGAAATTCGGAAAAGGAACCTTCAATGTTGAGACCATTGTATTGTTCTTCATCTATGGCGGGGTGGGGTTTTTATTGCTATTGATGATTCTATTCCACTTTGGTGGGTTACATAATGTATCCTAACTTCATATAACTGGTAGGACACATGTTCATAATAGGTTAGTTACGTATTATGCATGAACCACCATCTATTGAGTTACAAACTGTTAAATATTATGATGATTCAATAGTTAACCAACAAATGATTACAATGTTTTCCCTTTCTTTTATGTTGAGGTAAATTTGACTATCTGTAATAAAATTTGAATCATAATTTTTGGTGTTACCCATCTTATATATGTAACATAATAGGGTGGATCTCTCGTCTTCTCATCTTAATTCTAATAGTCTAAATCTTACACAAAGAGGTGTTTCCTAGTAAACATGACTCTTCTTGTTTTTAGTGCATAATAACATGTATATTTACTATATTAACTAGACTTTCATCCATACATATGTCATATAATATATATATATATATATATATATATATATATATGACAAGAGATAGATCTCTATGTGTGTGTGACGATCTAACTTTTCCTTATGCCTATTATCTGGTTGTGTTTTTCCTTTATATTTGTTAGCATATAATATAGTACTCTTCCAGCTATCCTAAAAATGTTGGCATTCAGATACCTCAAATTATGGATTTGGAGGTGGAATACTGTCCTATCTAAGGTTCCAGATTATACCATGCACTACTAAAGTTCCAAGAAATAGATGTACGTGGAAGAGATGGAGGCAACACCCCACTTGGAAGGTTCTCATGTAGGCAACTTGTCATCAAGAAGGTAGGACATAGGCATAAGTGAAATTCCCAACTAGTGAGTTGGCCATTAGGACGTTTCCCACACTCTATACTACTAATGATGAGGGTGCTTTTCCATACTTTTAGGATATAGGTTTTATGCAGGACACTAGTGATACATGTTCTAGTTTTTTCTTGAGAAATATTTAAAAGACACCAGAGATATTCCTATTTCCAAAAAAACTGTTGCATATTGTGTTGGAATCATTTTTCTTGGTAGGTAGGTAAAAAAAGAATCTTGTTAGGTGAAGAAGGAAATATAATAACATTGATAAAAATATATTTGTGGAAATGAACTTTTGTGTAGCATAAACAAAATCATTCTAGGGTATATGTGTTAACAAATAGAGAGAGGGGGTTTGAGGAGAAATGTGGGAACACAAAGAGCATGAAAATAGAACTTTAGATAGTGTTCCTAAGTAAGTAACAAAAGATCACATAGAAGGAGTGTCATTTTGTAATAATTGACACTCGTCTATTCATCGCAATCAAATATGCATACTAGCGTTCTCCTGTTGACACTTTGTTCTTGTTTGAATTTTCTTCTCAATTTCCTCCAAATCAAATGACACTAATACACCATACAGTGTTTGTGTTTCTACAATGAAGGAGTGTCATTTTCTAATGATCGACACTCTATCTATTCATTACAATCAAATATACATACTAGTGTTCTTCTCTTGACACTTGGTTCTTTTTAAATTTTCTTCACAATTTCCTCCTATTTAAATGGCACTATACATCATAGAGTGTTTATGTTTCTACAATGAAGTATCAACCTGCCCATGTATTTCTTTTGTGGGTGTTTTCATCTTACCTTCTCCCTTTAAGATGTTACTTTCTATCCTCTACTTACTTGATTGCATGGTTACAATGCAACTGTAAAAAGATAGTTCTAAGGATTGTGAAGTTCTTAACATCCTCACCAACGACCTCCTTTCCTATCCATGTGTATATGCATAAAATTTCTTCAAAACAACCCTTGACATACCCTAATACCATTATAACTACTTTGATTATAAGATTTGGAAATGAGATGATCAATCTACCTAATTCAAACATGTAAGAACTTTTTCCATTTTATCATCATAAACACTGTTCGGGAAATCGGTCTGGACGGCCGCATATACTCCCGCATATACCTATTCAGTCACCCTACCGCACCGCATATTACTAATCGGTCCACTAAGTGCTCATGAGCTGCATATACCGCTATATTGATGATTAAGTGGCCAATTAAACTCTTCTTTTTAAAAGCCAAGAACTTATGTCCATGTATTTCATACATACATGCATATATAAAACACATGTTTTATTATATATTCACGTTTAAGTATATAGTCATATATTTATATGTATACATTGTAATACATATAAAAATTTTCACACACATTTTTGAATTTATATGAACACCTTTTGATATATTAACATATATACATACATATATAATATACCTAAATATACAGTCACATATGTGTACACGTATATATACATTTTGATTTATTCACATTTATAACATGCTCTAGACATATTTTTACATTGATTTACATAAATTTTAGTATTTGCACATATATTACAAACACATTCCATATATATACATATATATACATATAATTACATATATAAGCATATCATACATCATACATGCATATTAAAATGTTTATATGCAAATTTGTATATGTGCCTACTCTATATCATATAATATATAATCTCAATATATTATTTTATATATAATTAGTTTATTGAAATAAAAAAAATCAAGAACCGCATATACTTTCGTATATACTCCTGCATACCACATATACTCTATGCAGTACCCTCACCGCCCATACACCGCATACCGCTTTCCGGAACATTGATCATAAATTAGAAATCATAAATGAGAATGTATTTAATTATACTTTTAATACTTATGAAACTAAAAAATTGTTATTTTTTATCACTCGATATTGACAAAAAATTCAAAGACTATAATTATTTGATTACATAATAAAATACAAGAAGAGACGTGGCACCTTAAAACTGATCGTTACAAATTTCTTCCCAAAATTGAAAGATATAGAGTTGACAAGGACCAAAATTGTCAAATACTCCTTTAACAACATTTGTAGGTAGTATTATCTAAAAGGATTTCTGTATCCATTACAAGTCGGGTCCATAAAAATTTGTTGAGTGAGGTATAAGCTAATATCTTAGAAAATGAAAATTCACTATGCAACCAAGTTACACTAAATATAATAGAGTAAGTATATTACAATAGGTAAAATAAACATGCAAAAATTAGAACAAATATTCAATAGGATAATGTTTTAAATCAATTAAATGCAGGTATAATAGATAATGGAATAATCAAAATCTTAGACTAGATTTGTTAATTTCTTGTTTAGTTATTAATGCCTTTAACATACATGAACTCTACCTGAAAATGTAAGATTTTCACAGGTAAATATGATATAATAATAAAATATTTTGAGTTTAGACTTTGACAAGAATATATGATCTCATAATAAAAGGATTTGAGTTGACCTGGGATGCTAACTGTACAAACTAACTCCCTGATGTGCAATGGAGCTCACGACATCTGACATTGTCAACAATATCAACTGACTGGATCAATGAAACTCCTCCTCTAAACTTGGGTACATAATATGAGAGTCAACACATTCTGAGTTGAATAACTACATTAGTTGTTCTACATGGACTGACTTAGTGGGTAGTAGTTTAATTGTCTACCACTGGGATCTGTTATTAATTTTGTGTGTAACTATACTAAGTTGGTACAACTATGATCTCCAGATAATGGCAGGAACCACTAGCATCATTTGTTGTCCGAGGAATGTCAGATAGAAATATGATTATTATAGAGGATGTCCTCACTTAGCTTAACCCTCTTCCTCCCTAGCACACGTTGTCTACCTCTTTTGACTTATATTGGTGAATAAATTGTTTCCTCCCTTACAACAAATACCTCTGCATGGGTCTATGATGTTCCATACATATGTTGTCAAATTTTTTTTCGTTATTCATTGTACAATAACATATTAGATGTTTCTTAGCATAAGATTGTAGTTTTATCATTCCATATTCCTTCTGTATTTCATCTATGCTAGTAAAAACCATAGTGTTAACTATATGAACAAAACCAATTTTCATATCTAGGAGATGTCATGATTTATAGAACATATTATTCATTGTGAAGCAATCTGAATATCTTTGAAAACTAGAAGACCTACTAAGATGGGCTACTAGCTTTCTACACTATATTGATCTTTAACTATCAAAATTGAGGAATATACAAAAATTTCATATGCACTTACCATATTGATATTATAACTAGACCAAAACAAGATTTTTAATTATATTTCTTGAATTCATTCTACTATTGAAAAATTAGTGGGGATCCAGTATACTTCTACTTCAAAAATTTACCATCTAATCACTATAAAATTCACCAGCACACTATCGAAGGATAATTATAACTACAATCCATCAAAAGTTGACTCTTTTAATAAATTGCATTTCCATAAAATTGGATTTTTCTTACTAGTTCAAAGACAACATAAAAACAAAATAGAGTGTCTAATATTCCTAACTCTTAGTTACATTTTGTATTATCTTATTTGAAGTCATCATTTTTCACTCATCCAATACTTTGATTCTTGATGTAGATGTCAAATGTAGACCTTCTTCACTCGGCTGTGGAGTAATGGCCTCCTCAAATTTTCTTCTTCATCCTTCTGTGAGTTCCTCCTATGCTTGGGTGATACACATGCGAGAGGGAGAGAGGTGGAGAAGAGAACACAGAAACTTGAATTAGCACTTATTGATGTTTTTTCCCATGAAACATGTACGGAAGGGAAGAATAAATATTAGAAATGAGTCACCTTGAAGGACTAAGTCTAGGTTTTTGGTCCCCAGACTATTCTTCTTCATTTCCTCCTTTTCCACCCTATATCATTCCCTTGACCTCCAAAACTTGATTTTAAGTCTCGGAGTATGTGGCTTATAATATGAAAAAATTCACCTTATTATGCTAAGTAGATCTCTTAATAATAGCATTTCCATGATTGGGTGTACTAGAAGAAGTGCTACACAAAGGTCGAAGCATTTGATTTTTTTGAAGAGTTTGCACTTGTTGATTTGGCTGCATTTGGTGATGTGGTTGCATTGGCCAAAGCGTGCACATGTCATACAAAAAGTGTGCAAGATTGCACATCCAACAAAAATGTGACATTTTGCACATTTGAACTCCGATCGGATCCATTCTTTGTGTTGTATGCATAATTAATTTTTTCATTAATAGTCACTAAAATTTTAAATAAAGGTAAAAGTATTAATTATCTATTGTGTGATTAGAAAGCTTTTCTGAAAACATGTGCGTAAACTTTTTCAGTATCATTTCTCTTCTGTAGTTAATTTTTGATATATGAATAAAATCTATTTTTGACTTAGTAATATTAAAGTTGAACTAAAAATTTATTATATAAAATGATTGATGCATCTATAATTTAAGATCGAGTTTAGATTAATATAGCATTATCTTTTATATTAGAGCTAATTTATAACATTATCCCCCATAAAGAGTTTCATCCACAAAACAAATAAATACAAAAGACAAGTACATTAATTATTTTTTTCTACATATGAATCTCAATATTTCTCTTGTTCTGTAACTCTCATATGAAAATCATATGATTTGTTCTATGCCCTCTATTTAGTTTGTAAAGTCTAGTATTCTACAAGAAATTATCTAAATAATACAAGAATAATTCTATCTCATTTGAAATTATGAAAAACTTATCGTTCTTTAGACCTGATATGCCCTAGGTAGATTTTATAGTTAGTCTAGCATTCTGATATGTACTATATCATCTTGTATAGTTATTCTTTACGATTTTGACATGGTATTTGGAATTGGAGTATAAACTAAAATAGCACGGTTTAATAAAAATATTGACATACATAGCATGATTACAAACTTATTTTCCTTAATAGCCCAGTTTGGTACAAAAGCGCCAGAACTGTTGGCGTTTTAATGTGCTAGGAACCAAAAGCGCAAAGAATTAGACGTTTTAATGTGCCAGAAACCAAAAGCGCCAACAATTGAGCGTTTTATATAGAAAGCGCCAAAAGTTAGACGCTTTAGCCCGAAAGCGCCAGGAAGATGGCGTTTTTCAGTGTAGCCGACGCTAACACGGCGAGGCAACTCACAGTTCCAGGAGGCCCAAGTTGGTGCCGAGAACCGAAAGCGCTACCTATAGTGGACTCTGCGCTCATAATCGGGCTTCACATGCAGCTGGCAACCATGCAACTAACGGTTGTATAAATTTCCTGTCGGCTGTCTCTGTTTCCAGTATATTTAGATTTGACGGTGTAGATATTTGCTAACCGGAGAGGATACAAATAGCATACCTGGGAATATGTTTGCCAAGGACAATGGTGCCCATGTATTGCAAAGTCAATTTCTCACGAAGGGATGGGCAATTTAGGATAGGTGGGCATACTATAGCTCGTGTACCAGCTGGCTATAAATAAAGAGGAGGTAGAAGACACGTCGACGCAGCAGCAGAAGCTCCAAGGCTTCAAATCGTGTAAACAAATAACTAACCTGTGTTCTCCTATCCTCGCCCCTCTCCCCAGTCCCGCTGCCGGAGCTCCACCAAGTACCTCATGGCCTTCTACCTAGACCGATCATCGACCGCCGCTAGCCTCCCCTGCCCTCTGGAATTCCAATTCGACCTCACAGACGAGATGCCCACGGTGAGCACGGTTGGTAACGGCGTAGTCTCCCCGTCTCCAGCTGCAGCCGAACTTGTCGCCGCCATGCCCACCGTTGCTTCCCCAGCGAAGCTCAGCTGCGCAGTCTGCATGGAAGACTTGCCGTGTTAGCGTCGGCTACTGCGGTTGACAACAACCGGCGAGGAACTGGCGTGTTCACTTAAAAACGCCATCTTCCTCGCGCTTTCGGGCTAAAGCGCCCAACTTTTGGCACTTTCCATATAAAACGTCCAATTCTTGACGCTTTTAGTTTCTGGCACATTAAAACGCTCAATTCTTGGCGCTTTTGGTTCCTGGCACATTAAAACACCAACAGTTCTGGCGCTTTTGTACCAAACTGGGCTATTAAGGGAAATAAGTTTGTAATCATGATATGTATGTCAATATTTTTATTAAACCGTGCTATTTTAGTTTATACTCCTTTGGAATTTGCCATGCCAAACAGAAGTGGACTATTTTCTGGTTCAACTCACATGAGAAGAAAAAGAAAAATACAGAAAATTTTAGGTTGAAGTTGCACTTCATGTCTGTTTGATACCTCGTTCTGGTAAGATTGTCTCCTCTAACTCATAACACTTACGTGGTGGTCACCCGATAGTACCGAGAATTTAAATGCGATCCCGTGTATTAAAAAAATACATTATCTTAACTTTGGACTCATTTTGTTCTGTCCTCTATATTTCTATTTCAGAGAACGACAACTAGTTTTATATTTTGGTAAGTAAGATAGCTTAAACTTCCTCACATTTGACATGTGACTGAGAAGGTCATCATTCCTGCTCATTACTTCATTCTTTTCAGGAACAAGTATTCTTGCAAACTTCTCACATATGTGAAGGTCGGTGCTTTGTTGACATAGTTGCACATTCCATTTCCCAAGAATGCGAATTGGTTCTTTTTCTCAATTTTGTATTCTGGTCTCTCACATGTAAATGTTTGTGATCGTGGATCCCATGTAAGGCAGCTAGACCTGTCAAATTGGGTCAAAATCCGCGGGCGCCCACGGGTCGACCCGTTTAAGTTGGGTTTGGGTGGCGAAATTTGTCACCCGCTAGAAATCACCCAAACCCATACCCACCCATTTATTTAGTGGGTTTCACGGGTGATCCGCGGGCACCCGCAGGTGCCCATTTAACTAAATAATATATTAATATAAATATATTATCTATATGACTCTTAAGACATGCAACACATGTACCTTTATCAATCAACTAAATTGATGACGCGTAATGTATACAACATAAAGAGTTAAAGTCTAACTTTCTTTATTGATATCCTTTGTTAATTGTTTACACTAGTGAAACAAATTCGTTAACTTCTATATTATTTTTATATTAATGAATATATAATGTAATGCATGTTTTATATTCAATCATAACAATTATATTCTCTTTCTGTTCACTTTATGTATTGGACAATCATAAGAACATGAAACATCAAGAACTTTTAACATAAGATGACAAAATATAGTGTTGTTATGGTAATATGTTATGCTATTTGTAACATCCATATCATTTAGTTTTTTTATTGTACATTGCAGAAATTGTTGTTTTTCATTTTGTCTCTTACATTTTATTTCAAAACATCATAATAGATATTACATTGTGTTTGATACAAAAAGTAGTGGAAGGTTGCCCTCATTTTGTTATGCTTACACTAAAATTATTAATAAATCATTCTAATCTTTGTCGTAGTGCAGAAACTAGCAATATCTTTTCACGGTTCACATAGTATATGGACACCCAGGGGCGACCCGCAACCCGCTAGGTTGGGTTTAGGTGTGCGACTTCTCCACCCGTTTAACATTGGGTCTTTTTGACCCGCACCCGTGAGACCCAAACCCAAAATGACCCAACCCAAACCCAACCCACCCACCCGTTTGACAGGTCTAAAGACAGCCGTATTGTTTGTATATGAAATAACTTTCTAGGTTTTTATGATACTGATAGTAAAGAGCGTGAGTTTTAATCTTTTAAACAAATAAAAATATGCTTTCTAATCAACACCATTCCAGACGGATGGATTTCATGCTATCTCATTAACAAAGGTGATCGTGGTGTTTTAAAGCTATCTACCAGAGATGCAATTTAGACAACCAAATAACCAAACAGGTGTAGGGAGAGTTGTGGGAAAAAGACAACCATAGCTTTCTTTTCTCACCAGCTGGTTTGTCAGTGGGATATCAACTTCGCTGCAGCAGAAAAATACTGATGGACGGCATGTGACTCAACTCTCAAAGGCTTGTGTAGATTCGGTCCAGGGCTTCAGTGGGGTCCGAGCATACCGTAGGTTGGACAAGAGTGAAGTTTGTTGCTAACATTCACTTGATAGTTGATATCCATGTTGTGTAGCTCACAATTACATGAGAAAATGAGAATGTGGGAGTCAACGAACCAGACTAGTGAAAGAAGATATCAAAATATTGATGTTTTACATAATTAACGTTACAACACTACGGTTGCATGTATTAATGAGATAACAATAATTGAACATTCTTGAATGGTGTGGATAAGAAAGCTTCTTTTTTAGGGAAAACTAAAATTCATGGTGTTTGTTATCAATAGGTAAAAATCTTGAAAGTTAATTCATATAGAACAAAATGGCCTCGCGTGAATTCACGATAAAAAACCTATGGAAGCGAGAGACAAAATACAAAATCAAGCAAAGGACACAAATTCGGATGTCTTTGCACGGTGAAACTTGTTCCTAAAAAAGGATAACGAACTCCACTTTGACAGTGATGGCGAGGGAGTATATATATAAGGACCGGTTACCAAATATAAACTAGATGTCATTTTTTAAATAGAAAAATAGACCGACAGAAACGGAATGATTTAAAAGTTATTTAAAAGACAAGTGTGGAGTACACAGGCCGCGTCCACATCTACTGCACTGTCGAGTGACCAATATATTAAAAAAATGATGAGAGTTTGGACGAGAACAGTTTACCAGACCAATACATTAAACAAACACAAGATAGATTTTTGTGTGTCCTTTTTTATCCTACTATCGGCTGAAATGGAAAATACACCCCGATTTGTATTGCAAAATTTCCCAAAAGACCCCATCCAATCTTTTTATGCCAAACAATTAAGTTTCCGATTCTATTATAATCATGTTTGGACATAGTTAGATCAAGAACGAGATCATGCCATCCGTTAATCTTTGGATTACAAAATTCCAAAGATCTTGACCAGTCCTCTTATGTCAATTGGGAGTGGTTTATGTTTTGGGTTCCATCAAATTCATCTTTGGGTGTAGGTGGAACATGATTGGAATTACACCCTCCGTTAATCTTTGATTTGAGAAATTCCCAGCTCCCGCCTAATATTTTTATTTCAACTGGGATGGGTTACATTTTAATTTTCATCACCTTTGTAGTTGGATGTCATTGAATCGTAAATGCGATTACACCATCCATTAATCTTCGGCTCGAGAAGTTTCTCAGGTCACATCCAGTACATTGATTCTAAAACGGATGGGTTTTAAAATTTTATTTTCTAAAAGTTCTTTTTAGGATATAGTTAGACTAGGGTTGGCATTATTCCCTCTTTAATCTTTAGCCTGGGGAATTCCCCAATTATCCCCGAGTCCTTTCATGCCAACGGGGATGGATTAAGTTTCACTTTGCACAAACATCATATTTTGATGTAGTAGGACAAAGAATGACATTATGCCATTCACTGATCTTTTGTTTGGGAAAATTTGTGGGGCCAATCCAATATTTTTTTCTTCTTGATATGACTTAAGCTTTTGTTTGCATGTTTGGATGTAGTTGTATAAGAAATGTGATTACTCCATCATTTAATCATTGAATTGGGAAATTCCTTAAGTCTCGTACAATCCTTGTATGTCAACTGGGACATGTTAAGTTTTGATTTCGGTCAAGTTTGTTTTTGAATGTAGTTTCATTAGTAGTGTGATATGCCTTTTGTTACTATTTGGCATAGAACATTCCCTAGGTTACTTTCTATCTTTTTATGCCAACTAGGATGTGTTTAGTTTTTGCTTTCATAAAGTTGGTGTTATTTGGATCAAGAATAAGATTACGCCCTTTGTAGAATTGAATGTGATTTAGATTCTGATATTAAGTCGGTGTCAATGCCACACGACTTTTAATCCAATCAGGTCTTAATGGATATGGTAGCAATATAGTAATAATCGATATGAGGTTGCATTTCCAGAGCATCACATTGACATCAACTTACAAATGCTCTAGTTGCATGACGTTGAATCATGTTGATCAATAGTTGAATTTGCATTAAATACACTTCGTAATAGTTTTCTTCGTCTTGTGTGGTTTGATTCACATTGGGAGAAACGTGTGGCCTTATGCAACATGACTGCATGATGTGTTCTTTGTCTAGCCGGTGGCGTGCAACATTATATTTTTCATTGATGTTTATTTTAACTACCTCTTTTGTGGTTTGTTTTAACTTTCCCTTGTGTATGGCCCTTGTACATCACTATTGTATGATGTGTTTTTGTTCTAGATGACAACCACGTTTTTTTTCAACAACCGTGTTTTTCTCTTTTTTGTTCTATTTTTCCTATCTCCTCTACCATTAATATAGCAGAAAGTAGATTTTTTTACATAGTAAGATTGGAGATGAGAGACAACGTGTCTAGTCTAAACTCCTATACCTCTCTCGATTTCTTTCTCGACTCCTTTCTTTCTGCTTGGTTTTCATTTGTTTTTATTCATTTTTCCTTAAAATCCCTAATGTTGACGCAACATCCAACCCTCCTTCATTCATTCCAAACTCACCAACTTCATATATAACACCAAAATTCAATCTTGCCATGAGCCATCTCACAACTACACTTCGCAACATGGCTCCAACACCCCCTGACTCCACCTCTTTCGGACAACATGGTAAAGCAAAAGAGAAATATTGATGAGACAAATTATTTTGGGCAAGAACCTAATTATTCTGCTAACATATCCTTTTTTATTGATAAATCCTCTATATGTGGAACTTCACTACCTCTTGTTTCTGTATCGGGACGTCGACCACTATCGGCTGGTTTCCATTATCGTTGAGTCCCAGGACATGCACGCTTGCATGGGTTGCTACTCACTTGTGGGCTTTTCTTTTTAATTTACTTCTCACAAACTAGAATCTACTATTTTTGATATTTTAATGTTAGGTTATGTATTGCAAGGCCCTCTATCGAATAAGTTACCTAAAATTTTGGGAGGAATGGTTGTCTTGATGTTTTTCTTTCACGTGAGAATCATTTGGGCACAAACAGAACTATAAAATTAAGTAAACAAGAAGGTTTCAAAAATTAGGAAAAGAGGAGGAGCAAAAAGTACATTATATACCATCTACATTCATTCTCTCCCCACACCCTCTCATTTGAGTAAGGATTTGGGAGCAATTTTTGTGAAATTGTTGCTTGTAGTAATATTACCTAGCACAATTTCATTGATCTTTACCTCCGTTTTCCTCCACCTATAAAACATATGCCAGTCACTTACACCAGTGGAAACCATCCACTCCCTTCTTACACTCACACATCACCATGTGGTAAGAGTTGTGTCTCCCTAACAGACTATTAGTTTGTTTGAAGTGAGGCTGACAATTGCCTCATCTCCAAGCAAGCAACCAATGTAGGGATATCAACCGTGGGGAACTAGATGTAACAGTTACAACCAACCCATGCAGCGCATGTCCTGGGACACCGAAGATAAAGGAGACCATCTGATAGAGGCCGACATATCTATACAAAAACTAGGCCAGGTCCCGAAGTTCCCCATATAGAGAGGGTCTCTCAATCAGAGAGGATACAAAAAAATGGGTTTCTTGACCAAAATAACCTGATTTCATCAGTAATCTCTTTTGCTTCCGCTAGTTCTAAAAGAGGTGATGTTGGGGGTGTTGGAGCTTTGTTTTGGCATGCATTTGTGGAGATGGCTCTAAGCTAGATTGAATGTTAGTGTGGTTTTCGCTACTGGTGAGTTTGGAATCAATGGGGAGGGTCAGATGATGTGTCAATGTTAGAGGTTTCAAGGAAAATGGAATAAAAACAAATGAAAATAAGGAAGCAAGAAAGAGGACCAAAGAAAATAATGTAGAGAGGTATTGTGACACCCCTTGTGCCACAAATGAGATTACTCAAAACCTAATGCGGAATTAAAACTTAACATGTGGATTACCAGAAAATATAAGAAATTAAAACCAATTTCACAATAGCACCATAAGCCAAAAACTTAACACATATAAGTCTGCAAGCTTGTCACGTGTATTATATATCATATCACAAGGTGCTTACATCACTGTTTATCATCATTCCTATCATCAACCTATTACATGATATATCTGTTCCACATATATACATATCTACATGCCAAATCATGCATACATGGCTTACAAGCCCAAAACCTAGTATCAATAACGCATCCACAAAAAACACCGAGAACAACCCCAACTACCTGAGTGTATAGGGATGACATCTAAGACTCTATCACCAAAAGACTAACAACACATCCAATCTTATCAGCTATTGTTCATGCTGCTTCTTTTCCTTAGTTGCAGGATCTCTATCTCTTCATGCACAACCACCTAAAAGATGTGGAAACCCACGGAATGAGACTAAACATTCCAGTGATAAATATAACTCTCCGCCAGCATCTATTAAAGAACAAATCACTAAGCAAGTAGATAAAATACTAATCAAGTTGAGAAGATTCAAATAAATGATATGTATCTAATAGATAAAGTAGATTAAGCAAAACTAGGCCATTATTACTGAGCAGTAGAGAAATTAATATTCTAAGAATGAATATGAAGACCATGTATAAGAGTTGACTTCTCTCACCTCTTTAAATTTTAAGAAATAGTGCAAAGATAAGGCAAAGGGCTCAACCAATGTTATTTGCATTTGACCCTAAGCAGAATACACTATGCGGTTGTGTTACATTTTTATTATTCCCTAAGGATTTATGTCATACCTCCCAAATTTAATCGACCACTACTAAGACGAAATTGGTGCCATGCAAGGTCAATGGAAGATTCAAAATGCACGACCTTCCTAACATCTCTTGGTCAGCACAAGAGAAAATGATATAGAGATATATCCGTCAACTACAACAATGACATATAGTCAAGAAGAAGGATTGGCTCACGTATGGGCATCCATAAATATAATAACACCTAGCCCAACTAGGTAGATTTATGATGCTAGAAGAACAGGCTCACACATGGCCATTCTAAAAAGAGGAATTGGCTCATGCATGGGCATCCATATCACAAGGAGAGTAGCTCTGACATGGCCCTCTCACACCACCAGTAATTGTGGATGAAAGGAGATATTCGACCTTAACCCCCACATATTAAATTATATGCACTATGAGTTTCCCATAGGAATGACTCGTTTCACCATCCAATACTAAGACTGACACTGAAATGGATCTGTGGAAATAACATCTACATGACTAGAGTGTCACTTGATTAATTAAGCCAATGAGATATCTTTTACCATCAATCAAGTTACAACGTACAAATCTAAAACAATCTCTACAAATAGAAGGAAAAGGTGCAAATCCAAAAGATAATAAATGCATAAGGTGTGAACTAGTCACATCATCACCATATGATACTTATAGGACTACCATTCACAAGGCCATCACCAATGTCACATCACTGTGGGATATCAATCCATCAATCATATCATGAGAGGATGTTACCTCTCAATTGGCATCAATCCTTCACCAAGTCATAGTACCCATCACGTCAATGTGATCTCATCATTTCTCATCAAGGTTTATATCCATCACATTTTATCACATAATTATCACCACAACATACACAAGCTATGTCATTCATTTCACCTGCAAGGTTAGGGGTTCATATTCAAGAGAGAGAAATCATTATAATATGATAATCAATCAAAATATGATAAGAAACACATCACATGACCCCAAAAATAGGGTTAGGGTTTCACACCTACACTCTATTAGGGTTTCATTACCCCATACAATTATCAAACCTTAGATTCCTCACCTCTCACATAGTGGAGTGTATTAGGTTTAAGCATTCAATTATTGTGATTAGTTAGACATATCAACATATTTAGGTATCAACTATCAACTTCTTGTACACATGTTGCATTCATACCATGTCATATGCACATAATAACCATGTGGTCATGTATGAAACAACCCACCATAAGACATGTGTCTTGACCACTCATCAAGGTTAGTCATGATCGAGACACATCAACATGGTCACAATCGAAACACAATAGGGTCACAACCACAACACATCATAAAAGTATGTGTCTCGACCCTGCAAAAGCATGGTGTCACGACCAAAATAAACAAGGTCGTGACAATCCATCAACAAGGCATTGCGACCAACACCAAAACTAGATGTCTCGACCACTCTCGACAAAGTGTCTCAAACGCAACACAAGAAGGTATCGACTACCCATCATAATAGGTGTCATGACCACCACAAGACATGCATCTCGATCAAAACTAAAGGCAATGTATCGAACATCAAACCAGAATAGGGTGTCGACCAAGACAAACCCATTTGTCTTGACCCAAAGACAAAACCAAGGGCAGAGACCCAAAACCAAGCAAAGGGGTTACAACCACCAATGTAACATACTAGATCTCGGACCCTACTCTGGAAGTTGACATTTTGGACTTAGCCAAATAAGGTTGAAGGTTAAACCTAAATAGATGTTTATAATAACCCCAATGAGATAATGCATGTATAGATCACCTGAATGTAACCTAATATTCTAACATTAATCTTAGTTTTATAATGGATACATAATATATGCCACATAACTCATTTTGGTGGTAATTTGAAGATAAGAAACTTAATTGGATGAATAATTTAGATGATGTACCGTTAATGGGCTATATGAAATATCTCATAAAAAATAGTCTCAAAAGTGGAAACAAACTTCAAATTCAAAATCTGCATATCAAAATTAGCCTACATGTAAAATTTCATCTAATTTAGGCAACCTTGAAATATTATGATAAGTTTAGGAGAGAGAAAATAAGTAAAAGGCATAAGTAATGAATAATGTGATTATATAACTTCAAAATACGGAAATAATTGCAAATTAATGTTCAAAACATCAAAGATAACTTGTGGATGAAGTTTGGTCCAATTTGGATGTTGGTTGTGCAAGTTATGCAATTTTAGGTACATTCTGGACTTTTCTACAATTTACCCAATTGGGGGGTTTTCTTTGCACATTATCACCTGATTTTAATCCTTAGATATCCCTTTACCATTATTGATATTTTTAACCATGGGGCACCTGGTTGCACCTTGGTTTGAAGGTCTTTCTCTCTAAGGGCATTATAGGGATTACTCTCTTTATAAATGAGCTTATCTTTAGAAGCTATCAACCAATAGGGTTATTTCTTTGATTGGAGGTCGTTTGGGATGGCCTATAAGTGTCCATAAACCGAAATTTGATATTAAAGAAGCCTCTATGATCTGTCCTTTTGCATGACCATGAAATCCCTAGGCTAAGGACACATGGAAAGCTCCATGGACACTTCATGTTTGACTTCTTCCTTATCCATAAAGGTTTGCATGTCCATAGCCCCCCTTAGCATTGGACACATGGAAAGTAACTTGACACCTCATACTTTACTTCTTAATTATCCATAAAGTCTTGCATGTCCATGGACACCCTTATACATGACACATGGGAAGTCTCATAGACACCTCATACTTGATCTCTTTCTTTATATAGCCATATCTACCCCTTCCAAACTCCCACTTTGAAAACTCTGGCTCTACTTTATTTTCTCTAGATTAGAGAATAACTCCTACTCTATTTGGCCACGAAGGTGTTGTCCCAAGGTAAAAGAAGGTTCCTACCTTGGTGAAAAAGGCTCCTAGGGTTCCAAATTTTCTCTATTTAGGGTTTCTAAAGCTCCTCCTTGGTGATTTTGACCAAAAATAGTAAGTATCCTCCTTTCCTTCCCTATTTTCATGTTTTTAGTCTTCCTTAAACCTTCCTCTAGGTTGGAACCATGGCCTTCCATGGCTAAACCCCACCTAGAACGCATAAACACCTCATCTCCATGTTCTTTTGTTAGGGTTTTTTCACCTCTAAAGTGGAGAAGGTGCTTCTTGCTCGAGATAGGAGCTTTGTAGGAGAAACAACCTCTCTAAGATTGGGAACCATACTTATTGGATGTGTCCACCTTCCGTAGAGGTTCTTTGGAGGCCTAGTCTTAACTTGGATTGTTTAGACTCTGAAGTTGTGGTATGATGTATCCCCTATTCTTCTATGTTGAGTAATTCACCTATGCTTATTCATTCTCTTTGTCCTATGGACATTAGCCTATACACAATGTCTTTTCTTTGGAATATCATGGTTCATGTAAACTAACTTGTTTGATATTGATCATGTGATCATTGATATTCTTTTTAACTCTTATCTTATGCTTTGTTCATGATGGAACTCTAAAAGAGGACATGTGATGTCTTTTTCCAACTTATGAGGTGAATGTATATGTTGGTCACTTATGTGGTGACTAGTTTATATATTCTGACTATACTTTCTACTTGCCACTACATTTAATATGCTATGTGATTTAGTAGAACTAGAGTAGTGTAATTGCATTAGTTTATATGGAAGATGTGTTATTTCATACCAAGCAGATGTGATATTTCCTTCTCTTTTGGGATGGAAAGGAACCTCATACCCAGGGAAAGATGTGTGATTCTTGGCCCATTTTTTATATATTTGGGAGATTGGTAGTATTCCTTTCTCTATCAGGTTTCAAGTTTATGAGACTTCACTTCCTTTGTGTTTATATTGTTCTAGGTCTATGTTTATCTCACATGCTTGCATGTTAATGATATGGGGTGTGTGCCCTAATTCTTTACATGTGCTTGTATGGAACAATCTTTGTGTTTTATTAATGGAAAGAATTATTTTGTTATCATATGATTTCAAGTCCTTTTCTCTTGATACCCATTTGGGTGGTCCTTATCCTTTCTATTACAAGCCTTTTATATTTGATGTCCTTTATTCCATATATTGCTCAATTTCCTATTTAGTATGCATAGACCAACCTTTGCTGACGTCATCTATTTTCTTTTCTTGCTGGGGTATGCTTCCAACCCTAGGTGAAGGACTTGGATGATAAGGCATGAAGTTTTTTTACTAGCTTAAGGAGTTATATCTTGGAGACAAAGTTGTTATGGTTTAGATTTTGCTCTACTTAGATCCTTATGTTGTATCATACATGTAAACCCTTACGAGATATTATGATGTACTTTTGTAATAACCATGTGATAAATATAGTCAACATTCTTATTCCATTTCTATACTTTGGTTGTTTTGAATACCATTTATTGAAATTTGAAAATGTTACACCTATTCCAGCATACCTTTGAGTGTGTTTGGAATGTATGCTTTATTCTTCAAATCTTTAGTAAGGGGGTGATCCCACCTCTTTACAACCAAGGTCAAGCCACCTAAGCAACACATAACAATAATCAAACAAAGATGAACTTTGATCAAAAGAAAAGTAAATCCTGGAAGAAATAGTAGATGATCATCAAAGAAACCCACCATCAACTAGGAGGAAAACTCCACATAAATTGGTCACCAAATACCCTAAAAAAGGCACCATGAAAATCACCATGGAAGATCTTATGTAGAAGAGATAAGATCATGTCTTGACCACTTAGGTCCCCCACAAATCAGTCGCGGTCATAACACCTCAAGGAGGTCAAAATAAGAGCAACATATACATCCTAGTTGAGATAAAAGGACACCAAGACACCAAGGTCAAAACACATCACCAAAGAGCACCCATCTCAACCCAAAACACCCTAAGACCATCGTGATCGAGAAAAAACATTCCAAGGAATCTGTCTCAGTCGAGACACTAACAAAACACACCACATGGTCAAGACATAGGTCGAGACACTCCAACCAAGAACACATGGTGGAGACACTCCAAACCCTAGAAACCCTAATTATCTCTATGGGTCTCACAACTCATCCAAGGCCAAACCAAAGTGCCCCACAACATCAAACTATCTCCCATGAAGCCAAGAAAGAGAAGGTACACATTAGGTGTGGCAAATTGCAAGATAACCCTCTAAAGTGGGTATATTGCAATGTGACCCAAAATAAGAACATAAAGCACAAACATCATCCAAACAAAATTAAATAAGAAAATTTTTCTATGGACAAGCTCTAAGAATATGTCAAAGGATTAGAGAAAGGTTCTAGGAACTTAATCAAGAAAAACAAATAGGGTTAACCCAAAACACAAGTTTGGGGTCTTACAAGCCATAAACGCCTAACAAGAATTTCACCCCTAAAATCCTAAGAGAAAAGAGATGGGTACTTCCTACACATCTCTTCCTCAAGCTCCCACATGGCGTCCTCAATGCCACGATGATGCCACAGATGCTTCACCAACACTATGTCCTTCTTCTTCAACTTCTTCACTCTTCTATCAAGGATCAACACAGGTCATTCTACATTCGACATATCTTCTTCCCACTCAAGCTCTATTGGATGAAGCACTAACTCAGTATCTGGGTGGCACTTCCTCAATGTGGACACATGAAAACTAGATGCAGCCTGTGCAACTCAAGTGGTAACTCCAACTTATAAGTCACCTTCTCCACACATGCAACCATAGGGTAAGGTCCATATACTTGGGAGCCAACTTACCCATATTTCCAAACCTCAAGCCACCTTTCCAAAGAGATACTTTGAGATACACTCTACCCCCACTTGGAACTCCAGCGGTCTATGTCGTTTATCAACATATGACTTATGCATCCCTGGGCTACTTCCAACCACTATATCTCTTTGATCTTGTCAGTCATCTATTGTACAAGCTCAGGACCAAGAAGTGGATATTCACCTGTCTCATACCAACACAATAGAGATCTGCAAGGTCTCCAATAGAACGCCTCATAAGGTTCCATGTAAATGCTCCTCTAATAATTGTTGTTATAAGCAAACTCTATCAAGCTAAGGTGGATTCCCCAACTGCCCAGAAACTACAAGATGCAAGCTCTCAATAGATTCTCCTAGGTCTATATAGTCATCTTAGACTGACCATCTATCTGTGGGTGGAAGGAAGTAATAAACCTCAACTGTGTACCCAAAGTCATGTGCAAACACTCCCAAAAGAGGCTTGTAAATGAAGGACCTCTATGTGAAATGATAGTAGATGGAACACCATGCAAACAAACTATCTCATCCACATATATTTGAGCGAGCTTCTCTGCTATATACATTGTCTTCAAAGGAAGGAAATGTGCTAACTTGGTCAACCTATCAATGATCAACAAAATGGAATAATGATCTTTGGTTGTCATAGGAAGACCAACCACCAAGTCCATCGTCACATGATCTCATTTCTACTGAGGTATAGGTAATAGTTTCAACATTACTATAGGCTTCTGATGCTTCTCTTTAACTTGTTGATACAATGCACACTTAGCCACATATTCAACCACATCATGGTTCAAGATAGGATACCAATGCAGATCTTTTATATTATGGTACATCTTGGTGCTACATGGGTGCATAGCATACATTAAAGAGTGAGTCTCTTCCAAAACATACTTCTTAGATTATCAACATCGGGAACCACATCTCTACCATGATAACACACTGTTCTATCCTTTCACTCATGGAATCCATCACACTTCTCACTTCTAAACTCTGTTCGTATCTATAGTATCACAAGATCACTCTATTTCACCTCTCTAATATGTTGTCTCAATGTAAGCTTCACTTGCAATTGTGCCAACAACCCGGCTATTAAAGGAACCTCTAGCTTCACGTTCATCTGACACAAGGAGACCAACATGGCTCTCTTGTGGCACACCAAGAAACACAATTGTGCCTTCTTGACATATGATGATGAACATGAGTTCCTGATCAGTGCATTTTCCATGAAATTCACCTTTCTTGGATGTTAATAAATAGTACAGTGATAGTCCTTGATAAGCTTCATCCAACATCTCTGTCGCATGTTCAACTCCTATTGTGAGAAGATTTACTTCAAGTTTTATGATATGTGAATATCTTACACTTCTCTCCTTATAGGTAGTGCCTCTAGATCTTCAAATCATGAACCACTACAGTCAACTCTAGAGGGATAGTTCTCCCCATGCTTCTTCAACTTTCGTGAAACAAAAGAGATCACATTTTTGTCCTGTATCAGCACACAACCATGCATCACAGAAGACTATGTATCCTTTCCATTACTTAGGTGAAATTAGCACTGATGCACTTATAAACTTGTCCTTCAATAATTGAAAGGCACGCTGACATCTGTTATCCCATATAAATGACACATATTTCCTCATCAGTTTTGTTAGGGCTAACGCCACTAAGTTGAAGTTCTTGATGAACCTCATGTAGTATCCTGCCAAACTAAGAAAATTGTGCACTTCTGTCAGCACTTTTATTTATTCCCACTCCAACATGGATTCCACCTTCTTGGAGTCCACACGAATACCCTCAACAGATATCATGTGTCCTAGGAAAGACACTTCCTTCAACCAAAACTCGCACTTACTAAACTTGGCAGTTAGTTGATGTTGTATAAACACAGTCACTGCCTGAAGAAGATGGTGTTCATGATGTTGACTGTCTTTGGAGTATATCAGGCTATCATCTATAAATACCACCATGAACTGATCAAGAAACTGCCAGAACACCCTATTCATCAAGTCTATAAACATTGTTGGTGCATTGGTTAGTCCAAACGTAATAACCACAAACTCATAATGACCATACCAAGTCCTAAAAGCTGACTAAGGCATGTCATCCACCTTGAACTGGTGCTAACCAAATATGAGGTCTATCTTTGAGAACACTGTGGCACCTTGCAACTGGTCAAACAGATAATAAATCTACAACAACGGGTAGTTGTTCTTTGTGGTCACCTTGTTTAACTATCAATAGTCTATGCATAGCCCCATGAATGCATCGTTCTTCTTCAGAAACAACATAGGAGCACCCCATGGATATGTGCTCGGTTTGATGAAGCCTTTCTCAAGTAGCTCTTATAACTATTTCTTTAACTCTGCCATCTCAGAAAGAGCCATCCTTTATGGGATCTATGCTATCGACTACGTACCCGAGAATAGATTAATGTCAAAATCAATCTCTCTAATTAGAGGGACAGTGAGGTACTCATCTGGAAAAAATCCTCACACTCATAGACCACTGGAACCTCTTGGATACTAGGACTCCTCACCTCACTATCCACCACAAGTGCCAAAAACACCTCGCAACCCTATCTCATCTTCTTCTCATCCACCATTGCCAATACCAGACATGCCAAAAGAATCTTCCTATCTCCTTGGAAGATCCATGTCTCATTACCATCTATGAATGTCGTCACCTTGGAACTACATTCCAAGACCACCTAAGACTTATACAAGGTGTCTACTCTAAGGATCACATCAAATCCATGCATGTCAAGTGGTATGAGATCCACTTCAATGTTATGTCCTGAAAAAGAAAGGAAACATGAAGGAAAAACCTCCCACAACTTGAAGGAACCAACTAATGGGGTTTGTAAATGAAGACTATCCCACCTACAACAAATAGGGAAAGAAGCACTATCAATCACTTCATAAGTGATAAAAGAGTCTATCACATGTAGGTCAACCATAATAGATATAAAGCAAGAAGAAGACAAATCAGAATGAAATAACTCCATCTGACTTGTCACTACTCATAGGTTGACCATTCTTTTCGTATGACACATAGCATAGAATCGAGCCATTGTCTATTTTCATCCCCATCCTATTTTGGCCTATCCAGAAGAACCATCCTGTGATACTTGTCCACATCCTCGACCTCCACTTCTTCTAAACTTCTACCTCTGTGAGCCCTATTGACTCTACCTTGGTTGTTCGACCTCCTCATCATCCTTCTCCAGGAAATATAGTCTTGTATGCCTAGTCTATCCACACTTATAGCAAGTCTTGTTCTTGTACCATGGCCTGGACTATACTACCTGGCCTATCCACAATTGTAGCAAGTCTTGTTCTCGCACCATGGCATGGATGGCCTTGTCACAGATACTGAAGATGTATTGTGGGCTCCTCCTGGTGGAAAACTACGTCATCTGCCTCTACTTGGTGACCACTGAATCTATGCACTAGAACTCTGTGGTGTTGACAGTGTTGAGAACCTAGGCTTCTTAAAGCCTCCAAAAGGTTGCCCTTGGTACTGTGTTGGTCTCTTCTTGTACTCTTTTCATGCTTCTCAACCACTGACCTCTCTATCCTTCTAAATGACTCCACAAACATGGCAAACTGCTCATGGTTCTCCAAAGCTGACGCTAGTGTAGTCAACTCCGAATTGAACCCCTTCTCAAAGCATCAGATCCTCTCCTAATCTATAGCAACCAAGTGAGGACAAAACCTCAACAACTCCATAAACATTGCTTCATAATCATTGATAAACATCGATCCCTGTCAGGTCCTATCAAACTAGGATATCTTCTCATCTAGATAAGTACCCGAAAAGTACCTAATGAAAAACTCATGTCAGAACTCCTCCCAACTAATATCAGCATCAGGCTTCTTCTTCTCTTCAATGACCCACCAATGTCCAACACTCCCCTTCAAAATATACACCACATGTTTTGCTTTGTTTTCCTCACAGATGTTTAGGATCTTAAAGGCATTCTCCAACTCCTTCAACCAAATATCAGTATCTGCTGGATCTTCCATATCAACATACTCCACAACCCCAACACGTCTCAGTCTCTCAAATGTATTCTTAAAGACTAGAGATTTAGCACTGGGAACATCTGCCCTTGGTAGTGGTGCATGCATTTTGTCTGCCATGTGCTTCATAATTGCCATGATCTTCCCAACAAAGACCGACATGTAGGGTTTTCCATAATGGTCAGGTCAAACTAAGGTACTTCTGGCACCCGATCTTCTCTTGCATGATCCCTTACACCACCTCCGGGTGCAACAACATTTCTCTCTACAACGTGTTCTTTGTGTTCTCCATACATCTTTTCTACGCTTCTTCTTCTTCTATATAAGAAGAAGTCACTACAAGACGTACTCGAGGACACTAGAACAGACACAAAACCTAGTCCTAGGTCCCTGTAGACTTGAAAAACATGAAGCTTTGATACCAACTAAATTGTGACGCCCCAATGCACCACAAAGGAGATTACCTAAAACAAATGTGGAATTAAAACGAAACATGTGGATTACCAGATAACATCGGAAATTAAAACCGATTTAACAAAATCACCATAAGCCAAAAACTTATTACATATAAGTCCACAAGCTTATCACATGCATTATATATCATATCACAAGGTGCTTACATCACTGTCCATCATCATTCCTATCATCAACCTATTGCATGAGAAATATGTTCCACATATATAGATATACACATGCCATATCTTACATACATTGCCCACAATCCCAAAAGCCTCATATCGATAAGGCATCCACAAAATAAAGTGAGAACAATCTCAAAGTCCTGAGTGTAGAGGGATGACATCCATGACTCTATCACCAAAAGACAAGTGGCACATCAAACCTTATCAGTTACTGCTCTTGTTGTTGCTCTTCTTCAATTGCACGATCTCTATCTCTTCGTGCACAACCACCTAAAAGATAGGGAAGCCCACAACATGAGACCAAGCATCCCGAAGAGAGATATAACTCTCCACCAACATCTATTAAAGCATAAATAAGTAAGCGTGTAGATAAAATAATAATTCGATTCAGCAAATTCAACTAAATGATATGCATCTAATAGATAAAGTAGATCAAGCAAAACTAGGCAATTGTCACTGACCAGTAGAGAAATAATGTTCTAAGAAGGAATATGAATAACATGTATAACAATTGACTTCTCTTACCACCTTATAGTCAAGAAACTAATACAAAAATAAGGCAAAGGGCTCAATGAATGTTACAAGGATCTGTTATGACTTTTATTATTGGCTTGAGGATTTGATTCATACCATCAAATCCAACTAACCACTGCAAAGTAAAAATCCGTGCCATACAAGGTCAATGGAAGAGCTGGAGTCCACTACCACCCCAACACCTCTTGGTCAGCACAAGAGAAAACACTACAAAGACATATCAGTCAATTGCACCAGTGAATATAGTCAAGTTGAAGGATTGGCTCATGCATGGCCATACATAGATATAATATATAATACCTATCCCACCTTGGTATAGGAATGATGTTAGAAGAACAGGATCACGGATGGACATTCTAAAAAGAGGGATTGACTCACACATGGTCATCCATATCACAAGGAGAGATGCTCACCCATGGCCATCTCACACCACCTACAATTGTGGATGCAAGGAGATACTCGATTTTCACCCCCAAATATTCAAAAATATGCACTCTGAGTTTCCTGTAGGAATGACTAGTTTCACCATCCAACACTAAGACTGACACTGGAATGAATATATGGCACATGACACCTACATGATTAGAGTTTCACTTGATTAATTAAGATAATTGGATATCTTTTAGAATCAATCAACTTACAACGCACAAATCCAGAACAAACTCTACAAATATAAGGGAAAGGTGCAACTCCAGAAGATATTAAGTGTATAAGGTGTGAACTAGTCACATCATCACCACATGAAACTTATAGCTCTTCCATTCAAAATTCCATCACCAATGTCACATCACTATGGGATATAAATCCCTTAATCATATCACTAGAGGATATCACCTCTCAATAGGCATCAAGCCTTCACTAGGTCAAAGGACCCATCAAATCATTGTGATCGCATCATGTCCCATCAAGGCTTATAGACGTCACCCTATATCACATAATTACCACCATAGCATACACAAGCTATGACATTCATTTCATTTGAGAGGTTAGGGGTACATAAATAAGAGAGAGACATGATTATAATATGATAATCAATCCAAGTATGATAAGAAACACAACACATGACCCAAAACTAGGGTTAGGGTTTTACACCTATATCTGATTAGGGTTTCGTTACACCATAGAGTTACCAAATCTTAGATTCCTCACCTCTCACATAGTTGGAGTGTATTAGGTTCAAGCATTCCATTATTTTGATTATTTAGGTATATAAACATCATTAGGTATCAACCATAAACTGGGTGTACACGTGTTGCATTCATACCATGTCATATGCACATAACAACCATGTGGTCATGTATGAAACAACCCACCGTAAGACATGTGTCTCGACCACTCATCAAGGTTAGTCATGACTGAGATACATCAACATGGTCACAACCAAAAGAAAACATGGTCATGTCTGCAACACATCATAAAAGCATGTATCTTGACCTAGGAAAATAATGGTGTCACGACTGATACAAATAGGGTCGCAACCATCCATTAACAAGGTGTTAGGACCAGTACCAAAACTAGCCATCTCAACCACTCTCAACAAAGTACCTCATCCACAACAAAAGTAGGTATTGACATCCCATCACAGCAGGTGTCATGACCAACACAAGACATGCATCTCAACCAAAACTAAAGGCAACATATTGAACATCAAAACAAAATAGGGTGTCTACCAAGACAAACCCATGTGTCTCGACCCAAAGACAAAACCAAGGGTAGCGACCCAAAACCAAGAAAAGAGGTTACGACCACCAAGGTCAAACCACCTTAGAAACACTTAACCATCATCAAATAAAGATGAACTTCAATAAAAACAAAAGTAAATCCCATACAAATGAGGAGATGATCATCAAAGAAAACCACCATCAACTAGGAGGAAAACTCCACATAAAGCGGTCACCAAATACCCAACAAAATGCACTATGAGAATCACCATGGAAAATATTATGTAGAAGAGATAGGATCATGTTCAAAACATCCAAAATACAACCTAAAATCCATGTGACACGAAGGTACAAAAACCTCATGCATGTTCTCAAAACCAAGATCAAAATATAGGAGAAAACTAGCCATCTCACCATCATCACAAACATGGGGAATTAGGGTTTTGGATTCTAACCAGGACAAGCATCATAACCACTACCATTCAAGTTCTAGAGCATGGTATCATCTAGTATAATATAAGGATCATAATTTAGATATGGAAATGACAACATGAAAGCAAAGAAAAGTGCAATAATAGAGAGGGTAGAGAGTTATATAACCTGTCTTAAGGAAGATCAACTCCAAGGATCACAAGTTCCAAGCACACTATCACCAAGGATAATGAAGCTCCACTAAAATCTCCACTTTCAGCCACAAGATTGCCTCAAGAAGAATAAGACACCAAGTTCAAAGATAGATCAAGAAAAGTGGGGAAGGAACCCTAGGTAGAACCATAAGAAGAAAAGAGAAAGAGAGAAGAAACTTCCTCTCACCTTGTCAAAACATGGCCTATGACCCTTGTGATGAGGGGTTTTCTCTCCAAAACGACCACCATGGATGATCCATGGTCTATGGATGAGGAAAGAGAAGACTATTGGGTAGAATATCCAAGGAAAATGTTACAATAGAAAGGCATGCACTTACCAAGGTTGAAGATGAGAAAGAGCCACCACATGAAAGTGATCTTGGACACCAAGATCTCCAGGATCAGCTCTCCTTGCTCCACCAACCTCCAAGGATGAGAAAAAGAGTGTGAGGAATAATGAAGGATGAAAGGTTCACTTTCATGGAGAGAAGAGGGGTTATATACGAAAGGAGGAGAGAATTAGGGTGAGGGGTGATGTGTCAACACCTAAAGACACCAAAGGGACACTTTTCCACCCAAAAAACATACATGCCACCGCTTAAACCTTTCATGTATGAGATGGTGATAACATTAAGGTTAGGTATCAACCACTTATATCCACCACACATTGGTCTCGATCTTAACACCTCAAGGAGGTCAAAACAAGAGCAACATATACATCCTGGTTGAGACAAAAGGACACGAAGACACCATGGTCGAAATAGATCATCAAAGAGCACATGTCTTGACCCAAAACACACTAAGACCATCATGGTAGAGACAAAAAATCCCAAGGAAGGTGTCTCGATCGAGATACTCACAAAACACACCACATGGTTGAGATATTGGGTGAGACACTCCATTCAAGCACATATGGTCGGGACACTCATAACCCTAGAAACCCTTATCACCTCTAAGGGTGTCACCACTCATCCATGACCAAACAAAAGTGCCCCAAAGCATCACACTTTCTCACATGAAGACAAAAAGAGAAGGTACACACTAGGTATAGAAAATTGCAAGATAACACTCTCTAATGGGTAAATTGCAATGTGACCCGATACAAGTACATAAAGCTCAAACATCATCCAAACATGATCAAACTAGAAACCTACAAGCTCTAAGAACATATCAAAGGATTAGAGAAAGGTTCTAGGCACTTAATCAAGCAAAACAAATAGGGTTAGCCCAAAACACAGTCATGGGTCTTAAACATACGATAGGGCTATACAACCTTGTCTAATTGGGCTGAGAGAGAATGGAGGACAATAAATTTAATGTCCAACAACGTGAAGGACCTTACTTTGATTGGCTTAAAGAATAAATTTAAAATAAAAATAAAATAATGACAACAATTACTTAGTTTCAAATGTGAAATGAGATTTTGAAATTGAACAACATTGAGTATAAAAACTAGTATAGAGCACATCTTAAGCATAGAGTTACAATTCACACACTTTTTTAAATCCCAACTTGTACACCCACTCATTAGGATTTACGTTTTTGTACTAAAATTTTCCATTATCTACTATGTAATTATGGAATGTGAAATGTAGAAGAGAGAAAACATTATTTTGATCACAATTTTAATTAAGAATGATTTCTTTACCAAAATAAAATATTAAATTTCTTATAAAAATACATTATAACAACACTAATGTTGATATACTTCAAAAAAAGAATAACATGAAAGAATTATAACAAGAGAGAGGGAATTATTAAAAAGATAGAAAAGTGTGAAATATGGATGGGGAAAGTAGACAAGAGGAAGAGAGAAGTAGAAAAATGACAAGAGAAAATAAAAAAGAGGATGTGATCAAATGTTAGTATTGTAGTCTGGCTATAGTAGCCCGGGTGGTAAGAGATCGGTAAGTCCCAAAGAAGGACTTGGGTTGAACCTCACCACAAAGGCACTTTATGAATGACAATCCATGCTGATTAGACATGGGAGGGGGTGACCAGACCACACCCTCTTATGCCTTGAGATTTTACCATGTCGGCTGCCCTCGTGGTGGGTTCTCTCGGTCATGAAAAAAATCATTAGTATTATATACCCAAAAGTGGACGTGATCTACCCTAAAATATGACTTTTGTGTCCTAAATACATATGTATTGTACCCAAAACATTTACATATTTTTTAGGAAAATTAATAAGAGGGAAATATTACCCATTTTTTGAGGTACATATCTTGTGTTTTAGAGTACAATACCCGTTTTTTGGGGGTACAATATCAATATTTTGGAAAAATATTAAATAATAAATCTAATGTTTTGGGGTGCATACATGTGCTTAGGTGTACATACACGTGTTTTGGGGATTGTACCTCTTCTCTTTTTAATATATATTTCAAAACATATTTCTTCAAAGTATGTCAACATTGTACTTGTTAAAAATATTTTTTATAAGGAATCTAATGTTTAGTGAGATGTATTTCTCTCTCATAGAGAAATAGTGGGGGGACTCCTACACTTTTTGTGCTACTAAAGTAGACTTTTTCCATCCCGATGAGTGGGTGTATAGGCTGCTATGGCACACAAGCGGTAGAATTTTCCTAAGCATAGAAGTTTTGTATTTATTTAGAACTTTCTTGTAATATATATTAAGTGAAAACTCGACCACTCGCTATATATAGATACACCCCACATTGATTCTTCGTATAACACACTTCTCATTGACATTTAAATATTATAAACTTAATATTGAGAATATTGCATTGTCAACCTTGATCTTTCATAATTTTTGAGTGTATGGTATTTTTGTTGTGTCTTATAGTTAGAAAACAAGACATGTGCTTATCTTTGACTTTATCATTTTTCAAGTAGTGCACTCATTTTTATGTGAGATCAACAAAATATGTTTGCAAATATCATTATATTAAATCAACAAAATTTAGCATTGGACGAAGAGCCACATGAATATATTAGGATCGCATGAGAATTTTTCTTTCCATGTTTTCTAATACTAAAAATGTTGACCAAAAATGATTTGAGTGGGTTCTATGTAATGTCATCAACAAAACTAATTTGCAACATATGCAATATTCATTTTCTTGGTATCGCAAATGTACTTCTTTCTCATAATTATGAAGGAAATAAATTTCAACTTAACGGGTTCGTATGTAAGGATAGCAACAATAACCTACACAAAGTAATCATATCAATGAATAACATTTTGATTTGACAAATAGAATCATAACATCTTATCTCAAACATATTTCTTGTGTTACTAAAAGGCCAATGTAAAATGAAATAATGAATTGAAACTAGAAGATATTAATATGAGTGTTTTACATGACATCTACTATACGGGTGATTAAATACTATGTCCACAAACCAATATTATTACCTTTTGAGAATATGTATTATGTAACTTGGTAGGCTGAATTGAATTTATGAAAGTGTATAGAACTGAAAGATGATAATTAACTGCTAACCCGAAAGTACCACTATATCTAGCACATCCAACTTTCTTCATCAATTCTATGTGAAATGCATGGATTGATTTACAATAAGAAGCGGTTGGTTTTTGTCCTTGCTAGAAATTCAATGCCAAAATACAAATGACAATTTTAGACCTATAAAATCTTAGTATTGATTATTTCACAATTTCACTACATAATGGGTTCAATTTAGATGTCCCTAAATTAGAATTTATATTACCTAGTTTTCTAAATTATGATTCACAATTAAGAATGAAGGAAACTAAACTTTCATATTGTTGACAATGCATTTTTAATATTTATAGTCTCTCTGCCAAATGAGTAAAATGATGAAAATTTCCAATTAGAAATGATTAGTGTATAAAGATACGTAGAAAATTTTCAAAACTAAAATCAATATAGCAATAAAATGTGGGCATGATTACAATCACCAAGATCTGGATGTAAGGCATTGAAGTTCACCTTTGAATGTGAGAAAGAAACAAAAACATCTTATATTCACGAGTAACATCCTAAGGGATTTTCAAATACAAAAAATAAGATTGAAATGAAGTGTTTAGCATATATAACAAACCAAGAGAATTATAACTAGATTCTGATCAGGTATTCAAATATGATTCTACGACTACAAAATTAACAAGAAACTTGAAGATATAGTAGCAACACACCCTATATTTCTTATAAATAGAGGTCATTATCTTATAATTTAATAATGAAGTTTCAACATTGAGAGGTCATCAAACAAAATAGACGTCCAATTAATGTATGCTTCATCATGGACTACCTTTCTTGGATGTTGTCACCAGGGCCCCAACCTGAGACGATATCGTAACTAGTCCCTACCACCTAGAATGAGTTGGTACATACAAATGCATACAAAACATGGATATTGTAGTGACATTGTCCATATTTAGATTAAAACCCCACCTAAATCTAGCCCACTTTCCCACCAAATCTGAGGTGGGAAGGGTTTCCTGCTAAATGTCCGCCCTGTCCTAGGGTGCCCAATCCCACAAAACGGTAGCCCAAAATTTCAATCAGTTCAAGACAAACCAAGCCTTGCGTGGTAGGGTAGGGCTCCAACTTTGTTTGTGGCCTTATTTTTTCGCTCACTTTGGCACACGGGAATGCCCCATAGTTATGTCCAGAAGCCTCCAGAAGGATAGGCATGCATAAAACATGTGCCCCCACATTCCCTCACTTGTTATCTTGACTTGTCCACACCATGTCTTTCAAATACGCTCAAAAGTCTCCAAAAGGAAGGGCATATTCCAATGGAACACACCTAAATCTCTGCTTTGACGGGACAACTGTACATTGTTTTGACACCATCTAGAAGCTTGTAGAAGAAGGACAACACCTATCAACTACCCCTCCACCAACCTTTTTTTGGATTGAGAAATACTTCAAACCTAGATCCTAACTCTATGTACCCCCTAGACTCTATAAATATATCAAGACATGTAAATGGATATCTAGATTTGAGTTTGAAATGTTGAAAAAAATCCAACATAGGGTGAATTTAAATCATAGTTCAAATATCAAATATTGCATCTAAAAAACTCAGATGGGATATTTGACAATATTGTATCCACTCTAAAAAATAAAAACTCAACAACTATATACATATTTTATGAAATATGTAATATTTTTATATCAAAACATAAAAATATAGACAATTTATCATATATATTTCTAGTAATATCAATATTTTTAGTATATAATATATTTATTTACATTAAATGAATAATTTTGGTTCGGATCAAATACTTATTTGAATTTTAATATTATCCATTTGGATTGGATGCATAAGTTATCATGTCATATCTGTCATAAAATGGATCATATATTAGAACAATCTAGTTTTTAAAATTTAGATATTAGATATAGCGGTATCACCTATGTAATTGATATATTTACATATCTAAGTATAACCTCCAACCACTACTTATAAAGCCTAGCTTTTAGAAGCTCCAATGGAAGGAAAGAGAGAGCCCAGTGGATAGATAAATGATTCAAAATGATCATGTCCCCTTAGGTTTTCATATTCAAGCAACTAATCACTAGAACACTAGTCGCCACCCTATTTAAAGATTTAAACAATAAACCATCCCCCCTTACCTCGAGAGAATAAAGAACATATTACACTCCCAAAAATGGTCAACCAAGGTAGACTTATAAACCTGACGAAATATGATCTTTCCCTTGTCCCCCATTTTCCAACCCCTTATTACGTGATGATATAAGAACTAGGGGTGATCATCACACATACATTACTATTGTATCTAACCTTTATTTAGAAGGTGAATTCTTATTATTTACTTATTCATTGTGCACACAAAACTTTTATAAGAAAACACAAATATATTGAGCTCATCAAGACCGACAATATGGAAAAGGTATCATGGGACTCCTAGCACAATTCGTAAACATAACTTGGAACCTTAAATCTTTCTTACCTTCATTTCTATCCTTATATACCAGATTATTTATTTGTACTTTGTATGATTTCCTTGTTTTCCTTGTAAACATGTGGTGACTCTGATTTCCCAACCCATCCATCACCGTCAACTCCCCAGTTTGTAAAACAAACTAAAATTACAAGGGCCACTCCACTAGGGATATTCAATTCCTGATGTATTTCCAGTTTAACATGGTCTATTTTTTCCCCCAAGTTTCCTAATGCAAGGAACGATCAACCACGTGCCCCCACACATATCTATATTTTTTCTTCTTGATAGAGTTGACATTTTAGGAAGGTTAAGATAGGGTGCACATCATATGGGAGCTCCTATAGAGTCTAGACCCGGTCATGTTTCCCTACTTCTTGCCAAAGTTGTTTTGTTTTTGTGCTGGTAATCCAGGGAGCATGCAATGTCGTCGCCCCTTCTAAGTCTAGGTCCTTGTCATTGAGATTTCAACATCAAAATCATGGAAGGTCATGACAAGGTATGTTTTGATTTTTTTTTTCTTGGGCTTTTTGTGAAGCGTGTGTGCACTCATTTGCCCCAAAAAGATCTTTACTTTTTATTTTGGATTTCATATATGAGGATGTTGTCTAGTTGCATGCCTCTTTTAAATATATAACCTCAAGACATATTAGGGTGATTAGGCCCATGCTTGTAACTATTACATTGTTATCTTGTGGATTATTACCTTGGGACCCTTGTCCGTTTACATATCGAAAGAGGATGACTACACATGTCCCATTTATGTTTTTGTCTTTTTCTCAATTTGGAGTTTTCTTTGCACACATCTCTTGAATGTAGGACCTTCAAATAATATGTGGGGTCATTGGACCCATGACCAAAACCTTTTCTTGGTGATAATGTGGCCTATTCCTCTAGGATCATGAGCCCACCAAAAATCCAAAAGTGTTTTGTGCACCCTATTGACACTAGTTAACCATGTGTGTAAAATGCAAGTGTATGTGTTAGAGTTGTAAGAAACTCAAAGTGGCTCTAGTTACCCATCTTAGAGAATTGAGACATCTACAGACTACTAATAACTATAGATGATCAGTTAGACATAAAGGAAATATTGGATGGTGTAATCAAACCACGAACTAGAAATAAAGAACAAATGATTAAATTTGTTTGAAGATTAGTAAAATGACATTTCTATGATTCTAGTTTCACCACAATGTAATTCATACTCGAGTTCTCTCAATTTAACATAGATTGTCAATACTTATTTGATTAGGCATCTTTATCTTGCACTACCAACTCTTATAGTGTAGTACACTATTTAAGATAATTACTAACCCATGTTTGTAGTTTCCATATAAAGATCAAACTATATGAATCAATCTGATCATTCCGCCTCACAAGTAGTTTGCTTTCATAGTGCGTTATAAATTAATTTGTTGTTTCCAGTTTTTAATCCCACTCTCGTAGTGATTAAGAATATCATGCATATTTATGGCAATCATGATGGAACATGGAAAATTAAATGAACTTTTTATCAAAATTTGAAGCAAAGAAATATATACTATAACAAAGATAGTCACAAACTAAGTCAGAATGAGGGTACTCTCAATCCTAATGAAAAGGGGTATAAGCGCATAATGATCAACATGAGATCTACCAAAGATTCAGAGAAGAAAAATAACATAAAATTGCATAAAGCTAAAGACTGGCATGAGGATGACCCCATACAAAGAATGACACAACTAGGCAACAAGTGTATCACATGGTCACACAAGATGAATAGGTTGGACCACTGAGGCGATACGGAGGGTGATCGAGAGTGTGATCGGGGGTATCCTCGGCCGTGTGTGCCTTCGGCGGCACTGCCGCCCCAACTCCGGATAGGCACTCCGCCGTCTGGAGGCTACCATCAATCGAGCGACGGTCTACGGAGGGATGTTGCCCTCACCCCTGATGCGCAGGGTTACCCGGCAGTCCACGCGGGATAGGGGGACGCAACAGATCATCGTGGATAGGAGGAACAAACTGGTTTCGGCTGCAGTATCACCGGAGGAGGTGATTCCCGACATCAGGGTTGTGATGGCTAGTGAAGACATGGAGCAAGACCCGCCCGCTAGGGTTACGGTGGAGGAGGAAGGGAGGACTGTTACACCCGGTCCTGTTGGGACAGAGCGGATGGAGGATCCGACGCCGACTTGTCCGCTATCGTCGCTTCCGTAGGAGGAGACCCAGGGTGCAGTTGCAGAGGGGGCGCCACCGCCGCCACCGGGAGGAGAAGGAATCATGAACACGAATAGGGTGAGCGAGTCGGGCTTCCTACCGAACGTTCTTGCTACTCCAGAGAATCAAGAGGTGCGATCTTCTGAGATCAGAGCGACGGGGTCTCTTTCTGTCCCAAACCCTAGACAAGAGAAGGTTCTGACACCCATCATACAGTCGGTCGGCTCACCCAGGCCCCAGAGGAAGACAACATTATACGGCATCCCTCACGACACTTGCTACAGATGTATGGGGAAAGGCCATTGGCAGGCGCAGTGTAGAGGAATCAAGGTCTGCTATGAGTGTCGTAGACTGGGTCACGTGGCTGTTAGATGCATGCAGTATGTGCCGAGACCAAGGCCTCCGGACGTACACTCAAGAGTGACGTTTCCACCACTACCGTCGGGCATCCCGGCCAGGGGCGGACCACAACACATCCCTAAGCGCATTACAGTTGATGTCGGGCATGATGATGAGATGCGTAAAGTGAAGATGACGGCGCTTGAGAGGGCAGTGGAGATATCCTGGTCCTACGGTGTTCAATGGAAGGAGCTTTGTCCATTCTTGCGGCAATGCTAGCCTAATGGTGCAGACCTTTACAGATTTGTGGATCGCAAGGCTGTTGCTTTCTTCTCATGCGATAAGGAGGCAAAGGAAGTTAAGGAGAAGGGTGTGCCAGATATGAGCGGAAAAAAAATTGCTCTGAATCTCATGAGTGATGGTGAACAACACCAACGCAAGGAGGCTTTCTGGTTTTGGGTAGCTGACATCCCTATTACTTGCAGAGATGATGACACGATGGAGAAGATGATATCACCGTTCGGTAAATTGAGGTTCATTTCAGATTGACAGAAAGCAAAGGATGACTTATCAGGCTTGATTATCTTAGTGGAAGCATTCAGTGAGGATGTTCCTCAATTTGTGTCTCTTACTTATGGGCAACGGCAGACATATGTGCAGTTCTTCATGGTGGCAAGAGGACCAGTGGGTTCCAATAGCACACAGCTTATTGAATATGGGAGAGAGGCAGGGATACCTAGGGAGGTCTTAAACATGCAGGAGAAGTCAGTTACATCTAATGCCATGGTGGTTGCGTCAGACAGAACATCGGAGCCTAGAGAGATTAGTCAGTCACGGTACCCATCCCCGGTCAGGCAGCACCATAGATCACCAAGACGAGTGGTCATGGATAGAGAAGGTAACAACATGTTTTTGTCGAACAAAAGATTGGAGGATTTTATCTTCATTGAGGGTGGCTATGCTGAGCACAGGAGGACATCTCGAAGGAACCACATAATTAGAAGAGATGAGGAGGATGGCCGGTACCATAGACGGTATCATTCCAGAAGGAGATATTCTGATTACGAAGGTGAATTTTTTGATGGTTACTGGTCGGAGATGGAAGGGGGTTACAGCCCCTGATCATTTTCTTCTTTGGGGTTGACGGCGGCACAAAATTAATATGGACTTTACTTCTATTTTTTGGAACATTAGAGGGGCATCAAATAATCCTACGAGGAGAGTTCTGAGCAGAATATGTAGTAGATATAGACCTGGTGTGGTTTGTTTGTTTGAACCGTTTCTCCATGCAGAACAGGCTGCGGAGCTCATGGACATTGTGAGGCTTGATTGGACTGTGGATAATCAAGAGAAAGAAGGGAAGATATGGTTCTACGCAGATAGTGATACAAATCCTTCTATTTTCAAGAAACATAGGCAACACATCACGGTCATATTGGAGGACAGAGTTGGGACTAAATTCTTTGTCACAGCCATATATGCTAGTTGTGATAACCTTGAGAGGAGGTCTTTGTGGGAAGAGATTTTGTTAATGGCGGCACATATAGGTGATGAGCCATGGATGATTGCAGGTGACTTCAATGTGGTTCGTTATATAAAGGAGAGACGAGGAGGAAACAATACGGCATATCAGGACATGTTGGATTTCAACACCATGATTGCGGATGTTGCTTTAGATGAGATTCCGTTTGAAGGCAGTCAGTTCACTTGGGTCAACAAGCAGATTCTTACTCCTACTATGTGGCAGAGAATAGATAGGGTGTTAGCGAATGAGGCATGGATGGTGGCAAGGCCAACAACCAGATCGATTCACTTAACCAGAGATAGAGTGTCGGATCACAGCCCAATAGTGACAATTCCAGGAGATCAAGTAAGAGAGTGGAAGACGGCACATTTTGTTTTCCTGAAGGCGTGGCTCAAACACGATGACTGTTTAAAGGTGGTAGAACAGGCTTAGATTGAACAGGTGGCTGGTCACCTGTCTTTTATTTTCTGTCACAAGCTTAAAAGAGTCAGATCAGCTTTGTGAAGATGGAGCAAAGAGTCCTTTGGAGAAATCAAGCAGCACATTAGAGACTTGGAGGATGTGGTATTTACTACACAGGTGGCGTTCAATGGGAATCCAACTATGGCGAATGAAGCGAACCTGAGAACGGATGAGAAAGAAATGCAACAATTTCTGGATGAAGAAGAGGCGATGTGGAAAGAAAAAGCGAGGATAAGTTGGCTTCAAGATGGGGAGCACAATACAAAATTTTATCATGCTATCGTAAAAGCTAGAAGGAAACGCAGGAGGCTAAATAACGTGTTCTTGCAGGATGGAACGTGTATATCGAATCCTAAGATGATGGCTGAGCTGGCGGCGGACCACTATAAACATTTCTTTAATGAGGTGGTGGAAACAAATGTACCTGACTTGGAGAATTTCCTGCATACTATCCCGGAGATGATTTCTATGGATGAAAATTTTTCTCTTCTTGATGTCCCCAGTGAAGAGGAGGTTGTGAAGACAATTCTAAAGATGGACTCTTCAACAGCCACAGGACCGGATGGTTTCACTGGGATGTTCTTCAGGGCTGCTTGGTCTATCATTGGTGTGGATTTCATGAAGATGATGGAGGCGTTCTTTAGAGGGCAGCCTTGCTTTAGAGGCCTTTTCTGCTGCCGGATTTTGCTCATCCCAAAGGTGGATTGCCCAAAGAGATTTCCAGAGGATTTCAGGCCAATATCTATTGAAAATGTTGATCTCCGTATTTTTGCACGTATTCTCAGTGATAGAATGGCTCCCATAATGCCGAGGCCGATTTCCAAGGTACAAGGTGCTTTTGTTAAAGGTTCTGATATTACTCATCATGTCAGGCTTGCGAAGGAGCTGATGCACGATATCATTAGAGGACAAGGGACACCCAATGTGATTCTGAAGTATGATATGTCGAAGGCTTACGATAGGATTGACTGGAATGTTCTGTGGAGAGTGATGCAGAATTTTGGCTTTAGTACGGATATGGTGAAATTGTGCTTAAGCTTCTTTTCTAATTCATGGGCTACCGTCACGATTGGAGACGAAACTGCAAGATTCATTCCGATGAGTAGAGGTCTCAAGCAAGGTTGTGCGCTATCCCCAGTCTTGTTCATTTTGTTTGAGGAGATTCTATGTAGAAAATTTATGAAGCTTGAAGAGGAGAGACTCATTTCGAGTTTCAAGATAAGGGAGGACGTGATACCACCTAGCATTCTATTATATGCAGATGACATTGCTGTATTTTTCAATGCTGATCAGAGATCTATGGAGAAGATTAAGGATACTTTTGAGGCTTATGAAAGGGCCACGGGGCAAAGAATTAACAAAGACAAATCTATATGTGTTGTTGGTGGGAAAGATTTGGAGATGGCAAATAGAGTGGCAGGTTGTATGGATATGGGGGCAGCAAAGGAATCTATTACTTACTTGGGCATACCTATAGCAAAAGGGAGGATGAGACTCAATGATTACGCATTTTTGATGCAGAAGATTGTAAATAAATTCACAACTTGGAGATCCAAGATCCTATCCTTCGCGGGTAGAAGACTTCTTATCGCTCATGTGCTATCATCTATTCCTGTATATACGGCGGCAGCCATTGGTGTTCCAGTGGGTATTGCAGACCACATTGAAAGAAAGCTTTCTCAGTTCTTGTGGGCGGGCAGGGATGAACAACACAGAAAAGCTTGGTTTAGTTGGCATAGAGTTGCAAGACCTTTATCTCAAGGTGGACTGGGATTTCCTTCTCTATGTCTGATAAATGATGCTTTCGTTGGGAAGGCTTGTTGGGAGGTGTTGACGTCAAACTCATTATGGGCCAGTTTCTGCAGGAGGAAGTATGCAAATGTGGCAGAGGGTCGTGATAATGTTTTTCCTGGCTCTTTGAAAATGGGTTCTTCTCCTTCTTCGTACTGGAAACGTATATGGGATATGATGCCACATTTGCTCCCTATGTGTACATGGGTGGTAGGAAGAGGTGAAATTTCTTTCTGGGACTCGAGGTGGTGTGAGCAGCGTCTGTCTAATCATGCTAGATTTGCTAGTGATAGAAGACACCCGTTTCTGGTTAAAGACTTCTGGATTGAAGGTCATGGATGGGATTGGGATTTACTAAAAATGTTAGTTGATGAGGATGGTTTGGATGTTATCCGTGAATCAAACGCATGGATTGCTGATGTAGAAGATAAAATGGTATGGGGACCGGGGTTGAGAGGTGATTTTTCTATGAGATCGTTTAAAAAGATCCTGATGGTAGACGGAAGGGAAGGCCCTGTTGGGTTGGAGTGGATTTGGAAGAGTAGTTTCCCAAAGGCGGTAGCTTTCATTTGGAAGTCTGTTAGAGGGGCCACGTTGACGGATGATAATATTAAAGCTAGGTGCTGCATTCCCATTGCATCCCGATGCAACTGTTGTGAGGAGACACATGAGGAGAGCATTGATTATTTGATTTTCCATGGATGAATGGCGGATTTTTTCTGGGGTAAGTTTGCTGATCTGATAGATATGCCACCACCTAATGACGTGAGATCCTTACTGGATACTTGTGTTCTGGGGAGAGGAAAGAAACTAAAAGAATGGATAGCTGGAAACCTGGCGCTACTGATCCCGTATAGTATATGGCGGTTGAGATGTCAAGCTAGATTCGAGGAGAAACATAGACCGTTCTCTCATGAGTGGAGTTGGGTTATTGCGGCAATGAATGTTCAGCTGAAGAGGAGACCGTTTGTGGTAGATTCAGATAACAACATATATGCTCAGATGAGAGAGGCGGGCATGACTGAACTGCCAGTTTTGATGAGACAGATAGAGCTGTTGAGATGGCAGTCTCCTGATTTGCATAATATTAAGCTAAACCTCACGACCGGGAGAGGTAGAGATAACCATGGTGTTCCTCGGTGGTGGGCGGCGGGAGTTATAAGAAATCACAGGGCTAATATATGCCTTGTTTTCTGGGTGTGGCTCAGAAGTACGGATTACATACTTGCATATATGCAAGCGTGTGCTTTAGGGTTGAAGATAGCGAGAGACCATGCTTTGGTCATCTCGTGCTTGGATATTGATGAGGCGTACATGCATGATATCCTATAGAACAACAGGATGGAACCGTTGAAGACTTCATCTTTTGTTAGGGAGCTACGAGAGGAGCTTGATGCGGCTATGATTTATGGGTCCTTGGTTCACAAGGTTATCAACTTGATACCTCGTGAACTAGGGAAATGGGGCAGCAGGTTGGAGGAGTCTTTCATTGCTTCAGACATTCTGAATTTACCACGTAGAGTAAGAGGTATGGCGGCGTTAGAGAAGCATAGAGTTCCTTACATTATTTTGCGAAGTGCTGTTGTCTAGGGTGTTACGATGTTTATTTTGGTTTTATATTTTTTACATGTGCAGTTATAAGCAGGAGCTGCATTTTTTGGATGATTGTGCCCACATGAGGGGTGTGGGATGAATAAGAGCGACCCCTGGCTTAACCAAAAAAAAAAGACACAACTAGACAACATTTGTCCTGTCAGACTACTCGTTGGAGGTGTAGAGATGATCCTTGTTCCATGTCTCTAGATATACATCTCCTATACATTCGTCTTTTGTAAAATATCTCATACCCTCTTTTTGTCTGTCCTTTTTGGTTTTGACCAAAAAGGCAATAATTCCACTTATTCAAAAAACTATTGGATGTGGTTGCTTCTATTCACAAAGTTAGAGATATCTTAGTGGTACTAACTTGGAAATTAGTTCCATTGATTTGCCTCTTTGCCTGACTCAGGAAAGGTTTCTTGGTGCAATTGTGCTATGTGTTGGTGGTTCCAATATTATATTGAGGCATTCTAATCCTTGACATCAGGACCACAAAGTTAGTTGTTGGTGGTACAAATTGCATCTTGGTGATATCAAGTCATCTATCAGTGCTGGTGAGATGACTATGTGAAATTGCCTCCTTTTTCTAAATATAAATAGTACCTATATTGACGTTGCCAATTCTAAAATCCTTCAATTATGATTGTTTTTCCTAAAATGAAACTCAATTCATCATAATATTATTAAATACATTATTTCAATCCAAATTCACTAATAATAAATAAAATTGATGCACAAGTGTTTCATAGGCTATTTATTCATGTAAATTAGAATATTGAGATTTACCTCCTTTCATTATTTCTTTTTATTTTCTTTATAAACCTATTTTTTCAAATCCTTGTTTTTCATTTTTCCCCTCTTCTACCAAGATAGATGTGTTATGCTTAGGATTCCACACATTTTCTTTAAGAAGGTGAAATGATACATATTATTTTCCCCCTTTTTATTGGATCGTGCCTTATGATGAGGGAAAATGGAACTCCTTATATAATATGAAGCACCCATTGGAAATTATATGAATTTTTTGTTAAGTAAGACTAAAAGGAACAAATGAAACAACATGCACCTTTTTTCTTTCCAGTGTAAAAATAAAATAGCGATGTATTTTCTTTCATGCAATGTAATGCAATCAATAAAGAGAAATGACTTGTATCATAATGTTCATCTAACAATGATTATGCAACTAAATGAGGGTGGATAAGATCATGTTTCTAGAAGACATGACATTCCTAATCATGATACATATTTCTTCTATACAACTCTTGTTCTAGGGTGAACTAAAATTTATTCTTGAATTAACATAGAAGTTCACACAATTATAGGGTCAGATTGGACTCAAAAACCATCTTCATTTCACAAGACAAGGATTGAATTAGGTATTAAGTTCCACACATATGTCTTCAGAATAACTCCACTAGATTCCTACTATAGAGTACTCTTAAATATGCAACTCAATTTTTAACGATTACACGTTGACCATGAATTCCAAAGGCATGTGATAAATTTTATTCTAAATCCACTATTACACTAGATAGATGTTTATTACATGAAATAAATAAAACCAAACTAAAAAGAACACATGAAAACTAGGTATTGTTGGGAAATACAGCCACATAGTATAGCAGGGGAAATAAAAAATATTATCTATCCATTTTCCCATACTAGCAAGATCTCATCAACTATTATGAAATAGGAAGGATGGTTTAGTGAGTTATATCTACTCTATAGCAAGTCCAATGACAAAACTCTCTTCAATGCAACTATCAAATAGTTGCTCTTGTACGGTGGTTGTGCAACTCTTGGTCTTCACTACGACCAACAAACATGACAACTTCTACAATGCTCATGTGGTCTCGCCACTTACTGTAGGCTAATTTTGCTTTCCTAGAAGCAGCCGAAGGACTCCTACCTCTAGAGTAGTCCACATGAACCAACTAGAACTCATGTTATTCAAATAGACCAAACAGGAAGGTGTTGCCCCTCTTATTGGCATACTATTCACCAACATGCTCTCCCATAACAAAAACTCTTAGTTACTCTCTCCCATAGATATCCCTCCCTAGTCGGGTAGGACTTGCTTAGGCTCTCTCGGTTACCATAGCCAGAGAGATTAACAGTTGTAAGAGGAACTGATTCTTAGTTTTCTATGTTGTGTTCTGGGAAGCCCCCAGGACCCCTCTTTTTGTTATAAAGGCCAGGGTGAGGGTTCCCAATCTGTATGGGACTCTGTAGGAGTGTAAAGGACCATAAGATCTTGAATTTTCACAACCTTAAACAACCAAAACAGCCATCTACTAATCCATATAGTTGTCTGGTTACAAGATACGACCATCTCACACTACCAGACGACTCTGGTAGTTTCCCAATCATACATGAAATTGGTAATTTCAATTCCAATTAATATCACATATTACTTCCTTGAACCACAAGTAATGTGCAATCGAAACAAGTTCAAAAAACATCTAGAACATTTTTTCAGCCCAACCGAGCCATCTCACCCAAGAGAGACACCCAACTCACTCACCTAGATGCTCGTATGCTGAGTCATCTGACCCGATCGGTTCAATTGGTTGGTTTACAAGGCAGAACTAAGCCAATTCAATTTTCAATCAACTTGATGTCCCAAATGACAATCTCAAACTTAAGTCAGTTATCTGGTACTTCAATCAGTCATCTCTCTTTGTGAAACAGTCATCTGGCAGTATAGACATAACATTCAACTAATTTGTTGTGTGAACTGAGTACCTAAATACTTTAGTAATCAATGCAACCATCATTCAAGATAATCTCCTCTTCTAAATAAGTTAGAATGTGTGTGAACCTATAGGTCCCATATCACGTTGGCAGTGAATGTCCATAACTCGCTAATGACAGCACATGAAGAGAGTGGTGCCTAATCACACATCAGTTGGCACGAAACCATTCATACCCCAATCCCAATGCCACTGCCTAGAATGTGGTAAAAGGATTGAAGTGCTCATCCCAGAGTGGACCAATAGGATCTGTCACACTTGCATTTACAATAAGAAATAATAACTCATAAATAGGGGATTTATAGAACAAACTAACCCAAAATATGAGATATTGCAGATTTATTCTTGTCGTCAGAGTATGTGGAGTGCGGAAGCGATCTAGTTAGTGTTCCATTTCTTTTGAAAATCAAGAAAATCAAGACACAATCATGCAATTGCATGGTACGCTATCAAAAACAAGTAAAACAATTTATAGAAAAATAGTACACATGGAAGGACTTATATTCAAAAGTATAACATGCGATTTTCCAAAACCAATATTTATTCGACAAGATGTTTATGATGCAATTTTTATTACGAGCTTCCAATATGCTGATTCAAGAAGCATAATTATATATTTTGTGTGGTTCCATTGCCCCAACAAGATGGGGGAGGTCACCAGGCTCCTTCTCTCCATATGAGGTAGGAGGTCAATGTACAAGTTCCACCCTCCAAATGAGGAGGTTTCTTGCAGTCAATATCAACATTATCATCATCGATATACATGAAGTCATATTGGGCCGCATCATTTATGTTTTCAACTTTGTCTCAAAATATAAAATAAGAAAAATGGAAGCCTAATAAATAGGGAATAGTAGCTCAACCAAGTATATATCCAGATATATAATCAAGAGATACAAAAAAAGGTGTCTTCAATACAACCAAGGAGGAGATATAATAGCTAACCTATTACCAAAGATTTAGAGTGCAGATCAACAAGTTATAGGTCAACCCTTCGAGTCATATCCTAAATGAATACATTTTTGGATTAAGAGTCAAGATCATGTTTCAATATTTGAGATTAGGGTTACACTTTCCTATGTCGACCTTAGGGTTGGGTCATCCACTTATAATCACTAATATTTCAAGTGTCCAACATTATTTCAAGTGTCAAGTATATTTTTTAGTGTGAATGACCTACCTAGATTTTCTAGGATCATATGTGTTAACTATAATTATATGTTCATTATCTAAGTCATCATCAAATTTCTAGATCATCATCATGATAATTAGCATTAGTGGTTTTCAATACTAGATCATGTTTTGATTAATATACAAGTAAGGTCATAGATCAAATATTAGGTCAATGGATCAAGATATTTCACAAGATTTAGGTCAGTCATAATTACCAAGTCACAAATCTAGGGTTGGAACCCATCATCAAGATTAATCATAACTTTATGGCATGAAATCATATTCAAGATTTGAATAAGTTCAAGAATATTAGATGTATACCATTCATTAGTCAAGTCATGACTTTAGTACATCCAAATAATCATCAGAGTCAAATTCATAGGGTTTTTAAAGGTTAATAAGAAAGGATAATCAAAGATCATGTTTTAAGGATATTAGAGAGATATCTCAAAAGAGTTTTTAAATGATCCACTGGCTTAATCTGATCAAAATTTATTATTTATTCATAAATTTTGGGGTTAGGATGCATTTTTATTATTAAAACAAGATCTAGCTATTTATTGGGAATTCTGAGAAGAGAGGAGAAGAAATATCTAAAAAAGAAAGGCCGAGAAAAAGCATCAGCCGTTGGATCCCTTAGCCAACTTTGACCAAGCCAAGATCTAGCAGCTAGGAGGAAACTTGCTCTTGGTCATGTGTGTGAGAAATAATAAGGAAGGGAAGTGGGTGCATTTTCTTGTGGTCGATGATCTGCAGCCCGTTCATACATTGACATGTGATCCAACGATCATGGTTGATTGCCCGATTCACACAAGCTTGCAAATAGCGAGGCAGTGACATGGCGTAGAGGTGGCTGGATAAGTAGGGGAAAATGTGAGGAGTATGCGAGAGAGAGAGAGATCAAAGGCACTGGCTATGTTTGTGGGATCACAAGGAAGTTGGTAGTAGGATTTTTATAGATGGAGGAGGCTATGTTTAGGGTTTCGAGAGGTGTTTATGGTGACAACTGATCTTTGTGATTGGTGCCTCAAATGCTCTTGAACTAAGATGATTAGAAGGGAAAAAAATGTGAGGCGAGTTCGAAATGGTGAGGGGAACATCCCCATTCATTTGATTTTCAAAAAGGGGTCACAATCAATTGATTTCTATTTTAGCTGCCAACTTCCCTCTTCGTTGATTGTGAGAGGTAGGAGATGATCCTGTGACCGCTCGATTAGGGCCCCAATCTGTGGGATCATGATCTGAGGGTTAGGTATCATTCACATAGTTCAAATAAAAAGCAAAATAAAAAGGGGATTTAGCAAATAACTTACAAAATTGATAGAAATTAGTAAAAATGTCTGATTGGAGTGAAATTTGGATCGTAGATTCACAAAAATTTGGAGAGTATTTAGAAAATGTTTAAGGACAAGATGATGACGTTTGATGGAAAAATTAATATGTTTGATCAAAGTGATTTTTTAACCTAATTTGTAACGTCATAATGTGTAAACAAGTCACATTGGTCACCATATTTCGTATTTGAGTCGCAACATTGATTATGTTGCTAAGAAAAATTATTTGGGACCATGAGTGAGTATAATGGGGGGGAAATTTAAATTTATTCATAATTATGTAATAATTCACTTTGTCACATCATTCCATCCTTAAAAAGGAGTTTTGTCACCAAAATTCAAAAACATCCTCAAAAATTGGGATTATCCAAATCCATATTGTACCCTCAAATATTGAAGTATCCTCAACTATATAATCAAAATTGTGTCCTTGAAGTTATGACCTGATCAATAGTCTCTCATAAACTTGCATGGAACAATCATGAGATCAAAATATCATAGATTGAGTTCATTTTCAAGTCATGTCTCCATATTGAGAGAGAATAAAGGTCGAGAGTTGAGATTATACATCATAGATTGAATAGGATCATGTATTAGCTAGATCATGATTCAAGAGTCAACATTAAAATATTTTTATTTTGGTTTCCAAAAGTGCAAGTCTAGGGTTTTCATTCCTATCCAGACCACTTGTTTGGTCATTCACCCATATCAACAATCTAGCATTTATTCATGATTTCAATATCAATTACTTTTATCAATTATATTCAAGGTGGGTGAATGATCCAATCACCATCCTCAAAATACAAACTAGTTAAGATATCAAGATTTTGGGTCAAAGGTTAAAACAATGGGTGGTCAACTTGTAGGTCAATATAATTCAATGTCACATGAGCGAGTCAAAATTTAAAATTTGAGTATGGAGAGTTAAAATTCAAATCCGATATGAATTTTCAAATTGAATGGTAGGTTATGGATCACAGAGTAGTAAGCTCAAAATAACATGGAATCATATTTCAATTTCGGACAGTGAGTATGAGGTTCAAAAAGTTACAAATGGTTACATCATTCCACATATCATAATCTAGATTTAGTGATGATTTCATTGGTTATGATTGCACATGTCCTCCTTTGCAATTCCAACCTCTATTTTTTATCTATCTCCATGCCTACGACCTTGGATGTTGGGGTAAAGGTAGTCATGGTGACTTCGACTCCTCCATGAAATATCGATGTTGTGTATCTTGCCCATTTGGTCATAGCATCCATCAATATCTTATTTTTTACTTCCCAAGCATCAACACTCTTATCATCATTTAGCCTAGTTCGTTTCCCTTTGTCTAAATCATCCTCAACTTTTCCTTCAAGAATTTTCTTTTCAGTCTTCCTTTTATCAATCTTTCCTCCTTAATCATTATTGGTTCTAGAGGATCTTGGTTTTTGACTACGGGTTTGCGGGGAAATCTGCAAGGTATATCATTTGTGAGTCCTTTTGTCACATAGGTAGATTTAAGAGTACATCACATTATAAGATATTCATGGATTCAAAATTATTTCATAAATTTTTTGATTCTTATACTACTAAAAAATTGGGAGAGTGTCATTTTGTATCATAGTCCTACTTTGAGAGTCATAATGATTAATAATTTGATGACATAATCATGATGTGTATCAAATAGGGTAGGAGTTTTCTTAGCTATGTTTGGGGTTTAGTCAACAATGGGGAAACATGAGTTTTATAAAATAGGGACCTAATCAATAATGAGGCGTAAGGTATAAATCCTCCTTATTTCACCATATCAAGATTTACCTCCAACATAGAAAGCATATAGTCTGATTTTGTGAAATCAAGTTTTCATGATTTGAAGGGGCCACACATTAGTATTTGATTTCAAAACTTTTATTTATTAAAATAGAGTTTTACAATTAAGGACATATCATGCCATCAATTTTCAAAATTTCTAGTATTTTTTATTTTTTCCATACATAAGTTACCCATAATCAAGAAACCATGTGGTAAATGGTCATGAGAAAAGGACCACATGAGAAGATGAGAAGACTACCTAATCATCATATACTTGTGTGTCTTAGGGTAGTCCTTAAAAAAGAGATGAGATGCTACAAGACTCACTAGGTTTTCAACAGAGAACATGTAGGTCCAGTTATGGATCAATCAAGGCCAGGTAGAGTGGGAAATCTCAGCCATCATGAAGATGGATAGGAGAACTTATGCCAGAACCCCGGACCTAGACACATGGATTTTCACCATTATGGACTTTAGAGTTTCTATGGCTCAAGAGACTCGAGAAATTATTTACTTAAAGTATACTGAAGTGTGCATGATCTAATACCAACTGTCACAGAACTATTCTTACCCCCAATCCCAATCCCACTGCCTAGACAGTACTAACATGATTGAAGTTCCCATCCCTAAGTGGCCCAATATGATCTCACACAGTGGCATATACAATAATAAATAATAACTCATAAATAGGGGATTTAAAGAACGAACTAAACCAAAATATCAGATATCACCCTATTTATTCTTTTCATTAGAGTATATCGAGTGCAGAAGCGATCTAATCAATGTTTCATTTGTTTTGCCTAAAATCAAGAAAATCAAGACATAATCTTGCAATTGCACGGTACGCTATAAAAAATAAGTAAAATAGTATATAGAAAAATAGTACACTTGGTAGGACTTATATTCAAATGTGTAACAAGTAATTTTCCAAAACCAATATTTATTTACCAAGATGTTTATAATGCACTTTTTATTATGAGTTCCCATTATGTTGATTCAAGAAGCATGCTTATATATTTTGTGTTTCTCCATCCCTCCAATAAGATGGGAGAGGTCACCATGCTCCTCTCAATATGAGGTAGGAGGTCAACGTACAAATTCCACCCTTCGAATTAGGATGTCAATTGCACTCAATATCAACATTGTCAACATTACCATCATCAATATACTGACAGTTATAATGGGCAATATCAGTTATGTTTTCAAGTTTGTCTGAAAATAAAATATAGGAAATATAGAAGCCTAATTAATATGCAACATTATCTCAACCAAGTATATAGCCAAGTATACAATCAATAGATACATAAAAGGTATCTTCAATACAACCAAGGAGTAGATATCATGGAGTACCTTTCATCAAAGATTTAGAGTACTGATCTACAAGTAATAGGTCAACTCTTAGAGTAAATCCTAAATCAATAATATTTTGATCAAGGTTTAAAATCATGATATTTGAAGATCATATTTCAATATTCTAGATTAGGGTTACACTTCCCTATACCAACCATAGGGTTAGATCATCCACTTATAATAATAAATATTTCAATATGTTCAAAATTATTTCAAGTGTCAAGTATATTTTTGAGTGTGAATTACCTATCTAGGTTTTCTAGGATCATATGCATTAACTCTAATGTTATGATCATTATCCAAGTCATCCTCAAATTTCTATATCATCATCATGATAATTAGTATCATTGGTGTCCAATACTAAATCAAGTTTTGATTAATATACAAGTCAGGTCAAAGATCAAATATTAGGCTAACGGATCAAGATATTTCACAAGATTTAGGTCAATAATAATTACTAAGTCACAATTCTAGGGTTAGAACCCATCATCAAGCTTAATCATCACTTTATGGCATGAATTCATATTTCAAATTTGAACAAGTTCAAGAAGATTAGATCTAGTCCATTCATTAGTCAAGTCATGACTTTATTACATCCAAATAATCATCAGAGTCAAAATACTAGGGTTTTCAAAGGTTAATAAAAAGTATAGTCATTTGATAATTTTAGATAATGAAAGATCATGTTTCAAGGATATTAGAGAGACACTTATAAAATTAGGTTTCAAAAGTATTTTAAACGACCCATTGGGTTTTTCTGATAAAAACTGATTATTTCTTCATTATTTTTGGAGCTATGATGCATTTTTTATGATTAAAATGAGATCTAGGTATTTATTGGGATTTCTGAGCAGAAAGGAGAAGAAATACCCAAAAAGAAAAATAAAAAAAGCACCGGCCATTAGATCCCTTGGTCAACTATGTCCAAGCCGAGATCTAGTGGCTAGGAGGTCACTTAATCCTGGTCATGTGCTCGAGAAGGAATATGGAAGGGAAGTGGGCACATGTTTGCTTGTGTCCATTGATTTGTGGTATGGTTGTATGTTGACCTATAATCCAATGATAATGGTTGCTCACCCAATTCACACAAGCATGCACATAACAAGGCAAAGAAGTGGCAAAGAAGCATCTGAAGAAGATGGGAAAGATGCAAGGAGGGCGTGGGAAAGAGATCAAAGGCACTAACTGTGTTCGTGGAAGCACACTGAAGATGGTAGTAGGGTTTTTATAGACAGAGGAGGCTAGGGTTAGGGTTTAAGATGTGTCTATGGTGGTGACTGATCTTTGTGAGCGGTGCCTTAAATGTTCTTGAACTAGGCTGATTAGAAGGGGAAAGAGGTGGGGTGAGTTCAAAATGGTGAGGGGAACATCCCTGTTCATTTGATTTTCAAAATGTGGTCATAATCAATCAATTGTTATTTTGACCGCCAACTCCCCTCTCTGCTGATTGCGGGATGTAGGGGATGACCCTATGACTGCTCGATCAGGGCCCCAATCCGTAGGAGTGTAATCCAAGGGTCATGTTTCATTAGCAAGTCTACCAGCGGATCACCGACTTGGCACAGGTCAAATAAAATGCCAAATAAAAAGGGGTTTTAGCATAAAACTTCAAAAATTCATAAAAATTGATAGAATGTTTGATTGGAGTGAAATTTGGATGATAGATTCACGAAAATGTGGACAACATTTAGAATACGTTTGAGGACAAGATGATGACGCTTAATGGATAAATTAATATCTTTGAGCAAAGTGATTATTTAACTCAATTGTAATGTCATAATGTGTAAACAAGTCACATTAGCCACCATATTTCGTATTTTAATCTCAACATTGATTATGTAGCTAAGGAAAATGAATTGGGATCATGAGTGAGTATAATGATGAAAAAATTGGAATTAATACATATATATGCAAAAATACACTTTGTCACATCAGTACTACCCAAGTGAATGGAAATTTGGAGAACAACTTCAATCTAGAATCTATGTAAGGTGTTGTAATGATTGTACAATTCCTTTGTCTCTAATATATAGAATGAACTCAAAGCATGAATTCATCATCCTATCCATGTTCAATCCATGTTTCTTGAACCAAGAGAAAATTATTTGAGATAATGTGACCTTAATATCATATATTGATTCACATGTGAATGCACATGTGTTTCTCAATCTCACTTATCAAATGGCCATGATATCATACTCTAGTAGGAGGTATAAATATGATATCTATTACTCATAGTCTATCCCCATGTTTCAAAGTCAGCCAATCATCACCTTTATAGAAATCCATGTTTCACGACTACATTTGATGATGTCAAAGAGTACTCGACAACATGTCACGAGTGTAGTGATTTTTAGGTCTAAGTGTCACAATAACCACCTTCACTATGAGAGATGAATATGACCATCAATGATGGTTTCTATGTGTCACTCTCAAGGTGGGTTTTTCTGATACATTGTTCTCTAACATGTATCTATGTGTTTGGTTTTATATTGCCATATCATGACTGATAAGATTATGTCATCAACCAACCCACACTCGAATTTTATGTGTTAGTGGTGTCTATCTACCTTCCAAAATAACAACCAACTAGGGACATAATAATATGTTCAAACTCTTCACATTCATATGTTCTCATTCTTCCAAGTCATATACTTGAAGACATACGCCATTGAGTATTGTCATTATTGACACATTCATAATGTTTCCTCATGATCTCATAACTGAACAAAACAAAATGAATTGGAATCTTGCCTTTATGAGTATTAAACAAATACTTTATGGTATATTCCATTTCAATCATCACATGATTTTCTCTATGGGCATATCTTACCAACTGACTCCCACTTGCACTTAGAGTCAATCACCCATGAATCTCATTCTTAACGATCCAAACATTTCCACCATGTTTCTGCTGCATAAGTTCTTAATACAGTGGGTTAGCAACATTTTTCTAGTAGTCGTAATATTGCATGTTACCTTATCTCTTCATTGTGCAATTTCTCATATTAGACAAAACTAATGTAATATGATATCTGATATTCCTTTCCTAACAATTAGCTCCAATGTTGCCACAATATCACTACCGAGTCATCAATGGTTGAAACATTTAAAAGTTCATCACTTGAACTACTAGATCCATATAGTATCACTATGTGTTAATAACACAAGTGTACTCAACTTCCATTGGGGAATAGTATTTATGGCTATTAGTTTGGGACCCTTCCAACTAACAACATTTCTCATTTTAAATCATATTTTAACTTGTGATCACTTTTATCATTATGGAATCTTGCATAAATCCAACCCTTTACATCCAACTCTTCCTTTTATTGCAATCCTTGTACACTATCAATCTATCTTTAGGTATTTCTCCAATACTAATGGATACTTCAATGACTTTCCAATAACCTTATTGAAATTTATTATTATCTTGTCATGATTATCTTGTCATGTCCAATACAAACAAGATTATATGGGACAAGTACACTTATAGAATTCATGACAGATCCATTGCTTCAGCCTATGGCATCATATCATTTTTGTTCTTCACAAGAATTGGAACATATGGTTCATGAGAGACAAATTTGGCTTGTACCTCATTTAATTCGTCCGTGTTGAACTCCATCGAAACATTGCTATTGTATTGTTCAAGCCTCCAATGTGAAACATTCAAGAACTCTCTCATAGATCGTGATCCTTATATCATTATATTTTTCACTTTATCCTTCATTTTTAGGGTGTTTTTCCATTGTAGATCTCAATATGTACAATATTGAGATGTTATTCCTCATTGTATGTCGAATATTAATATATGCTCCCACCAAATCTTTTGTAATTATAGATATCATATTTTATCATGATTCAAGTCAAACTCTTTGACTATCTTGTCAAGTTAAAATATCCCATCTCAGAGTCACTTATTTCAATCCCAGACCGAACCTTCTAGTTCGTAGAGTTTATTTTGATTCCTTGAAGTCATGAAACCTTTTAGGTTGTATCACGTACACATCCTCTAATGTATTCCTTTCAAAGAGTCTGGTTTCTATCTTCATATGCCAAATCAATTAGTTTACTTAGTTACAACAACAAGCTTAACAATTGATAAAGGAATTTCTATCACGTTCAACAACTTGAACTAATTTGAAAAACTTATTCAACCAATCTATCATTTTATGTTGTCCACATAGGTCTTTGCTACAAGACCCTATTACACCATTTAGGTATTACCCCTTAGGTGGTTCTATCAAGGTCCTAAATTGTTAGCTTACTTGGACTCCATGATTACTCAGATTATGGTACTTAATACCTTCTAGTTGCCCAGTTGGCTCATCATGTTATGACCAACCCATCTATATTGTTGGATGCACAATCCTTCAATCTCAAATGTGTTCTACTAGAACTATTTCATTCTATGTTACATGAAGAACATGATATTTCACAACAACTTGTGATTATCTTAGTTCTCATTGTACCTCTTTGTTGACCTCAAACAATTCAAGTTCTACTGGTAGTCCCATTGATTCATTAGGAACTCGGTTATCCCATCAACAAACCACTTTTTGTTATTGGATGGGGATTGATAGTAACATTCAACAATTATGGTTTGCAGAAAAAACATCTTCAAGAAACTATGTTATTAATGTAGGTTTCCATCCCTTACAGATATTTGGACATTCCCAAATCATATCATATATGATGTCTTATAAACAATTCAGACAATACATTATTTAGTGATATGTTTATATTTATGAGGATAAGAAGATTAGATTAATTGATAGTCATATCATGACTCATCATGATATAATTCCTTCAATTTGACATATCATTATGTTCTGACTTGTGATACATTATCACAGTTCTTTCCTAAAGGTTCTCAAGGTATACTATTTCAACATTTTATCTCACCAAGGTTTCTTAATAATTTCATCAAAGTTATACTTCATTTATAATCTCCTTGAACGTTTCAAGAGATTTCCATTTTATTGAGTACATATCATTATAATACAAGTAAATGATATGAAGTATGAATACTTATCTTTAGCATTCTTTTAGAAGATCTTTATGCATCATATGCATGAGGTCTGAAAGGAAGCTTATCCTCCCACTACATCTAGTGAAGGATGTTGTGTCACTTTATGTATAAACAAGAATTGCACTTTCCTTGGGTTCATTACCCAAAGGAGTCTAGATAAACATCAATATGTACTCTAGGTGTGCATTTATTATATATATAGATCCAAGGTGACTATTTCTAATGATAATCTTGAGTAATAAATCAGAATCCTTTGGTATTAATGTTATAAACATTCATCTCAAAATCTTTCATACAAAGACCATATAGGTGTTTGGGCGTTGCTTTGCAAGATTATATCTTTTGAAATAGAAACATCAATCTCTTATTTTTGTGATATATCATCCTTTTCATACAAGATTCTTTAAAGTAAATGTTTCGATTTGATCACATAATGAAATAGCAGTTCTACTAATTGTATTGCATGACTATTAGGCTAAATAAATTTAAATCTAGACTAAGACTTCTGCAACTCTTTCTCTTCCATGTCCATCTTTGTCTGTCCATGCAGGCCTTTACTTTTTGTCAGATGCTACTCATCAATATGTAAGATCTCTATTTGGTATCACATACCAAATGAAAAAGTATTTAAATTTATCTTATAACATTCATACCTGAAGTTAAGGCCTCAGTGCCTTCCTTCTTCTTTAATTCCTATAACTAGAGTGGGTAATTTCTTTTTCAATGTCTAAGCTGGTGTCAATGGTGACAATCGCCTCTTACTTTTTTACACCACCCTTTGCTTTGAGATCTTAGACTTTGTCTTCTATATAGGTTTAGAACTCTGCTTAGCTTTACCTTCACCTTTAGACTTACCCTTTGTCTTGCTGATCATCATCACAGACTTGGGCTTGTCTTTATTCATATGTCCCTCAATTGTACTCGACATGTCCAACAACTCTGTGAATGACTTGTCAAAGTCGTTCATGTTGTAGTTTAAGACAAATTGACTATATGACTCTAGAAGAGACTACAGAATCACATCAGTGGTCAACTCTTGACCCAAATGGAATCCCTGTCTAGCTAGGTTCTCCACATACCAAAAGGGCTTGAGTCACATGAGAACTTACTAGATCTCCTTCTTCCATGTTACATTTGAACATCACCTTGGAGACATTATATCTCTCTTACCTTTCCTGATCTAGGAACATGTTTTTAGATGTGTAACCATCTCGATCACATCCATGTTTTCTACTACCTTTTCAACTCATAGTTCACGGAGAATAGCATCAGACACTTGGCATCCATGACATTCTTCAGTATGCTTCTTGTAAGCATGCTTGTCAGCATTTGGCGTGTTTTGAGGTGGTTCATCTGGTTCTGGCATCTCCTGGACATAGAGATTGTGATCTTGTGTGAGAATCATTCTCAATGTTCTGAACCAGTCATGGAAGCTATTACCACATAATTTGTCCATATAAAGGACCGATCACAGAGAAACGTGATTGTTGTTTGTTGCCATTTGATTGTACAAAAGAATTTACAATTTTATCAAAACTCATTTTTGGTTTGATTTGATTTGACTAAAATTTGGGAAATAATAATTGGTCTTTAATTCATTATCTCTCTCATTATTTTATTCAAATTGATAACCCTCAAGTATTATTATATAAAATTACAGAGAACGCTTTTATAGTGAGCCAAGATCCATATTTTGTCAAATGATGAGTCAACTTTTGTCGATCGCCCACAACTTAACTATTTAGGTAGACAATCATGCCAATTGCAACATATGAAACTCTTGAACAGATGATATGTACAACTCTTTGCCATAATCATATGCATGCTTCTGGGCTTAGGCTCTCTAAGTCACCATTTAATCCTGACCCAATAGCAAATATGATAGATATGCACCATGATTTGTGCAAATATACATATCTACCATCACATCACATGCATGGACATGTTGTTGGTGAAGACCTATGCTTTCCAGTATGGGTAGATCGGTTCAACCCTTGAAACTGTTCATCTCACCCCTTGGTCGGTCGGTTGGTCCTCCTAGACAGTCGTCTGGCCTCTAGTACAATAGATGTTTGGACTCCTAGGACAGACTATGAGTGATAGATATAGGATTTGTCCAAACTACTGGAGTATGATATCCTGGCCACTTGATAAGTGATACTGAGAAATGCATGTGCATACTCATGTCAATCAATATATGATATTGAAGTCACATATCTCAGATAATATGCTCTTTGTTCAAGAGACATGAATTCAAATTTTAGAGGATGATGAGTCCATACCACAAGTTCATTCTGGATAACAGAGACAAAGGAAATATGCAATCATTGCAACACCTTACATAGATTGTAGGTTGATGTTGTTCTCCAACTTTCCATTCACTTGGGTGCACTAATGTGAGAATAGGCACCGCTCTATGTGTGTAATGTCATAAGCTAGTTATGGACATTCACTTCCAACATAATAGGGGACCTATAGGGTCACATGCATAGGTACTCATCTAGAAGAGGAGTTTATCGTGAATGATGATTGGATTGTTTACTAAAGTGTTTAGGTACTCAATTCATGCAACAAATCAATTGAATGTGATGGGTGTACTTTTAGACAACCATCTCATAGAGTGAGACAACTGTTTGGAGTACCAAATGACCAGATCAAGAGTTGAGATACCCATTTGGGTTATCAGGCTAATTGGAGATCAAATTGGATTAATTCTACCCTATGAACTGATCGGTTGAACCAATCGGTTCCAATCAACTCACCAAACGAGCATCTGGGTGATAGAGACGGGCATCTCGCCTAGGCGAGATGGCTCGTTTGGGATGAACGAATGTTCTAGATGTTTCTCAAACTTGTTTCTATTGCACATTACTTATGGTACAAGGAATTCATATGTGATATTAATTGGAATCGAAATTGCCAATTTCGTGTGTGATTGGGAAACTACAAGATGACCGTCTGGCAATGTGAGACAACCATCTTGTGTGACTAGATGACCGTTTGGGTCACCAGACAGCCATTTCAGCTATCACAGGATGTGAAAATTCAAGATCTTTTGGTCCCTTCCACTCCCACACAATCTCATACATAATTGGAACCCTGACACTGCCTATATTATAAATACAGGGGTATTGGGGGTTCCTGAAACACAACACAAAAATTGAGAATCAGTTCCTCTAGCAAATGTTGTCCTCTCTCGTTGTGGAAACCAAGAGTGCCCAAGAAGGTCCTACCCAATGAGGTAGGGATAGCTAGGAGAGAGAATAACAGAGAGTTATTATTGTGGGAGAGAATGTTGGTGAGTAGTACGCTAATGGGAGGGACCACTCCTTCCTGTATGATCTAGTTGAACGACATGAGTTCTATTTGGTCTGTGTGGACTTCTCTAGAGGCATGAGTCTTTTGGTTGCTTCTAGGATAGAAAAATCATCTATAGTCTACGGCTAGATAATGGGAGCACTGGAGAAGCTTCATATTCATTGTTTGTGGTGAAGACTAGGAGTTGAACAACCACCATCAAAAACCAACTAGTTGACAATTGCATTGAACTAATTTTTGTTGTTGGACTTGCTCTAGGACCAGGTATAACTCACTAAACCATCTTTCCTATTTCATAGTACTTGATGTGATCTTACCGGTATTAGAATACAAATAGATAATATTTTTGTTTCCGTTGCTATACTCTGTGCCTATATTTCCCAACAGTGCTATCTGAGCCACTTCAATTTTCTATGTTTTAGGATAATCAATACGACCAGATTTTGTTTTAATCATTTATTGCATACATTGTGAATATTTAAACTATCTCATATGCATATCCAATCAAAGACCACATAATCCTAAACTAATATATACATGATATGATATATATGCAATTTACACATGTATCCATAAAAGCGGTTTTGATGGTGTATGTGTACCATGGTTATGGCCAATACCCATTATATGTGTGTGGTTGGACGGTTTGTTTCCAGTTTATCTAGGTTTTCTTCCTGAGCCTCTACCTCCCTCTTCCCAATGTAAAGGCAATTCTATCCTACTTTGCTCCCCTTGAATGTAACTCGAGGTTTCTCTTACTCAATGTAATAAAGTATCAATAAGATACTTTCTTTTCTTGCAATGACGAGGAAGATGATCACCCAAGATGAGACCAGTAGTTCATGAGACAACACTGACTGTTACGACCCCACCTCCCAATAACCCCCAATTACGGGAGACCGAGAGGTCGAAGCCGCACCCATAACTTCCGGATCAAAGGTTCAACAATTAACCAAGAATAATTATCAAATTTTAACAGACTATACTGAAAAGTTGTAAGAAAATAAAATTTTGCATACCTTTTTGAAAACTTGGATCTCTAAAGTTCTATCCTCTTAAGGACTCTACTCTAACTAATCCTTCTTGTATTTTACTTCATGTATTACACAGTATGACGATTTACTGTTTGTCCTTTTGGCTTGTACCTAAAACGTCGACAAACAAAACGTCGGTCAGCCAAAGCTGGTATGTGGGGGAAACAATAAACGTGCAACTATGATAATAATGTAATCATGCAATTAATCATTTAACATTCAAGATTATATTTTAAGCCATACAACTCAATCCAATCATATTCTCGAACTCTGGGCTATCCCTGCAGTGGACTTATATAATACCTCTATAAAGGTAGAGTCACATGGCACTACTCGACGTAGCCCAATATCTAACTCAATGTGACTTGATGGTCCTACCTCAAGGGTAGCCATGTACTAAGTCATCCATAGACCTGATGGACCTACCCAATAGGTAGCCATGTACTAGGTCTTCCTCTGACCTAATGGACCTACCCAATAGGTAGCCATGTACTAGGTCTTCCACTAACCTAATGGACCTACCCAATAGGTAGCCATGTACTAGGTCTTTCTCTAACCTGATGGACCTACTCAATAGGTAGCCATGTACTAGGTTAGTTATAATGCCACAGAGAGAACCAGGATCTGAGTTTGTAGGCATATATCCTTTGTGATAGTCATAGCCACATTATAGTTTGCAATATGAACATCCAAATAGTTTAGTGACATTCAATATGATTAAACATTCGAGAATCCATCGGAAAACTAAAGTGGTTATTCATAATTAATCATATACCTGATTTGATGAGTCATGCAGATTATTTAACACATACTTCATGTATATACAATCAAGCCAATCAACAGATCCAAGCAAGTAATCACATAATTCCTAAAAAGAATATGTACCCTTTTTATTACACACTTTATCAAGAGTCTACTTTATTGACTTGGATTCTCTTTCTAGGGTTTCTAATCCGCATTAAGGTTTCATTAATATTCATTAGGGTTTCTTAGATCAATTTCTCAAACTTTATCCTTTTTAAGTTAACAAACCCTAAAATATTCTTTTCCATTTTTATGAACCTTAATTGCTCAACTATTCATTTTAATAGTCTTTTATACCCAATATTTGACTTAGGATCATCATATCCTTATTTATCCAGGGATTTGAACCATTAAAACAATTAAAAGACATATTCATCTAAATTAGGGTTTTCCAAGCTCATTAGTGCATAATCATTCACAAAACCCTAAATTAAACCAATTATATAAAAAGATCAACTTTTTAGATCCTATTCTCACTTTATTAACAACATGTTAATATCAACTTGAATTACGTCATTAAGTCCATTTATCATCAAATCTAAGGGTTTTTCCGTAATTAAATCATTAAAGATGATAACTTTATGTACTTTTCACGTGCAAAGTTATTCCTTTTTGAACATTATGTACCTTTTTACATTTAACAGGTTAACATGAACCCTAAAGATCCATTAAACCCTATTAAACACATTAATCATATCAAAATAGGGTTTCTTAATCTTTAATTAATCAAAGATGATAATCTACACTACTTTTCGAACTATGATTAGATTCAGGCTATAAAACTATTTTTAATCGGTTCCTTGCATTTTTTTAATCAAAATACATATATAATTTGTCTTGATCGGAGTTACGAATAGCAAGATATGATTTTTGTAAGAAAATTACCTTCCGGCCAATTAGAGATTGCCACGTCGCCAAGTTCCATGTAAAGCGGATCGACTTCAGTTATAACAAAAAGACACAAATGCCCTTCGTTAAGTTGGCGATTCTTTAGCCCACGGAGGGGCATTTCTATCCAATGGGTCCCTGGTCATCTTCCACCTCGGTAACCCTATCTTGCCGCGAATTGCAACCGTGCGTGGGATCATCTCCTCCACCTCCAGGCTCCAAACTCGCCAGAAAACTTCTCCCTGCCTCTGCCATGCATCGGTGCCCATGGGGTGCCTCCATCTTGCAGCCACATCGGTCATCTCCAGCGTGTCCAACCAGCGCCGATGGGCTTGCCGTGCAGCCTGTTGTAGGCGGTTTTGCGCGAGCTGGTCTGCTAGCGAAAGTTGACCAACCCTCCTCAGGTCGACGGGGTACCACCAGGCTCTCACCAAGATGGGGCCTTGGTCCTTCATGGCTCCGGGGTGCATCATCCCCCATGGTTAGGGTTTAATAATGAAAACAAGGTAGGAGAAGAGAGAATTGCGTGGAATCTCTTCCTCAGACTCGGCCCAGGCTCCCTCTCCTTATATATATAAGGGTAGAAACATCCTATGATGCTTGCTCATGAAGAGATGATATCCTTTCCTATTAGGAATTTGATTCCTTTATGAAAAGCAAGCTCTCTCTCTCTCATATCACTTTAGTATTCTTTCTCCTTTTGATGTTAGGATTTTGAAGATTATTCCCATTATCTTACTTGTACTTGTGTTGGCACGAAATTATATACCTCCTTGAGTAGGAAGTTCTTCCTTTCAATCAATATTACATAATTCTTTAATAATGCAACACATTATCCTCTTATTTTGTATTTTTAGTATTTTCTCTTTCTTTCCTCTTTATTGGGACTCCTTGGATCCCAAGACATTCCATTATTTCGAAATTCTTTTTATTGGATACTTATTATCCTTCTAGATGCATCATTATGCATTATTTCACATTATCTTGTTTATTTCTCATTTAAATACCTCTTTTGGAGGATTTCTTTTTATTTCTCTTTTATTTTCCTCATTGGATTTCCTTTTAATATTAGCAACCTCATGGATACGAAATTTCCCCAAGAAATCTCATTTATGCCTCTTTCCACTCATTTTCCACATTTTATCATTATTTTCAATTTATTTCTTAATAAAGAAATACTTCATTAATCTTTTCTTTTCTTATTGCTTTCTTTATGCAACTTTGGACTCCTTGGAACCCAAGAGGCACGAAATCCTCTTTGGATGTGCCTTCTAGAGGTTTCTACATATTTCTTTTCTTAAAAATTCAATCATCCATTTGCTAATTGAATTTTCTTTGTTATTTCCTTGTTATTGGGCCCAGTAGCCAATAAGGCCTACAACATAGACATCAAGGCTATTGTAAACAAAATCCATGTATTCAAAACAAATTATACCATTCTTTGTTCAATTATCCTTAATATGAGAAATTGCATTTCTCACCAATTGTACCCAAAAATTGGGGTTGTAACATCCTTCCCCTCTTATAGGAATTTTGTCCTCAAAATTCAAACAAGCAAACAAACAATCAATTCAAGATAAGACTTTCCATGTTCATCATTGGCCCCTATGTGGCTTTGCCGTACTCATGGCATTTCCAAAGAACCTTTATCATCACATATTCTTTTCTCTGAGTTCTTTCATCCCGACGTCTATAAACTACACAGGTGACTCAGGCCATGTCAGCCTCCCTTGGGGCTCACTAGGTTCATTGCTCAACACATGGTCGGGGTACCTCGCATAGTGCTCTAAATTGGACACATGGAACTCATCACACATTACTTTATCCTAAGGGGCAAGGTCAAACTTAACCTTCTCCACCAAACCATATCAAAAGAACCCATGCATCGGGGACTCAGCTCTCTTAGATATAACTTAGAGGGGTCGGATTTTCATGTCACATTTTCTCCCACAGTAACTTGTATGTCAGTCTACTTTGCATCTGCTCACGACTCTCATCGTCTCTAGGCTCCTTTCAGCCCTTGCACAATCAAAGTGACTTCATCTACACGCACTGTGGTCCCTTTTTTTTTAACCATCATGTGGTCCTTTTCTAACCATCATGTGGCCCCTTTCACCAACATCACCTTACTGAAGTGGTGACCGACACAACCTCCCTTACAGAGCTTCTTATAAAACCCGATACTGGCTACAGTGGTCATTGTCACATCTTTCATAGGACAAGAACTGTCTCTAGATATCACCCAAAATGAGCACACATGCCCTCATCAGACCCTTTAGTCTGGATCATACTAACCATAGTTAGGGGCGATAGACTATATTAACATCGAGTTCTTCATGCACCTACTTCCATCTTTTGGAAGGAAACCTTTAGGTCAAACTCAAGAACCTTTGAACTCGCTTCATGGTGTAGTTGAACCATCTCTCTCATGGGTAGTTCAACTAGATCTGTCCCTTAACAAAACTCTTTCTTTCTCATGTTATCTAGGTAAGGTGACCTACCATAACCCATATTGCATCTCAACCTTCCTTGGCCTAGGGAAGACCTATCACAACATCCATAGTGTTGAGCTCCCTATCCCTCTCAGGGACTCTTTTGTCCTCTATATCGATACACTGGGTTACTGGGGTTCGTCCTTTACCTCCTGGCTTGCATGGCCATAAACCACATGAAACTTCATCTTAAGCATCCAAAGTGCTATTGCCATTTTCCACGGTGTATGGTGATCTTCAATCATGATTTCCTGTATGTCCTGATTCTCAAGATCGATTCCTCCGAAACCCTAAACCACTCTAGTCGGGGTTTCATCACCTTCTTTTCCAAAGAAGTGCACTTGAGGTTCTACCACCATCCTTTCATTGTATCAAGGACTAGACTGGCTAACCAAACAACCATTAACTTTTCAATGTATCTTGTTACATCTGAGTGTTATCCAAACACCTCTCCTTTTCGAACTTAGGGTTAGCCAAACAACCTTTTCTAGCTTCTAGTCAAACAAGTCAGATGTATCTCAACCAGACCATCCATTACCACTTCACATCCTTAGGTATTAGGTAACATTGAAGACATACACTTCCATGTATTACACTTATCATCTCACCTCAAACTCTAGGTCTATCTTCATTAAGAACACTCTCTGCTTTCATCATCATGGTGATCAAACTCAACCTAGTATAACTTGTAAGTTCGACATAGCTCATGATAAAAACATCCTCATAAGGGGACTACCTCATTCCTCTTAGTGTTTACAAACCATCCATGTATCATTCACTGTACTAGGGTAGGTTATCTTCTCTATCCCCATTTCTCGTGGCAACGTTCCAACCTACATCATCTCTTATCCTTGGTGTATGGCATGCGTAATGTCCTATCTCTCACCCCCATAACAAAAGGAAATAAGCATTTGGCTGCAGTCCAAATACAAAGTTCTCCCTATTCCAAGAGTAGAGATGGTACATCCCACCTTGCCAATACACCTTTACATCTAAGTTGCAACATGCCACATATGTCTCTACGTCATAGACATCATGATATCAAACTAGTCTTGAACCTACTACGGTTTACACACATCCCGTGGTCATCTCCTCTAAGTCTATAGGGTGCCGACACTTTTGGGGTCATCCCTCTTCCCTCATGCATCAAGAGAGTGCCCTACTCATCTTCCATTTGGGTCCCATGAGTTCATGAAGGTGATCAATCTCCTAACCCATGGCCCTCGGAAAATGATAGTTGTTACCTCCCGACCCTATGGTCATGTGCATTTGGGGAATTAGGGAACTCCTATTTTCATCGGTCTTATCCCTACCTGACCCTAGGATAGACTTAGGATTCTCCATTATAGTACATGTTCACTTAGAACCTTACCCAAGTCTTCATCATCTGTCTTTCTGCATTCATGGGCTGGCTCCCATCCTTTCATAGGGATCATGGCAACCTGCCTACCTTGGTCAAGCCTCATATCAGTTACCTCCATGGTAACACATCCATATGCACATAGAGATGGATATCTATGGGTATGTAGGTTCATTCTCATACCATGTACCTTTCACTTAGCTTCTCAAGATCCTATGAAACCTCCTCAGGTTACCTCAAAACTGGTGTGCTCCCTACCATAGGGGTCCCTCTCCCAGGATGGGAGGAAAACTATCTCTTGACACCATGATCACAAAATCTCTTAGGTCTAGGATTTACATCCACACGAGCCTACTTAACCCTAGCAAGCTATTAAGGCACAAGCAGATCACCTACTGTACCATGCTAGGTCATCTGGGTTCTCATTCTTCAACATTAGATCAAGGTCATACCTTTCTTTATCATCAACCTAGCTATGAGGGTTCATCAAACATACCTTAAACTTAAGGGGCTTCCCTTTTCCTCTATACATGAGGAGTACCATGCTCTCTTCTATAGGAACTCAACTCTCATCATGAGCATTAGGTATACCACTTCCCCTCTTAGGTTAGGGACCCTAGGTTCACTTTTAGGTGTCCAACCGCATGCTCTATCTCTTAACTACGAACCAAGCATGAAAAAGGCATGACATGCACTTCTTGTCATCCTTCAACTTGAGCAACACTTAGGGCTGGGTCCTCCTTAAAGACAACCAACACGGTACAAGGACTCATAACCTGCTACTAAACCTTTCTAGGTCTAAGGAACTCTTCTTCCTGCCTCATAAGGTAAACACCCATACCGTAGGCACATAGGCACCAGATGCTTCATCTTCACTCTCTAGGGTTTGGTCCCTCTAAAGGAAACCAAGATATCATCAACTTTCAGGGATCGATCATGCGGCAACCACCATCATCCATTGTTCAGGGTTTTAGGCTTCCAACCTTCTTGCTAGGTTTCCTGCTCTCTCTAGAGCTAACCCTACATCCAACCTCACCATCAGAGGTCCTCTCTTCATGAAGGATCAACCTCAAAAGCATGCTCTACATGGGTGAAGCCTAGGCTTGAACTTATGTTTGCTCAAGATCATCGATAACCCTTTATGCTCCATCATAATTCCTTATCCAAGGTTTCATCCTACTGTCAGCACTATGACGTGCCCTAGGTGCCAGCTATGCCCTACTTGCACTAGCCCATAGGGTTTCTATGGTCCTTCACTAACATCATCATCTAAGGAGCTATCCTTTACCCTAACATGCACGACCCTTCCCAGGGTTAGGTTGCCAAAGGTGCTAGGTCACCCATGGATCCTATGGCATCCCAATGGCATGTCCTTTCAAACACCTGGTCCAACTCATCTCTCTCTAACCTTCACTTAGGGTTAGGGTTAGCATCATCCTCAGAGGATGTGCCAGGTCTCTACTTGCAATGGAGATCTCTATCTCCAAGACTAACTTATCCTCCTCACAAGAAGGTCTAGCCTTAGGTCTCTTCTGAGTACATGACAACTTATGTCATATGACCTAAGAATGTATCTATTCTTTAGTTTGCGCTTAATCTATTAAGCTTATGTCCATGACATATTATTTACATGCCTTTCATTAATTTGGTGGAGGATTTCTTAAACCTTATTAACCTTACCCATACCTCAAGAGGGTGAGGAGAAAAAGAAAACCCTAATCCTTTAGGTCCTTATTAGAATTTTGTGATGAGAAGGGATGAATAAGTTGAGAAGTCCTAAAGGTATCTTATTTCGATTCATACCCTAAGACTTTAGCCAGAAAGTCACACGGATCCGGGAGTCCTCATATTCCGACTAGCGGTGCGAAGGAAAATATTGCTAGCCCCCGGTCGTGATCCTTTTCTAGACACCTCCATCTTTCGGATAATCCTCTAATAACTCCCTTGGGTTCTATGGAGTTTGTAAAATTTAATAATTATTAATGGTTAACTGAGGAACCTACACTCTGATACCAAATGTTACGACCCCACCTCCCGATAACCCCCAATTAAGGGAGACCGAGAGGTCGAAGCCGCACCCATAACTTCCAGATCAAAGGTTCGACAATTAACTAAGAATAATTATCAAATTTTAACAGACTATACTGAAAAGTTGTAAGAAAATATTTTTTTTCATACCTTTTTGAAAACATGGATCTCTAAACTTCTATCCTCTTAAGGACTCTACTCTAACTAATCCTCCTTGTATTTTACTTCATGTATTACACAGTATGACGATTTACTGTTTGTCCTTTTGTCTTGTACCTAAAATGCTGACAAACAAAACGTCGGTCAACCAAAGATGGTATGTGGGGGAAACAATAAACGTGCAACTATGATAACAATGTAATCATGCAATTAATCATTTAACAATCAAGATTACATTTTAAGCCATACAACTCAATCCATACATATTCTCGAACTCTGGGTTATCCCTGCAGTGGACTTATATAATACCTCTATAAAGGTAGAGTCGCATGGCACTACTCGAGGTAGCCCAATATCTAACTCAATGTGACTTGATGGTCCTACCTCAATGGTAGCCATGTACTAAGTCATCCATAGACCTGATGGACCTACCCAATAGGTAGCCATGTACTAGATCTTCCTCTGACCTGATGGACCTACCCAATAGGTAGCCATGTACTAGGTCTTCCTCTAACCTGATGGACCTAGCCAATAGGTAGCCATGTACTAGGTCTTTCTCTTACCTGATGGACCTACCCAATAGGTAGCCATGTACTAGGTTAGCTATAATGCCACAGAGAGAACCAAGATCTGAGTTTGTAGGCATATATCCTTTGTGATAGTCATAGCCACATTATAGTTTGCAATATGAACATCCAAACAGTTTAGTGACATTCAATGCGATTAAACATCCAGGAATCCATCAGAAAACTAAAGCAGTTATTCATAATTAATCACATACCTGATTGGATGAGTCATGCAGATTATTTAACACATACTTCATGTATATACAATCAAGCCAATCAACAGATCCAAGCAAGTAATCACATAATTCTTGAAAAGAATATGTACCCTTTTTATTACACACTTTATCAAGAGTCTACTTTATTGACTTGGATTCTCTTTCTAGGGTTTCTAATCCGCATTAAGGTTTCATTTATATTATTTGGGTTTCTTAGATCAATTTCTCAAACTTTATCCTTTTTAAGTTAACAAACCCTAAAATATTATTTTCTATTTTTATGAACCTTAATTGCTCAACTATTCATTTTAATAGTCTTTTATACCCAATATTTGACTTAGGATCATCATATCCTTATTTATCCAGGGATTTGAACCATTAAAACAATTAAAAGACATATTCATCTAAATTAGGGTTTTCCAAGCTCATTAGTGCATAATCATGCACAAAACCCTAAATTAAACCAATTATATAAAAAGATCATCTTTTTAGATCCTATTCTCACTTTTATTAACAACAGGTTAATATCAACTTGAATTATGTCATTAAGTCCATTTATCATCAAATCTAAGGGTTTTTCCTTAATTAAATCATTAAAGATGATAACTTTATGTACTTTTCACGTGCAAAGTTATTCCTTTTTGAACATTATGTACCTTTTTACATTTAACAGGTTAAAATCAACCCTAAAGATCCATTAAACCCTATTAAACACATTAACCATATCAGAATAGGGTTTCTTAATCTTTAATTAATCAAAGATGATAATCTACACTACTTTTCGAACTATGATCCGACTCAGGCTATAAAACTATTTTTAATGGGTTCCTTGCATTTTTCTAATCAAAATACATATATAATTTGTCTTGATCGGAGTTACGAATAGCAAGATATGATTTTTGTAAGCAAATTACCTTCCGGCCAATAAGAGATTGCCACATCACCAAGTTCCATGCAAAGCGGCTCGACTTCAGTTATAACAAAAAGACGCAAATGCCCTTCGTTATGTTGGCGATTCTTTAGTCCACAGAGGGGCATTTCTGTCCAACGGGTCCCTGGTCATCTTCCACCTCGGTAACCCTATCTTGCCGCGAACTGCAGCCGTGCGTGGGATCATCTCCTCCACCTCCAGGCTCTGAACTCGCCGGAAACCCTCTCCATGCCTCTGCCATGCGTCGGAACCCACGGGGCGCCTCCATCTTGCGGCCACAGCGGTCGTCTCCAGTGCATCCAACCAGCACCGATGGGCTTGCCGTGCAGCCTGCTGCAGGCGGTTTTGCGTGAGCTGGTCTACTAGCGAAATCTGACCAACCCTCCTCAGGTCGACGGGGTACCACCAGGCTCTCACCAAGATGAGGCCTTGGTCCTTCATGGCTCCGGGGCGCATCATCCCCCATGGTTAGGGTTTAAGAATGAAAACAAGGTAGGAGAAGAGAGAATTGCATGGAATCTCTTCCTCAGACTCGGCCCAGGCTCCCTCTCCTTATATATATAAGGGTAGCAACATCCTATGATGCTTGCTCATGAAGAGATGATATCCTTTCCTATTAGGAATGTGATTCCTTTAAGAAAAGCAAGCTCTCTCTCTCTCATATCTCTTTAGTATTCTTTCTCCTTTGGATGTTAGGATTTCAAAGATTATTCCCATTATCTTACTTGTACTTGTGTTGGCACGAAATTATATACCTCCTTGAGTAGGAAGTTCTTCCTTTAAAATTAATATTACATAATTCTTTAATAATGCAACACATTATCCTCTTATTTTGCCTTTTTAGTATTTTCTCTTTATTTCCTCTTTATTGGGACTCCTTGGATCCCAAGACATTCCATTATTTCGAAATTCTTTTTATTGGATACTTATTATCCTTCTAGATGCATCATTATGCATTATTTCACATTATCTTGTTTATTTCTCATTTAAATACCTCTTTTTGAGGATTTCTTTTTATTTCTCTTTTATTTTCCTCATTGGATTTCCTTTTAATATTAGCAACCTCATGGATACGAAATTTCCCCAAGAAATCTCATTTATGCCTCTTTCGACTCATTTTCCACATTTTATCATTATTTTCAATTTATTTCTTAATAAAGAAATACTTAATTAATCTTTTCTTTTCTTATTGCTTTCTTTATGCAACTTTGGACTCCTTGGAACCCAAGGAACCCAAGAGGCACGAAATCCTCTTTGGATGTGCCTTCTAGAGGTTTCTACATATTTCTTTTCTTAAAAATTCAATCATCCATTTGCTAATTGAATTTTCTTTGTTATCTCCTTGTTATTGGGCCCAATAGCCAATAAGGCCTACAACATAGACATCAAGGCTATTGTAAACAAAATCCATGTATTCAAAACAAATTATACCATTCTTTTTTCAATTATCCTTAATATGAGAAATTGCATTTCTCACCAATTGTACCCAAAAATTGGGGTTGTAACACTGACCGTCTGGAGGACCTTCGAGGATATGACAATGGAACCAGATGATCGCCTGGTGGAACCAACTGACCATTTGGAAGGATCCTCATGTGTCAAAGTCACCCAATCATCACCTTTGTAACAACCAATGTTTCGGGACTGCATTTGATGATACCAAAGTGTACCCAACGACATGTGATGAGTGTAGTGATTTTAGGTATAAGAATCACAATAACCACATTCACTATGAGAGATTATGATGATCACAAATGATGATTTCTATGTGTCACTCTCAAGGTGGGTCTGTTTGATGCACTGTTCCCTAACATATATATGTGTGTTTGGTTTGATATGGCCATATCATGATTAATGAGATTCTATCATCAACCAACCCATACTCTAGTCTTGTGTGTTATTGGTGTCTATCTACCTTCCAGACTAACAACCAACTAGGGACATAATTAAAATGTACATACTCTTAGCATTCGTATGATCTCATTCTTCCAAGTCACGTACTTGAAGACATATGTCATTGAGTATCATCATTCTTTAGACATTCATACTATTTACTCATTATCTCATAACTAAATGAAATAGAGTAAATTAGAAGCTTGTCTTTGTGAGTATTAATCAAATGCTTTTTGGTATATGCCATGTCAATCATCACATCATTTCATCTATGGGAATACCTTACCAATAGAGATAACTAAAAACAAAATGATAAAAAGATGCACAATAATATGAATGATAATGATCTCATTCCATACTCGCACAAGATTGAATTTGACAATGTCCTCATTATCAAAACATAAACTTAGAGAAAGAATAAGTGTACCATGTACTCAAGCATCAGAGAGAAATAAGATTCCTGGAAAAAAATGTGGATCTAGTGGATAGAAAGTTCTATTGCGTTGAGGTTGATCCATTGCCATTTGTGATGACTATAGATAGCTAACCAAGATGCCAACTCTCCAGTAATAATCACTTAGAGGTTTTTGAGAGTGCTCAATGTGTGACATACTACAATTAAAGTCCTCCTAGTTGATTAACAAGAGACAAACATTACTAGAAATCACTTGTTAGTGTGTGAAGATTTTATCCTGATTAGAAATATCATTTCTTTCTATGATCCAATATGAGTCATGCTGAACTATTGTTGATATTGGCCCATATGGATATATGGATCATGTTGTATATGCTCTAAAAAGAATAGGGACTCTCTAGGGGATAAGTAAGGGTGGAGGAGGATATGCCATGGACCGGTTGAGTGTGATGCAAAGCCTCCTTGAAGACCTCATTGTCGTAGATGATACTTCCATGACCTCCTCTATGTCATAATTTGTGGCTGGATCTTAGATGTCCTCTTTCACAACAACATCTAAGAAGAAAATTTAATCTTGATGGGTTAGGTCAAATATGTGATTTGACAGAGGTTTCTTGTCTATCTTGGAGATAATAGATAAATGTCCTCCATGCTTATATAAGATCTTTGCATTGTTAGCAAATATATGTCCTCCATGGTTAGGGAAGATCTTTGCATTGTTTGTAGATATATGTCCTCCATGCTTAGGGAAGATCTTTTACATTCTGTAAGTGCATAAAATCTAGGTTCCCCTTTGACTCAACTAGCCAAAGGTCGGAGAGGACAAGGTTGATAGGCATGGAGATCTAGGTGATGAGATCACCAAAATGTATTGGCGGCTTTGACTTCTCACTCTTTTATACTTGGTATGAATGTTTGTAGAACAATCTGCCTAGGTTGACCTTTGATGTAACCCTATTTTAGGGCTTCATCTTGTCTTTTCTTGCACTTTAATCACATTTAGACATGTTATATTGCAAGTTTTTTTCCATAATAAATAATTTAGTGTTAGATGCACTTATGGTTGTTCTTTGTGGTTCATGTATTTTAACCATGTCTTGGATGGAGAGGAGAATAAATGGATGATCCTAGCATTTTGACACTCTGGGATGAGCGATAGACCATATTACAACCTTCCACATATGGTAAAAGATCAATTCAAGGCAAAGAATAGCTAAAAGAAGGTCTTTATAACTAAAAAGCATAGTTGTTCCCTCAAAACAGGCCATGGTAAAATTCCATGACCATGTTGAGAATGTTGGGAAATATAGGATCAAAGTAGGTAGCAGAAACAATTCTTTATCTATCCATATTTCCCATAACTGCAAGATCGTATCTACAAGTATATAATGAGAAGTATGGTTTAACAAGTTCATACCTGGTCATGGAGCAACTCCAACAAATGTAACTCATTTTAGTATTGCAACTCTCCTAGTTGAACTTGGATGATGTTTGTGCAACTCCTGGTCTTAACCACATACACAAGACTCAGACGACATTTGCATCAACTCCTCCATGGAATATAGGATGATGTTGTCCTCCTGCGATGACAAAGTCCACGTCTCCTCTATAGTAATCCACATGAACCACTTAAAACCCCTACCATTCTAGTAGAATAGATAAGGAGGAGTCATCCCCTTCTGTTGGTGTACTAGTCACCAACTTGCTCTCCCACAACTATTCCCAATTGTTCTTTCCCTATATGTTCCCCCCTATTCGGGTAGGACTTGCTTGGTTTCTCTTGGTATCACAACCAAAGAGGACAACAATTGTCAAAATAGTGGAATCACAATTTTGTGTTTTTTGAGAACCCCCATAGTACCCCTCTATTAATAGGATGGATTAGGGTATGATTTCCCAGTTTGTGTGAGAATAGAAGGGTCTCAAATATTCATGAATTAATCACCTTACGGTTGGTGAACTGGTTAGTTTGGAGAACTAGTATATTTGGCAGTGAGCCAATCGGTTCACTCAGTGAACCGGTCGTTTAACATATCATCAAAATTGCATTTGAGTTACCAATTCATTTCGAATTAATGCCCAACATTAATTCCTTATACCAATCAAATTGCACAAGTAGAACGATCAACTTTTCTCTTGAATCAAGAAAATCACCAAAAGCTTCAGTTGGCTTGACTGAGTCCGTCGGTTCAATAGGTGAACTAGTCAACTCACCAACCCTGAGCCAATCAATTCACTCAGTGAGATGATCAGTTGGTGCCTTAACTCATGCAAATTTCAGCCAATTCAATTTCTAATCAATCTGACACTCTAACTCGCTAGTTCAACACTTGAACTTTATGATTTGGAGTCCATGCAGTTAATTGGTTATTTAATAGGGTACCTAAACATCTTTAGTAACCGACTTAAACATCATTCATGGATAAACTCCTATTCCAAGTGAGTTCCTATGTGTGATCCTATGGGTCCGATATTACGTCGGCAGTGAATGTCTATAACTAATTTATGACATCACAAGCAAAGAGTGCTGCCTAGTCACACATCATTGCTACCCAATTAATTGGAAAGTTGGAGAACAACTTCAACGTACAATATATGATAGGTGTTACAAAGATTGTATAATCCTTTGTCTCTGATATCTAGATTGAACTCAAGGCATGGAATCATCACCCTTTCAATGTTCAACCCATGTTTCTTGAACTAGAGCAGACTATCTAAGATATATGCATGCTCAATATTATATATTGATTCACATGTGCATGTGCATGATTTTCTCAGTCTCGCTTATCAAGTGGCAAGGATATCATACTCATGTAGGAGGTACAAGTCCCATCTAAATCACTCATAGTTATCCCCATGTATCAAAGTGAATCTGATCATCACCTTTCACTGAACGACATGTGATGAGTGTAGTGCCTTAAGGTATATGAACTACAATCACCACGTTCACTGTGAGAGATAAATGTGACCACAAATGATGGTTTCCATGTTTCATTCTTAAGGTAGGTCTGTCTAATACACTATTCTCTTACACATATCTATATGCTTTGTTTGATATCACCTATTATGACTAATGAGATTTTATCATCAACCAACACACACTCTAGTGTTATGTGTTACCGTTGCCTATCTGTCTTCCACATCAACATCCATATGATCTCAATTGTCAAGACACATACTTGAAAATATATTTCATGTATTGTCATTCCCTAGAAATTCACTATGTTTCCTCATTATCCCACAACTAAGTGAAATAGATGGAATTGGAAGCTTGCCTTTATGATTATTAATCAAATCCTTTATTTGATATGCCGTCACAATCACCATATGTTTGGATCTCTGGTTATACATATCAACAGACTCCCACTTGCACTTATAGACAATCACCCACAAATCTTATCCTAAGTGACTAAAACATGTATATCATGTTTCTTCTGTGCAAGTGATAATCTAGCGGGTTAGGAACACTTTGCTAAGGTTAGTGTATTGCATGTTCCTTGTCTCTTAATTGTACAATTCCTTGTATGAGATGGAACTTGTCTTAATATGCTAGCTGATATTCCATGCATAAAAAGTATCTCCATTGTTGTCAACAATGGTTGGAACATCCTTAAGTTCATTATATGAACTTCTATATTCATAAAATATCTACTCCTATGTTTTCAACACAAGGATACTCAACTTTTATTGTAGAATTTGAAATTATCATTTGTTAGTTCTGAATTCTTCCAACTAATAACTCTTCTCTAAGATTAAACACACACTTTTATAATAAAATCATTCTTCTATCATTTTAGAAGCTTGCGTCAATGGAACCCCATCCCACTCTTCCTAGTTACCATATTGCATCAAACAATTCTTTAGTTCTTCTAGAGTACTATTGGATCTTATTAATGGCACTACAATGACCTTCATTGGTTATGACTAATATCTTCTTGTCATGTCCAATACATACAAGATTATGGGATGAGAACACTATATTGCAGATAGATCCAACTGTGAATGTATATGGCATCTTTTCCATTCTTTACAAGACATGGAATATTGGATTCTTGAGAAACTAATCCCATCTCATGGATAGGCTTTCTTGCTGAATCTGTTATGCTGAAATCTTTTCAGAATTTTTCCAATACATGTGCTCTTATTTAGGTTAAGAAACTTTCTATATCCTATCTTTATATAACTCAATTACTAGCATAGGATGTTTCACATACTACTTCATTCTGAAGGTTATTTCCATGCCAAATTTCAATACTTAATATTGAAATACCATTCCTCATCACATGAGGAATGTATATATATATATATATATATATATATATATATACACATATGCTCCCACGAAATCTTTGTAGTCACAAATTTTGTCTTTTACTTGACTCAAGTCAAACTCTTTGACTATCTTGTCAAATCAAAGACTCAAGTTCTGAGATACTTATTTTAATTTGAATGTTGTATCTTATAGACTTTATTTACATTAATTGAGTTATAAAACATTTGGGTTGTGTCACGTACGCATCCCCTTATTTATTCCTATTAAGGAATGTGATTTTTAACTCCATATGCAAAATCACTCAGTCTTAACATGATGCAATTAACAAGCATGTTTGATTGGTAAAGGGATTCTATCATATTCAACATTTGAGCTGATTTGAAAACCTTTTAACCAATCCATACTTTCATGTTATCCATGTTGGTCTCCCATATGAAAACTCAACTACACCCTTTTGTGTTTTACCCCATTAGGTGATACCATCAAGGTCATACCTTGTAGGTGTTCATTGATTCCTTTCTGGATATAATGGTCTTAAGCCATTACTAAGACTCTGGTCCCTCAAATTGTTGGTGCATTATCTTATAACCAACTCAAAAATCATCTAAGTCAAAGGATTCACAATCTTTGTGTTCTATCAGAGAGTTTTGTGTTACTTTAAAGAGTTTGAGATTCCACAACCATTTGCGACTCTTATGTTCAGTTTGCACGCTTTTAGGTTCAAATGTGTTCTTGTTGACCTTGAGCTTTTTCAAGTTGTAATTTACTCCCATTGATTCTTTTTGGAATTCATCTATCCCATCAACATACACCTTTTCTGTTGAATCAAGACAAGTAGTGTTCAACAAACATTTATTTGATTGAATCACTTCCAATAAAGCTCTTCTCTTATACAAGTTTCAATCATTACGACATATTGAGACATTCTCATGACATATCTCATATGTTGACCATCAAACCCTTTTAGATGGTACTTTTTTCTAGGGCTAAGCATATTCTTTTAAGAATGTAGAAGATTTAGATTAAATGATAATCACATCAAGTTGTGATTCATTTTTTCTAACACATCATCATGTTTCAGGTGGAGCATAGTGTGATACACTGTCATATAATCTCCAGAAGGACCTCAAACTATTTCTAAAAAGTATTTCAAAATTTGATCATATCAAAGTATCTCAATACTTTTAAGAAGTTTTGTGTACTTTGTACATGTAATCTTCTTGAACACGTCAAGAGATTTGTACTTTACTGCATGCGTATCTTTATATCATCAATAAATATTATGAAGTACAACAAGCTATTTATAGCATTTATTCCAAAGGTCTTCGCACATCAAAATGTACATGTCCTTATCGAATTCTTATTATTCCACTACATCTAGAGTGATGGGTTACCATATTACTCATATATAAAAGTTACATGTATCTTATTGGTTCAATAACCAAAAGGAGTCTAGATAAACATCAATATGGATTTGTAGAGGTGCATTTCTCATATGTGTGCTCTTCATGACATCTCTATTGATACTTATTATTTGTGTTATGAATTGTAATATGTGTAGATATTAACGTTGTAAACATTCATCCTTTCGATCTATGATCATAAGATGTATACGACATTGCCATACAAGATCATATATTTGAAATAGAAGTATTAACAACTCTTTATTTATGACCATCCTTGTCCATACAAGATGCATAAATAAATGTTTCTATTATTGACATAATAAAATAGCAGTTGAACAAACTCTATTACATGCCCTATGGGTTAAGAGAAAATCTAGATCAAAACTGAAGTTGTAGAAACTCTTGCTCGTCACGATCCATATTTGTCCTTTCATAAAGGATTTACTTATTGTCAACTCATGCACATCATCATATGTCAGATCCACATCCGATATCATATACCTGTGATGAAGAAGTAATTTAGAATTATCTTATAATGTATATACCTAAAGTAGAGGCCTCTTTCTCTTCCTTCTTATTCTTTAGTTCTTCTAGGAAGAGAGGTCAATTCCTTTTCCATCATCCAATCTGGTGATAGTAAAATTTGCCTCACTTCATTACTCCTCCTTTTTCCTTAAGATCTGAAGATTTGGGCTTTTGGATAGCTTTAGAACTCTTATTAGAATTTCCTTTACCCTTGGACTTTCCCTCTAATAGACTTGAGCTTGTCTTTCTTCATTTGTGTCTCAGATGTTCTCAACAGGCCTAAAAACTCTATCAATGTCTTGTGAAAGTCATTTATGTCGTAGTTCATGACAAGTTGACTGTGTGACTCTAGCAAAGACTGCAAAATCACATCTGTGCCCAACTCTTAACCAAAGGGGAATCAAGTCTAGACAAGTTCTCCACATACCCAATGAGCGTGAGGACATGAGGACCTACTAGATCTCCTTCTTCCATGTTACATTTAAACAACACCTTAGAGACATCATATCTCTCTTGTCTTGCCTAATCTTGGAATGTGTTCTTAAAATGTGTGACCATCTGAATCACATCCTTGTTCTCATGTTGTCTCTGCAACTCATAGTTCATGGAGCACAACATCAGTCACTTGACATCAATGACATATTCAGTATGATTCGTGCAAGAATCTCTATCATAGGCACAGGAAGAGGTTCTTTTGGCTCTGGTGTCTCAAGGACATAGAACTTACACTCTTGGGTGAGAATAATTCTCAACATCCTGAACCAGTCATAAAAGTTGTTCCCATTTAACTTGTCCTTCTCAAGTAGTGATTGCATAGAAAAGGTGTTGTTGTATGTTGCAATTTGAGTGTACAAAAGAATTTTCAATTATGTTAAAAACATAATTTTTATTTGAATTGATCAATTTGATGATACTGATTAGGTATTTAATTAACTATTGCTCTCACTATTTTATTCAAATTGATAACATCAAATATGAATTCAGAAGATTGTAGTGTAAAATCTTCTACTGAGCTAAGATCCAAAATATTCAACTATTATCCTGCAAACTCCAACTTCCATAGTCAATTATTAATGTAGATTACTTTTGACAATTGCATCTCATGCAATTCATGGATAGATGATATGCGGAACTCTTTTCCATAATCATTTGCATGCCTCTAGAACTTAATCCCATTAAGAATCACCACTTTAGCTTGAACCAAATGGAAACACGACAGATCATCACCCTTCTTGGGCATAATCTACATATCTACCATCACACTTCTATGAGATTGACGGTGCACTATGCTTGGGCATAGCCTAAGCTTGGTCAATCATTCTTTTTATATGTGCTTCCCATGGAAAGCATCTTGGACTAAATATTGTTATTGAGGGAGTTTATATTTAGATACATATACTTTATCCAATCACCATATATATAGTACATATCATATATAGGCTATATCCCACAATGTAAACATGCAACAAAATGTAGTGGTTATGGACATACTACTACAATTCCTTGTAGTCACAAGGAATTACTAGAACCTATGGTCTACATCACATGAAGAAACCTATTTTTGGTGTAGATATGTGCTTGCCAATACAGACGATTGGTTCAACCCTTGAACCAGTTGTCTCACCTCTTTGCTGGTCAGTTGGTCTCCTAAAATGTTTAGTTGGCCTCATGTCCAACCAATGTATGGACTCCTTCCAAATGGTCAGTTGGACCCACCAACCGTTCAGTTCTTTCCCATGATATGCCCTCCTTATTCCTCCATCGATCGACACATCACATGAACAATCAACTCTTCTGACGTTGATCATCATCATTGCATTACAAGAAAACAAACTATCCTATTTCATATTAACTTATTACATTGTTAAAGGAAACCTCGAGTTACATTCAAGGGGATCAAAGGTAGGAAAGAAATAACTTTTACATCAGGAAAAGAAGGCGGAGGCTCTGAATGGAAATTGAGATATAACAAGAATAAAAGAACCATCTAACCACACTGATATTTCGGTTATTGGAGATAACCATTGTGACATACCTAGATTTTCACCTTCTCAAAACCCCATGGAGATGAGAAGACAAAATCCAAAAATGTTAGACAATCATTTTAGAGAGCGGTGCGGAAGTGACATACGCATACATGAACTTTCAACATAGCATACACCATAAAATTTCTCAACATTTAACATGTAAATTAATACAAGATGACTTATTACAACATGAATTACATTTACATATTGAAAGAAGATTTATAAGTCTATGAACATGAATGCTAATCATGATCTACATGATAGTTACAACCTGGACAACTTGCATACATCCTATTCTTTTATCTCATGCTTGCTCTAAACCTACAAAATACGAGAAACAAAAACATCAACATAAAGTTGGTACGTGGTAGTAAAAATGTTATACTATGTTGCCATATTGGAAATAGTTGAAAAGAGAATAAAGAGAGGAAAACATTATTTAAAGGTGGAAAATTAGGTAAACCCAAGTTATTAATCATATTTCAAATGAACATACATTACTATGATGGACTTAGCACAAAAATAAATTATTTGGGCAGTATCCCCGCGTACCTAGTACCATTAGGGATCTCCCTACGTACCCTGAACCATTATAGAGGTGCTAGTCAACATTAATACTTTCCCTATCTAATAGGGAGATTAATGAACACCATCATTAACTACATTTTATTATTCATTCCCTTAATGTTCTTTAGTGTTCAGGCAGAATTGGCAATACACATAGATGTACATCCATGAATGTATTGAATTACATGCAAGTAGATACTTATAACTAACATCCAACAAAACTAGTCATATACTTATATCCTCGTACCTGTGTTCAGAGATTCATTAAACATCCATGATCATCTATGACTTTGTCCATGACCTGATTAATAACAATTATTCATCATTAACACATGGTTCGTACATTCTTGATATTGTAGGTCCAAATTAGGGTTTTGGTCAAACCTAGGTCAATGTGATGTTAGGATGGTGTCTAGTATTTTTAGCCTGGTCTATATATCATTAAAATGGTCTGGTACGATTTTCATATTTTTCTGATAATTGGTCTAATTTCTAGAATTAAAATGAGGTTAAAAACATGGAATTGGATTTTAATGAGAAATGGCCTATTATTTTGACATAATAGTCATATTTGAGTTCATATTTTTTTTCCACATTATACTAGGGTTCAATAATATTTTTATCAGATTTAATTTCCATGATATGCTAATTATACAAATAATATGATCTAAAAAAGAAGCATTATCATCTACATTAAATATCATCATTAGCTGTGCTTTAAAATACTGATCTAAGGATTCAGTAATGTAGAGAACATTTTTCTGAGTCTAGGGGTATTTTTGGGGGATTTACTGGAAAATTGGGCTATTTTCTAAGCATTTTCTAAGCTGGTGTCATTTTCTGGAATAAAAGAAAGTATTTACCTTGTATGGAATTTTCAGTGGTTGTTGGATCTTGCTCCTTAGGGTATCGATCTCTACCATGTGTACTCAAAGTGGGTGTGCAGCCTGCCCTTGAACTACAATTCACTCCTTATTGGCATTGTGTAAGCTGGCCGACATCTAGCAGAACCAGTGTATTCCAGTCTTCTTTCTCGCACGCGACTGGAGAAAGTCGCCTATGCGTCTGTGCATTGTCGCAGTCACAAGGTCGAGTCCCAATGATAGATCTGCATCAATTGGGATCTCTTCAACCAAAGTTAAGGCTTCACACACCTTCGACCGGCTATGTCAAGTCTGAGCGGTAGGGACACGAGGTCCCTCTATTGATATGGAGCTCTCAGCCTGTTCCTCTCTCGGTGACGACGAAGCTAGGTGGAAGGCAATTGGGGTTATCCTCTCCTCACATCCTTGGGCTCCAGTTTGCCATTAGGGATGGTCGTAGGTCTTCAGCAAAATGGATGGTGCCTCCAAAACATGGTAGGGTTTCTTTGAGATCTTAGACTTTGACTTCTATATAGGTTTAGAACTCTGCTTAGCTTTACCTTCACCTTTAGACTAACCCTTTGTCTTATTGTTCATCATCATAGACTTGGGCTTGTCTTTCTTCATCTATCCCTCAATTGTTCTTGACATGTCCAACAACTCTATTAATGACTTGTCAAAGTCGTTCATGTTGTAGTTCATGACAAACTGACTATATGACTCTGGAAGAGACTATAGAATCACATCAGTGGTCAACTCTTGACCCAAATGGAATCCATGTCTAGCTAGGTTCTCCACATACTCAATGGGCTTGAGTCACATGAGAAACTACTAGATCTCCTTCTTCCATGTTACATTTTAACATCACCTTAGAGACATCATATCTCTCTTGCCTTGCCTGATCTTGGAACATGTTTTTAGATGTGTAACTATCTCAATCACATCCATGTTTTATGCTACCTTTTCAACTCATAGTTCATGGAGAATAGAATCAGGCACTTGGCATCCATGACATTCTTGAATATGCTTCTTGTAACCATGCTTGTCAGCATTTGGCGTGTTTTGAGGTGGTTCATCTGGTTTTGGCATCTCCTAGACATAGACCTGTTCTCTTGTGTGAGAATCATTCTCAATGTTGTGAACCAGTCATGGAAGTTGTTCCCACATAATTTGTCCTTATCAAGGACCGATCACGGATAATAGTGATTGTTGTTTGTTGCCATCTGATTCTACAAAAGAATTTACAATTTTATCAAAAACTCATTTTTTGTTTGATTTGATTTGATTAAAATTTGGGAAATAATAATTGGTCTTTAATTCATTATCTCTCTCATTTTTTTATTCAAATTGATAACCCTCAACTATTATTCTAGAAAATTATAGTGAACAATTTTCTAGTGAGCCAATTCAAATCATGAGTCAACTTTTGTTGATCGCCCACAACTTAACATATGCAAATCTTGGATAGATGATATGTACAACTCTTTTCCATAATCATATGCATGCTTCTGGGCTCGGCCTCTCCAAGTCACCATTTAAGCCTGACCCAATAGCAAATACGATAGATATGCACCATGATTTGTGCAAATATACATATCTACCATCACATCACATGCATGAACATGTTGTAGGTGAAGACCTATGCTTTCCAGTATGGGTAGATTAGTTCAACCCTTGAAACTACTCATCTCACCTCTTGGTCGGTTGGTTGGTCCTCCTAGACGGTCCTCTGGCCTCTAGTCCAATAGATGTTTGGACTCCTAGGATAGAATATGAGTGATAGATATAGGATTTGTCCAAACTACTGGAGTATGATATCCTGGCCACTTGATAAGTGAGACTGAGAAATGCATGTGCATGAACATGTCAATCAATATATGATATTGAAGTCACATATCTCATACAGTCTACTCTTTGTTCAAGAGACATGGATTCAAATTTTAGAGGATGATGAGTACATACCACGAGTTCATTATGGATATCAGAGACAAAGGAATTATGCAATCATTGCAACACCTTACATAGATTGTAGGTTGATGTTGTTCTCCAACTTTCCATTCACTTGAGTGTACTAATGTGAGAATAGGGACCACTCTCTATTTGTGATGTCATAAGCTAGTTATGGACATTCACTTCCAATGTAATAGGGGACCTATAGGGTCACATGAATAGATACTAATCTAGAAGTGGATTTTATCATGAATGATAATTGGATTGTTTACTAAAGTGTTTAGGTACTCAATTCATGCAACAAATCAGTTGAATGTGATTTGTGTACTTTCAGACAACCATATCATAGAGTGAGACAACCGTTTGGAGTACCAAATGACCAGATCAAGAGTTGAGATGGATGTTTGGGTTAACACGCTAATTGGAGATCAAATTGGATTAATTCTACCCTATGAACTAAACAGTTGAACCAATCGGTTCCACTCAACTCACCAAAAGGGCGTCTAGGTGAGAGAGACGGGCATCTCGCCTAGGTGAGATGGCTTGTTTGGGCCAAACGAATGTTCTGGATGTTTCTCAAACTTATTTCTATTGTGCATTACTTATGGTACAAGGAATTAATATGTGATATTAATTGGAATCAAAATTGCCAATTTCGTGTGTGATTGGGAAACTACCAGATGACCATCTGGTAATGTGAGACAACCATCCCGTGTGACTAGAGGACCGTCTGGGTCACCATACGACCATTTCTGCTATCACAAGATGTAAGAATTCAAGATCTTTTTCTCCCTTCCACTCCCACACAATCTCATACATAATTGGAACCCTGACACTGGCCTCTAATATAAATAGAGGGGTATTGGGGGTTCCTGAAACACAACATAGAAAATTGAGAATCAATTCCTCTAACAAATGTTGTCCTCTCTCATTGTGGAAACGAAGAGTGCCCAAGAAGGTCCTACCCAATGAGGGAGGGATAGCTAGGAGATAGAATAACTGAGAGTTATTGTTGTGGGAGAGAACATTGGTGACTACTATGTCAATGGGAGGGACAACTCATTCCTATATGATCTAGTTGAACAACATGAGTTCTATTTGGTCCGTGTGGACTTCTCTAGAGGCATGAGTCTTTTGGTTTCTGCTAGGAAAGAAAACTCACCTACAGTCCATGGCGAGACCATGGGAGCGGTGGAGAAGCTTCATATTCATTGTTTGTGGTGAAGACCATGAGCTGAACAACCACCATCAAAGAGCAACTAGTTGACAATTGCATTGAACTACTTTTTGTTGTTGGACTTGCTCTAGGACCATGTATAATTCACTAAACCATCTTTCCTATTTCATAGTAATTGGCATGATCTTACAAGTATGGAAATACATATCGATAATATTTTTGTTTTCGTTGCTATACTCTGTGCCTGTATTTCCCAACAATGCTATCTGAGCCACTTCAATTTTCTATGTTTTAGGATAATCGATATGATCAGATTTTTTTTAATAATTTATTGCATACAATGTGAATATTTAAAATATCTCATATGCATATCCAATCAAAGACCACTAAATCCCAAACTAATATATACATGATATGATATATATGCAATTTACACATGTCGCCCTAAAAGCGGTTTTGAAGGTGTATGCGTACCATGGTAATGGCCAATACCAATTATATGTGTGTGGTTGGATGGTTTGTTTCCAGTTTATCTAGGTTTTCATACTGAAACTCTACCTCCCTCTTCCCAATGTAAAGGTAATTCTTTCCTACTTTTCTCCCCTTGAGTGTAACTCAAGGTTTCTCTTACTCAATGTAATAAAGTATCAATAAGATAGTTTCATTTCTTGCAATGATGAGGAAGATGATCGCGCTAGATGAGACCAACAGTTCATGAGACGAGATTGACCATCTGGAGGACCTTGCAGGATAGAACAATGGAACCAGATGATCGCCTGGTGGACCCAACCGACCATTTGGAAGGATCCTCATGTGTCAAAGTCACCCAATCATCACCTTTGTAACAACCCATGTTTCTGGACTGCATTTCACGATACCAAAACGTACCCAATGACATGTTATGAGTGTTGTAATGACCCCGCCTCCCAGTAACCCCCAATTAAGGGAGACCAAGAGTTCAGAGCCGTTATCCCAATTTTTGGATCAAAGGTTCAACAAATAATCAATAATAGTTATCAAATTCTACTAACTAAACTGAAAGGTTGTAAAAAAAATCAACTTTGCGTACCTTTTCAAAAAAATTGGATATCTACTTTTATCTACATCTAGAGTCTATTCTAACTAATCCTCCTTTGTAATTTAATTCTCATTTAATTCCACATATGCCACTTTATTATTTGTTCTTTTCACTTGAACCTAAAATGCCGACAAACAAAACGTCGGTCAACATAAATGAATTATGTTAGTATGTGGGGGAAACAATAATCATGCAATTAACTGTAACAACATATTGCAGTCAACTATGATTTAACAAACAACTTTATGTTTTAAATATAACTACGCTATCCATACATATCCTATCCTCTACGATGTCCCTGCAGTGGACTTGGATGCTACCTTCCTTATGGTAGATCCCCATTAAACCCCTCATGATCCTACCTAACAGGTGAATCAATTTCTAGGGTTGAGTCACATGGCACTACCTGTAGGTAGCCCACTCCTTAACTCATGGTGTGCTAGAGAGTCTCATGGCACTACACGTGGGTAGCCAAATTTCTAACTCATGATAGCCTAGACCTTGCTCGAGGTTACCCTTTTTAGCATTTGCAAAGCCACGGAGGAGGACTCAGATCTAAGCCAGTTATATATACATATTTATAGTGATAATCACAGTCACTTTATAGTTGCATGAAATAAAAGTCATCCAAGCAGTTATTTTCAGGCAACCGATAAAACTTCTGGGAATCGCCGTGAAACTAAAGCAATTATCCATAAGCGTAACCACATACTTGTCAGGCTGATTTGAGATAGAATAATACAATCAATCAAGAAATCCAAATAGGCAAGCAAGCACATTATGAGATCCTGAAATATGCATACAATATCCTATTATTGATCATGCTATCAAGATCTATTAAATATAGCTCACTTCCTAGGGTTTCTTGTCCACTTTTAGGGTATCCATTGCAATTATGGTTTCCCTTCATATTTTACTTTTACTTCATAAACCCAAATTATCTCATATATTCTTCACAAAAGATATTAAGGTTATCCTTTAACAACATTTAACCTTAATTTTGGATTAAGGGCACAACTAAAAGTCCATTAAGTCTATTATGCCTCGTTTACATTGAAACTATCATTTTTTCCCTTTTAATTCATGACAAGATCATTAGGCCTAATTATCATCTTTGGTTCCTTCTGGATTAACAACTCATAGCTCATTATGATCTAATTCACATATGAATTCTATTTATCATTAATTCCACCTTTTATTTATTTGAAAACCCTAATTACTAAATTAAGGGTATTTATCGAAAACTAGAAACCTTTATACTCGAAATAGCTTAGACCCATCATATCTCAACTTTAATCATGAATTTGAACATTTAAATCTATTAAGAATCACAATTACTAATATTAGGGTCTCAAGGCCCATTAAAGCATATTTGTACAGATGAAACTCTAAATTAAACTAATTACATGCAAATTTCATCCTTTTTATATTAATGTACCTTTTTACCATTAATAGGTTAATGTCAACTTTAATCATCCATTAAACCCTACTAAATTCATTAATCATCTCAAAATAGGGTTTCTTAGTCATTAATACATTAAAGTTGATAACTTCCATTACTTTTCGAATTGAAAAAGTAATTAGCTTCTAAAACTATTTTTATTGGATTCCCCTCATTTTTGTGAGCAACTTTCGTATTTTATGTGCATTCATCCGAGCTACTAATAAGGAGATACAAATTTTGCAAATAAAACTTACTTGACCAATGGGAGGATGCCACGTCGCCTATCCCATGCAATATTGCTGGTTTTGGAAATTAGAACCAAATTATGATTATACCCTCAATAAGTTAAACATTTCTTTAGACCATGGAGGGAAAAATAGTCCAATGACCGGCCCGTCTTCTTCAACCTTGTGCAGCTCTACTGCGTCGCCTTAGCTGCGATCGGTGCGGCTTCTCCACCCCTTTCCTGGACCCAAAGGCCACTGTTGATTGCTTCTCTGTCTCCGGCACCCTCCACCGCATCCACCCAAGCTTCCACCCATGGACCGGATGGTCGAGTGCAAGGTCACTTGACTTGCGACCCGCGGTCATGCTGCAAACCCCTCTGCAACACTGTGCGAAGGTGGGAGCAAGGGGTTGATGGTCGTTCATTCCTCGGTTGTCGTGGGAGCGTCCTGCTTCCTTCAAATCTATTTAATGGTCCCTCGTTGCTCCATGGTCGAGCTATTCCTTTATCTTAGGGTTTTGAGCAAAGTCTTCATGAAGAAGGGGATGGGAAAGAGAGAGGGAGATGTGGGATCTCTCCTGAACTCAAACCAAGGCTCTACCCTTTATATAAGGGTGGGCAACGAAGTCCTAGGTATGATGTTCACGAAGAAACTGTTACAACCCCATCTTTTGGGTTCATTTGGTGAGAAATATAATTTATCATATTAAATATATTAGAACAAATAATGATATAATTTGTTTTGAATAAACAGATTCCATTTACAATAGCCTTGATGATTGTTTTGCGGGCTTTATTGGCTATTGGGCCCAATAACAAGGAAAATACAAAAGAAAATCCATTATTAATAAGAAATGGAGAAAAGAAAAATGTAGAAACCTCTAGAAGGCAAAAGAATTTAATCCAAAGGTGGAATTCATGCCTCTTGGGTTCCTTGGGTTCCAAGGAGTCCAAAGTTGCTAAGGGAATGCAATAAGAAAACAAAAGATCAATTAAATATTTCTTTATTAAGAAAGAAATTGAAAACAATGATAAAATGTGGAAAATAAGTGGAAAGAGGTATAATTGAGTTACCCTTGATGGATTTTCATATCCAAAGGATTCCTAATGTTAAATGGAATGCCAATGAGGGAAAAAAAGATAAACATAAATCCTCAAAAAGAGATATTTTAATAAGAAATAAACAAGATAATGAGAAATAATCTAGAAGGATAATAAGTATCCTTAAAAAGGAATTTCGAAATATTAGAGTTTCTTGTGGTCCAATGAGCCCAATGGAGAAGAAAGAAAGAGAAAATACCAATAATGCAAAAAAGAGAATAATGTGATACATTATTAATGAATTTTGCTGGCATTGTAAAAAGGAAGTATTTTCTACTAAATGAAAATAGAATTTCGTGCCAGTGGGTTAAAAGTCAACCAATAAAGAGAATAAGTGAGAGGAATTTCGAATTCCTAATATCTAAACAACAAAGTATATTTAAGAAGATAATTAGGAGAGAGAAGCTTGCTTCCTAATGAAGGAACTTGGGTACCTATTGGAAAAAGGACTCTTTGACTTATGGATGAAAACTTTAGGACGTGGATACCCTCCCCTATATAAGGGGTAGAGCCCCTGGCTCGAGTTCAAGAGAAATCCCAAGTATCTCTCTTCCTCTTCTCCTTTGTCTTCTTCTTAAAACCCTAGTCATGTGGATCGTGCTTCCCATGGGACAACGAGGAACCATGGAGCCATCACGGTGGAAGAGGGATGTTGCACATTGTCAGAGAGAAGCACAACCATCACCTTCATGCCTCAGCTCAAGCACGATGGCCACAACATGGTTGCAGTGCTGGCCGCGGGTTGCAAACTGCCCAGCCTGAGCCGACCACCCTGGTCATGACCTGAGGGTCTGGCCATGTATAGAGAGGTGTAGCAGAGGGTGGCAGAGGTAGTAGGACCTTCGAGGGTGTCGAGGAGATGAGGATGAAGGGAGGAAACCCTCCCCCGAGCCGCTGCAGGCGGCAAACTTAGGGTTTCACGAGGTAGAAGGAGAAGAGGTGGATTTGGACCGTTTTACCCCTCCGAGGTATGAAGCGCCAACAACTTAACCGAGGGTAGTTTTGTCAATATGTTATGTTTTCAAACCCGCTCAGCAACGTTGCATGAATGAGGTGATGTGGTGCCCTTTGATTGGCTCTGGTAAGTAATATCTTGCAAAAATCATATGTAAATATCGGTAGCTTGGATGGATACACATAAAATATGAAAATTGCTCAGAAAAATGAGAGGAATTCAGTAAAAATGGTTTTAGAGGCTAATTCCTCTTAATATTCAAAAAGTACTGTAAGTTATCAACTTTAATGAATTAAAGATTAAGAAACCCTATTTGGAGATGATTAATGTATTTAGTAGGGTTTAGTGGATGATTAAAGTTGATATTAACATGTTAATGGTAAAAAGGTACATTAAGAGAAAAGAGGATGAACTTTGCATGTAACTGGTTTAATTTTGTGTTTTCTATGCAAAAATTTGCTTTAATGGGTTTTTAAACCCTAATATTAGTAAATGTGACTCTTAATGACTTTATTTGTTCAATTTCATGGTTAAAGTTGAGATATGATAAATCTAAGCTATTTCGAGTATAAAAGTTCTGAATTGTGGATAAATACCCTAAATGTAGGAATTAGGGTTTTCAATTGGATAAAGGTAGAATTAATGACAAATAGAGTTCATATGTGAATTAGACCATAATGAACTATGAATTGATGATAAATGAGCATAATGATCATGTCATGAATAAAAATGATAATTTTGGTAGTTTTAGTATAAAGAGCATAATGGACATAATTGATGGCTGATTGTGCCTTTAATCTGAAATTAATGTTAAATGTTGTTAAAAGATAGCCTTAATATCTTTTGTGAAGAATAGATGAGATAATTATGGTTTGTGAATAATTGTATAAAATTATGGTTTAAAATAGTAAAAATAAAGTGGAACACTAATTGCAATGGAAACCCTAAAAGTGGACTAGAAACCCTAGGAAGCGAGCTAGGTTTAATAGATCTTGATGGCATGATCAATGATAGGAAAATTGTATGCATATTTTAGGATCTCATAATGTGCTTGGTTGCCTATTTGGAATTCTTTATTGATTGGATTATTCTATCTCAAATCAGCCTGATAGGTATGTGGTTATGCTTATGGATAATTGCTTTAGTTTCACGATGATTCCCAGTTGTTTTATCAGTTGTCTAAAAATAACTACTTGAATGACTTTTATTTCATGCAACTATAAAGTGACTATGACTATCACCATAAGTATGCATACATGACTGGCTCAGATTCTGGTCCTCGTCTGTGGCTTTTCTAATGATGAAAAGGGTAACCTGGTAAAGGGTCTACTTGTTAAGTGAGACCATCAGGTTATTAAGAGTTAGGGATTGGGATACCTATGGGTAGTGCCATGCGACTCTTTAGCACACCATGAGTTAGGGATTGGGCTACCTATGGGTAGTGCCATGTGACTCAACCCTAGATATTGATCTACCTATTAGGTAGGATCATGCGGGGTTTAATGGGCATCTACCATGAGGAAGGTAGCATCCAGTTCCACTGTAGGGACAGCGCAGAGGCTAGGGTATGTATGGATTGAGCAGTTATGCTTAAAATGTAAAGTTGTTTGTTAAATCATAATTAACTGCAATATGTTGTTATAGTTAATTGCACAATTATTGTTTCCCCCACATACCCGAATAATTCATTTATGCTGACTAGCGTTTTGTTTGTCGGCGTTTTAGGTACAAGTGAAAAGAACAAACAACAAAGTGGCATATGTGGAATTAAATGAGAATTAAAGTGCAAAGGAGGATTAGTTAGAATAGAGTCTAGATGTGGATAGAAGTAGAAGTCCAAGTTTTTGAAAAAGGTATGCGAAGTTAATTTTTATTACAACCTTTCAGTTTAGTTTAATAGAATTTGATAATTATTATAGATTATTTGTTGAACCTTTGATCTGAAAATTGGGATAACAACTTTGACCTCTTGGTCTCCCTTAATTGGGGGTTACTGGGAGGCGGGGTCGTTACATTTGGTATTAGAGCCTAGGTTCCTCGTTTAATCTTTAATAATTATTAAATTTTACAAACTCTATAGAACCCAAGGGAGTTATTAGAGGAATTTCCAAAAGATAGAGGTGTCTAGAAAAGGATCATGTCTGGGGGCTGGAAAGATTTTCCTCCGCACCACTAGTCGCAATATGAGGACTCCTAGATTAGTGTGACTTCCTGGCTAATGTCTCAGGTTGGATAACCTAGTACCTTTGGTGACCCAACCCTGGGAAGGGTCGTGCATGTTAGAGTGAAGGTTAGCTCCTTCATGGATGAGGTTAGAGAAGAACCTGTGGAAACCCCATGAGCTTATATGAGAATGACATAGTAGGCACCCAGAATACGTCAGTAGTGCAAGCAGTAGGTCGGAACCCTGGCCAAGGGAATATGTTGGATAGCTAATGAGATAAGCATAAACGGCTAGGGATAACCTTGAGCAAACATAAGTTTGAACATAGGCTTCACCCACGTAGAGGTATGCTTATTAGCTTGATCCATCTTCATGGAGAGAGGACCTTTAGTATAAGGCTAGTTGTAGGGTTAGCTCTGGAGAGAGAGAGAGAGAGTAGGACCCATGCAAGAAGGTTGGAATCCTAGACTCTGAGATATGAGGAAAAGTGGGGAGTTGAGGATGATGCGACCTAAGTGGATGATAGTGGTTGCCTCACACTTGATCCCTAGAGGCTGATGATATCTTGGTTTCCATTAGAGGAACCAAACCCTAGAGAGAGGATGAGGCTACTAGTACCTCTGTACCTATGGTATAGATGGGGAAGAAGAGTTCCTTAAACAATGAAGAGGTTTAGTAATAGGTTGTAAGGCTTGTATCTTGTTGTTTGTCCTTGAGGAGGACTCAACTCTGAAGTGTTGCTTACGTAGAGGGATAACAGGAAGTGCACGTCATGCCTTATACATTTTTGATTCATGGTTAAGAGGTTGAGAATGAAATTTTACACCCAAAAGTGAACCTAGGGTTCCTAGACCTAAGAGGGGAAGTGGTGTACCTAATGCTCATTATGATATTTGAGTTTCTATAGATGTGAGCATGGTACTTCTCATGGATAGAGGAAATGGAAACCCCTTAAGTTTAAGGTATGTTTGATGAACACCTCATAGCTAAGTTGATGACATGGGTAGGTATGATCTTGATCCAGCATTGAGGAAAGAGAACAAGTATGACCTAGCATGGTTTAGTAGGTGGTCTGCTTGTGCGTTAGTAGCTAATGGGTTAAGCATGCTCATGTGTTTGTAAACCCTAAGGATGTTTGTGACCTTTGTTACCAAGATGTAGTATCCTCCCATCATGGGAGAGGGACCCTTTGTAGGGTGTATACCAGTGTCTGTGGTTTTGAGGTAGCCTGAAGAGCTCTCATAGGATCTTGAGAAGCTAAGTGAAAAGTACATGGTATGAGAATGAACCCGTAGACCCATAGATAACCATCTCTATGTGCATGTGGATGTGTTACCATGGAGGTAGCCGATATGGGGCCTGACCAAGGTAGGCAGGTTACCATGACCCCTATGAAAGGATGAATGACAGCCCATTAATGCAGAGAGAGATGATGGAGGCTTGGGTAAGGTTCTAACTTGGACATGTACTATAATAGAATCCTAAGTCTATCCTAGGGTCAGGTAGGGATAAGACCGAAGGAAGTAGGAGTTGCCTAATTCCCTAGTTCCACATGACCATAGGGTCGGGAGGTAACAAATATCATTGTCTGAGGGCCATGGGTTAGGAGATTGATCACCTTCATGAACTGATGGGACCCAAAGGGCAGATGAGTAGGGCACTCTCTGGATGCATAAGGGAAGAGGGATGACCCCAAAAGTTCCAGCACCCTATAGACCTAGAGGAGATGACCAAGGAATGTGTGTGGACCCAAGTAGGTTCGAAACCGGTTTTCCATGGAAGTAACTTTGATATCGAGATGTTTGTGATGTAGAGTCATATGTGGCACATTTCAACTTAGATTTAAAGGTGTATTGGCAAGGTGGGATGTACCATCTCTACTCTTAGAATAGGAAGAACTATGTATTTGGACTGCAGCCAAATGCTTATTTCCTCTTATTATGGGAGTGAGAGATAGGACAATACGCATGCCATACACTAAGGATAAAAGAGGAAGTGAGTTGTAACGTTGCTATGAGGTATGAGGATAGATATGATAACATACCTATGTGGAGTGAATGATACATGGAAGGTTTACCAACACTAAGAGAAATAAAGTAGTCATCTTATGATGATGTTGTTATCATGAGCTATGAGTTATACAAGGTTGAGTTTGAAAAACTAAGAGAATAAGCTCAGAGTTTTAGAGCTGAGATGAGATAATGAGTGGAATACATGGAGGTGTATGTCTTCAACATTACCTAACACATAAGGATGAGAAGTGGTAATGGATGCTCTGGTTGGGATGCGACTGCCTAGTTTAGCTAGAGGTTAGAAGAAGTTGAGGTTGTTAGGCTAACCTTAAATATAGAAAAAGAGATATGTTTGGCTAACACTCATATGTAACAATATCAGTTGATCAAGTTAATGGTTGTTTGGTTAGCCAACCTAGTCCTTGATGCAATGAATGGATGGTTGTAGAACCTCAGATGCTCTTCTCCAGAGAAGAAGGAGATGAAACCCCGACTAGAGTGGTTTAGGGTTTCTAAGGAATCAATCTTGAGGAATCATGACAATCAGGAGATCATGATACACCTTGGTACTACAAAGATAGTAAGTGACAGTAGTACTTTGGATGTCTAAGATGAAGTTGTATGTGGTTCGTTACCATGCATGACAGGAGGTAAAGGACGAACACCAGTAACCTAGTATAATGATATAGAAGTTAAGAATCCCTAAGAAGGAATGGGAGTTCATCACTATGGATGTTGTGGAAAGTCTCCCCTAGACCAAGGAGGTTCAAGATGCAATATGGGTTATGGTAGATCGCCTTACCTATATGACATGAGAAAGAAAGAGTATTGTCAAGGGACAGATCCGGTTGAACTACATATGAGAGAGATGGTTCAACTACACCATGATGTGAGTTCAAAAGTTCTTGAGTATAACCTAAAGATTTGCTTCCATAAGGTGGAAGTAGATACAGGAAGAACTCGATGTTAGTACCATTTATCACCCTAACTAATGGTTAGTATGATCCAAACTAGAAGGTCTGATGAGAGCATGTGTGCTCGTTCAGGGTGATATCTAGAGACAGTTCTTGTCTTCTATAAGATGTGATGATAACCACCATAGCTTGTATCAGGATGTAAAGAAGCTCTGCAAGGGAGGTTGTATCGGTCACCACTTCATTAAGATGATGTTGGTGAGGGGATCTCGCGAAGGTCAGGAAAGGACCATAGTGTGTGCCGATGAAGTCGCTTTGATCGTGCAAGGGCTGAAAGGAGCCCAAGGACGCCATGAGTTGTAAGCTGATGCAAAGTAGACTGACATGCAATTCACTATGGGGGAATATGTGACATGAATATCTGACCCCTCTAAGTTATAGCTAAGAAAGTTGAGTCCCCGATGCATGGGTTCTTTTGACATGGTTTGGTGGAGAAGGTTAAGTTTGCCCTTACCTCTCAGGATAATGTGATGTGTGATGAGTTTTATGTGTCCAATTCAGAGCACTATGTGAGGTACCCAGAACATGTGCGGAGCAATGAACCTAGTGAGCCCCAAGGGTGGCGGAAATGACCTGAGGCACCTGTGATGTTTATAGATGCCAAGGTGAAAGAACTCAGAGAAAAGAATATGTGATGATAAAGGTTCTTTGGAAGCACAATGGATAAGGTAAAGCCACATAGGGGCCAATGATGGACATGTAAAATTCTTATCCTGAATTGTTTGTTTGCTTGGTGGAATTTTGAGGACAAAATTCCTATAAGAGGGGAAGGATGTTACAACCCCAACTTTTGGGATCATTTGGTGAGAAATGTAATTTCTCATATTAAAGATATTAGAACAAATAATGATATAATTTGTTTTGAATAAATGGATTTCGTTTACAATAGCCTTGATGATTGTTTTGGGGGCTTTATTGGCTATTGGGCCCAATAACAAGGAAAATACAAAAGAAATTCCATTATTAACAAGAAATGGAGAAAAGAAAAATGTAGAAACCTCTAGAAAGCAAAAGAATTTAATCCAAAGGTGGATTTAGTGCCTCTTGGGTTCCTTGGGTTACAAGGAGTCCAAAGTTGCAAAGGGAATGCAACAAGAAAAGAAAAGATCAATTAAATATTTCTTTATTAAGAAAGAAATGTTGCTTCCTTGCCTGTGAGATATTTGGGGCTTCCTCTCTTTACTGGTAGACTTACCAAGGCCATGTGTACTCCCATTCTGGATAAAATTAAGAAGAAGTTGGATGCATGGAAAGGGAATCTTTTGTCCACTGCAGGGAGAGTGGAGTTAGTTATCTCAACTCTGTCAACTTATCATATGTTCTGGTCCTCTGTGTTTCCTTTACCTAAGGCTGTTATTCTGGATATTGAAAGAGTTATGAGAGACTTCATTTGGAGGGATACGGAGAACCAAAAGCATATGCACACAGTGCCTTGGGATATGATCTGCAGAACCAAAGTGAAGGAGGTCTTGGTATTAGGAAGGTGGAAGATTAGTCAAAGGCTCGACTTCTCAAAAATCTGTGGGATATTGCAAATAAGAAGGAATCTCTTTGGGTCAAGTGGTTACATGAAAAGTACATAAGAGAGGACTCATTGTGGTCTGTCACTCCTAAAGCTAATGCTTCACGGATGTGGCGTAGACTTTTGGGTATAAGAGGAAGGCTGAAAGCTAATGTCAGTTTTTGTGTTGGTAATGGAGACGAGTTCCTTCTTTGGAAGGATCCCTGGTTATGTTGAAAAAAATCTCTTCTTGAGGTGTGTGATAATCAGCTTGTTTTAACACTGGGCAAAGGTTTGAACTGTAAGTTGAGCGTGTGTGCTAAGAATGGTGCGTGGAAATGTCCGGACATCAGGGGTGGGCATTTAGTTCAGCTACAGCTGGATAATATTGGGAAACCCAGCAGCTGTGATGACCATATTAAACATAAGGATAAAACTTCTTTCAGTTTAAGAGATGGTTGGAATGTTGTTAGAGTCAAGCATCCTATTGTTGACTGGGCGATCTGGGTCTGGAAGGGGAAACAGCCGAGAAAGATGTTTGTTCTTCTCTGGAAATGCTTCTTGAATAAAATTGCCACCCTCGAATATCTGAAAAGAGTTGGCTACTCTCTTGCCTCTAGATGTGTGTTATGCAAGGAGCGAGAGGAAACTACTGAGCACCTGTTCTTTAGTTGTCGGTTTAGTCGTCTTGTTTGGGAAGAGTTTGTTGTTCAGTTTGGCTATACGCCTAGTTGTTTTTGTGATCTCCTGAGCATAAGAGGAGAAAGGAAGACTACGACTTTCTTTGTGATTTATAATATATGGATTCACAGGAATCTTTGTCACTTTGGTGGTCCGGTGAAGGCAGCTGAACAAATTTGGAAAAGAGCATGGACTGATGTGAGGTTCTTCAGTTAATAGATAGCATAGTGGTTAACTGTATAGTTTTGGTTTCTTTCTTTTCTGGTTGGTCCCTCCTTGGAACCTTCCTTTTGACTTGTAAATATCCTATTTGCAATATAATAGAGCAACACGCTGGGTTCACCAAAAAAAATTTGGAAAATAAGTGGAAAGAGGTATAATTGAGTTACCCTTGATGGATTTTCGTATCCAAAGGATTCCTAATGTTAAATGGAATGCCAATGAGGAAAACAAAAAGATAGATAAAGAGAAATATTGAAAAAGAGATATTTTAATAAGAAATAAACAAGATAATGAGAAATAATCTAGAAGGATAATAAGTATCCTTAAAAAGGAATTTCGAAATATTAGAGTTTCTTGGGGTCCAAGGAGCCCAATGGAGAAGAAAGAAAGAGAAAATACGAATAATGCAAAATAAGAGGATAATGTGATACATTATTAATGAGTTTTGATAGAATTGCTATAAAGGAAGTATTTTCTACTAAATGAAAATAGAATTTTGTGCCAATGGGTTAAAAGTCAAGCAATAAAGAGAATAAGTGAGAGGAATTTCAAATTCCTAATATCTAAATAACAAGAATATTTGAGAAGATAATTAGGAGAGAGAAGCTTGCTTCCTAATGAAGGAACTTGGGTTCCTATTGGGAAAAGGACTCTATGACTTGTGGATGAACACCTTAGGGCGTGGATACCCTCCCCTATATAAGGGGTAGAGCCCCTAGCTTGAGTTCAAGAGAAATCCCAAGTATCTCTCTTCCTCTTCTCCTTTGTCTTCTTCTTTCAACCCTAGTCATGTGGATCATGCTTCCCCTGGGACAATGAGGAACCATGGAGCCATCACGATGGAAGAGGGATGTTGCACATTGTTAGAGAGAAGCACAACCATCACTGTCATGCCTGAGCTCGAGCACGATGGTCGCAACACGGTTGTAGTGCTAGTCGTGGGTTGCAGACCGCCCAGCCTGAGCCGACCGCCCTAGCCACAACCTGAGGGTCTGGCCGTGCACAGAGAGGTGCAGCGGAGGGTGGCGGAGGCAGTAGGACCTTTGAGGGTGTCGAGGAGCCGAGGATGGAGGGAGGAAACCCTTCCCCGAGCCGTTGCAGGCGGCAGCCTTAGGGTTTCACGAGGTAGAAGGAGAAGGGGTGTAGTTGGACCGTTTTACCCCTCTGGGGTATGAAGCGCCAACAACTTAGCAGAGGGCAGTTTTCTTAATCCGTTATGTTTTCAAACTCGCTGAGCAACGTTGCATGAATGAGGCGATGTGGCACCCTATGATTGGCTCTAGTAAGTAATATCTTGGAAAAATCGTATTTAAATATTAGTAGCTAGGATGGATACACATAAAATATGAAAAATGCTCAGAAAAATGAGAAATTCAATAAAAATGGTTTTAGAGGCTAATTCCTCTTGATATTCGAAAAGTAGTGTAAGTTATGAACTTTAATGAATTAAAGATTAAGAAACCCTATTTGGAGATGATTAATGTATTTAGTACGGTTTAGTGGATGATTAAAGTTGATATTAATATGTTAATGGTAAAAACGTACATTAAGAGAAAAAAGGATGAACTTTGCATGTAACTACTTTAATTTAGAGTTTTCTATGCAAAAATTTGCTTTAATGGGCCTTGAAACCCTAATATTAGTAAATGTGACTCTTAATGACTTTATTGGTTCAATCTCATGGTTAAAGTTGAGATATGATAAATCTAAGCTATTTGGAGTATAAAAGTTCCTAATTGTGGACCCTAAATGTAGGAATTAGGGTTTTCTAATGGATAACTATATAATTAATGACAAATAGAGTTCATATGTGAATTAAACCATAATGAACTATGAATTGATGATAAATGAGCATAATGATCCTGTCATGAATAAAAAGAATAATTTTGGTAGTTTTAGTATAAAGAGCATAATGGACTTAATTGATGGATGATTGTGCCTTTAATATGAAATTAAGGTTAAATGTTGTTAAAAGATAACCTTAATATCTTTTGTGAAGAATAGATGAGATAATTAGGGTTTGTGAGTAATTGTACAAAATTAAGGTTTAAAAGAGTAAAAATAAAGAGGAGCCCTAATTGCAATGGAAACCCTAAAAGTGGAGTAGAAACCCTAGGAAGCGAGCTAGGTTTAATAGATCTTGATGGCATGATCAATGATTGGAAAATTGTATGCATATTTCAGGATCTCATAATGTGCTTGCTTGCCTATTTGAAATTCTGGATTGATTGGATTATTTTGTCTCAAATCAGCCTGACATGTATGTGGTTACGCTTATGGATAATCACTTTAGTTTCATGGTGATTCCTTATTGTTTTATCGGTTGCCTAAAAATAACTGCTTGGATGACTTTTATTTCATGCAACTATAAAGTAACTATGACTATCACCATAAATATGCATACATGACTGGCTCAGATCGTGGTCCTCCTAAATGGCTTTGCTATTGATGAAAATGGTAACATGGTAAAGGGTCTACTTGTTAAGTGGGACCATTAGGTTATTAAGAGTTAGGGATTGGGCTACCTATGGGTAGTGCCATGCGACTCTTTAGCACACCATGAGTTAGGGATTGGGCTACCTATGGGTAGTACCATGCGACTCAACCATAGATATTGATCTACCTTTTAGGTAGGATCATGTGGGGTTTAATGGGGATCTCCCATGAGGAAGGTAGCATCCAGGTCCACTGCAGGGACAGCGTAGAGGCTAGGGTATGTATGGATTGAGCATTTATGCTTAAAATGTAAAGTTGTTTGTTAAATCATAATTGACTGCAATATGTTGTTACAGTTAGTTGCACAATTATTGTTTCCCCTACATACCATCATAATTCATTGATGCAGACTGATATTTTGTTTGTCGACATTTTAGGTACAAGCAAAAAGAACAAATAGCAAAGTGACATATGTGGAATTAAATGAGAATTAAAGTGCAAAGGAGGATTAGTTAGAATAGACTCTGGATGTGGATAGAAGTAGATGTCCAAGTTTTTGAAAAAGTTATGTGAAGTTTATTTTTATTACAACCTTTCAGTTTAGTTTAGTAGAATTTGATAACTATTATAGATTATTTGTCGAACCTTTGATCCAGAAATCGGGATAACGACTCTGACCTCTTGGTCTCCCTTAATTGGGGGTTACTGGGAGCTGGGATCATTATAGAAACCAAGTCCTTTTCCAATGGGAATCTGATTCCTTCATTAAGGAGCAAGTTCCTATCTCTCTTAATTATTGTTTTGATATTCTTTATTCTTTAGATATTCAGATTTTGAAAATTACCTCTTTTATTCTCTTAGTACTTTCCCTTTAATCCATTGGCACGAAATTTCTATTTTCTTTTAGTAGAAATTACCTCCTTTTAAACAATACCACAAAATTCAATAATTATACATCACATTATCCTCTTTTTTGTATTAATGGTATTTTATCTTTCTTTTTCTCCATTGGGGCTCCTTGGACCCCAAGAAACTCTAATATTTAGAAAAACAATTTAGTGGATACTTATTATCCTTCTAGATGCATCTATGTCCATTATTTATCATTATCTAGTTTATTTCTTTATTAAAAATTTTCTTTTCAAGGATTTCTCTTTATCTTTCTTTTTATTTTCCTCATTGCCATTCATTTTAACATTAGGAATCCTTTGGATACAAAAATCCAACAAGGATAACTCAATTATACCTCTTTCCACTTATTTTCCACATTTTATCATTGTTTTCAATTTCTTTCTTAATAAAGAAATATTTAATTGATCTTTTCTTTTCTTGTTGCATTATATTTGCAATGTTGGAGTCCTTGGAACCTAAGGAAGCCGAGAGGCACGAAATCCAACCTTGGATTATATTCTTTTGCCTTCTAGAGGTTTCTACATCTTCCTTTTCTCCATTTCTTATTAATAATGGAATTTCTTTTGTCTTATCCTTGTTATTGGGCCCAATAGCCAATAAAGCCCACAAAACAACCAAAAAGGCTATTGTAAACGAAATCCTTTTATTCAAAACAAATTATATCATTATTTGTTCAAATATCTTTAGTAGGAGAAATTACATTTCTCACCAAAAGAACCCAAAAATTGGGGTTGTAAAAAGTGTAGTGATTTTAGATATAAGAATCACAATCACCAACTTCACTATGAAAGATTATGATTACCACCAATGATGATTTCTATGTGTCACTCTCAAGGTGGGTTTGTCTGATACACTATTCCCTAACATATATATATGTGTTTGGTTTGATATGGCCATATCATGATTAATGAGATTTTGTCATCAACCAACCCACACTCTAGTCTTATGTGTTATTGGTGTCTATCGACCTTACAGACTAACAACCAACTAGAGACATAATTAGAATATACATACTCTTAGCATTTGTATGATCTCATTCTTCCAAGTCACGTACTTGAATACATGTGTCATTCAGTATCATCATTCTTTAGACATTCATACTGTTTAATCATTATCTCATAACTAAATGAAATAGTGTAAATTACAAGCTTGTCTTTGTGAGTATTAACCAAATGCTTTTTGGTATATGCCATGTCAATCATCACATCATTTCATATGTGGGAATACCTTACCAATAGAGATAACTAAAAACAAAATGATAAAAAGATGCACAATAATATGAATGATAATGATCTCATTCCATACTCGCACAAGATTGAATTTGATAATGTCCTCATTATCAAAACACAAACCTAGAGAAAGAATAAGTGTACCATGTACTCAAGCATCAGAGAGAAAGAAGATTCCTGACAAAAATTGTGGATCTAGTGGATAGAAAGTTTTGTTAGGTTGAGGTTGATCCAGTGATGACTATAGATAGCTAACCAAGATGCCAACTTTCCAATAATAATCACTTAGAGGTTGTTGAGAGTGCTCAATGTGTGACATACTATGGTCAAAGTCCTCCTGGTTGATTAACAAGAGACAAACATTACTATAAATCACTTGTTAGTGCGTGAAGATCTTATCCTGATTAGAAATACCCTCTATTTCTATGATCCAATATGAGTCATGCTGAACAATTGTTGATATTGGCCTATATGGATATATGGACCACGTTGTATATGCTCTAAAAAGAATAGGGACTCTCCATTGGCTAAGAAAGGGTGGAGGTGGATATGCCATGGACTGGTTGAGTGTGATGCAAAGGCTCCTTCAAGACCTCATTGTCGTAGATGCTACTTCCATGACCTCCTCTACTTCATAATTTGTGATTGGATCGTAGATGTCCCGTTTCACATCAAAATCAAAGAAGCAAATTTAATCTTGATGGGTAAGGTCAAATTTGTGATTTGATAGATGTTTCTGGTCTATCTTGGAGATAATAGATAAATGTCCTCCATGCTTATAGAAGATCTTTGCATTGTTACCAGATATATGTCCTCCATGCTTAGGGAAGATCTTTGCTTTGTTTGTAGATATATGTCTTCCATGCTTAGGGAAGATCTTTTTCATTCTGTAAGTGCATAAAATCTAGGTTCCCCTTTGACTCAACTAGCCAAAGGTCGGAGAGATCGAGGTTGATACACATGGAGATATAGGTGATGAGATCACCAAAATGTATTAACGGCTTTGACTTATCACTCTTTTATACCTGGTATGCATCTTTGAAGAACAATCTTCCTAGGTTGACCTTTGATGTAACCCTATTTTAGGACTTGATCTTGTGTTTTCTTGCACTTTAATCATATTTAGACATGTTATATTGCAAGTTGTTTCCCATAATAAATGATTCAGTTTCAGATGTACTTATGGTTGTTCTTTGTGGTTCAGGTATTTTAACCATGTCTTGGATGGAGAGGAGAAAGAATGGATGATCCTAGGGTTTTAACACTCTGGGATGAGCCATAGACCATATTCCAACCTTCCACAGATGGTAAAAGATCAATTCAAGGTAAAGAATAGCTAAAAGAAGGACTTTAGAACTAAAAAACATAGTTGGGCCCTCAAAATAGTCCATGGTAAAATTCCATGAGCATGTTGAGAATGTTGGGAAATACATGATCAAAGTAGATAGCAAAAACAAATTTTTTTTATCTATCCAAATTTTCGAGAACAGCAAGATCGTATCTACAAGTATATAATGAGAAGGATGGTTTAACGAGTTCATACCTGGTCCTAGAGCAAGTCCAGCAAATATAACTCATTTTAGTATTGCAACTCTCCTAGTTGAACTTGGATGATGTTTGTGCAGCTCCTGGTCTTAACCACATACAGAAGACTCAGACGACATATACATCAACTCCTCCATGGACTATAGGATGATGTTGTCCTCTTACGATGACAAAGTCCACATCGCCTCTATAGTGGTCCACACGAACAACTTAGAACCACTGTTGTTCTAGTAGAATAGATAAGGAGGAGTCATCCCCTTTTGTTAGTGTACTAGTCACCAACTTGCTCTCCCACAACTATTCCCAATTGTTGTTTCCCTATATGTATCCCCCTAGTCGGGTAGGACTTGCTTGGTCTCTTTTGGTATCACAACCAAAGAAGACAACAATTGGCAAAATAGATGAATCTCAATTGTGTGTTTTTTGAGAACCCCCCCAGTACCCCTCTATTAAAAGGATGGATTAGGGTATGAGTTCCTAGTTTGTGTGAGAATAAAAGCATCTCAAATATTCATGAATTAATCACCTTATGGTAGGTGAATCGATGAGTCTAGAGAACTAGTCTATTGGGGAGTGAGCCAATCAGTTCATTCAATGAACCGATCACTTCACATATTTCCCAAATTGCATTTGAGTTGCCAATTCGTTTCCAATTAATGCCCAACATTAATTCCTTATACCAATCAAATTGCACAAGTAGAACGATCAACTTTTCTCATGAATCAAGAAAACCACCAAAAGCTTCAGTTGGCTTGACTGAGCCGGTTGGTTCAATAGGTGAACCGGTCATCTCACCAACCCTGAGCCAATCAGTTCACTCACTGAGATGGTCGGTTGGTTCCGTAACTCATGCAAATTTTAGTCAATTCAATTTCTAATCAATCTGATACTCTAACTCATTAGTTCAACACTTGAACTTTATGATTTGGAGTCCAGTCAGTTAATTGGTTGTTTAATAGGGTACCTAAACATCTTTAGTAAACAACTTAAACATCATTCATGGATAAACTCCTATTCCAAGTGAGTTCCTATGTGTGTGATCCTATCGGTCCGATATTACGTCGGAAGGGAATGTCCATAACTAATTTATGACATCACAAGAAAAGAGTGGTGCCTAGTCACACATCATTGCTACCCAATTAATTGGAAAGTTGGAGAACAACTTCAACAACAATATATGATAGGTGTTACAAGGATTGTATAATCCTTTGTCTCTGATATCTAGATTGAACTCAAGGCATGGAATCATCACCCTTTCAATGTTCAACCCATGTTCCTTGAACTAGAGCAGACTGTCTAAGATATATGTGTCCTCAATATTATATATTGATTCACATGTGCATGTGCATGATTTTCTCAGTCTCGCTTATCAAGTGGAAAGGATATCATACTCATGTAGGAGGTACAAATCCCATCTAAATCACTCATAGTTATCCCATGTATCAAAGTGAATCCATTCATCACCTTTCACTGAACGACATGTGATGTGTGTAGTGCCTTAAGGACTAAGAAGTACAATTACCACCTTCACTATGAGAGATGACTGTGACCACCAATGATGGTTTCCATGTTTCATACTTAAGGTGGGTCTGTCTGATACACTATTCCCTTACACATATCTATGTGCTTGGTTTGATATCACATATTAGGAATGATGAGATTCTATCATCAACCAACACACACTCTAGTGTTCTGTGTTATTATTGTCTATATGTCTTCCACATCAACATATGACTAGGGACATAGTAAAAATGTACATACTCTTAACGTCCATATGATCTCATTTTTCAAGACACATACTTGAAAACATATGTCACGTATTGTCATTCCCTAGAAATTCATTATGTTTCCTCATTATCCCACAACTATGTGAAATAGATGGAATTGGAAGATTGCCTTTATGATTATTAGTCAAATCCTTTATTTGATATGTCATCACAGTCACCATATTTGGGCTCTCTGGGCGTACATATCAATAGACTCCCACTTGACTTATAGACAATCACCCACAAATCTTATCCTATGTGACTAAAACATGTATATCATGTTTCTTCTGTGCGATTTATAATCTAGCGTGTTGGGAACACTTTGCTAAGGTTAGCATATTGCATATTTCTTGTCTCTTAATTGTACGATTCCTTATATGATATGGAACTTGTCTTAATATTTTAGCTGATATTCCATTCATAAAAAGTATCTCCATTGTTTTCATCAGTGGTTGGAACATCCTTAAGTTCATTATATGAACTTCTATATTCATACAATATCTACTCCTATGTTTTCAACACAAGGATACTCAACTTCTATTGTAGAATTTAAAATTATAGTTTGTTAGTTCTGAATTCTTCCAACTAATAACTCTTCTCTAAGATTAAACACACACTTTTATATGGAAATCATTCTTCTATCATTTTAGAAGCTTGCATCGATGTAACCGTTTACATCCCACTCTTCCTAGTTACCATATTGCATCAAATAATTCTTTAGTTCTTCTAGAGTACTATTGGATCTTGTTAATGGCACTCCAATGACCTTCATTGGTTATGACTAATATCTTCTTGTCATGTCCAATACATACAAGATTATCGGATGAGCACACTATATTGCAGATAGATCCAACTTTGAATGCATATGGCATATTTTCCATTCTTTGCAAGACATGGATTATTGGATTCTTGAGAAACTAATCTCATCTCATGGATAGGCTTTCTTACTGAATCCTTTAAACTGAACTCTTTTAAGAATTTTTCCAATACATGTGCTCTTATTTAGGTTAAGAAACTTTCCAGATCCTATATTTATATACCTCAATTACCAACATAGTATGTTTCACATAATCCTTCATTCTGAAGGTTATTTCCTTGCCAAATTTCAATACTTAATATTTAAATACCATTCCTCATCACATGAGGAATGTATATATATATACATATATGCTCCCACTAAATCTTTGTATTCATATTTTTTGTCTTTTATTTGACTCAAGTCAAACTATTTGACTATCTTGTCAAATCAAAGACTCTATTTCTGAGATGCTTATTTTATTCTAAATGTTGTATCTTATATAATTTATTTGCATTAATTGAGTTATAAAATCACTCACTCTTAACATGATGCAATTAACAAGCATATTTGATTGGTAAAGGGATTCTACCATATTCAACATTTGAGTTGATTTGAAAACCTTTTAACCAATACATCCTTTCATGTCATCCATGTTGGTATCCCATATGAAAACTCAACTATATCCTTTTATGTTTTACCCCGTTAGGTGATACCATCAAGGTCATACCTTACAGGTGTTCATGGATTCCTTTCTGGATATAATGGTCTAAGACATTACTAAGACTTTGGTCCCACAAATTGTTGGCTCATTATCTTATAACAAACTCAAAACTCATCTAAGTCAAAGGATTCACAATCTTTTAATACCAGATGTGTTCTGTCAGAACATAAGAGTTTTGTGTTACTTTAAAGAGTTTGAGATTCTACAACCACTTGCGACTCTTATGTTCTGTTTGTACCCTTTTTGGTTCAAATGTTTTCTTGTTGACCTTGAGCTTTTTCAAATTGTACTTTACTCCCATTGATTCTTTTTGGAATTCATCTATCCCATCAACAAACACCTTTTCTATTGAATCGAGACAAATAGTGTTCAAAAAACATTTATTTGATTGAATCACTTCCAATAAAGCTCTTCTCTTGTACAAGTTTCAATCATTAGGACATATTGAGACATTCACATGACATATCTCATATGTTGACCATCAAACCCTTTTGATGGTACCTTTTTCTACAACTAAGCATATTCTTTTAAGAATGAAGAAGATTTAGATTAAATGATAATCACATCAAGTTGTGATTCCTTCTTTCTAACACATCATCATATTTTAGGTGGAGCATATTGTGATACACTGTCGTATAATCTCCAGAAGGTACTCAAACTATTTCTATGAAGTATTTCAATATTTGATCATGTCAAAGTATCTCAATACTTTTAAGAAAGTTTGTGTACTTTGTACATGTAATCTTCTTGAAGACTTCAAGAGATTTGTACTTTACTACATGCGTGTCTTTATATCATCAATAAATATTATGAAGTACAACAAGCTATTTGTAGCATTTATTCCAAAGGTCTTTGCACATCAAAATGTACATGTCCTTGTTGAATTCTTATTATCCCATTAGACCTAGAGAGAGGGGTTATCATATTACTTATATATAAAAGTTACATGTATCTTATTGGTTCAATAACCAAAAGGAGTCTAGATAAACATCAATATGGATTTGTAGAGGTGCATTTCTCATATGTGTGTTCTTCATGACATTGCTATTGATACATATTATTTGTGTTATGAACTATAATATGTGTAGATATTAACGTTGTAAACATTCTTCCTTTTGATCTATGATCATAAGACGTATAGGGCATTTCCATACAAGGTCATATATTTGAAATAGAAGTATTAACAACTCTTTATTTATGACCATCCTTGTCCATACAAGATGCATAAATAAAATGTTTCTATTATTGACATTATAAAATAGCAGTTCAACTAACTCTATTACATGCCCTATGGGCTAAGAGAAAATCTAGATGAAGATTGAAGTTATAGAAACTCTTGATTGTCACAGTCCATATTTGTCCTTTCATAAAGGCTTTACTTCTTGTCAGCTCATGCACATCATCATATGTTAGATCCACATCCAGTATCATATACCTGTGATGTAGAAGTAATTTAGAATTATTTGATAATGTATATACCTAAAGTAGAGGCCTCTTCCTCTTCCTTCTTATTTAGTTCTTCTAGGAAGAGAGGTCAATTCCTTTTCCAACATCCAATCTGGTGATAGTGAAATTTGCCTCCCTTCTTTACTCCTCCTTTTGCCTTGAGATCTGAAGATTTGGGCTTCTAGATAGCTTTAAAACTCTTATTAGAATTGCCCTTACCTTTGGACTTTCCCTTTGACAGACTTGAGCTTTTCTTTCTTCATTTGTGTCTCAGATGTTCTCCGCATGCCTAACAACTCTATCAATGTCTTGTCAAAGTCATTTATGTCGTAGTTCATGACAAGTTGACTGTATGATTCTGGAAAAGACTACAAAATCACATAAGTGCCCAACTCTTGACCCAAGGGGAATGAAGTCTAGACAAGTTCTCCGCATACCCAATGAGCGTGAGGACATGAGGACCTACTAGATCTATTCATCATTAACACATGGTTCATACGTTCTTGATATTGTAGGTCCAAATTAGGGTTTTGGTCAAACCTAGGTCAATGTGATGTTAGGATGGTGTCTAGTATTTTTAGTCCGATCTATATGTCATTAAAAAGGTCTGGTATGATTTTCATGTTTTTCTGATAATAGGTCCATTTTCTAGAATTGAAATGAGGTTACAAACATGGAGTTGGGTTTTAATGAGAAATGTCTTATTATTTTTACATAATAGTCAGATATGAGTTCATATTTGGTTTCCACATTATACTAGGGTTCAGTAATATTTTTATTAGATTTAATTTCCATGATATGCTAATTATACCAATAATATGATCTCAAACAGAAGCATTATCATCTACATTAAATATCATCATTAGTTGTGCTTTAAAAGTCTGATCGAAGGATTCAGTAATGTAGAGAACATTTTTCTGAGTCTAGGGGCATTTTTGGGGGATTTATTGGATAAGTGGGCTATTTTCTAACCATTTTCTAAACTGGTGTCATTTTCTGGAATAAAAGAAAGTATTTACCTTGTATGGAATTTTCTGTGGCTGTTGGATCTTGCTCCTTGGGGTATCGATCTCTGCCATGTGTACTCAAAGTGGGGCGTGCAACCTACCCTTGAACCGCAGTTCACTCCTTCTTTGCATTGTGTATGCCAGCCAAGATGTAGCTGAACCGGTCTGTTCCAGTCTTCTTTCTCGCACACGACTGGAGAAAGACTCCTATGCATTTGTGCATTGTCGCCATCACGAGGTTCTATCCCAGTGATAGATGTGCACCAATTGGGATCTCTTTAACCAAAGCTAAGGCTTCACACTCCTTCAACCGTCCATGCCCAGTTTGAGCGGTGGGGACACGAGGTCCCTCTATTGACCTGGAGCTCTCGGCCTGTTCCTCTCTCAGTGACAACGGAGCTAGGTGGAAGGCAATTGGGGTTATCCTCTCCTCGCATCCTTCGTCTCCAGTTTCCCATTGAGGATGGTCACATGTCTTCTGCAAAATGGATGGTGCCTCCAAAACATGGTAGGGTTGCTCGTAGCTCTCCCCCAAAGACCTGACCTTAATCTACAGGTTGTAGGGCTCGTTGGCCATCATTACCCACAAAACTGAGAAATTAACAGTGTTGTAGAATTCAAAAGGGACATGTGATCATTTTTTCCTGGTCACTACAAAATGCAGTGGAGAAAGAAGGAATGGATGGGGATTTGATCTCTCTGATTCTCTCAAATGGAGATGGTGCTAGGGACAGACTTTGGTTTTCTCCTGATACGCACCTCATGCTCCTAACTAGGGTTTGTTGGGATTATGAGAGTGCAGTGGTGAGGATTTCTCAGTTACAAACTCCCCTTGATCCATAGTTTGTGCACAACCCAGTGGAGATGAGTATCGTCTTGGTCAGACCCTTCTGATCTGCAATGATCGGAGGTAAGGGATGACCTCCCTACCAAATGATCTTCATCAAAGAGCTTAAAATCATCCACACCTATTAGTTGAGGGCCGCTCCCAATAGACATGCCAGTGTGACATCAAACATTCACAACCTAACTAATAAATGAACAAAAGACCAAAGTCCAATAACATTTATATCATTAATGTCCTCATCTACAAATAGTTATATCTACTTGTAGCAGTCCTCAAATATTTTGAAGTTTTAGACATAGGCTCATAATATCCTAAAGCATCTCCTACTAATGTTTGGTACACAAACTTCATTATTTGGACATGCAAATGAATTATTCAAAGAACCTTATAATTTGGTGTATAGACCTTGAATTCAATTTTAATAATCATCAAATTTTGATCATACATGTCCATAAACATGTGTTATTATACTAACATACCTCAAGGCTCATTAATTGGCTACTTGAGTTTTTTGTGACTACTAATTATAACGTTAGCCTCATAAGTACCCAAGCTCACTAATAAAAGTTATTCATCATAATTGAACTCCACTTGGTCTGGTAATCATCAATTGCATATCTAGTTATATTGGGGTAAAAGAGCTAGTAATTAAATAACCCATTCTCAATTTGGGATCAATCATCTAAATGACACACATGGTTTTAAAATACTATATTTGTGACAAAGTGAGTTTTTCTGGCTTAATCCGAGGACGGAAGTTCTTTTAAGGTGTGTAGGATGTGATGGAGTGGAATTTTAGAATCCCTATATGTCCAATGACATAAGTGAAGTTATGCATGTTGAGTTGTTTGGGAGTCCTAAGTGTCGTAATTCTTGAGTGTCGATTGAAGTTGAAATCATCTTTATGATCCATAAGGTTATGCCCCTTTGAAGTACATAGTTGTTTTGTCAAATAACTCAATCTTAGAACTGATGGGATGTGGCTTGGGTGATGATAAAACTATGGTCCTCGTTTCATGATTAATTGAGGTTCCTAGTCAAAGTTATCTAAGTTTTGCATATGATGAAGAATTAGGTATATTCAGGTCTAAGGTTTTAATTATTCTTAGCCTTAAGCTTGACGTCGCCCTTGTCATGCGGCCTTGTGGCTAGAGAGCCACGGATCGGCCTAGCAGTGCCCCTAATCCTGTGCGTCTGATATGATCAGATGACTACAGGCATACATCCAGGCAGTCCACGACACATCTAACCTTCATCCTTCATAAAAGAGATCGAGGGTCAGACGTGGGATGGCTGCGGTCTCACTCACGAAGCCACGATCACTATCGACGTGTGTCTAGGGAACGTGCTGTTAGTTTTCTCGCCTCCTGGATGGCTTGATAACCTCTTAGTGGGCGAGTAACTAGAGAGAACTAATCTAGACATCACTGTGACCTCTTCATCTGCCGTAATACAGTTGGATCAAGAGGAGCTCTAGCGAGCCTGAGCTCCAGTGTCTACCGAGGTCGGGGTGAGGCCAAAGCCTCACGGCGGCAGCGTGGGATTGCAATAGCTGTAGACGAAGCATAGAGGAGCACCACCGAGCCAAGCTCCATTGATTGCTGATGCTCCTTGCACAGCCGTACCAGCGATCGTGATGCAGGGAGCCGCACAGACGTCGCTCACGTCAAGTGCGAGATCAAGGATCACTATCCGAAGAAGGAGCCCTCCTGCCAAAATCAAGGATGTAGTTGTCCGGCATGAAGCAGAGATCAGTTACGAGGAGGTCTCGCTTGCTTGGTCATCGGAGGTCCAAGCACGACGGCAATCGCTGGAGGAAGGAGACCATAGCAGCAGTGCTTTGGGCAGATCAACCGCTTCAGTGGAGGTAGTCTGTGAGAGAGAGCGGACGCACACTTAGCGGGAAGGCAAGGAAGAGGAGGACTTGCGAAGGCAGCTGCAGAGGAGCTCCATGGAGCCCTAGCCCAACGATTGCTGGAGAATGCCCTCAAAGAGGCAGTCGTTCACGCACGGGAAACAGAGTCCCGCTCGGGACCCAGACACGAGAGAAAGAAGAAGGGAACTGAACCGGCCCAATATAGGAGTTAGACCAGACCGGCCCAGCCTGAGCCAGCCTTGAACCGGGACACATCCAAGCCCTGAGCCGTGCCCCCCAGCTCCACAAGGCGCATGCCTATTGGTCAGAAAAGGTAATTTCCTTGATAATGTCCAGATCTTGTAAAATTCATAGGAATTAGCTTGATGCTCAGAAAAATACAAACAAGGTACCAAAATTCTCAGGAAAATGTGTAGAACAACTTGGAACCTTTAGATCAGTCTTTTGATGCTTAAATATTGGAAATATCATGTAAGAAGTGTAATTCTTGTTTAATGGATAATAATTAGCAAACGATGACGTAAAATTATGGAAAAATATCAGTAACTCCATAATAATGTTTATAATCCATCTAATATTAGTGATCATGATGTTTATGCACGAAATCATGTAATTTGTTTAGAATGTCTATCTAGGGCTAATAACCCTAAATAAAATGTGGAAAATACATACATTCTCATAAAATCCTGGAAATCACAGAGTAAGCTCATATCAGTAATTGGAAGATAATATGTAGATCTGAGATCAGTCTTGTACACAGAATTCATGTTATATGAAGATGACCCTTAATATATGAGATGAAATCCTAATTTGTACAATACATGTAACCTAGGTTTAATATGTATAAAGAATGATACAGAACATGATATTCAGATTATGTATCCTAATCTGGAACATAACATCAGTAACATAAATCCTACATAAGGATGAAGATAAGACAAGAAATAATGTATATAACATAATGAGATAAGCAAACCCTAATAGGAACACGCTTAGGGTTAAGATGAGATGTATAAGATGAGCACCTGATGATAGTATATGGTCTTGTCTTGATCAGGTTTGACCAAGTTATAGTTGACATGAGGATATATCTGATATCAAGAATATGTGATGATTAGGTTTCTCTTTGGAAGGTACGCTATTACCTCTTACTTGGCTTATTATACAATATGCTTATGTTATATGAGTAGTAAAATACTTGGCATATGGTAATGATTGAAATGATTGTTCTGGTATGATATGTTGCATGATTTTCCATACTTATTGCTATGAACACATGAAACATAATATATTTGTTCCATTATATGAAAGCACTAACTCTTTGGTAGTGTGCTTGGAAGTGACCTAACTCTTTGGTAGTGGTCACATTGTACATATGACCTAACTCTTTGGTAGTGGTCTGACCTAACTCTTTGGTAGTGGTCACCTTGTACAAATGATCTAACTCTTTGGTAGTGATCATAAAGGCCTGGTATATAATGGAAAATAAGCTTAAAATATGTGTTCTCTTTTGTTAATGAATATCTTTGTGCAAGTATATGCTTTTCTTATATTCTTTTGTTACTGCCAAGTATTAGTTTTATCTTATTGCCAAGATATGATGAGAGGTAAATAAAAGACACGTAGGCGTACTCAGTACAATATTCATGAAATATTGTGCTGACGTGTACCGCATGTAATCTTTTGTTTAGGTTGTGGTTTTGCTCTTGAAGATCCCGGATAGTTGAGAGTTGTATAGCGAGCTGATGTACAGGTGGACCTGTTGTCTTAAGATCCTGTTGTTTAGATGTAGTACATGTATATGTATAGTTTGTTGTTCAATATGTAATACCAAATGTTGTAACAATTCATGTTGTAATTATATGTTGAATGGTGAACATGTGTGTATGGTTTTATTATTGTTCATGTACATGTACTACTGTGTTTCCTTCTGACTTCCTCTGATTTTCTTCTTCTTAGCCTAGTGTGGGATGTTTAAATTGGAATGCTCGCTGAGGTGAGGGTTTCAATTTGGACGTCACACATCAGATTAAGTTTTAGAAAATCTGGGGATGTCACAGGTGGTATCAGAGCATGAACAATAGCAAAGCCTGACATTTGCTCATCATGCAACTCAAAACTAAGAAACATTGAACCTTAATAAAATCTAGGGTTACATTAGTCATCTTTTAGAGACTAGATCTGACCTAGCCTCTAGGTTAGCACCTAGATGTCCGAGAACTAGGTCTAGACTGGTGCTTGTTGAGTAGCAAGTCCTGAGATGTCGTTCTTTCCTTGTAGTGCAGCGGTATGGGACGTTGCACTATTTGGAAATGACGTGCATCAAGGGAAGAGAAACCCTAGACATATTGCGCACGTTGTCTAGAGTAGCTACACTAGTCTACCCCTTGTTCTCACCCTTTTCACTAGTTTTCATGACACTGTACTCTCTACTATGTGTGGGGCACTCGTTTCTGGATTTGGTTTTTGATTCCAATCGGATCGAACCTTGGTAGTTTTCTCTGACGCTGGTTTTATCGGCGAAAAACTATATAATATTTTATTATGTATATGTATTACAAAAATGTGTCCCCACACATGTACGAGTAGGAGGTGGTCATGCAACCTAAGTGAAAGTGAATGACATCAGTCTAGAAGAGAGTGTAGTTCTAGATTAGATGTCTAGAGCCTTGTTTGGTATATGTGATAGATGGAGTAGATAGAATAAGTTTGATGATACGATGTAAGTCTTATATAGAGGATATAAGACAGTTTATGATGATATATGTTTGTCTTTGAGGACTTAAGTTCAGTTTTGAGGATTTGAGATAAGTGTTTATGGTGCAAGTAACTAGGCTTTTATGAGATAAGCTAAGTTAAGACTAAGTTGTGAGTCATCATGAGCCTCAATCTCTTTTACGAAGGAGGACCTCTAGTGTTAGGACCAGTTTCGGGGTTAACTCCAGAGAGAGTGAGACCCATTGGGAGAAGGTTAGAGAACCTAAACTCCAAGATATGAGAAATATGAGAAATGTGATATGTCCTAAACTAGAATACTCCTGAGTGATTGAGATGAGTTGCTTTATGCACGATTCCTATAGTCTTGCTGAACCCTAGATGTCCTTGGGAAGACCAAACCCTAGAGATAGAGAGAGGCTGGTTATATATGTGCATGTATATGAGTGCCTACCATCTGGGTGAGGGAGAGAGCCCAAGACCCTGGAGGAGGTAGCTATGTTAGTTTCTGTGAAGCCTCATGCTCGGGTTGGTGGGTTCCCACATAGGAATCTAGTGGTGTATATAAGAGAGTTTTAGGTATGCATGTTTCATAGATAGAGATCTATGATGAGTATGTCATAACATGTTTTGGTTGGTGCTTATGTGCCTAGAGCTTGTAAAGCTATCACTAGTGCCAATGAGGTAATCTGATAACCCTAGATCAGAGAGGAAAGATAAAGAATATGCATATGAGATACTCATAGAGTTGAGTTAGCTCAGAGAGACTGAGCCTGTAACTACCCTCATGATACGAGTTAGGAGAACCTCAATTGGACTAGATGAAGTTTTGATATATGTTTAATTAGCCAATGACATAAGTTTGTTAGCACAACCATGATATAATATATGTAAAGATGTGATCTAATATCAAGAGGTGATATATGGCATGATGGAAACTTCGGGATGCTTTAATAAATATGAATGCATAAATGGTTAACCATCTACATGAATAATGATGTTAATGTGAAATTGTTGGCTAAGCTTATGAAGAAATCACTAGTAATGTTGAAATTTAGTATGAACAATGAAATAAGATCATATTAATGAAGCATGTTAAATGATGTGTTAATCTTAATGATTAATAAAGATGGAAAATATAGTTTGAAGGTTAGCACAACATAACATGTATGACACCTTGATATGATCTAGATGGATGATGTGAGTTAATGATAGTTAACTCCCTCTTAAAAGGCATATGCCAATGATGAACATGTTCTAACAATGAGCTAAATAAAATGTTGATGACACCTTGATGTACGAGTTAACCTTAGTTAACTCCTTTAGAACATGGTAATATGAAGTTGAATAATAATGCATGGCTAAAGATAAAGATGCAACCCTAACATATGAGATACGTCATGGTATAACCTAAGCTTCTAAACCCTTGTTTCAGCCTTCTAAGGAGTGAGGTTTCACCCTTGATGCTTTTGAAACCTCCTAATAGTGCTTTGGATACATGGTTCTAGGTAACCTTTGCGGATATATTACACATAAAATGGTGCCTACAAGTGGATGAGAGTAAGATAAGGTTTTCCCTGGAAGTACGAGTATGGTTTTCTTTCGAGGACGAAAGTTCTTTTAAGATGTATATGATGTGACAAAGTGAGTTTTTCTGGCTTAATCCGAGGACGGAAGTTCTTTTAAGGTGTGTAGGATGTGATGGAGTGGAATTTTAGAATCCCTATATGTCCAATGACATAAGTGAAGTTATGCATGTTGAGTTGTTTGGGAGTCCTAAGTGTCTTAATTCTTGAGTGTCGATTGAAGTTGACATCATCTTTATGATCCATAAGGTTATGCCCTTTTGAAGTACATAGTTGTTTTGTCAAATAACTCAATCTTAGAACTGATGGGATGTGGCTTGGGTGATGATAAAACTATGGTCCTCGTTTCATGATTAATTGAGGTTCCTAGTCAAAGTTATCTAAGTTTTGCATATGATGAAGAATTAGGTATATTCAGGTCTAAGGTTTTAATTATTCTTAGCCTTAAGCTTGACGTCGCCCTTGTCATGCGGCCTTGTGGCTAGCGAGCCACGGATCGGCCTAGCAGTGCCCCTAATCCTGTGCATCCGATATGATCAGATGACTACAGGCATACATCCAGGCAGTCCATGACACATCTAACCTTCATCCTTCATAAAAGAGATCGAGGGTCAGACGTGGGATGGTTGCTGTCTCACTCACGAAGCCACGATCACTATCGACGTGTGTCTAGGGAACGTGCTGTTAGTTTTCTCACCTCCTGGATGGCTTGATAACGTCTTAGTGGGCGAGTAACTAGAGAGAACTAATCTAGACATCACTGTGACCTCTTCATCTGTCGTAATACAGTTGGATCAAGAGGAGCTCTAGCGAGCCTGAGCTCCAGTGTCAACCGAGGTCGGGGTGAGGCCAAAGCCTCACGGCGGCAGCGTGGGATTGCAATAGCTGTAGACGAAGCATAGAGGAGCACCACCGAGCCAAGCTCCATTGATTGCAGATGCTCCTTGCACAGCCGTACCAGCGATCGTGATGCAGGGATCCGTACAGACGTCGCTCACGTCAAGTGCGAGATCAAGGATCACTATCCGAAGAAGGAGCCCTCCTGCCAAAATCAAGGATGTAGTTGTTCAGCATGAAGCAGAGATCAGGTAGGAGGAGGTCTCGCTTGCTTGGTCATCGGAGGTCCAAGCACGACGACACTCGCTGGAGGAAGGAGACCATAGCAGCAGTGCTTTGGGCAGATCAACCGCTTCAGCAGAGGTAGTCCGTGAGAGAGAGAGAGCGGACACACACTTAGCGGGAAGGCAAGGAAGAGGAGGACTTGTGAAGGCAGCTGCAGAGGAGCTCCATGGAGCCCTAGCCCAATGATTGCTGGAGAATGCCCTCAAAGAGGCAGTCGTTCACGCACGGGAAACAGAGTCCCGCTCGGGACCCAGACACGAGAGAAAGACGAAGGGGACTGAACCGGCCCAATATAGGAGTTAGACCGGACTGGCCCAGCCTGAGCCAGCCTTGAACCAGGACACATCCAAGCCCTGAGCCGCGCCCCCCAGCTCCACGTGGCGCAGGCCTATTGGTCAGAAAAGGTAATTTCCTTCATAATGTCCAGATCTTGTAAAATTCATAGGAATTAGCTCGAGGCTCAGAAAAATACAAACAAGGTACCAAAATTCTCAGGAAAATGCGTAGAACAACTTGGAACCTTTAGATCAGTCTTTTGATGCTTAAATATCGGAAATATCATGTAATACGTGTAATGCTTGTTTAATGGATAATAATTAGCAAACGATGACGTAAAATTATGGAAAAATATCAGTAACTCCATAATAATGTTTATAATCCATCTAATATCAGTGATCATGATGTTTATGCACGAAATCATGTAATTTGTTTAGAATGGCTATCTAGGGCTAATAACCCTAAATAAAATGTGGAAAATACATACATGCTCATAAAATCCTGGAAATCACAGAGTAAGCTCATATCAGTAATTGGAAGATAATATGTAGATCTGAGATCAGTCTTGTACACGGAATTCATGTTATATGAAGATGACCCTTAATATATGAGATGAAATCCTAATTTGTACAATACATGTAACCTAGGTTTAATATGTATAAAGAATGATACAGAACATGATATTCAGATTATGTATCCTAATCTGGAACATAACATCAGTAACATAAATCCTACATAAGGATGAAGATAAGACAAGAAATAATGTATATAACATAATGAGATAAGCAAACCCTAATAGGAACACGCTTAGGGTTAAGATGAGATGTATAAGATGAGAAACTGATGATAGTATATGGTCTTGTCTTGATCAGGTTTGACCAAGTTATAGTTGACATGAGGATATATCTGATATCAAGAATATGTGATGATTAGGTTTCTCTTTGGAAGGTACGCTATTACCTCTTACTTGGCTTATTATACAATATGCTTGTGTTATATGAGTAGTAAAATACTTGGCATATGGTATTGATTGAAATGATTGTTCTGGTATGATATGGTGCATGATTTTCCATACTTATTGCTATGAACACATGAAACATAATATATTTGTTCCATTATATGAAAGCACTAACTCTTTGGTAGTGTGCTTGGAAGTGACCTAACTCTTTGGTAGTGGTCACATTGTCCATATGACCTAACTCTTTGGTAGTGGTCTGACCTAACTCTTTGGTAGTGGTCACCTTGTACAAATGATCTAACTCTTTGGTAGTGATCATAAAGGCCTGGTATATAATGGAAAATAAGCTTAAAATATGTGTTCTCTTTTGTTAATGAATATCTTTGTGCAAGTATATGCTTTTCTTATATTCTTCTGTTACTGCCAAGTATTAGTTTTATCTTATTGCCAAGATATGATGAGAGGTAAATAAAATACACGTAGGCGTACTCAGTAAAATATTCATGAAATATTGTGCTGACGTGTACCGCATGTAATCTTTTGTTTAGGTTGTGGTTTTGCTCTTGAAGATCCAGGATAGTTGAGAGTTGTATAGCGAGCTGATGTACAGGTGGACATGTTGTCTTAAGATCCTGTTGTTTAGATGTAGTACATGTATATGTATAGTTTGCTGTTCAATATGTAATACCAAATGTTGTAACAATTCATGTTGTAATTATATGTTGAATGGTGAACATGTGTGTATGGTTTTATTATTGTTCATGTACATGTACTACTGTGTTTCCTTCTGACTTCCTCTGATTTTCTTCTTCTTAGCCTAGTGTGGGATGTTTAAATTGGAATGCTCGCTGAGGTGAGGGTTTCAATTTGGACGTCACACATCAGATTAAGTTTTAGAAAATCCGGGGATGTCACAATATTGGTTATCAGAGCCCTAAAATATGGGTTATCACATTCACCCCACATTATATGGAATTTCGTCCTCGAAATTCAATTGAACTTATACTCAAGGTGATACGAAGAATGTTAACTATATGAAGGTCACCACTTCTAGTTGTCAAAGTTCTCATATTTATATATGCATCCCAATTTGCAATCTTAGGATCTAGAGCTATGTAGACACCCCACCTTATATAGGTTGAAGCATGACATCCTTTTTCTTTTAAGGAATTAAAGAATCATTTCATGGCTTAGTCACAACATGACATTCTATTATTATAGGATTTACATACGTTATTACCCTAATAGTTAGGGATTTATTACTCATATAGAGTTGAGAAGAAATTTATAAGGGTTTCATCTTCCACCCCATGGAACCGTGCAAGGTGATATCAAGTTTCCACACCATTTTATACTAGTATTATCAAATTTTACCTCATTATTGTTGTTTATGATCAACATCCTACCAGGGTTTCAACATTAGAGGGGATTTGTCTTCATCTTTGATTTCATTACTTGAGGAGGGCTTACTTAAGATGAATAAATATTAGGGTTGCACCCTATTCTATGAGAGTGATCATTAACTAGAAGCATTGATCCTGAAGAGTTGGGGTTAGGATCTTTATTTTATGGTCATCTCATATATGATGCAAACATATCTTTACATCAAGCTCATGGATCAAATTGATATATTTCATGTATAATATGAAGAGTGACAGAGTATCTAAATTAAATTTATCACAATTTCAAACTTATATCTTTCATGTATGGTAGGGGGGTATAGAGTAGGTCAAGCTTATCTAAGTGACTTTACATACATAATCATCGCTATAGCTCAAGTGAGGTTTCTAGCATCATATATTTAGAAAGCGAAGAGGAGGGATCAACATATGTGAGTATCTTATGCACAAGGGATTTTACTCTAAGAACTAGCATTTCATATATCACCTCACTTGCAGCTAATGATGAGTTTCACAAACATATGTCACTCAAGCTAGGACCTAGCTCAAACAAAGGATCAACTTTCTCGTCTTGAATTTTTCTACCCATAAATCATTGTTTCAACCCAACTCACAAATCGAGGACTTAGATCATCATTATGAATCATGCATAATCACTCAACTCATTTATTCAGGAGTAATCTAGCTTAGGACATATCATTTTACATATATCTCATATATTAGAGGTTAGGTCCTTTGACCTTCTCCTAGTGCGTCTCACTCTCTCTAGAGTTCACCAAATATATTTTCCGAATGCTAGAATTCCTCCTTTGTAAATGGCTTGAGGATCATGCATATTCAATTGTATCTTAACGTTGGTTACCTTATGTAAGGAAAACATATATACTTTTATCACCTAGACTTATCTCACATTTTCAAAATTGGGATCAGAACTCATATACAGCTTAGATATATATAAAGAAACTTATATCATCAGAGATCAATCTTACATAGGATCATTCCTTTTTTTATATCATCTATCAATTTATCATATACTCTAACTATCATATATCTGATAAAGGCTCTAGACATCTAATCTAGGCTACTCTCTCTTCTAGACTTATGTCACTCCCTTTCACTTAGATTGCATGAAAACCTACTACTCTCTTGTGTGAGGGACACATTTTCATATTTACATATATACAATAAAATATTATATAATTTTTTTCCAAGAAAGAAAACATCAGATAAAACTATTGAGGCTCGAGCCGATTGGAAAAACAAAACCAAATCAGCAAAACTGAGTGTCCCACACATAGTAGATAGTCTGGTGCCATGTCACCTAGCGAAATGGTGATAACATGATGTAGACTAGTGTAGCTATCCAATACATATGAGCACTATATGGAAAGGGTTTCAGACACTTGTCTAAACCTAGTTCTTGAACATCTAGGTTCTAACCTAGAGGCTAAGTCAAACCTTATTCCTATATAACAACTTACTAAGTTTCTAAGGTTTCAAGTGAAAGGTTCAATTTATTTTTATGTTTCATGGTGAACAATTGTTAGGTGTAGCTATTGTTCATGCTTTGATACCAACTGTGATGTCCCTGGATTTTCACCTTCTCAATACCCCATGGAGATGAGAAGACAAAACCCAAAAATGTTAGACAATTGTTTCAGAGAGCGGTGCGGAAGTGACATACGCATACATGAACTTTCAAATAACATACACCGTAAAATTTCTCAACATTTAACATGTATATTAATACAAGATGACTTATTACAACATGAATTACATTTACATATTGAAAGAAGATTTACAAGTCTATGAACATGTATGCTAATCAGGATCTACACAATAGGTACAACCTAGACAACTTGCTAACATCCTATTCTTTTATCTCATGCTAGCTCTGAACCTAGAAAATACGAGAAACAAAAACATAAACATAAAGTTGGTATGTGGTAGTAAAAATGATATACTATGCTGGCATATTGGAAATAGTTCAAAAGAGAATAAAGAGAGGAAAACATTATTTAAAGGAGGAAAATTAGGTAAACCGAAGTTATTAATCATATTTCAAATGAACCTGCATTACTATGGTGGACATAACACAAACATAAATTATTTGGGCCCTATCCCCGCGTACCTTGTACCATTCGAGATCTCCCTGCGTACCTTGTACCATTAGGGAGGTGCTAGTCAACATTAATACTTTCTCTCTCTAATAGGGAGATTAATGAACACCATCAGTAACTACATTTCATTATTCATTCCCTTAATGTTCTTTAGTGTTCATGCAGAATTGGCAATACACATAGATATACATCCATCAATGTATTCAATTACATCCTAGCAGATACTTATAATTAACATCCAACAAAACTAGTCATATAATTATATCCATGTAACTGAGTTCAGATATTCTTTACACATCCATGATCATCTACAACTTTGTCCATGACCTGATTAATAACAATTATTCATCATTAACACATGGTTCATCCATTCTAGATATTGTAGGTCCAAATTTGGGTTTTGGTCAAACCTAGGTCAATGTGATGTTAGGATTGTGTCTAGTATTTTTAGTCTGATCTATTTGTCATTAAAAATGTCTGGTAAAATTTTCATATTTTTCTGATAACTAGACTATTTTCTAGAATTTAAATGAGGTTACAAACATGGAATTGGGTTTTAATGAGAAATGGCCTATTATTTTGACATAATAGTCAGATCTGAGTTCATATTTGGTTTCCACATCATACTACATTTCAGTAATATTTTTATCAGATTTAATTTCCATGATATGCTGATTATACCAATTATATGATCTCAAAAAGAAATATTATCATCTACATTAAATATCATCATTATTTTTGCTTTAAAAGCCTGATCTAAGGATTCAGTAATGTATAGAACATTTTTCTGAGTCTAGGGGTATTTTTGGGGGATTTATTGGACAATTGGGCTATTTTCTAAGCAGTTTCTAAGCCGGTGTCATTATCTGGAATAAAAAAAAGTATTTACCTTGTATGATATTTTCCGTGGGTGTTGGATCTTGCTCCTTGGGGTATCGATCTCTATCATGTGTACTCAAAGTGGGGTGTGTGGCCTGCCCTTGAATCGCGGTTCACTCCTTAATGGTACTGTGTATGCCGGCCAAGATGTAGCTGAACTGGTCTGTTCTAGTCTTCTTTCTCAGACACAACTGGAGAAAGACGCCTCTGCATCTGTGCGTTTTCGCTGTCACAAGGTCGAGTCCCAGTGAAAAATCTGCATCAACAAATAGCTCTTCAACCAAAGCTAATGCTTCACACACCTTCGATCGGCCATGTTGAGTCTGAGCGGTGGGGACACGAGGTCCCTCTATTGATCTGGATCTCTCGGCATGTTCCTCTCTCGGTGACAACGGAGCTAGGTGGAAGGCAATTGGGGTTATCCTCTTCTCACATCCTAGGGCTCCAGTTTGCCATTGAGGATGGTCACAGGTCTTCAGCAAAATGGATTGTGCTTCCAAATCATGGTAGGGTTTCTCCTGGCTCTCCCCCAAAGAACCGACCTTGATCTACATGTTGTAGGGCTCGTTGGCCATCCTTACATGCACAACTGAGAAATTGATAGTGTTGAAGGATTTGAAAGGGACCTGTGATCATTTTTTCCTGGTCACTACAAAATGTAGTGGAGAAAGAAGGAATGGATGAGGATTTGATATCTCTGATTCTCTCTAATGGAGATGGTGCTAGGGACAGACTTTGGTTTTCTCTTGATATGCCACCTCACGCTCTAATCAGGGTTTGTTGATATTCTGAGAGTGCGGTGGTGGGGATTTCTCGGTTATAGACTCACCTTGATCTGTAGTTTATGCGCTACCCAATGCAGATGAGTATCAGCTTGGTCTGACCCTTCTGATCCAGAATGATCGGAGATAAGGGATGACCTCCCTACCACAATATCTTCATGAAAGGGCTTAAAATCATCCACGCCTATTAGTTGAGGGCCTCTCCCAATAGACATGCCAGCGTAACATCAAATAGTCACATCCTAACTAATAAATGAACAAAAGAACAAAGTCCAATAACATTTATATCATTAATGTCCTCATCTACAAATAGTTATATCTACTTGTAGCAGTCCCCAACTATTTTGAAATTTTAGACATAGGCTCATAATATCCTAAAGAAGCTCCTGCTAATGTTTGTTACACAAACATCATTATTTAAACATGCAAATAAATTCTTCAAAGAACCTTATAATTTGGTGTACAAACCTTAATTCAATTCAAATTATCATCAAATCTTGATCCTACATATCCATAAACATGTGTTATGATACTAACATACCTCAAGGCTCATTAATTAGCTACTTGAGTTTGTTGTGACTACTAATTAGAACTTTTAGCCTCATAAGTACCCAAGCTCACTAATAAAAGTTATTCATCATAATTGAACTCAACTTGGTCTGGTATTCATCAATTGCATATCTAGTTATATTGGGGTAAAAGAGCTAGTAATTAAATAACAAATTCTCAATTTGGGATCAATCATCTAAATGACACACATGGTCTTAAAATACTGTATTGGTTATCAGAGACCTAAAATATGGGTTATCACAACCATGATACACATCCACCATCAAAACCACATTTAGGGTGACATGTAGAAATTGCATATATATATTATGATATATATATTAGTTTGGGATCATATGTGGATTTCGATCAAATATGCACATTAAGCAGTTTATGTATTTGCATCATATGAAATAAATAAACAATAAAACAAAAAATTTGATCACATCAATTATCCCAAAACATAGTAAATTGTCATGGCCCTGATACCACTATTGGGAAATACAAGAACAAAGTAGGCAGAAGAAACAAAAATGTTGTATATCCATATTACCCAAAACGTCAAGGTCGTGTCAACAACTATATATTGGGAATGATGTTTAATGAGTTCATACTTGGTCTTAGAGAATATCTAGTGACTATAACTCATTGTAGTAGTGCAACTCTTCTAGTTGTACTTGGAAGATGTCTGTGAAACTCTTGGTCTTCAACATAGACAACAAACTGAGATGGTGTCTCTCACAACTCCTCCACGGACTGCAGGCATATGTTGTCCTCCTAGCAATGGGCAAAGGCCACATCACCTCTATAGTATCCCATAAGGACCAGTTAGAACATCTCTCCTTCTAGTTGAATAGATAGGGAGGAGCCATTTCTCCTATTGGTGTACTAGTCACCAACTTTCTCTCCCACAGTTGTTCCCAGTTGTTCTCTCCCTCAATGTCCCTCCTTAGTCGTGTATGACTTTCTTCGACTCTTTTGGTTACCACAACCAAAGTGGAAAAGAATTGTCAGAGTAACAGATTCTCAATTTGTGTGTTTTGAGAATTCCCCAGTACCCATCTATTTATAGGAGGCGTTAGGGTTTGGGTTCCCAGTCTGTGTGGGAGTAGAAGGGTCCAAAATTTCCATTAATTAATCACCCTACGATAGGTGAATCGATTGGTTCATTGGTGAACCGGTTGGATGGGAAGTGAGCCCATCAGTTCACTTAGTGAACATGTCATTTCTCATGTTTCCCAAATCGCAATTCAATTACCAATTGTCTATCAATTAATGCCCAACATTATGTCCTTGTACCAATCAAATTGCATAAGTGAAATGATCAACTTTTCTCATGAATTGGTAAAATCATTAGAAACTTTGGTTGGCCTGACCAAGCCGATCGGTTCACTAGGTGAACCGGTCGTCTCACCAACCCTGAGTCCATCGGTTCACTCAGTGAGCCAGTCGGTTGGTGCCCTGACTCATGTAGATTTCAACCAATTCAATTTCCAATCAAACTAACACTTTGACTAGTTAGTTCAACACTTGAACTTGATGGTTCTGAGTTCAGTCAATTAATTGATTGTTTAATTGAGTACATAAACATCTTTAGTAATAAAATTAAGCACCATTCATGGATAAACTCCTATTCAATGTGGGTTCCTATGTGTGTGACCCTATATGTCCCATATTATGTTGGCAGTGAATGTCTATAACTAATTAATGACACATAAGCAAAGAGAGATGCCTAGTCACACATCATTGCTACCCAAGTAATTGGAAAGTTAGAGAACAACTTCAACCTACAATCTGTGATAGTTATTATAGAGATTGTATACTTTCTTTGTATTTCATATATATATTGAACTCGATGAATGGAATCATCACCCTTTTAATTTTCAATCCATGTTCCTTTAACTAGAGTAGACTGTCTGAGATATATGTGACCTCAATATCATACACTGATTCACATGTGCATGTACATGTTTTTCTCAATTTCACTTATCAAGTGGCCAATATATATAATCCTATAAGAGGGACAAATCCCATCTACATCACTCACAATTATACCCATGTGTCACAGTACATATGATCATCACCTTTATGGTAACCCTTATTGAGGATCATGATGGATGATGTCAAATCACATTGGATGACATGTGATGAGTGTAGTGACTTCAGGTCTATGAACCACAATCACCACCTTCACTATGAGAGATGACTATGACCACCAATGATGGTTTCCATGAGTCACTCTGAAGGTGGGCTTGTTCGATACATTGTTCTCTAACATGTATCTATGTGCTTGGTTTGATATCACAAACCATGACTGATGAGATTATGTCATCAAACAACACACACTCTAGTCTTATGTGTTATTACTATCTATCTGACTTCCACTACAACATCCAACTAGGGAAATAGTAAGGAAGTACATACTCTTAACTTCTGTATGATCTCATTTTTCAAGTCACGTACTTTAATAAATATGCCATTTAGTATTGTCATTCTCTAAACTTTCATTATGTTTCCTCATTATCTCACAACTAAGTGAAACAAAGTGAATTGGAATCTTGTGTTTTTTTATTATTAATCAAATCCTTTATCTGCTATTCCATCACAATCATCATATGATTCTCTCTATAGGCATACACACCAACAAAGAATGCCTCATATTACAAATAAATTCAATTGTAGAATGTGTTGCAGTAGATCAACCATCACAGTCGTGGGATACAAAAGACTATGGTAATGAAGATTTGCCACACCCATGACATTCATCATGCCTGTGGTGAGAAGCACCTACAATGCCATCACTACAGAAAGTGGTCGTGCCCACTCCCCTCTAAAATGACCATTGTGAGTAGCACAAACATGCCACCATCCACACACCAAAACCATGGTGACTGCCATGGCCATTTCACAGGCTTCCTAAAAGTATGTTTTTATCTAACATCCCAACATTTCCACCTCGTCCATTCTTCTAAACCACAGATGGTGTAATGTCCTAGGATTTGAGGCCTCAGATAAAAATGATCTTAAAAGGAATCATTTGACTACCCATACCACCAAGGTGCACCTCCTTTTTCTGGAGCCCATCACTAAAGAACTCCATAGTTAAGTGTGCTCAGCTTGGAGTAGTACTAATGTGGGTGACTAGTCGAGAAGTTGACCCCGACTTGCGTGTGAGAGGAAAAAGCACGTAGTTAACACTAGTGGTGATTTGTGGGGCCAGTCGTCATTCTTGAAACTCTACTAGAGCCTAGGATAATGGGCCTGGGTGTTACAAATGGTATCAAAGTCATAACCCCTCCAGCAGGTGGGGCCCACATGGCCATGTGGCATGCTAATCTTGAGTCATGCGGTCCAAGCATGTAGGAAAGGGTTGTCCATGGTTGATGTAGCCTCCCTTGCACTGGTATTCCATGATCGTGAGCTGGATGCCCATGGGCCATTATGGGTCTGCACTGATATTGGGTAATGTTATGAGGCCTTATAGTTGAGCCTTATTGAGGATGTCAAGAGTCTATGTGGGAGAGATTATAACGTCCCAGGATTTGAGGAATCGAATAAAATTGATCTTAAAAGGAATAATTGGACTACCCATATCACCAAGGTGCACCTCCTTTTCTGAGAACCCATCATTAAAGAACTCCATAGTTAAGCATGATCATCTTGGAGTAGTACTAGGATGGGTGACCAGTCAAGAAGTTCACCCCGACTTACACGTGAGTGAGGAAAAAGTGCACAATTAACACTAGTGGTGGTCTGTGGGGCCATTTCTCATTCTTGAAACTCTACTAGAGCCTACAAAAGTGGGCCCAGGTGTTATAGATGGATTCACCCAATCCACCATGGTCGTGGTGGCCGAAAACCCTTACTATATTTTAACATTGAAATTCCTATTTTTCCTGCACTTAACCTAGTGCTTCCGTGCCATCTATATATACCAAGGTGGAGGTTGTAGCATACAGTCAAACAAGAGGAGTTGCTCATGGGGCATTGTCTTCTTGACTTTGTTCACATCATCATAGGGTGTTCTGATACAAAAGAGATGACTGGTTGTAGAATTTTCAGCTCCATTCTTATCAACAATTTTGAAATAAAATTCTTTAAGCAATAAAATCCAATGGATCAGCCTAGGATTCAAGTCCTTCTTCAACATGAGATAGTTAAGATCTGCATAGTCGGTATAAACAATCACTTTGTTTTGTAGAACATAAGAGCAGAACTTGTCAAGCAAAAAGATCACAAAAAGCAATTCTTTTTCCATCGTGGTGTAGTTTCTATGAACCTCATCAAGACTTTTACTTGTGTAATACACAGAATGAGGTATTTAGACAATCCTTTGGCCAATCACAATGGATTAGTGTCATGATCTCAAATTAAAGAAAAATCCTAGGGCAAGTTGTGCTTCAATTGATTGAAGGCTTTAATGCCAATGTCCTCAAAATTGAATTCAATGTGTTTCTTAAGTGAATGGCTCCAAGGCCGTGAAATATTTCTAAAGCCTTTGATAAATTTGCACTAAAAGCCTTTATGCCTCATTAAAGAGTGAACATGTATAATGGTGGAAGGAATAGTCAAAGTAGAGATGAGGCCCATTTTGGCCTTTTCCACTTGCATTCTGGCTTTGGACACTCTTACCGTAGGGAACCACGAAGAGACTTTTCTCACAAGATAGAACCAAATAGATCTTTACACATATATCAACAACACCTATGATGTGGCAAAAATATTCATCAAAGAAATTGTATAACACTAAAAAATCATCTATGAAGACCTCAAGTGAATATTCAAGCGTGTCAAACAAAATGGATGTGACACATATTTGGAACATAGAGAAGGTGTTGCAAAGAGAAAAAAAGCATTCTTGGATAAGAAAAGGTGTCGCTTGGAGATGTGAACATGGTCTTCTCTTGATCTTTAGGAAATATCATGAGTATCCATCAAGATAGAAATAGAAACTTTGACATGCAAGTCTCTCCAAAAAAAATTCAATGAATGGGAGAGGTGTGATCCTTCTTTGTATTCTCATAACTTCTATAGTCCACACACATCCTCCACTTGGATTGTTCTCTTACTGGCATCATATATCCATGTTCATTTCAAGACAAAGTGATCCACCCTTTTGGGTACAACATGGATGGGACTCACCCAAGGACTGTTAAAAATGGGATAGATGATTCTAGCATCAAGTAACTTCACAGCCTCTTGAGCCACAACTTCCTACAACTTGGGATTCAATCTTCTTTGCATTTGATGGGTTGACCTTGTATCATCTCCAAGACAAATCCTATGGACACGAATGGAGAGGTTAACAACCATCAAATCAGTAATACATAACCCGATGACCTGAATGTTCCTTTTCAACATAGTTTTGAGAGCATCTTCTTGGTCCAGAGAGACAATAGAAAAAATGAGCATCAGGAGGGTGTTAGTTGAAACATGAAATGCATACTTCAAACCTTCATGTAGGTATTTAATCTAAAATACACGAGTTTCTTTATTATAAATTTTCAAAGGTTTTTCATAAATAGAAGGAAGGTTTTCACTTGTGGAAACCATTGAAAACTCATTCTTTTCAATGGTATCATCATATGGAATCCCAAACTTTATCTTTATACACCTATCTTTGGTGGAAAAATCAGTTGACGTGGGTAGGCATTCCTCAATTATATCCTCAAGTCAAACAATGAGATAACAATCTCTTGTATGGAACTTATGACCTTAGCATTATTGAATGCTTTGAAGATGTTCAACTGGATCTTCATGTGCATGAAGCTCACATACGTAGTGTCAGCTCTCACTTGTATCACTACATATGTTGTAGCACATAAGGGTCTTTCCAAGATAATAGGTACCTTTCTCGTGTCCTTTTCCATGTCAAGAACTATACAATCAACATAAAACAATGTGGATGTGTCATCATCTAGTCTCACCAACACATCATCAATTCACCCTTGAGGCATCTTCATAAAAGGGTCGAACAAACTTCAAGGTGTAGTTAGTCAAATATTATTGTCTCAACTTCAATTCTACTTACAAATAATAAGGCATCAGATTCACACTTGAACCCAAATCAAGAAGAATTTGGTCTATGTTGTGTCTTCTAATATATGATGAGTGCATATTCATCATGGAATTCAAGTATCTCTTTGTAACAAATTCAACTCTATTCATACCTTTTTCACTCAATATGAATCATAATGTGTAAAACTACTTAGCCAATTTGATTATCAAGGTTTTAACTAAATATTGTTCATTTAATGCAGGTTTCGACAAAACTGGACAAATAGTCAAGGTCCAACTTCATCTCTGGCTCTGATCAAGAATCCAATCAAGATAATGAGCTCTTGCGGTCCCAAGACCGTTTGAGCCCTTGCGGTCCCAAGACCGTTTGAGCCCTTACGGTCCCAAGACCGTTTTGAGCCATTGCGGTCCCAAGACCGTTTGAGCCCTTGCGGTCCCAAGATCGTTTGAGCCCTTGTGGTCTCAAGACCGTTTGGGTCCATGCAGTTTCAAGACCGTTTGGGTTCATGCGGTCTCAAGACCGTATGTTGGAATACATAAAGATCAAATGCTGAAACTACTTGCTAAAGTCAACCGCACAAACTGCATGACCGATAGCGGACTCAAGACCGTTTGGGTCCATGCGGTTTCAAGACCGTTTGGGTCCATGCGGTTTCAATACCATTTGGGTCCATGCGGTTTCAAGACCGTTTGGGTCCATGTGGTATCAAGACCGTTTGAGTCCATGCGGTCTCGAAGACCGTTTGGGTCCATGCGGTCTCCAAGACCGTTTGGGTCCATGCGGTCCCCAAGACCGTTTGGATCCATGCGGTCTCCAAGACTGTTTGCCGCGATTGTGAAGACTGAATACCGCACACCCAAGATTGGTTGTTGTATATTCACGCGGAGACCGTTTGAGTGGATGAATAGAAGATCGTACTCAAGACTGATTGACGCTCCAGATTTTTTGGCAGCAAACGGTCTCCAAACCGTTTGGCAGCAAACAGTCTCCAAACCGTTTGACACCAAACGGTCTCCAGACTGTTTGGAGGAGATATTTTCAGCAACCTTGCCAAGACTGTTTGGGACATATCTGAGCCTATAAATAGGACCCCGAGGGTCCTCATTTGGGGTATCGGATTCGGACGCCGCCAGGCTGCCAGAGCACAACTCCGATCAAATTCCATTCCACCTACTGCCCGTGTTGCAACCAAGGAGGCTGAAGAGAGAAGGAAGACGGAGTAAAGGGCGTATCTTCTTCACCGAGCTGCGACTACCTTCTGCACCAAGTTCATGGCGGATCTCTCTTTCTTTCTCATCCTCCTTGTTTCTCACATCATGAGCGAGTAGTACCTTTTTGCTGGGGTGCGGGGACTAGCCCTGCTGCCCATGCAAACCATGTTCTTTTGTTAAACTCTTCATGGCAATGTATATAACTCTTCATTTCATCATTAACCGTTATGCTAGTAGTTTGGGTAATTGCTTGCTTACATCTTTGTGCTTCCTATGTTGTGATAACATATATATATAGGTTTGAACGTCATTTAACAAGTTAGACTCCTTGACGAGAACTTCTGAAATGATTCCTTGAGGTCGTATGTGTATGATCTGCGAGGGGACGAGCCATCTAGCCTTCGGTGACACTTGTGTGCGCCTAACGCCTGTATAGGGGGTTCACAGCCTTAGTTGGATTTTGTATCTTCTTGCTAATCGTTGATGTTAGCTAGTATTTTAACCGCCTGCTTGCTTATCAGTTAATGCGGCTGACTCCCAAACTAGAAATAGGATGGGATTCCACCAAGGTCGTAAGTGTATGATCCACGAGGGGACGAGCCATCTAGCCTTCGGTGACGCTTCTGTGTGCCTAATGCCTATATAGGGGGCCCACAACCTCCGTGGATTTCTATATCTTCAGAGCCGTAAGTGAAGTGATCAGGATGGTGACGAGACATCTGATGCCTAAGGTGATGCTTACGTGAACCTGACGCCCGTATGGGGGGTTTTGCAGTAGCTCTACTTGGATGGTTACATCTTTCATGGATTGTTCACGATTGAATGTGTTTGTGTGTGTAGCGGTGGTGAAACCTGGTACCATCCCAGCGATTCCATATCATTGATCTAAACTCATCTTCAATTCAGCTCTTTACTTACTTGCAATTAGTTTAAATAACCTCAAATCAACAAATCATTCTAAATATTAGTTTTACTTGAGCTAGATTCAACTGACAAGGATTCTTAAAAACTTTTTCCTTTGGGTTCGATCCTCAACTATACTGTGATAAGACTCATCTTCTTGCGGGTGGTATTATTGCACTTTGGTTTTGGTAAAAGCTCAGGGATTTCAACCCCGAGTGAGTTTGTTAGTGCATTCAAATATCACATCAATATCGAAAGGAATGATTGGGACATTGTGTTCTTTTCTCTTCCTTTGTGTTGCAGAATGGAGCTCAAATGTTCACTTAACTTTACTTGCCTAGGCATTCTACTAGTTTTTTCCTCTTAAAGGTGCACATATCTTTCAAGAACTTTCAATAGGAAGGAATCTTCTTAACAACATCCAATAGAGGGATATTGATTCTCACTTGTTTGAAGGTTTGCATGATATCTTCCTAGTGCTTCTTCTTCCTTTTGGAGGTGTAAGACTCTTCAAGAGCATCTGGGAAGGGAAGAAGTTATGTTCCTACCTTGTTCACATCAAAAAAATCATCAATCTATATGAGAGTAATCACAATATCATCATGTACAGTCACAACATCACCTTGGCTGTGAATCACGGTATCATCAACCTGCATCACAATATCATTTCCTGGAATCATGGTATCAACTCTATTTTCACTCACAAAATCATCAAATTTCTTTTTCCTTTGGCTTCTCAAATGTCTTCCCATTTCTCAACACAATCAACATCTTCACATTCTAATGAGTAGAATAGGAGGAAACTTGTGGTGGTTATTTTGATCCTTGAGGTGGTGACCTTTGGTGTGGGGGGTTTGGGTTTTAGAGAGTGAATTATGGTTGGGGTGGAGGAGGTTGTGGTGATTTTTGTATAAAGGGATGATATTGAGGTGGAGTTTGTTTGTATGGATGTGATGGAAGTGGAGAATATTGATAGCAATAGGCAGGTTGTCGGGGTGGGGAGCATATGGATTTTTAGGCCCTTGGTATTGGTGTAAAGTGGGAACTTACCCTTGTTGTGGAACATAGGTTCCTTGAGGAGCACGCACAATTCCACCAACACTATTGGGGTCCAATAGGGTTTGGGAAGGGAACCTCACCTCTTCACATCTAGAAAGATATAGGGAAATTTGATAAATCATTTACTCTATCCAACTAATGTTTGGTCAATGAGTGGACACATCCTTCTTCACATCATAAAGGATTCTCAATATCCCAAGGACTACATCTTCAAACTTGGATCTATATTTTGACCCTTCGTGTCATTTAGGCAGCCCATGTCCTTCATCTCCTTTCTTCCAAGAGAATTCTAGGTGATTTCTCCATTCTAGAGTGTAAGAGTTGGACATTAGGACTTGGTTGTTTTGGTAGCCAAAATATTGTAGAACCTAAACCTCCTCACAAAGAACCTCCATAGAGATGGTGGAGTGGCTAAAATAACCCCCACACATGAGTCTTCATGTGATTAATCATGTTCACTAATATCATCATCATTTGTGAATTCAAGTCATCTTTGTGTTGAGGGGGTCAAGTTGGTCAATTTCTATCAAAATGCTCATCCACGCTAGAAGCACGATAACAAGTGTTTTCATCCCAGTGATCAAAGAGGGGCCACGAATCTCCTGAAGGCTTGACCATAAAAATCTCCACCACAACATGAGTCAAATATTGTTTGGCCCATTTCAGAAAGACTGCAATAGAAAGATTAAACCAACTATCAAATATGTACTTCATTATGTGGCCAATCTTGTATTAGCTTTTGGAACCACTCCTAAGTCTTTTGAATATGTTCATTCTCCTTTTGGATGGAGGAGGTAATCTTCCACCTCATTTCATAGTCCACATAGTTGATTGAGTCTATATCACATAGCCACATAGCTCTTACTTAGCCATGCTTATTATTTAAGGATACTTGCATGATTATCATATCATGTTATCAACCATCTCAACATATGATTCTAACCATGAAGTACTAAGGAACACATCCTCCCTAATGAATTTGGGTTATAATTAATGAATTAGGGTTTTAAGATTTCATGACCATGCCTAACTCATACTCCACTCATCTTAGGAGTATTAGTGTATGAAAATCACATGCTTATCTTTCAAGTCTTAGTTTCTCTCTCATCCTCACTAGGATGTAAATTACTTAGTTCACATCTTTAAGGGTTACACCCTAATTAATATCAAATGAGTTAAGCTCATTGTATCTCAATATTACATAGATCATATTTATCACTTAGTTAATCTTAATAATTGAGGACATGCCTACCATGTCAAATAGTATGATTGATAATGTCATTATATTGTATTTGAAGATACATATATCATTTTGTCAAGTATTCAATTTGATCATGTGGTATAACCACATCCTCATATCAGCTATAGGGCATATCTCCTATCACCATATCGTGCACTCACATAGGTTACCATATCATGCTCCCACATAGGTTACCATAGTGTGCACCCACATCGGTTACCATATCGTGCACCCACATAGGTTACCATATCGTGCACCATATTGGGGCACCATATCGGTCATCCATATTGGGTAACATATCGGCCATCCATATTGGACAGCATATCGACCATCCATATTAGGAAACATATCGACCATCCATATTGGACAACATATCGGCCATCAATATAGGGAAACACATCGACCACCCATACTCATTCTAGGGTTTTACTCATATCAGGTACAAGGTATTGTTTCACCTTTGTACTAAGTACAAGTAATAGATAAAGATCCTTTTTATCATCCATAAGACCTACTATGACTTTCCTACATGTCAGGAAAGTTTTCATATTGGGTTCCATATCAGTTTTCCCAAGTCTCTAACCCATGTTGGGTTATAAGATCTCCAACCCATATCAGGTCGTTCAAGAGTGATCAACTGATCAAGCAAAGGAATGAAAAGGGCACAGGATAAATAGAAATCTTATGTCAATTCTCACAAGAGTTACTTATCTTATGAAGTTGGGGAGCATGTGTTCTTGAGGTTTAGGCCAATATAAGCCATTGCAAAAACATCAGAAAATGGATCCCTAATTACGTGGAACCTTTTGAGATCCTGGCTGGTATTAGGGAATTTGAATATAGACTGGCCCTTCCTCTATAGTACCATATGATGCATAATGCCTTTCATGTTTCCAACCTTGAAAGATATGTGAAGGATTCCAATCATGTTTTGAACGAAGAACCTATGGGGATGAGCAACTCTTTCGTCTTACATGAGGTTTTGGTGATGATTTTGGATTGTCAAACTAAAGAGCTCATAAACAAAAGATAGATATGGTGAATATTCTATGGAAGAACCAAAATAGTGATGGTACCACCTGGGGGATAAGTACGAGATGGAGTTACCTTTTCCCGACATTTTTTAGAATGTCCCATTTTGAGGATAACATTCATTTTTAAGGAGGGGATTTTTTTGATGAAATGGATCTTTTTCTCTTTCCATAGGTGACACCTAAACTCTACCATGCTCTATGTTTTTCTCTAAACTTCAATTTTATAATTGAATATATTTGATGCATTATTTGTAAATATTTTGTACATTTAATATCTTGGTGATACTCAATTTTGACAATAAATCAAGTATCTTATTGTATCAGTCATCGTCATATTCCCTATTAGTTTTGATCCTATCTTTACGCACATCTCTACTATATTCTCATGTTCATGTTGTAAAACTTGTTCTCAACATTTCAACCCTCCTTTTCTTTCCTAAACTAGAGTTTGAAGGAAGACAATATGCCTCTTTCAAATTTTCCTTCTTTTCACCTATTTATACATATTTTCCTAATCTTTTCTAGACTTTGTCCAGCCCCTTTAGGTGCAGGCTATGTCCGAACCACACCTCGCCTCCTTCCCTTTTGCCCTCCTCTCAATTCAACCCCTTTTTCCCAGGTCATATGGGCCCTTAGATCGTGTGAACCACATATAATTGAGGGAACCAATGACTACAAGATCCCCATCTTTTTGGCTTGCAAGGTAGCATCTACAGTCATTTCCTTTGGGACCAACACTTTACCATAGCCATCCATGGATATCTCATCCCACATGACCCACAACTAGGACCACTAGGTGCACGAGGAGGCAATGGGTTAGTGGAAGAAACATATCAGTCCCACATTCATATCCACCAATTACCACCAATCCATTCCAACCCAAGAACTCTCCCTATGCTTCCTTGTTTCTCTAATAAATATGTCCAACTACTCTACCCCTCTCTTTTCTCCACTACGCCAAGCACTTTCGTTGCCCCTATTACCCCCTAGTTAGCCACCACCACCTCTCTAGCATTTTGGAAACCCTAGACTAAGGTATAAGACAACCCCCATGATGCTTGTTTCACAATACAACAGATCATAGACAATCAATTCATCTTGTCTATCAGCCTCCCGTGACCAATCTCCAACTCCCCTATCCAATATCCCTAATAGCCCGCAAGCACCATTGAATGTTGTTGATCGACATGCAATCTCAAGTAAAGTAGCACTTCTCCTCGATCCTTTGTGGGCTGGCCACTGACCTTCTATTTCTCATCCCATCAAGGTTATTTTCTCAAAAATCCATCTTTTAGTGTGACAAACATAAAAACCTCATATCTCTAAGGTTCTTTACCCTGATACTTTGATGTTATATATGATTCCAATCATAAAAGCAACATCTTGCAAATTATTCTATTATCTCCTACTAACTTTTTACAATTTCCCACTATTTTACAAAAAAAATTCCTTAATGATATTTTGATTATTAATCACCATCTATCATGCATGACATGTATGCTTAGAGATCTATTGCTATACATTAAACAACTTAGTAACTTTATTCCTTTGTGAACGTCATCTAATCTCTTTAACCATTTATGCACACCCTAATGTAATTTTGACTTATATTGACTAAGGATGATTCTTTTATTTAATTAAATGAAGCAAGTTGATCATATATGAGGTTTTGGCCTAAATTTTCATCATGAAATGATTTCACTTCGAAATCATTAACTCATATTATGCATTGTTTTCTTTCAAACCAAAATATTATACTCAAATGATATACATTCGTTATAAGATCTCAAGTAATCATTTTATGCATTAATATTATTTAAATGACTTAGCCTATATCCACATGATGAGAATATGACTTTTATGCAAACATCATGGTATTTCTAATTCAATCAGAGATGAACTCACCTTTTATCTCTTCTAAACATGTATGTTCTATTTAAACCCAAAGTGCCTTGTGGTACTAGTACCATGTGGAATATATGGTGAATATGATTGATATGAATATGGCCATGAATGATGTAGGACCTAGCTCCATAAGATCATCCATGTCATTTTTAAACATGATTATGACTTCAAATCCCTACTTATGTAAGATGACCCCTCATTGTACTTTTTACATCATAGGTCATACTTGAGGGGATCTACTTTGGGAATCATGTGCAAGGGTCGCATCTTCACCCCACCTTCCAATACTACATTTTTATCCTCTTTGACCTATTAAAATTTCTATGAATTGGTTACTATATATATGGAGTCTTAGCTTTCCTATGATTACGTGTTTGAAATATGTAATTCTTATGGTATACTTTTTTTACATTGGTATATTATATGTTTTTTCAAAACCTTCAAACATGATTCAGAGAAACCATTATACAAACCCTTATGCCTTACCCAATATGTGGTTTAGGCATAAGACCCAGTGCTCCTACTATCATGTGAGGAGCACAACACATATAGAGATAGGGTTAACCCAATGGCTATGGTCATCTGGGCCCCTCACATTTAAACATGGTCAATTATTGGTCATGTTCCTTAATTTACTTATGGGCTCTTCCTATTGGAAGTTGTCATAAGAAAACAATCACTTATGATGAAATATTGTAGTATAATGGTTAATGCATATAAATGTACTTTTGAAGACATTTTATTACTTCTAAAATGTTATTTTTTATCTTTCATGCTTATAAAACTACTTGCCAAGATAAACTATGTTAATCTCTTAAAACTTGTTAACTTTGATCTTTCATAGTGTATCCTTGCTATTGCATTGAAATTTTGTTCCTTACTAGAAAATGACAAACAATTTGTTGTGAGAAGAATCTACTATGCCAAATGACACCAAATATCCTGGGGTATTTTTGTAGTAATCTAAAGGGTGTTATATCCTCTCAATGTAATAGAGTAGTTTATGTTGAACTTGTCCATCTTTTGTTTCCTTTATGATCTTATGTTGTATTTAATGGCCTTTTAGTTCTAGTTATTATATGGATTCTAGCTAAATGTACTTTATATGTGCTTGTGTGTCTATTATGTTGTTTTATGGACAACCTTATGTCTAATCTAGGGTCCTAATTATCTTAGATTTCATTATGTGATACTAATAGTTGCATCATAATGAACTGGAAGTAAAGAGACATCCAATATTTTCTTTCATCAAACTTTGAGAAATCCTAGTTAATATTCAGAATTTGATATATTAAACTATTCATAAATAACCACGCACATCAGCTAAAGTCGCACACAGTTAGATCCATGTACTTTATGAAAACCAATCATCAATTGTGTATTTAAGCAATCTGTAATCAATCAACATTATCTGAAATATACATACTATAAATGTGTCACCATTGTACACATATGACACTAGTTAAACCTTAGTTATGTCCTAAGTTAGGGTTTAGGTCATCTTGGGTTTAGACTAGGAATAAGGGAAACAAACCCTAATTCCATTAAATCATTATCTCCAAGGGTTAGAAGTCCTAACTATCTATTAGGTGTAACTCTAATTATCAGATTGAACATATCGTTTCACATAGATCAGATTATGAAGATTAAGAAAATAACAACTTATAAACATTGGATTTATAAAACTAGTTCCACATGTATATGGTTATTGACTTTAGGAATCCTTAATATGCATCATCATAATCATTATCTTAGGGCCTGATAATGTTCGACAATATTAGGTATTATAACAAAATAGACTTATTCTATGAATTGGGCATGATATTCATCAAATCTAGGGTTTACATGGCATCAATGGATTCATGTATCACCTATATTTTTTGGAATTAGGATCATAACTAGGTATATAAACAATTTTATTCATGGTCTACACATCATTTTGATAACATTATTATATGATATGACCTTAATCGGAGATACCAATTATTTACTAGAATAATTACAATAATAACACCATTAGACCAATCCGAGAAAGCCCTATCAACAATTACTATATTATCCAAACTCATCGCATAGTTGTGCTAGAGGTAGTAGGCTCAGTCCACCTAAACACCACACTCCATGCAGGGTGAGTCTTGATAATAGGAAAAAGGACAGGATTACTCATGTGTAGTGACATAGATGTGTCATGCATACTTGTGCATTCTTCTAAATATGACACCAAGGGTCATCCTCTTCCTCACATGACTCAAGTTGTTGCTCCAACCATGGTTAGTCAACCACCAGGTTGACTCTCTCCATCAGGTCATGACAGAGTAGTTTGTTATATGATGTGAGAGCCATCATCTCATGATTTTAAAAGGGATATTTTGTACTTTATTTGATTTTTAATAAAACACAAAACCACTTATTCTGTTTGTTTAAATATTGAGATAGTGAATAAACCTAATAATGTCCTAAGAATATTTTGACTCAATTATATTTGGTTTAGGTTGAGGACCTATACTTGATATCATGTGTATAATAATATTATTGATTCCTTTTATATCCCTAGTCAATTACTATTTTGGGTAGTATAGGACAACAATATTACACAAGAATGGCATGTATGGTGAGTGAAGATTATATCTCCTTAGTCATGATATTATATATCAACTTTGATGCTTGGTTACTTGCTAGAGAACAAAATGTACTAGACAGGCCCACCTTGATTTTGAAACGTGGAAGTCATGTGATGACATGTCAGATTCATATATTAATGTGACATTAGTGATTATGATCCTTAGATAAGAAGTCATTGTTGTACCATATTTTGTTCTTTGTACTTATGAAACTAGCCCAATATGTTCTAAAATACAAGTTTCCAAAAAGGTGGTAGTTGGGTACACTATGAAACATAGGGCATACTGTGAGTGATGTAGATGAAATTTTTCTCTCCTTTGAAGTCATACCCTTGACCACTTGATGGTCGAGGCTATGAAATGCATGACTATGCTCATGTGAGCCAATATATGACATAGACCTCACATTATCTCAAATATGTTAAAGTTGTTCAAGGAACAAGATTGAATGATAAAAGGATTACATTCCATAACTCAATTTCAATATAGATTGTAGTGACATAGGAATTATATGTCATGGAAACACTATTCTTTTTACATTATGTACTTGTTATCCAACTCAATTTTATTACTTACGTAGAAACGATGTATGGCTAGATGTCAATATTTTCTTATGTTGTTTTGAACTTCACTACTAATGTAATTAGGAACCTACCAAATTACTCGCATAAATATGCAGAAATTAATTGAAGTTTAGATTCAAACATATGATTAGAATGGTTCTGAATCATAAAAAAGTTGATTAATGGATGGGCAGCCAAAACTTTATTCTTAGGAGGCCGCATATGCATGGTGAATGTGGTTCTCAGTACTTTACCCACCTACGTTATGCAAATAGGTAGCATCCCTCTCTGTATGTTCTACATTAGATAGAACTATCCACAAATTCATTTGGAGCGACTGTCACAAAACTCACCCAATGTCTCTTGTCGCATGGAAAAAGGTGTGCACCAGTGTGGAGAATGGTGGACTGGGAATCAAATCGATGGCGGACTGGAATAAAGCACTTCTTTGAAAAAACTCCTGGAAATATATGACTAAAAAGGACACTATTTGGATAAGGGGCCTCATCCATAAATATAGAAACTTCACGATCAACAACAAAGGACGGGCCAAACCTCTCTGGAGAAGCATGTACCAAGGGATGCAGTTTATCAAGGAAAATTGTATGAAGGTTATCAATGACAACCATGATACTATGGTTTGGACTGATCATTGGGTTCCAGGCATCAAAGAACTCTTGACCATTGTTACTGAACCCATCAACAATGATATTATGGATCTAACAACAACCAGTCTTCGAAACCTAGAAGGGTGATGGGACGAGGCCTTCTTATGGAATCAACTCCCGGATTACTGTGTCAATCAAATACTAAAACTACTGATCCCCGTTCAAAGAGAAAGGTGGTTATATAGGGCATTGGCTACACAATGAAAGTGGTTCATATATCACTTTGACAGCTTACGAACTCATCCATGTAGATAACCAATTTCCTATCAACAAGCTCTGGATGTACATCTGGCATTCTAATATGCCCAGCAAAATCATAACATTCATGTAGATGGTGGCACATGAGGCCATAATGACCAACTTCTGCCTGAAACAGAAAAAGCTCACTAACTATGGGATCTTCCTGAGATGTGAAACTCAAGAAGAGGACACTTTTCATGCCTTATGGCAGTGCCCGTACGATAAAGAGGTCTGGACTAAGTCTAATCCTACTAACGCTGTAGGAAGCTATCATGATTCTAGTGTTCAAAAATTGCTCATGAGCAACTTACAAGGTAAAGACAAAGACACTATATGCTTCATGAGAACATGTTGGATTATTTGGAAAGCTAGGAATGCCATGGTGTTCGAAAACAAATACACTGGTACTGACAAACAAGTGACTCAACTGTATACTATTTGTGTTCAAATTAACAAAGGTAAGAAAAGGAAAAGCATAACTAAAATGGACTCCATTCAACAATACAATGAGGCGTTGGAGATCTACAGAGGGCAAAAAGTTCTTGTTGTAGATGCGGCAATGAAAGGGGAGGATGTAGCTATAGCCATTATTTTAATCGATGAAATAGGTAGGTGGAGTGGAGGCGCAACACTCAACATTGAAGTACATTCTGTCACCGAAGCAGAATTAAGAGCTATTGAATTTGCTTTACAGATTTATGCTAGTAGGAACTCGACTCCAGTCACTGTCATGAAAGATAGTTACAAGGCCATCAAAGATATTGAACGCATTGCAGATAACTACCCAACTTTCTATCCATGGTTGAACTCTGTCAATGATATGCTCGACAAAATGTCTGATACATGCATTCTCAAAGTCCCAAGACAAAATACCTATATTGCCAATGCTCTGGCTAAGCATCACCTCAAAAACCATAAGGAGCGTTGTACTTACGTGGCTCCTCCCCTCGACCCTATGTGTCGTTCTATCCTCTTCCCCTTCTATAATGGTAGGAGTCCTACCAATTTTACTTTCTCTGTAGACAATGTATCAAACTTTTGCTTAAGACATGCTCGAGGAGGACGGGCACTAATACAGAAATGGCTTATAAAGTCACTTTTTCAGGTGTCGGTTGTATACAAAAACCGACACCTAAATGCTACAGTGTCGGTTGATAACATAAATCGACATCCAATCTACGAAGGTCGGCCAGACACGGGTACCGGTTTTATTAAGTGTCGGTTAATTAATAAACAACTGACACCTAAACTCAACCGCCAAACCCAAAATTCCAGCGAAAAAATTGGCTCCAAAATTTTACAAAAGGCGTCGGTTCATAGCTAAATAACTGACGACTAAAGGTTGTTTAGTTGTCAGTTTTTAATAACCGACACTTATTGTCAACTTAATAGCTCACCAGCCCGACCGATTCATCCCCTTTCCCTTTTTCATTCCCGATTTCCTTAGCTCCGGCGATTTCTTGCTCCCTGCCACAGCTCCCTGTCATTCGTGCTCCGCCGCCGTGCTCCGTCGCCGCCGCTCCTTCCTCCGCGCTCGCCGCTCGTCGCCGTCGCCACGAGAAGCAGTCGCCGCCCGCCCGCCCGCCCGCCGACCTCTCTGCCGTCTCCGGTAGAAGCTAGGTCTCCTAGCCTCACCGCCCTCTCCGTCACTCCTCTCCTCTCCGCCGGCAGCTGCTAGGACTTGCTCCGGCCGCTGCTCCTCTTCCCTCAAGGTGCCCGCCCTGCTGCTGGGCATTTTTTTTATTTATTTACTTCCTATGAGAATAAGTTTTAATTAGGGCTCATACACATATTGATGTACATAAACCTGTTAGAATAAATGCTAAAAAGGTGTGATTTTAGGGTTTAGGTACTGATTTTGTGCTTCTACTGAGCTGAATACTCTATTGTCTATACAATACATGTTCTATGATAAGCCTGAGTTAATTTAATATGCATACTTTGTATGTAAGACATAGTAATCGGGTACTTCTGTATATCCAAGTAAATTACATGTAACTAATCATGACATAGATTTTAGAATGCATACTTTGGTTAAATGTACTGCTGTAATTTTTGATCAAGTGATGATATGTAAATGTAGCAATAAGTTAGTAAGGTATCAATGATAAGTCTGTTGTAATGTGATGCAAAATAGTTATTGTATCATGCATATATACTTAATACTTTTTTGTTTTATAGTTGTATAGGGTGTTTTATGTGTGGCAAGTCTATTATTTAATAGTTTAGCTATAATCATTGTTTAATAGTTTAGCTATATTCTTGGTGAGAATCCTAATCACCCTTCTTTTGCTTAATGATGAACTGTAATGCACACATGTGACATGCTTGGAATGTAAATGATGAACTTTTCCCTAAATGGAAACAACTTATAGATATTCAGATCTTAATAATTCCATGAAGTGCACATTATCTTACTCATGAAAAGTATGTGTATAATGTAGGATTAGTTCCATATAATGGTTCTATTTTAGTAAGCACCTAGAAACTCGTCCAATATTTACTCATTAGGAGTAAATCTTGGATAATCCCCAGTTTGGGAATGTTCTTGAACACCTAATCTCACTTAGGATGTAAGTGTATAATGTGTATTGGGTTTTCGAGAAAATTTTGGTAGCATTTCCTCGTTTGTTCGCTAAGTACATATGTAGACTTCTTTTCAAGCTATCATGTCTACCACAATAAAGTTGGTTATGACAAGCAATAAAAGGTTAACTGATGTTATACAACTTTTTCTGAAAATATATAACATCGTTATATGTACTTACACTAATATTATGCAGTCTTTGTCCACCCATAACAGTCACTATGAACTGGGCCTCTATGTCAATGTTAACGTTCCCTATTGAAGAACAATTGGACATCATCCTAGATGATCGTTCCTTAAACCAATTGGTCATACCCAAACATTGGCATTTTCTAAAAGGAAGACACTACATGCCTGGTAAAGTGACCCTAACTTTTGGCAATTATGCACATGTTATCGAGGTTGAGTATGATTTGGTGGGAAATCTTGTATCAAAATTCGGTTGGCGTGATTGGATTGGAGAGTTGCATGTGGTCCGTTGGAACAGGCTTTTTCTCCATCTAGTTGGCCATAATTTCATCAAAGTTTGGATAACCAACAGCAACTACGAGACCCCCGATCATCTTCTGCGGTATGAGCGCACGTCGTCGGATATCATCTATGAGGAATCTGAATCTGAGGCCCCTGTCAGTTCAGATTCGTCTAAATACAGTGAGGAGCTTTGTGACACAGCTTCATCATCAAAAAGAAGTTACTGATGCATGCGGGACCATGTTGGTGTAGTATTTAGTTGTCTATCTATCTAGACTTGTCTGTATTAATAATTTTTTTAATTATGCGCATGTTTAGGGGTACACCAACCCCTTTGTTTAGTTTTTTGTTTAGGGGTACACCCCTGTGTGTGGATGTAAAAAGAGATTAATGAATGGAACTGAAAGTTGCTACGTGAATGCTTATAACTGAAGTGTGTGTTCCCATGAATGTTCCCATTAGCATGATTACACTACTATTTTCTCATATTGTATAGTCTATTTTAATATGACGTCATACTTACTTATATCTTGCTTAATGATGAATTGTAATGCACACATGTGACATGCTTGGAATGTAAATGATGAACTTTTCCCTAAATTGCCAATCATGCTTTTAAAGACATCAATAATCACCCTAACTTGAAGAACTAGGATTTTAGGTATAAGAATGACAACACATTATTTGTTGGCCTAGAAACTCGTCCAAGATTTACTCATTAGGAGTAAATCTTGGATAGTCCCCGGTTTGGGACTGTTCTTGAACACCTAATCTCGCTTAGGATGTAAGTGTATAATGTGTATTGGGTTTTCAAGAAAATTTCGGCAGCATTTCCCCGTTTGTTCTCTAAGTACATATGTACTGGAGAACAACGGGAAAATGCTGCCGAAATTTTCTTGAAAACCCAATACACATTATACACTTACTAGTGAGATTAGGTGTTCAAGAATGGATAGGTGGTACACATTTATTATATATAATAATGACATCACATGTATTTGTTAACCCTAGACCCTAATCTTGTCCTAATATATACTTGTTTTCTCTTTGATCATAGAATGGATAGATCATGGATGTCAATTCGCAATCGTTGCACCCCAGAGTTTATTTCTGGTCTTGACCAGTTCATTAGATTTGCCGAGGAACATAGGAAACAACCTGGAGATAGGTTCTACTGTCCATGTAGGCATTGCGGTAACAACTTGAAAGTCAACACTGGTGAAAAAATCAAAACTCATGTCATGTGCAATGGGATTATACAAGGCTATACAGATTGGCACTGGCATGGAGAGATTTCAAACCCGAAACCAGTGGATGTCGATAGCAGTGCTTGTGTGGAAGAAGAAATTTCCTACGATGACGTAGATGTGAATGAACCAGTTCCAGTAGACATCGTTGATGCGATGCTGGATAGTTGTGGGGTAGAGCACACCGATCCACCTCCCATTTTTAGAAACATTGTGCATGATGCTGAGATGTCGTTATACAAAGGTTGTACTAAGTTTACGAAGCTTAACGCTATGTTGAGATTGTATAAGTTGAAAGCTAACAATAGATGGAGCGACAAAAGCTTCACGTCATTGTTGTCTTTGTTGAAAGAAATGCTTCCTGAAGGAAATGAGCCGCCAATCTCAACATACCAGATAAAGAAATTGTTGTGCCCAATGGGAATGGATGCCAAGAAGATACATGCATGCCCTAATGATTGTGTATTATTTCAAAAGGACTATGCGGATTTGAAAGATTGTCCAAAATGTGGTGTGTCACGGTATAAATTGACGACTTCGGGGGAGTCCAAATTGGTTCTCCTGCCAAGGTGATGTGGTATCTACCTATAATATCACGGTTTAAACGCTTGTTTGCCAATCCGATAGATGCGAAGAATTTGAGGTGGCATGCAAATGTTAAGAAAAATAATGATGGGATACTACGACATGCGTCTGATTCCCCACAGTGGAAGAAGATTGATGTATTGTACCCTGAATTTGGTGAAGAAGTCAGGAATCTAAGACTTGGGCTTTGTACAGACGGGATGAATCCGTACGGGACATTGAGCAGCCAACATAGCACTTGGCTAGTCATGCTTGTTATATACAATCTTCCTCCCTGGTTGTGTATGAAAAATAAGTACGTAATGATGTCGTTGTTGATATCAGGCCCTAAACAACCTGGAAATGACATCGATGTTTATCTTGAACCTCTGATTGATGACTTAAAGAAACTCTAGGGTGAAGGTGTGATGACCTATGATGCTTCACGAAGAGAGACATTTCGTTTGCATGCTATGTTGTTTTGCACTATTAATGACTTTCCAGCATATGGGAATTTGTCTAGATATAGTGTCAAATGAGCTAAAGCGTGTCCTATATGTGAAGAGAACACTGATTCAATAAGACTAAAACATGGCGGTAAGAATGTATATCTCGGTCATCGAAGGTTTCTTCAAAAATTCCATCCGTATCGTAGGAAGCGCAAAGCATTCAATGGATTGAATGAGGAACGCAGCGCACCTAAACCTATACTAGGGGAGGTTGTTTATGAAAGAGTAAAAGACTTTGTCAATGAATTTGGTAAGAGATCACAATGTACTACATAGAGTGACAATTCTTCATTCAAGAAGAAGTCAATATTTTGGGATCATCCTTATTGGAGTTCTTTGACAGTCAGAAATTGTATCGATGTAATGCACGTTGAGAAAAATGTCTGTGATAGCATCATTGGTACTCTGTTAAATATACCAGGTAAGACTAAAGATGGGATAAAATCCAGACTGGACCTACGTGAAATGGGAATAAGGTCAGAATTAACAGAATTACGTGAAATGGGTAATAAAAGAACATACTTACCTCCCGCTTGTTACACGTTGTCTAGAAAGGAGAAGAAAGCTATTTGTGAATGCTTGGTAAATGTTAAGGTGCCACATGGTTACTCATCCAACATCCGTAGATTGGTATCAATGAAAAATCTGAAGTTGATAGGTCTTAAATCTCATGATTATCACACTCTAATGCAACAAATATTGCCTGTGGCAATTCGATCTATATTGCCAAAGCATGTAAGGTTTGCAATCACCAGACTTTGTTTCTTTTTCAACAGTCTCTGCAGCAAAGTTATTGACCCTGAGACTCTCGATAATTTGCAAAGAGAAGTGGTTGTTACCCTATGTCAGCTTGAGATGTATTTCCCTCCTTCGTTCTTTGATATCATGGTACATCTTGTTGTCCACTTGACTAGCGAAGTGAAAATCTTGGGACCGGTTTTCTTGCATTGGATGTATCCCTTTGAACGATACATGAGCATTTTTAAAGGTGATGTTCGAAACCGTTATCGACTTGAAGGGAGTATTATTGAAGGTTATGTGGTGAGAGAGGTTATGGATTTCTACAATGACTTTCTCAGTGGTAATGACACTCCTGATAATGACAAGAATATTGACGAGCTATTTGGCAAAGGAATTTTGGGATCACGTGTGAAAGTAATCAGCCGTGAGCAGTTGGAACAAGGTCATTTGTATATTTTACACAACATGGACGAAGTGAACGTTTATATCGAGGAACATACCAATTTCATCAAAAGACAATATCCTCGAGCCAATACAATGTGGCTTGCTAGAGAGCATAACAAGACTTTTATTAAGTGGTTTGAAGATAAAGTCTTACATCAACTATCTCAAACACCAGATGATATTACTGAAACTATCAAATGCCTCGCCTTTAAACCAAAGTTGACTGTTATGTCTTATGAAGGGTATGACATTAATGGATTCACATATTACACAAAGCGCCAAGATGATAAGAGTGTCGTCCAAAATGGTGGGGTCACCCTTCAAGCATTGACTATGTTTTTTGCAAGTGCAAAGGATAAGAGTCCATGTGAAGCTAAAATGTCATATTACGGTGTCATTGAAGAGATATGGGAATTTGACTACATAGATTTCAGAATTCCGCTCTTCAAATGTAATTGGGTTGATAACACCAAAGGAGTTATAGTGGATGAATTGGGTTTCACTTTAGTGAACTTTGAAAAGATTGGTGAGAAGGCTGAACCATTCATATTGGCATCACAGGCGAAACAAGTATTTTGTATCAATGATCCTGCAAATGATAAATGGTCAGTTGTTCTTCATGGTAAAAGACAGTTCATTGAAGATCCTATAGATGAAGAAGAGTACTATGATAAATATGATGACTCCAGTCCATTCTCAGTTGGGTTGCCAACTCCACAAAATATTGAAGAAGCTAATGATGACTTATATGTGCACGGAGATCACAATGAAGGATTGTTAATTGATAAAAGATCACAATTTTAGAGGCATGCATGTTTATATTTTTTTATTGAAGCTAAATGTTTACTTTTTTAATATCAATATCATTTTCTGATTTGATGTTTCATTATCTTCTAGTTAATACAAATGCTAAATAGCAAAAGAAGCCCCGATGAAGAGAAGCAGGATACAGATACAATACATAAAGTGAAGCACACACAAGTGCTTCAGATTCATATAACAACATGACAGACTAACACATATACAGTGCATAACAACAGCAGCGCCGAATTTACATACAACACTAGCTTAATACATATATAGTGGGACTAAGGTGACGATACAACCTGCTAAAACAGGTTACCGACTACATGTTACGACTGGGAGGTCGTGATTCAGCAACCGTATGCATTAGCAGGAGGACAAACATATGGTGATCTATTTGTCCTCCTGCTAATGCATACGGTTGCTGAATCACGACCTCCCAGTCGTAACATGTAGTTGTCGGTAACCTGTTTTACCAGGCGGGATCGTCACCTTATAAGTCCCACTATATATGTACTAAGCTAGTGTTGTATGTAAATTCAACGCTGTTGTTGTTATGTACTATATATGTGTTAGTCTGTCATGTTGTATGGACATCGATTGTATTGCTCAGGTATTATATAGTCTCATTAGATAATATGAAATATATCAATCTTATTTATAGCTCATTAATTATATATATACATCATTCTCTTTACAGGTGTTTAAAGTTGACCCCACTACAGGAACAGACTTACCAGATGTACATGCTCCCTATACGATGGGAGAATTAAATGAAGTAAGAGAAGAATGGGCAACAACCATACAAATAGTGGGGGCTTTAAAATATAATTGGGATCCTGATAGCGAATAATGACTAAACAATGATATTTTGTAAATGAATTTCTGAATTATAATATATGTGTGAATGTTTCTACATGTCTGGATGTTTCTACATGTCTGGATGTTTCTACATGTGTCTAAGTGAAAATGAATGAAAGTGTTGGTTGCTATATTAATGTTTCTACATGTATGAATGTGAATGAATGGAACTACAGATTGCTAGCTACATGAATGTTTCTAAATGTGTGAAAATAAAATGGAACTGCAGGTTGCATTGCTAAATGCATGTGTGAATATTTTTGTTGTTAATTTTGTAGGTTTGTGGCCTGTTGTCGGCTGATATCAATGGATGTCGTAAAACCTGCAGTTCATAACTGAACTGAACAGGTTTCTCATCCTGCGACCAACCACAGCAGGTCTGCAGGATAACAGAAAAAAAAACAATAGGTGTCGGTTATTTGTATAAAACTGACGCCAAATAGGTTACAGTGTCGATTTTTAATAGAAACCGACGTCTATTTCCTTAACACCACGGCCATGCTGTCCGGTACGGCCGTGTTGGGAGTTATATGGCGTCGGTTATTAGCTAATAACTGACGCCTATAGTGCCCAAGTTGGCGCCCTCCTGTGGCGCGAAGATATATGTCGTCGGTTATTTGTAAAAAACCGACACTGATAGTGCCCAAGATGGCACCCTTTCTGTGGCGTGAAGGGTTTGGGCATCGGTTTCGTATCTAATAACCGACGCCTATAGTGCCGTGATGGCGCGATTTCGGTGGCGCGCGAAGAGTTTGGGCGTCGGTTTTAGAACTGACGCCTAATGGGTGAGCTTTTAGTGTCCCCCACATAGGTGTCACTTAGAAACCGACACTAAAGGCTTTAAATAACCGACACTAAAGGTAGGTTCTGTAGTAGTGGGGATTAATAAAAGAGCCTCCTAACTTACCTAAAAAAAATTGTCTAGTCGGACGATATGATTGATGAGGTCAATGGATCAATTGATTATTAATTAATCAGATGATTTTTCCACTAGATAGAGATGATCGATTGTTCATTAGATGATCACAATGTTAAAGAGAAAGTCTGAAATTGGAAACAAAATCAGATCTGGATCTAAAATGATATGGTTGGACAATTAGATAACATGATCAATCAATCAGGGGTTGTGATCTGGTGATCACAATCTAGTCCATGTTTTTCAACATTCAATTCTTTTTGGGATTGCAATTAGGAAATGGATTGGAATAAGAGTTTTCCAAGCCCATGAATCTCCTATATAATGGGGGCACGTCCCAAGTGTGAGATATATCTTTTTATACAACTTGTGAAACAAGTTGGTAGCTATACATCTTTCTTGGATTGATTAAGTCACCCTAATATTGCCCAATCTCGGAGAAGAAAGGGAGATTCAGAATTCCTACAACATCAAAAACTCTTTTTCCACTTCAAATTGGTGGTCAAGGTGGTTCACCATGTTCTCCTCATCTATGTGCCTGGATTAGAGGCCAAGGAACATGTGTGGAGGCTTAGAGAAACTATTCTACAAGAAAAAAATTGTGCAGTAGCATGGTGGCCAATATGGATCTTCTTTTTTTAATATATTCAGATTTCTTGGTGGTCTTTCTAGATCTAGATCCTAAAGATTATGTTCTTCACCAACATAAGATGTGCCTAGTTGTTGGACAACTAGTGGGCAAAATGGTGATACATTTATACCTTCTCATGTCTTTTATTTACTGGTGTTTTATAGCTACAATAGATCTGACGGCTAGGGTATAATGGAAAGATACTTTTTTTATTATTTCGATGTGCTTCCTTTTCTAAAACCCAACAGTGGTATCAAAACTGATGTTATACACTTATAATGCCATGTTGGGTTTTAAAACACAAACAATTCATTGGACAAATATTGTGCAAACGTGCATCCATGATAATCACCAAATAACTTATATGATAGGCATTACATATGCCAATGCGAGACCTTGAAAATTGTCTTCATATGGTGTATGTGTCTATGGCAATCAGATTATTGTGGTGTAATAAAAAACATGGAATATTAACAATCAAATTTCCATTATGCAATTACAATAGGATGATATGAAAACATCACCAGTGGTCCATGATGGAGATGATAAGAGAACTAGAATCCCACAGTAAAGATGATGATCCTTGAAGAGTTTGTGATCAAGACGAGATGATGGATTGGCAACAACACAAGATCTGCCCAAATCAGGGAATTTTGAACAGTTGATCAGCTTCCCTGATCGGGAAACTAGAAACCCTACAAAGGGCTGATTTAGGATTACATTTAGATGTGAATCTCGTAGTTATTTTTCTACAACACTTGTTTGTTCAATTTTTTAATAGTTTTTGTATCCTATTTATTGTATCTGGTGATTTTTACAGCATATGTTGTGTATAATAATGTATATGTAATGGTGATTGGATAAATATGGGTAATGTTGAAGATGCCTTCAAAGTATGATACACATGGAAACCTTGTCTGACTAAGTGTGGCCACATGAAGAATGGTGTCTCTTATACCTCAGGAAAGTGTGATAATAAGTTAGTGGGTCTTCCAAGTTGTATGCATATCTTATTGTATTGGTCTTGGATTAGACTTGACTAGGTGATTGTTGGTATTAAGCACCTAGATGAATAAATATGCCATATAATTCATATGATAAAAACTTTGTATGTTGCTTTGCAACAATCTATATAAGGGAAGTACTAGCCCATGATACTTCTATATAAGGGAAGAAAGTTCAAAGAGAGACACACAAATTGTGGGACAAATTATCTAAGAGTATTTTACCTTAGGGAGAGAAAAACTTTCCCTAGGACAAAAACTCATAGTTGGAGTACAAGTAGAGCAAGTGATGCTAGCAGGTCAAGTACTCTAAATCATGTTTCCTTTTAGAAACCAAGGTAGTGAACTTAAAATTTCATCGACATGGAATACGAAGAGGTTTAGGCCCTTAGGTGGACACTTGAGAACAAGCAACTTTTGCAAGGAGAACACACAATATTGTTGTGATGACAAGGTAGCAATGACAACAACCACTTCAAATCCAAATCCAGAAGTTGAAGTTCTACACCAACATAAGATGTGTATAATCATTAAAAATTGGTGTGTACTAAGGTATATTAGGTAACCCCTTTATTAATTTAATATACCAATATTTACATCTATGATGGATTTGTTAGCTAAGATTTTTGTTCGAGAAAATGTTATATTTCTGCTCCCCTCCCACCAAAATCATATAAAGTAGATAAATCTATGTTTTTATCAATTAAAATTAGTTAAAATTTTAGGTTTTATTTGTTTAAAAAGGTATAAATAATACGTATGTATAGGAAAATGAATACCATATGGATCTATTCACCTATGATAACTAGCATGCATATGGAATACTTGAAAAGTTAATAACCAATACATCCAATGTTATAGAGAAAGTTTAGAAATTTAACGTGATATAAATGGAAGATGGAAGTGACTCATTAGTAGATTAAAAGAAAAATCATCACCTACTTCAAATCTATGTATAAATTTCAAAATCAATTTTGGTTTCTGATGTCCTACTTTTTCTCCACAATGACCAACAACTGACACAATTTCTACACTGATAACAAGACAAGTAAAAATTATTTTAGTCATTTGTTCATAGCTAGGAAACTGAGATAAAATAAATTGGTATGAATACACAGATAAGATGAATCACCTACCTTTAATAGAGCAAACATACAACAAGACCAAGTGTATTGTAAATGTCAACGAGAAGGAAACCAGTAGTCACATATATGGAATATTATCTAGTAATGGAAAATATGAAATCATGTACATTAATACTACCAGTTGAAACCATGATCCTTACTACTATTGTGACAATGGATTCAAAGGACTACCAGAACAAGGTCCACTAACCAACCTAGAGGATGATGAAATCTTAAATAAAAATGGGAAGAAAATAAAAAATATTACTATAATAAGACTAAATTCTTGATGATAATGGAAAAGGGGTGAAACAAATCAAAGTTAGAAGAACCAACTTGTAGTAAATACAAAACCTACCCTACATTCCTAGCACTTGGAATGGACCAGCTCTTTAAGCATTAAAACATAGATAACTCATTTATGATCGACCACCTTGTAGTGAACATGAAAGCACAACCAATTTGTATAAAAAATCAACATGTCGTAATCATAAAACCACCATCAACTCACTTGTGATGGACCCTCTTTTAAAATATACATGCATTTGTTAATCATTGGAGGTGTCTCTAATGTCACTATGAAGTTTCTTAAAGATAGCTTGTAACGACCACATTCCCCAACCCCCAATTAAGGAAGGCCAAGAAACTAGTGTTGCTATCCCCAAAATAGGATCAAATGGTTTTGCACATAATAAAATATAATTAATAAATTTTACTAAATTAACTAAACTTGGTGCAGGATAATATTTTTTCCAACATTTACAAAACATGGGTTCTAGAATTTACCGAGAACTAGACCATCTATCTAATTCTCCGAGCCTTAATTCAATTGTTTACTTACAATGTCTTCTTTCTTGGAATATCCAATTTCCAAAAAGATTAACCTAAAAACATCGACCATCGACATGTCAATCAGTATGACAAGTCATATTGATATGTTAGAAACAAAATCACACAATTAATGCTAACCACATCATTCAACAATTAATGTTTAATAAACCAAATTTAACATTTTCACCATGACTAACCAGTCTGGGTTTCTCCACCCTCTGTCATAACCCCTTAGGACCTCATACTACAATATTCACCGAATTCCCCTATCTAGGAGGATGACTTCATCATGTCTCCCCCTATCCAGGTGGGTGACTTCATCATATCTCCCCCTATCAAGGTGGGTGACTTCTCATGTATCCCCCAAACTAGCTGGGTGACTTCAGATGTACCCCCTATTCAGGATGGCACCAAATTATGCCTTACCCTATCCAGGCGGATGGCCTTTCCATAGATTCAGAGGTGGACTAGATTTGGGCTAGTCATGTTCATATATAATGTGATAATCATTGTCACTTTTAAATTTGCATGGAATGAAATAAAAAAGCAAGCATATAATTTCAATCATCTAAGGAAAACCTCTGGGAAACCATGTGAAACTACAATGAATAATCATAGCATATCCACATACCTATCTTAGGAGAATTTGCAGTCCAAACAGGAATAGGTAGAATTAACCACACAATCAAGAAAGTCAACCTAAAATTCAATGCATACACCCATGTGTCCCTACATGACTCTAAATCCTATCAAAGGAATGACTTGATTCTCAAGTTAAGTTTTTATGTCCACTTTCCTATGTCTTTGTCTGTAACGCCCGGGCCCACTGCCCAAGGCTCTAGTAGAGTTTCAAAAATGATGACTGGCCCCACAGACCACCGCTAGCCTTAACTGCACACTTTGCCCACACTAACGCGCAAGCCAGGATCAACTTCCCGACTGGTCACCCATCCTAGTACTACTCCAAGATGAGCACGCTTAACAATGGAGTTCTATAGTTATGGGCTCCCGGAAAAGGAGGTGCACCTTGGTGATATGGGTAGTCCAATCAATCCTTTTAAGATCATGTTATTCGAGGTCTCAAATCCTGGGATGTTACAATCTCCCCCACTTATACTCTTGACGTCCTCGTCAAGGCTCAACTATAAGGCCTCATAATCTCTTCCCCATTTCAGTGCAGACCCACAATGGCCCATGGACACTCAGCTCCTGATCACGGAATACCAGCGCAAGGGTGGCTACATCAACCATGGACAACCCTTTCCTACATGCCTGGACCGCACGGCTCAAGACTGGCATGCCATGCCCATGTGGGCCCCACCTACTGGAGGGGTTATGGCTCTGATACCATTTGTAATGCTCGGGCCCACTGCCCAAGGCTCTAGTAGAGTTTCAGGAATGACGACTGGCCCCACAGACCACCACTAGTCTTAACTGCACACTTTGTCCACACTAACGCGTAAGCCAAGATCAACTTCCCGACTGGTCACCCATCCTAGTACTACTCCAAGTTGAGCACGCTTAACTATGGAGTTCTTTAGTTATGGACTCCCGGAAAAGGAGGTGCACCTTGGTGATATGGGTAGTCCAATCATTCCTTTTAAGATCATGTTATCCGAGGTCTCAAATCCTGGGATGTTACATTATCCATATTAACCTTTTAGTCCAATTATTTCTCCTTTCCACTTTCTAAATTTACAAACCCTACTTTATGTTCAATATACACGATTCTACTACAAAAAAGGTGTCTTTATATAAATGTCCCAATTTGATCCTTTTAAGATCAAATTCGGGTTAGAGAGGTGAAAAGATGAATACTTGACACATTTATGTTTATTGACAAACCCTTATTTCCATTATTTAGTACACCATTATGCATAAAGAAACCCTAATTCTTTAAAACATGGATTTTCATATCCATATGAGTCCAAGGTTTTCCTTTCATTCATAAAAGATCAAACTTTTATTAACAACATTAACTAAGTCTATTAGACTCATCAACTTTCACAAATTAGGGTTTTAGATCCATTAAAATTATTAAAGACGTCAATTTTGAACATATTTCGAATTGGAAGCAGATACTGATCAAGATTATACTTTTGTCATGTATCTAGCAGTTTTTTGATCAAAATACATATATTATTTGCTACTTTTAGATAATCCTACGATTTATTAGGGTTTTTGCAAGATAAACCCTTTTAGACCAATCAAAGGCTGCCATGTAGGTAGCCCACTCGTGCGGAAATTTTATTAATCGTGCGAGAAGGAAAGAGAAAAACACAAAAAGGGTCTTACCTTTGTTGAAGTGGGTTGGGGCCACGATGGTCTTTTTTTGGTTGTTTGAGTTCAACCTCCGCCTATTCTTTCTCACAAATCGGAGTCCCAGCGAGCCAACACCAAAGTTGACTCTGGACCATGGGGCCTCTGAGCTGTAGATGAAGGTGCACGAAGCACTGCCATGCCCACACAAACTTTCTCAGGGTGTCAATTGGTCTTGGTGAAGTCGAACAACCGAGACGACAAGCCAATCCCCAGCGAGGTCCAAGGAGGACGATGGAGGTTGAGAACATGGGTCTAAGGAGGATTGAGAGTAGGGTTGAGATCTAAGAGTCACGGGCATGCTTGTGAGGGTAACAGTGCACATGTAGTGGGTCTCTAGTCCCCCCTTTTATAGGTGGGATCCCTCGGGTAGTTCTACCTCCATGACAATTTAGGGAGAAACCCCTAGAGCCTTCAAAACCCCAACAAAGCTAGGATGAATCATCTTGTTTTCTTACTACAAATTTGTTGACCAAGTTTCCATTCTTGCACATGGACTAGGTGTCGAGAAAATCGGATCAGAACTGGCATGTTCCCTATTCCAGTTGCCTTATACGCCTGAAGGTAGGAGATAAATTCCCGCCATTGGATCTTGGATCCAACGGTCCATAATCACACGCCAATATATGTGTTCCTGATTTGATCCAAAAAATGGTGACATTTAATTCTTACCCAAATTATTTTCAAACTTTATGGATTTTTGTAAAATCCATTAAGCTTTTTAATCCCAAATTTTAAGGGAAGGCTCTTGATGATGTAATACAATTTGGGATCACAACTCAAAAATAATAACTCTTTTCATTCATATGCAAATCATGCACTAAAAAGTATATATAATGCAGTCAAACTCATTTTCTGTTTCATCCTTTTCCATTCTCTTAATTATACTTTTCTATATTTTAGAAGGCAAGTGGTACTAAAACCATCCTATTTTGGCCACTTATGTCACCTTCTAGAAAATTTAATATTTTTCTTAAATGAAACATTAGTTATTTACTTTCTTCTTGTCTTGTCCCTTAATTCTTTTGTCCTTTCATCTTTATATTACCATTGGCTTATTAACATAAGGAAAAACACGAAATTCATAATTCAAGACAATTTTGCAAAGAAACCCAAGTTGCAAAACAATGCACACAAATTGTCAAGAAAACCCCTTTTATTAAATAATTACATAATAATACAACAAAATTGGGGTTATAACATCCTTCCCCACTTATAAGAATTTTCTCCTCAAAATTCAGCTAATCATATAAACAATTTAGGTTGGGATTTTTCCATGTTCGTCTTCAGCCCCCATGTGGCTTCATCCTCTCCATGGTGCTTCCAGAGAACCTTTACCATATCTATCTTTTTGTTTATGAGTTTTGTCACCTTAGTATCCAGTATTCTCACAGGTGACTCAAGATATGTTAGGCTCCCCTGGAGCTCAATAGGTTCAATGATCAAGACATAGCTTGGATCTTTCACATATCGCTTCAGATTAGATACATGGAACACATCATGCATCATTCTATACTTTGGGGGTAAGGCTACATGGTATGCTGCTTCACCAATCCATTCTAGAACTTCAAACGGACCCATGTATTGGGGACTCAATTTTCCTCTATTCTTGGCTATAGCTCAGAGGGACCAAATATTCAAAAACACATGTTCACCCACAGTGAAATGTAAATCAGTCTGCTTTGCATCTGCATACAACTTTTGTCGATCACGAGCTCTCTTCAACCTCTGTCTGATCAAAGAAAATTTGTCAGCATAAATATGAAGTTCTTTTGATCTCAATAAGGACCTCTCACCAAACTCATCCCAATGAAGTGATGACCGACACGGCCTCCCATATAGTGCTTCATACGTAGGCATCGCGATATTGGCTTGGTAGCTATTATTATAGGAAAACTCAGCTAAAGGCAAGTATTGCTCCCATGATCCACCCAAATCGAGCACACATGCTCTCAACGGGTCATCCAAAGTTTGGATCATTCTCTCTGACTGTCCATCAGTCAGGGGGTGGAAGGCGGTGTGAAATTTTAGCCTTGTCCCTAGTTCTTCATGCACCTGCTTCCAAAGCTTCAAGGTGATCTTAGGGTCACAATCAGAAATAATTGAGCTCAAAATTCCATGCAGATAGACTATCTCATGTATGTACAACTTGTCTAAGCCTGACACTTTAGTGGCAATCTACAAGGCAAGTGTAATGCCCGGGCCCACTGCCCAAGGCTCTAGTAGAGTTTCAGGAATGACGACTGGCCCCACAGACCACCACTAGCCTTAACTGCACGCTTTTGTCCACTCACGCGCAAGCCAGGATCAACTTCCTGACTGGTCACCCATCCTAGTACTACTCCAAGCTGAGCACGCTTAATTATGGAGTTCTTTAGAGATGGGCTCCCGGAAAAGGAGGTGCACCTTGGTGATATGGGTAGTCCAATCATTCCTTATAAGATCTTTTTATCTGAGGCCTCAAATCCTTGGATGTTACAATCTCCCCCACTTAGACTCTTGATATCCTCGTCAAGGCTCAACTATATGGCCTCATAATCTGACACCATTTCAGTGCAGACCCACAATGGCCCATGGACACCCAGCTCCCGATCATGAAATACCAGCGCAAGGGTGGCTACGTCAACCATTGACAACCCTTTCCTACATGCCCGGACCGCACGACTCAAGACTGGAATGACATGCCCATGTAGGCCCCACCTACTGGAGGGGAATTGGCTCTAATACCATTTGTAACGCCCGGACCCACTGCCCAAGGCTCTAGTAGAGTTTCAGGAATGACGACTGGCCCCACAGACCACCACTAGCCTTAACTACACGCTTTTGTCCACTCACACGCAAGCCAGGATCAACTTCCCGACTGGTCACCCATCCTACTACTACTCCAAGCTGAGCACGCTTAACTATGGAGTTCTTTAGAGATGGGCTCCCGGAAAAGGAGGTGAACCTTGGTGATATGGGTAGTCCAATCATTCCTTATAAGATCTTTTTATCTGAGGCCTCAAATCCTGGGATGTTACAAGAAGGAAGTGTGCCGACTTGGTCAATCGGTCCACCACAACCCATATAGAAGCATGACCTTTTTGTCTTGGGAAGACCCACCACAAAAGGAGAGAGAGACCTGGGCCGAGTCCAGGAAAGAGATCCCACGTACTTCCCTTTCTTATTCGTAATTTTAGTTCTAAACCCTAGTAGAGGGGAGCCACGTGATCCTGGGGAAGCAAGGAGCTGAGATAGGGTTGTGAGGGAAGCTGCATGTGCCACGATGACAGAACAAGGGCAAGAAAGCATAGCCGTGCCCTGACGAAGGTGCAATAGCAGCTGGTTGGCGGCAACATGGGATGCAAGATGTAGGCATGTTACTCCTAACCTCGCCACATAGACCACGCACTAGGCGGCGCCTCAGGTGAGGATGATGGCGGTGAGGCTAGGGCGTGGGGTGGTGGTAGCTGATGAGGACCGAGGGAGAGAGAAACGGCCGCCCAAAGTCTTGCCTAGGGCTGCGCTCGACGGAAGCAGGAGCATCCAGAGGTTGAAGACAACATGTTGGTCGATTGGACAGATATACCCCTAGGGTATGAAGTGCCGACCCATTTAAGTGGAGGGCAGAAGCGTCATTCAATTCTAATTCCAAATGAGCCGCTTTGCATGGGATAGGCGACGTGGCGCGTCCTGATTGGCCCGAAGTAAGTCAATTTTGTAAAATTCATGGTTAATTATTCGTAGCTCAGATTAGCACACATAAAATACAAAAGTTGCTCAGAAAAATGAGGGAAATCCACTAAAAATATAATTGAAGCCTGATTCCTTTTGAAATTCGAAAAGTAATGGAAGATATCAACTTCAATGTATTAATGTTTAAAGAACCCTATTTTGATATGATTAATGTGATTAGTAGTGTTTAATTGATGATTAAAGTTGATATTAGCATGTTAATGATAAAAGGGAACATTAGGAACAATAAGGATGAATTTTGCAAGTAATTAGTTAATTTAGAGTTTCATGCGCATAAATATACTTTAATGGGCCTTGAAACCCTAATGTTGGCAAATTCGACTCTTAATAGCTTTAATTATTCAAAGTGGGGCGTAAAGATGAGATATAATGATTCTAAGCTATTTCCAGCATTGAAGTTCCTAATTTGTGGATAAATAACCTTAATATAGAAATTAGGGTTGTTGAATGAATTAAGGTAAAATTAATGATAAATAACGTTCATATGAGTATTAGAGCATAATGGGCTACAAATTGATTATAAACTAGCATAATGACTATGTCATGGGTTAAAGAGGATAAAAAGGGTAGCTTTAATGAAAAGAGTCTTAATGGAATTATATAATGGTTAATTATGCCTTAAATCTGAAACTGAGGATTAGATGTTGAGATAATTAGGGTTTGTGATCAATTGTGTTAAATTAGGGTTTTAAATAGTAAAAGATGAAGGGAAACCATAATTGCAAAGCAAACCCTAAAAAGGGGAAGAAACCCTAAAAAAGAATAGAACCATGAGTAGCATGATGATTTGGATAGATTTTGATAAAAAGGAAATTGAATGTAATTTCAAGATTCTTGCACTTGCTTGATTGGATGACTTGATTGATTGGATTGAATGGATTATTCTATCTCAAATCAGCCTGACAGGTATGTGGTTAATTATGGTTAATCGCATTATTTTCCCGAGGATTTTCTGAATGTTTCCTCGTATTGAATGCAATCTAAACAGTTGGATGTTCATACTTGCAAAATTATAAAGCCACTATGGTTATCACAATTATAAAGAAGTGTGTATTCTCACACCTACATGCCACCCAGATGGAAGATGCCATAAAGGTCAGGCCCAAGAGGGTAGACCCATGGGCACCATGAGAGGTGACCCCAGAAACCAAGCTCGGGAATGAGAAGGTGGTCTATGATGCATGACTATGGAGCACCATGAGAGGTGACTCCCAGGCACCAAGCTCGGGATTGAGAAGGTGGCCTTAAGTCAATGGCAAAAGAGAAACCCTAGAGGGGTATGCCAGGGTTAGGGAAAAAGTAGTGGAGAATGACAAATTCAAATTGTAAATTGTCTTATTAAATAATTTGATTGTGATTATTAAATTGTTAGCCATATCTGTGAAATTTTAGATGTCCCCACATACCGGTATATTCTGATATGCTAACCGACGTTGTGTTTGTCGGCATTTTAGGTACAAGCTTGAAAATGAACAAATAGTAAAGTGACACATTGTGAAAATAAAACATAAAATGCCAGGAGGATTGGATAGAGTAGACTCAAGCTTGGATAGATAGATTCCCAATGTTTTAAAAGGTATGCAAAGTTTTAATTTTCTACCAGATTTCAGTTTAGTTAGTAGAATTTCATAATTATTATTGATTATTTGTCGAACCTTTGATCCAGGTTATTGGATAACGACTATGACCTTTCAATCTCCCTTATCTGGGGGTTACCGGGAGATGGGGTCGTTACAATTGGTATCAGAGTGAAGGTTCCCCATTTAATCTTTAGTAATTAGTAAATTTTACAAACTCCATAGAACCCAAGGGAGTTATTAGAGGATTGTCTAAAGGACTGAGGTGTCTAGAAAAGGATCACGTCTGGGGGATGGCAATATTTTCCTCCACATCGCTAGTCAAAATACGAGGACTCCCAGATTGTGTGATTGTGTGGCCGATGTCTTAGGATATGACTCGAAATAAGATACCTTTAGGACTTTCTCATCTTTTTCATCCCTTCTCAACTCAAATACTATTAAGGACCTTAAGGATTAAGGTTTTCTCTCTTCTCCTCACCCTCTTGAGGTACGTGTAAGGTTAATAAGGTCTAAGGAATCCTCGACCAAATTAATGAAAATCATGTAAATAAGATGCCATGGACATAAGCTTAATAGATTAAGCACAAACTAAAGAATAGATACATGCTTAGGTCGTATGACACAAGTTGTCATTGCCCTCAAGAGAGACCTGAGGATAGACCTCCTTGTCAGGAGGATGAGTAAAGAAAGTTAGTCTTGGAGGTAGATATTTTCATTAAAAGCAGAGACCTAGCACATCCTCTGAGGATGATGTTAACACTAACCATAAGTGAAGGTTAGAGAGAGTGATGACACGAAGAGTTAGATGTCTTAGTAGACCAGGTGTTTGGATGGACATGCCTTGGATGTCATATGAGCCATGAGAGGTTAGATGGCCTAGTATCTTTGGCAACCCAACCCTGGAGAGGGTCATGCATGTTTGAGCAAAGGATAGCTCCTTCATGGAGGAGGTTAGATAAGAACCTATAGAAACCTTATGGAATGTTTCAAGTAGGAAATAGCTTGCACCTAGAGTACGTTAGTAGTGCTGACAGTAGGATGAAACCCTAGACAAGGGATTATGATGGATGGAATATGGGATAAGTATAAGGGGCTATGGATAATCATGAGCAAACATAAGTTGAGCATAGGCGTCACCGCGTAGAGGTATGCCAGTGAGCTCGATCCTTCATGGAGAAAGGACCTCTAATAATGAGGATGGCGGTAAGGTTAGCTATAGAGAGAGAGAGCAGGATCCTGGCAAGAAGGTTGGAAGCCTACCACCCTGAGTATGAGGAATAGTGGGGAGTCGAGGATGATGTGACCTAAGTGGATGATAGAAGTTGCCTCATGCATGATCCCTGGAGGCTGATGATATCTTAGTTTCCTTTAGAGTAACCAAACCCATTAGAAGGATGATGTTTCTAGTACCTATGTACCTATGGTATAAGTGATTACCTGTTGGATGAGATAAAGAGTAACCAGTTGTGAGGCTTTATACCTAGTTGGTTGTCCTGGGAGAGGACTCAACTCTGAAGTGTTTCTCGAGCAGAAGGATCATGGAAGTACATGACATATCTTGGACATGCTTGACTCTTGGTTAAGAGATTGAGCATGCAATGGACACCTGAAGGTGAACCTAGGGTTCCTAGGCCTAAGAGGGGAAGCAGTGTATCTGATGCTCATGATGCGTTTTGAGTCTCTATAGTCTCGAGCATGATACTCCTCATGTGTAGAAGTAAAGGAAAGGGTATGTTTGATGAATCCCTCACAACTAAGTTGATCTAATGTTGAGGAAAGAGAACAAGTACGACCTAGCATGGTTCAATAGGTGGTCTGCTTGTGCTTTAGTAGTTGTTGGGTTAGGCATGCTCATGTGAAGGTAAACCCTAAGGACAGTTGTGACCTTGTTGTCAAGAGTTGTAGTTTCCTCCCATCTTGGGAGAGGGGCCCTTTGGTTGGGTATATGCTCGTTTTGTTGGTGTTGAGGTGACCTAAAGAGGTTTCATGGGATCTTGAGAAAACTAAGTGAAAAGTACATAGTATGAGATTGAACATGTAGACCCATAGTTAACCATCTCTAAGTGCATATGGATGTGTTACCATGGAGGTAACCAGTGTGGGGCCTGACCAAGGTAGGCAGGTCGCCATGATCCCTGAGAAAGGATAAAAGATAGCCCAAGAATGCAGAGAGAGATGATGAAGGATTGGGTAAGGTTCTATGTTGGACATGTACTATAATAGAATCCTAAGTCTATCCTAGGGTCAGGTAGGGATAAGACCGATGGAAGAAGGAGTTGCCTAATTCCCTAGTTGCACATGACCATAGGGTCAGGAGGTAACAACTATCATTGTCTAAGGACCATGGGTTAGGAGATTGATCACCTTCATGAACTCATGAGACCCAAAGGGCAGATGAGTAGGGCACTCTCTGGATGCATAAGGGAAAAGAGATGACCCCAAAAGTGCCGACACCCTATAGACCTAGAGGAGACGACCAAGGATTGTGTTTAGACCAAGTAGGGTTGAGATTAGTTTTCCATGGTAGTAATTTTGATATCATGATGTTTGTGATGAAGAGACATAGGTGGCACGTTTCAACTTTGATTTGAAAGTGTAATGGCAAGGTGGGTTGTACCATATCTACTCTTGGAATAGGAAGAACTCTATATTTGGACTACATCCAAATGCTTATTTCCTCTTGTTATGGGAGAGAGAGATAGGATAGTACGCATGCCTTACACCAAGGATAAAAGATGATGGAAGTTGGAACGTTGCTACAAGGTATGAGGATAGAAATGATAACATACCTTTGTGGAGTGAATGATACATGGATGGTTTACAAACACTAAGAGTATTAAGGAAATCATCTTGTAAGGATGTTTTATCATGAGCTATGTGGAATTTGCAAGTTATGCAAAGTTGAGTTGAATCACCATGAGGATGAGCTCAGAGTTTCTTGATGAAGACAAACTTAGAGTTTGAGATGAGATGATAAGTGCAATATGTGGAGGTGTATGTCTACAACATTACCTGACACCTAAGGAGGTGAAGTGGTAATGAATGCTCTGGTTGAGATATAGTTGCCTAGCTTAGCTAGAGGTTAGAAGAAGTTGAGGTTGTTCGACTAACCCTAAGTTTGGAAAGAAGATGAGTTTTGGCTAACATAAAGATGTAACAAGATATGTTGAACAAGTTAATGGTTGTTTGGTTAGCCAGTTTAGTCCTTGATGTAGTGAAAGGATGGTGATAGAACCTTAGATACACTTCTTTGGATAGGAAGGTAATAAAACCCTGATAAGAGTGGTTTAGAGTTTCTGAGGTATCAATCTTCAGGAATCATGACCTACAGGAGATCATGGTTTTAAGATCACCATACACCGTGATACTACAAAGATAGTAAGTGATAGTAGAACTTTGAATGCTTATATGAAGTTGCATGTAGCATGTAGCCATGCAAGCCGGGGGTGAAGGACGAACACCAGTAACCCAGTGCTTTGACATAGATGATAAAGAGTCCCCAAGAGGGAATGGGAGTTCACCACTATGGGGGTTCTGGTAAGTCTCTCCTTGAACAAGAAAGATTAAGATGTAATATGGGTTATGGTAGATCGCCTTACCTAGATGACATGAGAAAGAAAGGAGTACTGTCAAGGGATAGATTCGGTTGAACTACTTAAGAGAGAAAGATGGTTCAACCACATCATGATGCGAGTTCAAAAAATCTTGGGTATGAGCAAGGTTCACTTCCATGAGGTGGAAGTGGTTACATGAAGAACTTGGTGATAGTATAGTTTATCACCCCATACTAATGGACAGTATGATCCAGACTAGAGGGTCTGATGAGAGCATGTGTGCTCATTTAGGGTGATACATAGAGACAATTATTAAGATGTGATGTTAACCACCATAGCCTTTATCGGGATGCAAGAAGTCTTATGGAGAGGTTGTGTCAGTCACCACTTCATTAAGATGATGTTGGTGAAGGAGGCCTCGCGAAGGTCAGAAAAGAACCACAGTGTGTGCATATGAAGTCGCTTTGATCATGCAATGGCTGAGAGAGAGCCCAGTGGTGACATGAGTCATGAGCTCATGCAGAGCAGAGTGACATGCAGTTCACTATGGGAGAATATGTGATGTGAAAATCCGACCCCTCTAAACTACAACTGAGAAAGTTGAGTTCCCGATATATGAGTCCATTTCAGATGGATTGGTGGAGATGGTTGTGTTTAGCCTTGCCCCTCAGGATAACATGATTTGTAATGTGTTCTATGAGTCCGATCTAGAGCACTATGTGAGGAACCCAAGCCATGTGTTGACCCCTGAACCTATTCAGCTTTTGAGAGGTTGAAATGTCCTGAGTCACCTATGAGGGTATAATATACCAATGTAAGGAAGAACTCAGATGGAAAAATATGATATGATGAAGGTTCTTGGGAAGCACCATGGAAAGGGTGAAGCCACATGGGAGCCCTGATGGACGTATGAAAGGCTTATCCTGAACTGTTTGTTTGCTTGACGGAATTTTGAGGAAAAAATTCTTATAAGAGGGGAAGGATGTTACAACCCCAGTTTTGGGTTCATTTGATGAGAAATGTAATCTCTCATATTGGAGATATTTGGACAAATAATGATGTAATTTCATTTACAATAGCCTTGATGATTGTGTTGTGGGCTTTATTGGCTATTGGGCCCAATAACAAGGAAATTCAATTAATTAATGAATAATTAAGAATTTGAGAAAAGAAAGATGTGGAAACCTCTAGAAGGCAAAAGAATGAAATCCAAAGATGGATTTCGTGCCTCTTGGGTTCCTTGGGTTCCAAGGAGTCCAGAGTTGCAAAGAAAAGGCAATAAGAAAAGAAAATATTAATTAAGTATTTCTTTATTCGGAAAGAAATTGAAAACAATGGTAAAATGTTGAAAATAAGTAAAAAGAGGTACAATTGAGTTATCCTTAGTGGAATTTCATATCCCAAGGATTCCTAATGATAAAAGGAACACCAATGAGAAAAATAAAAGTGAAATAAAGAGAAACCCTCAAAAAGAGCTATTTAATCAGAAATAAACAAGTTAATGTAAAGGATAATGCATTTAGATGCATCTAGAAGGATAATGAGTACCCAATAAAAAGGATTTCGAAATAATAGAGTTCCTTGGGATCCAAGGACTCCCAAAGAAGAAAGAGGAAAGAGAAAATACTTTTAAAAGAAAAATAAGAATATAATGTGAATACATAATTCATGGATTATGTGGTATTGCTAAAAGGAAATATTTTCTATTAAATGAAAATATAATTTCATGCCATTAGAATAAAGTGCAAGTACTAAGAAGATAAAAGAAGAGATTTTCGAAATTCTAATATCCCAAGGATAAAGAATATCAAGGAAATAGATGAGGAGAGAGAATAATACTTCTCCTTGAAGGAATATGTTTCCTTTAAGAGTGGGACTCGTTTTCTCTTGGATGGATGTTTTTGGGCATGGATACCCTCCTCTATAAAAGGAGAGAGAGACCTGGGCCGAGTCCAGGAAAGAGATCCCACGTAATTCCCTTGCTTCTTCATCGTTTTAGTTCTAAACCCTAGTAGAGGGGAGCCATGTGATCCTGGGGCAGCAAGGAGCCGAGATAGGGTTGTGAGTGAAGTCGCATGTGCCACAATGACAGAATGAGGGCAAGAAAGCATAGTCGTGCCCAGACGAAGGTGCAATAGTGGCTGGTTGGCGGCAGCAAGGGCTGCAAGACGCAGGCATGTTGATCCTGACCTCGCCATGTAGACCACGCACGGGGCGACTCCCCGGGTGCTGATGATGGCGGTAGGGCTAGGGCGTGGGGTGGCGGTAACTGAGAAGGACTGAGGGAGAGAGAAATGGCTACCCAAAGTCACGCCTAGGGCTGCGCTCAACAGAAGCAGGAGCAACCAGAGGTTGAAGACAACTTGTTGGCCGATTGGACACATATACCCCTGGGGTATGAAGCGCTGACCCACTTAAGTGGAGGGCAGAAGCGTCATTCAATTCTAATTCCAAACGAGCCGCTTTTCATGGCATAGGCGACGTAGCGCGTCCTGATTGGCTCGAAGTAAGTCAATTTTGTAAAATTCATGGTTAATTATTCGTAGCTCGGATTAGCATGCATAAAATATGAAAGTTGCTCAGAAAAATGAGGGGAATCCATTAAAAGTATAATTGAAGCCTGATTCCGTTTGCAATTCGAAAAGTAATGGAAGATATCAACTTTAATGTATTAATGTTTAAAGAACCTTATTTTGATATGATTAATGTGATTAGTAGGGTTTAATTGTTGATTAAAGTTGATATTATCCTGTTAATGATAAAAGGGAACATTAGGAACAATAAGGATGAATTTTGCATGTAATTAGTTAATTTAGAGTTTCATGCACATAAATATACTTTAATGGGCCTTGAAACCCTAATGTTGACAAATTCCACTCTTAATAGCTTTAATTATTCAAAGTGGGGGGGGGGTAAAGATCAGATATAATGATTCTAAGCTATTTCAAGCATTGAAGTTCCTAATTTGTGGATAAATAACCTTAATATAGAAATTAGGGTTTTTGAATGAATCAAGGTAGAATTAATGATAAATAACGTTCATATGAGTATTAGAGCATAATGGACTACAAATTGATGATAAACGAGCATAATGACTATGTCATGGGTTAAAGAGGATAAAAAGGGTAGCTTTAATGAAAAGATGCTTAATGGACTTATATAATGGTTAATTATGCCTTAAATCTGAAACTGAGGATTAGATGTTGAGATAATTAGGGTTTGTGATCAATTGCGTTAAATTAGGGTTTTAAATAGTAAAAGATGAAGGGAAACCATAATTGCAAAGAAAACCCTAAAAAGGGGAAGAAACCCTAAAAAAGAATAGAGCCATAAGTAGAATGATGATTTGGATAGATTTTGATAGAAAGGAAATGGAATGTAATTTCAGGATTCTTGCACTTGCTTGATTGGATGACTTGATTGATTGGATTGAATGGATTATTCTATCTCAAATCAGCCTGACAGGTATGTGGTTAATTATGGTTAATCGCATTAGTTTCCCGAGGGTTTTTCGAATGTTTCCTCGTATTGAATGCAATCTAAATAGTTGGATGTTCATACTTGCAAAATTATAAAGTCACTATGGTTATCACAATTATAAAGAAGTGTGTATTCTCACACCTACATGCCACCCTGATGGAAGATGCCATAAAGGTCAGGCCCAAGAGGGTAGACCCAAGGGCACCATGAGAGGTGACCCCAGACACCAAGCTCAGGAATGAGAAGGTGGTCTATGATGCATGACTATGGAGCACCATGAGAGGTGACTCCCAGGCACCAAGCTCGGGATTGAGAAGGTGGCCTTAAGTCAATGGCAAAAGAGAAACCCTAGAGGGGTATGCCAGGGTTAGGGCAAAAGCGGTGGAGAATGACACATTAAAAATGTAAATTGTCTTGTTAAATAATTTTATTGTGATTATTAAATTGTTAGCCATATCTGTGAAATTTTGGATGTCCCCACATACCGGCATATTCCGATATGCTAATTGACATTTTGTTTGTCGGCGTTTTAGGTACAAGCTTGAAAATGAACAAATAGTAAAGTGACACATTGTGAAAATAAAACATAAAATGCCAGGAGGATTGGATAGAGTAGACTCAAGCTTGGATAGATAGATTCCCAAAGTTTTAAAAGGTATGCAAAGTTTTAATTTTCTACCAGATTTCAGTGTAGTTAGTAGAATTTCATAATTATTATTGATTATTTGTCGAACCTTTGATCCGGGTTATTGGATAACGGCTCTGACCTTTCGGTCTCCCTTAATTGGGGGTTACCGGGAGACGGGGTCGTTACATTGGTGGTGTCAGGGTGTGCAATATACTTAGATCCATGAGCTTCTTGTAGGATATGAGTCTTCAAAGGAGACTCCTTGTGGGGTCCGACTTATAAATCACGAGGTAAACTCAGCGGAAGCGGTTTAAACAGCAGCAGAATTATGAAAAATCACTAGAAACTGAAAGTTTTGAAAAGAGATCTTTAAAGCATAAAACTCTTTTATAAGAAAACAAGATAAACTATTTACATTATGTTTTGACATTACATCTCTGTGAAATCACCTCTCGAGTGATTACATACATCCTTTGCCCTGTTATCTATACAAGGCAAGATACAACAAAATCTCGAGGCTTAAAGCCAAAAACCTCAGACCTACTGACTCCTAGGACCTAAGAGTACAGAGACGACATAAGACATACTATCTACAAGGCTTGACAGTCAGTATCTCCACTTGAGATTCAATGTTACCCCTGATGTTGCTACTGCTGATACTGCTCACCCTCGGATTGGTTCCTTCGTCCTCGAAGTCCACCTAAAAAGTCGAAACCTACGGGGTTGAGACAATTTAAATAATTGTCCCAGCAAGAGTTATAACTCTCCACCAGAAGCTTTTTTATTGCAATGAAAGAATAACATAAGCAAGATAACTTAAAACATTCAACAGCAAGCTTAGGATTAAGTAAAGCAACTTTTACTTAAGCAATCATTTCAATAAGGAATATGAAGAACATGTATACTAGTTACTTGACTAGAACATTTATAAACAATGTAACATCAATCATTGTTTCTCGTAGATCAACCTAAGCAGTTATGCTACGTGGATGATTATGTTTTTCAAACATTATTATGCCATGCGGAGATGAGGTATACCGCTCATACTCCAACCGACCATTACTAAATCACATTGGTATCATACATAGGTCATCAAAAGAGTCGGATTCTTATGACCTCATCTTCCTCAGTTAGTGTGAGGATCAACATGCAGGACATCTCGTGTCTCTGCTACAATAGCTTTCTAGGGTATTCTGGCAACTTCGCTATTAGAGTCACAGTGGAATTATGTACTCTCTCCGCCATCGAAAGATTTCTTGTTTATCTCTCATCTATGCGGCATTAAAGATTCCCTCGGGAGATTAATGATACATCACCCCGGCATAAACACATAATGAATTGATGGATTAAAGTACATCTTAGATCAATTCCTACATCAGGACATAAGGATATTCGCGTCCATAACCCCAACATACTCAAAAGTATGTTTTCCAGGAGTTCCCTTAGGAAAACCTGTTTCACCATCATTAAACTACTGACAATGATGGATCTATGATCAGGGCTCTACATGATATGATTATACTTGATTACTTAAGTACATTTCAGCCTTCTTTTAGCATCAAGCATGTTTTCAATCATTAAACTATTAAGGCAACTGCTATGAAAGAAGAACACTAAATGTATCAAGTTTAACTCACATCAGTTATCATATAGATATCAATTCTTAACCATTTCATTACTTAGTATTCAAGAATAGGGGTGTTCAAACCCTTAAATCATCATAAGTCATCTAATCAGCATGACCTTGATGTTGCTCATGGCTCTTACATCCCATCAATCTCATATGTTTCCCCTTAAACTAAGCAACATAACATTTCACTATTCATAAAGCTTAAACATGCTTTTGATGAATATGATATCATAACCCTTACCTGGCTATGATCACTTCTTTATAAGAACCTACATGGTTAATTCAATTGATAATAATAAACAATTCATCTCTAGATCAGCAATTTATAAAGCAGAGATAACCTTTCAATTCAAGGGTTGTGCCATCATACCTTCACTAAGGCTAGTTTTCCTTATTCAATTCAATTAGGGTTATTCAATCCCTTCCATTTTAATTAGGAATAATGATTCCTCATCTCATACTTCAATCATGAAGTTTCATGCTTAAAAGCATAACTTGGAATTAGGGTTTACTGTACATTTCATCATATCACCTTTAATTAGGGTTTACTATTTACATTATATGTTATTACCCTAGAATTTGGGTTTACTATTCACTTCACGGTGAATTGAACTCATAGCATCATCATGTATGAAGATTATTATCATGAATGTCTTCATACTAGATTAAGATTCATCAATCATCATAATTAGGGTTTCTATGATCTCACTATGAAGGATCATACCCTAATCATGTGCATTCATTCATATTGAAGGTATTTTACTTGATTCTCATCCATATTAGGAGTCTTCTCTCTCCTCTTATTAATAGGTGATGTTTATATAACTCTAGATTAAGTTGAATCAATTCAACTTTGATTAACATAAGTTAAGTCATCCCCATTGTGGTCATTAGGGTTTACTTGGTCAAGAGGTGTTATCTACTTGAACCCTTCAAGGTTACTTTAGTAATGTTCACCATTGATCATAGTATACATCAATCAAATAATTACTTGTCCCTTTAATGTCTCTAGGTATCATTAGAGTTTCGGTTAATCAGCCAGTGAACCATCTAAGCCTTTACAACATTAAACAATCTTTACCTTAAAAGACCCCAAACGGTTTTGAACTTTCAACCTCCAAACGGTTTTGAAACCGCATGGAAGGGTTGACCATTTAGTACCTTTGACTTTCAATACCGCATGGACAAGTTCATACTCAAGACCGTTTGCCCCTAAACGGTCTTGAGACCGTTTGGTCACATTGACCATTTAGTCAAGTTTGACTTTGAAACCGTTTAAGCAAATTAGCCTTGAAATTGCATGACCATAAACGGTTTTGAAACCACATGAATCCAAACGGTTTTGAAACTACATGAATCCAAATGGTTTTGAAACTGCATGAATCCAAACGGTTTTGAAACTGTTTGGGCCCAAACGGTCTTGAGACCGTTTGCCCCTAAACGGTCTTGAGACCATTTGGATTCAAATGGTCTTGAGACCATTTGGTCCAAACATCTCAAAACCGCATGGACCCAAAAGTGCATCAACACTTGCAATTGAGTTAGGGTTTTCTATGTTGAACCCCTCAATTGTTCATGCCAAGGTTATCCACTTATCAATTGAGCTAATTAGGTTAGTCCTTAACCAATTTAACAGTCAATTGATCCTTAATTGGTCACCAATTAGGGTTACAACCAATTGGATTAGGGTTTGAAATTAATTAACCTTCAACATTCATCAACATGAGTCTAATTGAAGTTGAACCCATTGAACCATCACCCAATTGGGCCATGACCTGACCCCAAACGGTCATAGGATCATTTGGACATCCTCCAAATGGTCTTGAGACCGTTTTCCCAATGTTTTATCAAAAACTAAGTCAATTACTTAAGGGTTGAACCCTAATTAGGTCACCAAATCAGCACTTTGATTGTTTCAGCAACCTATTATGATTGGACCTTCAATTGATTTATTTTTCTTAACCCTATACCTCCAAACGGTCTTGGGTGATCACCAAACGGTCTTGAGACCGTTTGGGTGATCCCCAAATGGTTTTGAAACCATTTGGGCCACTCAACCCAAACTTCAACATGATTGGTCCATTGAAATCAGCAATGAACCCGATTAGGGTTTAGGTGATTAAAGTGCCTTCAACTTGAGATTTACTTGCAATTAGTTAATGGTTCTTTGTAGGTGATTAATTCATAATGTTTCCAGCAGACCCTCAAACGGTCAACGCTTGGTCAAACCTTCCAAACGGTCTTGGAGACCGTTTGAATCTAAACGGTCTTGTGAAACCGCATGAATCCAAACGGTTTTGAAACTGTTTGGTTCTAAACGGTTTTGCAAACCGTTTAGACCAAGGGTGGGAGACCGTTTGGTAAAGTGACATTGGTATTCATGCCCATCTTCTTCTGCCTCAGGATGAAGGTCTGTTCTTCACGGTTTTGTTTGCAAGAGTGCAAGGAAGGATGGAGGAAAGAAGAACAAGCAACTTTTGCAAGGAAGAAAGATGTGTAACAAAGTTTAAGTGTTTAGAGTTATAAAACCCGCCTTAAAGTCAACTCTAGAGCTCCAAGCTTCCAAGATTTAATGGCGGCTTGAGCTCCACAGGTCGTCCAAGGTTGCTTCCTCAACAATTGGTAGGAAGGGATGGCTAGAAAGAAGAGCTAAGTAAGAAAAGCTAGTAACCCAACCTTGCACCATGACTTTCTCCACAAATTTGAGCTAGATGATGATCAAACCTTACCTAGGACTGCTTGGCCGCTTTCCTTTTCTCCAGAGCTCCTTCCTTAGTCGGTCACAGCAGAAGATAAGTGAAGAGAAAGGGGAAATGATCCCTAGGTTGTAAAAGAAAGGTGACTATATACTTTGGGGGGTATTTCCAAGATAAGGACAACTATTTCTCCTATTCTCAACTAGGTCCTTCTCTCCTTCTCCTAGGCACGTCCCTCCTTCTCTTATACTTAAGCAAAACTCTTTCTTAAACTAAGGTCTAAAGGATAAGAAGCCAAACTTCCTACTAAGTTGTACACATAAAAGGGGTCATTTGCTTACAACTTGATTATTTAACTACAAGGGTTATCTTTCTTATTTGATTATTAAAATGAAGTTCCCTCTTCATCATACTTACTCTTATTGATGTCAAGAGTCATAAAAGATACTCTAGAAGGTGCATGTTACATGTTGCACCCCATGTTTTGGGTAAATTGCACTTTACATCAAAATTAGGGTTTTAAAGCACAAGAATTGCTCCACAAGCTGCATCTTGGTGCCCAAGCTTGGAGAATCCATAACACTTCATCATATTCATTATTATGATGTCTCATCATCAGAGGAACATCCAAACATGTGAAATTTGCAAGTTATCCCCTCTAATTGGATAATTTGCACATAGGTCCCTATATTACAAAACAATATTACAACATTGTCCAAAAAGGACAGGAAAGGAAATATATGTTCCTCAGGAGCTTTAATTACATACCAAAAGATAATCACAAACATCTAATTACATAATTAAGCAAAACACCTAGGGTTAGTTCATAACCCAGGTCAGGGATGTTACACTCCTTAGGAACTCAAATATGATTCTTGTATCAGATCCCTCCATCCACACCCAAGGACAAGTGGGTCTGAGGTTTCTCCAGCAAACCTCTCATCTTCTGAATCTCTGGGCTCACCTACTGGGTAACTACTAACTCAGTCTGCAAGTCAGGTTTTATTTGAATGTTAGCTATACAAATTTGGTGTTCTAATGGTTGTAGGGCCCATATGGAATACTCCTCCAGCTCCCTCCACAGAGTGGACAATACATCTACACATCTAAGTCATTTCCAGCTAAGGGCATCTACCATCACATTGGCCTTTCTGGGTGATATGCGATGGTAAAATCATAGTTTTTCATATATTCTATCCATCGATTATGTCTTAGGTTGAGGTCCTTCTAAGTTAGGAGATACTTCAAGCTATTATGATCAGTGACGATTTCAAAGGTAGCACCATACAAGTAGAGTCGCCAGATCTTTAGAGCATGTATGATCGCAAACAACTCTAGGTCATGTGTTGCATAGTTTACTTCATTTTGCTTGAGCTTCTAGGATGCATAAGTGACAACATGTTTATTTTACTCTCACAAACATCCAAGCCACATCTTGGATGCATCAGTGAAGATCATAAAACCTTCATTGCCAGACGGCAGAGTCAACACATGTGTTGTGGTCAATTTCTCCTTCAACTCTTGGAAACGAGCTTCACACAACTCAAACCATATGAACTTCTCATCCTTTTGAGTGATCTTGTTAAGGGGCAGGGTGGTCTTTGAGAAATCTTGAATGAACCTTCAATTATAACCTACCAATCTGAGGAAGTTGTGAATTTCAGAAGGATTCTTCAACGTTGGCCAATCACGTACAACAAACACTTTGGTAGGATCTATTGAGATTGTCCCTCTAGAGATGATGTGTGACGTCCCTGGATATTCTAAAACTTAATCTGATGTGTGACGTCCAAATTGAAACCCTCAGATCAGCAAGAATCCCAATTTAAACACCATACACTAGGCTAAGAAAGAGAAAATCAAGGGAGTCAGAAGGAAACAATCAGTAGCACATGCACATGAATAATAATAAAACCACAACACATGTTCACCATTCAACATATAATTACAACATGAATTGTTACAACATTTGATATTACATATTGAACAACAAACTTATACATATACATGTACTACCACTAAACAACAAGATCTTAAGACAACAGGTCCACCTGTACATCAGCTTGCCACACAACTCTACTATCCTGGATCTTCAACAACATAACCACAACCTAAACAAAAGATTACATGTGGTACATGTCAGCACAATATTCACAAATATTGTACTGAGTATGCCTACATGTCTTTTATATACCTCTCATCATATCTTGGCAATAAGATAAAACAAATACTTGGCAGCATTAAACAAATATAAAGAAAAGCATATACTGGCAAGAAGATATTCATTAACAAGAAAGAGAACACATATATTTTAAGCACATTTCCATCATATATCTCATACATCTTCCCCCAAGGGCTTTGATGCTTTTAGGACTTATGATCTACTACCAAAGAGTTTGAGATCAATTAACGTGTGATCTACTACCAAAGAGTTTGACATCACTTCAATGCACTGTACTACCAAAGAGTTTAGTGCTATCATATGACGTATCTGATATCTAATGTTTCATGTGTCCAAACCCATAAGTATGGAAAATCAAGCAAGATATGATACTAGAACAATCATTTCATCCAATACCATATGCCAAGTATTTTACTATACATATAACACAAGCATATTGTATAATAAGCCAAGTAAGAGGTAATGGTATACCTTGATCAAGAGATAAACTTAATCATCATATTCCTCATGTCAACTCTAACCTTTGGTCAAACCTGATTAAGACAAGATCATATGTACCATCATTAGGTTTTCATCATCTCAACCCTAGTTACATCCATTAGGGTTTAGCTTAGTTCATTAGCATATTCTCATTATTACTTGTGTTCTTGCCTTATATTTATCTTACTGATGTCATATTCCAGATTATAGTTCATCATCTGGATATACTCATGTGTCACATTATTATGTGAACATATTTAACATTATGTCACTTTCATTAACCATATTAGGGTTACATCACATGTATTAAGGGTGCTCTTTATATAACATGAATTTTGTGCATCATAGTGATATCATAATTAAATCTGAGTTTTCGTATACTGATATGAGCTTTCTCTGTAAATTTCATCATTTATTGATCAACAATGTATTAATTACATGTTCTTTAGGGTTATTAGCCCTAATTATCCATATGGAGCAAATTACATGATTTTGTACATCAACATGACCATAACTGATATCATATGAATTATAAACATGAATTATGATTTACTGCTATTTTCTCATAATTTTAGGTCATTGTTTGATATTTCTTGTCTATCAATTAAGTATTTCACAACTAACAATATATCACTGATATTAGTGGATCAAAAGCCTAAAATTATGACTTCATATTGTTCTATATATTTTTCTGAGAATTTTGGTATATTACTTGTATTTTTCTGATGCTTGACCTAATTTCTATGATTTATATAAGAACTAGGTATTTATGAGGTAATTTACCTTTTCTGGCCAATGGCGTGTTGCCACGTGGCTAGCAAGGGGGCGCATCCTCTCTTGGTCTGGCATGAATGAACCGGTCGAATCTCAACAGTTCACTAATTGGGCTAGCGGTCTGGTGACTGAACCCGATCCGCTCTCTTTTTTTCCCTGGTCCGCGAGACGCTAACCCACACCCTCTGTCTCGTTCCACGCACGACGCTTCTGCGGGCTTTGTCTTGCAGCCGCCACCGCAAGTGAGATCTTCGATGAGGAGGCAGTCGCACCAAAGAGCTCCTCATCAGATCTGAAGGCCTCCATCAGCTTCGAGGTCCCCTCCCCAGACTCCACGGCTATTCTCCCCCTCGTCCGCGAGTGTGGGTCTCGTCCTCTGTAAAGGCGACACCGCCCAACTGTTGTCATGGCAGATGCAAAGGGGGGTACCTCATTTGCGGTCTGAAACTCCTCTCCAAAGTACCGTCGAGCATCGCAAGGCCTTTAGGGACTCACTCACAGTCTCTATCTGCGATGGTGAGGTCTGAAAAGCTCTGACGAGCTTGCTCTTCTTTGTCAGTAAACTGAACCTCGTCGTCCATGAAAGCCATCACGGTGGTCCAGTTAAAGGATGGGGATCACTTCCTCTATGTCCGGACTTTCTTTTCCTCTTTTGTATTTCCTCCGCTCTGCCTTCTATCTCCATCTCCCATCTTCTAGCTACTTCCCACAAAAGTGCATTAGAGAGGTCATGGAACTAGAGGGCTCAAACTCTCGTTTCCTACCACCATAGACTTTGAATAAAGGGTCAAAGTGGAGAACGAAGAAACATGAATATAACTACTCACTCTGATTATCTCCTCGAAACATGTCCATGACTTGTGGTTGTGGGATGGTTGTGATGCCTATTTGCCCCACTACCTTGCCATAACCACAAGGTAGGGGATGACACGGGGACCCTTCATCTCCAATCCAAGGGTTAGGGTCAATGTGCACTTAAAGTTGATCCATGTCTTCTCCTCCTCTAGGAGAACTGTCGCTAGATCAGAGATCTAAGGCCAAAATCCAGCCACACGAGCCAAGCCCAAAAACTCAGGGGCACTGTATCAAAACTTAATCTAATCAAATCAAAGACCTTGGTCTAATTTACTTTATTCATCATCAAAAATCATCGATCTGAAAACCAAATATCTCCTTCTAGGAACATCCAATTGCCACCAAATTTTAATCATAGCTTCCTCACTACTCAAGGTACCTTGTACACGTATTTGGTGCCAAAACTCAATTGTTAGACCATTCAATTAATTTCCTCATATATGCATAACTTATGAATCTGACTCATTATATCAACCTCAATCAATGCTCCAACTTTACTAAAACACTTGGGATTCTCAAAACAACTCAACATGCATGACTTCACTTGTGTCATATGACATTTTAGGATTCTAAAAGTCCACTCCATCACATCCTACACACCTTAAAATATATTTTGTCCTCAAAATTAAACCAAAAATCCAGTCTTTCACATCATACACATCTTAAAAAAACTTTCATCCTCGAAAGTACACCATACTCATACTTCCAGGGAAAACCTTATCTTGCTCTCATCCACATGTAGGCACCATTCTATGTGTAACATATCTGCAAAGGTTACCTAGAACTATGTAACCAAAGCACTATTAGGAGGTTTCAAAAGCATCAAGGGTGAAACCTCACTCCATAGAAGGCTCAAACAAGGGTTTAGAAGCTTAGGTTATGTCATTACATATCTCATATGTTAGATTTCGTTCCTTATTTTTAGCCATGCATTAGGGTTCTCACATCATATTACCATGTTCTAAAGGAGTTAGCTAAAGTTAGCTCATTATATCAAGGTGTCATCAATATTTTATTGAGCTAATTGTTAAAACATATTCAACATTAACATATGCGTTTTAGGATGGAGTTAACTAAAGTTAACCCACTTTATCCATCTAGATCATATCAAGGTGTCATAAACATTATGATGTGCTACTATTAACCATATTCTTCATCTTTATTAAGCATTAAGATTAACACATCGGGTAACATGTTTCATTCACATGACCTTATTTCATTGCTCATAATAATTTGCAACATTTATTAATGAATTCTCACAATATTAACCAACACTATCACATTATCATCATTATTCATGTACATGGTTAACCATTTATGCATTTCCATCGATCAAACCATCTCTAGGTTTTCATCATATCATGTCTATATATCACATCTCGAGATTAGATCACATCCTACATATATTATATCATGGTTGTGCTAACAAACTTATGTGAGTGGCTTGTTAAACATATATTTATCTAGCCCAATTGAGGTTCTCCTGACCCATATCATGAGGGTAGTTCCATGCTCAGTCTGTCTGAGCTAACTCAGCCCTATGAGTATCTCATATGCATATACTTTACCCTCCCTCCTTGGTTTAGGGTTTTTGGGTCTACCTCATTGGTACTAGCAATAGCTTTACAAGATCTAGCCACATAAGAACAAACCAAAACATGCTATGCATACTCTTCATAGATCGCTAACCATGAAACCTCTTACCCACAACTCTCTTATATACACCACTAGACTCCTATGTGGGAAACCACCAACCTGAGCATGAGGCTTCACATAAACTAACATAGCTACCTCCTCCAGGTTCTTGGGCTCTCTCCCTCACCCAGATGGTAGGCACTCATATTCATGTTCACATATGCACATATGTAACCAACCTCTCTCTGTCTCTAGGGTTTGGTCCTCCCAAGGACATCTAGGGTTCAACAAGACTATAGGAATCATGCATAAAACAACTCATCTCAATCACTCAAGAGTAGTCTAGTTTAGGACATATCATATCACATATCTCATATTTCTCATATCGTGGAGTCTAGGTTCTCTGACCTTCTCCCTGTGGGTCTCTCTCTCTCTTGAGCTAACCCCAAAACTGGTCCTAACACTAGAGGTCCTCCTTTGTAAAAGAGCTTGAGGCTCATGCTGACTCACAACATTGTCTCAACTTAGATTATCTTATCTCATAAAAGCCTATTTACTTGCATCATCAAAACTTATCTCAAATCCTCAAAATTGAACTTACGCCCTCAAAGATAAACATAGATCATCATAAACCAGCTTATATCATCTATATGAAACTTACATCATATCATCAAAACTTATTTCATCTATTCCATCTATCAAGTATTCCAACAAGGCTCTAGACATCTAAACTAGAACTACTCTCTCTTCTAGAATGATGTCATTCACTTTCACTTAGGTTACATGACCACCTCCTACTCGTACATGTGTGGGGACACATTTTTCTAATATATATACATAATAAAATATTATATTGTTTTTATTTGATTAAACAAGCGTAGAGAAAACTATCGGGGTTCGATCTGTTTGGAATCAAAAACCAAATCCTAAAAATGAGTGTCCCACACATAGTAGAGAGTACAGTGTCATGAAAACTAGTTAAAAGGGTGAGAACAAGGGGTAGACTAGTGTATCTACTCTAGACAACAAGCGCCATATGTCTAGGGTTTCTCTTCCTTTGATGCATGCAATGTCCCACACTACTGCACTATAAGTAAAGAACGACATCTAATGACCTGCTATAAAATAAGCACCAATCTAGACCTAGTTCTCAGACATCTAGGTGATAACCTAGAGGCTAGGCCAGATCTAGTCTCTAAAAGATGACTAATCTAACCCTAAAGATTATTAAGTTCAAGGTTATTTAGTTTTGAGTTGCAGAATGATAAAATGTCAGGCTTTGCTATTGTTCAAGCTCTGATACCACCTGTGACGTCCCCGGATTTTCTAAAACTTAATATGGTGTGTGATGTCCAAATTGAAACCCTCACCTCAGTGAGAATCCCAATTTAAACACCACACACTAGGCTAAGAAAGAGAAAATCAAGGGAGTCAAAAGGAAACAATCAGTAGCACATGCACATGAACAATAATAAAACCACAACACATGTTCACCATTCAACATATAATTACAACATGAATTGTTACAACATTTGATATTACATATTGAACAACAAACTTATACATATACATGTACTACCACTAAACAACAAGATCTGAAGACAATAGGTCCACCTGTACATCAGCTCGCCACACAACTCTACTATCCTGGATCTCCAAGAGCATAACCACAACCAAAACAAAAGATTACATGTGGTACACGTCAACAAAATACTCAAGAATATTGTATTCAGTACACCTACGTGTCTTTTATATATCTCTCATCATATCTTGCCAATAAGATAAAACTAATACTTGGCCGCATTAAATAAATATAAAGAAAAGCATATACTAGCAAGAAGATATTCATTAACAAGAAAGAGAACACATATATTTTAAGCACATTTCCATCATATATCTCGTACATCTGCCCCCAAGGGCTTTGATTTTTTAGGCCTTATGATCTACTACCAAAGAGTTTGATATCATTTAACGTGTGATCTACTACCAAAGAGTTTGAGATCTAACACATGTGATCTACTACCAAAGAGTTTGAGATCACTTCAATGCACTATACTACCAAAGCGTTTAGTGCTATCATATGATGGATCTGATATCTTATGTTTCATGTGTCCATAGCCATAAGTATGGAAAATCAAGCAAGATATCATACAAGAACAATCATTTCATCCAATACCATATGCCAAGTATTTTACTACACATATAACACAAGCATATTGTATAATAAGCCAAGTAAGAGGTAATGGCGTACCTTGATCAAGAGATAAACTTAATCATCATATTCCTCATGTCAACTCTAACCTTTGGTCAAACCTAATTAAGACAAGATCATATGTACCATCATTAGGTTCTCATCATCTCAACCCTAGTTACGTTCATTAGGGTTTAGCTTATTTCATTAGCATATTCTCATTATTACTTGTGTTCTTGCCTTATATTTATCTTACTTATGCAATATTCTAGATTATAGTTCATCAACCGGATATACTCATGTGTCACATTATTATGTGAACATATTTAACATTATGTCACCTTCATTAACCATATTAGGGTTACATCACATGTATTAAGGGTGCTCTTCATATAACATGAATTTTGTGCATCATAGTGATATCATAATTAAATCTGAGGTTCTGTATATTGATATGAGATTTCTCTGTAAATTTCATCATTTATAGACCAGCAATGTATTAATTACATGTTCTTTTGGGTTATTAGCCCTAATTAGCCATATGGAGCAAATTACATGATTTTGTACATCAACATGACCATAACTGGCATCATATGAATTAAAACATGAATTATGATTTACTGGTATTTTCTCATAATTTTAGGTCGTTGTTTGATATTTCTTATCTATCAATTAAGCATTTCACAACTAACAAGATATCACTGATATTAGTGCATCAAAAGCATGAAATTATGATTTCATATTGTTCTACATATTTTTCTGAGAATTTCAGTATATTACTTGCATTTTTCTTATGCTCGAGCTAATTTCTATGATTTATATAAAAACTAGGCATTTCTGAGGTAATTTACCTTTTTCTGGCCAATGGCGTGTTGCCACATAGCTAGCAAGGGGGTGCATCCTCTCTTAGTCTGGCATGAATGAACCGGTCGAATCTCAATGGTTCACTAATTGGGTCAGCAGTCTGGTGACTGAACCCTGTCCGCTCTCTTTCTTTCCCTGGTCTACGCGACGCTAACCCACACCCTCTCTCTCGTTCCATGCCCGACGCTTCTGCGGGCTCTGTCTTGCAATCGCCACCACAAGGGAGATCTCTAGTGAGGAGACAGTCACACCAAAGAGCTCCTCATCATATCTGAAGGCCTCCATCAGCTTCAAGGTCCCCTCCTCAGCTTCCACGGCTAATCTCCCCCTCTCCGCGAGTGTGGGTCTTGTCCTCTGCAAAGGCACCGCCGCCCAACTGCTGCCATGGCAGATGCAAAAAGGGGGTACCTCATTTATGGTCTGAAACTCCTCTCCAAAGTATCGTCGAGCATCGCAAGGCCTTTAGGGACTCACTCACAGTCTCTATGTGCGATGGTGAGGTCTGAAAATATCTGACGAGCTTGCTCTTCTTCATCAGTAAACTGAACCTCGTCATCCATGAAAGACATCACAGTGGTCCAGTTAAAGGAGGGGGATCACTTCCTCTATGTCTGGTCTTTCTTTTCCTCTTCTCTATTTCCTCCACTCTACCTTCTATTGTCATCTCCCTTCTTCCAGCTACTTCCCGCAAAAGTGCAGTAGAGAGGTCATGGAACTAGAGGGCTCAAACTCTTTTTTCCTACCACCATATACTTCGAATAAAGGGTAAAAGTGGAGAACGAAGCAACATGAAGATAACTGCTCGCTCTGATTATCTCCTCGAAACATGTCCATGACTTGTGGTTGTGGGATGGTTGTGACGCCTACTTGCCTCACTACCTTGCCATAACCGCAAGGTAGGGGATGACACAGGGACCCTTCATCTCCAATCCAAGGGTTAGGGTCAATGTGCACTTAATGTTGATCCATGTCTTCTCGTCCTCTAGGAGAACTGCCACTAGATCAGAGATCTAAGGCCAAAAGCCAGCCACGCGAGCCAAGCCCATAAACTCAGGGGCACTGTATCAAAACTTAATCTAATCAAATCAAACACCTTTGTCTAATTTACTTTATTTATCAACAAAAATCATCGATCTGAAAACCAATTATCTCCTTCTAGGAACATCCAATTGCCACCATATTTTAACCATAGCTTCCTCACTACTCAAGTTACCTTGTACACGAATTTGGTGCCAAAACTCAATTTTTAGACCATTCAATTAATTTCCTCATATAGGCATAACTTATGAATCTGACTCATTATATCAACCTCAATCAATGCTCCAACTTTACTAAAACACTTGGGATTCTCAAAACAACTCAACATGCATGACTTCACTTGTGTCATATGACATTTTAGGATTCTAAAATTCCACTCCATCACATCCTACACACCTTAAAAGATATTTCATCCTCAAAATTAAACTAGAAATCCAGTGTTTCACATGATGTGTTAGAGAAACATGACGTGATCAATCCAAAACTCATATTTTGAGAACTTTGCATAAAACTTCTTCTTCCTTAGATTTCAAGGAATCTAACCAGGTGGTCTCGGTGTTGGTCTAGGTGATCCGAGTATACTAAGATGTCATCTATGAACAATATAATAAGAGAGTCAAGGAAAGTTTGGAACACATTGTTCATAAGGTTCATAAAAACACTTGGGGCATTGGACAAACCAAACAACATTACTAAGAACTCATAATGGCAATGACATGTAGGAAAATTGGTCTTCGGTATGTCTTCATTCTTAACTTGTAACTAATGGTACATGAACCTTAGTTCAATCTTAGAAAAGACTCGGGCTGACTTAATTTGGTCAAATAGGTCGCCGATTCTGGGTAAATGGTACTTATTTTTTATGTTAGCTTGATTTATCATGCGATAGTCAATGCACATGCAGAGTGATCCATCCTTCTTATTTACAAAGAGGACTGGATCTCGCTAGGGTGAGGTACCAAGCCTAATGAGGCCCTTGTATAGCAATTCATGCAGTTGCTTCTTCATCTCTAAGAGCTCAGTAGGGGCCATCCTATAAGGTGCCCTAGAGATAGGGACTGTTCCAGGAGCTAGGTATATGGTAAAATCCACCTCTCTCTCTAGAGGCATGCCATGTAAATCATCTGGGAAAACATTCACATAGTCTTGAACTACCTCTATCTCTCCTAAGGGTTTAACCATTGGTTCAGGTTCTATAACAACTGTGAGGAAATCTTGACAATCTTTGGCTATCATTTGTTCTTCTTTAAAGGCTAAAACGTACAGATTAGTGGTTGCATCCTTCCACCCACTAATGGTTAAAGGCGGGTGACTGAGTCTCTTTATCTAAATATTTTTCTCCCTACAATCAATATGGGCTCTATAGGTATAAAGCCAGTCTATGCCAATTATCACATCTAAGTCATTCATGTCCAACAAAATAAAATTTATAGGGAAATCACAACTCAGATATTTAACATGTAAAATAGGGGTTTCCACAAGAGACGTAAAAATATTACTGCTCAGGGTAGTGACATCCAACACATATCCTAAATCCTTGAAATCTAGATAGAGAATAGTTGCAAGCTTTCTGAAAATAAAAATATTTGTTGATCCACAATCATAAAGAGCTTTCACACTTTGTCCCATAATTTTAAGTTTTCCTACATAGTTTTCATGATAGTCAAACTTCCATTACATTGCATAATCAAATACAGAAAATCTACCCTAAGGGTTATTACCCTCTATTAGATGGTTGGCATTAGCCTGAGCTTACTCATTATCGATGGCAAAAACTCAAGCTTGTTGACGTTCTCCTGCATGTGGGACTCATGGTGCTACTACTGCTAGTTGTTCTACTGGCGGTGGTGCTTCCATTGGATGGGCTACCACTAGGGCTTGTCCTCTGGGATCAGGAAGGGGGAAGTTAGCCTAGAAGTGTCCTTCTTGCTGGCATTAAAACACACACTCCTTTCAAAGGTCACTTCCCATGATGGTATCTCCCACATTTTTGGCATCTAGATGACGCCCCTTGTTATCATTGTTCGTTGCTCATTGCGGGACTTTCCCTTTCCTCCCTTTTCATAGTGACGACTCTGGTTCTTCCTATTGTCATTCCTTGGATTGGAACTTCCTTTAGTGAACCTGAAATATCGCTTGGGTTGATTCTGTTGTGGCATGACTGTCTTCTCCATGTCCAGGGCAATGTTGAGAGGTGCTGAGAGAGTTTTGGGATTACTTGCCATGACATGGGGCTTAATGGAAGAGTGAAGTTTGTCCACAAAATATTCCACCTTCCTTTCTTCCGTAAGCTTGTAGGCAAAATTCTCCAAGAGGCAAAATTGGTGAGCGTAGCTGGCCACAAACAAGTTCCCTTGAACTACGAAAGTGAACTACTTTTCCTTTTCCATCTTGGCTGTGGGAGGAATGAATCTTGTAGTAAAAAGAGCATTGAAATATGGCCAGGCCATGGGATCTTAAATTAGGTCTCAACCGATGATATGGTTCTCCCACCATATATTTGTCACTCCCTCCAGAAGATGAGCAGTGAAGAGAACCTTCTTGCTTGGCTCTACCTCCAAAATGCAGAACCCATTTTCCACAGCCAAAATCCTAGCGTCGTGCTCAGTTCCAAAAACTTGAGTTGATATACATCATCTAGAAAACTTACCTACATGTACCTGAGAGTACACGGATGACTCTAGGACACACTAAACACTAGAAAACCTTCTACTTCTACTAATCTCCAAACTGCTCCTGCTCACTACCATGGGTCTGACGATGCTGGTAACAATCACCTAAAAACATATGGTGACCCAAAAAGTGAGACACATGTCTCAGTGAGAGATATAACTCTCAACAACATATATTTCAAGGGAACAGACAGAGCTAACACCATAAGAACAATTGATTTCTCTTGCAACATTATATATAAACTAAAGATTAAAATAAGAAAAGCAAGGGTTATCATCCATTATGAGTTTCTTATTAGCCCTAACAGATATGGTACACATCTAGTTTAGATCTATTATTAAGACATAGGAGTGTGATGAATGCCACTAAAACTTCCAACAAACCATTGTGAAGTCACAATCAATTCTGTACAAGATCAAGGAGAGTCAAAATTCTAAGATCTCTTCCCCTCAGTCAGTACAAGTCTATCGTAGTGACATATCAGTCAAGTTGTAATCATACTAGTCTACCCTTGGTATACATGCCATGATACTAGAAATCAGGGTATTTAACCCTATCATCCAAGTTACAACTGCAGTCATCCTCAATGATATCACATATCACATATCAAGATTATCCTAAAAATGTGGACAATCAAAACGTCGACCAGTATGACAAGTCATACTGGTATGTGGGGGAAATAAAATCTCACAAATAATGCTAACCACATAATTCAACAATTAATATTTTACAAACCAAATTTAACATTTCACCAAGGCTACCCAATCTATGTTTCTCCACCCTCTTTCATAACCCCTTAGGGCCTCATACTATAGTATTCACCACCTTCCCCTATCCAGGTGGATGACTTCATCATGTCTCCCCCTATCTAGATGAGTGACTTCTCATGTGTTCCCCTATCTAGGCAGGTGACTTTTCATGTACTCCCTATTCAGGATGGTACCAAAATATGACTTCCCCTATCCATGTAGATGGACTTTCCATAGATCCAGAGGTGGCCTAGATTTGGGCTAGTCATGTTCATATATAATGTGATAACCATAGTCACTTTAAAGTTTTCATGGAATGAAATAAACAAGCAAGCACATAGTTTCAACCATGTGAGGAAAATCTTTGAGGTTCAACGAGAAGCTACAATGGACAATCTTAGGCGTAACCACATATGTATCTTAGGATAACTTGCAATCCAAATAGGAATATGTAAAATTAACCACACAATCAAGCAAGTGTACCTGAAATTCAATGCATACACCCATGTGTCATACACGACTCTAAATCCTATTAAAAGACTGACTTGATTCTCAGTTTAGGTTTTTATGTCCACTTTCCTATGTCATTATCCATATTAGCCTTTTAGTCAAATTATTGCTCCTTTCCACTTTCTAAATTCACAAACCCTACTTTAGGTTCCATGTACATGATTATGCTACAAAAAGGTGTCTTTTAAATAGAAGTCCCAATTTTATCCATTTTAAGTAAAATTAGGGCTAGAGAGGTGAAAATATGAATACTTGACACTTTTATGTTTATTGAAAAACCCAAATTTCCATCATTTAGTACACCTTTATGCATAAAGAAATCTTAACTCTACAAAACATGGATTTAATATCCATATGAGTCCAAGGTTTTCCTTTCATTCATAAAAGATCCAACATTGATTAAAAATATTAACTAAGTCTATTAGACTCATCAACATTCACAAATTAAGGTTTTGGATCAATTAAAAGTATTAATGACATCAACTTTAAACATCATTCAAATAGGAAGTAGACACTAATCAAGATTATATATTTATCATGTAGCTTACATTTTTCTATTCAAAATATATATATTATTTGTTACTTTTGGATAATTTAATAATTTATTCAGATTTGTACAAGGTAAACCCATTTACACCAATCATAGGTTGCCACATAGGCAGCCCGCTCACACGACAATTCAGTTAATCGTGCGATAAGAAAAGAGGAAAAGACCAGAAGGGCCATACCTTCACTGAAGTGGGTCGGGGGCACGAAGGTATTTTTGTTGTTGGTTGTATTCAACCTCCATCTGGTCTTTCTCCCGAATAGGAGTCCCAGCGTGTCAACACCAAAGTTGACTCTGGACCTTTGGGTCTCTAAGCCGCAGATAAAGATGCATGGAGCACCGCCTTGCCTAGGCAAACTTGTTTGCAGTGTCAATTGTCCATGGAGAAGTCAGAGCTGCCGAGATGACTAGCCAATCTCTAGTGAGGTCCAAAGAGGATGGTGGAGGCTGAGAACAACGATCCAAGGTGGTATTGAGAGTAGGGTTGCGATTATAGAGTCACGAGCATTCCTGTGAGGGTAACATTGCACACGCAGAGGGTCTCTAGTCCCCCTTTTTATAGGTGGGATCCCTCAGGTAGTTCTACCTCCATGGAAGTTTAGGACGAAACTCCTAGGTCCTGCAAAACCCCAACAAAGCTTGGATGAATTTGTTTGCTTTCTTGCTACAAATCCATTGAGCAAGTTTCCAATCTCATAAATGTAGGTGTGGAGAAAATTAGATCGAAATTGGCATGCCCCTATTCCTATTTCCTTATATGGCTGAAGGTAGGATATAAATGCCCCCCGTTGGATCTTGGTTCAAACGGTCCATGAATGACACACCCAATATAGGTATTCCTGATTTGATCCAAAAAATGGTGACATTTAATACTTCCTCAAACTATTTTCAAACTTTATGGATGTTTGTAAAATCCATATCTCCTAATCCATTAAGATTTTTAATCCCAAACCTTAAGGGAAAGTTCTTGATTATATAATCTACCATTGGTTGCAATTTCAGATCAAAACTCAAAAAGAAGAAGTCTTTCTCTTCATATGCATGTCATGCACTAAAAGGGCATATATAATGCATTAAAACTCATATTTTCTCTTTCTTCCTTTTCCATTATCTTAATTTTGACTATTCTAAATATTACAAGGCAAGTGGTACTAAAACCATCCTAATGTAGCCACTTATGCCACCTTCTAGAGAATTCCATATTATTCTTAAAATAAAACACAACATGTTTACTTTCTTCTTGCCTTTTCGCCTATTTCTTTTGTCCTTTCTTCTTTTATATTTCCATTGGCTTATTAACATAGGGAAAAACACAAAATTCGTAATTCAAGACAATTTTGCACACAAATTTTCAAGTGAACCCCTTTTATTAAATAATTGCATAATAATACAACCAAAATTGGGGTTATAATATAGCTAGTGGTCGATTTGAGGCCTGTCATGAGATAAAGACTCATGCCTACTCCAATTCATAGCGTGGCACCAATGTACTTGTGCTTTGAGAAGGAATGAGGGTGATGATGAGCAATCCTTTCATGGATATCAATGACTAAAGGGAATAAACTTGCATTGAATGTGGTTGGGCAACTGGGAGGCATGTGGTTTCAATGAAGGAATTTTTTAGGGCTTGCGAGGGAGGGAGTGAGTGGAGGGGGGATGTATTCTTCATTGGGTTTTATAGGAGAATAAAAATACATTGTCCTATATTCTCTTCATAGCAAAGCACTGATAAAATAATAAAATAGTTAGGGCTATTATCCCTGACTGGACGATCTTTACCCTTAACAAGTTTTGTTGTAGTGTTGGTAGGATTATTCATCATTTTTTATAAAATTCCTTCATTGTGATTTTCTAAAAATCCTACAAAACATCTCATATTGTAAGACATAGGTTATTGAGTTTGTAGGTTTGACCAACACCTCATGAAAAAGTTTTAGAATCCACCATGCAGGAACCCTACTAAGGAACCAGATAATTGACTTGACAGATGTAATTTATGTTTCACACCCTCACTATAAGGAGTGGGACCCAAGAGGGGATCCACTCCTCACTTTATTTGGGGAATATATCCATCTAATCCAAACACACTATCAAGCAAGCTGAAATAGGAATAAATTGTTCATTCTCAAATAGTGTTATACAAAATGAACAAAGTATAGGCATTGAATAATGAATCTTGACTATATTCAATTGATCAATATTTCAAAAGAATCTCCCATGAAGAGTCTTATAATAAATAACAACTTCATGATCTAAGTCAAGAATATCCAAACTATCTCAAGTCTAACCCCCAAGAGTCATCTCCTCTAATCCAAGTTCAAATCACCATGTCAGTTCCACTAGGTCCATTACCTAGGGGTTGGAAGCATATACCACAAGAGAAAATAAAGTAGATTTTTTCAGCATAAAAGCTTGTATTTCACTATAATATAGATCAAGAAATTTTATGTGAAAAGGACATCAATATATCAAGACTTCTCAAATTAAGAGGGAAAAGTACCATCCAAGTGGATATCAAAAGAAAATTATGAAAAATACATCAATAAAAAACTTTTTACCTTATTTAGTATCATGTAAACAACATTAGCCTAAAGTTAATTCAATAAGGGATGGGACACTATTGGATCTTAGTCAAAAATATAGGTGGAAAAGAGAACCCTTGGTGGAATAAGCGTATATATATAAAAATGAGTGGAAAAGCACACTCGAAGTGGAAAAACAGTCTCTATGTATGGTTTTACTCATGTACTACTAGAAACAAAATTCGTCTAAGGTATTCACAATGTAGAGGAAATAATGGTTTAGTAAATCTTCAAAGAAGAGGATGAGAACAACCAAAAATTATCATGACGGGTTAGAGGGCCCATAAAAAATATCAAATTAAACTAAACAATAAAGATACATCATAAAATCACATGAGGATATCACATCGGAAAATATGATTCCACTTAAGTCAATTTCTCAAAGTAGTATTTTTACATGTAAAAATATGATCAAGATATAAATTAGAGTCCAAAAAAGAATAACTAACAAAGTGATTAGATCAAAAGAACCACTCATAAATCAAATTCTCATAAAGAGAGAAATTTTGTAGGGTATATGTCTCATAAAACCCAAGAAGGAGAAAACATAGGTGATTGCTCAATATAGAATATAGAAGATGAAACATACCTTAGATAGAGTCTACATATATCCAAATCCAGTCTAGGTCCAATCTTGGATCTTCAAAACACCTATTAAACATATTATATAGAACTTGGATTAGTTTCACGTTAGTTAAATGAAACCCAAAATTGAATTTATACTATTAATGAATTAGTTTGTCAAAACCATGTGATCTTATAGATTATATTTATCTTATTTTATGATTTTTTACTTTATTTTTATGACTTAATAATTATTATTCATTTTAGAATTTCTAACTAACTAGAATTATTCATAAAAAATCACATATTATACATATTGAAATTAGGTCACAAACTTGTATTAGCTTGTAAAGAAAACTCTCATGATTATTTTTTTCTGAGCTATATATAAGTTGTAGTAGAATTTTACAATTTTGACCAACATAGAATCAGGGAAATCTATACAGGCAGACAAAATCCACAAAAGCGGGGTCTTCTCGAGGTGGCCCTATCAGCCATTTCCAACTGGACCGGGTTGTACATAACTTATCATAATCAATAGATCTTGTGGAAAAAGTCAATTTGGTTGATGGTAAATGTGAAAAAAATCTAAATAAAACAAGGCCATAATGGTAAACTAGTTGTTGGATCATCTAATTCATTCTACCAATAAAATTGAGAAGACATATAACTAAATCAAACCTCAAACACGTGAATCAGCATGCTAAAATGTTGTAAATTACCATGTGCCAATAAATCTTGTGGAGTATATATCCTCGCTTGAAACACAAAGAGACCAAACACTAGGGGTAGGAACTAGTGTGTGTCTAAAACCCATCTTGCCATGAAAACTAGTAGAAGAGGAACACAAAACACAAAGAAAATCATATCTCAAGAGAGTTTGGAGAGAGAGAAGAAAGTCTGTTAGGCCCTCATGCAGTTAGAAAAACAAAAGCAACTAAAAGATTGGATGATATCAACACTAATGAAAATCGAAAAGGTGATGCTAAAACATGTTGATTTGACTAATTGTCTAGGATATCAAGAGGCTGGTATGGGATTAATAAGTTTATATCTAATTAGGATAGAGATTAGATGAAGGAGCTTCAAGAATACCACCGAACTTAGGCATGGTGTGTGCATGCTTTGAGGGGTCCTTAAGTGCCATACTAGCAATTTAACAAACGATACACCCTTGAAAATTGGCTTTCGAGAGGGCGAGTTGCTAGTTCCCAAACGATCAGAAAATCTTGAATGGGTTCACCAACAATATACAATTGGGTTTATCTGATTATGGTAGGCCATGATGTTGTGTGTGTTTTATATCAACTTTTTACACTTCTTCACACACAGTTTTAGCTCAATCTATCCCAAATTAGCCTCTATTTATATCCATTTTTTCACACTTTTTAGTCTCTTTTCTTATCACATGATGTTGATTGTAGATATGTATTAAAACAGTCAAATTGGAGATAACCTAACTCATATCCAACCTCAATGGGACCTCTCCAAGTTTTGCTACTAACTCAAAGTAGATTTCTGAAGAAACAACAGAACACACAACGTGTTCTATTAGGAACACGATGTGTTCCCTTACAGGAAGTCTTTCAGGATGAATAACACGACATGTGTTATTAAACACATGGTGTGTGATTCTCTAACAGTGCCTAGTCTAGATCAAAGAAAAGAAGTAACACAGTGTGTCCATCATCAGACACGACGTGTTCCTAGTACATGAAGACTGTCTGCACCTTTTTGCCAAAGAACATGATGTGTGTTTATTTAGACACGATGTGTGCCCTTCATTTGATTTATTCCCTGAAGACAGAAATATAACGTATCTTATTCAAACACATCATGTACTTCAATGTAGTGACAACACTGAGCAAATACAAATGACAAGACATGGCGTGTTCCACAAAAGACATGTCGTGTCGCTGTCAGTTTCTGCAAAAATTGAAAATGACTACCTTTCGTTTTAAAAGAAAATGGGAGCACATGAGGCGGTTATGCTCGGTCATTTGGATGTGTTTTTCTCCCAATAAAAGTTCTAGAGTTGAGGAAGGTGATTTTGGGGTAGAAGAAGGTGATTTCTTGGAAGCGAACCCTCATTCTACTTCATTTCTTCTTCATTTTTCTTATCTAAGGTGTAGCAGAGCTACTTTCTTCATTCTAGCTTTCTAGGAGGGAAGTTGGTCTGATTTGGAGCTTTCTAGTGGTGGAACTTCATCCTCTTGCTGGAGTTCTCTACCCTAGGCTCGCATTTTTGGTTCTTCTAGCTTTTCCTTCCCTTAAGCATGCAAAACTCTGAAATTACAGTCATGTATCTGCATGTCTTCACTATGGATGAGTAGAGCCCTTTTCTTGAGAATGGGAGAGTAGATCCCATTCCATTGATCATGTGAACTGGAATTTTATGCTTATTTCTATTTAGTTTCCTTTCTTCCATGGATGTCTATGGTGTTTTCTTACTTGTATTCTAGGGTGGCAACCTTTTATACATATTTTATGCTTGTCTTATACTTCGGGAGAATGCATTAGGAAGTATGGAGTAGGATCTATGGCAATATTTTCTTGACCACGGGAGTGTCTAGGGATGATTGAGGGTTTCGGTTGTGTTTGATACTAATCATAGACGTGGGAGCATTATGTGAAGTTGAGAACAATCTCATGGCATTGGGAAATGCATGACTATGACAACCTCCTTGCTTATTAAATCGTGTCTTGTTTCTTATGTTCATGTGATATAATGGTAATGGTAGTGAAACCTTATGCTCAAGTTCCCAATCATTAAATTAGTTTCGTTGTTTAAACTTTTGCCTTGTTTTCCTTTTCTTAGTACTAAAAATAATTAAACTTTTGCAATCTGATTTAGATTAATGAAATTTAACATGTTTGCACCTAACTAGCCCATCTCCTCGTGTTCGACACTCGACTACATTGACATACTTGCGGGTGCTTAGTGAGTTGAATTCTTTTCCCTTTTCAAAACTCCCAACAAGTTTTTGGCTCTATTGTCGGGGATCTATGGTAGTTTTTAGTTACAGTAAAAAGTTTTAACTAGTAATTGAGTCTAAATCACATTAACCACATTTTACCTTGTGATATCTCTTAGTCTTGTGAATCTCACTCAAATCCTACTTTTCAGGTTGCATGCGTCATTCTAAGAGAGGTCTACAAACCTCTATCTTCTTAGATCTAGAGATTGAACACACATTTAGTAGTTGTAGATGAGTAAGGAGGAGCGATAACTCTTCAAACTTGGAGGGATCACAACCATCATCACTACCACCATATTCTTCATCCTTTGAAGAAGTCACACAAGAAGAAGGACAACCATCCTTTGAAGGACTTTGCTATGCCGATTGCCGTTAAAATTTGTGGAGCCATTGATCTACCTATGATAGAAGAAAACAACTTCTCCATTAGCCCTTATATGATGCAGATGATCTAGCAAACCCATTTTGTGGGTACCGCCACCAAAGATCCAAACCTTCATTCAGTTGAATTCCTGGAGTACATGAACACCTTTAAAATAAATGGTGTATCCACTGATGGAATAAGGCTTCTACTATTTCCCTACACCTTGAGAGATAGAGACAAGGTGTGGCTTTTATCTCTTCCTAAGAAGTCCATCAATAGCTGGGATCAACTTTTAAATGCTTTCCTTACAAAGTATTTTCCACCAAGAAAAATAGCTCAACTAAGAAACCATCTCACAAACTTTTGTCAATCATATGGAGAAATTTTGTATGACACATGGGAGTAGTTTAAGGACCTGCAATGCATTTTCCCTCATCATGGATTGACTAATTGGTTGCTACTTCAAAAATTTTGCAATGGACTATTCTACAACACCTATATGACATTAGATGTCGCACCTAATGGAGCTTTAATGAACAAGTCTTACAGGTAGGCTTATGATATCATTGAAGATATAGCACTCAACCACTACCAATGGGGGTCAGATAGAAAAGCACAATCATCTTCTACACATGGTTCTTCAACCAAAAAGCAAGGAGGAAAGCATAGTGCTGATCCAGTTGATTTGATTACAGCCAAGCTTGATGTCCTTATACAAAAGTTTGAGAAGATGACTACAATTCAGATCCAACTAGCTGAGGTAACTTGTGAAGCTTGTGGATTTTTCGAACACACTTATTTTAGTTTTTTTGCTCCTAATTTGAATCAAGACAACCAAGAGCAAGTGAATGTCATTGGGATATAGGGGAACAAGCAATAAAATCCCTATTCCAACACCTACAATATGAGATGGAGAGGTCATCCTAATTTCTCTTACCAGAACACTAGCAATGCGCAAAACTATCAACAAGGACAACAACAATCACATCAAAAACAACTCTTCAACAGATGATCAAATGGTAATCCTCCAGGTTTCAATAACAACAGGGGTCACCAACATCAACAACAACCCTATAAATCTTCTTTGGAGACTATGAAGGAGCAATTTATCTCTACTCAAGCACAACAAAATGAAGAGTTCTGAGGCAATGACAAACTGCTAAAAGATGCAATAGTTCAACTCTCCACTAAAGTGGATGGCATTTCGCAAATACAAGGATGTTGGAGAATCAAATCGCCCAGCAAGATTTAGTGTAGCTAAAGAACACATCATCCAGTTCCCTTCCTAACCAACTGGAAGTGAATCCAAGAGGCAAAGTAAATGCTATCACCTTAAGGAGTGGAACTGAAATCCAAATACCTTCTCCACCCATGGAGAAGAACGTTTACGTTGCTGATGAAGAAAAGATTGACACTCTCGTTTATTACAAACTAAAAGGTACAGCTGAAATACCACCTTTCTACAAAGCTAGTGCACCATTTCCACAAATATGTGCAAATAAGAAGGAACATTCAAAGTTTAGAAAATTTATGGAGGTTCTAAATAAACTTCATATCAATCTTCCATATGATGAGGTCATAGTTGAGGTGTCGTCATATGCCAAATTTCTAAAATACATCCTCACCAAGAAGAGGTGGATAGACCAAATTGAAACTGTCATGCTTTCTGAGAGAATGAGTTCAATCATTTTAAAACAGACTTCCTATGAAGCAGGATGATCTGGGAGATTTCACACTACCTTGCAAGATTAGCAACACCACATTTGATATAGGTCTTGTTGACCTTGGAGCTAGCATTAGTCTCATTCCATCTACATTGTGGAAGGATCTAGACCTTGGAGATTTGAAACCTACGAAGATGGCTATCCAGTTAGCTAATCACTTAATGAAATTCCCAAAGGTATTGTGGAGGATGTACCCGTACAAATTGGTAAATTCTACATTCCCTGTGATTTTTTTGTGTTAGATTTTCTTGAAATCCCTTCCAATACCATTCTCTTAGGGATACCTTTTTTGAGGACTTCCAGATGCCTTGTTGATGTCTGGGAAGGAAAGCTTACACTAAGGGTCGGTGAAGATGCTATGGAGTTTTCTTTGTTTAATTCCATGAAGGTACCTTCACAAGTGGAAGAACTCTATATTATTGACTCTATTGACTCTATTATGGAGGAAGATCATAATGATGCTAAATTGATATTTAACTATTGTGATGATGATGAAGTTACAAATGAAAACAATAAAAATTCTGGAGTATATTCTATTGCTCAACCAAATTCTATTAATGAAGATACTTCAGTTCTTGATGATAAAGTTGAACAAAACACAATGGGGAGAAAGGTAAAACTCAAAGCCCTTCCACCCAAGCTGAGGTATTCATTTCTTGACCTTGATTCCACTTCTCTAGTCATAATCAATTATGAATTAACTGATGAACCAGAAAATAAATTGCTTGTTGAATTACATTTATATAAAGATGTCATTGGTTAATCTATTGATGATTTAAAGGGAATCCATCCTTCCATTTGCATGCATAGAATAAACATGGAAGATGATGATAACCCCACTATTGAACCACCTAGACGCTTAAATCAAAACATGTTGTAAGTGGTTAAAAAGGATTTTTTTAAGTTGAAAGATACTAGCATCATTTATCATAGAAGTGAAAACCCTTGAGTTAGTGTCATTCATGTGGTACCTAAAAAGGGGGTGCAACTGTCATTAAGGGGATAATGATGAGTTGATACAAACATGTATAGTCACACGTTGGTGTATGTGTATTGATTACCAGTGTTTGAATAAAGCAACTCACACAGATCGTTTTCCCTTACCTTTTATTGATTTGATGCTTGAGTGACTTGTAAACCATTCTTACTTTTGCTATTTGAAAGAGTATTTCGGGTTTTTCAAATTCTAATCTACCCTCCTGATCAAGAGAAAACCACATTTATATGCACCTATGGGACCTATGCTTACCATCGCATGCCCTTTGGTCTTTGTAACACCCTAGCCACGTTTCAACATTGCATGATGGCTATTTTCTCCAGTTTCATTGAAAATATAATGGAAATATCCATGGATGATTTTAGTGTTTATGAAGATTGTTTTGATCATTGCTTGTGCGATTTATCTAAAGTCTTAGCCTGTTGCAAGAAGGTTAACCTAGTACTAAACTGGGAAAAATGCCTTTTCATGGTACAATCCGGTGTAGTACTAGGCCATATTATTTCTAATAAGGGTATTGAAGTTGGCAAGGCTAAAGTGGAAGCTATAGAGAAGATGTATACTCCTTCAATTAAAGACATTTGTAGTTTCCTTGGACATGCATGATTTTACAGGAGATTCATCAAAGATTTCTCCAAGATTGCAAAACCATTATGTTCCTTTCTTGTAAAAGATGTTGAGCACATTTTTGATGATGCTTGCCATGCAACCTTCAAAGAAGCTCTTGTCTCTGCCCCAATGATACAACCACCAGACTAGAGTGCTTGATGTGGAATATTATCGCACTAACAAATTCACTCAGGGTTGAAATCCCTGATCTTTTACCAAAATCTTATACAATAATACCACCCGCAAGCGGACGGGTCTTATCGCAGTATAGTTGAGGATCGAATCCCAAGAGACAACATTTTTAAGAATCATCGTTAGTCAAATCTAGCTCAAGTAAGACTAATATTTAGAACCAAGGGTTGATTTGAGGTTAATTAAACTATGTGTGGGAAAGTAAAGAGCATAGTTAAAGTGGATCTAGATTAATGATATGGAATCACTGGGATGGTCTCAGGTTTCACCACCACTACACATGCAAACACATCCAAGCATCAAACATCTAGGCAAGACATAACCATCCAAATGGAGCTGCTGAAACCCCCCCCCATACGGGCGTTAGGCTTGCGTAAGCATCACCTTAGGTATCAGATGTCTCGTCGCCATCCGGATCACTCCCCTACGGCTCCGAAGATATAGAATTCCAAATGAAGTTGTGGCCCCCCTATACAGGCATTAGGCACACAGAAGTGTCACCATAGGCTAGATGGCTCGTCCCCTCACAAATCATACACTTACGACCTCAAGGAATCATATTCTATTTCTATTTTGGGAATCAACCACGTTAATCGACAAGCAAGTGAATGATTAATCTACAAGAAAACATCGACGATTAACAAAGAAGATACAAAATCCAACTGAGGTTGTGGCCCTCCCTGAGGGATGTTTAGGCCATAGAAGCGTCTATGTAGGCTAGATGGCTCGTCCCCGCATGGGTCATACACTTACAACCTCAAGGAATCCCCTTTTATATCTATTTTGGGAGTCAACCTCATTAATTGACATTTTACCCTACGTAAATAAGTTCTCACAACATAGGGGAAAACATGATGAAAGCAAGTAGGTAACCAATCTACAAACATTGACGATTAACAACAAAATGAAAAGTTGTATAAATTACCTTGGAGTGTTTAATGAAAAGACATGTTTGCATGCGAAGCGGGGCTAGTCCCCACACCCTATCAAAATGGAACTACTCACTCATGATGTGAGAAACAAGAAGAACAAGAGAGAGAGAGAGGATTTCGCCATGAGCATGATGCAGTAGGTAGACGCAAGTAGGTGAAGATGATGCGGTCTTCTACGTCATGTCGGAGCAGATCTGGATGAGGAACGAGGGACGCCAAGATAGACAGGGCAGTCTTTCTCACTCCTCCTTCCTTCTCTTCTCAGTCTCCTCAATCACAGTACGAGCAACAGGTGAAAGTGTGTGATGACCTGGATCGAACCTGTGTATAGATAGCCTATCGGCGTCCCAAACCCGATGCCTCAAATGAGGACCCTGCTGGTCCTATTTATAGGCTCGGATGGGGTCTATGCATTTATGTCCCTGTTGTAATTTTTGTAGTTCGTTGAGATGATCAAACGATCTTGTATTAGTTTTCCTCGAAACAGTTTGGCTTTGATCAGTTTGGTATGTCCAAACGGTCTTGGGTATACGTTCTCTCCAAACGGTTTTTCTTCTAATCTCAAGCGGTCTTGGATATATGACCAAACGGTCTTGCGTTAATTTCTCCAAACGGTCTTGGTTGTGGCTCCACACAGTTTTGGTGATGAGGCCTGAGCGGTCTTGAGTATTGATCGGTCTTTACGATCGCTTCCCTAGTAGTCTATTTTGTCTTTAGTTCCTCGCGTCCAACTGATCTACAACAGATTGTCCAAATGGGCTCGCCTTCAGCGATCGGTCTTGGACTTTTTGTTCTAACTGTCTTGTAGGATTGTAATCATCCTAACAGTTTGCAAACTGATAGCACGTCCAATCGGTCCTCATGCTTGATCGGTCTTGGGACCTCCGCCTCTAAATGGTCTTTAGTGATCGTGCATCTGACGTCCAAATGGTTTTGGATCATGCTCCACCAAATGATCTTCCAGCCTATCAGCTTCACCTCACGGTCGGCAAGACTGTTTACCATCTGATGGTCACTTCTGCTCAGTGACAGGTTGAGCCACGATTGTTGTTAGGCGTGGATCGTTGGGCGTTGGTGCAGGTCACAGCTGAGGGCACTGCAGATCGTTGAGGTTGCAGGTGTGTTAGCTTGCTATGGAAAGTGGCTGAAGAGTGGTTGCGGTTCTGTGAGTTTAGGATTTGCAGACATCCAAATGGTCTTCTACTATCGGCCTCTATTAGCTGAACGGTCTTGATACCGAGTGGTGGCCAACCGGTCTTGAGACCATGCGGTGGCCAACCGATCTTGAGACCATGCAGGAGGCACGATGGAGAGGTGGGCAGCGAGGGTTGTAGGTGATGTGGTGATCCCGGCGGCAGGTGGCAGCGGCACTACAGAGCTAGGGTTTGCAGAGGGGACGGAAGGAAGAAGAAGAAGAAGATGGAAGAGAGGAAGATGATGCCATAGAGGAAAGTTGCAGGTCATGTTGTAGGTGTAGAAGACCGATCAGAGGTGCTACTGGTCAAAGCACGATGGTGGCAACCGATTTTGGTACGATGCTTCCCATACGGTCTTGAGACCGTATGGAAGGGAAAAAGTATGAAACCGTTTAGGCAAAGAAACTCTAAGACTGTGTGGTCGGATGGATGGGGTTCATTGATCTGTGATCGTGTGGTGAAGGGAAGACTGGGATCGAATGAGGTGAAACCGAATGGATCAGGACCGTTTGGATGAACGGCTAGGACCGAGAGATGTCCAAACCAAAAGGATGAAACTGTATGGATGAGACCAAATGGATGAAACTATTTGATCAAGATCATTCGGTCAAAACCCATTAGTCAAGACCAAGGATGAGTGAAGGTAGATCTAGGGTTGAGAAAGGTGGGTCCCACTCATTAGGGTTTGATTTGGATGATGGTTGATTGAGATGAAGATCGAGTGGTGGTGATTGTTGTGGATAAGTGTTGAATGGAGGTGGGTGACATATGATGGTTGAACCTCATAATGACCTACATAAAATCAACATAAACTCAGTTAAAACCTTGATAATTGAACCAATTAAGAAATTTTGCACATTTTGATATTTAGTAAATCAAATTGGATGTATTGAGTGAAATTGGTCCCAAAAAGGAGATTGAAAATCATGTTGAATATGCATTCATCAGTGCTCCTTTTGAATTAATGTGTGACGCAAGTGACTATGTAGTAGGAGCAGTTCTTGGACAGGGGAAAGATAAAAAGCTTCATGCTATACACTATGAAACCAAAACCTTAGACGAGGAACAAATCAACTATACAACCACTGAGAAGGAGATGCTTGTCATATTATATGCTTTTGATAAGTTTAGATAGTATTTGGTAGGATCCAAAGTCATTCTGCATACAGATCATGGTGAAATTAAGTACTTGCTTAATAAGAAAGATGCTAAACCCTGTCTCATCCACTGGATATTACTCCTTCAAGAATTTGATATTGAAATCCAAGATAGAAAAGGGACATAGAACAACGTTGCAGATCACCTATCTAGGTTGACTACAAGTGATGAACGTTCATTGCCTATTGAGGACCAATTTCCAATTGAGAAACTCTATGCCTTGTCTTCAACACAAGCACCATAGTTCATAGATTTCACAAATTTTCTTTCTACAGGACAACTACCTCCAGAAATGACGTACCAACAGAAAAGAAGTTTCTTCATGATGTAAAATTCTACTATTCAGATGATCTGTTATTATTTAAGCAATGTGTTGATGGACTCATAAGGAGGTGCATCCCAAACGAGGAAGTTGGTAATGTGATTTCAGATTGTCATTCTTCTCCCTATGGAGGAAATTTTAGAGCCCACAAAACAACAACAAAGATCCTACAATCTGACCTTTATTGGCCAAGTCTATTATGTGACGTGCACATATTTTTCAAGGCTTGTGACAACTGCCAAAGAGGTGGGGGAATTTCAAGGAGAGATGAAATTCCATTAAACTCAATTCTAGAGATAGAAGTTTTTGGTGTGTGGGGTATAGACTATATGGGCCCCGCCCTGTCCTCATGCAGTTACAAGTTCATATTGGTGGCATGTGATTACGTGTCCAAATGGGTGGAAGCAATTCCCACTCAAACTCCATATGCAAATTCAGTCATCAAACTTCTTCAAAAGATCATCTTCCCAAGATTTGGAGTTCCAAGAGCTATCATTTCATATGGTGGCAGCCATTTTAAGGAGAGAAACTTCAACAACTTGCTTAGAAAATATGGGGTAAAGTATTAGATATCCACACCCTATCAACCTCAAACATATGGCCAAATGGATCTCTCCAATAGGCAAGTAAAGGCTATTCTAGAAAAGATTGTTTCTTTCTCAAGAAAGGATTAGGCACTTAAGTTGGAAGATGCATTATGGGCATACATGACAGCCTTCAAAACACCCATTAGAACAACTCCTTTCAAGCTATTCTATAGAAAATCATGCCATTTACTTGTAGAATTGGAGCACAAATCATTATGGGCAGTCAAGTTGCTAAATTATGATCTTAACAAAGTAGTAGTGAAGAGGCTACTACAACTGCAAGGGCTAGAGGAGATGCGAAAGAACACTTATGAGAATGCCAAAATCTACAAGGAGAAGACAACGAAATGGAATGATAAGAGAATCAAAATCAAAGACTTCAAAGAAGGAGACCAAGTTTTTCTTTTTAATTCTAAATTCAAGTCATTTCCAAAAAAAAAAGATCTAAGTGGTCTGGACCTTTCATAGTCCTACATGTCTTTCTGTATGGAACCGTGGAGCTACAAGGGAAACAATCCTCCTTCAAGGTCAATGGATTACGATGCAAGCATTACAGCACAGGAGATGAAGTTCACAAGGGAGCAACTTGCTCCCTCCAAGATGCTTGATCCAAAGACTAAAGAGTCCTACTCCAGACTCTAAATGGAGGAACGTATGAGAGTTTGCCCCATATTAGATTAGAATTTATTCTAGTAGTTTGAGTCAAGAACAATTATTAATTTTTTTTAAAATAAGCTTGTCATGGGTGTATGTAATAACTTAAATACTTATAATTGCATCATTATACTACTACAGGTGCTGGAGAGAAGCTAAATTCTACAGAAACTCAAAGAGACTTGACGTGTCTTTATCTGACACGGTGTGTCGCTTCTTACAACAGGCAAAAAGTGAGCAAAAAACTCAAAAACACATGATGTGTCAGAAAAAAGACACATCGTGTCACTGTCCAATAGACTAAAGTCATACTCAATCTGGAAAAGAACACGACATGTCATCATTCTAACACAGTGTGTACCTCAGAAGCAACGGGGAGCATAACTTATCTAGAAAATACCACGACGTGTCTTTATTTGAACATGTCGTGTGGTTGTTAGTGAAAGGGACACAATTTGAATTTTTGGATTCAAACACAGCGTGTTAATAGTAGAACACGACGTGTCTTGTAACCCACAAAGGAATTTCTTTCAAGAAACACATTGTGTCTTACAAAAGACACGTTGTGTCTTTTGACAAAAATATGGGATTTTAACCCTAACCGGCTGTCGTCTTCCTCATTTTCTCATTTCATTCTAGACGTGTTGTCAACTGTGTCCGAGCTTCCTCTGCCGATGACCAGTCATGTGCGATTTAGAGTAAGAAACCACATCTCCAAGCTGCCATCGACAGCACCAAGACTATGAAGTTCCCTCTTCTCCACCAATCTTCTTCTCCGGCACCGTCAAAACTGGTTCTTCTTCTTCTTCTTCTTATTCTTCTTCTTTTCTCAAGTTCCAAGAACAAAGCTTCACCTACGGCACCGTTTGGCCCCTTTTTGGGTGTGAAATCGCAGCAAGAAGCTCCATCTATCCCACCTCCTTCATCTCTTCATTTTCCCACACAAAAGACACGTCGTGAAAGCCACAAATCGTCTGTGTTCTTTGTGTTTGAGCCGCTGCATTCGCCCAGGTACACGACGTGTCTTTCTTATGGTCAGTGAGTTCTGCAGCAGTCAGCCACATCGACGCACCATCTTCACAAATGTACACATCGTGTCTTTTGACGCTTCAGCAAATGGCACCTTTCAAGTAGATGTCCAACCGCAAGCATGATGCTAGCTCCTCCTCCGCACCAACATACATCTGCATGACCCAATTTTGGGTCACTCCTGAGGAAGACATGCCGTACCAGTTCCTCACAGCAAGGAGGGTGCTTCCTATGTGATTTACTTGTGAGAAGACTCTCACCACCCTCAACTTCAAGGATGAGGTCTTAATGTGCCTGGAAGATTTGGGGCTAAGCTACATATGTTGCACGGTATCAAACACTTACCCCCATTTAGTTTATCAGTTTTTGATGACTCTCACTATAGATCAAGACCCACAAAAGAAGATGAACCTTATAGTATTATCCATTTCCTCCTTTTGGGTCATAGTTTTAAGCTTTCCTTTAGGCATTTTTGTGAGGTTTTATATTTCCACTACGAGAGGGCAATTAGTTATCTACCAATTTTTCACAGTGATGAATTATGGTTTGAGATATAAGATGAGGAGCACCATGATGCCAAGAAAGTTGGGGCATCCTTTATTCACAACTCTATTTTTCGATACATTCACTGCCTTCTTAGTACATGAGTCTTTGCTAAGAAAGAAACTCAAGGGGTCGTCGGAAAATATGATCTTTTCTTTTTATGGGGAGTGATGTATGACTATCAGATCAATGCAACTTATTATATCCTTACACATTTCCTACACATTAAGAAAGTGAAGAAGAGGGTGCACCGGGTAGATACTTGGTAGACACTTAGTATCTACTTTATGTAGGATTGATCTCAAGGGTTGCCAATAGTAATACCGAATTTTAGAAACTCTTTGACGACGATTAATACATTGACATTCTAGATCCTGAACGTATCACATTGGAGAATAAAGATAACTGGAAAGTCATACTGAACACCAAAGAAAAATTGATGCAACTAGAGCTACTGATGGTATTGGGGCACCCCCTACTGCTCCATCACCTCCCTCCACCAGCACACATATGGAGTACTCCTGGGCCATGCTTGATGTGAGGCATCTATATGGCTATGTGTAGTAGCGGTTTGACCACATAGACAACCGCATGGACCTGATGGGTCAACAATTTTCTACTATGAATGATATGGTTCACCGCATGGATAGTTGGAACCTTTCTCAAGGCCACTACTTCATGCCACAACAGCACCAGCCTACTCTGCCACCGCAACCTGAGTTTGTTCTGCAGCCCATGCGGGTTGATATACCAGGTGACGATGATCTCGTCATCCAATTCTTCCCCTCTAATCACATGGGCCCTGGCCCATCCCACTCACTACTACAGAAACAACATTCAACGTCGCTTTTATGGGCGTTAGTTGTTTAGTAAACCCGACGTTGAGAACATTCAACGTCGGCTATTAAGTAAGACCAACATCTATATTCTAGGACCAACTAGACACGGGTATCGCTTTGTATTCAGTGTCGACTAGATAAAAGAAACTGACGCCAAAAATAGCCTATGAAATCCAATTTTTGAGCGGAAAAAATTGCCCCCAAAGTGTCACATACAGCGTCAGTTTTTTATCTAATAATCGGTGCCAGACGAGGATAAAGTTTGCACAAAAAGTTCCAATATCGACGTCGGTTTTCCTTGGATAATCGACGTTAATAGGGGTTCCTGCCAAAAAATTAGGGTAAAGATTAACCAATTGGACGTCGGTTGTTTCCTATCAACCGACGCGTAATAGGTTTAGGTGTCGGTTCTTTAGATAACCGACGTTGTTTACTAACTTAATAGACCCCCGAACAGTCGACTCTTCCCCTTTCTTCTCTTTTATCACGAACAACTAGCCGACCGGCTCCAGACGACTCCCCTGCTTCATGTTGCGTCGTCGCTGCCGCCACCTACTGTTGTCGGTGCCTCTGCTTGCCGCTGCCGCCACCTTCTCCTGTTGCCACTCTACTCGACACCACCGCCACCTTCTTCTCTACTCGCCGCTGCCTCATTCTTTGCTCACTGCTGCTGCTACTCACATAGATGTCGTTGCTCCTCACACCACCGTTGTTGCTCCTCACACTACCACTGCTCTTCTCCACGCTGCTAGTTGCTCGATAGGTAGCCATCTTCTTCTTCCTCCATGCCCCTCTTCTTCTTCCTTCTCCCTCATTACCAACAACAAGCAAGGTTGTGGTTGTGTTGGTCGCAGCACGGCCGTGGTCGGCCAACACAGCCACGATTGTGCTTACTGTTGGTAAGGAGGGAGAAGGAAGAAAAGAGGGTATTTTGTTCATTTATTTTTTTATCTATTGCTTTGTATTTGTTTATCTACTGATTATATTTATTTATCTAATGCTTTTAGTTTATTTATTTAGATGTTGCTATTTTAAATCAACCTAGGATATGAACAAATATTTTGCTTCCATATATTTTTGCTTCTAATCCTAATTCTTGACCTTATTCAGTAATTTTGATGCAAGTTGAAATAAGATTTAAATTTTTCCATTCTAGCATCCTAATTTGATTTGATTAAACCCTAACATTTATGAAACCCTAACATCAATTGTGATGAAACCCTAACATGTACATATCTATCATTGTGTTTGTTGGCCTAGAAACCCGTCCAAGATTTACTAATTAGGAGTAAATCTTAGATAGTCCCCAGTTTGGGACTGTTCTTGAACACCTAATCTCACTTAGGATGTAAGTGTATAATGTGTATTGGGTTTTTGAGAAAATTTCAATAGCATTTCTTCGTTTGTCATCTAAGTACATATGTACTTAGAGAACAATGGGGAAATGATGTCGAAATTTTCTTGTAAACTCAATACACATTATACAATTACTAGTAAGATTAGGTGTTCGATAATGGGATAGGTGGTACACATTTATTATATATAAGAATGAAATCACATTTATTTGTTGGCCTAGAAACTCATCCAAGATTTACTCATTAGGAGTAAATCTTAGTTAGTCCCCTATTTGGGACTATTCTTGAACACCTAATCTCACTTAGGATGTAAGTGTATAATGTGTATTGGGTTTTCGAAAAAATTTCGGCAGCATTTCCCCATTTGTTCTCTAAGTACATATGTACTTAGAGAACAATGGGGAAATGCTGCCGAAATTTTCTCGAAAACCCAATACACATTATACACTTACTAGTGAGATTAGGTGTTCAAGGATGGGATAGGTTGTACACATTTATTAAATATAAGAATGACATCACATGTATTTGTTAACCCTAGACCCTAATCTTGTTGTAATATATACTTGTTTTCTCTTTGATCATAGAATGGATAGATCATGGATGTCCATTCGCAATCGCTGCACCCATATCGATGATCCTGCAAATGATAAATGGTCGGTTGTTCTTCATGGTAAAAGACGGTTCATTGAAGATCCTATAGATGAAGAAGAGTACTATGATAAGTTTGATGACTCCAGTCCATTCTCAGTTGGGTTGCCAACACCAGCAAATATTAAAGCTAATGATGACTTGTATGTGCGCGGAGATCACAATGAAGGATTGTTAATTGATAAAACATTGCAATATTAGAGGCATGTTTATATTTTTTTATATGTTTTATTTTTCTGAATGTGAACTTTACAATGTGAATTACTTTACAATGTGAATGTGAACTTTACAATGTGAATTACTTTACAATGTGAATGTGAACTTTACAATGTGAACTTTACATTGTGAATTACTTTTCAATGTGAACTTTACAATGTGAATGTGAACTTTTAGATGGCTGAGCATTCTCCTGATGACCGTGTTGATGATTACCATGAGGGTGAGGACATCAATGTGCCACCTCACAATGTAAGTTTTAAAAATATATCATATATTTATATCTATATGTCCATTTATAATTATATCCTGTAAATGTGTTTATTTTGTCAAATTTTAGGTTTATGATGTACATGTACCCTCTGAAGCACTTGAGGCACTTGATGAGCAGTACCAAAAAGTTTACAAGAGAAGGGGCACCACTATGATGAAGAAGTTAACAGTGCTAAGGGACAATGGACCCAAACTTGCTGTGGATTTTGATAATGTAGGAAATGCAATTGGAGTGAATCGCAATTCGTTTGTTTCATATCTTGGGTATGTTACTCATAGCCATTGCGGTTGTAAGATAGATTCTTGGCAAAAAGTTCCTAAGGGGAAGAAAGATTTAATATGGAAGGATTTATGCATGAGTTATTATTAAATTGCAATTCTATTTTGTAGATTACTAATTTTTTGGATACTCATTAATAGCAATTCTATTTTCCAGAGTATATTTGCATTGGATGAAACGTTGCAGCATAAATGTGTGATATAACGTTGTGGGAGAGTCCTAAGGAACTATAGGACAAATCTAACCTGAGAATACATAAAATAAGGTGACAAGAGGAAGAAGACAGTCACTGAATAGTGGAACTTCCTGGACCCAGAAGAATGGGATGTGTTTGTTGCTTCAAGACAAACTGATGAATTCAAGTTATTAGGTGTCACTCCTAATTTAATTAATATACATTGTATTCACCTATTCAAGATCAACATTTAGTGTTACTAACCAAATCAATGTGCATACAAACTAGGCCCTCAGTGAGGTGCAAAAAGCAAGGTGTGCATTGAATGTGCATGACCACACAATGGGTCCAAAGGGGTATGCAGGCATTCACAAAAGACTGCAGGCTGTGTCTACTGCTCAGTCTGCTGCTACTCAGGAGTCCTCTACTATAGGTACCACACCTCTACCTCACCATGATGTCTGGAGAGCTGGAAGGCAAAATAAGAAGGGTGAAATAAGGAAGCCCGCAACTGCTGAGGCGGCTGCAAAAATGGTAAAATACAACTCTTAGAGCAATCGTTCGAATATTGATTATTTGTGGTGTTTACTTAATTACAAATTTTTGTTTTGGTGACTAGCGGGAGCTTCACGAGCTGAGGAAACAAGGCAAGTTCATCCCTGAGGGAACAAGGGATGAATTGACAGTTGCTCTGGGTAACCCAGAGCATCTTGGACATGTTAGGGTTGTAGGCGCTGGTGTGGGCATCAAAGCGTTCTTTGGGCCATCCCAGCACAAACATGTCCCAAAAGAGGGAATTTCACAAGAAGAGGTAACCTATTCTTTTTTTTTAAATGTTACTATAAAAGGGAATTCAATAATCAGAAGCTAATGTTTCTTTTATCCATGTATAGGTAGATGCGTTAATTGAAAGGAGAATCCAAGAAGCAATGGTGAAGTGACAGGCGTCTCAGACTGCCACTCAGACAGTACCTATGGCATCCCACTCTACTCCTACTGTAGAGCTTGGGAGTAATCATGTAGACCCACCACCTAGCACATCTGCTGTAAGTATTTTTATGACATAGTAGCTAGTCTTTTCAAGATGATATGTTTTCAAGATCATATGTATATATGTATATAGCATTATTTACATAAATTTGTAGGGGCTGAAGCCATGTCCTCTACAAAGTAACAAATACATCATTGCAGAGGCGTCAGCTTACCCATCCCTTCCAGGGGAAATGTTTCATGGGTCTCCATTACCAAATGGTTGGGTTCGTGTGAGCCCTCTACGTATATTCCCCAATTGGATAGATCTTCAATTGCCATATGCCCACCCAGATTGTGAAATGCTTGGTGAGGTAGAAGGCGGAGTGATATTGTGGCCCAAAGCGGATGTCGTCTATACTGAAATTTTATGATAAATTTACATTATGTTAAATTGTTAGTGTGTATATATGAGGTCAATTGATCTGAAATTATATATACATGTTAAAACAAAGACACCCAGAGCATCTAGGCCTCCACCTCCTACATTAACAAGTTGGGTTCCACATGACCTACATGCCCCGTTAGGTCCTAATTTTAGGGGTATGGTAGTATTGTTAGGTGAACGTGATATAAATTGCCCTATAAATGTTTCTATAGATGTGGATGTTGCAGGTCAATCATACGAAACCAAACTAGTTATATAAGATATTTTGGAGTTGTTTCGCTATGATTGGCTAAATACATCTCTGATAGAGCTATGGATAAGGTGAGATCTTGTTTATACATCCATATACCTTGTGTAGGATTCAGTGATCTGGTTTCTTATATATTAATGCATACGTAATACATATTTTGCAGCTACATAGAGTAGATATGTGCATATTCTTCATTTGAACATGTAAGATTTTTGATTCCATCATTGATTAGTCTAGTAGCTAAAGACCCTACGTCAGTTCAACAATACTGTTGTGATGCTTTTACAAATTTTGGTCAAAATAAGAAGACGGTGATAATAGTTCCATTCAATGTGGAGTAAGTTTACTTTGCTCATAATTTGGACTTAAGAAAATTACATTTTTATTATGCATTTTGAGTTATTATTTTTTAACTTTTTTACCTCTTGGGGTACGCATTGGGAGTTACTAGTTATTGTCCCCGAGACATTCACTGTCTATTATCTAGATCCTAAGGGGACTAAATTGAATTCAAAATATGGACACACAATGAAAATGGTATTATTCCGGTGAGAAATATTTCATTTTCATATTTGTTAACATATGTTATTACATTACTATTTAATTATGCAATGTACTATGTTACATTAACATGTAGGGGTTTAGATGAGTTCAAAAAGGTTGGAGGAAAGGTCCCAAGGAAAAAGAACCAGCCAATAATTTGGAAGAACGTGGAAGTAAGTTCCCGAGTCCAATGTATATATTATTTATGTAAACAATGCTTAATTAATTGTATTTTTTAATATTTTGTATGTTTCAATTTATAGTGTGCTACATAAGACAACAGATGGGCATGTGCATACTATGTTATGTGATTTATGTACATGATTATCAAATATTCCGCAGTGGACATTGATACCATTCATGAGGTATTATATAAAGTCTCATTAGATAATATGAAATATATCAATCTTATTTATATATTATTAATTATGTATATACATCGATCATTCTCTTTACAGGTGTTTAAAATTGACCCCACTACAGGAAAGGCCTTACTAGATGTACATGCTCCCTATAAGACGGAAGAATTAAATGATGTAAGAGAAGAATGGGCAAAAGTCATACAAGCAGTGGGAGTTTTAAAATATAATTGGGATGTTGATAGCGAATAATGACTAAAGAACGATATTTTGTAAATGAATTTCTGAATTGTAATATGTGTGAATGTTTCTACATGTGTCTGAATGTTTATACATGTGTGAATGTGAAAATGAATGAAATTTTTAGTTGCTAGATGAATGTTTCTACATGTGTGAATGTGAAAATGAATGGAACTACAGATTGCTACATGAATGTTTCTACATGTGTGAAAATTGAATGGAACTATAGGTTGCTAAATGTGTGAAAATTAATGTTGTTAATTTTGCAGGTTTGTGGCATGTTGTTGGATGATATCAATGGATGTCATAAAACCTGCAGTTCATAACTGAACTGCAACTTTCTCACCCTGTGACCAGCCACAGCAAGCCTATAGACTGATAAAAAAACATACAATAGGCGTCGGTTATTTGAAAAAACTGACGACAAATGCTTACAGCGTCAGATAATAGCTAAAACCGACGCCTAATGAGGCCAGAAACCATGGTCGTGGCAGCAGGTGATATGACCTTGGAAGCAGGTGATATGGCGTTGGTTATCAATAATAAACTAACGTTGATGGATACTTACAACGTCGGATAATAGCTAAACTGACGCCTAATGAGGCTAGACACCACGGTCGTGCTGGAAAACACGGTCGTGGTAGTAGGTGATATGGCGTCAGTTATCAATAAACAACCAACGCTGATGGTGAGACCCTTTCTATAGCGTGAAGGTTTATAGCATTAGTTTTCGTAGTAATAACCGACGCCTATAACCCCCTGCTGGCGCATTTTCGGTGGTGCGTGAAGGTTTCTGGCGTCGGTTTGGAAACTGACGCCTAACAGTTTGCCTTTTAGCGGTGCCCACATAGGTGTCATATTGAAACCGATACTAAAGGTGTTAAATAACTGACACTAAAGGTCGGTTATGTGCTAGTGACTGATGCCCCACCCCATGATAGGTACTCGGTTGTTTCCTTCATAGGTTTGATTGATGCAGTGAGGACATTGTAAATTTCAAGCTTAGGGGGACGCAACCGGCTAGTAATGTAGTTTACTTTTATTATTTTTCATGTTTTTCATATTTTTCATGTTGTCATGTCTTTTCTTTTTTCATGTTGTCCTTTTCTTTTCTTTCCTTTTGTGGCAAAATCATGTATGATGTGAGGCTATCTTGATGTAATGAACTAATTTTTCTATTAAGTTTGAACCATCTTGTCTTTTTTCACCTTAATCTGTCATTGAAAGAATTCTAAAGAGCATGCAGAGATTAGTTAAAATTATTTGGCCTTCAACACGTGTTTATTTATGGTTTATACTTGTAGCTTGAACACTCAACTTTTTCATCATTGATTGCCTAAAACATGAATGGTTTCTTTTTGGTGAGTAAATTAACATCACAACATCATTTGGAATACGGGATACCCTTGCCAAACTCTTAGCGCATTTCTTAACCTTTCGTTCAGTGAATTTTTTTTCAAACAAATGGATGAAATCTGGCTAATGTTTCTATTTAGTTGACTCTCCCATGTTATGGAAAATATTTAAAATCTCTTTGTTCTCATTTAGCCTTCTTACCCCATAAAATACGGCTTATTGGCCCACATATCATGCTAGCCTAGTGTATGTCTGATCTGGCCACGATGGTTAGGTGGTATATCTTAAAAAGAGGGTAAAATACCCCAACTGACACTCCACGTGAGCATAAGCCTCCATTAGTAGTTGAGTGTCACAACTCATAATCATATTGCCATATCATTTTTGAAAAAAAGGAGAGTGCAACTAATTATGTTAATGTTAGCTAAGACTTCATCATTTGTATCCTTCATAGCTAAGAAATAGTGTCGTGCATCCACTAATTATTTGCCTTGGTTATCCAAATCCTATTTAATGTTGTTGAGTTGATTGATTCATTAAATTGAAACCGCCCTTGCTGAACTTAAGAATCTTTTTCATTGGTGTTTAAGTTGAGTTGATGGCCATGAGTATAAACAGTTGATCATTTTTGGTTGAGCATTGCATATCATTCTTTCAGCTAATCTATACATGAGCTTGAAAAATTCTTTCATGTGCGTTTCTATGTTCTTTTTTCTTGGGGACAAGCAACGGTTCAAGCTTAGGGGGATTTCTTGTGTGTGTTTTATATCAACTTTTTACACTTCTTCACACACAATTTCAGCTCATTTTGTCCCAAATTAGCCTCTATTTATATCCATTTTACCACACCTTTAGTCTCTTTTCTTATCACATGATGTTGATTGCAGATATGTATTAAAAAGGTCAAATTGGAGATAACCTAACTCAGATCTAACCTCAATGGGACTTCTTTAAGTTTTGCTACTAACTCAAAGCAGATTTTTGAAGAAATGATAGAACACACGACATCTTCTATTAGGAACACGGTGTGTTCCCATACAGGCAGTCTTTCAGGAAAATTAACACATCGTGTGTTATTAAACACACAATGTGTGATTCTCCAGTAGCACCTAGTGCAGATCAAATAAAAGAAGTAACATGATGTGTCCTTCATCAGACACGGCATGTTCCTGGTACATGAAGACCGTTTTCACCTTTCTGCCAAAGAACACAACATGTGTTTATTTAGACACACCGTGTGCCCTTCTTTTGATTCATTCCCTGAAGACAGAAACATGGTGTGTCTTATTCAAACACGGTGTGTACCTCAATGCAGTGATAACACTAAGCAAATACAAATGACATGACGCGACGTGTTCCACAAAAGACATGCCGTGTCACTGTTAGTTTCTACGAAAATCAAAAATGATTGCCTTTCATTTTAAAAGCAAATGGGATCCCATGAGGTGGTTATTCTCGGTCATTCAAATGTGTTTTGCTCCCAAGAGAAGTTCCAGAGCAGAACAAGGCAGTTTTGGAGTAGAAGAAGGTGGTTTCTTGTAAGAGAACCCTCATTCTACTGCATTTCTTCTCCATTTTTTTATCCAAGGTGCAGCAGAGCTACTCTCATCATTCTAGCTTTCTAGGAGGGAATTTGGTCTGAGTTGGAGCTTTCTAGTGGTGGAACTTCATACTCTTGCTGGAGTTCTCTCCCTTAGGCTTGCATTTGTGATTCTTCTAGCTTTTCCATCTCTTAAGCATGCAAAACTCGGAAATTACTATCATGTATCTGCATATCTTCACTATGGATGAGTAGAGCTCTTTTCTTGAGCATGGGAGAGTAGATCCCATGCCATTGATCATGTAAACTCAAATTTTATGCTTATTGTTATTTAATTTGTTTTCTTTCATGGATGCCTATGGTGTTTTATTGCTTGTATGCTAGGTAGGCCACCTTTTATACAAGTTTTATGCTTGCCTTGTACTTCGAGAGAATGCATTAGGAAGCATGGAGTCGGATCTATGGCAATATTCTCTTGACCACGAGAGTGGCTAGGGATTATTGAGGGTTTTAGTTGTGTTTGATACAAATCATAGACGCGGGAGCGTTATGTGATGTTGAGAACCATCTCATGGAATTAGGAAATACATGATGATGACAACCTCCATGCTTACTAAACAACGATCTTGTTTCTTACGTTCATGTGATATAATGGTAATGGTAGTGAAACCTTATGCTCAAGTTCCCAATCATTAAATCAGTTTTGTTGTTTAAACCTTTTCCTTGTTTTCCTTTTCTTAGGCCTATAAATAATTAAACTTTGCAATCTGATTTAGATTAATGAAAGTTAACATGTTTCTGTCTAACTAACCTAGCTCCTCATGTTCGACACTCGACTACATTGACTCACGTATACTTGCGGGTGATTAGTGAGTTGAATTATTTTCCCTTTTCAAAACTCCCAACATACGACTTAGGAAATTGCCCTCTGGTCTTTTCATTGGGAATATTTGTATTATGATGTGGAGAGAATTTCAATTTTGTTTCCTATTAACTTTCCTCTATGGATGGATTCTTGTCAGAAAAATATAAGAAACATAAATGAACAGAGACACACACATATGTTCGCTCGTCAATATGAAGAATAATTGTATTGTTCCACTACTTTACCTCATTGGCAAGACGTACAAGAATGTGGATAATTACATGATCACAAACCAATAGTTGAAACAAAGCCCGTAAATTACCGAAAAGAGAATAAAGATAAATTAGTGTTAATAGGAAAACCTTTAGGAAAATAATATATATGTCAATTACATATTTGATATATCTAGGTTTTTTTTTCAGAATCTATTTGAGGGATCAAACAAAGTTTGACTCATACTTATTTGGCACCTACAATAACTAGGACATGAAGAATCCAATTTTAGTATCAATTTTTTTGGGAATTTTTTTGTATTTTTTTAATATTTTGGGCCTTAAGTTATATTATCTTTCTTAAATAAAATAAGGTTTGATAATATTATTAAATTAATGTGAAAATTAACAAATAGATCAATTTTGGTAGGTGGAATCTTATTTTCTAAATTTTGTTTCCCTCTTTTGAAGACATTAAAAACCTTATCTATATTTTTGGCATTCTCTCATATTTTCTTTTCTAAACAAATTAGGATAGTTATTATTGTTCAAATAATATGAAACTTGGCACTTAAGGTAACCTAGACTCAAGGAATATGATTTTCTCATTAGATTTGGGTTTTGTAGATTACTTACTGATTTTTAATACATTTAGAGTCTTGTGCTCATTACCATTACAATGTTATAACATTACACCATTACCATCATGTTTATTATTTTGAGTCCCATTACCTTCATATCATTACAAAAAGAGTTTCCATATATTAGTATGCATGCATTTCCATATCTTTATTATTTAACCTATTAAGTTCACTAATTCAATATCTACCAATATTGATATATTATTCAAATTTGTGTAAATGGAAACACCAATTGCTATTCCAATGCACCTTATACCTCTTCTTGAACAATGTTTTTCCATTATGTGCATAATAGTTAGCAAAGTAAATATATGTAACATGTTAAATGAATTTACATACAATTGAGCACATAATTAAGTTATTATGTTTATATGAGTGTATTATAATACATGATGTTGGTTTTAGAACCTATTGTCACTTAATATGTTATATTTACTTACATGACTAAATATATAATAGGTTACCATTGAGTTATTCATGTTATGTGCTTTAACAATATACATTGAGGCATACATTTATTATTGTTTGGTAAATCTAAGGAACCAAGCATATTAACCTCCTAATCATGGAATATGATAAGATCTGAGATTTTGATATGTTACAACATTGTACCCCTTAAAAGGATTTCGTCCCCAAAATCTAATCATTTATATACTACCAACTAGTTTCACTCCACCACAAATCCTTTGATATTCATGAAGAGGATTAAGCCTCCACCAAAGCTCAAGTCATGTCCAAAGGCCATTTGGACTATTCACATTACTTCTTGCAAGAACATTCATACCTTTCAATACTTTTGTAGAGGGTTATAAAATTAATTGACACCCTTGTTGTACATATATTTAGCATAAGATTTTATTGATCATAAGAGCTATGACATTCTCAAGGGTAACATAACAGGGTTATTATTAGCATTATAAGAGTATCCCTTCATCATTACAACATTAAAGTAACATAGATATTTTAAACTATCACCACATAATTATCTAAACTAAGAATCAACAAGGTGTATTAGATTGATATAAAAAACAACTCCCATAGGTGACCCATAATTTCATATTAACACTTAGGAATATATATAAACTCTTATACATATCATCCCCATCAAATCATAAATGCACTTCATCAAGAACAAAACCATTGAACCATGGTCACTAGGAAGACATTGGTTCACATACTAAGGACAAGCATAGACTCATATATTAAAAAAGGCATAACCATCAAATTTTGGGCTTCAACAAAACCATTAGTTTCCATATACTGAAAAATCATCAAATCATGTACCTAGTGAAGCCATCATTTCTTAAGATTCATTGGTTAATCATCTCATAGAGTAGAATATCCATTTCTTGCAAGCAAATCAAGAAACCATGGATTGTAAACAATAGGTAGACCATTAGTTGTGAACCATGGGTAGATCATTGTTTGTCAAGGCAAGGTGAAACCATCTTTTATCAAGCATACAAAACCATCATTTTTCAAACTAAAAAAACCACCATTTCTCATGAGGAGTCAAACCATTGATCCATAATTCAAGAGAGATCAATTCATTGTACTTAAGAAAAGACTATCAATTCTACACCTCAAGGAAACCATTAGTTAATAGACTTGCAAGGTTTACATAGCTTATACCAAAAGAAGAATTGTGCACAAAGTTAAGGAGTATTTTAACTACACAAGTACTACCACATATGCTCAAATCCTACTGAAAGGATCAACTTTCTACTTGTTACTATGATTTTAGGGAAATATCTACATATAGCAAGTTAAGAGTAAGAAAGACACGGGATGAAAGTTGTATAACTCACCTCAAGGAGGATGATGAAATTCCAAACAACAAGGTAGCTTGAAAGAGAGAAGAGAATGCCTAGATTTAGCACTCCAAACGTTCCATGCTAGCTCCCTTATTTAAGAACAAGGAAGACCTAGGGTAAAAGAGAGAAAGAAGATATTCATCATGCACAAGCTCAAGCTTCCACTAAGAACACCAAAGTTTCATCCAAGAAAGATGAGAGAAGAAGTAGGAAGAAAGGAAAATGAATATAAGGAAGAAGCTCTTTCTTGCATAGGTCAAGTAGCTAGGTTAGGAAGCTCCAAATGTTCCTAGAGAGTGTAGATTAAAACCCTAGAGTAACATGCAACCCAGCTTGACCAAACTTCATCCCCTAGATCTCTCCTCCTTCCACCAAGCAAGAGGGTTGGACCTCTCAAGAAACAAGAAGTAGATGAAGGTGTGTAAAGAGATTGTTTGGTAGAGAGAAGGGAATTATATAAGCCTAGGATGAGAGAGGAAGGTTGGTTGAGGGTTGAAAGCATGTATTCCATTTGTCCAAAGGTCAATACCTCCCATCCATGCAAAACACATCTACCATCAGTTTGTGATGCTAGGAGGACCATTGGTTGTTAATCCTAGGAACACCATCAACTTCTATCAACAAATGATCCATCAAGTCCCGCCTTCATTAGCCACATATTTAACCCTTATACACCATTAGTTGCTGCATACTACATGGAAAACCATTGGATGTTGTTCCTCAAAAGGAAAACATCAACATACAACAAAAGAAGACCATCAAATCCTTCCCTCCAATAGTGAAACCATTAGATTCTAACTTATATAGAAAAACCATTGAGTTGGGGTACTTAGGAGAGAAACCCAAGGTATCAACCCCTATTTCTGAAAACATTCTCCATGCGATTGTGCATTTAGGAATGAGCCTCCTAAATTGTGGTACATATTTGTACTTCTAGGATGCATCATGTACATTGAGGAATGAGTCTCCTAAAATACCATCTCCCCTAGACTATCAACATCTGGAACCATTGATCTATTGTGAGAGAACAATGTCCCATCATGCTTCCCGTTGCCAACCTCTGATCTAATATTATGTATCACAATACATTCTTCTATGCATCTCTAATATGTTGTATCAATGTCGACTTAACATGCAATTGTGCCAACAGTCCTATTAATAGAGATACACCCATCTATACATTCATCTGCCGAACCGACACTAACATGTCCCACTTGTAACATGCCATGTAGTGTAACTATGTTGTATTTGCAGACGATGGTGAAGGTGACTTCTTTCTCGGTGCATTAGACACCACATTCTCCTCTCTTGGATGATAGTCTATCGTGTAGTCATAATGTTTGATTAGCTCCATCCATCTTCTTTGCCTCATGTTTAACTCCTACTTTGAGAAGATATACTAAAGATTCTTGTGATCTATGAAGATATAATACCTCTCTCTATATAGATGGTGTCTCCAAATTTTCAAGGCAAGAATTAAAGTAGCTAACCTCAGGTCATGTGTTGGATAGTTCTCCTCATGTTTCTTAAGCTATCACACAGCAAAAGAATCACATTCTAGTCCTACATCAATACAGGTCCCAAGCCATTCTTCCAAGCATCACAAAAGATGATGTAGCCTTTCCCTTACTCTGGAAGAAATAACACTATAGAACTTGTCAACTTCTCCTTCAACAACTGGAAAAAAAGTTAATACTTATCATCTCTAACAAAAGGAACGCCTTTCCTAGTTAACGTGTTCAAAGGTAACACTATAACACTAAAATTCTTAATGAACCTACTATAGTAACATGGTAGACCTAGGAAGCTTCAAACCTCAATCAGTGTTTTGAGTTGCTCCCACTCTATCACTGACTTCACCTTCTTCGGGTTTACATAATAACTCCTTGTAGATATGAAATGACCCTGAAAAGATACCTTAGTCAGCCAAAGCTCACACTTGCAAACTTGGCATACAACTAGTGCTTCCTCAACAACTCTAGCACTTGGTTAAGAGTTGCTCATACTACTGACTATCTCTATAGTATATCAAGATATCATCTACAAACAAAACCAAAAATTGATCAAGATATGGTCTGAACACCCTATTCATCAAGTCCATAAATAATGTGGGTGCATTGGTTAGTCCAAATTGCATAACCCCAAACTTATAATGACCATACCTAGTCCTAAAAGTAGTCTTAGTATGTCATCCACCTTGATCCTCAACTAATGATAACCTGACCTCAAGTCTGTCTTGGAGAACATTGTAACACCTCGCAACTGATCAAAGAAATCACCAATCCTTGACAATGAGTACTTCTTGTTCATAGTGACCTTGTTCAGTTGTTGGTGATATGTGCAAAACCTCATAGAATCATCTTTATTCTTTATGAATAGCACACCCCAAGGGGAAGTGCTTGGTCATATGAGGCCCTTCTCCAATAGCTTCAACAACTATTTCTTCAAATCCTTCATCTCAGTTGGTACCATCCAATAGGGTGTCTGACCTATGGGTTGTGTTCCAGGAACTAGATTGATCTCAAAATCAATCGATCTAGGGGATGGAACACCATGAAACTTATATGGAAAGACTTCCTTAAACCTTCACACCATAGGTTCCTCCTGGATACAAGGACTCCTCACCTTGGTATCCACAACATGTGCTAAGAAGGCTTCACACCCTTGTCTCATTAGATTATCTACTATCACATCCGACACTAAACATGGAAGAAGAATCTTCCTATGTCCTCATAAAGTCTAAGAGACATCACCACGATAGAACATTGAAGCCTTGAAACTACAATCTAAAATAACCTTGTACTTGTCCATGGTATCCATCACTAGGATTAGATCGAATCCATGCATGTCAAGTGGCATGAGATCCACTTGAATCTTGCATCCTGATAAAGAAAGAACAGGATATGGAGACATTTCTCACAACACAACAGACCAACTAAAGGGGTTTCTAGCAAGTGGCAATAAGATCTACTACAAATAGGAATATTACAACTACTTATCACCTTTCTGGTGATAAATAAGTGCATCTCACCTAGGTCAACCAAAATAGATACAAAAGAAGAAGAAGATAAGTCAAAATGAAATAGTTCCATCAGACTTGCCATAACACGTGGGTTGACTACTCCTTCCCAATGCGTCATGGCATATAATGTTGCTGACACCTATTATCGTCCTTGTGATCTACCAACTGGTCTCGATTACCCTTCTGGTAATGTTTGTCCTCATCCTCTACCACCACCATTTTTGTACTATTGCTACAAGATAGGTTCACTCTGCCTTGGTTGTTGTGTCACTTCCTCACCCTTCATGGCGCACGACCATCTCACATTGCCAATTTGCACACACTTGAAACATGTCCAAGAATCCTATTGTAGACTAGATGGCCCTGTCGTTGACACTGAAGCTAAACTAGTTGCTCCGAATGTCATAAAACTATGACCTCTCCCTTTACTAGAGGAACATTGTGACTGTACTCGTGATCTTAGCTCAAAAAAAGTTGATCTTTGTTGTGATTGTTGGTACTGCGGTGAAGAGAACCTTGGCTTCTTGAAGCTACTAGACAAATACCTTGGAAACTGGGCAAGTCTCTTATTAGCATTGGATTTTGGCTTCTCCATAGCAGACCTCTCTATCCTACACACAAACTTTATAATGGTAGAGAACTTCTCCTTGCTCTCCAAAGTTGATCCTATTGTAGACAAATCAAAGTTTAGACTCTTCTCAAACCTCTAGATTATCTCCTTCTTTGTGGTTTCCATATGAGGATAAAACCTCAACAACTCCATAAGCCTTACTTCATAGTTGTTAATAGACGGCGCCCTTGGCACAACCATTCAAATTGGAATTTCTTCTCATCTAGGTACGTCTCTAGGAAGTAGTGGCTCACAAATTGTCGCCATAACTCTTCCCAACTCACCACAACTCCTAGTCTCTTCTCTTTCTATATGGCCTACTAATGTCTAGCTTTTCCCTTCAAGAGGTAAGCAACATGCTTCACTCTGTTCTCATCTGGGATGTTCAAGATCTTAAATTCCTTCTTCAACTCGGTTAACCACATGTAAGCATCTTATGGGTCAACCTTACCCGCATACTCGGTACCTCCCATGTTCTTCAACCTCTTCAAGGTCTTCCCTGGACCTGAGATTCCGCATTAGGGATAGGTGTCCTAGGTTCAGGTGCAAACACTCTATTCGATAAGTGGGTAATCGTCGCCATGAGTTGTCCAAACACGGACTGGAAAGTTGGGTTTTCCATGTTTGAAGGGTCAAATGGAGTCGGTGCAGGCTGTTATGGCCCCATTTGAGGTACTCTTACATCAAGTACTGACCTCCTACCACCACCTATTGGTGTCACATTGATACCCAAATCATGCTCTTCATGTTCTTTAGACATATATGCATAATCATAAGCTACGATCAAATTGTTGGATTACGTAAGAACATGTACAAAACATAAGTCCTATGACCCTATAGAATTAGTAAACCCTAAGCTCTGATACCACCAAATGTGGTAAACCGCCATGCTAAATGAGATTAATCAAATCATAAAACATGATCGATCACTAGTTTTAATCACATCACTAACACGGTGCATATTTAAAACTAGATAAACATCTCAAACATGTCTAGGAACATTTACATATAAGTCCAACATCCTCCATAAAAGTACATATTATACCATGTATCCACATCTTTCTGGTGGTCTCGGTCACAACATGTATACAAAACCAATGTTCTACATATATAAACCATACACAACATCAGAAAAGTGCCAAAAACTTGAGTCCATACACATCATCTATAGAAATTCCCCAACCGAACCTGAGAGTACCAGGACGACTTTAGGACACGCTAGAGACTAGCCAACCTTTTGCTTCTACTGATCTTCAAGTTGTTCCTCCTTTCTACTATGGGTCTGACGATGCTACTGATGATCACCTAAAAAGTTGTGATGACCACAAGGTGTGACCCATGTCCCTGGGAGAGATATAACTCACAACAACATTTATTGATTATAGCAAATTATGTGATGAAACAGATAAAAGAGATAACAATACAAAATTAAAAGATTAGCATAATATTTTAAGGGAACAGACAAAGCTAACACCATATGAATAGTTGATTTCTCTTACCACATTATATTTCAACTAAATATTAAAAGAAGAAAAGCAAGGGTTATCATCCAATGTGACTTGTTGATAAACCTTAACAGATATGATACATGTCTTAGTTAAATCTTTTGTTAAGGCCTGGGGAGTTTGAGAAATACCACTCAAAATTCAAACTAACCATTGCAAAGTTGCAATAATACTAATATAAAGTTGCAATCCAACCCACCTTGCTAAAAGTATATATCTTAATTCTGCAAGGTGGGTTGGATTGATATCACAAAGGAACTCCCATATGTGGCCCATCGGTTCATATACACACTTAGGAAAACATATAAACTCTTATACCTAGCATCCCCATCGAATCATAAATGCTCTTAGTCAAGAACAAAGCCATCAAATCATGGTCACTAGAAAGACACCAATTCACATACTAAACACAATCACAGACTCATATATTAACAAGGAATGACCATCATATTATGGGCTTCAACAAAACCAAAGCTTCCATATACTGCAAAACACTCAAATCATGTACCTAGTGAAGTCATCGTTTCTTAAGTTTAGTTGGTTAATCATCTCATATAGTAGAAGAGCGATCAATTGTAAGCAAATAAACAAACCATTTATTGTAAACTACAGGTAGACCACTTGTTGTGAACTATAGCTAGAACAACATTTGTCAAAACTAGGTGAAACCATCATTTTTCAAGCACACAAAACCATTGTTTGTCAAGAAAACAAAATCACCATTTCTCATGAGGAGTAAAACCATTGATTCATGATTCAAGAGAGAAATGAGTTCATTATACTTAAGGAAAAACTACCAATTATACACCTCAAGGAAACCATCAGTTGATAGACTTGCAAAGTTTAGATAGCTTGTATCCAAACAAGAATCATGCACAAGGTTAAGGGGCACTTTAACTACAAAAGTATTACCACATATTATCGAATCCTACTCAAAGGATCATCTTTGTAATTGTTACTATGTTTTAAGGGAAAGATCTACATATAACAAGTTAAGAGTAAGAAAGAAATGGGATGAAAGTTATAGAACTCTCCTGAAGGAGATCATGAACATATAATTAGCAAGGTAGCTTGAAAGAGAGAAGATAAACCCTAGATTTAGCACTCCAAATGTCCCAAGCTAGCTCCCTTCTTCAGAAAAAAGGAAGTCCTACAATAAAAGAGAGGAAAGAATATGTTCTTCATCTACAATCTCAAACTTCCACCAAGAACACTAATGTTTTATCCAAGGGATAAGAGAGAAGAAAGAGGGTATCAAGGAAGATGAAGGTAAGGAAGAATACCTTACTTACGTTAAGAAGCTAGGTTAGGAAACTCCAAACGTTCCTAGAGAGAGAAGATCCAAATCCTAGAGAAACATGCAACCAAGATTGACCAAGCTTCATCCTCTATATCTCTCCTTCCACCAATCAAGAGGGTCAAACCTCTCAAGCAACAAAAAGAAGATGAAGGTGTGTAAAGAGCCTGTCTTGGAGAGAGAAGGGGAGTATATAAGGCTAAGATGAGAGAGAAAGGTGGGTAGAGGGTTGAAAGCATGCATGCCATGTGTACAAAGGTTGAAACCTCCCATCAATGCAAAAAAATATACCATCAGTTTGTGATTCTAGCTGGACCATCATTTGTCAATCCTAGGAGCACTGTAGAGTTCTATTTACAAATGAGCCATTGAGTCCTTCCTTCAATGAGCCACATATGTTACCTGGTCCACCATCAGTTGGTGCATACTAAAAGGAAAACCAACAACTTTTGTTCCTCAAAAGGAAACAATCAAATATCATGCAACACAAGAAGACCATCAGATCCTTAATTTTCATAGTTAAACCATCAAATCCCTAATTTACATAGAACAAACATCAAGTTGGGGTACATAGGTGAGAAACCTTAGGTCTCAACTGTTGGATCCTAGATGGGTGATTAGATGCTCTAGAGGGGGGGTGAATAGAGCTGAAAGCACTTAAACAAAATTCATTAAACCTTCAAATTATATGACAAGATAAGGTTGCTAAATAGGTAATTTGAGTGCAACTAAATCATGCATAGCAAGGATAAGAGAGATTGAACATGCACCAATTAGACAAGCTATTTAGAGTGGTTCCACACTTCAAACTAGAAGTGTGTCAGTCCACTTGCCTAGAGAGGTCAACCTCTAGGACTTCAACCAATTGCACTCTTATATTCAATTATAAGACTTACAATACATGACCAACAAAGGACTTACCTATCCAATACAAAGAGTCTTCAACCTTACCAAGGACTTACCCACTTTGCAAGAGTCTTCGGCCTTCTCCAAGGACTTACCCACTCTTGCACAAGTCTTCGGCCTTGCAGGAATTACCCACTCTTCTTGGATCTTCCGCCTTTGACTTCACCTTCACTCGGAGAAGCTTTCCACCAAGGTCTTACCCACTTGAGCTTGAGTCTTTTGCCTTCTCCAAGGGCTTACCCACTCTAGCTCCAAGTCTTCAGCCTTGACCTTCACCAAGGGACTCCTTCCCTTGTTCTTCTTCACCTCTCTTGGACAAGAGAGAGAACCTTCATCTTCAAGATAGGAAATGAGAGATGGGGAGGTGGTGGAAGTGAGAGCCTCACAAGATATACAAGTAGAAACTAGCTCTCTTACAAATCTCCTACTCACTCTAATGGATGTAGCAAGTGATTAAGCTTAGAGAGAGAGAGGAGGCTGTAGGAAGCACTCAACTATAGAATAGGAACCTCACAAAGAGTTTGCAATGAATGCTCAACCTTGGAATGAAGCCCAAGGGGTCCTATTTATAGATGGGGATGCCTCTTAGCCTTTGGGAACACATGAGAACGAAAACTAGCCGTTTTGTGGCTTGCAACGGATCTATTTTCACTTGTTGCAACTCCACAACGGCTAGAATCACTTTTCTGCACTTTTTCGTACAGTCTGATCGGCCGAGTTTATTTAAAGGTAACTCGGCCGAACCACTAAAAGACAAGGCTAAAAACTGGACTGTCGGCCGAGTTCCCTTGGAGAAACTCGGCCGATCGGTCGACTTTCATCTTGGACCGATCAGTGGATCGGCCGAGTTTCCCAGCATAGAAACTCGACCGAACAGGAATCGGCTGAGTTGGAAACTCGGCCGATTGCATCAAAAATTCCAGAATAACTGGATCGGCCGAGTTTGTAATTCAGCCGACAAAATCCCTGTTATGGGTATTTTGGAATTTTTGTAAAACTATACAAATGATGGATTTTTGTTTCCCAATAATTTTTCTAAGCTGAATTACAAGTCATACAATCATTACAAGTGATTACAAAGCAATTCTAAGGTCATTTACATAGAGATCCCAAATTGCACACTTGTAGCTATTTTGACTTGTCTTTTCTCCAATTTGATATGCGCAAGTTAGGGCATTTGGAGTGTGTCTAAACCTAATCTGAAATCACTCAATGTAGAAGCATTAGACACCAATATGTGGAATGGTTAGTCATCATCAAAACAAGGGTTTAGTCAATTTAGACGTGAGTCAACATTGACCTAATTGACCTTGAGTCAACATCAACCCAATGTCAGAAAACACCCCACATCGGATGGTGCATCTAGTTGCTTGAAGGTGAAACCATATCAATTGTCTTAAAATATTTTATGAGTTAGATCACACATGCAAAAATTACATATAAAATTCTAGATATGGAAAATTTTCATAAAATTCCATATAAGCACATAAATTGCAAAACATAATCTAACAATGTCCAAATAGGACCAAACTTAAAGCTTAGCTTTCTCGCATTATTTCAAAGAAAAAATTAGGGTTTGATTAAGGTTTTAAGCATACAATTAAGATAAGTAAGAATGTTTAACCATATAGCTAGATCATGGGACTTACAGAGCCCATCACCAAGAAATCCATAGTTAAGGGTTCTCATCTTGGAGTAGTACTAGGATTGGTGACCATTTGGGAAGTTGAAGCTTTCACGTGAGCAAGGATGAAGTGCACAGTTAAGCCTAGTTGTGGTCTTTGAGGCAAGTATCCATTCCTAAAACTCCTTTGGCATTATAGATGGTATTAAAGCCATGATAGTCATATTCTGACTATTTTCACTTTGTCTCCTTAATTAGAACCCTTAGCTTATACACTCAGCCTCTAAGTGAGATGTTTATCCAATTATCGACCAGTGTTATTGATGATATGATGAAAAGTCAATTTAGAATGATATGAGGTACTCGTAAAAATCATGATTATAAAAACCTAATATGATTAGAATTTAGGTTCTCTTACCCTACCATATAGGTAATGGTGACATATCTCTTTGGATGTTAAGATCTAACTTTAGGATGCAATTTGGAATAGAATGAGAAGGTAGTTGATAAGTAGATATTCTAATATTAATATGTACAAAATTGATACTTGGTTCTTGCATTGATTTTGAGGTCATCTTTGTTTTATGACGTCTGACTTTTTCAAAGCAAAACCTATTTTTCATTATACTACTAGATGTATAAAAAATTTCTCTAATTTTGTCCATGCTTTCTAGAACTGATTCACAACCAAGAGATGAATGAAGTCTTGGTATTTAAAACCTAGAATTAGATGGAATGAACATCCTAAATCATAGTTTTGGTGAATGAAGTGATGACTAGGAAGATGTGACTTGTGAAAAAGTTTTTGTTGACCTACCCTTTTGCACCCAATGACTTAGTAGATGCTTATGTGAAATTTTAGGGTTGTTAAGTTAGTTACAAAAGAACCTAAATATAAATCCTAGTTGGATGCATGACCTCTTAGTTGGATGCATGATCTATGAACACCTATAAGATTCACAACTAAAAGATCCATAAGTAACCCTAATACATTACTGTTGTTTAGTTTGGATTTAACTATGGCTAGGTAGGCTCGACAACCTTTAGATAGCATCCATTCAGCTTTCAAAGCAGACACATAAAGGTTGGTTGTTGCATCCCTCCTTCCTCGAATGGTGAAGTGTGGATGGCCGGTTTTTCTAATAAGAATCTTCTTCTCTCTACAGTCAATCTGGGCTCTATAGGTGGAAGGCCAATCCATACCAATGATTACATTGAAATCATTCATATCAAGAAGGATGAAGTCAGTGGGAAGCTCATGGTTCAGATACTTAACTGGAAAATTAGGGGTTTCAAAAGAGAGGTATAAATACGACCACCCGGGGTTGTGACATCCAAAACATAACCCAAATCCTTGATATCCAAACCAAGCATAGTTGCCATATTTCTCAAAATAAAAGTATTAATATAACTAGAACAATGAGTGCTTTTACATTTTATTCCATGACTTCCAACATGCCTACATAGTTTATACCACATTAGAAGGCTATTACATGATCTACTGAACTAAAAGGAAAACTCTAGGGGTTATTACCCTTGATCGTCCTATTAGCATTTGCCTGAGCTTCTTCATTGTTGATGGTGAACACTCTAGCTTGCCTTTTCTCTCCAGCTAGGGGTGCTCCAGCTGGTGCTCCTACTGGAGGTGTTGCAGCCACTGGTTGTGCTACAACACGTTGTGACCCCAAAGTTCCTCTTGGGTCGGGTTGAGGGCAATTGGTGATGAAGTGTCCCTCTTATTGACATCTGAAACACACCTTCTTCTCAAAATGTCACTTCCCAGGATGTGTCCATCCACAGGTATGACACTATTGGAGGTGAGCATGGGGCTTGCCCTTGTGCCCATGCTTGCTTTTGTTGTGGTTGTGTCCTTGTCCCTTCGTGTATTCATTCCTCTACCATTGAGCACCTTTAGTGAAACCCAAGTATCCTTTGGAGGGATTATGTGTAGGCATCATCATCCTTTCCATGTCCAAGGCGGTGTTGTAGGCTTCAGAGATGGTCTTTGGCTTACTAGCCATCACATGTGGTTTGATGGCAGGGTGCAGACGCTCTATGAAGTGGTCCACCCTTCTTTCTTCATCCATCATGTGACTGAAACATTCCAGGATGCAGAACTTACGACCAAAGTCTGCAACTGACGAGCTTCCTTGTGTCATGTTAGTGAACTATCTTTCCTTCTTCTTGTTGGCTAAGACGGGGATGAATATGGCCGTTAAGAAGGTCTTGAAATCAATCCACACCATCAGTTCTTTGCTTAGGTCTTTTCCTGTGATATGATTCTCCCACCATATCTTGGTTGCACCTTCTAAAAGGTGAGTAGCAAACAGATGCTTCTTGTTTGGATGTACTTCAAGCATACGAAATCCATTCTCAACTACAAGCAGCCAAGCTTCTACCTTGTCGACTACTTTTGACTTATCTTCTCCCCAGAACTTCTCGATGTTCAGCTTGATGAAGTATAAGATGGTGGCTCCCAGTCGAGAATGAACAGGTTGTGGCTCGCCATTTTCATCTCTAGCTATGTCCCTGATGGATAAGGCATGGATAGCCTCAGTCAGCCATTTTTGTTGCTCCATCCACACCGCATATGTAGTATGGACTACCATAGTCGGTTCCAGATCGCCAGCCTGGTACTCTTCCATCTGGACTACCTCCTCATACACATGTTGTTCTTCATATCCCGGTCCCTCCTCTTGTTCAAGGTTGTTGAAGGGTATTGGATCAGGGTTGGGGGCCTCATGAGCAGTTCCTTTAGGTCTCTTTCTCTTCTTAGAGGTTTCACCACCATGGTTCCGCTTCCTTTTCTCAAAAGACCCATTCTCTTTGCGAAGAAGCCCACCACTATTGGTGGCAACCGGGATAGCCACAGTCTTTGTACGAGCCATCTACATAAGCACACAAATAGACCTTTAGTCTATATTTAACTATTTATACTTATGCCGATGACATCTTAATTACATATCTTTTATTAATTTGGTGGAGGATTCCTTAAATTTTATCAACCTTACCCATACCTCAATAGGGTGAGGAAGAGAGAGAAAATCCTAATCCTTAAAATCCTTAATAGAATTTGAGTTGAGAAGGGATGAACAAGATGAGAGAATCCTAAAGGTATCTTATTTCGAGTCAAATCCTAAGACAATGGCCAGGCAGTCACACAATCTGGGAGTCCTCATATTCTAACTAGTAGTGCGGAGGAAAATATTGCCAGCCCCCGGACGTGATCCTTTTCTAGACACCTCTGTCTTTTAGAAAATCCTCTAATAACTCCCTTGGTTCTATAGAATTTGTAAAATTTAATAATTATTAAAGATTAAATGAGGAACATATACTCTGATACCAATTGTAACGACCCCGCCTCCCGATAACCCCCAATTAAGGGAGACTAAGAAGTCAGAGCTATTATCCCAATAAATCGGATCAAAGGTTCGACAATTAATCAATAATAATTAAGAAAATCTACCTACTAAACTGAAATCTGGTATAAAATAAAATTTTGCATACCTTTTAAAAACATTGGAAATCTACTTCTATCCATAGCTTTGGATCTATACTATCTAATCCTCCTTGCACTTTATTTCTTATTTTTACAATGTGTCATTTTACTGTTTGTTCAGTTCAAGATTGTACCTAAAACACCGACAAACAAAATAATGGCTAGCATATAAGAATATTCTGGTATATGGGGACAACCAAAAGTTCACAAATACATCTAACAAACTAATTATCATAACCAAGGTAAATTAACAAATCAATTTACATTTTCAATGTGTCAATCTCCACTGCTTTTGCCCTAACCCTGGAATACCCTCTCTAGGGTTTGACTTAAGGCCACCTTCTCAATCCCGAGCTTGGTGCCTAGGTTCACCTCTCATGGTGCCCTTTAGTCATGCAACATAGACCACCTTCTCATTCCTGAGCTTGGTGTCTAGGGTCACCTCTCATGGTGCCCATTGGTCTTACCTCCTGGGCTTGACCTTTTTGCATCATCCATCAGGGTGGCATGTAGGTGCGAGAATACACACTTATTTATAGTTGTGATAATAATAGTGACTTTATAATTTGCAATTATGAACATCCAAACTGGTTGGTTGCAATCAATGCGATCATTTCATCTAGAAAACCTTCGAGAAACTATTGTGATTAACCATAATTAACCACATACCTGTTAAGCTGATTTGAATGCAGAAATAACTCAACCAATCAAGAAATCAAGCAAGTACACACCAGTAGATCATGAAAAAGGCATCCAATTTTTCTGTCATTAATCCTAGTTGTTTCCTAGGGTTATTAGCCCTTTTTAGGGTTTTGAGAAAAATTAGGTTTCCACTTCATTTTTATTACTTTAAACCCTAATTTTATAAAATAACTTACAAACCCTAATTATTTCATCTTTCATTCACAAAAGATTCTAAGTTCATCTTTTAGCAACATGAAACCCTAATTTCAGATTATAAGTACTTTTCTTTTCTTTTTCTCTTATTTAGGGTTTCTAAGCATATTAATCAACATATTAGGTTTAAAACCCTAAACCTTGCAATTCCATCATCAAAACAGGTTAAAATCCATCTTTATCATTAATCAAGTTAATAATGCTCGAATTAACTTATTTGCAAGATTAAATCTATCCTTTATCAACAATTAGGATTTCTAACCACAAATTAATACTTTTTTCCATCAAAATTAGATAATTTTACAAAAGGATACTAATTTAGGTTCCCAAACTATTTTTAGGGTATCCTTCATATTTTTCTGATCATTTTTTATGTATTAACTTTTCTCATCCGAGTTTTATATCAAAAGATATGATTTTAACAAGAAAAATTCCTTTTCTTGATTTATTTGTTAATTTGGGGAAGAACATGGATCGTTAGATTCGTGGTCCGTTGGTCCACTCAGGATCCAATGACCAGGGATGCGCTTGCCTAATTTTTGTGATCAAAGGAATGCGAAGGATAAAACTGCCCTTACCTAACCTGAAGGCACCGAGGGGCAGGTTGATAAATTTGTGGGTTGTTCCTTCTTCAATCTCGCGACACTGTAGCTGTTATGATGGTCAACTCTACAGTTGACTTCTCGATTCCGTTTGTCTACAAGAACGCCAAACGTCCAGGGAGCTTCGCCTCCCTCCGTCGGACTCAACTAGGGCTCCAATTACTGGTTGCGATCACGCTGTGACTCTCCCCTACTCACCGGACTCCGGCGAGGTTTTGCTGAGGTGACGAGGGTGAAGGTCAAGATGAAAGCATCAATTGGACGCACAAAATCGTTCCACGCACTCTTCCACAGAGGTTGGGATAGCAAACAGATGTGTTGGTTCCCTCTTTCACCCTCCCTATATATAGGGTTGGGGCAGGTTCCTACCAGATTGGGAATTCTCCCAATAGGCGGCCAATCCCCTACAAAGTAGGGTTGGTTTTGTTTGTTTTCCTCTTCAGAGTCCAAAGGAACCACCCTCAGGCTTGCAAACTCCTTGGATCGTGAGAAAACATGAGAGGAAAAACCCTCTATAACTCGCAGAGTCCCAGTCCCATTGGGACATAGACGATGAGCATCCAGCGTTGGATCAAGATCCAACGGTTCCTATTGATTGTGATCAACCAAAAGGAAAAAATGTATTCCTATTTGCCAAAATAATGCTATATCTTGAGAAATTCATATCTCCTACGTCATAGCTCCTTTTTATCTCAAATTTTAAGGGAAAGTTTGTCTTGACATTATCTAGCTTTTCATGAAATTTTTTAAACAAATTCCAATGGATGAGAAGGCTTCCTTCTCTCCCAAGTTATCCTTTAATTAATCCAAAATTAATTAGTATTTCTTTTCCCTTTGCTATTATCTTGTTATTTTGAGTTCCTTGGACCTCAAGAAAACCTAAAGGCACGAATTCCCATATTGGAGAATATTTACTTGCCTTTATCCTCTTATCTATTTCGATTTCATACTCTCCTTTTACTTAATTAAATCCTTTTCCTTATTATTTCTCTTTTCTTCTCAATTGGGCTCAATGGCCAAAAAAGCCCATCATCAATCAATCAAGGCCATTTCACACAAAATCCATCACAAATCAAAGAAATAGATTTCATTTATTCTTTAAAAGAGAGTTACACTTTTCATTATATACTTAGGAAATTGAGGTTATAACAGAAGCGCTAATGACGAGACATAATATATGAAAGTTGATGAGAAAAATAAGAGGAATCCACTAAAAATAGTTTAAGAGCCTAATTCCTCTTGCAATTCGAAAAGTAGTTAAAGTTGTCAAATTTAATGAATTTATGATTAAGAAACCCTAATAATGATGTTAATGAGATTGAGAAAGGTATTATGGGTGTTTTAAATCGATATTAACCTGTTGTTAATAAAAATAACAAATTAGATCCAAAAGGATGATCTTTATGCATAGTTGGATTAATTTTGGGTTCCATGTACAAGAATATGCTTTAATGGGCCTTGAAACCCTAATTTTGGTAATTATGACTCTTAATGGTTTTAATTGTGCAAACCTATGAATAAGATAGAGATATGTTGTCCTAAGGCCAATTTGGTTATAAAAGATTCTAATTGTGGATAAATATCCTTAATTTGGTAATTAGGGTTTCCAAGTAGATAAATGTGGAAGTAGTGCTAAATAGGGTTCATATGTGAATTAGAGTTGTTAATTCAAAACAACTCAAACATGATAATAGGGCTTATTGGTGTTGACATAACCTAAAAGGATAAAGATGGTAGTTTTAGTGTAAATGAGATATATTAGACTTAATTGACTTTCTAGTATGCCTATAATGTTGAAATTAGGTTTGTGGACCAAAAGAGCATTAAAAGTGATAAATGCATTATGGAGGCTAAAACCTTAATAAAATCCTAAAGTTGGACTAGAAATCCTAAGGTGGAATCCAAGTCAATATTGAGGATGTTTTGAATAAAGCAATGACACATGGATGTTGCGCATTAATTTTAGGATATTATTGATTGCTTGATTGAATGTTCTTGATTATTTTTGCTTGGACATCAATTTTCTCTGCATTAGGTATGTGGTTATGCTTATGGTTAAAACGATTTAGTTTCACAGAGATTCCCGAAGTTTTGTCGGTTGCTTGGAATTAACTACTTGGATGACTTTTATTCCATGCAACTATAAAGTGACGATGATTATCACCATAAATATGTTTACATGACTAGCTCAGATCCTGGTCCTCATTTGTGGCTATACTAATGATGAAAAGGGTAACCTAGTACATGGTCTGCTTGTTAGGTAGGACCTTCGGGTTATCATGAGTTAGTGATTGGGCTACCTATGGGTAGTGCCATGCGACTCTTTAGCATATCATGAGTTAGTGATTGGGCTACCTATGGGTAGTGCCATGCGACTCTTTAGCAATTCATGAGTTAGGTATTGGGCTATGTGACAACCCCAATTTCTATATACTTTCCTTAGTGATATACACAGATATGCGTGCACTCATATATGTAAATGTCAAAAGGAAAAATATAAGAAATTAACATAGTCAACTAAAATTAGAAATAAGCCAAGATCATGTTCACATCATCAATAAATATCCACACAACAATTCATTCACTGATAATAGATAAAGTCATACATACTAATAATTGAGAGGGAAGAAGAATAAGTCTATGAGAAAGAAAATATGATTATTACATAGGATTTATAACATCCTATTATATCATCTAGAAGAATAAAAACTATTTAACTGAAATGAATAAGGTGAGAAGTGGAGACCCATCTAATATCTTCCATGCTCATTATTTAGTCTAATTTTTAAATGTTGTCTTGAAATATTTATTATTAAATATTTTCGTTTTCATCGCACTATGTATCATTTGATAACTCAAGAAAGGTTTTTGTCTATGGTTCAAGTTTGTGGCTTTTGGTACTTTGAAGTGCTTCATATGTTGCTTGTACCTAGAAAATATGAGAAACAAAAACATCAACAAAGTTGGTACGTGGAATTAGAAGCTATACTATGTTGACATATATAAAATACTTGAAAAGATAAAGGAGAAAGAAAACGCTATTTAGAGGCAGAAAATCAAGTAATCCCAAGTTATTAACCACATTTAGAATGAATATGCATTACTATGGTGAACTTAGCATAAACATAAATATATTGGGCCCTATCCATGCATACCATGTACCATTAGGGATCTCCCTGCATACCTTGTACCATTAGGGAGGTGCTAGTCAATATTAATGTTTTCCCTCTCTATTAGGGAGATTAATGAGCACCACTAGTAACTACATTTCATTTTCTTGTTCATTTATGTTCTTAATTGTTCAAGGTAGAAATTGTCAATTTACATACATCTACATCTCACAATGTATTTCAAATACAAGAAAACAAGTACATATATTTAACATCAAACAAATCTAGTCATATAATTATATCCACGTACCTTTAATTTTTTAGATTTGGATTCCACAAGTCCTAGATTATGAGAAAGAGAGTAGATCACCCTGAAATATAAACAAAAACCAATAGTCACCATGTGTTCTCATCATTCCACATTAGGGTTTCTTATTAGGGTTTAGGTCATTTGGGATATCACTTTAGGATACATATGATTTGAGAGAACAAAGTTGGATTTAAGGTCATGGTCATTCAAAGTCATTCAGGGACATTTAATAGATAGGGTTTGATATAAAGTTGTAATAATTATACACACGAAGAGAGGAAACTAGAAATTAGGGTTTTTCACAACTATTGAATCAAATATCCCTCTTTGATTAGGGTTTCGATTAACATGATGATCAGGACCCCAATTAGGGTTTAGGCTGTCCACAAGGTAGATCTAAAATCAGTAATGACCATTATTACACAATATATATATTAAGAGGTCATTAGGAATGGTAGACCATATTTTCGGAAAAGGGATCGGATCTAGGTCCTAAATATATTTTATTTAAATAGATCGAATTTTTTTGATGAAAATGATATATAGTTTTGATATATTCTGATATTCTTACCATTTTCTAGGATTTTTCTAATATCTGGCCAATCAGATAATTTCTTGAAGAAAATAAACAAAAATAAAAAAAGGATTGCGAGCTCTGCTTCACGGATCAGGTGAGGGATCTGACTAATCAGACCCTCCCATTGACCTGCGAGCAGGCGCTTGACTGAAGAGGGGCCAGGTGGGTAGAAGGTCAGGAATACCCTTGATCCTTTGATTGGATCCATCATCGGGTATGGGCGAGGTGGTAAAAACACCCCTCTGAATGTTCTCTGCTCGTGCCATGGTTGCAGCGAGGGAATAGGGGAGGGTAGATCATGGTGCAGGTGGGGTTCTAGGATGATTTTGGCGATTTTGATGGTTGGGTTGAGTTCGCAGTCTCACGACGGTGGCGGGGAGGTCAAGATCATCAACTAGGGAGATCTGGGCACCATTTTCCGATCAATATAGGCAAAAAACAAGACGAGGAGCGAACATGAGGGTTACCTACCCTCGGGTGGAATTGAGGGAGTTGAAAGCTTCGTGGAGGTCTAATGATGAGTTTGTGATCTCCCCGCATCTCTGATCTAGCTCCAACCTCGCCAGAGGTGTAGCTTTTGGAGCTCAGTTGTGAGGCTCGTCGACCCGGGCCTCTGGGCCTTCGTGGCTGTAGTCGAAGGTGGTGATTGATTGAGAGGAGAGAGTCACTGGACTGAGGGGGAAGTCAAGTTTAGGCAAGGTGAGGGTGCTTGAGGTCAGGGAGGAAGGGGTGACCTTTGGTGCAATTGAGGTTTCTAAATGATCAAAGGAGGATAGGCGGTGCTAGCAAGATACTTAAATAGGCACGGGGGTGCTAGAAGGGGAATCCCTAAAGTCAGCCACCGCCGCTAGTGAGAGGCGCAGATAAGGTGGAGGTCATTCTCCCTATTCCCAGTATGAGGGGTGTCAAGTGAGGGGTTGCTGACTTTGTCTCGATGAGAGGAGTCTCTCCTCCAAATATCTCGTGTGAGTGTTGTGGGAGTTGGACGCACGAGGTAGCTGTTGGGGTCGGTGCTCTGTTGGGGTTGAAGCCGAAGAAGGCAGAAGGTAGAGGACATGGTCCTTGACCCTTGGATCCCTGAGCAGATCTGTGTCCTTCCAATCAGATGGTTGGGGTCAAATCCCAGTTAAGTGGTCAGCGCCCAAGCAATTTAATGGGTCGTGGGACAAATATTTGACCAATGAAATCGAAAACTTAGGTCCTAGAGTTACTAGATGGCATTATACACATGATTTTCAAATGTGAATAACTCTTAATTGGTAAATCTGATTGTAATGAGATTTTTGTCATAGCTCTATAATGTTATGATGTAGCTATGGTGCAAAATTTGAATTGAAATTCGAAGGGTCAACATAGCTATTGATTAAGTGTATTAACTCCTAAAATTCATCTTTATGTGACATTTAGGGTTTAGTATTATGTGATATTGATAGGCCATTTAATAAATTTAGTGTGGGAGATGGTTGAGGCCACAATTGGAATAATCAAAATTATAGGAGAGAGAAAAATATATAGAGAAAAACTCACTCTATCACATTCTCCCCTCCTTTTAAGAATTTTGTCCCCAAAATTCAAGCAGCCTGAAAGAGATGTGGATATTTCTTCTCGACCTCGGTCTTTAGTTCCCAGGTGGCATCAATTTCATCATGTTGGCTCCAGAGAACTTTAACCATATCTATATGCCGATTACTATGAAGATCCTTTGACTTGAAGTCGAGAATTCTGACTGTGGACTCAGCATATGACAGATCATCCTTCAACTCTAGAGGCTCCTGATTTAGAATGTGACTGTGGTCCTTGACATAGGGCTTCAGATTAGATACGTGAAACACATTATGCATGGCACTATAATGAGGTGGAAAACTGAGACGATAGGCACATTCACCAACCCTTTCCAAAATCTCAAAGGGTCCAACATAATTAGGACTAAGCTTTCCTTTGTTCTTAGCCAAAGATCAAATAGGTCGGATCTTCTGAAAAACATGGTCACCTTCCTTGAACTGGCATTCATGACGGTGAGCATTTGCATAAGACTTCTTCATATCCTGTGCATGCTTCATCCTCTACCTGATCAGTGCAACTTTATCCATATACAGCTGCATCTCCTTGGATTTCATCAGGGTATGTTCTCCGACGTCGTCCCAATGTAATGGAGATCTACATGTTCGGCCATAAAGAGCTTCATAGGGGGGCATCCCAATACTCACCTGATAGCTATTATTATAGGCAAACATAGCTAAAGGCAAGTAATTGTCCCATGAGCCTTCCCAATCGAGAACACAAGCTCACAGAAGATCCTCCAAAATCTACACTGTACGCTCTGACTGCCCGTCTGTCTGTGGATGGTAGGCTATACTGAAGTTCAATTTGGCACCCAATTCCTCTTAAACATATTTCCACAGCTTTGAAGTGAACTTTGGGTTCCTGTCTACGGCAATGGATGCTGGAATCCCATGCAGGCGTACTATCTCCCGTATGTAGAGGTCGGCTAACTCAGAAACTTTCATAGTAGTCTTCACGGGAAGAAAATGAGCTGACTTGGTGAGACGATCCACTATGACCCATGCAACGTCGTATCCCTTCCTGGTCCTAGGTAATCCCATCATGAAATCCATGGTGATGTGTTCCCATTTCCATTCTAGAATCTCAAGGGGTTGTAGTAGACTGCCTAGTCTCTGATGTTCGGCCTGGATCCTTTGCCATGTCAGACACCTGGACACGAAATCAGCAATATCACGCTTCATGCCCCTCCACCAGAACTGACGTTGTAGGTCTTTGTACATCTTCATCATGCCAGGATGGACTGTGTACTTGGACCCATGTGCCTCACTAAGAATTGTTGTCTTTACAGCTGACTGCTCAGGAACCCACATTTGGTTCTTGTATCGAATACCACCATCAAGACTGACAGACAAATGTGTTTTAGGCTTCAACGAGAAAGAAGAGAGCTCTGCAAGATTAGGACTAGCTTTCTATGCCTCAAGAAGTTCAAAATGCAAGTTGGACGTGATGGAGATGTTATTAACATGCAAATGATCAGATAGAAACTGCGGCTTCTAGCCCACTAGATCCTCCATATTCTTCCATTTCAGGAACAGAAAGAGATGCACACACTACCCTTTTCCTACTAAGGGCATCAGCGACTACATTTTCCTTACCCAGATGATAGGCAATAGTGAAATCGTAGTCGTTTAGGTATTCAATCCATCAGTATTGATGCAGATTCAAGTCCTTCTGAGTCAGGATGTACTTTAGACTTTTGTGATCGGTGAATACGTCGAATGTTGCCCCGTACAGGTAGTGCCTCCAGATTTTGAGAGCATGAATGATTGCAGCTAATTCCATAACATGTATGGGATAATTAAGTTCATTCTATTTTAATTGTCTAGATGCAAAGGCCACTACCTTACCATTCTACTGTAGGACACATCCTAACCCATTCCTCGAAGCATCAGTGAATATCACAAACCCTTCATTGCCAGAGGGTAGAACAAGAACATGAGCCAACGTCAACTTCTACTTTAACTGCTAGAAACTAGACTCACAAACAGCTGACCAGATGAAGTGCTTGTCCTTCCAAGTAAGCTTAGTCAGAGGAAGTGCCACTTTGGAGAAATTTGGGATAAAGCGACGATAATATCCAGCTAGACCCAAGAAACTCCGGATTTTAGAAGGATTACAAGGAGGTTGCCAATCAAATACACCAGGGACTTTGGCGGGATCAACAGATATATTACCCCCAGAGATGACATGTCCAAGAAACATGACTTTGTCAATCCAGAATTCACATTTTGAAAGCTTGCCATAAAACTTATGGGTTCAAAGAATGTCAAGAACTGCTTGCAAGTGTTCTCGATGTTTTTCGATAGAATCAAAATAGATCAAGATATCATCAATGCAGACGACCACAAACTCATCAACATAAGGTTGGAAGACTTTGTTCATCAGATTCATAAATATGCCTGGTGCGTTGGTCAACCCAAATGCATCATTAGAAATTTGTAATGCCCACAGTGAGTTCAAAAAGCAGTTTTAGAAATATCAAAATCCTTGATTTTAAGTTGATGGTAGCCAGAACGAAGATCAATCTTTGAGAAAATTTTAGAAGTACGAAGCTGATCAAAGAGGTCATCAATACGAGGGATAGGATACTTGTTTTTAATAGTAGCTTGGTTCAACATGTGATAATCAATACACATACGCATAGAGCCATCTTTATTTTTAATAAAGAGAACAAGAGCACCCCAAGGGGAAATGCTAGGATGAATAAAACCTTTGTCGATAAGTTCTTGCAACTATTTCTTCAACTCTATAAGCTCAGTAGGAGCCATCCTATACAGTGCCCTAGAAATCGGAGTGGTTCCAGGTAGAAGATCTATGGAGAACTCAATGTCTCTATTTGGAGGCAGCCTAGGAAGCTCCTCTAGAATACATCAGGGAAGTCACATACCACCTCCAGACTTTCTACAGACCCACTACTAGAACTGGTCTCTGAGACTAATGTGGGGAAGACTATACATCCTTGAGAAATGAGCTTTTTATCTTTAAAAGAGGAGATTATAATATTATTACAAAATCCTCTTTCCCCTAGGGATTTTCATAGGATAAGAATGAGGTTGAGAGAGTACTACAATCTTGTGTCTACAATTGATGTGAGCATGGTATGTGTATAGCCAGTCCATACCAAGTATAACATCAAAGTCTTCCATAGTTAAGAGAATGAATTCAAAGGGCATATCATGATTTTCATATTTAAGAGAGAGATCATCAGTTTTCTGTAGAGTTGTGAGTATTTTACCACTAGGAGTAGACACATCCAGAATATATCCCAAGTCCCTTATATGCAGATGTAATATAGATGCCAGAGTTTGAGAAATAAACGTATTTGTAGATCCATAGTCAAATAAAGCCTTAACTGGATGATCATTTAATATTACAGTGCCTACACATGATAACCAAGTTATGAATAATTACAGGCTTGAATAAGATATTGAATTATAAAGAAATTAGGTTACCTTCACAGAGTTGGTTTGGATTTGCCTTAGCCTCTTCTGCATTCACTACAAATACCCTACCATTGCGATGTCCCTGAGGCTGCGGAGTACCTACTGCAGGATTGCCAAAGATGGAGGGAGTGGGGCACTTAGCGATGAAATGACCCTCCTTCTTGCAGTTATAGCGGACTGGCTTGGTATGGCGACATACCCCACCATGGAAACACCCACAAGTCTTGCACTTGGGATGATTCGTCTTTGGCTGGTTTCTGGTGGCTTTTCTATCCTCCCTTTCCTAAACCTCCTCGTTTCCCTGATCCCTTATTTTTATGTCCAGGATTGAACTTCCTAGACTTATCCTCTTCAGTTGTGGTTAACCCTAAGTACCCCATGCTGGAAGGTTTCTGCATGCCCTTCTCTCTCTCCTATTTGAGGGCCATGTGTAGGGCTTCATCTATGCTCACTACAGGAAACTGGTGTATTAACGTTAAATTTTACGACCACTTTATTATTTTGTCACAATAAATACAGTAAAAATGACAAACAACATTTTCTGCCGTTGTTGGTGTAGGCAACAACGATAACTGTTTTTCTCTGTCGTAAATAAACAAATTTTCCACTGTTTTGGTGTAGGCAACAACGGCAACTTTTTATCTGTCGTAAATAAATAAATTTTCCGTCATTAAAACTCTTCCCTAAAGCTTACTCTGCTCAAAGTTGTCCGATCCAGGTTTTGTGGGCGTTTAAACAACGTTTTTTTATAAGTTGCTTTTTTTTTAACAAAAACGATGGCCCGTAAACCCCACTTACCGATCCCTCACACTCACCCCGCCCCCGACCCTGAAATTGCACCTCTTTCTCCCAGCAGCGGACCAGTGGAGCGGAGACTAGGGCAAGATGGAAAATCCGATTCTCCGATGATTCCCCTGGTGGCCGACGCTCCATCTCAGTAGCCGACGCTCCATCTCAGCAACCTCTTTCTCCCAGCAGCCGACGCTTCCCCTCTGGCTGACGCTCCATCTCACTCTGGCGGTAGCACCATTGCTCTCCGACGAAGGTGGTGGCCATTCTCCCTAAGGCGGAAACTCTCCTCTCCTCATGACTGGTGAAAAGCCCCACTAAAGCCCACAGGTACACTCTCTTCCTCGCATCTTTCTCCTCTTCCTCGTATCTTCCTCTTCCTCACATCTTCCTCCCTTCCTCAGTGTTTTCCTACTGACGCTGCATTTTTTTTGTCGATTGCCCCCCTTTCACATCTCTATTTTCTTTCTTACATTTTCATCGTCCTCCCATCTTCCTCCTCTAATCTTTAGTTTCCTCTTCATTTCTCTGTCTTTTCATTCAACTCCCTGTAGAAGTTGCTGCTTCATTACAGTGGCGGAGCCACTAGGAGGCACCCTGAGGCTCTAGACCATTAGTTAGTGTTAAAGAAAGTAGGATTAGTAGTGAATCAGATCACAACATTGATCTTAATTTGAGTGTCAATTTGACAATGTTGGACACTAACTTAAAATTTGATAACCAACTCATACTTGTGCCTCACCTACTAAAAAATTCTGGCTCCACCACTACTTTATTAGCAACTCTTTGTTTGGTCGATTCCCTCCCCTCTTCTTGCATTTTCACAAGTATTTTTTTGCCTCTTCTTTTCCACATTCTCCATTGAGACGCTCACTCCCACTCACTGTTCGCCACCCTCAATTCTCCTCTACTCATAGGTATCCCCTTTCTTATTCCTATTTCCTATTCTTCTCTTCATTATTTCCTTTAGTCCTTCATCATTCTCATGTTTCATTTTCTCCATATTTCCTTCTCGTGTGTTACTGTCTTACTGATTTGGTTGGTCACATTACACTTATAATTACTGTTAGGTGCTTGTTTTTGCTTGGAGTGTTCACTGTTAGATCTTAAATTGCATCTATTAGTTAGATTGTTGATTTGGTAGTTAATTGCTGGACAATACTACATATTTACTGATAATTTAGGTTATGGAAAACTTTTGAAGAAATGGGTTTAGATGTTTACTCATTTAAACTCATGCCAAGATATATTGCTTCAAACAAGAAACATATTCTAATTTCTATTATAACATAAGTGGATATACAATTATGTGTTTCTCTTGGAATTTCCCATACAATAAATGATACATACAACAACGATGTATTATTTGAAGAAGTGTCTTGTGATTCATTTTTATTTAACAATAGTAGACAACAATAATGCTAAATTTATATCCCTATTTATAATAAAATTCTATGTTTCTATGTAGAAAATGGCACCATGTAAGAAATGGATTAGACTTGTTGATGATTGACTTAATGATCCATCATATAAATTTGGTGTCGAAGAGTTTTTGATTTATGCATGTCGAAGAATTGGCTTAACAAAAATTAGATGCCCATGTGTTCGTTGTGTTAATACTGTATCTATGCATCAAGATTTAGTCAAAACACACCTAATGATTTATGGTTTCATGAGGAGTTATACCTTTTGGTATCATCATGGTGAGACGGGACATGAAACCGATTCTGATTTAGATGTTGAAAATAATGACAATGAACAAGATAGTGAGACAGATGATGAAATGTTAAAGCTTCTGGAAGATATGCATCCAATCCATCATAATATTGAGGGAAATGTTGGGGATATGGGATATTTTGACCACAATAATTTTGAAGAGGAACCTAATTATGAGGCCCAAAAGTTTTTTAGGTTGCTAAATGACCTCAAACAACCTCTTTATAAGGGCTCAAAGAGTTCAAAGTTGTCTGCACTAGTCAAGTTGCTTCACATCAAGAGTCTTGGGAGATGGAGTAATCAGTCTTTTACAATGTTACTTGAACTAATGAAAGATGAGCTATTTCCAGAAGACTCAACTTTGCCTACCTCTTATAATGAAGCAAAGAAGACAATCAAAGATATTGGTTTCTCATATAACAAGATTGATGCATGTGCAAATAATTGTATGTTGTTTTGGAAGGAAGACCACGGTCTTGACAATTGTAAAATTTGCAATACTTCTAGATGGAAACATGACAAGTGTAGTGGGGTGGAGAAAGTAAAAGCAAATGGGAAAAAATACCAATAAAAATATTGTGTTACTTTCCACTAATTCCCCGGCTTCAAATGTTGTTTATGTCAACAAAAACATCTGCACTTATGAGGTGGCATCATGATAATGGTGATAATGGTGATATGCGACATCCGGCTGATTCATTGGCATGGAAGAGATTCAATGAATTAAATGAAAATTTTGTTGCTGAGAGCAGAAATGTTAGATTGGGACTAGCTAGTGATGGTTTTCAACCATTCAACAATTCTAGACCATCATATAGCATTTGGCCAGTTATTCTTATTCCATATAATTTGCCTCCTTGGATGATCATGACGCAACCCAATTTGATTTTTTCTATGCTCATTCCTGGTCCTAGTGGTCCCGGTGATGCTATTGATGTTTATTTGCAACCTCTAATAGATGAATTGTTAGAGTTGTTGAATAATGGAATACAAACATTTGATGCAACTATGCGTCAAAATTTTAATCTTCATGCAGCTCTTATGTGGACGATCAATGATTTTCCTACATATGGGATTTTATCTGGATGGAGCACTAAGGGAAAACTTGCTTGCCCATGTTGCCATAAGGGTACCCATTCCACTCGTTTAGCTAATGGTGGAAAACAATGTTTCATGGGTCATAGACGGTATTTGCCTATGAATCACAAGTGTAGAAAAAATAAATCTAAATTTGATGGAACTATTGAGAATGGAACACCAATGCCACCACTAAATGGTGATGATATACTTAACCAAGTCGACAATCTTAAGGGAAATCCTTTAAGTAAAGATTCTAAAAAGACATCTCACAAGAGTAGGGGGGACAATTGGAATAAGAAAAGCATTTTCTTCAAACTTCCATACTAGAAAAATCTTTTGATACGACATACTTTAGATGTGATGCATATAGAGAAAAACATATGTGATAGTATTCTTGCAACTATTCTGAATGTTAAGAATAAGACAAAGTACAGTTGCAAATCTCGTCTTGATTTGCAAGCTATGAAAATTAGACAAGAATTGCACCCCGTAACAAGGGAGGGGAAAATAGTTTTACCAGATGCATCATTTGTACTATCTCGAGATGGAAAGAAGAAGTTTTGTAGATTTTTGAAAGATTTAAAGGTCCCAGATGGCTATTCCTCAAACATTTCACAATGTGTTAACATGAAAGAGACTAAACTTTCCAGATTAATAAGTCATGACCATCATGTTCTATTGCATCACATACTTCCACTTGCACTACGTGGTCTTCTTCCTAAGGTTCTTTATGAGCCAATTCTTGAGTTGTCTCGATTTTTTAAGGTATTGGGATCTAAGTGGTTAAATATGAGGGAGTTGAAGAAAATTGAAGCTCAAATTCCAGTTACTCTTTGTAAGTTAGAGTAGATATTTCCACCATCATTTTTTGATGTGATGTTGCATCTTCCTATTCATTTGGCACATGAGGCTATGCTATGTGGATATGTTCATGGGCACTGGATGTATCCTATAGAGAGAAATTTGTATACCTTAAAATCATATATCCGCAACAGGGCCCTCCCAGAGGGTTCCATAGCAGAAGGATACATAGTAGAAGAATGTATGAATCTTTGTTTAAGATATTTGCATAAAGTGGAGACAAAGTTCAATCACCCAGATCGAAATTATGAAGATAATGTCAAGGAAAATTCAGTTTTATCTACTTTTGCATACAAGGGAAGAGGATTAGGTTGTGAAAAAACAAGAGACCTTGATGCACTTGAATTGGAGCAAGCTCATATATACATTCTTAAAAATTGTGAAGAAGATGAACCTTTCATTGAGTAAGTGATTTCCTACAAATTATTATATGTCGTTTATTTATAACTTTTAGTAAGACTATATATAATTGATCTAATATTTAAATGATTTAAAGTAGGGAATACTATCAAATTCAGGGGGTAAATGCAGAACAAATATCTTATAAGGAATTAAATGACAATTTCATTGAGTAAGTTATTTCCTACATCTTTTTTTCCAATCATGTATCTAAATCTAATATGTATCTTTCTTTTGGAATAGCCTTTCTTTTTCATGTTGAGCATGAATGTTGCATTACATCCCATGCCATTTTGATTTGAACTTGACTTATAATTGGGAGTGTTTTATTACTTGAACATGACATTTTACATTGCTTCATTAATAAGATAGTGTTGTTTAAAGAGTTTATCAAAAAGCATCTTACAGACCATACTTGTTTTCTTTTATAGCTTGGGTTATGCTAATTGTTCCAAGTGAATAAGAAGATGAAAGAGTTATCAAGTTTCTTATGCTTTTTTCAATTTGTTTCCACCATATTTTCAGATTTTTCCAGCATATTTGTCCAAAAAAATTCAGATTATATTGTTCTCTCTTTTTTCAGATTTTTCTTAGTCCAAATCCAAGCAGTACTCTTTGATCTATGCCCGAGATGTATTAAAGGATCTTACACTAGCGGAATGATGATCTGTTACTGCCAGATTTCCTAGGGATATGGGAAACTATTGAGCCTTCCTTTTTAGAATATATTCGTGGATAAAATGCATCCCCAGTTTTGAAATTCATTCGTGCAACGTTTATTAATGTTGCTGAAATTTCACAAGGTTCGTTCTTTCACTTTATTTTGATATCAATATTTCTTTATGTAGTTTATGCTCTTTTATTGTCCTCATCTTCATATGTTTTTCTCTAAATTCAGGTTATTCAAATTTATGAGTTCGATTTGCACAATATTGATATCTTGGGCGATATGTACATTCCCACTCTATTATGATGGTGATTGATATTCAGATTATATATTACACTCTATTATGGGATTTAGCTATAAATGGTTTTTTTCTTCCACTTATTCTTCACTATGAGTGTCTCATTGTGTTTGGAACAAGATAAACCAAATATGTGAAATCAAAAGGTAAGCCATGCATATCCATTGCACATGAAGAAAATGTATTTGTTGCACATCTGAAGTTATATGTTTTTTGCACATTCAGTGATATGTGCCCCTAATATATCATTTTTTTGCAGGTACATAGTTTTATATATGTGATGATGATTTCTATTCATATGATATGTCCACACTCATTATGAAAAGAGCTATATATTATTTTCTTCTCGATTCATTCTTCGGTTAACACACAGTAAATTCTTTGATGAAAGAAAAGAATGTCACATCCATTAAAAGATTGAGTGGAGTCTTGTACTGAAACACTTCTTGGAAACCCCTCCTTATCCCCTAAACTTCTAAACGCATGTCGTTTTGTTTTTCAACGCACAATGTATATGTTGTTTTGGTTTTCGAGTGAGCATATGGAAAATATGCCCCATTGTACATGCGGAAAATGTGTCTGTTGCACATACGGAGATATGTGTCTGTTGCACATGCGGAAAATGTGTTCGTTTACACATCTAGAGATATGTGTCCATTGCACATTCGGCTTTATGTGTCCGACGCACATCCAGAGATATGTGCATTCCATGAATTGTGTTTCTAATACTTAAAATCTCTTTTTTAGGTTTCATTTATGGTGATGGTGATTGGTATACAGATTATATATTACACTCTATTATGGGATTTATCTATAAATGGTTTTCTTCTTCCACTTATTCTTCACTACGAGTGTCTCATTGTCTTTAGATCAAGATAAACCAAATATGTGCAATCAAAAGGTAAGTACTCTTTTCTTACTCATTAAAATATACAACTGTGAGTACTCATTCTTTTTTCCTATCAGAATTGATATAAATTTAGTATTTTAACATTATAATAATATATGTTGAATACACTTAGATGCACGTATCAATTGTCTACACTATATAATTTTTTAGTCACATCTTTAGTTGTTTAGAACATAGTTGTCTAAATCATAAGATCTAACTAAAAAGAAAAGATAAAATAAGACCCAACCCGTAGACTCCTCGACCAAACCCCAACTCCTCACCAAACCCCTCATCCCTTCCCTCGAGATGTGACCAACTACCCTCACCCTCTAATTGTTGTTATTCATGTAAAGAGTGAATGAAACCACTTCTAGCAGTAGTTGATGCAAGTAGAAGCTAGGTCCTGAAGTTGCTACAAGCAACCACCATAAAGAGATGGAGCTGCTACTAGCAGCCTTTGCATCAGCAACCAGTAGGAGCTAAAGCCACCATAAGCAGCAGCCTTTTGTGACAGCCATTTGCAGCTAGAGCTGCCAACAATGTGTAGATAACTACATGTATAACTATACAATGTGTGTATATGAGTGGGGGAAAACCATGACACACACATATATATACATAAACTATTATTTTTAAAGGTCACCTAAGAGATGCCTAGTCATGCCTAGTCACAAGACGTTCAACTGGAATGCCATGCCGCCTTCACGCCTTGACAAGTATGATTTACACAAATAACAAAAACTAATGTCTCCAAAATTTTACTAACTTTTATTTTATCATTCCATATATTCTTACTACAATAATTATATAATTAAGGATCTTGATATATGTTGTGAGTTAATTCATACTTTGACTTGTGGATATATTATTATATGTTGATTGTTGGTTGGATTTCATGGATATTTCCATCATAGATGATTGATTTAGATCAATTTGTGTGTTTATACATAAAGCTTATTGTATGCCAAAATATTCATATATAAATATACATACTTGTATAATAATAAGTTAATTGTTCCCATTGTCATTTTTGTCCTGCATTGTTGAAAATTGTGGTGCCTCTTAGTATGTCGCTAAATCCATACTCGTGTACATGTTCGTGTTTCCTAGGTTAGGATCCAAGTGTGTTGCAAAAATGAAAGACAAATTTAGCAATTTGGTATTTTTTTGTCATTATAGCTATTTATGAAGGAAAAAGAACGTCGTTGTTGACCTTTGTGATCAAGCCTGCTAGTCGTTGTTACTAGTATCAGTGACAAGATTCGGTGGTCGTAACTAGTATCAACGTCAGACATTTTATATAGTCGTTAAAACTATTATCGACAACTATATAAGTCGTCGTGATTTGTAATAGCGACGAACTGAAATTATTCGTCGTTATCTTTATTAACGGCAAGACCAATAATGACAAGACGCGACAACTTTTTTTTCATCGTTAATAGTTTTAACGACAAACTTATTCACATTTATGACCAACTTTTTCCGTCATTATTGTTAACTTTTCCTGTAGTGGCTTATGGGACGAGAGGCTATGACTAGGGTTTTTAGGTGGGTAGAAATGCAGTCAGCATAGTGCTTAGTAAGGCGGTCTTCAGTCCTGATGGGTGCATAATGCTTTAGAAGCCTAAACTTCTGGGTGTAATCAGCTAATGAAAGACTACCCTGGCTTAACTCCATGTACATCTTCTCCTTCCTCTTCCTCTTGTCTATTGCCATAAAATGATCTGTGAAGAGGGTTTTGAAGGCTTCCCACCCCATGTTATCTATTTCCTCTCCCCATTCTCGTTGTAACACCCGGGCCCATGCCCAAGGCTCTAGTAGAGTTTCAGGAATGATGACTGGCCCCATAGACCACCACTAGCCTTAACTGCGCATTTTATTCTCACTCATGCGCAAGCCAGGATCAACTTCCTGACTGGTCACCCATCCTAGTATTACTCCAAGTTGAGCACGATTAACTATGGAGTTCTTTATAGATGGGATCCCGGAAAAGGAGGTGCACCTTGGTGATATGGGTAGTCTAATCATTCCTTTTAAGATCATTTTATCCGAGGTCTCAAATCCTGGGATGTTACAATATCCCCCACTTAGACTCTTGACGTCCTCATCAAGTCTCAACTATATGGCCTCATAATATGACCCCATTTCAGTGCAGACCCACAATGGTCCATGGACACCCAGCCCCTATCATGGAATACTAGCACAAGGGTGGCTACGTCAACCATGAACAACCCTTTCCTACATGCCTAGATCGTACGGCTCAAGACTGGCATGCCACATGCCCATGTGGGCCCCACCTACTGGAGGGGTTATGGCTCTAATATGAAATGTAACGACCCCGCCTCCCAGTAACCTCCAATTAAGGGAGACCAAGAGGTCAGAGCCATTATCCCAATTAACATGATCAAAGGTTTTGCAAATAATCATCAATAATTATAAAATTCTACCAAACTATATTGAAAGCTGGTATAAAATAAAACTTTGCATACCTTTTAAAAACTTTGGATATCTACTTCTATCCACAGCTTGAATCTATTCTATCTAATCCTCCTCACACTTTATTTCTTATTTTCACAATGTGTCACTTTACTGTTTGTTCTTTTCAGGGTTGTTCCTAAAATTCCGACAAACAAAACATCAGTCAGCATAAATGAATATGCCAGTATGTGGGGACAACCAAAATTTTATAAATATGGTTAACAATCTAAATATCACAAACAAGTTGATTAACAAGCCAATTTATTCTTTCAATGTGACATTGTCCACCGCTTTTTCCCTAAACCTGGCATACCCACCTTAGGGTTTCTCTTTTGCCAATGACTTAAGGCCACCTTCTAAATCCCGAGCTTGGTTCCTGGGGTCACCACTCATAGTGCCCATTAGTCATTCAATAAATACCACCTTCTCAATCTCAAGCTTGGTGTCTGGGGTCACCACTCATGGTGCCCATGGGTCTTCCCTCCTAGGCTTAACCTTTTGGCATCATCCATTAGGGCGGCATGTAGGTGAGAGAATACACACTTATGTTACTATTGTGATAATCATAGTGACTTTATGATTTGCAAGTATGAACATCCAAACTGATAGGTTGCATTCAATGTGATTAACCATCCAGAAAACCTTTGGGAATCTAATGTGAATAACCATAATTAACCACATACTTGTCAGGCTGACTTGAGTGTAGAAATAATCCAATTAAGCAAGAAATCTAGTAAATAAGCAAACACACAAGATGATCCTAAAATAGGCATCCAATTTTTCCTATAATTGATCAGGCCATCAAGGTCTATTAAACCTAGCTCGCTTCCTAGGGTTTCTAGTCCACTTTTAGGGTTTCCATTGCAATTAGGGTTTCACTTCATTTTTGCTATTTTAAACCCCAATTTATAAAATTACTCACAAACCCTAATTATCTCATCTACTCCTCATGAAAGGTATTAAGGTTTCCCTTTTAACAACATATAACCCTAATTTTAGATTAAAGGTCCTTTTCTTTCTTTTTTCCATTATTTAGGGTTTCTAAGGATATTAACCATCATATTAGGTTTAAAACCCTAAATAATTCAACTTCATCTTCAAAATAGGTTAAGATTCATCTTTATCATTAAACAGGTTAACAATACTTGAATTAACCTATTTGCACTTGTAAAACTATCCATTATCATCAATTAGGGTTTCTAACCAAAAATTAATACCTTTTTCATTAAAATAATACACTTTTGCAAATAGGAACGAAATCAAGTTCTCAACCTATTTTTAGCATGTTCCTCATATTTTTCTAATCAACTTTAATGTTTTAACTTTATTCATCAGAGCTTCCTAGAAAAAGTTATGATTTTTTTAAAGTAATTCATTTCTTTGAATAATTTGTTATTTTTAGAAAAACATCAGGTTCCTCATTTAATCCTTACTAATTATTAAATTTTACAAACTCTATAGAACTAGGAGGTGGGGTCGCTACACCATCCATAATTCTCCCACTAGATTTTCACCCCTCCCTTAAGCAGATGGGTGGCGAACTTGACCTTCTTCTCATCGGGTACTTCTAGGGTACGAAAACCATTCTCCACAGATAGGATCCATGCCTCAGCCTTGTCCATGACCTTAGGCTGATCTTCCCCCCCAATAGGAATCAGGGATGAGCTTAATGAAGTCTATCACCACCACTTTCTTTTTCCTAGAGGAGCTAGGTTTAGGGGTTCCTTTTATGGTGAGGGTTTCCATAAAATCTACAAGGATTTGCTTCTGTTCCTCCCACCTTTCCTTGGCCGCATCATCGGGATCAGGTACTTCAGAGGTTTTAGGCTCTTTTCTCTTCTTAGAGGATGATTCCTCCAAGGCCTTTAAGTTGTGAGTTTTAGGAGGCATCCTGAAATTAATTTGGACATATTAGATTTATTACCCAACAATCATTCTCGTCATTATTATTATTATTATTATCACATGATATTTCATCATTCTCTTTTATTAATTATTAATGTTCTTAATGTTATGATTTGTGGAGGATATCCTAAAATTCTTATCAGTCAGTCCTTAAGACTTTCTAAATAGAGAGACTCTTTTCTAACCTTATATCATAAAGGAAAGGGGGAGAATTTTCAAAAATTGAGATAAGAGGGAAATATTCCTATAGAAAAGATGAGAGGGAATTTTCTATAGATGAGAAGGATCCTAATTTACTCACACTTCCTTATAGGTAGCCTCGTGATTGCCAAGCAAAGTGGCTCAGAGACTTTAGCCAGACCTTAGGCATATGCTATCCTAGTCACCTCAACCCTTCACATCCCTAACTCAAAGACTACCATAGACTCATAATAGGGTGAATGAAGTTCATGTGACTATGATGTGTGAACCTTGGCTCTGATACCAATAGTGATGACCCCAATTTCTATATAATTTCCTTAGTGACATACACAGATATGTGTGCATTCATATCTATAAATGTCCAAAGGGAAAATATAAGAAATCAAGATAGTCAACTAAAATAAAAAATAACCCAAGATCATGTTCACATCATCAATAAATAGCCACACAACAATTCATTCATTGATAATAGATAAAGTCATACAAACTAATAATTGAGAGGGAAGAAGAATAAGTCTATGAGAAAGAAAATATGATTATGACATAGGATTTATAACATCCTATTACATCATCTAGAAGAATAAAAACTATCTAACAGAAATGAATAAGGTGAGAAGTGGAGATCTATCTAATGTCCTCCATGCTCATTATTTAGTAGCTTCTGGTACTTTGAAGTGCACCATATGTTGCTTGTACCTAGAAAATACGATAAACAAAAACATCAACAAAGTTGGTATGTGGAATTAGAAGCTATACTATGCTGGCATATATAAAATACTTGAAAAGAAGAAAGAGAAAGAAAACGTTATTTAGAGGCGGAAAATCAGGTAATCCCAAGTTATTAACCACATTTAGAATGAATATGCATTACTATGGTGGACTTAGCACAAACATTAATATAATGGTCCTTATCCCTGTGTACCTTGTACCATTAGGGATCTTCCGGCATACCTTGTACCATTAGGGAGGTGATAGTCAACATTAATGTTTTCCCTCTCTAGTAGGGAGATTAATGAGCACCACTAGTAACTACATTTCATTTTCTTGTCCATTTATGTTCTTAATTGTTCAAGGCAGAAATTGTCAATTTACATACATCTACATCCAACAATGTATTTCAAATACAAGAAAGCAAGTACATAAATTTAACATCTAGCAAATCTAGTCATATAATTATATTCACGTACCTTTAATTGTTTATATCTGGATTCCACAAGTCCTAGATTATGAGAAAGAGAGTAGATCACCCTGAAATATAAATAAAACCCTAAAGTCACCATGGGTTCTCATCATTCCACATTAGGGTTTCTCATTAGGGTATAGGTCATTTGGGATATCACTTTAGGATGCATATGATTTGAGAAATTAGAGTTGGATCCTAAGGTCCGGGTCATTAAAAGTCATTCAGGGACATTTAATGGATAGGGTTTGACATAAAGTTGTAATAAGTATACACATGAAGAGAGGAAACTAGAAATTATGGTTTTTCACAACTATTGAATCAAATATCCCTCTTTGATTAGGGTTTCGAGTAACATGATGATCAGGACCCCAATTAGGGTTTAGGCTATCCACATGGCAGATCTAAAATCAGTAATGACCATTATGACACAATATATAAATATTAAAAGGTCATTAAGACTTTTAGACCATATTTTCTGAAAATGGATCGGATCTAGGTCTTGAATATATTTTATTTAAATAGATCGCATTTTTCTGATGAAAATGGTATATAGTTTTGATATATTCTGATATTCCTAGCATTTTCTAGGATTTTTCTAAGATTTGGCAAATCAGATAATTTCTTGAAGAAAATAAACAAAAATAAAAAAGGATTGCGAGCTCTACTTCATGGATCAAGTGAGGGATCCAACTAATCAAACCCTCCCATTGACCCACGAGCAGGCGCTCGACTGAAGAGGGGCCAGGCGGGTAGAAGGTCGGGAATACCCTTGGTCCTTTGATTGGATCCATCATCAGGTATGGGCGAGGTGGTAAAAACACCCCTCTGAATGTTCCCCGCTCATGCCATGGTTGCAGCGAAGGAATAGAGGAGGGTAGATCATGGTGCAGTTGGGGTTCTAGAATGAGTTGGGTGATGTCATCTTGCTAGCACCACCTACCCTCCTTTGATCATTTAGAAACCTCAATTGTACCAAAGGTCACCCCTTCCTCCCCGACCTCAAGCACCCTCACCTCACCTAAACTTGACTCCCCCCTTTGTCCAATGACTCTCTCCTCTCAATCAATCATAGCTACACCATCGGGGGACCTCGATGGGATGATCACCACCTTCGGCTAGAGCCGTGAAGGCCTAGAGGCCCAAGTCAACGAGCCTCACAACTGAGCTCCAAAAGCTACACCTCTGATGAGGTTGGAGCCATATCAGATATGTGTGGAGATCGGAAACTCATCAGTAGACCTCTGCAAAGCTTTCAACTCCCTTAATTCAACCTGAGGGCAGGTAACCCTCATCTTCTCTCCTCGTCTTGTTTTCAGCCTATTTTGATCAGAGAATGGTGCCCAGATCGCCCTAGTCGATGATCTTGACCTCCCTGCCACCATCGTGAGACTGCGAACTCAACCCAACCTTAGCCAAATAAGGTTGAAGGTTAGACCTAAATAGGTGTTTAGTATAACCCCAAAAACCTAATGCATGTATATATCACCTTAATGTAACAAAATTAATCTTAGGTTTATAATGGATACATAAAATATGCCACATAACTCATTTTGGTAGTAATATGAAGATGAGAAACTTAATTGGATAAATAATTTAGATAATGGGTCATTAATGGTCCATATGACATATCTCATAAAAAGAAGTCTCAAAATTGGAAACAAACTTCAAATTCATAATCTACATATCAAAATTAGCCTACATGCCAAATTTCATCTAATTTGGACAACCTTGAAATATTAGGATAAGTTTAAGAGAGAGAAAATGAGTAAAAGGCATAAGTAATGAATAATGTGATTATATAACTTCAAAATATCGAAATAATGGCAAATTCATATTCAACACATCAAAGATAACTTATGGATGAAGTTTGGTCCAATTTGGATGTTGTTTGTGCAAGTTATGCAATTTTAGGTACATTTTGAACTTTTCTACAATTTACCCAATTGGGAGGTTTTCTTTGCAAATTGTCACATTAATTATAATATTTATATATTCCCTTATCATTCTATATTTTTTGAACCATGGGGCACCTAGTTGCACCTTATTTTGAAGGTGTTTCTCTCCAAGGGCATTATAGGGATTACCCTCTTTATAAATGTGCTTATCTTTAAAAGCTATCAACCAATGGGGTTATTTCTTTGTTTGAAGGACGGTGGGGGTGGCCTAGAAGGCTCCAGGGGATTTTAGGACCGACCTTTGATATACAAGAAGATTTTATGATCTGTCCTCTTGCATGGCCATGAAGCCCTAGCCTAAGGACACATGGAAAGTCCCATAGACACCTCATACTTGCCCCCTTTTTTATAAAGCCATGCCTACCCCTTCCCACCTCCCAATCCAAGAAGGAATCCTCTCCTTCTCTTTCCCACAGCTTATAGCATCATCCCTTCTATGTTTGGCCACGAAGTTGCTGTCTCAAGGTAAAAGAGTGTGCCTACCTTGGTGAAGAAGGCTCCTAGGGTTCCAAATTTCTCTATTTAGGATTTGTTAAGCTCCTCCTTGGTGATTTTGACCAAAATTAGTAAGAATCCTCCTTTCCTTCACTATTTTCATGTTGTTAGTATTCCTCCCACCTTCTTCCAGGTCGTAACCATGACCTTCCATGGTAAAACTCCACCTAGAACCCTAAAACATCTCATCTGCATGCTCTTTTGCTAGGGTTTGCACCTCTAAAGCGGAGAAGGTGATCTTTGCTCAAGAAAGGAGCTTGTCTTGGAGAAACCAAACCTCATAATCTTGGGATCCTTTCTGTTTGGACCTTCTTACCTTCCTAGAGTTAAGTTTTGTTAACCCCCTTCTCATATATTTCTTAGTACATGCTTAAAACTCATGCTTCTATGCTTAAAATGATGATTTCCATCTCTTTTTACCATGTTCTTCTAGGGTTTTGGTTTCTTGCTATTTTACCTTATCTAGAAGCTCTAGTTGGGTTACCTATGCAACGTCAAACCTGATTTTGGGTCAAATGGTGTTTTCTCCCTCTCCCTCTCTCTTCAATTATCTCGATCGGTTTGATGATGGGGCAATTTCCTATTGGTCAGTATTGAAACATCATATCTTCTAATCTTCTTATCCAAATTTGACAAATAAATATGTTTTGGAATTGGAAAATAAATCTCTATATAGTATAAATATTTTCAATGTCTTATTTCATGGTTTGACGAAGGGAGATTTTTGTAAAATGAATTTAATGCATAAAATCTATAAAAATTACATCTTAATCATCATAACTCCAAAATTAACATAAAAATATGTTTTCTTCATCAGAAGAATCTAATAAGTTCATTGGTGATATTTTGAAAATCTAAATCTGAGTTTTGCTTAAAAGTTCTAAAATTAGGGTTTCTATACATTAATGTGCACTATGTACTCTAATACATGTTAATACATTGAAATAGGTAAAGTGGAACTTGGACTCAATTAAAGTGGTGAAAGCTAGTAATTGATAACAATAAGAGAGGTATGTGTATTCCTTACACTCTATGTGTTATGACCGTATCTGAGCTTAATTAGTAAGTTAGGTTTTATGTGGATGATTACATGCTTTACTAGATTGATAATTACTTAAACATCATTAATGATGATATCTCAATCATGATATGTTAAACCTAATGAGAACCACAAGTATGCTATCTCTTTGTATAATTAGGGTTTGATAAAATGTAAACCCTAGTCGGATGAAATTAGGGTTTTCACCAAATAGGCTCATGTTGTAGAGGAATGAGATAGGTATGCAAAAGAGAATGAAAATGGAAGTTGAAGGATAGGATAGCACGGCTGGTACGACCCCACCTCCCGATAACCCCCAATTAAGGGAGACCAAGAGGTTGAAGCCCCACCCATTAATCTCGGATCAAAGGTTCGACATATAACCATAAACAATTATTAAATTCTAACAGACTATACTAAAAATGGTAATAAAAAATTTTCTTTGCATACCTTGAAAAGTTAGGAACAAACTAACTTCTAACCTCAGCTGAACTATTCTATCTAATTCCTCCTTGTTCTTTAATTCTTGAATTCACAAGGTGTCGCTTTACTGTTTGTACTTTTCATTGTACCTAAAATGCCGACAAACAAAACGTCGGTCAGCCGAAGCTGGTATGTGGAGGAAACAGATAATGGTCAACTATGGTAACAATATAATCATTCAATTAATCATTTAACAATCAAGATTACATTTTAAGCCATACAACTCAATCCATACATATTCTCAAACTCTGGGTTGTCCCTGCAGTGGACATAGATTTCACCTCTCTTTTAGGTAATAGAGTTGCATGGAACTACCCGAAGGTAGCCCAATATCTAACTCAATGTGACTTGATGGCCCTACCTCCATGGTAGCCATGTACTAAGTCAACCATAGACCTGATGGACCTATCCAATAGGTAGCCATGTACTAGGTCATCCATAGACCTGATGGACCTACCCAATGGGTAGCCATGTACTAGGTCAACCATAGACCTGATGGACCTACCCAATAGGTAGACATGTACTAGGTTAGCTATTATGCCACAGAGAGAACCAGGATCTGAGTTTATAGGCATATACATTAAGTGATAGTCATAGTCACTTTATATTTGCAATATGAACATCCAAAAAATTTAGTTGTATTCAATGCGATTAAACGTCCGAGAAACCATCGGAAAACTAAGAGGTTATTCACAAGTAACCACATACCTGTCTTGGAGATCTCAAGCAACAATTTATCCAAATCCAACTAGATGTCCAATCAAGCAAGCCAATCAATCAAGCAAGCAAACATTGATCCTGAAAACATGTATAATGTCTAATAGTCACAAGCATATCCCAAACAACTCCTTATTGACTTGGGACACCTTTCTAAGGTTCCTAAGTCTCATTAGGATGTGTTAGGGTTTCTTAGATCAATTTCTCAAACTTTATCCTTTTTAGGTCAGCAAACCCTAAAACAACTTTTCCACTCATAAAAACCTTAATTACTCAAATTATCCACATTAAGGATCTTTAATGCTCAAATTGTCTTAGGATCATCACATCTCTATTTTATTTGTGGATTTACACAATTAAACCAATTAAAAGACATATTCATCAAAATTAGAGTTTTCAAACTCATTAATGCATATGCGTGCACAAAACCCTAAATTAAGCCAATTATATAAAAAAATCATATTTTTAAATCCTATTTTCTCTTTCATTAACAACAGGTTAATATCATCTAGAATTATCCATCTATCATCAAATCTAAGGGTTTTTCCTTAATTGAATCATTAAAGATATTAACTTTATGCCCTTTTCAAATTTCAAGCATATTTAAGCACATAAACTCTAAATTAGACTAATCACGTGCAAAGTTCTCCCTTTTTGAATATAATGTACTCTTACACATTTAACAGGTTAACATCAACTCCAAAGATTCATTAAACCCTATTAATCACTCTAATCATATCAAAGTAGGGTTTCTTTAATCATCATTATGCTAAAGTTGATAAATTACACCACTTTTCAAATTTCAAGAGGAATTGGCTTATAAAAATATTTTATTTAGATTCCTCTCGATTTTCTGAGCAAAATTCATATATTACTTGTTTTCATCCGAGTTACGAAACAGGAGATATGATTTTAGCAAATAAATCATAAAGGGACCAATAGGGAGGTGCCACGTAGGCAACCAACCCATGCACGTTACCTTGCGCGCCCCATCTTCATTTATAACGAAAAGTCGGACATACTCTTGCATAAGTAAAGTCTTCTACAGCCCGCGGAGGGGCAGTTTCATCCAAAGTCACTCTGTTCCACTTCTTCCTTGGGCCGACGGCCTGCTGCAGCCCTAGCGGCCATGGCCGCACGTCGCAGGCTGCCCCCCCCATCACCTCCGTGTTCAGAAGTCGCCGGAACTCCATCATCTACCTCCGCCCTCCCTTCTCGCAGGCAAGGGAGCCTCTGGAACGCGACCGATCGTCCAAGGTCGCGCCTAGTAGAGCTGCAAATGCAGCCGTGCTGCAGCCATGTTGCGGCGTCGGGTGGGAGTGCAGGAGCACGGGGACGATGGCCGCTTCATCTCTGAGGTCGTGGGTGCGTCTCTCTTCCAACAAGACTACGAAAACATTTGTTGTTGCTCTATAGGTAGAACTACTCCCTCTTTAGGGTTTTATGTGCAAGAAGCAAGAAGAAGGGAGAGAGGATTGTGTAAGATCTTTTTCAAAACTGGCCAAGAGCTCCACCCCATATATAGGGGAGAGTATCCACGCCCTTCACTGCTCATTTAGGTATTAGCAACGCCTCTTTCCCATTAGGAACGTAATTCCTATATTAAAAGGCTAGTTTATCTCTTTCTCTCTTATTTCTTTAATATTCCCTTTTCTTCTTCTATTAGGATTTTGAAAACTATCCCTCTTATTCTCTTTGTTCATACCTTTTAATTCATTGTTCTCGAATTTATATTTTCCCTAAGTAGGAAATACCTTCTTTCTCAACAAAATCACATATTTCCTTAATTAGGTATTCCTATTATCCTTTTATTTTGCAATTTGATATTTTCTCTTTCTTTTATGCTTATTGGGACTCCTTGGATCCCAAAAAACTTAAAGATTTCGAAATTCCTCATTAAGGATACTCATTATCCTTCTAAATGCATCTAAATGCATTATTTTGCATTATCATGTTTATTTCTTATTAAAATATCTCCTTTTGAGAATTTCTCTTTATTTCTATTTTATTTTCCTCATTGGTATTCCGTTTATCATTATTAATCCTTGGGATACGAAATTCCACAAGGGATAACTCAATTATATCTCTTTTCACTTGTTTTCCACAGTTTAGCATTATTTCCAATTTCTTTCTTAATAAAGAAATACTTAATTAATCTTTTCTTTTCTTATTGCTTTCTTTATGCAACTTTGTACTCCTTGGAACCCAAGGAACCCAAGAGGCACGAAATCCTCTTTGGATTTGCCTTCTAGAGGTTTCCACATATTTCTTTTATCAATTATTCAATTATTCATTCACTAATTGAATTTTCTTTGTTATTTCCTTGTTATTGGGCCCAATAGCCAATAAAGCACACAAATCAAACAACAAGGCTATTTTACACGAAATTCATTTATTCACAACAAATTATATCATTATTTGTCCAAATACCTTTAATATGAGAAATTACATTTCTCACCAATTGAACCCAAAAATTGGGGTTGTAACAACGGCCGTGGTGGATAACACAGTTGTGGTGGGTCGTTGGTGGCACATGCATTCTAGGCCACACGGCCATTTTGAAAGAATTGAACTATTGACCAACATTTATATGCAAATCTGATGAAACCAATGCACCACAGCCGTGGTAGGAAGCACGGCCGTGCTGGGTCCATCTTAGCACAGTCATGGCAGCTAGCATGGCCATTCTGGGGCATTTACTCTTCAACTGACATTTATGCAGAAATCTAGATAGCAGTGCACTATTCGACTTTTATTTATTTAATGGAAGCTTGGAATGACATCAAATTTTAAAAAAAAGATTTTTAACTCAATTATACACAACAAGATAAATTTTCATAATTTTTGGAGAAGGGTTGATCTCTGAAATATACAAATTACAGTAACATTTGTTTATGACAGAAAAATCTGTTGAAACAAGAAAAACTTTAGTGAGGGGTCAATGTACAATTCACCCAAACATCTCAATTTCTCTATATGGTCAACCTAACACACTAGTAGCTCTCATAATTCGTGATTCATTCTAGAGAAATGAAATCTTAGAGAGAGAATGAGAGTTAGGGTTTGAGAGGAGAAAGTGGTGGAATTGTTGATCTAGGGCTTCTCTATCCGAGATATGATGAAATCAAGTAAGTTTAGCTTTGTTTCATAGATTTTAATGGTGAATCTTCTCTCATATGTCAATATTCCTTCCCTCCTCTGATTTGATCCAAAATGGTATCAAAACTTCCCCTTTTCTCACTCTTTCTTCATAATCCCTCATTTCTAGGGTTTCTGAGTTGAAAGGAAGAAGAATCAGGTGAATTGCTAGGGATTTGATATGAGACCGAGATTTTCAGGAATGAGCTGTATTTTTAAGGTCTTTTCACAACTTAGGGTGAGTGGAAACTTCCTTTAAATAGTATATTGCACGAAAATTGGTTAAATCATCCATAATCTTTAATTGCTTAGTATGCGACTACAAACCCTGAATTGTATGTTTGATCTAAGTTGATGCAAAATGATATGAAATGGAATCTTCCTATGTTTGGATGAATTTTAGATGATAAAATCATATTAGAAATGTATACAATACATCCTAATGAGAATTCCCTAAGTATCCACAAAGGTTATAAGAGTAAACTGAAATATATGGAATTTGTCAATGATAGAAATTGCTATATAATTAAATAGAGAAATTTGTTTATCTGCATCCCCTTGGTTATGAATGATTTTTTATATGAATTCATAGTACATATATGTCAAAGATTATCTTTGATTTTGTTTAAGTTGAATATTTTTTGTTTGATATCTCAGTAAAAAGGGTGAAACCCTAGATGCGAGAAAAGTTGGATATTTGCGAATAGATATCGTGAAATCCATTTGAATGGATTTTCTTGACATGATAGATTTTATTTATTCAATTTTAATATTGAATCATGTTATCTCAGTGAATGGCATGGAAACCCAAATTCTTCTCAATTCCAAGGTTTCATACATATATTGGTTTTATATGATTTGTTGATAGCAGTCTTGATTCAATGAATGTTTATGTCGCATGAAATCCTTATGAGAGACATTTGATAAGTGAATGAGGTAAATGAAACCCTAAGGATAGGGTGTTCAATTAATGAATTATTGTGATATCAAAGTTCTCAGAATGAGATGTGGTGATGCTTAACAGTTTAGTTGTGGTAAATGTTATCAGATGGTCTATGAAACGAATGGTTTATAGAGCTAAACTAAGATATGTTGATGTGATGATTGAATTGTGAATTTAAAGAGTGAATTAGACATGTAGATGCCCTGAACACTGTAGAATCCTCATAGGATGAGGCCTGCGCTTTGAGGAGGAAACGGTTTCCTGACTGGAGGTAGTCCAGATCAAGGTAAGATGGAACGCACTAGTAGGGTGCGGGGGTCTTGACCAGTAGGGCAGACTCCTTAAAATTGTGTGGTACCCAACACCAACTGAGGATGTTGGTGGTACCTATGTAACATGTTGTAGTGATTAGTGGTTAGTAGGTCCACTAATGCATAGTAAGCCTGAGGGCTTTGACTCACCGCTTGAGTACCCAGGTTGAGAGGTGGAGTCTGAGATATCTGGTGGCTCCCATTAGCCGTCGAGTGGCAGACGTGTTGAGGCCCGTTGTAGATGGGGTCTTACACAAGAGATAGGCTTAGGAACCTGGCCATGCTTCTAAGCCTTGTACAATGAGATCGTAGCTTGCTACAATTCTTTCACATGTTGTGGTACACCTCATGTGGGTAAAGGGCATAATAAGATGAATGAGAGGTTAAACAAGTGTGTGTAGTTATTCAATTATCCTTTGTATGTTTCTGAGTTATTAGTTCTCTTTGAGATTAATCAAGCATGTTCATATATTGATTCACTCTTGTAGATATCTTGAGTATCCTGCCATATTTATGATTGTTAATTATTAGACTCTTTCAAGCTTATCGTTGTTATAATTGATATCAGTTGATCGGAAATATATATGTGATTATATAAGTGCTTTAGACTATTTCTTTGAAGTACTCATTCACTGAGCGAGTAGGATCACCCCTCTACTCACAATTTTCTGGGAAACCACGTGGACTGAAGAAGGTCAGATCATAATAGTAGATCTACCACATGAGTTAAGTATGAGATTAGTTAAGTTCAGTCGATCCCTGTTACTCTAGGTCCTTGTATAGATGTGAGAGAGCTATAAATGTTGTTTTCTATCTTTGTTTCCTTAATAAGAGAGAATGTATCTGATTGTCATATCTTATGTATATGGAAGTGTGTGAAACAGAATGAATGTATGGATGTGTATCATAAATTTTGAGATCATATTTTTTGGTAACCCAGGAGTCTGGTAAGGCTTTTGCCAAGCCCAACCTGGGGAGCTCAACCCCATCCCGTATGGAGCATAGCCCATTAAGTCATGCAGAGGCCGGCTGTGCTACGGGAGAAACAATTTTGAACAGCATTGTGGCATCCAACTTACAAAAACATGATTTACTTAAGTGGAAACGATTGTTAACAGCGGAATTACTGAAAAATCACTAAAAATTAAAACTTTTTTTTTTGCACAGAGATCTAATTCCAGAAAACTCTTATAACAAGAACCAAAGTATTACATATACATTCTGATTCACAAGTACATTCCATGTACCATCTCTTCTCGAGGATTACATACAACAGCTACTTTGCCAAACTATACATAAGCAACATAAAACCACGAGGCGTTCAAGCCAAAATCTCAGATCGAAGATAAAAACACTATCTACTGACTCCGAGAACCGGAGAGTACAGAGACGACACATTGGACTCTATATACAAGACATGACAGCCAGTGACTCCACCTGAGTTATCACTACTGTCTCTGATGCTACTGCTACTGACCTTTTCCTACAAAAGAGTTCCTGCTTCTTCTTCTGCGTTTACCTAAACAGTTGGATCCCACGAGGGTGAGACAATTGAAAATTATCCCAGCGAGAGATATAACTCTCCGCCAGATGCATTGTTATTGCAGTTTAATAGAATAAAACTGAGCAGGAATTCTTTTATATTAACAGTAGTATTAATCATTGTATGAGTAGAATAGGAAATCTCCTTTCTTAAGGAGAGCATTGCATCTACCCATGGTAGAATTATACATCATCCATCTAATTTTCAAGGAATGCAAGGAATTATAAATACATCATCTATCAATTAAAGATGCATAAAAGACATGTAACATTAGCCAATGATTTTCGTATTCAATCCTTAAGCAAACATGCTATACGGCTGATTACATTTTAAAATCACACTTAAGCCCTGTGGAGATGAGGTATACCTCTCATACTCCAACCGACTATTGCGAAGTCGAAATCAGTGCCATACAAGGTCAAAGGTAGAGTCAGCTACCAGGACCCCCCTTATCTCAGTCAATATGAGATTCCATGTAGGACATCTTGTGTCTCTACTAAATAGCTTTCCAAGGTATACTTGCAACTTCACTATAGAGCTATAGTGGCATGTTGTACTCTCTTTGCAATCGAGAGATTTCATATTTATCTCCATCGATCCGACATTAATATTATCGGGAGATTCGTGATACATCCATCCCATTGTCAGGGGATTAGAGATACATCCACCCTGACATATATAATGAAGGAAAAGAGATTTAATGTTTTTCTCACATCAATTCCTCCATTAGGGCTTCAGGATATTTTTGCCCATCACCCCCGCATATTCAAAAATATATGTTCTGAATTATGCCACGGAGCAACCCGTTTCACCATCCAGTAAATTCTGACACTGATGGTTATATGGCCATGACACTACATGATAAGATTCCACTTGATTAATTATCTGCATTACTGTATTCTGTTAGCATCAGTCAAGTTCTCAAACATTATTATGACAAATGCTACAAAGAAGAGTATAATTTATCTATTAAGTACTTTTCAACACTTTATAGAACATTGGGATCTTAATCCTGTGTCACATCATGGGCATTCTCTTCCCTTAACATCTCATCATCATGATTATGGAATATGGGTATTCAAACCCTCAGTTCATCAAAGAACATTTGTTACCACTTATCTGGTAACTAATACCTTTAGGTCATCTGACCAAGATAAACATGATACTTGCTACACTAGCATTCACATGGTTGTCAAAGCCCATTAATATCTTGTTACCTCTTTCCAGGCAACAATACATATAATGTCTCACAAAGCCCATAAAGCATTTAAATAATTAAAACATCATAGCTCATACCTGGCTATGCTCATCATCTCATGATCACATGTATGATCATTACATAATAATAGGTATATCAATTACATCTCAACACTTATGCATTGTAAGAGTAGCATCACCATTCCCTTATTTAGGGTTAGGATTTCTCTTACATATCATCACCCTCCATTAGGGTTTTCCATAAATAACCATTTAGGTTCTCAGGATCATATAATTAGTGATGAAGCCCTAAATCATTGTTCCACCAACTAGGAGCCAACATTGATAACATAAGTATTCAATCATGCTTATTTATTCTAATCATTTATCATTAAATGAATTATCATCACCAGATATAAGTTCTTCTCTCATGTTTACCAAAATATGATTGCATCATACTTTATTAGATTGGCTTAACCTTTTCCGAAGGTGTGTTATCCTACACTTATCAAAATGCATTTCATCTCCATGTAATAATTGACATGGCATACTTCATGTGTTAGTCATCTAAGTATATTGGATTTAGAATACATCAAGGTGTATATATCTTGATGTGTTGGATGTGATATCTATCATTTCTTGATGTATCACTTCCCTCATCACCTTTATCTTACTTGAGTTCATCAACTTATCTCGTATTAGGGTATTTCCCATCGTAATACTTTATGCACCAGTTCATCATAATTATTATGTAATGCATTAGTCATAAATCACTTATTCCAGATATGCATCCATTATCAATGATATGGACTTATCTCAAGTTAAGGCATTATTGATATAAGGTCATTTATTACCAATCCCTTTAGGTGTTTCACTTATCAATATTTAGTCATTATTCCATTATTAGGAATAGGGTTTCCCATCATTATCAATTAGGGTTTACATAGCATCACCCTATATTAGGGTTTCACATAATGTCACCCTACATCAGGATTTCTCATAACTTCATCCTTATATTAAAGTTTCACATAGAATTACCTGAGATTAGGGTTTCTCAACCCATAGCCCAAAATTAGAGTTATGGTTACCATCATATTTCCAAGATTAGGGTTCATGCACTATAACCCAAAATTTGGGTTTCACATACCTTCACCCTATATCAGGGTTAGGATTTTATGCTAAGGGTTCATATAGCATTACATAGCATCACCTTAGGTTAGAGATTCATATCACATCATTGCATTAAGGTTTTACTTAACATAACCCTTGATTAGGATTCCACATGACATCACCCTCACTTAGAGTTTCATATGGCTTCACCCTTGATTAGGGTTTCATATGACATCATCCTCAAATACTGTTTCATACGTCATTACCCTTGATTAGGGTTTCATATGACATCATCCTCAATTAGGGTTTCACAAGTCATTACCCTTGATTAGGGTTTTTCATTAAATATCCTGAGTTAGGATTTCTCATATCATCATCCTAGATTAGGGTTACATCATTACCCTAGATTAGGGTTTCATCTATCATTGCCCTTAATTGAGGTTAGGGTTCATCAAACTTCTTAATTAGGGTTTCATGGTCTCTTTATCAAGGATCATACCCTAATCACACATTTTATTCATATTGTGAGTATTGAGATTTAACCATTACATGATTATTATACATGTATGGATTTCTCTCTCTCATCCTCTCTGGGATGTTCATTACTCCAATCTTAATTAGATTGAGTCAATCCTTTATTCAAATACTTACTTTTAGGTTGAATCATTTGAAAGGTACTAATCATCTAGGTACTTTAGGGATTCAACCATTGTACCTATCTTTGATTATCATTATTATCAACCATTGGATCAATGGATCAATCATCACTTCAAAAATCCAAACAATTTGATAACTTTTGACCTCCATTCGGTTTTAGCATTTCAACACCAAATGGTTTTGTAACCATTTGATTCCAAACAGTCCTGAGACCGTTTGACCCCAAACGGTTTTAAGACCGTTTGGACTCAAACGGTCAAATCAGCCTCAAAACCGAAAGGGTCACCTAAAGGTTTCCATCAACCAATCGATCATGATTTGCACCTATGAAATCTTCAACAATTGAACTAGTTAAGTACATCAATCATTGACTCTTGAATCGCCAAACAATCCACCTTAGCTTTTGACCTCCAAATGGTCCTGAGACCGTTTGATCCCAAACGGTTTCAAGACCGTTTGGTCCAATTAGGGTTTTCACAACTTAACCCGATTAGGGTTTGCAATTGGTAGATTATCCAATCATGGAACATTTAGAAACCAATCAATTAAATCTATTAGGTTGTTATTCAACACATCAGCAACCCCCCTCAAATGGTCAACCCCCTCCATTCGGTCAACCACTCCAAACGGTTTGGAACCCAAACCTCCAAATGGTTTGCAAACTGTTTGGACACCAAACGATTTGGTGAAACCGATTGGACCATATTGTCGAAACCGTTTGCACCCAATTTTCTTTTTAGGTGCGTTCTTAGGATGATGTCATCATTCTCAAGCTTCAACCCCTCGAAATCTACTACCATTTCATGATAGCTTCATCAATCATCAAAGGAATTGCAACAAGAACAATTAAACAAAATTGATTGAGGAATTGAATTCAATAACAATGATTAAGGGTTCAAGTTATATAACCCACCTTCAAAGAAGCTTCAAAGGTTCAAACTCCACGTCTTTAATGGTGGAAGAATCTTTCTCAACTATCCCAATCTCGTCCTCAAGCTTTTAAGTGAAATGGATTGGCTAGAAAGGAAGATTGATGGAAGAAAAGAAGAAATCCATCATTTATTTTCTATTTCCACAATGAAATCAAGGTGAAAAGAGATCGTGGAGCTTACCTACATGTTGGGAGTCGTCCTCCTGTTGTTCCTAAGCTTCCTTGGTCGTTTTGCAAGAAAGGAGAGAAAGAAGGATCGAAAACACCTTTGAATTAAGTTGGAAGTGGTGTTTTTATAAGGAAATTCAATGAGAGAGAAAGTAGTAATTAATTCCTTTAATTTCTCAAATTGATGCCACATCTCCCCCTCAACTCCTTGCCCAAGAATCTATCCTCTTTCCCTTTGCAAAACTCTTCATTATCCATGAATTTAAAGGAAAAGAAATTAAGCACCTAAACCCTTATAATAATAATATCCAAAAATTAGTGGATATTACTTTTTCTTTATTTAATGTGAGTGGGTTATCCACTTGCTTGAGATATTTTCGTGACTTTGCAAGGCAAAAGCTCGTCCAACCTTTTGCAAAATCATCCCTCACCTTTTGGTTGAAGGGCTCTTCAATTAATATATTTATTTTTGCATTAAATTGAAGTAAAGTTCCATTTATGCTTAAATCTTGATTATTTTAATATCAAGATTCTCTCTCCTCCAAAGTGATTCAAGTAAGGTGCCCATCTGATTTTATTTCCTCTACATGATGCCAAGAATAATTAGGGACCCTCTAAAAGTGATATTTTGCATATTGAACCCTATGTTTTGGGTAAATTGCACATTACACCAAAACTAGGTTTTACTGCATAAATATTGCTCAATAAGCTCTTTCTTGTTATTCAGGCTTGTGGAAGCCATACCTCTGCATAATTCTCATTCTTATGATGCTTCAACACTTAAGGAACATTTTACCATGTAACATTTGCAAGTTAACCCCTCAACTTGGGTAATTTGCACTTTAGTCCAAAACAAGCAAAACATTGTTTCAACATTATTCGAAAAGGACTAAAATTGAAACATAAGTTCCTCTTGAGCCTTAATTACTTTTCAAGAAATATGAGCAGGCATATCATTAACTTTATTAAGCACAACTTTTAGGGTTAAGGCATAACCCAGGTGAGGGATGTCACAAATTATAAACCCCTAACAAGGATTTCGTCCCTGAAATCCCAGATAAAGGGAGACAATTACTATTCATTCACTATATTATCAGGTCTCCACATAACATCTTAATGTCATGGAGATGCCATAAAACTTTGATCAATAAAAATCCCTTCCATACAGGGGTAGTGTAACGACCCCGCCTTCCGGTAACCCCCAATTAAGGGAGACTCAGAGGACGGTGTCGTTATCCGATTTCCAGATCAAGGTTCAGCAATTAATTGATAACAATTAATAAATTCTACTAGACTATACGGAAAAGCTGTAATAAATAAAAATTTTGCATACCTTTGAAAATTTTGTATATCTAACTTCTATCCAGAACTGGGACTAACTAACTAATCCTCCTCGGACTTTAATTCATGTATTTCACAATATGACGAATTATTGTTTGTCCTTTTTGTTTTGTACCTAAAACGCCGACAAACAAAACATCAGTCAGTCGAAGCTGGTATGTGGGGGAAACAAATAATGTGCAACTATTTTAACAATGTAATCATTCAATTATTCATTTAACAACCAATTTTACATTTTAAGCCATACTACTCAATCCTTACCTATCCCCTAACTCTGTGTTGTCCTTGCATGCTACCTCTCTTTAGGTACTTCCTTACCCCCATGGTCCTACCTTATAGGTAGCCAATACATAGGGTATAGAGTCGCATGGCACTACCCAGAAGTAGCCCAATATCTAACTCCAAGTGACTTGATGGACCTACCCCATTGGTAGCTATATACTAAGTCAACTAATAAGTCATAGAGGGGACCAGGATCTGAGATAGTAGGCACATAACTTAGGTGATAGTCATATACACATTATAGTTTGTATGAATTTAAATCATCCAACAATTAATTCATGTCATCGATGAAAACTTCGGTAAATCTCAGAAAACATAACTCGATATATTCATAAGCATAACCACATACCTTCTTATTGCAGATTTGAATACGCAATCAAGTATGAAGCGAGAGAATATCCAAGTAAGCAAGAAAATTGCATAGAAACCCTGAAATAAACATTCCAACTATATTTTATCAAAACTTATTCAATTCCATCTTATTCCTTAGGGTTTCTATTCCAATTTTTAGGGTTTCCTTGGAAATTAGGGTTTTACCTCCATTCTTAGTTATCATGAACCCTAATTCCTCAAAATCACTTAAAATCCTTAAATACTCTCCTTTTAATATTCCTAACAGTCTTATGACCATTATTTAGCAATTTACTTCCTTAATTCAAAATAACATGGTTTTCTTTCTCTTTTACCTAAATTAGGGATCCCGTATACATTACTTTCCATTTATGGACATAAACCCTAATTTAACCAATTTTGTATTCAAAACGGATAGAAACTCCATCATAAGCATCAACAGGTTATTACCTTTCTAATTAACCCTTTATCTTTCAAAGATACCTCTTTTATACACCATTAGGGTTTCTAATTAACTTGAAATGCATTTTACTAGCAAATTAAAGTACTTTTGCAAAACGAACTAGAATCAGGTTATACAATCATTTTTATTAGATTCCTTTCATTTTTCTACACAATTTTCATATATAAAGTTTCTCCATTGGATAACCCTAGCGTTTTCTATTAATTTTGCAAGAAAAACTATTTTGTAGATTATTTGATTAAAGAGGACTAATTACCGAAAATTGTCGATTGCGCGATCAATGCGCCGCTGGTCCACATCTTGATCTGAAGCTCTTCGTCTATCACCCCCACTAACCCCGCAGGCGGATGTTGCCCCTCGTTGTGGTCGTCGGATCTCGATCTAACCCTCAGAGTCGCGAGCGACTCCACTTAACCGGCCGCTCCCTGACGTCGTTAGATCCCTGCCTAGGTTCACGATGCTCCCGAATTGAATGACGTCTGTACATTGTCTTCCTCCTTTTCTTACTGCTCATGCCACGGCAGAGCAAGGCGGAGCTCTTGCCGAAGAAAGTTGGATAGAGAGCGAGAGGAAGATTTGGGACCTAGTAGCTAGCCGCTCGAGATCGCTAAGGTTCTAGGAACTGAGCGATGGTCTTTATATAGGACTCGGGGGGGCTCCCTTAGGGTTTCAATATGTTCTGCCGCCCAAGCTTTTGGCCCAATTGGGCATTTTGCAAAGACATGCCGGAAGGTCATCAAACTAGGGTCTGGAATATTCGTCTCCTCATCCCGAACTCGATGGGATTCTTCCCATGTGTGCACACGCACTAAAACGATCAGAAAATCGAGGGGAAAATTTCCCCTATCCACTCTGTGTCTGTGTCCCTCTGGGACTCTTGACGATGAGTGGCGCGCTTTGGGTCAAGATCCAACGGTCCTCATCTCGCCCGCTTTTGCAAAAAGGAAAATCAATTTCCTAAAATTCTAATTATCTTCTCAAATTAATGATAACTTGGAAAAACCATAACTCCCAATTCTTAACTCCATTTTTATTCAAATTTTGAGGGAAACTCTTTTATGTTTTTATCTCTCATCCTGCAAATTTTGAGATCATTATATCAATTAAACCGTTCCTTTTATTTGGTTGCAAGAAAACACCTTTTTATTCATATTTTCCACATATTCTTTATTTCCCTTGCAATTATTTAATTATCCTGAGTTCCTTGAACCCCAAGGAACCTTTATAACACGAAATCCTATTTTGGGAATTTATATTTTAGCCTTTTTAATCATCTTTTATCCATTTTCTTATATTTCCATTATCCCATTGAAGTCCTTTTTCCTTTCTTTTTCTTTTTCTTTCAATTGGGCTTAATGGCCAATAAGGCCCATCAAGAAAGCATGCAAGGCCATTATACACGAAATTCATTCAAATCAAATCATGAAATTAAACATTGATCTTATTTATCTTTTAAAGGAGATTCACAAATCTCATTACATGTTTTGGAAAATGAGGTTATAATAGGTAGTATAGAACTTGTCGATGTTATGTTTATGCAAAGTATAAACCCCTAACAAGTGAGGTCCATACTATTTTATATAATTGGACTGATTTCATAGTTACCTATTTTGGGTAACCAACATTAATCATTTAATTATGAGTTATGCTTTTACTCTTCCATACCACCTGGTATTTCTCAGATATCAGAATTCCTCACTTTGGTATCCATCACATGTGTCAAAACACATTACATCTGCATCATTCTTTCACCTTGGGACATTACTTGTTACACATATCTTTATCTTGGAACAAAGTCCAAGATGAACGGATACTTTTCTAAGTATTCATCATTGGATTATTTCTAATCCATGACCATCAAGTGTCATAGTACTCACTTTTTTGTCGTGTCCCTGAAAGGAAAGAACATAAAGAAACATATTCCTTTTTATCACTCCATTTCCTAGAGTTGTTCATCAAAGAAGAGACATGTGTTTAGTTGGGGAAGTCCACTTAGCAATCCTTATTAGTTTCATTCCTTTCTTTGTTATAGTATAATATGTTTATGAACATTCTATAATTTTATCACATTTTCCATTTCCACATCATGAAAAGAGATCTTTACTATACTCACAGGATTTATCAGACAAGGATCATCTCCCTTGTCCTCATTTTCTTTATCATGAGGATTATGCATTCTACTTCCTCATACATAGATTGATCTGAGATCATCTCAGATTCCCCTTTACTGTATTAAGAATGTGATAAAAGTATCCATGCCATATTTCTAGTCTCTTTATGCTCACTAGATTGTTTCAGAATGACTACTTGATCAGAGTAATAAAAAAGATAACAATCTAAGAGTTCCATACTTGTCTTATCTCCAATAATCATATACCTGGCCAGGGTATACAAGTACTGAGATTAGGTGGTATGCACTTTATTTACTACCATTTTTCTCACTTTTCATATCATTATAAACACAGGATTTAGCATTCCTAGATTTTCTTCAGGCATCACTTCTATATCTCATCCTTTTTCACACAGATAAGAGAAATTATAAAGCATTTAAAGAATACTGAATAAACTTAAGTTTTTATCTCCTTTGTGTCCTTTTAGGACTAATCAAAGGAAACTCAAAAACAACTACTTTCTTATACTTAACACATGAAATTATGAAATGACATATCAGAATGATATTGTTTCATCTGACCTGTCTCATCTCACGGTTTATTTGCTGCCTCAGGCTGATTCTTTTCATAGAACCTTGCCTGGGATGTCTGTCCACGTCCTCTAGTGCTACTAGAAAACTGTTTCCCCTGATGACCTGGATGTCCCAGCCTCGTTGGTTGGGTTACCATTATGTTTCCAAATGGATAATTCTTTGCTAGATGTCCTACCTATCTACACTGGTAACAGGTTCTAAGCCCTTGACATGGTCTAAAAGGTCCTTTACCCTTTCCGGGTAGCCCTTTCCCTAATGCACTAGACCTTGGTTGCATTGGGGGTACCAAAGTCTTCCCCTTTTTAGAGACTAGGCCTCTGATCCAAAGTTTGGGTAGGCCTTTTCTTAATTCTTTCCTCATTACACCTTTCTGGATAGTCTTTTCTGATATGTCCAGGCTGCCTACACTTGTACCAAATCCTAATTTCAGGTTGTAACCTATCCCTTTCATAAATATTCATTGCTCCAACATGCTTATGTTGAGCAAGAATCCTATTGGAGTCCAAGACTTCATCATTAGGGGCTGGCAATCTAGGTTGTATTGCTAATATATGGTCCAGCATACGCATTATTTTAGTCCTAACATGCCCAATAGTAATATTAAAAGAAGGATTCCTTATCATACATAGTTTGATACATGCCCAATAGTCCTAACCTGGAAATTTATTGAATCTTTCAATTCCCACAACTACACCTTGGTTCTTTTCCATACATAGTTCGAGAGTTACATGCCCTTTTTCTCGATTTTGTATTCTTGTCTCTCACACATAGAGATTTTTGATTGGTGGATCCAGGTAAGGAGGTCATTTTGTTTTGCATGAAATAAATTTCAAGATTTTTACCTATCAACAATAGAGAGTGTAAATTTTAGTCTTCTATACATACATAAAGATATTTTCAGATCAAAACCATCAAGAAGATTGGATGTAATACTATCTAAATAACACATGTTATCATGGTGTTGTTATGATATCTATATAAAGTGAAGTTTTTGATCTTCTAGATATGTAATCCATATAACCCAACAAATCAACCGGTGTAAAGAGAGTTTTGTGCAAAATATTACAATGGGCTACTTTTCACTGGCTCTCTTGGCTTGTGTAGCTTCCCTGAGGGCAGGAAGTACTTTAGTGGTGTCGGATATTTCTACAATTTGGACAACAATGAAGTTCATTACTAATAGTCTCCCTCATATCCATGTGGGGTATCTCCTACTTATAGGCAGATATGAGAATGTGGGACTTCCATGGACCGTATATCCAAACTTGCTATTATATATAATTAGCATTACATCACCATGATTCCATGTGCTAATGAGATAACATATATTAGTTCATCATTCTTGAATGGTGTTGGTCAAAAAGTATCTTCTCGATTTGTATGTAAGATTAAAATTCACAATCTGTACTATCAATGTTAGATATATAGTTGTAAAAGTCATGTATATAGCATGGGTTAAACCCAATGTAGTGCAACTAGTACCTAGGATAAAGTTAGCTTTGTGTCTAGTGCAAATGAGGAAGAAGTTTCTCCCACATTGCTCACTCCTAGAACTTTTGTGGTCCTTATATGTAGGATCACATGTGACACTAGTGTCCAAGGGTCCCATGGAAGGGTATGTTCACCTCCTTGGCGCGTATGGTGAACACAACACACACGCACGCACGCACATGCCACCCCTCATTGGGTTGGGTCGGGGGCTCGGGCTCGGCCTCGGGATTGTGGATTGTGGATAACGTCTTCCATTTTCATTTTTCACAAGGATACAACTACGTATTTAATTAATTATTAATTTAATTAATTGTGTCTTTGTGAAACAGATTTGGAAAGTGCTTTCCTTGTGGATTTTTTCACAATGTATACAAGAGAGATCGAGTGATCGCGTCTTAATGGGAATAGAATTCCAGTGCATGTAAGGCTATAATTAAAACTCCAGACATTAGGATAAACCACATCTCAAACGAACATCAGTCATCAGCCGTTTCGTTTGTCTTTTGCAAATTCTAAGGAAAGCATTTAATCGTTGCTTCTGTATTGTTGCTTGGAGACAGTCTACTCCTACGAGCAACAAATTCCTTCTTCTTTTCCTTTGAGACATGATCTGTCGATGATTGCTACAATCATTGGATTGTGGTAGTAGTGCAACCGTACATCGTCAAGCACGAGTGAGATGGCAACTTGCTACAAGTTCCTGATCAGGTCGACTAGAAGAATGACACCTATCCTTCCAGATTGTGGATCGCTAATTTATTTATGTAACATGTTTGTTTTTCAACGAACAATCAAGTTTGTGTTCCCACTCTATTTTTATTTCTCATGCACTTTTTATTCTTATACTTCTTATCTGGATCTGACCTAAAACTTGTTAATTTATTACACCTGTCACTGTTGCATGTAAAGAAATCACTTTCTATCATTGATTAACAATGAGTGGTCATGTTGATTCTGAGAATAAAATTGATACTAGAAGTATGCCAGAGAAATTACCGGTACCATATTTGTCCATTGGCAGAGTTGGATGCAAATTTGGCTTAGTCTTGCCGGTTACGATCGCTACTTAAAAGAGGATGAACCTAAATATGATGACACTGTCCCTAATAATGCAAATATAATTTCTAATTCGAAGAAAGATGATAAGATGTACTATTGGTTGATTCTATTTGGTTTAAATAACAAACTATATGATTCTTATTTGAAGACGCATGTTACTACTTCCAAAGTTCTGTGGGAAGCATTAGTTAAGAATTTTAGTATTGAAAATCAATGTGCTAAAAAGTATTGCGTGTCTAAATTTCTAAAATTTTAGATGGTTGAGGGTAAGTCTGTCTATGATCAAACACACAACTTTCATCTCTTGTGTCATGAACTCTCAGATGCAAAGATCAAATTTCTTGAGAATTCAAGTCATGGGAATCATTTGGCATGACTCTTAAGCACCGCAAATGAGACTTGTCAATGAATAATATAATGAGGGATATTAACATACAAGAAGAACATTTAAAAGATAAGAATGTCAATATTCCTATTGATGCAAATCCTAGTGTCAATTTTACTTCTACTAAAATCAAAGATAAGAAAACAAAGAATTCACATAAACCTAAGGCCAAGATCCAGAAGAAACCAAGAACAAACTTTGTTGGATTTGTGAACAAGTTGGCCATTTGAACAAGAATTATCCTTCAAAGAAGGAAATTAAAGTTGTTGCATCTGTAACTAAAGAGGCTGTAGTCAATATGATGATTGCATCCTTGCACCTCAATGATGGGTATGTTTCTATAAACCTAAAATTCTTTCTATTTTGAACCATTTTATTGGACAATTGACATTGGGGCTAATGTACATGTTTGTGGTGATAAGTCCATGTTTGTATCTTACCAGGCCTCGAGAGGTCATTCTGTGACTTTGGGCAATTCTATCTCTATAGAAGTCAAACGTGAAGGATAGTTGGACTTGAAGTTCCCTTCGGGGAAGGTTTTGACACTTCACAGAGTCAGACATGTTCCTACCATTAGACACAATATCTTTAGTGGCGTAATTTTAGTTAGTCAAGGTTTTAGAGTAGATTACAAATGTAATAAGGCTATTATTACATGCCTTAGTGATTATTTATTTTTGGAAAGGGGAATCTATGTGACGTGTATAACTTATTTAAGAATTTGGTTGAACATGTTTCAAATTTCATTTTAAATTTGAATGATAATAGCTATGTATGAATGAATCTTGTATCATCTGATGTTTGGCATTCAAATTTGGGACATGTTAATATTCCCTAAATGAAGCGTATGATAAATCTAAATATAATCCCTAAATCTATTTTTAGTGATTATAATTGTGAAATCTATATGAAAGCTAAATTGCCTAGGAAACCTTTCCATTTTGTGGATAGGAATTCTAAAATATTGGATTTAGTGTATATTGATGTTTGTGAATTTAATGGAATTGCTACCAGGGATCAAAAGTGTTATTTCATAACTTTTATTGATGATGCTAGTAGATATTATTATGCCTTTTTACTTAGAAATAATGATGAGGCATTGGATAAATTTAAAATTTATAAGACAGAAGCTGAAAATCTAATCAACGAAGTACTTAAGAGATGAAGGTCTGATAGGGGAGGAAAATATACCTCGAGCTTGTGTTTGGAACTTTACCAATTTCATGGTATAGTTCATGAGGTTACTGCTCCATATTCACCATATTCTAATGAGATAGTTGAACATACAAACTGAAACCTTATAGATATGGTAAATTCTTTACTCCAAACCTCATGTCTACCCAATTTCATGTGGGAGGAAGCTTTGAATACGAATGTCCACATTCTGAATAGAGTTCCTCATAAATAGGTTGAAAGTAGCCCACTTGAGTTATAGAGGGGAAGAAATTGAGTCTCAAACATCTTTGAGTGTTGAGGTGCCATGCTAAGGTACTTGTCCCTGAACACAAGAGGAAAAAATTGGGACAAAAAATGGTTGATGCAATTTTCTTGGGGTATGTAGAGACAAGTTATGCCTATATATTCTTAATTGTAAAATCTAATATCTCAGGCATTGAGGTCAATATAATTGTGGAATTGTGTGATGCTACATTCTTTGGTGATGTATTTCCCATAAAATTTTGTGTGCCCAATGAAGTATCTCAAGAGGATTTATTCACCACAAGTTCCATTCTCGAGCACGTGGAAAGGATGACAAATATGGGGAGCGACTCAGAACAAGCTATTTTTGAATCTGATGATTATGAAGAAATAGTTGAACAAAGGAGAAGTAAATGACCTAGGACATCCAAGGACATTGGAAGTGAGATCCTCACTTACAATGTTGAGGATGATCCTAAAACTTTCAAACAAGCTATGGAATCACCAGAAGCTATATTTTGGAAAAAAGTTGTTAATGATGAGATCCAATCAATTCTCTCAAATGGAACTTGAGAATTGGTGGATTTGCCTCCTGGTTATTCTATACTTGGTTGACAATAGATCTTTAAGAAGAAAATTAATGCATATAGGATAATCAATAAGTATAAGGCTAGGTTATCTGCAAAGGGTTACTCATAGAGGGAAGGAATACATTATTTTGATACCTATTCCCTTCTTTCCACTGTAACCACAATCAGAGTGCTTATAGCATTGTTTAAAATGGTTGTATCCATCAGATGGATGTGAAGACCGCATTCTTACACGGTGATCTTTAGGAAGAGATATATATATGGAACAACCTGAGGGATTTGTGGGTCATGGAAATGAGTCTACAATGTGTAAACTTGTTAAGTCATTATATGGCTTCAAACAAGCTCCTAAGCAATGGCATGCGAAGTTTGATTATGTGATATCATCATTTGGCTTTGTTTCTAATGAATTTGATAAATGTCTCTATTGTAAAATCAACAATCATGGTTTCATTTTTTTTTGCTTATATGTCGATGATATCCTATTTTTTGGTTCCGATATGAAAGTAGTAAATGAGACAAAGACGTTCTTCTATAAAAAAATTGAGATGAATGATATTAGTGTCGTTGATGTGATTTTAGGGCTTAAAACATAAGTTCTATTGAAGGTATAATTCTCTCTCAATCTCAATATGTTGAGAAGATACAAAAGTGGTTTGAGTACACATCACATAAACCTATTAAGACTCCATATGATTCATCCAAGGCCTTGTTCAAGAATGAGACTGGAGTCCCAATGTCTCAATTAGGATACGCTCAGATTATCATAACTTTGATATATCTTATGAACTGCACAGATCCATACATTATGTTTGTCATGAGCAAGTTAAGTAGATACACCACTTGTCCCTACAAGACCCACTGGGAAGCTCTTGATAGAGTTTTGAGGTATATCAAGGGAACTTGATCCCTTGTGCTGCATTATGGTAAACATCTTTCTGTAGTCAAAGGATATAGTGATGCAAGATGGACTGTCATGAAATATGGGAGTAATTATGTCTCAGGATATGAATTCATTTTGTGAGGAGGAGATACTTCCTAGAGGTTGAAGAAACAAACCATATTGTCTCGGTCTACTTTTGAGGTGGAGTTGTGTGCTTTAGATGAAACAAAATTGGAAGCTGAGTGGATACATAGACTTATGTCCAGTTTACCTATGGTAAAGAAGCCACTTCCTACAATTTCAGTTCACTATGATAGCACTACAACTATTTCTAAGATAAAGAGTTCCAAATACAATCAAAAATAGCACAGACACATCCAAGTTAGACTCAAGTCTGTAATAGAGATAGTGTCTAATGGGGTCGTGGTTGTGGACTACGTAGGTACTAAACATAATATAATTGATCCTTTCACTAAAGGTCTTACCTTGCCTTTAGTGGAAAAATCTAGGTTGGGGATGGAATTGAAACCCCTTTAGATTCACAAGCAGTAGCAGCCCAACCCAAAAGAGTGGACATCCCACAAATTGGGTTCAATGTAGTAGCAACAAGTTGTTGGGTGAATTAGATGACACTATGTACTTACTTTATTGCTGCATGCATTTGTGTGTCTATCCCCTAGGAAACCTATTAGTGCCATGAATGTAAGTTAGTAAGATATTAGTCTCTGAATGGTGTCAAGTCTTAGGACAAGATGTTAGCAGTACATCCTTGGAGACATCAATTAAATGATTGATGTTGTATAGGTCGCAACAAGAGAATTGGGTTGTTCTCCGATATCAATTATGACACAAATTTTGTATGCATGGCCTTAATGCATTGTTTTCCTTTCTACCGTGTCTTTATTGTGTTGTTACCAACCTATACTCTTGCACCCACGGTTCATCTTCAAGACTTTTGTTCACATAGTTCCTGTGGGGGTCACAGTTTGATATCTCAGGTAGATTCAAACTAAAAGGTATCTACTGAAAGCACAACTTGGAGGACTGAATGGTAGAAGATACTACACATTGGACTTTGTGGGGGATTGTTAGATATATGGATGTAGAAGCCAAGAATTCAACATGGATTAAGCCCAATGTAGTGTAGCTAGTACATGTAAAAAATGTAGTATTATGTCTAGTACAAATGGGAAAGATGTTTTATCCCACATTGCTCACTCCAATAACTTTTGTGGTCCTTATATGTATGATCAAATGTGAGACTAGTATCCAAGGGTCCTAGGGGAGGGTATTCTCACCTCCTTCGTGGGTATGGTGATGGAAACACACACGCACACCATGCCTCGCTTTACCGGGACGGGCATGGGCTCAGGCTCAGGCTCGGGCTTGGGCTTGTGGCTTGTTGTTTGTGGATTGTGGGTTGTGGAGAATGTCTTCCGTCTTCTTTTTACACTAGGATACTACATATTTAATTAATTATTAATTTAATTAACTATGTCTTTTCTGAATAGATATATTAATCCTATTTGGAAAGTGTTTTCCTTGTGGATTTTTCCGCAATGTGTACAAGAGCGATCGAGTGATCACGTCTTAATGGGAATATGATTTCAGTGCGTGTAAGGCTATAAATAAGCTTCTGTCATTATGATAAAACACATCTCAAATGAACATCAGCCGTCAATCATTTTGTTTGTGTTTTGCAAACTCTAACGAGAGTGTTTAGTCGTCACTTTTGTGTTGTTGCTTGGAGATGTCCTACTCCTACAAACAACAAGTTCCATCTTCTTCTAGTTCGAGACGCGATCTGTCAGGCGGTGGTTCCTACATTGTTGGGCTGCTTTGGTGTGCTATCAGACGTAGTCAAGTGCGAGTGAGATGACAACTTGCTACCAGTTTGTGATCAAGTCGACTAGAAGAACAACGCCTATCCTTTTGGATTGCGGACTGTAGGTTTCTTTAAGTAACATGTTGATCTGATATGTGTTATTTTCTCCTTCTGTTACAACCCCAATTTTGGGTTCATCTGATGAGAAATGTAAACTCTCATATGGGACAAATAATGATATAATTTCATTTACAATAGCCTCGGTGATTGTATCGGGGGCTTTATTGGCTATTGGGCCCAATAACAAGGAAATTCAATTAAGAAATGAATAATTGAGTTTTGAGGAAAGAGAGATGAGGTAGAAACCTCTAGAAGGCAAATCCAAAGAGGTATTTTGTGCCTCTTGGGTTCCTTAGGTTCCAAGGAATCCAAAGTTGCAAAGATAATGTAAAAAGAAAAGAAAAGATTAATTAAGTATTTCTTTATTAAGAAAGATATTGAAATAGTAAAAGGTGGAAAATAAGTGAAAAGAGGTATAATTGAGTTATCCTTAGTGGAATTTCGTATTCCAAGGATTCCTAATGATAAAAGGAATACTAATGAGGAAAATAAAAGAGAAATAAAGAGAGATCCTCAAAAAGAAATATTTTTTAATAAGAAATACACATGATAATGAAGAATAATGCATTTAGATGCATCTAGAAGGATAATGAGTATCCAATAAAAAGGATTTCGAAATAATAGAGTTTCTATGGATCCAAGGAGTCCCAATAAAGAGGAAAGAAAGAGAAAGTACCAAAATTGATTAATAAAAGGGAAATATGGGTAATTGACAATTAAAAGAAGATAAAGGCAAAAAGATGTTCCCCAATATGGGAATCCATGCCTTTGGGATTTCTTGAGGTCCAAGGGACCCAAAATAATAAGATAATCACAAAAAGGAATACAAATTTATTTGGATTAATTAATGAGAGAACTTGGGAGAGAAGGAAGCCTTCTCATCCATTGCTTTTCATTTCTCAAATTTCGTACAAAGCTAGGCAATAATTAAAGGAACGTTCGCTTAAAATTTGAGATAAATAGGAGTTATGGTTTGGGAGATATTAATTACGCAAGTTATATTTGATTTGGGAATTATTCCTGAATTAATGATATATATATATATATATATATATATATATCCTTTGTTTTGAACGCGAGCGATGAGGCCCATTAGATCCTAATCTAATGATGGACGCTCATCGTCCAAGTCCCAAGCGGACTGGAACTCTACTGGATACAGGGAGAGTTCCCTATCCTTTTTCCTCGTGATCCAGGGCGGATGAAAGCCAGCTCTTATTCCCATTGAATTTGGGATAGAGAGACGAAGGGAAACATCCCTATTTTGTTGAGGTTTTGCCGCCAATCCAGGAAATGCCCAAACCTCACAGACCTTACCCCAACCCTATATATAGGGGAGGGTGATCTAAGGCACCAGCATCCCTGATTGTTAGTTCAATCGTTGCGGAAGAGATCAAGGATCATCTTCATGCCCTCGATTACCCCGACCACCTCGACCTTCGTCTCTGTTCCAGTGGTGTTCATCGCCGGAGTCTGGCGAGAAGGGGACGATGTTGGCGCAGGATCGGCGAGGAATAGAACCCTTGGTCAATGTCAACAGTGGGAGGCGAAGCTTCCTGGCCTATCGCACGGCTCGCAGGTGGCCTAGAGTCCGGAGTCAACCCCTGAGTTGACCGCCTGGACCTACTCACTCGACACAAGGAAGAAGAAGAATCTCGCTGGCCTTTTATGCTTTTGCCCCTCCGCACTCCTTTTGCTGGTAAGGAAAGTTCGGTCCTTTGCTTCCTTTTGATCGCTTATGGCGCGTGCGATCCTGGTCGCTGGATCCTGAGTGGACCAGCGGACCACGGATCTGACACTTCTCGTTTTTCTAGAAAATTTAGCAAATAAATCAAAAGGGGGTTTTTCTTGTTAAAATTATATCTCGAGCTAGAAAACTCAGATAAAGGAACTTAATACATGAAAATTGATCAAAAAAATATGAGGAATATGCTAAAATGGTTTGGACATCTAAATCTGTATATTTTTGAAAAAGTACATATTTTGATGGAAAAAGAGTTATTTTGTAAAGAGAAAACCCTGATTGTTAACCAAAGATGGTTTTAATCTTACAATTAGGTTAATTTATGCATGGTTAACTTCATCAATTATTAAGATGGTTTTAACCTATTTTGATTACAAGGTTTAGGGTTTTTAACTCAATATGTTGATTAATATGTTTAGAAACCCTAAATTAGAGGAAAAGAAAAGAGAAGTGCTCATAATCTGAAATTAGGGTTTCCTGTTGCTAAAAGATGAAATTAGAACATTTTGGTCAAAGAAAGATGAACTAATTAGGGTTTTCAAGTGATTTGGTAAAATTAGGGTTTAAAGTAATAAAAATAGAGTGAAACCCTAATTATGTCCAAAACCCTAAAAAGGACAAATAGCCCTAGGAAACACCTAAGATTAATAGATTATAATGACATGCTTAATAATAGAAAAATTGGATGTCTTTTCAGGTTCAATCTGTGCATACTTGCTTGAATTCTTGATTGATTATTTCTGCATTCAATATTCTTAACGAGGTATGTGGTTACGCCTATGAATATCCCAAATTAGTTTCTAAAGGATTTTCGAGGTTTTATCGATGACTCAAATTAAACTGTTGGATGTATTTAATTCTTGCAAATTATAATGTGGATATGACTATCACCTAGGATAAGTACCTACTAACTCAAATCCTAGCCCCCTCTGTATCTTTATAGATTGACCTAGTAAATGGCTACCAATGGGATAGGTCCATCAGGTCATTAAATGACTTAGTAAATGGCTACCAATGGGGTAGGTCCATCAAGTCATCATGAGTCAGGGATTGGGATACCCTTGGGTAGGACCATGCGACTCCATAACCCTAGGAATTGGCTACATGTGTGGTAGGACCACGGGGGTAAGGATCTACCATATGAGAGAGGTAGTATCCATGTCCACTGCAGGGATGGTACAGAGATAGGGGATATGCAAGGATTGAGTAGTATTGCTTAAAATGTAATCTTGGATGTTAAATGATATTTGGTTGACTACATTGTTAACATAATTGCACAATTATTGTTTCCCCCACATACCAGCTTCTTGCTGACCAACGTTTTGTTTGTTGTCATTTTAGGTACAAATGTAAAGAACAAATAGTAAAGTGGCATATGTGGAACTAAGTGAGAAATAACTTGCACAGGAGGATTAGTTAGATTAGTATCTTCAGGGATAGAAGTTTAGAAATCCCAACTTTTAAAAGGTAAGTAAAGTTTTTATTTTATACCAGTTTTCAGTTTAGTAGTAGAATTTCATAATTATTATTGATTATTTGTCGAACCTTTGATCCTATTAATTGAAAAATGGCTCTGACCTTCGGGTATCCCTTAATTGGGGGTTACCGGGAGGCGGGGTCGTTACAATTGGTATCAGAGCATAGGTTCCTCAATTAATCTGTAATAATTATTAAATTTTACAAATTCTATAGAACCCAAGGGAGTTATTAGAGGATTATCCAAAAGACAGAGGTGTCTATAAAAGGATCACGACCAGGGGTTGGCAATATTTTCCTCTGCACCACTAGTCAGAATACGAGGACTCCCGAATCCGTGTGACTGCCTGGCCAAAGTCTTAGGGTATGATTCGAAATAAGATACCTTTAGGACTCTCTCATCTTGTTCATCCCTTCTTAACTCAAATTCTGTTAAGGACCTTAAGGATTAGGGTTTCCTCTCTTCTCCTCACCCTCTTGAGGTATGGGTAAGGTTGATAAGGATTAAGGAATCCTCCACCAAATTAATAAAAAGCATGTAAGTAAGATGTCATGGACTTAAGCTTAATAGAGTAAGCGTAAAGGAATAGATACATGCTTAGGTCGTATGACACGAGTTGTCGTTTCCTCAGGAGAGACCCAAGGATAGACCTCTTTGGCAGGAGCATGAGTAGAGAGAGTTAGTCTTGGAGGTAGAGACCTCCATTAAAAGTAGATACCTAGCACATCCTTTGATGATGATGTTAACCCTAACCCTAAGTGAAGGTTAGAGAGAGAGATGTCATGATGAGTTAGATGTCATGGTAGATCAGGTGTTGGGATAGACATGCCTTGGATGCCATATGAGCCATGAGAAGTTGATAATCGAGTACCTTTGGCAACCCCAACCCTAGAAAGGGTTGTGCATGTTTGAGTGAAGGATAGCACATTCATGGGGGATGCTAGAGAAGAACCTATAGAAACCTTATGTGATGTTGCAAGAAGGATATAACTTGCATCCAGAGTACATCTGTAGTAGGACCAGTAGGTGGAAACCCTGGTCAAGGGAGTATGTTGGATAGCTTATATGATAAGCATAAAGAGCTAAGGATAATCTTGAGCAAAACATGAGTTGAGTATAGGCTTCACCCAGGAAGGGATATGCTTGTGAGATTGATCTAACTTCATAAAGAGAGGACCTCTAGTAGTAAGGATGGATGTGGAGTTAGATCTAGAGAGAGAAAAAAGGAACCAAGCAAGAAGGTTGGAAACCTAAAACCCCAAAGATGTGAGGAACAGTGGGGAGTCGAGAATGATGCGACCTAGGTGGATGATAGTGGTTGCCTCATGCATGATCCCTGGAGGCTGATGATATCTTAAAGGAACCGAACCCTAGAGAGAGGATGTTGCTTCTGCCTGTGGTATATGTGATAGGAAGCAGAGTTCCTTAGACCTGAGAGGTTTAGTAACAGGTTGTGAAGCCTTGTACCTTGTTGGTTGTCCTTGAGGAGGACTCAACTCTGGGGTACTGTGTATATAAAAGGATCATGGAAGTACATATCATACCTTGGTTATGCTTATTTCATGGTTAAGTAGGTAGGATCATGCGGGGTTAATTGGAATCTACCATATGAGAGGTAGTATCCAGGTCCACTAAAGGGATAGCGTAGAGGCTGGGAGATGTATGGATTGAGAAGTTATGCTTAAAATGTAAAGTTGTTTCTTAAATAATAATTGCTTGCAATATGTTGTTACAACTAAATGCATGATTTGTGTTTTCCCCACATACCGACATATTCATTTATGTTGATCGACATTTTTATGAGCATAAAGGGGAGATGGGGAACTACTGGTGGCTGTGTGAGGACCCCCTACAGAAGCTCACAGAGGAAGGTGAGCAAGGTAAAAGAGGCATTTTGCATAGAATAAGATTTAGGGTTTCATATTAGGTATTTATAGGTCTAGGAAGGTGTCAGGGAGCCATAGAAATCATTACCAAAGTATGATGGGAGCTAGATACAGAGGGAAATGCAGAAATATTGGGGGAATCTCAGACTCACATAGTCTAGAGGTTGAATACAACCCCTAGGTGTCCCTGATCATGCATGCCTCACTTAAGCCTCATGTAATGGCATGTAGCTCATCTGTGTATCGAACAATTGTGCGACCTTTAAATGAACCCAGAAACGTAGGTGTAACGACCAAAATACATTGAACTTTAGGTGAAATTCATATATCAACAGATACTATCTATGTGATATTTGAATTATGCTTAAACTTCAAAAAATTGTCACCAATGAAACATATATCAGGGTTATGTAAATCCAAACCATATGGAAAACTCTAAAAATCATTTGAGGAGTCAAACAAGGTCAAAATGTTTTGGAATTTTGATTGTAACTTACCATTAAGATGAAAAACATTATTCTGGGTTTGCATCCTTATATTTCTCAACTGAAGCCCCTATTAAATTAATTTGGTTTAAACTTTCATAATTTCTAATAAATCATTAGAATCACATTATCTTGCCACAATAGGCCAAGAAGCTTATACCATCATTATATTTAACCTAAAATTTGTTTCATCACTTTTACACCCTGAAAAGGCATGAATAACCCATTAGGAATTCTGAGCTAAAAACGGGTGAAATTGTTCGCAGAAGAAAGTGCATACCTATAGAATTGAGGATGCAAAAATCCTCCCCTCCTTATAGTAGTTTCATCCTTAAGACATTAGGTTTTTAAAAGCTCTGGGAACTTACTAGAAAACCCATGATACCAAAGACTTAGTTGTGCATTACATAATTTAGAGGATAAACTCTGGTGATAACTCAAAAGGTTGATAACTACTTATGGTCAAATTATCTTCCAAACTACCACAATGGTTATATTTATTCAAGAGTACTATTAACTCCAACATTTCTTAGTTTTACCATCGATTTCATTAGGAGGCCCTACCAATCATGTAATATGACCTTAACATAATTATGAACCAAGCTTATAGGCCATTTGCAATCATTATAATTGGTACATATTGATATGATTATTCTTTGAAATATGAACAAAACATTATTCCCCTAAATTTATCCAAGCATTACTCATGATACTAGTCTAGATGTGCACTATTATTTCCATACCTAAACTGAAACATGCAATGTAGAAGTCCAACATAACTATACTATACTTAGTTTCAAGATTACAAGACGTTCTATTTATTAGGATAGCCACTTAGCAACAAGTTGTCCTATACTAATTTCATGAACATGACTACCATATCAAACATCCAGTCTCAAACTTTAATGGAAAACCTCCAAGCGAGGTCTATCATTTCATATTATTTTAATATGACACAAATAGTTTTTATGCATTCCTATAGTCAAGTCCTTCCCACTTTCTTATCTTATAACCATATGATACATTGATTTAGGTTACAAAATGACATTTGGTGTGGTTATAATCTTAGAGTCTTAATTATTTCACAGGTAGTAAGGATCACAACCATCTTGCTAGGGGTTTCCAACTCTCCTAACACTATAGTGAAATCCTACTTATCCTTCCTCTCAAAGAGTTAAGCTAAGGTTCCACCTAAAACTATAAGTTCTAGTTTAATATTTATTGGGGATGAACTTGCCTTCATGACTTAGAATGTGCATTTGATATTTTTGTATGATTCATTATGATTAGCATGATTTTAGAACTTACCATAAGTAAGTCAACAAAAGTGGTTTCTCCTCATAAACCTTGCACAAAATTTCTCATTTCTCCTAAGAGCTCATCGTAACCAAGTGCTCATTCCACCCTAGTTCTCATTTGCCTAGGAGAAATCACTAAATTAACCTCACTTTCTTAACATTGATTTTAATAACATTGTCCATCATACCATGGTGCTCTTGTCTAGAAAGGCCCATGGTATTTGTAGTCACTAATTTACTATAAAAACATTATTATCATTAGGAATACTTAATGAGACATTGATCTTTCACGTTTTCCAGAATCTATCTTATAACACCCTAATTTTCTTATGACATGAGTTGAAGCTAATTATTTTTTCAAGGGGAGTGTTACTAACGTGATATACATAACAATAATGATAGACAATAACCATTATGTTGGTATGTATGCCTTGAGAGCCAATCATGGGATGATTGGTGGGATACATTAAGATTGATTTGATAAACATCAAAGGCAAGCTTCCAATTCTTTCTGGTTCAGTCATATGAGATAGTGATAGAACAGATTGAATGTCTAGAGAATGACAGTACTCAATGACGTATGCTTTCAGGTTGAGGACCTGAACGATGAGATCATACGGATGCTAAGATTTTTGTACATTCTTGTTATGTCCCTAGTCAGATGTCATTGTGGAAGGTAGATAGACAACAATGACACATAAGACTAGATTGTGGTGTTGGTTGATGACAGAATCTCATTAGTCATGATATAGAGATATCAAACCAAACACATAGGTACTTGTTAGAGAACAAGTGTACCGGACAGACCCACCGTGAGTTTGACATATGGAACCATGAGATGGTAGTCATAGTCAGTACTCACAGTGATGGTGGTGAGTGTGATTCTTAGACCTGAAATCACTACACTCAACACATGTCGTTGGGCACACTTTGACATCATCAAACGCAGTCCTGAAACATGGGTTGTTATAAAGGTGATGATTGGGTGGCTTTGACACATGGGGCTTTTGAGGGGTGAGTGATAGATATGGGATTTGTCCCTCCTGAGGGAGTTTGATATCCATGGCCACTTGATGAGTAGGATTGAGAAAGGCGTGCACGCATGTGTGAATCAGTATGTGATACTGATGTCATACATATCTCTTCCAGTCTACTCTGAGATCAAGGAAGTGAATGAACGTTGACAGGATGACTGTTCCATGCCTCGAGTTCATTCAGGATATTAGTGACAAAGGAATTATACATTCGTTGTAACACCATTCACGGATTGTAGGAGCAAAGTTGTTCTCCAACTTTCTACTTTCACTTGGATAGCACTGATGTGTGACTAGGCACCGCTCTTTGCTTGTGAAGTCATAAGTGTTATGAACTTTCACTGCCAACGTGAAATGGACCTGCAGGGTCACACACATAGAATTTTACCTGGAAGAGGAGTTTTTGTCCACAAGCAATGTTTAGATTGATTACTAAAGGAGTTTAGTAGTTCAATTAAACACTCAATCATTCGATGGCTCAATATCGTATGGTTCAAGGTGTTGGACGCATTGATTGGAGTATCGGATTGATTGAAATCGCATTTGACTGATTCTGCCCAACCTGCACTCCCAACCGATCGGTTCATGTGATGAACCGGTCGGTTGAGGTTGTTGAACCGGTCCGTTCAATTGTTGAACCGATCGGCTCATGCACAGAGTGAAACGACCGGTTCAAGTGTTGAACCGATCGGTTCAACTGGTGCAATCGAGCAACTTGGGAAAGTAGGATTAGTGAGAATTTTCCTTTCGTTTTAAATTGCCCAATTCGATTGGGAATAATATTGGTATTCGATACCAATTGGGAAAGAAACAAGGAAAGTCTTTTTGAGCCGGATTAGGACCATGAACCGATCGGTTCAGGGCACCAACTGATCGGTTGGAGTGCCCCAAACGGTCGGCTCAGGTCCAACCGATCGGCTCAATGGCCGAACCGATCGGTTCAGCAGTGAACCGATCAGTTTAGGTTGCGAGATGGTTGCTTTTGGTGGAAAATCCCGAACCCTTCTACTCCTACTTTTTAGTCCCGCATTGCCCGGGATGGAGAACCCTGTCCCATGACTCTCCTATATATAGGGGGTATTGGGGGCTTCTCACAGTACAGCTCAGTGCAACCAGTTGCTCTGCAAGTTGTCGTTCTCTCTGGTTTTGATAACTGTGAGAGAGCCCGAGCAAGTTCTTCCCGCAAAAGGGAGGTGCAGCAAGGGAAGGACAACTGCAGTTGCAACAGGAGGCAGGAGAGCGTGTTGGCGACCAGTACGTCAACAGGAGGGTGCGACTCCTTCCACTTCCTTATGGGACAAGGAGTGTGGAGTTCTAGGTGGTTCGTGTGGACTACTACAGAGGCGGGAGGACACTGCCGCTTAGGAGGACAACTGTCATCCGACAGTCCGGTTCGAGTAAGAGTTGTCAGTCCCGGTGCGACCAGGAGCTGCACAGACACCGTCGAAGTCCGGAGTTGAAGATCGTGCATTGCGCGAGGTATTGTCGCCGAGCAAGCCTCAGGACAAGGTATGATTCTGCAAACCATCCTTTCCTATTATATAGACGTTGACACGTTTCCTTGGTATGGGTTGGGGAGAAAATTTTTGTTTCCACTGCCTTCTATGTCTCCCCTAAAACCCAACAGTGGTATCATAGCCACGTCAGCTGTTCTATATTTTAGGAATATCGATATGATCAATTTTGGTTTGTCGCCTTTATTTATTGCATACGATGCGAATAATATCGGCTTTATGCATGTCCAATCCTAAATCCACAAATCCCTAATTATATATATGATATGTATTATTAATGCACTCGATACGCGTCGCCCTTAAACGAGTTTTGTGGTGGATGTGCAAAGCGTGATTATGGCCTATAAACCCCTATCTATGATTGGTTGTGTGTGGTTGCTTGCATCTCGGTCTGCGCACCGATCTTCCCTCTCTTAATCCTGATGTAACTCGAAATAATTCGAGATTCTTCCTACCTTTTCTCCCCCCGAATGTAACTCGGGGTTTTCTTTTTTAAGCAATGTAATAAATAGAATAGGATTTTATTTCCTGTTATGTCAAAGACCGGCGGACATCAAGAGGACTGCTCAGACGGTCGGTTCAAGGCGTGAACCGATCGGTTGACCTTCCAGATGGTCGGTTCAAGGAGTGAACCGATCGGTTGATGACTGGTTTGAGGAGTGAGACGAGCGGGTGGCGGACATGACGAGATGCACGATGACCAGGCGAACCGATCAGTTGGAGGAGCCAACCGATCGGCTGGTGGCACCCAGACGACCGGCTGGAGAGTACAGATCGTTCATGTGATGAGTTGATCTACTCAGATGGCAAGGCACAGAGTTCATCTTGTACAGGTTGCATGTGATGTAGACCTAGATGACCGTGATTCCTCTTGGCTCGAGGAATCACATTAGGATGGCCATAGTCATCGCTTTTTTTATCGTGTATGCATGTTTTTTGTGGGATATAGCATGTATATGATACGTACTATGTATTGTGGTGATTGGATATGTATATGTATATAAAACCAAATCCCACATTAAAATATTAAGTTTTAGATGCCTTCCAAATGCAACACATGTGAAAAGCTTGATCGACCAAGTGTGGGCACGCCAAAGCGTGGTGCACCGTCTATCTCGTGGAAGCGTGAAGGATGAATGTGTGGGTCTGCCAAAGCAGGGTGCATATTCATCGTGTTTGCTTTGGGTCGGACTTAACAAGGTGATCTAGATGGGATCTAGTACCTTGAGGCATAGAGATGATCATTGCAAGGAGTTGTAGATGACATCTTATCAAGAGTTGCATATGATGCAATTGGCAAGAGTTGCCTACCTGAGAGATCTAAGTTGTGGGCGATCAGCCAAAGCTGACTCATGATTTAGAGGATTTCAGGATCTTGCCCACTAGAAGATTGTACGCTGCAATCTTCCGAATTGATGGTGAGGGCTATCAATTTGAAGTAAAATAGTGGGAGCGATAATTAATTAAAGGCCTAATTATATCGTCAAACTTTCAAATCAATCAAATAAGTCAAAATGAGTTTTGGACTAAAATTGCATATTTTCCTTTTTGTAATTCAAATGGCAACAAACAACAACAACTTTTCTTTGCGATCGGTCCTTGACAAGGACAAGCTAAATGGGACAAACTTCCACGACTGGTATCGGACATTGAGAATTGTTCTCACTCAAGAGCGTAAACTCTATGTCCTGGATACTCCAATTCCAGAGGAACCCGCTCCTAATGCACCAAAGACAGAAAGGGATGCTTACAAGAAGCATTCTGATGATGCCATTGATGCAAAGTGCTTGATGTTATGTTCAATGAACCATGAGTTGCATAGGCAACATGAGAACATGGGTGTCATAGAGATGATTCTGCATCTCAGGAACATGTATGAAGATCAGACATGGCAAGAGAGGTACAATGTTTCTAGGGCGCTGTTCAAGTGCGTCATGACAGAAGGAGATCCAGTTGGTCCTCACACACTCAAGATGATTGGGTATGTGGAGAACCTGTAGAGACTGGGATTTCCACTGAGCCAAGAGTTGGCTACTGACGTGATACTGCAATCATTGCCAGAATCTTACAGTCAGTTTGTGATGAACTACAACATGAACAACTTTGATAGGCCACTGTCAGAGTTGTTGGGCATGTTGAGGACAGCCGAGTTACATATGAAGAAGGACAAGCCTAAGTCCGTGATGGTGATCATGAGCAAGAAAGGAAAGTCCAAGCGCAAGGGCAAGGGCAAATCTAAGAAAGGTTCTGAAGCTAGCCAGGAGTCCAAGCCATCTTCATCTCTCAAGGCCAAGGGAGGCGTGACCAAGAAAGGAAATTGCCACCATTGTCAAAAGCCAGGACATTGGAAAAGGAATTGTCCTCTCTACCTGGAAGAACAAAAGAAGAAGGAGGCGACTGAAACCTCTACTTGAAGGTGTCATGTAAATAAACTTGTAACACTTTTTGAGATATATGATATCAAGATGTAAAGTGTAAAGCATTCTTACTTGGGGCAAGTGTTGCCTTTATAGATAGGAATACTTTAGTTTATTTTCAGCAATTAAGGCATGTAATACAATTATGAACTGCTATTTCATACTTGCCAATAGATAGAAACACTTTATTTTTGCATATTGTATGATAATGATGGCAATTAATAAAGAGATGTTTCAATTTATAAAGATGTGATCTTTGTGGCAATGCCTTATTTATCTTGTGATATTTGATATGCATAAGATAAGACGATACCTAAAAGTTATAGATAACTCAAACAATTTAATTAGCATTAATCATGAGAAATTCATTTCTAGTTTCCATGTGATGGATAAATCTAGACTCTTTTGGTTATAGAACCAGTAAGAGACATGAATATCTTGGACATGATTAATCAATCTTCACTAATGTAGTGGAAGAGTGATTATCCTATTAGGTATAATACATGTGATGTATTTACATACCTATTGGAATAAATGCTAATACTTCGAATGGTGTTTAGAGAAATACCAATATGAATATCTTGAAGTGTTCAAGATTATCATAAATGAAGTACAAATTTGGTAAAGGTATTAATTCTTGATGAGATCAATGAATGAAATACTTGGACCAAATGTTTGAGATCCTTATGAGTGATTATGATAGTGTATCATAGTAAACTCATGATTAAGGCATGGTGATGTCTGAATCAAGAAGGAATCATACTCTAAGGAGTTAGAGAATGATTATCAAATAACTGAATTCTTCTTAATAAAATGAATACCCCACACTAATAAAAGAAATTAAGAATCACAAGGGTTGTGAGTTCTTATATCTTTAACAGATACACCTCAATTATCTATGTGATGAGTTGTTCATATGATGAGTCAACTATCAAGATGAATATGAGGAACCGAATCTTGAGTTATGGTTTAAAACCATTACATCCTAAATGACTTCCATGTGAACCATAAGGTATGACCTTGATGGTAGCACTCATTGGATCATATCCATAAGTGTAGATGAGTCTTAAGTGTTAAGACACATGGATAACATTTTGAGAAGGATGATGCTTGTTGATTGCAACTTAATGGCTAAGACATTTGGCATATGGATACTAAAACTGCATTCCTATGAGGAATAAAACCAGGATGTGTATGTGACACAGCCTATAAGGTTTATGAATCCACTAATGCAAATGAAGTCTATAAGTTACAATGGACTAATCAATGTGATTGATTGAGTACAAGCAACTCAAAATTGGATCTTTATTTTGATGATATAGTCAAAGGGTTTGACTGATATGTCAAAGATAAGAAGGGATCTGTGATTTAGTGGGAGCGTGTTCACATTCCACATATTGATGTGAAATGGAAATGTTCTAGATTGGAAATCCGAATGTGGAAATTATCTTTAAGGAAGATAGAGATGTTTCCTATGTGATAGGAATAGAGATCTATAGAGATAGTTCTTGAAAATCTCTTGACCTGGAAAGAGAGAGCATACATTGGCAATATGTACTGAAGTGTTCAGTATGCACAGATTCAGTGGGAGAAAACTTGTCCATGTTAGATGGAGTTAGTATCCCAAGGCCAAGTGTCCAATTCTTATGAAGAATGGGAACACTAAGAATAGATATGGGTCTATCATGTATGTAATCATCCCATTATCTTGCATGTATGACATGGCAAGAATAAAATGCATTCATCATCTTGTATGTAGGACATGGAAATATGATGTGCTCATCCTGATAACTCGTATGTGTGACATGATGAGTGGATGTCTGTCTATTTCCAGTAAGGGTTACTGGAATACCATGAGAACTTGATAAGTGCTTGTGAAGTACTTGTTATAACCTCATTTTCCAATACATGTGATGAGATTTGTAAATCTCTTTTAAATGAATAAATAAGACCAATGTGTGATTTCATGGTTGTTTTGAACGAATTTTGTTTCTAATGGCCTTGCATGCTTTCTTGATGGGCCTTATAGGCCATTAAGCTCATTTGAAAGAAAATTAAGAAGAAATGAAAAAGGGGATTCCATTTAATAAAAGAATACAAGGGAATAATGGAATAATATAAGATAATAGTTGAAAGTGATAAAAAGGCTAGAAAATAATTTCCCATAATAAGTTTTCGTATTATAAAAGATCCTTGGGGTTCAAGGAGCCCAAATGAATAGAATAATAGCCAAGGAAATAAAGAATATGTGGGAAATACCATTAAATAGGGGATAACTTGAAACTAAAATAAAGGGGCACGTTTCCTTGGATAATGACTCCTATTTTTTCACAATGAGAGATAAACATATGAACGAATTTCCTTTAAAATTTGAGGCCAAAAGGGCTTATGGATTAGGAGTTATTAAATTTTCAAATTATCTTCCAAAAATAGAGTTTTCCTTGGAAATTTAGGAATCCTTTTCCTTCGGGTTTGAACACGGATAATGATAGACGTTGGATCTCAATCCAACAGATCGGGATGATCGCCCAGAGTCCCAAAGGGACATGGACACAGTGCAGATACAGGGGATTTTCCCCTTGGCTTTCCGATCTTTACAGCGCATCTGCGCTTATGGCTCTTCTCCCATCGGGTTCGGGAGACCCAGACGAAGAGCGTGAACCCCGGTTTTGCCATCTTTGTCGGCGTATATCCAAAACGCCCAATTGGGCTGGAAGTCTGTTGGCGGAGGGGTTAAGAAAACCCTAGAGGGGTCTTCGCATCCTATAAATAGGGGTCCTCAGGGTTAAGAGCACCCTCGCGAACCCAGACGGCAACCCTATTGGTCTTTGATCTTCCCCTCTCGTCCGATTGACTCTGCTCAGGCGAGCTTGCCGTCGCGGCGCCGCCGCGTTCTAAAGATCAGGAAGAAAAGGGAGATGACGAGTTGTGACCCTTCGATCCTGGACCAGCGTGGATCAAGGCGCGATCCGACGAACCTGGAGCGACGCGCTTAAAGTAGGAGACGCTCGACGTGGAGCGTTGGATCGAGATCTGACAGTGGTCGGGTTGATTTAGACGCTCGTGACTCCGAGCGTTGGATCGGGATCCAGCGGCTGAGGGCGATCTGCGAGGCGCGTCACCTAGCTAGTGGGAGCCTGTGACGTGGAGCGTCAGATCAACGCGTGGTCCACCGGCGCACTGATCGAACGGCTCTGGATTTTTGGTAAATCCCTATTTCTATCAAATAATCAAGAAAAGTGTTTATCCTTGCTAAAATCATAACAATTGCTAGGAATCTCGGATAAAGAAAAGTTATATATGAAAGTTGGGTAGAACATTACAAGGAATTTGTTAAAAATGTTTAGAACACCTAATTCTAGTTCATTCTCAAAAGTGCTTTAAATTGCTAGTAAAATATATTTAAATTATTTGAAACCCTAAAAATCTAGAAAGGATGTTTCTTTGTAAACCTCATGGGTTGAATAGAAGGATATTAACATGTTTAGTTGTAATATGAAGTTTTAATTTGTTTTTTAATACCAATATGCCTAAATTAGGGTTTATGTCCAAAAGGAGAGATAATGTACATGAAAACCCTAATTTAGGATTAAAGAAAAAGGGAACCTTGTTATTCCAGTAATTTGTTACATTATGATCCTAAAATTGTTAGGAATATTAAAAGGAGGTAATTTAAAGGTTTTAAGGGAATTTGATGAATTAGGGTTCATAGCAATTGAAAATGAAAGCAAAACCCTAACTTTCAAGAATATGTGGGTAAATACCTTTAAATAGGGGATTACTTGAAACTGAAATAAAGGGGCACGTTTCCTTGGATAATGACTCTTATTTTTGCACAATGAGAGATAAACATATGAACGACTTTCCTTTAAATTTTGAGGGCAAAAGGGCTTATGGATTAGGAGTTATTAAATTTTCAAATTATCTTCCAAAAATAGAGTTTTCCTTGGAAATTTAGGAATCCTTTTCCTTCGGGTTTGAACACGGGTAATGATAGACGTTGGATCTCAATCCAACGGATCGGGCTGATCGACCAGAGTCCCAAAGGGACATGGACACAGTGCAGATATAGGGGATTTTCCCCTTGGCTTTCCGATCTTTACAGTGCATCTGCACTTATGGCTCTTGTCCCATCGGGTTCGGGAGACCCAGACGAAGAGCGTGAACCCTGGTTTTGCCATCTTTGGCGGCGTATATCCAAAACGCCCAATTGGGCTGGAAGTCTGTTGGCGGCGGGGTTAAGAAAACCCTAGAGGGGTCTTCGCATCCTATAAATAGGGGTCCTCAAGGTTAAGAGCACCCTCGCAAACCCAGACGGCAACCCTATTGGTCTTTGATCTTCCCCTCTCGTCCGATTGACTCTGCTCAGGCGAGCTTGCCGTCGCGGCGCCGCTGCGTTCTAAAGATCAGGAAGAAAAGGGAGACGACGAGTTGTGACCCTTCGATCCTGGACCAGCGTGGATCAAGGCACGATCCGACGAACCTGGAGCGACGCGCTTAAAGTAGGAGACGCTCGACGCGGAGCGTTGGATCGAGATCTAACAGTGGCCGGGTTGATTTAGACGCTCGTGACTCCGAGCGTTGGATCGGGATCCAGCGGCTGAGGGTGATCTGCGAGGCGTGTCACCTAGCTAGTGGGAGCCTGTGACGCGGAGCGTCAGATCAACGCGCGGTCCACCGGCGCACTGATCGAACGGCTCTGGATTTTTGGTAAATCCCTATTTCTATCAAATAATCAAGAAAAGTGTTTATCCTTGCTAAAATCATAACAATTGCTAGGAATCTCGGATAAAGAAAAGTTATATATGAAAGTTGGGTAGAAAATTACAAGGAATTTGTTAAAAAAATTTAGAACACCTAATTCCAGTTCGTTCTCAAAAGTGCTTTAAATTTCTAGTAAAATATATTTAAATTATTTGAAACCCTAAAAATCTAGAAAGGATGTTTCTTTGTAAACCTAATGGGTTGAATAGAAGGATATTAACCTGTTTAGTTGTAATATGAAGTTTTAATTTGTTTTTGAATACCAATATGCCTAAATTAGGGTTTATGTCCAAAAGGAGAGATAATGTACATGAAAACCCTAATTTAGGATTAAAGAAAAAGGGAACCTTGTTATTCCAGTAATTTGTTACATTATGATCCTAAAATTGTTAGGAATATTAAAAGGAGGTAATTTAAAGGTTTTAAGGGAATTTGATGAATTAGGGTTCATAGCAATTGAAAATGAAAGCAAAACCCTAACTTTCAAGAAAACCCTAAAATTGGATAGAAACCCTAAGGGACATAATGATGTTGGATAAATATTAATAAAAGTAAATTGTACTTTTATTTTCAGGGTTTCTTTGCCTTTGCTTGCTTACTTGGCTATTCTTTTTCATTCTGCAATAAGAGGTATGTGGTTACGCTTATGGCTATACCGCTTAGTTTTCCGAGGTTTTACCGATGCTTCCTCAATTGTGTGAAATAACTGTTGGATGATTTAAATCCTGCCTCTATAAAGTGACTATGGCTATCACAATGATTATATATGTATGACTAGCTAGATCCGAGTCCACCCCTGTGGCTATGTCAAGGCTAAGGATAACCTAGAGCAAGGTCTAGGGTATCATGAGTCAGAAACTGGGCTACACATGTGTAGTGCCATGAGACTCTTAGCATACCATGAGTTAAGGAGTGGGCTACCCACGGGTAGTGCCATGTGACTCAGCCCTAGAAATTGATTCACCTATTAGGTGGGGTCATGAGGGGTAAAATGGGAATCTACCATAAGGGAGGTAGTATCCAAGTCCACTGCAGGGACAGCGCAGGGGATAGGGTACACATGGATCGCGTAGTTATACTTAAAATGTAATATTGTTTGTTAATTGATAATTGAATGCAATAATTGTTATGGATAATTGCACGATTAGTGAATTCCTCCCTCATACCAGCTTTGGCTGACCGACGTTTTGTTTGTCGGCGTTTTAGGTACAAAACAAAAAGGACAAATAGTAATCCGTCATATTGTGAAATATACTAATTAAAGTCCAAGGAGGATTAGTTAGTTAGACGGAATTCTGGATAGAAGTACTAGTGTTCCAAATTTTCAAAGGTATGCAAAAATTTTATTTATTACAGCTTTTCAGTTTAGTATAGTAGAATTTATTAATTGTTATCAATTAATTGCTGAACCTTGATTCGGAGTTTATATGTGCGGCTTCGACCTCTCGGTCTCCCTTAAGTGGGGGTTATCGGGAGGTGGGGTCATAACAGTACTAGTTCTATGGAGATAAGGAAGAGTTTAATATAAAGAGTTACATTGATGCGAACTTCCGAAAGGACAGAAAATTAATCGCAAAATATATATGAGATGTATAAAAGAGAATGTTTGTTGATAATTGGAAGTGTTCCAATAAAGCCATTTAAAAGGGAAATGCCGAGTATCTAGGTGTTAGTGAATAGCAGTGGATACTATATGGATCTGAAAGTTCATGAGATGAACTTATATTCCACTCATTGATGATAAGTCTGGAATCCTTGATCATGCAATATGGCTAAAGGTTAGCAAAGGAATACTAGATCGCATATTACGGCAACTCCATCTCATACGTATGACGTACAGCGAAGAGATGCGAGACATGTAATTTGTACAGACTTTGGCAAGGTGTTGTCATTACTCACTATGTTGGCACTAGAGCACAGTAACATGTGGGACATGTCTGAAGATCACTATGAATATGATTCATGGGTGATTGGCTCGCAGTGCAAGTGGGAGTCTGTTGGTATGTATGCCCTGAGAGCCAATCATGGGATGATTGGTGGGATACATTAAGATTGATTTGATAAACATCAAAGGCAAGCTTCCAATTCTTTCTGGTTCAGTCATATGAGATAGTGATAGAACAGATTGAATGTCTAGAGAATGACAGTACTCAATGACGTATGCTTTCAGGTTGAGGACCTGAACGATGAGATCATATGGATGCTAAGAGTTTGTACATTCTTGTTATGTCCCTAGTCGGATGTCATTGTGGAAGGTAGATAGACAACAATGACACATAAAACTAGATTGTGGTGTTGGTTGATGACAGAATCTCATTAGTCATGATATAGAGATATCAAACCAAACACATAGGTACTTGTTAGAGAACAAGTGTACCGGACAGACCCACCGTGAGTTTGACATATGGAACCATGAGATGGTAGTCATAGTCAGTACTCACAGTGATGGTGGTGAGTGTGATTCTTAGACCCGAAATCACTACACTCAACACATGTCGTTGGGCACACTTTGACATCATCAAACGCAGTCCTGAAACATGGGTTGTTATAAAGGTGATGATTGGGTGGCTTTGACACATGGGGCTTTTGAGGGGTGAGTGATAGATATGGGATTTGTCCCTCCTGAGGGAGTTTGATATCCATGGCCACTTGATGAGTAGGATTGAGAAAGGCGTGCACGCATGTGTGAATCAGTATGTGATACTGATGTCATACATATCTCTTCCAGTCTACTCTGAGATCAAGGAAGTGAATGAACATTGACAGGATGACTGTTCCATGCCTCGAGTTCATTCGGGATATCAGTGACAAAGGAATTATACATTCGCTGTAACACCATTCACGGATTGTAGGAGGAAAGTTGTTCTCCAACTTTCTACTTTCACTTGGATAGCACTGATGTGTGACTAGGCACCGCTCTTTGCTTGTGAAGTCATAAGTGTTATGAACTTTCACTGCCAACGTGAAATGGACCTGCAGGGTCACACACATAGAATTTTACCTGGAAGAGGAGTTTTTGTCCACAAGCAATGTTTAGATTGATTACTAAAGGAGTTTAGTAGTTCAATTAAACACTCAATCAGTCGATGGCTCAATATCGTATGGTTCAAGGTGTTGGACGCATTGATTGGAGTATCGGATTGATTGAAATCGCATTTGACTGATTCTGCCCAACCTGCACTCCCAACCGATCGGTTCATGTGATGAACCGGTCGGCTGAGGTTGTTGAACCGGTCGGTTCAATTGTTGAACCGATCGGCTCATGCACAGAGTGAAACGACCGGTTCAAGTGTTGAACCGATCGATTCAACTGGTACAATCGAGCAACATGGGAAAGTAGGATTAGTGAGAATTTTCCTTTCGTTTCAAATTGCCCAATTCGATTGGGAATAATATTGGTATTCGATACCAATTGGGAAAGAAACAAGGAAAGTCTTTTGAGCCGTATTAGGACCATGAACCAATCGGTTCAGGGCACCAACTGATCGGTTGGAGTGCCCCAAACGGTCGGCTCAGGTCCAACCGATCGGCTCAATGGCCGAACCGATCGGTTCATCAGTGAACCGATCAGTTCAGGTTGCGAGATGGTTGCTTTTGGTGGAAAATCCCGAACCCTTCTACTCCTGCTTTTTAGTCCCGCATTGCCCGGGATGGAGAACCCTGTCCCATGACTCTCCTATATATATAGGGGGTATTGGGGGCTTCTCACAGTACAGCTCAGTGCAACCATTTTCTCTGCAAGTTGTCGTTCTCTCTGGTTTTGATAACTGTGAGAGAGCCCGAGCAAGTGCTTCCCGCAAAAGGGAGGTGCAGCAAGGGAAGGACAACTGCAGTTGCAACAGGAGGCAGGAGAGCGTGTTGGCGACTAGTACGTCAACAGGAGGGTGCGACTCCTTCCACTTCCTTGTGGGACAAGGAGTGTGGAGTTCTAGGTGGTCCGTGTGGACTACTACAGAGGCGGGAGGACACTGCCGCTTAGGAGGACAACTGTCATCCGACAGTCCGGTTCGAGTAGGAGTTGTCAGTCCCGGTGCGACCAGGAGCTGCACAGACACCGTCGAAGTCCGGAGTTGAAGATCGTGCATTGCGCGAGGTATTGTCTCCGTGCAAGCCTCGGGACAAGGTATGATTCTGCAAACCATCCTTTCCTATTATATAGACGTTGATGTGTTTCCTTGGTATGGGTTGGGGACAAAATTTTTGTTTCCGCTGCCTTCTCTGTCTCCCCTAAAACCCAACACATTATAGACTGTGTATGAAATAAATTCTCATAAGCTTTTAGGATAGAAACCACATCATCATGTACAGAAGAAACTGAATACCATGATACCACATTATACAAATCTCATATCAATTATGGGAATGTGTATATGGTGCACCACCAAGAAAATCTCCTAAAGTTTTTGTTACATTATCTCATCATGACTATATCTTGAGATTTTGCACCTGCGGACATCTCGTCCCCAACCATGCACAGTGGAAACCTAAGTTAGAGTAAGTGACATTGAATTCTAATAATTGGAAGAAAATAACTTGTTTATGAAATCTACAAACATACTATTGAAGTAAACATCTTTTATATTTTTGTGGCCACTATTATACAATAAGTCCTCTTCTGTGGCATTATGTGCCTTCTATGGTGTAACGAACCTTCTGTGACATAATTGCCTTCTGGTGACACTGAGGTGTCTTCTGCTCAATGGAACCAAGTGCCTTCTATCATGCAATACATCTTCTATGGCATAAAAGTCTTTTGTTCTGTGTACCATAGTAATTTTGTTCTGTGAGGACTTATTATACAATATAAATTATGTTCTGGTGTCATTTTCTATTCTTTTCTATTCTTGTTCTATTTTTTATTATGTTTCTATCCTGATTCCACATCTCACTATTTAAGATAAATTTTGAAGTATGTATTATGTTTTGGAATTCTAAATTCTATTTTGACATTGTATAAAAATATGAGTTTTGGACTAATAAATAAAATAAATGAAACTGGGGATAATTCCAATATTTCTATTCTAATTTCTAGTGATTCTCTTCTAAATTTTGAGTCTTAATAAGTAAATAATTGTATAAATCTGAATTCTACATTCTATATCTTATTCTGATATCCTATAAGAATTCTAAATTGTAAATGATAACTAGGAATTAACATACTAAGATAGATTGTATTTTGTGTTCTAATAACTGCATGCTAATTCTAAGCATTTATGCTAGAATAATAATTTAAAATTGATACTTGATAAGATCTAGGTATGAGTATCTGAGGAAGTAATTATATTGTACTAAAAGTAGTATCCTACATATAACATTATATTTTACATCTAGCAGATTATTCAAAGTAGGATTATTAGATAAAATGAATTCAAAGGACACGGCCCACTTACCTTTCTTGTAGGAACCTAAGTTTAGTTCTTGAATCTTTAAGTCAAAACCCAAGTTCCAAAAAAATATCATGAACAATTCATGAACATCTATTAACCCATAACACATACCTCTTAGGTTTAATTAGGTTTCTCATACCATGTTAGATGTGTAGGAGCATTTACCAGATATCACTCTATTTATAGTTAATTATTGGGATAAGAGGTTATGAAGATGTCTCATATGTCCAATTAATCTTGGGATAATTTTTTGGGAATTAACTTATCATCATGTCATTTTCTCAACTTAGATTAGGGTTACTACCCCTAAAATGGCGTTCAAGAACAAAATATACAACATTGCATTATGCATCCTAATTAGATCTATTTTATCAGTTTTAGACATCATTAACAGTCTATCAATGTTTTCTAAGATTTTGTGACCCATTACATTTGTTTGTTACAATCAATCCATTATTAAAAGTATGCATCATTTCTCATGAAATCTATGCTTATTTAATTATCTAAGCTTAGAATATAACATTTTTATAAAAATCTAGACCTTAAGAGCTTTCATTTCGTATCTTATTTGGCAAATATAGACTTAGAGATCATGTGATATGATTTAAAAAAATCTTACCTATCAGGGATGCTTTTAGCCCTCCATTCTTGATCCAGGGACTAGGATGCCTTCTTTCTTAAGGGGTCACAAGCCCTAGACCGAGCACGTGATCCTCTTAGGATCGGATCTAGCTAACTTGTGGGAACACGACCATCATGCAACCTAGGCTCGGGTACTCTGTTAACTCTGTAAAATAGAGCATCACTTCAAGCAGCCTGTCTGGTAGGTATACACGGTGATTCATAGACTAGAAACTCACAAAACATTGGCCATCGAGTCTCTTACAATTCTAGATACCCATATACATCCATACTGAGATCTCCTCAAATCCCACTTGAACCCTAACATGGCTGACCGCCTTCTAGCACCCATGACGGTGCCGAGCCTGGAGCTGCACAAGATGTGGGCACTGGTGATCAAGGCAAGGCGTCGTTCGCCTTCGACCTCAGTAGAAGTGTGCAAACTCCCATCCTCACATTGGTGATCTAGGGAAAGGCAAGCACTTTTGATATCCGAGATTGGTTCCTGCATTCATGTCCTTCTGAACTACTTTGACTACTTTTTACCTTCTAATTTCTTGACCACGACCATGTCTCACAACATCTGCATGTACACCATTGTCCCTACTGGTGACGATCCTTTACTCATCATAGTAGCCTACAAATCGAACCCCACATATATATCGTATTTTGATGATAGGGCTATGCGCTTGATTTGGAATGTATATCTCTATCTACATACCCTTGAAATCCAGTCTGATTAGGTTTCCCACAAACCTCGATATATCTATAGTTGATCTTCCATAATATCTGGATAATTCTTTGTATACCAATTAACTCTTCAAGAGGATTTATGCACAAAGACCATTATGATGTAGGATTGTGTCAAATTAAACATGTGTGGTAATTCAATCAAATCCTCAAATCTTCTTAACTAAAAGGGTGATATTATATTGAACCAATTACATAAATTCCTTGAGACATGGTTCTCTACCATATCTATTGTAAAATTCACAAGCAACCATTGATGGGGCCATTATGATTATATTAGTTTAGAAAGTATTCACTTATATTGAATAACCAAACCAACTAAAAAGTTTTACCAAAGTTTAAACTTAATCTCATCTTATCTTAATAGACACCATGAGATTATCAATCTTATATTGAAACATTATTAACCTCAAATGTGGTAAAATTACATATTTGGGCCAATTATCTCATGCTCAACATATAATGATTTCATCATTAAATTTATCATGTACTTTCTAGGTTTTGAAAGTCAATGTGTGACATACCTTATATCCACATCATGAATTATCTCATAATAGTATGATCATAGACCACTGATCTATTTAACCACATTACTTATACTACTATGTATCTTGTATCATCAATTAACATAGCAATTTTAGCTTATCACGTTAAAAGGTATTGTGGATACTCCTAGCCATTACCATACTATCCCATTACAAACTTGACCTCAAAGCACAACATGATTCATATTTTCCTTGTATACTTTAAAAGATAAGTTGTGATTCAACTTATGAGAAGATTCATCCATAAAAATAGGATTTAAACTCATCAAAATTTTAGATTTGTCACCATACAATATCTTTGCAAACCTACTCTTGGTATTTAAACACCACTTTACTACCACTTTACAAACCTAAAATCATGCACAACCTGATTTAACTTATGAGAAATGTTTCTCATTGGAACCAAATTTCCAATGATTTGTGATATTCCTAAGCATTATCATAACTAGTCAGTAAAGACATAATTTCCCTCAAGTCATTAAACCAACAAACCAACAGGGATGAGATCTACTTCTTAAAAGTATATCTCTTTGACATCACAATGCTTACTGTGTCCTCACTTATCATTCTTACTATATAAATTTCACCTTCACACAAAAAGAAATGAAACATCTATGACCATGATTCATTGACTAGATTTAAGGATGCAGTTTCGCATTAGTTAATCATTACATGAAGTATATGTATGGACATCAACCCTTGGAACTGATCTGGTTTGATACACAACATGGTGCACATAAATATAGGTTATTCTCCATCCTATGACATGAGCCACCTTAAACATAAGTTGCTATATCTCCACTACATGATGTTGACATGTACAATGAATGAGTCCCTCAACATAGTTCAATTGCTAAAAACCAGGCTAGAGTCCTACATACAAATTTATTCATTTACTTGGACTTTAGAATTTTCATCTAGATAAGCATTTATGTTCATGAAACATGGTGTAGATGCATGCTACACTGATTTGAACTTAAAGTTTAGATATGTACAAGAACATATACATTTAATCAAACATTCATATTCATTTACTTTGGATGTCAATTAACTTAACATTTTCCATAATATACTTACACTCCTACTGCATAAGAAAGAAAAATATATTTTTTTTAACTTAAATTGACTACTACCTCATTACTTTCATAATCCTTCACACACCTTAAATTTTCATAAACAAATTTATCAAGATATTCCTTCAAAACATAACATTACATCATTTCTTCCTAGGTTAGCCTCCCCAGGTATTAAAAATTAGTCCATGATGTACTTATGAACGTCAAAGCTTAAAATCTCATTTGATTAGAAACCCTTAGGGTAAGACATCATTGATTACTATACTTACACCAATACCCTTACTTTTTAAGAAATATATATTACTTTCCTTTTCATGAATTGCTTAATTCTCAACATTCCTCAACAATTTCTAGGTAACCCAAAGCATGTATTACTAGATGAACACATATACTATGAAGCCATATTATTGCAACTTTGGGGTATCCTAACCCATATTCTATTACTGTAAGCCCATTATTCTATTCGTTATACCAAAAAATCTACTATAAATCATGATTTGTGAACATCTATGTAGTTATAGTACCATCAAGTTCAAATGACCACATATATTGGTTCCTAGTATTAACTTGTTATGCCATCTCTTGACACATACTCATGAATGTACATATCTAGAGATGATAGATCATATTTAACCCATCCCCAACATCTATTAGTACAAGTGTCCCATACCACAAGCACTAGGAGGAAGTGCATTAGTATAATAAGATTATGTGTCTCATGATATATCATCTAAGGTTTTCAATTAATTTACATCACATACCACAAACTATTGAGAAAGAAAGTGGACATGCTATGAGATATGAATTCATTACTCAAAACGCATAACAATAGACAATTAAACCTAAAGTCACTTATCCCTCTTTGGCTTTTGCATTCAATATGTAGCAACTTTGATTTTTGAAAAATGAAATCCTAATTAGAAATCTTGTTTTCATTCCTTCCTTTAATAGAGTTTGCGAGTTAAAAACATTGAGTAAACTCAAGCACTTTATGCTATAATAATTATAAGAAAATATATTCTTAATTTGTTTGATCATAACCAAAGTGCTCGAGAGAAATGCTACAATTATCATAAAATGTGGATCCAAACTCATTCCTCAAAAAACATAAATCAATAGTTGTAGATTAATGATAGCCATGTATCAAGGGTGAGGTGTCTTTACCTAAACAAATAGATCTATTCCTCATCAAGTCATTAATTTTTCCATCATCATCAATTATAACTTATTAGATATTTGATCTTACTTGATCTGTATTTTATTACCTTATTAGAAAGGTATATCGTTAGTCCTGTGTATAACATCTCCATGATCTAGGATATTCTATATCCACTAACTCCCAAGATTTATGAATTTAGGGATTATGTTAACACACCTCTATCTTAGTAAGAATCTTATCATACAACTCGGTCTGACTTTCCTAACTCTTAGGACTCATCTAAGAGGTGAAGATTTAAAAATGTGAGAATCTTTCCTAGTGGGCATCTATGTTATTGATCTTAACCATGAAGAGGTATGTGCTTTTAATTGATTTGATCATAACATGAATCTTAATGTGGTAAAACTTAATAAGATGTGCATCTATAAATACCTCTTGAAAAATTAAGGTTCTCACATGACAACACATCTAACATAAAATTTCAATGTATTTAAGCAAGTAAATCTAAATGATGTAGAGTATTGAAACCCAAGGCATGGACCACTTATGTAGTCCAGTAGGAACAGTCGCTCCTCGATTCCTGATCTCAAAACTTTAGTCTTCCTATAATTATAAGCCAAAACCCTAGTCATTATTTCATAACCCTTAATTAGGTTAAATCTTGAAATTCAAGAAAGAAGAGTTAGAATCATGACTCCTAACCTAGCCCAATCTATATATATTGAAAAATTATTTAAAAATCATAGATTATTTGACCCCATATGAGTTACCAGTAAAAATATTTTAAATTTCTAAAACTGACCAATTAGGATATAGATAAACTAAATTAGCATATTTTGAGGTTCAAATAAAATGAAAAATAGAAGTATTGGAAGGCCCTTTTATTAATTATGGGACTTTAGCATGCCAGGGGGTGATTTCATTAAATATAGATCTTATTCCTAGGCATGATTGTTGATTTGATAAACATCAAAACCCCAAAATACCCTAGGTTGTGTAACACATTTATTAAAAAAGTGGGGGCAAGTTCAGCCTCACGCAAGGATCCTTCCCTGGCAATGAAGTTGAGCTATTACTTGGAGCATAGGGGCTCATCTCAAATCTTGAAATCAGGGATGGTTCCATAGAAAAATTAACTGTCCTGATTTGTGATCCCTTGGAGAACTCAGTGAGCCATGGGTAAGGCTCTCTAGGGAACCAAAATCCTAGTCTATTCTATTGTAGGTGCTAGGATAGAACATCTATGCACAAGACAAGTAATGAGGTTTGAGCAACCATACTCAAAATTTGATAATTCTAGAGGATAGAGGATGATTAGATAAAGGTGTACAACACTATAATAGAGGGACAAAACCTCTGGAACATCTTGGTGAGCGTTGCCATCTCTGGCCATGGGCTAGTACTTGGGGATGAGAAGTAACCCCATCACACCGACCAAAATTGCAAGAAAAAGACATAAAGGAGTGACGTGTATTTTACTACGCGCTTAAACGCAAGTATACGCGTCGAGTAATATAGGCCTTGTGAGGCCCGAGTCGAACTCAGGGATACGTGAATTATTGGAGACTTCTACTAACTAATCGCAATCAGCTAGACTGATCTACAAAGTAGGGTTTTGTTGTTCAAATTGAAAGAAAATAAAAATCAAACAAAGAAAACAATCGATTAAAGGTGAATTTAATCAATTAAAAGGGATATCTTTAGGATGGCGGTTTCACCGCGGGTCAACATTGTATTAGATTTCATATAATTCCTCACACTTCTCTCTCTATCCGGGTAGTGGCCTGAAATGAGAATTACCCACTGTCGTGGTGTAATCCACTACTTAGATTTAGGTTGATTCCATCGTCATAGTAATCATTCCCCTAAACTAAGCGCATTAAGATCGGTCCCTCAGTTCCCACCATTAATCTTACAACTCCTTTGTCAAGGGTTTTATTAACTAATATAGAATTCGTCTCTTTTCAACCGTTAATCCTTCTGTCGAAGTGATTAAGGGCATTAATTTATTATTATGGTGATCAAGCATAACAATAGCAATAGAGAAAACGAATTTATACCACGGATATGAGAAAAAAAATATGAATTATCAATCTAAAATCATCATACAATGTATCCCCGGGCTACTCCCGGTCCTAAAGATTGAGGGTTTTAGCCTCTCATGTTCATCTTACACGAATACATGGTAGAAATTGGGGAATTCATAAGAAAAACGTGAACTAGATGGGAAAAACCCCTGAACGAAGAAGAACCGGTGGATCCTTGGCGTAGAACACAAACTTTCCCCGCCTGTCGGTGGTGGAAATTGTCTTCGGCAGCGTTCGAATCAACCGGGATGAGCTTCTCGGCCTCCGTTCTCCTTTCTCTCCTCCTCGGCACTCGTGCAATCCAAAAATGAGATGATCCTCACGTCTCGGCGGCCGTCATTAGGTATAAGTCCCTAATTAGGTCGTCAAATAACAACAGCCGTCCGATCGAGATCAAAACAGATCCAACGCATATCTGCCGGAGTCGATACCATCGACGCGGGTCGATGGTATCGACCCAGCGGATTAGCGGCAGCTTTCCTTTCTTTTATTCTGAGCGCCTGTGGTGATCTCGATACCATCGACTTGCGTGTCGATGGTATCGACTCCTTTAGCGTCGGTTGTTGTCGTTTAGCGACGCTGTAGCTCTCCTTGAGTCGATGGCATCGACTTGCGTCGATGGTATCGACTTCATCCTCGCCAGCAGCCTGGAGACATCTCGATGCCATCGACTTGGGTGTCGATAGTATCGACTATGTATTGCTCTTCTCGGCTGACAACCTGTGGCTTGGTCGATGGTATCGACATCCGTCGATGGTATCGACGGATGTAGATACTTGTTTTTCCTGAAATTGCACAACAAGACCAAATAAATCCACACGATTTATGATAAGATGATCAATAATGCTTAAAATAATGAAATAAAGGGGATTTGATATAAAATGATGGCAGAGACCAAATAAAGTGAATTATGCAATAATATCCATGAAAATGAGTAATTAAGGCACAAAACACATATGAAATCGGTCTCTAAATGCGACTCAAAATCATCGCATCAAACTCCCCTAAGCTTAAACATTGCTCGCCCTCGAGCAACTAATCCTTAGAATAAGATTGCAGATGTCAACTAAAAATCAACACAGCACCCCACATTCCACATGACTCCCACTGAACGTTCTCAAACCGGCCTTTCCTAATCACAGAACAGTAATTACCCTGCAGGCGACAATAATCATCAATAAAAGAAATTATCCTTCAAACCGATGAACACTATCACATAAGGCAGTTAACATAATAAAATTTTCCGATTCAGCATTAGTGCATCTTGTGATCGCCTACACTACGTTGCTCGCCTTAACTACCATCTACATGGAAGTAGTTCTCCTGATAAACATGAGTGAGGAGAAAATCACGGTGGCCTACCAATCCGAGCAACGGGTGGATGGAATGGGTGGTTCATGGAATAATTTAGAAGTATTACCCAGTTTCAAAATGCATATAACAAAATGCCCTAAATGATACAAATGCACATTAAGAATGCCCTACTGCCTAAAAGTGGGTGGAATGATGCATGCACTAACCTTCTTCCTCACAATGAGATAGAAATCTACTCAAGCCACATCATGTACTCAATTCCCCTTTATTATACAAGTGATATCATTCCTTTCTCCCTCTTATTCCTTTTCTTTCTTTTTCTAACATTTATATTTTTTTTTCCAGAATTTTTTCTTCTGTTTTTTTTTCTTTGCCCATATATCCATAATTGCTTAGAGATACATGTATAAGGCCATTTTCTTTCCAATTGGAGATCTTTGCTTTATTTCGAGGGTATGGAACAAATTAGATCACCTATTTAGGAAAACTGAGATACATGGTGTGCTTATGCATGAAAATCATGAAATTGTGAGTGCAACTACATGACATGCACCTAAGGGTAATGTGCATGTATCACTATATATTTTTTTCATTATTCTATGCAAAAACATGAAAATAATAATGCAAAACCTATCTACATGCCATGCACGCAAAAGAAATTGAAACTGCACTTTACTTCCAATTCTTGGGTGGATTATAGGAAATGGGGTGGAATGATCACAAGATTACGTGACTGAACCTTAAAAGAAAATTATGTGTCCCTCCTTATTTACATGTGTAGTAGTTTAAAGGATTCTTTATCTTACATCTGATTAAGGTCTCATTACCATTTGATTAGGTTAGGCTCAAACAACCGTTACTATCCACTTTTCATGAGTCAATGCGGGTGTGGGTATGACATATTACTTCAAAGTTGACATAATCAATCATTTTCATAGAACAAGTTCCCCAAGGACAACCAAGTAAAGCTATCCAAATGACACAGAAAAATTTTAAATTCCCTTAATTTCCCCATGAAAACAGCAAGATGACAATTTTTAAGACATCCACGATTACACTAGATAGATGTGGATCCTAAATAAAAAAAAATTTAAAATTGCAAAAACAAACAACAAAACAGAAACTAAAAACAACTAAAGAAAAGATAAAAGATAGAGCTGTTCCAGCCACCCCCCTAAGCTTGAATCCGACTATGGCCTCATAGTCAAAAACCAACTTAAGGGTGGAACAGTGATACCCGATCAGTCTGATGGTGGTGGAGGTGGGTCGTGGGATCCGGATTTGCTCGGGATGATGTGACTGCATTTTTCCAATAACCCCATCTTGAATAACTGACACGGACACTGTTGTGTGCCCGTCGATACCATCGACGGAAGTCGATGGTATCGACTCGTTGATTAGGGCAACTGCCTCGCGAGTCCGGCCGCCGCCTTTTTCACTTGAAAATGTCGATACCATCGACACACCCGTCGATGGTATCGACTCCACTGAGTCAATTTCTTCTGAAAATCTCCAGAGATCTCGATGGTATCGACTGGCATGTCGATACCATCGACCTTTATTGTGCAACCTGCCTGTAGGTATGTCGATACCATCGACGTACACGTCGATGGTATCGACTCAGTGCGATTTCTGCTGGTGTCAACCTGAACCCATGTCGATACCATCGACCAGTGTGTCGATGGTATCGACCCTGCCTATGCCTGCACATTGAACAAAAAGGATCAAGGTATCTTCTTTACACTAAAATTTAAACGAAATAAAGGCAATCTACAACTATATCTAAACTATCCTAATGTACCAATGGTTGGGTTGCCTCCCAACAAGCGCCCTTGTTTAACGTCTTAGGCTAGACGGTGTGACAATCATCATCTTTTCACCTTGGGAACTGGGCTTAGAGGATCATTCGGTAATTTGAATTCAACACGATCTCCTCCAATGCCCAAAGACAGAGTACCTCTCCCTAAAGCAGTCACGACATCTGCCGTTGCTTGAAACGGTCTTCCTAGAAGAATTTCACAGCTTTGGAGTGGTGGCATATCCATGACGACAAAATCCACCGGAAATATGAATCTATCCACTTTGACTAGAACATCTTCACATACTCCATAGGGTCTCACTGTAGACCCATCCGCCAATTCAATTGTTGCAGCCAACTTCTTTATCTCTTTTAACCCCAGCTTTTGAAATGTTGCCAAAGGCATGAGATTTATGCTAGCGCCAGAATCACATTGCGCTTTAGGGAAATGTTGACCACCTATTGAGCACGGTATGTAAAAACCTCCTGGGTCCTTTCTCTTCTTTGGTGAACTCCCTTGGATCATAGAGCTCACCGTCTCATTCATCCAATAAATTTCATCATCATTTATCCGCCTCTTCTTGTTGATGATCTCTTTAATGAACCTCCCATAAGCGGGCACTTTCTCAATCATCTCCACCAATGGAATATTGATGTGGAGTTTCCGGAATATCTCCAAGAATTTCTTATAGTGTCGATGCTCCTTCTTCGGCTTTGGATTGTCCCGATTTGACACATCTGCCGCATTGACACGCTTGTGAGGAGGCACATATGAGTCTTTCGGAGGTACCTCCCCTAAGCTTGCTTCACTCACTATCTCGGACGTGGGCTTTGGCAAGTCATCCTCATTAGTAGCAGCTTGTTGTGGTTCCTCTTCCACCTTCTTTGTCTCTGCATGTGCACAAACTTGCACTTCTTCTTTTTGCCCAGGTGGAGATACAGTATTCACAACTCTATCAGATTTTCTGAAGAAAGGGTTTCCACCCGGCAGTCCATAGTACGTGCGTGGAAATGGTATTGCCGGTGTTGCATTCACATTGAACGTCATTCTCCTTTCCTCTGCAACTTCTTGCACCTGAGATTCTTCTTCATTACTCACCACAGAAATGTATTTGACCTGATGGTGCGCTTGAACCACATCCGCGTTCTCGGCTGGTTTCTGTTGATTGGCGTGCTTGATAGCCGCCACCTCACTTGAAATCTGTGCCACGGTGGTCTCCAATGCCCGCATTTTCGCTCCATGGCTTTGCAGCGTCTGCCCAAATTTGGTTAGAATATCACCTTGAGATTGCAGTTGTTTTCCAAACATGGCCATCATCTCTTGATTTTGCTGGACCATTTGGCTTAGCAATTCAGTATTTTTATCTTCAGCTCTCGGTTGTGGCTTTGCATCCGAATCTTGTAGAAAGTTATTCGGATCCTTCCAAGAAAACTTTTTATCCTTTCTCCATGAATAGTCATTGTTTCTATAGCCCTGTTGTTGCATGAATTTCACTTGGGCCTCCCCATCATCGGATGCATCCTCCTTAGTTAACACCTTCTTGGCTAGAAGATCTAACTTATCATTCAGCTCCCTCACTATTCTGGATTCACCGGTAGCTTTGACATGTTCCACGACACCTCTGTCACCCCATGACTGTTTCCTAGCCATGTTCTTCAATATTTCCCAACATCTGGTATCCGTGTTATTTAGAAAGAAACCAGATCCGGCTGAATCAAGATTACTTCTATCATGCTCGGAGAGAGCAAAGTAGAAGATCTTCACTTGGGTCTCCTTGTCCAATCCATGGTGTGGACATCTCCTCAACATGACCTGGAATCGCTCCCAAGTCTCAGAATAAGTTTCACCCGCCTGTTGGGTGAAATTATGAATCTTCCTAATCATATCATTGGTCTTCTCAGGAGGGAAGAACCTCTCGAAGAAAACCTCTACCATGTGATCCCATGATTCTACAAACTCGTCGTCGAGGTTGTGGAGCCACTCTCTTGCTACTCCCGCCAAGGAACTGGGGAATAACTTGAGGTAAAGCACATCCTGTGGAAATTGATCAATCTTCACCATATCGCAATTTTCAACAAACTGACTAATGTGTGCCACTGGATCTTCATTTTTCAGTCCGTGAAATGCATTGGATTTGACCAAGTTAATCAGTGCTGGGTCGATCTTGTATGTAGGTATGTTTAGCCCCTGTTTCTTTATAGGCCCTTTTGATGCAGAGGAAGAAGACGCCTTGATCTTCTCCCATATTGTCTGTGCTTCAGCCATTACTTCTTCTTGTTCTGGCTCAGATTCAGAATGTATATCCCTGTGGTGTTCCTCCTCGTAGTAGTCCTCGTCCTCTGGTCCCGCAGATGGAACCTCAGGTGTGCGATTCGAGTAGTATCGACTACGTGTGTGCACCATGCAAAGTACCTGAATTATGGAAATAGGGGTTCAGTACAATGCTTTGAACGAGTCAACACAATTATAGAGAAATAAAGGAATTTTTGAAATTGTTTTAAAATAAATAAAAAAAAATTGTGGCCTAGAGTGGCCGCTCTTAGCACTCAAAGTGCCAATAATTCGCCGTATCCCCGGCAACGGCGCCAAAAACTTGACGTGTATTTTACTACGCGCTTAAACGCAAGTATACGCGTCGAGTAATATAGGCCTTGTGAGGCCCGAGTCGAACTCAGGGATACGTGAATTATTGGAGACTTCTACTAACTAATCGCAATCAGCTAGACCGATCTACAAAGTAGGGTTTTGTTGTTCAAATTGAAAGAAAATAAAAATTAAACAAAGAAAACAATCGATTAAAGGTGAATTTAATCAATTAAAAGGGATATCTTTAGGATGGCGGTTTCACCGCGGGTCAACATTGTATTAGATTTCATATAATTCCTCACACTTCTCTCTCTATCCGGGTAGTGGCCTGAAATGAGAATTACCCACTGTCGTGGTGTAATCCACTACTTAGATTTAGGTTGATTCCATCGTCATAGTAATCATTCCCCTAAACTAAGCGCATTAAGATCGGTCCCTCAGTTCCCACCATTAATCTTACAACTCCTTTGTCAAGGGTTTTATTAACTAATGTAGAATTTGTCTCTTTTCAACCGTTAATCCTTCTGTCGAAGTGATTAAGGGCATTAATTTATTATTATGGTGATCAAGCATAACAATAGCAATAGAGAAAACGAATTTATACCATGGATATGAGAAAAAAAATATGAATTATCAATCTAAAATCATCATACAATGTATCCCCGGGCTACTCCCGGTCCTAAAGATTGAGGGTTTTAGCCTCTCATGTTCATCTTACACGAATACATGGTAGAAATTGGGGAATTCATAAGAAAAACGTGAACTAGATGGGAAAAACCCCTGAACGAAGAAGAACCGGTGGATCCTTGGCGTAGAACACAAACTTTCCCCGCCTGTCGGTGGTGGAAATTGTCTTCGGCAGCGTCCGAATCAACCGGGATGAGCTTCTCGGCCTCCGTTCTCCTTTCTCTCCTCCTCGGCACTCGTGCAATCCAAAAATGAGATGATCCTCACGTCTCGGCGGCCGTCATTAGGTATAAGTCCCTAATTAGGTCGTCAAATAACAACAGCCGTCCGATCGAGATCAAAACAGATCCAACGCATATCTGCCGGCGTCGATACCATCGACGCGGGTCCATGGTATCAACCCAGCGGATTAGCGGCAGCTTTCCTTTCTTTTATTCTGAGCGCCTGTGGTGATCTCGATACCATCGACTTGTGTGTCGATGGTATCGACTCCTTTAGCGTCGGTTGTTGTCGTTTAGCGACGTTGTAGCTCTCCTTGAGTCGATGGCATCGACTTGCGTCGATGGTATCGACTTCATCCTCGCCAGCAGCCTGGAGACATCTCGATGCCATCGACTTGGGTGTCGATAGTATCGACTCTGTATTGCTCTTCTCGGCTGACAACCTGTGGCTTGGTCGATGGTATCGACATCCGTCGATGGTATCGACGGATGTAGATACTTGTTTTTCCTGAAATTGCACAACAAGACCAAATAAATCCACACGATTTATGATAAGATGATCAATAATGCTTAAAATAATGAAATAAAGGGGATTTGATATAAAATGATGGCAGAGACCAAATAAGTGAATTATGCAATAATATCCATGAAAATGAGTAATTAAGGCACAAAACACATATGAAATCGGTCTCTAAATGCGACTCAAAATCATCGCATCAAGGAGTGACGAAAAACTCACCATAAGCTAATTTGAAGATGGTCAGAGGAGGAGCTTGGGTGATGTCACCATCGTAGAAAAAGAGGATCCCATATGTGATGTCTCCTTTTGATGTTTTAACCAAAATTGTGTGTTGAGGAGGCTCGCCTAGAAGATGTTAAAGATTTCTAAGTGTAAAGAGGGATGGGGAATGACTACTGGACATGAGGGGAACTCACTATAGAAACTTGCAGAGGAAGGTGAGGGTTGGAAAGAAGGCATTTTGTAAAGAGAAAGACTTAGGGTTTTATATTAGGTATTTGTAGTTCTAGGAAGGTGTCCGAGATACATATTAATCATTATCCCAATCTGATGGGGACTGGAGACAAAGGGAAATGCAGAAATATGGAGGTATTTTGAAGTCACAATCCAGAGGTTGAAGACAACCTCTAGGTGGCCTCGATCAAGTGTTCCTCTTGTAAGCTTCATTTGATGATCGAGAGCTCGTCCACATACAAAACAATAGTGTGGCCTTTAATTCAACCCAAAAACATAGGTGTGACGACCAAAATACATCAAAATTTAGGTGAAATTCACACATAAACAAATAATGAATGACATTCAAATTAAGAACCAAATGAAATTGCCACCAATGAAACATATATCAGGGTTATGCAAGTCCTAACAATATGGAAAACTCAAAAAATATAGTGAGGGGTCAAACAAGGTCAAAATGATCAAGCATAGCTTACAATTAGTGCAAATCTTTATTGTGGTCATAGATCCCCATATTTCTCAACAGAATCCCCTAATTAGGTTTAAGCTTGCATAATTCCTAATAAATCATAGGAATAAAATTATCTTGCCACAACTGGCCATGAATCATATACCATCATTATATTTAACTTGAAATTCATTTCATCACTTATTATACCCTTAAAAGGCATAAATAGCCCATTAGGCATTCTGATCTAATAAAGTGTGAAATTGCTCACAAATGAAAGTACTTACCTATAAAATTGAGGATGTGGCACTAGGAAAATTCCTAAAGTCACATCCAGAAATTCTATGACAATTGAGATAGGTTGAGTTTTGGTTCCATCAAGTTCTTATTTGGATGTAGTTAGACCAAGGGTGATATTATTTCCCTAGTTAATCTTTGGCTCATTAAATTCTTCAAGTACCATCCATTCCTTTTATGCCAAATTGGATGGGTTAGGTTTTGGTTACGATCAAGTTTGTGTTTGGATGTAGTTGGACCAAGAATGAGATTATTCCTTTGGAATCTTTGTCCCAAGAAATTTGTCAGGTTTTGTCTGGTCCTTTTATTCCATACAATATAGATAAAGTTTCTATTTCTATCAAATTCGTGTTTGTTTGTAGTTACACTAGGGATAAGATTACATTCTTCGTTAATCATTGGCTAATGAAATGTTTTTGGGACCCGTCCAATCCTTTATGCCAATTGGGATAGATTAATTTTGGTTTCCATCAAGTTTGTGTTTGGATGTAGTTAAATTAGTAATAGTATAATTCCCTCCATTACTCTTTAAATCAGGATAATCCCTACATCTTGTCCATTCTTTCATTCTAAGTGGTATGAATTTAGTTTTTCTTTCCATCATGTTTTTGTTTGGAGAGTATTTGGACCAAGAATGAAATTACACCATCCATTAATCTTTTTGGGAGCTGAATTTCAAAATTAATACAACCCCTTTTCTGTCGGGGTTTTGGATTCAATATGATTGACATGGATAATGCAAAAATATAAGAATAATTGATATACAGATGCATTTCATGATGCATCACATTGATATCAATTTACCTTTACTCTAATTGCATTAGATCAAACCATGTTGATCAACTGTTATGTACAATGCTACAATTTTTTGGTTTGACTTATGCTATTTGATTCACATTGGCCCAAATGTGATTTAGGGTTGTAGGATGTCTTCTTGGTTTGATGTTTTCTTTGTTCATGATTATTTCAACTACCACTTTTTGGATTGTAAGTTGAGTTTGTGGTCTAGATGGAAACATGAACTATATAAGGGGTTTTCACATGTTTCTATCATTGTTTGGTTTTTGTTATATTCACTCTAAAGTTTCATTTTAGTTACTTCCAAAACCTAGTTTTAACGTCTTCACATTCAATATATAGTTGTCATTACATCTCATTGAAACACGGGATGTGGTTTTATATTGATTAAATTTAGTTTATATTCTCCAACATTATCACATGTGATGTATTTATTTTGTGCCTTAATATTATTATTATTATTATTATTATTATTATTATTATTATTATTATATATATATATATATATATGTATGTATGTATATATATACATATACACACACACACACACATATATATACATATATATACATATATATATATACATATATATATACATACATATATGTATATATATATATGAACTTTTCATTAGACTTATTTATCTGATTCATTTTCTACATTGTATAAGAAGTATGTATTACACCTAGTTTCCTTCATGACTCATTTGTAATTTTCAATATCGAAACATTATTTACCAAATTATATGAATATATGTTTGGTCACATTAGGTAAGATGATCTTTCAATTGCAAGACCACGTGTGTTATCTTTAGGGTTTCTTACGACCTTCCCCATATGAAAAAATAATTTTCTTGGTTTGATTCTTGATATATGGTTTGTTTTAACTAACTTCATATGTAGACATTTCAGATTGACTTTATTTTGTACACATTGAGTAAGACCTGGCTACAACGTGATTACATGTTGTCAACATCAGTTAGGTTATTTAAAATTAGATCTTTTAGGTCATTTTGATTAATATGTATTGTTGGTTAAAGTGTATACCATATGTACTCAAGCAAGATGATTCTTTCCTACACTATTTATATTTATATGTATCATGTTTGGTTTAATTTTGGACACATGGTTTCATTTCATTTTATCTCATCGTGTAGATCCTTCATATTGATTTGGTTTTGTACATATTGGGTACAACCTGGCTACAATATGACTTATTGTTACGACCCCACCTCCCGATAACCCCCAATTAAGGGAAACCGAGAGGTCGAAGCCGCACACATAATTTTCGGATCAAGGTTCAGCAATTAATTGATAACAATTAATAAATTCTACTAGACTAAACTGAAAAGTTGTAAGAAAATAAACTTTGCATGCCTTTTGAAATTTTGGATTTCTAACTTTTATCCACTTAATGATTCTACGATAACTAATCCTCCTTGTATTTTTCTTCATGTATTTCACAATGTGACGATTTACTGTTTGTCCTTTTGGCTTGTACCTAAAACGCCGACAAACAAAACGTCGGTCAGCCGAAGCTGGTATGTGGGGGAAACAATAATCATGCAATTATCTATAACAATGTATTGCATTCAATTATCATTTAAAAAACAAGTTTACATTTTAAGTATAACTACGCGATCCATGGATACCCTATCCCCTGCGCTGTCCCTACAGTGGACCTGGATACTACCTCCCTTGTGGTAGATTCCCATTTTACCCCTCATGACTTCACCTAATAGGTGAATCAATTTCTAAGGCTGAGTCACATGGCACTACCCATAGGTAGCCCACTCCTTAACTCATGGTATGCTAAGAGTCTCATGGAACTACTCATGTGTAGCCCAATTTCTAACTCATGATACCCTAGACCTTGCTCTAGGTTATCCTTAGCCTTTGCATAGCCACAGGGGTGGACTCGGATCTAGCTAGTTATACACGTATTCTCATAGTGATAGTCATAGTCACTTTATAGTTTCATGAATTAAAACATCCAACAGTTATTTCATGCATTGAGGAAAACGTCGATACAAACCTCGGAAAACTAATCGGTATAGCCATAAGTGTAACCACATACCTGATTTGATGAGTCATGCAGATTATTGAACATATACTTCATGTATATACAATCAAGCCAATCAACAGATCCAAGCAAGTAATTCAATCATCACATAATCCCTGAAAAGTATATGTACTCTATTCATTACACACTTTATCAAGAATCTACTTTATTGACTTGGATTCTCTTTCTAGGGTTTCTAATCCGCATTAAGGTTTCATTAATATTCTTTAGGGTTTCTTAGATCAATTTCTCAAACTTATCTCTTTTAGGTTAGCAAACCCTAAAAGTACTCCTTTCCATTTATATAAACCCTAATTGCTCGAACTATTCATTTAAACACCCAAATTGACTTAGGATCATCATATCCCTATTTATTTATGGATTTGAACAATTAAAACATTTAAAAGACATATTTACCTAAATTAGGGTTTTCAAGCTCATTAATGTATAACCATGTACAAAACCCTAAATTAAGCCAATTATATAAAAAGATCATCTTTTTAGATCCTATTTTCACTTTTATTTACAATAGGTTAATATCATCTTGAATTATCCATTGATCAACATTAAATCTATCTATCATCAAATCTAAGGGTCTTTCCTTAATTAAAACATCAAAGATGATAACTTTATGTCTTTGCACATTTCGAGCATATTTAGGTATATAAACTCTAAATTAAACTAATTACGTGCAAGGATCATCATTTTTTTAACATAATGTATCTTCTTGCATTTAACATGTTAATATCAACTCTAATGATCCATTAAACCCTATTAAACACATTAATCATATCAACATAGGGTTTCTTAATCTTTAATTCATTAAAGATGATGATTTGCACTATATTTCGAACTATGATCAGATTCAGGCTATAAAACTATTTTATTGGATTCCTTGTGTTCTTCTGATCAAAATTCATATATAAACTTTTGTCATCCAAGCTATGAATCATTAGATATGATTTTTATATGAATTACCTATTTGGACCAATGGCATGTTGCCACGTCATCAATTCCATGCAACACTTGCGATTTGGAAACATAAATAGATGACGATTCTGCCCCCGCTTAAGTTCCTGGTCTTCACACCCGCGGAGGGTATAACTGACAAAAGCCAGCGGGTTGCCTTCAACCTCGCGATGCATGAACTGGCCACCGTCAGCAGCCCTAGGCGCGATCTGTGCGGCTCGCCCTCTCCTTCTGGGACCCTGCAAGCAGCTGCCGCACCTTGCCCTAGCCCCGCAGGCTTCAGCTGTACCTGGGGCGCCGCCCAGTGCACGGCCAAAGTGGCTAGGTCAAGAGCAAACTACCCCCGACCTGCAGCAGGTGAAGCAGCTGTTCGGCGGCTGCGGTGCTTTGGTTGAAGTGCGGACATGATCGCAATGCAGCTCAAGGGCTCCGTGGAGCATCCAGAGGTCGATTCCATCCACTATGGTCGTCTCATGACTACCCGATCCCATTGCTCATCTTGGCTAGGGTTTACGGTCAAAACAAGAAGAAGAAGAGGAAGAGAGGGGTGTACGCGGGATCTCTCCCTACTCGACTCTGCCCAAAGCTCTTTCTCCTTTTATAGAGGGTGAAACAAAGTCTTAAGATGGCTATTCTCGATTTGCCAAGTCCCTTTCCTATTAGGGAGTTTATATTCCTTCATGAAAAAGCAACTTTTCTCTCTCTCTTCTTTGGATATCCCCTATTATATGGATATTCAAAATTCCTCATTAATTTCTTTGTGCTTGCCCTTTTTATTCATTGGCCACGAATTTTCATTCTCTCTTAATAGTAATAACTTCCTTTTTAGTAATACCACAAAATTCCTTAATAATGAATCACATTATCCTCTTAGTTTGCCTTTTTAGTATTTTCTCTTTCTTTCCTCTTTATGTGGATTTCTTGGATCCCAAGATAATCCATTATTCCTAAATTCTCTTTATTGGATACTTATTATCCTTCTAGATGCATCATTATGCATTATTTCACATTATCTTGTTTATTTCTCATTTAATTATTTCTTTTTGAGGATTTCTTTTTATTCCTCTCTTATTTTCCTCATTGACATTCCTTTTAATATTAGCAACCTTATGGGTACGAAAATTCCCCAAGAAATCTCATTTATGCCTCTTTCCACTCATTTTCCACATTTTATCATCATTTTCAATTTATTTCTTAATAAAGAAATACTTAATTAAAATTTTCTTTTCTTATCGCTCTCTTTTTGAAACCTTGGACTCCTTGGTACCCAAGGAACCCAAGAGGCACGAAATCCTCTTTGGATTTGCCTTCTAGAGGTTTCTACATATTTCTTTTCTTAAAAATTCAATTATCCATTTACTAATTGAATTTCATTATTATGTGGACCCAATAGCCAATAAAGCCCACAACACAAACATCAAGGCTATTGTAAACAAAATCCATTTCGTTGAAGCAAATTATTTCATTATTTGTTCAAATATCTTTAGTATGAGAAATTTCATTTCTCACCAAATGAACTCAAAATCGGGGTTGTAACATCCTTCCCCTCTTATAGGAATTTTGTCCTCAAAATTCTACCAAACAAAGAAACAATTCAGGATAAGACTTTTCCATGTCCATCATTGGCACCTATGTGGCTTTACCGTACTCATGGCACATTCAAATAACCTTTATTATCACATATTCTTTTCTCTGAGTCCTTTCATCCTGGCGTCTATAAACTACACAGGTGACTCAGGCCATTTCAGCCTCCCTTAGGGCTCACTAGGTTCATTGCTTAGCACATGGTCGGGGTACCTCACATAGTGCTCTAAATTGGACACATGAAAAACATTTCCCATTACTCTATCCTGAGGGGTAGGGTCAAACCCAACCTTCTCCACCCATCCATCTCTAATGGACCCATGTATCGGGGACTCAGCTCTCTTAGTTATAACTTAGAGGGGTCGGATTTTCATGTCACACTTTCTCCCACAGTAACTTGTATGTCAGTCTACTTTGCATCTGCTCACGACTCTCATCGTTTCTAGACTCCTTTCAGCCCTTGCACAATCAAAGTGACTTCATCTATACGCACTGGGGTCCCTTTTTCTAACCATCATGTGGCCCTTTTCTAACCATCATGTGGCCCTTTTCACCAACATCACCTTACTGAAGTGGTGACCGACACAACCTCCCTTACATAGCTCCGTATAAAACCTGATATTGGCTATGGTGGTCATATTTGCATCTTTCTTAGGACAAAATTGTCCCTAACTATCACCCTGAACGAGCACATATGCTCTCATTAGACCCCTTTTAGTTCGGATCATACTAACCATTATTTAGGGGTGATCATTGAGTTCTTCATACACCTACTTCCATATTTATGGAAGTGAACCTTTAGGTCAAACTCAAGAACCTTTGAACTCGCTTCATGGTGTAGTTGAACCATCTTTCTCATGGGTGGTTCAACTAGATCTGTCCCTTAATAGAACTCTTTCTTTCTCATGTTATCTAGGTAAGGCGACCTACCATAACCCATATTGCATCTCGACCTTCCTTGGTCTAGGGAAGACCTATCACCACATCCATAGTGATGAACTCCCATTCCCTTTCAGGGACTCTTTTGTCCTCTATATCGATACACTGGGTTACTGGGGTTCGTCCTTTACCTCCTGGCTTACATGGCCATAAACCACATGCAACTTCATCTTAAGCATTCAAAGTGCTATTGCCATTTTCCATGGTGTATGGTGATCTTCAACCATGATTTCCTGTATGTCATGATTATTTCAAGATCAAATCCTCTGAAACCCTAAACCACTCTAGTCGGGGTTTCGTCACCTTCTCTTCCAAAGAAGTGCACTTGAGGTTCTTCCACCATCCTTTCATCGTATCAAGGACTAAACTGACTAACCAAACAACTCTTAACCCTTCAACGTATTTGGTTACATCTGAGTGATATCCAAACACCTCTCCTTTCCAAACTTAGGGTTAGCCAAACGACCTCTTCTAACTTCTAGTCAACAAGTCATATGTATCTCAACCAGAGCATCCATTACCACCTCACATCCTTAGGTATTAGGTAACATGGATGACATACACTTCCTTGTATTTCACTTATCATCTTACCTCAAACTCTATGTCTATCCTCATTAAGAACACTTCTCTGGTGATCAAACTCTACCTGGTATAACTAGTAAGTTCCACATAGCTCATGATAAAAACAACCTCATAAGGGGACTACCTCATTCTTCTTAGTGTTTACAAACCATCCATGTATCGTTCACTTTACCAGGGTAGATATCTTCTCTATCCCCATTCCTTATGGCAACGTTTCAACCTACATCCTCTCTTATCCTTGGTGTATGGCATGCGTAATATCCTATCTCTCACCCCCATAACAAGAGGAAATAAGCATTTGGCTGCAGTCCAAATACAGAGTTCTTCCTGTTCCAAGAGTAGAGATGGTACATCCCACCTTGCCAATACACCTTTACATCTAAGTTGCAACGTGCCACATATGTCTCTTCATCACAAACATCATGATATGAACCTACTGAGGTTTATATCCTTGGTCATCTCCTCTAGGTCTATAGGGTACTGAATCTTTTGGGGTCATCCCTCTTCCCTCATGCATCAAGAGAGTGCCCTACTCATCTGCCCTTTGGGTCCCATGAATTCATGAAGGTGATCAATCTCCTAACCCATGGCCCTCGTACAATGATAGTTGTTACCTCCTGACCCTATGGTCATGTGCATCTGGGGAATTAGGCAACTCCTACTTTCATCGGTCTTATCCCTACCTGACCCTAGGATAGACTTAGGATTCTCCATTATAGTACATGTTCACTTAGAACCTTACCCAAGCCTTCATCATCTCTCTTTCTGCATTCATGGGATGACTTTCATCCTTTCATCGGGATCATGGCAACCTGCCTACCTTGGTCAAGCCCTATACTGGTTACCTCCATGGTAACACATCAGCATGCACTTAGAGATGGATATCTATGGGCCTACGGGTTCATTCTCATACCATGTACTTTTCACTTAGCTCCTCAAGATCCTAAAAGACCTCTTTAGGTTTCCTTAAACTAACCAAAACTGATATACACCCTACCAAAGGTGTCTCTCTCCCAGGATGGGAGGAAAACTATCTCTTGACAGCAAGGTCATAAAAGCTCTTAGGTCTAGGGTTTACATCCACATGAGTCTACTTAACCCTAGCAAGCTATTAAGGCATAAACAAATCACCTACCGAACCATGTTAGGTCATACTTGTCCTCTTTCCTCAATGCTATATCAAGATCATACCTTCCTTTATCATCAACCTAGCTACGAGGGGTTCATTACACATACCTTAAACTTAAGGGACTTCCCTTTTCCTTTATTCATGAGGCGTACCATGCTCGAAACTATAGAAACTTAATTCTCATCATGAGCATTAGGTATACCACTTCCCCTCTTAGGACTAGGAACCCTAGGTTCACTTTTAGGTGTCCAACTTCATACTCTATCTATTAACCATGAATCAAGCTTACAAAAGGCATAACGTGCACTTCCTGTCATCCTTCAACTCAAGCAACACTTAGAGTTGGATTTTTCTCAAGGACAAACCATAAGGTACAAGGCCTCATAATCCGTTACTATACCTCTCCAGGGTTTATGGAACTCTTCTTCTCATCTATATCATAGGTACAAAGGTATAAGTAGGCCCATCCTCTCTCTAGGATTTGGTTCTTTCTCATGGTAACTAGGACATCAGAAACCCTAGGGATCAAGCATGTGGAGACCACTATCATCCACTTAGGTCGCATCATCCCCGACTCCCGCTATTCCTCATATCGCGGGGTCTAGGTTTCCAACCTTCTTGCTGGGTTTCCTGCTCTCTCTCTAGAGCTAACCCTAACCTCACCATTAGAGGTCCTATCTTCGTGAAGGGTCAACCTCCTAGGCATGAAACCTATGTTCAACTTATGTTCACTCAAGGTCATCCATGCTTATTTCATAAGCCATCCTTCGTACCCTCATGGTCAGGGTTTCAACCCTACTCACACAACTAACGTACCCTGGGTGCCTACTATGCCTATTCGCATAATTCCATAGGGTCTCTACAGGTCTTCACTAACACCATCATCGAAGGAGCTATCCTTTACCCTAACATGCATGACCCTTCCCAGGGTTGGGTTGCCAAAGGTGTTAGGTCACTCATGGTTCATATGGCATCCCAAAGGCATGTCCTTTCAAACACCTGGTCCAACTCATCTCTCTCTAACCTTCACTTAGGGTTAGGGTTAGCATCATCCTCAGAGGATGTGCCAGGTCTCTACTTGCAATGGAGTTCTCTATCCCCAGGACTAACTTATCCTCCTGACAAGAAGGTCTAGCCTCAAGTCTCTTCTGAGGACATGACCACTTATGTCATACGACCTAAGCATGTATTTATTATTTAATTTGCGCTTAAACTATTAAGCTTATGTCCATGACATCTTATTTATATGCCTTTCATTAATTTGATGGAGGATTCCTTAAACCTTATTAACCTTACCCATACCTCAAGAGGGTGAGGAGGAGAGAGAAAACCCTAATCCTTTAGGTCCTTATCAGAATTTTGTGATGAGAAGGGATGAATAAGATGAGAATTCCTAAAGGTATCTTATTTCGATTCATACCCTAAGACTTTGGCCAGGCAGCCACACAGATCCGGGAGTCCTCGTATTCTGACTAGCGGTGCGGAGGAAAATATTGCCAACCCCCAGTCGTGATCCTTTTCTAGACACCTCCGTCTTTCGGATAATCCTCTAATAACTCCCTTGGGTTCTATGGAGTTTGTAAAATTTAATAATTATTAACAATTAAGTGGAGAACCATGGCTCTGATACCAAATGTTACGACCCCACTTCCCGATGACCCCCAATTAAGGGAAACCGAGAGGCCGAAGCCGCACACATAATTTCCGGATCAAGGTTTAGCAATTAATTGATAACAATTAATAAATTCTACTAGACTAAACTGAAAAGTTGTAAGAAAATAAACTTTGCATACCTTTTGAAATTTTGGATTTCTAACTTTTATCCACTTAATGATTCTACGATAACTAATCCACCTTGTATTTTTCTTCATGTATTTCACAATGTGACGATTTACTGTTTGTCCTTTTGGCTTGTACCTAAAACACCGACAAACAAAATGTCGATCAGTCGAAGCTGGTATGTGGGGGAAACAATAATCAAGCAATTATCTATAACAATGTATTGCATTCAATTATCATTTAACAAACAAGTTTACGTTTTAAGTATAACTACGCTATCCATGGGTACCCTATCCCCTGTGTTGTCCCTACAGTGGACCTGGATACTACCTCCCTTGTGGTAGATTCCGATTTTACCCCTCATGACTTCACCTAATAGGTGAATCAATTTCTAAGGCTGAGTCACATGGCACTACCCGTAGGTAGCCCACTCCTTAACTCATGGTATGCTAAGAGTCTCATGACACTACTCATGTGTAGCCCAATTTCTAACTCATGATACCCTAGACCTTGCTCTAGGTTATCCTTAGCCTTTGCATAGCCACAGGGGTGGACTCGGATCTAGCTAGTTATACACGTATTCTCATAGTGATAGTCATAGTCACTTTATAGTTGCATGAATTAAAACATCCAACAGTTATTTCATGCATTGAGGGAAACGTCGATACAAACCTCAGAAAACTAATCGGTATAGCCATAAGCGTAACCACATACCTGATTTGATGAGTCATGCAGATTATTGAACATATACTTCATGTATATACAATCAAGCCAATCAATAGATCCAAGCAAGTAATTCAATCATCACATAATTCCTGAAAAGAATATGTACTCTATTCATTACACACTTTATCAAGAATCTACTTTATTGACTTGGATTCTCTTTCTAGGGTTTCTAATCCGCATTAAGGTTTCATTAATATTCTTTAGGGTTTCTTAGATCAATTTCTCAAACTTATCTCTTTTAGGTTAGCAAACCCTAAAAGTACTCCTTTCCATTTATATAAACCCTAATTGCTCGAACTATTCATTTAAACACCCAAATTGACTTAGGATCATCATATCCCTATTTATTTATGGATTTGAACAATTAAAACATTTAAAAGACATATTTACCTAAATTAGGGTTTTCAAGCTCATTAATGTATAACCATGTACAAAACCCTAAATTAAGCCAATTATATAAAAAGATCATCTTTTTAGATCCTATTTTCACTTTTATTTACAATAGGTTAATATCAGCTTGAATTATCCATTGATCAACATTAAATCTATCTATCATCAAATCTAAGGGTCTTTCCTTAATTAAAACATCAAAGATGATAACTTTGTCTTTGCACATTTCGAGCATATTTAGGTATATAAACTCTAAATTAAACTAATTACGTGCAAGGATCATCATTTTTTAACATAATGTATCTTTTTGCATTTAACAGGTTAATATCAACTCTAATGATCCATTAAACCCTATTAAACACATTAATCATATCAACATAGGGTTTCTTAATCTTTAATTCATTAAAGATGATGATTTGCACTACATTTCGAACTATGATCAGATTCAGGCTATAAATCTATTTTTATTGGATTCCTTGTGTTCTTCTGATAAAAATTCATATATAAACTTTTGTCATCCGAGCTATGAATCATTAGATATGATTTTTGTATGAATTACCTGTTTGGACCAATGGCATGTTGCCACGTCGTCAATTCCATGCAACACTTGCGATTTGGAAACATAAATAGATGATGGTTCTGCCCCCCCCCCCACTTAAGTTCCTGGTCTTCACACCCGCGAAGGGTATAACTGACAAAAGCCAGCGGGTTGCCTTCAACCTCGCGATGCATGAACTGGCCGCCGTCAGCAGCCCTAGGCGCGATCTGGGCGGCTCGCCCTCTCCTTCTGGGACCCTGCAAGCAGCCTCCGCACCTTGCCCTAGCCCCGTAGGCTTCAGCCGTACCTGGGGCGCCGCCCAGTGCGCGGCCAAAGTGGCTAGGTCAAGAGCAAACTACCCCCGACCTGCAGCAGGTGAAGCAGTTGTTCGGCGGCTGTGGTGCTTTGGTTGAAGTGCGGACATGATCGCATTGCAGCTCAAGGTCTCCGTGGAGCATCCAGAGGTCGATTCCATCCACTATGGTCGTCTCATGACTACCTGATCTCGTTGCTCATCTTGGCTAGGGTTTACGATCAAAACAAGAAGAAGAAGAGGAAGAGAGGGGTGTACGCGGGATCTCTCCCTACTTGACTCTGCCCAAAGCTCTTTCTCCTTTTATAGAGGGTGAAATGAAGTCTTAAGATGGCTATTCTCGATTTGCCAAGTCCCTTTCCTATTAGGGAGTTTATATTCCTTCATGAAAAAGCAACTTTTCTCTCTCTTCTTTGGATATCCCCTATTATATGGATATTCAAAATTCCTTGTTAATTTCTTTGTGCTTGCCCTTTTTATTCATTGGCCACAAATTTTCATTCTCTCTTAATAGTAATAACTTCCTTTTTAGTAATACCACAAAATTCCTTAATAATGAATCACATTATCCTCTTAGTTTGCCTTTTTAGTATTTTCTCTTTCTTTCCTCTTTATTGGGATTCCTTGGATCCCAAGATAATCCATTATTCCGAAATTCTCTTTATGGGATACTTATTATCCTTCTAGATGCATCATTATGCATTATTTCACATTATCTTGTTTATTTCTCATTTAATTATTTCTTTTTGAGGATTTCTTTTTATTCCTCTCTTATTTTCCTCATTGACATTCCTTTTAATATAGCAACCTTATGGGTGCGAAAATTCCCCAAGAAATCTCATTTATGCCTCTTTCCACTCATTTTCCACATTTTATCATCATTTTCAATTTATTTCTTAATAAAGAAATACTTAATTAAACTTTTCTTTTCTTATCGCTCTCTTTTTGAAACCTTGGACTCCTTGGTACCCAAGGAACCCAAGAGGCACGAAATCCTCTTTGGATTTGCCTTCTAGAGGTTTCTACATATTTCTTTTCTTAAAAATTCAATTATCCATTTACTAATTGAATTTCATTATTATGTGGACCCAATAGCCAATAAAGCCCACAACACAAACATCAAGGCTATTGTAAACGAAATCCATTTAGTTGAAGCAAACTATTTCATTATTTGTTCAAATATCTTTAGTATGAGAAATTTCATTTCTCACCAAATGAACTCAAAATCGGGGTTGTAACACTTATTCTAGTCAATTTCACTTATACTTTTTTAATTGGATGAATTAGATATTAATTTTAGGTAACCTATTTTTTGGTAAGACTGGATACCTATATTTGATTGAAAGTTGACAATGTATTTCTTACACGTTATATAATCAAAATGTACTATAATTGTTTTTCTTCTTGCACTATACCAAAATTTGGGTGTTGCATTAGTATATAGAATGATAGTTTCAAAAACAAATCTTCACATTAGATAAGTTGTAACATTGTTTTTGAAGTGAGTATTGTCTAATGTGGGTCCAGATTTCTCTTAAGTGAACCACATAATTAAAAATAAAAATTATTATGTAATAACCATCACATTGAACCCTTAATATCCATGTAACATTTTGATAGTGTATCTCTCCCTCTTGTTTGATTTTGTATTAAAGAATATACAACAACGACCCATGTGAAGGAGACGAAGCAGCAATTCCATTAGATCCTCGTCAACTATAGCAACCAACACTATTCTAGCCATGCCATATTGCATCACCACACGAAGAAAGCATCATAGACCCTCATGCAGTCAACATCCACTGACCATCACATCTTCCTCCTCATATGCTTCCTCCTCTACACTCTGACACTACCCTGACAATGAGCCAAAGATAATGGCACATCTCACCAATAACTTCATTCTTTCTGTAAATGGTAGAAGGTATGTAACACCCGGGCCTACTGCCCCAGCCTTTAGAAAAGTTTCAGGAATGACGTCTAGCTCCACAGACCACCACTAGCCTTAACTGAATGCATTATCATCACTCGCGTGCAAGCTAGGATCAACTTCCCAACTAGTCACCCATCCTAGTACTACTCCAAGCTGAGCCTGCTGAACTATGGAGTTCTTTAGTGATGGGCTCCTAGAAAAAGAGGTGCACCTTGGTGATATGGGTAGTCCAGTCATTCCTTTTAAGGTCATTTTATCTGAGGCCTCAAATCCTGGGATGTTACAATCTCCCCCACTTAGACTCTTGACATCCTCGTCAAGGCTCAACTATATGGCCTCATAATATTTTCTCATTTCAGTGCAGACCCAGAATGGCCCATGGACACCCAACTCCCATTCACAGAATACCAGCACAAGGGTGACTATGTCACCACAGACATCCCTTTCCTACATGCCTGGACCACATGGCTCAAGACTGGCATGCCACATGCCCATGTGGGCCCCAACTACTGGAGGGGTTATGGCTTTGATACCATTTGTAACACCCAGTTCTACTGCCCAAGCCTCTAGTAGAGTTTCAGGAATGACGACTTGCCCCCACATACCACCACTAGCCTTAACTGCATGCATTATCATCACTCACATGTAAGCAAGGATCAACTTCCTGACTAGTCACCCATCCTAGTATTACTCCAAGTTGAGCACGCTTAACTATGGAGTTCTTTAGTGAAGGGCTCCCAGAAAAGGAGGTGCACCTTGGTGATATGGGTAGTCCAATCATTCCTTTTAAGATCATTTTATCTTCATCTTATAATAAAATCTTAGCATGTAGCTTCATGTTATCTCCTCATCTTTTATTCTTGTTCATTATTTGACACATACCTTGTTTTCTTTCCCCTTTTGCTGGGTGCTTTCCCAACCACCCAGGTGTTGGTCCTAAGAAAGGAGGAGAAGGCAGAAGGTAGAAGACGGGGTCCTTGACCCTTGGATCCCTGAGCGGATCTGTGTCCTTCCAATTGGACAGTTGGGGTCAAATCCCAGTTAAGTGGTCCGCGTCCAAGCAATTTAATGGGCCGCGTGACAAATATTTGACCAATTAAATCAAAAACTTAGGTCCCAGAGTTACTAGATGGAATTATACTCATGATTTTCAAATGTGAATAACTCATATTGATTAAGTGTATTATATCCTAAAATTCACCTTTGTGTGACATTTAGGGTTTAGTATTATGTGAAATTGGTAGGCCATTTAATCAATTTAGTGAGGCAGATGGTTGAGGGCACAATTGGAATAATCAAAATTATAGGAGAAAGAAAAATATTTATAGAAAAACTCACTTTGTCACAGGCTACCTATGGGTAGTGCCATGCAACTCAGCCCTAGGTATTGATCTACTACTATTGCCTAAAAGCATGCTATTTCAGACAATTCATATCAGCTTAGGCCAGGCTGGTATCATATGGATTCGGGAGTCCTCATAAGCCAAGCTAGTGGTATGGGGGAAAATCTTGTCAGCTCCCGAACACTGATCCTTTCTAGACACCTTTGCTTTCAACTTCATGTCCTAGTAGATGCCTAAATGCCAAGCTATACAACCTCAAGTTACTATGGTTACTTATACATCTTTTAGTTGTAAGTATTTGAGGGATCCATTCATCATTATTCTAATGTAAAACTATAGGATCCTAAATCAACCCTTCATCATCTATTGATTAACTCTAGGGAAAACAAGTCACTTAAAGGTAAGGCAAGTATTCGAACTAGGGAGACAAAATTGAAATAATGAGAGATTCTGAATACCATGGGCTCTGATACCATGCTGTAAAGAGGAAAGATCACCTCCTTACTAAAATTTAAAGGAAGCACAAAACATCCATCTTTATAGAAAGACAAAAGATATTGGGAGATGTATGTATATTATTCCAAGTAAATAAGCATGCACCAGATACATTATAAAATGTCAATAGCAGCAGAAATGAAAGTACTAAGATTATTACATGGCTTTCCTTGTTCATTACATGATTATTCCCTAAAGAAAAAGATAAGAGAAAAGGATCTAGCAATAGCAACCTAGACATCCTTTCTGATATCTTGAGATCTACTCTGCCCCCGGGTGCGTGTGGCCCTAAAGTGGGAGTGCAGGGGCAAAAGCATAAATAGACATGGTTGATATTCTTGTTAACTCTATATTGCACGTCGCTTCATGTTAAAACCTTAAATTTCCCAATTTTATGGTGGATGTTTTACATGTTCCACTTTTGTGATGGGAATCTTATTTATTCTATAAAAGACTAAACTTTATGCTTTCTTGCACATTTAGCATGCTTTGTGAATCAATAGCCCTAGAGTAATATATTACTTTGGTTATTTGGGTTTTATTCCAATGGGGTTTTATTCCTCTATGTAATATTATTAGGAAATAAGGTGTTAGTCCTCCTACCATGCACTAAGGTTTTATTTGTCCTCCACTTTTATATATTTGGTATGGAGGATCATATGCCCCATACCCAGGCTTATATGCCAAGAGAGTTTGGTTGTGTGCCATTCTCTGTCAGATTTTAAGGTTGTGAGCCTTAGACTCCACTGACTTTATATTACACTAGTGTTATGCTTATCTCACGTGCATACAAGTTGATATTATTGTGATGGGTTTTGTGGCCAAAATTTATATTTGCTTGTGTGGCACAAATTTTATGTTTCATTAGTGGCAAGTCTTCTTATTGTTATCATCATTTTGTAATTATTATTCTTCTAATACCCAGTTGTGTTGTACTTCCCTTTTCTATGGGAATCCTTGTTTATTGGATGTCCTTTATCCCTTATGTTTCTCAACCACTAAGAGAATCAGTTGGTGTTGGACCCCAAATACTACAATGTACAAGATCAAATGTGGAGTGTGATTTGCTTTATGAATTTGAAAAAGATAGTTGCTAGTGTTTTGTTAAGCACATATGTAGAATTAGGGTTAGGTTTACATTAATTGTATAAGACCTAAAAAATCACCTTTTTACCATTAATGAAATAGGTCATATCATATTTTATTTTACTTTTAGGAGTTATAGATCATTGCTTATGGATTTTATAATTTTTTAACCAATTAGGAAAAGCATTGAAAAATCATATATTTACTTGATTGGAATTAGGCAATAAAATCAACACCAAGGGATGGAGAACATCTCACGGTTGCAAAACATCTTTTCTTTATTTTGTGATCTATAAATAGTTTACTATGAGTTTTTCAAATATCATCCAATCCAAAATCAGAAAAACTCCATGCAAGGCCATATGGTCTAGGCCCATGGTCGGCAAGCTACTCACAGTGATAAAACTAAACAAAAGACAAAAATTCCCCCAAGTATCATGGCAAAGGTAAAATCACTGTGGGGGTATACTAAAGAAAAGGTACCAAGGCTTCTTCAACCCCAGGCTTCGCTTGCGAAAAACTCCCCACTAGTAGTTTGAAAACCAGAGATCGACTCCTTACACCATATATCCTTCATCTTAGGGAACTAGTCCATTGTTATCCCCAGACTCCTCCGGTCACAGAGACTCATAAGAAGGCATTTTGATAGACAAGAAACTCACAAAGTGATTCCATCATAGAATGAAGGAAGGAAGGATAGAAATGACTCAATGAAATGTGGCCCGATGCTAATGCATCATGGTTCCTAGGTCTATTAATTTTTAATATATTTTTGGGAAAAATTACTCTTTTATGTCCGTTCAATTAACCAGTGGTGACTTTTTACTTCATCTCATAGATTATTTGGTTTGACAAATTTTCTATGCAGTTCTATTGGTGTACTCGTGTGACTTGAGCATAATTATATTATATATCGGTTTAGTTATGTGGGCGGAGCCAGAAATTTGATGTTTGGGCGTGGGGGTGGGGGGGGGGGGGGTTCATATGAATGAAAAAAATATTGATATAAAGAGTATTTGAAACCAAGATGATTGAAATCGATGGGGATGTTTTTCGAACTCAGATGTTAGTAAGGGCCAACAGTAATAAACAAGTCGTATTTCATATTGTTCAAAAAGTAGATATTCCCAAATTTGACGTATCAAGCCTAGATAATAAATAATAGAATGTTCTTCATTATTCTCTTCTTCCATTCTTTGATACCTATGAGTAGGATTACCTTGAATCACATCTCCTAGTTCATATGAAGTATGATCATCACAAGAAGTATGAGGATCCATAGATTGGATGTAACATTTGAGCTTGATGGATTTTGTACTTCATCTGTATTAAATGAGAAAAAAATAATCACTTTATTTTTCTCGTGATCCCCGACCTAAAAGAAGAATGAAATTGGTTGTCCAATGTAAACATTTCATGTTTCACCTAGATGTAATTTATGACTAAATAAATTATTGGTAGACATGGCAATGAAATTTTTCTAGACTAGTAGAAGTAAATATAAACCATACACAATACGAAACCAAGTTGTCAATTGTGAAAGTTCCGTCCAATGACTTTTTGATATAAAATTGTGTTATCAGTATAAAAGAATAACCATTATATTAGTCCATACTTAGATATGTAGACTAAAATTATGACGAAGATAAAATAATATATTCTTATATAACAAAGCGGCATACAACACTAATCAGATTCGTATCCTTGTTTTGCTTTTGTAGTTAGATAAGATATATAAAATAAAAGCATTGTAAAAATAAGTCTATTAGACCTTAAAGAAACAATGTTGATAATACACAGTAACTAAGGTCTTAGCTGGATTCCTCATACCTTGAAACCCTGAAAGATGAAACAGACAATTTTGTATCCCTCTTTGCCTTCAAAAGATGCAACACGATTCACCGGTACGTCTTCTTCTAACTTTCCAAGTCATTATTGTGCGCCGTCGCTGTGTGTTCTTCTAGACTGGAGTCTCGAGTCAGGCTCACTATAAGTTTGGATGCCGCATGTCGTTGGACTCGCCGCTCGACACTGTGCAGGACTCGTAGCGTTGTTGCATGTACTGAGTCTTCTTCTGGCCTCCATGCTCCGCTACACATCGTGTAACCGCAAAAGATGGAGCGAGTCTAGTAAAAGTGGCGAACGAATAGTTTCAGCGGACTGTGAACCGTCGACCGAAACGTTCACTAAACTTTGCTGGTTTGAGGGTTATTAAATAAGATGATTATCATGTAGACCAACTGTGATTCCTAATTACTGAAAAGTGGACAATATATATGCTATTTGGAAATCCTTGGGCAACTAAACTGGATGAACGACTTAAGTTATGTCTTGCACATGAGATCCCAATGTGCTTTTTATGCATGGGATATGTACATGTCATTGTTACTGCAGTTGACTTGATTTCATGATGCGTCATAGATATTCAGTTTGCATATCTATTTCAGATTGCATCCTAGATCACCATATTGAATATTAAATTCAAATTACATAACAAATTCAAGATTTTTAAATTTTAGTTAGAATGACATTAATAAATGTGTATATATAAATTGAAAATGTAAATGAATTCAGTTGCATGTGACATCTCTTCTTTCTACTAGATATGTGTAATGATGTTCATTACTATAAAATGATTTCAAAATATTTGCGAACTTACATGCCTAGATCATTATATCATATTCAATTTATTATGTTTTTAAATAAGGATTATATCCTCATCGAACTCACTAAGGGTGGGCTTGTTGGTCTATAGGTGAAAGGAGAACATTGAAAAAATAGGGGGAGTACTCTACTTCAAGTCACCTTGAGGAATATTCCATAGGTGTCTAGTATCGTATTTGGAAAAGTATTTGACACTGCCAACTCTTCATTGTGATGATATGGATAACCGCGTGATTTTTCTTCAGTAAAAACCGCTTCTATAAACATTTTTTAACATTGCATTAAACGGAAAATAATGCAAATAGAGAGTGGTGAAAATTTGGTGTTCGATAATAGTTGCTAGCATTGATTGCAAGTTTCCCGCTCTTATTCAATTGATGCCCAAACAATCACCACCTATTTGTAAAACTAAGCATAAATGTTATCTCTTTTTTGTATTGTGTCACAATCACTCTATGTAGTTGATCCCACGCCATTACATGGTGATCAATTTAAATTTATACTTTTAATGCAAATTTCTTCATAAATTAGAGCGAATGTTTTTTATTTGTGTATATTGCATGTTATGCACATTTGTTCATATGGTGATTGTTTGAAGTGATGTATTCAATTTTGGGTGACTTGGCAACTTATGCGTGATGATGTCAATTGTGTGGTATGGTAATTGTTTGAAGCAATTTGGTTGTTTACAGGTTCCCTGAATATTATTTTCCATTGTTTATGGAAACTTATGTAGGATTTGTGGAGTATGTTGTTGTTCAATTGTGCTATTTTCTTGTTTACACCTTCCATGAGAATTCTTTCAAGTAGTTGGGGTTTTCAAAGTAGTTTGATTGTGTTTCTAATCTTCATGTTTTATTCAAGGCTCATTGCATGTGTGGTTGGTCAACAGAACTTCTAGAAATACAGTTCAACATATTTATCGAAATATATCCAACACATTACAAAGGATATTAGCAAAACCTCTTCTCTATAATCTAAAATAATGGAAGATTTTGTCCTACACATAGGTTCACTAAAACTAGATTTTCCGTCAGTCTGTAGAAATTGTACATGTCATGCCACATTCATTTTTATAACTATTGCAACTAGTCAACATATACAACAAATATTGTGAGTGTCTACCACAAAAAGTCTAAAAGTGATGGTTCCTTGACTGATGCATTTGACTTCACTTATTGCAATACTCACCTAGTGTCAACCCATATTTGTTGTAGTAAGTTCAGTGATCATCATCTTACTGTATGTCTATACTAGTGACACAAGACAAGCATGGAATTCTAGGGACTCATAACTATTACTTATAGAAATACAACCTAACAAATTTAGTGTACCTGGAAGACAACAAGCATAGTGCCAATACTTCTAAATGCCTTCTCATTGTTATGTAGTCTCATTAACAAATTTCTAATCCATTCTATCAAGTGACAATTGGTTTATCTTATCTTTAAGAATATTAACATTGATGATGCACTTTTTCAGTGTTGTGTCAAGTAACTGAAAAAATTGTTGTAGTTCTAGTCCATCTTTTAGTGATGGGATCAACTTTGTGAAAATCATTAAATATTTTTTCAAACTCCTTAATTGTGTTAGCACATGTATACCTTTTTTCCATATCCTTGAACAATGTCTCCTCAAATAGATCTTTGAAATTTATGTACAGATAATAAGCTATTTCATTTGTATGAGATAAGCATATGCCAAGTCGTGTTGGGTTGCCAGCAAGATAATTTAGAAACCACATACAAGAATCATTATGTCACGCTCAAACAATTGTCACATCTGTCAAACGTCATAATTTGTATCGAAATCCACAATAAGACTTGGACTATGGTGAACCTTTTAAATGACAATTATCAAAGCAAGTTAGTGACCAATAACATCCTAGGTGACTGGCCTTTTGAGCATGATGGTTTATATATGTTCTTCAAAAAGTATAATTTAAGAGAATCAACCTCCTCGTCACACTATAACCACACAACACTACCTAAATTTATGGTTTTTCTACATAGTCCACAAATTACCTAATTGATTGCGGTTATTCCCATTAATTATTTCCATGATTACTTTTTTCATGTGAATCTTCAAGTTACTAGCTCGTAGACTATTATTATTATCTACAACAGAATTGTAAGACTCGAACTTCCACTTAGGAATATTTCTCCGATTCATACATATATATTTTTTGATGATGGATTTTATCCTGATAATGAGCTCATGAGCTACTTTTGATGTACACATTCTTCATCGTAAATGTATTTGACACCAATTACGTTTTTCTCATTCTTTGTAACTTATTTTGAATGTTTTTTGCAACCATATGTTCACAAAAGAACATTTAAAAACTTGTCCATATATGTTTCTTTCCAACAATAAGAGATATATATTCCATAACAAACGCTTTGTTGAGTTTGGAGATTACAATCTATTTTCCTTCTTCCTCGAATCCAAAGCCACCTGTATACTCAAAGCAATATAAAAGTTTGACTCGTCGACCACCCTTCACACACTTGTTTGATTCTTGCATTACCCATTATTCAATTTTTCATTTATTTGTCATCTTCAGATAATGTATCACAAACAGACTAATCTATGGATTGTGTGTCACATCAAAAAAAATCAAGCTTAGACATCCATTATATATATCTTCATATTTTGTGTTGTTATTGGCCTTCTTTCATAGTTACTACATTCAAGCATCATTATACTAGTATTACTATCTTTGCGTCTTCATTTGTACAATCACTATTCAAGTATTTCTCCATATAGTTGTCACTCAACTATTTGTCCATACAACTAGTACAAATTTCTACTAAAGTTTAGTAAATATATAGCTCCAGCATATGCACTATCATGATCATGTTTTACCTCTTCCAACTAAGTATAAATTCTTGTGTAATAAAATATAGTCAATATATAAAGGGAAAATCAACACCCCTAATCATCTCCATGAAATCCAAAATACTAAATGTGTGATTGTCCATAGTATTGTGTGTTAATAATAAACCTTCAACATAATGAAGTCATGTTATTTTCAACAAGAGATCTCCATGACAAGTCCTCACAAACATTTCAAATACCATCTGCAACATATATAGACTTGGTAGCATTTACACAGGAGGTCACTGATAAGAGAATATCTAGTTGACAATTACTCATATGCCCGTGGTATGCTAGTTCTCCTAATACACTTCATCTATCCTTAAATCCAATCAAGAGCTAGACCGGGCATTATATGAAGTTATCCAAAAAGGAAGAGGCTAATAATATCAACTTTACTTGGGAGGGTCTCACAAATCTGATACTAAGAGCAAAAATGTGAACATCGTGAAACTATTTAAATGATGGTGGTTTTGATATTGGTACCAATTCTGTGACGTCTTGTCATAGTAAACTAGATAACTCAAAGCAAATCACACGATCAACTACTAATTCACCACATAACCAGAAAAGAGGGTAAATTAAAATTGATTTAAACATTACCATCAAGTTCAGAGATATTTACACAAAGGTCCAACAACTTGCACATCAATACATAACATATCAGGTATTTACATGTATGTCTAGTGGTTGAGGCCACAACTTGTATACAAAAGATATTGTTCTGCATATACATGCCACATAAAAACATTGGCATACTACCAAAACCTCGAGTTGATATACATATCATCTACAAAACATCCCCTGCATGGACCTGATAGTACATCGATAACTCTAGGACACTACTAACTTCTAGCCAACCTTCTGCTCCTATTGCTCTCCAAGTTTCTCATCCTCACCGCCAAGATCCTGACAATGTCATTGACTGACACCTAAAAAGATATGGTGACCCATAAGGTGAGACCAATGTTCCAACAAGAATATAAATCTCAACAACAGTTATTGGTTACAACTGATCAATTAATTAAATAGATTGCAAATTAAACAGACTAAACAAGCTAAACATATAGGCATAGCAACATACATGATTATTAAAGTATATAAAGGAACTGATACGACTACCATCTTCTAAGTAGTTGGATACTCTTACCGCATCATATAACAACTAGTAGTATAAGAAACAAGGCAAGGGTTATCAACCAATGTAAAAATCGTGTTTAACCTTAAATAGATATGCTACATGGTTGGATTACATCTTTTATTAAGCCTTGGAGAGTTTGAGGTATACCACTCATACCACAACTGACCACTGCTAAGTCAAAATCAGTTCCATAAAAAATCTAGGAGTGTCAAAATCCTAATATCTCATCCACCCTCAGTCAGTATGAGTCAGCCCCAATGGGATATATAGTCTAGCTGCAAAACAACATAGTCCCCCCTTGGTATATAGGTCATGGCACTAGTAACCAGGATATAAAACCTTGTCATCTAAGGTACAATCATAGTTGTCCTTCATATCATCATGAATATTGAATCAAAATCATCTGAGTTACGGCCTCAGCCATTCTCCTGTCAAGGTATGACCACAGTCATCTTTAGAAACATGCATATACTCAACATCATACAACTCTGAGCTTTCATTAGAGGAATACTCATTTCACCATCTAGCAATTCATGACACTGGAATGAATCTATAGCATAGGTCACTCCATGATTAGGGTTTCACTTGATTAGTTAATGCCAATCGAGTGAGTTAAGACTACATCAATCAAGTTACATACAAATCCTAAAAGAGTTCTACAAAAACATGGGTATCTTACAACTCTAGAAGATATGAAACTTATGAAATATAATTCTTATCACATCATCATAGGATACCAATTCTTGTCACATCATGAAGAAGATGACACCTCCATAGGGCTCAACAATGCCCAAAGGTCATTAAAACCATCACATCATTCCCTATAAGAACATAATTATCTTTCCATGTCTTACCAAAGCCTCATCAAACTATCACCATACATGTGACATATAAGCTTGATGTAACATTGCATTTAAGAGATCATGATGTTCATATAGAAACATATTAGGGTTACAAAGACACTGAGAGAGAGTGTGTGTGTGTATTTCCTCATCATACCAATTATACAAGGAAGCTAAGTATAATTAACCATCATCACCTATTTGTATTAGGGTTAGGTTCAACAAGATAAGTTGAATTGAAGTTACAAAATAGCAATCAAGGATAAACCCTAGTTCTTAGTATTTCCTCAGATCATGAATGGGTATGATCAACATGACCATCTGATTCCATACATCCAAAACCCTTGACTCATACTCATAGGATCGGAAAACCCATGAATCATAGAGGAAAGAAAACATAGTAACCACTAGGGTTAGGAATCTCATCGATCACTAGGGTTAGAAATTTCATCAACCACTACGGTTAGAAATATCTTGGAGACAGTTAGGGTTAGCTATCTTGGCAATCACTAGGGTTAGAAACATCTTGGTGACCGCTAGGGTTAGGTACCTCGGTGACCACTAGGGTTAGAAACATCTTGGTGACTGCTAGGGTTAGGTACCTCATCAACCAACATGAAGCCAAAATCTCATTGACCACATAGATTAAAATCTTGGGACCATCAAGAGTCCAAAATCTTTGTGACCAACATAGAGATAGAAATGTCATTGATCACTAGAAGTCAAAATCTTAGTGACCAACATGAAGATACAAAACTTGGAGATCACATTAAGTTCAACACTTGGTGACCAACACACATTCAAAACTTAGCAACCAATCATACATTCAAAACATAGAAACCAATTGTGGAGTTAAAACTAATTGACCTCATAGAATGAAATCTTAGTGACCAATCATGGAGTTCAAAACTCATGGACCTCATAGAATGAAATCTTGGCAACCACGTAGCATCACACCCATGTGCAAGGTCTAGGTTTTCTAATCCTCAAGAAAGAAACATGCACCAGGTTCATAAGTACATCAAGATGGATAATCTACACAAGATCTACTATCTAAGGTCAACCCTAGGCAAAGACATTATCGTTCTACTTCGAACAATGTTTTTAGTGCAAGATAATGTACATGCATTGTAAGAGTAAGCAATAAATATGGAGAAAGTTATATAACTTGCCTTAGAGATAATGAAGAAGCTTCAAACAACAAGGTAGCTTGAGAAAAGAAGGAAGAAACCCTAGCTTGAGCACTCCTGTTCATTCTCCAAAAAGGAAGCAAACCCTAGGTTGAAGAGGGAAGAAAGAAGGTGTCTTCAACCTCTAGCACAAAGCTCCACCATGGATCCGATAAAGAAGAAGATAGGAGAAGGTAGAACAACAACGAAAATTAAGGAAGAGAGGAAGATCTCACTTATTAAGACCAAGAAGCAAAGAAAGGGAACACAAAACGTCCTCAACAAGGGTAGATCCAAACCCTAGGTGCACATGCAAGCAAGATCGACCAAGCTTATTCTACCTTGGCTCCTCCTTCACCACCCAACAAGGGGGATGATCTTCAAGCAGAAAGGAAGAAGAAAGGTAGAGCTAGGTGTGAAAAGAACTCGTTTGCATGTAAGGAGGGACGTATATATGGCTTAGGTTGAGAGAGAGAAAGGAATGGAGAGGTGTCTAACCATGCATGCCATGTGTCCAAGGTCAAAACATTTCATCCATGCAAGCATCTCATCCATGCAACTAGGTTGACAATTTTGTTCAAAACCCCAAACAAGAAAATTAAATGACTACATATCATCTTGGTGACCAAGTTGATAAGAAAACCAAACAACTGCCAACCCTAGGAATGTTGGCGACCAAGATGAGTCAAAAATCTCATCGACCACCAACACTAGGTGGCTCATGAAACCATGGCGACCACCAACACTAGGAATGTTGGCGACCAAGATGAGTCAGAATTCTCATCTACCACCACTTCTAGGTGGCTCATCAGGTCCAAGGTCAACCATTGAGTTAGGGCATCAAAGAGAGTAAACCCTAATCTCAACACAAGGCTAGATGTCACCACTCAAACCAAGGTTTGACAAGGCACCCCAAAGCACAAATATATAAAACATGATATAAAAACCGATGAGGCACAACAAGCATGTAAAAAATTACAATGAAACCCTAGATATGGGTAAATTGTATAAATTCCAAAAAAAGCACATATTTGCATAACTTGCTAAACAATGTCCAAACTGCACCAAAATTGAAACTTAAGCTTATCACATGATAGAAAAGCACATATTAGGGTTTGATAAGGTTTTTAAGCATTTAATTATGATAAGTAACATGTTCAACCAAAAATTAGGGTCAGGGGTCTTACAACCATAAATCCCTAACAAGGATTTCACCTTGAAATCCTACGCAAACAAAGATGGGTACTTCATACATATCTCATCCTTTAACTCTCAAGTATCCTCCTCCATGTCACGGTGATTCCATAAAACATTAACTAAGGATATATACTTCTTCTTAAACTTCTTCACTCTCCTATCCAGGATTAACATAGGACCCTCAACATATGACACATCTTCCTCCAATTCAACCTCCACTGGTTACAATGTCTACTCTGTATCAGCCTGACACTTCCTCATCATGGAGACATGGAAGATATTATGCAACTTGTACAACCCTGATGGGAACTCCAACTTGCATGCCACCTTCCCAACATGTGCCAAGATAGGGTATGGTCCCATATACCTTGGAGCCAACTTACCCTTCTTACCAAACCTTAGCACACCCTTCTAAGGGGAAAACTTAAGATACACCTAATCTCCAACTTGGAACTTAAGCGGTCTGTGATGGTTATTGGCATAAGACTTCTATTTGTGTTGGGCTACCTTCAACTATTGTTGTATCACCTTGATCTTCTTTGTAGTTTGATGCACTAGCTTAGGACCCAAATTTTGATAATCATCTGTCTCATACAAACAAAGTGGTGACCAACAACATCTCCCGTACAATGCTTCATATGGTGCCATGTCTATACTTCTTTGATAACTATTATTGTAGGAAAACTCTATCAAACCCAGGTGCACATCCCAACTGCCAAGAAACCACAGAACACATGCCCTCAAATGATCCTCCAAAATCTAAATGGTCCTCTCAGACTAGCCATCTGTCTGTGGATGAAAAGTTGTACTAAACCTCAGTTGTTTCCACATAGTAGTATGCAGACGTTCCCAAAACAGATTTGTAAATTTTGGACTGTTATCGAATACTATGGTAACTGGAATGCCATGCATCTGAACTATCTTATCAACATATACAATGTCAAATTTTCTGTTGTATACGTCATCTTGACTGGAAGAAAGTGAGTTAGCTTGGTCAATCTTTCAATTGTCACCCAAATAGAATCATGACCTTTGGTTGTGGTAGGAAGACCAACCAAAAATTTCATGGTAATATGATCCCATTCCCACTAAGGTATTTGCAAAGGTCGTAACATCCTTATAGGCTTCTGATGTTCACCCTTGACCTACTGATAAAATGGACACTTAGCAAAGAACTCTGCCACATCACGCTTCAGATTTGTGTGCCAATACAGATCCTTCATGTTATGGTACATCTTGGTACTTCCTGTAACGATAGTCACCAAACTGACAAACAAATCGTTACTAATTAAGTGGAATTTCAACATAAACAGCAGATTAACAAAAAACACTTAAAATTAAAACCATTTTGCAAAGAGATCCATTTCTAGGAAAACTCTTTAAGGCAAAACCAAAACTTTATATACATCATAGTTCACATTGTACATACACTGTACCATCTCTTCTTGAGGATAACATATAACAGTTGCTTTGTCAAAACATATACTGAAGCAACATAAAACCTTGAGGCTTACAAGCCAAAAACCGCAGATCGTTCATGAAACCATAACGAACCAACTCCAAGGACCTGAGAGTATAGAGACGACACATAGGACTGCTATCTACAAGACATGACATACAGTACACTCAACCTGAGCTGTCACTGCTGTCCCTTTTGTTGTTGTTCTTTTTCTGCAGAAAGGTCTTCACCTCCTCGTGCACGTCCACCTAAAAATTTGTATCCTACGGGGGTGAGACAATTGAAAATTACTCCAGCGAGAGATATAACTCTCCGCCAACAATGTTATTATCACAGTTAAATAGTATTAAACTGAGTAGGGGATAAGTTGTTTAGAACATTCTCATATTTTAAAGCATTATAGTTGTCTATGATAGAACAGTAATTCATCTATTCACTTTATAAGGAATATGGAGAACATGTATATCATTTACCCATCATACTATCTCAAGCTTATCCTGTGATGCTCATTATCATGGTATGTCATCCATGAATCATTCTCATTTCTATCTGTTGGCCTCAGCCAATCTACTAACCAGATATTGAATTCTACTAGTTATGCGAGTATACATCATCATATCATGTCCAAGCATTGGACTATGCCAATCATACGCAACCATTCCAGGCATTGGACTATGCCAATCCAGTGTTATTATAGGCTTCATGCCTCTGCCAGGTATTGGACTTTAACCAATCCTGATTACACAGCCAGGCAGTGGACTCTAACCACTCCTGATTACAGGCTTCACACCTCTGCCAGGTATTGGTCCATAACCAAACCTGATTACACTGCCAGGCAGTGGACTCTAACCACTCCCGATTACAGGCTTCACGCCTCTGCCAGGTATTGGACTTTAACCAATCCTGATTACACAGCCAGGAAGTGGACTCTAACCACTCCTGATTTCAGGCTTCATGCCTCTGCCAGGTATTGGTCTGTAACCAAACCTGATTACACCACCAGGAAGTGGACTCTAACCACTCCGGATTACAGGCTTCACACCTCTGCCAGGTATTGGACTTTAACCAATCCTGATTACACAGCCAGGAAGTGGACTCTAACCACTCTTGATTACAGGCTTCACGCCTCTGCCTGGTATTGGACTTTAACAAATCCTGATTACACAGCCAGGCAGTGGAATCTAACCACTCCTGATTATAGGCTTCACGCCTCTGCCAGGTATTGGACTTTAACTAATCATGATTACACAGCCAAGCAGTGGACTCTAACCACTCCTGATTACAGGCTTCACGCCTCTACGAGGTATTGGTCTGTAACCAAACCTGATTACACCACCATGTAGTAGACTCTAACCACTCCTGATTACAGGCTTCACGCCTCTATCAGTTATTGGTCTGTAACCAAACCTGATTACACCGCCAGGCAGTGGACTCTAACCACTCCTGATTATAGGCTTCACGCCTCTGCCAGGTATTGCTTTGTAACCAAACCTGATTACACCGCCAGGCAATGGACTCTAACCACTCCTGATTACATGCTTCATGCCTCTGCCAGGTATTGGTCTGTAACCAAACCTGATTACACCACCAGGCAGTGGACTCTAACCACTCCTGATTACAGGCTTCACGCCTCTACCAGGTATTGGACTTTAACCAATCCTGATTACATAGTCGTTATGGGATATCAAGCCCTTAAATTCATCATTGGTTATCACATCCTTTTACTAGGCATTATACCCTGGGGCAAGCCATCATATCAATTCACATTCTTTACGTACTACAAGTGTTCCTCTTGTCTCCTTTAAGCATATTCAAAACACTATAGCCCTTATTTGACTATAAGCATAAAGCATGTATGATCAAGATTTCATTATTATTATAACCATTTGTTATTATTATGAAGTTACTAGTTTCCATTTCCCTTAGTTTATTTTGCACATCACCATTCCTTGCATTAGACTTTTATAAGCATCTTGTCACCTCTCATTAGGCAACAATTATTCACATGGCACACCAGGCCCATTAATCATCTTGTCACCTTTCACTAGGCAACAACTATTCACATGGCTCACAAGGCCCATTAAACATCTTGTCACCTCTCACTAGGCAACAACTATCCACATGGCTCATAAGGCCATTAAACATCTTTTCACCTCTCACTCGGAAACAACTATCCACATGGCTCATAAGGCCATTAAACATCTTGTCACCTCTCACTAGGCAACAACTATTAGGGTTAGTGTTTCCCTTTATAGCCGAATAGGGTTTCAAGTTACATCGTGCAATAGCATTTCCTATTCTTTACTCATATCGGGTTACCCAATTTAGGGTTTCATGTCCACTTATAAGTATTAATTTAACCTTTTATCATGCATGGAGTCTATACTAGACTCCCTATCGTGCAAGAGGTGTATACTACAGCCCCATATCGTGCAACAATGTATTCATTAATATCCATATCGTTCAAGTGAAGTAGGTGCAACATCATATCGGGTTAAAGGTACTTTCTTGTGTGCTTGCACCCGATATCACTTTTATAAAGTGATACCACCATCTTCAAACTGTAGACCTTAGTTATAACTATTATAGTTCATGTAAACAGGTCTAAGAAACTACTAGAACTCATAATCTCAACAACTGTTTCAGGAAATTTTGGAATTAAAAGTATCTCACTAGTTATAGCAATTTAGGTGAAGAATAATGACATGGTTAAGTTCAAGTTATATAACCCGCCTTAAGAAAGACTTCAAAGCTCCAAGCTCCAAAGCTCCAAGTTCCTAAGGTTGAAGATGGACTTAAAAACTCCTCTATATGCAAAGAATCACCATGGATAAGCAATTGGTGAAGAAGAAAAGAAAGGAAGATCAAAACCCTAAATTCATGCTTCAATCCAAGGTTGAAGATGATGTTATCCTCACCTTAGGGTTAAGTATGAGCTCCTTCTTTCTCCTTAACACCTTTGCACGATACACTAGTGTCCTTGCACGATTTGCCACCCCTCTTGCATGATATGGCACTCACTTGCACGATATAACACTCACTTGGAGTCAAAACTTCACTCTATGGCCGATATCACCCTATATGGCCAATATCACCTACTTGGGCGATATGCTCTTGCCATGGGCGATATCACAAGGCCTATGCACGATACCACAGCATCCCTTCACGATATGGGAGCTATATGCACGATACCTCAGGGTAGGAGGGTGGTAAGGGTCGTACAATTGCACCAAGGGGTGAAACTAGGGGTATATATACTTGTTGTTCATGAAGGAAGGCAAAAACGAGGTGTCAACATTTTGAGCTAGTAGGTGCCACGTGTCATGCATGGGTGACATGTGTCCATGCATGCATCATCATTTATTTTGTCTTGAAAAACGATTGAGGATCATCTTGAGATAAAGATTCAGCCATTACATATCCTTTTGAATAAGATATATTAATTAATTCATCACTTTATGCACAACCCGTCACAACTTTACTAAGGAAGTTGTAACCCGACACACCTCACCTCCTTGAGGTGATTTGCACGATATGGACTTTTCCAAGAGTCCAAAAAACTATATGAGTCTCCTCCTATGGCTCCTTGGCCGATAGGCTTTCATATATAAGCTTTTCAACTTGATACAACGCAAGTTAAGCTTTCAAATTCAACCCTTTTCTTGGTCATTTCTTTACCAAGATAACCATCATTCATAATGGAATCAAAAATGGTGTATCCTCCTTTATATATCCTCTACATTATGCTAGGAGGGAGTACGCACACTCTAGAGGTGGTAATTTGCATATAAACCCTACATTTTAGGTAAATTACACTTTTTACCAAAATTGGTGCACAATGCACCAGCATTGTTCAAACAAGTTCAAACTTAGAATTTAGGCTTTCCACAAGACACCACCTTGCATCATTCTCTCTCTTATGATTCTAAAACATATAAGGCATGTTCAACATGTGACATTTTGCATTATAACCCCTCAACTTGGGTAAATTGCAGTTTGGTCCAAAACAAAGGAATATTGCTCAAACAGCACTCAATCAGGACTAAACTTGAAACATAAGTATGTCACATGATAAAAAAACACCTCAGAGGATTATATTAGAGTTCTAAGCAACTTTATTAGCCAAAACAAATAGGGTTACCTCATAAACCAGGTCTGGGTTGTTACAAGTTATAAACCCCTAACAAGGATTTCGTCCCCGAAATCCCAGGTAAAGGGAGACAGATATTATTCATTCATCATATAATCAGGTCTCCACATAACATCTCATTGTTATGGAGACACCATAGAACTTTGATAAATACAAAGTTCTTTTACACGAAACTCCCATGGAATCAAACACATAGGATACATGCTTCACTATCTTTTCATTATCGACTGTGTAGTTAATTCTGGGGCAGGTAACACTTTTCTCACTCAGATAGAGGTTGTTTGTTAATCTCATTTGAAAAAATTTTATTGTAATATTTTTACAATTATTCCTTCAAGTAGATCATTCTCATCAATGTTATGTTTAAGCAAAGCATAAACCCCTAACATATGATGTCCATACTACATTAGGTAACTGGACTGATTCCACAGTTAACCATTCCATGTAACTATCATAAGATAGTCTGATGTTTCTCAGATACCAGAATTCCTTACCTTGGTATCTAACACGTGTTAATAACACATCACATCCTCATTTTTTGTTTATAAATTGACTTATGAGTAAATCAAATTCCTTCATATATCGATTAGAATGTGGTATAAATATCCATGCCACATCTCCTTCTTCTTTAAACTCTTGAGATTGTTTCAGAATGACTACTTGATCAGAGTAATAAAAAAGATAACAATCTAAATATGTCATACTTACCTTGTCTTCAATAAATGAATACCTGGACAGGGTATTCAAGAACTGAAATTAGGTAGTATGTATTTGTTTTATATTATGTTTCTACTTTTAACATCTCTTTAAATTTTACTACTTAGTATCTCAGATTTTCTCTGAGTGTTTCATTTACATCTTTTCCCTATCTACATGTAAGCAGAAATTTTCAAACATATAAGAGAATATTAAACTAAACATAAGTTTTCATCCTTCTTATCTCTTCCTCATATCCTTAAAGGATATATACAGCTGAACTAAACAACAACTACTTTTCTTATAGTAGGAAACAAAAAGGTAACTCAAAATAGATAGTTCTATCTTGACAAGTCTACCTTTTATAAGATAACTAGCATCTTATCTGACCCAAAACATGGACTTAGTTGTTATTTGTTATTGCCTTTGTCCTCTACTACCAGAAGTAGATGGACCAAACTGTGACACTTGTCTTCGTCCTCCACCATCTGTCCCACAAAACTGAGGTCCTTGTGGGTTTTGCAGATTATGACTTGACTGTTTGGTCACTGCACTAATTTTTCCTTGGACATTGCCACCTCAGATGTCCTTTTTTTCCACATCTATAGCAAGCTCGAAGTCTTTTTAGTGACTGTTGTATTGGTGCACTACATTGTGGTTGAGTCGGTACTATGGAGATCTTTGATTGTTTAGTACCACCAATCCCTTGTTCATGTGACTGTTTAGACTTCCTTTTAAGGTCTGTGTCATGTTTCTTTGTCGTAGACCTCTCTATCCTCCGAATTGATTCCACAAATGTAGCAAACTGCTCTCTACTTTCTAGGGCAGATGTCGAGATAGACATCTCAGCATTCAATACCTTCTCAAAATGTCGAATCTTCTCCTCCTCAGTAGCAGCCATCTAAGGACAAAAACACAAAAGTTCCATAAACTTAACCTCATATTCATTTATTGACATGGCTCCCTGCCGAATCTTCTCAAACTGTGAGATCTTTTCATCTAAGTATGTCCTTGTAAAATACTTATTGATGAATTCTCGACAAAATTCCTCCCAACCAACCTCTTCATCATTCCTTTTTATTTCTTCTATCGCCCATCAATGTCCAGCACTACCCTTCAAAAGGTATACTGTGTGTTTAACTTTGTTAGCATCTGGGATACTAAGGATCTTAAAAGCCTTTTCTAACTCAGTGAGCCAGACATCAGCATCTACTAGATCAGGTGTCCCAGCATATTCTATGGCTCCTACACGACGTAATCGTTCAAAAGTCTTTCCAAACCCATATCCCTCATTGGGATTTGGTGCCCTAGGTGTCGGTGATGGCGTCTGGTCTGTTATATGCATCACTGTAGTCATGAATTTCCCAAAAAAGAGTAGAAAAATCTGGGTTTGTCATCATGACTTCATCAACATCGGGATTCTCAGGCATTGTTTCTTCTCTTGTCTGATCCTTGGCACCTTCTACTGGTGCAGCAACATTGCTCTCAGCAACGTATCCCTCATGTTCTCCAGACATCTTTGAGTTATATATCTTCTTCTGCATAAGTAGAAGGCACTATAAGATACACTGAGGTACACATAGAACAAACACTACACCTTAGTCCTATGTCTCTGTAGACTCAGCAAACCTTAAGCTCTGATACCAAACTTGTAACGACAGTCGCCAAACTGACAAAAAAATCGTTACTAATTTAGCGGAATTTCAACATAAACAGTGGATTAACAAAAATCACTTAAAATTAAAACCATTTTGCAAAGAGATCCATTTCTAGGAAAACTCTTTAAGGAAGAACCAAAACATTATATACATCATTGTTCACATTGTACATACACTGTACCATCTCTTCTCGAGGATAACATATAACAGTTGCTTTGTCAAAACATATACTGAAGCAACATAAAACCTTGAGGCTTACAAGCCAAAAACCTCAGATCATTCATGAAACCATAACGAACCAACTCCAAGGACCTGAGAGTACAGAGACGACACATAGGACTTCTATCTACAAGACATGACATACAGTACACTCAACCTGAGCTATCACTGCTATCCCTGTTGTTGTTGTTCTTTTTCTGTAGAAAAAGTCTTTGCCTCCTCGTGCACGTCCACCTAAAAATTTGGATCCCACGGGGGTGAGACAATTGAAAATTTCCCCAGCGAGAGATATAACTCTCTGCCAACAATGTTATTATCACAGTTAAATAGTATTAAACTGAGCAGAGGATAAGCTTTTTAGAACATTCTCATATTTTAAAGCATTGCAGTTGTCTATGATAGAGTAGTAATTCATCTATTCACTTTATAAGGAATATGGAGAACACGTATATCATTTACCCATCATACTATCTCAAGCTTATCCTGTGATGCTCATTATCATGGTATGTCATCCATGAATCATTCTCATTTCTATCTGTTGGCCTCGGTCAATCTGCTAACCAGATATTGAATTCTACCAGTCATGTGAGTATACATCATCATATCCTGTCCAAGCATTGGACTATGCCAATCATATGCAACCATTCCAGGCATTGGACTATGTCAATCCTGTGTTATTATAGGCTTCATGCCTCTGCCAGGTATTGGACTTTAACCAATCCTGATTACACAGCGAGGCAGTGGACTCTAACCACTCATGATTACAAACTTCACACCTCTGTCAGGTATTGGTCTGTAACCAAACCTGATTACACTGCCAGGCAGTGGACTCTAACCACTCCTGATTACAGGCTTCACGCCTCTGCCAGGTATTGGACTTTAACCGATCCTGATTACACAGCCAGATAGTGGACTCTAACCACTCCTGATTATAGGCTTCACGCCTCTGCCAGGTATTGGTCTGTAACCAAACCTGATTACACCACTAGGCAGTGGACTCTAACCACTCCTGATTACAGGCTTCACGCCTCTGCCAGGTATTGGACTTTAATCAATCCTGATTACACATCCAGGCAGTGGACTCTAACCACTCCTGATTATAGGCTTCAAACCTCTGCCAGGTATTGGACTTTAACCAATCCTGATTACACAGCTAGGTAGTGGACTCTAACCACTCCTGATTACATGCTTCACGCCTCTGCCAGGTATTGGACTTTAACCAATCCTGATTACACATCCAGGCAGTCGACTCTAACCACTCTTGATTACAGGCTTCACGCCTCTACCAGGTATTGGTCCGTAAACAAAACTGATTACACTGTCAGGCAGTGGACTCTAACCACTCCTGATTATAGGCTTTACGCCTCTTCCAGGTATTGGTCTTTAACCAAACCTGATTACACCACCAGGCAGTGGACTCTAACCACTCCTGATTACAGGCTTCACGCCTCTACCAGGTATTGGTCTGTAACCAAACCTAGTTACACCGCCAGGCAGTGGACTCTAACCACTCCTAATTTCAGGCTTCATGCCTCTGCCAGGTATTGGTCCGTAACTAAACCTGATTACATCGCGAGGCAGTGGACTTTAACCACTCCTGATTATAGGCTTCACGCCTCTGCCAGGTATTGGACTTTAACCAATCCTGATTACACAATCGTTATGGGATATCAATCCCTTAAATTCATCATTGGTTATCACATCCTTTTACTAGGCATTATACCCTGGGGCAAGCCATCATATCAATGCACATTCTTTACGTACTACAAGTGTTCCTCTTATCTCCTTTAAGCATATTCAAAACACTATATCCCTTATTTGACTATAAGCATAAAGCATGTATGATCAAGATTTCATTATTATTATAACCATTTATTATTATTATGAAGTTCATGTTTCCATTCCCCTTAGTTTATTTTTCACATTACCATTCCTTACATTAGACTTTTATAAGCATCTTGTCACCTCTCATTAGGCAACAATTATTCGCATGGCTCACCAGGCCCATTAATCATCTTGTCACCTTTCACTAGGCAACAACTATTCACATGGCTCACAAGGCCCATTAAACATCTTTTCACCTCTCACTAGGCAACAACTATCCACATGGCTCATAAGGCCATTAAACATCTTGTCACCTCTCACAAGGCAACAACTATCCACATGGCTCATAAGGCCATTAAGCATCTTGTCACCTCTCACTAGGCAACAACTATTAGGGTTAGTGTTTCCCTTTATAGCTGAATAGGGTTTCAAGTTCATATTATCAATCTAAACCCTAATTAATTGTTCCACAGATCTAGGAGCATACATTAATATCATAAGTATTCAATCATACGTATTTATTCTCATCATTTATCATTAAATGAATCATCAACACAAGGTATGAGTTCCTCTCTCATCCTTATCAGGGTATGATTACATCATACATTATTAACTTGGCTTAACCCTTTCTCAAGGTATGATAGCCTACACTTATCAAAGTGCATTCCATCTCAATGTAACAATTGACATGACACACATCATGGGTTACTCATCCAAGTATATTGGATTTAAGGTGCATCAAGTTGTAACAACCTTAAAGTGTTGGATGTAATATTTACTGTAACATCCCTGACCTGGGTTATGAACTAACCCTAGGCGTTTTGCTTAATTATGTAATTAGATACTTTTGATTATCTTTTGGTATGTAATTAAAGCTTCTGAGGAACATATATTTCTATTTCTGCCCTTTTTGAACAATGTTGTAATATTGTTGTAGTTAACAGGGACCTATGTGCAAATTACCCAATCAGAGGGGTTAACTTGCAAATTACACATGTTTAGATGTTCCTTTTGTGATGACACATCATAAGAATGAATATGATGAAGTGTTATGGATTCTCCAAGCTTGGGCACTAAGATGCAGCTTGTGGAGTAATCCTCGTGCCTTAAACCCTAGTTTTGGTGTAAAGTGCAATTTACCCATAACATGGGGTGCAACATGTAAAATATACCTTCTAGAGTATCTTTTATGACTTTTGAATCAATTAGAGTAAGAATGATGAAGGGGGCGCTTCATTTGAATAATCAAATAAAAAAGGATAACCCTTGTAATTAAATAATCAAGTTGTAAGCAAAATGACCCCTTTTTATGTGTACAACTTAGTAGGATGTTTAGCTTCCTTTCCTCTAGACCTTGGTTTAAGAAGAAGTTTTTCTTAAGAAGAGAAGGAAGGAAGTGCCCATTAAGTAGGGAAGGACCTAGTTGAGAAATGAGGAAATAAGTTGTCCTTATCTTGAAAATTCACCCAAAAGTATATATACACACTTTCTTTACTTAGCAAGGATCGTTTCCTTCACTTCTTCACTTATCCCTTGCTTGGACCGACTAAGGAAGGATCTCAAGAGCAGAGGAGAACGTCCAAGAAGGTTTGGGTAAGCTTTAGTTATCTTCTAGCTCGAATTCATGGAGGAAGTCATGATACAAGGTTGGTTTGCTAGTGTTTCTTAGTTAGTTCTTCCTTCTAGCCATCCTTTCCTACCAATTCTTGAGGAAGAAACCTTGGACGACCTATGGAGCTCAAGACGCCATTAAATCTTTGAAGCTTGGAGCTCTAGAGATGACTCTAAGGCGGGTTTTATAACTCTAAACCTTAAAACTTTGTTATGCATCTTCTTTCTATGCAATCGTTGTATGCTCTTCCTTCTTCCACTCTTCTACAAGTTCTTGCAATCAAAAACCATGAAGAACAGACCTTGGTCTTGAGGTAGAAGAAGGTGGGCGTTAATACAAATGTTACTTTATCAAACGGTCTTGCACCCTTGCCCAAACGGTTTGCAAAACCGTTTGGAAGCGAACAGTTTCAAAACTATTTGGATTCATGTGGTTTCACAAGACCGTTTAGATTCAAACGGTCTTCAAGACCGTTTGGATGGTTTGACCAAGCGTTGACCATTTGGGGGTCTGCTGGAAACATTATGAACTAATCACCCTCCAAGAATCATTAACTAATTCCGAGTAAATCTCAAGTTGAAGGCAATTTAATCACCTAAACCCTAATCGGGCTCATTGCTGATTTCAATGGACCAATCATGTTGAAATTTGGGTTGAGTGGCCCAAACGGTTTCAAAACCATTTGAGGATCACCCAAACGGTCTCAAGACCGTTTGGTGATTACCCAAGACCATTTAGAGTTCTAGGGTTAAGAATAATTAATCAATTGAAGGTCCAATCATAATAGGTTGTTGAAATAATCAAAGTGCTGATTTGGTGACCTAATTAGGGTTCAACCCTTAAGTAATTGACTTAGTTTTGATGATACTTTGGAAAAACGGTCTCAAGACCATTTGAAGGATGTCCAAACGATCCCAAGACCGTTTGGGGTCAGGTCATGTCCCAATTAGGTGATGGTTCAATGGCTTCAACTTCAATTAGACTCATGTTGATGAATGTTGAAGGTTGGTCGATTTCAAACCCTAATCCAATTGGTCTTAACCCTAATTGGTGACCAATTGAGGATTAATTGAGTGTCATATTGATTAAGAATTAACCTAATTAGCTCACATGATAAGTGGTTAACCTTGGCATGAACAATTGAGGGGTTCAACATTGAAAACCCTAATTCAATTGCAAGTGTTGATACAGTTTTGGGTCCATGCGGTTTTGAGCTGTTTGGACCAAACGGTCTCAAGACCATTTGAATACAAACGGTCTCAAGACCATTTGGGGGAAAACAGTCTCAAGAACGTTTGGGACCAAACGGTTTCAAAACCATTTGGATTCATGCGGTTTCAAAATCGTTTATGGTCATGCGGTTTCAAGACTGATTTGCTCAAATGGTTTCAAAGTCAAACTTGACCAAACGGTCAACGTGACCAAACGGTCTTCACCTCACCTAGGGCAAACGGTCTTGAGTATGAACTTGTCCATGCGATCTTGAAAGTCAAAGGTACCAAACGGTCAACCATTCCATGCGGTTTCAAAACTGTTTGGAGGTTGAAAGTTCAAAACCGTTTGGGGTCTTTTAAGGTCAAAAATGCTTAATGCTTTAAAGGCTTAGATGGTTCAATGGTTGATTAACCTGAACCCTAATGATACCTAAAGACATTAAGGGAATAAGTAATTAGTTGGTTGATGTGTGTCATGATCAATGGTGTACATTATCAAGGTACCCTTGATGGGTTTAAGCAGTCAACACCCCTTGATCAGGCAAACCCTAATGACCATAATGGAGATGACTTGACTTATGTTAATCAAAGTTGACTTGATCCAACTTAATCTAGAGTGATGTAAACATAATCTAATAGAAAGAGGAGAGAGGAGACTCCTAATATGAATGAGAATCAAGTAAAATACCTTCAAAATGAATGAATGCACATGATTAGGGTATGATCCTTCATAGTGAGATCATGGAAACCCTAATTATGGTGATTAATGAATCTTAACCTAATTTGAAGGCATTAATGATAGTAATCCTCATACATGATGATGAAATGAGCTCAAATTCACTATGAAGTGAATAGTAAACCCTAATTCTAGGGCATAATATGTAATGTGAATAGTAAACCCTAATTTAGGGTGATGTGATGAATGGAATAATTCTGGGTTATTCCTTTAAGCATGAAACCCTATGAATGAATCATAACATGAGGAATCTTTATGCCTTGTAAGCTAAAGGGGTTTGATATCCCTAATTAAAGTAAATGAACCCTAACCCTAGAAACCAATCATGGTATGTTGATAAACAGCATGACTGTGCTAAGGAGCACGGCCATGGTAGCTTTCCTTTGCACGACCGTGTAAGGAAGCACGGCTATGGTGTTCTATGAAGAAACTGAAAAGTTTTGGTATTGTGCTAATAATGTTATATATGTGTGTCCTCAATTATATTAGTCATGCAGGTTGATATCAAGAGGTGATCATAGCCAGGTAAGGGTTATGATGTCATATTCATTGAAAGTATGTTATAAGCTTTATGAATAGTGATATGTTATGTTGCCTAGTTTAAGGAGCAACATATGAGATTAATGGGATGTAAGAGCCATGAGCAACATCACTACAATAATCAAGGTCATGCTAATGACTTATGATGAGATAATTAAGAAATGATATCCATATGATAACTGATGAGAGTTAAACTTGATACATTTAGTATTCTTCTTTCATAGCAGCTGTTTTAATGATTAATGATTGAAAATATGCTTGATGCTAAAAGAATGTTGAAATGTACTTAAATAATCAAGTATAATCATATCATGTAGAGCCCTAATCATAGATCCATCATTGTCAGTAGTTTAATGATGGTGAAATAGGTTTTCCTAAGGGAACTCCTGGAAAACATACTTTTGAGTATGTTGGGGTTATGGACGCGAATATCCTTACGTCCTAATGTAGGAATTGATGTAAGATGTACTTTAATCCATCAATCCTTCATTATGTGTTTATGTCGGGGTGATGTTTCACTCATCTCCTGAGGGAATCTTTAATGCCGCATCGATGAGAGATAAACAAGAAATCCCTCGATGGCGAAGAGAGTATAGAATGCCACTGTGACTCTAATAGCGAAGTTGCCAGAATACCCTGGAAACCTATTGTAGAAGAGACACGATATGTCCTGCATGTTGATCCTCACACTGACTGAGGAAGATGAGGTCATAAGAATCTGGCTCTTTTGATGACCTATGTATGATACCGATGCGATTTAGTAATGATCGGTTGGAGCATGAGTGGTATACCTCATCTCCGCAGGGCATAATAATGTTTAAAAAACATAATCATCCGTGTAGCATAACTGCTTAGGTTGAACTATGAGAAACAATGATTGATGTTACATTGTTTATAATATTCTCGTCAAATAACCAATATGCATGCTCTCCATATTCCTTATTGAAAGGATTGCATAAGTAAATGTTGCTTTACTTAATCCTAAGCCTACTGTTGAATGTTTTAAGTTATATTGATTATGTCATCCTTTCATTGCTATAACAAAGCTTCTAGTGGAGAGTTATAACTCTCACTGGGACAATTATTCAAATTGTCTCACCCCCGTAGGTTTCGACTTTTTAGGTGGACGCTGAGGACGGAGGAACCAATCTGAGGGTGAGCAGTATCAGCAGCAGCAACACCAGGGGCAGCAGTGAATCTCAGGTGGAGATATTGACTGCCAAGTCTTGTAGATAGTTTGTCTTATGTCGTCTCTGTACTCTCAGGTCCTAGGAGACAGTAGGTCTGAGGTTTTGGCTTTGTGCCTCGAGATTTTGTATCTTGCCTTGTACAGATAATAGGGCAATGGATGTATGTGATCACTTGAGAGTGATTTCACAGAGATGTAATGTCAAAACATGTTGTAAATAGTTTATCTTGTTTTCTTATAAAAGAGTTTTATGATTTAAAGATCTCTTTCCAAAAAGTTCTAAATTCTAGTGATTTTTCATATTCCGCTGCTAATCAACCGCTTCCGCTGAGTTTACCTCGTGATTTATAAGTCAGACCCCACATTTACCATGCCTTGGTGTATCACTTCCCTCATTACTTTTAACTTACTTAAGTTCCTCAACTTATCTTATATTAGGGTATTCCCCATCCTAATACTTTATGCACTAGCCCATCACATTTATTATGTAGTGTATTGATCATGAGTCATACATTTGAATTGTCCAACCATCATCAATTAATATGGACTCATCTCTGGTTGAGGCATTGTTGATATAAGGTTGTCCATTATAAACCACTCTAGGTGTTTCACCTATCAAAGTATTAGCCACACCATTACTTGGTGTTACACTCATCACTCCTATGAGTGTCTTGCCCTCACCTTTACAAGGTATCTCGGGTTAGAAATGTGCATATGTTAACCATATCGGGTTGTAAGTATATGAGCACTCACCATATCGGGCTAGAAGTATATACACACCATTCATATAAGGCTAGAGGTGTTATATGTGTTACCCATGTCGTGCATGAGGTATTAAGCCATTACCACATCAACTAGGGTTGTGCATCGGGTTACCATATCGTGCAATAGCATTTGCTATTCTTTACTCATATCGGGTTACCCAATTTAGGGTTTCATGTCCACTTATAAGTATTCATTTAACCTTTTATCATGCATGGAGTCTATACTAGACTCCCTATCGTGCAAGAGGTGTATACTACACCCCCATATCGTTCAACAATGTATTCATTCATATCCATATCGTTCACGTGAAGTAGGTGCAACATCATATCGGGTTAAAGGTACTTTCTTGTGTGCTTGCACCCGATATCACTTTTATAAAGTGATAACACCATCTTCAAGCTCTAGACCTTAGTTATAAATGTTATAGTTCATGTCAACAGGTCTAAGAAACTACTAGAACTCATAATCTCATCAACTGTTTCAGGAAATTTCGAAATCAAAAGTATTTCACTAGTTATACCAATTTAGGTGAAGAATAATAACATGGTTGAGTTCAAGTTATATAACCCGCCTTAAGAACGAATTCAAAGCTCCAAGATCCAAATATACACATTACTAAGTTTGAAGATGGACTTCACAACTCCTCTATATGCAAAGAATCACCATGGATAAGCAATTGGTGAAGAAGAAAAGAAAGGAAGATCTAAACCCTAAATTCATGCTTCAATCCAAGGTTGAAGATGATCTTATCCTCACCTTAGGGTTAAGTATGAGCTCCTTCTTTCTCCTTAAAACCTTTGCACGATACACTAGTGTCCTTTCATGATATGCCACCCCTCTTGCACGATATGGCACTCACTTGCACGATATAACACTCACTTGGAGTCAAAACTTCACTCTATGGCCGATATCACCCTATATGGCCAATATCACCTACTTGGTCGATATGCTCTTGCCATGGGCGATATCCCAAGGCCTATGCATGATACCACAGCATCCCTTCACGATATGGGAGCTCTATGCACGATACCGTAGGGTAGGAGGGTGGTAAGGGTCGTAAAATTGCACCAAGGGGTGAAACTAGGGGTATATATACTTGTTGTTCATGAAGGAAGGAAAAAATGAGGTGTCGACATTTTGAGCTAGTAGGTGCCACGTGTCATGCATGGGTGACACGTTTCCATGCATGCATCATCATTTATTTTGTCTTGCAAAATGATTGAGGATCATCTTGATATAAAGATTCGGCCATTACATGTCCTTTTGAATAAGATATATTAATTAATTCATCACTTTATGCACAACCTGTCACAACTTTACTAAGGAAGTTGTAACCCGACACACCTCACCTCCTTGAGGTGCTTTGCACGATATGGACTTTTCCAAGAGTACACAGAACTATATGAGGCTCCTCCTATGGCTCCTTGGCTGATAGTCTTTCATATATAAGCTTTTCAACTTGATACAACTCAAGTTAAGCTTTCAAATTCAACCCTTTTCTTGGTCATTTCTTTACCAAGATTACCATCATTCATAATGGAATCAAAAATGGTGTATCCTCCTTTATCTCTCCTCAGCATTGTGCTAGGAGGGAGTAGGAACACTCTAGAGGTGGTAATTTGCATATCAACCCTACATTTTGGGTAAATTGCACTTTGTACCAAAATTGGTGCACAATGCACCAGCATTGTTCAAACAAGAGTTCAAACTTGGAATTTAGGCTTTCCACAAGCCACCACCTTGCATCATTCTCTCTCTTATGATTCTAAAACATATAAGGCATGTTCAACATGTGACATTTTGCATTATAACCCCTCAACTTGGGTAAATTGTAGTTTGGTCCAAAACAAAGGAATATATCTCAAACAACACTCAATCAGGACCAAACTTGTAACATAAGTATGTCACATGATAAAAAAACACCTTAGAGGATTATATTAGAGTTCTTAGCAACTTTATTAGCCAAAACAAATAGGGTTACCTCATAAACCAGGTCTGGGTTGTTACAAGTTATAAACTCCTAACAAGGATTTCATCCCTGAAATCCCAGGTAAAGGGAGACATATATTATTCATTCATCATATAATCAAGTCTCCACATAACATCTCATTGTTATGGAGACACCATAGAACTTTGATAAATACAAAGTTCTTTCACACAAAAATCCCATGGAATCAAACACATAGGATGCATGCTTCACTATCTTTTCATTATCGAATGTGTAGTTAATTCTGGGGTAGGTAACACTTTTCTCACTCAGATAGAGGTTGTTTGTTAATCTCATTTGACAAACTTTTATTGTAATACTTTTACAATTATTCCTTCAAGTAGATCATTCTCATCAATGTTATGTTTAAGCAAAGCATAAACCCCTAACATATGATGTCCATACTACATTAGGTAACTGTACTGATTCCATAGTTAACCATTCCATGTAACTATCATAAGATAGTCTGATGTTTCTCAGATACCAGAATTCCTTACCTTGGTATCTAACATGTGTTAATAACACATCACATCCTCATTTTGTTTATAAGTTGACTTATGAGTAAATCAAATTCCTTCATATATCGATTAGAATGTGGTATAAATATCCATGCCACATCTCCTTCTTCTTTAAACTCTTGAGATTGTTTCAGAATGACTACTTGATCAGAGTAATCAAAAAGATAGCAATCTAAATATGTCATACTTACCTTGTCTTCAATAAATGAATACCTGGCCAGGGTATTCAAGAACTGAAATTAGGTAGTATGTATTTGTTTTATATTATGTTTCATACTTTTAACATCTCTTTAAATTTTACTACTTAGTATCTCAGATTTTCTCTGAGTGTTTCTTTTACATCTTTTCCCTATCTGCATGTAAGGAGAAATTTTCAAACATATAAGAGAATATTAAACTAAACATAAGTTTTCATCCTTCTTATCTCTTCCTCATATCCTTAAAGGATATATACAGATGAACTAAACAAAAACTGCTTTTCATATAGTAGGAAATAAAAAGGTAACTCAAAATAGATAGTTCTATCTTGACAAGTCTACCTTTTACAAGATAACTAGCATCTTATCTGACCCAAAACATGGACTTAGTTGTTATTTGTTATTGCCTTTGTCCTCTACTACCAGAAGTAGATGGACCAAACTGTGACACTTGTCTTCGTCTGCCACCATCTGTCCCACGGAACTGAGGTCCTTGTGGGTTTTGCAGATTATGACTTGACTGTTTGGTCACTTCACTATTTTTTCCTTGGACATTGCCACCTCAGATGTCCTTTTTGTCCACATCTATAGCAAGCTCGAAGTCTTTTTAGTGACAGTTGTATTGGTGCACTACATTGTGGTTGAGTCGGTACTACGAAGATCTTTGATTGTTTAGTACCACCAATCCCTTATTTCTGTGACTGTTTAGACTTCCTTTTAAGGTTTGTGTCATGTTTCTTTGTCGTAGACCTCTCTATCCTCTGAATTGATTCCACAAATGTAGCAAACCGCTCTCTACTTTCTAGGGCAGATGCCGGGATAGACATCTCAGCATTCAATCCCTTCTCAAAACGTCGAATCTTCTCCTCCTCAGTAGCAGCCATCTGAGGACAAAAATGCAAAAGTTCCATAAACTTAACCTCATATTCATTTATTGACATGGCTCCCTGCCGAATCTTCTCAAACTGTGAGATCTTTTCATCTAAGTATGTCCTTGGAAAATACTTATTGATGAATTCTCGACGAAATTCCTCCCAACCAACGTCTTCATCATTCCTTTTTATTTCTTCTATCACCCACCAATGTCCAGCACTACCCTTCAAAAGGTACACTGCATGTTTAACTTTGTCAGCATCTGGGATACTAAGGATCTTAAAAGCCTTTTCTAACTCAGTGAGCTAGAGATCAGCATCTACTAGATCAGGTGTCCCAGCATATTCTATGGCTCCAACATGACGTAATCATTCAAAAGTCTTTGCAGACCCATATTCCTCATTGGGAGTTGGTGCCCTAGGTGCTGGTGCTGGCATCTGGTCTGTTATATGCATCACTGTAGTCATGAATTGCCCAAAAAGAGTAGAAAAATCTGGGTTTCTCATCATGACTTCATCAACATGGGGATTCTCAGGCACTGTTTCTTCTCTTGTCTGATCCTTGGCACCTTATACTGGTGCAGTATCATTGCTCTCAGCAACGTGTCCCTCATGTTCTCCAGACATCTTTGAGTTATATATCTTCTTCTGCATAAGCAGAAGGCACTATAAGATACAATGAGGTACACATAGAACAAACGCTATACCTTATTCCTATGTCTCTGTAGACTCCGCGAACCTTAAGCTCTGATACCAAACTTGTAACAACAGTCTCTAAACCGACAAACAATCATTACTAATTAAGCGGAATTTCAACATAAACAGCGGATTAACAAAAATCACTTAAAATTAAAACCATTTTGCAAAGAGATCCATTTCTAGGAAAACTCTTTACGGCAGAACCAAAACTTTATATACATTATTGTTCACATTGTACATACACTGTACCATATCTTCTCGAGGATAACATATAATAGTTGCTTTGTCAAAACATATACTGAAACAACATAAAACCTTGAGGCTTACAAGCCAAAAACCTCAGATCATTCATGAAACCATAACGAACCAACTCCAAGGACCTGAGAGTATAGAGACGACACATAGGACTTCTATCTACAAGACATGAAAGACAGTATACTCAACCAGAGTTGTCACTGTTGTACCTGCTGTTGTTGTTTTTTTTTCTGCAGAAAGGTCTTCACCTCCTCGTGCACGTCCACCTAAAAATTTGGATCCCACGGGGATGAGACAATTGAAAATTGCCCCATTGAGAGATATAACTCTCTGCCAATAATGTTATTATCACAGTTAAATAGTATTAAACTGAGCAGAGGATAAGTTGTTTAGAACATTCTCATATTTTAAAGCATTGTAGTTGTCTATGATAGAGCAGTAATTCATCTATTCACTTTATAAGGAATATGGAGAACACGTATATCATTTACCCATCATACTATCTCAAGCTTATCTTGTAATGCTCATTATCATGGTATGTCATCTATGAATCATTCTCATTTCTATCTGTTGGCCTCAGCCAATCTGCTATCCAGATATTGAATTCTACCAGTCATGTGAGTATACATCATCATATCATGTCCAAGCATTGGACTATGCCAATCATATGCAACCATTCCAGGCATTGGACTATGCCAATCCTGTGTTATTATAGGCTTCATGCCTCTGCCAAGTATTGGACTTTGACCAATCATGATTACACAGCCAGGCAGTGGAGTCTAACCCCTCCTGATTATAGGCTTCATGCCTCTGCCAGGTATTGGTCTGTAACCAAACCTGATTACACTACCAGGCAGTGGACTCTAACCACTCCTGATTACAGGCTTCACGCCTCTGCCAGGTATTGGACTTTAACCAATCCTGATTACACAGCCAGGCAGTGGACTCTAACCACTCCTGATTACAGGCTTCACGCCTTTGCCAGGTATTGGTCCATAACCAAACCTGATTACACCGCCAGGCAGTGGACTCTAACCAATCCTGATTACAGGCTTCACGCCTCTGCCAGGTATTGGACTTTAATCAATCCTGATTACACAGCCAGGCAGTGGACTCTAACCACTCCTGATTACAGGTGTCACGCCTCTGCCAGGTATTGGACTTTAACCAATCCTGATTACAAAGCCAGGCAGTGGACTCTAACCACTCCTGATTATAGGCTTCACTCCTCTGCCAGGTATTGGACTTTAACCAATCCTGATTACACAGCCAGGAAGTGGACTCTAACCACTCCTGATTACAGGCTTCACGCCTCTGCCAGGTATTGGTCCATAACCAAACCTGATTACACCGTCGGGCATTGGACTCTAACCACTCCTGATTACAGGCTTCACGCCTCTGCCAGGTATTGGTCTATAACCAAATCTGATTACACAGCTAGGCAGTGGACTCTAATCACTCCTGATTACAGGCTTCACGCCTCTACCAAGTATTGGTTCGTAACCAAACCTGATTACACCGCCAGGCAGTGGACTCTAACCACTCCTAATTACAGGCTTCACGCCTCTGCTAGGTATTGGTCCATAGCCAAACCTGATTATACCGTAGGCAGTGGACTCTAACCACTCCTGATTACATGCTTCACGCCTCTGCCAGGTAGTGGACTTTAACTAACCCTGATTACACAATCATTATGGGATATCAATCCCTTAAATTCATCATTGGTTATCACATCCTTTTACTAGGCATTATACCCTCGGGCAAGCCATCATATTTATTCACATTCTTTACGTACTACAAGTGTTCCTCTTATCTCCTTTAAGCATATTCAAAACACTATAGCCCTTATTTGACTATAAGCATAAAGCATGTATGATCAAGATTTCATTATTATTATAACCATTTATTATTATTATGAAGTTACTAGTTTCCATTCCCCTTAGTTTATTTTTCACATTACCATTCCTTACATTAGACTTTTATAAGCATTATGTCACCTCTCATTAGGCAACAATTATTCACATGGCTCATCAGGCCCATTAATCATCTTGTCACCTTTCACTAGGCAACAACTATTCATATTGCTCACAAGGCCCATTAAACATCTTGTCACCTCTCACTAGGAAACAACTATCCACATGGCTCATAAGGCCATTAAACATCTTGTCACCTCTCACTAGGCAACAATTATCCACATGGCTCATAAGGCCATTAAACATCTTGTCACCTCTCACTAGGCAACAACTATTAGGGTTAGGGTTTCCCTTTATAGCTGAATAGGGTTTCAAGTTCATATTATCAATCTAAACCCTAATTAGTTGTTCCACACATCTAGGAGCATACATTAATATCATTAGTATTCAATCATACTTATTTATTATCATCATTTATCATTAAATGAATCATCAACACAAGGTATGAGTTCCTCTCTCATCCTTATCAGGGTATGATTACATCATACATTATTAACTTGGCTTAACCCTTTCTCAAGGTATGATAGCCTACACTTATCAAAGTGCATTTCATCTCAATGTAACAATTGACATGACACACATCATGGGTTACTCATCCAAGTATATTGGATTTAAGGTGCATCAAGGTGTAACAACCGTAAAGTGTTGGATGTGATATTTACCATGCCTTGGTGTATCACTTCCCTCATTACTTTTAACTTACTTAAGTTCCTCAAATTATCTTGTATTAGGGTATTCCCCATCCTAATACTTTATGCACTAGCCCATCACATTTATTTTGTAGTGTATTGATCATGAGTCATACATTTGAATTGTCCAACCATCATCAATTGATATGGACTCATCTCTGGTTGAGGCATTCTTGATATAAGGTTGTCCATTATCAACCACTCTAGGTGTTTCACCTATCAAAGTATTAGCCACACCATTACTTGGTGTTACACTCATCACTCCTAAGAGTGTCTTGCCCTCACCTTTACAAGGTATCTTGGGTCAGAAATGTGCATATGTTAACCATATCGGGTTGTAAGTATATGAGCACTCACCATATCGGGCTAGAAGTATATACACACCATTCATATCGGGCTATAGGTGTTATATGTGTTACCCATGTCATTCATGAGGTATTAATCCATCACCATGTCAGGCTAGGCATCAACTAGGGTTGTGTATCGGGTTACCATATCGTGCAATAGCATTTGCTATTCTTTAGTCATATCGGGTTACCCAATTTAGGGTTTCATGTCCACTTATAAGTATTCATTTAACCTTTTATCATGCATGGAGTCTATACTAGACTCCTTATCGTGCAATAGGTGTATACTACATACCCATATCGTGCAACAATGTATTCATTAATATCCATGTCGTTCAAGTGAAGTAGGTGCAACATCATATCGGGTTAAAGGTACTTTCTTGTGTGCTTGCACCTGATATCACTTTTATAAAGTGATACCACCATCTTTAAGCTCTAGACCTTAGTTATAACTATTATAGTTCATGTCAACAAGTCTAAGAAACTACTAGAACTCATAGTCTCATCAACTGTTTCAGGAAATTTCAGAAATTAAAAGTATTTCACTAGTTATACCAATTTAGGTGAAGAATAATAACATGGTTGAGTTCAAGTTATATAAACCGCCTTAAGAACGACTTCAAAGCTCCAAATCTCCACGTTCCTAAGGTTGAAGATGGACTTCAAAACTCCTCTATATGCAAATAATCACCATGGATAAGCAATTGGTGAAGAAGAAAAGAAAGGACGATCAAAACCCTAAATTCATGCTTCAATCCAAGGTTGAAGATGAGCTTATCCTCACCTGAGGGTTAAGTATGAGCTCCTTCTTTCTCCTTAACACCTTTGCACGATACACTAGTGTCCGTGGACTATATTCCACCCCTATTGCACGATATGGCACTCACTTGCACGATATAGCACTCACTTGGAGTCAAAACTTCACTCTATGGCCGATATCACCCTATATGGCCAATATCACCTACTTGGGCGATATGCTCTTGCCATGGGCGATATCCCAAGGCCTATGCACGATACCACAGCAACCCTTCACGATATGGGAGCTCTATGCATGATACCTCAGGGTAGGAGGGTGGTAAGGGTCATAAAATTGCACCAAGGGATGAAACTAGGGGTATATATACTTGTTGTTCATGAAGGAATGACAAAATGAGGTGTCAACATTTTGAGCTAGTAGGTGCCACGTTTCATGCATGGGTGACACGTGTCCATGCATGCATCATCATTTATTTTGTCTTGCAAAACGATTGAGGATCATCTTTAGATAGAGATTTGGCCATTACATATCCTTTTGAATAAGATATATTAATTAATTCATCACTTTATGCACAACCTGTCACAACTTTACTAAGGAAGTTGTAACCCGACACATCTCATCTCCTTGAGGTGCTTTGCACGATATGTACTTTGCCGAGAGTCCACAAAACGATATGAGGCTCCTCATATGGCTCCTTGGCCGATAGGCATTCATATATAAGCTTTTCAACTTGATACAACTCAAGTTAAGCTTTCAAATTCAACCCTTTTCTTGGTCATTTCTTTACCAAGATTACCATCATTCATAATGGAATCAAAAATGGTGTATCCTCCTTTATCTCTCCTCTACATTATTCTAGGAGGGAGTAGGAACACTCTAGAGGTGGTAATTTGCATATCAGCCCTACATTTTGGATAAATTGCACTTTGTACCAAAATTGGTGCACAATGCACCAGCATTGTTCAAACAAGAGTTCAAACTTGGAATTTAGGATTTCCACAAGCCACCACCTTGCATCATTCTCTCTCTTATGATTTTAAAACATATAAGGCATGTTCAATATGTGACATTTTGCATTATAACCCCTCAACTTGGGTAAATTGTAGTTTGGTCCAAAACAAAGGAATATTGCTCAAACAACACTCAATCAGGACCAAACATGAAACATAAGTATGTCACATGATAAAAAACACCTTAGAGGATTATATTAGAGTTCTAAGAAACTTTATTATCCAAAACAAATAGGGTTACCTCATAAACCAAGTCTGGGTTGTTACACTTCCAGTATGCACCATGTACATAAAAGAATGAGCCTCCTCAAAACCCATCTTCCTCAGGCCCTCAACATCTAGAACCATTGTCCAGTTATGAAAACAAATGGTCCCATCCTATGACTCATGAAAGCCACCATGCTTCTTACTGACAAACTCTGATCTAATCTTCTGTATCCCGAAAACACTCTTATGAGTGTCTCTAATTTGTTGTATAAATCTAGGCTTCACCTGCAACTGAGCTAACAATCTGACTAACAAGGAAACCTCCAAATGTATGATCATTTGTCCAAGCGATATCATCATATATCACTTATGACATGACATAGAGTGCAATTGTGCCTTTTCTACAAATGATGATGAAGATGACTTCCTAATAAATGCATCAGCCATCACATTCGTCTTTCCTGTATGGTAGTCTATCGTATATTCATAGTCCTTGATCAGCTACATCCATCTTATCTGTTGCATGTTCAGCTCCTACTTTGAGAAGATGTACTGAAGGTTCTTGTGGTCAGTGAAGATCTGGCATTTCTCTCCATATAGATAGCGCCTCTAAATATTCAGGGCATCAATCATGGCTGCTAGCTTCAGATCATGCATCTGGTAGTTATCCCTGTATTTCTAAAGTTGTCGCACAGTAAAAGAAATCATGTCCTTGTCCTGCATTAGCACACATTCCAAGCCATTTCTCAGAGCATCACAGAAGATCCCTTGTTCTGGAAGCACTAGCACCAGAGCACTGGTCATCTTATCCTTCAACAACTTGAAAGAACAATGACACTTGTCATCCCATACAAACGGAACACCTTTCCTAGTCAACTTGGTTAGGGGTAATGCTACTACACTGAAGTTCTTAATATATCTCCTGTAGTATCCTTCCAAACCTAGGAAGCTTCAAACCTCTGTTAGTGTCTTAGGTAGTTCCCATTCTAGCACTAACTCAACCTTCTTTGTATATATGCAAACACCCTTAGCATATATGATGTGGCCCAAAAAAGACACCTCAGTCAACCAGAACTCACACTTACTGAATTAGTCATACAATTGGTGATGTCTTAACAACATCAATGCCTTGCAAATTTGTTGCTCATGTTGCTAACTGTCCCTGGATTATATCAAGATATCATCCATAAATATCACCACAAACTGATTTAGAGATGGTCTAAACACCATGTTTGTCAGATCCATGAAAGTTATCAGTGTGTTGGTTAAACCAAACAGCATAACCACAAACTCGTAGTGACCATACCTAGTCCTAAAATCAGTCTTAGGTATGTCATATACTTTGATCCTCAATTGGTTATATCTTGACCTCAATATCTTCAAAAACACTATAGCACCTCTCAACTGATCAAACCGATCATCAATTATCGACAACGGGTACTTGTTCTTCACTATAACCTTATTCAACTGTCGATAATCTATGCAAATCCTCATGGAACCATACTTCTTCTTCACAAACAACACAGGAGTACCCCAAGGGGAAGTGCTCGGTCTGATGAAACCCTTCTCCAACAACTCATGTAAATGTTTCTTCAACTCTTGTATCTCTGTTGGTGCCATCTGGTAGGGTGACTGTGATATGGGTTGTGTTTTAGGAACAAGATTGATCTCAAAATCAATCTTTCTAGGAGGAGGGATGCTGACAAACTCCTCTAAAAAGACACCCGCAAACTCTCTCACTATTGGAACCTCTTGGATACTAGGATTCCTTACCTTGGTATCCACAACATGTGTCAAGAAAGCCTCACACCCTTGTCTCATCAACCTCCCAATGTCATAGTTGACACCAAACATGTAGGAAGAATCTTCCTATCTCCTTGGAAGATCCATGAAACATCTCCATCACAGAACATCGCCATCTTGGAACTACGGTCCAAAACAACCTTATACTTTTTCAAGGTATCCATCGATGGGATCACATAGTATCCATGAATGTTAAGTGGCATAAGATCCACTTGAATGTTGCATCACAAAAAAGAAAGAACGCAAGATGGACACACCTCTCACAACTCAACGAAACCAACAAGAGGGGTTTCAAGCAAAAGGCGATCAGATCTACTATAAACAAGTAGATAACAACTATTCACCACCTCTCTAGTGATAAAAGAATGTGTCGCACCTGGGTCAACCAAATTAGACATGAAAAAATAAGCAGAAAGTCAGAATGAAAAGGTTCTATCTGACCTGTCTCAACCCATGGATTGACCATGTAACATACTGAAACTTGGGTTTATTTGCAAATTAACCCATTTTCAAGATTTTATTTCCTTCATATCCTTCTGGACTTTTCCCTAAATTTTATTATCTTTTCTGTCCTTTTTGTCCTCAATGTTGAAATTGAGCAAAACTTAATGATGTGATTTATATTTGACACGCTTTCATTTCAATGAATGGGTTTTTGCACAAATATCGCAATTAGTGTGTTAATTAGAGTCTAATAATGCAAAATGACCAATAATGAGAGACAATTAGTATATTATATTAATTTATGGTTTTTATGGCAGTTTGGGACCATAAATGAGAAGATAAGAAATTTATATCAAAATTTATTAAGAAAGGTATTAAATATAATTATTAGGTATGTAGCATACAATCAAATGAAAAATGTATTTAAAAGGAGAAGTTAATGTAAAGTTAGACTCCACACACTTTAATTAGCAAACACATGAATTTTCAAGTCAATTGGAATTCATTTACCCTCTTAATTAGTTGAATGAATATGCAAACTATAATATATATAAACGTGTAACGCATGTGAAAAAGGAAACCTACTTGACTCCTAATTAGCATGCCCTTTAAATTGCTTGACAATCGGATATCAATTGCTTTCCTAGTAAAATGAGCATTAAAAATCATAATTACCTTAGGTTTTAAAAGTGGTATTTGACTAAACAATTAAGTATTTCCTAAACGTGTCTATCCCATCAATGTAATGCCTGACACATTACTCCTACCCCGTTAGTGATGCTACCCTAGCATCAGCCAACGACGGCCACAACGGGACATCTATCTCCTATATCTCCTCCCCCATTCTTTCCTTTCCTCTCATCCTCCTCACCTAACCCTAGCCGCCAACACACTCTCATTATGATATGAGATCCTATGATCTTCCACCAACCACAACCACAACCAATAGCAATGACGATCAGGAGTCTGTAGATAGCACAACCCCTGTAACGAACCCGCCTTCAGGTAACCCTCAATTAAGGGAGACCAAAAGGTTAGAGCTGTTAACCAATAACCCGGATCAAAGGTTCGACAAATAATCAATAACAATTAATAAATTTTACCAACTAAACTAAAAATTGGTATAAAATGAAACTTTGCATACCTTTAAAAATTAGGATATCTAAAGTTCTATCCATGAAGATATTAATCTAACTAATCCTCCTATGCACGTTAATTCTCATTTAATTCCACATATGCCACTTTACTGTTTGTTCTTTTCATTTGTACCTAAAATGCCGACAAACAAAACGTCAGTCAGCAAGAAGCTGGTATGTGGGGGAAACAATAATCGTGCAACTATAATAACAATCTAGTCATCCAAATATCATTTAACATCCAAGATTATGCTTTAAGAAATACTACTCAATCCTTACCTATCCCCTATCTCTATGATGTCCCTGTAGTGGACATGAATACTACCTCTCTCATATGGTAGATCCTTACCCCCATGGCCCTACCACACAGGTAGCCAATACCTAGGGTTATGGAGTCGCATGGCCCTACCCAAAGGTAGCCCAATCCCTAACTCATGGTGACTTGATGGTCCTACCCCATTGGTAGCCATGTATTGTCATTCAATGACCTGATGGACCTACCCCATCGATAGACATGTACTAGGTCAATCTATTAAGCTACAGAGGGGACTAGGATCTGAGCTAGTAGGCACATATCTTAGGTGATAGTCATATCTACATTATAATTTGAAAGAATTAAATGCAACAACCAGTTTAATTCATGTCATAAATAAAACCTCAAAAATCCTCAGGCAACTAATTCAGGATATTAATAGGCGTAACCACATACATGTTAAGCAAACTTAGATATAGGAATAGTCCAAACAAGCAAGTAATCCTGAATCAAGCAAGTACATAGTTCAATCCTTTTGGCCAATGGCGGCTTGACACGTCATCCCAAGTGGACCGGTCCTATAAAGGGGGGAAAGACTTCCCTACCCTTCCCATCTTGCACACGCGCCAAAGGCACTCGGGTATTTTTTCCCGAGGTTGTCTTCCTCCTCCGCTCTTCCGTGCTTTACGAGCCAGTCTTCTGGGATGGTCAACTCCCTAGTTGACTCCACTCTCCCTACCTCTCCTTCACTCAGAAAAACCACCATGGTCACTGCCAAGCTCCGTCGAAGGTGGTTGGGGCCTCAATTGTCCCAAGGTCATTCAGACCTAGCCACCTAGCTACCCGCCCCTTCAACAGGTTCACGGCGATGGTAGGTGCAAGGGACGCACTTCCAGATGCAATTGCAAGAGAGAATCCCCTTGCATATGTTGTCCGAACACAATGGGAGGCTTTTTCCATTTTGTTGGGGTCCAATGCCCCCTATATATAAGCAGGTCGATCACCTATGCCCAAAGATTTGGGGACTTCTATTTCCTTCGATGAAACTACTAACAAAACGGGTTGAACGACTTCGGAACAGTCTCCCGAAGGTGATGGACTCATCACCAAGTCTGCTCATTACTCCCAATCCGAGCAATCCTCGATCAAAGATTGCCCAGCCTGCTCCCTGTGGCTTGTTCCTCGCGAGACTGGGACTCATCCCCAGCTGTAGGATCGCCAATCCACAGTCGCGCTTAACCCGAAAATAGGGATTTAATCCCAGATAAATCATGACGTTTAAAGTTATCCTTTACACTTTAGGAAACTTACAAAATTCGTATCTCTTAATATGTTTATCTTTTTAATCCCCAATTTTAAAGGAAAGTCCTTGATGACTTTTTTTACTTGTGTGCCAAGTTTGGGGCTCAAAACTGAAAGTATGAGGGACTTTTCTTCATATGCAAGGTATTCCTTATAAAGACATACTTTATGCATATTTTCTCTTTCCCTTGCCAATAAATTATTATTCTAGTTCCTTGAACCTCAAGGAACCTTAATGGATCAAAATTCCATCTTGGGAATATTCCTTAGCCTTTTATTTATCTTTTATCCATTATTTCCCATATCTTGTTTATTTCTTATTAAAATATCTCCTTATTGAGGATTTATCTTTATCTTTCTTTTTATTTTCCTCATTGGCATTCCATTTATCATTAAGAATCCTTTGGATACGAAAATGCATCAAGGATAACTCCATTATACCTTTTTTCACTTATTTTCCACATTTTATCATTATTTTTAATTTCTTACTTAATAAAGAAATATCGAATTGATCTTTTCTTTTCTTATTGCTTTATCTTTGTAATTTTAGACTCCTTGGGACCCAAGGAACCCAAGATGCATGAAAACCACCTTTAGATTACACTATTTTGCCTTCTAGAGGTTTTCACATCTTTCTTTTCTCAACTTCTCAATTATTCATTAATTAATTGAATTTTCTTGTTATTGGGCCCAATAGCCAATAAAGCCCACAACACAATCATCAAGGCTATTGTAAACGAAATTACATCATTATTTGTTCATTTATCTATTATGAGAAATTACATTTCTCACCAAATGAACCCAAAAATTGGGGTTGCAACATCCTTCCCCTCTTATAGGAATTGTGTCCTCAAAATTCCATCAAGCAAACAAATAGTTCAGGATAAGCCTTTCATACGTCCATCAAGGATCCCATGTGGCTTCACCCTTTCCATGGTGCCTCCCAAGAACCTTCATCATCCCATATTCTTCCATCTGAGTTCTTTCTTACCTTGGTATATCGTACTCTCGTAGGTGACTCAGGACATTTTAGCCTCTCAAAAGTTGAATAGGTTCAAGGCTCAGCACATGGCTTGGGTACCTCACATAGTGCCCTAGATCGGACTCATGGAACACATTACACATCATGCTATCCTAAGGGGTAAGGATAAACATAACCATCTCCACCAATCCATCTCAAATGGACCCATATATCGGGGACTTAGCTTTCTCAGTTGTAGCTTAGAGGGGTTGGATTTTCACATCACATATTCTCCCACAGTGAACTGCATGTCAGTCTACTTTGCATCAGCTCGTGACTCATGTCACCACTGGGCTCTCTCTCTCAGCCATTACACGATCAAAGCGACTTCATCTGCACACATTGTGGTTCTTTTCTGACCTTCGTGAGGCCTCCTTCACCATCATCATCTTAATGAAGTGGTGACCGACACAACCTCCTTCTAGAACTTCTTTCATCCCGATAAAACGCTATGGTGGTTATTATCACATCTTACAAAGGATAAGAGCTATCTCTATGTATCATCCTGAATTAGCACACATGCTCTCATCAGACCCTCAAGTCTGGATCATACTAACTATTAGTTAGGGGTGATAAGTAGTACTGACACCGAGTTCTTCATGTACCTACTTCCACCTTATGGAAGTGAACCTTTAGGTCATACTCAAGAACTTTTTGAACTCATATCATAGTGTAGTTGAGCAGTCTCTCTCACGTGTAGTTCAACCCGATCTGTCCCTTGAAAGTACTCTTTCTTTCTCATCTCATCTAGGTAAGACGATCTACCATAACCCATACTACATTTGACCCTCCTTGGTGTAGAGGAGACCTACCACAACATCCATAGTGATGAACTCCCATTCCCTCTCGGGGACTCTTTATCCTTTATATCAACTCATTGGGTTACTAGTGTTCATCCTTTACCTCATTCCTTGCATGCAACATACCACATGCAACCTCATCTCCAGCATCCATAGTATTGCTACCACTCATTATCTCAGTACTACCATGGTGTATGGTGATCTTAAAATCATGATTTCATGTATGTCATGATTCCTCAAGATTGATTCCTTAGAAACCCTAAACCACTCTCATTGGGGTTTTATTACCTTCCTATCCAAAGAAGTGTATCTGAGGTTCTATCACCATCCATTTGTTATATCAAGGACTAGGGTGGCTAACCAAACAACTACTAAATTGTTCAACAGATCTCGTTACATCTGAGTGTTAGCCCAAACATATCTCTTTTCCAAACTTAGGGTTAGCCTAACAACCTCTTCTAGCCTCTAGCTAAACTAGGCAGATATATCTCAACCAGAGCATCCATTACCACTTCACATCCTTAGGTATTAGGTAACATTGAAGACATACACTTCCATGTATTTCACTTACCATCTCAAACTCGAGCTCTAAGTCTATCTTCATTGAGAACACTTTGAGCTCATCTTCTTGGTGATCAAACTCAACCTTGCATCACTTGCAAATTCCACATAGCTCATGCTAAAAAAACATCCTTATAAGTGACTACCTTATACCTTTTATTGTTTGCAAACCATCCATATATCATTCACTCCACCGAGGTATGTTATCATCCATATCCTCATACCTCATAGCAACGTTCCTACTCGCATCAACTTTATCCTTAGTGTATGGCATGTGTATCCCATCTCTCCCTCCCATAAGAAGAGGAAATAAGCATTTGGCGGTCGTCCAAACACAAAGTTCTTCCTGTTCCAAGAGTAGAGATGGTACATCCCACCTTTCCAGTACACCTTTGAATCTAAGTTGAAACGTGCAACTCATGTCTCTACATCACCATCATCTTGATATCAAAGTTGCTTCCATGGAAAACTGGTTTCGAACCTACTTGGGTCCACTCCCATTCCTTGGTCATCTCCTCTAGGTCTATAGGGTGTCGGTACTTTAGGGTTCATCCCTCTTCCCTTATGCATCCAGAGAGTGTCCTAGTCATCTGCCCTTTGGGTCCCATGAGTTCATGAAGGTGATCAATCTCCTAACCTATGGCCCTCAGACAATGATAGTTGTTACCTCCCGACCCCATGGTCATGTGCAACTAGGGAATTAGGCAACTCCTTCTTCCATTGGTTTTATCCCTACCTGACCCTAGGACGGACTTAGGATTCTATTATAGTACATGTCCAACTTAGAACCTTACCCAAGCCTTCATCATCTCTTTCTGCATTTATGACTGACTTCCACCCTTTCATAGGGGTCATGGCATCCTGCCTACCTTGGTCAGGCCCCATACCGGTTACCTCCATGGTTACACATCCACATGCACGTGGAGATGGTTATCTATGGGTCTGCAGGTTCATTTGCATACCATGTATATGATGTTTGTCTCGCAAAAACAAGATTAACAAATTTAAACTAATGCGGAAGTGTTTTATTAGCAGCGGAATTATTAAAAATCACAAAATTTTAAAACTTTTTGTAAAGAGAATCTGCAAACTGTAAAACTCTTTTATAAAGAAACAAGTTGAGTTATTTACAAACTAATTCACCATTACATCTTTGTAATATCACATCTCGAGAGTCACAACATCAACTACCCTGTTAACTATACAAGGTAAGATACAAAAATCTCGAGGCATTACGCCAAAATCTCAGATCTAATTAAAACATCTAAAGACTCCTAGGACCTGAGAGTACAGAGATGACACATAGGACATTCTATCTACAAGACTTTGACAGACAGTGTCTCCACCTGAGGATCACTGCTGTCCCGGATGTTGCTGTTGTTGTTGTTGCTGCTCGCCAACTAAGGGGTTCCTTCGTCCTCGGCGTCTACCTAAAAAGTTGAATCCCACGGGGGTGAGACAATTGAATAATTGTCCCAGTGAGAGTTATAACTCCTCGCTAGAAGCATTTTTATTGCAAATATTAAAATAATAATGAGTAGAAGAACTATAATTATTCAACAGCAGGCCATTTATTGAATAAACTAAGTAGAGCAGTATTCTATATGCAATCATTTCAATTATAACTTGATTGAATGATAAGACATATATCAATTAGGAATATGAACAACATGTATAGTAGTTATTCAACTAGAGCACTTATAAACAATGTATCATCAATCATTGTTTCTCATAGTTCAACCTAAGCAATTATGCTATACGGCTGATTATGTTTTTCAAACATATTTATGCCCTAAGGAGATGAGATATACCGCTCATACTCCAACCGACCATTACAAAATCACAATTGGTACCATACATAGGTCATCAGAAGAGCCAGATTCCTATGACCTCATCTTCCTCAGTCAGTGTGAGGTACAACATACAGGACATCTTGTGTCTCTGCTATAATAGCTTTCCAGGGTATTCTGGCAACTTCTCTATTAGAGATACAGTGGCATGTTGTACTCTCTTCGCCATCGAGGGATTTCTTGTTTATCTCTCATCGATGCGGCATTAACAATATCATCGGGAGATTAGTGATACATCATCCTGGCATAAACATATAATGAAGGATTGAGAGATTTGATGTTTATCTCACATCAATTCCTCCATTAGGATGTAAGGATATTCGCGTCCATAACCCCCACATACTCAAAAGTATGCTCTCCAGGAGTTCCCTTAGGAAAACCTATTTCACCATCATTTAATTTCTGACAATGATGGATCTATGGTCAGGGCTCTACATGATATCATTATACTTGATTATTTAAGTACATTATAGCATTCTTTTATCATCAGGCATGTTTTTAATCATAGACCATTAAGACAATTTCTATAAAGAAAGATTACTACTTGTGTCAAGTTCAATTCACATCTTGTTAATATTGGGATATCAATCCCTAACCATCTTATCATTAAGATTCAGGATTATGGGTGTTTAAACCCTTAGATCATCAAAAAACTTGTTACCAAGTAACATATTGCCATCAAGTCATTTAATAATATGAATATGATTGTAACATGCATGTATTTCTCGTGGCTCATACTTCCTATCAATCTCATATGTTGCCTCTCACTAGGCAACATAGCATATCATTACTTTTCAAAGCTTATAAAGTACTTTCAATGAATTTGACATTATGGTTCTTACCTGGCTATGCTCACTTCTTTACAAAGATTTGCACGACTAACACAATTGATAATAAGCATATTATCTCTATATCAGCACATTGCAAAACAAAGATAACCTTTCAATTCAAGGGTTGTACCACTATGCCCTTACTAGGGTTAGGTTTTCCCTTTTTAATTCAATTAGGGTTAACCAACCCCTATAGAAAAATTAGGAATAATGATTCCTCATTTCATAATTCAAAAAGAGCTTCATGCTATAAAGAATAACCCAGAATTAGGGTTTACTGTTCATATCATCACATTTCCCTAGATTAGGGCTTACTATTCACAATACATCACATTACCCTAGATTAGGGTTTACTATTCACATTATAATGAATTAAGATCATATCATCATCATGTATGAGGATTATATCCAATAATGCCCTCAAATTAGGGTTAAGATTCATTAACCATCATAATTAGGGTTTTCATGATCTCACTATGAAGGATCATACCCTAATTAGATGTATTCATGCATATTTGAAGTTCATTACTTGATTATCATTCATATAAGAAGTCTTCTCTCTCCTCTTTCTATCAGATGATATTTGCATCACCCTTGATTAAGCTAAGTCAATTCAACATTGACATCATGGGTTATATCATTACTATTGTAATCATTAGGTCTTACTCATCAAAAGAGTACTAATCACTCTATCCCATCAAGAGTACCTTTATAATGATCACCACTGATTATAACATGCATTAGTCATCTAATTACTTGCTCCCTTAATCACTTTAGGTACCTATGAGGTTTAGGTTAATCAACCACTAAACTATCCTAACAAGTAAGGCATCAATCGATCTTGACCTTCATAGACCTCAAACGGTCTTGCACACTAATCCTCCAAACAGTCTTGGATAGACCTTGAAACCATTTGGTATTGAAGACCGTTTGCTCTTGTTTGACTTTTGAAATCGTTTGGTAAAGTGCACACTCAAGACCGTTTTCCCAAGATGGGGTGAAGACCGTTTGGTCATGAAGACCGTTTGGTCAAGTTTGACTTTGAAACCGCATGGACACAATTGACCATGAAACCGCATGAGCACCAAATGGTTTGGGATCATTTAGTCCCAAACGGTCTTGAGACCGTTTGGTCCCAAATGGTCTTGAGACCGTTTGGACTCAAATGGTCTTGAGACCGTTTGGTCAAAACCACCTCAAAACCACAAGGACCAAAAAGTGTCTCAACCACTTCAATTGAGTTAGGGTTTCCAATGTTGAACCCCTCAATCAATCATGTACTTATTAGCCACTCATCAATTGAGTTAATTAGGTCAACTATCAACTGATTTGACACTCAATTGACCCTCAATTGATCATCAATTAGGGCTTGGATCAATTGGATTAGGGTTTGTAATCGATTACTCTTCAACATGTTTCAACATGAGTCTAAATGATTTGAAACCATTGAACCATTATTCAATTTGGTCATGACCTGACCCCAAACGGTCTTGCAATCGTTTGGACATCCTACAAACGGTATTGAGACCGTTTGCCCATTATTTTAACAAAAACCAAGTCAATCAATTAAGGTTTGAACCCTAGGTTTGGTCACCAAATCAGCAATTAATTATTCATCAACTTGATATCATTGAACCCTCAATTGGTCAACCCTACTTAACCCTAGACCTCCAAACGGTCTTGGGTGATCACCAAATGGTCTTGAGACCGTTTGGGTGATCCCCAAATGGTTTTGAAACCGTTTGGGCCACTCAACCCAAACTTCAACATATTACTATTATTGAAATCAGCAATTGACCCAATTAGGGTTTAGATGATTGATGGGCCTTCAATTGGCGATTCACTTGGAATTAATGGATGATTTTTGGTAGGTAATTAGTCTACATTATTCTCAACAGACCTCAAAATGGTCAATGTTTAGTCAACGCATCCAAACGGTCTTGGACTGTTTGCTTCTATGCGGTTTGGTTGAAACTGTTTGCATTCAAACAGTTTGAAACCGTTTGCTCCCAAACGGTTTGGGAAACCGTTTGAGCAAGAGTTGGAGACCGTTTGCTAAAGTAACTTTTTGGATAAACATAGGAATTAACGTCATCATCTTCTACCTCAAGAACAAGGGCTGTTCTTCACGGAAATGATAGCAAGAACACCCAAAGGTGTCTAAAGAAGAAGTATAAGCAATGATTCTAAGAAAAGAGGATGCATTAACAAAGCATAAGGGTTAGAGTTATAAAACCCCACCTTTAGGTTTGATCTAGAGCTCCAAGATTCGTGGCTTTAATGGCAGTTTGAGCTCCAGTAGTTTTCCAAGGTCTGTTCTTCATGTTTTGGATGGAGAAGATGGCTAGAAAGAAGAATCGTGTGAAGAAAACCAATAAACCAACCTTGTTTTAGGGTTTCCACCATGCATTCGAGGTAGATGGTGATCAACACTTACCAAGTCAGCTTGGTCATCCTTCCTCTGCTCCAGAGCTCCTTCTTGGTCAGCCAAAGCAGGAAGATAAGGAAAGAACTAAGGGAAACGATCCCTTGTTTATTTGGAAAGATTGCTTATATATTTATGGGTCTTTTCAAAGCAAAAAGAAAAAAGGAGAGTTATTTCCTTTTTATTTCCCAAACATATCCACTAAGGCTTTCTCCATCCTTAGCCACGTTTTCCACTTACTAAACTCATGCAAATTCCTCCATTATCCAAGGTTTAAAGGAAAAGAAACCAAACATCTTAATAAGTTGTATATATAAAAGGGCCATTTACTTAAATCTTGATTATTTAAATATCAAGATTATGTTTCCTTCTTGATCATTCAAATGAGGCGCCCCTCTCATTTTCTTTGCTCAAATTTATGCCAAGAAACATGAGAGATACTCTAGAGGATACATTTTACATGTTGGACCTTAGGTTTTGGGTAATTTGCACATTACACCAAAACTAGGTTTTAAAGCACAAGGATTGCTCTACAAGCTATATCTTGGTGCCCAAGATTGTGGAATCCATACCACCATATCATATTCATTCTTATGATGTCTCATTATTAGAGGAACATCTTAACATGTGAAATTTGCAAGTTAACCCCTCTACTTGGGTAATTTGCACATTAGTCCATTATTTAACAAAACAATGTTTCAACATTATGCAAAAGGACTGAAAATGAAATATAAATTCCTCAGAAGCTTTAATTACATTTCAAAAGATAACCACAAGCATCTAATCACATATTTAAGCAAAACACCTAGGGTTAGTACAAAACCCAGGTCAGGGATGTTACAAATTATCCACCCCTTACAAGGATTCCGTCCTCGAAATCATTACAAAACATATTAAGAGAAAAGAGTAGGGTATTTCCTCCTCATCTCTTCCTCTAGTTCCCACGTGGCTTCTTCAACACCACGGTGATTCCAGAGGACTTTCACCAGACTTATGTCTTTCTTTTTCAGCTTTTTAATTCTCTTGTCGAGGATTAACATAGGTCCTTCTATATAAGATATATCATCATTCAATTCCACTTCCATAGGTTGCAAAACTGATTCTGTATCAGGATGACATTTCCTTAACATGGAAATGTGGAACACAGGGTGTAACTTTTGTAACTCTGGTGGTAACTCTAGCTTATAAGCTACCTTTCCAATCTATTCTATGATTGGATAAGGCCCCATAAACCTAGGAGCTAACTTTCCTTTCCTTCCAAATCTAAGAACTCCTTTCCAAGGTGAGACCTTGAGGTACACTCTGTCTCTAACCTGGAACTCTAAAGGTCTATGACGCTTATCAGCATAAGATTTCTGTCTATCCTGTGCAGTCTTTAACTGTTGTTGTATGATCTTAATCTTCTCGGTGGTCTGATGCACAAGATTAGGACCTAAAAGTTGATATTCACCGGTTTCATACCAACATAAGGGTGATCTACAACGTATACCATACAAAGCTTCATAAGGTGCCATGTCAATGCTATGTTGATAGCTATTGTTATAGGCAAACTCAATCAAGCTTAGATGCAGATCCCAACTTCCTGTAAACTAAAGAACACGTGCTCTAAGAAAGTCCTCCAAGGTTTGTATAGTCCTTTCTGATTTCCCATCAGTCTGAGGATGAAAGGTTATACTAAACCATAACTGTGTGCCTAAAGCTTTATGAAGTCATTCCCAAAAATGACTCATAAATTGGGGACCTCTATCAGAAACAATGGTGACTGGGACTCCATGCAATCATACTATTTCATTTACATAGAACTGTGCCAGCTTCTCAGCAGAATAGGTTGTTTTGATAGGTAAGAAATGTGATGTCTTTGTCAACCTATCCACTATTACCCAGATGGAATCATGACCTTTTTTTGTACTAGGTAAACCAACCACAAAATCCATGGTTACATGATCCCACTTCCATTGTGGTATGGGTAAAGGTTGCATTGTTCCTGTAGGCTTCTGGTGTTCATCTTTAACTTGCTGACACACAGGACACCACATAACAAACTCAGCAACATCCTTCTTCAAATCGGGCCACCAATACATATCTTTCAAGTTGCGATACATCTTGGTGCTTCCTGGATGCATAGCATACATTAAAGAATGAGCTTCCTCTAGGACTAACTTCCTCAAGTTATCCACATTTGGTACTATCATCCTACTATGGTAACAAGATACTTGATCATCAAAATCATGGAAACCATCTCATTTTTCACTACCATACTCCGATCTAATCTGTTGAACTGCAGCATCAACTTGATGTGCCTCCTTAATCTATTGCCTCAGAGTAGGCTTTATATGCATCTCAGCTAACAATCCTGATAACAACGACACTCTTAACTATACATTGTATTGCCTTAAGGAGATAAGCATATCTCTCCTAGAGCATACCAAGGAATTCAGTTGTGCTCTATCTAAGGCTGGTGTTGCTGATTTCCTACTCAAAGCATCAACAACAACATTAGCCTTCCCTGGATGGTAATCAATTGTGCAATCGTAATCCTTGATTAATTCCATCCAGCGGTGTTGCCTCATGTTAAGCTCATGTTGAGAAAAGATATACTAAAGGTTCTTATGGTCTGTGAAAATCTAGAATGTCTCTCCATAAAGATAATGTCTCCAGATTTTCAAGGCATGCACTACAGCAGCTAGCTCTAAATCATGTGTCGGATAATTCTCCTCGTGTTTCTTAAGCTATCGAGAAGCAAAAGAAATCACTTATTTATCCTGCATCAACACACATCCAATTCCATTCTTAGAGGCATCACAGAAAATGATATATCCTTTTCCTTATTCAGGTAACACAAGTACAGGTGCACTTGTCAATCTCTCCTTCAACAGCTGAAAAGATTGTTGACACTTATCACTCCAGATAAAAGGAACATCCTTCCTGGTCATCTTAGTTAAGGGTAAGGCTATAGAACTAAAGTTCTTAATGAACCTCTGATAATAGCCTGCCAACCCTAAGAAACTACGGATCTCTGTCAGTGTCTTCGATTGTTCCCATTGTAGGACAGATTCTACCTTTTTAGGGTCAACACGTATACCTAAATCAGATATTACGTGTCCAAGAAAAGAAACTTCTGGTAACCAGAACTCACACTTGCTAAACTTAGCGTAAAACTTATGCTTTCTTAGCAAAGTTAAAGCCTGACGAAGATGGTGTTCATGTTGTTGAGCATCTCTACTGTAGATCAAGATATCATCTATGAAGACGACAACACACCGATCGAGAAAAGGTTGAAAGATCATATTCATGAGTTCCATAAATGCAGCTGGTGCATTTGTTAGTCCAAACGACATAACCGTGAACTCATAATGACCATACCTTGTCCTAAAGGCAGACTTAGGTATGTCACCATCCTTAATACACAGCTGATGATATCCCGACCTCAAATCTATCTTTGAGAAGACAGTTGCACCACGCAACTGGTCAAAGAGATCATCAATCCTCGGTAAAGGATACTTATTCTTAATCGTTACTTTATTTAATTGTATGTAATCAATGCACAACCGCATTGACCCATCTTTATTTTAAACAAAGAGGACCGGAGCACCCCAAGGTGAAGTACTCGGTCGGATGAAACCCTTCTCAAGCAACTCTTGCAGTTGTTTCTTGAGTTCTGCCATTTCAGCAGGTGCCATCCTATATGGTGCTTGTGCTATAGGTTGCGTGTTTGGAACTAGATTAATTTCAAAATCTATTTCTCGGGGTGGTGGTACACCTGAAAGTTCTTCAGGAATTACATCTTCAAATTCCCTGACTATAGGAACTTTCACAGGATTAGGACTCTCCATGGTAGTATCTACCACATGGGCCAAGAATGCATTGTCGCGACCCGTCACGCTAAACAAGATTACTCAAAACATAAAACACAATCGATCACTAATTAATCACATACCCAAAAATATGGGTAAATTAAAACCAATTTCAACATCAACACCCGCTCAGAAACGTTTAAAGGATCCCTACATCTTTCTTGTATCCATACTATGCCACACAAACAAGCATTAATATGCTAATAAAAGTCTGATTCATTTGAAACATTATATACAAACTTTATCTCGCCCAGACCTGAGAGTACAGGGACGACTCTAGGTCACACTAGACATCTAATCAACTTTCTCAAATATTCATTACTATAGCTCCTCTTTGCTGCCACATATTTGTTTTCGTCACTTCGGATTACCTAAAAAAAAGTGTGGTGAACCACAAGGGTGAGACCCAGTCCCAGCAAGTGATATAACCATCAACAACATTTATTGATTACAACATTTTTAAGTAATTAAGAAGTTAAGCAGTTTAATCAGATATAACAAATAAGATCAACAGTATTGATGAAAATACATAAAGGAGAAGATAACAATTATCATCATCAAGCTGACCATCATCATTTTCCTTATTAACCGTATAAGAGATTCAATAGCATATGCATAACTAGCATAAGCAAGTCTAGTATCATGTTATCTCTATTAACATGAATAAGTCCAGCATCATAAGCATATCTAACAACATCAGCATGTCTAGAAGTTTGAACAGATCAATATCATAAGCAAAGCTATCAACATAAGCATGAGTATTTGCATAAGCATGATTAGCAGTATAGATATCAACATAAGCATGACTAATGTATGTACACATTTACAGTCTTATGCATATCCACAACATAAGTATAATTACTATCTCTTAATTGCACTATGCATCATCTTTATGTAAAGAGAACAAACAAGGGTTATCATCCAATGTGAAGCATCATGTATAACCCTAAACAGATATGCTATACGGTTGTATTACATCTTTTATTATGCCCTGAGGAAATTGAGGGTACCACTCAAAATCCAACTGACCACTGCTAAGTCAAAATTAGTGTCATACAAGATCTAGGAAGAGTCAGACTCCTAAGATCTTCTCCGCCCTCGGTCAGTACGGGTCCGCCACAGCGACACAAAAGGTCAAGCTGCTAACAGCCTATTCCGTCCTTGGTTCAGGTCACGACACAAGTGAAAGAGGTGGGTACGCATACCCTACCATATGAGGTACAACGGCAGTTGTCCCCCAATATCATCACATATATAATCACTGACACACGACCACATCCGTTCTCAAACTGAGGGCTAGGTATGACCGCAATCATCCTCCCTAAACACTTGAATTCAGGATGACAAGCACCCCGCATACTCATCAGTATGTGCTCCGAGTTTCCCTTAGGAATACTCGTTTCACCATTTGGCAAGTTCTGACACTCAGATGGATCTATGGCACAGGGCACTACATGATTAGAGTTGCACTTGATTAGTTATGCCAATTGGGTGAATTAACGCTGCATCAAACAAGTGGACATACAAACCCTAATTCACTTCTTCTTTTTTTGGGTGAAGCCAGGAGGTTTTCTATTCATCTCGCCCCCCTCATGCAAGCAAAATCATTGTCAATACTAAGAAATACATTATTATTGGCTGAAGGAAACCTGGTAGTACTACTACCATTACAAGATTCAGAGCTAATTAAATTTCCTAACTCAGAAGGGACATTTCTATGATAAATGAAATGTAACCCGGTTTTTTGGTGGCACTTGGCCAAGGCATCTGCTGCCATATTCCTGTCTCTCTTAGTATGGGATATTCTCCATTGAACCCTCATTTTCTCCATGATTCTTCTACAAAGGCTGACTGTTTTGGGACTTTCACTAGGGTTTTTCCAGAAAGCTTCGCAGGAAAGAAGAGAATCTGATTCAATGATAACTTTCTCTAGCTCTAAATCAATAGCAATGTTGACAGCATGTTCGATAGCTTGGAGTTCAGCCATGAGGCTGCTATCAGCCTTTGATCTTCTGCTCCATCCACCCCTCCATTTCCCCTCCCAATCCCTACATATTGATGCAATACAAGTCTTGCCTTTCTTGAAGGTGGCATCAACATTGATCTTGAACATGTCTAGTTGTGGAGGTTGCCAAACAATATCCTTCCTGACTTTCATTTGTCCTCCCATTTTTTTCCTTACCTCCGTAAATCTTCTAACTTCAGCTTGAATTCTTCCGGTCTGCTGCATGTTGCTTTCCTTCATCTTCTCGAAGATTTCAGAATTCATGCATTTCCATATCGAATGGAAGCCTAAAGTCATGGTGTCTCCCTGTATGTCAGACCTACCAAGCTAAAAGGTCAGCCAATTCCATACGTCCATCTCATTAAAGAATATGCCCCAGAGATTCTGGTCCAGTAGCTCCCTCCAAATAGGTTTTACTATGTTGCAATCACGTAGAGCATGAAGGATAGTTTCTTCCTCACTTTCGCATCTTGGACAGGTACTATCTTCTGTCAAATGATGGGTTTTTCTTTGGCTGTTAGTAAGAAAAGCATTATGTCCCACCAACCACATGAACATATTTACTTTGGCTGGAATGTTGGACTTCCAGATAAGTTCCCACTTGCCATTAATGTTGATATTTTTGAGTTCACGTAGACAATTGTAGGCACTTTGGGATGTGAAGTTGCCTTCCTCATTATGAATCCAAGCCTTCAGGTCGTGATCTTCAGTGTTTCTAGGAATTTGTATCTGCCTGATCTTGATGATGTCCTCTTCTGAAACCCATATGTTTAAGAACTCCTCATCCCATTATTGTCCAAGTTTACAAGGCTAGAAACTCTAAGATCGTTGAGGTCGTCCGGGATGGGTTGTTTTGTCCTTCCTTCTAAACTTTGTGACGAGTCCCACCACTTATCCTTCCACACATTTATGGATTCTCCATTGATAGGGATCCAATAAGAATTTTCCTCAATAAACTCTCTGCATTTAAAGACTGTGTGGCCAAGCCTGGAAATATTTGGAATCAACTGGTTCTTCTGCTCGTGCAGCCTAGTATACATACTTTTGTACCATGGAGAATTCCTTCATATAGCAGCCTCCCAATGGTGCTTGCTGATGAGAGCAAGGTTCCATTCCCTTGTAGCTTTAATACCCAAACCTCCCTTCTTTTTGCTGGTCGACATCTTGTTCCAAGCCACCAAAGACATTGGATGGCTTTTGTGTGCACCTCCCCAGATGAAGGACTGAATACTACTGTCTATTCTATCACAAATCTTGAGAGGCAGGACGGAAGTTTGCAAAAAATAACCTGGGATGGCGCTTAAGCTAGATTTAGCCAAAGCTACTCTACCTGCAAGCGATAAACATCTTGCAGACCATGCATTGATGTTGTTGTTAATTCTGTCCAGCAAACCCCCCATACATTTCATGTCTTACTCTACCATGGATTACGGGGACACCCAAGTATTTCCCCATATCTGCCACTTCTAAGAAACCACTGATATGGCAAAGGCGTTTCCTAGTTCTAGACGGAACGTTCTTGGAGAAGTAAATACAGGACTTGTTAATAGAAATGGATTGTCCCGACACCTCCCTGAACTCCTTAAATCATTGGAGAATAGTCCTCATATGATCATCTGTTGCTTTGGCAAACAAGATCATATCATTGGCAAAACACATGTGGGAAATAGCAGGTCCAGTAGCAGTGAGTTTACTAGGAGTCCATTTTCTGTCACACACCTTGGCCTCAATCAACTGACTCATCCGCTCCAGGCACAGAACGAAGATATATGGGGACAGTGGATCCCCTTGTCGAAATCCACGCGTGGCTTTAAACCGTCCTGCCTCCTTACCCTTCCACAGGATTGTAGCTTCTCCACCCGAGATGGAATTCATAATATATGAAACAATGGTCCCCAGAATGCCAGTTTTCTTCAACGTATCTTCTATGAAAGGCCAAGTCATTTTGTCATAGGCCTTCGAGAGATCCACCTTGACGACCATGGTTCTAGGACTTCCCTTCCGTCGCATCATATGCAGAATCTCCTGGACAACTACAATGTTATCCGAGATTCTTCTACCAGGAATAAAGGCGCTCTGAGAAGGAGAAATCCATGTCTGCAGATGGGTCTTAATACGTTCAACAACCACTTTAGAAGCTAGTTTGAGGACCAAGTTGTTAAGAGAAATAGGACGGAATTGTGCACAGCTATCCGACTTCCTCGCTTTTGGAATCAACACAATGCTTGCATTACACATCTGATCATCGAGGTTTCCTCCGTTTAGAGCATTCTGAATGGTCTGCAAGATGGAGAATTTCACAGTGTGCCAGTTCGCCATCATAAAAGAACCATCAACCCCATCAGGACCGCAGGCTTTGTTTGGGTTCGCCGATTGCAACATTTTATAGACCTCGTCGAGGGTAGGCAACCTGGTGAGATCAGCCTGTTGTTCGTCTGTCAGCTGAATGAACCTGCCTGAAAAGGCAGTAATTCTCTCCTACTCAATGCTATGAGGTTCGGTGAAACTAGTTTTGAAATGATTGACTATGAGCTGTTGAATTTCATCCGCATTCATAGTCCACTCTCCATTTGCCTTTCTCAGAGATGTCACATTATTGGAACGTCTTCTTTGCTTTACATAAGCGTTGTAGAACTTGGTATTTAAGTCACCTTCGCAAGTCCATTGCAGATGACTCTTCTGCTTCCAATCCTCTTCTTCCTCCTGGAGGATGGCTTGATATTGAGATAAGAACTCATTGCAGAGATTATCCGTAATGACGTTATAATTTCCCTCCATCTGTGCTTGCAAGTTAGCAATATTTCTTAAAAGCCTTGCCTTCTTCTTGGCAGTAACAGATGAGTGATTCTCGGCCCACTTCTTAATCTCAGAGTTTTCTTTGTTCAGAGCACTGTGAAAATCTGTATTGCTGTCCCAAATATTTTTCAGCCTGTTCTGAAAATGGTCGTTGATCGACCAGGATCTTTTGATAAAGAACCGTTGGGGAATTCTACTTCTAGTGGTGTCAACTATAGCAAGAGGACTATGATCAGACCAGAAACGAGGGAGGTGTTCCACCACATAATGTGGGTATTTGATGATAAAGTCAGTATTAGCTATTGCGCGGTCGATCCTGGTATGCTTTGCTCCATGTTTATAGGTAAACTGCATTCCCGAGAATCCCAAGTCAGTTAAGTTTGCTTCAAGGAGAGTGTTGGAGAACAAATCTTCTTCTTTGTATTCGAAACCTTTGCAGCCAATTATTTCACACGGATTTAGAGTTGCATTAAAATCTCCTAAAACGATCCACAATTTATGAAATTTCTTGCCCATATCTACCAGATGCTTCCAGAGAAGAGTTCTGATCTGTACATGAGGATTGGCGTAGAAAAAAGTGATGTATGTGCTATTATTCACCAGACAAGTAACGAATTGTCTATGACTATTGATAACTTTAACATTACAATCCGCTTCTTTCCATCCGACCCAAATGCCACATGCGAACCCTCTCGCTTCCACTCTGTGAGATTTATCAAAACCCAGATTTCTGATCGTTCTGAGGGCATCATCCCCGCTGATCCGAGGTTCCAAAATGGCCACGAGTTTAGCTCTTTTCTACATAATCATGTCTTTGAGGACACGGCATGTATCTTTATTGCCGATTCCTCTAGAATTCCAGCAGATCGTATTGATCATTAACAACTGGTAAAGAAAGAAGGGTATCAATCAATACCTATTGATCGTTCTCCTGTGGACCCATGTTCTCTTTCTCTGCCTCCTCCTCTTCAATTCCTTCCAACGCAGAAACTAGGCCAAGTTCAGTCCCTGGCTTTTCCTTCTTTTCTCGTTTGGGGGCTTGAATTTAGTGTGCTTTAGTTTGGGTATACTCCCTTTGATTTTCCTTCCCATAAGGGGGGGTGGAGTTTCAGCAGGCATGTTATCTTCCAGGTGAGGCTCTGTCCCATTGCCAAGGACATCCTCCTGAGACTCGTTTACCACCATGGTGCTTTCGCCTTCGACAGGTGGGTTGTCATTTGAAAGATTCTTCTGATCCTCATTCACAGCAACCATCTCTTGTATAACCTCTGTCATCTCTTCATTATCCTCCACCAAAATGATTTCCTCTATAACCTTATCAATGTCTAGATTTACAGCAGTGTGATCAATCTAGTTATTTTTGCCTTGCACTTCAGTAACTGTGATCTCCTTCAGGGCTTTTCTTTTGTCGTCGTTGCTTTCAATATGTTTCTTCTTCCACACCTTGTCTCCCTTCCTACCTGCTTTGGTATATTCTTTATCGGTGTCTGTCCTTCCATCTTCTTGAATTTGTGGAACTTCTTCTTTCTGTGCAGTCGTGTCCTGTTCAGCTTCTTCAAGGTCCACCAGGAAATTGAACTTATTTGTCTTTGTTGTACTGTCGGGCTCTTTTTCGGTGTGCCTAACTTTTTCATTACTGCGATGCTTATTAGCAGCTGTTTTCCTTCACTGAGTATGCCATTTATTTATGGAAGTCTCGTTGGCCTTATTAGTAGCAGGTTGTATTTCTTCTTTGTTCGTATAACTCTCTTTGTTCTGCCCAATGTGAGTACATTTCTCCTGTGAGTGACCCAGTTTTTCGCAGCCAGTGCAGGTTTCAGGGAAGGCTCTGTACTCCACTTGGTAGATGACATCATTGATTGCAATCGTATGAATCAGAGGTTTCATGGTATCCACTTCCACTGCAAGTCTAGCAAACTTGCTGCGAGTTCTTGCCATGGTGTGCGCATCCACCTTCACCAGGCTGCCCAGAGCAAGCCCTATGTAGTCAAACATAGTTGGGACATAAAGATGTAGCGGAAGGTCAAGGATTCTGACCCAAGTGACCATAAAGTTAGGCAGATCTTCAGTTGGTCTAAAGGATGGGTGCCATTGCCACACATCTAAGCAACACCAAACAGCTTCCATGGACCTCCAGTAAGAGATGTGTCAAAGTCCCGTGCACAAGAGAACTGAACTACAAAATGCCCTAAGTCCACTTCAAATATGTTGAACCTCCCAACCGGCTTCCAGAGCATTTTCAATCTATCCCGCATGGTCATGTAGCCCACATCTGTGCCTATGAGCCGATTAACAACCGTATACATCCACGGTCTTGCCAATGTCTCTTCTGCATCCGGGTTTATTGTCAGGGATGGTCTTACATCTCCCATGTTTAGCTTGACGTCCGAAACTGATAGAGTCTTTTCATATAGGGTTTCAAGAAAAACATCCTTCTGCTTTCTCTGAAAAGGTTCTACCTCATCGTGGTTTAGATCGGCGATATATGATGACGACGGATCTGCTTCCGCCGTTGTTTCCTTCTGGGGTCCCCAACCCCTAACCGGAGGATGTTCAGGGTTCTTGTGTAGCAGAGGGAAGTGTCCTGTCGAAGCTTGATTCTTCATAACCTCCTCTGTAGAAGTCGTACTGCTAGAACCGGGGCCATCGCCTTTCATGCCTGCATAGTGAAACGCAATCCCGACTGTCGGGATACCAACTCTAACTCCCTTGTTTATATAGCCTCTTGGGTCTCTTTATTTCTCTGGATCCTTCCACAGCTCACTCTCCTCGTAAGGACGGTGTTCCATGCCATCCCCTTGAAGTATGTGTCTCCCTCTCGGATCATTGTTCCCCCGATCAACGTGCCCATGGCCGCCGCCGTCACGCCCCCCTCGTCCCCCTCGTCCCCCGTCCATAATTATGTCAACCCTAATTCACTTCTAGCAAGCATATAAATATCAAAACTTGAAAAGATATAAAATGTATGAAACATAATTTCTCATCTCATCATCACATGGTACTATTCACTTGCCATTCCCAGGACTACACTAGTCAACATATTATCACAAGATAAAATCCTTTTCACAATATCACAGGGTATCAACCCTTATCAACATAAGAGGATCACACCTTATTCAGGGCTCAACCATGCCCAAAGGGTCATTAAGACCATCATACTATTCCATGCAAGATCATCATTATCTTTGCATGCCTTATAACAAGGCTCAACAATAGTACTTACATTTAATACACCAGTTCAACATAATATTGCATTAATGAGCTAGGAGATATTCATAAACAATCATAGAAGGGTTATATTAATATTAAGAACATTCCTTTATTACATCAACATGCAAGAAATCTAGATATGATTAACACTCATCATATTCATAATGTGCATGCTTAGCATACGAAAGTATCAATCATGTGTCTATGATAATCACCAATTAACACATTAAGGTGATGATCATAGTAAGGAGGTTATTCTACCATCATTCCATCATATAAGAATGTTAAACATGAATACTCATCTTTATCTATTTGCATTAGAGTTAGGTTCAACATGATAAATTATATCAATGTTACTAATCATCACTTATACTTAAACCCTAACTCACGGCATCCCCATTGGATCATGGATGCATAAGGTGAAGCATCACCATCACATTTCATACTATTCTCAAGTATGAATCCACACATAAATCAAGATGTAACCATCATGTTATAGCATACTAGGGTTTCAACAATAATAACAAAGTCTCCATGATTATATTGGTCATTCAAGGACTATTAATACCCGATTACCATCATTTAGTTATATTAAAGCTAGGTATAACAAGCTATACCTCATTAGGGTTACACATCAACACAATATGGTTATCATCCCTTCTATACATATGAGTGAATATGTAAGACTACCTTATTAAAGGCAACCCTCCATTTGTTTCATCATCATTCAACCTGTATCACCATACTACAATGTCACCCAGAACTATTGAATGTTTAAAAGGTAAGACCTTAGATTGTTTACATAAGTAAATACCTTGGATAAACCACCTATGAAGTCCTTGATTTGTTCTTTATAAAGAGTCACCATTTAACCCTAGACATCCCTTGATTAACAACACAAAAAGTTCCATTGAGAGTAGGGTGAAACCCACAATCGACTATTTAGTTAAAACAAGCCATCCATTGCCAACAAGTAAAATCCTTAAGTTGATCATATAAAGGAAACCATATAAATTACATTATTTGGACCAACATATTAAATTATCCATCATTCCACCTTATTGTAGGAATACACATTAGATCTTGACCATTGGGTCAAGTTCATATGCTAAAACCATCAATTATAGTATAGGTCTGACCATTGCATCAAGTGACCCAAGAAAACCCTTGACATAAGGCTTAATTGATGCTAAAACTATATGATTAATTCACTATAGATTGTAGAGATCTGATCCACCATCATTAGTGATCATTAAATCACTATAGGTTGTTAGATCAACAATATATTCATTAATCAGCAACAAATATTAAGTTGATGTCATCATAGATTAATATCATCAGTAGTGCACTTAATGATTGATCATTATACTTCTAATTGATCCAAAACCTGACCTAAGGGGTGACCATAGGTTGTTACCATCATTTGACACCCTTGATCACAACCATCAGTTGTTATGAATATAATACCATAGGGTTGTTGCAATGGTACAGTCGTCGGGTCATGGTTTATAGAAGAAATCAGCTCTAAACCCTAAAATTGACAATTGTTTGATAGGTGCTTAGCACCATAGGTTGTCAAAACAACCTGATTCAAGTCACATCATACCTTAGGAATAACATACACATGATCACATGTTCATATTTAACTGAATTTAGAACAGGGAACATTATAAAAATCAAAATCCAAGTCAAGCATAGCTTTTTAGTGCATGAATCCTCATTTTCAAGTAAGAACATGATCATGAAAGCTTATGGTAAGCAATTAACGTGGAGCAAGTTATAAAACTTGCCTCTAATGAGAAGATGGAATCACACACAGAAGAAATCCAAGAATAAGCTATGAATTCGTCCATCTAACACCTTTCTTCATCAAATGAGCAAATCCTAAACATAAGGAGTAAGAAAGGTAGGGTTTTAGAGCTTTATAGTAATTTCTACAATGGAATAGCCTAGGTTTATACCCAAACCCTAATATTTTGGAATAAATATTTATCATAATTTTGACCATATTTGAAATACTTTGACATGTCATGATTTAAAGCTTGATATAACTTGTATGACATGACTGGAACACTCTGTTTCTCCTATTCATAAATTCTATTGATACATTGGTTAGTCTAAAGGACATAACTCTTAACTCATCATGGTCATGTGAATTATGTCATCCAATCTAACTCTTATGCATTGATATTTGATCATAAGTTTATCTTAAAGGAACATGGTATCACATATCTATTGACCAACAAACCATCTATCCCTGATAGTGGTCTTTCCCAGCTATCACTGAACCATACACAACATTATAGAATCACTTTTATTTTTCCTTACAAACAACATTTATAGGATCATTATCAACTCTCTCTCTAAGAGAGGAATACTTGGAATGTTTATTTAATAAACATCTCCAAACTTCACATATTTCTCATATTATTGATACATCTTGGATACTAGGATTCATTACCTTGGTATCCACCTCATTCTCTATAAGGAACTCACATCCTTATCTCATCTACTCTTACCAGCATAATAAATTTCAAAACATATAAAAGGAGTCTTCCTAATTATTGGAAGGCTCAAAAGAAAAATCATCACAAACTTTTTTATCGTGGAACCATAGTCCAAACAACCTTATCCTATAGTAAGATATCCATTCTTATGTTTTAGGTTGGTAGAATCTTTCTATCTCCTTGAAAGATCCATGTGTCACTTTCATTAGTGAACGCAGCCTGCTTGGACTCACAATTCAAGACAACCTTATACCTTTCTAAGGTATCCATCCCAAGGATTACGTCGAATCCATGCATCTCAAGTGGTATAAGATCCACTTGAATTCGATGATAAGAAAAGAAGAGGATGCAGGGAGAACATATCTCATGCTGCAGAACCGATCTGATGGAGCTTCCACTCACGTGGAATTGCGTGCACCACTAAAAATCCTAAAGATAGTAAGTCTTTAAGTTTAGCCTTGCTTATACTAGATTGAGTACTCCACCCACGTATGCTAAGATACGTGGAAGCCTTATCGTAGTATAGTTAAGGCTCAAATCCACAGGACAACGGTCTTGTTGAGATTAACAAGATAGAAAACGTTAGAATTTCACTTAACCTCTTAACAATCGGTATTTAAATCAAAAGGTTGGTTTGGTTGTTTTTAAACTAAGAGCAAGTAAAGTAAAGCAAGTAAGTAAATTTAAGGATGTAAACAATGATAAGGAGCCACTAGGATGTGATCGGATTTCATCGACACTACACATGGATCAAAACATGCAACATAAAACATAACCTACAATAAGAGTCTATATAGTTAGTATCTTTGTAGATTTAATTTCCTTTCGGAGAACTAACTATGAGAAGTGTGGGAATGTTGCAATGCCAGCCATCCCCGAACAAATGGTCACCTACTTTACATCATTCCCTTCGCAAAGTGTGTTCCTTGACTTATCAAGATTGTACTTTCATACGTCAACTGATTCCATTTCATAGTATGAAAGTACAACGATGGAAGTGAGTTTACTCCACTTCTTGAAAAACACTCCTAGATACCGAAACCGATGTATGGTGGATACATGCATCAAGAACCAACATTCAATCTAGATTTGAATCTGATAGCACAAACGTAGACAATTCATACTAAAAGATAAAAGATAACACGAGTTGGTGATCAAGCAACAAGCATTCATTAAACGATTGATGTCGAACTGAAAAGAAAGTATATCTCTATTGCAAACTATAGATTACATTGCATGAAAAGAAAACATGGGTAGCGGGGCTACTCCCCACACCCTAGTGAATGAGACTACTCACTCATAGCTAGGACAAAGAAGGAGGCGAGAAGAGAGAGAGAGAGTGTGTCATCACCACAAAGGAGAGAGGAAAGCCAACCCCATGGAGAGAGAGAGTGACGATCTTCAAACTTCACAGGTTGCTCGATGATGAGGTCTCCTCTTCCCACCTTCTTTGGTGAAGAGAGAGGAAGCAGCTTCAGGATGGAGCGTGGATCTCAAACTGACAGCCTTTGGGCGGAGAATGGAGGTTGGAATAGCTCTGGAGTAGTAGAGGCAGCCTCTGGGCGTCTGAAACTTGATGTCTATGGGAGGACCCCTTGGGTCTTATTTATAGGCCTTAAGTGAAGTCCAAACGGTTTGGTCAGTTTGGGTCCAAACGGTCTTGAAGACCGTTTGGACTCTGAGACCGTTTGGATCCCGAGACCATTTGGACTCTGAGACCGTTTGGACCCTGAGACCATTTGGAATCTGAGACCATTTGGACTCTGAGACCATTTAGACCCCAAGACCGTTTGGACTCTGAGACCGTTTGGACCCCGAGATCGTTTGGACTCATGCGGTCTTGAGATCGTTTGACTCCATGCGGTCTTTGGACCGGTTGGCTTCATGCGGTCTTGGGACCATGTGAGTCCATGCGGTCTTGGGACCGGTTGGCTTCATGCGGTCTTGGGACCATGTGAGTCCATGCGGTCTTGGGACCGGTTGGCTTCATGCGGTCTTGGGACCATGTGAGTCCATGCGGTCTTGGGACCGGTTGGCTTCATGCGGTTGTAACATACTAGAAATAGAATCATACCCTAATAGTTTTACCCATTTGACTTAGCCAAACAAGGATAAGCTAATACATGTAATTAAGGGAATATAAAGTACTTTGTGCTTAATAATAACTCATTAAAGACCTTAGTTGGATAAATACTTCTCATATATAAGGTTGTATGCACATATACACTAAATTGGTTTTAATTAATGGGGTTGAATTATAATTTGACACTAAGTAATAGAAATCATAAAATATTTCATCTTAGAACTTTCTAGCAGTTCCTATAATAGGAGAAATAGGAGAAAATACAAATTTTATATAAAGGAGAAGATAAATGCAATAATTAAAGGTAATATGGGAATTAATGGGATAATTAGAAAGATATTGCACCAAAATTTATAATTGGAAACCCATCCGGGTAATTTGACACTAAAACTCATTTTCTTGACCAAAAAGTAACTTAAGGACCAAGTATCATTTAATTTGGAAGATAATTGTATATATTAATGTCCTTATCTAAATAAAATAGGAAATAGGCCAATAAAGTGATATAAAATATTTAATGCCCTCAAATTGGAAAACTAACTCCAAATTCGTAATCTAAACATAAAAATAAGTCTTTGGGCAAGTTTGCAACTAATTTGGATAATGTTTGATTAATAGATAATTATAGGAGAGAGAAAATGCCTAAAAGGTGTAATTAATAAATACATGTAACTCATGACACCAAAAGTTGGAAATAAAGGCAAATTCGTATCCAACACATTAATTATGACTTGTGGGGCAAGTTTTATAATTTTTGGATAATCCTAATGTCATTAATGAAGGAAGAAAGAGAAAACTTTAATTAATTTATTTGACATATTAAAAGTTGTTAAAAGGCAAATAAAATTTTATATTCGGATTCTACATGCTCTAATTAACCTCTGTGCAAAATTTTATCCAATTTGGGGTTCGTTTGCACCCTCAATAGAGGAAAGAGAAAAGGAATAATAATGCAATGTCACTTTATTAAATAAAATCGATTTTTGTCACAGTCACGTTATGATTCTTTGATACTCGGATTTCACTTATGCGTCGATCGATCTTAACCGTTGGTTTCTTTTTGAGCGACATCTGGTCATCTCCTACCTCGGGTAGGAGTCTGACTCGCGAGTGAGTTGTATTCAAATTTTTCCTTGGACCGTTCTCTCTCCCCTCTCGACGAAATTTCCTGATTTTTGTCCCAGTGTGATCGGGAGTTCTTGGCGAACAAGTTAATCCTAACTTTCCTATACTTTTTCGCTCACGATCAAAAACCCCCAAAAGTGCATCAACTGCCATGTTTCCTTTTCGCCCGTCCATCCATCCTACCCTATATATAGAGCATCCTGGAGCATCCTTGATCCCAACCTGAACTTCCTCTGCCCTCAATTGCGCCTGAAATCCTCTGTACCTACCCAACCTTCTCCGTCTTTCTCTACCTACTCCGGCGACCGGCTCTCTGTGCGGAGCTTGTCTTTGGTCAATTGGTGGTGTGTGGTCGATCTCTTGATCACCCCGGAGCTGTTGGTGCCTTTCTTCGTGCCTAGCACTTGCCGGTTTTCTCTCCCCTACTCCGGGAGTTGTCACCGCCGTCAAACTCGTCGACCGGGTGCTTCTGCGGCGTTCGGACTCTGGTAAGATCTTGTTTGAGTTCGGTTTCACTTTGTGGTGCTTCTCGCGCAATTTTTGGTGGTTTTCGTTCCTTCCTCTTGGTTTTTGGGTTTTTGGATTGTTCTGGCTCTCTCGCAATGGAGCTCCTTCCCTGCCGGTTGTTCGTCGTGTTCTTGGGCTCGGGGAGTTCGTTGCTTACCCGCGAACTTGCTGGGTTGGTTTGCAGCTTGTTTTGGTAGCCTATTCGTCAGAAGTTGAGTTTTGGCCTTGGCTTTTGATGATGTGGCCTCACCATGGCAAGCAGATGTTGGGGCGATCTTTCCCCCTGGTGTTGTTCCTCTCCTGCCCTTCCGATTCCTTTACCTTTTGTTTTTTTTGTTAGGGGTATTTTGGTCTTTTCATTTGTTTCTTTGGTTTGCCTTATGTGAGATCTTGGCTAAGTTGTCCGCTGACATGGGCGACCCTGATTGGCCTGCCCAGGTCCGCGTGGAATTTCTCTGCCCCCCTTGCTTGCGATTAGTTTACTTGTAATTACCTGATTGGCTACTCTTTAAAAATCAATAACTAATTATTGGATCATCAGAAAATTGTGGAAAAATATTCGTTGGAATCAAAAAAATAAGATCTAGCTAATGGTATAAGTTTTGATAACTGAATCCAAATATTAATAACAGGTGTTTTAATGGATCTAATTAAATAAGATAAAAACTTGTATAATTCATAACTAATAATTTGTAAGTCAGAAAAATATAATAAAATATGTTTTAGACTCGTAATAACATAACCTAAAATATGGAATAGTTTTCATAACCTAATTCACACATATATAAAAAAGGTAGTTTTTAGGGTTTGGTTAAAATGATGAAATTGACATAAAATTTGTATATGTGTTTAATAGGTTCTTTGGTGACCTAGATTTGGATCCAGAAGTGCTTTGAACCTGTTGGACTTTGATTTTGAGGTATGTTGTATCCCCTATTCATCTTTGTTGAGCAATTCACCTATCTTATCTTTCTATTGACTTTGGCCTACACATATATCTATCCTGTTGAAATCATGGTTCGTGTGAACTATCCTGCTTATTGTGGATTTGGACATTTTCTTGACGTCTTACTTTGTACCTTTGTGCATGTTGGTCTCTTATATTGTTATGTGCCACTTTGAAGTGGATATTATATGTTGGTGTTGTCCATTGTGTGATGGCAACCTTTGTATCATCTTCTGACTAAACTATTTACTTGCCTCTATATTTACATGCAATGTGAATCAGTAGCAGTAGAATAATGTAAATTACTTTGGTTTTTGGGTGTGTGCCCTTTTTGTTTATGGGATGGTGATGGTGGTGCCCCATACCTGAGTTTCAAGGATGTGAAGCCTTGGCTCAACTTTTATATATATTGGGAGTTTGACGGTGAGTCATTCTCTATCAGGTTTTCAAGGATGTGAAGCCTTGGCCGCCTTTGTATTTTATATTTTTCTAGGACTATGTTTATCTCACATGCATGCAGGTTTGATGATTGGTTGTGGGGTGTGTGCCCTACTACCTATCTATGTGCTTTTGCTGCACAAATTTTATTGTTTATGGCAAGTATCCTCTTTTATCACTTTTGTTATGATCTTATTCTTTTATGCCCATGTGGGTAGTCTTTATCTCTTGTATGGGAAGCATTTTACTTTTGTAGTCCTTATTTCTTAAATTGCTCAAAGTTTTTTTTAGTATACACATACCAACTTTTTGTTGATTGTCTCCTTTTGTTTCTCTTTTATGGGGTATGCTTCCAACCCCAGGATAGATCGAGGAGAGTGAACTTCAACATCAACCTTGTAGTTGATCTTTGGGAGGCTTGAAGAGGTGGTTAGATGACCCTCGGCTTAGTCCTTGGCGTTATGTTTAGTTTTCCTTTAGAATACCTTATGTGGTGAAGTGTTATATAAAGCTTTGTAAATTGTTAGATAATATTTCTTTTTCCGCTGCTACTCATTGTGTAATGATACATACATGTTGAATTAATTGATCTCTATCCCTTTGGCGAAAATTTTTACATGGTGTTTGGTTTTAAGGGATGTGATCTTTTCTTTCTAGTAGAGGAGTGGTTTCACTTCTTTACAGTGGTCTTGGGACTGTGTGAGTCTATGCGGTCTTGGGACCAGTTGGCTTCATGCGTTCTTGGTACCGTGTGAGACCATACGGTCTTGGGACCGTGTGAGACCATGCGGTCTTGGGACCGGTTGAGTCTTTTGTGATTTTTTTGTGTCTTTTTCTGTAAGTAAAAAGGACAAAAGTTAATCTAACAGTATATTTGCAATAAGAGAGGATAGTTAGGGATTCTGTCTAATTTATCTGAGGAAGAGTGTGGAAAATTGAAGAAAATTACTAAGATAACATCACAAAATTGGAGGTTATCACACCCCCTAACTTAGAGTCTAGCTTGTCCTCAAGTTAGATAGAGCTGAGGCATGTAATGGCAAGGTGATTTTATTTAGTTAATATTTCCATACTCTTGCTTCAATTATAAACCCGAGCTCTCCTAAGGTCGTATCGGGTCTTATTGCTTGCCTTAACTCTTTCAGGTATTGAGAGTTGCTTGGGTCTCAGGTTTCTTCTGTATCTCGTAGCCTGCATTGGGACCACTTTTTATTCTGTGCATGTTGTTGACTCTAATTAGCTTTATACCTCTCTAAAAAACCTACTGGAAGCTAGATTGGGTATGAGGGTTGGCTAAAGGCTTGATGTGTAACTCCCCCTTCAAGTGGGGGAGGGATTTTCTATGCTTTTAGGATCTCACTACCGGGCACGACACATCTTCCATTGTGAGGGAAGCTGAATGTACCAGTCGGGCGAGTCCTTTATAAGCCTTTCATATATTTAGATACTTTAGGGTTTCACTACCAAGCACGACACATCTTCCTTCGTGAGGGCAGCTGAATGTACTGGTCGGGTGAGACCTTCATTGGTTCTTTATATAGATCCTTATTTATGGCACAACTCTCATAGTTTTATTCAACTCTCTGTCTTTTATTCATAGACTCACAAGCTTAGGATTTGGGGTTTTTAGGGAAATTATTTTGGGCGGCCAAGCCTCTTTTCTTTGAAGAGAGGAAAGTTGTTCTTAGAGTTTTTCAACATGCACTTATTTGGTTTCTTTTTTATGGTCCACTTACGAGACTTCTTGATTTGGATGTCGCCTGATGCCCCTCTCATCCTTGAGACCTTGGCTTATTTCAGCCTTGATATTGACCTGTGGAGAGTCAGATGTAGAAGTGAAACAAAAGCATGAAAATCAATAGTGGAGAGACATTATTAAGTCACCATTATATGTCTAAGTGCTATTCTTGTTATTACTTTTGAGGACTAACATGATTCTAAAGTTAGCTGAGGGTGACTTTGTTCCAAAAGGGATGTTCTTCTTTATGTGCGAAGTTTATTTTAACAGGGAAAATGCTTTTAAAACAAAAATTAAATGTGTAAAGAAAACTGTAAAATTTTATACAGAATTGAAAGAAAATGTAGAGAGGGAAGGGTTTTGAAAATGATACCTCGCCCTTGTCAGTGTACTCCCCCCTAACTTATCACTCACTCTATCCGCAGAGTGTCAAAGTGATAGTTTGAGAAGTACAAGGACAAGGGAATCAGGCTTCTATTAGTCCTTTATTGGTAGCATGTGTGCGGAGGAGGTTAGCGGCGAACTTCCCTCGTAATGCATGATAATCCACTTCTTTCATGTCTTCTACTGGTCTTCCAAGTGCTATGATGGTGTATATCCAGTAGAGGATGTGGAAACCACAATCGTTCGACTCACGTATCTGTTGAGGGCACTTGTGGCTGAAGGCGGGGTTATGAAAGTGTTCTTTGTTGTATGCCTATGTGTGCTTGCTGAGGAGGACACGAAGTTGGTCGGCACACTCCTTTGCCATCTCCTCCGTAGGCGTTCTTGGTGTTGTAGCGTAATGTTGTTGATCTAGATTGTACTGGCTATCGGAACTATTGTACAGAAAATGTAGTGTAATTTCGCATCCTTTTCCTTGATAATATAGGAATTTTTCATAGTTTTCTCATTGGTAAGGATGTCGCTTGTGATCTTCATGCATTGAGGGAGCAATCTATCCATCTTGAGATATTTGATGATGGAGGTTATGTGCCCGCCCATGCAGATTTCTTTTCCTATGGCGTAGGCTGAGAATTTTTGTATCATATGTCGTCCGATATTGATCGGATTTCCTTGCAAGATGGACCATAGGAGAAAAAGGTCGGCAGTGATAACATTGCCTCCCTCTGTTCTGGGAACATCTCACTAGTAAGGATTTTATGAAGCGTGCGCACGAACCCAGACTGAATGTTGGAGGCTTTGCATGTCTTTGCCTCATAAGCGGGGATCCCTGTTAGGGTCTTCCAGAAGCTGTGTCTATTGAATTGTGAGTTCTCTGTGCTCGTAGCTTCGGCTCGTTTGAGTTGCTCCGGGTTGTAAAAGAAAATGTCATTCAGAAGATTTTCTGTTATAACGATGTCATTTCCAAAAAGTTTGGTGACCAGCCTGCGGTCACCTCCGTCCCTTGATCTGTGTGTAATGTCCACCGCTTCTTTGGTGAGATGTGTGAAAATTTTGGTAGTTGGTTCGAAATATGAAGCTTCGGGGACAAAGCATAGTCTGGATTGATTGACATTGTCTAACATGGTGAGGATTCTGTCATAGATCCCCATTTTGAGCAGTACGCTTGAGCAGACGTACTTTGTTGGTTTTAGTACTTTATTGATGGATGGGAGGGTATGGATGTAAAGGTTTTCTGGTGGTGGTGCGTTGGTGGTGAGCACTGAGAAGACGGGGGTGGTAGCCTCTACTACTCCAAACGGTTTCAGGATCATTTGGTTCCAAACGGTTTCAGGACCATTTGGCTCCAAATGGTTTCAGGACCGTTTGGGAAGGCTAAGGTTATTTTGATTTTTTATATTTTATATTTTTGTGTTTGCTTTATATTTTTATATTTTTAGATAATAAACCTAAGTTAACTAAAGGGACAGAAAACAAAAAAATGATACTCAGATCTTGGGTTGCCTCCCAAGTAGCGCATGGGTTTTACGTCGCTGGCTCGATGAGGTTTTGATTTTGTTATGGTGATGTTGTGGCGTCTCTGATCTCAATAGTCTATCGCGGCATTTTGTCTGCTAGAGTATAGTATTTTTTTCAATCGATCCATTGACTGTCATTTCTCCTCCATTGTCGTCAACAATTATGATGGCTCTAGTCGGGTATATATGTTTGATGGTGAAAGGCCCGGACCACTTTGTGCGGAGTTTTCTGGGGAACATTTTGATCCTGGAGTTGAAAAGAAGGACTTTATCTCCAATGGTGATGTCTTTTCTTTTTAGATGACCGTCGTGCCACATCTTGGTCTGTTCTTTATAAATCCTGGCACTTTGATAGGCGGTCATTCGGAGCTCCTCTAGCTCTTGTAGTTGGAGTTGTCTATTTTCTTCGACACTTTTGAAATCAAAATTCAGTTGTTTAATGGCCCACCAAGCCTTATGTTCCAATTCCACTGGAAGATGACATGATTTCCCGTATACCAAACGGAATGTGGTTGTTCCAAATGGTATTTTATAAGCTGTTCGGTAAGCCCAAAGGGCATCGAGAAGCTTGGTGGACCAGTCAGTACGGTGTCTATTGACTGTTTTTTCTAAGATTGCCTTCAGTTGTCTATTTGAAACTTCAACATGACCACTAGTTTGTGGATGGTAAGGCATGGCAACTTTATGGTTAACTCCGTATTTCTTAAAAAGGGCTTCAAAGCTTCATTCCAGAAAATGGGTCCCTCCGTCGGATATGACAGTTCGGGGGACTCCAAATCTGGAAAAAATGATATCTTTAAACATATTAACGACTGGTTTGGAATCGCTAGACACTGTGGGTATATCTTCTACCCGTTTCGAGACATAATCTACTACGACCAGAATGTAGGAGAAACCATATGAAGAAGGAAAGGGGCCCATGTAGTTTATCCCCCACACATCGAAAAGTTCGATCTCTTGCCACATGGTGAGGGGCATTTCATTCCTTTTAGATATGCCGCTAGAAAGTTGACATTTGTTGCATGATTTTACAAAATCATGGGAATCTTTTGCTATTGTTGGCCAAAAGAAACCCAATTACAGAACTTTCATAGCAGTTTTCTTCGCACTCATGTGTCCCCCAGTGGGGCCAGAATGGCAATGCTCTAAGACATGGGTAATCTCTTCTTCAGGTAAGCAGCGACGGAAAAGTCTGTCTGCGCATAGGTGAAAAAGGTAAGGTTCATCCCAATAGTAATGCCTTGCATCGTGGAGGAATTTCTTTTTGTCGTGATGAGAGACGAAAGGGTGAATGATTCATGTAGCCAAATAATTAACAATGTCGGCATACCAGGGGAATCCATTGGTAACTTTCATTAGTTGGTCATCTGGAAGGGAGTCTCAGATAGGTACTTTATCTTCATCCTCGACTTCAATGCGGCTGAGGTGATTGACGACGACGTTTTCCACTCCGCTTTTGTCATTAATTTCCAAATCCAATTCCTAAAGCATCAACACCCAGTGGATAGGTCTGGGTTTTGCATCTTGCTTCTGAATTAGATATCGTATGGTAGAGCGGTCAATGTAGACGATGACCTTCGCTCCAATCAGGTAGGAGCGGAATTTCTTGAACGTATAGATGACAGCTAAGAACTCCTTTTCTGTAGTGGTGTAGTTCTTTTGTGCTTCATCGAGTATTTTAGAGGCGTAGTAAATTAAATAAGGTTTCTTGTCGATTCTCTGTCCTAATACGGCCCCTATGGCATAATCGTTGGCGTCACACATGATTTCAAAAGTTTGTGACCAATCCGGGGCTCTTAGTATGGGTGTAGATATTAAAGCATTTTTCAAAGTTGAGAAACTTTGTAAGCATTCTTGATTAAAATTGAACTCGGTGTCTTTGGTCAGAAGTTGGGTCATGGGTTTTGCTATTTTTGAGAAATCTTTAATAAATCTTCTGTAAAACCCTACATGACCCAAGTATGCTCGTACTCCTTTTATGTCTTTTGGTGGTGATAATTTTGAAATAACATCGATTTTTGCCTTGTCTACCTCAATCCCTCTGTCACTCACTCTATGTCCGGGGACGACACCTTCAGTTACCAGAAAATGGCATTTTTCCCAATTCAGGATGAGGTTCATTTCCTCACATCGTTGTAAGACTTGTCCAAGGTTGAGTAGACAATTATTGAAGGAATCTCCGTAAACTAAAAAATCATCCATGAATACCTCCATTATAGATTCCGTTAATCCTACAAAAATAGCATACATGCACCTTTGGAAAGTAGCAGGTGCGTTGCACAGCCCGAATGGCATTCTTCTGAAAGCATAGGTCCCAAAGGGGCAGGTAAAAGTAGTTTTCTCTTGGTCTTTCGGGTGTATAGGGATTTGGTAGAACCCGGAATAACCATCTAGATAACAGAAGAACTTTTGATGGGCTAAGTGTTCTAGGACTTCATCAAGAAAGGGTATAGGATAGTGATCTTTTTGCGTTGATTTGTTTAGTTTCATGTAGTCGATACACATCCTCCACCCCGTCACAGTCCTTGTAGGTACTAACTCATTCTTGTCATTTAGCACGACAGTGGTTCCTCCCTTTTTGGGGATGACTTGGACAGGGATGACCCATTGGGAATCTGAAATTGGGTAAATTATGCCGGCTTTCAGCAGTTTGAGGACTGCAAGGCGAACCACTTCTTTAAGATTGGGGTTCATCATCCTCTGGTGTTCTCTTGATGGCTTGAATTCTTCGACCATGGGAAGTCTATGCATGCATAAGGTTGGGTTTATACCTGTCAAGTCAGTTATTTTGTATCCAATGGCTTTCTTGTGTTTCTTTAGCTCAACAAGAAGCCTTTCTTCCTGGTTTTCCGTCAGGGTGGAACTGATGATAACTGGACATAATTTTTCTTTGTCCAAGAAGACGTGTTTAAGTCACGTTGGTAGAGTCTTCATCTTAGGAGCCTTGGGTGTTTCTGTTGCTTCTAAAATAGTGACAGATTTGAGCTCCTCAAAGGTGGTTGTCGGTGCTTCTTCATCTTTCTCTAAGTGTTGCAAACATTGTTGGACCAATTCATTTGTAGAAAATTCGACTTCTAGGTTGGTTAGAACACTCTCTAACTCATCAGATGGCTCAGATATTTCCAATTGGGACATTTGATGTATTGCATCTAAGAGAAAGGCCTCCTCTTGAATTTTGGGACCTTTCATGCTGTTGAGAACTCGGAATTGAATTGCTTCTTTTCCCAGTCTTAGAATGATCGTGCCAGCTTCAACATCAATAAGCACCCTAGTTGTGGCAAGGAAAGGTCTGCCAAATATTATTGGGTATCTCAGATCCTCCTTGATATCCATAATGACAAAATCGCACGGGACATCGTCATCTTTGCCTATCCTGACTGGAATATCTTCGATAATTCCTAGAGGTGCAGTGATAGTGGAATCAGCTAACTGAATTGTCATCGTTGTGGGTAGCAAGTCAGTGAAACCTAATCTTTTACATGTAGAATATGGCATAATTGATATGCTAGCCCCTAAGTCAGCTAATCCCTTTTTGCTCGAGGCATTTCCAATACAACACTGAATACCGAAGGAACCAGGGTGCTTTTTCTTTGGCATCTTATTAAGAATGATATCGGAGGTGGTTTGAGCTAGTTTGACGGTCTCTTGTTCTTCAGTAATGTATTTCCTTGATAACAGAGTTTTTAGATATTTGGCCCAAGTTGGTACTTCAGAGAGAGCATCGAGGAGAGGGATGTCACTATAGAGTTTCTTCATCGCCTCCTTAAATCTTTGGAACCTAGTGTCCATTTTTGTATCTCGCAATCTTCCCGGATATGGTATCCTAGGCTTATACTGTGGAATTTCTATCTCTTTGGAAGCTTGTTCTTTTTCTTTGCCTTTCGCGTTCTCTGCAGACTTCTCAGTTCCTACGTTCGGGCTTGTATTTGAAATAAAGACAGGTGTATCATCATCGTCATGAGCGATTCTCGTAGTTTCGTGAAGGACACGACCAGATCTTGTAGTGGCGGCATTCAATTCCTCTGGTTTATTTTGGTTGTGTCTAGGGTTTGACTCAGGTTGTCCTATAAAAGTGCCTGCTGGTGGCTTCAGTTGGGCAGCAATTTGTGCTAGTTGAGCCTCCACCGCCTTCTACTGAGCTTGCTGATTGGCAAGCATGGTTTGTTGTGACTGTAGCATCTACCTGATCATAGTCATCTTGTCTGTTGGCTGGGAGGGGGCATTTTTCTGAGTGAGTTGTTGTTGTCCTTGATGTGGTTATTGCAGAGGCGGTGCTAATTGAGGTTGCTGCAACTGAGGGTGCAATTGCGGGTGCAGAGGAGGATGGGTATATTGATAGTATGCGGAGGGGTTTCTTGGGAAGTTATTTCTGGGGTTCCCTTGATTTTGATTAAAGTTTCTTTGGAATCCAGGTGGCAACCTATTGGAGGATCCGCCTTGTGTCTGGTGTTGCGGGTTGGCAGTCCCTGTAGGGTTCCCGTATTGAAAACCTGGGTGGTTTCTTGGTTGATTTGGATTATAATAAACTTGTCCCGGTATGGAATGAATGGAATTAACTTATTCGGGCATCTGCTCTTCAGGGTGTTCGATGATTGGTTTGTACTGCTGTTGTGGTGGGTGCATATCCATCATCACATTGTAAAGCAGACCGCATGATAGAGTCGGGTGATCGGATGCGTGACAGGCTTCACAAGTCCCTGTGGCAGCTTTAACCTGTTGGACTTGAAGGTTTTTCTTCTTATCATATTCTCCAAGTGAAGTTTCAAGAGCCTATTGTTTATGAACTATGGTCTTTAGATCTTCAGCAATAGCCTTCATTTCTATTGATTCCTCAGCTTTATAAACTTTGAGGACTCCCTTGCCGTATGATCGTCCCCAATTGGATTGGTTCTCCGCTCCAAGTGTAACGATCTTCCAAGCATCCTCGTAGTTCTTTCTCATAAAATTTCCTCCAGATGAGGAATCCAGGAATTGCTTGATGTCATCACTCACCCCCCTATTGAATGTTTCTATTAGTTGATTTTGGGAGATGTCGTGATGAGGACACTTTCTTAGAAGCTCTTTGAATCGTTCCCATGCTTCTGTGAGTGATTCTCCAGGAAGTTGGGCGAAGTGGTAAATCTGCCCCCTAATTTCGTAAGTTAATGAAGGGGGAAGAACTTCTCCAGGAACTTTTCTTCCAAGGGAGCCCATGTGGTGATTATTGGCTCCCTATCAAGCGAGTTGTACCAGCTCAAAGCTCTTCCTGATAGAGTGAAATGGAAAAGATGTAGCATTATTGCGTCAAAAGCAACTCTGGCCTATGGGACAAGTCGGCAAAGTGCCTTGAACCTCTTTAAGTGATCCATACAGTCATCTCCGGAACCACTAGAGAATGAGATGCCCTGCATGATTTGAATCCATTGTGTCCGGATCTCGAAGTTGGGTATGTTGATGATCGGAGGCCGAACTGGATGATTGTCTTCATAGTTCTTGGGGACGGCATAGTCCCTCAATTGCTTGTTTCTTAGCTCTAACTGGGAAGCTTGGTTAGCTGCTTCATTTTCATCTCGGATGCGGGCATGTTCTTCCGCTCGGATCTCCACTTGAATCTGAGCATGGGTGTCAGCAATGAGTTGTGCTCTTTGAGCGGCTATGGTGGCATTGACCCTTTCCATTACTAGTACAGCTTGGCGTTGATCTTCAGCCATTTGCCTGGCTCTTTGATGGTTAAGTCTGATGCGGCGGTGGAAACTTCTCTCTACCTCAGAGTCGTACTCTGGATCAGGGGAGAATCTGAGGTTATGCGATGATTGCATACACGTCTTCTACCTGAGTAGAGAAAGAAACACACCTTTTAGATGATGCCAGAGATATGATGAATTCAAGAAGATATGGACTAATGATTAAAGGAAAGTGTAAAACCCTAACCAACTAGCAAGATATTAAATGAAATTAAAACGTTTCGTTGTCCCTGGAAACAACGCCAATTTTTGATGGAGCTTCCACTCACGTGGAATTGCGTGCACCACTAAAAATCCTAAAGATAGTAAGTCTTTAAGTTTAGCCTTGCTTATACTAGATTGAGAACTCCACCCACGTATGCTATGATACGTGGAAGCCTTATCATAGTATAGTTAAGGGTCGAATCCATGGGACAACGTTCTTGTTGAGATTAACAAGATAGAAAACGTTAGAATTTCACTTAACCTCGTAACAGTCGGTATTTAAATCAAAAGGTTGGTTTGGTTGTTTTTAAACTAAGAGCAAGTAAAGTAAAGCAAGTAAGTAAATTTAAGGATGTAAACAATGATAAGGAGCCACTAGGATGTGATCGGATTTCACCGCCACTACACATGGATCAAAACATGCAACATAAAACATAACCTGCAATAAGAGTCTAAACATTTAGTATCTTTGTAGATTTAGTTTCCTTTCGGAGAACTAACTATAAGAAGTGTGGGAATGTTGCAATGTCAGCCATCCCCGAACGAATGGTCACCTACTTTACATCATTCCCTTCGCAAAGTGTGTTCCTCGACTTATCAAGGTTGTACTTTCATACGTCAACTGATTCCATTTTATAGTTTGAAAGTACAACGATGGAAGTGAGTTTACTCCACTTCTTGAAAAACACTCCTAGATATTGAAACAGATGCATGGTGGATACATGCATCAAGAACCAACATTCAATCGAGATTTGAATCTGATAGCACAAACGTAGACAATTCATACTAAAAGATAAAAGATAACACGAGTTGGTGATCAAGCAACAAACATTCATTAAACGATTGATGTCGAACTGAAAAGAAAGTATATCTCTATTGCAAACTATGGATTACATTGCATGAAAAGAAAACATGGGTAGCGGGGCTACTCCCCGCACCCTAGTGAATGAGACTACTCGCTCATAGCTAGGACAAAGAAGGAGGCAAGAAGAGAGAGAGAGAGCATCATCCCCACAAAGGAGAGAGGAAAATCAACCCCTTGGAGAGAGAGAGTGACGATCTTCAAACTTCACAGGTTGCTCGATGATGAGGTCTCCTCTTCCCACCTTCTTTGGCGAAGAGAGAGGAAGCAGCTTCAGGATGGAGTGTGGATCTCAGACCAGCAACCATTGGGCAGAGGATGGAGGTTGGAATAGCTCTGGAGTAGTAGAGGCAGCCTCTGGGCGTCTGAAACTTGATGTCTTTGGGAGGACCCCTTGGGTCTTATTTATAGGCCTTAAGTGAAGTCCAAATGGTTTGGTCAGTTTTGGGTCCAAACGGTCTTGAAGACCGTTTCGACTCTGAGACCGTTTGGACCCCGAGACCGTTTGGACTTTGAGACCGTTTGGACCTCAAGACCGTTTGGACTCTGAGACCGTTTGGACTCTGAGACCGTTTGGACCCCGAGACCGTTTGGACTCTGAGACCGTTTGGACCCCGAGACCGTTTGGACTCATGCGGTCTTGAGATCATTTGACTCCATGCGATCTTGGGACCGGTTGGCTTCATGAGGTCTTGGGACCGTGCGAGTCCATGCGGTCTTGGGACCGGTTGGCTTCATGCGGTCTTGGGACTGTGTGAGTCCATGCGGTCTTGGGACCGGTTGGCTTCATGTGGTCTTGGAACCGTGTGAGTCCATGTGGTCTTGAGACCGGTTGGCTTCATGCGGTCTTGGGACCGTGTGAGTCCATGCGGTCTAGGGACCAGTTGGCTTCATGCGGTCTTGGGACCGTGTGAGACCATGCGGTCTTGGAACCAGTTGGCTTCATGCGGTCTTGGGACCGTGTGTGACCATGCGGTCTTGGGACCGGTTGAGACTTTTGTGATTTTTTTGTGTCTTTTTTTGTAAGTAAAAAGGAGAAAAGTTAATCTAACAGTATATTTTCAATAAGAGAGGGTAGTTAGGGATTCTGTCTAATTTATCTGAGGAAGAGTGTGGAAAACTGGAGAAAATTACTAAGATAACATCACAAAATTGGAGGTTATCAAGATCCCATCAACGGAGTTTCTAGCAACAAACTATCTGTCCTATGACTTGTAGTCAGGTTGCAGTCAAAATCACTCTTCGAGTGATAAAGGAGTGTGTAGCACCCGGATCAATCAAAACAGATACAATGCAAGATGTAAGCATATCAGAATTAAACAACTCCATCTGGCCTGCCACAACCCGAGGGTTGATCATTGCCTCAGGTGGATTCATTGCATAAAACCTTGTTGTTGCCTGTGGTTGATTCGGTGCTCGATGACTAGGTGTCGATGATCCAGCTTGGGACGCTTGTCCACGTCCTCTAGCGTTGCCTGGAAACTATCGCCCTTGAGATCCTTGCTGACTCTACCTTTGAGGTTGAGTTACACTCACTTCTATGGCTCTACAATCTTTCATCAGATGTCCCATCTATCCACATATATAACAACTTCTATTCAGTTGTTGTGGTCTGGGTGGTCCTGTAGCTGACATAGATGTTGAACTACGAGCTCCTTCTAGTGGTAGACTTCGTCCTCTACCCCTATTCGACGTCCACTACGTCTGGGTACTGAATCTAGGTGGTGGTGTAGGTATAGAAAACCTAGATTTCTTGAAATATTTAGATGAGGATCCTTGGAACTAGGGATACATCCTCTTATTTTTGGTATGTCGCTTCTCTGACACAGACCTCTCTATCCTTCTGACTGACTCCACAAAGGTAGCAAACATTTCCCTGTTCTCCAGAGCAGACACAGGGGTGGTCAACTCAGCATTTAACCCCTTCTCAAAATGCCTAATCCTTTCTTCATATGTGGTTGCCATGTGCGTACAGAACCGCAAGAGCTCCATGAACTTAGCCCCATATTCGCTAATGTTCATCGGTCCTTGTCTTAACCTCTCAAACTGAGAAATTTTCTCATCCAAGAACGTCTTAGGGAAGTATCTATTGATAAATTCCCGTCGAAAAACTTCCCATGCAATCTCCACACCTGGCCCAAACGGTCTTGAGACTGTTTGGTCGAAACCACCTCAAAACCGCAAGGACCAAAAAGTGTCTCAACCACTTCAATTGAGTTAGGGTTTCCAATGTTGAACCCCTCAATCAATCATGTACTTATTAGCCACTCATCAATTGAGTTAATTAGGTCAACCCTCAACTGATTTGACACTCAATTGACCCTCAATTGATCATCAATTAGGGCTAGGATCAATTGGATTAGGGTTTGTAATCGATTACTCTTCAACATGTTTCAACATGAGTCTAAATGATTTGAAACCATTGAACCATTATTCAATTTGGTCATGACCTGACCCCAAACGGTCTTGGGATCGTTTGGACATCCTCCAAATGGTCTAGAGACCGTTTTCCCATTATTTTATCAAAAACCAAGTCAAACAATTAAGGTTTGAACCCTAGGTTTGGTCACCAAATCAGCAATTAATTATTCATCAACTTGATATCATTGAACCCTCAATTGGTCAACCCTACTTAACCCTAGACCTCCAAACGGTCTTGGGTGATCACCAAATGGTCTTGAGACCGTTTGGGTGATCCCCAAATGGTTTTGAAACCGTTTGGGCCACTCAACCCAAACTTCAACATATTACTATTATTGAAATCAGCAATTGACCCAATTAGGGTTTAGATGATTGATGGGCCTTCAATTGGCGATTCACTTGGAATTAATGGATGATTTTTGGTAGGTAATTAGTCTACATTATTCTCAACAGACCTCCAAACGGTCAATGCCTGGTCAATGCATCCAAACGGTCTTGGATCGTTTGCTTCTATGCGGTTTGGTTGAAACCTTTTGCATTCAAACGGTTTGAAACCGTTTGCTCCCAAACGGTTTGGGAAACCGTTTGAGCAAGAGTTGGAGACCGTTTGCTAAAGTAACTTTTTTGATAAACATAGGAATTAATGTCATCATATTCTACCTCAATAACAAGGGTTGTTCTTCACGGAAATGATAGCAAGAACACCCAAAGGTGTCTAAAGAAGAAGTATAAGCAATGATTCTAAGAAAAGAGGATGCATTAACAAAGCATAAGGGTTAGAGTTATAAAACTCACCTTTAGGTCTGATCTAGAGCTCCAAGCTTCGTGGCTTTAATGGCGGTTTGAGCTCCAGTAGTTGTCCAAGGTCCGTTCTTCACGTTTTGGATGGAGAAGATGGCTAGAAAGAAGAATCGTGTGAAGAAAACCAATAAACCAACCTTGTTTTAGGGTTTCCACCATGAATTCGAGGTAGATGGTGATCAACACTTACCAAGTCATCTTGGTCATCCTTCCTCTGCTCCAGAGCTCCTTCTTGGTCGGCCAAAGTAGGAAGATAAGGAAATAACTAAGGGAAACGATCCCTTGTTTATTTGGAAAGATTGCTTATATATTTATGGGTCTTTTCAAAGCAAAAGGAAAAAGGATAGTTATTTCTTTTTTATTTCCCAAACATATCCACTAAGGCTTGCTCCATCCTTAGCCACGTTTTCCACTTACTAAACTCATGCAAATTCCTCCATTATCCAAGGTTTAAAGGAAAAGAAACCAAACATCTTAATAAGTTGTATATATAAAAGGGCCATTTACTTAAATCTTGATTATTTAAATATCAAGATTATCTTTCCTTCTTCATCATTCAAATGAGGCGCCCCTCTCATTTTCTTTGCTCAAATTTATGCCAAGAAACATGAAAGATACTCTAGAGGATACATTTTACATGTTGGACCTTAGGTTTTGGGTAATTTGCACATTACACCAAAACTAGGTTTTAAAGCACAAGGATTGCTTCTACAAGCTATATCTTAGTGCCCAAGCTTGTGGAATCCATACCACCATATCATATTCGTTCTTATGATGTCTCATTATCAGAGGAACATCTTAACATGTGCAATTTGCAAGTTAACCCCTCTACTTGGGTAATTTGTACATTAGCCCATTATTTAACAAAACAATGTTTCAACATTATGCAAAAGTACTGAAAATGAAATATAAATTCCTCAAAAGCTTTAATTACATTTCAAAACATAACCACAAGAATCTAATCACATATTTAAGCAAAACACCTAGGGTTAGTACATAACCCAAGTCAGGGATATTACAATGTACTCTTCACTTAGCTTCACAAGATCCTCTGAAACCTCTTTAGGTTACCTCAAAACCAACAAAACTGGTATACACCCTACAAAAGGTCCCTCTCCCTGGATGGGAGGAAACTACACCTTGATTACAGAGGTCACAAACGTCCTTATGTTTAGGGTATGCATCCACATGAGCATGATTAGCCCTAGCAAGCTACTAAGGCACAAGAAGACACTTACCAAACCATGCTAGGTCACACTTGTTCTCATCCTCTACATTAGATCAACTTAGTTGTGAAGGGTTCATCAAACATACCCTTAACTTAAGGGGTTTCCTTTACCTCTACACATGAGGAGTGACATGCTCGAAACTATAGAGACTCAAATCTCATTATGAGCATCGGATACACTGCTTCCCCTCTTAGGCCTAGGAACCCTAGGTTCTCCTTTGGGTATCCAACTGCATGCTCAAACTCTTAACCACGAATCAAGCATGTATAAGGCATGACATGCACTCCCTGTCATCCTTCTACTCGAGCAACACATCAGGGTCGAGTCCTTCTCAAGGACAACCAACAAGGTACAAGGCCTCACAACTTATTACCAAACCTCTCCAGGTCTAAGGAACTCTTCTTCCTGTATCAGAAGGTAAACACCTATACCATAGGCACATAGGTACTAGAAGCATCATCCTCTCTCTAGGGCTTGGTTCCTCTAAAGGCAACCAAGATATCATCAGTCTCCAGGGATCATGCATGAGGCAACCACTATCATCCACTTAGGTCACATCATTCTCGACTTCCCACCGTTCCTCACATCTCGGGGTTTTAGGTTTCCAACCTTTATGCTTGGTTCCTTCTTTCTCTCTCTAAAGCTAATTCCACATACATTCATACTACTAGAGGTCATCTCTCCATGAAGGATCAATCTCACGGGCATACCTCTACATGGATGAAGCCTATACTCAGACTTATGTTTGCTCATGATTATACATAGCCCCTTATGCTTATCTCATAAGCCATCCATCCTATCCTTCTGGCCTCAGTTTTAACCTACTTCTCACACTACTGTTGTATTCTAGGTGCATGTTATCCCCTACTTGCATAAGCCTATAGGGTTTCTATAGGTTCTTAACTCACCTCATCAATGAAGGAGCTATCCTTCACTCTAACATGCATGCCCCTTTCCAGGGTTGGGTCACCAAAGGCACTAGGTTATCTAACCTGTCATGGCTCATATGACATCCCAAGGCGTGTCCATCCCAAACACTCGGTCAACCATGACATCTAACCCATCATGTCATATCTCTCTAACCTTCACTTAGGGTTAGGGTTAACATCATCCTCAAAGGATGTGTTAGGTCTCTACTTTTAATGGAGATCCCTACCTCCAAGACTAACTCTCTCTACTCATCCTCCTGCCAAGGAGGTCTATCTTCAGGTCTTCTCCTGAGGGTAATGACAACTCGTGTCATACGACCTAAGCATGTATCTATTCTTTAGTTTGCGCTTAATCTATTAAGCTTATGTCCATGACATCTTATTTACATGCTTTTCATTAATTTTGTGGAGGATTCCTTAGACCTTATTATCCTTACCCATACCTCAAGAGGGTGAGGAGGAGAGAGAAAACCCTAATCCTTAAGGTCCTTAACAGAATTTGAGTTGAGAAGGGATGAATAAGATGAGAGAGTCCTAAAGGTATCTTATTTCGAGTCATATCCTAAGACATCAGCCAGGCGGTCACACAATCCAGGAGTCCTCGTATTCTGACTAGCAATGCGGAGGAAAATATTGCCAGCCCTCGGACGTGATCCTTTTCTAGAAACCTCAGTCTTTCAGACAATCCTCTAATAACTCCCTCAGTTCTATGGAATTTGTAAAATTTAATAATTATTAAATATTAAGTGAGGAACCTATGCACTGATACAAATTGTAAGGACCCCACCTCCCGGTAACCCTCAATTAAGGGAGACCAAAAGGTCAGAGCCGTTAACCAATAACTCGGATCAAAGGTTCGACAAATAATCAATAACAACTAATAAATTTTACCAACTAAACTGAAATCTGGTATAAAATGAAACTTTGCATACCTTTAAAAACTGGGATATCTAAACTTCTATCTATGAAGATACTAATCTAACTAATCCTCTTGTGCACGTTAATTCTCATTTAATTCCATGTATGCCACTTTATTGTTTGTTCTTTTCATTTGTACCTAAAATGTCGAAAAACAAAACGTCAGTCAGCAAGAAGATGTATGTGGCGGAAACAATAGTCGTGCAACTATAATAACAATCTAGTCATCCAAATATCATTTAACATCCAAGATTATGCTTTAAGCAATACTACTCAATCCTTACCTATCCCCTATCTCTGTGATGTCCCTACAGTGGAAATGAATACTACCTCTCTCATATGGTATATCCTTACCCCCATGGCCCTACCACACAGGTAGCCAATACCTAGGGTTATGGAGTCGCATTGCCCTACCCAAAGTTAGCCCAATCCCTGACTCATGGTGACTTGATAGTCCTACCCCATTGGTAGCCATGTACTAAGTCATTCAATGACCTGATGGACCTACCCCATCGGTAGCCATGTACTAGGTCAATCTATTAAGCTACAGAGGGGACTAGGATCTGAGCTAGTAGACACATATCTTAGGTGATAGTCATATCTACATTATAATTTGCAAGAATTAAATGCAACCAACAATTTAATTCATGTCATCGATAAAACCTCAAAAATCCTCAGGAAACTAATTCAGGATATTCATAGGCGTAACCACATACCTGTCAGGCAGACTTAGATGCAGGAATAGTCCAAACAAGCAAGTAATCTAGAATCAATCAAGTACACAGTTCAATCCTTTTGGCCAATGGCGGCTTGACACGTCATCCCAAGTGGACTGTCCCTATAAAGGGGGGAAAAGACTTCCCTACCCTTCCCATCTTGCACGTGCACCAGGGGCACTCGGGTATTTTTGCCCGAGGGCGTCTTCCTCCTCTCTTTCGTGCTTTGTGAGCCAGTCTTTTGGGACGCTCAACTCCCTAGTTGACTCCACGCTCCCTGCCTCTCCTTCGCTCATAAAAACCACCATGGTCGCCTCCAAGCTCCACTGAAGGTGGTTGGGGCCTCAATTGTCCCAATGTCGTTCAGACCTAGCCACCTAGCTTCCCGCCCCTTCACCAGATTCACGGCGATGGTAGGTGTAAGGGATGCACTTCCAGATGCAACTGCAAGAGAGAATCCCCTCGCAGATGTTGGCCGAACACAATGGGAGGCTTTTTCCATTTTTTTGGGGGTCCAATGCCCCCTATATATAGGTTGGTCGATCACCTATGCCCAAAGATTTGGGGACTTCTGTTTCCTTCGATGCAACTACTGACAAAACGGGTTGAACGACTTCGGAACAGTCTCCCGAAGGTGATGGACTCATCACCAAGTCTGCTCGTTGCTCCCAATCCGAGCAATCCTCGATCAAAGATTTCCCACCCTGCTCCCTGTGTCTTGTTCCTCATGAAACTGGGACTCATCCCCAACCGTAGGATCGCCAATCCACAGTCGCGCTTAACCCGAAAATAGGGATTTAATCCCAGATAAATCATGACATTTAAAGTTATCCTTTACACTTTAGGAAACTTACAAATTTTGTATCGCTTAAGACGTTTATCTTTTTAATCCCAAATTTTAAAGGAAAGTCCTTGATGACTTTATTTACTTATGTGCCAAGTAAGGGGCTCAGACCTGAAAGTATGAGGGACTTTTCTTCATATGCAAGTTATCCCTTATAAAGACATACTTTATGCATATTTTCTCTTTCCCTTGCCATTAAATTATTATTCTAAGTTCATTGAACATCAAGGAACCTTAATGGCTCGAAATGCCATTTTGGGAATATTCCTTAGCCTTTTATTTATCTTTTATCCATTATTTCCCATATCTTGTTTATTTCTTATTAAAAAATCTCGTTTTTGAGGATTTCTCTTTATCTTTCTTTTTATTTTCCTCATTGGCATTCCATTTATCATTAGGAATCCTTTGGATATGAAAATAAATCAAGGATAACTCCATTATACCTCTTTTCACTTATTTTCCACATTTTATCATTGTTTTCAATTTCTTTCTTAATAAAGAAATATCTAATTGATCTTTTCTTTTCTTATTGCTTTGTCTTTGCATTTTTTGACTCCTTGGGACCCAAGGAACCCAAGAAGCATGAAAACCACCTTTGGATTACACTCTTTTGCCTTCTAGAGGAATCCACTTCTTTCTTTTCTCAAATTCTCAATTATTCATTAATTAATTGAATTTCCTTGTCATTGGGCCCAATAGCCAATAAAGCCCACAACACAATCATCAAGGCTATTGTAAACGAAATTACATCATTATTTGTTCATTTATCTTTATTATGAGAAATTACATTTCTCACCTAATGAACCCAAAAATTGGGGTTGTAACAACCCCAACACCCAGTGACGTATAGTAGACATACAACAAGTCATTGCCCATCTGTTGTCACCACAGTAATGCCATCGCCCCTTCAGACTCAATGACAATAGCCCTCTCCTATGTCGACCACCTTAACGTCACCTATCTGGGCCTCCACCATTGAGCATCTCCACCACGACGCGTGCAATACAACTAACACATCCGACCCTCGATGCCAAAACCCCTTGATAGTAAGTGCCACCCCTCATCAGTAATGAACTGTTGCAACAACTGACCTGATCTCGACGCTTCCTACCAGCAACACCCTATCGTGGACGCCCCTCCTTCGTCCATGTGATGTATAGACCTGCAACAAACACCATGACGCTAGCGACATTGTTGTCTACAACCACCGATATGATCTCATCTCTGTCACCTCATTGAATGCCATATCTCGCTCCTCTACACTGATGACCTGCAGCCAGCAAGACATCACCTAACATGATCCTGATGCCCCTCTGACTTCTTCCTCTCCTATGGAGCAACACAACACATATTCTGTACCTACATCTCTAGCTTCATCCACCATCAGTGTCTTCTTCTAGCATGAGATTCTGCAACTAATGACCATGGCATGTACCAGCCTGACAATCAAGTCCTCATAGCCAGATCTTAAGCAAGTCGATCAGATATGCTTCTAATGATATGTCAAGGGAGACACCACTTGAAGATCCGGATGAATTATCTTGGGATGAACCCTGGATATGCTCACAAACGGATCATCACATATCCATTGGTTTCTGGTTGTCTAAGGTCTATATTTCTTTCCTTATTTCAATCTTTCAATAATTAACTTATGATGACAATGTGAAGTAAACCATGGTAATAAGGATGTAGATCTAAATCCCTATGGTAACCAAGGACCGAATATCTAAATCTTAATTTTGTGATCCATATAGTAGATCTATGACTATTACTTTCATAAAAACTAGTTAATGAGACCCAAATTGTAACAACAATCACGGGTCATGGTGATTAGAATATGTTAACTAAGGAGTTGTTTTGCAAAATGTGTTCACATTATTATATAATATTGAATTACTTGTATACATCCTATTAGTTTATACATGTATCCATGTAGTACTACATATCAAATGATGGATGTAAGATGAGCATGTTGCCTTATTGAAATCTTGAATGTCATGGCTCAACTAATAATGGAAGATTATATATAAGATGAGTTACATTTTAATACTACACATAGATTATAAATAATTATGATAACCATTTTTCAACAAAACCCTAGATACACAGATACATATTTATGCAATAGTTGGTAATTATAAATACAAATATAATTATGGAATGCATCTAACTATATTGTCTTTTTTATGAACTAAATGGTGAAAAAGATAATAATGTGTAAAAGAATGTACGTTTATAAACATATAACTAGATGACATGTTAGTTGGATCAAAGCATGTGTATATTAGTGAACCTAATAGATATTCATGTGGAATATATTTACATGTACACATTAGGATCAAAACATGTGCATGCCCACCAATATACATGGTAAGCATGATGTTAGGAATAATATGGATCCACATTATAGAGAAGAGAATGACATCATTAAACCTAAATTGGAAGTGTATATATATATATATATATATATATATATATATATATATATCCACATATATATGAGTTACATAGACTTATGTGACTAAAGATGGGTAATTAGAACTAAGATAGATATATAAAGCATCACATATTCTCTCAACAAAGATTAAAATCATAAACCCTAACATGGCATTAGATGATCAGGAATAGGGTACGAATAATATAAAAATATAATAGGAATGAATATGTTCACTTTGACTTGGCTAACATACATAATGTGTTTCTAGGTTGAAATTTTGACTTTGTGGACCAAAATATACTATTTGAGTTAACCTTTATGTGTGAAAATCAAGTATGTGCATTCTAAACCCTAAGTTGGGCATTTTTATCCAAGCCTAGTTTCCCAATGAGGCATGAGCCTATATACTAGTTTCGCCATTTCTTGTTTGGTATGTTTACATCAATAATTATAGGGTCTTGGACTCCACTTGCAAAGTTTTCAATTACTTTATCTTCCATATAAATTCTTCTAGCATGATGATGTAAATGACTAATTAACTAATTTAGTGTACATGAGTACAACCACCCATAGTTTGGGCATGAGCCCTGGGGAATGTGATCACTCTCCCCATTTTTATATATATTTGAAGGTGTTTGGGAATGTGACCACTCTCCCTCACCTATTTGTTTGGTTGAGGCTAGGTAGATGCCCCGGTCCTATATTAGTTTAATGTAGTCATATTAAATCATGCATGCAACTTTATTACTATTTGACTTGGCAGAATTCTTAATTATTTACTTGCCTCATACTTTTGAAATCTCTTAGCTTAGTAAATCTTTATTGCCATATTTTAAACTATTAAATGTCCTTATTCCTTTAATTGACACATACTGTATTCTCCTCTTTATGGGTGATACCAACCACCCAGGTTTAGGATCAGAGTGCATAACAAGAGCATGGTGAACCAGCCTAAGACTAGGAGAAGGTGTTCATCCTTCCATCATGGACTTATTTGTTAAGTTATTTTGTTGGACACATATTGATGTAGTTTAGTTTCCCTCTACCTTAGATCCTTTATTTGTATAAAGCATGTACACCCTTATTGGGAAATTTTTTATGTACATTTTTATGAAATTGAATATAGTCAAAGTTTTAAATTTCGCTGCTATTCATTGGACTTTTGTTTACCATTATTAGTAGAGAGGTGATTCCACTTCTTTACAGCATGGTACCAGATCCCATGGTAATCTGAGTCTTGACTATTTCAATTTGTCTCCCTAGTTAGTAACGCTTACCTTATATAGTTTCCCTTTAGTTAAGATATTCACCTTATAATTAACCTATAATGAAAGGTTGGATTAGGACCATAAGAATTTCATATTAGAAATATCTTTAGTCAACTTTTAGGTGATTAGCCTCCTAGGTAGCTACTAGGACAGAAGTTGAAAGCAATGGTGCCTAGAAAGGGTCAGGGTCTGGTGGCTGGTAAAATTTTCCTCCACGCCACTAGCTTGATTTAAGAGGACTCCCGGATCCATATGACATTGGCTTGGCCTAAGCTGATACTAGCTGTCTGAAATAGCATACCTTTAGAAACATAACATCAATGTTGAGTATCCTTGGGAACCTTATATGATGATTTGGTTTCCCAATAAAATTCTCTTTAAGTCCCATTATTTCCTTATAGGAGCCTTAGATTTCATATAATTGAGTAGATTATCCCTCAAACCTAGACTTTGAGGTGGAAGTGTTGGATATTATGCATGGTTTAATTAGACTCACTCTTTTACCTCTAGTTTAGTTTAACTTGGTAGGTCAACCCTTTTAAGTGGAGTAGTGGTAGTAGTAGTACCTTGATAGATTTTAGGAATTGCTGATTTCGAGGATGAAATCTTTTTATGGGGATGGAGTTCTACAATACATTGAAATTTATCTACTCTAAAATTTAGAAACCCTAACTCCATAGATAAGAGTAGTGACCTTATATGATTGGTATTGACTAAAACAAATTATAATTATAATTTAGCTTGTTTGTTTACACACTAATGAATATATAATAAGTCATCTAATAAATAGTGCATATACTTGAACCCCAACAAATACTTAATATGAGTAACTCACTAATTGTGAATACACATAATGTTAACCATGTTAACCTAATGATATGGTGAGTAAGATAAATAGAACCAATGCATGCTAAGAATGCATAGGTAACATATAATAGTCATGTTGAACTAAAACCCTACGATGTAATCATCTAACCCTAACATATACAAATCCTTAATGTCTTCATGGTACATTAGTGACATTAGGTGTCTTCATCAGATAATATACTTTGATACACATAAATAGTATGTGATCACCTAATCATAATTTATTCAAGTTTTCAATATATGTAAGGCATATCACCTTGTTCCCTAATAGACACCTCATTAATCACCTTATCATAACTTGGTATAACAATCAATTCATTAATATGCTATGTGTTCCACCTTATTCACTAAAATACATATAATGACTCAAATATGATAACGAGTAATTGGATTCACATAAACATGCATAAAAGGCTAATGTGATGTTACATGTGTATAATTGATAATAAGAAGTGAATAAATAGGAGGAAGTGATTAATGATGATGTTAATATGAGTATGAAAGGTGAAGTAATATGAATTAATGTGACATTATTTGGATTTATTGTAATACTTAATAACTTCTTGAATAATATTATCTATTTCTTACAACATAGTATGTGATAATCTTATATGATGGTAATATGAGGATAATGGAAAACAAATTCAAATTATTAAGGATTGTGACCTAACACATTAATAAATATTGATATTACGTAGTAAACCCTAACTGTGTTTAAAATTCTTAATTAGTAAATGAGAAATGCATATGAATTGTACATAATGTTGAGATGTATTTGTTTTGACAACAATGTGAATATAACCTGGAATAATTAATAGCATAATAAGGATGATGTAATTTCATAACGGAGATAATGCTAATAAGATAGAAATGTTAATTGTGATAAAAGGTGATCTGAATAATGGAAGCCTTAGTGAACCATGAGAACTTGACTTATGAGTAAAGCATGTGAAGTACCATAGATTAGAAGTAACCAGCTAGTTTCTTAGTGTTGGTATGTATGCCCATAGAACAAGTCATGTGATGATTGTAATGGGATACTTTGTAAATGATTTGAATAATAATAAAGGCAATTTATGATCTATATGTTTTAACTGTTTCTGAGATGATAGTGTAACATGATAGATGTCTAAAGAATTGTTTACTAAATGACGTATGCTTTTAGGTTCAGGACCTAAACGATGAGATCATACGGATGTTAAGAGTATACATTCTTGTTTGGTCCCTAGTCGGTTGTTATTGTGGAAATAACCATAGACATCAATAACACTAAAGATTAGATTGTGTGTTGGTTGATGACAGAATCTCATTAGTCATGATATAGTGATATCAAACCAAGCACATAGGTACTTGTTAGAGAACAAGTGTACCGGACAGACCCACCGTGAGAGTGACACATGGAACCATGATTTGGTAGTCACAATCAGCTCTCACAGTGGTAGTGGTGAATGTGATTCTTTGACCTGAAATCACTACACTCAACACATGTCATTGGGTACACTTTGACATCATCAAATGCAGTCCTGAAACATGGGTTGTTATAAAGGTGATGATTGAGTGACTTTGACACATGGGGCTTTTGAGGGGTGAGTGATAGATATGGGATTTGTCCCTCCTATGGGAGTTTAATGTCCATGGCTACTTGGTGAGTAGGATTGAGAAATGCATGTGCATGCACGTGTGAATCAATATGTGATATTGATGTCACACACATCTCACCCAGTCTGCTCTGAGATCAAGGAAATAGATGAACATTGAAAGGATGATTGTACCATGCCTTGAGTTCATTCAGGACATTAGTGACAAAGGAATTATACATTCACTATAACACCATTCACGGATTGTAGGATTGAAATTTGTTCTCCAACTTTCTATTTCACTTGGGTAGCACTGATGTGCGACTAGGCACCGCTCTTTGCTTGTGAAGTTATAAGTGTTATGGACTTTCATTGTCAACGTGAAATGGACCTGCAAGGTCACACACATAGGATTTAACCTAGAAGAGAAGTTTTCCACAAATGATGTTTAGATTGATTACTAAAGGAGTTTAGTAGTTCAATTAAACACTCAGTTGATTGATAGCTCAAAATCATAGTGTTCAAGGTGTTGGACCAATTGATTAAAGTATCAGATTGATTGAAACTACGATTGACTGATTTTGCACAATCTGCACTTCCAACCGATCGGCTCATGAGATGAACCGATCGGCTCATGTTGGTGAACTGATCGGCTCAATTGCTGAACTGGTCGGCTCATATGACCAATGGAGATCGTTTGGAAAATCGATTTTGCAAATACAATTTGTTTCACTTGGACAAATTTGATTTGGACAAGGATTAATGTTTGATTAATTAGAAACAAATATAAAAGTCAATTTGAGTTGGACCAGGACCACAAAATTGATCGACTCATGTGATGAACTGATCGGCTCATGTGATGAACCGATCGGCTCAGGGGTCCCAAACGATCGGTTCAGTTGTGAACCGATCGGTTGAGGTCACCAAACAATTGTTCCATGGTTGAAATGATCGGTTCAGCTGGCGCAGTTGGTTGTTTTGTGGAAAATATTGAACCCTTCTACTCCTATTTAGTCCCGCATTGCCTGAGGTAGAGAACCTTGTCCCATGACCCTCATATATATAGGGGTATTGGGGGCTTCTCAAAGCACAACTCAGAACACCAGTTGCTCTGCAAAGTTGTCATTCTCTCTGGTTGTGGTAACTGACAGAGCCCGAGCAAGTGCTACCTGATAAGGGAGGCACAGCAAGGGAAAGACAACTGCAGAAAGGAAACTGGTTGCAAGAGAGTGTGTCGGTGACTAGTACGCCAACAGGAGGGTGCGACTCCTTCTGATTCCTTGTAGGACAAGGAGATCGGAGTTCTAGGCAATCCGCGTGGACAACTGCAGAGGCGGGAGACTTCTGCCGCTCGAAGGATAACTGTCAATCTTGACAGTCCCGGTGAGACCAGGAGTTGCTCAGACACCATCCAAGACCGGAGGTGAAGACCGTGCAAGCCGCGAGGTAACATCTCTGAGAAAGCCTCAGGACAAGGTATGCCTCCACAAACCATCCTTCCTATTGTATAGACGTTGACGCGATTCCTTTTTCTGTGTTTGGGAGAAGAAAATTTTTGTTTCCGCTGTCTTCTCTGTCTCCCCTAAAACCCAACAGTGGTATCAGAGCCACGTCAAGTGCTCTATGCTTTTGGATTATTGATATGATCGATTTTGGTTTGTCTCCTTTATTTATTGCATATGATGCGAATAAAATTGGTTTTATGCATGTCCAATCCTAAATCCACAAAATTCCTATATACATATATGATATGTAATATAATTACACTCGATACGCGTCGCTCTTAAATGAGTTTTGTGGTGGATGTATAGCATGGTTATGGCCAATAAACCCTATGTGTGCTTGGTTTTATGTGGTTGCTTGCATCACGGTCTGTGCATCGATTCCCTATCTCCTATTCCTAATATAACTTGAGATAACTCGAGATTTCTTTCCTACCTTTGCTCCCCCCGAATGTAACTCGGGGTTTCTTTTTTCAAATGTAAAATAGGATAGATTTTTATTTCCTGTTATGTCAAAGAACGGTGGACTTTTGAAGACCGATTCGAGGAGAGAGACGAGTGGGTGGCGGCCTAAGGAGATGCACGACGACCACTGAACTGATCGACTAGAGGTTCCAGTCGATCGACTGGTGGCACCCAATCGACCGGCCTGATGGTGAGCAGATCAATCATGGAGATGAGTTGATCAAACCCAGAAAGGCAAGGCACATAGTTCATCTTGTATAGGTTGCATGTGATGTGGACCTAGTGTTGGGTTTTAGGGGAGGCAGAGAAGCAGCGAAAACAAAAATTTTCTCCCCAAAACCCAGAACAAAAGGAATCGAGTCAACGTCTATATAATAGGAAAGATGGTTTGTGGATGCATACCTTGTCCCGAGGCTTGCTCGGCGACAGTACCTCGCGCCTTGCGCGGTCTTCACCTCCGGCCTTGGACGGTGTCTGTGCAGCTCCTGGTCGCACCGGGACTGAAGACTCCTCTCACCGGGACTGTCGGTATTTGACAGTCGTCCTCCGAGCGGCAGAGGTCTCCCGCCTCTGCAGTCGTCCACACGGACCGCCTAGAACTATGATCTCCTTGTCGCACAAGGAACCGGAAGGAGTCGCACCCTCTTGTTGGCGTACTAGTCGCCAACACACTCTCATGCTACCAGTTGCAACTGCATTTGTCCTTCCCTTGTTGTGCCTCCCTTTTCGGGTAGCACTTGCTCGGGCTCTCTCGGTTACCAAAACCAGAGAGAACGACAACTTTGCAAAGCAACCGGCTTGCACTGAGTTGTACTTTGAGAAGCCCCCAATGCCCCTATATATATAGGAGGGTCATGGGACAGGGTTCTCTGTGCCCGGCAATATGGGACTAAAAGCAGGAGTAGAAGGGTTTGAGATTTTCCATAAAAGCAACCAACTCGCAACCTGAACCGATCGGTTCATAAGTGAACCGGTCGGTTGGGGACCTGAACCGGTCGGTTGACACCTCAACCGATCGGTTGGGACCCTTGAACCGGTCTGTTCACTCCTGAACCGGTTGGTTAGGGTTCCTGATCAGTTCCCGATTGACTTTCCTTCTTTTGTTTCGAATTGGTATCGAATACCAATCCTTGTTCCAATCAAATTGGGCAAGTGAAACGCAAGGAAAATTCTCACCAATCCTACTTTCCCAACTTGCTCGGTTGCACCAGTTGAATCGATCGTTTCAACATTTGAAGCAATTGGTTCACCCTGATCTTGAGCCGATCGGCTCAACACTTGAGCCGACCGGTTCACCAAGCTCAGCCGATCGGTTCATCACATGAGTCGATCGATTGGGAGTGTAGATTGTGCAGAATCAGTCAATTGCGATTTGAATCAGTCCGATACTCCAATCAAGGCGTCCAACACCTTGAACATTATGATATTGAGCTATCGATTAATTGAGTGTTTAATTGAACTACTAAACTCCTTTAGTAATCAATCTAAACATTGCTTGTGGACAAAACTCCTCTTCTAGGTTAAATCCTATGTGTGTGACCCTGCAGGTCCATTTCACGTTGGCAGTGAAAGTCCATAACATTTATGACTTCACAAGCAAAGAGCGGTGCCTAGTCACACATCATTGCTACCCAAGTTAAATAGAAAGTTGGAGAACAACTTTCAATCCTACAATCCGTGAATGGTGTTACAGTGAATGTATAATTCCTTTGTCACTGATATCCTGAATGAACTCGAGGCATGGAACAGTCATCCTATCAACGTTCATTCATTTCCTTGATCTCAGAGTAGACCGAGTGAGATGTGTGTGACATCAATATCACATATTGATTCACACGTGCATGCACATGCCTTTCTCAATCCTACTCATCAAGTGGCCAAGGATATCAAACTCCCTCAGGAGGGACAAATCCCATATCTATCACTCACCCCTCAAAATCCCCATGTGTCAAAGCCACCCAATCATCACCTTTATAACAACTCATATTTCAGGACTGCGTTTGATGATGTCAAAGTGTACCCAACGACATGTGTTGAGTGTAGTGATTTCAGGTCTAAGAATCACACTCACCGCCATCATTATGAGAGCTGACTGTGACTACCAAATCATGGTTCCATGTGTCACTCTCACGGTGGGTCTGTCTGGTACCTTGTTCTCTAACAAGTACCTATGTGCTTGGTTTGATATCACTATATCATGACTAATGAGATTCTGTCATCAACCAACACACAATCTAGTCTTCAGTGTTATTGATGTCTATGGTTATTTCCACAATAACAACCGACTAGGGACTAAACAAGAATGTATACTCTTAACATCTATATGATCTCATCATTTAGGTCCTCAACCCAAAAGCATACGTCATTGAGTAAAACAATTCTTTAGACATCTATCATGTTACACCATCATCTCAGAAATAGTTTAAACATATAGATTGGAAATTGCCTTTATTATTATTCAAATCATTTACAAAGTATCTCATTACAATCATCACATGACTTGCTCTATGGGCATACATACCAACACCTAGATGACCGTGATTCCTCTTGGCTCGAGGAATCACATTAGGATGGTCATAATCATTTCTCTTATCGTTTCGCATGTTTTCTGTGGGATATAGCAGATATATGATACTTACTATATTGTGGTGATTGGATATGTATATGTACCTATAAAAATCAAATCCCTCATTAAATATTAAAGTTTTAGATGCCTTCCAAATGTGACACACGTGAAAAGCTTGATCGACCAAGTGTGGGCACGCCCTAGCGTGCTACACCGTCTATCTCATGGAAGTGTGAAGGATGGATATGTGGGTCTGCCCTAGCAGGGTGCATATTCATCGTGTTGGCTTTGGGTCGGACTTAACAAGGTGACCTAGATAGGATCTAGCACCTTGAGGCATGGAGGTGATCATGGTAAGGAGTTGTGCATGACATCTTTCAAGAGTTGCATATGATGCAATTGGCAAGAGTTGCCTACCTGGAAGATCTGAGTTGTGGGTGACAGCCCTAGCTGGTTCATGACTCAGAGGATTTCAAGATCTTGACCCACTAGAAGATTGTACGCTGCAATCTTCCGAATTGATAGTGAGGGCTTTCAGTTTGAATAAAAAATAGTGGGAGTAGTAATTAATTAAAGGCCTAATTAACTACTGTCAAATTTTATTTTTTTCAAATCAAAAGGAGTTTTGACAAATGCATTTTTCTCTTGTAGAATGGCAAAATAATCATCTTTTAAAATGGGCAAATTAATTGAGAATAAATTCCATAACTGGTTAGGGATTGTGAGAAGTGTTCTGCACAATCCAGAAATATCGGTGGCCTTTGAATCCACTCTATGTGTGCTTAAGAAGAAGGATAGTTCATTGATGGAGATCAATGGAACAAAGTCTAAGGAAAAAGGTGAGGGAGAGAAGGGTTCTCTCGCCAAACCAATGTCATAATCTTTTGCGGTGAAAACATGGAGAGGATGGAGGGAACGATGGAAGAAGAAGCGAGAGATAGAGATCTCTACTTCTTGTGTATACGTGATAGAGATTAACTTTACTACTTCTTTGTCATGGGTACTTGATACCGGATGTGGATCTCACATTTGTTCAAATGTGAAGGATCTTAAAAGTAGGCCTTTGGGGAAAGGTGAGGTTGAACTACGTGTTGCCAATGGGGTAAGAGTTGTCGCCAGTGCTGTAGGAACATATGAGTTAACTCTACCTAGTGGGCTAATAATAGAGTTGAAGAACTACTATTATGTACCTGCCATAAATAGGAATATCATTTCCATCTCTTGCTTGGACAAGGATGGTTTTGAATTTCTTATTAAGAATGGAAAGTGTTTCATTTCTAAAGATGGGATCTTTTATGGTAGTGCCCCAATGTCTTATAGTCTATACTTGATAGGTCTAGAGACAAGTGTATACAATGTAAACACCAAAAGGTAAAAACTCAACAGCTCAAACAAAATGTATCTTTGGCATTGTCTTCTAGGGCACATAAATGAGAAGCACATTTCTAGACTCCATAAAGATGGTTATTAGACTCTTTTGATTATGAATCAATAGAGACATGTGAATCTTGTTTGTTGGGTAATATGACCAAGACTCCCTTTTTAGGTAAAGGGAGAGCTAGTGATCTATTAGGACTCATACATATTGATGTATGTGGGCCTTTTAGAACTAATTCCAGAAATAGGTGTCAGTACTTCATTACCTTCATTGATGACTTCAGTAGGTATGGCTATGTGTACCTGATGAAACATAAGTCAGAAACCCTTGCAAGGTTCAAGGATTTCATGAATGAAGTACATAACCAACTTGGTAAAAGTATTAAAGCACTTCGATCTGATTGAGGTGGAGAATACTTAAGTCAGGAGTTTGAGGACCTTCTACGAGCCCGTGGTATTGTATCACAATGGACTCCGCCTGGAACACCACAGCATAACAGTGTGTCTGAAAGAAGGAATCGCACTTTACTGGATATGGTGCGATCAATGATGAGTTTTGTTGATCTTCCGATTTCCTTCTGGGGTCATGCTCTTGAAACTGCCGCGTTTACACTTAATGGAGTACCATCTAAATCGGTTCAAAAGACACCATCTGAGATACGGCATGGGAAGCGTCACGATTTGTCTTTTATGAAGATTTGGGAATGTGAGGCTTACGTCAGGAAAATGTTTCCTGATAAGCTTGGACCCAAGTCCGATAAATGTTATTTTGTTGGATACTCCAAGGAAATGAGGGGATACTATTTATACCACCCTACTGACAACAAAGTGTTTGTTGCTAGGACAGCTATGTTCAAGGAATTTATTTCCAGAGGAAACAGTGGGAGGAAAATAGAGCTGGAAGAGGTTCAAGCCCAACAAGAAAATATTGAACCAGTAGATGTACAAGATGAACATAGAGATTTACAAGGTGTTGTGGAATCTCAGTCTCATCAAGTAACACAAGGACCTCGTAGATCTAGTAGGACACGCCTTGAACCTGAGAGGTTTGGATACCTTGTGACGCAGGAAGGTGGTGAGTTGATCATAGATGATGATCCAACTACCTATATAGAGGCTATGGAGGGACCAGATTCTGAGAAATGGCTTGAGGCCATGAAATCCGAGATGGAATCCATGTACTCCAACAAAGTATGGACTTTGGTGGAACCACCCAAAGGGGTAAAACCCATAGGGTGCAAGTGGGTCTTCAAGAAGAAGACTGACATGGATGGCAATGTGCAATACATTCAGTTGCTTCCTGTGAGGTATTTGTGTCTTCCCTTAGTCTCCACTCTTCCTTTATATCAAGGTTTAGAGTGGAAGCCAACCTAGAAGGCGTTGCCTACCCATAAACTGACTCAGCAAGTTTGGTTTGAACGGCTGAAACTTCGTAGGTCGAAGGATTTGTGTAACACTAAATTGGTGTTCACTTCCTTCCCCTATGAATTTGAGAAAATTCTTGCATTCATGTTCAAGGTGAGCAGTGGTTATAAAGGCAGATTGGTTACAAAGGGTTTTCAACAAGTTCAAAGTGTTGACTATGATGAAACTTTTTCTCCAATTGCCATGTTTAAGTCCATCAGGATTATGCTTGCTATTGCGGCTTACTATGACTACGAGATTTAGCAAATGGATGTTAAAACCACATTCCTTAATGGGAATATACATGAGGATGTGTACATGACACAACCTGAAGGTTTTGTAGATCCAAAGAATGCCAATAAAGTCTGTAAGCTACAAAGGTCAATCTATGGATTGAAGCAAGCATCTCAGAGTTGGAATCTTCGATTTGATGAAGAAGTCAAACTGTTTGGCTTTATTCAAAATGAAGATGAACCTTGTGTGTACAAGAAGGTTAGTGAGAGCATAACCACATTTCTCATATTGTATGTGGATGACATACTATTGATGGGGAATGATGTCTCAGCCTTAGAGAAGGTAAAGACGTGGTTTGGGAATACTTTCTCAATGAAGGACTTGGGAGAAGCATCTTGCACTCTAGGAATTAAGATCTATAGAGATAGATCTAAAAGGCTTCTCGGACTAAGTCAAAGCACGTACATTGACAAAGTGTTGAAGCGGTTCAACACGGAGAACTCAAAGAGAGGCAACGTCCCCATGCTACATGGAATCACCATCTCTAGAGCTCAATGTACCCAATCTTGTGAAGATAGGGAGCGTATGAATGGGATCCCATATGCATCAGCCATCGGATCCATCATGTACGCTATGTTGTGCACACACCCAGATGTCTCGTATGCCCTCAGCATGACGATTAGGTACCAGTCAAATCTCGGGGATGCTCACTGGATAACCGTAAAGAACATCCTCAAGTACTTGCGAAGGACTAAGGATCAGTTTCTTATATACGACAGCGAGGAAGAACTGGTTGTAAAGGGTTACACCGATGCAAACTTCCAAACTGACAAAGATGATTACAGATCGCAATCAGGATTTGTGTTTTGCCTAAACAATGGAGCTGTAAGTTGGAAGAGTTCCAAGCAAGAAACAGTTGCCGATTGTACTATAGAGGATGAGTATATTGCTGCTTCACATGCAGCAAAGGAGGCTGTGTGGATCAGGAAGTTCATCATTGAACTTGGTGTAGGTCCCAGTAGTTGTGATGCAATTGAGCTTTATTGTGACAATAATGGAGCTATTGCTCAAGCTAAGGAGCCCAGATCACATTAGCGGTCCAAGCACATACTGTGGTGCTTCCATCTCATATGAGATATCGTATAGTGAGGAGATGTGAAGATTTGCAAAGTACCAACTGAAGACAACATAGCTGATCCACTGATTCAGGCCCTTTCTCAGCAGAAGCATGATGGTCATGTTAGGTCACAAGGACTGAGGTTCCTAGGTGACTGGCTCTAAGTGCAAGTGGGAGTCTGTTGGTATGTATGCCCATAAAGCAAGTCATGTGATGATTGTAATGGGATACTTTGTAAATGATTTGAATAATAATAAAGGCAATTTCTGATCTATATGTTTTAACTGTTTCTGAGATGATAGTGTAACATGATAGATGTCTAAAGAATTGTTTACTAAATGACGTATGCTTTTAGGTTCAGGATCTAAATGATGAGATCATACGGATGTTAAGAGTATACATTCATGTTTGGTCCCTAGTCGGTTGTTATTGTGAAAATAGTCGTAGACATCAATAACACTAAAGACTAGATTGTGTGTTGCTTGATGATAGAATCTCATTAGTCATGATATAGTGATATCAAACAAAGCACATAAGTACTTGTTAGAGAATAAGTGTACCGGACAGACCCACCGTGAGAGTGACACATGGAACCATGATTTGGTAGTCACAATCAGCTCTCACAGTGATGGTGGTGAATGTGATTCTTTGACCTGAAATCACTACACTCAACACATGTCGTTGGGTACACTTTGACATCATCAAACGCAGTCCTGAAACATGGGTTGTTATAAAGGTGATGATTGGGTGACTTTGACACATGGGACTTTTGAGGGGTGAGTGATAGATATGGGATTTGTCCCTCCTAAGGGAGTTTAATGTCCATGGCCACTTGATGAGTAGAATTGAGAAAGGCATGCGCATGCACGTGTGAATCAATGTGTGATATTGAGGTCACACACATCTCACCCAATCTGCTCTGAGAACAAGGAAATGGATGAACATTGAAAGGATGATTGTACCATGCCTTGAGTTCATTCAGGACATTAGTGACAAAGGAATTACACTATAACACCATTCACGGATTGTAGGATTGAAAGTTGTTCTCCAAATTTCTATTTCACTTGGGTAGCACTGATGTGCGACTAGGTACCGCTCTTTTCTTGTGAAGTCATAAGTGTTACGGACTTTCACTGCCAACGTGAAATGGACCTGCAGGGTCACACACATAGGATTTAACCTAGAAGAGAAGTTTTTCCACAAATGATGTTTAGATTGATTAAGAAAGGAGTTTAGTAGTTCAATTAAACACTCAGTTGATTGATAGCTCAAAATCATAGTGTTCAAGGTGTTGGACCAATTGATTAGAGTATCGGATTGATTGAAACTACGATTGACTGATTTTGCACAATCTGTACTTCCAAGCGATCGGCTCATGAGATGAACTGATCAGCTCATGTTGGTGAACCGATCGGCTCAATTGTTGAATCGGTCATCTCATATGACCAACGGAGATCGTTTGGAAAATCGATTTTGCAAATACAATTTGTTTCACTTGTACAAATTTGATTTGGATAAGGATTAATGTTTGATTAATCAGAAACAAATATGAAAGTCAATTTGAGTTGGACTAGGACCATGAACCGATTGGATCATGTGATGAACCGGTCGTCTCAGGGGTCCCAAACGATCGGTTCAGTTGTGAACCGATCAGTTGAGGTCACCAAATGATCATTTCAGGGTTGAAACGATCGGTTCAGCTGGCACAGTTGGTTGTTTTGTGGAAAATCCCGAACCCTTCTACTCCTGTTTAGTCCCGCATTGCCCGGGGTAGAGAACCTTGTCCCATGACCCTCCTATATATAGGGGTATTGGGGGCTTCTCAAAGTACAACTCCGAACACCAGTTGCTCTGCAAAGTTGTCATTCTCTCTGGTTGTGGTAACTGAGAGAGCCTGAGCAAGTGCTACCGATAAGGGAGGCACAGCAAGGGAAAGACAACTGCAGAAAGGCAACTAGTTGTAGAAGAGTGTGTCGGTGACTTGTATGACGACAGGAGGGTGCGACTCCTTTCGATTCCTTATAGGATAAGGAGATTGGAGTTCCAGGCAGTCTGTGTGGACGACTACAGAGGCGGGAGACTTCTGCCGCTCGGAGGACATCTGTCAATCCTGACAGTCTCGGTGATGGTAATATGAGGATAATGGAAAACAAATTCATATTATTAAGGATTGTGACCTAACTGACCGGCCTAAATCATGCATCCAAAGGGAGCGGATTTAAAGTAGTCGGACTTTTAAATAACCTGACTCTTAGGCCCCTGCAACGATGACGGGGTCCAAAGTAGTGATCGGGGTCAAACCACAGGGACAAGGGTGGTCGTGCTAAGAACGCGGAATCAACACTCTACACTCTGGTAAAAGAAGGGTAAGAACAAGGTTCCCAAGGGAACGGCAGGTGAAGATCGGTAAAACAAAAGAAAACTATCTCCAATTGGAGTTACAAGGAAAATTAAGGTTTTTCGCATTTATCCATTTTTAGGGGTTTTGCGCCACAGAACCAAAGGAGATAACGTGATTGCCTCGGTAAGGAACGAAGGAAGAAAACTTCGGCATAACAAGCGGCAGCAGGAAACATCCAGTACCCCTTCTCTCAAAGTGGATACCTCCAACTAAGCACCACCACCTTCTCTCAAAGGTGATGGACTTGGGTTGGAGTGGAAAGATAACTGAAGCAACTCCAACCCTGGGTACTCTCGTACTCCCTGATTGGACCGAACACTAGAGTTACAAAACCTTTCTCGAGGGAGTTGCAACGGAAAATACGATTCGATAGCTAGTAAAAATATGATCCAAGCGTACAAGCTAGAGTTTGGATGCTAAACAAAGTAATCATCCAACAAAAAGGGGACCTAACATAGAGCAACAGGTATTAACACTCCTCTTTTTCCATTAGCATAAGCATTGTATAAAAGGTTTAGCTACATTGCGTAAATAAAGAAAGTAAATGACTAAAAAAGGAAATATAGGTATCACCTCCTTGATTTAGGAGGGTGACGTATAATAGAAGATCCCTAAGGCGCCTCTAACCCTATACCGGGCGGGAGCTCTGCCCGCGTAAGAAAAAAAACATTAAAATAAAGAAATTCAGTCAATATTAAAATTATATTTAATAATAATACTTACTGGACGTTAAAAGGAATTAGAATAATTTCCTTTCCCACACTAGCAAAATATTTGAATGTAATAGATAAGTACTCATTCACATCCTCAATATGTGTCTCCACTTGACTAGTGACTGAAGGAACTAAGAATCCAATATTCTTTATATCAAAGTTTATGGCCTCGGTATATAAATGGTTGTAAAACATTTGTAATTTCATATATAAAAATAAGTTAAAAATGTGTATATGTCGGGCGACATCCCCTGTCGGGCGATAGGCCGTGATGGGTAGGCGTATCGATCAAAGCACTCTACCTAATACGGTCGTATCAGGATGCCACCCTCTCGGGCGACACACCATGACAGGTTGTCCGTATCGGGTTCGGTATCGTGTTGGGTTAGAGGGGCCTTAGTTTCTCAGGTTCCTCATATCAGGTGTAGAGGGCGAGCCGTCTCGGGCGAGAGCCCATCTAGGAACCCAGCACATCGGGTGGCCTTCTCGGTCGATATCGGCAACTGCGGCTACCGGGACGGGTCCTAAGTGAACCACTCCCGCCCCTCTCGGGGGGGTGCTCACCTAGTATCGCCTGGTACGCCTCAGGTGTGCGACACACTAGCTCCAGGTGCTTGCCAAAGTTAGCTTTCGCGGGGGTCCGTCCTGTCCCATCGAGGTCATGTAGCTGCTATTTATAGGCAGCGGTTGGAGGAAGTTGCGGATCTCCAGGTGCCACGTATCCTTCATCGATCCCTCTACGTGGCTTTGGGGATGGACGACACCTGGGTATCGCCCGGCACACCTTGGCTATCGCGTGTCGGGCTGCAGTGGTATCGGGCGACTGTGACAGGCAGGCATTTTTCCAGTGAGTGGCTCGTATCGCGCGATATGTCCGTGTCGAGATGACTGGTCATGGCATGATAACGGCTCTCTGTCGAGTAGTAGCGCGTCACTCGTCAGATTCTGCGTTGCGCGATACGCCAGTGTCGGGTTGCTGCCATATCAGGCAGCGACCGCGACGGGTAGTGGACGTGTTGTGCAGTTAGAAAAAGGCTGATTTTTTGTAAGTGGGTCGGGACGGGCCATTTTGCTGATTTTGAGTGAAAAAGTGAGGAAAACTATGTAAAAGATGATAATAACGAGTTAAGAGCATAGTGTGATTCATTTATTCAATAACATGACAAAAAGGAGAGGAAAATAGTTTAAAAGGGCAGTTTTAACAATAAAATATGGGCCATAAATATCACAAAAATGGGTGTTATCAACTCCCCCAAACTTAGCGTTTTGATTGTCCTCAATCAATTTTAAAACTTTGTTTTGCGATACTACTTCTTAGCCCGATATAGTTTTCACACAAGGGGTTTGAGTGAGTATTGAGATGCCTTAAAGAGAATACTGTCTGACCACGAACAACAGACTTTATTTTTCCTGCCTTATTGATGCGATGATTTTGAGTCGCATTTAGAGACCTTTTTCATATGTGTTTTGTGCCTTAATTACTCATTTTCATGGATATTATTGCATAATTCACTTTATTTGGTCTCTGCCATCATTTTATATCAAATCCCCTTTATTTCATTATTTTAAGCATTATTGATCATCTTATCATAAATCGTGTGGATTTATTTGGTCTTGTTGTGCAATTTCAGGAAAAACAAGTATCTACATTCGTCGATACCATCGACAGATGTCGATACCATCGACCAAGCCACAGGTTGTCAGCCGAGAAGAGCAATACAGAGTCGATACCATCGACACCCAAGTCGATGGCATCGAGATGTCTACAGGCTGCTGGCAAGGATGATGTCGATACCATCGACGCAAGTCGATGCCATCGACACAAGGAGAGCTACAGCGTCGCTAAACGACAACAACCGACGCTAAAGGAGTCGATACCATCGACACCCAAGTCGATGGTATCGAGATCACCACAGGCGCTCAGAATAAAAGAAAGGAAAGCTGCCGCTAATCCACTGGGTCGATACCATCGACCCGCGTCGATGGTATCGACGCCGGCAGATATACGTTGGATTTGTTTTGATTTCGATCGGACGGCTGTTGTTATTTGACGACCTAATTAGGGACTTATACCTAATGACGGCCGCCCAGACGGAGGAGGATCTCATATTTTAGATTGCACGAGTGCCGAGGAGGAGAAAGAGGAGAACGGAGGCCGAGAAGCTCATCCCGGGCGATTCGGACGCTGCCGAAGACAATTTCCACCACCGACAGGCGGGGAAAGCTTGTGTTCTACGCCAAGGATCCACCGGTTCTTCTTCGTTTAGGGGTTTTTCCCATCTATTTCACGTTTTTCTTATGAATTCCCCAATTTCTACCATGTATTTGTGTAAGATGAACATGAGAGGCTAAAACCCTCAATCTTTAGGACCGGGAGTAGCCCGGGGATACATTGTATGATGATTTTAGATTGATAATTCATATTTTTCTCTCATATCCGTGGTATAAATTCGTTTTCTCTATTGCTATTGTTATGCTTGATCACCATAATAATAAATTAATGCCCTTAATCACTTCGACAGAAGGATTAACGGTTGAAAAGAGACGAATTCTACATTAATTAATAAAACCCTTGACAAAGGAGTTGTAAAATTAATGGTGGGAACTGAGGGACCGATCTTAATGCGCTTAGTTTAGGGGAATGATTACTATGACGATGGAATCAACCTAAATCTAAGTAGTGGATTACACCACGACAGTGGGTAATTCTCATTTCAGGCCACTACCCGGATAGAGAGAGAAGTGTGAGGAATTATATGAAATCTAATACAATGTTGACCCGCGGTGAAACCGCCATCCTAAAGATATCCCTTTTAATTGATTAAATTAACCTTTAAGCGATTGTTTTCTTTGTTTGATTTTTATTTTCTTTTAATTTGAACAACAAAACCCTACTTTGTTAATCGGTCTAGCTGATTGCGATTAGTTAGTAGAAGTCTCCAATAATTCACGTATCCCTGAGTTCGACTCGGGCCTCACAAGGCCTATATTACTCGGCGAGTATACTTGCGTTCAAGCGCGTAGTAAAATACACGTCAAGTTTTTGGCGCCGTTGCCGGGGATACGGCGAATTGTTGGCACTTCGAGTGCTAAGAGCGGCCACTCTAGGCCACATTTTTTATTTTATTTTGAAACAACTTTAAATATTCTTAAAATTCTCTATATTTGTGTTTACTCGTTCAAAGCATAGTACTGAACCCCGATTTCCTTATTTCAGGTACTTTGCATGGTGCATACACGTAGTGCAGACTACGCAAATCGCACACCTGAGGTTCCACCTCTGGGACCAGAGGACGAGGAGTACTACGAGCAAGAGCACCAAACCGACATAGATTCTGAATCTGAGCAAGAGCAAGCAGAAGAAATGGCCGAACCACAGACGATATGGGAGAAGATCAAAGCGTCTTCTTCATCAGCTTCAAAGGGGCCTATAAAGAAGCAGGCGATCAACATACCGACATACAAGATCGACCCGGCACTGATTAATTTGGTCAAATCCAACGCATTTCACGGGCTGAAAAATGAAGATCCGGTTGCCCACATCAGCCAGTTCGTGGAGAACTGTGATATGGTGAAGATTGATCGATTTCCACAGGATGTGCTTTACCTCAAGTTATTCCCCAGTTCCTTGGCGGGAGTAGCAAGAGAGTGGCTCCACAACCTCGACGACGAGTTTGTAGAATCATGGGATCACATGGTAGAGGTTTTCTTCGAGAGGTTCTTCCCTCCTGAGAAGACCAATGATATGATTAGGAAGATTCATAATTTCACCCAACAGGCGGGTGAAACTTATTCTGAGACTTGGGAGCGATTCCAGGTCATGTTGAGGAGATGTCCACACCATGGATTGGACAAGGAGACCCAAGTGAAGATCTTCTACTTTGCTCTCTCCGAGCATGATAGAAGTAATCTTGATTCAGCCGGATCTGGTTTCTTTCTAAATAACACGGATACCAGATGTTGGGAAATATTGAAGAACATGGCTAGGAAACAGTCATGGGGCGACAGAGGTGCAGTAGAACATGTCAAGGCTGCCGGCGAATCCAGAATAGTGAGAGAGCTGAATGATAAGTTAGATCTTCTAGCCAAGAAGGTGTTAACTAAGGAGGATGCATCTGATGATGGGGAGGCCCAAGTGAAATTCATGCAACAACAGGGCTATAGAAACAATGACTATTCATGGAGAAAGGATAAAAAGTTTTCTTGGAAGGATCCGAATAACTTTCTACAAGATCCGGATGCAAAGCCACAACCGAGAGCTGAAGATAAAAATACTGAATTGCTAAGCCAAATGGTCCAGCAAAATCAAGAGATGATGGCCATGTTTGGAAAACAACTGCAATCTCAAGGTGATATTCTAACCAAATTTGGGCAGACGCTGCAAAGCCATGGAGCGCAAATGCGGGCATTGGAGACCACCGTGGCACAGATTTCAAGTGAGGTGGCGGCTATCAAGCACGCCAATCAACAGAAACCAGTCGAGAACGCGAATGTGGTTCAAGCGCACCATCAGGTCAAATACATTTCTGTGGTGAGTAATGAAGAAGAATCTCAGGTGCAAGAAGTTGCAGAGGAAAAGAGAATGACGTTCAATGTGAATGCAATACCGGCAATACCATTTCCACGCACCTACTATAGATTGCCGGGCGGAAACCATTTCTTTAGAAAATCTGATAGAGTTGTGAATACTGTATCTCCACCTGGGCAAAAAGAAGAAGTGCAAGTTTGTGCACATGCGGAGACAAAGAAGGTGGAAGAGGAACCACAACAAGCTGCTACTAATGAGGATGACTTGCAAAAGCACACGTCCGAGATAGTGAGTGAAGCAAGCTTAGGGGAGGTACCCCCGAAAGACTCATATGTGCCTCCTCACAAGCGTGTCAATGCGGCAGATGTGTCAAATCGAGACAATCCAAAGCTGAAGAAGGAGCACCGACACTATAGGAAATTCTTGGAAATGTTCCGCAAGCTGCATATCAACATTCCGCTGGTGGAGATGATTGAGAAAGTGCCCGCCTACGGGAGGTTCATTAAAGAGATCATCAACAAGAAGAGGCGGATAAATGATGATGAAAGTTATTGGTTGAATGAGACGGTGAGCTCGATGATTCATGAGAATTCACCAAGGAAGAGAAAGGACCCAGGAGGTTTTTACATTCCGTGTTCAATAGGCGGTCAACATGTTTCTAGAGCACAATGTGATTCTGGCGCTAGTATTAATCTCATGCCTTTGGCTACTTTTCAGAAGCTAGGGTTAAAAGAGATCAAGAAGTTGGCTGCGACAATTGAATTGGCAGATGGGTCGACAGTGAGACCCTATGGAGTATGTGAAGATGTGCTAGTTAAGGTTGACAAATTCGTATTCCCGGTGGACTTTGTCGTCATGGACATGCCACCACTCCAAAGCTGCGAAATTCTCTTAGGAAGACCGTTTCAAGCAACGGCGGATGTCGTGACTGCCTTAGGCAGAGGGACTTTGTCCTTGGGTATTGGAGGAGATCGTGTTGAATTCAAATTACCGAATGATCCTCTAAGTGCAGTTCCCAAGGTGAAAAGATTATGATTGTCACACCGTCTAGCCTAAGACGTTAAACAAGGGCGCTTGTTGGGAGGCAACCCAACCATTGGTAAATTAGGATAGTTTAGATATAGTTGTAGATTGCTTTTATTTCGGTTAAATTTTAGTGTAAAGAAGATACCTTGATCCGTTTGTTGAATGTGCAGGAACAGGCAGGGTCGATACCATCGACACACTGGTCGATGGTATCGACATGGGTTCAGGTCGACACCAGAAAAAATCGCACCCCGTCGATGGTATCGACATGGTCACAGACAGGTCGCAATAAAAGGTCGATGGTATCGACATGACAGTCGATACCATCGAGATCTCTGGAGATTTTCAGAAGAAATCGACTCAGTGAAGTCGATACTATCGACGGGTCCGTCGATGGTATCGACATTTTCAAAAGGAAACGGCGGCGGCCGGGCTCGCGAGGCAGTTGCCCTAATCAGCGAGTCGATACCATCGACTTCCGTCGATGGTATCGACGGGCACACAGCAGTGTCGGTGTCAGTTATTCAAGATGGGGTTATTGGAAAAATGCAGTCACATCATCCCGAGCAAATCCGGATCCCACGACCCACCTCCACCACCATCGGACTGATCGGGTATCACTGTTCCACCCTTAAGTTGGTTTTTGACTATGAGGCCATAGTCGGATTCAAGCTTAGGGGGGTGGCTGGAACAGCTCTATCTTTTATCTTTTCTTTAGTTGTTTTAGTTTCTGCTTTGTTATTTGTTTTTGCAATTTTAAGTTTTTATTTAGGATCCACATCTATCTAGTGTAATTGTGGATGTCGTAAAAAAATTGTCATCGTGTTGTTTTCATGGGAAATTAAGGGAATTGAAAAAAAAATTCTGTGTCATTTGGATAGCTTTACTTGGTTGTCCTTGGGGAACTTATTCTATGAAAATGATTGATTATGTCAACTTTGAAGCAATATGTCATACCCACACCCGCATTGACTCATGAAAAGTGGATAGTAACGGTTGTTTGAGCCTAACCTAATCAAATGGTAATGAGACCTTAATCAGATGTAAGAGAAAGAACCCTTTAAACTACTACACATGTCAATAAGGAGGGACACATAATTTTCTTTTAAGGTTCAGTCACTTAATCTTGTGATCATTCCACCCCATTTCCTATATTCCACCCAAGAATTGGAAGTAAAGTGCAGTTTCAATTTCTTTTGCGTGCATGGCATGTAGATAGGTTTTGCATTGTTATTTTCATGTTTTTGCATAGAATAATGAAAAAAATATATAGTGATACATGCACATTACCCCTAGGTGCATGTCATGTAGTTGCACTCACAATTTCATGATTTTCATGCATAAGCACACCATGTATCTCAGTTTTCCTAAATAGGTGATCTAATTTGTTCCATACCCTCGAAATAAAGCAAAGATCTCCAATTGGAAAGAAAATGGCCTTATACATGTATCTCTAAGCAATTATGGATATATGGGCAAAGAAAAAAAACAGAAGAAAAAAATTCTGAAAAAAAAAATATATATATATATAAATGTTAGAAAAAGAAAGAAAAGGAATAAGAGGGAGAAAGGAATGATATCACCTGTATAACAGGGGAATTGCGTACATGATGTGGCTTGAGTAGATTTCTATCTCATTGTGAGGTAGAAGGTTAGTGCATGCATCATTCCACCCACTTTTAGGCAGTAGGGCATTCTTAATGTGCATTTGTATCATTTAGGGCATTTTGTTATATGCATTTTGAAACTGTGTAATACTTCCAAATTCTCCCATGAACCACCCATTCCATCCACCCGTTGCTCGGATTGGTAGGCCACCGTGATTTTCTCCTCACTCATGTTTATCAGGAGAACTGCTTCCATGTAGATGGTAGTTAGGGCGAGCAACGTAGTGTAGGTGATCACAAGATGCACCATGGCTGAATCGGCGAACTTTATTATGATAACTGCCTTATGTGATAGTGTTCATCAGTTTGAAGGATAATTTCTTTTATTGATGGTTATTGTCGCCTATAGGGTAATTACTGTTATGTGATTAGGGTAGGCCGGTTTGAGAACGTCCAGTGGGAGTCATTTGTGAGGTGGGTTGGTGTTTTGATTGTTAGTTGACATTCGCAATTCTATTCTAAGGATTAGTTGCTCGAGGGCGAGCAATGTTCAAGCTTAGGGGAGTTTGATGCGATGATTTTGAGTCGCATTTAGAGACCTTTTTCATATGTGTTTTGTGCCTTAATTACTCATTTTCATGGATATTATTGCATAATTCACTTTATTTGGTCTCTGCCATCATTTTATATCAAATCCCCTTTATTTCATTATTTTAAGCATTATTGATCATATTATCATAAATCGTGTGGATTTATTTGGTCTTGTTGTGCAATTTCAGGAAAAACAAGTATCTACATCCGTCGATACCATCGACAGATGTCGATACCATCGACCAAGCCACAGGTTGTCAGCCGAGAAGAGCAATACAGAGTCGATACCATCGACACCCAAGTCGAATGGCATCGAGATGTCTACAGGCTGCTGGCAAGGATGATGTCGATACCATCGACGCAAGTCGATGCCATCGACACAAGGAGAGCTACAGCGTCGCTAAACGACAACAACCGACGCTAAAGGAGTCGATACCATCGACACCCAAGTCGATGGTATCGAGATCACCACAGGCGCTCAGAATAAAAGAAAGGAAAGTTGCCGCTAATCCACTGGGTCGATACCATCGACCCGCGTCGATGGTATCGACGCCGGCAGATATACGTTGGATTTGTTTTGATTTCGATCGGACGGCTGTTGTTATTTGACGACCTAATTAGGGACTTATACCTAATGACGGCCGCCCAGACGGAGGAGGATCTCATATTTTAGATTGCACGAGTGCCGAGGAGGAGAAAGAGGAGAACGGAGGCCGAGAAGCTCATCCCGGGTGATTCGGACGCTGCCGAAGACAATTTCCACCACCGACAGGCGGGGAAAGCTTGTGTTCTACGCCAAGGATCCACCGGTTCTTCTTCGTTCAGGGGTTTTTCCCATCTATTTCACGTTTTTCTTATGAATTCCCCAATTTCTACCATGTATTTGTGTAAGATGAACATGAGAGGCTAAAACCCTCAATCTTTAGGACCGGGAGTAGCCCGGGGATACATTGTATGATGATTTTAGATTGATAATTCATATTTTTCTCTCATATCCGTGGTATAAATTCGTTTTCTCTATTTCTATTGTTATGCTTGATCACCATAATAATAAATTAATGCCCTTAATCACTTCGACAGAAGGATTAACGGTTGAAAAGAGACGAATTCTACATTAATTAATAAAACCCTTGACAAAGGAGTTGTAAAATTAATGGTGGGAACTGAGGGACCGATCTTAATGCGCTTAGTTTAGGGGAATGATTACTATGACGATGGAATCAACCTAAATCTAAGTAGTGGATTACACCACGACAGTGGGTAATTCTCATTTCAGGCCACTACCCGGATAGAGAGAGAAGTGTGAGGAATTATATGAAATCTAATACAATGTTGACCCGCGGTGAAACCGCCATCCTAAAGATATCCCTTTTAATTGATTAAATTAACCTTTAAGCGATTGTTTTCTTTGTTTGATTTTTATTTTCTTTTGATTTGAACAACAAAACCCTACTTTGTTAATCGGTCTAGCTGATTGCGATTAGTTAGTAGAAGTCTCCAATAATTCACGTATCCCTGAGTTCGACTCGGGCCTCACAAGGCCTATATTACTCGGCGCGTATACTTGCGTTCAAGCGCGTAGTAAAATACACGTCACTTATTTAACCAAAATTTTCTCTTCAGCTTCGGCGAGACTTGGGTGCATGATTTCGAAGTTAGCTTTCACACCAAATAGCTTTTGGGAACCGAAAGTTTTGTGTTTGGGTAGGCTTAAGGCTTTTTGGGTTTTTCTTGTTTCCCATCAGTCCATCCAGGTACGGGTCCGTTAACGGGCAAGTGGTCCCTGCAGTCCAAACCAGTTGGCTTTAGAGCAGTGATTTCACATCCTACGTACCACTGCCCCGAATCTACCATGCCTAAAGATGGGTACTTTTGGAAAGACAAGTGTGTATATTTTTTTCTTTTTTTTCATTTGGCAAAACTCTCATGCTTTTATTCACTCTCATAAGGCTTTTCTCTCTTTTTTTGGGATTTTGTTGGGTAAGGGAGAACAAGAGCAATTTTTGCTATTTGGGCGGCTTTTTCCTTCACATACACATCTCTTAGTTGTTGCGAGATTATTTTTTTTGAAATTTTGGCGTGGAAAGTCATAGTCTTTTGTCGTTTCGAGTCAGCATTTTCGAGAAAAAAAAAAAAGCATAACGAAACGAGCACCACCTTAGACACAATGAAAACAAGCTGGAAAGAAGTCGTATCAGGTTTTTACTATAAAGTATTTTTGTACAATTTTATATATATGCACAGTTTTGTATGAGACATGTATATGTATATATGTACACAGGTTATGTTATAGGAAAAAGAAGAAAAGGTGAAGTTCAGAGAGCTCTTAGTACCTCCCTCACTGATACATAGTACCCCCCCAAACTTACTCCATACTCTGTCCCAGAGTTGTGAAGTAGATAAGGTAGGGTAATGTTAACTCAGTGAGGGTTAGCTGGTGAGCGCGCCTTTGCCAGATAGAAGCTCCCACACATATTCGTCGTGTTTTCTGTGGTAATCGATGTGGTGGAGCTGGTCAGGCGTCTCTTGGTTTGATATCCATTCCAGCACGAAGATGTCGCAGTCGTTGGATAGTGGAATCTGTTGTGGACTGCGGTGGCAGAACTGAAGCTCGTGCCATTTGCTCATTGTTGTCTCCAGGAATGACTGTATCAGCGTCGCCACCTCCTCATATTATTTTCGTACTAAGCACTCGAGGGGTGTCAACGTTGTCGATGTACACTGTATTGGGTGATCCTTGTTGTTGTCCGAGCTGTTGTAGAAGATTCCTGCTCATTGGTGAGTGTACATCGTCAGGAGCGTCCAGTGGTTGTAGTGCAGAATCGGCAGGAAGATGATGTGTGGAATCCTTCTCTTCAACTCTGCCAGGAAAGATTGTTTCTCTCCTGACTCGTCGGCAAGGCAGATGTCATTGAACAGCATTGGATGAGCTATGTATGCATGTTCAAACTTCCTTTGTAGTATCTGGATGTAGGCGGCAGCCACTGATATCGCCAAACATCCTCCTTTTTTACCATGTCCCTTAAGTCATCAACAGGGACTATGACACTGCCTTCCTCATAGATGACGTCTACGGGGGTAGAGTCGACTAACTTCAGAAGAACTTCATTTACATGTTCCTATGTGAGTGTAGAACATGAGAAACGGTCGAAGTTGTTGATCATTTCTTCTGAAGTTTCAGGCGAAGCGGGGTCTTCGATTCTGCATACTTCCCGCAGGATTTCTAACTGCTTGCCTACCCCATAGACGTCTGCTTCTATCTCAGCTTCTTTTTCTGGAGTGTTGGTGGGTTGCGAAGATTCGTCTGCTTGGTCACTATCCAGCATCTTTTCTGGTACCCTTGCGTCTTGGAAATAGTGTTTGTCTTTGATCAGCAGCAAGGAGTAGGTGCTCCTGAGATGGAAGAAATCTTGGCCCTAGAGATGCCTTATGTTTCCAAATATGTTGAGCAAGTCCATGACGCGCAAGATGACAAAAGTGCTATTCTTGCTTCCTAATTCTGCTTGGACGGGGAAGTCTCTGATAGAGAAGAAGTTCCAAACGCCTCTATGACGTTGGACTCCTTACTTGATAGCTCGGAGAAGATGCAGCGGGAGAAGACTGAGATGTTTGTCCTCCGGGTGACTGAAGATAAGTCCTGAGTGTGGCACCTCCTCGTTACAACAGTTGAACAACTGGACATCATGGTTTTGGAGGTCTGTCACACACAGGAACCAGTTTTTGTGGTGCTTGTACGGGGCCAACACGAGGTTCGTGTTGTGCTCTTTAATATGAAGCAGCATGTTGGCCACCGCGATGGAGCCTGATACTCCCATCATCAATCTTCTTGCCATGGTCAGGGTGGCATTGTATATTGTTAGCCAACATGTCCTAGTGCTGACATTCTCGATTATTGCACCCTCCAGGACCCTGAACAACTTTTTTCCGACGACGGCTGGCGAGCGGAATATGCTTCTGAGTGCTCCCCATCGTACGGAGAAGTAGTCGTCACTCCAGACGACATCTTCTTCATCATCCTGCGACCTCAGAACCTTGTTCAGCGATTTTTGGTCCCTGATCATCAGGTATCCGATGGCCCTTCTGTCGAAATCGGCCATCTCGAAGGAAGGTATCTCTGACGGCGCAAAAAACACATCTGCCATCGAGCTTCTTCCTCTGGAGGGGTGTCTTTTGTTAGCAGCGCAGATGTCCCCCCCCCTCTCCCTCTGATTCATCAGAAGAGTCCTCCCCGACGCTGATTGCTTCGTTGTTGTCCTCAGCTTCGTCTAGGGGGACTGAGGGAGCAGCTTCTTTAAAGTTGGGGGAGCTCGCTTGTCCGGCTGGAGCTCCGTCGGCTGAATTTTGCGGCGTCCCTTCCTCGGGCGTTGTGGATGGCCCGCTGGAGGAGGAAGTGGACGACGTCTTTGGCGATGATGCTGACGAGGAGGGTTGGGAGCCTGAGCCAGGAGGTGACGGAGATCTCCTCGACTACCTTGGACGCGGATGGTCATCCCTCCTGTTCAGCATCTCCTTCATCGCGTCAAGGCGTTAGAGGGCCTGCTGTAGTGTGGCGTTGAGTGCCTCTAGTTGGTCGGGAAGGCCAACTAGAGTCAGCAGTTGTTGCTCCTGGATACTTAACCGCTGTTGGAAAATAGAAAACTTGCGTGTTAGCGAAGTAAAAGTAGCAGAGTGGCTTCCTGTTACCTCCCGCAAGTGATTGAGTTCATGACCCAGCATCTGTTCGAGTGACGGAGAGGCTGCTACAGATCTTCCTCTCGTTCTCGCGACACTCCTTGTGCGCGAAGATCTACCCGACAAGTGTGCAGCTTCACTCGGGGTAGTATCAATCTGGATTGTTCACGAGGTTGTTGCTTCTGGGTGAGGCGTCAGCACTTTTGCGGTTGTTTATGCCTCGCCTGCTTGTGGTGGTGGAGAAGGGCGTGGTGTGGGTGGATGCTGCTCCACCTTTTTATTGTCGGTGACCTCCTCTGCAGCTTCCACTAGAGACACCGGCGGCGGTGTCAGCGTGGGCTTCTTAGCACTGAGCTCCCTCTCAAGGATCTCAGTGAACGCTCCATTACTAGCGTCTGGTTGCACCACGTCTTCTCCCACTGGAGGCGCTACAGAAAGCTCGAGAGTTGCGGCCATCTCTTTCGCGGCAGCTTCCCTCAGGGCTATCGAGGTTGTCTCAACCCCAGTTGTCACGGCGACCTCCATGATCACCGGCACTTCTTCAGCCGCGGCAGCTATTGTTGCGGTTGCAGCTGGTATGGTAGGAGCGACAACAGCTCTATCAATGGATGTCGTCAGTTGCTCTGGAGCGGTGGGTGGCTCGGCAGGAACTGTGGATGATTTATCCTGCCGATCATCGAGAGGGATAGGCCTTCCTATCGCGGTTGTCCTCTCTTGTATCCTTATGGTGGCGTAGGCGGCTTCGACTACCACAACTTCAATCTCTGTTGTGGTGAAGACCAGCTTTTCTGCGTCGTAGTTGGCACAGCGTGGGAGCGGAAGGAGGGTGTTTGTTCTAGCGAATTTGTAGAAGTAGCATCGCCCCTCCTTTTTTATGATGTTGGCCCTCATGAGGAACTTGAGGTCGATCATGTTGTCACCCCTTGTCCTTGAGAGGCTTCGCGGTTCTCGTGGGTATCCTAACCCTACCGCAATAAGATTTACCAATCTGCCCATGTTGTAGTCTTTGGTGGCGTCCTTTATCGGATGAAGGCGGTTGAGGAGGAGCCTCCCCAGGTTGATCGTGCAGCCTTCCATCATATGCCACATCAGGTGTAGCTCTTCAGTGTAAAGATTGCTAGATTCGTTCTTGCTGAAGAGCAGGCACGCCACGATTTTGTGCACTATTGTAACGTCTGGGCCCACTGCCAAAGGCTCTAGCAGAGTTTCAAGAATGATGACTGGCCCCTCATACCACCACTAGCCTTAACTGCGTGCTTTTTCCTCACTCACGCGCAAGCCGGGTCAACTTCCCGACTGGTCACCCATCCTAGTACTACTCCAAGCTGAGCATGCTTAACTATGGAGTTCTTTAGTGATGGGCTCCCGGAACAGGAGGTGCACCTTGGTGATATGGGTAGTCCAATCATTCCTTATAAGATCTTTTTATCCGAGGCCTCAAATCCTGGGATGTTACAATCTCCCCCACTTAGACTCTTGACGTCCTCGTCAAGGCTCAACTATAAGGCCTCATAATCTCTTCCCCATTTCAGTGCAAACCCACAATGGTCGATGGATACCCAGGAATAATGCTCGGGCTCACTGCCCAAGACTCTAGTAGAGTTTCACGAATGACGATTGTCCCCACAGACCACCACTAGCCTTAACTGTGCACTTTGTCCTCACTCACGTGCATGCCAGGATCAACTTACCGACAGGTCACCCATCCCAGTACTACTCCAAGATGAGCATGCTTAACTATGGAGTTCTTTAGTGATGGATTCCCAGAAAAGAAGGTGCACCTTGGTGATATGGGTAGTCTAATCATTCCTTTTAAGATCATGTTATCCGAGGCCTCAAATCCTGGGATGTTACAATCTCCCCCACTTAGGCTCTTGACATCCTCATCAAGGCTCAACTATAAGGCCTCATAATCTCTTTCCCATTTCAGTGCAGACCCACAATGGCCCATGGACACCCAGCTCCCGATCACGGAATACCAGCGCAAGGTTGGCTACGTCAACCATGGACAGCCCTTTCCTACATGCCTGGACCTCACGGTTCAAGACTGGCATGCTATGTCCATGTGGGCCCCACCTACTGGAGGGGTTATGGCTCTGATACCATTTGTAACGTCTGGGCCCACTGCCAAAGGATCTAGCAGAGTTTCAGGAATGATGACTGGCCCCTCAGACCACCACTAGCCTTAACTGCGCGCTTTTTCCTCACTCACGTGCAAGTCGGGGTCAACTTCCCGACTGGTCACCCATCCTAGTACTACTCTAAGTTGAGCACGCTTAACTATGGAGTTCTTTAGTGATGGGCTCCTGGAACAGGAGGTGCACCTTGGTGATATGGGTAGTCCAATCATTCCTTATAAGATCTTTTTATCCGAGGCCTCAAATCATGGGATGTTACAACTATTCTCCAGAAACAGGAGTGCACTGCCTCCACCTTACTTCCCGGCTTGAACGATGACTCACCGGTCAGTTTTCTCCAGAGCTCCACCGGATTGAACCCGTCTCCTTCGGTGATTCTTACACCGTTGTTGAGCAGTTCTTTTTCTGCTTCGCTGAAAGAAAAGATTCCATTGAGCAGCTTCTCTGATATGACGTGCTCAGCATTGTACAGCCGTCCCTGTAGTCTGTCTTCTCTACCAAATTCTTCAATTTCCTCAAGTTTATTCTGTACCCGGCAGAGAGACGACATGAACTCCTTGGTGAGTTCAGTGTAAGAGGCGGAGTGGCTGAAGCAGATCTTCCTCAGTCTGGCTGCTGCTAGGACATTTTCCAGCCTGTCAAAAATGCCTATTTGGAAGAAGGACGACTAGTGGCAGAATCTACTTGGTCTGTAGACTTTGGTCGCCAGTTCTGTGTATCGACGCATGTGCTCGTTGTCTCTGGGCACGAACCTGCCTGGTGAGTAATCTAAAGGTTCTGTTGCTGCAGTTGAAGCAGTCTTTGGGGTCGTTACTTCTTCCGTCCTTGGTCTCTTTTCGGCCGTGAATGGCCCAACTGCTTCGGGGTTTGGGCGTTTCTGACCGACTTTTGTAGCTTCTGTTGTGGCCTCGGTGTTGATCCTACGGCCTTGTTCGTATACTTGGATGACAGTTTGCTTGGTGCGGGACATTTCTGTTATCATAAAACAAAAGATTACTAAGTATCTTGGATGGTTCACCTTACCCGATATCGGGCGGCTGGGTTGTGTCGCCCAATAACAGTTTGGTGATATAACAAAAACTTAACAAAACCTGAAGGCGTTAAGTCGATATCGGTGACAAAATCATGATAGCCCGACACGGTCTAAAAGAAAAGTTGTTCGCACGATAAGTCAAAAAGCCTGGCCCGATATAAGAGCTACCCGACACAACCGTACCGGGCTACAAAACTGGACGATATGATGCTTGCTTGATATGCCTGTGTCAGGCGGTACGAAGTTCAGATTGATATCGCCGCAAGTCTATCGTGCAGCATCGGGCGTCACCACTATACTGCCTGATACAGAAGCTCAGAAAAGGGTGTCGCCCGACACGTGCAAGATGTGAGGCGATATAAAACTGGGCGACACGGTCATTGCCCGATATAGGGTATCGGGCGTCGCGCGACATAGTCAAGAGATAGAAAACCCGATAGGCAGAACTCGATACGGGGTGATGCCCAGCGCAAGCTTGTATCGCGTGATACATAAGAACTAAGGTCTTGTGCCCGATATAGCTAAAGTTTAAGGCGTGTCGGGTGATACTAAACTGTCGGGTTTGTGCTCGATAAAACAAAGCCATGCGATACGAAGTGCCCAATACGTGCTACGCGACACAAGTGGTGTGTCGCGCAGCCAACGCGATAAGGATATCGGGTTATACCTTCAGGTTGTTGCGCGACACGGGAACTGAAGCAGATACGCCTGATACGAGAGTTAGAGCGAGAGTTTAACTGCACGATACGGTGGTAGGCGAGAAAGTAAATGTCAGTGCCCGACACAGTAAACCAAAGTTACTATATATAGCAACCGAGGGCGGGGGTAAAATTGGTAAAGTCAGGGCATGTGTCGCTCGAGGAGACAAATCATTCCCGAGACGAGCAGTAAAATTAGTCCCGTCCGTCAAATCAAGGGTCATTATCCCTACCGCCCGACACGGCTCACAGCTAAGGTGCGTTGCCCGATACCATAGCCGATAAAGGTGTGTCGCGCGATGCGCCCGGGTGTTTTCCCGATATCAGCCATGGAGTAAGGCATCTCGACCCGATACAAAGGTTTAGACAAGATAAGAGATGAAAAAGTGAAGGAAAAAGCGATTGATGGGTAAAACATCATTGGCCTAAGGTGAGGCCCCCAGCCTCAGATAGTATTACTCATCAATGCTTATAAAATTGAGCGGTGGCCCATAAAACGAGGGAGTCTGAGCATGAGGTGAATGCACTGACTCGGGCCTTATTACAATCATAATGTTCATAATGTTTTTCTTGTAGGAAAAAAAATAACGTCCTATTCTAAGAAAAGTAAAGACTCGGGCTGCCTACCGAGGAGCGTTGTAGTTAGCATCATCAGCTTGATAGTTTCAAATCCTTCACTTTGCTCCTTCTGTTGTTTCAGCATCCTGCAAACTTATCACTGACCTTCTCACGAACGCTTCATCTTCATAGTATATTTTTACTCTATGCTCGTTCACTAGAAAAACATTTGCTGGATTGTCCTTTTCATACAGCTCCATCATCCCTGGTGGATATATCTTTGCTACGGTGAAAGGTCCAGACCACCTCGTCTGCAGCTTATCTGGAAAAAGACAGATAGAGGATTTAAATAACAAAACTTTATCACCTTCACTCACATCCTTCTTCTTCAGGTGGGCATCATGCCACACATTCGTCCTCTACTTGTAAATCCTTGCATTCTCGTATGCATGTATTCTCAGCTCTTTGAGTTCCTGTAATTGTAGATATCTCTTTTCCCCTGCCTTCTCTAGGTCCATATTTAGGAACTTAATCGCCCAAAGAGCTTTGTGTTCAAGTTATAAGGGTAGATGATATGATTTCCCATAAATCAATTTGTAAGGAGTAGTGCCAAGGGGTGCCTTATATGCAGTTCTGTAGGCCCAAAGAGTGTCATCGAGCTTCATCGACCAGTCTTTCCGCGTGCGGATGACAGTCTTTTCTAGGATCTGCTTAATCTGTCTATTCGAAACCTCAAAATGCCCAGAAGTTTGAGGGTGATAGGGTGTAGCAACCTTGTGTTTAACCCCATACTTCCACAAAAGTGCTTCGAACTATTTCTCCCCGAAATGCGATCCGCCATCGCTTATCACAGTACGAGGTACTCCAAAGTGAGGAAAGATAGTTGTCACAAATAGCTTGATCACGGATTTGGAGTCGCAAGTTTGTGTGGCAACAGCTTCCACCCATTTAGACACGCAGTCCACTGCGACTAAAATGTATTGATACCTTTTTGATGGGGGAAAAGGACCCATGTAGTCTATTCTCCTGACGTCAAAAATCTCGACTTCGACCCAGTTGGCCATAGGCATCTCGTTCCTTCTTCTAATGTTTCCTATCGATTGGTATTCTTTACAAACTTTTACATATTTTGCAGCATCCTTGAATAATGAAGGCCAGTAAAACCCTAATTGCAGCACCTTAGCGGCGGTCCTTTCACTTCCCAGATGTCCTTCATATGGTGAGGCATGGCATTCCTTCAGTATCAACGGGGCTTCTTCTTCTGGTATGCATCTCCTGTACAAATTGTTCGAACATTTCTTGAATAGTAACGGGTCGTTCCAATAGTAATTTCTCACATCAGACAGAAGCTTCTTCTTCTGGTTATATGTGATATCTGGCGGGAACTCCCCGCAAGCAAGGTAGTTGCAAATATCTGTGTACCATGGCAAGTTTTGTTCTTCGGATCCTATCATGAGCAAAGCCTCATCTGCGCAGCTATCATTAATGGGTGGCTCATTTCCGTCTTCGACCGCGACAAATGGTCGGTCACTATGTTTTGTACTCCTTTCTTGTCAATGATCTCATGATCAAACTCTTGGTGTAATAGGGCCCACCTCAGTAACGTAGGTTTAGTGTCCTTCTTTTGCATTAGGTATCTGATAGCTCCGTGGTCAGTATAAACCTTTACCCTTGCTCCAATCAGATAGGACCTGAATTTTTCAAAAGCAAAAATAATTGCTAGCAATTCTTTCTCCATGGTTGTATAATTTATTTGTGCCTCGTCCAAGGTGCGGCTGGCGTAGCAGAAACATGATGTTTTCTATCCTTCTTCTGCCCTAGGACTGCCCCTACGGCATAGTCACTAGCATCGCACATTAGCTCGAAGGGTAACTCCCAATCTGGAGCTCGGAGGATAGGTGGGGTTACTAGGGCTACCTTCAGGGTTTGAAAAGCCTTCAAACAATCATCCGTAAAATCAAATTCAGCATCTTTAACCAGCAGGTTTGAAAGGGGTTTTGATATCCTTGAAAAGTCCTTGATAAATCTTCTATAGTAACCGGCGTGTCCAAGAAAACTTCGCACCCCTGTTACATACTTTGGTGGAGGCAAATTAGAGATAGCTTCGATCTTGCTTGTATCTACTTCAATACCCCTCTTTGAGACCATGTGCCCTAGGACTATGCTCTCTTGCACCATAAAATGGCATTTCTCCCAGTTAAGGACTAAGCTCTTCTCTTCACAGCGTTGCAGAACTAATGATAGGTTCTTCAAACAACCGTCAAAATCTTTTCTGTAAACAGAAAAGTCATCCATAAAGACTTCCACGATGTCTTCCAAAAAGTCTAAAAACATCGAGATCATGCAACGTTGGAATGTTGCAGGGGCATTGCATAGTCCGAACGGCATTCGTCGGAAAGCATAGGTACCATATAGACGGGTGAAGGTGGTTTTCTCCTGATCATCGGGCAGGATGGGAACTTGGTAAAATTCGGAATAACCATCTAAGAAGCAAAAGTATTCGTGGTGTGCCAGTCTTTCTAGTACTTGGTCGATAAAGGGAAGAGGATAGTGATCATTCTTTGTTGCTTGATTCAGCTTTCGATAATCGATGCACATTCTCCATCCGGTAACAGTCTGGACGGCAACTTCATCTCCTTCATCACCTTTTACCACTGTCATCCCTCCTTTCTTTGGTACAACGTGAATTGGGCTCACCCAATTGCTGTCGCTAATAGGATAAATAATACATGCGTCTCTCAGCTTGATGACTTCCTTCTTTACAACTTCCTTCAGCATTTGATTCAGCTTCCTCTGGGGTTGAACCAGAGGTTTTGCTACCTCTTCTAGATTTATGTGGTCCATACATAGAGCAGGGTTAAGCCCCTTGATATCATCCACTGAATAGACTATAGCTTGCCTATGTAGCCTTAGCTCATTAAGAAGTCTTCCCATTTGCTCTTTGGTCAAGCTAGCATTGACTATCAGAGGATACCTCTCTTCAGGATCAAGAAACTCGTATTTCAAACCTTCCACTAATTGCTTAAGTTCAGGTTTGGGTTTTTGGACTTCCTCTTCTTCACTTGTTAATTCTAGAGAAGCATACTTGAGGGTCTCTACAGCCTCCTCTTCCTTGCTTAACTCCTCCGCATTTTGATTCAGGTATTCGAGGATCTCAGCAACTTCGGGTCATCGATTTCTGAATCTTCTTTGTTTAACACCCTCAAAAGAGGGTCTACCACTGTTGTATCTTCTTCCACTTCTTCGCAATATTGGTTGTAGCTATCCACGAAGTAAGAAGATTCTAGCAGGGACGGTCCCTTCATAGCATCTTTTACCTTGAAATCTATGTGATCATTTCCGACCCTCAGAGTTATGATGCCTTCAGCAACATCAACCAGTGCCCTTTCGGTTGCTAAGAAAGGTCGTCCGAAGATTATAGGGCATTTAGGGTCTTCGATAGTGTCAATGACAACAATGTCACAAGGAATGAAGAATCTTCCTACATGGATCAGAACATCCTCAACAACTCCCACGGGTCGTTTGAAAGTATGATCTGCCAATTCGATCCTCATGTTGGTCTTGACCATATCAGTCAAACCCAAATGTTGTGTGAGGCTTAAGGGCATAAGGTTGATGCTAGCCCCTAAATCAGCAAGACCTTTCCGCTCGATGTTATCTCCAACTGTAAAAGGAATAGTGAAGGCTCCTGGATCCTTCTTCTTGGTAGGTAAATCTGCCTTCACGAAGGTAGAAGACATACTGGCAAGGTGCACTCTCTCAATCCTTCCTCCTCTCTTCTTCTTGGTGATCAAATCCTTGAAAAACTTGGTGTAGGTCGACATTTTCTCCAAAGCATCCAGAAATGGCACTTCGAGGTGAAGCTTTTTCACCGACTACATAAACCTTTCATAACGCCTTTTAAGATGTGCTTTTATGAGTTTGTAAGGGAAAGGCAACTTTGGAGAGTAAGGACTTCTTTTACCGAGCAGGTCCTCCACAGATCTTGTTTCTGGCTCTCTGACATGAGCTTGTTGGTTTTCTTCCTCTGTTGGATTCTCTGTCGCAATCCTTGGTTCAGGTTCCTCAGGTCTGGATGATTCAAGGCGTTCTACTGTCTTCCCTGATCTGAGTACTGCCATCTTAGCTGATTCAGTGTTGGAGGGTATCTTACCCGAAGGATTCTTTATTAATTCGGCCATTTGAGCCAGTTGTTGGTCTATCTGGCGTTGGTGTGTTTGCATATCCGCCATTTGAACCTGCATCGTATTCAGAACCCCTAAGTTGGAAAGCACGCTTTGTGTCAGCTGGTTGTTGATAGTATCTTGTCTTTTGACAAAGTCAAACAGTTGGCCCACCAAGTCCGGTTGATTCGAGTTCTTGTCCTGACTTTGCTCCTTAGCTTGGCCTTGTCCTTGGCTAGGGTTAGCTGCTTGGCGGTTTTGGTACTTCCCTTGTCCTTGAAAGTTTGCCTTGTTTGATTGGAAATTGGTAGTTCTGGTGAACTGACTTTGTCCGCCTCTTTTCTCAAAACCTTGCGGTTGCTTGGGCGGATTATTCAACTGATACGAGTTTTCCGTCGCATCCTTGTTGATATAGCTAAAACTAGGGTGGTCTGGTCTTTTGAAGTTGACAAAAGTGACGTTTTCAGCTTCCTCTGCTTCATATTCGCTTTCACTTGACTCGTTGGGTCAGGTGTAAATGCAGTTATCAACACCGTGTCCACCTTCTCTGCAGGTGACACACTTCATCACTTTTTCAATCTGCTTCTTTCCTTTCCCTCATGATTCTTTTAACTGTCGGACATTAGTGTCTATCTTTTGGATTTGAGTGGTGATAGCTTCAAGTGCTTTGGATTCGACCGACGGCCCTTCATTAGCAGCCTTCTTAGCATATCCTCTATCAGACCTATCGTAGTCGGTACCGGCTTGTAGTTCAGCCATGTTTTTGATTATCTTTTTGGATCTACTGGGCTTCTTCCCCAGAAAGTCACTTCATGTTGCTGCATTTAGCAATACCCTTTCTTCAAGGGTCAGACCATTGTAGAAGGTGGTTATCAGGAAACCCTTCTTGTAGTTGTGGTGAGGGCAGTCTCTCTGATACTCCTAATACCTTTCCCATGCTTCATGAAGATTCTCATTTGGCTTCTACATGAATGACGTGATCCTTTGTCTGTTTCTGACAGTTTTCTCCGTAGGGTAATACTTGTTCACAAAAGTGTCTTCCAGTGCGTTCCACCCGTTCAGAGCTTGATGCAGTAGCCCGAGGTACCAGGATAGGGCCTTATCCTCTAAAGAGAAGATGAAGCCCTTACAGTAAATGACTTCTTGTGGAACTCCCCACATTTTGATGGTGTCACAGATATTCTTAAAAGCGTCAAGATGATGGTAAGGGTTATCGTTCTTTGAATTCCCTCGAAAGCTTTTGTTCTGGATCATAGATATGACAGATGGTTTCAGTTCAAAGTTTGTTACATTGAATCTTGGGATGACAACAGGACATCTTGAGTTATTGGCCTTCGTGGCAGCCAACTCTCTGAGGGTCTTTTCTTCTTCGTTAGAATTCTCACTATCGTTGTCCCCATGGTTCTGCTCTTGATTATGTTGATTTCTTTTGTGTCTGTGGCGATGATGACGTCTCTCATGATGATGATCATCCTCGAATTGTTCTGACTCAGGATCTTCGTTATTATAACGGTCATTGTTCCCACGCAGAGGTGATTGTTGTTCAACTCTAGCGTTTTGCTCATTCTCGGAAAGAGGTGGTTCCACGCGGGGTGGCATGACCAATGGTGCTGAACCAAGCAGAGTGTTTTTTCATTGAGTACCTGAATAGAACGTTTGATCAAGTTAGAAAACTTGTGTTAATGAAACTAACTATTCTATACTCATTCAGGTTAGAAGACTAAAAGAAACAGTGTTGTCAAGCTTATTACTAAGCTTGAGGCACGGGAGTGTAGTCACTGGATTCGGGTTCGTTAATAGTATCATTTTGTCTTGTCCCCGGCAACGGCACCAAAAAGTTGACCGGCCTAAATCGCGCATCCAAAAGGAGTGGATTTCAAGTAGTCGGACTTTTAAATAACCCAACTCTTAGGCCCCCGCAACGATGACGGGGTCCGAAGTAGCGATCGGGGTCGAACCACAGGGACAAGGGTGGTCATGCTAAGAACATGGAATCAACACTCTACACTCCAGTAAAAGAAGGGTAAGAACAAGGTTACCAAGGGAATGGCAGGTGAAGATCGATAAAACAAAAGAAAACTATCTCCAACTGGAGTTACAAGGAAGATTAAGGTTTTTGGCATTTATCAATTTTTAGGGGTTTTGCGCAACAAAACCAAAGGAAATAATGTGATTGGCTCGGTAAGGAACGAAGGAAGAAAACTTCGGCATAACAAGCGGCAGCAGGAAACATCCATTACCCCTTCTCTCAAAGTGGGTACTTCCAACTAAGCACCACCACCTTCTCTCAAAGGTGATGGACTTGGGTTGGAGTGGAAAGATAACTGAAGCAACTCCAACCCTGGGTACTCTCGTACTCCCTGATTGGACCGAACACTAGAGTTACAAAACCTCTCTCGAGGGAGTTGCAATGGGAAACATGATTCGATAGCTAGTCAAAACATGATCCAAGGGTATAAGCTAGAGTTTGGATTCTAAACAAAGTAATCATCCAACAAAAAGGGGACCAAACATAGAGAAACAGGTATTAACACTCCTCTTTTTCCATTAGCATAAGCATTGTATAAAAGGTTTAGCTACATTGTGTAAATAAAGAAAGTAAATGACTGAAAAAGGGAAGATAGGTATCGCCTCCTTGATTTAGGAGGGAGATGTACAACAGCAGATCCCTAAGGCGCCTCTAACCCTATACCGGGCGGGAGCTCTGCCCGATACGCCTGTGTCGGGCGACATCCCCTGTCGGGCGATAGGCCGTGACGGGCAGACGTATCGATCAAACTACCTGATACGGTCGTATCGGGATGCCACCCTCTCGGGCTACACACTGTGACGGGTTGTCCATATCTAGTTCGGTATCGTGTCGGGTTAGAGAGGCCTTAGGTTCTCAGGTTCCTCATATTGGGTGTAGAGGGCGAGCCGTCTCAGGCGAGAGCCCATCTAGGAACCCGGCACATCGGGTGGCCTTCTCGGTCGATATCGGCTGATGCGGCTACCGGGACGGGTCCTAAGTGAACCACTCCCCCCCTCTCGGGGGGGGGGGGGGGGGGGTGCTCACCTATTATCGCCCGGTACGCCTCGGGTGTGTGACACACTAGCTCCAGGTGCTTGCCAAAGTTAGCTTTCGCGGGGGTCCGTCCTATCCCATCGAGGTCTTGTAGCTGCTATTTATAGGCAGCGGTTGGAGGAAGTTGCGGATCTCCAGGTGCCACGTATCCTTCATTGATTCCCTCTACGTGGCTTCGGGGATGGATGACACATGGGTATCGCCCGGCACACCTTGGCTATCGCGTGTCGGGCTGTGGTGGTATCGGGCGACTGTGACGAGCAGGCATTTTTCCGGTGAGTGGCTCGTGTCGCGCGATATGTCTGTGTCGAGATGACTGGTCATGGCGTGATAACGGCTCTCTGTCGGGTAGTAGCTCGTCGCTCGTCAGATTCCGTGCTGCGCGATACGCCAGTGTCAGGTTGCTGCCATATCGGGCAGCGACCGCGACGGGTAGTGGATATGTCGTGCAGCTAGAAAAAGGCCGATTCTTTGTAAGTGGGTCGGGACGGGTCATTTTGCTGATTTTGAGTGGAAAAGTGAGGAAAACTCTATAAAAGATGATAATAACAAGTTAAGAGCATAGTGTGACTCATTTATTCAATAACATGACAAAAAGCAGAGGAAAACAGTTTAAAAGGGAAGTTTTGACAACAAAATATGGGCCATAAATATCACAAAAATGGGTGTTATAACTAACACATTAATAAATATTGATATTACGTAGTAAACCCTAACTGTGCTTAAAATTCTTAATTAGTAAATGAGAAATACATATGAATTGTACATAATGTTGAGATATATTTGTTTTGACAACAATGTGAATATAACCTGACACAATTAATAGCATAATAAGGATGATGTAATTTCATAACGGAGATAATGCTAATAAGCCAGAAATGTTAATTGTGATAAAAGGTGATCTGAATAATGGAAGCCTTAGTGAACCATGAGAACTTGACTTATGACTAAAGCATGTGAAGTACCGTAGATTAGAAGTAACCACCTAGTTTCTTGGTGTTGGGATGTTACATACTCACCCTACCCTCTTGTTGAGATTCGGGGACAAAATCCTCTTTAAGTGGTGGAATGTTATAACATGATGAAACTTGGGTTTATTTGTAATTTAACCCATTTTCAAGATTTTATTTCCTTCATATCCTTTTGGCCTTTTCCCTAAATTTTCTTACCTTGTTTATCCTCTTTGTCCTCAATGTTGAAATTGAGCAATACTTAATGATGTGATTAATATTTGACCCACATTCATTTCAATGAATGAGTTTTGCACAAATATCTCAATTAGTGTGTTAATTAGAGTCTAATAATGCAAAATGACCAATAATGAGAGACAATTAGTATATTATATTAATTTAGAGTTTTCATGGCTTTTTGGGACCAGAAATGAAAAAATAAGAAATTTATATCAAATTTTATTAAGAAAGGTTCTAATATATTTATTACATACTTAGCATACAATCAAATACAAAATGTGTTCAAAAGGAGAAGTTAATGTGAAGTTAGACTCCACATACTTTAATTAGAAAACCCATGATTTTTTATGTCAATTGAAATGCCTTTACCCTCTTAATTAGTTGAATGGATATGAAAACTCTAGTATATATAAATGCCTAACGCATGTGAAAAGGGAAACCAACTTGACTCCTAATTATCTCACCCTTTAAATTGCTTGACAATCGGATATCAATTGATTTTCCAGTTAAATGAGTATTAAAATCCATAATTACCTTAGGTTTTAAAAGTGGTATTTGACTAAACAATTAAGTATTTCCTATACATGTCTATCCCATCAACGTAACGCCTGACGTGTTACTTCTACCCCGTCAGTAATGCTACCCTAGCGTCAGGCAATGAAGGCTGCAACGGGACATTTGTCTCCTATATCTCCTCCCACATTCTTTCCTTTCCTCTCATCCTCCTCACCTAACCCTAGCCGCCAACGCACTCTCCTTATGCCCAGACCCAATATCCAGGCCGCTATGAGATCCTAGATCTACCACCAACCACAACCAACAGCAATGACAATCAGGAGTTTACAGATAGCACAACCCCAACACCCAACGATGTACAGCAGACCTGCAACAGGTCGTCGCCCATCCATCGTCACCACAGCAATGCCATCACCCCTTCAGACTCGATGTCAAGTAGCCCTCTCCTGTGTCAACCACCTCAACGTCACCTTTCTGGGCAGCCACTATTGAGCATCTCCAGCATGACGCATGCAACACAACTAACACATCTGACCCTCGACGCCAACACCCCTTGACAGTAAGTGGCACCCCTCCATTATTAGTTGGGCCATGACATTCAAGATTACAATAAGGAAAAATGCTCATCTTACATTCATCATTTGATATGTAGTACTACATGGATACATGTATAAACTAATAGGATGCATACAAGTAAGGTTACAGTTTAAGGGATGGCGAGGGTTTAACTAATAGGATACATTCTTGATAGGCCCAACTAGTTACAGTTTAATACTACACGTAGATTATCAAGAATTATGATAACCATATTTCAACAAAACCCTAGATACACATATACATATTTATGCAATAGATGGTAATTGTAAACACAAATATAATTATGGAGTGCATCTAACTATATTGTCTTCCTATGAATTAAATGGTGAAAAAGATAATAACGTGTAAAAGAATGTACGTTTATAAACATATAACTAGATGACATGTTAGTTGGATCAAAGCATTTGTATATTAGTGAACGTAATAGATATTCATGTGGAATATACTTACATGTACACATTAAGATCAAAGCATGTGCATACCCACCAATATACATGGTAAGCAAGATGTTAGGAATAATATGGATTCACACTATAGAGAAGAGAATGACATCATTAAACCTAAATTGGAAGAATATATATTTATCCACATATATATGAGTTACATAGACTTATGTGATTAAATATGGGTAATTAGAACTAAGATAGATATATAAAGCATCACATATTCTCTCAACAAAGATTAAAATCATAAACCCTAACATGACATTAGATGATAGGGAATAAGGTAGGAATAATATAAAAATATAATAGGAATGAATATGTTCACTTTGACTTGGCTAACGTACATAATGTGTTTCTAGGATGAAAAGTTTACTTTGTGGACCAAAGTATACTATTCGAGTTAACCTTTATGTGTGAAAATTAGGTATGTGCATTCTAAACCCTAAGTTGGGCATTTCTATCCAAACCTAGTTTCCCAAAAAGGCATGAGCTTATACACTAGTTTCACTGTTTCTTGTTTGGTATGTTTACATCAATAATTCTAGGGTCTTAGACCCCACTTGCAAATTTTTCAATTACTTAATCTGTCATATAAATTCTTCTAGCATGATGATGTAAATGACTAATTAACTAATGCAGTGTAGATGAGTACAACCACCCATAGTTTGAACATGAGCCCTGGGGAGTGTGACCACTCTCCCCACTTATATATGTATTTGTAGGTGTTTAGGAATGTGACCACTCTCCCTCACCTATTTGTTTGGTTGAGGATAGGTAGGTGTCTCAGCCCTATATTAGTTTCTTATACATCAAGCAAAGTTCGTCTGGACTCCCGACCGCTATTGCAATATGAGAAATCCACTCCTTTTTTTTAAGGAAGAAGGGGAAGTTTTTGAAATCTCTTAGCTTAGTAAATCTTTACTTTGCCATATTTTAAACTGTTAAATGACCTTATTCCTTTAATTGACACATACTTTATCTCCTCTTGTTGGGTGATCTCAACCACCCAGATTTAGGATCAGAGTGCGCAACAGGAGCATGGTGAACCAGCCTAAGACTAGGAGAAGGTGTTCATCCTTCCGTCGTGAACTTATTTGTTAATTTATTTTTTTAGAGACTTATTGATGTAGTTTAGTTTCTCTCTACCTTAGATCCTTTATTTGTATAAAGCATGTACACCCATATTGGAAAATTTTTGATGTACATTTTTATGAATTTGAATATAGTCAAAGTTTTAAATTCCGCTGCTATTCATTGGACTTTTATTTACCATTATTAGTAGAGAGGTGATTTCATTTCTTTACAGGCCACTCCCTCTGGATGTCTCATAGCATAGAATCTAGTTGTCACATGTTGTCATCCATGTCCTCTGCTAGATGGTCTAGATGACCTCACTTATGACTGACACATATGATGCATCGTGTGCTCCTACTGGTGGAAAGTTGCAACCTTTGCCCTAATGCTCGGGGACCACTGTGATGGCACTCCTGGTCTTAGTTCAAAGAAAGCAGATCTCTCATGTGACAGTGGTGACAAGAACCTTATCTTCTTAAAGCCTCCAGATGATTACCCTTGAAATTGAGCTGACCTCTTCTTAGCATTGACTTTGCGCTTCTCGATAGCAGATCTCTCAAACCTACTCACAAACTTTACAAAGGTAGAGAACCTCTCTCTGTTCTCCAAGAAGACGCAATTGTAGACAACTTTGTGTTCAAACCCTTCTTAAACCTTTAAATCCTCTCCTCTATTGTTTCCATATGAGGACAGATTCCTCAAAAGCTCCATAAGCTTAGCCTCATACTCGGTGATCGACATCAAACTTTTACGTAACTTCTCAAACGGTGATATCTTCTCATCCAGATACGTCTCTGGGAAGTAACGGCTCACAACTCCTGCTGGAACTCTTCCCAAACTACAACAACTCCTAGTATTTTCTCCTCTTGTATGGCCCACTAGTGTCCAACACTACCTTTTAATAGATAAGCAACATGTTTCACCATGTCCTTTTCTAGGATGTTCAGGATCGTAAACGTCTTCTCAAGCTCTATCAACCACATGTCGGCATCATCTGGGTCTATTGTACTCGCATACTTGATAGCATCAACACGCCTCAACCTCTCAAACGTCTTCCTAAAATCCTGAGATTCCATCTTAGAGACGGATGTTATAGCTTGAAGTACAAGCTCTCTGTTCTATGTGCATAATCATCGCCATGAGTTGTCCAAATATGGACTAGAAGGTAGGATTTTCCATGGTTGCAGGGTCAAACTGAGGCAATGTGGGTTGTTCTGGCCCTATCACTGGCACTCTTCTATCATGTGCTTGCCTCCTACCGCCACTTCCCGATGCGACGTAGCTACTCTCTATATGTTCTTCACGTTCACTAGACATATATGCATAAGCATTAGTTGTGACCAGATATATTGGATTATGTAAAAACAGACACAAACATAAGTCATATATCCCTATAGAATCGGTGAACCTAATGCTCTGATTCCAACCAAACTGTGACGCATGTCACAGTAAATGAGATAACTCAAAGCAAAACACATGATCAACTATTAATTCACCACATAACCAGAAAAGAGGGTAAATTAAAACCAATTTAGACATTACCATCAAGTTTAGAGATATCTACATAAAGGTCCAACAACTTACACATGAACACATACCATATCAGGTATTTACATGTATGTCCAGTGGCTGAGGCCACAACCTGTATACAAAAGATATTGTTCTACATATACATGCCATATACAAACATTGGCATAGTTCCAAAACCTCGACTCAATATAAATATTATCTACAAAACATCTCATGCTCGAACCAGAGAGTACAAAGACGACTCTTGTACACTACTAACAACTAGACAACCTTCTGCTCCTACTACTCTCCAAGATGTTCTTCCTCACCACCACGATCTTGACGACGTCGCTGACGGTCACTTAAGAATATGTGGTGACCCATGAGGTGAGACCAACATCCCAGCGAGAGATATAACTCTTTAACAATGGTTGTTGGTTACAGTGGATTAATTAATTAAGTAGATTAAGTAGATTAAATAGACAAAACAAGCTAAACAGATAGGCATAGCGACATGCATGATTTACAAGGTATATAAAGGAACAGATAGAACTGGCATCTTCTAAGTAGTTGGCTACTCTTACCGCATTATATAACAACTAGTAGTATAAGAAACAAGGCAAGGGTAATCCACCAATGTGAATCGTGTATAACCCTAAACAGACATGCTGCACTACTGGATTACGTCTTTTATTAAGCCCTGAGGAGTTTGAGGTATGCCACTCAAACTCCAACTGAACACTGCTAAGTCAAAATTAATTTCGTACAAGATCTAGGAGAGTCAAAATCCTAAGATCTCATCTGCCCTAGGTCAGTATGAGTCACTCGCAATGATATATATAGTCCAGCTGCAAAACAGCCTAATCCACCCTTGATATATAGGTCATGACACTAGTAACTAGGGTATACAAACATTGTCATCCAATGTACAACTATAGTTGTCCTCCATATCATCACGTAGATTGAATCATAATCATCTGAGATATGGCCTCGACCGTTCTTCTGCCAAGATATATCGTAGCCATCTTTAAAAATATACATATACTCAACAATATACAACTCTGATCTTCTATTATAGGAATACCTATTTCACCATCCAGTAAGCCTTGATACTGGAATGGATCTACAGCACATGGAACTACATGGTTAGGGTTTTACTTGATTAGTTAATACCAATTGGGTGATTTAAGACTACATCAATCAAGTTACATACAAACCCAAACGAGTTCTACAAAAACATAGGTATGTTACAACTCCAGAAGATATGAAATGTATGAAATATAATTCTTATCACATCATCACAAGATACCAATCTTTGTCACATCATGAAGAGGATCACACCTCCATAGGGATCAACCATGCCCAAAGGTCATTAAAACCATCACATAATTCTCTGTAAGAACATCCTTATATTTACATGCCTTACCAAAGGCTCATCAAACCATCACCATACATGTGACATATAATCTCGACATAACATCACATTTAAGAGCTCATGATGTTCATATAGCAAAATATTAGGGATACAACAACATTGTGAGAGAGAGTATTTCCTCATCATACCAATTATACAAGGAAGCTAAGTATAATTAACCATCATCGCCTATTTGTATTAGGGTTAGGTTCAATAAGATAAGTTGAATTGAAGTTACAAAATAGCACTCAAGGATAAACCCTAGTTGTTAGTATTTCATCAGATGATGAATGCATAAGGTCAACATGACCATCTGATTCCATACACCCAAAACCCTTGACTCATACTCATAGGATCAGAAAACCCATCAACCATAGAGGCGGAAAAATATAGTGACCACTAGGGTTAGGAATCTCGTCGATCACTAGGGTTAGAAATTTCATCGACCACTAGGATTAGAAATATCTTGGTGACTGCTAGGTTAGTACCATGGCGACCACTAGGGTTAAAAACATCTTGGCGACCACTAGGGTTAGGTACCTTGGCGACCACTAGGTTTAGAACATCTTGGTGACCGCTAGGGTTAGGTACCTCATCGACCAACACAGAGCAAAAATCTCATCGACCACATAGATTGAAATCTTGGTGACCATCAAGAGTCCAAAATCTTGTCGACCAACATAGAGATAAAAATCTAATCGACCACTAGGAGTCAAAATCTTAGCAACCAACATGAAGATACAAAACTTGGTGACCACATGAAGTTCAACACTTGGCGACCAACATGCACTCAAAACTTAGCGACCAATCATACATTCAAAACTTAGCGACCAATTACGGAGTTCAAAATTCATTGACCTCATTGAATGAAATATTGGCAACCAATCATGGAGTTCAATACTCATTGACCTCATAGAATGAAATCTTGGCGACCACATAGCATCACACCCATGTGTAAGCTCTAGGTTTTCTATTCCTCAAGTAAGAAGCATGAACTAGGTTCAAAAGTACATCATGATGGATAATCTACTCAAGATCTACTATCTAAGCTCAACCATGGGCAAAGACATTATTGGTGTGTTATTACACGCATGTGTGATCTTTCGAATTTGTAGGTCCCCAAACTAGGTTCACTGACAACACTAAAATATGCTCATGCAAGCGCATGAGGTCATGTTATAGCATAGATGAGAGGCAAGCAATGGGGGTCGATCAACAGGGATAGAGGGGGCACTAGAGCTAGGTTTGTGTTTGCTACGTTCCTAAAGCGAGATTAGGGTTGAAGGGTTTAAAAGTAGGTTTGGTTTGATTACACTAAGCAAGCAGGCAAGTAAAGGCAATATGAAAACTAGATTACCAAAAACTAGATTATCCTAGGCAAGTTAGGTCTAAACAACTAGATTAAGCAATCAACTAAATAAGAGCAAGATGATCTACACTACTCTAGCAAGGCAATTAGCAACTAAGAACTAAGTTAAACACTAGAGCAAGCAAGGATCTAGGTTAACCCTAAGTAACAAGACTAAGCAATTAGCTAGAGTGAACAAAGGCAATTAAGCTAAACTAGCATTAACAAACTAAGATGACAAATTGGGTTTTAAGCAATGGATTGGATAGGTAGGCCGTTTGGGAATGTGATTTGATATTAGTTGGGGGAGGTCAACATGGCATGCAATTATCATAATTCAATCTAGATTACCAAACCAAACAACAAGGCAAGTGTTACTAGAATATACCTTATACTACTAGTTGGAGAACTAGAGTTAGGTGTAATTCTAGTGGGACTTGGCAAGTCTAGGTTTCTAAGGTAAGTGGTATTAGGGCAATTGAGAGCCAAGGGTAGGAATGGGAGTAGAGATGAGGGTATTTCACCTCATGTTACTTGCCATCTAGCCTTTAGAAAGCTTTAGACAATTATACTAATCACACTTACACTAGCTACTTAGATCTCACACTCACTCGTAGAAGAAGGGAGATGTATGTAGAAACAAAGGGGGCTAGCTAAGGATCCACTAATTTGACCTAAGAGCCATTCCTAAGATTATTGCATACATTCCAATTTTCCCTAAAAGCTAAGAATTATCCAGCATCACAAAACAAGCAATCGATGTTAAAAGCACAAACCACATGCAATATAATGGGAAATTAGATAGAAGCAAAGGCAATCATCATAGAATGAAATTATGTTCATTACAAATTATTTTCCCCTAACATGGTATCAAATTCACATTTTAACCCCAAACGGCCCACCACTAGGGGCTTAGCTAGACATGCTCAAAGAAAAGATAAAAGAAATGAGAAGAGGGGGATATGACTCCATGGAGCTCAAAGTAGATCCTTCTCCTTCACCTCCTAACTGATGTAGGGCGATATCCCTCCTCCAAGGTAGATGATGGGCATGGAAGTGAAGGAGATTATGGTAGAAAACCTAGAAAACTAGGTTGCTATGATGGAAATGAGGTGGAAATGGTAGGTGGAGAGCATAAATGTAAGGGGTGCAATGAATGCTCAAGAGTGGGTGGAGAGGAGTAATGGCAGCTAACCTAGTGTTGTGGCCGCCACCCATGTATATATAGGTGGATGTGGAAGCACTAGGGTAAGTAGAGGCATTGTTGGAAAAATAGTGCAGAAAATGCTAGGGTTTAAGTGGTAGCACGATCGTGCTGGGTAGCACGGCCGTGGTGGGCAGGGGTAGGAACGGTCGTGGTGGTGGGGAATGGTTGTTACAAAAGTAGAAAAATCACAAGTTGATGTGGTGAAATGGAGGTTGGGCAGCACAGCTGTGCTGGGGGCTAGGTAGAACAGTCGTGTTGGGTAGCACGACCTTGGTGAGTGAGTTGGAAGTGAGGTCATTCCCTTCAGCACACCCATTTTGTCCTCAGCTAGTATGGTCATGTTGGGCAGCATAGTTGTTTTGGGGGCTTCATGGCACGGTCATGATGGGTAGCACGGTCGTGGTGGTTGATGGTTGAGTTGCTGCAGCTTGTAGATTTGGAATTTTTCCTATAACTTTTCCATTGGCTAGCATGGCCATTCCTTGGCACCACGGCCGTGTTGAGGTCTTCGGTAGCAAAACATCTTGAATCTTCATGGTCAATGGAATTTTTTGTTTGATGTCGACCCTTGACCATTAGGGGTAGGTTGAGGGAGCTTTGGGGTCTTCTTTGGATTCCTCCATGAGTGGAGGAACCCTAGAACTCCTTCCTTCTCTCTCATCCATCCAAAGCATGGTCCAAGTACCTGAAAAGTATGCAAAGAACGTCCATAAGTGCATTTGACAATAATACACATATTGGGAAATTTAACTTGCATTCTGCTATGTTTAGATGTGATTAAAGTACAAAATGACACAAGATGAAGCCTTAAAATAAGGCTGCATCAATTATCCTTCTACTTGAACAATATTTTTAGGGCAATATCATGTACATGCAAGATAAGAGTAAGCAATAAACGTGGAGAAATTTATGTAACTCACCTTAGAGATGATGAAGAAGCTCCAAACAACAAGACAGCTCGAGGAAAGAAGGAAGAAATCCTAATTTGAGCACTCCACTCGGCCAAGCTAGCTCCATCTCCAAAAAGGAAGCAAACCTAAGTTGAAGAGGTAAGAAAGGTGTCTTCAACCTCTAACACAAAGCTCCACCATTGATCCAACCAAGAAGAATAGAGGAAAAAGGTAATATAGCAAGGAAAACAAAGGAAGAGAGGAAGATTTCACTTACCAAGACCAAGAAGCAAAGCAAGGGAGCACCAAACGACCTCAACAAGGGTGGATCCAAACCCTAGGTGTGCATGCAAGCAAGATCGGCCAAGCTTCTTCTACCTTGGCTCCTCCTTCACCACCCAGTAAGGGGGGCAAGCTCCAAGCGGCAAGGAAGAAGAGAGGGAGAGTTAGGTATGTAAAGAACTCATTTTGCTGCAAAGAGGAATGTATATATGGCTTAGGGTGAGAGAGAAAAAGGAAGGGAGAGGTGTCTAACCATGCATGCCATGTGTTCAAGGTCAAAACATCTCATCCATACAAGCATCTCATCCATGCAACCATGTTGACCATGTTGTTCAAAACCCCAAACGACCACAACAAGAAAACTAAACAACCACATATCATCTTAGCAACCAAGATGATCATAAAAGCAAACGACTGCCAACTACAGGAATGTTGGCGACCAAGACGAGTCAAAAATCTCATCGACCGCCATCACTAGGTGGCTCGTGAAGCCTTGGCGACCGTCAACACTAGGAATGTTGGCGACCAAGATGATTCAACAATCTCATCGACCGCCAACACTAGGTGGCTCACCGGGTCCAAGGTCGACCATTGAGTTAGGGCATCAAAGAGCGCAAACCTTAATCTCAACACAAGGCTATATGTCACCACTCAACCCAAGGTGTGACAAGGCGCCCCAAAGCACAACTATATCAAACATGATATAAAAACATGTAAGGCACAACAAGCATTTGGCAAATTGCAAGAAACCCTAGATACATGTAACTTGCACAAAAGTCCAAAACAAGCACATGTTTGCATGACTTGCTCAAACAGTGTCCACATTGGACCAAAATTGAAACTTAAACTTGTTTCATGATAGAAAGCACATCTTAGGGTTTAATTAAGGTTTTTAAGCATCTAATTATGATAAGCAACATGTTCAACTAAAAAGCAGGGTCAGGGATCTTACAAATTTAAAGTTCAAGATACACCACATCTACTATCTTTTCCCAAAAGGGGTGAATTTTATGTTGTCCTTAACTACAAGGTGGGTTAAGAATATTGAGCCTAAAAGATTATTAGTTGATATTTGGTGTTGTCAAATAAAGTAGAGAATGAGAGCCTCTCATCTTCTAATTCTAACATTACCAGCAAAAATTTTGTTCAGTCATTCACTAGTTTAGAACATAGGACGAAGATACATTTTCTTTTAAAACCCATCAAATGATTTTGTGTGGTGATAATAAGTAGTAGTTCCAAATTAATGGAACTATGTGCAAATCCCTCTTCTAATCAAAAGAACATGTGACTTGATCATTCCACAATATAACCCAAATTTAAGTGGCTGATGTAGATGATAGATACTTAATTGTACTTATTATCCAATCACAAAGCTTCATTGTGTCATTTATAAGATTAAGCCCTCATTAAGGACATCAATGAGTGAAACTTTCACACTTGGGTGGATACCTCACATCAGCTCTTAAGATGTAATATAAACTCTATAAAGAAGCACATGCAACCAAATATATGTAAAATGGCTAAAAACACAATGCAACAAGGAATATACAACATACATATAAGTGTTGTTCTTGTTATAATTTTCATTACAGTACAGGCAATACAAACATCAATGCCAGTTGCAATACCCATGCCAGCACATACATTTATCAGTTTGATCATTGTACAACTTCGGATTGGTGGCTGGAAAAAGGAGGAATATAAATGAAAATATACCAGCAACAGATGATGCTCCCACGATCGCTGAAAACAATTAGAAACAAATGAGTTAATGAACCAATGTGGCCATAGTTGCCCCTGCATGATATCAACCTGACATCAGAGTAGCAGCGTTTGAAAACAAAGACTATATGTTTAGTATAAGTATATAGACAAAGAGTCGGATTGAAGATTATATGGTTCTTCACCAGTTCAGAAAAAACCTTGCATCAGGCCAAACCTTAGTTTAAGGTGAGGCACTTCTAATGAGAATCTACAATTGCATATCCGTTTTGTCTCGCAAAGCAAACTTAATAATCTAGCAGCATATTGTAGAAGTTAAAGACCAGCAAGAAAGCATTCCTTACCTTTTGATTGTGAAGAAGATAAGGTGGGAAGTCCCATAATGTTACAAAAAGCATGAGCCATAACGGGAGCTGCTAGGTTCCCTGCACCAAGTTGAAATGTGGATATAATTTAGTCAAGCACCATACCATCTTATGTACTTATTTTAACAGCATCAATTGAATCTGTAACAGGATGTACTCAGCTCCTTACACTATAAACCATTAGCAGTTCCTGACAATATTTTCGTTTCAAAATATACTAATTTTGAATCAATCAACAGTTTGATATAATTACTGGCGAAACTTAAGGCATACTTCAGTATTATGTGAGATACTCAAAATCAAGAAATTTTTGCATAAATTTATTCATCCTACATCTAACTATTAGCTATATGTTCTCTTGCATCAATTTGAAATGTGATAATAGTCTAGTCAAGCATCATACTGTCTTATGCACTTATTTTAACAGCATCAATTGAATCTGTGATAGGACGTGCGCGGCTCTCATATTAAAATCCATCAACAGTTCTAAACAACATTTTTTTCTCCGATTTCTAGATATACTGATATTAAATCATTAAACTAGTGTGATATAATTACTGTTGAAACTCAACATATACTTCATTTTTGTGTGACAAGATACTCCAAAATCAAAAGAATTTTGCTTATTTTATTCATCCTACATCTACATATTAGCTAGATGCTCATCTTCAGATCTGTGAACGATGTGAAGAGAGAAATACATTAGAGGTAAGTACCATCAATATATTTTGCATGGACATGAAAAAAGAGGTCTCAAAATCAAAGAGCTCATTTTCCAACATTTCCTCTTTCTGTCTTTTTTACATAGTGAATATCACGATAATAGTTTTTTAGTTTTTATCTTTTGTAGAAAGGATTTTATCTTTGAGTTGTAGACTAGTACCATACTGAATGGATGAAACAAGAATCCGGCAGATTGTGTATAAGTTGTATTCACTAGGTTTAGCCTGTATTGGACGAGCTATAATTAAGCTTACACCATGTGTTACTGCTGACTAGTAATTTGGTGGTCTAGTAACGGATTGCATATTTAGTCCTGGAACACGAAATTAATTTACTACTAAGTAACACAAAGAAAGCGTCATGGAGAATCCACTTACCAGTGCGAATGAATAAAAACGCAGCATATGAACCAAAGATTACTGTGTAACCCAGCTGGAGGCCTGCACAACATCAAAGTATCAGTTCACAGTATCAAAAAAAAATTATTACATATTTATATAACAAAGATTATTGGCATGGTATACACAAAGAGAGTTAACACGGGAGAATGTACTGCTATAACCCTAGCACCCTTAACATAGTGTGACAGGAACGCAAAACACTAAATAGACCCATACAGTAATGGGCTAAAGCCAAGGTTCATACACCAGCATGATAACCAACTCCCAAGTATTCTTCAACGACCCTCAAAGTGGATAAAGGGAGAATACCTTATCCAGGTTGTACCTACATCAAAGTGCAGTACAATACTAATGGCATAGACAAGCAGATGAAACATATACATCCTTGATCATGGTAATTTAGAGCTCCCTTAGAACTAATGGATGCTTGTCAAACTGATGAATTCTGGCAAGCATAGGAAATCTGGAACTTGATCGACTATCAGATCAATTATCAGAGGTTGTTTGGTGGCATGCAAAGATGGTGACGCACGTGAAGTTGTATTGTGTACACAGAATCTGGCATTATGGAGAAGATCAACAACCATTGCACTGCTGTTCTTACATGAAAGAGTGATCAGCAAAAGTCAGTCGCTACTGTGGCTCCAAGGACTGAGGAGAGGCTAGCAATCTTTGCCAGCATGTACATATCGCATCATAATTGGAGGAGTCAATACAGCTGAAAATCTCATTGCTTTACCATACACATAATTTGGTATAAGGACCAGGACTTGTATCTGCTCTTTAAATGAGCAAATGGTGCAAGTTCGAGATGACATAAGAGGACATCCTATAGCCCATAAGAAATGGCTTATGCAACACAGGACAACTTGAAGCAGTGCACTGGAAGAACAAGCACGACAGTGAAGAGCAAAATAACCTGCAGAAAAAACACTTCTATATTTCTTTCTTTTTTGCGTTCTTTAACTTGTGCATTCTCTCCTGCTTCGTCACTCATAATCGTATATCTCCCCTAAAAGCCCTTAGAACACAACTGACTTGGGGCTTAAGAAAATAAACACTCTCCTAACAAAGCACAGTGAAACAAAGGATGGTCGGGTAGCGAGAGGAACAATGGAGTAGAAATAAATACAAGTTATACAACGAGATATGCTTAGAGATATAGAGATTGATGTTTAAAATATAAAGAATAGAATGACATATAATAATATTAAAATATGAAATATACAAAAAGTCTCTGAGAGGGAGAGTATAAGATGTGTGTTGGAATTGAAAAGATAACTCCCAAGATACTGACTAAATGGTGAAACAGTAGTTACTGAGGAAGGGACGAGGATTTCAGTACCAAAATGAGTGAAGAATCAAGCATGGCTTGGATCTGTAAGTTATGAAACAAATATGAACAGGATGTTTTTAGAAGAGAAAGGGACGAGGATCGATACCAAAATGAGTGAAGAATCAAGCGTGGCTTGGATCTGAAGTTATGAAACAAATATGAACAGGATGTTTTTAGAAGAGAATAGAACTGGCGTCTAACTTGACATAAAAGGGATACTGGGTAGAATGTGGGCTCAATAAAGGACGGAATTCAGAGAAAAGATGTTTTAAGAAAAGGACAGCAACAGTATACTGAACAGTCCATGTCAGTCAAACCCAGTAGAAAATCTGCGCATTGGGAATATAATACAGAAGCAATATAAGCCACTTAATGGTAGGCCTGATGATGGCACGTGGCATAAGAAGCTATCTTCTTTTCTGCAGTCAGTGGGTGTGGGAAACCTGTAAAGTTTTCTTACAGCTGTGGTGGCTGCATAATTGGCCTGGAGGAGGAAGCAGTGGTGGCCTTAGGACAAGGTTGGTGACAGACTAAGGTGGTTTCATGGTTTGGGCGTGCAGCAGCGATTAAGCAAACCCATGTGAAAAGGTACTGGTTGGTGATGCTAGAGAACATGCCAGTTGGGATGCATGTAGTATGTGTCGGTAGCTGTGACAATTGGAGATGATAATTATGGAAGACTGTTAACATGTCTTTTATTATGTTATTTATTTGTTTTGTTATTCTCTTATTACTGATGTACCTCTATGTAATTTGCCCACATCTATAATAGAAGTGAGACAGTTGTTTGCCCTCTCACGTACGCTGTTCACGCAGCCACAATTCTCAAAGCCGCCGATCGTCTTCTCACCGTCTCCTTTCCGCTGCTCCCTTTCACATGGTATTAGAGCGGTCTTGATCCGCCATCCCGCTTCCTCAGCACCACCGTCCCGCCTCCCTTCTCCCTTCTCAGCAGCTGCCGCCGCCGCAGCCTCTTCCAGGCGTCGCTGTCGCTGCCACCGGGCCGGCTGGGATAGCAGCCAGCCGCCGACGCTGGTGCTGCTGGGCTAGCAGCCGCTAGCCGCCTTCAATGTTGGATCGGTAGCAGCCTTCCCTCGCTGCTGCAGGTCTAGCCACCAAGGACTGGAGCCTTCCTCACGCTTTCGGTTAATTTACAGCAATTTTTCGGCTAGTTCTTCGGAGCCGGAACTGCTGTTTGGGAGTCTCTGGGTGATCTAACGGCTATCTAAAGCTCAAATCGGGGGACTCGTCTCTTCCAGAGTGCTCTCTTAATCACACCTCCTCCATGTGTGATTAGGAAAATCGTCTAGAGACTGTGAATGCGTCAGTAATGCAATTATCTTTGCTTTTCGTTGTGACGTGTATCTCTCTGTCACCTCAGTCATCTTTGTGACATGTATCAGTCTGTCATAAAGTGTCGTTCTATAATGGAGGACACCAAGACCTACAGCGAGGTGTCGCCTATCCCCTCCATCAAGCTTAACGGGAAGAACTACCTGCTATGGATGAACGTTGTTCACATTGTCCTGAAGTCTCGCGACAAGGCAAGATATGTTGACTCGGGTCCCTTGGATACTACTGATAAAGGATATGCTGAATGGAAGCGTCATGACAGTCTTGTGAAGACTTGGTTGTGGGGTAGTATGGAACCTGCAATTGCGGCAAGGTTCATGTTCTATTCTACAGCTAAGGAGATATGGGACGCAGTGAAGAAGCATTATTCTCAGGAGAAAAATGCTTTTTGCCAGTTCATGATCTATGATCGTCTGTTTGCTGAGAGACAGGGTGGCAGGTCACTAGAGGAGTACTTTGGAGCGATTTAGGCCCTTGCTCAAGAGCTGAGCTACTATCATCCTGTGATAGTTGTTGAACAGGTCAAAGACAGAGATGACCTGATTACTGTTAAGTTCTTGTCTGGACTTAATCCCGCTTGCAGTTCTGCCCGGAGTGTCATTCTGGCTTCTGATAAACAGCCTAGTTTTGAGGAAGCCTATTCGAGAATTCAGCAATCCAGTTTTGAGTCTGTTGATCCTGTTTTTGTTGTATCTTCTGGGGAGTCTCCTGCATCTATAGCTGCTGTAGTGAGAGGAGGACGATCCGATATGGGCAGAGGACGTGGGACACGTCCTAAGTGCACCTTCTGTGACAAATCAGGACATACAGTGGATAAATGTCGGAAGAAACATGGGAGACATGTTGCACCACCTGTGGGGGCAGCACATTATGCCACTACTATTGATTCTTCTCCGTCTTCAGCTATGGACACTAGTTCTGGCACAGGCATCACACTTACTCAGGAGGAGTATGATCGGTTCATTCAGGCTACACGGCACATGAGTATGGGATCGTCATCCTCAGCAAACCTGGCATCTACTACGGGTAATCAGGGTACATCTCTCATAGCTTCTGCCTCTACTTCATCTTGGGTGGTTGACTTTGGCGCGTCACAGCACATGACTGGTATGAGGAGATTGCTCCACTCTATTGACTCGTATATCCCTCACCAATCTGTTACATTGGTAGATGGTTCAGTGAGGAGAGTGTTAGCTAGTGGATCTGTTTCTCTAACACCCAAGATTGATCTGAAATTTGTACATTTTGTGCCTGAGTTTCCATTTAATCTTCTTTCTGTTGCAAAATTGACTGACATTGTAAAATGTACGGTAACATTTGGGCCTTCTTATTTTGTATTACAGGATCTCAAGAGTATGAGGACGATTGGTGGGGACCTAGGAAAGGTGATCTCTACCTTTTCCATGGTGACAGTCTGCCTCGCCCAGTATCTGCTCCTGCTCCATCCATCATGTTGAGTGTTCCCCCTTACTATGGCATTGCAGATTTGGACATCCTTCTTTAGAGAGCCTGCGGAAGTTGGAACCAGAGTTGTCCCAAGTGTCATCTTTAGAGTGTCAGCCATGTCAGTTGGGAAAGCATCATAGATTATCTTATCCCAGTCATGTCAATAAACGGGCATCTTGTCCTTTTGAGTTGGTTCTGTTGGATCCTAGATGGGTGATTAGATGCTCTAGAGGGGGGGTGAATAGAGCTGAAAGCACTTAAACAAAATTCATTAAACCTTCAAAATATATGACAAGATAAGGTTGCTAAATAGGTAATTTGAGTGCAACTAAATCAAGCATAGCAAGGATAAGAGAGATTAAACATGCACCAATTAGACAAGCTATTTAGAGTGGTTCCACACTTCAAACTAGAAGTGTGTCAGTCCACTTGCCTAGAGAGGTCAACCTCTAGGACTTCAACCAATTGCACTCTTATATTCATTAATAAGACATACAATACATGACCAACAAAGGACTTACCTATCCAATACAAAGAGTCTTCAACCTTACCAAGGACTTACCCACTTTGCAAGAGTCTTCGGCCTTCTCCAAGGACTTACCCACTCTTGCACAAGTCTTCGGCCTTGCAGGAATTACCCACTCTTCTTGGATCTTCCGCCTTTGACTTCACCTTCACTCGGAGAAGCTTTCCACCAAGGACTTACCCACTTGAGCTTGAGTCTTCTGCCTTCTCCAAGGGCTTACCCACTCTAGCTCCAAGTCTTTAGCCTTGATCTTCACCAAGGGACTCCTTCCCTTGTTCTTCTTCACCTCTCTTGGACAAGAGAGAGAACCTTCATCTTCAAGATAGGAAATGAGAGATGGGGAGGTGGTGGAAGTGAGAGCCTCACAAGATATACAAATAAAACTAGCTCTCTTACAAATCTCCTACTCACTCTAATGGATGTAGCAAGTGATTAAACTTAGAGAGAGAGAGGAGGCTGTAGGAAGCACTCAACTATAGAATAGGAACCTCACAAAGAGTTTGCAATGAATGCTCAACCTTGGAATGAAGCCCAAGGGGTCTTATTTATAGCTGGGGATGCCTCTTAGCCTTTGGGAACACTTGAGAACGAAAACTAGCCGTTTTGTGGCTTGCAACGGATCTATTTTCACTTGTTGCAACTCCACAACGGCTAGAATCACTTTTCTGCACTTTTTCGTACAGTCTGATCGGCCGAGTTTCTATAAAGGCAATTCAGCCGAACCGTGAATCGGCTGAGTTTGCAACTCGGACGAACCGTGAATCGGCTGAGTTTGCAACTCGGCCGAACCGTGAATCGGCTGAGTTTGCAACTTGGCCGAATCTCACAAAAATCCCAGAATATATGGATCGGCCGAGTTTGGAATTCGGCTGACAAAATCCCTGTTATGGGTATTTTGGAATTTTCGTTTGACTATACAAATGATGGATTTTTGTGTCCCAATAATTTTTCTAAGCTTAATTACAAGTCATACAATCATTACAAGTGGTTACAAAGCAATTCTAAGGTCATTTACATAGAGATCCCAAATTGCACACTTGTAGCTATTTTGACTTGTCTTTTCTCCAATTTGATATGCGCAAGTTAGGGCATTTGGAGTGTAGAAGCATTAGACACCAATATGTGGAATGGTTAGTCATCATCAAAATAAGGGTTTCGTCAATTTAGACGTGAGTCAACATTGACCTAATTGACCTTGAGTCAACATTCTCCCCCTTTTTGAAGATGACAAACCATTCCATAAATGTATTGAAAGTATTTAAGTAAATTCATACCTTTGGAGAAACCTAGGGGTTTCATTAGAATGGAGTTCATATGCTCCCCCTCAATTGATGCGCATGGAGTTTTCATACTCCCCCTCAATTGATGCAATTTCTCCTGCATGGTTAGCTTTCATAACATTTATAGAAATTATGTCTTCTACTCATATATGTCTACACATATATGTCTCCTCCCCTTTACCTTCTCCCCTTTACATGGACATTCTTCTCCTCTTCATGTAAGACATGCCTTCTTCCTCTTTTTAAAAGAAGACATTACCTTTCTCCCCCTTTGTCATTTCAAAAAGGTGGGGGTTATGAAGAAAAAAAAACATCACTTGTTAAAGAGAAAGGAGATAACACAAACTATATATGAGGAGAGTAGAAGAGCACAGATAGGGGCTTGTCCAAGCATAGAAGGAAAAACAAGTTAAAACATATACTTGAACAACCCAAAAATGCAAGATGAGGTGCTGCAGAAAAAACTATAAGTTGCAATTTTGACCCTCAAGATGACGGAGTTTGATCAAAAACCATCAGAACTCATGGCGAAGCGATGAGTCTTGCTTAGAAGGCCGTTTCTGCATGAAAAACACCAGTCTTGCACCAAAAACTGAAATTGGAGCAAAATATGCATAAAAACCAAAAATACCCCAATTTCTACATATAATGTAGCTCTATGTGCCCTGCATCACAATGTTTTGCAAGAAACTCAAGATAGTAGATACGCAATTCAACGAACAATCTTGAGCATGTATGAGATAAGATACAAGCATAACATATAGATGATCAAATATACCAATTATTGACAGGGCTAGAACTACATGTATATGAACTACTAGTAGATGATATCACAAGTTAGGACTACTAGTAGGATCTAGATCATAGCAAAGAGATAAGCAAGATAAAGCAAGCTATGAGTAGATGTAGAGATATATCCAAACAAAGAGATATGCAAATAGAAGCATGAGAGGATATAACTCACTATATATGCATCCTTACCATAAGATGATTACCCCTAAGAACCTCAAGGTTGTATCAAAACAAGATATACACCGAGATAGATGTAGCAAGTTAGAGTACAGCGGAAGTAATTTTTAGACACAACCAAGAGATCCAAAGCGACCATCATCAAAACCTGCAAAACAACTCAAAGCAAGTAATTGCAACATATAGATTTACCAATTTAGAGCAATTAGATAGATAGAGTTGTAAGCAAGATAGACAATGTAGAACAAGGCAATATGCATATATAAAGGTACCAAATGAGAGTGCCAAAGAATAAGGCTATTGGTTGAGAAGATCTAGTTGAGAGGGAAATTCTCACTCAATAAGCCAAATTTATATTCTGTGCACAGTGTAATCGGTCGAGTTCTGTGCATTGGCAACTCGACCGATGACAACTGCTGGCAACACCCATTGGTGCCTATCGGTCGAGTTTCACTAGGGCAAACTCGACCGACAGAGCAGCTGTCAAAAAGCACATATATTTCATAAAAACATATTTAAAGGCATGCTGAAATATACAAACCATATCCAAACATGTCTAAGCAAGTTAGTAATGCACTATACAAGCATTAGAAACAGTTTTTGAGCAAGAGTGTGAAAAGAAACACAAAATGCCACTTTTGACTCAAAAACCATATGTATAGTGCACACTAACTTGACAAAACAAGTTAGAAATGGTTACAAGCAATAAAACATTTACCTTTGTGCTTACCATTGCTTTTCCATTTGTTGTCACCCTCTACACATCTCACCTTTCTTCTTTCATGTGGATTGAGAAGTCAATTTGCAATTCAATAGCTCAAATCAATACATTTGTAAATACCTACAAGAAGAAAGATGAAATGGTCCCCAATCATGTTTTTGGGTCCGGAGGGGTTAGTTTAGCAACCCAAATCCTATTGCTCTTGGGTGCTTTCCTAAAAGGACAACAAGTAGAATAATGACCAATTTCATTGCAATAATTACATGTGCCCATAGTCTTGGAACTAGAGCATTCTCCATGGAATATTGGAGGTCCTTTATCTTTGTTGTTCCCTTGACTACTATCATACCCTAAACCATGTCTACCAATTTGTTTAGTAGTATGGTCTAGGATTTGATTAAGATTCTTTTTACCAACTAAGAATCTTTGCAAAGAAGATCTTAAACTATCATTATCATGCTTAAGAGAAGCAATAGTAGAAGACAATTGATTAATGTTATCTCTAGCATGTAGAAGATCATTTTCTAGGCAAAGAGTTTTAGTTAAATAAGAATCTCTATCAATATGAAGAGCAGCAACATCATTCTCTCTATTAGTAGAACTAGAACAAGATTCATGCCCATTGATTTTAGCAAGCAAGGAGGCATTTTCTAGTTCTAATTCATGCAAAACAAAATCTTTATTTTTGTTTTCAGATTTAAGAACATCAATGTCATGCATGAGAGAATCAACAATTAAAGTATGTTCTTCATTAGAATTAGGCATGAGAGGTTGAGCTTCTAGAAATTTAATCTTATCAAGTAAACTAGCATTTTCAAGTTTAAGAGAGTCTACTTGGCTAAGACAATCATTTTTATCAATAAGCAAGCAAGAATTTGCATATTCAAGATCATCTAGTTCTATATGCAAATTATCAACAATTTTAGCAAGTTTTTTCTTTTTCTTTTTAGAAGACTTAAGAGATGCACAAATATCATGAATGAGATCAATCAAGGATTATTTATCTAAAGAGTCTAGATTTACCTCATTTGAGTCTTCACTTGTTGATGCTACAAGAGCAAAATGACATTCTCCTTCATCACTAGAGCTTGAGCTTGATCCTTCACATGAATCTTCACTTGAGCTTGAGTTGGAGGAGCCGCTTGAGCTTGAGTGCCATTTCTCCTTCTTGTGAAGATGGGTCTTTTAGCCTTGTGGGCAATCTTCCTTGTAGTGACCCTTCTTTCCACATGTGAAGCACCGGATGGAGGAGGACTTGCCTTTGTAGAGTCTACCTTTGGAGTACATGGCATCTTCTTTGGCTTGAGAGGATGGAGAGACTTTTTCCATGATAGCTTCAATTTGAGCCTTTATTTCAGCCTTCTTCATTCTCTTAAGCTCTTTCTTCTCTTGTCTTTCTACTTCCTCCTTCTTGTCAAGTGTAGCTTCATGTGCTTGAAGATTTCCAATGAGCTCTTCAATAGGAATATCCCTAAGCGACCTTGCTTCTTCAATAGAAGTCACCTTGGATTCCCATCTCTTGAGGAGAGTTCTAAGTATCTTTGAGTTGATCTCTCCACTAGACATAGGATGTCCTAGAACAGCAAGACCATTCAAGATGGTGTTGAGCCTTGAGTACATGTTGGCTATGCTCTCCACCTTTCCCATCTTGAAGTTCTCAAGCAACCCTTTGAGCATGTAGACTTTGCTTTCCTTCACTTGATATGTCCCTTCATAAGTGATGCAAAGCTTTCTCCATACCTCATAGGCCGTCTCACAAGAGGAAATCCGGTTGAACTCGGTGGGGGTCATGGAGGCATATAGGATGTGCATGGCTCTAGCATTCAAGGTTGCTTTCATCAAGGTGGCTTCATCCCATTCTTCAATGTTTGTCTTTGGTAGAATGTATGGGTTATTCACCATTTGCCACATTTCGAGACTTGATCCTTGGATGAAGAATTGAAGTCTTCTTCTCCAATAGAGGAAGTTGCTCCCATCGAAGATTGGAAGGCTGGTCGAGAGTCTCCCTCCTAGGTAGTCACCCATCTTCTCCTACTTGTTGAAGTATGCTTGGAGAAGACCCGCTCTGATACCACTTGTTGGATCCTAGATGGGTGATTAGATGCTCTAGAGGGGGGGTGAATAGAGCTGAAAGCACTTAAACAAAATTCATTAAACCTTCAAAATATATGACAAGATAAGGTTGCTAAATAGGTAATTTGAGTGCAACTAAATCAAGCATAGCAAGGATAAGAGAGATTGAACATGCACCAATTAGACAAGCTATTTAGAGTGGTTCCACACTTCAAACTAGAAGTGTGTCAGTCCACTTGCCTAGAGAGGTCAACCTCTAGGACTTCAACCAATTGCACTCTTATATTCATTAATAAGACATACAATACATGACCAACAAAGGACTTACCTATCCAATACAAAGAGTCTATAACCTTACCAAGGACTTACCCACTTTGCAAGAGTCTTCGGCCTTCTCCAAGGACTTACCCACTCTTGCACAAGTCTTCGGCCTTGCAGGAATTACCCACTCTTCTTGGATCTTCCGCCTTTGACTTCACCTTCACTCGGAGAAGCTTTCCACCAAGGACTTACCCACTTGAGCTTGAGTCTTCTGCCTTCTCCAAGGGCTTACCCACTCTAGCTCCAAGTCTTTAGCCTTGATCTTCACCAAGGGACTCCTTCCCTTGTTCTTCTTCACCTCTCTTGGACAAGAGAGAGAACCTTCATCTTCAAGATAGGAAATGAGAGATGGGGAGGTGGTGGAAGTGAGAGCCTCACAAAATATACAAATAAAACTAGCTCTCTTACAAATCTCCTACTCACTCTAATGGATGTAGCAAGTGATTAAGCTTAGAGAGAGAGAGGAGGCTGTAGGAAGCACTCAACTATAGAATAGGAACCTCACAAAGAGTTTGCAATGAATGCTCAACCTTGGAATGAAGCCCAAGGGGTCCTATTTATAGCTGGGGATGCCTCTTAGCCTTTGGGAACACTTGAGAACGAAAACTAGCCATTTTGTGGCTTGCAACGGATCTATTTTCACTTGTTGCAACTCCACAACGGCTAGAATCACTTTTCTGCACTTTTTCGTACAGTCTGATCGGCCGAGTTTCTATAAAGGCAATTCAGCCGAACCGTGAATCGGCTGAGTTTGCAACTCGGACGAACCGTGAATCGGCTGAGTTTGGAACTCGGCCGAACCGTGAATCGGCTGAGTTTGCAACTCGGCCGAATCTCACAAAAATCCCAGAATATATGGATCGGCCGAGTTTGGAATTCGGCCGACAAAATCCCTGTTATGGGTATTTTGGAATTTTCGTTTGACTATACAAATGATGGATTTGTGTCCCAATAATTTTTCTAAGCTTAATTACAAGTCATACAATCATTACAAGTGGTTACAAAGCAATTCTAAGGTCATTTACATAGAGATCCCAAATTGCACACTTGTAGCTATTTTGACTTGTCTTTTCTCCAATTTGATATGCGCAAGTTAGGGCATTTGGAGTGTGTCTAAACCTAATCTGAAATCACTCAATGTAGAAGCATTAGACACCAATATGTGGAATGGTTAGTCATCATCAAAACAAGGGTTTAGTCAATTTAGACGTGAGTCAACATTGACCTAATTGACCTTGAGTCAACAGGTTCATAGTGACGTATGGGGTCCTGTTAAAGACCAGAGTTATAATGATTTTCGTTATTTTATTTCCTTTGTGGATGATTTTTCCCGCATGACATGGATCTATTTACTCAAAAGTCGAGTCTGTGCTATCTATTGTGAAACATTTTCATAAAGAAATAAAGGTTCAATTTGACTGCAATATAAAAACTCTTCAATCTGATAATGCTTTAGAGTATGTTCAAAAGGCCATGTCTGAATTTTGCAGTTTTGTAGGCATGATCCATCGCACGTCCTGTCCTCACCCCTCAGCAAAATGGGGTAGCTGAGAGGAAAAATCGCCATCTTCTTGATGTTGCTCGGTCTATCATGTTTCAATCTAATGTGCCTAAGAAATTCTGGTATGAAGCCCTTTTAACTGCCTTCTTCTTAATTATTAGACAACCATCCTCTATTCTTAAAGGGCAGACCCCTTTCTCTGTGCTACGTCCCATGGATCAGCCCTTCTCTGTCCCCCTTAGAGTGTTTGATTGCACTTCTTTTGTCCATAATTTTGACCCTAAGGCCGACAAACTTTCTCCTCGGTCTATTAAAACCTTGTTCCTTGGGTACTCTAGTACCAGCAAAGGATACAAGTGTTATTACCCTAGTCTTCGTCGCATGTTTGTGTCTAGGGATGTTACCTTCCATGAGACCACTCCATATTTTTCCGATGCTATGAGTAAGGGGGAGCAGTTGAGAGGAGTGCCACCAGCTTTTCAGAGTGAGAGAGTGGCACCATCTGTTCAGAGTGAGGGAGTGCCACCCATCATTCCTGATTATATGTTTATTCAGGAAGAGCAGGCAGCAGATGGGCCTGTTATTGAGCACTACCCACATGTTTATAGTAGGCGAGGCAGACAAGATCCAGAAGAGGTAGCGACACCAGTCTCTGAGCCTTCCTCATCGTCTTCTACTCACGAGGTTCATGTAGAAGCATGAGATCTTGATATTCCTATTGCTGTCCAGAAAGGTACTCATTCTTGTACTATTAAACATCCTATTACAAATGTGTGTTGTCTGTCCCACCTGTCTAAATAGGCTCGCGCATTTGCTATTGGGATTGATTCTGTGGATATACCGAGAAATCACTGTGACGATATGAAGGACAGTGGTTGGAAACAGGCAATGCAGGTTGAGATGTCGGCTTTATTGAATAATGGCGCCTGGGATCTTGTTGACTTACCTGCTGGGAAGAAAGCAGTGGGTTGTCGATGGGTTTTCACCATCAAACACAATCTGGATGGGTCATTTGAGAGGTTGAAGGCCAGATTGGTAGCTAAAGGCTACACACAGACTTATGGCGTTGATTTCTTTGAGACTTTTTCTCCAGTTGCTCGTCTAAATTCTGTGCGGATTATTATTTCTCTGGCTACTACTTTTGATTGGCCCCTGTTTCAGCTTGATGTTAAGAATGCATTTCTTCATGGTGACCTACAGGAAGAGGTTTCTATGGAGCAACCTCCTGGTTTTGTTGCTCAGGAGGAGTGTCAAAAGGTGTGTAAACTGAAGAAAGCCATATATGGACTGAAACAGTCTCCTCGAGCTTGGTTTGACAAGTTCAGTGATGTTGTACTACATATGGGCTTCTCTCGCTCCATGACTGATCACTCCTTATTCTATTCTAACTCTTCTTGTGGTTCAATCATTATTGTTGTATATGTTGATGACATAGTGATTACTGGCAGTGATTCTACAGGCATATCACGTGTGAAGGAAGGATTGCAGAGACACTTCCAAACGAAGGATCTGGGTAAACTGAGATACTTTCTGGGCATTGAGGTGCTTCGATCTCATGCAGGTATCAATCTATCTCATAGGAAATATGTGCTTGACTTACTACAAGAGACAGGCATGACTGAATCTAAACTGGTATCTACTCCCATGGATTATCACATCAAGGAGACAGTTGATGATGTTGAGTACTCAGATCCAGGACATTACAGGAGGATAGTTGGTAAGATGATATATCTGACTGTTACACGACCTGACATTTCTTTTGTTGTAGGTGTAGTGAGTCAGCACATGAACTCACCATTACACTCACACTGGACAACAGTTTGCAGGATTCTGAGATATCTGAAAAGTGCTCCTGGAAAGGGGATCACATATTATAGACCTAAGGTGCCTCCATCTACTTTGGCTCTTACAGGGTATGCAGATGCAGACTGGGCTGGTAATCATATTGATAGAAGGTCTACATCAGGCTATTGTACCTTCCTAGGTGATCATTTGATTACTTGGAAAAGCAAAAAGCAACACGTGGTAGCAAGATCCAGCCAGTGTTCAGAAAATCGGCCTAATCGGCCGAATAATCGGTTTTGGGGGTCTACCGCTCCGAATATGAATAATCGGCCTATAATCGGTCCAGGACCGATTAATCGGCCGTTTGGGGGAATAATCGGCTGATTAATCGGTGATTTTCAAAATCAAATGCTAGTAATAATTTTTTTACATTAATTTTTTCTAATACTACTATTGGTCATTACAATTACATTCTCTTCTTCCACTTTACATATTTGGTTTTCTCCTCATATTTTCTCAATAAGTTTATATTTAATGTTTATTGAACTGGTCCTTATCGTTGATGTTTTCTTCTCTAATTTCATCAATGTTTCTAATTACTTCTTAATGCAAATATTAGTCTATGACTTATCAATGTTTCTAATTACTTATCAATGTTTCTTCTCTAATTTCATCAATGTTTCAAGTTACTTATTAATGCAATATTAGTCTATTACTTATCAATGTTTCTAATTACTTATTAATGCAATATTAGTCTATGACTTATCAATGTTTCTAATTACTTATTAATGCAATATTAGTCTATTACTTATCAATGTTTATAATTACTATTAATGTGATATTTGTCTATGACTTATCAATGTTTGTAATTACTTATCAATGTTTTCTTCTCTAATTTCATCAATGTTTCTAACTATTTATGAATTCAATATTAGTCTATTACTTATAAATGTTTCTAATTACTTATCATTGTCATTATTATATGGTCAATATATAATTTACATATATTTATGATTAATATTTAAAAAAAATCAAAACCGATTAAAACCGAATATTCTCCCGTTTATACTCCCGCATACCGTATATACTCTATTCGGTACCCTCTCCGCCCGTAAACCGATTACCGCTTTTCAGAACAATGGATCCAGCACTGAGGCCGAATACCGTGCTATGGCTCATGCATGTTGTGAGCTACAATGGGTCAAATCTGTTATTTCTGAGTTAAAGATCCCTATTTTATCTTCTATGGAGCTCAAGTGTGACAACCAATCAGCCATACACATTGCCAGGAATCCTGTCTTTCATGAGCGCACAAAGCATATAGAAGTTGATTGCCATTTTATTCGAGATCAGATCAAGGATGGTACTATTGTGACGCCATACGTCAAGTCTGAAGAACAACTGGCAGATATCTTGACAAAGCCATTTGGTCCAGCAGCTCTTCAAAATCTATGTGGCAAGCTGGGGCATACACGACGTGTACTCTCCAGCTTGGGGGGGGGAGTGTTAACATGTCTTTTATTATGTTATTTATTTGTTTTGTTATTTTCTTATTACTGCTGTACCTCTATGTAATTTGCCCACATCTATATAGAAGTGAGACGGCTGTTTGCCCTCTCACGTACGCTGCTCACGCAGCCACAATTCTCAAAGCCGCCGATCGTCTTCTCACTGTCTCCTTTCCGCTGCTCCCTTTCACAAAGACTATGGACGAAACCAGGGCGTGGATGTGGAGTTAGTAATGTCCGTAAAGTTGTCTTGTGAACATGGTGATAGGAGGTTGTGGGGCCTCAAAGCAACAAGCCTTGTCGCCATAGTAAAGTAGAGGAATTGAAAAGTCCTTTATATAGACGTTGCTGAACAGAGCATCCTAAGGTGGTTCAGCATTGAGGTCAGTAGGTGCCACATCGCAGTGACAAGATCCTTAGTTTCTATTTTCTTGAGAGGCAGCAACTTGTAGGAGCCAAATGGGCTCATGGCAGTCTAGCATTACTCCTGATGCTTTTATGTTTGTGACCTTGGCATCAAGTCAGTCTTAAGAGAAGGCCAATCTTGGATAATCTACGGCCTGGACAGTAGTAACTAATGAAAGAGTTCATATTTATCAGGTGATTGTGTGTACACTACGACGGCCATAGACGGTGGTAGATTTTTTGGGTAAGCTCATGCTTACGATATTATGTAAGGAAAGAGAGGGGCTATTGTGTGGGTTTTTTTATATTTTAACGCTTTCAAAAAAATTGGGATAAATCTTCAACACTAATTAGTAAAGGCTGAAATATGCACTTAATGTAACAGCTGCACATACTTTCTAACAATAAATTAGATCAGGAAAGAAAGAAATTACATATTGAAATGCATAGTTCAACATTACATAGATTCATCTTATTTAGAAAGAAAGAAATTAAGCAGGAAAATGCACTGAGTCATGGATTAAAGCAGTGCAGATCAACTAATTTGAAAGAAAAAAAACTTATTGAACTATTCTATATATCTACTATGTATAAAAGAATGGATATAAGAAAACCTATACTCAACTTTATGCATGTATAACTCTACATTCATTATGCATGTCACAGAACCTCTTTACATATGGAATAATCAAGTAGTTATTGTTGGTATTAAGGGTAATCACATAAAGGTTCCAACCTATGAGCCGTTGTATCCAATAGATCCTAAGGTTTGTGATTTTACATATAGAACTTGTTAGATTATGTGAGTCTTTTAGTTTTCTGGTTAATTTTGTATATAAGATCAGGTTTGTTTGGCACATTAGTGTTTGGATTCTTTGCGCACTAGAGTTTGTCTAGTTTCTTGTACTTGCCTCCTCTCCAATATATAAGGGAGGAGTTTGCCCCTCTCATAGCTACAACACTATCATATTTTTGTCAAGGTATCAAAGTAGTGATCCAACCCTAACCCTAAGTGAGAGAGGGAGAGAAAAGAGAGTGCCCTTTGCGGGTGGTCACCGCCCCTTGGTGCTTGGCTGCCCACAGGGATGCCCACTCCCTGCTTCATCTTGGAGCTTCTCCCTTGAGCTGTCTCCAACTCAAGACAATTTTGTCTTCAATAGGGCTTCTTTGTTGTTGCTACTAGATCTATTCGGTCACCTCATTTGGCAATCTTGCTGTCTTGGCTTCTTTTGGAGGAGCCACCGTAGCCCTTGTTGAAATCTAACTCCAAATTATGACAAAAGATCAAATTTTATGTTGCTATTGGGGATAATAAACCCCAATCTTGCTATGGCGGAGATCTGTGGGGATTTTCTCTATGGATATGTTTCAAGGTTTCATGTTGTTGCTCTATCATGTGACACACAGTGTCCCCATTTGACAATCTAATTCCAAATCATGGCAAAAGATCAAATTTTCTGTTGCTATTGGGGATAACAAACCCCAATCATGCTATGTTGGAGATCCGTGAGGATATTCCTTCTCTATGAAGGTGTTTCAAGGTTTCATGTGGTTGCTCTGGCGTGTGACACGCCGTGTGTTTATTTGACACCACAAATGGTGTGCACTAGGGTATCCTACTTGTCTTATTGACAATGTTTCATATAAGAAAAACCCTCTCCTATAAATTAGGTAGACACAATCGCAGACTTGACCAAACTCTATTGAACCTACTGATTTATTGGACTCTGACTTGATTGGACCCACAGTTACAGACCCATATTACATATGACTTAATAACTCCTTTTACTTAAGGTTTTAATGAAATTAAATATAAGGACTTACTTGTATTGTGTACTACTTTAGGGATCTATGTTTATGTGTCACCTTTTGTATATAAATATACACGCACCCCAGGAGGGTTTCTCCCATATTTTGTGTATTTTACATGGTATCACAAGAACCAAAAACACTAATTGGTCTTGAAAACAAGGGAGATTGTCCTCCAACTACAGTGTAGCTACAGTATAACATTGTAGAAAGCTGACTACAGGACAGGAGCAAGTGCTCCCATCCGGCGCCCATTACTCATTAGCAGTTGTTGGTGTGGCTCCCCCTCACCCCCGACGATCACAAGGAGTCATCCTCATGTCATTTCATCACTGTGGGGCCCTCCCTCTTAACCTCTCCTTTTCAGTCATTAAGGTAGTCTCTTTTGGTTTTCCCCTTTATAGCCGGTTTAGGAGGATCAGAGGGAGTTTTCCTCGCACGGTTCTTGGCCCTAGAGGAGCCCCTAACCCTAGAATCATGGGAAGGATCATCTTCTCTATTCAACTCAAAGAAGAAGGCCAAATTTATTTTCTTCCCGATCAACGGCTACAGGCTTATGTACAGTCCAATACAAGTCTGTCTACTTCATGTCCAAATTTTGTCTAGTGAAGCCCAAGTCTCCAGAAGGCCCCTCCTCTAATCTCCTCTAGATTCTTATGTGGTGTCTTTGCATATATCGGCAGTATCTCTCTTGTGCAAGCATGATAGAAAAGAAGGAAAAGCAGGTTGATGTGGAACAAAACGTCAAGGAAAAGAACAAAGGAGATAAACTCGAAATAATCTATTACTCAAAACATATTCAACTGTCTGGACAAAGGCCCAAAGGGTGGCTTTTATAACACTACATGACTTGACCCACAAGTAATGTAAATAAACTCCTATTTTATAAAATTCGGAATTAAATAAAACGTAAACTAAAGAAAAGCATTAAAGATTTACGACCAAGTCCATTAACTGAAAAGATTGCACTTAAAGTCCCTCAATAAGTAAAAATACGTAGAATAAAGCCTAATATGTCCTACATCAACTCCCCCAGGGTTCAAAATACAAGCCACTGGTGAGTCAACTACATATCATACGCAGGCTCTTCCAATAGTGTGAACGGTAAGACAAATGGATTGGGCGACACCCGGCGATCAAAGTTGGGGTAGTGTCAACCTCAAGCATGCCATAATGTTGACGCAGTCGTAGAGACTTTATCTTTAGAGCATATGCAAGCATCAGGAACACCAAGGTGGTAGTGAAGCCCATCATTAACTGGAAAGGCATAGATGTCGTTAGGTGTGATGAATGATAATAGGTTTAATAATTGATGCGGTGCATGGTTGGCATCATCCGCTAAAAGAAGCATTAAGGAAGGCATGGGCATCAAATCAATATCGCTTGGACTTTTGACGCCATCCTTTGTTAGACGTGATGAAGGCACTGTCTCTGACTCGTCCTTGTCAGTTATTGGATCACGAGTGGGGAGTGCTTCTTCATCATATTTGTCACCTACTTTTTATAAAATGTTGTAGCTATGGTCACTCGAAGGAGGTGTGTCCTCAGCAACGAATAGAGTTTAAAATTTTCATTTCGGTGGCATTTGTTACCGAAACATGCGACTGTATCGATTTCGATCTAAACTGCCAACAAGATTGCATTTATCAAAATTTCGATAAAAATTTCGACAATTTCGATGAATTTCGCCAATTTCGAGGTTTTTTGTACACAAACTCAAAAATTTAGATGGAAATTTTGATAATTGCAATCCTTGGAGTTATTGTTGTTTTTTAAAGAGGAGTAAAGGGGGGGATTGGGGTTATTTCACCATTTAGTACTCATACATAGCATATACCTATAGTATATCATAACTGCATTGCATTCCCTAATATTTTTTATTCAAATTATTAAATACTATACAATGTGTGCTTTATGTTGTTTTTTATTTTCTTCAATGCGGACGACATGTATCCTAGTGGCGGTTTATTAGACAATGAGGGTCCTAGGAAGCCAAATATACCAATGAATAATGATTTTACTTGGAAACATTGCATTAATGTTCTTGGGGCCAATGAAATGGTTGGTGTTTGAGTCAATATCAACAGCAAACTATCAACCCAAGTAAAATATGTGGGGGACGCCCTACATATCCAATATATGATGTTATAGCACAAATAAGTACATGAATGTATATAGCACATAAATGCAAAATTACATAACTTAATTCCAAAATTTTCATCGAAATCCCCAAGAAATAAGAAAGTTTCCTTACCTCCCACATGAAGGAGCCCCCCCAACCTACCCCCACATAAAATTTTATTGAATAAAATTATACATTTAGGTGTAGAGATCACGCCTCTAAAATTTCATAAATTAGTTCATTCATTTTGGCGTTGAAACGGTCACAGATGCATTTATTGGAATTTCCGTCGAATAAAAAATTTCAGTTTCCATGATGTTGAAAGGGCATTGAAGTCAGATACCTTGTTCCTTGGTCCTCACGCTCGGTTTTGTCTTGTGATTGCACAATAATCGTAATCTCCACATGGTTGGAGTAGTAAGTGGTCTAAATTCCATACTTGGTTAAGAGTTGCATCCAATCCTTGTGGGTTAGGTGTTGTAGCATTTTGTCTTGCTTTTATGCAATGTCATCCAGTTGAGGTCGAATGTTTTGCAGAATTTGAAGAAGACCGTCCACCCTGTCGTCGACTTCTTGAACTGTCACCATGATTTGTTTTGGAGGAAAAAAGCCTCCTTGAAGCTGATGTAGAAGGAGGTGCCTATGAAGGAAGTTTGATCTGTGTGCCTCAACCCACAGATCCAACTCTGTGGTGAATTTACAGTTGTGTTGTACAGGCGCCTAGGCTGAAGTCAACCCGCCTCAAACTGGGCACCCAGCCCTTGTTGCCTAAGGCCTTCTGAGGCCCAAATTAAGCCAATTCAAGGCTAATTTAGCATAAATTAGATCTGAATTTGATCAAATTGAGTCATTTTATGGTTAAATTGGGTTTGATTTATCCTAAATGGGATCAATTTAGGGTAAATTGGGTCTGATTTGGGGGAAACAAGCCTGATTTTGGGAGATTAGGTCTAGTTTGGAGGAATTAGGTGTAATTTGGGGGAATTAGATCTGATTTGGTCATGTAAGGCCTCGTTTAGATCAACATAGGGAAATTTAGGGTTAGTTAGGTTTGATTTGATCATGTTATGCAAATTAGGTTTTATTTTAGGCCAAATTATGTCAAATTTGAGCAGATTAGGTCTGGTTTGGGGAAAACAAGTCTGATTTTGGGGAAATGGTCTGATATGGTGAGATTAGGTCTAATTTGGCCAAATTAGATATTGTTTAGGTCAATATAGGGAAAATTTGGGGAAATTAGGTCTAATTGGATCATAATATACAAAATTAGGTTTTATTTAGGACAAATCATGTCAAAATTGGGCACATTAGGTCTAATTTAGAGGAAACAAGTATGATTTGGGGGAAATTGTTCTAAATTGGATGACTAGGTCTTATTTGGCCAAATTTTGTCTCATTTAGGTGAATTTATGAAAAATTTATGGAAATTGGGATTGATTAGGTCATGGTATACAAAATTAGGTCTGGTTTAGGCAAAAATTAGGTCAAATTTGGATCAAATGAGTTCAAATTAGGGCCAATTAGTTCTAGTTTAGGTCTTGTTAGTTTTAATTTAGCCTGAATTCTACATAATAGTATTAAACATGTTGTGGCTACAAACAAAATACATGTTTAGCTTTCTGATTTCTATATGAATTTTGTTTAGGGAAAACTTCCACAATTCAATCCATATCTAATGATTGTGTTGCTTTCTTCATACGATGCTAGCACATTGATTGCATATATATCATGTATATTTATATGTGTAAGGATTGTATTTTTCATGAATTATACATATATATGTTAAAATTAAAAATATATTAAAATGCCTAGAAACGCCTGGGCCTCCGCCTGGGCGCCTAGGTTGTCTAGGCGTCCCCCAGGAATGCATGGTCGCCTATACAACCATGGTTCATTGGAGGTGGCAGGGGCCAGCGACCCCTTGCTTGGGGGTTCGACGTGAGAGCATTGAAAAGATTTTTGAGAACACTTACTACCAGCCTAGATCGATGGATGTTGATTGGTGGGAGTTGGGTTCAGCAGCTTTGGTAGAGGTTGGAGGTGGAAGGAAGACTAGCATGTGGGGGGTCAAATTGAGAAGGAAACAGATGGAAAAATGAGGACGAGATGCGGGTGTTCGGTGTAGTAGTGGCATATTAGGTGGTGTATTAAGCGGTAGGTTCTTACGGCCGGGTTGGCTGCAGCTGAAAATAAGAGGTCGGTGACAGAAGGTAGTGAGATGTATTGTGTACGCTGACAGCCAGTGGTATAGGCTACAAGGGATAGTGGATGTTGGGTATAGGTTGTTGGGGGCAACAAGCAGTTGGGCACTTTCGGGCGGTTGGGGAGGGTGTGTGGCTCATGAGGGCATGTTTGGTTCCATGGATTCGATATGATTCTCCAAATTCTTGTATTCCATTAATACCATGTATTAAGAAAGTATTGGGATATCAAAGATCGTGAACAATTATAGTTTACGTTTGGTGGGTTGTACATGAGACAAGGATGAAGCAAATTAGATCAGAACATAAAGGTACTGCGGTCCCGCAAATAGCAGTGGTCGGGCCAAAAAGTATAAACGAAAGCAAGGTCTGTGCAGTAGAAAAGAAGAGAGTCGTGGCGACAGCCTGTCTCAACAAGGTACACTCATTTGGACGACGGTGTCCGGCTAATTTGAAATGGAAACAGCTATCCAGCATCCACTGCATATCAAAGAAATATAGGGTTCGCTGCTTTTTTCATGTCTCAAGCAAATCAAACATAATATTTATGTTATTGGATCAAGAAATGCAATCCAATACAGTCACATTCATTAAACCAAACATGCCCTTAGTTGATTTTACAAAAGACTACCATAGGGAGATGTCGATTGGAGGTTCTCGGGTGGAGCGAGACAGGTAAGGCATTGTGTGGTATGGGTGGGGGAATTAGGCTATGGGTGCCAGGGAGACAGGATGTGGTTTTTGCGGTGGCTATGACTGGTAGGCGGGTACCAGAGATTGGAAGCGAGATTATTAGAGGGTGTGATCAGTGAACAGGGCAACGCATTGGAATTTGCAGGAAGTCGGTGGTGAATATGATAAGGTAGGAAGTCAACGGAGAGAGCAAAGTGGAAAAGACAACAAGGAAGATGGCGGTGGAGGGGAAGAAGATAAAGGGGCCATACCCTAATGGATTAGGGTTTGGCTCTGATACCACTTGATGTGGAACATATCGTAAAGAAGAAGAATGAAGGAGATAAACTCGAAATAATCTATTTCTCAAAACATATTCAACTGCCTGGACAAAGGCCCCAAGGCTGGCTTTTATAACACTACATGACTTGACCCACAAGTTTGGAAATAAAGTCATATATAATAACATTCAGAATTGAATACAACCTAAAATAAAGAAAAGCATAAAAGATTTACGACTAAGTTTATTAACTGAAAAGATTGCACTTAAGTCCCTAAATATAAAAGTAAAGCAAAAATACGTAGAATAAAGCCTAATATGTCCTACATCACAGGTGCAGCCCAACCGGTCACAATTCAAAATCATGTCATTATCACTTGAAAATTGAACTAGAATTATGCGCAGTGGGGTCGCACCATTAAAGTCTTCATCAAGGGCCAAGGACGCATAAAACATCGCACTTCGGAGCCTCAAAAGATCTCTCTATTAGAGCAGTGAGAACAAACACGATGCAAGTCCATGAAACATGTTGTGGGAGAGCATGGAGCTGCAAATAGCAGACATGAGAAACCACTTTGAGACACGCGAGACAATGGAGGATCATCTTCAAGTTATGTAATATAACAATATCTCTCGCATGTACGATATGGCATTAGAACTATACGGATTGCAGTAGGGAGACAAGCTTATGCAATACTACGGCTAAGTGACGTGCTTGACTAGTAATCTAAACAAGTTGCTTCCTCTTTCTACAGACCTCCTGAAAATGTTGAAGCAAAGTAATCAGATTACAGTGATTAAATTCCTAGTTGGACTTTGTTGCAAGTATGGGGGCATCCACAATCATCTCTATCTGGAGCCAAGATTCTATCTTTGGCAGACACATAATCATAGGTTTTACATGCATTTTTAGAGCTGAATACAGTGTCCATCTGTAACGACCCCGCCTCCCGGTAACCCCAATTAAGGGAGACCAAGAGGTCAGAGCCATTATCCCAATTAACAAGATCAAAGGTTCAACAAATAATCAATAACAATTATCAAATTCTACCAACTAAACTGAAAGGTTGTAATGAAATAAAACTTTGCATACCTTTTTCAAAAACTTGGATATCTACTTCTATCCACATCTGAAGTCTATTCTAACTAGTCATCCTTTGTACTTTAACTCTTATTTAATTCCACATATGGCACTTTACTGTTTGTCCTTTTCAATCTTGTGCCTAAAACGTCGACAAACAAAACGTCGGTCAGCATATCGAAATATGTTGGTATGTGGGGACAACCAAAATTTCGCAAATATGGCTAACAATCTAATTATCACAATCAAGTTAATTAACAAGTCAATTTATGTTTTCAATGTGACATTCTCCACCGCTTTTGCCCTAACCCTGGCATACCCACTTTAGGGTTTCTCTTTTGCCATTGACTTAAGGCCACCTTCTCAATCCCGAGCTTGGTGCCTAGGGTCACCCTTCATGGTGCCCTTTAGTCATGCAATATCATAGGCCACCTTCTCAATCTCGAGCTTGGTGCCCATTGGTCTTCCCTCCTGGGCTTGACCTTTTGCATCATCCATCAAGGTGGCATGTAAGTGCGAGAATACACACTTAATTTACAATTGTGATAATCATAGTGACTTTATAACTTGCAAGTATGAACATCCAACTGATAAGTTGCATTCAATGCGATGAATCATCCGAGAAACTCTTCGGGAAACTAATGTGATTAACCATAATTAACCACATACTTGTCAGGCTGACTTGAGTGCAGAAATAATTCAACCAATTAAGAAAGCAAGCAAGCACATACAAGTTGATCTTTGGGCCAATCGGAAGCTACCACGTTGCTTTCTCTATGCAACGTTGCTCGGCTAATTTGGAAACATGACGAAATGTCACAATTGCCCTCCTTTAAGTCGGTCGACGCTTCAGCCCGCGAAGGGTATTTTCGTCCAATGCCACGATCTTCTTCTTCCTCCGCGCTGCCCTAGCTGCGCGCGCCTGTAGCTGCGCGCGCCTGTAGCTGCTTGCGACCCATCTCCTCTCCTCCCTTGGGTCCGAGGGTCGCCGCCCTGGCTCCGTCGTGCCCCTGCGCACGCGGGGAACCCTCAGGTCGCGGCCGAGATGGCCGTTCCTAGGCGCGCCAAGCCCGCGACCTGCTGCATGATTGCAGACCTCCGGTGGGAGCTGCGCGAAGTCCTGGGCGTTGAGTTGGTAGTCAAGTGGTCTGGGGTTGTTGTCAGTGTTGTCAGGGCGGGCTGGGCGGGCCATCTGTCCAAAAAATTCAAGCGCCCAGGAATTCCTTAAAAAACTAGGCGGCCAGGCGGGCTAGGCGGCCAAGGCGGGCTAGGCGAGCCGCCAAGGCGTTGGCCCAATGTGTCGGCCCAATTAAAGGCCCATTAATTGGTTGCACAAAATGCAATCCTATTTTAAATATATTTGTAATTAAAACTAACATTAATATTATTCTAAATGGAATGTGAACCGTTCAACCCACCCTCTATAAAATAATACCCTAATCTAACAATTCTAACCACCCAGCCCAGCCGCTAATACAAGTTACGCACGCACTCTGTTCCGCGCGCCGAACAAAAACGGCTCGTCTCCCTGCCGCTGGCCTTCTTTAGCGTCTGGCCGTCTCTCACAGGTGTGTTCTCTGCCTCCCCCCCCCTCCTCCTCCTCCCCTCTCCCTCTCTTGTGTTCCTTCTTGCTTGATCACACAGGTTGCCTTTTTTTTGCAGCCGCAGCCCGCAGCACTCTGCTTTGTGCAGACGGCAGGTGAAGCTTGACGCAGCCACGCAGGTATGTCCACGACTCCCCTGTCTTCTTCTCTCCTTCCCCCTCCTCTTCTCCCGCCCCCTCTGTTGCTCTTGTTCATCTTCTTTTCTTTTTTTTCAGTTTATAAGAGCAGTCCCTGGACTCCCAGCCGTAGCACTCTGCTTTACGGCAGACGGAAGGTCGGGCTGGATGCTGGAGCTGGATGGATCAGCGCTGAAGTGAAATAGTCTTGGCGCCAAATAAGGTATGTCCACGACTCCCCTATCTTCTCCTTCTCCTTCTCCTGTCCTTCCACCACCTTTTCTCCCACCCCCTCCACTGCTCTTCTTCTTCTTCCCCTCATACTTGCTCTGTTGGTTGTCTTTTTTTCAGTTTACAACAGCAGTGAGCAGTCCCCTGACTCCCTCTTCTTCAGCTGATAATTGCTCCTGTAGGACCTTTACATCGTCTAAAGCAACCTTGGTATTGGCGCCCTACTCTTCTTTTCGTATTCATCATCAAACAGCCCTGTTCATCTTCATAGTCTAACAGCCCTGTTTTTATTTTTCAGTTTGCAATCTGCTATTTGCAGCAGTTCGTAGGTTCAGAGTAATATTATTGCCAGCCTTTTTTTCCAATAAAAAGCAAACAAACGGGGTATTCTCTCAATTCATTATTCACTTTCACAGTTCACAATGGAACTTCACATGCATTCTTCTTTGTGATTCCTGTGTAAGATATACACAAATAACGGTTATTAACTTATTATGCAGTAGTAACTTACTACTAGTAAGACGTTTTTACTAAAAAGTCATAGATGAATATTTGAATAAAATTTAACGTAAACATTGCAAGTTAATAAAACTTAAAACACTGAAATACAATTATACAAGTGCAACTGTAAACAGTCAAACACATCTCTTAATTAAATTTGCAACACCTTTTTTTATTTAAATCGCGTAACTTATTCATTGCAAAATCCAAAGTTCGAAACACAAACAGTGGTTGTTATCTAATTGTAATTGTTTTACGTCTAGGATGGAGTCTGACAATGACATGAATGCTTCAACTGCTGCTGTCCCGGATGGTGATAGTGGTATTGGAAATAATCATTTTTCAGTCTTGGTTAATGACCCTAAGAGAAAGGCTAAGTCTACTGATCCTGGTTGGAAATTTGGTTTCTGGCCTGATATGTCTGACAAGAACAAAGTTCAATGTGGTTTGTGTGGCCACATAAGTAATGCAGGGATCAAGAGGTTGAAAGAACACCTTACTGGTAAAGGGTCAAATGTGGTAAAATGCAACAATACCACAGCACAGATTAGGCATGAGATTTTAGAGCATATGCAAAAGAACAAGAGGAAGACACCTGTTCTCAGTGGTGACATACATTTGTTCCCTACTTCTGCTGATGATGACGACATTGAAGACATAGAGGTTGAAGGCCAGGCTCAGAACGTGAAGAAAGTCAGTCGATCAACAGGAGGGATGACAAAAAAGCAGGGGGTGACTGAAAGAGGACCAATGGATGCACACATTTCTCTACTACCACACGAAGTTGTAGCACTTAGAAAGGTTGGACGAGCACCCAGGACAATTGATACTGCATTCAAGAAGGAGGCCACTGCTAGAGCCGATAGGGAGTTAGCTAGATGGTTTTATCAAGCAGGGATACCATTCAATGCCGCAAACAACACATAATATGAAGTTATGGTGGAGGCAATTGCTCAAGCAGGCAGAGGATATGTGCCACCCAAGTATCACTCGTTGAGGACCAGGTTGTTGGATGAGGAGTATAACTCTACAGGTGAGTTACAGCGGGAACACATTTCTGCATGGAAAAAGTACGGTTGCAGTTTGATGTCTGACGGTTGGTCTGATAGGCGAGGAAGAAGTCTCATCAACTTCCTCGTAAACTCACCTCATGGAACTTTCTTTCTCTATTCAGTTGATATCTCTGGCCATAGTCACACAAGTGACTTTCTATTTGGTCTTTTATCTGAGGCTATTGAGAAGATAGGTCCAAAATATGTGACACAGGTGGTTACAGACAACGCTTCAAATTTTGTATTGGCATCCAAACTTCTTAAGGAAAAATGGCCGCATTTGTTCTGGACACCTTGTGCAGCACATTGCATTGACCTAATGCTCGAGGACATTGCAAGCTTGCCACATTATGCTGGTGTGATTAAAAAGGCATGGATGCTGACGTTATTTGTCTATTCTCATACACTGTTGCACCACCATTTCTTACAGCTATCAGATGGGAAAGAGCTTTCTAGATGTTCCATTACAAGGTTTGCCACAGCATTTCTGACACTTCAGAGTATCCATGATTTGAGGAATCCCATTGCCCAGCTTTTTGTTTCTGATTTATGGAGGACAAGCAGTTGGTCAAGGTCTACAGCAGGTGAGAGGATTGTACGCATCGCATTGTCTCACAAGTTCTATGAGACAGTTGATTCGTACTTGAGGGCCACAATGCCACTTGTACAACTTCTCAGGTTAGTTGATTCAGATGAGAAGCCGTGTATGGGATACCTAGTGATGGCGCTTACACATGCAAGACGCAAGATCAAAGAAAACTTTGGGGAAAATGAGAGAGAGTATAAGCCAATTATCGAGATCTTGAACAATCGCTATTTGGGCCAGATGAACACAGATTTGCATGGTGCAGGTTTTTTCCTAAACCCTGATGGGTTTTTTAAAGCTACAGAAAGTGGCAACCTACAAGAGGAATGCGACAATGCAGAGGCTGCTTTCTTGGATTGCTTTTTGCAGATGGAAAGTGACCCTGCAGAGGTTGACAAGGTTATTTTAGAGATGGAGTCATACATTCTGTGTCGTGGTCTGTTTGGACAAGAGGCTGCTATTCACCATAGATCACAGAAGCGGGCATGTAAGTTACCGAACCAAATACGTAATTTAGAATTAGAGATTCTAATTTTTCCGTATTTCATTACGTGTCTGATTAAATTTACTTGTTATTTGTTAATCATGTATAGTGAATTGGTGGAAGATATATGGAGCCGGGACTCCCTCTTTAAAGAGGGTAGCCCTACGTATACTTAGTTTGTGTTGTACAGCCTCCAGTTGTGAAAGAAATTGGAGTACTTTTGAATTTGTAAGTACATGTTTACATGTCTATACAATATACATATGCTTCAATAATCAATATTTTAAATATTAACAAATATTTGCTAAGTCATCTTTTTTGTTAATGTTAGATTCACACAAAGAGGAGGAATCGGTTGGTGCAAAAGAGATTAGACAAATTGGTCTATATTCAATACAACCGCAGACTAGCTGAACGTAGGGAAAAACTCATGGATGAAACACAGATTTTGATCCAATTCAGATAGAAGAACTGAATTGGAGTAGTGAGTGGATGACTGGGATTCCGGATGAGGCCACCGTTCCTGATCATGATGGCCTAACTTGGAGACTCGTTGATGAGGCAATGGGGGTTGAAGAAGAGAGTAGACCCAAGAGAAAAGGAGCTGCAAGGTCATCTATTGCTGCTGAAAAAGGGGAAGATGCTGAAAAAGGGGAAGATGCTACAACCGAACAAGTTGCAACTTATTCCCGGCGTGTTAAGAGAAAGGTTGTACATGCTTCTACAAGCACACCAATACAGGCAAAGGCACAAAAAAAGGAGAAGGTCTTGGCAAAAGCAGAGAAAGGAAAGAGCAAAACTGTAGTTGATCATCAAGATGATGAGGAAGTTGAAGAAGATGATAATCAAACAGATGAGTCATATCATTATTATGAAGATGAAGACAAAGATGAATACGATGATATAGCTAACACTTAAGAAATGATCTTGAATTTGAAATGATCTTGAATTTCATTATTGATTATTGTTAGCTAAGGCTATCTTATTACATTAGTTATATACCTATAGACAATTAGACATGTGGTTATAAATTACTAATCTGATTTGTGCTTTCGTATTTTATTGATGTATCAAGTTCAACTTCTATTCTCCACCAATTTTGGACATCTTTTCAGTTCTATCTATATTTTCTGATTTATTACTGGCAATGCATAATACATTTATGGATATAGGGCTGTCCAGTTTGTACTCTGTTCTTGTGTAGTTTACAGTTTAATGTATTACTCAATTTAGGATTTATATATCTACAAGACAGCAGAATATATCTACAACACAGCAGATTTTTGCATCTGTTTAAAACGCCTAGGCGGGCGCCTAGGAGGGCTGGGCGGTACTATAGAAAAATGGAGCGCCTAGCCGCCTTAACAACCTAGGTTGTTGTGGAAGCTTCCTGCCTCCATCAAGACGGCTCCACAGCTCTTCGTTGATCCAGGGATGGAACTACCCCCAGGGTTAGGGTTTCGAACGAAAAGAAGCAAGAAGAAGATGAGGAAGAGAGAGGGAGACGTGGGATCTCTCTTGGATTCGGCCAAGGGTGCTACCCCTTATATAAGGGAGGGTAACGAAGCCCTAGGATGGCTTGCCCACGAAGAAACGAAGTCCTTTTCCAATAGGAATTTGATTCCTTCATTAAGAAGCAAGTTCCTCTCTCTCCTAATTATCTTTTTGATAATCTTTATTCCTGAGATATTAAAATTTAAAAAATCGCTTCTTTTATTCACTTAGTACTTGCCCTTTAATCATTTGTGACGAAATTATATTTTCTTTTAATAGAAAATATCACATCTTTAATAATACCACAAAAATCATTCATTATGCATCATATTATCCTCTTATTTTCTATTATTGGTATTTTCTCTTTCTTTTTCCCTATTGGGGCTCCTTAGACCCCAAAAAATTATAATATTTTGAAATTCCTTTTTAAGGATACTCATTGTCCTTCTAGTTGCATCTATATCCACTATTTCACATTATCTTGTTTATTTCTTATTAAAATATCTCTTTTTGAGGATTTCTTTTTATCTCTCTTTTTATTTTCCTCATTGGCATTCCTTTTAACATTAGGAATCCTTTGGATACGAAAATCCACCAAGGATAACTCAATTATACCTCTTTTCACTTATTTCCCACATTTTATCATTGTTTTCAATTTCTTTCTTAATAAAGAAATATTTAATTGATCTTTTCTTTTCTTATTGCACTCTCTATGCAACTTTGGACTCCTTGGAACCCAAGAGGCACGAAATCCCTTTTTGGTTTTGCCTTCTAGAGGTTTCCACATTTTTCTTTTCTCTATTTTCTTATTTACTCAATAATAGAGTTTCTTTTGTCCTTTCTTTGTTATTGGGCCCAATAGCCAATAAAGCTCACAAAATAATCATCAAGGCTATTGTAAACGAAATTCATTTATTCAAAACAAATTATATTATTATTTGTTCAAATATCTTTAATATGAGAAATTACATTTCTCACCAAATGAACCTAAAAATTGGGGTTGTAACACCATCTATCAGTCACCAGGTGACAAGTCAACCCTAGACACCTAGTCTAGAAAAGATATTGCACCAAAGGTCATGGTCGTGGAAGAGGTTTTGCTAGAGGATCTCGTATTGGTCGTAGTGCACCCTATCAATGTCCAGCATATATTCATTCTAGTAGGAAAGCGCATACCAAGAATATGTACTAGGAGCTGTAAAGATTTCCTACTAAGTCCACCAACATAGTGCCTATAGAGAGCTCCTAGGAGGAGGCAACTCCTTAGGGTATCCTTGTCATAAGAGAAGTACTCTCAAATGATGAATCTTCGAGCTTCTCAGTAGGCTACATCCTTTGTTGCTTCTCTTGCACAGAGTTCTAGTCCATCAGCTTGCATCTCTCAGACGTCCTCTTCCAAGTCATAATGGGTTCTTGATTCAGATGCAACAGATCTCATCATGAGAATACATGAGATGTTCACCACATGTACTCATAAGCCCAACCTGCTTGGTATTACCCTTGCAAAAGATGTTATTGCCTCTGTCAAGGGAACTGAGACAATTTCACCTACTCCACATATATATCTTTCATTCACTGTGTCCATTCCTCACTTTCCTTTTTATTTGTTACCTATCGGTAAAACTACTCATTCTCTCCATGCCTATGCCACTTTCTTACCAAATAGTGTTGTTATACAAATCTTGAAGACAAGGAGGATGATTGGCAAACAAAATGAGCTGGATAAACTCTACTATTTGCATTGGCCTTCCACTATGTGTCATTGTTGTTGACTTGAGAGTTATACATTGCCCATATTTTGATAATGACTTAACCATTCCATTCCTAAGTATCTAATATGTTTGTTCAAGATTGATTTCAGGCTTTAGGTACATGAAAAAGATCAAATTACACAAGCTCTAGCTTGTTCAAGTTCAAGTCAAAAGCAATGCAAGTGTGTGTTTTTGGAAAATACTCCAAATGACCTTGGATGATTTTTGTAATCACTTGTATTGATGATATGACTTGTAACTAAGATGAGAAAAAATCAGGGACACTTAATTCCAAGGTTTGATCACTCAAATGTCAATTTAGAAATTTTGTCACAGACTGTTTATCGGTCTAGTCGGAAACTCGACCAATCCAGTGATGGATTTTCTGAAGATGACTCATCGGTTGAGTTGCACACTCACAGAACTTGACCGACCGACTCACTGAGCAAATCTGATTTTAGCTCATCGGTCGAGTTTCCCAGAACAAACTCGACCGATAGTTTGAAAATTGACTTTGTCATTTAGTGGATCGGTCAAGTTACCTTTATTGAAACTCGACCGAATGTACTGTACGAAAAATGCAGAAAAAGTAATTATAGCCGTTGCTGAGTTGCTTTGAGCGAGAATAGATTTGTTGCAACTTGGAAAACGACTATATTTTGCCCTTAAGTGATCCAACAGTCAAGGAAACACCCCCAACTATAAATAGGACCCCTTGGAGTTCATTCTAAGTTTGCTCATTCATGCTATTCTAAGCCCTAGCTATAGTTGAGTGTGTTGCAACTCCTTGAGCACCTTTCTCTCTCTAGTTTACACTTCATTTTGTGATTATGAGTGAGATAGGCCAGTTCTAGGAGAGCTACTTCCTTGTGCTTGTAAAGCTCTCATTCCATTCCATCTTCCCTACCTCTTTCCTCCATGAAGCAAAGGTGAAGCAAGCTACTCCGAGTGAAGGTGGAGTTGTTGTTGTTCTTCTTCAAGGTTGAAGAAGAGGGGGAGATCTTCTCCAGGTGAAGGCAAAGGCAAAGGCTGAAGATCCAAGAAGAGTGGGTAATCCCTTGAAGGCTGAAGACTTGTGCAAGAATAGGTAAGACATTGGAAGACGGCGGAAGACTCTTGTAAAGTGGGTAAGTCCTTGGTAAGGTGGAAGACTCTTTGTGTTTGGATGGGTAAGTCCTTTGGTGGTCTTGTGTTGTAACTCTTATTGGTGAATATATAGAGAAAAACACTTGCAAAGTACTAGAGGTTGACCTCTCTAAGTAGTGGACTGACTCTCTCCTAATTTGGAGAGTGGAACCACTCTAAACGACCTTGTCAAGTGCTTGCTTTCATTTTCTCTCATCCTTGCTATGGTTGTTAGTTAGGACTTCAAATTGCACTTAAGTTATTGGTTTTGATTGATATAATGTGAAGGTCTAATATATCTTATGAGAATTTTTGAAGCTCTATTCACCCCCCTCTAGAGCCCTAGATCTTAGAGTCAAGGATCTTCTCCAACAATCTCCCACGAGACGAGAAGATGGGCGACAACCTATTTGATTCTCTCAACCTAGAGGGAGGATTCTCCATGCGTCCTTGGTCTTTGATGACACCAACTTCCTCTATTAGAAGAGGAGCATGCAATTCTACATTCAAGGCATGAACTTTGATATGTGGAAGGTGATGGTCACACCATACAAGGAGCCAACCGAAGTTGTTGCAACATGGAGTGAAGTTGCACTTAAAGAAGCCCAACTCAATGCTAAAGTCATAAGCATCCTATATGTTGCCCTTACCCCAACAGAGTTTAACCGGATCCCATCTTAGGACACCGTCTATGAGATTTAGGACAAATTGTGCATCACTTATGAGGGCACAAAGCAAGTCAAGGAGGCTAAGATCTACATGTTGAGCAGCTTTCTAGATAACTTCAAGATGGACAAGAAAGAAGGGATTGCGGAGATGTACTCAAGACTCAATGTCATCATCAATGGGTTGGCTGCTTTGGGCAACACCTTGGATAGAGATGTAATCAACTCCAAGATCTTGAGGACTCTACCAAAAAGATGGGAGTCAAAGGTGACCTCTATTGAAAAAGTGAGGAGCCTTGGTGACATCCCAACCGAAGAGCTCATTGGCAATCTCCAAGCCCATGAGCCAAGGCTTTACAAGCAAGAAGAAGAAGCCAAGCAAGAAGAGAAGGAAGCCAAGAAGATCAAAGAAAGTGCTTTCAAAGCACAAGTGGAGGCGGTCATCTTTCGACAACAACTTGCTTGTTGGACTTCTACTTCCTCCACTAGTGAAGATGATGGCCCAAGTGAGCATGAAGTCAACTACATCAAGGGAAAACACTTCAAGGGAAAGCAAACCTCCTCTTCTACTCCTAGATGCTACAAGTGTGGACAAAAGGGGTACTACAAGAGTGAATGTCCCAAGTCAAGAAAGTCACACCACAAGGGCAGCTCAAAGAAGGAAGAAGAGTACAAGAAGAAGAGCAAGTACAAGAGCAAGGACAAGAAGGGGAAGAGACACAAGAATGGAGCTCATGCGGCTTGGGAAGCTTCATCCTCAAGTAGCTCAAGCTCTGAAGAAGATGGAAAGCGCCACCTTGCACTCATGGCCTCTACTAGTGAAGAAATTGGTGAGGAAAAAAGTAGATGGATTGTTGATAGTGGTTGCACAAAACATATGACAGGTAATACAAGTCATTTCAACAATTTCACCAAAAAGAAAGGAGGTTCGGTCACCTTTGGGGATAAAAAGAAAGGTAAAGTCAAAGGTGAGGGTGATGTAGGTGAATCCTTATGTATCAAGAATGTTCTTTTTGTGGATGGTCTACATCACAATTTAATTAGTGTTAGTCAATTATGTAGCAATGGTTACCTTGTGTAATTAACTTCTTTTGAATGTTTGATTCTAGATTCTCTCACCTACCAAGTTATATATAAGGGAACTAGAAGTGGTAATCTTTATGTTATTGTTCTTGACTCTATTAAGCATGTTGTTGATAGATGCATGGTAGTCAACTCGAATGATATTTCTCTTTGGCATCGTCTGCTTGATCATGTAAATATGCATTAGTTGAAGAAGTTGAGCAAAAAGGACTTGGTCAAGGGACTTCCCAAATTGGATTTTGAAAAGGATGAGGAATGCCAACCTTGTACTCAAGGAAAGCAAACCAAGTCCTCCTTTAAATCCAAATGAGTCCTTAGTACCAAGAGAGCTCTTGAACTTCTTCAAATTGATCTATTTGGACCAATGACAACTCAATTGTTTTGTGACTCCAAGTATTGTCTTGTTATTGTCGAAGATTTTTCTAGATATACTTGAACCTTCTTTCTCGTTTCTAAGAGTGATACGCTTGATGTTTTCTCGAGCTTTTGTAAACGAGTTGAGAATGAAGCTTCTTGCCGCATCGTTTCCATCCGTAGTGATCATATGGGGGAGAATTTGAAAATGATCTTTTCGAACTTTTTTGTCAAGAATCTGGTTATGCACATAACTTTTCTTCACCTCGAACACCTCAACAAAATGGGGTTGTAGAGAGGAAGAATAGGTCTTTACAAGAGATGGCTAGGACCATGCTTCTAAGTACGATACTCCTAAAAAATTTTGGGCTGAAGCTGCCAGTACCTCATGTTTTGTGCAAAATCGGATTTTTACACATTCTTCTTTGAAGAAAACCCCCTATGAGCTATAGCATGGTAGATAGCCCTCTATCAAGTATTTTCATATTTTCGGATGTCCTTGTTTCGTTTTGAATACAAAAGATTCTCTCGACAAATTTGATCTGAAATCTTACAAGACTTTCTTTCTTGGCTATAGCACTACTAGCAAGGCTTATAGAGTATTTAATATTGATCTTCTTAAAGTAGAAGAATCCATAAATGTCAAGTTTATTGAGACTAACCCCTCTATTCTCAAAGATATTGTTCTAAATGATGATGTTGTAGGTGAAGTAATTCCTATTCTAAAAGAGCTCAACATCACCCAAAAGGGAAAGAGGTGGTCACTCAAGAAGAAAAAAAAGATGAAGAGAAGGATCCAACTCCCCGGTTTGCAAAGAATCATCCAAAAGAGATGATTTTAGGTGATCCATTTGAAAGAGTGAAGACGCGGGCTGCATTCAACAAAGAACAAGCCAACAGCGCCTTCATCTCACAACTCGAGCCAAAGAACGTCAAGGAAGATCTTGGGGATGATGAGTGGATCATAGTTATGCAAGAAGAGTTGGAGCAATTTGAAAAGAACAAAGTATGGACCATAGTGTCAAGACCAAGTGATAGAAAGATCATTAGCACCAAGTGGGTCTACCGCAACAAGTTTGATGAAAGCGGCAAAGTGGTAAGGAACAAAGCAAGGTTAGTGGCTCAAGGCTACAATCAACAGGAAGGTATATGCACTTGTAGCTAGACTTGAATCCATTCGTATGTTACTTGCCTTTGCCAATTATAAAAACCTTCTTATTTATCAAATGGATGTTAAAAGTGTGTTTTTGAATGGTAAAATTGAGAAGGAAGTGTATGTTGCACAACCGTCGGGCTTTGAACATGATAGTTACCTAACCATGTTTATTTGTTGCAAAAAACTCTCTATGGACTCAAACAAGCACCTAGAGCTTGATATGAGAAATTAAAGAACTTTTTATTAGATCATGGGTATACCATGGGCAAAGTGGATTCTACCTTATTTTTAAATACACTTCTAACAATTTTTTTATCATTCAAATATATGTTTATGATATCATTTTTTACGGAACTAACATTGATCTTTGTAAAGAATTTAGTGATCTTATGCAGAGTGAATTCGAGATGAGTACGATGGGTGAGCTCACGTTCTTCCTCCGCTTTCAAATCAAGCAAACTAAAGATGGAACTTCATCAACCAAGGCAAGTACACAAGTGAACTAATCAAGCGCTTTGGGATGGAGAACACCAAGTCGATGGACACACCAATGTCAAACACCGCCAAACTTGACAAAGATGAAGAAGGTGAGAAGGTAGATGAGAAGTTCTACAGAGGTATGATCGGAAGTTTACTTAACTGCCTCTAGACCTGATATAATGTTTAGTGTTGGCTTGTGTGCTCGCTTTCAATCAAACACTAAGAAATTACATCTTATAGTTGTTAAGGATTTTAAGATAGTCAAAACCCAAAATTTTAGACTATGGTATCCCAAGTCAAGGAACTTTACTCTTACTGCATATAGTGATGCGGATTATGTAGGGTGCTTGATTGATAGAAAGTGCACAAGTGGCAGTTGTTTTCTCCTAGGACCATGCTTGGTGTCTTGGTTCGCCAAGAAATAGAGCACAATGACATTATCAACCACCGAAGCTGAGTACATTACAGCCAAGAGTTGTTGTGCCCAGGTCCTACGGATGAAGCAAATACTCCAAGACTTTAACATTCATTTTGATGCTTCTCCTATCTATTGTGATAATACTAGTGTAATTAACTTGTCATATAATTCTATCTTGCATAGTAGAGCTAAACATATTCGACATCATTTTCTCTGTGATCACATTGCCAAGAAGGATATCTATATCACGCATGTGGACACGGAAAATCAGTTGGCGGACATTTTCACTAAACCTCTAGCTAGAGAGCAATTTAACTCTATTCGATCTAAACCGCTCATAACTGCTTTGAATGAATCTGATATGCCTTCTAGCTAGTTGTCATCTATCATATATGTTTTGTCTATGTTCTGATCACCATTGCTTGCTAATATGCAAAAAATCAGCTTTCATATTCATTCTGCCTTGTTTTTCTCTTTTTTGGGTATTTTTTGCAAATGTTTGTTTTATCGCAAAATAGTACCCAATGATGAGTGATGTGTCTAAGTATGTTCAAAATACATAATGGACTTGAAAAATAAATTTAATTAGCACTCTAATGGTTCTATATGGAGGTCAGGTTGACTGCCAACTCGACCGATCATAGGCCGAGAGCTTTTTTAAAGAGCCTATCGGTCGAGTTTCCGACTCATAGAACCGAAGAATGAAGTTTCGCCGGTACCGGCGGTATTTCGACCGAATACCGATACCGACGCGTACAGATACTGAAACATGTGTGCATACCGATAGGATCGCAAATACCAATAATACCGACATGTATACCGCCAATACCGCCATGTTTCGATGATTTCGGTGCAAAATGCACTACTAACTTCACTGTACCGACCGAAACCGGCGGTATGCCGATGGGTATACCGTTTTTTGCAAGAATGAATGTAGTTACTTATTGGGAGGAGAAAAGGTGTATTTGGATGATTTTTAGCGATTGGAGCTAATACCAACCCAAATTAAGGTAATTATAACTAATCTCTTTCATTTCTACCATTAGCAACCTATCCATCTCTTTTTCCTACTTTTTTCTTCCACTTTCACCTAAAAAGGTGTTTTTTACCGCCAAAGCCTAGTATTACTCCAATTTTTATATGTTTACACGAACTATACATACATCTATAAGTATATTATATAGATCTACAATATTATCACTAGATCTACCTACTTACAACACTATTAATTACTATTAACATACAATCTATCTAAGCATATTACAATTAGTATTGATATAATTAGTTACTTTTTTATGTTTAGTGGAAGATGTTTTACTAAAGAGTAATGTGAATGTAATACAAAGGAGTATTATACACTTATACAGTATCGCACATGAATGAGCAACATGGAACTTCATACAATTTGCCAATAATGATGTGTATGAGGAGCATGTGACTACATACAACCACCTTTATAGGATGTGCATGTCATGCCGCAATATCTCAGTAATATCAACTCATTACTGTGTGGAGAACCAGCGCGCCACTCAACATATAGCTGATATGAGTTGTAAGTAGATATGTTATTCATATGTGTAAATTGTATATTATTGAATAATTGTGTGTATTAAAGTGTGGTTTGTGCTAGTAAAATTTCTTATCTTAATTCCTACATTTAGTCATCGAAATCCTTCATTGAAATCCCAACAAAACAGGACAGATTCCTTACATCCCCCTTGATGGACCCCCCCTCCCCCACACCCAATATAGAATTTTATTGCATAAAACGATGCATTTAGGTGTAGAGATTACACCTGTAAAATTTCATAAATTAATTTGTTCATTTTGGCGTCGAAACGGCCAGGATTGCATCTGTCAGTATTTCCGTCGGTATACCGGTAAATACCTATTTCCAAGTTGTCGAAACGGCGTCGGTATCGGTCACCTTGTTGATAGAACTCGACCAATGGCCGAGTTGGCGTAAATTTAAGATAGATTCGGCCGACTATTCTCCCTCTCAACTAGAGAAAACTTGACCGATCCGACCTCCAGCTCCCCTTAGCTCTCAACCCTAACCCCGACCTTCCTCTCCCTAGCCCTAGTTCGACCTAGATCGACCTCCCTTGACCTTCCTCTCGCTAACCTAGGTCTGTGGACGAGTTTTGGTGGTGATTCCTTAGCTTTTGCTCTCTCCTTCCTCTCCTTTTTCGTCTCCATGGCATCCAATAGGAGGAAGAGGGCCGCCCCTGCTAATGCACCTTCATCTTCGTCCAACTCCCGCTTGATTTCGTTTGATGACACCTTCGTCTCAAATGAGGCTCTAAATAGGTATAAGGAGCTCCTTCCTAGGAACTCATTCCCTTTTCGTACCCTATTTAGCCTAGACCAAGAAGACAAGAGGTCATAGATCAAGTAGCGGAGTTGCTTTATGATCACCATCTCTCAGCCCTGGGTGTTGAACGCGCTTGCTAAAACAATTCCATCACAAGCACCAAAGCGGTTCACGAATTATACGCAAATTTGCGTTGGAATTACGACACCCTTGTATCCCCGCCTAATACTCAAGTAGTCCTCACATCTATGATAGTTGGGAAGAAATTCCAAGTCTCTGAGGATACCCTAAACATCTTTTCAGATATTGAAGTGACTGACACCTGGCGTAAGAACTATCCAAAGTACTTCGACTAAGTTGAGCCTGAGGCTTTCTACAAGCAATATGAACTTACTCTCCCTGATATTCATAAGTTCTTGAAGAAGCCTCAATTCCCGTATAGGAAGAAGTGCACCCTTCCCTCCTCTGCCTTGGACCTCAAGAGACGCATCCTTGCCCTAGTCGTTAACTACAATATTCACCCAAAGAAGAATCAGACTGAGATTGCAGAAAATACTGCGGTAATCATGTATTATCTCTTGAAAAACATCGGAGTCAAGTGGGCGAGATATATTCTCCATCATATGACCTATTTTGACTCAGGCAAGAACACCTGTGGCACCCACCCACCCTACCCAGCCTTGATTTGTGGTTTATTCCAGCTTGCCACTGGCAAATCTCTTTTCCATTACCTTCACTACAAACCTGCCCGAAAACGAGCTTGCATCAGTGAGACTACTCTTCAGAAGTCAGTGCTCATCCTATCCTCTACCACCCCTGGTGCCTCTACCTCTACTTTACCCAAGCATCTCCACCACCTCAGCCTTCCCGACCTTCCCGTACCTCGTTTGATGTATATAATGAAACCCTTATGGGCTACATGATGCATCAACAGGCATACAACCTTCAGGTTCAGGAGCACCTACATCATGACCTATGTTCCATCATGTCCAACATGAACATGTCATGTGCACACCCCTACCCTGCCTACCAGTCCTACCCAGGAGGTGACTATGCATCCGATGTATATGATCACTTTTACTCTACCCCTCCACCTGCAACTTCCGCTGCTACACCCTCTGCTGCTAGTGGATCTACCCCTGGTGTGTTGCCTCTGACAGCTGGCCCCTTGGCCACTCTGCTTGCTAGTCTTGGTAGTTCTGCTCCTTCCTTCCCACAGGCCAATGAGCTCCATGCTCTTGGTATGTCTTAGGATGAGCAAAATACACGTTGGCCCGGTCGAGGTTTTGGTTCTCTTGCTGATGAGGAGATGCCAAACCAGGCTGATGAGGAGATGCCAGATCAGGCTGATGAGGAGGTTGTTGCTGACGAGGAGGCTGATGATGATGATGATGGTGAGGCTTCTGATGATGGCTCTGACGATTTTACCGGTGCCTCCAGTGATGAAGGCGATGTTGTTCTCTCTGTTGCACCTTCAGACGGAGATGATGACTACGAGCCTGATGCTTCTAATGTTGTTGATGATGATGATGTGGACATAGATAGCTTAGATGTTTAGTTGTTCTAGTTTTTAGACTAGTTGTTGATCATATATATCTTTCTAGGGTATTTTGTATTAAAAACATCTAGGCACATGTTCTCAGTTGTACTATTTTATCATCTAGCTTTCATCATTTTGGCTTGTAGTTGTTTTCTGAGAACTTGTTTTCTGGGTTGTAACCTTAATCCTTTGTACACTTACTCTTTGATTTATTATATCTCATGAGTTGGTGTCATGTTTTACCATATTTTGATTATGACTTAGATTGTTTTTCTCTCGTCTTTGTTTGGTATATGCTTTGAGATTGCATGATGTGGATGTATGTTTGGTTGTGCTTGGAGAAGACATGTTTCTGTGCTCTTTTACCCCCCTTCCTTTTTTATAATGTCAAAAGGGGGAGAGAAGTTCAATGTTTTGAAGCTCAACCATATTGATTTTATTACATATGTGATCTTTTTTCTTGTTCATTATATACTTTATCATGTGACTTGCTAAAGGACCATATAGTATGTCATGTTGCTTTGTGTAGATAGACTAACTATGCAGGTTAGAGTAAGCATAGATTGAGAGGAAGCTATTCACATTGTTCAAATCTTGAATCCTCTTGCAAATCACAAGGCAAAGGTATAACTTCAATATCCTTTTCAATATGATTGAGGAATGGCATGTCATTGTCAAAAAGGGGGAGAATGTTGACTTGAGAGTTATACATTGCCCATATTTTGATAATCACTTAACCATTCCATTCCTATGTATCTAATATGTTTGTTCAAGATTGATTTCAGACTTTAGGTACATGAAAAGGATCAAATTACACAAGCCCTAGCTTGTTCAAGTTCAAGTCAAAAGCAATGCAAGTGTGCGTTTTTGAAAAACACTCCAAAATGACCTTAGATGATTTTTGTAATCACTTGTATTGATGATATGACTTGTAACTAAGATCAGAAAAAATCAGGGACACTCAATTCTAAGGTTTAATCACTCAAATGTCAATTTAGAAAATTTGTCACAGGTTGTTTATCGGTCGAGTTGGAAATTCTTCCAACTCGACCGATCCAGTAATTGATTTTATAAAGATGACCCATCGGTCGAGTTGCACACTCACAGAACTCGACCAACCGACTCACTGAGCAAAACTGATTTTAGCTCATCGGTCGAGTTTCCCAGAACAAACTCGACCAATAGTTTGAAAATTGGTTTTGTCATTTAGTGGATCAGTCGACTTACCTTTATTGAAATTCGACCGAATGTACTGTATGGAAAACGCAGAAAAAGTAATAATGATCGTTGGTGAGTTGTTTTGAGTAGATCCGTTGCAACTTGGAAAACGGCTATATTTCGCCCTTAAGTAAACCCACACTCAAGAGAACACCCCCATCTATAAATAGGACCCCTTGGGGTTCATTCCAAGTTTGCTTATTCATGCTATTCTAAGCCCTTGCTATAGTTGAGTGTGTTGCAACTCCTTGAGCCCCTTTCTCTCTCTAGTTTACACTTCATTTCATGATTATAAGTGAGATAAGCCAGTTGTAAGAGAGAGATAAGCCAGTTGTAAGAGAGCTACTTCCTTGTGCTTGTAAAGCTCTCATTCCATTCCATCTTCCCTACCCCTTTCCTCTATGAAGCAAAGGTGAAGCAAGCTACTCCGAGTGAAGGTGGAGATGTTGTTCTTCTTCAAGGCTGAAGAAGAGGTGAAGATCTTCTCCAGGTGAAGGAGAAGGCAAAGGCTGAAGATCCAAGAAGAGTGAGTAATCCCTTGAATGCTGAAGAGTTGTGCAACAGTAGGTAAGACCTTGGAAGAAGGCGGAAGACTCTTGCAAAGTGGGTAAGTTCTTGGTAAGGTGGAAGACTCTTTGTGTTTGGATGGGTAAGTCCTTTAGTGGTCTTGTATTGTAACTCTTATTGGTGAATATATAGAGAAAAGCACTTGCAAAGTCCTAGAGGTTGACCTCTCTAGATAGTGGATTGACTCTCTCCTAGTTTGGAGAGTGGAACCACTCTAAACGACCTTGTCAAGTGCTTGCTTTCATTTTCTCTCATCCTTGCTATGGTTGTTAGTTAGGACTTCAAATTGCACTTAAGCTATTGGTTTTTATTGATATAATTTGAAGGTCTAATCTATCTTGTGAGAATTTTTGAAGCTCTATTCACCCCCCTCTAGAGCCCTAGATCCAATAATTGTGTCTCCCTTAGTGCATAGTCGTCTCGGTCATATATCTTTAGAGAAGGTCAAAGTTTTGGTACCAGGATTGTCCTATATGGACAAATTACAATTTAAGTTGTGTCAGTTTGGTAAGCATACTAGGTCTGTCTTTAGGTCAAAACAGTCAAGAAACAGAGTATGTTTTTGAGTTATATTCATTCTTATACAAGGGGTCTGACTGGAGTAACATCTAAACTTGCTTTAGACATTTTGTTATATTTTTTCAATTATTATTTTCATGCTACATGGCTCCATTTGATATAGGGACGATTTGTTGTGCAGAAGTGGAAATCAACTTAAAGAGAAATTTTGTGTTTTTTCTTCTGACAATGCCAAAATAAATCAAATCATAGTATAGTATATGGATTTCCTTAGAATAGTATATGGATTTCCTTAGTTTATTTACTCCAAGTCGTTGGTTTTATCCGGTATAAATGTCAGAATAATAAAGGATCATCCGTCGTCTTGACAAACATGAATGAATATCCTTTTTTTGTTACAAAAATTTGTTAATCCTCAAGCCTAAAAAGGAATATTTTTTAAGATTATTTTTATTTTGATTAGATATGAATCGGTTGTACCTTACCGCAATAATATGAATGACTCGCTATTCATTAGGTTTCTGGTCAATAATAAGATTATGTCGAAAAGATGGCCGAGTGGTTGAAGGTGTAGCACTGGAACTGCTATGTAATATTTGCATCATGAGTTCACCCATTGCACTTCCACCCATGGCATATCCACCAATCATCTTGCCCATACACTCCACAACAAAATAGCATAGTTGAGAGGAAATTTTGTCATATGGTTGAACCGCTAGCACCCTTCTCTCCATATACATGTTCCCTGGAAAATCAGGGTAGATGCAATACTCATTGTCATCTACCTCATCAATTGTATGATATTCTTTGTTCTCAAGAACGTATACAATATACATGTTTAGATGCTTCACCCTACAAAACAATTGTACAATGTTCCACCCCAGGTGTTGGATGTGTTCGTTTTGTCCACTATTGGATAATTTGAGTCCAACGTCTATAGGTGTATTTTTTTCTCAAGTTATTCTCGGGTCCACAGTCCTACCTTATGTTGCTTCTTTGGATCTGCAGATGTCACCTTCTATAATGACACGTCCTATTTTGAGGACTATCCTTCAGTGATACCCATAGCTACGGAGGAGCTCCTACCCCTTCATGTCATTTTCAAATCTCATGCCCTTAAATCATCTGGTTGTGATGTTCTAAGGTGAAGCCCTGCCAAGCTCCACTAGGCCATCAATCACTCGGGTTTACACTCCTTGTACAGGTAAAAGTGGACACTCAGTTCCAATGCAAGTGGTTCACTGGTTCCTGCTAGTTTATCTTCTCCAGATGCTTCCTTGTCAAAAATTTAGGTAGAGTTAGTCCCCTATCCACCTTCTCAGCAAAACCTCCCTAATGCTTTGAGTAAAGGTGTTGGATCTTGCACACTCAAGAATATTTAGTATCCCATTTCAATTTTTTTTACATAGAGGCATCGCTCACCTTCTATATCATTTATTTCTTTGATATCCTCTCTTTATACCTTTGTTTGTTTTAGCTACACTTGATCACCCAGGATGGCGCCATGCGGTCATCTCTTGCCCTATACAAAACTTGGTCCCTTATTTCATGTCCATGAGGCAAATCTATAGTTGGATGTCTTTAGTTTACATTGTCAAAGTGGGTGTAGATAGATCTGTTGATCGGCTCAAGGCACGCTTGGTAGCCAAGGGTTACTCTTAGGTTTATGGTGAGGACTACTCAGATACCTTCTCTCCTATGGCAAAGATGGCATCCGTACGCATCCTCATGTCGCTGGCTATTCTTCATTCTTGGCCTCTATAGCAACTTGGTATTAAGAACGAATTACTGTCTATCTAAATGAGGAAATTTATATGGAGCAACCACCAGGCTTTGTTGCACAGGGGGTCAGATCTAATATGTCGTCTTCACAAGTCCCTCTCTGGATCAAAATAGTAGATTTATTCCCGGTTTGGCAAATTCAACAATTGAAAGTATGGGTCATTCAATGATAGAGCTTGGCCAGCATATTTCTGGTGGCATATGTCGATAATATTGCTAATCAGTTCATGGATAAGCCACACATAGTTAGCATGGGGGTTGTGCTATGTATCCTGAGATATCTCGAGAATTCCCCTGGTAAGGGTCTTTTATATCAGAATCATGGGCATTTGCAGGTGTAGGGTTTTTGAGATTATTAGTATATACACTTTACTGCTTTTCTTTACTTAGTGTATTTTCTTATTTCTCTTTATTCTCTTCTTCTCTTTATCCCATATTGCTCATCTCTAAATATTGTACACTCTCTTGTCGTATAAAAGAGAGACCATTGTATTCTTTTTAGATCATCCAATAATAAGCAATCTCGTTGCCAACTTCTAGATGGTATCAGAGTGGGTTGATCCACCTTAAACCTAATCCCTCTCTCACCCCAACCCTAGCCGCCATCTTCTCCACCAACCCTAGCCGCCGCCACACCCACCTCTTTTTTTTCCGCCGCTACGGTACCGCCGCCCTCCCATCCAATCTCTCCACCAACCTCCTTCTTCCCTTCTCCCATCCTTGTGGCCTAATCCACCACAGGCCCCTCCGCCTAGCTTTGTTTCTCTTTCCGAAATCTCCGGACAGCCTCGGTAACTTTCCAGTTCTGGCACGTTGACGGAGTAACGGGCCTCATCCTCTCTGTTTGCATGCGCCTCATGGTGGAGTGACTGATCCTCCATGTTGGCGTAGGTTTTTCTTTTCATCTGCTGCCCCTACGTGGGTTTTTCTAAGATCCATGCGTGGATCTTCTACCTTCTACTACTAGTCCATGTGTTGGACTTCTGCCTCTGACTGCTGACTACTACTCTCTCTGCGCCTGTGCTTCTTCCCCTGACTGCACCTTCCGATGGCGACTCCGGATCTTCCGCGTACTCTGTGTGTTACTACTGTAAAGTTGGATGGCTCCAACTATCACCTTGGGCAGCTTCCTTTGAACTCTATGTTAAAGCACAAGGGCGCTATTCTCATCTATCGACCAAGGGACCGGACGCTCCCACTGCTGATGATGATAACAAGACCAAGCAGGCCTATGATCTCTGGTCCAAGGAGGACTATGGTGTTATGACCTGGATGGTCAACAGCGCTGAACCGAAGATCAGCCAGTCTCTCATTCGTTTGAAGACTGCAAAGGATATGTGGGACCAGCTCTCCCACGTATACTCTCACCAGCAAAATCCAAAGAAGGTGTTTGAGATCTTCAAGCAGCTGGCCAAGCAAGAGTTTTCTACTATTGATTCTATCGAAGACTATTACAACAATTGTTGTGCTCTCTGGGATGAATTTTAAGTGTACCGTCTGCTTTCTGCCGACATCACTGAAATCCAGCGTCAACGGAACGAACTTCAGCTTGTCCAGTTCCTCGTTGGTCTACCCTCCTCCTTCGCCGGAGTTGTTGATCAGATTCTCTCGAGTGATCCTCTGCCTACACTGCGAGATGTTCCGAAACGTGTTCAACGTCTACCTTCTGTATCTCAGTCTTTGCCTGACACTTCTGACGGAGCAGCCCTTGCTTTTCGCACAGGTGACTCCTCTCGTGGCCGCGGTCAAGGACAGGGTCGTGGTCGCGGGCGCTCCTCTGCATCTGGATGTGGCTCTGGTACTGAGACTACTGAACCACGCTTCTGTACTTTCTGCAAGCGCACGAATCACAATGAAGATCGTTGTTGGATCAAGCATGAAAAGCCAGCCTGGGCAAACCAAGTCACTACAGATCAACCTGAGACTACCACTACCTCTGCTGCTCCTTCTACTGATTGGATCCGATCGGAGTTTGAGAAACTTCTTCAGGCTCGTCTTGCTTCTTTTGCTGAAGCCTCTACTGACGGGAGCGTTGCACTTCTGACCCAGTCTGGTAAAAATTCATGGGTGATTGATTCGGGTGCGAAATCCCATATCTCGGGAAATCCTGCGTTATTTTCTAACTTACATAATACTTATGTTATACTTCCTGTTACACTGGTTGATGGGTCTAAGACACATGTTACTGGCATTGGTGATATCTGCACTCCTGGTTGCCTGCCTCTGCGGTCTACTCTTTATGTTCCGAAATTTCCTATAAATCTGTTATCTGTCAATAGAACTGTAAAAAGTCTTCCTTGCTCTATTACCTTTGACCCGGATGGTGTTGTGTTTCAAGATCTGCGCACGAGGACAACGATTGGTTCAGGCCATGAGGGACCAGATGGGCTATATTAGTTGGACGTTCCAAAGACTGCAGCATATATGACATCCTCTGTGACAGGCATCCAGCGACACTACCGTCTGGGACATCCTTCTGCAGCGAAATTGAAACATTTACTTCCTGATGTTTTAGATTCTGTTTTTCATTATGAGACTTGTCAATTGGGCAAACAGACGCGAGCATCTTTTTCTAAGAAATCATGTATTAGTTCAAAGCAGCCATTTGATATTATTCATGTTGATGTTTGGGGTCCTTGTTCTGTGTCCAGTATTTCTGGATTTCGCTGCTTTTTGAGTTTTATTGATGATTTTTCTATAACTACCTGGATTTTCTTGCTCAAGGACAGATCTACTATACTTGATACCATTATTACTTATTTTGCTGAGATCCGTACCCAGTTTGCCAAACCTATCAAAAAATTTCGCACTGATAATGCCCTGAATTCGTGCAAGCCTCGGTCAGCAACTTTTGTCGCAAACAGGGTACCATACACCAAACTTCTTGTGCCTACACTCCACAGCAAAATGGAGTCGCCGAACGCAAAAATCGACACCTCCTTGAAGTTGATCACACTTTACTGTTTCATTACCATGTCCCACAATATTTTTGGCCTGAAGCTGTTTCCACTGCATGTTACCTAATTAACCGCATGTCGTCCTCTGTGCTTGGGAATCAAGTCCCTTATCAAATCTTGTACCCGGATGCGCCCCTCTTTTCTGTTCCTCCTCGTATCTTTGGGAGCACCTGTTTTGTCAAAAATCTTCGTCCTGGTCTCACCAAACTTGATCCTAGAGCAATAAAGTGCCTTTTTAGGGTACTCTCGCACTCAGAAAGGGTATCACTGTTATGATCCCGTGTCAAAGAAATGGTTTGTATCTGCTGATGTTGTTTTCTTTGAGCACATGCCTTTCTACCCCCTGTCGGGTCTGCCCTTACATAGGATTTATTAATGGAGACACCTCTACCTATGATTGATGATACTGATGATACTGCTCCTCCTGCTGAAAGTCCTCTGAAAGTTTATCAACGAAGACAGAAGACAGCAACTCCCTATATGGCCCCTCTAGAGTCCTTGTCCTCCATGCCAGATCAAACACCACCACTGGTATACTCTGACTTAGATGTTACTATCAGTTTGAGGAAATGAACTAGAGCTTGTACTAAATATCCTATTGGCAATATATGTACTTCTGATCATTTGGGAACTAATTTTGCAAATTTTACTGCTGCTCTTTCTGCTGTCTCTGTTCCTAAAAATGCTTCTCAGGCTCTTAAACATCCAGCTTGGCGTCAGGCCATGGAAGCTGAAATGCAAGCTCTTACTGATCGCAATACTTGGCAGTTAGTCGATCCTCCTACTGATTGTTCTCCAGTTGGTTGTCGTTGGGTGTTTACTGTTAAATATCAACCGGATGGCACAGTTGAGCGCCTCAAGGCTAGACTTGTTGCCAAGGACTACACGCAGACTTATGGGGTCGACTACTTAGAGACTTTTTCACCGGTGGCTCGGTTGAATTCCGTACGCATTCTTGTTTTTGTTGCTATTAATTCTGATTGGCCCTTGTACCAGCTGGATGTAAAAAATGTGTTTCTATATGGGGATTTACATGAGGAGGTCTGTATGCAACAACCTCCAGGATTTGTGCTTCAGGGGGAGTCCTCCAAAGACTGCAGGTTGCGGAAAGCTATCTATGGTTTAAAACAGAGTCCCCGTGCTTGGTTTGATAAACTAAGTACCATTCTTCAGAAGTTTCTTTTTCGACGCTCCCAGTCCGATCATTCTGTCTTCATTAAAAACACTACTGCTGGCCTTGTTATTATGATTGTATATGTTGATGACATTATTCTCTCAGGGAGTGATCTTGACGGTATTCAGGCTACTAAGTGTTATCTAGAGAAACACTTTGTCACCAAAGACCTTGGGACTTTGCGTTACTTTCTTGGGATTGAAGTCTCTAGATCTGCTTCTGGTTTATGCTTGCCTCAACGTAAATATGTTCTGGATCTTCTTTCTGACACAGGACTTCTTGGTGCTAAACCTGCTAGTACTCCTCTGGATCCAAATACTAACTGGGACGATGAGAACTCTCCTGCCTATCCTGATCATCATCAGCATCGCCGCATGGTTGGCAGGCTCATTTATCTTACTGTTACTCGAGCTGATATTACTTCTGTTATTGGGCTTGTTAGTAGATATATGGATAAACCTCGTCAATGTCACTGGGATGTCGTTTGCCACATTCTCAAATATCTGCAGAGTGCTCCTGGGAAAGGTTTGCTATATAAAAAACATGGTCACTGTAAGCTTGTTGGATATTTTGACTCTGACTATGCCGGGAGTAAGATCGATCGACGCTCCACCTCTGGCTACTGTACCTTTGTAGGAGGAAATCTTGTTACTTGGCGAAGCAAGAAACAGACGATAGTTGCTCGCTCAAGTGTTGAAGCAGAATATCGCGCCATGGCGCATACTACTTGTGAGATGTTCTGGATTCGGAGCCTACTGAAGGATTTTGGCATTTTTGACTCTTCTCCTATTCCAATGTACTGTGACAACAAAGCTACCACTTTTATTGCCAGCAATCCTACTTTTCATGAGCGAACAAAACATGTTGAGGTTGATTGTCATTTTGTTCGCGAAGCTGTTTTATCTGGCCAGATATCTACTCCCTACATACATACTTCTGATCAGGTGGCTGACATCTTCACCAAGATTCTTCCGAAGACGAGATTCACTACTATGACATCCAAGTTGGGCATGATTGACATCTACGCTCCAGCTTGAGGGGGAGTATTAGTATATACACTTTACTGCTTTTCCTTACTTAGTGTATTTGCTTATTTCTCTTTATTCTCTTCTTCTCTTTATCCCATATTGCTCATCTCTAAATATTGTACACTCTCTTGTCTTATAAAAGAGAGACCATTGTATTCTTTTTAGATCATCCAATAATAAGCAATCTCGTTGCCAACTTCTAGAGAGATGTTAAATGGGATGGATCCAGCATTGACAAGAGATCTATTTCCGGCTACTATGTGCTTTTGATTCGAATTTAGCGTCCTAGAAAAGCAAGAAGTAATAGTAGTTGTGAGATCTAGTGCAGAGTCGAAGTATAGAGCTATGGCCCTAGCAACATGTGAGTTGTCATTGATCCGCCACTTGTTAGAGGAGCTTAACATCGTGAAGATTAACTCATATAGACTAAAAGTGTGAGTCTGTGACAATCAAGTTGTTGTATACATTGCCCATGATGTTGTCTTTCATGAAAGAACGAAACATATTGAAGTTGACTGTCACATGCTGAGAGAAAAGATTCATGAGAAGTTGATACATTGCCCAGGCGGGTCAAGCGACCCTTGGGTCCTCTAAAGCTAGGCGCCCAGTACAAAAATGTGTACCCAGGCGGGCTAGGCGGCCGCCCAGGCGTCGGCCCACTTAATCAGGCCCATGAAGAAATTTGATAATTGATTCCTATTAATATATATAATTTGTAAATATGATTTCTATTAGTATAATATCATATTAAATCCTACTCTAAAACCTAAATATGAATCATAATGAATCCTAAACATCCATATAATAATCCCTAATCTAATTCACCCTTAACAACTCTTCAACTACTGCTGTTGCGTCACGCACTTACTTTCTACCGCGTGTGACTACCCGCCTTTCGTCCGTCGGGCTCTTTGGTGCGAGGCAGCAACTGTGCACTTCTCATCTCCCTCCCCCTCCTCTCCATCCCCTCTTCCTCCTTCCTCTTCTCATTTCCCTGTTTCCTCCCCTCCCTGTTTCTTTGGCGCGAGGGAGCAAAATCAACTGTCGCATGGCTTTTTGGCGCAAGCGGAGAAACAGAGCTAGAGTAATGGTCCAGCAGCAGCCATCAACCAGTGGCAAAGGTAATCTTCTCCCTCCCCCTCCTCTTCCTCCGCTCTTCCTTCTTCCTCTTCTCGTCTTCCTTACTTCCTCTTTCCTCACCATCAACCAGCAGCAATCGCAAAGCCATCAACCAGCGGCAAAGGCAGTCTCACGGCAGAGTTGGCAGGTGAATTTCCTTCTCTTGTTTTTTACAGCAGCCTTCCTCTTCTCATCTTCCTAACCTCTAGCCTCCTGTTTCCTCTGCTTCTTCTTTTTGCACCAGCCATCATCGTCACTTGGCCAGCCAGCAGCAATCGGCTCAACCAGAACCCAAGCAATATCAGCGTCAATCAACCAGCGGCTCGTTACTAGCCTTTCTTTTCGTCCTCAGGTACTTAAGTCTCTTCTTCCCCTCCTCCTTCCTCTTCGTCCTTGTTGTTTAGCATGCAACAGCCATGCACAAAATCGGCTTATTCTGCCAACATAGACACAAATTGATTTCAGCAGTACACACTACACAATGTAAATTGATTTCAGCAGTACACCATACACAATGTAAATTGATTTCAATTACTTAATAGTTAATACAAGTTTAGTGATTTGATTTCAATTACTTAATACAAGTTTAGTGATTTGGTTTCAACTATTTAATACAAGTTTAGTGATTTGAATGTATTCATCTACTGATTTGAATGTATTCATCTACTGCTTTTGAATTAATTTATCAACTGCTTGAATTCAGGGATATTGATTTATTCATCACATGGTTTGTATTTAGTGAACTGATTCAAATTTAGGGATTCTTAATTTATTCATCTACTGATTTCGAATTTATTTATGTATTGATTTGAATTTATTTGTCTACTTATTCGAATTTAGGGATTGAAAATTAGTCATCTACTTATTTGAAATTAGGGATTTGTATTTGATATTTATTCATCTACGGATTTTGAAATTATTTATTCATCTACTGATTTATTTTTATTTCTACCGATTTGGATTTATTTATTTACTGATTTGTATTTATTTATCCAATGTTTTGTATTTATTTATCTACTGACTATTGGTTTGTATTTGTTTATCTATTGATTTGTACTTATTTATCTACAATTTGTATTTATTTATCTACTGATTTGTATTTATTTACTTACTGATTTGTATTTATTTATCTACTGTTTTGTATTTATGTATTTATACTGAGTACTGATTTGTATTTATTTATCTACTGATTTGAATTTAGGGATTTGTATTTATTTATCTACTGATTGAACTTCTTTTATTGGTCCTCTGCCTGGTTTTTGTATGTTTGTTTTAGGATTTCTAACAAGCTGGTGACACGAAGGTGGGGGGAGGGGAGTAGCATTCCAACTAGGAACAGCAATGTAGGCCCCTATCACTACATTGTTTTGGTTAAGGATCCAAAACAGAAGGCAAAGTTCAATGCTCCTGGGCAGCAGTAATTCTTCTTGGCTTGATCTGAGTGATAAGAACAGGGTGCAATGTGGCTTGTGTAGCCATATGTGCAATGGAGGGATCAAGAGGGTGAAGGATCATCTTACAGGAAAGAGTTTAAATGTAGTCAAGTGCAACAACACTAAAACGACTATCAGAAAAGAGATATTGGACTACATCGAAATGGCTAAGAAGAAGTCTCAACCCTTAGATGCCAACATCCACTTGTTTCCTCATGGGGACCGTGATGGTGAACAGGAGGATGTTGGCATTGCTTCGCAAAAGGCAGGTGCTTCTACACCCAACACCAGTGTTAGGCCTCCAATGTTTAGTAAGATGGCAAGGGTTATTGATCGAGGCCCCATGGATGCACACATGTTATCTCTTCCTCGTGAGGTGATTGCTCTAAGGAAGGCAGGAAGAAGCACAAGCTAGAGCCAATGAGGAGATGGTATTGTGGTTCTACCAGTTTTCCTTTCGATGCTGCCAACTACAATCAATATGAGACTGCATTTGAGGTTGTTGTTCAAGTTGGGAGAGGTTTCAAACCTCCTAAGTACCAAGCGCTAAGGAAACATTTGTTAGATGTCCAATATGAGAAGACCGACAACTTGTAGGATGGATATTTAGAGGTGTGGAAGAAGTATGGCTTATCTGCAGCTTTCAGATGGGAGGAGTTGACGAGATTTTCAATCACTCGCTTTGCCACAGCTATTCTAACTCTCCAAAGCTTGCATAACGCCAGGAACGCCTTAGACACATTGTTTCTATCTCATTTGTGGATAACAAGCAAATGGGCTAAAACAAATGTTGGCATCAAAGTTGCTAGGACTGCGTTGTCTCATAAGTTCTACGAGGTACTGGATAGCTATCTGAGGGTCACTACGCCACTTGTACAACTTTTGAGACTAGTTGATTCTAATTCTAAGCCATGTATGGGAGACATATGTAGGGCAATGACCATTGCGATTCAAAACATTGAGTTGAATTTAGGTCGTGATGAGAGAAAGTATGGTCTCGTTGTGTCCATTATTAGATAGTGCTACAAAGATGAGATGTTTACTATATTACGCGATGCAGCTTAATTTGTCAACCTTGATGGGTGGTTTCGTGCTATGAAATAAGGCTCATTAGGAGAAGATGACATTGACATAGTTCTAGCAGCTTCATTAAATGCTTCGTGAATACAATTGATGATTTATCCTTGATTGATAAAGTACTTGTTGATGTAGATGCTTACAAAAATAGTCGTGGCTTGTTCGGGAACACAGCTGCTCTTCGTCATAGGAGCACCACCGTCACCATGTAAGCCACTATAAAATTTACGTGTAATATAATTGATGATATATAATAGATATAAATTATAACATTAATATGATTGATTACAAATTTATAATATATTTATATTTTTAGTGGTTTGGTGGGAGTTATAATGTGTAGAGAATTTTGTCCTAAAGAAGTTGGCTCTGTGATTCTTGAGTCTTTGTTGCACCTCCTCTAGTTGTGAGCGAAAGTGGAGCTCATTTGAGTTTGTAAGTGCTCTCTTGATCAACATGTCAACTATTTTTTGGATATTAAAGAGATTTGATGACTTCTGTAATAGATTATAATTAATAATAATGCGTCATGTAGATACACAAAAAAATCGGTTGTTGAGCAAGAGGTTAGATAAGCTTGTGTAGATTCAATGCAACCGCATATTGGAGGAGCGGTTTCAAAAAATGAGGGAGGAGAATGATGAAAGTGACTTTGATGACATCGCAGTTGATGAGGTGCAATGGAACAGTGAGTGGATGACGGGAATTCCTGATAATGCTCCAGTGCTAGACCATGATGGCCTCACTTGGAGACTTATAGATGAGGCCATAGGAGCATTTGAAGAGGTGGCTAGGCCTAAGAAGTGAGCGAGCAACTACAGGTGTAAGCGCATCTCGGTCTAAGGTTGATGACAAGGGAAAAGAAAAAATTGTCTACATTCATAGAGAAAAGCTCCAAAATTCTCTAAGACCAAAGTGCCAAAAGCAAAGACAACAAAGGGTGTTATAATCAGAGAGAAAAAAGTTCCTAGTGAAGTTCCATTTGTTGAATCAGTTTGATGATGAGGATGAAACTGAGAAGGAAAAAGAAGTGGAAGGTCTTGAAACAGAGGATGATGATGATGGCAGATCTCAGTGATGATGAGTGAGTGATTGATTGAATCTGATTTGCCCATGACTCGTGAGCTTATGTGGGCTATGAGCTATTTTGTTTCTCTTCATGAGGATTGATGCTCATGCACAATCGTTTTTGGCTACAAACGTAGATATATCTATAGTACTAGCTCATTGCTTGCATATTTATATATGTAAGGATGATTTAACTCATAAATTGAATATATATCTATAAAAATAGTATATATAACAAAACGCTTCGGCCTCTGCGTAGGCTGATTGGGCATCCCTAGGCAACGTCTGGTTGCCTATCCGCCTACTATAGAGAAGAAACACATGATTGTCAAAGATCATTATTATGACCACATTGAGAGCGAAATGACCACCAGAAATAATATAGTTTTTTCTTTTTATATTTCCTATGTCTTTTCTTATGCTTATGCTTTTAACTTCATGTGAAAGCATCATGAGCTAGTTGTCTAAATTTTCAAATCTTGGACAAGCCAAATGATAGATTACAATTGGCAAATTGCCATTATGTCATCCAAACATATTGCAATCAAATTTTATGTTTTCATTCATCATTTTGATGTGACATGCAACCATCAACACTCAAATCCCAAATGAGGTATGAAGATGTGAAGGTAGAGACTGAATTTACGCGTTTTGACAGGTTTTCTCAAACCACTAACAGACAATGAGGGTTGTAAATATTAAGGACTTATCGAATTAGAGAGGCGTGCTTAATGGATCGTATATACCACACTCACGCAAACAAGGCAAGATTGTCTATTAGCTACTTTACAGATTATGATCTTAACTCTTAAAAGATTGTAAAACATGTACCTCTATGGAAGCCCTTAAGGTAGCAATCCAATTAGATGTGAATAGCATATGTGAAATCACTATGGCAAGCTTGTCCTAAGACTAAGACACAATTGGCTACTAATTCTTTGTACTTGGTTGTATCGCCTCTTTATTTTGTACTTATAAAATAAACAAATCATAATTGTTTTTGTTGTAGAATTTAAGAAACAGATAACCAATTGTTCAACCTTAAATTTGTTATAAGAATGTCTAGTGCATGTATGATTACATATTTGAGTAAAACTTAGAATAATGGTCTACAGATCAGACACAATGCTGGTTTCCACCACTCGTAGTCACATTAATTGTGGCAGCTCTAGTAGAACATAAGGGAAGGTTGCAGGTAGGACCCAAAAAAAAAGACCTTAGACATGTCTTATAGCTTACTATCGGGTTCTACAGTGTAGTTTTGCAACCATTAGTATGCATCAGATACTAAGTCATTAATTGGACCCTTTTATTAATCAACCTTGAGTGTGAATCACTGTTGCGCTGTTTTCGTTGTCCTATACTCTGAACTATCCTTCCCTTAAAACTTAGTATTGATATTTTATACAAACTTAGCAAGCAACATGGTGAATTCTGCTACTAAAGCTTTTATTGAAGGTGATAATATTAGAAAAATACAAACCAGAGTCATGTCAAAATTGATCTGCTGTTTTACTTTTCATCCACAATCATTAAAATATGTTGAATGCTTCAACAACTAACTACACAAGTGAATACTATTTCACCAAATATATGTAAGACGAGAAAATACCTACAACCACCAAAGCTCTAAAAAAGCTATAATTCCGCCAATAACAAAGCTCGAACAGATGATTTAAGTGTGCTGCATAAAGAAACAGAGATGACAAGAAAGATTTAGTGACAACGGCAAATTTACATATGCACATTTTCATTAGGCGTAGCTATCCATCCTAGAAACTTGAAAGGTTGCAACAAAGTACAAAGGAAACTACGGGACTTGAGTGATGTGCATTTACAAAGCATGAGCTTGAACTACAGAGCAATTGTTTTAAAAGATTCTCATAGTATCCATCAAAGGTGGCAAGAATACAGCATAAGATTCCATTTTTATCAGTCTTTCTAGGCATCTGTGTAAAGTTTAAGCAATATTTCCAACAATAATAATAAAAAGTCTATACAAACGTCCAGTTGGTTCTCAGGGAATAACTGCGTCTTTTTCCAGTCCAATTTGGCTCCTTAGCTAGTGAGTAGTGACCTCCATTGTCAGTCGGAAGGACAGGGGTTTGATCATGCTGGTGACATGGTTGGAATGGTGGAATGGTGGGATAGGGTTGGGTGGGAGAGAAACTTTTTCCTAACAACGATAAATGAAGATAATTTACTCCAATTTGTTTTTACTTGCTACAGAATAGCCAAAGATGACACTTTCCTGCAGGATAAGTTACATGTGAATAACTTCAATCACCACCACTCACAACCCTGAAGAAGAGCACCAGGGATTGAATTATAACCAGAATAATACTCCAGATTCTTCATGCAGCTAGCAAAAGCATCGTTCTATGTAACAATCATATGAAGCATCAAATAGCATATATGTACCTAAACTGAAGAAGATTGGTGTGAGAAAAATGATGCTGGACATCCGGAAGCCACCACAAAGAAGCAAAGGTATCATGGATGCTCGGAACACCAGCTCCTCTGTAATTGGTGCCTACACATTTACATTTATCTCTCAGTTACTGAAACAATGCAAGAGGTATAAAATATATCTATTCCACAAAACATAGGGACATAATTATATGATGACTGTTAGACACTTAGGTTGCAGTTCCCTATTAGGAACCCAATGCTCAAGTTAATTTTATCAAAACACGGGATTATGCATATAGAATGCTTGAACCAAACTGACAACAAACCGTAAGTGCTCAACTCCCGATTTAGAACACCATTATATAAATCGATTACAGATAGAACAACTCCACCCCTTACCAAATGGTTCATCTTCCCACCTATGCTCCAATCCAACTTCTTTGCAATAATTTAATGCTTTTATCAACCTATACTTTTCTTTCCAGGACTCTGCAGAAGGGACCGACAAAGCAAGAAAGATACCGAGCTCCTTAAGGGAACCACAACTTATCAATAACAACACAAGACCAAATGAGATGATCAGAAGATTTCAATAACAATGTCAATCAAGACTCTAGGAGATCATGAGTTTCTTCCTTCCTCCCTCCCTCTAAGGATTAACTAGGTGCCATGATAATTACAAGTGTCGCTTATGTATGTGGGTGTGTGAACACGTGAACCCATCTTCTCTGTTAGATCCCAAGTAGCTAGCATGTCAGCCCTAATCTTGGCAAGGACGAATTGCAATCTCTTGTGTATACATGAGCGCAACGGAGCCAACATGTGTGCATGTGTGTGTGCAAGTGTGTTTGTTGGTATATATGCATTTACAAAAAAGTTGTATGCAAGCACAGCTACGTATTAATATCCCATATTAGTTATTTCATGAAATAAATACTCTCTTAAAGGAAGAACAATAGACCGGGCGGAGATGGCCCAATAGATACATCTACGGCCGCCCATGAAGCGATCCGGGTTGGATACCTTTGTAACCCATTGATTATTTACTTCACCGCCACTCATCCTAGTGTTTGGGTGGCTAAGGGGCGACACGGTACCCGACAGGACCCCAAAATGTATTTTTTGTTCCAAACCCAATTTCTTTCATTCGTGAGTATTTTTGTTTGTATGTGATCCGATTAACCCCGACCCGACCCGGTCCGAAATTTTTTTTTTTGAAGATTCCATTAAAACATTCAATTTCAACACTTCTGAACATCTTGACCCGATTGCCAGCTCTAGACACGGGGTCACCCCCCTTCTGTTACTCTTATTAAAAGGAAGTCCATTAAGTCAATAACATTTATTTAAAGTGGGGAGAAGCATGAACCAAATGAACCAATGGACACAATAAACAGATGAGCTATCAACTAAATCATGTCAATGAAAGACAAAAGCTAAACCCCACATAACATCCAACAATGTACAAATCTAAACAACCAGAAGTTATTCTGGAAACTTGTAATTACATTAAACATTTTTACTATTAACTATGTGTTATTAAGTAGTTCAACATTAAATTAAATACATATGTTGATAGATAAAATGTACATAAAATACTTAAACCAAAAATAGACCTGTCTGAATGGTTAGGAACCCACCGGCACCCTTGGTTGGTCAGCTTTAAGTGGGTTTGGATATAGGTTGTAAAAACGCTAAACGTCGCCCAAACCCGACTTGGTTTGTTTCAGGTGTCACTTTGTGGATCAAGCAGGTGGAAGTGAAATTGCCAACCATGGCTGCAAGAAAATTACCTATCAGCTTTTTCAAGAAACATATTGTCTAGTTTGACGGTTATCTACATGTACTTCAAACATTTTTCAGAAAATAAATTAATTGTTTACCATTTGCACCATTGCTAATTACCGCAGGTTATATATTTTGATGTATTTGTGTATTATATTATATATTAAGTTACTGTTATAATGTATATACGCCAGTAAATCACTTTTTGCTATTTAAAATGTACATTATGTATTCAGTTATTGTTACATATGAGCCGGGTTTTACAAGTTTATTATAGGTTATGTGTGAAGTGATGTAATACAAGTTATTTATTAGGTTATGTAATATAAGTTACTTGTTACGTTACATTATATCAAGTTACATATATTTGGTATATATATTATAATATATCATAATGCACATCTAAATGCAAACAGCTAATTTTTCGTATGAGGGAAGGCCTCCCGAGTAAGGACAACTTGACCTGCCCCGGCAGATTAACTCCCTCGGGTCTCTATAGTAGCCCACACACCGCGGAACATTTAAAATCACATTATTGGCCAGCCTACACAAGGGGCAGTTAATTCCAGAGGGGGGATCACCAAGGGTCAAACCCATGACCCTTTGCAGGAAATTGTTAAGATGCACCACTTGAGCTATCCTCTCCGGCTAGAAAGAGCTATTTGGTTGTATTAATATACAAATAGTAATATTTCATTGGGTACAAATTAATTTGCAAACTAATAAAGTTTTGTGACCACTGCTACCTCTAGGGTCAAGTAATGGTTATCCGGATGCCCACCTGGGCGCCCAGCCTAGTTAGGCTTCTGGGCGGACTGCGCAGATGCATGAGCGGCATCTAGTGACTGTTGGACGTTTCTCTTCTTTTTTTAGCGTTTTGCTCTATCGAGCAGAAAAGTTGTAGTAGTGACCAGGTTACTGCTGCTTCCCACTATCAATGATTAACAGCTGAGCCGCTATTTTGAATTTACTAAATGCTCCCCACTCTTCTTTTTTTCATTTTTTTTCAACATACGTAAGGTTCCAGTCGTATGTGCTCCACTTTTCTTTTCATTTTTTCGTTTTTTTTTTGTTATAATTGTCTTCCCTTAAGTGGAGTTTATGCTGCTCCACCTATATTTTTGTTGAAGTTTTGTCTAACTTAATATGATTTGTGTTATAATATGTGCATATGGGATCTTTTCTTATCTTCCCCCAACCTCCTTGTTGTTTTCTTTTTTAAATTTGTTGCTCCTCCTCAACCACTCTTATTTTTCATTTTATTTCCTCCTCTTCCTAATTCCTGTTGATTCATATATTGTTCATAGGTTAACGTATAGCTACATATATGTATATAGTTATATATAAAAATATATAAATGAAAAAATAAAGACAAAACGCCTAAAACGGGGCCCCTGGGTGCCACTGGGGAACGCCTAACCGCCTAGACAACCTACTGTCAAGTATGGCTACTATATATCATCTCTTGTTTACAACTGGGTATATGACTGCAGCCCATTGGACTCACACCTGCAACAATTCAATTTATACCGACAGACCCACCTAGTTTGCCAAGTTTAATCTCAAATGCAGCAACGTAAGTGTACATATACTTGCATATACAATAATATAAGTCACCTATGCAGTCATTGGCTGCATAATGGGACATATTAAGCCTTTGCTAAAGAACTTGGTCAGTCACCATTTCTATTTGCACAAACTCATTTATGAAACAATAGTGGCAACATGCCTGGCGAACAATCTTTTGTCAATTAAGTATCTTCCCTTCTCATAGTCGATTTTCCATATCAAACTCTGAAAGGTTGCTGCAGGATTAAATGTGCTTCTAGCATGATAATAGATATCATCATCACTATTACCATCATCATCGTCATCTAAGCCTCAATCACAATCATGTTGGAGTCGGCTACATGGATCCTTCTTTTCCAATCAGCTCTATAATGGGTCATATTCTGAATAACAGACAATTGTTCAAAATTAAGTCGGTGTCCGAGACTAATTCCCGCCATAATACTATGTCACTGCGATTCGAGTCCACAAACCCTACCCTCGTTTAACCTATAAGGCTTAAGCAGAAGACTAGTATTGATCGCCCATAGAGATGATAAGGCAACACCTCCTAGGCCCTTAGGGCGACTCATTTTCCCAGCATATGTATCCTGCTTCACCTTTGGAAAATTAACCCTCCCTGTCTTGTCTATCGCACATAGAGATGATAAGGCAACACCTCCCAGGCCCTTAGGGTGACGCATTTTCCCAACATATCCTGCTTCACCTTTGAAAAAACAATCCCTCCCTGTCTTATCGCTTGTTTCCCCTTCGACTCCTTTTGACCTCATTGCCAAATTCTACCATTTCACAAGAGCGAACTTCTTTTAATGTTATACACAACTAACTCCACCTGAAACAATGTGCCAGTCTTAGAAATAGAAAATGCAAAAGACAAAGGTGTGGTTTTTTATTCCTCCTGAACATGACTATCACATGTTTTTTCAATCAAAGTGAGTAGTGAAAATTTTAGGTCACTACACTTACCTTGTGGGAACAAAAACCAAGAGTATAAACCTAAAGGTTATCGTATAGAAATACCAACTATAAAACTAGAAGGAGATCTATGAGATTTATTCAGTAGAGTGAGCAAATCAAGAAGTATATGATTGATCGCTTCATTGAGTGCGCAATCAAAGAATCTGCCAAGAATACAATGAATAAGGAAGACTAAATAATCAACACTTGCAACATAGTCACAATATTATCTTTTTTTTAGTAATCACTTATAATTGTGAATTTTTCCTCAGGAGTGTCTTATAGCAACTTTTTACAAATTTATGCATCTTTGATGAAGTTCTCAAGTTTTTCATGAATTTCCCAACTATTATATGATCTTCCTGATTTATATTTTATGCAAATCATACAATTTCCGGATAAATTGTAGAAACTATATATTTCTGTATTTATGATAACTCGAACATAGCATTACATGACTGCATGTGATGTTCGAGGATCATGATCTATGCTTGATGTTTGTGATTTATGCTTTACTATAAAGGTGCATCATGAGCTCCTGTCTGCGTATGTAGTGTTGTAGAGTTGGATATTTTCACAGTTTTTTCTATAGAGTTGACCAAATTATAAAATCAATTCCAGGTTTTAACTGAATTCCCGCATAATTCCTGGATGTAAAAAATTTCAACCTCGCTGAATGAATTTCTAATCTTGAGTTTGTGATTATCAGTTGCAAAAGACAAATTATAAGTACATACAATATCATTTCATTGCACTGCTTTAAAAAGAGTTTCAGGTAACTGCTTAAGCGGTTCAACGGGCTGACTGCTTAGTTAGGCACCTAGGAACCAATTTAGTGTCCCTCCAAAGAGGGCCTGTTTGACTCCAGCTTGAACTGCTTAAGCGCCAGCCTTATAAGCATCCATTAGGTGCCCTCTATAGGCCACCAAATCGTAACCGAGACACTAATTACAAAATAGGCCAAAACCCAGATGCAACCTGCCAAAAGGGTTCCGAGAAAGGCCCTGCTATTCAATTATAGTAGTTATTGTATCATACTTACATTTACATTACTGTTATTACCTATATACAGACTGTTATATACTTGGGTACTTACCATTACTTGCAGTATACTTACGGTTGTATGCTTTATAAAATATATCAATAATTGATGATACCTATATATAATTACTGACATATACCTACTTACTTCCGATGTACAACATGGTTAGTGTTGTATATAATATACTTACTGTTGTGTATGATATATTTCTAAGCGAATGGCTGGACCTGAATCGGTTACACGGTCATGTCTGCCCACCTCCCATGTCGTGCTTTCTAAATCATTGTGTCACTGCTAATGAGATTAAGGAGTGCCAATTGGGAACGAGCTACATTGTTTGCAAATTTCAACCTACCTGGATAAAGAAATTAACTAGCATATACTATTATCTAAAAAGTGAACTTGGAGAATACCAGGCCCAAGAGCTAAAATATCACCTTCAGAGACGGACATCAGGACGCAGTGGTTAGAGGGGGAGAAAGAAGTCAATCTCAAACTTCAACAACTCGAACGCGGCGTTGACAGGGGTGAGCACACAACATAGTTGGAAAAGGCCAAGGAGCTAATGAATATTATAGTTATAAACTTGAGCCCTAACCCTAAAGGTGCATATGGTGTTTTAAAAAATCATACTTAGCGGCCGCTTAATCGCCAACAGGTCCTGGCAGACTAAAACTCCCCTAAAGCGGTTGTAGAGTGGATTGAAGAAAAGCGGCCGCTTTTTGTCCGCTTCACCCACTTTTTCCCGCTTTTTGCCCGTTTTAAAAATAAAAAAAACTGCTGTAAGCATGTAGTATTAAGCATATTATATGGTCCAATTAGTATTGACTATAATATATTAAATTTGCATACATCAAATGTTCTATGATATACCTAGTTCTAATTTAGAATGCATACTTTGTATGTAAGCTGTAATAATAGGGTAATGTTGTAATGTATCCAAGTAAATTATCTAATTTAGAATGCATGCTTTGATAAAAAGTATTGTTGTTATGCATGACTAATTGATGATGTGCAAATGTAACAATATGTTTGTAATGTATCTATGATAAGTCTATTGTTTACTGTTTAGCTATGCAAACATGTGATACAAAATTGTTGTTGTATCATGTATATACACTTATTCTTTTCTAGGTGTAGGGTGCTTTATCTATGACAAGTATATTCTTTGCTATATTATATAGCTTTAATCATTGTTTTATAGTTGTGTTATAAACTACTTGGGTTTTTTTTTTTGAGTCACTGAACTACTGATCCTACGAACCGCTCCTCCCCGCTCTCTCACCCTAGCGCCGCTAGGGTTCCTTCCTCCACAGGCGGCTGGCTGGGGGGAGGGGGTTTGGCCGCCGCAAAGCGGTGCCCCACTCCCCCTCGGCCTCTTCTCGCCCATCATCAACAGGGTCTCTTCTTCGGGAGGTGTGTGGGCGTGGTGTCTTTGGAGGCAACGGTCTTCTTCCTCCATGTCGTTGAGTCCGACTGCGACGAGTTTCCGATCCCCTTTCTCTTTTACTGGCTTTCTGTTTAGGCTAGATTGTTCTCTCGTTTTGTCTATCTCGTTGTTAATCGGCGCTTCTTTCTCTTCTCGTGGTAGATTTTTTTGTCTCGGTTAATTTTATTGCGGAGTTTGTATGGCAGCAAGTGCGGGGAAAATATCCTTTTGGAACACCGATTTGGTGCAGGTACTCTACTACATATACATACTCAGGTTGAAGGTATTCCTCATAGAAAGTTGTGTTAGCCAGCGAAGGAGAAGAGGGATTTATACATCATTGTCCTTATCAGATTCCGACATGAGTTTTTGTGGTGGTTTGGATATGTTCTTAATCTCTTTGTGGTCTTTTAGTTTGTTTTTCTCCTCATGTAGATGTCGTATGGCTACTCCATAATGAAATTTGTTTGTTTAACTTCAAAAAAACTACTTGGGTGTTTTATATTGTTGTCTACAATGTTTAGATATGTATAAAAGTTCCAAAAATATAGTATTTATATGCATATATGTATGTAATTTTGCATAAAAGTTTATAAGAAATTAAAATCTGCTTTTTTAAAAAGTGCCCGCTTAATCGCCCGCCTGGCGATTAATCAACTACAAGGTCCCGTTCGCACGCATCTTGCTTCGCATTTTTTAAGACATTGGGTGCACATCAATGTTTTAAAAAGCGTGAAGCGGGAGGCGTGCGGACGGGACCTTGTAGCCGATTAAGCGGCAGGCGGGCGATTAAGCGGGCGATTTTTGAAAAAGCGGATGCTTAAAAACTTATATATTTATATACAAAAATTACATGTATGTGTATATAAAAAATATATTTCTAAGGAAATCAGTAATACTAACCAGTAGTATCAATTAGTAATGAACGAAATCTGCAAGAAAATCAGTAAAATCAGTAAAACCATTAGAAGTATAATAGAGTAATATGATATTTACTTGGATATATTACAGCAGTACCCTATTATATACAGCTTACATACAAAGTTTGCATTCTAAAGTAGGACTAGGTATATCATAGAACATTTAATGTATACAAGTTTCATATATTATACTCAATACTACTTGGATTATATATTTAATTAACATTACATGCTTACAGCAGCATTTTTTTCAAAAAGCGGGAAAAAAAAGGCAAAAAAGCGGGAAAAAAGTGGGAAAAAGCGGGTGAAGCGGGAAAAAAGCGGGAGCTTTTCTTCAAACCGAGTAAGCGGGCGCTTAAGGGCAAAATTAAGTGGATGGGTGTCTTGGCCGATTAAGCGGCCGCCTGGGCCGTTTTTTAATACACTGGTGCACATCTAATATCTTTTGGGATGTTGCAGCAGAGACCCTTGGCTCCCCATATTTGTCCACGCTTGGAAGGCCATCATAGGGAACCTAGAGTATATTAGGCACTAGGACTAATGGAAGACCATCACAGGGAACTTATAGCATATTAGGCACTAGAACTAATGGAAGACCACCGCAGGGGTCAAATTGTATGGTCAACAAGCATGACAACGCCAAAAAGGAAAAACCGCTATTTTAGCAGACACCGTATTTAGCTGAAAAGTGCTGAAAACAGAAAAACAAATGAAAGATTGTATTGCGTCTATTTAGCTACTGATAGATTTGTCAGGGGACCAATTCAAAATGGTCTGGTTCAAAATCCTACATAGAAACCCTGAATTAATTACCTTGAACCTCTTTTAGAGAGAAATTCTGGGGTAAGATAAGGAATGCCCCACCTCCCGTCAGGCAATATAATTTATTACAAAGCAGACCTTCCCTTGTACACCAGCATAAGCTGCAGTATGGAGCAGAATTGACAATTCAATGCTCAAAGATTCGAGAAATGGAAGGAATGTATGGTATTTAATGTTTATGATACCCAATATGCTATCGAATTAAGATATACTTTTTAGAATTTTACATTTATAATAGACCGCATGGTAAGATAAGAAATGCCTCCCTCCAGCAATTTCATTTGTCACAAAGCAGGCCCTCACTCGCTTCTACAGCAGTATAAGTAGCATCATAGTTCAGGATTCACAATTTAATGCTTAAAGCTTCAAGAATGGAAGGAATACATGGTATTTTTAAAATAATTGAACTCAATATGGTATTGAATCATGACATACATTGTCGAAATTCCACACATCCAATAGATGAATTGTCACCTAGGAAAGATAGTATTGTCTGATGTCTGATTAAACAGATAAAGGTTTGGTCATCCTCGGATCACTTAGTTGTTTGTATTATCTAGAGGGATATGGATATCTTTGTTCAAGATAACTATTAGACCATTAATGATGCCATATGTACCAACAGTTTCGTGTGTTAAAAAGTGAAAATGCTTCTGGATCCTATGACATAGCTTATATAAGCAAGGCAAATAATTAATAACATAGCTAATGGACCAGAAAAAGAATACACTAAATCCTAAACTGATGTCTCTAACCATGATGTAGGTCCTCCAGGCCATGACATTACTAGTTAAGGAAGTAGCCCTTTCTTTCAAACTTCTGTAGCTAAAAAGATCAGAACCAAAATTACCACTCGTCCAATACGACACCATAACTAGGAACTTTGACGCAAAGGTTCCCATGTATGGAAGAGAAGTGAGTAGAAGAGGGAATGCCACCGCTTGCCACTGTCAATCAGAAATGAATCATAAGTGATGTTTTGCAACTCTTTCTTTCCTGTAAATAAGTGACAACAACAACATCAATAACAAAAAACACAAGTACAAAATTCAAACCATGTGATCTTTTCTAATGCCATGAATACTGAAAATTTTTGAGATGTCCTGAAATTTCCTTGCCTGCAGCAATAATCACATAAAATCGAAATGTTATCGGTTAAACAAAACAAGGAATGATTTTGACATGTAAATTAGTAAAGAGTCTAAGCAGGGGTGAAGAAAGAACAAAATTTAAACCAAAATTTTGGCATCCCCAACCACCACACCATTGCCAAGGCCGGTTTTAAGGCGTAAAATTTACATCCTACACAATAATCCGGCATCCTTTAGGCGAATAGCTTTAAAAACCCAGTTTGTTTAAGAGACGTGGAAACGCAAGCCAACTGATATTTGAAATAAGGCTCGGGTGCACAGCGTATATGCAAAGAATATCTACAGGAATCAAAGCAGTCATGTGTTGTGAACAAAAATTGCTCAGTAGTCGATTATCCACCATTTTCAACCTCCCTAGCAGCAGCAATATGTGCGCGCACGGTGAAGCAAAACGCGGTAGAGATGTATGAAAGCGCGTAAGAGGCAAGTAAGCATGTTATCTACTTACTCCAAGTAAGTAAGAGGAGGCAGCCAGCGAAGCAACCGAGGAAACGATAGCACAAACGAATCGCCTGATGAAGAACCTCTCTATGGAATTTGGGGGAGGAAGCCGGAGCAACAACGCAGGCGCGTACAAAACTGCCACGTAGAGAACGGCCATGCCGGCGCAAGCGATTACTGCTGCCGTCGCTGAAACGACAGATCCCGCCGTTGCCCATTCGTCTTGTCCCATCCCACTCTCCACTCCGCCAGGAGGACCAGGTTCCACTGAAAAAGGCGGGACCTGTAAGAGTGGAGTAACGTGGAGCTTGGATCTTCTGTCCATACTCCAGAGAGCAGGAGCTTATTGTTAATAATGAGTTCAAAAAGCGCAGAAGTTACCTTGGTAATTGTTAATAATGAGTTCAAAAAGAGAAGAAGTTACCTTGCTAATCGTTGATAATGAGTTCAAAAAAAAAAAAATTGGGGTGTGGGCGAGTTGGAATGAATGTTTCCAATGGATTGGATGTTCTTCCTCAAGACTTCCATCAAGGCATCTTCTTGCTCAGGAGAGAGAATGGAGGAAATGATCACCGGGAGGGTGTCATTTGAGCCAAGGAAAGCATACTTCAATCCTTCGGGAAGTGTCTTCAACTCAAGAATGGGGGGTGCTTCAAGGGAGTTCTTCAATGGTGCAGAAATAGAAGGAAGGTCCTCACTTGCAGCCACTAAGGCCAGCTCACCCACTTCACTTTCTTCATCATCATCGTCAGGGAACTCAACAATTGGTTCAAGACCTCTACCTTGGGTGGCAGTCTCAATCCACGCAGGTAGGCACTCTTCAACAATCTCTTCTAGGCATTCCACCAAATAACAATCTTCTTCGGTGGCCCCTATCACTTCGGCTGTAGTAGAAGACTTGAAGATGTTCAACCGGATCTTCATGTGCATGAATGTAACATACATGGTCTCAGTCCTCACATGGATCACTGCATCAGTTGTGGCTAAGAAAGGTCTCCCCAAGATGATTGGCACCTTTCTAGTCTCTTTTTCCATATCAAGAATGATAAAATCGGCTGGGAAGAAGGCAGAAGTATCCTCATCAAGACGGACCAGCACATCATCCACACACCCTATAGGCGTCTTCACAGATCGGTCGGCCAACTGTGAAGTGTAATGGGCTGGCCTCAACTCCCCCATTTGGAGCTCAGCAAACAGATCGTACGGCATCAAGTTTACGCTAGACCCCAAGTCAAGAAGAGCATGGTCTATGCGATGTGCCCCAATGTAGCATGAGATGATGGGAGCATCGAGGTCTTTTCTTTTCCGGGGAATGGTGTGTTGGAGAATGGAGCTCACTTGTTCAGTGAGCTTGATCTTCTTAGGTGTCCTCTCTGTTGTCTTTCTTTTGAAAGTGCACAATTCTTTAAGGAACTTTGCATAGGACGGAATTTGCTTGACTGCATCTAGAAGAGGTATGTTGATTTTCACTTGCTTGAAGATCTCCAAAATATCTTCCGCATGCTTCTTCTTTTTTCTTTTCAACAGAAGGCTCCTCAAGTGCATCAGGATATGGAGGGAGTTGGGACCCCAATCGGTCCAAATCAACAGTATCATCCACTGGTATCACTTGAATCACAATATCACGGCTCAATATCACAGTATCAATGCTCGGCGTCACGGTATCAACACTACCTCTTATTACAGTATCATCAATTTGCCTCTCAGCATCAACCTGCTCAGCCTCAGTGTTATCTCTGCCAACAACTGTACCATGGGGATTCTCCAAAGTCCTGTCACTCCTCAATGTAGTCACTGCTTTCACACATGCTCATGGGTGGTAGGAGAGGGAGCTTGTGGAGGTGGTTGTGGTTGTTGGGGTGGTGGAGGCCTTTGGTGAGGGGAGTTGGGATTTTGAAGAATGAATTGGGGTTGTAGTTGTTGTTGTGGTGGGGGTGGTATTGTGGAGGTGGTGGTTGTTGGTAGGTGTGAGGTGGAGGTGGAGCATATTGATAATTGAGTGACGCTTGAGAAGGTGGAGGAGCATAGGGGTTTGGTGGGGCTTGGTAAGATGGTGGAACATAAGCACCCGAAGTATTCCTTAGAAAAGCCCCATCATTGTTCAGATTTGGCAGTTGTTGAGATGGAAGTCTACCTTCTTCCCTTCTAGCCAAAGAGAGAGAAATCTGATCCAACCTATGCTCAAGACGGTTTATAGACTACCCATGTGCATTGACAACCTTTTTTACTTCATCTAGGCTTCTTAGCCTTCCAAGTACCTCGTCCTCAAACTTGGAGATGTAGCGTGGCTTTTGCTGCTCTTGTCCTTGTCCATCCTCATTCTGTTGTTTCCAAGAGAAGTTTGGGTGGTTCCTCCACTCGAGAGTGTAGGAGTTGGACATTGGGCCCTGGTTGTTGCGGCCACCAAAGGAATGTAGAGCGTTGACTTCCTCGTCTACGGTATCAACAGCCGTTGCGGGTTGGCTAGAAGAGCCACCCACTTGATTCTTCATCATCTGCATCATATCGGCCATCATTTTCATCATATCGGGGTCAGTGGAATTGCGTGCGGGAGCCACGGAGGAAGGTGGAGGAGTGTAGTTCCAGTTGCAATTCCCCCCTTTAGTGGAAGCTCAGTGGCGAGAATTCTCGGCGAGATGCTCAAATAACGGTCATGATTCCTCGGGCGGCTTTGCCATGAACGTGCCCCCACAAGAAGAGTCCACGTTGTTTTGGCTATGCTCTTCAAGCCCGGTGTAGAAGGCCTGAACTAGCTGCCACAGAGGAACCTCATGATGAGGGCAATCACGAAGTAGCTTCTGGAACCTCTCCCACACCTCGTGGAAGGGCTTGTTGTCTTTCTGGGCAAATGACGTGATGCAACTCCTCATATAAGACAACTTGGCTATTGGAAAGAACTTCTTCAGAAACTCATTCTTTACTTCATTCCATGTGACGAGTTCTGGCTTCGTCACATACCACTCCTTGGCATTCTCTTTGAGAGAGAAGGGAAAGAGTGTTCTCCTGATTGAGTCGTCGGTGGCGGCAGGAGTGCGGAAGGTGGAACACGTTTCTAAGAACGCGTCGATGTGGTGGTAAGTATTTTTGTTCTCCATTCCATAGTATGTGGGGAGAAGTCCCAAGAGTGCCGGCGGGATGGAGAACTGTTGACCGGGCATTTGGTTAACCAGCGTGGCTATGGGGGAGTTGTAGTTCCCCGACATGAAGTACTCATGAAGCGGGCGATGTGGCGGTGGAGGTGGAACATCCGGTGGTGGGTTGTTCTCAGCCATCTCGGCCTCTCGGTGTAGGTTGCGGCGAGCTTGACGCCTTCTTCTCCCAATCTCGGGGTCGTAAACCACCAAGTCGGTGCAAGTAGAACGCGTGCTACGCATGCACAGCTGTCACATGCACAAGTCACAAACAAACAACAAGGAGCCAAGTTAGCGAACCAATATGCAAGAGTAACACAAAGAATAAATAATAGTAATGGTGAGGGAAAAAGGAAAGGCTAAGCTACACTATCTAACTAGGCCGAACGCCTCTATCCCCGGCAACGGTGCCAGAAAGCTTGGTGCGTCCCCGCTAGTGGTGCTTTTACACCCCACGAGGTCGGAGTGCACGGGATGTGGGATCTTATGCTTTCGAAATTTTTAAGACCTACACTAACTACCTACGTCTACTAAGACACTACGCCCGCAAGTGCACAGGGTCGTGTCGTAGTATAGGTGAGGCGGCAAGTACAGGGTCGATCCACGGAGATAGAGGGGGCACTAGAGTTAGACGGGGTAAACTACGTTCCTATTGCGGAGAGTAAGGTTTTTAGGGTTTAAAGGTTGGTTGGTTGTTGATTAAGCTAAGTAAGCAAGTAGAAAATGTAATATGAAACTAATTTATCAAAAGGCTAAATTAGCAATCTAAGTCAACAAGCTATCTAAACAAGAGCAAGAACAAACTACACTAGACTAAGCAAGCAACTAACAATTGAGAGCCTAAGTTAACCACTAATCAAAATCCAAGACCTAAATTAACACTTAGCTAGCAAAACTAGGCAATTAACTAAGTTAAGTAAAACATTTGAACTACACTAGCATTAACAAGCAAACAGAGCAATTAAGGTTTTAAGCAATTAGATGAAGGAGGTGGGCCATTTGGGAATGTGACCTTGACATTAATTGGGGGATGTCACCATAATAAGCAAATAGCATATTTCATTCTAGACTACCAAACCAAACAACAAGGTGGGTGCTACGAGAATGTACCATATGCTACTAATTGGAGAACTAGGGCTAGGTGTAATTCTCATAGGACTTACCAAGTCTAGGTCTCTAGGATAAGTGGTATTAGTCAATTGAGGATCAAAGGTAAGGATGGGAGTAGAGATGAGGATATTTGACCTTATGCCACTAGCCACCTCAGCCTTTAGGAAATCCTAGGAAATTGCACTAATCACACTTATACTAGTCACTTAGAACTCACATTTTCATGTAGGAAGAAGGTGATTATGTAGGAAGACAGTGGGCTAGCTAGGGATCCGAATTAAGGACCTAGGAGCCAATCTTATGATAGCTACATAGAAGCCAAAACATCCTAGAGGCAAATGTCTTCAAACACCACAAGGCAAGCAATTAATGTAATTAAACAACAAGCACATGTACAAGTGATGGGAAATGAGAAACAAGCAAAGGCAATCATCATAGAAGTGAAATATGTTCATTACAAATTATATTCCCCCAACATGGTATCAAAGTCACATTTTTGCCCCAAACAGCCCACCAAAGGGGGCTTAGCTATACATGATCAAAATAGAAACAAAGGAGAAGGGAAAGAGAGTAGGAAATGCCATGGATGCTTGATGAAGCTTGACTTCTTCACCTCCTTGCTGCCAGCCACGAGCCTCCTCCTCCAATGGTGCCCAAGAGCATGGAAAAAGGGGAATGGATGGATAGAAACTAGGTTTCTATGGTGGAAATGAGTGGAAAGTGGGTGGAAATGGGATTAAATGCAAGGAAAGTGGATGGATGGGAGTAATGGGTGCAAGGAGTAGTGAGGGAGTAGCTAGGGAGCGGCTAAGAGGTGCTCTCTCCTGAGCCCTAGAAGCAACTAGTGCTTATATAGGAGCTAGGGCTAAGTAGGGGTATAATAGGAAAAGCAGTGCAAAGTTGTGTAGGGTAGGTGATCACCACAGTTGTGGTGGGTGTGCCAAGCCCGTGGTGAGGGTAGTGGGGAACGGCCGTGGGGGGTGAATACGTTCGTGGTGTGAAGGAAGTGGTGAAAAAGTGAAGTATGGTGGTGGCCACGGTCGTGGCGGAGTGCCACGGTTGTGGTGGGTAACATGCACCACGGCCGTGTGGCTTAACACGGCCGTTTTAGAGGAGGAGGAGGTGACCTTGGGAGGGGGCACGGTCGTCTTGATCGTCTTCGGCCATGGTCGTGGCGACTTGGCCACGGTCGTGGCGACTTGGCCACGGTCGTGGCGTTCTAGGCAAAACCATGTTGGCAACTGACTTCTTGATCAATAAACGCACGACCGTGGGAGGAGACCACGACCGTTTTCTTTTCTCGAGGCCACGACCGTGCTGATGGCCACAATCGTGGTGTCTTCACTGGCCACGGTCATGGCTGGGAGGCCACGGCCGTGGGACTCTGTGGAATTCCCCTGTTGAAACTGTTGGATCTTGGCAATAAACGCACGACCGTGGCATTGTGGCCACGGTCGTGGTGAGGCTTGCATGACTTGATTTCACTTCTGACTTTGTCATTTTCGGATGTCTTTGTTCAGGGATGATTCTTGGCCACTGGAGGTAGGTTGAGGGAGACTTTGAGGCCTTCTTTGGGTCCCTCCTTGAGTGGGGGAACCCTAGAACTCCCTCTCTCTCCCTCTTCCATCTAAGCATGGTCCAAGTACCTGAAAAATAGTGTGAAGAACATCCATAAGCATATTTGCAATGATAATCATATTGGGGAAAAAGACTTGTAATCTAACATGTTTAGATGCAACTTAAGTACAAAATGGCACAGGATGGAGCCCTAAAATAGGGCTGCATCACTGCACCACCTCCATGGTTTCTGGCTTCTCCCCTACTCGGCCTAACAAGGATGGCAGGTCGGATGGGATGGGTTCGGCTGGGTGTTCCTAGGTATGTGTGAGGTGTCTACCTTCCACACCTTCGTCAGCCATGCTCCAGACGGTAGCAGCCTTATCCTAGCGGGACGACGCTTATGGCTACGACTCCCGGTCACCGCATCGGCTGACTCCGCTCCAGCTACCAGAGGAATAGATAGATGATCTCCTCCTACCTTCGATAGTGACAGCAGACTCCCATATTGGGGCCAACCCTAGATGAGGACAAGACGGTCCTCTTTCTATCATGCTCAACACAAATGAAAAGTTTGTGAGAACCTAGGGCAAAGGGGAGAAATACGACGAGTATACAAAGAGAGTTAGACCCTCTCGAGAGGGTAGTATCATCCCTACTTATACCCTACCTATGACGAGATGTCATGCCCTTCTCATGTCTCTAGCCATCGATTCTCTCCATACGTGATTGCCAAGAAAAGAAAACAAACACTTAACATTATATTCCTTCCTAAAGGTATATGGACTCCTTTCCTAACGAGAGTCCTAAAAGCCATGTAATCACCTCTATTTATCTCAACTTCTTGGACAATAATATGTTATATAATTTATCCAATATTAAAAAGAAGATAATGTCTTAACTCTTCCATGAATTATCCAAGTCTTATTATAATCAAGAGTACCCATGATATCCAAAACACAACTCAGGGACCCATATGTAAGCTATGATTATCCAATTGGGCCAAAAAGTGACCTGAAGGCCCATGAACCACATCTTGGGCCTTCTAAAGGCTCCATGAGCTTAGTCACACTCCTAATTACCAAACTTGAGGATTTCATAACCATTGCATCTTATATTAGCATCATATGATCACATATATTTAATGTTCATTATTAACTTACAATGAACATTTATTATGAATCTAGGGTTTGGAATCATCCACCAAGATCCCTTGAAACCCTTCATTATCATATGTTCCCTAATTCATTTAGGCTTGAAATCTATGAATTTCAAGGATGTAACATTCACCCCTCCTTAAAAGGAATTTTGTCCTCAAAATTCAGGCCTATTAAGCCTAGGTGAATGATACTCATCTTCAAAACTTAGGGTTACCACCCCACTTAGATATCTCTAACAACTTCTATTTAATATATCAATTTTCGTTTTATTACTAAGATTGGCACCTAAATTGAAATTCAAGTACATCCACATCTATAGTATACACATCTTATCATCACTTGATGATTCTATTCTCTTTGGTGATTTCATTATTGCTTCGTGATTTCTCTTTTCACCTAGGTTCCCAACCTATTATTCATTATTTACACACAAGGGTGAGGTGACACCTCTAACCCTAGTTCATGTTATTACACATCCAAGGTATGAAATTCATCCTCATTATCTCAATTTTAAGCATAATGTGTGTCTATTCAATCTCCCTCCCTCATAATGAGATGAAATAAGCATTTGGCTGCAGCCCAAACACAAAGTTTGTCCCATTCCATGAGCAGAGATAGTACATCCACACATTACCTTTCAATTTCACACATTAAGTTGAATCATACACGATATGACTCTAAACTTACTTGTTCTTAATTTCACAACATTCTTATATCCCATGAAGTCAAGTGTCCCTTTTCTTACTCTTAAATTAGGGCACAACTTCTCTCAAGTTTTCATGACTTCCTTATATCTTTATATTTACATCTCATGTATCATTATGAGCCTTAGCCAAATCCTCGAGGTCTCTAAGGGTATAGGTACTTTTGGAGTGATCTCATCCTTATGCATCAAGAGAGTGCCTTTCAAATTCACCCATTAGGCTACATGATCCTCATGGAGGTAGCTAATCTCATGAGTCATGTACCTTGGATAAACTAGCTATTACCTCCTGACCACATGGTCATGTGCATTCGGGGCATATCAACTCCCAACCCATCAGTCCTATGTACCTCTAATACACCCTACTTGACCCTAGGATTGCATCAGGGCTCTACCCTCCCTAAGGGTTTCTTTTGAGATGTCACATCTTTTAAGCACATTATCCTCTTATTTAATTCTTTAACCCAGGTTGCCTTCATCTATCTCTTTTGAGTACACATAATGCAGTGTCGTCCCATCATTGGGCTCGGGCCACCTTCCCTCTAAGGCTTGGTGCCATGTCGATCTTCCCTCCTGGGCTTGACCTCTGTGATCTTCCACTCCATGGGCTTGGTCATAAACAACTGCATTGTGGACTTAGGCCACCTTCCCTCCTGGGCTTGGTGCCTGCCTGGTATTCCCTCCTGGGCTTGACCTTTTCATGACCTTCCCTCTTGGGCTTGGTCATCCACTTAGGCCACCTTCTCTACTGGGCTTGGTGCCTTACTGGTCTTCCCTCCTGGGCTTGACCAGTTGTGTCACCCAAAGTTGGCATCCTTGGGTTCAAAGAATTTAAGTACTTTTATTTTTATATCTTTAACTCTTCACACCTCTAGGTGAGGATTAAGGTTATCTCAATACTTAAATATGTTCATTACTTACCTTAAGGGAAAGTCCTAACCTAGGGTGCCTTCTCGGCTCATAGGAGGGGGTTAGGCTCTCTAGCCACAACATGATCCCAAGATCGAGGTTTTTCCTCCCTCAGAGGTCATCTTCCCACTCTTTGGGTTGACCCACCCTAGGTTGGCACACTAACCCTAAAGGTTTCATACATATCTCTTTCTTTTTCATTAGGCATAACTTTTATCATTATAACATATAAACCCGTGTTTGCTCAATCTCTGGAATACCCCCTCATGATCCATGTCCATTCAATGAACTTGGGTCATCTTCCCTTTTAGGGGCTTTGTGCTACCTCGGCCTTCCCCTCTATGGGCTTGGCCACCACCACCCAACTTCTAGAGACAACAAGAGAACTTTGAGCAAGATATATTCACTTTCATCTTCATATATATATATATATATATATATATATATATATATATATATATATATATATACCCTTTGGGTTCATACTTATCTTAAGACATCTTACACAAGTTTTATGCTCCTCATGTGCACATGCATGGGAGACTGGGTTACCTAAACCCATCCCTTTATCTTTCTTATTCCCAATTTCATGTTTCACATGGGTAGTTTCCCATACCACCACACCATATTAATTATTTTAGATTAAGGTTTTTAGGGTTAGGGTTAGGGACTATACTCTACATCTCATAATTTCCATATCCCTAGACTCTCTAGAGTTTTCATACCCTAATCCAAGTCCTTCCTCTAAGAAAGGGCTTACCCACACATGTATCTTTCTAGTGTTTACCCTCTCTAGAGGGACCTACACAAAAGGTTACATCTTTTCACATTTTACTTCTCTAATTAACAATTTCTTTTCAAGGCTTATTAAGCAAACTCACGAGAAGTAGATGAAGTATGAGATGAGAAACCTAAAAGATACTTTAAGCTTTACTACTTTTTCTCTTAAATTTTCTAAGGATGATTTTGAAATTATAAACTATTAGGTATTAGTTGATGAATCTGTGCTCTGATACCAAATGTAATGACCTACACTTTTGAGTGTCTAAAAGACCTTAAAGTCACGAATCATCACTCATAAATTTCAGGATTAGATTCAAGAAATAATATAGAATAGTAAACAATTTCCATTAATGAACAAATAGTTACATGTTTGCATAAAAAGCTCCTCTAAGGAGTTACATAAATTTTATAAAGAGTTAACATCTATACATGTATGATGATATACCATTATATCTAAATCTTCATGAATAACTTTAGTGTCTTCAATATCTTTATCTGTAACTTCATGTCCAAGAATCATGTATACTTGATACCTAAAATGCCACCAAACAAATACGCGGTCAATATACTGCTATACTGGTACGTGGGTTCAAACAATAATCACAAGTAACATATAAGCAAACATCTTTATCTTGCATATAAGAACATAAACTTGTTTTCACATTCTAACCCATATTTGGTCAACTACCTCAGGTGTAATCACTGTCCCTCCGGGGCTCGTGTGCATTACCCTTAAGATCAGTCTAACCCAGGGTTCAAAATACTATTATTTACTTTACATGATACTCATAGGAACTTTATAGTTTGCAAGAAGTAAATAAACAACCAAGCAGATTATTTGTCATTCAATCTCATTGAGAAACATCGACAATCTCGGAATTTGATACATGTATTCATAAGCATAACCATGTACCTTATGCCATCTCAGAAACCATGCAGAACATCATATACTTTATGAGTGTATCCAAACATCCAAGCAACCAATCATATAATCAACAATATCTAAAACATGCATACTACATAAGAGTCACCATGTATTCACACTACAATACTTAGATCTAGATTTTCTCCTAAACTAGGGTTTAGGTTATCTCATGTTTGGACTAGGGATCAGGATTACAAACCCTAACTCCTCACGTTATGGTTTCTATGATTACCAATTCCATTATGCATATTAGGTGGAACCCTAATCATCATCTCCAAGATATAAGATTACTAATTTGGAATCGTCCATTATTCATCATTATCAAGGTTTCACTCATTATACATGGCAAGATTAGGTGTTAGCTCAACCTAACCAAATCTAATCAATTAAGCATCAGATTAAGGCAAATCTAGGTTTTCCTTTATACTAATCTCATTAACACATGTATTACACACACTTTTAGAACAATAAGCATAGTTAGGCCCTAATAATATTTTATTTGGATTCCTCTAATTTTTCTGAGCAAATTTCATATATTACTTGTCTAAATCTGATCATCCTAGAAATTACTATGATAATTGCAAATTAGAGATATTTGGGCCAATGGGACTTCGACACATCACCATTAAACCTTTTTAAAAGACTTACCAGGACCCAACACAAAAATAGAAGGAAATGACCCCGCTATCCTTGGATCTTGTACGCATGTAGAGGGGCAATATAGTCTTTTGACTCTATCCCTTCTCCCTCCTCGCGCTGTGGCACGCCTGTTGCCCCAACGCCACTGAGGATCAGCTTGATCGCAATCCGCTCCATGTCCTTGAGTGCTGGATAGCTGGCATGAGCCTCTGTGCCCTCAGTGGGTACTCCCAGACTACTTAATCTCCTCGTCAGCCCCTGTTCTCCTACACGCGGCAGTCGCACCGACGCAACCATGATCGCTCCATCGCTTTGCTGCGGGCGAGATTCTTTCCGGCAATTCACCCTTGCTCTTCATCCCCGCCTCACACTAGGTATCCCCTCAGTCTACGATGCCCGACAGTCCTCCTGAGCTAGTGCCGACACTTGACACCGTCATCCTTACCTAGTCTGCGGCTACAGTGTCCCTCCACAATAGTGACTCCACCACCTCCAGGGTTTCTAGCTTCTCCCCTGCTCGACCCAACAAGGACGGCAGGCCGGTTGGGACGGGTTTGACTGGGTGTTCCTAGGTATGTCTGAGGTGTCCACCTTCCACACCTTCATCCGCTAGGCTCCAGACGGTAGCAGCCTTATCCTAGCAGGACGACGCTCGTGGATACGACTCCCAGTCACTGCATCGACTGACTCCGCTCCAGCTACCAGAGGAATAGATAGACGATCTCCTCCTACCTTCAACATTGACATCAGACTCCCATACCGGGGCCAACCCAAGATGAGGACAATAGGGTCCTCTTTCTATCACGCTCAATACAAATGAAAAGTTTATGAGAACCTAGGGCAAAGGGGAGAAAGATGACGGGTATACTAATGCGACGATTTTGAGTCACATTTATAGACCTATTTCATGTGTGTTTTATGCTTTTATTAGTCATTTTTATGGTTAATGTGGCATAATTCATCCACTTTGGTCTTTGCTACTATTTTATGTTAAATTCCCTTTATTTCATCGTTTTGAGCATTAATTGTCAAAATATTATTATTTGTGTGAATTTATGTGATCTTGTGTTTGAATTTCAGGACAAACGAGTATTCGCTTCCGTCGATACCATCGACGGAAGTCGATACCATCGACGTGATCACAGGTTGCCAGCCGAAAGGAGCAGCAAGGCGTTGATACTATCGACATGGATGTCGATGGTATCGAGATACCAACAGGTGGCTGGTAAGAAAGCGGTCGATACCATCGACGCACGGAGGCTACAACGACGCAAAATGACAAAACCGTCGCTACAGGGTAGTCGATACCATCGACCTTCGTCGATGGTATCGAGACTACATCAGACACTCAGACGAAAGGAAAGAACGGCGGCCGCTACTACAGCGGGTCGATGGTATCGACACCGTAGGATATGAGTTGGCTTCCTAATGATCTCAATCGGACAGCTACGATTAATTAGTGACCTAATGACCAAGATATACCTAAGGACGGCCGCCCAGACGAGAGGAGGATGGATTTAGCCATTGCACAAGTACCGAGGAGGAGTAGAAAGGAGAACGGAGGCTAGAAGCTCATACTAGTTGATTCGGACGCCGCAGAAGACAGATTTCACCACCGAAAGGCGGGAGAGCACGTGTTCTATGCAAAGGATCAACCGGTTCTTCTCCATTCAGGGGTTTTCCCTTTCATTTCACATTTTTCACATGTTTTCCCCTATTTCTACCATGTACTTGTGTGAGATGAACATGCGGGGCTAATTCCCTTCGTCTTTAGGACCAGGAGTAGCCCGGGGATTCATTGTATGACAATTTTATAATAGTAATTCATACTTTATCTCTTAAATCCGTGGTATAGTTTCGTTTTCTCCATATATTGTTATGATTGATCACCATAATAATAACTTAATGCCCTTAATCACTTTGAAAGAAGGATTAACGGCTGAAAAGAGACGAAATCTACATTAATTGATAAATCCCTTGACCAAGGTGGTGTAAAATTAATGGTGGATACTGAGAGATCGTTCATAATGCACCTAGTCTAGGGTATAGGTTACTAGACGGTGGAACCGACCTAGACCTAGGTAGTGAATTGCACCACGACAGTGGGCAATTATGTTTTCAGGCCACTATCCGGATAGAGAGATAAAATTGAGGCATTATATAAAATCTAATACAATGAAAACCCGCGGTGAAACCGCAAGCCTAAAGATACCCTTTTGAATTGGTTAAATTAACATTTAATCGATCGTTTGTTTTGTTTTGTTTTTATTTTCTTTCAATTTTAACAACAACCCTCAATTTGTTATTCGGCTTAGCTGATCGCAAATAGTTAGTAGGAGTCTCCAACAATTCCCAGCATCCCTGTGTTCGACTCGGGCCTCACAAAGGTCTGTACTACTCGACGCGTTCTCTTGCGTTTTAGCGCACAGTAAAATTGCGTCAAGTTTTTGGCATCGTTGCCGGGGATACGGTGAATTGTTGGCACTTTGAGTGCTACGAGCGGCCATTCTAGGCCACATTTTTTATTATTATCTTGAAACAACTTCAAATATTTTCTTTTTATTGCTCGTTAATTTTTATACTCGTCACAACATTGTACTGAACTCGATTTTTTTTATTTCAGGTACTGTGTATGGTGCGGACGCGTAACACTGATTATACGCGACGCGCACCAGAGGGCCCACTTACGGGACCAGAAGACGAGGACAGTTATAATTAGGGCCATCTTGAGGAAATAGAGTCAGAACCTGAACAAGAAGAGATGGACGAGCCACAAACGATATGGGAGAAGATCAAGGCTTCTTCCGCATCCGCTTCAAAAGGGCCTATAAAGAAGTAGGCAATCAACATACCTACATATAAGATTGATCCGGCGTTGATAAATCTAGTGAATTCGAATGCTTTTAATGGGCTCAAGAATGAGGACCCCGTCGCGCACATCAGTCAGTTTGTTGAGAACTGTGACATGGTTAAAATCGACAGGTTTCCACAGGATGCACTTTCTCTTAAGCTTTTCCCGAGTTCATTGGCAGGAGCCGTGCGAGAATGGCTACACAATTTAGATAATGAGTTTGTGGAGTCTTGGGACCATATGGTGGAGGTTTTCTTTGAGAGGTTCTTCCCTCCTGAGAAGACTAACGATGTAAGGCCCCTAAACTTTCTTAATGAGTTTAAGGAGCTTAATTACCATACTTGAATGCTTATAACTCTAATATAACCTTTTGATATGTTTTGAAATCATAACGCAAGCTTAAGTTTCAAATTTGGTCCAATTTGGACACTGTTTGAGAAAGTTATGCAATTTTCTATACATTTCGGACTTTTCTACAATTTACCCAATTCAGGGGTTTTCTTTGCAATTTGTCACATACATTATATTCCTTAGTTGTTATATTATCATTCTTGAGATTTTTGAGCCATGGGGACCCTATTTGAGTCATGCTTTGAAGGTGTTTTTATCAAGGGCAATTTAGGGTTTTCCCCCTTCATGGATGAGCTACCTTTAGTAGCTATCAACTAAGGAATTATGTGATTGGCTGAGAATTTCGTCAAAGGCAAGCCAAGCAGGTCTAGAGGGACGGTGGGAGAGCTGTGTGTGTGTGTGCTTATGTATTTTAATAATATAAAGCCATGGATACTTGGATATATATTAGAATTTCAATTTTTTTTCTTTTTCTTAATATTAAAGTGTTATATACTTATCCAAAAGCCCACAAACGAGCCATTTGCTCTCCATTCTCTCTCTCCTTCTCCCAGCCTCGTCCTCCCTCTGTTCAGCTGCTATTTTTGCTGCCCAAGGAAGAAGAAGGTGGGGATCCTCTTGGAAACAAATTCTAGGGTTGAAATTGATTCTCTTTTTGGGTGTATGATGCTTCCCCCAAGTGATACTAACCTAAAAGTGTAAGTTTTTCCTTATTTCCTCCGTCCAATTCTTTGTTCCTCTTCCTCCTACATCTCTCCAGGTCGGAACCATGGTTTTCCATGGTGAAAGTTCCCCTAGAACTCAAAACTCCTTCCTTCTTGTCTCTTTTCTAGGGTTTTGCTTGTTTGTGGAGAGAATTGCATAGTTGGCCAAATTCAGATCTGAATCCAAGGTTTCCTTGCCCTATTTGCTCGATATTTTTGCTGTTGGATATCTGAACTACTCTATAGAGGCGAGTTATATAACATTCTTCACTTATATTGCTTATTAGAAGCTTGTTAGTTCATGATTATGCTTGAATGTGATGATCTAAGCATAGTGGAATTATGCTTGTTTAGAATTACGAATTTTGTGGTGTTTCCTATTTTATTCCAGTTCTATATGAACCTTTAAACTTGTGTAAAGCCTTTATAAGGTGTAACATGATTTGGAACAGGTTGATAGCAACAACCTATGGCATTATGTACAAAACAAATGATGGTGCAAATTAGGGTTTTTAAACTATTTCCTTCCCTATCACATAATTGATTGTTATACCATTCAATAACCAATAGTGTTGCTATCTTAGCAACTTATGTTCGTGATCAAGGGTGTCAAATTTATAGTTACAACCTATGGTTACCACCTTAGGACAAGTTTTGACTCAATTATACATTTAATTATCATCCACTAAGTATTTTAATGATGTTATCAATCGATGATGATATTGGCCTATTATTTGATGATGTTAATTGAATGTATTACTGATATAGCAACCAATGGTGACTTAATGATCACAATTAATGGTGGATCAGGTCATCACCATATATGATGAATTAGGAATGTAATTGTAGATTTTACTATACCTTGAACCAATGGTTCCTAGGTTCAATTGATCTAATGGTTAGACCTATACTTCAATTGATAACCTTGAACAATGAACCTGATCCAATGAATAATATTGGATGCTTTAACATCCAATGGATTTGAATAAATCACATCTTATTATATGTGGTTCCTAGTGAATATAATTTAATGGTTCAATTCCATTAATTGGCAGCATTACCTTTGCCATTGTATAGTTATATTTGATAAATCGCTATAATAAGTGGATGTGTAACTCCCGTGTGATCTAGCTTGTTATACCTAACCTTGATGTAATTATTTGATGTTGATTGGTTATAATCCGACCTCTTGAATGATTAATGTGATAATGAATTACATTCTTCTTGTGTTGAAACCACATTGTAGTACTATTTCAATATCATAGTGCATTGCCATGTTAATATCTATGGATACATATGTGCTAATGATCTTTTGAGCCTTGTTTAAGGCATGGAATGATGATGATAACCTTACTATACATAATGTGATGGTCTTAATGACCTTTGGGCAAGCTTGAAGCCATGATTGAGGTGAAATCCTCTTTATGTTCCAATAAGGGTTAAAACCCTGGAACTTGTGATAAGATATTGGTATCTTGGAAATAGTATCATGATAAGTGTGGTCCATTAATTTGCAATGAATGATAGGATGTGGTAATATGATTAAGATTTTTACATCAAATGTTTTATATCCTTTGAATTCATTATACATATATTCTTGTTAGAAAATAATTAGGGTTTGAATGTCCACTTGTATGATAAAGCCTTAACGCATTCAATTGGCAGTAATTAATCAAGTGTAACCCTAATCATGTAGAGCCCTATGCCGTAGAGCCATCTTCAGTGTCAGAATTTACTGGATGGTGAAACGAGTATTCCCAAGGGAAACTCGGAGCACATACTGTTGAGTATGTGGGGGTGGCAAGTTGAGGATATATTCTTGTCATCCACAATTGCAGGTTATGGAGGATGGCTATGGTCATGCCTCAGACATTTGATGTGATTGAGGACAACTGCGGTTGTACCTCGGATTAGAGGGTTTTGTATACCCTGTGTTCTAGTGTCGTAACTTGTACCAAGTACGAACTAGTTGTTATCAGTTGACTATATGTCACTGTTGGTAGTTTGACTGGTATGTCACTGCGGTTTACTCGTACTGACCGAGGGGAAGAGATCTTAGGATACCGGCACTCCTAGATCTTATACGGAACTGAATAGCACTTCGCAGTGGTCAGTTGGACTTTGAGTGGTACGACTCAAACTCCCCAGGGCATAATAATAAAAGATATAATACCAGCCGTGTAGTATAATTGCTAGGGTTTAAATACGTATCACATTGGTTGATTAACCCTTGTATTGTCTTTACACTACATATTTCCTACATGATGTAGACTTATGAAAACTGTGTAATTCTACTTGATGCTTCAACTTATTTGCTTAACTGCTTAGTATGCTTAAATTGTTCAATCTGTTCATATTGCTTATTCAATACCCTAACTGCTCTATGTAATTACTGTTAATTAATAAGTTATAATCAATATATGTTGGAGAGAGTTATATCTCTCACTAGGACTGGGTCTCACCCGTGGGTAACCACATTTTTTTTAGGTGGTCGCGGGCAACGTGGTCGAGGTCGTGCTGTGGAAGAGAACCAACCTGGTGATCAATAGATTCAGAAGGTTGGTTAGTTGTAGATGTTAGTTATAGATGTTAGTAGTACAGTCCTAGTGTCATCCCTGTACTCTCAAGTCCTGGTATAGGATGTGTTTTCTAGACGATATACTTGTATCGACATGAGATTTTGGTCGTATGCCAATGTTTGTAAATATATGGCATGTACATGTGAAATATCTTTTGTATGCAGGATGTGACTGAGCTCTTTGGACCCTTATGCAAATGCTTGATACAATATATGAGAATGGAATGATGGACATTTTATCAATGTTCTAAAGTTTGTTTACACCTTTGGAATCGGTTTTAATTATTCTGCATTTTTGACAATGTGATTAATTAGTAGTGGATCGTGTTTTGAGTTTTGAGTAATCTCGTTTAACGTGATGAGGTGTCACAGTTAAGTTGGTATCAGAGCTCTAGGTTTACCGAGTCTACAGGGACATAGGACGTAGGTTTGAGTCTGTTCTTATGTATCCAACATATCTGATCATAGTTTATGCTTATGCAGATATGTCTGGAGGACATGAAGAACATGTTGAGAGTAGCTATGTTGCACCAGGAGGAGGTGCAGGGAGGCAGGCACGCAATGAGAGAGTGCCAGAAGTAGGGCCAGAGCAGCCCACAATGCCTCATCTAGACCCGACAATGATTGCCAATCCTGAGTTTCAGCATATGTTTAGACAAATGATGGCCACAATCACACATATTGCTGACAGAGCACCAGCACCTCCAGCTAGGGCAGCCGCCTCTAATGTGGAGTCCCTAGGTATCGGGAAGACATTTGAACGTCTTAGACGTGTTGGGGCAATTGAATATGTAGGTACTTCTGATCCAGCAGACGCTGACATGTGGTTGACTGAGCTAGAAAAAGCTTTCAAAATCCTAAACATCACTGAAGAAGACAAAGTTAAGCATGCAGTATACTTGTTGAAGGGCACTGCTGGCCACTGGTGGGCCATAGAAGAAGAGAAAAGGCCAGGAGTTGTGATAGGATGGGAGGAGTTTCGGAGGGAATTTGTTAGTTGATATTTTCCAGAGACCTACCTAGATGAGAAAATCTCTCAGTTCGAGAAGATTCGTCAAGGAGCTATGAATATCAATGAGTATGAATCAAAGTTTATGGAACTTCTGAGGTTTTGCCCACACATGGCAGCAACAGACAAGGAAAGGATCCAGAGATTTGAGAAGGGTCTGAGTACAGAGTTGACTACTACAGCATCAGCCTTGGAGAACAGGGAAAGGTTTTCCACCTTTGTGGAATCTGTCAGGAGGATTGAGAGGTCTGCCATAGAGAAGCGTGATGCTAATGCTAAGAAGCGACCTATGCAGTTTCAAGGGCAATCATCTGGAGGCTTTAAGAAGCCAAGGTTTTTCCCATCATCGTCACAACCAAGGTCAACCTTCACTGAACCAAGATCACATGCACCATCACAGTGGACCCCGAGCCAGGGTAGAGGTCACAATTTTCCACCGACGGGAGCCCGCAGTACCTCATCAGTTTCAGTGACAGGGCCATTTAGGCCATATCAGGACACCAGAACATGTTACAAGTGTGGGAAAGTGGGGCATACAAGACCTTATTGCCCTATGAAAGATGAGGAGGTGACTCAGTAGGCAAGGCAAAGTCAACAAGGTCCACAACAACGACAGTTTAGTAGTGGTAGTGGCAGAGGACGTGGTCAGGTGTCCCATGCAGGATCCTCAGGACAGGTGAGCAGAGGACGTGGACGGCAGCAGGCGACAGCTAGGTTCTATGCCATGACCCAGCCTGAAGCAGTGGTCAATCCACGAGTCGTGACAGGTCAGATGGAGTTATTTCATTCTGATATGTCTGCTTCCTGTTTCATATCTGTGTTAGTAGACCCGGGTGCGACACACTCTTTTATTACCAGAGAGGTGATAGATAGTTGTTATCTACCTGTTAGCCTTAGATGTGATAGCCTGTGGCTAGAGACTCCTTTGGTTGATTCTGCTGAGTTTCTAGAAGTGTGCTCTTCTTGTGTTATTTCTTTCTCTGGACATAACATTCAAGTGGATCTTCTGCCACTTGACATGCATGGTTTTGATGTAATCCTAAGAATGGATACCTTGGAGAAATACAAGGTAGTCTTGGACTGTAGTACTAAGGTGGCGACATTCCATGACGGAGATGTACAATGGATTTTTCAGGGTGATAGGAAGATTCTTCCTACATGTTTGATGTCAGCCATGACAGCTGAGCGGTTGATGAGACAAGGATGTAAGGCTTTCTTAGCTCATGTTGTGGATACCAAGGCGGTAGGTCCTAGTATCCAGGAGTTACCAGTGGTGCGAGAATTTGAGGATGTCTTTCCTGAGGAATTTCCTAGCATTCCCCCTCCTAGAGAGATTGAGTTTGAGATCAATCTTGTTCCTAGAACACAACCCATAGCACAGTCAGCATACAGAATGGCACCAGCAGAGATGCAGGAGTTAAAGAAACAGTTACAAGAACTATTAGAGAAGGGTTTTATTAGGCCGAGCACTTCCCCTTGGGGTGCCCCAGTGTTGTTTGTTAAAAAGAAGGATGGTTCAATGAGGCTGTGTATAGACTACAGACAATTGAACAAGGTGACAATAAAGAATAAGTATCCTTTGCCGATGATTGATGATCTTTTTGATCAGTTGAGAGGTGCCACTGTGTTTTCAAAGATAGACCTGAGGTCAGGTTACCATCAGTTGAGAATTAAGGCTGATGACATACCTAAGTCAGCTTTTAGGACTAGGTATGGTCATTATGAGTTTGTGGTTATGCCATTTGGGCTAACCAATGCACCTGCAGCTTTTATGGACCTAATGAATAGGGTGTTTAGACCTTATCTTGATCAGTGTGTTGTCGTGTTCATAGATGATATTCTGATATACTCCAAGGATAGTCATCAACATGAGCAACACCTTTGCCAGGCATTGACTTTGTTGAGGCAGCACCAACTTTATGCTAAGTTCAGCAAGTGTGAATTCTGGTTAGCTGAAGTGTCTTTTCTGGGCCATGTTATATCTACAGAAGGCATTTGTGTTGATCCCAAGAAAGTGGAATCTGTACTAGAATGGGAGCAACCAAAAACACCGACAGAGATCCATAGTTTCCTTGGTCTGGCAGGTTACTATAGGAGGTTCATCAAAGACTTCAGTTCTATAGCGTTACCCCTAACTAGGTTAACCAGGAAGGATGTTCCTTTTTCTTGGAATGACAAGTGTCAACGTTCTTTCCAGATTTTGAAGGAAAAGTTGACTAGTGCACCGGTGTTAGTACTGCCAGAGCAAGGGAAAGGTTATATTGTCTTTTGTGACGCTTCAAAGAATGGGTTGGGATGCGTGTTGATGCAGGATAAAAATGTGATTTCTTTTGCTTCACGACAGCTTAAGAAACATGAGGAGAATTACCCAACACATGATTTGGAGCTTGCTGCAGTGGTCCATGCCTTAAAGATCTGGAGACACTATCTTTATGGTGAAAAGTGTCAGATCTTCACTGACCACAAGAATCTACAGTATATCTTCTCAAAATAGGAGTTAAATATGAGGCAGAGGAGATGGATGGAGCTGATTAAGGATTATGATTGCACAATAGACTACCATCCAGGGAAAGCTAATGTGGTAGCTGATGCATTGAGTAGAAAGTCATCTTCATCATTAAGGGTAGATAATGCACAATTAAATTCCTTGATGTGCCATAAGAGAGATATGCTAGTATCTCTTCGCCAGATGAATGTACAACTAGAAGTTTCCTTGCTGGCAGGATTGTTGGCACAGTTACAAGTGAAACCTACCTTGAGACAACAGATTCATGATGTACAACAAAATGATACTGTGATACAGAATATCCGATCAGGGATTGGTAGTGAAAAGTATGATGGCTTTCACGAGGCAGATGATGGTACAGTTTGTTACCATAATAGGATAGTAATTCCTGATGTTGATGGGTTGAGGAAGATGGTACTTGAGGAGGCTCACTCCTCCATGTATGCAATGCATCCTGGAAGTACCAAGATGTATCAAAACTTGAAAGACATGTATTGGTGGCCAGGTCTAAAGCGTGATGTGGCAGAGTTCATTGCTAAATGTCCAGTTTGTCAGCAGGTGAAGGCTGAGCACCAAAAACCTGCAGGGACATTACAATCCTTGCCAATACCACAATGGAAATGGGATCATATTACTATGGACTTTGTGGTTGGTCTTCCTAGGACAACCAAGGGTCATGATTCCATATGGGTGATAGTAGACAGATTGACTAAGTCAGCTCATTTTCTGCCAGTTAAGATGACATTTACAGCAGAGAAATTGGCACAAATATATGTTGATGAGATAGTCCGTCTGCATGGCATTCCAGTGACTATAGTTTCTGATAGAGGTCCACAGTTTACAAGTCATTTTTGGGAGCGTCTGCATTCAGCAATGGGAACACTATTGAGATTCAGCACAACTTTTCATCCGCAGACTGATGGCCAGTCAGAAAGGACTATTCAAACTTTAGAGGATCTCTTAAGGGCATGTGTGCTACAATTTCTTGGTAGTTGGTGTAACACCCCTGACCTGGGTTATACCTTAACCCTAGGTGTTTTGATTAAGAAAGATGATTAAATGCTTAATCTCATCTTGTGAAAGGTAATTATGGTTCAAGAGGAACTTATATTACAATTCTTATCCTTTTTGAACATTGTTGAAATCAATGTTTTGCCTGTTTTGGACTAAAGTGCAAATTACCCAAGTTGAGGGGTTTAAGTGCAAATTGTGCATGATAATATATTCCTCATGTGTTGAAGCATCATGAGAGTAAAGATGATGCTGAGGTATGGCTTATGGAAGCCTAAATACCAAGAAAGAGCTGATAAAGCAATGTATGTGCATGAAAACCTAGTTTTGGTGTAATGTGCAATTTACCCAAAACCCAGGGTGTAATATGTAAATTACCACTTCAATAAGGTCCCTAATGTTTCTTGGCATCAAGTAGAGAAAATAAAATGAGAGGGGCGCCTCATTTGAATTAAGTTGGAGGAGAGAGAATCTTGATATTAAAATAATCAAGATTTAATCCTAATTGAAACCCTAATTCTATTTAGTGTAAAAACAAATATAATAATTGAAGGGCCTTCAACCAAAAACGAGATGGTTGAATTTGCTCAAGTGTGAACACATTTGTGACTTTGCTAGGCCACGAAAATATCTCAAGCAAGTGGATAACCCACTCACCATTATTATAAAGAAAAGCAATATCCACTCAAATTGGAATATTATTATAATATGATCTAAGGTGCTTAATTTGCTTTTCTTTAAATTGATGGATAATGAAGAGGAATAAGAGGCAATGAAGATAGCCTCGTCCTTAAGGATTTTGAGGGGAATTTGAGGGGGAAGAGGCGGCCATATTTTTGGAATTTAATGCATTTTAATAATGCATTTTCTCTCTCATCAAGTTTCTTATAAAAGTACCTTTACCAAGCCAAAACAAAGGCTATTTCGGATTCTTTTCTTTACCCTTGCTTGGAAAACGACTAAGGAGCTGTGGAGGAGCAGGAGGACGACCCCAACCTGTTGGTAAGGTCCTTGACCTTCGTTCTCCTTGATTCCATGGGGGAAATAAAAAATAAATCATTTATTTCTTCTTATTTGGATCTCCTCTTCAACCCTAGCCAACTTGTTCATCCAAAAGCTTGAGGACGAGCTTAGGGGGAGTTTCTAGAGCTTCATCCACCATTAATGGCGTGAGCTTGAAGCTTTGGAGCTCAATTGGAGGCGGGTTTTATAACTCAAACCCTTAATCATTGCTATTGCATCAATCAATTATGCTTTGTTGATTGTTTTCTTCAATTTGATACATACTTGTTTCCTTGCTGCAATTTCCATCAAGAACAGTTGCTGTTCTTGGTTTTTCGAAGGAAGGGGATGATGACATCATCCTATATGCTTATCCAAAGAAAAGTACCAAGCCAAATGGTCTTGATATCTATTCCAAATCGTTTTAAATTGATTGGCTATGCAGTTTCAGAAAACTGTTTTAGGGAAAACGGTTTCAAGACCGTTTGATATGGTTGAACAAGCGTTGCCCGTTTGGTAATCTTGTTCCTAATTATGTAGGATAATGACCCTCCAAATTTTAGGGGTTAACTCCAAAGGAATCGTGAGTTGAAGGCCAATCAATTAGATAAATCGAATTGAATTAAATGCTGATTTTCAACCTGATCAACTTGACCTGTTTGGGAAAACGGTTTCAAGACCATTTGAGTGTGTTTACCAAGCATTGACCGTTTGGGATTCCTGTTTATAATGATGTTGGTTAATGACCCTCCAAATTTTAGGGATTAACTCCCAAGTAATCGTGAGTTGAAGCCTAATCAATTAGGGAAACCTAATTGAATTAAGTGCTGATTTTCAATCTGATTTAATTGACCTTTTTGAGTAAACGGTCTCAAGACCGTTTGAATGCATTGACCAAGGGTTGAATGTTTGGGATTACTGTTCCTAATGATGTGGTCTAATGACTCACCAAATTTGAGGGATTAACTCCCAAGGAATCGTGAGTTGAAGGCTATTCAATTAAGCAAACCCTAATTGTTTATGGAAGCAATAACTCAGTATACTATGTCAAACATAGTTGTTTGTATTTGATCATATGGTTGATGTAACCAAATCAAGTGGAGAGAATGACAAAAATGAATTCATACATGAGTATGATTCATATGGTGATTTAGGGTAGGATCCTTAGTAAAGAGATCAAGAAACCCTAATTGAGAAGGTTAACGAACCCTAACCCTGATTTAGGGAAATTTTGAGTAAAACCCTAATCTAGGGTAATAGTGTAACCCTAATTAAGGGTAATAGTGTAACCCTAATTAAGGGTAATGACTTGGGTAACTCTAATTTAAGGTAATGAAATACCAAACCCTAATTAGAGGAATAATGAATCCCTAATTTATGGGTAATTGAATGAAACCCTAATTGGGATGATTAGTGAAACCCTAATTGAGGGTGATTCCCTGAGAAACTCTAATTGAGGATGATTCCATGTGAAACCCTAATTGAGGGCGATGTCATATGAAACCTTAAACCTAACACAGAGTAAAGCTATGTAAAACCCTAAATTTGGGCTATAGTGCATGGAATTCTAATCATGGGCAATATGATGATAAATCATAACCCTAATGTCTGGGTAATGATATGAGTAAACCTTAATGATGAAATAATGAGTAATACCCTATAATGATGAAATATCTTAAGTGGTTGACTATAGGCAACCTTATAACAAGCAATGCCTTAATTTGAGATGAGTCCATATCATTGAAGATAGTTGGACAATCCTTGTGTGTGATCTATGCACATCATGGTAAAGGTGATAGGTTGGTGGATGAAAGTATTAAGATGTGAAATTCCTTATTATAAGATAAGTTAATAAACTCATGTAAGATAGAAGTGATGAGGGAAGTGATACATTGAGACATGATAGATATCACATTTAGCATTTCAGGGTTGATATACCTTGATGCATCTCAAATCCAATATTTTTAGATAAGATACACAAGGAGAGTGTTATGTAAATTGTCACAATGAAATGTAATGAGTTTAACATACTTGATAAGTAAGCTAAAATGAGTATGATGTAATCATACCATGATAATGATGAGAGATAAACTCATACCTTGTGTTGATGATCATTTAATGATAAATGATAAGAATATTAAATACTTGGAATGTCGATGGATGCTCCTAGATGTATGGAACAATATATTAGGGTTGTATTGATAAAATAAACATGAAACCCTAATTGATGTGAATAGTAAACCCTAACCCTGTGGAGGAAATAGTGGTGTTACTATTATATTACATGAGTTAATATGTTATTGTTGCCTAGTGAGAGGTGACAAGATGTTTAATGGCCTTGTGAGCCATATGGTTAGATGTTACCTGGTAAGAAGTAACAAGATGTTTCATGGGCATGATTGAGCCCTGAATGAGGTGTATTCCTCTTATGTTGATAAGGGTTGATACCCTGTGCTATTGTGAAAAGGATTTATATCCTGTGATAATATGATAATTGGTGTAATCTAATGAATGGCAAGTGAATATTACCATGTGATGAAGAGATGAGAAATTATGTTTCATATGTTTTATATCTTTTCAGGTTTTGATATTTATATGCTTGCTAGAAATGAATTAGGGTTTGTATGTCCACTTGTTTGATGCAGCCTTAATTCACCTAATTGGCATAACTAATTAAGTGCAACTCTAATCATGTAGTGCCCTGTGCCGTAGAACCATCTTCAGTGTCAGAACTTGCTGGATGGTGAAACGAGTATTCTTAAGGGAAACTCGGAGCGCATATTGTTGAATATGCGGGGGTGGCAGGTTGAGGATATATATATACTTGTCATCCACAATTGCAGGTTACAGAGGATGGCTATGGTCATGCCTCAAATATTTGATGTGATTGAGGACAGCTACGGTTGTACCTCGGATTAGAGGGTTTTGTATACCCTGTTTTCTAGTGTCGTAACTTGTACCAAGTACGGACTAGTTGTTATCAATTGACTATATGTCACTGTTGGTAGTTTGACTGGTATGTCACTGCAGTTTACTCGTACTGACCGAGGGGAAGAGATCTTAGGATTCCGGTACTCCTAGATCTTGTACGGAACCGAATAGCCCTTCGCAGGGGTCGGTTGGACTTTGAATGGTACGATTCAAATTCCCCAGGGCATAATAAAAGATGTAATACAGCCGTATAGCATATCTGTTTAGGGTTATACATGACGCTTCACATTGAATGGAAACCCATGTTTGTTCTCTTTACATAAAGATGATGCTTAGTGCAACTAAGAGATAGTAATTATACTTATGTTGTGGATATGCATAAGACTGTAATTGTGTACATACAATGGTCATGCTTATGTTGATATCTTACTGCTACTGTTGATTATAATCATGATGCTAGATATCTCATGTTGATAGTTATGTTTCACATGCTATCCATGCCTCTATAATTAGAAATACCTGACAGAGGATTAATGCCTGTAATTAGGTTTGGTTAAAGTCCAATGCCTGGATGTGTAATCAGGATTGGTATAGTCCAATGCCTGAAACATTTATACCTGATTGATATAGTTTAATGCTTGAATAATACATGATGATTTATATAATCACATGTCTGGCATAAGTGAATACTTGTTTAGCAGATTGGCTAAGGCCAATAAATAGAAACAAGAATGAATCATGGGTGACACATCAGAATAATGAATGACATGAGCAAAGCTTGAGATGTTGAAAATGTATGGTAGATGAATGTTATACATGTTCTTTCTATTTCTTATAAAGAGAATAGATGAATTACTGTTCAATCATAGATATGTGTAATACTTTAAAAGATGAGAATGATCTAAACTGCTTATCCTCTGCTCAGTTTTATATTAATTAAACTACAATAATGATGTTTCTGGCGGAGAGTTATATCTCTCGCTGGGGCAATTTTCAATTGTCTCACCCCCGTGGGAACCAACATTTTTAGGTGGATGAGTGTGAAAGAGACTTATAATATCTTTCGGATGAAGAACATCAGCAGCTACAAGGACAGCAGTGACAACTCAGGTTGAGTGTGCTGTCTATCGTGTTTGGTAGATAGAAGTCCTATGTGTCGTCTCTGTACTCTCAGGTCCTCGGAGTTAGTACTTAGTGCTTTTAATGTATCGTTTTGAGATTTTGGCTTGATGCCTCGAGGTTATTATGTTGTCTGTGTTTAGCTTTTAACAAGGCAGTTGATGTTGTAACCCTTGAAAAGAGATGGTATAAGATATATACTTATGAACCATGATGTAAATGTAATACATTGGTTCTTGTTGAAAGAGTTTTCCTATGATTGGGTCTCTTTGAAAAAGGTTTTAAATTTTTAGTGATTTTCTATAATCCGCTGCTTAGTGAATGCTTCCGCATTAGTTAATTGTGTTTTTGTTAGTTGGATGCTACAGTTGGGATGTACATCTAACTCTGATAGAGTTTGCGTACAACAATAGCTATCAAAGAAGCATAGATATGGCTCCTTATGAGGCTCTGTATGGGAGACGATGTCGGTCTCCTATTTGCTGGTATGAGACCGGTGAATATCAACTTTTGGGTCCTGAGCTAGTACAACAGACTACAGAAAAGGTTAAAGTGATACAACAACAGTTGAAAGCAACCCAGGACAGGCAGAAATCTTATGCAGATAATTGACGCAGACCACTTGAGTTCCAAGTGGGAGATAGAGTATATCTTAAGGTTTCTCCTTGGAAAGGTGTGTTGAGGTTTGGAAAGAAGGGTAAGTTGGCTCCTAGATTTATGGGACCATACCCTATCCTAGCTCGTGTTGGAAAGGTAGCATATAAGTTGGAGCTACCACCAGAGCTACATAGATTGCATAATGTCTTTCACATCTCTATGTTGAGGAAATGCCATCCAGATACTGAACATACAATTCAACCAGTAGAGGTTGAGTTAGATGAGGATATTTCCTATGTTGAGGGTCCTGTGTTGATCCTGGATAGAAGGGTGAAAAAGCTGAAGAGAAAGGATATAATACTAGTGAAAGTTTTGTGGAATCACCGTGGAATTGAGGAAGCCACATGGGAACTAGAGAATGAGATGCGTAGAAAATACCCATCTCTTTTTGCGTAGGATTTCGGGGCGAAATCCTTGTTAGGGGTTTATAGTTGTAAGGCCCCTAAACTTTCTTAATGAGTTGAAGGAGCTTAATTACCATACTTGAATGCTTACAACTCTAATATAACCTTTTGATATGTTTTGAAATCATAACGCAAGCTTAAGTTTCAAATTTGGTCCAATTTGGACACTGTTTGAGAAAGTTATGCAATTTTCTATACATTTCGGACTTTTCTACAATTTACCCAATTCAGGGGTTTTCTTTGCAATTTGTCACATACATTATATTCCTTAGTTGTTATATTATCATTCTTGAGATTTTTGAGCCATGGGGACCCTATTTGAGTCATGCTTTGAAGGTGTTTTTATCAAGGGCAATTTAGGGTTTTCCCCCTTCATGGATGAGCTACCTTTAGTAGCTATCAACTAAGGAATTATGTGATTGGCTGAGAATTTCGTCAAAGGCAAGCCAAGCAGGTCTAGAGGGACGGTGGGAGAGCTGTGTGTGTGTGTGTGCTTATGTATTTTAATAATATAAAGCCATGGATACTTGGATATATATTAGAATTTCAATTTTTTTTCTTTTTCTTAATATTAAAGTGTTATATACTTATCCAAAAGCCCACAAACGAGCCATTTGCTCTCCATTATCTCTCTCCTTCTCCCAGCCTCGTCCTCCCTTTGTTCAGCTGCGATTTTTGCTGCCCAAGGAAGAAGAAGGTGGGGATCCTCTTGGAAACAAATTCTAGGGTTGAAATTGATTCTCTTTTTGGGTGTATGATGCTTCCCCCAAGTGATACTAACCTAAAAGTGTAAGTTTTTCCTTATTTCCTCCGTCCAATTCTTTGTTCCTCTTCCTCCTACATCTCTCCAGGTCGGAACCATGGTTTTCCATGGTGAAAGTTCCCCTAGAACTCAAAACTCCTTCCTTCTTGTCTCTTTTCTAGGGTTTTGCTTGTTTGTGGAGAGAATTGCATAGTTGGCCAAATTCAGATCTGAATCCAAGGTTTCCTTGCCCTATTTGCTCGATATTTTTGCTGTTGGATATCTGAACTACTCTATAGAGGCGAGTTATATAACATTCTTCACTTATATTGCTTATTAGAAGCTTGTTAGTTCATGATTATGCTTGAATGTGATGATCTAAGCATAGTGGAATTATGCTTGTTTAGAATTACGAATTTTGTGGTGTTTCCTATTTTATTCCAGTTCTATATGAACCTTTAAACTTGTGTAAAGCCTTTATAAGGTGTAACATGATTTGGAACAGGTTGATAGCAACAACCTATGGCATTATGTACAAAACAAATGATGGTGCAAATTAGGGTTTTTAAACTATTTCCTTCCCTATCACATAATTGATTGTTATACCATTCAATAACCAATAGTGTTGCTATCTTAGCAACTTATGTTCGTGATCAAGGGTGTCAAATTTATAGTTACAACCTATGGTTACCACCTTAGGACAAGTTTTGACTCAATTATACATTTAATTATCATCCACTAAGTATTTTAATGATGTTATCAATCGATGATGATATTGGCCTATTATTTGATGATGTTAATTGAATGTATTACTGATCTAGCAACCAATGGTGACTTAATGATCACAATTAATGGTGGATCAGGTCATCACCATATATGATGAATTAGGAATGTAATTGTAGATTTGACTATACCTTGAACCAATGGTTCCTAGGTTCAATTGATCTAATGGTTAGACCTATACTTCAATTGATAACCTTGAACAATGAACCTGATCCAATGAATAATATTGGATGCTTTAACATCCAATGGATTTGAATAAATCACATGTTATTATATGTGGTTCCTAGTGAATATAATTTAATGGTTCAATTCCATTAATTGGCAGCATTACCTTTGCCATTGTATAGTTATATTTGATAAATCACTATAATAAGTGGATGTGTAACTCCCGTGTGATCTAGCTTGTTATACCTAACCTTGATGTAATTATTTGATGTTTATTGGTTATAATCCGACCTCTTGAATGATTAATGTGATAATGAATTACATTCTTCTTGTGTTGAAACCACATTGTAGTACTATTTCAATATCATAGTGCATTGCCATGTTAATATCTATGGATACATATGTGCTAATGATCTTTTGAGCCTTGTTTAAGGCATGGAATGATGATGATAACCTTACTATACATAATGTGATGGTCTTAATGACCTTTGGGCAAGCTTGAAGCCATGATTGAGGTGAAATCCTCTTTATGTTCCAATAAGGGTTAAAACCCTGGAACTTGTGATAAGATATTGGTATCTTGGAAATAGTATCATGATAAGTGTGGTCCATTAATTTGCAATGAATGATAGGATGTGGTAATATGATTAAGATTTTTACATCAAATGTTTTATATCCTTTGAATTCATTATACATATATTCTTGTTAGAAAATAATTAGGGTTTGAATGTCCACTTGTATGATAAAGCCTTAACGCATTCAATTGGCAGTAATTAATCAAGTGTAACCCTAATCATGTAGAGCCCTGTGCCGTAGAGCCATCTTCAGTGTCAGAATTTACTGGATGGTGAAATGAGTATTCCCAAGGGAAACTCGGAGCGCATACTGTTGAGTATGTGGGAGTGGCAAGTTGAGGATATATTCTTGTCATCCACAATTGCAGGTTATGGAGGATGGCTATGGTCATGCCTCAGACATTTGATGTGATTGAGGACAACTGCGGTTGTACCTCGGATTAGAGGGTTTTGTATACCCTGTGTTCTAGTGTCGTAACTTGTACCAAGTACGAACTAGTTGTTATCAGTTGACTATATGTCACTGTTGGCAGTTTGACTGGTATGTCACTGCGGTTTACTCGTACTGACCGAGGGGAAGAGATCTTAGGATACCGGCACTCCTAGATCTTATACGGAACTGAATAGCACTTCGCAGTGGTCAGTTGGACTTTGAGTGGTACGACTCAAACTCCCCAGGGCATAATAATAAAAGATATAATACCAGCCGTGTAGTATAATTGCTAGGGTTTAAATACGTATCACATTGGTTGATTAACCCTTGTATTGTCTTTACACTACATATTTCCTACATGATGTAGACTTATGAAAACTGTGTAATTCTACTTGATGCTTCAACTTATTTGCTTAACTGCTTAGTATGCTTAAATTGTTCAATCTGTTCATATTGCTTATTCAATACCCTAACTGCTCTATGTAATTACTGTTAATTAATAAGTTATAATCAATATATGTTGGAGAGAGTTATATCTCTCACTAGGACTGGGTCTCACCCGTGGGTAACCACATTTTTTTTAGGTGGTCGCGGGCAGCGTGGTCGAGGTCGTGCTGTGGAAGAGAACCAACCTGGTGATCAATAGATTCAGAAGGTTGGTTAGTTGTAGATGTTAGTTATAGATGTTAGTAGTACAGTCCTAGTGTCGTCCCTGTACTCTCAGGTCCTGGTATAGGATGTGTTTTCTAGACGATATACTTGTATCGACATGAGATTTTGGTCGTATGCCAATGTTTGTAAATATATGGCATGTACATGTGAAATATCTTTTGTATGCAGGATGTGACTGAGGTCTTTGGACCCTTATGCAAATGCTTGATACAATATATGAGAATGGAATGATGGACATTTTATCAATGTTCTAAAGTTTGTTTACACCTTTGGAATCGGTTTTAATTATTCTGCATTTTTGACAATGTGATTAATTAGTAGTGGATCGTGTTTTGAGTTTTGAGTAATCTCGTTTAACGTGATGAGGTGTCACAGTTAAGTTGGTATCAGAGCTCTAGGTTTACCGAGTCTACAGGGACATAGGACGTAGGTTTGAGTCTGTTCTTATGTATCCAACATATCTGATCATAGTTTATGCTTATGCAGATATGTCTGGAGGACATGAAGAACATGTTGAGAGTAGCTATGTTGCACCAGGAGGAGGTGCAGGGAGGCAGGCACGCAATGAGAGAGTGCCAGAAGCAGGGCCAGAGCAGCCCACAATGCCTCATCTAGACCCGACAATGATTGCCAATCCTGAGTTTCAGCATATGTTTAGACAAATGATGGCCACAATCACACATATTGCTGACAGAGCACCACCACCTCCAGCTAGGGCAGCCGCCTCTAATGTGGAGTCCCTAGGTATCGGGAAGACATTTGAACGTCTTAGACGTGTTGGGGCAATTGAATATGTAGGTACTTCTGATCCAGCAGACGCTGACATGTGGTTGACTGAGCTGGAAAAAGCTTTCAAAATCCTAAACATCACTGAAGAAGACAAAGTTAAGCATGCAGTATACTTGTTGAAGGGCAGTGCTGGCCACTGGTGGGCCATAGAAGAAGAGAAAAGGCCAGGAGTTGTGATAGGATGGGAGGAGTTTCGGAGGGAATTTGTTAGTTGATATTTTCCAGAGACCTACCTAGATGAGAAAATCTCTCAGTTCGAGAAGATTCGTCAAGGAGCTATGAATATCAATGAGTATGAATCAAAGTTTATGGAACTTCTGAGGTTTTGCCCACACATGGCAGCAACAGACAAGGAAAGGATCCGGAGATTTGAGAAGGGTCTGAGTACAGAGTTGACTACTACAGCATCAGCCTTGGAGAACAGGGAAAGGTTTTCCACCTTTGTGGAATCTGTCAGGAGGATTGAGAGGTCTGCCATAGAGAAGCGTGATGCTAATGCTAAGAAGCGACCTATGCAGTTTCAAGGGCAATCATCCGGAGGCTTTAAGAAGCCAAGGTTTTTCCCATCATCGTCACAACCAAGGTCAACCTTCACTGAACCAAGATCACATGCACCATCACAGTGGACCCCGAGCCAGGGTAGAGGTCACAATTTTCCACCGACGGGAGCCCGCAGTACCTCATCAGTTTCAGTGACAGGGCCATTTAGGCCATATCAGGACACCAGAACATGTTACAAGTGTGGGAAAGTGGGGGCATACAAGACCTTATTGCCCTATGAAAGATGAGGAGGTGACTCAGCAGGCAAGGCAAAGTCAACAAGGTCCACAACAACGACAGTTTAGTAGTGGTAGTGGCAGAGGACGTGGTCAGGTGTCCCATGCAGGATCCTCAGGACAGGTGAGCAGAGGACGTGGACGGCAGCAGGCGAAAGCTAGGTTCTATGCCATGACCCATCCTGAAGCAGTGGTCAATCCACGAGTCGTGACAGGTCAGATGGAGTTATTTCATTCTGATATGTCTGCTTCCTGTTTCATATCTGTGTTAGTAGACCCAGGTGCGACACAATCTTTTATTACCAGAGAGGTGATAGATAGTTGTTATCTACCTGTTAGCCTTAGATGTGATAGCCTGCGGCTAGAGACTCCTTTGGTTGATTCTGCCGAGTTGCTAGAAGTGTGCTCTTCTTGTGTTATTTCTTTCTCTGGACATAACATTCAAGTGGATCTTCTGCCACTTGACATGCATGGTTTTGATGTAATCCTAAGAATGGATACCTTGGAGAAATACAAGGTAGTCTTGGACTGTAGTACTAAGGTGGCGACATTCCATGACGGAGATGTACAATGGATTTTTCAGGGTGATAGGAAGATTCTTCCTACATGTTTGATGTCAGCCATGACAGCTGAGCGGTTGATGAGACAAGGATGTGAGGCTTTCTTAGCTCATGTTGTGGATACCAAGGCGGTAGGTCCTAGTATCTAGGAGTTACCAGTGGTGCGAGAATTTGAGGATGTCTTTCCTGAGGAATTTCCTAGCATTCCCCCTCCTAGAGAGATTGAGTTTGAGATCAATCTTGTTCCTAGAACACAACCCATAGCACAGTCAGCATACAGAATGGCACCAGCAGAGATGCAGGAGTTAAAGAAACAGTTACAAGAACTATTAGAGAAGGGTTTTATTAGGCCGAGCACTTCCCCTTGGGGTGCCCCAGTGTTGTTTGTTAAAAAGAAGGATGGTTCAATGAGGCTGTGTATAGACTACAGACAATTGAACAAGGTGACAATAAAGAATAAGTATCCTTTGCCGAGGATTGATGATCTTTTTGATCAGTTGAGAGGTGCCACTGTGTTTTCAAAGATAGACCTGAGGTCAGGTTACCATCAGTTGAGAATTAAGGCTGATGACATACCTAAGTCAGCTTTTAGGACTAGATATGGTCATTATGAGTTTGTGGTTATGCCATTTGGGCTAACCAATGCACCTGCAGCTTTTATGCACCTAATGAATAGGGTGTTTAGACCTTATCTTGATCAGTGTTTTGTCGTGTTCATAGATGATATTCTGATATACTCCAAGGATAGTCATCAATATGAGCAACACCTTCGCCAGGCATTGACTTTGTTGAGGCAGCACCAACTTTATGCTAAGTTCAGCAAGTGTGAATTCTGGTTAGCTGAAGTGTCTTTTCTGGGCCATGTTATATCTGCAGAAGGCATTTGTGTTGATCCCAAGAAAGTGGAATCTGTACTAGAATGGGAGCAACCAAAAACACCGACAGAGATCCGTAGTTTCCTTGGTCTGGCAGGTTACTATAGGAGGTTCATCAAAGACTTCAGTTCTATAGCGTTACCCCTAACTAGGTTAACCAGGAAGGATGTTCCTTTTTCTTGGAATGACAAGTGTCAACGTTCTTTCCAGATTTTGAAGGAAAAGTTGACTAGTGCACCGGTGTTAGTACTTCCAGAGCAAGGGAAAGGTTATATTGTCTTTTGTGATGCTTCAAAGAATGGGTTGGGATGCGTGTTGATGCAGGATAAAAATGTGATTTCTTTTGCTTCACGACAACTTAAGAAACATGAGGAGAATTACCCAACACATGATTTGGAGCTTGCTGCAGTGGTCCATGCCTTAAAGATCTGGAGACACTATATTTATGGTGAAAAGTGTCAGATCTTCACTGACCACAAGAATCTACAGTATATCTTCTCAAAACAGGAGTTAAATATGAGGCAGAGGAGATGGATGGAGCTGATTAAGGATTATGATTGCACAATAGACTACCATCCAGGGAAAGCTAATGTGGTAGCTGATGCATTGAGTAGAAAGTCATCTTCATCATTAAGGGTAGATAATGCACAATTAAATTCCTTGATGTGCCATAAGAGAGATATGCTAGTATCTCTTCGCCAGATGAATGTACAACTAGAAGTTTCCTTGCTGGCAGGATTGTTGGCACAGTTACAAGTGAAACCTACCTTGAGACAACAGATTCATGATGTACAACAAAATGATACTGTGATACAGAATATCCGATCAGGGATTGGTAGTGAAAAGTATGATGGCTTTCACGAGGCAGATGATGGTACAGTTTGTTACCATAATAGGATAGTAATTCCTGATGTTGATGGGTTGAGGAAGATGGTACTTGAGGAGGCTCACTCCTCCATGTATGCAATGCATCCTGGAAGTACCAAGATGTATCAAAACTTGAAAGACATGTATTGGTGGCCACGTCTAAAGCGTGATGTGGCAGAGTTCATTGCTAAATGTCCAGTTTGTCAGCAGGTGAAGGCTGAGCACCAAAAACCTGCAGGGACATTACAATCCTTGCCAATACCACAATGGAAATGGGATCATATTACTATGGACTTTGTGGTTGGTCTTCCTAGGACAACCAAGGGTCATGATTCCATATGGGTGATAGTAGACAGATTGACTAAGTCAGCTCATTTTCTGCCAGTTAAGATGACATTTACAGCAGAGAAATTGGCACAAATATATGTTGATGAGATAGTCCGTCTGCATGGCATTCCAGTGACTATAGTTTCTGATAGAGGTCCACAGTTTACAAGTCATTTTTGGGAGCGTCTGCATTCAGCAATGGGAACACTATTGAGATTCAGCACAACTTTTCATCCGCAGACTGATGGCCAGTCAGAAAGGACTATTCAAACTTTAGAGGATCTCTTAAGGGCATGTGTGCTACAATTTCTTGGTAGTTGGGATGTACATCTAACTCTGATAGAGTTTGCATACAACAATAGCTATCAAAGAAGCATAGATATGGCTCCTTATGAGGCTCTGTATGGGAGACGATGTCGGTCTCCTATTTGCTGGTATGAGACCGGTGAATATCAACTTTTGGGTCCTGAGCTAGTACAACAGACTACAGAAAAGGTTAAAGTGATACAACAACAGTTGAAAGCAACCCAGGACAGGCAGAAATCTTATGCAGATAATTGACGCAGACCACTTGAGTTCCAAGTGGGAGATAGAGTATATCTTAAGGTTTCTCCTTGGAAAGGTGTGTTGAGGTTTGGAAATAAGGGTAAGTTGGCTCCTAGATTTATGGGACCATACCCTATCCTAGCTCGTGTTGGAAAGGTAGCATATAAGTTGGAGCTACCACCAGAGCTACATAGATTGCATAATGTCTTTCACATCTCTATGTTGAGGAAATGCCATCCAGATACTGAACATACAATTCAACCAGTAGAGGTTGAGTTAGATGAGGATATTTCCTATGTTGAGGGTCCTGTGTTGATCCTGGATAGAAGGGTGAAAAAGCTGAAGAGAAAGGATATAATACTAGTGAAAGTTTTGTGGAATCACCGTGGCATTGAGGAAGCCACATGGGAACTAGAGAATGAGATGCGTAGAAAATACCCATCTCTTTTTGCGTAGGATTTCGGGGCGAAATCCTTGTTAGGGGTTTATAGTTGTAAGGCCCCTAAACTTTCTTAATGAGTTGAAGGAGCTTAATTACCATACTTGAATTCTTATAACTCTAATATAACCTTTTGATATGTTTTGAAATCATAACGCAAGCTTAAGTTTCAAATTTGGTCCAATTTGGACACTGTTTGAGAAAGTTATGCAATTTTCTATACATTTCAGACTTTTCTACAATTTACCCAATTCAGGGGTTTTCTTTGCAATTTGTCACATACATTATATTCCTTAGTTGTTATATTATCATTCTTGAGATTTTTGAGCCATGGGGACCCTATTTGAGTCATGCTTTGAAGGTGTTTTTATCAAGGGCAATTTAGGGTTTTCCCCCTTCATGGATGAGCTACCTTTAGTAGCTATCAACTAAGGAATTATGTGATTGGCTGAGAATTTCGTCAAAGGCAAGCCAAGCAGGTCTAGAGGGACGGTGGGAGAGCTGTGTGTGTGTGTGTGCTTATGTATTTTAATAATATAAAGCCATGGATACTTGGATATATATTAGAATTTCAATTTTTTTTCTTTTTCTTAATATTAAAGTGTTATATACTTATCCAAAAGCCCACAAACGAGCCATTTGCTCTCCATTCTCTCTCTCCTTCTCCCAGCCTCGTCCTCCCTCTGTTCAGCTGCGATTTTTGCTGCCCAAGGAAGAAGAAGGTGGGGATCCTCTTGGAAACAAATTCTAGGGTTGAAATTGATTCTCTTTTTGGGTGTATGATGCTTCCCCCAAGTGATACTAACCTAAAAGTGTAAGTTTTTCCTTATTTCCTCCGTCCAATTCTTTGTTCCTCTTCCTCCTACATCTCTCCAGGTCGGAACCATGGTTTTCCATGGTGAAAGTTCCCCTAGAACTCAAAACTCCTTCCTTCTTGTCTCTTTTCTAGGGTTTTGCTTGTTTGTGGAGAGAATTGCATAGTTGGCCAAATTCAGATCTGAATCCAAGGTTTCCTTGCCCTATTTGCTCGAGATTTTTGCTGTTGGATATCTGAACTACTCTATAGAGGCGAGTTATATAACATTCTTCACTTATATTGCTTATTAGAAGCTTGTTAGTTCATGATTATGCTTGAATGTGATGATCTAAGCATAGTGGAATTATGCTTGTTTAGAATTACGAATTTTGTGGTGTTTCCTATTTTATTCCAGTTCTATATGAACCTGTAAACTTGTGTAAAGCCTTTATAAGGTGTAACATGATTTGGGACAGGTTGATAGCAACAACCTATGGCATTATGTACAAAACAAATGATGGTGCAAATTAGGGTTTTTAAACTATTTCCTTCCCTATCACATAATTGATTGTTATACCATTCAATAACCAATAGTGTTGCTATCTTAGCAACTTATGTTCGTGATCAAGGGTGTCAAATTTATAGTTACAACCTATGGTTACCACCTTAGGACAAGTTTTGACTCAATTATACATTTAATTATCATCCACTAAGTATTTTAATGATGTTATCAATCGATGATGATATTGGCCTATTATTTGATGATGTTAATTGAATGTATTACTGATCTAGCAACCAATGGTGACTTAATGATCACAATTAATGGTGGATCAGGTCATCACCATATATGATGAATTAGGAATGTAATTGTAGATTTGACTATACCTTGAACCAATGGTTCCTAGGTTCAATTGATCTAATGGTTAGACCTATACTTCAATTGATAACCTTGAACAATGAACCTGATCCAATGAATAATATTGGATGCTTTAACATCCAATGGATTTGAATAAATCACATGTTATTATATGTGGTTCCTAGTGAATATAATTTAATGGTTCAATTCCATTAATTGGCAGCATTACCTTTGCCATTGTATAGTTATATTTGATAAATCACTATAATAAGTGGATGTGTAACTCCCGTGTGATCTAGCTTGTTATACCTAACCTTGATGTAATTATTTGATGTTGATTGGTTATAATCCGACCTCTTGAATGATTAATGTGATAATGAATTACATTCTTCTTGTGTTGAAACCACATTGTAGTACTATTTCAATATCATAGTGCATTGCCATGTTAATATCTATGGATACATATGTGCTAATGATCTTTTGAGCCTTGTTTAAGGCATGGAATGATGATGATAACCTTACTATACATAATGTGATGGTCTTAATGACCTTTGGGCAAGCTTGAAGCCATGATTGAGGTGAAATCCTCTTTATGTTCCAATAAGGGTTAAAACCCTGGAACTTGTGATAAGATATTGGTATCTTGGAAATAGTATCATGATAAGTGTGGTCCATTAATTTGCAATGAATGATAGGATGTGGTAATATGATTAAGATTTTTACATCAAATGTTTTATATCCTTTGAATTCATTATACATATATTCTTGTTAGAAAATAATTAGGGTTTGAATGTCCACTTGTATGATAAAGCCTTAACGCATTCAATTGGCAGTAATTAATCAAGTGTAACCCTAATCATGTAGAGCCCTGTGCCGTAGAGCCATCTTCAGTGTCAGAATTTACTGGATGGTGAAACGAGTATTCCCAAGGGAAACTCGGAGCGCATACTGTTGAGTATGTGGGGGTGGCAAGTTGAGGATATATTCTTGTCATCCACAATTGCAGGTTATGGAGGATGGCTATGGTCATGCCTCAGACATTTGATGTGATTGAGGACAACTGCGGTTGTACCTCAGATTAGAGGGTTTTGTATACCCTGTGTTCTAGTGTCGTAACTTGTACCAAGTACGAACTAGTTGTTATCAGTTGACTATATGTCACTGTTGGCAGTTTGACTGGTATGTCACTGCGGTTTACTCGTACTGACCGAGGGGAAGAGATCTTAGGATACCGACACTCCTAGATCTTATACGGAACTGAATAGCACTTCGCAGTGGTCAGTTGGACTTTGAGTGGTATGACTCAAACTCCCCAGGGCATAATAATAAAAGATATAATACCAGCCGTGTAGTATAATTGCTAGGGTTTAAATACGTATCACATTGGTTGATTAACCCTTGTATTGTCTTTACACTACATATTTCCTACATGATGTAGACTTATGAAAATTGTGTAATTCTACTTGATGCTTCAACTTATTTGCTTAACTGCTTAGTATGCTTAAATTGTTCAATCTGTTCATATTGCTTATTCAATACCCTAACTGCTCTATGTAATTACTGTTAATTAATAAGTTATAATCAATATATGTTGGAGAGAGTTATATCTCTCACTAGGACTGGGTCTCACCCGTGGGTAACCACATTTTTTTTAGGTGGTCGCGAGCAGCGTGGTCGAGGTCGTGCTGTGGAAGAGAACCAACCTGGTGATCAATAGATTCAGAAGGTTGGTTAGTTGTAGATGTTAGTTATAGATGTTAGTAGTACAGTCCTAGTGTCATCCCTGTACTCTCAGGTCCTGGTATAGGATGTGTTTTCTAGACGATATACTTGTATCGACATGAGATTTTGGTCGTATGCCAATGTTTGTAAATATATGGCATGTACATGTGAAATATCTTTTGTATGCAGGATGTGACTGAGGTCTTTGGACCCTTATGCAAATGCTTGATACAATATATGAGAATGGAATGATGGACATTTTATCAATGTTCTAAAGTTTGTTTACACCTTTGGAATCGGTTTTAATTATTCTGCATTTTTGACAATGTGATTAATTAGTAGTGGATCGTGTTTTGAGTTTTGAGTTTTGAGTAATCTCGTTTAACGTGATGAGGTGTCACAGTTAAGTTGGTATCAGAGCTCTAGGTTTACCGAGTCTACAGGGACATAGGACGTAGGTTTGAGTCTGTTCTTATGTATCCAACATATCTGATCATAGTTTATGCTTATGCAGATATGTCTGGAGGACATGAAGAACATGTTGAGAGTAGCTATGTTGCACCAGGAGGAGGTGCAGGGAGGCAGGCACGCAATGAGAGAGTGCCAGAAGCAGGGCCAGAGCAGCCCACAATGCCTCATCTAGACCCGACAATGATTGCCAATCCTGAGTTTCAGCATATGTTTAGACAAATGATGGCCACAATCACACATATTGCTGACAGAGCACCAGTACCTCCAGCTAGGGAAGCCGCCTCTAATGTGGAGTCCCTAGGTATCAGGAAGACATTTGAACGTCTTAGACGTGTTGGGGCAATTGAATATGCAGGTACTTCTGATCCAGCAGACGCTGACATGTGGTTGACTGAGCTGGAAAAAGCTTTCAAAATCCTAAACATCACTGAAGAAGACAAAGTTAAGCATGCAGTATACTTGTTGAAGGGCAGTGCTGGCCACTGGTGGGCCATAGAAGAAGAGAAAAGGCCAGGAGTTGTGATAGGATGGGAGGAGTTTCGGAGGGAATTTGTTAGTTGATATTTTCCAGAGACCTACCTAGATGAGAAAATCTCTCAGTTCGAGAAGATTCGTCAAGGAGCTATGAATATCAATGAGTATGAATCAAAGTTTATGGAACTTCTGAGGTTTTGCCCACACATGGCAGCAACAGACAAGGAAAGGATCCAGAGATTTGAGAAGGGTCTGAGTACAGAGTTGACTACTACAACATCAGCCTTGGAGAACTGGGAAAGGTTTTCCACCTTTGTGGAATCTGTCAGGAGGATTGAGAGGTCTGCCATAGAGAAGCGTGATGCTAATGCTAAGAAGCGACCTATGCAGTTTCAAGGGCAATCATCTGGAGGCTTTAAGAAGCCAAGGTTTTTCCCATCATCGTCACAACCAAGGTCAACCTTCACTGAACCAAGATCACATGCACCATCACAGTGGACCCCGAGCCAGGGTAGAGGTCACAATTTTCCACCGACGGGAGCCCGCAGTACCTCATCAGTTTCAGTGACAGGGCCATTTAGGCCATATCAGGACACCAGAACATGTTACAAGTGTGGGAAAGTGGGGCATACAAGACCTTATTGCCCTATGAAAGATGAGGAGGTGACTCAGCAGGCAAGGCAAAGTCAACAAGGTCCACAACAACGACAGTTTAGTAGTGGTAGTGGCAGAGGACGTGGTCAGGTGTCCCATGCAGGATCCTCAGGACAGGTGAGCAGAGGACGTGGACGGCAGCAGGCGACAGCTAGGTTCTATGCCATGACCCAGCCTGAAGCAGTGGTCAATCCACGAGTCGTGACAGGTCAGATGGAGTTATTTCATTCTGATATGTCTGCTTCCTGTTTCATATCTGTGTTAGTAGACCCGGGTGCGACACACTCTTTTATTACCATAGAGGTGATAGATAGTTGTTATCTACCTGTTAGCCTTAGATGTGATAGCCTGCGGCTAGAGACTCCTTTGGTTGATTCTGCCAAGTTTCTAGAAGTGTGCTCTTCTTGTGTTATTTCTTTCTCTGGACATAACATTCAAGTGGATCTTCTGCCACTTGACATGCATGGTTTTGATGTAATCCTAAGAATGGATACCTTGGAGAAATACAAGGTAGTCTTGGACTGTAGTACTAAGGTGGCGACATTCCATGACGGAGATGTACAATGGATTTTTCAGGGTGATAGGAAGATTCTTCCTACATGTTTGATGTCAGCTATGACAGCTGAGCGGTTGATGAGAGAAGGATGTGAGGCTTTCTTAGCTCATGTTGTGGATACCAAGGCGGTAGGTCCTAGTATCCAGGAGTTACCAGTGGTGCGAGAATTTGAGGATGTCTTTCCTGAGGAATTTCCTAGCATTCCCCCTCCTAGAGAGATTGAGTTTGAGATCAATCTTGTTCCTAGAACACAACCCATAGCACAGTCAGCATACAGAATGGCACCAGCAGAGATGCAGGAGTTAAAGAAACAGTTACAAGAACTATTAGAGAAGGGTTTTATTAGGCCGAGCACTTCCCCTTGGGGTGCCCCAGTGTTGTTTGTTAAAAAGAAGGATGGTTCAATGAGGCTGTGTATAGACTACAGACAATTGAACAAGGTGACAATAAAGAATAAGTATCCTTTGCCGAGGATTGATGATCTTTTTGATCAGTTGAGAGGTGCCACTGTGTTTTCAAAGATAGACCTGAGGTCAGGTTACCATCAGTTGAGAATTAAGGCTGATGACATACCTAAGTCAGCTTTTAGGACTAGGTATGGTCATTATGAGTTTGTGGTTATGCCATTTGGGCTAACCAATGCACCTGCAGCTTTTATGGACCTAATGAATAGGGTGTTTAGACCTTATCTTGATCAGTGTGTTGTCGTGTTCATAGATGATATTCTGATATACTCCAAGGATAGTCATCAACATGAGCAACACCTTTGCCAGGCATTGACTTTGTTGAGGCAGCACCAACTTTATGCTAAGTTCAGCAAGTGTGAATTCTGGTTAGCTGAAGTGTCTTTTCTGGGCCATGTTATATCTGCAGAAGGCATTTGTGTTGATCCCAAGAAAGTGGAATCTGTACTAGAATGGGAGCAACCAAAAACACCGACAGAGATCCGTAGTTTCCTTGGTCTGGCAGGTTACTATAGGAGGTTCATCAAAGACTTCAGTTCTATAGCGTTACCCCTAACTAGGTTAACCAGGAAGGATGTTCCTTTTTCTTGGAATGACAAGTGTCAACGTTCTTTCCAGATTTTGAAGGAAAAGTTGACTAGTGCACCGGTGTTAGTACTGCCAGAGCAAGGGAAAGGTTATATTGTCTTTTGTGACGCTTCAAAGAATGGGTTGGGATGCGTGTTGATGCAGGATAAAAATGTGATTTCTTTTGCTTCACGACAGCTTAAGAAACATGAGGAGAATTACCCAACACATGATTTGGAGCTTGCTGCAGTGGTCCATGCCTTAAAGATCTGGAGACACTATCTTTATGGTGAAAAGTGTCAGATCTTCACTGACCACAAGAATCTACAGTATATCTTCTCAAAACAGGAGTTAAATATGAGGCAGAGGAGATGGATGGAGCTGATTAAGGATTATGATTGCACAATAGACTACCATCCAGGGAAAGCTAATGTGGTAGCTGATGCATTGAGTAGAAAGTCATCTTCATCATTAAGGGTAGATAATGCACAATTAAATTCCTTGATGTGCCATAAGAGAGATATGCTAGTATCTCTTCGCCAGATGAATGTACAACTAGAAGTTTCCTTGCTGGCAGGATTGTTGGCACAGTTACAAGTGAAACCTACCTTGAGACAACAGATTCATGATGTACAACAAAATGATACTGTGATACAGAATATCCGATCAGGGATTGGTAGTGAAAAGTATGATGGCTTTCACGAGGCAGATGATGGTACAGTTTGTTACCATAATAGGATAGTAATTCCTGATGTTGATGGGTTGAGGAAGATGGTACTTGAGGAGGCTCACTCCTCCATGTATGCAATGCATCCTGGAAGTACCAAGATGTATCAAAACTTGAAAGACATGTATTGGTGGCCAGGTCTAAAGCGTGATGTGGCAGAGTTCATTGCTAAATGTCCAGTTTGTCAGCAGGTGAAGGCTGAGCACCAAAAACCTGCAGGGACATTACAATCCTTGCCAATACCACAATGGAAATGGGATCATATTACTATGGACTTTGTGGTTGGTCTTCCTAGGACAACCAAGGGTCATGATTCCATATGGGTGATAGTAGACAGATTGACTAAGTCAGCTCATTTTCTGCCAGTTAAGATGACATTTACAGCAGAGAAATTGGCACAAATATATGTTGATGAGATAGTCCGTCTGCATGGCATTCCAGTGACTATAGTTTCTGATAGAGGTCCACAGTTTACAAGTCATTTTTGGGAGCGTCTGCATTCAGCAATGGGAACACTATTGAGATTCAGCACAACTTTTCATCCGCAGACTGATGGCCAGTCAGAAAGGACTATTCAAACTTTAGAGGATCTCTTAAGGGCATGTGTGCTACAATTTCTTGGTAGTTGGGATGTACATCTAACTCTGATAGAGTTTGCGTACAACAATAGCTATCAAAGAAGCATAGATATGGCTCCTTATGAGGCTCTGTATGGGAGACGATGTCGGTCTCCTATTTGCTGGTATGAGACCGGTGAATATCAACTTTTGGGTCCTGAGCTAGTACAACAGACTACAGAAAAGGTTAAAGTGATACAACAACAGTTGAAAGCAACCCAGGACAGGCAGAAATCTTATGCAGATAATTGACGCAGACCACTTGAGTTCCAAGTGGGAGATAGAGTATATCTTAAGGTTTCTCCTTGGAAAGGTGTGTTGAGGTTTGGAAAGAAGGGTAAGTTGGCTCCTAGATTTATGGGACCATACCCTATCCTAGCTCGTGTTGGAAAGGTAGCATATAAGTTGGAGCTACCACCAGAGCTACATAGATTGCATAATGTCTTTCACATCTCTATGTTGAGGAAATGCCATCCAGATACTGAACATACAATTCAACCAGTAGAGGTTGAGTTAGATGAGGATATTTCCTATGTTGAGGGTCCTGTGTTGATCCTGGATAGAAGGGTGAAAAAGCTGAAGAGAAAGGATATAATACTAGTGAAAGTTTTGTGGAATCACCGTGGCATTGAGGAAGCCACATGGGAACTAGAGAATGAGATGCGTAGAAAATACCCATCTCTTTTTGCGTAGGATTTCGGGGCGAAATCCTTGTTAGGGGTTTATAGTTGTAAGGCCCCTAAACTTTCTTAATGAGTTGAAGGAGCTTAATTACCATACTTGAATGCTTATAACTCTAATATAACCTTTTGATATGTTTTGAAATCATAACGCAAGCTTAAGTTTCAAATTTGGTCCAATTTGGACACTGTTTGAGAAAGTTATGCAATTTTCTATACATTTCGGACTTTTCTACAATTTACCCAATTCAGGGGTTTTCTTTGCAATTTGTCACATACATTATATTCCTTAGTTGTTATATTATCATTCTTGAGATTTTTGAGCCATGGGGACCCTATTTGAGTAATGCTTTGAAGGTGTTTTTATCAAGGGCAATTTAGGGTTTTCCCCCTTCATGGATGAGCTACCTTTAGTAGCTATCAACTAAGGAATTATGTGATTGGCTGAGAATTTCGTCAAAGGCAAGCCAAGCAGGTCTAGAGGGACGGTGGGAGAGCTGTGTGTGTGTGTGCTTATGTATTTTAATAATATAAAGCCATGGATACTTGGATATATATTAGAATTTCAATTTTTTTTCTTTTTCTTAATATTAAAGTGTTATATACTTATCCAAAAGCCCACAAACGAGCCATTTGCTCTCCATTATCTCTCTCCTTCTCCCAGCCTCGTCCTCCCTCTGTTCAGCTGCGATTTTTGCTGCCCAAGGAAGAAGAAGGTGGGGATCCTCTTGGAAACAAATTCTAGGGTTGAAATTGATTCTCTTTTTGGGTGTATGATGCTTCCCCCAAGTGATACTAACCTAAAAGTGTAAGTTTTTCCTTATTTCCTCCGTCCAATTCTTTGTTCCTCTTCCTCCTACATCTCTCCAGGTCGGAACCATGGTTTTCCATGGTGAAAGTTCCCCTAGAACTCAAAACTCCTTCCTTCTTGTCTCTTTTCTAGGGTTTTGCTTGTTTGTGGAGAGAATTGCATAGTTGGCCAAATTCAGATCTGAATCCAAGGTTTCCTTGCCCTATTTGCTCGATATTTTTGCTGTTGGATATCTGAACTACTCTATAGAGGCGAGTTATATAACATTCTTCACTTATATTTCTTATTAGAAGCTTGTTAGTTCATGATTATGCTTGAATGTGATGATCTAAGCATAGTGGAATTATGCTTGTTTAGAATTACGAATTTTGTGGTGTTTCCTATTTTATTCCAGTTCTATATGAACCTGTAAACTTGTGTAAAGCCTTTATAAGGTGTAACATGATTTGGGACAGGTTGATAGCAACAACCTATGGCATTATGTACAAAACAAATGATGGTGCAAATTAGGGTTTTTAAACTATTTCCTTCCCTATCACATAATTGATTGTTATACCATTCAATAACCAATAGTGTTGCTATCTTAGCAACTTATGTTCGTGATCAAGGGTGTCAAATTTATAGTTACAACCTATGGTTACCACCTTAGGACAAGTTTTGACTCAATTATACATTTAATTATCATCCACTAAGTATTTTAATGATGTTATCAATCGATGATGATATTGGCCTATTATTTGATGATGTTAATTGAATGTATTACTGATCTAGCAACCAATGGTGACTTAATGATCACAATTAATGGTGGATCAGGTCATCACCATATATGATGAATTAGGAATGTAATTGTAGATTTGACTATACCTTGAACCAATGGTTCCTAGGTTCAATTGATCTAATGGTTAGACCTATACTTCAATTGATAACCTTGAACAATGAACCTGATCCAATGAATAATATTGGATGCTTTAACATCCAATGGATTTGAATAAATCACATGTTATTATATGTGGTTCCTAGTGAATATAATTTAATGGTTCAATTCCATTAATTGGCAGCATTACCTTTGCCATTGTATAGTTATATTTGATAAATCACTATAATAAGTGGATGTGTAACTCCCGTGTGATCTAGCTTGTTATACCTAACCTTGATGTAATTATTTGATGTTGATTGGTTATAATCCGACCTCTTGAATGATTAATGTGATAATGAATTACATTCTTCTTGTGTTGAAACCACATTGTAGTACTATTTCAATATCATAGTGCATTGCCATGTTAATATCTATGGATACATATGTGCTAACGATCTTTTGAGCCTTGTTTAAGGCATGGAATGATGATGATAACCTTACTATACATAATGTGATGGTCTTAATTACCTTTGGGCAAGCTTGAAGCCATGATTGAGGTGAAATCCTCTTTATGTTCCAATAAGGGTTAAAACCCTGGAACTTGTGATAAGATATTGGTATCTTGGAAATAGTATCATGATAAGTGTGGTCCATTAATTTGCAATGAATGATAGGATGTGGTTATATGATTAAGATTTTTACATCAAATGTTTTATATCCTTTGAATTCATTATACATATATTCTTGTTAGAAAATAATTAGGGTTTGAATGTCCACTTGTATGATAAAGCCTTAACGCATTCAATTGGCAGTAATTAATCAAGTGTAACCCTAATCATGTAGAGCCCTGTGCCGTAGAGCCATCTTCAGTGTCAGAATTTACTGGATGGTGAAACGAGTATTCCCAAGGGAAACTCGGAGCACATACTGTTGAGTATGTGGGGGTGGCAAGTTGAGGATATATTCTTGTCATCCACAATTGCAGGTTATGGAGGATGGCTATGGTCATGCCTCAGACATTTGATGTGATTGAGGACAACTGCGGTTGTACCTCGGATTAGAGGGTTTTGTATACCCTGTGTTCTAGTGTCGTAACTTGTACCAAGTACGAACTAGTTGTTATCAGTTGACTATATGTCACTGTTGGCAGTTTGACTGGTATGTCACTGCGGTTTACTCGTACTGACCGAGGGGAAGAGATCTTAGGATACCGGCACTCCTAGATCTTATACGGAACTGAATAGCACTTCGCAGTGGTCAGTTGGACTTTGAGTGGTACGACTCAAACTCCCCAGGGCATAATAATAAAAGATATAATACCAGCCGTGTAGTATAATTGCTAGGGTTTAAATACGTATCACATTGGTTGATTAACCCTTGTATTGTCTTTACACTACATATTTCCTACATGATGTAGACTTATGAAAACTGTGTAATTCTACTTGATGCTTCAACTTATTTGCTTAACTGCTTAGTATGCTTAAATTGTTCAATCTGTTCATATTGCTTATTCAATACCCTAACTGCTCTATGTAATTACTGTTAATTAATAAGTTATAATCAATATATGTTGGAGAGAGTTATATCTCTCACTGGGACTGGGTCTCACCCGTGGGTAACCACAATTTTTTTAGGTGGTCGCGGGCAGCGTGGTCGAGGTCGTGCTGTGGAAGAGAACCAACCTGGTGATCAATAGATTCAGAAGGTTGGTTAGTTGTAGATGTTAGTTATAGATGTTAGTAGTATAGTCCTAGTGTCGTCCCTGTACTCTCATGTCCTGGTATAGGATGTGTTTTCTAGACGATATACTTGTATCGACAGGAGATTTTGGTCGTATGCCAATGTTTGTAAATATATGGCATGTACATGTGAAATATCTTTTGTATGCAGGATGTGACCGAGGTCTTTGGACCCTTATGCAAATGCTTGATACAATATATGAGAATGGAATGATGGACATTTTATCAATGTTCTAAAGTTTGTTTACACCTTTGGAATCGGTTTTAATTATTCTGCATTTTTGACAATGTGATTAATTAGTAGTGGATCGTGTTTTGAGTTTTGAGTAATCTCGTTTAACGTGATGAGGTGTCACAGTTAAGTTGGTATCAGAGCTCTAGGTTTACCGAGTCTACAGGGACATAGGACGTAGGTTTGAGTCTGTTCTTATGTATCCAACATATCTGATCATAGTTTATGCTTATGCAGATATGTCTGGAGGACATGAAGAACATGTTGAGAGTAGCTATGTTGCACCAGGAGGAGGTGCAGGGAGGCAGGCACGCAATGAGAGAGTGCCAGAAGCAGGGCCAGAGCAGCCCACAATGCCTCATCTAGACCCGACAATGATTGCCAATCCTGAGTTTCAGCATATGTTTAGACAAATGATGGCCACAATCACACATATTGCTGACAGAGCACCAGCACCTCCAGCTAGGGCAGCCGCCTCTAATGTGGAGTCCCTAGGTATCGGGAAGACATTTGAATGTCTTAGACGTGTTGGGGCAATTGAATATGCAGGTACTTCTGATCCAGCAGACGCTGACATGTGGTTGACTGAGCTGGAAAAAGCTTTCAAAATCCTAAACATCACTGAAGAAGACAAAGTTAAGCATGCAGTATACTTGTTGAAGGGCAGTGCTGGCCACTGGTGGGCCATAGAAGAAGAGAAAAGGCCAGGAGTTGTGATAGGATGGGAGGAGTTTCGGAGGGAATTTGTTAGTTGATATTTTCCAGAGACCTACCTAGATGAGAAAATCTCTCAGTTCGTGAAGATTCGTCAAGGAGCTATGAATATCAATGAGTATGAATCAAAGTTTATGGAACTTATGAGGTTTTGCCCACACATGGCAGCAACAGACAAGGAAAGGATCCGGAGATTTGAGAAGGGTCTGAGTACAGAGTTGACTACTACAACATCAGCCTTGGAGAACAGGGAAAGGTTTTCCACCTTTGTGGAATCTGTCAGGAGGATTGAGAGGTCTGCCATAGAGAAGCGTGATGCTAATGCTAAGAAGCGACCTATGCAGTTTCAAGGGCAATCATCTGGAGGCTTTAAGAAGCCAAGGTTTTTCCCATCATCGTCACAACCAAGGTCAACCTTCACTGAACCAAGATCACATGCACCATCACAGTGGACCCCGAGCCAGGGTAGAGGTCACAATTTTCCACCGACGGGAGCCCGCAGTACCTCATCAGTTTCAGTGACAGGGCCATTTAGGCCATATCAGGACACCAGAACATGTTACAAGTGTGGGAAAGTGGGGCATACAAGACCTTATTGCCCTATGAAAGATGAGGAGGTGACTCAGCAGGCAAGGCAAAGTCAACAAGGTCCACAACAACGACAGTTTAGTAGTGGTAGTGGCAGAGGACGTGGTCAGGTGTCCCATGCAGGATCCTCAGGACAGGTGAGCAGAGGACGTGGACGGCAGCAGGCGACAGCTAGGTTCTATGCCATGACCCAGCCTGAAGCAGTGGTCAATCCACGAGTCGTGACAGGTCAGATGGAGTTATTTCATTCTGATATGTCTGCTTCCTGTTTCATATCTGTGTTAGTAGACCCGGGTGCGACACACTCTTTTATTACCAGAGAGGTGATAGATAGTTGTTATCTACCTGTTAGCCTTAGATGTGATAGCCTGCGGCTAGAGACTCCTTTGGTTGATTCTGCCGAGTTGCTAGAAGTGTGCTCTTCTTGTGTTATTTCTTTCTCTGGACATAACATTCAAGTGGATCTTCTGCCACTTGACATGCATGGTTTTGATGTAATCCTAAGAATGGATACCTTGGAGAAATACAAGGTAGTCTTGGACTGTAGTACTAAGGTGGCGACATTCCATGACGGAGATGTACAATGGATTTTTCAGGGTGATAGGAAGATTCTTCCTACATGTTTGATGTCAGCCATGACAGCTGAGCGGTTGATGAGACAAGGATGTGAGGCTTTCTTAGCTCATGTTGTGGATACCAAGGCGGTAGGTCCTAGTATCCAGGAGTTACCAGTGGTGCGAGAATTTGAGGATGTCTTTCCTGAGGAATTTCCTAGCATTCCCCCTCCTAGAGAGATTGAGTTTGAGATCAATCTTGTTCCTAGAACACAACCCATAGCACAGTCAGCATACAGAATGGCACCAGCAGAGATGCAGGAGTTAAAGAAACAGTTACAAGAACTATTAGAGAAGGGTTTTATTAGGCCGAGCACTTCCCCTTTGGGTGCCCCAGTGTTGTTTGTTAAAAAGAAGGATGGTTCAATGAGGCTGTGTATATACTACAGAAAATTGAACAAGGTGACAATAAAGAATAAGTATCCTTTGCCGAGGATTGATGATCTTTTTGATCAGTTGAGAGGTGCCACTGTGTTTTCAAAGATAGACCTGAGGTCAGGTTACCATCAGTTGAGAATTAAGGCTGATGACATACCTAAGTCAACTTTTAGGACTAGGTATGGTCATTATGAGTTTGTGGTTATGCCATTTGGGCTAACCAATGCACCTACAACTTTTATGGACCTAATGAATAGGGTGTTTAGACCTTATCTTGATCAGTGTGTTGTCGTGTTCATAGATGATATTCTGATATACTCCAAGGATAGTCATCAACATGAGCAACACCTTCGCCAGGCATTGACTTTGTTGAGGCAGCACCAACTTTATGCTAAGTTCAGCAAGTGTGAATTCTGGTTAGCTGAAGTGTCTTTTCTGGGCCATGTTATATCTGCAGAAGGCATTTGTGTTGATCCCAAGAAAGTGGAATATGTACTAGAATGGGAGCAACCAAAAACACCGACAGAGATCCGTAGTTTCCTTGGTCTGGCAGGTTACTATAGGAGGTTCATCAAAGACTTCAGTTCTATAGCGTTACCCCTAACTAGGTTAACCAGGAAGGATGTTCCTTTTTCTTGGAATGACAAGTGTCAACGTTCTTTCCAGATTTTGAAGGAAAAGTTGACTAGTGCACCGGTGTTAGTACTGCCAGAGCAAGGGAAAGGTTATATTGTCTTTTGTGACGCTTCAAAGAATGGGTTGGGATGCGTGTTGATGCAGGATAAAAATGTGATTTCTTTTGCTTCACGACAGCTTAAGAAACATGAGGAGAATTACCCAACACATGATTTGGAGCTTGCTGCAGTGGTCCATGCCTTAAAGATCTGGAGACACTATCTTTATGGTGAAAAGTGTCAGATCTTCACTGACCACAAGAATCTACAGTATATCTTCTCAAAACAGGAGTTAAATATGAGGCAGAGGAGATGGATGGAGCTGATTAAGGATTATGATTGCACAATAGACTACCATCCAGGGAAAGCTAATGTGGTAGCTGATGCATTGAGTAGAAAGTCATCTTCATCATTAAGGGTAGATAATGCACAATTAAATTCCTTGATGTGCCATAAGAGAGATATGCTAGTATCTCTTCGCCAGATGAATGTACAACTAGAAGTTTCCTTGCTGGCAGGATTGTTGGCACAGTTACAAGTGAAACCTACCTTGAGACAACAGATTCATGATGTACAACAAAATGATACTGTGATACAGAATATCCGATCAGGGATTGGTAGTGAAAAGTATGATGGCTTTCACGAGGCAGATGATGGTACCGTTTGTTACCATAATAGGATAGTAATTCCTGATGTTGATGGGTTGAGGAAGATGGTACTTGAAGAGGCTCACTCCTCCATGTATGAAATGCATCTTGGAAGTACCAAGATGTATCAAAACTTGAAAGACATGTATTGGTGGCCAGGTCTAAAGCGTGATGTGGCAGAGTTCATTGCTAAATGTCCAGTTTGTCAGCAGGTGAAGGCTGAGCACCAAAAACCTGCAGGGACATTACAATCCTTGCCAATACCACAATGGAAATGGGATCATATTACTATGGACTTTGTGGTTGGTCTTCCTAGGACAACCAAGGGTCATGATTCCATATGGGTGATAGTAGACAGATTGACTAAGTCAGCTCATTTTCTGCCAGTTAAGATGACATTTACAGCAGAGAAATTGGCACAAATATATGTTGATGAGATAGTCCGTCTGCATGGCATTCCAGTGACTATAGTTTCTGATAGAGGTCCACAGTTTACAAGTCATTTTTGGGAGCGTCTGCATTCAGCAATGGGAACACTATTGAGATTCAGCACAACTTTTCATCCGCAGACTGATGGCCAGTCAGAAAGGACTATTCAAACTTTAGAGGATCTCTTAAGGGCATGTGTGCTACAATTTCTTGGTAGTTGGGATGTACATCTAACTCTGATAGAGTTTGCGTACAACAATAGCTATCAAAGAAGCATAGATATGGCTCCTTATGAGGCTCTGTATGGGAGACGATGTCGGTCTCCTATTTGCTGGTATGAGACCGGTGAATATCAACTTTTGGGTCCTGAGCTAGTACAACAGACTACAGAAAAGGTTAAAGTGATACAACAACAGTTGAAAGCAACCCAGGACAGGCAGAAATCTTATGCAGATAATTGACGCAGACCACTTGAGTTCCAAGTGGGAGATAGAGTATATCTTAAGGTTTCTCCTTGGAAAGGTGTGTTGAGGTTTGGAAAGAAGGGTAAGTTGGCTCCTAGATTTATGGGACCATACCCTATCCTAGCTCGTGTTGGAAAGGTAGCATATAAGTTGGAGCTACCACCAGAGCTACATAGATTGCATAATGTCTTTCACATCTCTATGTTGAGGAAATGCCATCCAGATACTGAACATACAATTCAACCAGTAGAGGTTGAGTTAGATGAGGATATTTCCTATGTTGAGGGTCCTGTGTTGATCCTGGATAGAAGGGTGAAAAAGCTGAAGAGAAAGGATATAATACTAGTGAAAGTTTTGTGGAATCACCGTGTCATTGAGGAAGCCACATGGGAACTAGAGAATGAGATGCGTAGAAAATACCCATCTCTTTTTGCGTAGGATTTCGGGGCGAAATCCTTGTTAGGGGTTTATAGTTGTAAGGCCCCTAAACTTTCTTAATGAGTTGAAGGAGCTTAATTACCATACTTGAATGCTTATAACTCTAATATAACCTTTTGATATGTTTTGAAATCATAACGCAAGCTTAAGTTTCAAATTTGGTCCAATTTGGACACTGTTTGAGAAAGTTATGCAATTTTCTATACATTTCGGACTTTTCTACAATTTACCCAATTCAGGGGTTTTCTTTGCAATTTGTCACATACATTATATTCCTTAGTTGTTATATTATCATTCTTGAGATTTTTGAGCCATGGGGACCCTATTTGAGTCATGCTTTGAAGGTGTTTTTATCAAGGGCAATTTAGGGTTTTCCCCCTTCATGGATGAGCTACCTTTAGTAGCTATCAACTAAGGAATTATGTGATTGGCTGAGAATTTCGTCAAAGGCAAGCCAAGCAGGTCTAGAGGGACGGTGGGAGAGCTGTGTGTGTGTGTGCTTATGTATTTTAATAATATAAAGCCATGGATACTTGGATATATATTAGAATTTCAATTTTTTTTCTTTTTCTTAATATTAAAGTGTTATATACTTATCCAAAAGCCCACAAACGAGCCATTTGCTCTCCATTCTCTCTCTCCTTCTCCCAGCCTCGTCCTCCCTCTGTTCAGCTGCGATTTTTGCTGCCCAAGGAAGAAGAAGGTGGGGATCCTCTTGGAAACAAATTCTAGGGTTGAAATTGATTCTCTTTTTGGGTGTATGATGCTTCCCCCAAGTGATACTAACCTAAAAGTGTAAGTTTTTCCTTATTTCCTCCGTCCAATTCTTTGTTCCTCTTCCTCCTACATCTCTCCAGGTCGGAACCATGGTTTTCCATGGTGAAAGTTCCCCTAGAACTCAAAACTCCTTCCTTCTTGTCTCTTTTCTAGGGTTTTGCTTGTTTGTGGAGAGAATTGCATAGTTGGCCAAATTCAGATCTGAATCCAAGGTTTCCTTGCCCTATTTGCTCGAGATTTTTGCTGTTGGATATCTGAACTACTCTATAGAGGTGAGTTATATAACATTCTTCACTTATATTGCTTATTAGAAGCTTGTTAGTTCATGATTATGCTTGAATGTGATGATCTAAGCATAGTGGAATTATGCTTGTTTAGAATTACGAATTTTGTGGTGTTTCCTATTTTATTCCAGTTCTATATGAACCTGTAAACTTGTGTAAAGCCTTTATAAGGTGTAACATGATTTGGGACAGGTTGATAGCAACAACCTATGGCATTATGTACAAAACAAATGATGGTGCAAATTAGGGTTTTTAAACTATTTCCTTCCCTATCACATAATTGATTGTTATACCATTCAATAACCAATAGTGTTGCTATCTTAGCAACTTATGTTCGTGATCAAGGGTGTCAAATTTATAGTTACAACCTATGGTTACCACCTTAGGACAAGTTTTGACTCAATTATACATTTAATTATCATCCACTAAGTATTTTAATGATGTTATCAATCGATGATGATATTGGCCTATTATTTGATGATGTTAATTGAATGTATTACTGATCTAGCAACCAATGGTGACTTAATGATCACAATTAATGGTGGATCAGGTCATCACCATATATGATGAATTAGGAATGTAATTGTAGATTTGACTATACCTTGAACCAATGGTTCCTAGGTTCAATTGATCTAATGGTTAGACCTATACTTCAATTGATAACCTTGAACAATGAACCTGATCCAATGAATAATATTGGATGCTTTAACATCCAATGGATTTGAATAAATCACATGTTATTATATGTGGTTCCTAGTGAATATAATTTAATGGTTCAATTCCATTAATTGGCAGCATTACCTTTGCCATTGTATAGTTATATTTGATAAATCACTATAATAAGTGGATGTGTAACTCCCGTGTGATCTAGCTTGTTATACCTAACCTTGATGTAATTATTTGATGTTGATTGGTTATAATCCGACCTCTTGAATGATTAATGTGATAATGAATTACATTCTTCTTGTGTTGAAACCACATTGTAGTACTATTTCAATATCATAGTGCATTGCCATGTTAATATCTATGGATACATATGTGCTAATGATCTTTTGAGCCTTGTTTAAGGCATGGAATGATGATGATAACCTTACTATACATAATGTGATGGTGTTAATGACCTTTGGGCAAGCTTGAAGCCATGATTGAGGTGAAATCCTCTTTATGTTCCAATAAGGGTTAAAACCCTGGAACTTGTGATAAGATATTGGTATCTTGGAAATAGTATCATGATAAGTGTGGTCCATTAATTTGCAATGAATGATAGGATGTGGTAATATGATTAAGATTTTTACATCAAATGTTTTATATCCTTTGAATTCATTATACATATATTCTTGTTAGAAAATAATTAGGGTTTGAATGTCCACTTGTATGATAAAGCCTTAACGCATTCAATTGGCAGTAATTAATCAAGTGTAACCCTAATCATGTAGAGCCCTGTGCTGTAGAGCCATCTTCAGTGTCAGAATTTACTGGATGGTGAAACGAGTATTCCCAAGGGAAACTCGGAGCGCATACTGTTGAGTATGTGGGGGTGGCAAGTTGAGGATATATTCTTGTCATCCACAATTGCACGTTATGGAGGATGGCTATGGTCATGCCTCAGACATTTGATGTGATTGAGGACAACTGCGGTTGTACCTCGGATTAGAGGGTTTTGTATACCCTGTGTTCTAGTGTCGTAACTTGTACCAAGTACGAACTAGTTGTTATCAGTTGACTATATGTCACTGTTGGCAGTTTGACTGGTATGTCACTGCGGTTTACTCGTACTGACCGAGGGGAAGAGATCTTAGGATACCGGCACTCCTAGATCTTATACGGAACTGAATAGCACTTCGCAGTGGTCAGTTGGACTTTGAGTGGTACGACTCAAACTCCCCAGGGCATAATAATAAAAGATATAATACCAGCCGTGTAGTATAATTGCTAGGGTTTAAATACGTATCACATTGGTTGATTAACCCTTGTATTGTCTTTACACTACATATTTCCTACATGATGTAGACTTATGAAAACTGTGTAATTCTACTTGATGCTTCAACTTATTTGCTTAACTGCTTAGTATGCTTAAATTGTTCAATCTGTTCATATTGCTTATTCAATACCCTAACTGCTCTATGTAATTACTGTTAATTAATAAGTTATAATCAATATATGTTGGAGAGAGTTATATCTCTCACTGGGACTGGGTCTCACCCGTGGGTAACCACATTTTTTTTAGGTGGTCGCGGGCAGCGTGGTCGAGGTCGTGCTGTGGAAGAGAACCAACCTGGTGATCAATAGATTCAGAAGGTTGGTTAGTTGTAGATGTTAGTTATAGATGTTAGTAGTACAGTCCTAGTGTCGTCCCTGTACTCTCAGGTCCTGGTATAGGATGTGTTTTCTAGACGATATACTTGTATCGACATGAGATTTTGGTCGTATGCCAATGTTTGTAAATATATGGCATGTACATGTGAAATATCTTTTGTATGCAGGATGTGACTGAGGTCTTTGGACCCTTATGAAAATGCTTGATACAATATATGAGAATGGAATGATGGACATTTTATCAATGTTCTAAAGTTTGTTTACACCTTTGGAATCGGTTTTAATTATTCTGCATTTTTGACAATGTGATTAATTAGTAGTGGATCGTGTTTTGAGTTTTGAGTAATCTCGTTTAACGTGATGAGGTGTCACAGTTAAGTTGGTATCAGAGCTCTAGGTTTACCGAGTCTACAGGGACATAGGACGTAGGTTTGAGTCTGTTCTTATGTATCCAACATATCTGATCATAGTTTATGCTTATGCAGATATGTCTGGAGGACATGAAGAACATGTTGAGAGTAGCTATGTTGCACCAGGAGGAGGTGCAGGGAGGCAGGCACGCAATGAGAGAGTGCCAGAAGCAGGGCCAGAGCAGCCCACAATGCCTCATCTAGACCCGACAATGATTGCCAATCCTGAGTTTCAGCATATGTTTAGACAAATGATGGCCACAATCACACATATTGCTGACAGAGCACCAGCACCTCCAGCTAGGGCATCCGCCTCTAATGTGGAGTCCCTAGGTATCGGGAAGACATTTGAACGTCTTAGACGTGTTGGGGCAATTGAATATGCAGGTACTTCTGATCCAGCAGACGCTGACATGTGGTTGACTGAGCTGGAAAAAGCTTTCAAAATCCTAAACATCACTGAAGAAGACAAAGTTAAGCATGCAGTATACTTGTTGAAGGGCAGTGCTGGCCACTGGTGGGCCATAGAAGAAGAGAAAAGGCCAGGAGTTGTGATAGGATGGGAGGAGTTTCGGAGGGAATTTGTTAGTTGATATTTTCCAGAGACCTACCTAGATGAGAAAATCTCTCAGTTCGAGAAGATTCGTCAAGGAGCTATGAATATCAATGAGTATGAATCAAAGTTTATGGAACTTCTGAGGTTTTGCCCACACATGGCAACAACAGACAAGGAAAGGATCTGGAGATTTGAGAAGGGTCTGAGTACAGAGTTGACTACTACAGCATCAGCCTTGGAGAACAGGGAAAGGTTTTCCACCTTTGTGGAATCTGCCAGGAGGATTGAGAGGTCTGCCATAGAGAAGCGTGATGCTAATGCTAAGAAGCGACCTATGCAGTTTCAAGGGCAATCATCTGGAGGCTTTAAGAAGCCAAGGTTTTTCCCATCATCGTCACAACCAAGGTCAACCTTCACTGAACCAAGATCACATGCACCATCACAGTGGACCCCGAGCCAGGGTAGAGGTCACAATTTTCCACCGACGGGAGCCCGCAGTACCTCATCAGTTTCAGTGACAGGGCCATTTAGGCCATATCAGGACACCAGAACATGTTACAAGTGTGGGAAAGTGGGGCATACAAGACCTTATTGCCCTATGAAAGATGAGGAGGTGACTCAGCAGGCAAGGCAAAGTCAACAAGGTCCACAACAATGACAGTTTAGTAGTGGTAGTGGCAGAGGACGTGGTCAGGTGTCCCATGCAGGATCCTCAGGACAGGTGAGCAGAGGACGTGGACGGCAGCAGGCGACAGCTAGGTTCTATGCCATGACCCAGCCTGAAGCAGTGGTCAATCCACGAGTCGTGACAGGTCAGATGGAGTTATTTCATTCTGATATGTCTGCTTCCTGTTTCATATCTGTGTTAGTAGACCCGGGTGCGACACACTCTTTTATTACCAGAGAGGTGATAGATAGTTGTTATCTACCTGTTAGCCTTAGATTTGATAGCCTGCGGCTAGAGACTCCTTTGGTTGATTCTGCCGAGTTGCTAGAAGTGTGCTCTTCTTGTGTTATTTCTTTCTCTGGACATAACATTCAAGTGGATCTTCTGCCACTTGACATGCATGGTTTTGATGTAATCCTAAGAATGGATACCTTGGAGAAATACAAGGTAGTCTTGGACTGTAGTACTAAGGTGGCGACATTCCATGACGGAGATGTACAATGGATTTTTCAGGGTGATAGGAAGATTCTTCCTACATGTTTGATGTCAGCCATGACAGCTGAGCGGTTGATGAGACAAGGATGTGAGGCTTTCTTAGCTCATGTTGTGGATACCAAGGCGGTAGGTCCTAGTATCCAGGAGTTACCAGTGGTGCGAGAATTTGAGGATGTCTTTCCTGAGGAATTTCCTAGCATTCCCCCTCCTAGAGAGATTGAGTTTGAGATCAATCTTGTTCCTAGAACACAACCCATAGCACAGTCAGCATACAGAATGGCACCAGCAGAGATGCAGGAGTTAAAGAAACAGTTACAAGAACTATTAGAGAAGGGTTTTATTAGGCCGAGCACTTCCCCTTGGGGTGCCCCAGTGTTGTTTGTTAAAAAGAAGGATGGTTCAATGAGGCAGTGTATAGACTACAGACAATTGAACAAGGTGACAATAAAGAATAAGTATCCTTTGCCGAGGATTGATGATCTTTTTGATCAGTTGAGAGGTGCCACTGTGTTTTCAAAGATAGACCTGAGGTCAGGTTACCATCAGTTGAGAATTAAGGCTGATGACATACCTAAGTCAGCTTTTAGGACTAGGTATGGTCATTATGAGTTTGTGGTTATGCCATTTGGGATAACCAATGCACCTGCAGCTTTTATGGACCTAATGAATAGGGTGTTTAGACCTTATCTTGATCAGTGTGTTGTCATGTTCATAGATGATATTCTGATATACTCCAAGGATAGTCATCAACATGAGCAACACCTTCGCCAGGCATTGACTTTGTTGAGGCAGCACCAACTTTATGCTAAGTTCAGCAAGTGTGAATTCTGGTTAGCTGAAGTGTCTTTTCTGGGCCATGTTATATCTGCAGAAGGCATTTGTGTTGATCCCAAGAAAGTGGAATCTGTACTAGAATGGGAGCAACCAAAAACACCGACAGAGATCCGTAGTTTCCTTGGTCTGGCAGGTTACTATAGGAGGTTCATCAAAGACTTCAGTTCTATAGCGTTACCCCTAACTAGGTTAACCAGGAAGGATGTTCCTTTTTCTTGGAATGACAAGTGTCAACGTTCTTTCCAGATTTTGAAGGAAAAGTTGACTAGTGCACCGGTGTTAGTACTGCCAGAGCAAGGGAAAGGTTATATTGTCTTTTGTGACGCTTCAAAGAATGGGTTGGGATGCGTGTTGATGCAGGATAAAAATGTGATTTCTTTTGCTTCACGACAACTTAAGAAACATGAGGAGAATTACCCAACACATGATTTGGAGCTTGCTGCAGTGGTCCATGCCTTAAAGATCTGGAGACACTATCTTTATGGTGAAAAGTGTCAGATCTTCACCGACCACAAGAATCTACAGTATATCTTCTCAAAACAGGAGTTAAATATGAGGCAGAGGAGATGGATGGAGCTGATTAAGGATTATGATTGCACAATAGACTACCATCCAGGGAAAGCTAATGTGGTAGCTGATGCATTGAGTAGAAAGTCATCTTCATCATTAAGGGTAGATAATGCACAATTAAATTCCTTGATGTGCCATAAGAGAGATATGCTAGTATCTCTTCGCCAGATGAATGTACAACTAGAAGTTTCCTTGCTGGCAGGATTGTTGGCACAGTTACAAGTGAAACCTACCTTGAGACAACAGATTCATGATGTACAACAAAATGATACTGTGATACAGAATATCCGATCAGGGATTGGTAGTGAAAAGTATGATGGCTTTCACGAGGCAGATGATGGTACAGTTTGTTACCATAATAGGATAGTAATTCCTGATGTTGATGGGTTGAGGAAGATGGTACTTGAGGAGGCTCACTCCTCCATGTATGCAATGCATCCTGGAAGTACCAAGATGTATCAAAACTTGAAAGACATGTATTGGTGGCCAGGTCTAAATCGTGATGTGGCAGAGTTCATTGCTAAATGTCCAGTTTGTCAGCAGGTGAAGGCTGAGCACCAAAAACCTGCAGGGACATTACAATCCTTGCCAATACCACAATGGAAATGGGATCATATTACTATGGACTTTGTGGTTGGTCTTCCTAGGACAACCAAGGGTCATGATTCCATATGGGTGATAGTAGACAGATTGACTAAGTCAGCTCATTTTCTGCCAGTTAAGATGACATTTACAGTAGAGAAATTGGCACAAATATATGTTGATGAGATAGTCCGTCTGCATGGCATTCCAGTGACTATAGTTTCTGATAGAGGTCCACAGTTTACAAGTCATTTTTGGGAGCGTCTGCATTCAGCAATGGGAACACTATTGAGATTCATCACAACTTTTCATCCGCAGACTGATGGCCAGTCAGAAAGGACTATTCAAACTTTAGAGGATCTCTTAAGGGCATGTGTGCTACAATTTCTTGGTAGTTGGGATGTACATCTAACTCTGATAGAGTTTGCGTACAACAATAGCTATCAAAGAAGCATAGATATGGCTCCTTATGAGGCTCTGTATGGGAGACGATGTCGGTCTCCTATTTGCTGGTATGAGACCGGTGAATATCAACTTTTGGGTCCTGAGCTAGTACAACAGACTACAGAAAAGGTTAAAGTGATACAACAACAGTTGAAAGCAACCCAGGACAGGCAGAAATCTTATGCAGATAATTGACGCAGACCACTTGAGTTCCAAGTGGGAGATAGAGTATATCTTAAGGTTTCTCCTTGGAAAGGTGTGTTGAGGTTTGGAAAGAAGGGTAAGTTGGCTCCTAGATTTATGGGACCATACCCTATCCTAGCTCGTGTTGGAAAGGTAGCATATAAGTTGGAGCTACCACCAGAGCTACATAGATTGCATAATGTCTTTCACATCTCTATGTTGAGGAAATGCCATCCAGATACTGAACATACAATTCAACCAGTAGAGGTTGAGTTAGATGAGGATATTTCCTATGTTGAGGGTCCTGTGTTGATCCTGGATAGAAGGGTGAAAAAGCTGAAGAGAAAGGATATAATACTAGTGAAAGTTTTGTGGAATCACCGTGTCATTGAGGAAGCCACATGGGAACTAGAGAATGAGATGCGTAGAAAATACCCATCTCTTTTTGCGTAGGATTTCGGGGCGAAATCCTTGTTAGGGGTTTATAGTTGTAAGGCCCCTAAACTTTCTTAATGAGTTGAAGGAGCTTAATTACCATACTTGAATGCTTATAACTCTAATATAACCTTTTGATATGTTTTGAAATCATAACGCAAGCTTAAGTTTCAAATTTGGTCCAATTTGGACACTGTTTGAGAAAGTTATGCAATTTTCTATACATTTCGGACTTTTCTACAATTTACCCAATTCAGGGGTTTTCTTTGCAATTTGTCACATACATTATATTCCTTAGTTGTTATATTATCATTCTTGAGATTTTTGAGCCATGGGGACCCTATTTGAGTCATGCTTTGAAGGTGTTTTTATCAAGGGCAATTTAGGGTTTTCCCCCTTCATGGATGAGCTACCTTTAGTAGCTATCAACTAAGGAATTATGTGATTGGCTGAGAATTTCGTCAAAGGCAAGCCAAGCAGGTCTAGAGGGACGGTGGGAGAGCTGTGTGTGTGTGTGTGTGATTATGTATTTTAATAATATAAAGCCATGGATACTTGGATATATATTAGAATTTCAATTTTTTTTCTTTTTCTTAATATTAAAGTGTTATATACTTATCCAAAAGCCCACAAACGAGCCATTTTCTCTCCATTCTCTCTCTCCTTCTCCCAGCCTCGTCCTCCCTCTGTTCAGCTGCGATTTTTGCTGCCCAAGGAATAAGAAGGTGGGGATCCTCTTGGAAACAAATTCTAGGGTTGAAATTGATTCTCTTTTTGGGTGTATGATGCTTCCCCCAAGTGATACTAACCTAAAAGTGTAAGTTTTTCCTTATTTCCTCCGTCCAATTCTTTGTTCCTCTTCCTCCTACATCTCTCCAGGTCGGAACCATGGTTTTCCATGGTGAAAGTTCCCCTAGAACTCAAAACTCCTTCCTTCTTGTCTCTTTTCTAGGGTTTTGCTTGTTTGTGGAGAGAATTGCATAGTTGGCCAAATTCAGATCTGAATCCAAGGTTTCCTTGCCCTATTTGCTCGAGATTTTTGCTGTTGGATATCTGAACTACTCTATAGAGGCGAGTTATATAACATTCTTCACTTATATTGCTTATTAGAAGCTTGTTAGTTCATGATTATGCTTGAATGTGATGATCTAAGCATAGTGGAATTATGCTTGTTTAGAATTACGAATTTTGTGGTGTTTCCTATTTTATTCCAGTTCTATATGAACCTGTAAACTTGTGTAAAGCCTTTATAAGGTGTAACATGATTTGGGACAGGTTGATAGCAACAACCTATGGCATTATGTACAAAACAAATGATGGTGCAAATTAGGGTTTTTAAACTATTTCCTTCCCTATCACATAATTGATTGTTATACCATTCAATAACCAATAGTGTTGCTATCTTAGCAACTTATGTTCGTGATCAAGGGTGTCAAATTTATAGTTACAACCTATGGTTACCACCTTAGGACAAGTTTTGACTCAATTATACATTTAATTATCATCCACTAAGTATTTTAATGATGTTATCAATCGATGATGATATTGGCCTATTATTTGATGATGTTAATTGAATGTATTACTGATCTAGCAACCAATGGTGACTTAATGATCACAATTAATGGTGGATCAGGTCATCACCATATATGATTAATTAGGAATGTAATTGTAGATTTGACTATACCTTGAACCAATGGTTCCTAGGTTCAATTGATCTAATGGTTAGACCTATACTTCAATTGATAACCTTGAACAATGAACCTGATCCAATGAATAATATTGGATGCTTTAACATCCAATGGATTTGAATAAATCACATGTTATTATATGTGGTTCCTAGTGAATATAATTTAATGGTTCAATTCCATTAATTGGCAGCATTACCTTTGCCATTGTATAGTTATATTTGATAAATCACTATAATAAGTGGATGTGTAACTCCCGTGTGATCTAGCTTGTTATACCTAACCTTGATGTAATTATTTGATGTTGATTGGTTATAATCCGACCTCTTGAATGATTAATGTGATAATGAATTACATTCTTCTTGTGTTGAAACCACATTGTAGTACTATTTCAATATCATAGTGCATTGCCATGTTAATATCTATGGATACATATGTGCTAATGATCTTTTGAGCCTTGTTTAAGGCATGGAATGATGATGATAACCTTACTATACATAATGTGATGGTCTTAATGACCTTTGGGCAAGCTTGAAGCCATGATTGAGGTGAAATCCTCTTTATGTTCCAATAAGGGTTAAAACCCTGGAACTTGTGATAAGATATTGGTATCTTGGAAATAGTATCATGATAAGTGTGGTCCATTAATTTGCAATGAATGATAGGATGTGGTAATATGATTAAGATTTTTACATCAAATGTTTTATATCCTTTGAATTCATTATACATATATTCTTGTTAGAAAATAATTAGGGTTTGAATGTCCACTTGTATGATAAAGCCTTAACGCATTCAATTGGCAGTAATTAATCAAGTGTAACCCTAATCATGTAGAGCCCTGTGCCGTAGAGCCATCTTCAGTGTCAGAATTTACTGGATGGTGAAACGAGTATTCCCAAGGGAAACTCGGAGCGCATACTGTTGAGTATGTGGGGGTGGCAAGTTGAGGATATATTCTTGTCATCCACAATTGCAGGTTATGGAGGATGGCTATGGTCATGCCTCAGACATTTGATGTGATTGAGGACAACTGCGGTTGTACCTCGGATTAGAGGGTTTTGTATACCCTGTGTTCTAGTGTCGTAACTTGTACCAAGTACGAACTAGTTGTTATCAGTTGACTATATGTCACTGTTGGCAGTTTGACTGGTATGTCACTGCGGTTTACTCGTACTGACCGAGGGGAAGAGATCTTAGGATACCGGCACTCCTAGATTTTATACGGAACTGAATAGCACTTCGCAGTGGTCAGTTGGACTTTGAGTGGTACGACTCAAACTCCCCAGGGCATAATAATAAAAGATATAATACCAGCCGTGTAGTATAATTGCTAGGGTTTAAATACGTATCACATTGGTTGATTAACCCTTGTATTGTCTTTACACTACATATTTCCTACATGATGTAGACTTATGAAAACTGTGTAATTCTACTTGATGCTTCAACTTATTTGCTTAACTGCTTAGTATGCTTAAATTGTTCAATCTGTTCATATTGCTTATTCAATACCCTAACTGCTCTATGTAATTACTGTTAATTAATAAGTTATAATCAATATATGTTGGAGAGAGTTATATCTCTCACTGGGACTGGGTCTCATCCGTGGGTAACCACATTTTTTTTAGGTGGTCGCGGGCAGCGTGGTCGAGGTCGTGCTGTAGAAGAGAACCAACCTGGTGATCAATAGATTCAGAAGGTTAGTTAGTTGTAGATGTTAGTTATAGATGTTAGTAGTACAGTCCTAGTGTCATCCCTGTACTCTCAGGTCCTGGTATAGGATGTGTTTTCTAGACGATATACTTGTATCGACATGAGATTTTGGTCGTATGCCAATGTTTGTAAATATATGGCATGTACATGTGAAATATCTTTTGTATGCAGGATGTGACTGAGGTCTTTGGACCCTTATGCAAATGCTTGATACAATATATGAGAATGGAATGATGGACATTTTATCAATGTTCTAAAGTTTGTTTACACCTTTGGAATCGGTTTTAATTATTCTGCATTTTTGACAATGTGATTAATTAGTAGTGGATCGTGTTTTGAGTTTTGAGTAATCTCGTTTAACGTGATGAGGTGTCACAGTTAAGTTGGTATCAGAGCTCTAGGTTTACCGAGTCTACAGGGACATAGGACGTAGGTTTGAGTCTGTTCTTATGTATCCAACATATCTGATCATAGTTTATGCTTATGCAGATATGTCTGGAGGACATGAAGAACATGTTGAGAGTAGCTATGTTGCACCAGGAGGAGGTGCAGGGAGGCAGGCACGCAATGAGAGAGTGCCAGAAGCAGGGCCAGAGCAGCCCACAATGCCTCATCTAGACCCGACAATGATTGCCAATCCTGAGTTTCAGCATATGTTTAGACAAATGATGGCCACAATCACACATATTGCTGACAGAGCACCAGCACCTCCAGCTAGGGCATCCGCCTCTAATGTGGAGTCCCTAGGTATCGGGAAGACATTTGAACGTCTTAGACGTGTTGGGGCAATTGAATATGCAGGTACTTCTGATCCAGCAGACGCTGACATGTGGTTGACTGAGCTGGAAAAAGCTTTCAAAATCCTAAACATCACTGAAGAAGACAAAGTTAAGCATGCAGTATACTTGTTGAAGGGCAGTGCTGGCCACTGGTGGGCCATAGAAGAAGAGAAAAGGCCAGGAGTTGTGATAGGATGGGAGGAGTTTCGGAGGGAATTTGTTAGTTGATATTTTCCAGAGACCTACCTAGATGAGAAAATCTCTCAGTTCGAGAAGATTCGTCAAGGAGCTATGAATATCAATGAGTATGAATCAAAGTTTATGGAACTTCTGAGGTTTTGCCCACACATGGCAACAATAGACAAGGAAAGGATCCGAAGATTTAAGAAGGGTCTGAGTACAGAGTTGACTACTACAGCATCAGCCTTGGAGAACAGGGAAAGGTTTTCCACCTTTGTGGAATCTGTCAGGAGGATTGAGAGGTCTGCCATAGAGAAGCGTGATGCTAATGCTAAGAAGCGACCTATGCAGTTTCAAGGGCAATCATCTGGAGGCTTTAAGAAGCCAAGGTTTTTCCCATCATCGTCACAACCAAGGTCAACCTTCACTGAACCAAGATCACATGCACCATCACAGTGGACCCCGAGCCAGGGTAGAGGTCACAATTTTCCACCGACGGGAGCCCGCAGTACCTCATCAGTTTCAGTGACAGGGCCATTTAGGCCATATCAGGACACCAGAACATGTTACAAGTGTGGGAAAGTGGGGCATACAAGACCTTATTGCCCTATGAAAGATGAGGAGGTGACTCAGCAGGCAAGGCAAAGTCAACAAGGTCCACAACAACGACAGTTTAGTAGTGGTAGTGGCAGAGGACGTGGTCAGGTGTCCCATGCAGGATCCTCAAGACAGGTGAGTAGAGGACGTGGATGGCAGCAGGCGACAGCTAGGTTCTATGCCATGACCCAGCCTGAAGCAGTGGTCAATCCATGAGTCGTGACAGGTCAGATGGAGTTATTTCATTCTGATATGTCTGCTTCCTGTTTCATATCTGTGTTAGTAGACCCGGGTGCGACACACTCTTTTATTACCAGAGAGGTGATAGATAGTTGTTATCTACCTGTTAGCCTTAGATGTGATAGCCTGCGGCTAGAGACTCCTTTGGTTGATTCTGCCGAGTTGCTAGAAGTGTGCTCTTCTTGTGTTATTTCTTTCTCTGGACATAACATTCAAGTGGATCTTCTGCCACTTGACATGCATGGTTTTGATGTAATCCTAAGAATGGATACCTTGGAGAAATACAAGGTAGTCTTGGACTGTAGTACTAAGGTGGCGACATTCCATGACGGAGATGTACAATGGATTTTTCAGGGTGATAGGAAGATTCTTCCTACATGTTTGATGTCAGCCATGACAGCTGAGCGGTTGATGAGACAAGGATGTGAGGCTTTCTTAGCTCATGTTGTGGATACCAAGGCGGTAGGTCCTAGTATCCAGGAGTTACCAGTGGTGCGAGAATTTGAGGATGTCTTTCTTGAGGAATTTACTAGCATTCCCCCTCCTAGAGAGATTGAGTTTGAGATCAATCTTGTTCCTAGAACACAACCCATAGCACAGTCAGCATACAGAATGGCACCAGCAGAGATCCAGGAGTTAAAGAAACAGTTACAAGAACTATTAGAGAAGGGTTTTATTAGGCCGAGCACTTCCCCTTGGGGTGCCCCAGTGTTGTTTGTTAAAAAGAAGGATGGTTCAATGAGGCTGTGTATAGACTACAGACAATTGAACAAGGTGACAATAAAGAATAAGTATCCTTTGCCGAGGATTGATGATCTTTTTGATCAGTTGAGAGGTGCCACTGTATTTTCAAATATAGACCTGAGGTCAGGTTACCATCAGTTGAGAATTAAGGCTGATGACATACCTAAGTCAGCTTTTAGGACTAGATATGGTCATTATGAGTTTGTGGTTATGCCATTTGGGCTAACCAATGCACCTGCAGCTTTTATGGACCTAATGAATAGGGTGTTTAGACCTTATCTTGATCAGTGTGTTGTCGTGTTCATAGATGATATTCTGATATACTCCAAGGATAGTCATCAACATGAGCAACACCTTCGCCAGACATTGACTTTGTTGAGGCAGCACCAACTTTATGCTAAGTTCAGCAAGTGTGAATTCTGGTTAGCTGAAGTGTCTTTTCTGGGCCATGTTATATCTGCAGAAGGCATTTGTGTTGATCCCAAGAAAGTGGAATCTATACTAGAATGGGAGCAACCAAAAACACCGACAGAGATCCGTAGTTTCCTTGGTCTGGCAGGTTACTATAGGAGGTTCATCAAAGACTTCAGTTCTATAGCGCTACCCCTAACTAGGTTAACCAGGAAGGATGTTCCTTTTTCTTGGAATGACAAGTGTCAACGTTCTTTCCAGATTTTGAAGGAAAAGTTGACTAGTGCACCGGTGTTAGTACTGCCAGAGCAAGGGAAAGGTTATATTGTCTTTTGTGACGCTTCAAAGAATGGGTTGGGATGCGTGTTGATGCAGGATAAAAATGTGATTTCTTTTGCTTCACGACAGCTTAAGAAACATGAGGAGAATTACCCAACACATGATTTGGAGCTTGCTGCAGTGGTCCATGCCTTAAAGATCTGGAGACACTATCTTTATGGTGAAAAGTGTCAGATCTTCACTGACCACAAGAATCTACAGTATATCTTCTCAAAACAGGAGTTAAATATGAGGCAGAGGAGATGGATGGAGCTGATTAAGGATTATGATTGCACAATAGACTACCATCCAGGGAAAGCTAATGTGGTAGCTGATGCATTGAGTAGAAAGTCATCTTCATCATTAAGGGTAGATAATGCACAATTAAATTCCTTGATGTGCCATAAGAGAGATATGCTAGTATCTCTTCGCCAGATGAATGTACAACTAGAAGTTTCCTTGCTGGCAGGATTGTTGGCACAGTTACAAGTGAAACCTACCTTGAGACAACAGATTCATGATGTACAACAAAATGATACTGTGATACAGAATATCCGATCAGGGATTGGTAGTGAAAAGTATGATGGCTTTCACGAGGCAGATGATGGTACAGTTTGTTACCATAATAGGATAGTAATTCCTGATGTTGATGGGTTGAGGAAGATGGTACTTGAGGAGGCTCACTCCTCCATGTATGCAATGCATCCTGGAAGTACCAAGATGTATCAAAACTTGAAAGACATGTATTGGTGGCCAGGTCTAAATCGTGATGTGGCAGAGTTCATTGCTAAATGTCCAGTTTGTCAGCAGGTGAAGGCTGAGCACCAAAAACCTGCAGGGACATTACAATCCTTGCCAATACCACAATGGAAATGGGATCATATTACTATGGACTTTGTGGTTGGTCTTCCTAGGACAACCAAGGGTCATGATTCCATATGGGTGATAGTAGACAGATTGACTAAGTCAGCTCATTTTCTGCCAGTTAAGATGACATTTACAGCAGAGAAATTGGCACAAATATATGTTGATGAGATAGTCCGTCTGCATGGAATTCCAGTGACTATAGTTTCTGATAGAGGTCCACAGTTTACAAGTCATTTTTGGGAGCGTCTGCATTCAGCAATGGGAACACTATTGAGATTCAGCACAACTTTTCATCCGCAGACTGATGGCCAGTCAGAAAGGACTATTCAAACTTTAGAGGATCTCTTACGGGCATGTGTGCTACAATTTCTTGGTAGTTGGGATGTACATCTAACTCTGATAGAGTTTGCGTACAACAATAGCTATCAAAGAAGCATAGATATGGCTCCTTATGAGGCTCTGTATGGGAGACGATGTCGGTCTCCTATTTGCTGGTATGAGACCGGTGAATATCAACTTTTGGGTCCTGAGCTAGTACAACAGACTACAGAAAAGGTTAAAGTGATACAACAACAGTTGAAAGCAACCCAGGACAGGCAGAAATCTTATGCAGATAATTGACGCAGACCACTTGAGTTCCAAGTGGGAGATAGAGTATATCTTAAGGTTTCTCCTTGGAAAGGTGTGTTGAGGTTTGGAAAGAAGGGTAAGTTGGCTCCTAGATTTATGGGACCATACCCTATCCTAGCTCGTGTTGGAAAGGTAGCATATAAGTTGGAGCTACCACCAGAGCTACATAGATTGCATAATGTCTTTCACATCTCTATGTTGAGGAAATGCCATCCAGATACTGAACATACAATTCAACCAGTAGAGGTTGAGTTAGATGAGGATATTTCCTATGTTGAGGGTCCTGTGTTGATCCTGGATAGAAGGGTGAAAAAGCTGAAGAGAAAGGATATAATACTAGTGAAAGTTTTGTGGAATCACCGTGGCATTGAGGAAGCCACATGGGAACTAGAGAATGAGATGCGTAGAAAATACCCATCTCTTTTTGCGTAGGATTTCGGGGCAAAATCCTTGTTAGGGGTTTATAGTTGTAAGGCCCCTAAACTTTCTTAATGAGTTGAAGGAGCTTAATTACCATACTTGAATGCTTATAACTCTAATATAACCTTTTGATATGTTTTGAAATCATAACGCAAGCTTAAGTTTCAAATTTGGTCCAATTTGGACACTGTTTGAGAAAGTTATGCAATTTTCTATACATTTCGGACTTTTCTACAATTTACCCAATTCAGGGGTTTTCTTTGCAATTTGTCACATACATTATATTCCTTAGTTGTTATATTATCATTCTTGAGATTTTTGAGCCATGGGGACCCTATTTGAGTCATGCTTTGAAGGTGTTTTTATCAAGGGCAATTTAGGGTTTTCCCCCTTCATGGATGAGCTACCTTTAGTAGCTATCAACTAAGGAATTATGTGATTGGCTGAGAATTTCGTCAAAGGCAAGCCAAGCAGGTCTAGAGGGACGGTGGGAGAGCTGTGTGTGTGTGTGCTTATGTATTTTAATAATATAAAGCCATGGATACTTGGATATATATTAGAATTTCAATTTTTTTTCTTTTTCTTAATATTAAAGTGTTATATACTTATCCAAAAGCCCACAAACGAGCCATTTGCTCTCCATTCTCTCTCTCCTTCTCCCAGCCTCGTCCTCCCTCTGTTCAGCTGCTATTTTTGCTGCCCAAGGAAGAAGAAGGTGGGGATCCTCTTGGAAACAAATTCTAGGGTTGAAATTGATTCTCTTTTTGGGTGTATGATGCTTCCCCCAAGTGATACTAACCTAAAAGTGTAAGTTTTTCCTTATTTCCTCCGTACAATTCTTTGTTCCTCTTCCTCCTACATCTCTCCAGGTCGGAACCATGGTTTTCCATGGTGAAAGTTCCCCTAGAACTCAAAACTCCTTCCTTCTTGTCTCTTTTCTAGGGTTTTGCTTGTTTGTGGAGAGAATTGCATAGTTGGCCAAATTCAGATCTGAATCCAAGGTTTCCTTGCCCTATTTGCTCGAGATTTTTGCTGTTGGATATCTGAACTACTCTATAGAGGCGAGTTATATAACATTCTTCACTTATATTGCTTATTAGAAGCTTGTTAGTTCATGATTATGCTTGAATGTGATGATCTAAGCATAGTGGAATTATGCTTGTTTAGAATTACGAATTTTGTGGTGTTTCCTATTTTATTCCAGTTCTATATGAACCTGTAAACTTGTGTAAAGCCTTTATAAGGTGTAACATGATTTGGGACAGGTTGATAGCAACAACCTATGGCATTATGTACAAAACAAATGATGGTGCAAATTAGGGTTTTTAAACTATTTCCTTCCCTATCACATAATTGATTGTTATACCATTCAATAACCAATAGTGTTGCTATCTTAGCAACTTATGTTCGTGATCAAGGGTGTCAAATTTATAGTTACAACCTATGGTTACCACCTTAGGACAAGTTTTGACTCAATTATACATTTAATTATCATCCACTAAGTATTTTAATGATGTTATCAATCGATGATGATATTGGCCTATTATTTGATGATGTTAATTGAATGTATTACTGATCTAGCAACCAATGGTGACTTAATGATCACAATTAATGGTGGATCAGGTCATCACCATATATGATGAATTAGGAATGTAATTGTAGATTTGACTATACCTTGAACCAATGGTTCCTAGGTTCAATTGATCTAATGGTTAGACCTATACTTAAATTGATAACCTTGAACAATGAACCTGATCCAATGAATAATATTGGATGCTTTAACATCCAATGGATTTGAATAAATCACATGTTATTATATGTGGTTCCTAGTGAATATAATTTAATGGTTCAATTCCATTAATTGGCAGCATTACCTTTGCCATTGTATAGTTATATTTGATAAATCACTATAATAAGTGGATGTGTAACTCCCGTGTGATCTAGCTTGTTATACCTAACCTTGATGTAATTATTTGATGTTGATTGGTTATAATCCGACCTCTTGAATGATTAATGTGATAATGAATTACATTCTTCTTGTGTTGAAATCACATTGTAGTACTATTTCAATATCATAGTGCATTGCCATGTTAATATCTATGGATACATATGTGCTAATGATCTTTTGAGCCTTGTTTAAGGCATGGAATGATGATGATAACCTTACTATACATAATGTGATGGTCTTAATGACCTTTGGGCAAGCTTGAAGCCACGATTGAGGTGAAATCCTCTTTATGTTCCAATAAGGGTTAAAACCCTGGAACTTGTGATAAGATATTGGTATCTTGGAAATAGTATCATGATAAGTGTGGTCCATTAATTTGCAATGAATGATAGGATGTGGTAATATGATTAAGATTTTTACATCAAATGTTTTATATCCTTTGAATTCATTATACATATATTCTTGTTAGAAAATAATTAGGGTTTGAATGTCCACTTGTATGATAAAGCCTTAACGCATTCAATTGGCAGTAATTAATCAAGTGTAACCCTAATCATGTAGAGCCCTGTGCCGTAGAGCCATCTTCAGTGTCAGAATTTACTGGATGGTGAAACGAGTATTCCCAAGGGAAACTCGGAGCGCATACTGTTGAGTATGTGGGGGTGGCAAGTTGAGGATATATTCTTGTCATCCAAAATTGCAGGTTATGGAGGATGGCTATGGTCATGCCTCAGACATTTGATGTGATTGAGGACAACTGCGGTTGTACCTCGGATTAGAGGGTTTTGTATACCCTGTGTTCTAGTGTCGTAACTTGTACCAAGTACGAACTAGTTGCTATCAGTTGACTATATGTCACTGTTGGCAGTTTGACTGGTATGTCACTGCGGTTTACTCGTACTGACCGAGGGGAAGAGATCTTAGGATACCGACACTCCTAGATCTTATACGGAACTGAATAGCACTTCGCAGTGGTCAGTTGGACTTTGAGTGGTACGACTCAAACTCCCCAGGGCATAATAATAAAAGATATAATACCAGCCGTGTAGTATAATTGCTAGGGTTTAAATACGTATCACATTGGTTGATTAACCCTTGTATTGTCTTTACACTACATATTTCCTACATGATGTAGACTTATGAAAACTGTGTAATTCTACTTGATGCTTCAACTTATTTGCTTAACTGCTTAGTATGCTTAAATTGTTCAATCTGTTCATATTGCTTATTCAATACCCTAACTGCTCTATGTAATTACTGTTAATTAATAAGTTATAATCAATATATGTTGGAGAGAGTTATATCTCTCGCTGGGACTGGGTCTCACCCGTGGGTAACCACATTTTTTTAGGTGGTCGCGGGCAGCGTGGTCGAGGTCGTGCTGTGGAAGAGAACCAACCTGGTGATCAATAGATTCAGAAGGTTGGTTAGTTGTAGATGTTAGTTATAGATGTTAGTAGTACAGTCCTAGTGTCGTCCCTGTACTCTCAGGTCCTGGTATAGGATGTGTTTTCTAGACGATATACTTGTATCGACATGAGATTTTGGTCGTATGCCAATGTTTGTAAATATATGGCATGTACATGTGAAATATCTTTTGTATGCAGGATGTGACTGAGGTCTTTGGACCCTTATGCAAATGCTTGATACAATATATGAGAATGGAATGATGGACATTTTATCAATGTTCTAAAGTTTGTTTACACCTTTGGAATCGGTTTTAATTATTCTGCATTTTTGACAATGTGATTAATTAGTAGTGGACCGTGTTTTGAGTTTTGAGTAATCTCGTTTAACGTGATGAGGTGTCACAAACGACATGATCCAGAAGATTCATAATTTTACCCAACAGGCCGGTGAGACATATTCTGAGACTTGGGATAGATTTCAGGTCATGTTGAGGAGGTGCCCACATCACGGGCTGGATAAAGAGACACAGGTGAAGATCTTCTATTTTTCTCTCTCCGAGCACGATAGGAGTAATCTGGATTCAGCTAGATCAGGATTCTTCCTGAACAATACGGACACCAGATGTTGGGAGATACTAAAGAATATGGCTAGAAAACAATCATGGGGTGAAGGAGCAGGTCCGAGCAGTAGGAGAATCTAAGGCAATAAAAGAACTGAATGAGAAATTAGACCTTCTTGCTAAGAAATTGCTTGCCAAAGAAGATGCAGAAGCCGATGAAGAAGCCCATGTCAAATTCATGCAACAACAGGGCTATAGAAATAATGATTATGCTTGGAGGAAGGATAGAAAGTTCTCATGGAAGGATCCTAACAATTTCCTACAAGATCCGGATGCAAAGCCACAACCGAGAGCTGAAGATAAAAGCACCGAGTTGCTTAGTCAAGTGGTGCAGCAAAATCAGGAGATGATGAGCATGTTTAGTAAGCAGCTGCAGTCCCAGGGTGATATTTTGACCAAGTTTGGACAAACACTACAAAGTCATGGAGCACAAATGAGGGCACTAGAGACGACGGTGACCCAAATTTCTAATGAAGTGGCAGCCATAAAGCATGCCAATCAACAGAGACAGGCAGGGAATGCAGAAGTTGCTCAAACACATCATCAAGTAAAATATATATCTGTAGTCACTGAGGCAGAACCCCCGGTGGTAGAGGTCCAGGACAAGGGTAAAATGATTTTTGATACGGAGGCTATACCGAAAATATCGTATCCTCACAGTTATTATGGACTACCAGGTGGGTATTGCTCATTCAGAAAAGCCCGCAAAGTGCCCATCTCGATTGCGCCCACACCTGTGCAAGAAGAGCAGGTGAAGACCATGCATCTAGGTGAAGCTACACCCACTGAGGGAGAGGAGCCACTACAGGTGGCACCGGTTGAAAATGATCTACCAAAGTCCACGCCGGAGAGTGTCATTGAAACAAACTTAGGGGAGCTTGCCCCGAAAAGCCCCTACGTTCCACCTCATAAGCGTCTACAGGAGGCATTTGTATCTATTCCGGATAGCCCAAGGCCGAAGAGAGAGCACCATCACTACAGGAAGTTCTTGGAGATGTTCAGAAAACTCCATGTCAATATTCCGTTTGTGGAAATGATAGAGAAGATTCCCGCCTATGGGAGGTTTATCAAAGAAATCATCAACAAGAAGAGGCGGATTAAAGACACGGACGTGTGCCGGGTAAATGAAATGGTGAGCTCAATTATCCACGGGAGTTTACCACAGAAGAGGAAAGACCCAGGAGGATTTTACATCCCATGTTCCATAGGCGGCCAACATTTTCCACAAGCATAGTGTGATTCGGGCGCCAGCATTAATCTTATGCCTCTGTCCACATTTCAAAAGCTTGGGTTGAAGGAGATAAAGAAATCGGCGGCAACGATTGAGTTGCCGGATGGGTCCATTGTAAGGCCATATGGAGTGTGCGAGGATGTACTCGTAAAGGTAGATAGGTTCATCTTCCCGGTAGATTTTGTTGTCATGGACATGCCACAGCTCCAAAGTTGTGAGATGCTATTGGGAAGGCCGTTCCAAGCTACGGCTGATGTCATCGCTGCCATTGGGAGAGGTACATTGACCTTGGGGATTGGACAGGATCGAGTTCAATTCAAATTGCTACATGACTCATTGGAGACATCTCTTGACAACCCAGGTTAAATGTATCTTTATGTCAAGCCTAGGACATTAAACAAGGGCGCTTGTTGGGAGGCAACCCAACTTTAGGTTCAATTTTATGTTTGGTTATGTTCTTTTATGTTTATGTACTTAGTTTTTGCTTAGGTTTTGATAATTTTTGTAAAAATGGTACCCTAACTCGTGTTTTGAAGTGTGCAGAATGTTAAGGTCGATACTATCGACACCCATGTCGATAGTATCAAGTTTGGATCAGTAAACACTGAAGAAAAGTCGATACCATCGACCCTAGGGTCGATAGTAACGAGATTCCTGAAGATTTCCAGAAAAATTGGTGCCAGTAAAGTCGATACCATCGACCCTAGGGTCGATAGTATCGACACTTTTGAGTTCCCAGGCTTTTAGATGCGTCGATTCAACAAAATCGCTGAGTCTGGGTCGATACCATCGATCTTGGTCGATGGTATCGACACCTGCAGGACAGCTACATAAAATAGGCCGTAAAAGGTATCGAAACGAGATTTTTTCGAACCGTTTTTTGCAGAGGAAAGATGGATGAAGAAAGTCACGTCTTAGAACCACTAAGACACAAAAATGGGCCACAAAAAGGAGGGAGATAGCAAGCATCACTTGGTATACTTGAGCATCTAACTATCCTTCTTCACCACACTTCAAAGTGAACGGTACCGCTGTTCCACCTCTTAAGTGAGAATGTTGACTATGAGGCCATAGTCATATTCAAGCTTAGAGGGGGTGTTGGAACAGCCCTCTATCTTAGTTTTTACTTACTTATTCATGTTGCTTTTATTTTTGAAATATTAGTTGTTTTTATTTCTAGGTTTACCACTTTTGTAGGATCCACATCTATCTAGTGTAATATGTGGAGCAATAAATGCATGGTTTCAATTGCAAGTTTTACTCTTGGGTTGTGGGCACATGAAAATATGAGCATTTTGAAAACTTTTTGAGCTTATTTTTGTGAGTAATTGAGTTGCATAACTGAGGAAGTGCTTGGGTGAGTCAGCTTCAGGACACAGGGACATGAATGACCATCTTTATTGTCCAAGGAAAAGTGATTGACAAGGATGTTTGAGCCCAAACTGACCAAACGCTAACGTGACCTTAGACTAAAGTTTAAGAGAGAAATCCTTCAGTTACCCTGTACACAGGTCTTTAGAGAGGGACATATGATATTTCGGAAGGTTCTGTCAATTAGTCTTGTGATCTGATCCACCGCAATTTCATTCACACTCCACCATAAGAAATGGGAGTACATTACTGTCTTTCACTTTTTGATTGCATCTCATGTAGATAGATCTTGCATTATATCTATTTTCACATATTTTTTTTGCATGAAAATGAAAAAAAAGATAGAGTAGTTATACATGCACATTTACCTTAGGTGCGTATCAGTTAATTGCATAACTGTCATTTTGTAGCTGCATTCACAATTTTTTTTGTGTGCATATAGTACATCATGCATTTTATGTCTTCTGAAACATTAAAGGTGGTGAGCTTGATCCATACCCTCCAAATAAAATTCTTCAAATGTATAAGTTATGTAACAAGAAGTGAGCCCGACAAATATTTCATTGTCATCTATGAAAATAAGGGCTTACAAAATGATGAAAAAATGAAAAAAAAGGATTGAAAAAAAGAAAAAAAAGAATTGAGAAGTAATAAAGAAGAAGAGGGAAAAAGGAACATGTTCTCACCTGAGAATTAAGAAGAATAAGCACATGATGTAGTTTTTTTAGATATTCCATCTCACCTTGAGATGGAATGATAATGCATGCATCATTCCACCAAAAATGTAACATTAGGACATTTTCACTTGCATTTTGCATCATGATAGGTCATTAATTTTTGTATTGCATGATTGACTATTATGTGCTTCCATCTCTTCCCCAACCACCTATCCCATCCACCCATTGCTCTAATCGGTAGGCCACCCATGATATTCTCCTCATTCATTAATATCAGGAGATCTACTCCCATTTAGATGGTAGTTAGGAAATGAGCAACGTAGATAGGAGATCACAAGATGCATCAAGTATGGACCAGATGAGTTTATCATATTAACTGCTTTAATTGATAGTGTTTCACTGATTTGGGGATAGACATCTTTTACATAGGTCTTTGGTCGCCTGGATGGCAGTTAGTGTTCAGTGGTCAATGAGGGCCGGTTTGTGGAAAGAAAGTGGGGATGATGTAGATTCATTTCATGTATTTATGTCATGTTGCTGACTTATCTCAACCAGATCCAAATTTTTGTTGCTCGAGGATGAGCAACGTTCAAGCTTAGGGGAGTTTGATGTGACGATTTTGAGTCACATTTATAGACCTATTTCATGTGTGTTTTATGCTTTTATTAGTCATTTTTATGGTTAATGTGGCATAATTCATCCACTTTGGTCTTTGCTACTATTTTATGTTAAATTCCCTTTATTTCATCGTTTTGAGCATTAATTGTCAAAATATTATTATTTGTGTGAATTTATGTGATCTTGTGTTTGAATTTTAGGACAAACGAGTATTTGCTTTCGTCGATACCATCGACGTGATCACAGGTTGCCAGCCGAAAGGAGCAGCAAGGCGTCGATACTATCGACATGGATGTCGATGGTATCGAGATACCAACAGGTGGCTGGCAAGAAAGCGGTCGATAGTATCGACACCAGGTCGATACCATCGACGCACGGAGGCTACAACGACGCAAAACAACAAAACCGTCGCTATAGGGTAGTCGATACCATCGACCTTCGTCGATGGTATCGAGACTACATCAGACACTCAGACGAAAGGAAAGAAGGACGACCGCTACTACAATGGGTCGATACCATCGACTCGCGTCGATGGTATCGACACCGTAGGATATGAGTTGGTTTCCTAATGATCTCAATCGGACGGCTACGGTTAATTAGCGACCTAATGACCGAGATATACCTAAGGACGGCCGCCCAGACGAGAGGAGGATGGATTTAGCCATTGCACAAGTACCGAGGAGGAGTAGAAAGGAGAACGGAGGCTAGAAGCTCATACCAGTTGATTCAGACGCCGCAGAAGACGTATTTCACCACCGAAAGGCAGGAGAGCACATGTTCTACGCAAAGGATCAACCGATTCTTCTCCGTTCAGGGGTTTTCCCTTTCATTTCACGTTTTTCACATGTTTTCCCCTATTTCTACCATGTACTTATGTGAGATGAACATGCAGGGCTAATTCCCTTCGTCTTTAGGACTGGGAGTAGCCCGGGGATTCATTGTATGACAATTTTATAATAGTAATTCATACTTTATCTCTTAAATCCGTGGTATAGTTTCGTTTTCTCCATATATTGTTATGCTTGATCACCATAATAATAACTTAATGCCCTTCATCACTTTGAAAGAAGGATTAATGGCTGAAAAGAGACGAAATCTACATTGATCGATAAATCCCTTGACTAAGGTGGTGTAAAATTAATGGTGGATACTGAGAGATCGTTCATAATGCACCTAGTCTAGGGTATAGGTTACTACGACGGTGGAACCGACCTAGACCTAGGTAGTGAATTGCACCACGAGAGTGGGCAATTCTATTTTCAGGCCACTATCCGGATAGAGAGATAAAGTTGAGGCATTATATAAAATCTAATACAATGAAAACCCACGGTGAAACCGCAACCCTAAAGATACCCTTTTGAATTGGTTAAATTAACATTTAATCGATCGTTTGTTTTGTTTTGTTTTTATTTTCTTTCAATTTTAACAACAACCCTCAATTGGTTATTCGGCTTAGCTGATCACAAATAGTTAGTAGGAGTCTCCAACAATTTCCAGTATCCCTGTGTTCGACTCGGGCCTCACAAAGGCCTGTACTACTCGACGCGTTCTCTTGCATTTTAGCGCACAGTAAAATTGCGTCATATACTAAGAGAGTTAGACCCTCTCGAGAAAGTAGTATCCCTCCTACTTATACCCTGCCTATGCCGAGATGTCCTACCCTTTTCTCGTCTCTAGCCATTGGTTCTCTCTGTACGTGATTGCCAAGAAAAGAAAACAAACACACAACATTATGTTCCTTCCTAAAGGTAGATGGACTCCTTTCCTAACGAGAGTCCTAAAAGCCATGTAATCACCTCTATTTATCTTAACTTCTTGGACAATAATATGTTATATAATTTATCCAATCTTAAAAAGAAGATAAGGTCTTAACTCTTCCATGAATTATCCAAGTATTATTATAATCAAGAGTACCCACGATATCCAAAACACAACTCAAGGACCCATATGTAAACTATGATTATCCAATTGGGCCAAAAAGTGACCCGAAGGCCCATGAACCACATCTTGGGCCTTCCAAAGGCTCCACGAGCTTAGTCACACTCCTAATTACCAAGCTTGAGGATTTGATAACCATTGCATCTTATATTAGCATCATATGATCACATATATTTAATGTTCATTATTAACTTCCGTTGAACATTTATTATGAATCTAGGTTTGGAATCATCCACTAAGATCCCTTGAAACCCTTCATTATCATATGTTCCCTGATTCATTTAGGCTTGAAATCTATGAATTTCAAGGATGTAACACCTATCTTCTCTTAGGAGACTTCCTCAAGGGATTCGTCTCCCCACACGCTCTGTGGGTGCGATTCGATCCATGTATACTGGTCACTGCCAGGGTGGATCGTTTCCTCCCTACAATGCAGACATCCGTAGGGAATCTACGGTGTTCAGGGCACCTATGTCTATTATTTTATTATTCTTAGAAAGCTCTTTCTACATTGTACCTTTCTCTTACTTATACTTGACTCTGGTATCTCTATGGTACCATGTCTATTTATTTGAAGTTTATAACACAACATGTATATCATTCTAAACTTGGCAGAGCAATATACTCAAAACATTGTTATATACTGAGAAATCAACATTTTATACCTGCAGGCATATTAAAATTCTTAAATAACAGAATACATGTCCACTTGATACTTTATACACTAGATTCATGAAATTGAATTTCTTAACACACTGATAAGAGTTAATTACTTAGCATATAAGTAATCATCATTTGCACCTGTAAATTATTTGTACTTTCTTAGAAAACGTGCACCTCAACCCAAATCTTAAGTTGTGCATCACCACATCTCATACTGAGAACATTGATATCAAAATACTTGATTCATTGAACACCCTATCCTTAGGGTTTCATTTACCTCATTCACTTATCACATGGCTCTCATAAGGATTTCATGCGACATAAACATTCACTGAATAAAGACTACTATCAACAAATCATATAAAATCAATATATGTATGAAACCTTGGAACTGAGCTGAATTTGGGTTTCCATGCCATTCACTGAGATAACATGCATCAATAATAAAATTGAATAAATAAAGTCTATCATGTCAAGAAAATCCGTTCAAATGGATTTCACGATATCTATTGGCAAATATCCAACTTTCCTCGCATCTAGGGTTTCACCCTCTTTACTGAGATATCAAACAAACACTATTCACCGTAAATGAAATCCAAGGTAGTATCTGAAATATGTGTACTATGAATTCAGATAAACAATCATTCATAACCAAGGGAATCTAGATAAACAAATTTCTCTATTTAATTATACAACAAATTTCAATCATAGACAAATTCCTTATATTTCAATTTACTCTCATAACCTCTGTGAATACTTAGGGAATTCTCATTAGGATGTATTGTATACATTTCTAATGTGATTTTATCATCTGAAATTCATCCAAATAGAGGAAGAATCTATTTCATATCATTTTGCAACAACTTAGATCAAACACACAATTTATGGTTTGTAGTCGCATACTAAGCAACTAAAGATTATGGATGATTTTACCAATTTTCATGCAATATACCCTTTAAAGGAATTTCCTACTCACCCTAAGGTGTGAAAACACCTTAAAAATGCAGCTCATCTCTGAAAATCTCGATCTCATATCAAATTCCTAGCAATTCACCTGATTCTTCTTCCTCGCAACTCGAAAACCCTAGAAATGAGGGATTTTGAAGAAAGAGTGAGAAAAGGGGAAGTTTTGACACCATTTCGGATCAAATCAGAGGAGGGACAGAATCTTGACATGTGATAGAAGATTCACCATTAAAGTCTATGCAAAGAAGCTAAACTTACATGATTTCATCATTCCTCAGACCGTAAAACCCTAGGTCAGCATCTCCATCACTTTCTCCTCTCAAACCCTAATCCTCCCTCCCTCTCTCTCTAGGATTTCGTTTCTCTGGATTGAATCATGAATTATGAGAGCTCCTTGTGTGTTAGGTTGACCATATAGAGCAATTGATCTGCTTGGGTCAATTGCACATTGACCCCTCACTATACTTTTTCTTATTTCAGCTGAATTTTCTGTCATAAAAATATTACTATAATTCGTTTACTCATAAGGTCTAAATACATCCAAAAATTATGAAAATTTTAATTGTTATTTATGATTGAGTTTCAGAACTCCAGTTAAAATTTCAGATTATTTGGAGTTACTAATAAATAATTAAAAATAAAACACTACACTATTAAAAAGCACGCTGTCAGCATTTTGGTCAAAGTATAGTTCGACCGAGAACCACATTCAAAGAACACTCAAATATTTTGAAATTTTTCTCCAATATGCATGATTGAATTATCCATATCATATCCAAAACTAAATTAAATAAATTTTTTTAGAAAATATGAAAAATCATTTACCACACTGCTATCCTGATCAAATTCCATATTCATGTACTATCAAAATCCTAATTTTTGCCGATCAGGGTTTACATTTCTCAAACCCTAATTTTTCAAACTAAAAATCATAGTTAGAGTTTCTTCTTAGGTTTGAAACATCACAATTGATCTACTGTCATTAATCAAGTCTAAACGATGTTCAATCTAATCAAGCATGTAATCATTCAGGTAAACCCTAGTTTACCAATTAAGCACAAATGTGGTCATTACAATTCTCACCCCCTTAAAAAGTTTCGTCCCCGAAACATAAATATGCAAACAAAGTATATTCAAAGTTTATTTTAAGCTTTTGAAATCTTACAGTTAATTACATTCTTGTATTTTATACTTGAATGTAGTTTTCAACGTTAAATCCTTTATTTCTTTTCTAATCACAACATGTTAAAATAGTTCTCAATGATAACAAACAAATTCTCTATGCCACAATCAATCATAGGATAGAGAGAGAAACAACCATTTCAATATTTTTTTATACTCTTGAGGTGTTACCTCAACATTGATAATCTGATCCAACTATCTCAATTCATACGAATCAATATGTACTATTGTTATGTATTACCTCTAAGTCACAAAAGAGGGTTCACCATGTTCTTTTGAATTTTACTATTGTGCTACTCAAATAGCAAAATAGTCTTGAGTTGGAAGACTAGATTCAATAGCAATTGTAAAATACTACTCACGACATCCCCATTGCATCATGGATGCATAAGGTGAAGCATTACCATCACATTCCATATTATTCTCAAGTATGAACCCACACATAATTCAAGGTGTAACCATCGGGTTATAGCATACTAGGGTTTCAACAACAGTAACAAAGTACTCCATGATTGTATTAGTCATTCAAGGACTATTAATACCCAATTACCATCACTTAGTTATATTAAAGCTAGGTATAACAACCTATACCTCATCAGGGTTACATATCAATACAATATGGTTATAATCCCTTCTATTCATATGAGTGAATAGGTAAGATTACCTTATTCAGGGTAACCCTGATTTTGTTCCATCATCATTCAACCCATATCACCATACCACAATTGTACAATACTAAGATGGATTACTGGTATGAATGGATACAACTATTGGACACCTTTAATTAACATATTGCTTGCACATGTACACTAAAATCATATGTAAAACCAATTTACATCCCTTAATATAACTTCAACAAATTATACTTCTAAAACAAATTCACATATCACTATAAGCCATTTTTTTCTCTTATCTCTCTCCTCATTCACTACTACTTACTTTTTGCTACTTATCCTTCTCATTTTAATCATGTAGATTAAACATTCCTAAAATTGAAACATACAAGGTACAAATAGATTATTCATCATTCTTGCTATCACTGTAAGAATTTATTTCATATCGCACTTCACTCATATTGTATTTCTCCTTTTGTTCAAAACACACTTGTTACATTTCAAATTTATATCTTACTCTTTATTCCGAATCATTTCCATATTGTTTATAAACCTTTCATATTAGCTATCTTTAAACCCTGGATTACTATCAGTGATAGTTTACTTCTCATAGTGCAAATCTCATGATCTTGTTTTATAGAGATGCTAGTATTCAAGTTCAAATCACTATTGACATCCCTTGAACTACTACAACTCTAAACATTCTAGGGTTTGGTCCTTATCAGAAGCATGACATTATTGTGATGTGACTTTGCTCCCTTAATTTGAAATTCAAATTTTGGATCTCACGAGATTTACTAAAGTCTTCTTTATCTTATTGATTGAATTTCCTTTCTCTTACTTGGCCATTCAGATAGATTACATTCTCAATTTACCCTGCTAGGGTTTCATCATCATATTGTATGTCATTATTACATTCACTAGATGTCTCTACCATGGTGGTTATGCATCATATATGATTCATTTTCTTATCACTTCGTTCCCACATTGCTCTCATTAAGGAAGATATGAAAGAGAAGATGATTTTGAGACTTAGAATTCTTATCTTCAAACATTCATTAATAAATTTCTCATATGTAGGTTTAAATAAATTATCAACAAGGATACTTGACTAATTAGCACTTTCTTGAATCTCACAACCTCTTTCTTTTATAATCTATATTACTCCATTATGTTTCAAACCCTTCTTTACTTTCCATAATCCCCTTACCATATAATACTATTCCACATGTCATCTTTAACTTCTAGTTTTCTCTTATGATCATGTTGCTTCTTTTATGTGTATGATCATGTGTACCATGTTGCACATATTTCTTTTTATCCTTCTACTAATGTGAAGTTGAAATTATAAATCAATAATATCTCTACTAGTTTCAACTCATGTTTAATACATTACATATCCTTCATTTTAAATCAAACGGATCATGCATGGGTCAAACTTAGTTTCTTTTTCAATCAAGTTTTTTTCCCTTTCTGAATATAGTCTACCTTTGTATGACTTATTCATTTATTTAGCTACACTTTTGTTCTTCTTTTAGAATCTAGTTTTTTGTTCTATAGAGACTTAGAATCCAAAGGCTGTAAGGATGAATGTATTAAACTTATTAATGTATACATTCCATGATCTCAATTATATCATAAACCTCATTCCTTAATCAAGCTCATTATTTCCAACATTTCTCTTTGTTTCAACTAAGTTTCTTATCCGAGTTTTATGATTTACATGCTCATCTAGTTCTCTTCACTTTAACTCTTCTGAAGACTCTTCACTTCTATGTACTTATTGTATACTTAGCTCTTTTCTTCTATTTTTCCTTTGCTTTGGAGTACATAAAAACATTGTACTCGGTTATATAATCCATTCCTCATGATTGATTCTTACTATCTTGGCCCCTTACATACTTTTCTCATATATTTTCCATATTTCATATTTAGAGTTCATATAATACTAAAAATTAAACTTAATCTGAACCTTATGTCATGTTCCTTTATTCCCAATTAAGGGTTTCTCATATGAGGCCCCAAAGTTGGATCTCAGATATCAGTTCCAATTGATTCTTAGTTATCCCAGTCTTTCCCTTATACTTCAAAATCTTAGAGTATATACATTCATACTAGAATTTTGATCTAATCTATCAAGAATTTACTCTTGTTATATTACTAATAGGAGTCATTAGATCCCAGTAATGCATCCAGCCAGCTGGACCAGACCGAACCTGCAGTCCTGAAGCCAAGAGATACTCAGGATTACTCAACTCCTATTCATCTCAAATGTGTGGAAGAAAAATTATCCACTTAGGAAAGCTCATTCAAAGATCATTTCTAGTCTACTTGATACAAAGAATGTAATTAATAAATGCTACAACTGCACAATGTACAAAAATCTTAAGGACCCATATATATATCAAAATACTAAATATCTGAATTCAAACATATAAGAGATTTTCTATTCATCTCCAATAAATCAACAATATGAAATGAAAGTTCTATCTCATTTTATATTTATGCTCTTAATTCATGTTACTTATCTTGTTTCTAACCCTAATATTTCTAGGGTTCCTCTCTAGACCATCCTTCCACTGTATACCTGGCCAGGGTATACATGAAAGAATAGACATAGTAGCTTGATACTGGTTGATCCAAGTACTCAGATACCGGGCCAGGATATCCAAATACTCAAATCCCCAGAGCTAACATCATAACATCTCCTATCTGGCACACTTATGACTCTAACTTACTAACTTAATGGTCCCTAACAACTCAGCCTAAGTTATGATACCAAGTTGTTACACCCCGATCTCACAATTATCATTAATCATGAGATTAGGGCATAAATTGAGGATTTAACGTAATACAAAGATCACCCTTAACTTTTTCTTCTTTTTCAAACTCTTTGTTTTCTCGCATTGAACCACATAAACTAACTTTGCAAGAGAATCAAACTTTGATTACTTTAATATGATCTCAACATAAATGATACACATATATACATTCATTTTTAGGTACATACGACATGATAATCAGATACATTCTCTCTTTTTAAGAAAACAAAGATACAAAACATCACTTACAACACTCTCACATCTATACTAGGACCTAGAGTGACAATGATCGACTGAACTTAACTATACTCAGACTTAACTCTTGTGGCAGATCTACTCTGATGCAATGAGCCACATAAACTAACTTTGTAAGAGAATCAAACTTTGATTACTTTAATATGATCTCAACATAAACGATACACATCTATACATTCATTTTTAGGTACATACGACATGATAATCGGATACATTCTCTCTTTTTAAGAAAATAAAGATACAAAACATCACTTACAACACTCTCACATCTATACTAGGACCTAGAGTGACAATGATCGACTGAACTTAACTATACTCAGACTTAACTCTTGTGGCAGATCTACTTTGATGCAATGACCTTCTTCAAGTCCATGTGATATCCCTAAAAATTGTGAGTAGAGGGGTGAGCCTACTAGCTCAGTGAATGAGTACTTCAAAGAAACAGTCTAAATCACTGATATAATTACATATATACTTTTGAGCAACTGATATAAATTATAACTATAGTAAGCTTTAAAGAGTCTAATCGTTGAAAATCATAAATATGGCATGATACTCTAGATATCTACAAGAGTAAATCAATATATGGGCATGCTTGATTAATTTCAAAGAGAACTAATATTTCAGAAACATACAACGAATAATTGCTGGGAAATTGTACTCGAATCTTTCTTAACCTTTCTTACTTATGAGAAACTCTTTAAAACTATATGAACATATTTTATCTTATGCCCTGATCATATATAGTGTACTCTACATATGAAGACTCATAGCAAACTATGATCTCACCGTACAAGACTTAGCTTAAAACCCAGGAAGCTAAGCCTAGAACTGAATCTGGGTCTGCTTGACTTGAACCGTCACGTCTGACTAAGGTGGCTAAACAACTGATCTTTAACTGGACCTCTCCTTCTAGGCTGAGTACACAAGAAGAGGGTCTAAGACGCTCTGTGGGCCTCATCTTGGTACACTCTATGGGTACCTCTAGGTTACCACCGAGATCTCCGGTTCATGTTGGGTAACCTATCTTCTCTTAGAAGACTTCCTCAAGGGTTTTGTCTCCCTGCATGATATGTGGGTGCGATCCGATCCCCTTATACTGGTCGCTTCCAGGGTAGATCATTTCCTCCCTACAGTGCAGACATCCGTAGGGAATCTACGGTGTTCAGGGCACCTATGTCTATTATTTTATTATTCTTAGAAAGCTCTTTCTACATTGTACCTTTATCTTACTTATACTTGACTCCGGTATCTCTATGGTACCATGTCTATTTATTTGAAGTTTATAAAACAACATGTATATCATTATAAACTTGGCAGAGCAATATACTCAAAACACTATAATATACTGAGAAATCAACATTTTATACCTGCAGGCAGACTAAAATTCTTAAATAACAGAATACATGTCCACTTGATAGTTTATACACTAGAATCATGAAATTGAACTTCTTAATACACTGATAAGAGTTAATTACTTGACATACGAGTAATTGTCATTTGCACCTGTAAATTATTTGTACTTTCTTGGAAAACGTGCACCTCAATCCAAATCTTGAGTTGTACATCACCGCATCTCATACTGAGAACATTGATACCAAAATAATTGATTCATTGAACACCCTATCCTTAGGGTTTCATTTATCTCATTCACTTATTGTGGGCTCTGATCTTCAAAACACAAGATAAGCTCAACGGAAACGATTCGATTAACGGAAGAATGCGAAAAATCACGAAAAATTAAAACTTTTCGAGGAAAGATCTTGAAAACATGAGATTCCTTTCATAAAAGTACGATAAACAGTTTACATCTCTGTTAGGTCACTTCTTGAGTGATCATATACAAACATGCACAAAATTCTCAAGACTCCCAAAATTCAAAATCTCAGATCATCTGACTCCCATGACCTGAGTGTACAGAGACGACATAGAACTTTCTATCTAACAGACTGGACAACCAGGGCATCCACCTGAAGCTCACTGCTGTCCCTGATACTGCTGCTGCTCCTGGTACTGTTCTCCTGTAGACTGGTTCCTTCATCTGCGATGACCACCTAAAAGGTTGAAGCCTACGGGGTGAGACAATTACAAATAATTGTCCCAGCGAGAGTTATAACTCTTCGCCAGAAGCTTACTAGAAAAAGGGAACAACATAAGTAAGGTGGTTTATCCTGCAAGAGTGGGTTTAAGAGTAGATAAACAACAATTATTTCTAAGTAGAATATGAAGAACATGCAATCTAGATATTTTTAACTGAAACATTGTAAACAATGTAATATCAAGCATTGTTTCTCGTGGTTCAACCTAAACAGATATGCTACTCGGCTGATTACATTTTACATACAACATTATTCCCTGTGGAGATGAGATATACCGCTCATACTCCAACCGACCACTAATAAGTCGCCTCGGTATCATACTAGGTCATTGAAAGAGCCGGATTCTCATGACCTTCAACTTCCTCAGTCAGGTTGAGGATCAACATGCAGGACATCTACTGTCTCTGCTACTATAGCTCACCAGGGTATTCTGGTCCTTCGCTATTAGAGTCACAGTGGCATTCTGTACTCTCTTTACGATTGAAATATTTCATGTTTATCTTCATCAATGTGGCATAACAGATTCCTCGGGTGATTAGTGATACATCAACCCGGCATAAACACATAGTGTAGTGCTGATGGATTATGATACATCCACATCAACCCCTATACTAGGATGTAAGGATATGCGCGTCCATAACCCCCACATACTCAAAAGTATGCACTCCAGGAGTTCCCTTAGGAAAACCTATTTCACCATCATTTAACACCTGACAATGATGGATCTATGATCAGGGCTCTACATGATATGGTTATACTTGATTAGTTAAGTACGTTTCAGTATTCTTTTATCATCAAGCAGGTTTCCAGGAAATTAACTACCAAACACAGTAGTGACAGAAGAATACTACACGTACCAAGTTTAGTTCACATCAACTATCAATGGGATGTCAAATCATCACATGTCATCTAGTTAGCATGACCATGATATTACTCATGGCTCTCACAACCCATCATTCTCATGTGTGCCACTTGACTTAGGCAATCATGCATATATCACTGTTCACAAAGCCTAAACATGCTTTGATGAGTATAGTGTCATAACCCTCACTTGGTCATGATTACCTCTTATAAGAACATGCATGGCCAATTTAATAGATAACAATAAACAATTTATCTCCAGGACATCAATTATAAAGCAGAAATAACATTCATCGCATCATCCCCAATTAGGGTTTACTATTCATTCAACATGTCACAACCCTAGAATTAGGGTTTACTATTCACTTCATAAAGAATTGGGCTCATGGCATTACCATGTATGAGATTATCATCCTTGATGTCTTCAAATTAGGTTAAGATTCATCAATTATCATAATTAGGGTTTTCATGATCTCACATAGATGGATCATACCCTAATCGGGCACATTCATGTACATTGAAGGTACTATACTTGAATTTCGACTATACATGGGACCTTCTCTCTCCTCTTCCTAAATAGGTGGTGATTACATCACTCTAGGTCAGGTTAGGTCAAATCAATTTTGATTAACATAAGCCAATTCACCACTATCAAGTCATTAGGGTTTGGTTGATTAAGTGTATCACTTACTTGAACCCTTCAAGGACATATTGGTAAAGTACACCTTCAATCACCACATGGTTCAATATATTGATCACTTATCGCTTTAATGTCTTAGGGTACCATTAGGGTTTAGATTAGACCACCATTGGACCAATTACACCTTCAAACCACTAAGCAAAAACAGCCCTAAAAGTCCCCAAACGGTTTCACTCCTCAACCTCCAAACAGTCTTGAGACCGTTTGGGGGCGTTGACCGTTTGGACACTTTGACCTCAAGACCGCATGGTCACCAAGACCACATGGTCACCAAGACCGCATGGATGCGTTGACCGTTTGGATGTGTTGACTTTCAAACTGTTTGAAATGAAGTGACCTTGAGATCGATTGGATCCAAACGACCTTGAGGTCATTTGAGCCCAAACGGTCTTGAGACCGTTTGGTCCAAATGGGCTCCAAACCACATGGACCTCAAAAGTGCATCCAAGGTTGTAATCGATTAGGGTTTTCCATGTTGAAGCCTCAAATTGGCCACATCCTTGCTAATCACTTATCAATTGAGTTAATTAGGGTCATCCTCAACTAATTGGACATTCAATTGACCCTCAATTGCTAACCAATTGGGGTTGAAACCGATTGAATTAGGGTTTATAAGCAATTAACCATTAACATTGATAATCGTGAGTCTAATTGGAGTTGAACCCATCAATTGGCACTCAATTGGGCCCAAACTTGGCCCAAACGGTCTTGAGACCGTTTGACACCCTCCAAACGGTCTTGAGACCGTTTGCCCAAATTTACACCAAAATCTAGGTCAAGTTGAGGCGGGTTGAACCCTAATTAGGTCTAAAATCAGCACTTTTATTCAATTCATCAACCTACTGTTATTGGACCTTCAATTGATCAAATTACTTTAACCCTAGACCTCCAAACGGTCTTGGGTTGTCACCAAATGGTCTTGAGACCGTTTGAGTGAACCCCCAAATGGTATTGAGACCGTTTGGGCCCTTCAACCCAAAGTTCACCAAAATTGGTCATTGAAATCAGCAATTTCAACCGATTAGGGTTTAGAGGGTTGAGGTGCCTTCAACTTGTGATTGGTTTGCAATTAGGTTTCAATTCTTTGTAGGTTTTTAATTCAACATGTGTACAGTAGACCTCCAAATGGTCTTCCCTTGGTCAACCCTACCAAACGGTCTTGAGACTGTTTGATTCCAAACGGTCCTGCAAGACCACATGAAATCAAACGGTTGTGAGACCATTTGATTTCAAACAGTTTGCAAACCGTTTAGACCAAATGGTCCAAGGTCGTTTGGTAAAGTTACCTAGGTATCCACGCCCAACATCTTCAACCTCAAGACAGGTTGGTTTCTCCATGGTTTTGCTTGCAAGAAGGCTAGGAAGGTTGGGGAAGAAGAAGAAGAAGAACTAACTACTACAAGTATGAACAAGTATATGCATTATGAAAGTAAAAGGTTTAGAGATATAAAACCCACCTTATGATCGTTCCTAGAGATACAAGCTTCAAGATCTCAAGTCTTTAATGGCACCTTGAGCTCCACTTGGTTTGCCAAAGACTTTCTCCAAGAAAAGGTTGAGGAAGATCGGCTAGAACAAGATACCCTAGTGAGATAACCATGAAACCAACCTTGTAATTCACTTTCCTCCATGAATCCGAGCTTAGAAGATGGTATCCCTTACCTAGGAACAATATGGTCGTCTCCTCTAGTTCCCAAGCTCTGCCTTGGACGGACCAAACAAGGTTTGCAAAAGAAAGAGTGAAGGGTACGTTCATTTGGTTGCAAGGGGGTGGTTTATATAGCTTGGGCTAGTTTCATCATAAGGACCTCTAGTTTTCTCCATTTCTCATCTAGGTCCCTCCTTAATTTCTTGCACGTCCCTCTTCCTTCTCTAGGTGAACATCTTATAAAAACAAAAGGTCCAAAGTCAAGGAAAGCCATCCTATCACTAAGGTACACATATAAGGGTTTTCTTTACTTATAACTTGGTGATTCTACTACAAAGGTTATTTATCTTATTTTCTTAATTAATTGAAGAGCCCTTTTTATCATTTTTACTCTAAATGATGCCAAGAGTTACATAAGATATTCTAGAAGATGTACTTTACAAGTTTTACCCCACATTTTGGGTAAATTGCACTTTACACCAAAATTAGGGTTTCAAGCACAAGGATTGCTCCACAAGCTGCATCTTGATGCCCAAGCTTGGAGAATCCATCATACCTCATCATATCCATCCATATGATGTCTCATCATCATAGGAACATCTCAACATGTGAAAATAGCAAGTTAACCCTTCTAATTGGGTAATTTTCACATAGGTCCCTGCATAACAAAACATTATTAAAACATTGTTTATAAAGGACAGAAATGGGAAGGTATGTTCCTCATGAACTTAATTACATGCCAGAAGTTAATCACAAGCGTTTAATTACATATTTATGAAAAAATCCTAGGGTTATCTCATAACCCAGGTCAGGGATGTTACAAATCATCCACCCCTTATAAGGATTTCGTCCCCGAAATCGATAAGATGTATTAAGAGAAAAGAGCAGGGTATTTCCTCCTCATTTCTTCCTCTAGTTCCCAAGTGGCTTCTTCCACACCATGATGATTCCATAGGACTTTCACAAGGCTTATATCTTTCTTCTTTAGCTTTTTAATTCTATTATCAAGGATGGACACTAGTCCTTCCTCATAGGTTATATCATCATTCAATTCTACCTCCATAGGTTGTAGAACTGACTCGATATCCGAGTGACATTTCTTCAACATGGAAATGTGAAACACAGGGTGTAACTTCTGCAACTCTGGGGGTAACTCTAGTCTATAGGCTACCTTTCCAACCCGTTCAATGATTGGGTAAGGCCCCATAAACCGAGGAGCTAACTTCCCTTTCTTTCCAAACCTCAGAACTCCTTTCCAAGGCGAAACTTTGAGATACACCCTGTCACCAACCTGGAACTCTAAGGGTCTATGATGTTTATCGGCATAGGACTTCTGTCTATCATGTGCAGTCTTAATCTGTTGTTGAATTACTTTGATCTTCTCTGTAGTTTGCTGCACCATTTCATGGCCTAACAACTGATATTCACCAGTTTTATACCAACACACTGGTAATCTACAACGTCTACCAAAACTCACACTTGTTGAACTTAGCATATAACTTATGTTCTCTTAGCAAGGTCAAAGCTTGGCGAAGGTGCTGATCATGTTGCTGGGCATCTCTACTATAGATCAGAATGTCATCTATGAAGACGACAATGCACTGATTGAGAAAGGGTCGGAAGATTCTATTCATGAGTTCCATGAATGCAGCTGGTGCATTAGTTAGTCCAAACGACATAACTGTGAACTCATAGTGACCATACCTTGTCCTAAAGGCAGAATTGGGTATGTCACTGTCCTTAATATGTAGTTGATGATAACCAGACCTCAAGTCTATCTTCGAGAAGACGGACGCACCACACAACTGGTCAAAGAGATCATCAATCCTTGGTAGAGGGTACTTATTCTTTATTGTTACTTTATTAAGTTGTCTGTAATCAATGCATAAACACATTGATCTGTCTTTCTTTTTAACAAACAAGACCGGAGCACCCCAAGGTGAAGTGCTCGGTCGGATGAAACCCTTCTCAAGCAACTCTTGAAGCTATTTCTTGAGTTCTGCCATCTCAGCAGGTGCCATCCTATACGGTTCCTGGGCTATGGGTTGTGTACCTGGAATCAAATTGATTTCAAAATCAATTTCCCGAGGCGACGGTACACCAGGAAGTTCTTCAGGAAATACGTCTTCAAATTCCCTGAGAACAGGAACTTCAGCAAGGGTGGGGCTCTTCATGGTAGTATCTACCACATGGGCTAAGAATGCATGACATCCTTGCCTCATCAACTTCTCAGCAACCAAAGCTAACACAAGACAGGTGGGCAGTATCTTTCTCTCTCCTTGAAAGATCCATTTGTTGCTATCATCAACAAACACAGCCTGCTTGGATTCACAATCCAAGATAACTCTATACCTTTCCAAAGTATCCATCCCAAGGATTATATCAAATCCCTGCATATCAAGTGGTATAAGGTCCACTTGAATGCGATGACCAGAAAAGAAAAGGATGCAGGGAGAGCATACCTCCCACAAAATAGCAGACCCACTCAACGGAGTCTCAAGCAACAAGCTATCAGCCCTATGTCTAACTGTCATATAGCAGTTACGAATCACTCTTCAAGTGATAAAGGAGTGCGTAGCACCCGGGTCAATCAAAACAGATACAACACAAGATTTAGACATATCAGAATATAAAAGTTCCATCTGACCTGCCACAACCCGTGGATTGACCACTGCATCTGGTGGGTTCATAGCATAGAACCTCGCTATCGCCTGAGGTTGGGTTGGTGCTGACGATATGGCTTGGGACGCTTGTCCACGTCCCCTAGATGCCCCCTGGAACTGTCTTCTTTGTGATCCTTGTTGACTCTATCTCTGAAGCTGTGTCACACTGACAGGCCTGGACCTGCAGTCCTTCATCATGTGACCTACCTTCCCACAGTTGTAGCAGCTTCTATCTTGCTGTGGCCTAGCGGGTCCTGTGACTGACACCGATGCCGAACTGTGAGTCTCTTGAGGTGGTAGACTCCGCCCTCTACCTCTACTTGGGGACCACTGAGTCTGAGGGCTAGATCTGGGTGGTGGAGGGTTAGGTGCAGAGGATCTAGAATTCTTAAAGTCTCTAGATGAAGATGCCTGGAACTGCGGATATCTCTTGTGGGTTTGCCTCTTCTCGACCACCGACCTTTCTATCCTTCGGACTGACTCAACGAAGGTAGAGAATCTCTCCCGGTTCTCTAGAGCAGACACAGGAGTAGACAAGTCGACATTCAAACCCTTCTCAAACCTCCTGATCCTTTCTTCTTCTGTGGCGGCCATGCGCGGACAGAACCGTAGCAGCTCCATGAACTTAGCCTCGTATTCGCTAACGTTCATCATACCTTGTCTCAATCTCTCGAACTGAGAGATCTTCTCATCCAGGAAGGTCTTTAGGAAGTATCTGTTAACAAACTCTCAGCGGAACTCTTCCCATGTAACCTCTACTCCAGGCCGCTTCTGCTCTTCCATGTTCCACCAGTGGCCAGCACTTCCTTTGAGAAGATAGACAACATGTCTCACCTTCTCCGCTTCGGGGATGGTCAGTGATAAAACCAATTTTTGTGATGTTTTTGCCCTTTATTTTGTTATCAAAACTGCCCTTTTATGCTATTTTTCTCTCTTTTATAAGCACTTTCGCAATAATTGGCCAAGCAATGCTCTTAATCCAATTTTTCCTGTCTTTTGCAGAGTTTTCCTCATTTTTGGGCAATAAGGCCGTCCCGACCCATGAATAAGTCCAAGTCTATTTTCGGCCTTCCTGACGACCGATACAACCCTTGCCCGACAGGGGAAAACGACGCAATGACGCACGACAAAGTGATGCCGCGCGAGAAGAAGCTGGAGGACGACACACCTTCTACCCAACAGGGAGCCTAGCTCGCCTCGACAGCCCAGCTTGTCGGGCGACACAACCACCCAACGGTAGGTGCGCCACCCGTCACGACTGATAGCCGACACCATCTATGTCGAGCGACACCTCTGTATCGGCCCGTCCAATGACTGGCGCATATGGGAGCCACATGGCGCTTCAAGCACCATGTCTCCTCCCCAACCAGCTGACTATAAATAGCAGCTACAGGGAGCCGAAAAGATGGGTGGACAGTTCGGAATTCGAAGTTTTTGAATTCGGACAGTTGGGAGTTGAGCTATCTTCCGAGGAGACTGCGAGAGCATACGTGTCGTGCCCCAGTGCTTATCTCGGGCGACACTAGGTGAGCTTCTCCTCATCCTGAGAGGGAGGGGACAGTTCACTTAGGACAGTCTCGAGACAACAATGCGGGCCGATATCGGTCGACGTAGATGAGCGACACAAGAGCCCGACAACAACAATGCGTAGCTCTTAGCCCGACACGATATCAAACCGATACGCTTAGCTTGTCGAGCGTGCCGCCCGAGAGGGTGTGCCGCCCGACATGAGCGTATCGGCCAGGGTCCTTGAGCGATACGGTAGAAAGTCAGTCCATGCCGCCCGAGAGGGTGTGCCGCATGACACCTCTGTATCGGGCTAGGCCTCTGACCGATATCGGACAGGAGAGCTATAGCACCCTGTCGTCCTTCTACATCAAGGAGGCGACACCTATCTTTACTTTCTGTCATTTAATTCCTTACTTATGCATTGTAATTAAGACCCTTTATTTGTCTATGGAAATAGAAGATGCTTAATTACTTGCTGCTCTGTGCTTGGTACAATATGTTGGATGATTGCTATGTATGATATCCAAACTCTAGCTTGCATGTTTGGATCGCGTTTCGCTTAGCTAACGAATCGTGTTTTCCCGTCGCAACAACTTCGAGAGTTGTGTTGTGGCTCTAGTGTTTGGTCCGATTCTGGAGTACGAGAGTGCCTGGAACAGAGTTGCTTTAGTGACCTTTCCACTCTAATTTTAGTCCAGTGACCTCGAGAGGGGCGCTGATGCCTTGTTAGAGGTACCCACTTCGAGAGGAGGGGTACAAGACTGGTTCTACCGCCGCTTGTTTTACCGCAGTTTTATCCTTCGTACCTCGCTTTAGCTCGAGCAATATCTTTTTGTTTCTATTGCACGAAAATCCCTAAAAACCGCTAAATGATTAAAATCTTAAATCTCTCTTGTAGCTCCACTTGGAGATAGTTTTCTTTGTTTTATTTGTGACATCTTATTGCTCCCCTTTTTGGGGAATTTATCTCTCTTTATACCTGCCAGAGTGTAGTGTGTCAATTCCATGTTCTCAACACTACCCCCCTTGTCCCTGTGTTCGACCCCGTATATCTACTTCGACCCCGTAAACAAAGTTGCAGGGGCCTAGAAGGATTCAGGTTTATAAATGTAAAAGCTCGACTACCTCAAATCCGCCTCCAATTTTAGGACGCACGATTTAGGCCGGTCAACTTTTTGGCGCCGTTGCCGGGGACAAGGCAAAAACGGTACTGTTGACGAATCGAATCCACTAACTACACTCCAGTGCCTCAAGCTTAGAAATGAGCTTGACAACACTCTTTTTCTTTTTTCTTTTTCTTGCATAAAAGTAATAATTCAATTTTCTAACTTGGTTTTTCGTGTCGTTTTAGGTACCTCAGAAGAAAGGGGCATCCCATTCCGCTGAGCACCTACTCCAGCCATCATGCCTCCGCATGTTGAGCCACCCCAGTCGGAAGGCGAACGCCAAAGGAGGAGGCCTGATTCGCCCCCGCCTGAAGAAAATGACAGGTACGACGGTGACCATCAACAAGAAGATCCAGACTCAGGGGAGTACGAAGAGGGCCATCACCGACACAGACGCTGCCACCGTCAGAGGCAAAGAAGAAATTGGAACGATCAGGAACAATGCCGGGGAGAGAGTGACAGTGACGACTTGGAAGAGGAGGAAAAGACGCTTAGGGAGTTGGCATCCTCAAAAGCCAACAACTCCAGGTGTCCTGTCGTCATTTCGCGGTTCAATGCGGCCAACTTCGAGCTTAAGCCTTCTGTCATTTCTATGATCCAAAATAAGAGTTTTAGAGGGAGCTCTAAGAATGACAATCCCTATCATCACCTGGATGCTTTTAAGAATATCTGTGACACGATTAAGATGAGAGGTGTTCCCCAGGAGGTGATATACTGTAAGGGCTTCATCTTCTCCCTAGAAGACAAGGCCCTGTCCTGGTATCTTGGGTTACCCCACCAGTCTTTGAACGGATGGGGAGCTTTGGCCGATGCATTCGTAAACAAGTTCTACCCCACCGAAAGAACAGTTAGGAATCGGCAGAAGATAACATCCTTCACGCAAAAGCCGAATGAAAGCCTCCATGACACATGGGAGCGGTTCCAGGAGTATCTGAGGGATTTCCCCCATCACAATTACAAGAAGGGCTTCCTCATCACCACCTTCTATAATGGCTTGACTCCCGAAGACAGGGTGTCGCTGAACGCGGCCGCAGGCAGTGACTTCCTGGGGAAGAAGGCGAAGAAGTCCGAAAAGATTATCAAGAATATGGCCGAGTTGATGGCAGGTGCTGAGTTCGACTGGTCCGATAGAGGATAGATAAAGAAGGTAGGAGAAGGGTCCACCCTTGAATCTAAGGCGCTGGAGGCAATCACCTCACAGATCTAGAGGATTGCTACGGATGTAAAATAGTTGTGAGAAGTTGGTGGTAAGGGGAAGAAGCAGGTAGAAAAAGTAATGAAATGTGTAACATGCGGAGAAGGCGGCCATGGGGTAGATAACTGCATCTACACCTGGCCAGAAGCATCAAGCGATACCGAGTCCGAGGCAGAAGAGATTGAAAATGTCTCTTTTGTAAACTTTAGAAGACCGAACCACCCTGGTTTTAGCTATGGGAACAAGGATGCACCTGGGAATTCTCATCAGCTGCATAACTCCACTAAGCCACCCCAAGCTTTCGAAAAGAGGGGAGGAACCGGTCAGTATGCTAGAAATGCCCCCTTCCAGCAGAACAAAGGTAATTTCCAAAGTCAAGGCAAGTACCAGGGATCAATTAAAGAATAAGGACAGAACCAGGCTTCAAACCAAGCAGATGTGGTGGGACAGTTTTTTGATTTTGCGAAAAAGTAGGACATTATCAATAACCAATTAGCGCAGAGTGCGCTATCAAATTCGGGTGTGTTGAACTCATTGCAGGTCCAGCTGGAAGATATGCAGACACATCAACGCCAGATTGACCAACAATTAGATCAAATGGCCGAACTGATGAAGAACCCCTCAGGAAAGATACCATCAAACACCGAACCTGCGAAGAGGCCAGGGCTGTGACAGATGGAAGGCTGAGATCAATTTGCAGAAAAGGGATGATGTTGGCAGATAAGGAGTAAACCGGAGCCGTCAAGCTGGAGAAGATAACTGCAGCGCTTCTCGGGAGGCAACCCGAGCTTTACTTTATTTTATTTCTTAGAATAGGATTGCAATTTACTTTCCTACAGAACAAACATTACGAACATTTGGTATGTAATAAGACCCGAGTCGGAGCATGCGCCGAGCGTGCTGACTCTTCTATTTTATGGGTCATCGTGGAATTTTCCGAAGCCTTGAAGAGTATTGCACTCTGAGGTCAAGGGCTTAACCCTTGGCCGATGATGTTTTACCCTTTGGCCGCTGTTTCTGCTCTTAGTTTTTTTTACACCCTCCTGTTTTAACCGTGTCGGGCAGCCACTCAGCTGGCGCGCAGGACCGCCCATGCCGAGCTTTGGTCTCTCAGGCATCGCAACGGCCGTGACGGTTGGCATTCGCGGGCGGCATGCACCCTATCATGCATGGGAATAAATGCCCTTAATGAGACTAATGTGACCATCGTCTCGGGAACCGCCTGACCCGTTGGCCGACGCGTGCCCCCAAGATGTCCGTTTCGCCCCTGGCCGAGCTTGCTATAAATAAGAACGGTGGTTTTACCGTGTCGGGCTGTCACACTTTACTCATTTTAGCCACCTGTAACGCATGCAGTAGTCTGCCCTTTTGCTCCCGTGTTGGCCAGTTGCCTTCACCGTGGTATCGGGCGATGGATCCTATGAACAAAGGTATAGCCTGATAAGCTTATCGACCGGCATACCTCTCGACTGACATACTTATCGATCGACAGTCTTATCGACCGACAGGCCTATCGTCCAACACAGGTTTTTCCTATCACACACCGTCAATTTTGTATCGCCCGACGCAGTTAAGCGTGGCATAACGGCCGATGGTGTCTGCCCGACACACCATGTCGGGCGACACATTTTTCTTTTGTGACATCCTATCAAATAGTTGCTCTTTGGCGACCTTATCGTCCGATATACCCATATCGGGCGACATGCTTTTCACGTCTTGCTATCGGGTTTTTGTTTCATGTGACCTTGTCGCCCGATACACCAGTGTCACGCAGCAAGTCGTATCGCGCGGCAACCTCGTATCGTCCGATCTCGTATTACCCTGGATCTACCCGGGGTTATACAGCGAGACAAGTTTTAACAATTTTTCTTTTTATCTGCCTAACTTGTAAATAAATTTTAAATTTGAATAACAGGTATGGCTCATACTGAGCAAACCATCGGCCACGCCAGCAAGCACAATGCGGGGATCAACAATAACTATCGGATAGAAATGGCACCAACAAGAAAGGGATGGATTCTTCTTCATGTGATAGCTCAAATGGAGGGTCACCTTATTACCAGCCTGTCTCTGCGGTGGTTTAGGACCATCTCCAGAGACAACACGAGTACGGCAACCAAGGCCTCCGAACAAGTTCGGGGCATTCCGGTTCCGTCCTCCTAAGGGAGAGGGCCCACCCTGACTACACACTCCTGGGACTGAACTGGGACTGATAATCAGTCCTTTTGTTCATGTTCACAACGGAGATCTGGAGAAAAGGTGGGCCAGAAGTGAATTTTGAGGGTTTACGCTCCTGCTCAACCTCTCATTGGTCACAGCGAACCCGCTAGACAACCTCCAATAGGATGTGAAATCACTGCTCTAAAGCCAACTGGCTTGGACTGCAGGGACCACTTGCCCGCTAACGTACCCTTACCTGGATGGACTGATGGGAGACAAGAATGAAAAACCTAAAAAGCCTTAGCCTACCCTATACACAACTTTCTGCCCCAAAAATAAAGCTGTTTGGTGTGTAAGCTAACTTCGGAATCATACAACTAAGTCTCGCCGAAGCTGTAGAGAAAAATCTTACTTAAACAATAAGGCAGGAAAAACTAAGTCTTTTGTTCGTATTGAGACAACATTATCTTTAAGGCATTACGATCTTTGTTTCACTTTTTGAACAAGAAGTTATACCAAGCAAGAACAAGCATCACAAAATATAGTTTAAATATTGATAGAGGACAATCAAAATGCTAAGTTTGGGGAGTTGATAACACCAATTTTTGTGATGTTTTTGCCCTTTATTTTGTTATCAAAACTGCCCTTTTCTGCTATTTTCCTCTCTTTTATAAGCACTTTCGCAATAATTGGCCAAGCAATGCTCTTAATCCAATTTTTCCTATCTTTTGCAGAGTTTTCCTCATTTTTGGGCAATAAGGCCGTCCCGGCCCATGAATAAGTCCAAGTCTATTTTTGGCCTTCCTGACGACCGATACAACCCCTGCCCGACAGGGGAAAACGACGCAATGACGCATGACAAAGTGATGCCGCGCGAGAAGAAGCTGGCGAACGACACACCTTCTACCCGACAGGGAGCCTAGCTCGCCTCGACAGCCCAGCTTGTCGGGCAACACAACCACCCACCGGTAGGCGCGCCGCCCGTCACGACCGATAGCCGACACCATCTATGTCGAGCGACACCTCTGTATCGGCCCATCCAACGACTGGCGCATAAGGGAGCCACGTGGCGCTTCAAGCACCATGTCTCCTCCCCAACCAGCTGACTATAAATAGTAGCTACAGGGAGTCGAAAAGACGGGTGGACAGTTCGGAATTCAAAGTTTTTGAATTCGGACAGTTGGGAGTTGAGCTATCTTCTGAGGAGACTGCAAGAGCATACGTGTCGTGCCCCAGTGCTTGTCTCGGGTGACACTAGGTGAGCTTCTCCTCATCCCGAGAGGGAGGGGACGGTTCACTTAGGACCATCCCGAGACAACACTGCGGGCCGATATCGGCCAACGTAGATGAGCAACACAAGAGCCCGACAACAACAATGCGTAGCTCTTAGCCCGACACGATATCAAACCGATACACTTAGCTTGTCGAGCGTGCTGCCCGAGAGGGTGTGCCGCCCGACATGAGCGTATCGGCCAGGGTCCTTGAGCAATACAATCGACAGTCAGTGCGTGCAGCCCGAGAGGGTGTTCCGCCCGACACCTCTGTATCGGGCTAGGCCTCTGACCGATATCGGGCAGGAGAGCTACAACACCCTGTCATCCTTCTACATCAAGTAGGCGACACCTATCTTTACTTTCTATCATTTAATTCCTTACTTATGCATTGTAATTAAGACCCTTTATTTGTCTATGGAAATAGAAGATGCTTAATTACTTGCTGCTCTGTGCTTGGTACAATCTGTTGGATGATTGCTATGTATGATATCCGAACTCTAGCTTGCATGTTTGGATCACGTTTCACTTAGCTAACGAATCATGTTTTCCCGTCGCAACAACTTCGAGAGTTGTGTTGTGGCTCTAGTGTTTGGTCTGATTCTGGAGTACGAGAGTGCCTGGAACGGAGTTGCTTTAGTGACCTTTCCACTCTAATTTTAGTCCAGTGACCTCGAGAGGGGCGCTGATGCCTTGTTAGAGGTACCCACTTTGAGAGGAGGGGTACATGACTGGTTCTACCGCCGCTTGTTTTACCGTAGTTTTATCCTTCGTACCTCGCTTTAGCTCGAGCAGTATCTTTCTATTTCTGTTGCATGAAAACCCCTAAAAACCGCTAAATGATTAAAATCTTAAATCTCTCTTGTAGCTCCACTTGGAGATAGTTTTCTTTGTTTTATTTGTGACATCTTATTGCTCCCCTTTTGGGGAATTTATCTCTCTTTATACCTGGCGGAGTGTAGCGTGTCGATTCCGTGTTCTCAACACTACCCCCCTTGTCCCTATGTTCGACCCCATATATCTACTTCGACCCCGTAAACAAAGTTGCAGGGGCCTAGAAGGATTCGGGTTTATAAATGTAAAAGCTCGACTACCTCAAATCCGCCTCCAATTTTAGGACGTGCGATTTAGGCCGGTCAGTCAGGATTCTGAAAGCCTTCTCCAGCTCGGTCAACCACAAATCTGCATCTGCGGGGTCAGCTGTGCCGAAGTATTCGGTCACTCCGACTCTGCAAAGCCGCTCGAACGTCTTCCCGACACTTTTCCCCTCATGCTGAGCAGGAGCCCTAGGTACATGCATGGGTATCCTGTCGGTGATACGCGTCATGGCAGCCAGGAACTGCCCGAACAAAGCTTGAACATCCGGGTTCGCCATGTCATCTGGGTCGAACGGGGGTGGCTGTACAGGTGGCTCAGGCACGAGCTACTTTGTCTTTGGACTCCTTGCACCGTCTCGAGGTGCAACGACGCTACTCTCGCCCTCATACTCTTCATTTGGCCCAGACATCCTTATATATCTTCTTATCCCGAGGAGCAGAAGACTCTATTAGATAAGAAGGAACACTAAGGATAGAATTGACACCCTAAGTCCTATGTCTCTATAGACTCAGCGAACCTAGAGCTCTGATACCACTTAATTGTGGGCTCTGATCTTCAAAACACAAGATAAACTCACCGGAAACAATTCGATTAACGGCGGAATGCAAAAAATCACGAAAAATTAAAACTTTTTGAGGAAAGAACTTGAAAACATGAGATTCCTTTCATAAAAGTACGATAAACAATTTACATCTCTGTTAGGTCACTTCTTGAGTGATCATATACAAACATGCACAAAATTCTCAAGACTCCAAAAATTCAAAATCTCAGATCATCTGACTGTCGGGACCTGAGTGTACAGAGACGACATAGAACTTTCTATCTAACAGACTGGACAGCCAGGGCATCCACCTGAAGCTCACTGCTGTCCCTGATATTGCTGCTGCTCCTGGTACTATTCTCCTGCAGACTGGTTCCTTTGTCCATGACGACCACCTAAAAGGTTGAAGCCTACGGGGTGAGACAATTACAAATAATTGTCCCAGCGAGAGTTATAACTCTTCGCCAGAAGCTTACTAGAAAAAGGGAACAACATAAGCAAGGTGGTTTATCCTACAAGAGCGGGTTTAAGAGTAGAGAAACAACAATTATTTCTAAGTAGAATATGAAGAACATGCAATCTAGATATTTTAACTAAAACATTGTAAACAATGTAATATCAAGCATTGTTTCTCGTGGTTCAACCTAAGCAGATATGCTACTCGGCTGATTACATTTTACATACAACATTATGCCCTGTGGAGATGAGATATACCGCTCATACTCCAACCGACCACTAATAAGTCGCATCAGTATCATACTAGGTCATCGAAAGAGCCGGATTCTCATGACCTTCAACTTCCTTAGTCAAGTTGAGGATCAACATGCATGACATCTAGTGTCTCTGCTACTATAGCTCACCAGGGTATTCTGGTCCTTCGCTATTAGAGTCACAGTGGCATTCTGTAGTCTCTTCACCATCGAAAAATTTCATGTTTATCTTCATCGATGTGACATAACAGATTCCTCGGGTGATTAGTGATACATCAACCCAGCATAAACACATAGTGTAGTGCTGATGGATTATGATACATCCACATCAACCCCTACACTAGGATGTAAGGATATGCGCGTCCATAATCCCCACATACTCAAAAGTATGCGCTCCAGGAGTTCCCTTAGGAAAACCTATTTCACCATCATTTAACACCTGACAATGATGGATCTATGATCAGGGCTCTACATGATATGGTTATACTTGATTAGTTAAATACGTTTCAATATTCTTTTATCATCAAGCAGGTTTCCAGGCAATTAACTACCAAACATAGTAGTGACAGAAGAACACTACACGTACCAAGTTTAGTTCACATCAACTATCAATGGGATGTCAAATCATCATAGGTCATCTAGTTAGCATGACCCTGATATTACTCATGGCTCTCACAACCCATCATTCTCATGTGTGCCACTTGACTTAGGCAATCATGCATATATCACTGTTCACAAAGCCTAAACATGCTTTGATGAGTATAGTGTCATAACCCTCACTTGGTGATGATTACCTCTTATAAGAACCTGCATGGTCAATTTAACAGATAACAATAAACAATTTATCTCCAGGACATCAATTATAAAGCAGAAATAACATTCATCGCATCATCCCCAATTAGGGTTTACTATTCATTCAACATGTCACAACCCTAGAATTAGGGTTTACTATTCACTTCATAAAGAATTGGGCTCATGGCATTACCATGTATGAGATTATCATCCTTGATGTCGTCAAATTAGGTTAAGATTAATCAATTATCGTAATTAGGCTTTTCATGATCTCACATAGATGGATCATACCCTAATCGGGCACATTCATGTACATTGAAGGTACTATACTTCAATTTCGACTATACATGGGACCTTATCTCTCCTCTTCCTAAATAGGTGGTGATTACATCACTCTAGGTCAAGTTAGGTCAAATCAATTTTGATTAACATAAGCCAATTCACCACTATCAAGTAATTAGGGTTTGGTTGATTAAGTGTATCACTTACTTGAACCCTTCAAGGGCATATTGGTAAAGTACACCTTCAATCACCACATGGTTCAATCTATTGATCACTTAGCCCTTTAATGTCTTAGGGTACCATTAGGGTTTAGATTAGACCACCATTGGACCAATTACACCTTCAAACCACTAATCAAAAACAGCCCTAAAACTCCCCAAACGGTTTCACCCCTCAACCTCCAAACGGTCTTGAGACTGTTTGGGGGCGTTGACCGTTTGGACACTTTGACCTTAAGACCGCATGGTCACCAAGACCGCATGGTCACCAAGACCGCATGAATGCGTTGACCGTTTGGATGTGTTGACTTTGAAATCGTTTGAAATGAAATGACCTTGAGATCGATTGGATCCAAACGACCTTGAGGTTGTTTGAGCCCAAACGGTCTTGAGACCGTTTGGTCCAAATGGGCTCCAAACCACATGGACCTCAAAAGTGCATCCAAGGTTGTAATCGATTAGGGTTTTCCATGTTGAAGCCTCCAATTGGCCACATCCTTGCTAATCACTTATCAATTGAGTTAATTAGGGTCATCCTCAACTAATTGGACATTCAATTGACCCTCAATTGCTAACCAATTGGGGTTGAAACCGATTGAATTAGGGTTTATAAGCAATTAACCATCAACATTGATAATCATGACTCTAATTGGACTTGAACCCATAAATTGGCACTCAATTGGGCCCAAACTTGGCCCAAACGGTCTTGAGACCGTTTGTACACCCTCCAAACGGTCTTGAGACCGTTTTCCCAAAGTTACACCAAAATCTGGGTCAAGTTGAGGCGGGTTGAACCCTAATTAGGTCTAAAATCAGCACTTTTATTCAATTCATCAACCTACTGTGATTGGGCCTTCAATTGATCAAATTACTTTAACCCTAGACCTCCAAACGGTCTTGGGTTGTCACCAAATGGTCTTGAGACCGTTTGAGTGAACCCCCAAACGGTCTTGAGACCGTTTGGGCCCTTCAACCCAAAGTTCACCAAAATTGGTCATTGAAATCAACAATTTCAACCGATTAGGGTTTAGAGGGTTGAGGTGCCTTCAACTTGTGATTGGTTTGCAATTAGGTTTCAATTCTTTGTAGGTTTTTAATTCAACATGTGTACATCAGACCTCCAAACGGTCTTCCCTTGGTCAACCCTACCAAACGGTCCTGCAAGACCGCATGAAATCAAACGCTTGTGAGACCGTTTGATTTCAAACGGTTTGCAAACCGTTTAGACCAAATGGTCCAAGGTCGTTTGGTAAATTTACCTAGGTATCCACGCCCAACATCTTCAACCTCAAGACAGGTTGGTTTCTCCATGGTTTTGCTTGCAAGAAGGCTAGGAAGGTTGGGGAAGAAGAAGAAGAACTAACTACTACAAGTATGAACAAGTATATGCATTATGAAAGCAAGAGGTTTAGAGATATAAAACCCACCTTATGGTCGTTCCTAGAGATCCAAGCTTCAAGCTCTCAAGTCTTTAATGGCACCTTGAGCTCCACTTGGTCGGCCAAAGACTTTCTCCAAGAAAAGGTTGAGGAAGACCGGCTAGAACAAGAAACCCTAGTGAGATAACCATGAAACCAACCTTGTAATTCACTTTCCTCCATGAATCCGAGCTTAGAAGATGGTATCCCTTACCTAGGAGAAAGATGGTCGTCTCCTCTAGCTCCCAAGCTCTGCCTTGGACGGACCAAACAAGGTTTGCAAAAGAAAGAGTGAAGGGTACGTTCATTTGGTTGCAAGGGGGGTGGTTTATATAGCTTGGGCTAGTTTCATCATAAGGACCTCTAATTTTCTCCATTTCTCATCTAGGTCCCTCCTTACTTTCTTGCACGTCCCTCTTCCTTCTCTAGGTGAACATCTTATAAAAACAAAAGGTCCAAAGTCAAGGAAAGCCATCCTATCATTAAGGTACACATATAAGGGTTTTCTTTACTTATAACTTGGTGATTCTACTACAAAGGTTATTTATCTTATTTTCTTAATTAATTGAAGCACCATTTTTATCATTTTTACTCTAAATGATGCCAATAGTTACACAAGATATTCTAGAAGATGTACTTTACAAGTTGTACCCCACATTTTGGGTAAATTACACTTTACACCAAAATTAGGGTTTCAAGCACAAGGATTGCTCCACAAGCTGCATCTTGATGCCCAAGCTTGGAGAATCCATCATACCTCCTCATATCCATCCATATGATGTATCATCATCAGAGGAACATCTCAACATGTGAAAATTGCAAGTTAACCCTTCTAATTGGGTAATTTGCACATAGGTCCCTACATAACAAAACATTATTAAAACATTGTTTATAAAGGACAGAAATGGGAAGGTATGTTCCTCAGGAACTTAATTACATGCCAGAAGTTAATCACAAGCATTTAATTACATATTTATGCAAAACTCCTAGGGTTATCTCATAACCCAGGTCAGGGATGTTACACTTATCACATGGCTCTCATAAGGATTTCATGCGACATAAACATTCACTGAATAAAGACTACTATCAACAAATCATATAAAATCAATATATGTATGAAACCTTGGAACTGAGTTGAATTTGGGTTTCCATTCCATTCACTAAGATAACATGCATCAATAATAAAATTGAATAAATAAAGTCTATCATGTCAAAAAAATCCGTTCAAATGGATTTCACGATATCTATTGGCAAATATCCAACTTTCCTCGCTTCTAGGGTTTCACCCTCTTTACTGAGATATCAAACAAATACTATTCACCTTAAATGAAATCCAAGGTAGTATCTGACATATATGTACTATGAATTCAGATAAACAATCATTCATAACCAAGGGAATCCAGATAAACAAATTTCTCTATTTAATTATACAACAAATTTCAGTCATAGACAAATTCCCTATATTTCAGTTTACTCTCATAACCTCTGTGAATACTTAGGAAATTCTCATTAGGATGTATTGTATACATTTATAATGTGATTTTATCATTTGAAATTCATCCAAATAGAGGAAGAATTTGTTTCATATCATTTTGCAACAACTTAGATCAAACACACAATTCAGGGTTTGTAGTCGCATACTAAGCAAGTAAAGATTATGGATAAATTAACCAGTTTTCATGCAATATATTGTTTAAAGGAAGTTCCCACTCACCCTAAGGTGTAAAAGCACCTTAAAAACGTAGCTCATCCCTAAAAATCTCGATCTCATATCAAATTCCTAGCAATTCACCCGATTCTTCTTCCTTTCAACTCGAAAACCCTAAAAATGAGGGATTATGAAGAAAGAGTGAGAAAAGGGGAAGTTTTGACACCATTTAGGATCAAATCAGAGGAGGGAAAAAATATTGACATGTGAGAGAAGATTCACCATTAAAGTCTATGCAAAGAAGCTAAACTTACATGATTTCATCATTCCTCGGACTGCAAAACCCTAGGTCAGCATCTCCATCACTTTCTCCTCTCAAACCCTAACTCTCCCTCTCTCTCTAGGATTTCATTTCTCTGGATTGAATCACAAATTATGAGAGCTCCTTGTGTGTTAGGTTGACCATATAGAGCAATTGAGATGCTTGGGTAAATTACACATTGACCCCTCACTATACTTTCTCTTATTTCAGCTGAATGTTCTGTCATAAAAATATTACTGTAATTCATCTACTGATAAGATCTAAAAGAATACAAAAATTATGAAAATTTACATGTTGTTTATTATTGAGTTTCAGATCTCTAGTTAAAATTTCAAATCATTTGGTATTACCAATAAATAAATAAAAATAAAACACTACACTACTGAAAAGCACTCTATTTGCATTTTGGTCGAAGTATAGTTTGATCGAGAACCACACTCAAAGAACACTCACATATTCTGAAAATTTTCTCCAATATGAATGATTGAATTATCCATATCATATCCAAAATACAATTAAATACAAATTTTTAGAAAATATGAAAAATCATTTACCACACTGCTATCCTGATCAAATTCCATATTCATGTACTATCAAAACCCTAATTCTTGCCAATGAGGGTTTACATTTCTCAAACCCTAATTCTTCAAACTAAATATCATAGTTAGAGTTTCTTCTTAGGTTTGAAACATCAAAATTAATCTACTATCATTAATCAAGTCTAAATGATGTTCAATCTAATCAAGCATGTAATCATTCAGGTAAACCCTAGTTTACCAATTAAGCACAAATGTGGTCATTACAGGACCACTCCTTACTTTTATTTTGAAATACAACAATACAATTCTAAAGTATATTTTATCACAACATAAGGAAGGGAATGCAAAGTATTATTCACAACAGTATGGAATACATAGAGCGTTTAAAAGTTTTTACAGTAGAAGGAAACTAAGATTATTATATGGAAATGATAAATGTTTAACATGTAGGTCTATGATGGACAAAATGAAATCTAATACAAGTATCAATTAGACAAAAGGAGGTGGAGGGCCATCTAAGCATCTCAAGAGATTGTTTTCACAGAACCATTTATTACCCTAAGTCCACACTCCTAATAGTTACACACTCAAAAGCGAGTGGATATGGGTTCCCATCCCTAAAATAGATCACATAACATATGCACGAATAAAACCAGAAACAAGAACAAGGTAAGCGACAACATGGCACAGAAGGAAAACTAAACTAGTACCTGACATAAGATCATAAACCCATTTATCAACCTGTATGAATTCCATTTGCATGATAGTAGAGATCAACAATAGTAAGAGGCTCATATTATCAAAATAGAGCGGAAGCATCGATCACAACAAGAGTTATAATGTACATGTTACCTAAAATTATAACAAGGGTACACATCGGCACAACTGTGTTGAGTACGCTATAAAACATAGAAACTCATAGGTTTAAGATAATTTATATGTTTAGCAAAACTTAATATAATAGCAGGAAAGAAATCAACAACATTGAAGACTTTCTTATTAACATGCAATCGTATTTTAGCACATTTCTATTATATTTAAACAACAATATATGACCATTGACCAGCTTCCCATATGTCTTGTGCCCTTACCCCAAGAATATAGGTAGGTACACAAGCTTTGTATAATGGTCAAGTTCAGTTACATTTAAGGTTTGTTCAATGTATTTCAAGAAAAATGAACATACTAATCATCGGGAACAAGCAACTCAAACAAGTATATAAAGTCAAGTAGTCTAAGCATACATGCATACAAGCAAGTTCAATACCACCAGTGTTACAACCCGTTCCTAGCTTTGCTAGTAATCCTAGAGTTTTAAGATAATCTTAATGCTTGGCATATTTTTGATAGTAATATTCTATGTTGTGCTTTATCTTAACTTTGGTAACCTTAAATACTTGTTTGGGAAACTAATTATCATGACTTAAGCATACTATAAAGATCTGAGTTGAAATTAATATAGCATTAACCCATACATGTTGCAAGAAGAGAATTAATGACATTGGAGGAAATAATTAATAAATGATTTTTCATTTGAGAATATTATCAAAAAAATATTGTAGGATTGTAGAGAATTTAATTATGAATCCAACAACAAAAAAAAAGAATGAACTAAATTGGAGTTAAAATGAGAGAGTTATGCCCTTTTTAGTAAAAATATACAGAGCACCACGACCGACGCTGTGTCGACATCGTGACCTATGATGCTGCGTCGACACCGCGACCCGCGATGCCGCGTTGACACCGCGACCGCGACCGACGCTGCCCAGGACAACAAATTGTAAAACAATCTTATCTCGAGCTATACTTATCTGTTTTTAATGAAACGAAGTGTGTTAGAACCGTGATTCAATCCTCTATAATTCTAGATACCTTGCTCTACAATAGGGTGACTTAGAGGGCAATTTCTCGGGCAATTTTTGGGGAAGAATGTGAAGAACGGTGGAAACCCAAAAGGGTTGCTATAGATCGATTCGACTTGGTAAGTAGTTTTATCCGTCGATTCTTCCTCCTCCTCATTTCCCCTTTCTTGGCATCCCTGGTCTAACAAATTTGAGGTTTGGGTTAACATATGAACTTCGTCTTCTACCTACAGTAGACCTTCTTTAGGGCTGACAGGAAGAAGAAACTACAGATTTTGCTAGAGTCTTGTTATGGATTCGATATTTTCAGAGATGGGATACATTTTTAAGGTGCTTTCACACCTTAGGGTGAGCGAGTACTTCCTTTAAACAGTAGATTGCATGAAAATGAGTTAAATCATCAACAATCTTTGATTGCTTGGTATGCGAGTACAAACCCTAAGTTTCCTTTTTGATCTAGCTTTTGCAAGATGATATGAATGGGTTATTTCTCTATTGTGATGAATTTCAGATTATAAATCACATTAGAAATGATTGCAATCCATATAAATGAGAATTCTTAAAGTAATTGTAGAGGTTACATAAATATACTAAAATCTAAGATTTTCAGCTAGACTGAAATTGTTGTATAATTGAATAAAGAAGTTTGCCTAGTTGAATCTCCTTGGTTATGAATGATTGTTTTATTTGTGTGTGTATTACATATATGTCGGATAAGATCTTGAATTTCATCTGATGATATCAATGTTTGCTTGATATATCAGTAAGAGCATGAAAACCCTAGTTCAGTTCATTACACGGTTTCATATATATATATATATATATATATATATTCGATTATATGTGAACTACTGAGAGTAATCTTTATTGAATGATGTTATTATGTATTAAATCCTTATGTGAGTCATGTGATAAGTGAATAAGGTAAATGAAACCCTAACTATAGGGTGTTCAGTGAATCAAGTATTGTGATATTAATGTTGCTCAATATGAGATGTGGTTATGCTTGACAGTTCAGTTGTGGTAAATGTTATCAGATGGTTTATGAAATGAATAGTTTATAAAGATGAACAAAGATATGTTGATGTGATGATTGAATTGTGAATTTAAAGAGTGAATTAGACATGTAGATGCCCTGAACATGTAGAATCCTTGTAGGATGAGGTCTGTGCTATGAGGAGGAAATAGTTTCCTGACTGGAGGTAGTCCAAATCAAGGTAAGTCGGAGTGCACAGTAGGGTGCAGGGGTCTTGACCAGTAGGGAAGACTCCTTATAATTGTGTGGTACCCAACACCAACCGGGGATGCTGGTGGTACCTGTGTTACATGTTGAGTGATCAGTGGTCAGTAGGTCCACTAATGCACAATAAGCCTGAGGGCTTTGACTGTAACGCATGGGCCCACTGGACAAGGCTCTAGGAGAGTTTCAGGAATGACGACTGGCCCCACAGACCACCACTAGCCTTAACTGCACGCTTTTGTCCACTCACACGCAAGCCAGGATCAACTTCCCGACTGGTCACCCATCTTAGTACTACTCCAAGATGAGCACACTTAACTATGGAGTTCTTTAGAGATGGGCTCCCGGAAAAGGAGGTGCACCTTGGTGATATGGGTAGTCCAATCATTCCTTTTAAGATCAACTTATCCAAGGCCTCAAATCCTGGGATGTTACAATCTCCCCCACTTAGACTCTTGACGTCCTCGTCAAGGCTCAACTATATGGCCTCACAATCTGACCCCATTTCAGTACAAACCCACAATGGCTCATGGACACCCAGCTCCCGATCACGGAATACCAGCGCAAGAGAGTGGCCACGTCAACCATGGACAACCCTTTCCTACATGCCTGGACCGCACGGCTCAAGACTGGCATGCCATGCCCAAGTGGGCCCCACCTACTGGAGGGGTTATGGCTCTGATACCATTTGTAACGCATGGGCCCACTGGCCAAGGCTCTAGGAGAGTTTCAGGAATGACGACTGGCCCCACAGACCACCACTAGCCTTAACTACACGCTTTTGTCCACTCACGCGCAAGCCAGGATCAACTTCCTAACTGGTCACCCATCCTAGTACTACTCCAAGATGAGCACGCTTAACTATGGAGTTCTTTAGAGATGGGCTCCCGGAAAAGGAGGTGCACCTTGGTGATATGGGTAGTCCAATCATTCCTTTTAAGATCAACTTATCCAAGTCCTCAAATCCTGGGATGTTACATTGACTCACTGCCTGAGTACCCAGGTTGAGAGGTGGAGTCTGGGATACCCGACCGCTCCCATTAGCCGTCGAGAGGCAGGCGTGCTGAGGCCCGCTGTAGATGGGGTCTTACTCAAGAGATAGGCTTAGGAACCCGGGCATGCTTCTAAGCCTTGTACAGTGAGATCGTAGCTTGCTGTGATTCTTTCACATGTTGTGGTACACCTCATGTGGGTTCAGGGCATAATAAGATGAATGAGAGGTTAAACAAGTGTGTACAGTTATTCAATTATTCTTTGTATGTTTCTGAATTATAGTCCTCTTTATGATCAATCAAGCATGTTCATATATTGATTCACTCTTGTAGATATCTAGAGTATCCTGCCATATTTATGATTGTGAATGATTAGACTCTTTAAAGCATATTGCTATTATAATTGATATATGTTGCTCAAAAGTATATATGTAATTATAGCAATGCTTTAGATTGTTTCTTTGAAGTACTCATTCATTGAGCGAGTAGGCGCACCCCTCTACTCACAATTTTTAGGGAAAGCACGTGGACTTAAAGAAGGTCAATGCATCAGAGTAGATCTACCACATGAGTTAAGTATGAGATCAATTAAGTTCAGTCGGTCCCTGTCACTCTAGGTCCTTATATAGATGTGAGAGAGTTGTAAATGATGTTTTGTATCTTTATTTCCTTGATAAGAGAGAATGTATCTGTTTGTCATGTCATATGTACATGGAAGTGTGAGAAACATAATAAATGTATGGATGTGTATCATTAATGTTGAGATCATATTAGAGTAATAAATGTTTAATTCTCTTGTAAAGTTTGTTATGTGATTGGATGCGAGAAAACAAAGAGTTTAAAATGAAATAAAGGGAAAAAAGTAAGGGAGTGAACTTTGTATTAAGTATAATCCTCAAGGTTATGCCCTGATCTCATGATTAGTGGTCATTGTGGGATGCGGGTGTGACATCTTTGGTATGAGAGCTTAGGATGAGTTGTCAGGGACCATTAGGATTGAAAGTTAGAGTTATAAGTGTGGCAGATAGGAGGTGATGTGTCTATAGCTCTAGGAAGTCTGGGTATTTGGATACCCTGGCCCGATATCTGGATACCTAGGTTGACCAGTATTAAGCTACTATGTCTATTCTCCTCTGAATGTCCTAGCCAGGCATGCAGTAGGAGAATAGGCTAGAGAGAAACCCTAAAAATATTAGTGTTAGGAGACCAAAAAGTAATGAAGGAGTAAGATCTTAAAGATAGAATGTGCTACAAATCTTGCTTTATATTTCTTCTTTGATTGGAGATCAATAGAAATGCTCTTATATGTATGAATTCATATTATCATTTTGTAGAATATGTATGGTTCTTTTAGATTGTTGTGTATCATGAAGTTGATTCAGTTATTATTTGTAACAAGTAGACCAGAAGTTATGTTTAAATGAGTTTACCATGAGTAGATATTCTTTCCACATGTTTGAAATAAGTAGGAGCTGGTTAATCCTGAGTAGCTCTTGGCTTCAGGATTGCAAGTTCATCCTGGTCTGGCTGGCAGGGTGCGTTACTGGGATCTAATGACTCCTATTTAAAATACAATAAGAGTAGACTATGGATAAATTAGACCCACATCATAGTGATAATGTACATATACTAAGATGTTGAAACATATGTGAAAGATTAGAATAGCTAAGAATAAGTTGGAACTGAAATCTGAGATCCAACTTTGAGGGCTCATACAAGAAACCCTTAATTGGGAATAAAGGAACACAACATAAGGTTTAGATTAAGTTTAATGATTAGTATTATATGAACTCTAAATATGAAATATGGAAAAGATATGAGAAAAGTATGTAAGGGCCAGGATAGTAAGAATCAACCATGAGGAATGGATCATATAATCTAGTACAATGCTTTTATGAACTCCAAAGTAAAGGGAAAATAGAAGAAAAGAGTTAAGTATATGATAAGTACATAGAAGTTAAGAGCCTTCAGAAGAGTTAAAATAAAGAGAATTAGATGAATATGTAAATCATATGACCAGGACAAGAAACTTAGTTGAATCAAAGATAAATATTAGAAGTGATGAGTTTGATTAAGGAATGAGGGTTATGATATAATTGAGAGCATGGAATGTATACCTTTATTAATAAGTTTAATACATTCATCCTTACTGCCTTTGGACTCTAAGTCTCTATAGAACAACAAACTCGTTTCTAAAAGAAGAACAAAAGTGTAGCTTAAAAAATGTTTGTCATACAAAGGTAGACTATATTCAGGAACAAAAAACTTGATTGAAAGAGAAACTAAGTTTGACTCATGCATGAGCCGTTTGATTTAAAATGAAGGATATGTAATGTATTAAACATGAGGTGCAACTAGTAGAGAGATTATTGATTTAGAATTTCAACTTCACACTAGTAGAAGGATAAAAAGAAATATGTGCAACATGGTATACATGATCATACACATGAATAAAAAACATGATCATAAGAGAAAGTTAGAAGTTAAAGATGATAGGTGGAAGAGTAGTATATGGTAAGAGGATTAAGGAAAGTAAGGAAGGATTTGAAACATGATGGAGTAATATAGATTATAAAAGAAAGAGGTTGTGAGATTCAAGCGAGTGATAATTAGTCAAGTATCCTTGTTGTAACCAATTAAACCTACATACGAGAAATGTAATAAGGGAATGTTTGAAGATAAGAATTCTAACACTGTGTTCGGGTACTGAGTTTTTAAGTACTAGAATTTTATACGTGATTAACGTGTATGCGGTAGTTCGGCTTGTCCCCGAACCTATACTCGCTGTAGCAGGTGTGCGAGAAATGGATGGTGAGGAAACCCGAATTATAACACCATGAAATATTTGTAAATTCTGTCAATATTGACGTGATTCCAGATCACCATTTTTATTATTGAACAGGCCCAGTGTCGGTACTTATAAAGTCCACGTGTATAATATAATATAAAAAAAACTATATTGAAATGCCGCATTGGAAAATCTTCTACCCAAACTAGGCCTAAGTCTCAAAATCATCTTCTCTTGCATATATTCCTTAATGAGAGCAATGTGGGAATGAAGTGATAAGAAAATGAATCATATCTAATGCACAAACACCATGGTAGAGACATCTAGTGAATGTAATAATGACACACAATATGATGATGAAACCCTAGCAGGGTAAATTGAGAATATAATCTATCTGAATGGCCAAGTAAGAGAAAGGAAATTTGATTGATAAGATAAGGAAGACTTTAGTATAACTTGTGAGATTCAAAGTTTGAATTTCAAATTAAGGGAGCAAAATCACATCACAATAATGTCTGTTACTGATAGAGATCAATCCCTAGAATGTTTAGAGTTGTAGTAGTTCGAGGGATGCCACTAGTGATTTGATCGTGAATACTAGCATCTCTATAAAACAAGATCATGAGATTCACACTATGAGAATTAAACTAGCACTGATAGTAATCCAGGGTTTAAAGGTAGCTAATCCAAAAGGTAGATAAACAATATGGAAATGATTCAGAGTAAAGGATACGAAATATATTTGAAATATAAGAGGCGTAATTTGAACAAAAGGAGAAGTGCAAGATGAGCAAAGTGTAATCTAAAACAAATTCTTACAGTGATATCAAGAATGATGAATAATCTATTCTTACCTTGTATGTTTCAATTTTAGGGATGTTTATTCTACATGATCAATCTGAGAAGGATAAGTAGCAAAAAGCAAGTATTAATGAATGAGGAGATAAGAGAAAACAATGGCTTTCAGTAATATGTGAATTTGTTTTTAGAGTGTAATTTGTTGAAGGTATAATGAGGGATGTAAATTGGTTCTATGTATGATTTCAATGTACATGTGCAAGCAATATGTTAATTAAAGGTGTCTGATAGTTGTAGTCATTCATACTAGTAATCCATCTTAGTATTGTACAATTTTGGTATGGTGATATGGGTTGAATGATGATGGAACAAATGGAGGGTTACCCTGAATAAGGTAGTCCTACCTATTCACTCATATGAATAGAAGGGATGATAACCATATTGTATTGATATGTAACCCTAATGAGGTAAAACTTGTTATACCTAGATTTAATATAACTAAGTGATGGTAATTGGATATGAATATCCCTTGAATGACTAATACAATCATGGAGTACTCTGTTACTATTGTTGAAACCCTAGTATGCTATAACTCAATGGTTAAACCTTGATTTATGTGTGGATTAATACTTGATAATAGTATGCAATGTGATGGTGATGCTTCACCCTATGCATCCATGATCCAATGGGGATGCTATGAGTTAGGGTTTGGGTATGAGTGTTGATTAGTAACATTAATATACTTTATCTTGTTGAACCTAACTCTAATGCAAATAAATAAAGATGAGTGATCATGTTTAATCTTCTTTTATGATGGAATGACGGTGGAATAATCTCCCTAATATGATCATAACCTTAATATGTTAATTGGTGGTTATCATAGCCACATGGTTGATACTTTCTTATGCTAAACATGAGCATTATGAATATGACGAGGGTTAATCATATCTAGATTCCTTGCATGTTGATGTAATAAAGGAATATTCTTAATGTTAATATAACCCTGCTATGATTGTTTATGAGTATCTCCTAGATCATTAATGCAATATTGCATTGATCCGGTGTATTATATGTAAGTGATGTTGTTGAGACTTGTTATAAGTCATGCAAAGATAATGATGATCTTGCAGGAAATAGTATGATGGTCTTAATGACCATTTGGCATGGTTGAGCCCAGGATGAGGTGTAATCATCTTATATTGATAAGGGTTGATACCCTATGATATTATGAAAAGGATTTACATCTTGTGATAATATGATGACTAGTGTGGTCTCATGAATGGAAAGTGAATAGTACCATGTGATGATGAGATGAGAAATTATGTTTCACATGTTTTATATCTTTTAAAAGTTGTGATTTGAAGAGGAACAACTGACTCAATGTTGAAAAATAAAATTCTAGACCGTAGTATTCGAAAGCTTAAAGGAGGGAGATCCCCCCTAGTAAAGGTTCTTCAGAGGAATCATGTATAGAAGAAGTTACTTGGAAAGTAGAATCAGAGATGTTTAAACAAGTATCTTTTCCTCTTTTAGAAATTTCGAGACAAAATTTTTATTAGAGGGGGAGAATTGTTACAACCTGTTCATCCTAGAGTTTAAGATAATCTTAATGCTTGGCATACTTTTAATAGTAATATTCTATGTTGTGCTTTGTCTTAACTTTGGTAACCTTAAATACTTGTTTGGGCAACTTATAATCATGACTTAAGCATACTATAAATATGTGAGTTGAAGTTAATATAGCATTAACCCATACATGTTGCAAGAAGAGAGTTAATGACATTGGAAGAAATAACTAATAAATAATTTTTCATTTGAGAATATTATCAAAATAATATTGTAGGATTGTAGAGAATTTAATTATGAAAAAAAAAGAATGAACCAAATCGGAGTTAAAATGAGAGAGTTATACCCTTTTTAGTAAATATATACAGAGCACCGCAACTGACGCTGCGTCGACACCGCGACCGCGGTCTACACTGCGACCCGTGATGCTGCATCGATACTGTGACCATAGTCTACACCATGACCCGTGACATTGTTTTGACACCGCGGCCCGTGACACTGTGTCGACACCGCGACCGACGCCGCCTGGGACAACAAATTATAAAACAATCTTATCTTGAGCTATAATTATCCATTTTTAATGAAACGAAGTATGTTGGAACTATGATTCAATCCTATATCATTCTAGATACCTTGCTCTATGAGAGAGTGACCTGGAGAGTGATTTCTGAGGTGTTTTTTTGGAAGAATGTGAAGAATGACAGAAACCCAAAAGGGTTGCTATAGATTCGACTTGGTAAGTAGTTTTATCCATCGATTCTTTCTCCTCCTCATTTCCCCTTGCTCAGAATCCCTAGTCCAACAAATTTGAGGTTTGGGTTAACCTCTGACCTTTGTCTTCTACCTACAATAGACCTTCTTTAGGACAAAAATGGAAGAAGAAACCGCAGATGTTGCTAGAGTCTTGCTATGGATTTGATATTTTCAAATATGGGCTACGTTTTTAAGGTGTTTTCACACCTTAGGGTGAGTGGGTACTTACTTTAAACAATAGATTGCACAAAAATGAGTTAAATCATCAACAATCTTCAATTGCTTAGTATGTGAGTACAAACCCTAAGTTGCCTTTTTGATCTAGCTTTTGCAAGATGATATGAAATGGGTTATTTCTCTGTTGTGATGAATTTCAAATTATGAAATCACATTAGAAATGATTGCAATCTATACAAATGAGAATTCTTAAAGTAATTGTAGAGGTTACATAAATATATAGAAATTTAAGATTTTCGGCTATGACTAAAATTGTTGTATAATTGAATAAAGAAGTTTGCCTAGTTGAATCTCCTTGGCTACGAATATTTATTTTATTTGTGTGTGTATTACATATATGTCAGATAAGATCTTGAATTTCATCTGATGATATCAATGCTTGCTTGATATATTAGTAAGAGCATGGAAACCCTAGTTCAGTTCATTACACGGTTTCATATATATATTCAATTATATGTGAACTACTGAGAGCAATCTTTATTGAATGATGTTATTATGTATTAAATCCTTATGCGAGTCATGTGATAAGTGAATGAGGTAAATGAAACCCTAAGGATAGGGTGTTCAGTGAATCAAGTATTGTGATATTAATGTTGCTCAGTATGAGATGTGGTTATGCTTGACAGTTTAGTTGTGGTAAATGTTATCAGATGGTTTATGAAATGAACAATTTACAAAGATGAACAAAGATATGTTGATTTGATGATTGAATTGTGAATTTAAAGAGTAAATTTGACATGTAGATGCCCTGAACACTTTAGAATTCTTGTAGAATGAGGCCTGCACTGTGAGGAGGAAATAGTTTCCCAACTGGAGGTAGTCCAGATCGAGGTAAGCCTGAGCGCACTAATAGGGTGCGGGGGTCTTGACCAATAGGACAAACTCCTTACAATTGTGTGGTACCCAACACCAACCAGGGATGTCGGTGGTACCTGTGTTACATGTTGAGTGATCAGTGGTCAGTAGGTCCACTGATGCACAATAAGCCTGAGGGCTATGACTCACCGCCTGAGTACCCAGGTTGAAAGGTGGAGTCTGAGATATCCGACCACTCCCATTAGTCATCGAGAGGCAGACGTGTCGAGGCCCACTGCAGACGGGGTCTTACTCAAGAGATAGGTTTAGGAACTCGAGCATGCTTCTAAGCCTTATACAGTGAGATCGTAGCTTGCTGTGATTCTTTCACATGTTGTGGTACACCTCATGTGGGTTCATGGCATAATAAGATGAATGAGAGGTTAAACAAGTGTGTACAGTTATTCAATTATTCTTTATATGTTTCTGAATTATTAGTCCTCTTTATGATCAATCAAGCATGTTCATATATTGATTCACTCTTGTAGATATCTAGAGTATCCTGCCATATTTATGATTGTGAATGATTAGACTCTTTCAAGCATAATGCTGTTATAATTGATATATGTTTCTCAAAAGTATATATGTAATTATGTTAGTGCTTTAGACTGTTTCTTTGTAGTACTCATTCACTAAGCGAGTAGGCTCACCCCTCTACTCACAATTTTTAGGGAAACCACGTGGAATTGAAGAAGGTTAATGCATCAAAGTTGATCTACCACATGAGTTAAGTATGAGATCAGTTAAGTTCAGTCGGTCCCTATCACTCAAGGTCCTTGTATAGACGTGAGAGAGTTGTAAATGATGTTTTGTATATTTGTTTCCTTGATAAGAGAGAATGTATCTATTTGTCATGTCGTATGTACATGGAAGTGTGAGAAGCATAATAAATGTATGGATGTGTATCATTAATGTTGAGATCATTTTAGAGTAATAAAAGTTTAATTCTCTTGTAAAGTTTGTTATGTGATTGGATGCGAGAAAACAAAGAGTTTGAAATGAAATAAAGGTAAAAAAAAGTAAGGGAGTGGACTTTGTATTAAGTATAATCCTCAAGGCTATGCCCTAATCTCATGATTAGTGGTAATCATGGGATGCAGGTGTGACAACCAGTCTGGGGAATAGGAGGATAAAGGATACCTTGAGTAGAGTACAAGATTAACCAATTATTTAGAAAATTGTATATATCAAGCTTGACTAGATCTTGGCAATTAGGTCATCATAAAGACCCTGACATTACAAGTGAGTACAATTGGATTAACATCAGCAAGATTATGTCTTATTCATAATTATCATGGTGGTTGGATGTAGATCTAGGTATCATATCATTTATCATTGATTTTAATATCTCAGACTAGGTCATGTATAGGCATTATCAAGCAACATTGTACAATGTGGGTTCAATAGCACTTAGAGTGACACATCATAACTTGATCAGAGATAAATGATTAGAGTTTTAATATCCTAAGACAATCAATCATAAAATTTGAGCAAGCTTAGTCAACATAAACCTTATCAATGTAATAATTAGTCATGTTGGGTCATAAACATGCAATGTTGTCATCAACAAGTATGGATGGGGTCCATTGGAGTTAGGCATAATAGACATCATCAAGCTACTAATTTTAGATTATAATATACAATGGATGATCACTTAGCACAATATTTTCATAAGAAGAGATTAGTTATCAACATTTATACTAATCACATATCAAGTCAAGATTAGGATATTTAGCCACATAAATGCACAAGAATGTTCCATATGGTATATAGGAATACAAGGCATGTAAGATTATTGATTTGTAATTCACATAATAATTTTGGACATAAAAGATGCACATGAGAGAAAGGGTTGAGATTCAACATCAATGTGTCCCCCATTAAACATGTTTCAAGTTTCAAGGTACAACATTGAGTCAAAATAGGATGCTAGCATGAACCTGTTAAAATCTTATTCTAATATTCATAAAAAATTACCGATTTCGATCAAGCATGAGGATTTGAGGTACATTCAATCAATGTTAAGCATTAAAGAAGAGATCTTTAGCATTAAAATCCCATTTTAGGTCATTTAGGCAACTTAGATCACATTAGGGTTCATAGAGTAAGAAAAGGTCGAATCTTATCACATCAAGATGTTTAAGGTACTTCTCTTAGGTCAAAATACGATTTTGGGACATAATGGAGCAAGCTTGTGCATTTAATAGCATAAAACCTTATAAAAAGACATAGAAAGAATGCATTCTGGGATATCAGAAGAGGAGAAACATAAATTAGGGGTTGAAAGTATTTTTATTGGAAAGAACGTATTTTTATAATCAAAATGACATATTATATGACCATATTTTGGCAGTAGATCAATTTTTAGATTTTACAAAGTTTCACCTCAATTTGGGCTATTTGGACTGTTGATTCTAGATCATGGGGCTGTAAACGGACCACACTACCCTTGGCTTGGTCATTCGTCTCTCCTAGACCTATGGTAGTGGGTCGTGCATCTAGACCACTACCTCCAACTGCTAGCAACCCGGACATGCCGCAAGCCATGCGTTGGTTGTTGCCAGCAACCTCTGATCACCTGCCACCACAGTTTATCCTTGCTTCAACATGCCAGCATGCCCACGAGTGGGGGCGATATCCTATCTAGTTGCTTGCCTGAGCTCCTAAGACAGAGGGCAGGAGACCTCCTCGGAGATCACAAAGGTGACTCTTGCCTCTGCTACTGCACCGTGAGGTCCAAAGTGGTGAGATCAGGGGCTAAAGAAAGCATGGAGGCGAGAAGCCCAAACATAATCCATGGAGGCGACCATTACTAGGGTTCAAGGAAGCAAAGGGTAGAATGGGATATGGAGGGTGCAAAAGAGAGGGAAACCATGGGCAAAAGAGTGAGAGAGAAGAACTAAAATGAAATGGGGTGTTAATTATGCAAATAGAGATGCAAGCGATGGTCGTTGGGTGGAGTAAAGTGGGGTTAGGTGGTGGTAGTGCCACTCACGCTGGCAAGATGTACATAATTAAGAGATAACACTTCATTTGTTGGATTGGGGGCTCAATCCATGGCCGTAGGATCCAAGGATCAACTTTTAAGATCCAAAATATTGAGATTAGTGATTGGTCCAAACAAAGGAGTCCTGATAGACAAAGAAAAAAAGGGGAAAGGTTAGTGGGCCATATGTCCAAAAAGGCCCAAATTGGGCTGAAATCCGACTTTAAATGAGCTAAAACAAGCTTACAACAAACAAAAATTCAAACGAGCATATCTCACTCATATAAGCTCAGAATTGAGAAAAAATCGGTGTCTTGGAAACGTGAAAGTGTTCTTTACACAATGAAAATTAGGTTAAGAGAGACACACACACATAAATGAGATAAAAAGGGGATGAGAGAGTATGATGTATGATTTAGGTACAACATTGTCTTTATATAAAATTGAATTTCACCAATCTCCTTGTGGACACAACATAAAGTCAAGAAGCATAAAAACAACTCAAATCATGAGAATGGAAAGAGTGAGATATTAGGAGAAAGGTTAAGTGTTTAGTACATAAATGAAAAGAGAGAAAAGTACATGTTATCACATCCTTTCCACTTTAAAGGAATTTGGTCCCCAAAATTAATTCATTCATCAATCGAGATTGGGTTTTCATATTCCATATCATAATCAACTTAGTATTCTTTCAACATAAATATATTTTAAAATTGAGCAATTGAGCATCATGGTCAAGGTAAAGTCACATTGATCATCAAATAGGAAGTATCATCACATGAGTTACAAATTGGTAGAGATTATCTTGTAGATCACAATTTGGAGTGGTCACATTTTAGTTAAAACAAATCAAGATCTCTAAATCAAGAGTAAAGCATGATTCCATTCTTAACATTTTGGGTTTTAGATTCTTCACTAGCCTAGGTAAGTTATACATTCATGATTGAGTTTTAATATTTCAACAATTCGAGACAAACTCTAAGGAGGCGAGATCACCCCTTTTACTAAAAAATTGAAGTATAAAACATCCATTCCAAACACACTCAAAGGTATGTTCGAATAGGTGGAAAATTTTCAAACTTCAATAAATGGTATTCAAAACAACCAAAATATAGCAGCGGAATAAAAATGTTGACTATATTCAATTTATAACAAGGTTATTACAAAAGTACATCATAATATCCCATGTGGGTTTACATGTATGATACAACATAATGATCTGAGTAGAGGGAAATCTAAACCATAACAACTTTGTCTCCAAGCTTCAACTCCTTAAGCTAGTCCAAAACTTGATGCCTTACATCCAAGTCCTTCACCTAGGGTTGAAAGAATACCCCAACAAGAAGAGAAAATAGATGACATCATCAAAGGCTGGTATGTGCATACTAAATAGGAAATTGAGCAATATATGGAATAAAGGGCATCAAATATAAAAGGCTTCCCATAGAAAAGATAAGGACCACCCAAATGGGTATTAAGAGAAAAGGAATTGAAATCATATGATAACAAAAGAATACTTTCCATTAATAAAACATAATGATTGTGCCACACAAGCACATGTAAAGTGTGGGCTCTGATCTCCAAACCACGATATAAACTTAGCGGAAGCGATTCGATAAACAGCGGAAGACAAAATCATGGGAAATTAAAACTTTTCGAGACAAGAGCTTGAATCCTTAAAAGCTTCTCTTTCATAACAAGAGATAAACTGTTTACATCTCATGATAATTACTTCTTGAGTAATTATATACATCAAGATACAAAATCTCAAGAACTCATAAAAAAAACTCCAAGACCTGAGAGTACAGAGGACACATAGGACTGACTCTAATCACACCACATGGCAGGCTAAATCTCCACCTGAGATTTACTGCTGCTCCTGGTACTGCTGCTGCTGGGACTGGTCACCTGTAGAACTGTTCCTCCGTCCTCGACGTCCACCTAAAAAGTTGAAGTCTACGGGGTGAGACAATTATACATAATTGTCCCAGCGAGAGTTATAATTCTCCGCCAGAAGCTTTATTATAATATGAAAGAATAACTTAAACAGTAAGAGCTTTCAAAGTATTCCATAGCAGTTGCAGCTATAAACAAGAGTTCAACATTTACCAAGCATGAAGAACATATGCACTATACAGTGTAACATCAATCAACTAACTCGTAGTTATCTCTAACAGGTATACTACGCTGTAGAGTATATTTTTCAAACATTACTTTTATGCCCTGTGGAGATGAGGTTTACCACTCATACCCCAACCAATCACTGCTAAGTGCCTCGGTATCATACTAGGTCATCGAAAGAGCCAGATTCTCATGACCTTCACCTTCCTCAGTCAGTAAGAGGATCACTCGTAGGACATCTTGTGTCTCTACAATAATAGCTCACCAGGGTAATCTGGTCCTTCGCTATTTTAGAGTTACAGTGGCGTTCTGTACTCTCTTCGTCATCCGGAGATTTCATGTTTATCTTCCACTGATACGGATATCTGTGCTTTCTTCGTCATCAGGAGGTTTCATGTTTACCATCCACTGATACGGTATGGGAAAAGTAGTGAAGGATTGATGGATTACATATCTACATCAGATCCCTACACTAGGATGTAAGGTTCTACACATCCATGTACCCCACATACTCAACAGTATGTGATCCAGGAGTTCCCGTAGGAAGACCTGTTTCACCATCATTTGATCTCTGACAATGATGGATCTATGATCAGGGCTCTACATTTCACTTGATTAGTTAGGTACATTCAGTATTCTTTTACATCATACATTGTTCTTCAAACAATAACAGTAGCATAACAGCTATAAAAGTAGAATACTAAATGCAATAAACCTAACTCACATCAATCATCATTTCTTAGTATACTCATCACAAGTCATCTCTAAAGCATGACCTTGATGGTATTCATGGCTCTCACAGCCCATTAAATCATAGGATGCCACTGACAAGGCATCAAGATATTTTACTATTCATAAAGCTAACAACATGCTATCAATGAATATAGTATCATCATCCATACCTGGATATGATCACCTTCATATCAGAACCTGCATGGTTAATTCAACTAATAAAGGTAAATCAAAACAATGATTATACTTTCCACTCTTGTCATAAGAGCTAAGTTCTTTGATTCTTATCAAATAGAGTTTAATACTCATATAACATGTCATCACCTTTGAATTAGGGTTTACTATTCACATTACATGTCATTACCCTTGAATTAGGGTTTACTATTCACATTACATGTCATTACCCTTGAATTAGGGTTTACTTATTCACATTACATGTCATTACCCTTGAATTAGGGTTTACTTATTCACATTACATGTCATTACCCTTGAATTAGGGTTTACTATTCACATTACATGTCATTACCCTTGAATTAGGGTTTACTTATTCACATTACATGTCATTACCCTTGAATTAGGGTTTACTATTCACATTACATGGTGAATTGAACTCATAACATCATTATGTATGAGGAACATCATCATTGATACTCTCAGATTAGCTTAAGATTCATCATATATCATAATTAGGGTTTCCATGATCTCACATAGGTGGATCATACCCTAATCGTGCACATTCATGTGTATTGAAGGTTCTTTACTTGAGTTTCCACCCTAAAAGGGTACTTTCTCTCTCTTAAGATAATTTCTCTCTCCTCATACTAGTAGATGGTGATAACACCACTCTAGATCAGGTTGGGTGAAGTCCTCATGGCTAACATAAGCCAAAACATCACTATCATGTGATTAGGGTTTGATATGAACAAGGTTTTACTCAATTGAACCCCTCAAGGGTATTTTGGTAATTCACCCCATTGATCACCATCATGGGTTAATTCATTAGTCACTTAGTCCCTTAATATCCTAGGTTATCATTAGGGTTTAGATTAGAGCATCATTGAACCATTTACACCTTCAATTGATTAAGTGAAATCACCCTTTGAAAACCTCAAACGGTTTCAACCTTCATCCTCCAAACGGTTTGAGACCGTTTGGATGAGTTGACCATTTTCTAGGGTTGACTCCAAGACCGTGTGACCTTCAAGGTCGTTTGCCCAAACTGTGTGAGGGTGTAGACTATTTAACAAATTTGACTTCAAGACCGAGAGGGCTTACACGGTTTGAGACCGTTTGATGTCTCTCGATCTTGAGATCGTTTGAGTCCAAACGGTCTTGAGACCGTGAGGCCTCACACGATCTTGAGACCGTGTGACCTCAAACAGTCTTGAGACCGTGAGGTCTCAAACGGTCTTGAGACCGTGTGACCTCAAACGGTCTTAAGACCGTTTGGTCCACTTGGTCTCAAAACGTTTGGACCTCCAACATGGTTCAATGATTTCAATCGTTTATGATTATCAATGTTGAAGCCTCCAAATGGTCAAAGCCATGGTAACCACTTATAGATTAGTTAATTAGGGTTATGCTTAACCAATTGGTCACTCAATTGACCCTCAATTGCTATCCAATTAGGGTTGAAGTTGGTCCAATTGAGGTCCATCAACGTTCAACCATCAACACTCATCAATGTGAATCAACACAAGGTTGAACCCTTCAATTGAGCTCCAATTGGGCCCAAACTTGGCCCAAACGGTCTTGAGATCGTGTGGATGAACTCCACACGGTTTTGAGACCGTTTGCCCAAGATTTCATCAAAATCTAATGTGATTTGATAGGCGTTGAACCTTGATTGAGCCTCCAATCAGAATTTTGATTAATTCAATAACCCATTGCAATTGGACCCTCAATTGATCAAATTACCTTAACCCTAGACCTACAAACGGTCTTGGGTTGTCACCACACGGTCTTGAGACCGTTTGGATGAGTTCCAAACGGTCTTGAGACCGTTTGCCCATCCAACTTTTGTATTCTAGTGTAAATTCTTCAAGGTTGGATCTATTGAGTTGATTATCATATCAATACTTAAATGCAATGTAATTTGGTATCTTTGTACTTTCAATTGGTCAACTATACTTGACCCCAGACCTCCACACGGTCTTGGGTGATTCCCCACACGGTCTTGAGACCGTTTGGGTCAATCAACCCAAAAACACTAAGTTATTCATTGAGCTTTCAGTACTGATTTCAATTAGGGTTTACCCTAGTAATCATCCTTCAACTCTTAGCTCGTTTGGAATTAGTCCATCAAATTTGGTGAGTTGTTAATCAACATTATTTTGAACAGTAATATCATACGGTCAACGTTTGGTCAACGTTCTTACACGGTCTTGAGACCGTTTGCCCAAAAAGGGCGATTTCAACAGATTGGAAATCAGGAGTAAATTCAATTAAAGTTATTGATTAAAAAGGTCATATCTCACGATTCCTTTGGAGTTATCATCTCAAATTTTCTGGGTGATTAACCTACATAATTGTGAACAGAAATCTTACACGGTCCATGCTCGGTCAACGCGGTTAAACGGTCTTGAAGACCGTTTTCCCTTATACGGTCTTGAGACCGTTTGCTCACCAAACGGTTTTGCAAACCGTGTGAGCACTAGGAGGAGACCGTTTGGTAAAGTGAAAAGTAGTGGATTAACTTTGGAAATAACGTCTTCATCGCCTAGCTCAGGAACAGCAAGGATTTCTCATGGATTTGCTTTCAAGGTAGCAAAGGAAGGTAGAGAAGAAGAAGAACTATCATCTAAAAGCATAAACGAGATGTATATAACAAAGCATAGGTTTAAAGTTATAAAACCCGCCTAAAGCTTGCTCCTTGAGCTCCAAGCTTTCAAGATCCAAGCTTTTAATGGCGTCCTTGAGCTTCCACAGGTCGTCCAAGGTGAAACCTCCAGGGAAATTCGAGAAGAGATGGCTAGAAAGGTAGAGCTATGTGAGCTAGCCATCAATTTGTCCTTGAATCCGAGTTCTAACCATGAACTTAAGCAAAAGGGAGGATTCAAACCTACCTTGCCCTCCTTGGTCATCCTCCTGAGCTCCACAGCTTCTCTTTAGTCGGTTTGGGTGAATAGAATAGTGAAAGGAACGAAGAGAGGGTTTCCTTGCTAAGTGAAGTGGAGAGTATATATACTTGGGGTGAGATTTTCAACATAAGCTCATAAGTTCTCCATATTTTCAACTAAGTCCCTCCATCCTTATATGCTCATCCCTTCATATTAATTCTAAGGACAAACCTTCTTCTAAGGTCAAGAAATGAGGGCAAAGAAGATCAACCTTTTAGTTAAGCATACACATAAAATGCTATTGTACATACACCTTGATTATTCAATCATAAAGGTGTTTTTCATTATATGATTATTCAATTGAAGTGACCTTTCATCATTTCTTCTCTAAATGATGACAAGAGTCTTAAAAGATATTTTAGATGATGTATTTTACAAGTTGCACCCCTCAAATTGGGTAAATTGCACTTTTCTCCAATTTAAGGTTTTCAAGCACCGGGATTGCTTCCACATCTGCACCTTGGTGCCCAAGCTTGGGAAATCCCTCAAACCTTACCATCATCATTCTCATGATGTCTCAACATCAGAGGAACATCTCAACACGTGCAATTGCAAGTTAACCCTTCTAACTGGGTAATTTGCACATAGGTCCCTGTATTACAAAACAATGCTACAACTTTATATAAAAAGGAGCAAAAACTGAAATATATGTTTCTGAGAAACTTAATTACATGCCCAAAGTTAATCACAAGGATTTAATTACATATTTAGGCAAAACATCTAGGGTTAATTCATAACCCAGGTCAGGGATGTTACAAATTATCCACCCCTTACAAGGATTTCGTCCTCGAAATCGATAAGACATATTAAGAGAAAAGGGCAGGATACTTCCTTCTCATCTCATCCTCTAGTTCCCAAGTGGCTTCTTCAACACCACGGTGATTCCAGAGGACTTTCACAAGACTTATATCTTTCTTCTTTAACCTTTTAATTCTATTATCAAGGATTGACACTGGTCCCTCCTCATAGGATATATCATCATTCAATTCTACCTCCATAGGTTGTAGAACTGACTCGGTGTCTGGGTGACATTTCTTTAGCATAGAAATGTGAAACACAGGATGTAGCCTCTGTAACTCTGGTGGCAGCTCTAGTCTATATGCTACCTTTCCAATCCGTTCAATGATTGGATAAGGCCCCATAAATCTAGGAGCTAACTTCCCTTTCCTTCCAAAACGAAGGACCCCTTTCCAAGGCGAGACTTTGAGATACACTCTGTCTCCAACATGGAATTCTAAGGGTCTACGACGTTTGTCAGCATAAGATTTCTGCCTATCCTGTGCAATCTTAATCTGTTGTTGTATTACCTTAATCTTCTCTGTGGTCTGCTGTACAAGATCAGGACCTAACAACTGATGCTCACCAGTCTCATACCAGCACAGAGGCGATCTACATCGTCTACCATACAAGGCTTCATAAGGTTCCATATCAATACTATGTTGATAGCTATTTTTATAGGCAAACTCTATCAAGCTTAGGTGTAGATCCCAACTCCCGGTGAACTGGAGAACACATGCTCTCAACAGGTCTTCTAAGGTCTGTATGGTCCTTTCTGATTGTCCATCAGTCTGTGGATGAAAGGCCGTACTAAACCTTAGCTTGGTGCCTAAGGCTCTGTGTAACTGTTCCCAAAAACGACTTGTAAACTGAGGACCTTGGTCAGAAACTATCGTGATAGGAACTCCGTGCAAACGCACTATCTCTTGTACATACAACTGTGATAACCTTTCAACAGAAAAGGTTGTTTTGACAGGTAAGAAGTGCGCTGTCTTTGTCAATCTATCAACAACTACCCAAATGGAATCATGTCCTTTGCTTGTCCTGGGTAGGCCAACAACAAAGTCCATGGTCACATGGTCCCACTTCCACTGTGGTATGGGTAAAGGTTGCATTGTTCCTGTAGGCTTCTGGTGTTCAGCTTTAACTTGCTGACACACAGGACACCTCAGAACAAATTCTGCAACATCCTTCTTCATTCCAGGCCACCAATACAAATCTTTCAAATTCCGATACATCTTGGTGCTCCCTGAATGCATAACATACATGGAAGAATGAGCTTCTTCCATGACTAACTTCCTCAAGTTATCCACATCCGGCACTATCATCCTTCCATTATAACAGGCTACTAGGTCATCTGAGTCATGGAAACCATCTCACTTCTCATTTCCATACTCAGATTTAATCTGCTGAACTGCAGCATCACCTAGCTGTGCTTCCTTAATCTGCTCTCTTAGGGTAGGTTTAATATGCATCTCAGCTAACAACCCGGCTAACAATGACACCTTCAACTGTACATTGTTTTGCCTTAAAGAGATAAGCATATCCCTCCTAGAGCATACTAAAGAGTTTAGTTGTGCTCTATTCATGGTTGATGTTGCTAATTTCCTACTCAAGGCATCTGCAACAACATTGGCGTTGCTCGGATGGTAATCAATTGTACAATAGTAGTCCTTGATTAACTCCATCCAACGACGTTGCCTCATGTTAAGCTCGTGTTGAGAGAAGATATACTTAAGGTTCTTGTGGTCTGTGAAAATCTGGAATGTTTCTCCATAGTGATAGTGTCTCCAGATCTTCAAGGCATGAACCACAGCAGCTAACTCCAGATCGTGTGTTGGATAATTCTCCTCGTGTTTCTTAAGCTGTCGGGAAGCAAAAGAAATTACTTGTTTATCCTGCATCAACACACATCCTAGTCCATTCTTGGAAGCATCACAGAAAACTACATATCCTTTTCCTTGTTCAGGTAATACAAGCACATGTGCACTTGTCAACCTCTCCTTCAACAACTGGAAAGACTGTTGACACTAATCACTCCAAGAAAAAGGAACATCTTTCCGGGTCAACTTGGTCAAAGGTAAGGCTATAGAACTAAAGTTCTTAATGAACCTTTGATAATAGCCAGCTAACCCCAAGAAACTTCGAATATCCGTCGATTTCTTCGGTTGTTCCCACTGTAGAACAGATTCTACCTTTGTAGGGTCAACACGAATTCCCGAGGCAGATATCACATGTCCAAGAAAAGATACCTCCGGCAGCCAGAACTCACACTTGCTAAACTTAGCATACAACTTGTGTTCTCTTAGCAAGGTCAAAGCTTGGCGAAGATGCTGCTCATGCTGTTGAGCATCCTTACTATAGATCAGAATGTCATCTATGAAGATGACAACACACTGATCAAGGAAAGGTCGAAAAACTCTATTCATGAGTTCCATAAATGCAGATGGTGCATTGGTTAGTCCAAACGACATAATCGTGAACTCATAGTGACCATACCTTGTCCTAAAGGCAGACTTGGATATGTCACTATCCTTAATACGGAGTTGATGATATCCAGACCTCAAGTCTATCTTTGAAAAGACAGTTGCACCACGCAACTGGTCAAAGAGATCATCAATCCTCGGCAGAGGGTACTTATTCTTTATTGTTACTTTATTGAGTTATCTGTAGTCGATGCACAACCGCATTGACCCATCTTTCTTTTTAACAAACAAGACCGGAGCACCCCAAGGTGAAGTGCTCGGTCGGATAAAACCCTTCTCAAGTAACTCTTGAAGCTGTTTCTTGAGTTCTGCCATCTCGGCAGGCGGCATTCTATATGGAGTCTGGGCTATGGGTTTCGTATCTGGAGTCAGATTGATTTCAAAATCAATATCCCGAGGTGGTGGTATACCAGGAAGTTCTTCAGGAAACACATCCTCGAATTCCCTGACTATGGGAACTTCAGCAGGATTGGAACTTTCCTTGGTAACATCTACCACATGGGCCAAGAATGCATAACATCCTTGCCTCAACAGCTTATCAGCAACCATAGCTGACACAAGACAGGTGGGCAGAATCTTTCTTTCACCTTGAAAGATCCATGTGTTGCTTTCATCAGCAAACACAACCAACTTGGACTCACAATCCAAGACAACTCTATACCTCTCTAGGGTATCCATCCCGAGGATTATATCAAATCCTTGCATATCAAGCGGTATAAGATCCACTTGAATGCGATGGTCAGAAAAGAAGAGGATGCAAGGAGAGCATATCTCCTGCAAAACGGCAGACCCACTCAACGGAGTCTCCAACAACAAACTATCTGCCCTATGACTAATAGTCACATTGCAGTTACGAATCACTCTATGAGTGATGAAATAGTGCGTAGCACCCGGGTCAATCAGAACAGATACAACACAGGATGTAGACATATCAGGATATAAAAGTTTCATCTGACCTACCACTACCCGTGGATTGACCACTGCATCTGGTGGGTTCATAGCATAGAACCTCGCTGTCGCCTGGTGTTGAGGTGGTGCTGATGATCCAGCTTGAGACGCTTGTCCACGTCCTCGATCTGCTCCTTGAGATTGCATTCTCTGAGATCCTTGTTGATTCTGTCTCGGAGGCTGTGTCACACTGACAGGCCTAGAACGGCAATCCTTCATCAAGTATCCCACCTTACCACAGTTGTAGCATCTCCTCTCCTGTTGTTGTGGTCGGGGTGGTCCAGTAACTGACATTGATGCAGAACTGTGAGTCCCTTGAAGCGGTTGACTCCGTCCTCTACCCCTGCTTGGTGACCATTGAGTTTGAGAACTCGATTTGGATGGTGGAGGGTTAGGTGCAGAGAATCTAGGTTTCTTAAAATCCCTCGATGAAGAACCCTGGAACTGTGGATATCTTTTCTGGGTTTGCCTCTTCTCAATCACAGATATCTCTATCCTTCGGACTGACTCAACGAAGGTAGAGAATCTCTCTCGGTTTTCTAAGGCAGACACAGGGGTTGACATATCAGCATTCAAACCCTTCTCAAATCTCCTGATTCTTTCCTCATCTGTGGTAGCCATGTGCGGACAGAACCGCAGCAATTCCATGAACTTAGCTTCATACTCGCTAATGTTCATCATGCCCTGCCTCAATCTCTCAAACTGAGAGATCTTCTCATCTAGGAAGGTCTTTGGAAAATATCTATTGATAAATTCCCGACGAAACTCTTCCCATGAGAACTCTATTCTAGGTCTCTTATGCTCTTCCATGTTCCACCAGTGACCAGCACTGCCTTTGAGAAGATAGACAACATGTCTAACCTTCTCAGCTTCCAGGATAATAAGAATCCTGAAAGCCTTCTCCAACTCTGTCAACCATAGGTCAGCATCTGCGGGGTCGGCAGTCCCAAAGTACTCGGTAGCTCCGACACAACGAAGTCGTTCGAACGTCTTACCGATACCTTGTGCTTCAGGCTGGACAGGTGCCCTCGGTGCAGGCATGGGCATCCTATCGGTTATGTGTGTCATGGCAGTCATGAACTGCCCGAACATTGTCTGTACAGCTGGGTTACCCATGTCGGCTGGGTCAAACTGGGGTGGCTCTCTTGGTGACTCTGGTGCAGGCTGTTCTATTCTTGGAACCCTTGCACCGCCTTGAGGTGCACTAGCACTACCCTCTGCCACGTACTCATCATGAGGCTCATCCATCCTTATGTATCTTCTTCTCCTGAGGAGTAGAAGATTCTATTAGATAGGGAAAGAGTACTAAAGATAGACTCGACATCCTAAGTCCTATGCCTCTGTAGACTCAACTGACCTAGAGCTCTGATACCACTAATTGTGGGCTCTGATCTCCAAACCATGATATAAACTTAGCGGAAGCGATTCGATAAACAGCGGAAGACAAAATCACAGGAAATTAAAACTTTTCGAGACAAGAGATTGAATCCTTAAAAGCTTCTCTTTCATAACAAGAGATAAACTGTTTACACCTCATGATAATTACTTCTTGAGTAATTATATACATCAAGATACAAAATCTCAAGAACTCATAACAAAAGACTCCAAGACCTGAGAGTACAGAGGACACATAGGACTGACTCTAATCACACCACATGGCAGGCTAAATCTCCACCTGAGATTTACTGCTGCTCCTGGTACTGCTGCTGCTGGGACTGGTCACCTGTAGACTTGTTCCTCCTTCCTCGACGTCCACCTAAAAAGTTGAAGTCTACGGGGTGAGACAATTATACATAATTGTCCCAGCGAGAGTTATAATTCTCCGCCAGAAGCTTTATTATAATATCAAAGAATAACTTAAACAGTAAGAGCTTTCAAAGTATTCGATAGCAGTTGCAGCTATAAACAAGAGTTAAACATTTATCAAGCATGAAGAACATATGCACTATACAGTGTAACATCAATCAACTAACTCGTAGTTATCTCTAACAGGTATACTACGCTGTAGAGTATATTTTTCAAACATTACTTTTATGCCCTGTGGAGATGAGGTTTACCACTCATACCCCAACCAATCACTGCTAAGTGCCTCGGTATCATACTAGGTCATCGAAAGAGCCGGATTCTCATGACCTTCACCTTCCTCAGTCAGTAAGAGGATCACTCGTAGGACATCTTGTGTCTCTACAATAATAGCTCACCAGGGTAATCTGGTCCTTTGCTATTTTAGAGTTACAGTGGCGTTCTGTACTCTCTTCGTCATCCGGAGATTTCATGTTTATCTTCCACTGATACAGATATCTGTGCTTTCTTCGTCATCAGGAGGTTTCATGTTTACCATCCACTGATACGGTATGGGAAAAGTAGTGAAGGATTGATGGATTACATATCTACATCAGATCCCTACACTAGGATGTAAGGTTCTACACATCCATATACCCCACATACTCAACAGTATGTGATCCAGGAGTTCCCGTAGGAAGACCTGTTTCACCATCATTTGATCTCTGACAATGATGGATCTATGATCAGGGCTCTACATTTCACTTGATTAGTTAGGTACATTCAGTATTCTTTTACATCATACATTGTTCTTCAAACAATAACAGTAGCATAACAGCTATAAAAGTAGAATACTAAATGCAATAAACCTAACTCACATCAATCATCATTTCTCAGTATACTCATCACAAGTCATCTCTAAAGCATGACCTTGATGGTATTCATGGCTCTCACAGCCCATTAAATCATAGGATGCCACTGACAAGGCATCAAGATATTTTACTATTCATAAAGCTAACAACATGCTATCAATGAATATAATATCATCATCCATACCTGTATATGATCACCTTCATATCAGAACCTGCATGGTTAATTCAACTAATAAAGGTAAATCAAAACAATGATTATACTTTCCACTCTTGTCATAAGAGCTAAGTTCTTTGATTCTTATCAAATAGAGTTTAATACTCATATAACATGTCATCACCTTTGAATTAGGGTTTACTATTCACATTACATGTCATTACCCTTGAATTAGGGTTTACTATTCACATTACATGTCATTACCCTTGAATTAGGGTTTACTTATTCACATTACATGTCATTACCCTTGAATTAGGGTTTACTTATTCACATTACATGTCATTACCCTTGAATTAGGGTTTACTATTCACATTACATGTCATTACCCTTGAATTAGGGTTTACTTATTCACATTACATGTCATTACCCTTGAATTAGGGTTTACTATTCACATTACATGGTGAATTGAACTCATAACATCATTATGTATGAGGAACATCATCATTGATACTCTCAGATTAGCTTAAGATTCATCATATATCATAATTAGGGTTTCCATGATCTCACATAGGTGGATCATACCCTAATCATGCACATTCATGTGTATTGAAGGTTCTTTACTTGAGTTTCCACCCTAAAAGGGTACTTTCTCTCTCTTAAGATACTTTCTCTCTCCTCATACTAGTAGATGGTGATAACACCACTCTAGATCAGGTTGGGTTAAGTCCTCATGGCTAACATAAGCCAAAACATCACTATCATGTGATTAGGGTTTGATATGAACAAGGTTTTACTCAATTGAACCCCTCAAGGGTATTTTGGTAATTCATTCCATTGATCACCATCATGGGTTAATTCATTAGTCACTTAGTCCCTTAATATCCTAGGTTATCATTAGTGTTTAGATTAGAGCATCATTGAACCATTTACACCTTCAATTGATTAAGTGAAATCACCCTTTGAAAACCTCAAATGGTTTCAACCTTCATCCTCCAAACGGTTTGAGACCGTTTGGATGAGTTGACCGTTTGCTAGGGTTGACTCCAAGACCGTGTGACCTTCAAGGTCGTTTGCCCAAACCGTGTGAGGGTGTAGACCGTTTAACAAATTTGACTTCAAGACCGAGAGGGCTTACACGGTTTGAGACCGTTTGATGTCTCTCGATCTTGAGATCGTTTGAGTCCAAACGGTCTTGAGACCGTTTGGCCCCAAACGGTCTTGAGACCGTGAGGACTCACACGGTCTTGAGACCGTGTGACCTCAAACGGTCTTGAGACCGTGAGGTCTCAAACGGTCTTGAGACCGTGTGACCTCAAACGGTCTTAAGACCGTTTGGTCCACTTGGTCTCAAAATGTTTGGACCTCCAACATGGTTCAATGATTTCAATCGTTTATGATTATCAATGTTGAAGCCTCCAAATGGTCAAAGCCATGGTAACCACTTATAGATTGAGTTAATTAGGGTTATGCTTAACCAATTGGTCACTCAATTGACCCTCAATTGCTATCCAATTAGGGTTGAAGTTGGTCCAATTGAGGTCCATCAACGTTCAACCATCAACACTCATCAATGTGAATCAACACAAGGTTGAACCCTTCAATTGAGCTCCAATTGGGCCCAAACGTGGCCCAAACGGTCTTGAGATTGTGTGGATGAACTACACACGGTCTTGAGACCGTTTGCTCAAGATTTCATCAAAATATAATGTGATTTGATAGGAGTTGAACCTTGATTGAGCCTCCAATCAGAATTTTGATTAATTCAATAACCCATTGCAATTGGACCCTCAATTGATCAAATTACCTTAACCCTAGACCTCCAAACGGTCTTGGGTTGTCACCACACGGTCTTGAGACCGTTTGGATGAGTTACAAATGGTCTTGAGACCGTTTGCCCATCCAACTTTTGTATTCTAGTGTAAATTCTTCAAGGTTGGATCTATTGAGTTGATTATCATATCAATACTTAAATGCAATGTAATTTGGTATCTTTGTACTTTCAATTGGTCAACTATACTTGACCCCAGACCTCCACACGGTCTTGGGTGATTCCCCACATGGTCTTGAGACCGTTTGGTTGATCCCCAAACGGTCTTGAGACCGTTTGGGTCAATCAACCCAAAAACACTAAGTTATTCATTGAGATTTCAGTACTGATTTCAATTAGGGTTTACCCTAGTAATCATCCTTCAACTCTTAGATCGTTTGGAATTAGTCCATCAAATTTGGTGAGTTGTTAATCAACATTATTTTGAACAGTAATCTCATACGGTCAACGTTTGGTAAACGTTCTTACACGGTCTTGAGACCGTTTGCCCAAAAAGGGCGATTTCAACAGATTGGAAATCAGGAGTAAATTCAATTAAAGTTATTGATTAAAAAGGTCATATCTCACGATTCCTTTGGAGTTATCATCTCAAATTTTGTGAGTTATTAACCTACATAATTGTGAACAGAAATCGTACACGGTCCATGCTCGGTCAACGCGGTTAAATGGTCTTGAAGACCGTTTTCCCTTACACGGTCTTGAGACCGTTTGCTCACCAAACAGTTTTGCAAACTGTGTGAGCACTAGGAGGAGACCGTTTGGTAAAGTGAAAAGTAGTGGATTAACTTTGGAAATAACGTCTTCATCTCCTAGCTCAGGAAAAGCAAGGATTTATCACGGATTTGCTTGCAAGGTAGCAAAGGAAGGTAGAGAAGAAGAAGAACTATCATCTAAAAGCATAAACGAGATGTATATAACAAAGCATATGTTTAGAGTTATAAAACCCGCCTAAAGCTTGCTCCTTGAGCTCCAAGCTTTCGAGCTCCAAGATTTTAATGGCGTCCTTGAGCTTCCACAGGTCGGCCAAGGTGAAACCTCCAGGGAAAGTCGAGAAGAGATGGCTAGAAAGGTAGAGCTATGTGAGCTAGCCATCAATTTGTCCTTGAATCCGAGTTCTAACCATGAACTTAAGCAAAAGGGAGGATTCAAACCTACCTTGCCCTCCTTGGTCGTCCTCCTGAGCTCCACAGCTTCTCTTTAGTCGGTTTGGGTGAATAGAACAGTGAAAGGAATGAAGGGAGGGTTTCCTTGCTAAGTGAAGTGGAGAGTATATATACTTGGGGTGAGATTTTCAACATAAGCTCATAAGTTCTCCATATTTTCAACTAAGTCCCTCCATCCTTCTATGCTCATCCCTTCATATTAATTCTAAGGACAAACCTTCTTCTAATGTCAAGAAATGAGGGCAAAGAAGATCAACCTTTTAGTTAAGCATACACATAAAAGGCTATTGTACATACACCTTGATTATTCAATCACAAAGGTGTTTTTCATTATATGATTATTCAATTGAAGTGACCTTTCATCATTTCTTCTCTAAATTATGACAAGAGTCTTAAAATATATTTTAGATGATGTATTTTACAAGTTGCACCCCTCAAATTGGGTAAATTGCACTTTTCTCCAATTTAAGGTTTTCAAGCACCAGGATTGCTTCCACAGCTGCACCTTGGTGCCCAAGCTTGGGAAATCCCTCAAACCTTACCATCACCATTCTCATGATGTATCAACATCAGAGGAACATCTCAACACGTGCAATTGCAAGTTAACCCTTCTAACTGGGTAATTTGCACATAGGTCCCTGTATTACAAAACAATGCTACAACTTTATATAAAAAGGAGCAAAAACTGAAATATATGTTTCTGAGAAACTTAATTACATGGCCAAAGTTAATCACAAGGATTTAATTACATATTTAGGCAAAACATCTAGGGTTAATTCATAACCCAGGTCATGGATGTTACATAAAGAATTAGGGCACACACCCCATATCATCAACCTGCATGCATGTGAGATAAACATAGCCCTAGAACAATATAAACACAAAGGTGGCCAAGTCTCATAAACTTGAAACCTGATAGAGAAAAGAATACTTCCAATCTATCGAGGTCTCTATAGGTCGAGGTCTCTGTAGGTCGAGGTCCATGCAGGTCAAGGTCCATGTAGGTCGAGGTCTCTACAGGTTGAGGTTCATGCAGGTCAAGGTCTGTGCAGGTCGAGGTCCATGGAATTCTTGGAGAATAAGGGGATGGGAGTAGATTATAGGCTGGAACACCTTTAGAGTATATAACTAAAAGAATGAACTGGCACTACGATATCTTGAGAAAGCGAGTTCGAGATGATGAGTTGAGGTGACCAAGACCCAGTCTATAGAAATTACATCCCAGACTGAGTTCCATATGGGATTGACGTGAGGAAAGGTTTGCCAGGTCTCGCATTGGCATAGGGTACACATCTTGCCCTGGGTATGAGGTTTGTTTCCATCCCAAAAGAGTAGGAAATATCACATCTGCTCGACAAGAAATAACACATCTGCCATAAAAACCAATGCAATTACACTACTCCAGTGCTATTGAATCACATAGCATGTTAAATGTAGAGGCTAGTAGAAAGTATAGTCAGAATATATAAACCATTCACCACATAAGTGACCAACATATACATCCACCTCATAAGTGGGAAAAACACATCACATGTCATCTTTTAGAGTTCCATCATGAACAAAGCATAAGATAAGAGTTCAAAAGAATATCCATGATCACATGATAAATATCAAATAAGGTAGTTCACATGAACCATGATTTTCAAAATAAAAGGCATTGTGTATAGGCTAATGTCCATAATAAAGAGAATTAATAAGCATAGGTGAATTGCTCAACATAGACGAATAGGGGATACATCATACCTCAACTTCTGAGTCTAAACAGTCCAAGTCAGTCCTAGATCCAAACCTAGGCCTCCAAAGAACCTCTATGAAAGGTGGAAAGGTCCAATAAGTAAGGTTCCCAAGCTTATAGAGGTTGGTTTCTCCAAAAAAGCTCCTATCTCGAGAAAGAAGCACCTTCTCCACTTTAGAGGTGAAAAACCCTAACAAAAGAACATGGAGATAAGGTGTTTATGGGTTCTAGGTGGGGTTTCACCATGGAAGACCATGGTTCTGACATGGAGGAAGGTGGAAGGAAGACTAACAACATGAAAATAGGGAAGGAAAGGATGATACTTACTAGTTTTGGTCAAAATCACCAAGGAGGAGCTTAATAAATCATAAATAGAGAAATTTGGAACCCTAGGTGCCTTCTTCACCAAGGTAGGCATCCTCTTTTACCTTGGGATAGAAACTTTGTGGCCAAACATAGAAGGAACGATTCTCTAAGCTAGAGGAAAGAAATGAGAGCAAGAGTTTTTGAATTGGGAGTTGGGAAGGGGTAGGCATGGCTTTATAAAGAAGGGGTCAAGTATGAGGTGTCTATGAGACTTTCCATGTGTCATGTATAAGGGTGTCCATGGACATGCAATCATTTATGGATAAGGAAGAAGTCAAGAACGAGGTGTCAAGTTACTTTCCATGTGTCCAATGCTAAGGGTGCCTATGGACATGCAAACCTTTATGGATAAGGAAGAAGTCAAGCATGAGGTGTCCATGAAGCTTTCCATGTGTCCTTAGCCTAGGATTTCATGGCCATGCAAGAGGATAGCTTATAGAAGCTTATTGAATATCAAATGTTAGTTTATGGATACTTATAGGCCATCCCAACCGACCTCCAATCAAAGAAATAATCCCATTGGTTGATAGCTTCTAAAGATAAGCTCATTTTTAAAGAGGAAATCCCTAAAATGCCCTTGGAAAGAAACACCTTCAAACCAAGGTGAACCTAGGTGCCCCATGGTTCAAAAACTAGAGAATGGTAAGTGAATATATACGGATTATAATGCATGTGAAAATTTGCAAAGAAAACCTCCCAATTGGGTAAATTGTAGAAAAGTCCAAAATGTACCTAAAATTACATAACTTGAACAAACAACATCCAAATTGGACCAAACTTCATCCACAAGTTATCTTTGATGTGTTGAATATGAATTTACTATTATTTCCATATTTTGAAGTTATATAATCACATTATTCATTACTTATGCCTTTTACTCATTTTCTCTCTCCTAAACTTATCCTAATATTTCAAGGTTGTCCAAATTAGATGAAATTTGACATGTAGGCTAATTTTGATGTGTAGATTTCGAATTTGAAGCTTGTTTCCACTTTTGAGACTTATTTTTATGAGATATGTCATATGTCCCATTAATGGCCCATTATCTAAATTGTTCATCCAATTAAGTTTCTTATCTGCATATTACCACCAAAATGAGTTATGTGGCATATTTTATGTATCCATTATAAACCTAAGATTAATGTTAGAACATTAGGTTACATTAAGGTGATCTATACATGAATTATCTCATTGGGGTTATACTACACATCTATTTAGGTCTAACCTTCAACCTTGTTTGGCTAAGTCGAAAATGTCAACTTCCAGGGTAGGGTCCGAGATCTAGTATGTTACACAAACCTTGTATTTCAATATCACAGTTTCTTGCTCAAAAATAAATGGAGCACATCCTAGTTCACATGGGAGTTAAACCCTAAATAGTAGAATTGAGTGAATCAACATAGTCATCATTTCAAAAATTTTGATATTTGGGAACATGAAAGTAATCAATCGTATACCGAGGGTGATCTCAAGATCCAAATAGGGTGATCATAGGTGTTGAGTTTCTACCAAGATCACAATTGTTAATCAAGATTCCATTTTTTAATATGATAGTCAAGTTTAGACATCAAAATGGTCCAAACATTTTGAAGCTAGGGTTTTGGTTCCTATTTTATACCTTAGGGGTGACTTAGGGTTTTACCCTTACTAATGTTTTATTGAGATGACCTACACATTTTTATTGAGGTTTCACTATCAATATTTGAGCACATTATTTTTGTATAATTCTTTAACCTGGATTTTCTCCATCTCTTAGGGGCTGATGGCGATGTTCCCTCCTGGGCTTAGTCTATCTAGTGACCTTCCCTCTTGAGCTTAGTCTTTATAATGACCTTCCCTCCTGATCTTAGTCATCATGGTGACCTTCCCTCCTAGGCTTGGTCTTCATGGTGACATTCCCATTCTAGGATTGGCCTTCATGGTGGCCTTCCCTCCTGGTCTTGGCCTCTTTGTGACCTTCCCTCCTAGGATTGGTCTTCATGGTTTCCTTCCCTCCTAAGCTTGGCCTCTTTGTGACCTTCCCTCCTTGGATTGGTCTTATTGGTGGCCTTCCCTCCTAGTCTTGGCTTCTTTGTGGCCTTCCCTCATGGGCTTGGTCTTCATGATGGCCTTCCCTCCTAAGCTTGGCCTCTCTGTGACCTCCCTCTTGGGCTTGGTCTTCCTGGTGGTCTTCTCTCATGGGCTTGGCCTCTTTGTGTCCTTCCCTCCTAGGCTTGGTCTTCATGGTGGCCTTCCCTCTTGGGTTTGGTCTCTTAGTGACCTTCCCTCCTAGGCTTGGTCACATATTGTTAGTCACTTCCTTAGTGATTTTTCCTTTGTCCCTCAAAGATGGAATAATTGGGTTCAAAGAATTATACTCATTATATGTGATTTCATGCTTTGTATATTGAATTCTTCAAACATTAGGTGACATTCATGGTTACATCAATTCTTAAACTGATTGGTTAACTCATCCATCTAGGGGAGGTCCTACCCTAGGGCCTTCTTAGATTATGACATGAGGTTAGGCCTTCAAACCACAACTTGACCCCATGAGTCTAGGGTTATGCCTCCCCCATATGTCCTTTTCCCATTCATGGGTTGACCCACCCCATCTTGGAATACCATCCCTAAGAGTGAGTTGAGGGTCTAATATTTCTCCCTTCCTTCTATGGATCAAGGAAAAGGGGTGTATTTTGAAAACCGAGAAGTCAAATTGGGATCTCAAGAGTTAGAGCATAATATGGATAGATTGAGATCCATATCCATCATATCATGCAAAACTGAGATTAGAAAGGGGAATAAAATGTCAATAGCAAAAACTACCTATTTTTATCAAAGTCTTTCCTCATGATTGAGAGTCCAAGGTCATAGTCATTCCAAGGCATAATACATATCAAATAGGGGAAATTTTGCTTAGTCATGTTTGAGGTTTGGTCAAAAACAGGGCAACATGGATTTAGTCAAATTGGGACCTCATCAGGTGTGAGGTATAATGTACAAAACCTCCTTATCTCATCATATAAAGATAATTATCATGTTTACCTCAAACATAGAGAGCAAGTAGTCTAGAATTGGTAAAGTTGAGTTTACATGATCTGAGGGAACATTCAAGAGTTCTTATATTCAAGAGTTAATCATAATTGAGTTTTCAAATTAAAGCCAGATTGTGGCATCATCATCTTACTCAAAATTTACCAATTCATTCGAATTTTAGTGTTCCCCATAGATAAGCTACCCATAATTGAGAGATTGTTACAACCTCAAATTTTGCATATGTTTTCATAATAGAAATGTAATAATTTCATGAATATGGACTTAATTGAAAAGGTTGTATGCTTTGCTTCAAAGGATGGGTTTCTTTGCAAGCATTCCTTTGGATAGGAATTTCGTGATTTCTATTATTAGATTAATCCAATAATGGATATAAAAGAGAAGAAAAGAAGAAAAGTCCAAATAAAAGGAAAAGATACAAGATAATGGATATTAAGCAAAATAATTATGAGAAATACATAGAAATCTCTAAGAAAGTGGAATTAATGGCCACAATTGAATAAATTTCATTTACATGTGATTACTAATGGAAAGAGTAGTCAAAATAAAGGAAATAGGAAAAGAAATATCATAAGAAATTATAAGGACATTAGAAGGTGCCTTTTGGGGAGCCAACTAAGAAGTTTGTAATCAATTGTGGATAAATGTTTTACCATATTGGGGAAATAATGAATAAAACCATGCATGCATCCCCTATGACTATTTGTAATAAGAGAGAAAAGAGATAAATCAATTAAAGGAAAAAAGGATGTATGGACTACTTTCCAAATAAGGGTCCTAACTGCATATCACTTGGGATCATGCTGCGAATCTCTAAACCTAAAACTATATAAGCAGCCGAGTAGTAAAAAGATCGAGGGAAAACCATTGTCTTCGCCTTCCCATGGAACCATCCCCTACCCTGTAGGGCGGCAACCGAGGGTGCCGTGGGTAGGTTCCTTCTCCACGAACAGTCTGGGTGAGAGACCCTATTGACGCCATCTACTATGAGTGGACACCAAAGTACGACAGAGGAGATGGGAGTACTGGTCTCCTGGTACTGTCGGTGTGTGAAGGTCGGGGGTATGGTCTCCGCTCGCCTGCTCAGCGGGCAACCCTAAACAGAACGGAGGCAAGGACCTCCACCATGTTTCGACACCGAGAAAGTAAAACTTTCAACTGAGACTTGCTCCATGGCAGATTGTGAACATAGCTAGGCTCAGCGAGAAAGGAGGGTAGAACCTCGGGTGGGCATCTCATCTGCCGCATCAGAAGTGCAGGCGGTCAGGCTTGTCCGTGCAGGCGGGAGTAGTAGGTCAGGGAGGATGGGAACCTTTGTGAGAAGCGGCTGGGCAAGGAGGAGGTCGAACCTCACACCTCCGGGCTCTGGCTACTCGACGGAGAGCTGGGTGGCGACGACATAGGCGCCTCAAGCCCAGACATCGCATGAATAGGCGACGTCGCATGGATCAATGACCTCGCGAGAAGAAAGAAGAGCCACACCAAAAGACGATATCGACCCTCGGGTGTCTACAAATCAAGATCAACAAGGAAGGGCAGAGATGTCTTTTCCCCTTTAATCCCAGTCGGCCACCTAGTTGAGAAAAATCTGGGTAAGTCACTGACGTGTCATCTAATGAGTGGTTTATACATAATTATTTTGCAAAATTCATAGAAACTAATTGGTAAGTCGGTTCGAGACATATGATACATGAATTTTGCTCAGAAAAATATGACGAATCCATCAAAAAGAATTTTAGAGCCTAATTCCTCTTGCAATATGAAAAGTAGTTAAAGTTATCAACACTTATGCATTAATGATTAAGAAACCCTAAACTATGATGATTAATGAATTGAGAAGGGTTATATGGATGATTAAAGTTGATATTAACCTGTTGATTATAAAAAGACACATTAAGATATAAAAGGATGAACTTTAAATGTAATTGGATTAATTTAGGGTTCCATGTGCATAAATGAGCTTTAATGGGGCTTGAAACCCTAATATTAGTAATTGTGACTCCTAATGGTTTTAATTATTCAAATTCACGAATAAGCCGAGATATGATGGTTCTAAGCTATTTCGAGTATAGAAGTTCCTAAATTGTTGATAAATACCCTTAATATTGAAGTTAGGGTTTTCTAATGAATAATGGTGGAATTAATGATGAATAGAGTTCATATGTGAATTAGATCATAATGAACTATGAATTGTTAATATGAAAGGAACCAAAGATGATAATTAGGCCTAATGATCTTATCATGAATTAAAAGGACAAAAATGGTAGTTTCAATGTAAAAGAGGCATAATGGACTTAATTGATGTTTAATTGTGCCTTTAATCCGAAAATAAGTTGTTAAAAGGTAACCTTAATATCTTTTGTGAAGAATATATGAGATAATTAGGGTTTGTGAATAATTGTATAAAATTAGGGTTTAAAATAGTGTAAATGAAGTGAAACCCTAATTGCAATGGAAACCCTACAAGTGGACTAGAAACCCTAGGAAGCGAGCTAGGTTTAATAGATCTTGATGGTATGATCAATAATAGGAAATTGTATGCATATTTTAGGATCTCTTTGTGTGCTTGCTTGCCTATTGGATTTCTTGCATTGATTGGATTAATTCTGTCTCAAATCAGCGTGACAGGTATGTGGTTGATTATGGTTAATCACATTAGTTTCCCGAAGAGTTTTTTTGATGATTCATCACAGAATGCAACTTATCAGTTTGGATGTTCATACTTGCAAATTATAAAGTCACTATGATTATCACAATAATAATAGAAGTGTGTATTCTCACACCTACATGCCACCCTGATGGATGATGCTAAAGGTCAAGCCCAGGAGGGAAGACCAATGGGTACCATGAGTGGTGACCCCAGACACCAAGCTCGGGATTGTGAAGGTGGTCTTTACAGAATGACTAATGGGACTATGAGAGGTGACCCCAAGCACCAAGCTCGGGATTGAGAAGGTGGCCTTAAGTCATTGGCCAAAGAGAAACCTGAAAGGGGGTATGCCAGGGTTAGGGCAAAAGCGGTGGAGAATGTCACACTGAAAGCATAAATTGGTTTGTTAATTAACTTGATTGTGATGTTTAGATTGTTAGCCATATTTGCAAAATTTTGATTATCCCCACATACCAGCATATTCATTTATGCTGACTGACATTTTGTTTGTTGGCATTTTAGGTACAAGATTGAAAAGGACAAATAGTAAAGTGGCATATGTAGAATGAAATAAGAATTAAAGTACAAAAGAGGATTAGTTAGAATAGACTCCTACTGTGGATAGAGGTAGATATCCCAATTTTTGAAAAGGTATGCACAATTTTATTTTATACCAGATTTTAGTTTAGTTTGGTAGAATTTATGTTACAACCCCAAATTTTGGGTTCATTTGGAGAGAAATGTAATTTCTCATAATAAAGATAAATGAAAAAATCACGATGTCTTTTGATTGAATGCATGAATTTCATTAAAATAGCCTTGTTGATTTATTTGTGGGCTTTATTGGCTATTGGGCCCAATAACAAGAAAAAAACAAAAGAAACTCCTTTTTTTGAGTAAATAAGAAAATGGAGAAAAGAAAAATGTGGAAATCTCTAGAAGGCAAAAGAATATGATCTAAAGTTGGATTTTATGCCTCTTGGGTTCCTTGGGTTCCAAGGAGTCCAAAGTTGCAAAGAAAATGCAATTAGAAAAGAAAAGATCAATTAAGTATTTCTTTATTAAGAAAGTAATTGAAAACAATGGTAAAATGTGGAAAATAAGTGGAAAGAGGTATAATTGAGTTATCCTTGGTGGAATTTCGTATCCCAAGGATTAATAATGTTAAAAAGAATGACAATGAGGAAAACAAAAAGAAAGATAAAGAGAAATCCTCAAAAAGAGATATTTTAATAAGAAACAAACAAGATGATGGAAAAATAATGGAAATAGATGCATCTAGAAAGATAATAAGTATCCTTAAAAAGGAATTTCGAAATCTTAGAGTTTCTTGGGGTCCAAGGAGCCCCAATGGAGAAGAAAGAAAGAGAAAATGCCAAAAATTCAAAATAAGAGGATAATGTGATACATTATTAATGTTTTGGTGGCATTGCTAAAAGGAAGTATTTTCTACTAAATGAAAATAGAATTTCGTGCCAATGGGTTAAAAGTCAAGCAACAAAGAGAATAAGTAAAAGGAATTTTGAATTCCTAATATCGAAAGAACAAAGTATATTTAAAGGGATAATGAAGAGAGAGAAGATTTCTTCTTCATGAAGGAATAGGGTTCCAAGTTGGAAAAGGACTCGGTTGCTTCGTGGGCAAGCAGTCTGGGGCATTGTTACCCTCCCCTATATAAAGGGGTAAGACCTTGGGTCGAGTCCAGAGGATCCCACACCTCTTTCTCTCCTCTTCTTCCACGTTTTCATTAAAAAACCCTAACCTTAAAGAAGCTCTATCTTAGGAGTAGCAGGGAGTCGTGAAGGGGGTTGCAATGGGGCATGATGCTTCCACTTTGACCTAAGGAAACTCTGCCACCATCTTCTTGCTCTAACCCTTACGCAATAACCACAAGAGGTCTGAAACCTAGCTGCAGATCGGGGGCTTGGTACTCATGACACAGGTCGACTTGGCCATGGTTTGGGGCCTGGTTGAGAGCAGCAGGGGGTGGCAGAGGCAGGGAGCTAGTTTTCGACCAGTTTCAAGCTTAGAGGTGGTCAGAGGCGACCCCACGGAGCACTGCAGGTTGGTGGCAACCAGCACTTCGTAAGGTTGAAGAAGAGCCAGCAACACTGGACATTTCTACCCTCTGAGATATAAAGAAGCGAGTAGCCGTGCTGAGGGTATACTGGTAACTTGGTTATAAACTCAAAAGTGGGCCGTGTTGCATGCATGAGGTGACGTGGCAGCTTCCGATTGGTCCAAAAAGGTATTTCTTACAAAAATCGTATCTCCTTAATAGTAGCTCGGATGAATATGCATAAATTATGAAAATTGCTCAGAAAAATGAGAGAAATCCAATAAAAATATATTTAGAAGCTAATTCCTCTTGAAATTCGAAAAGTAATGTAAAATATCAACTTTAATGAATTAAGGATTAGGAAACCCTATTCTGAGATGATTAATATATTTAGTAGGGTTTAATGGATGATTAAAGTTGGTATTAACCTATTAATGATAAAAAAGAACATTAGGAACAAAAAGGATGAACTTTGCACGTAATTGGTTTAATTTAGAGTTTCATGTGCATGAATATACTTGATTGGGCCTTGAAACCCTAATATTGGTAAATGCGACTCTTAATGGCTTTAATTATTCAAAATCATGAATAAGGCTAAGATATGATGATTCTAAGCTATTTCAAGTATAAAAGTTCCTAATTGTGGATAAATATCCTTTATATGATAATTAGGGTTTTTCTAGTGGATAAAAGGTAGAATTAATGATAAATAACGTTCATATGTAAATTAGACCATAATGAACTATGAATTGAGGATAAATGAACATAATGACTTTGTCATGGATTAAAAGGACAAAAATGGTAGCTTTAATAAAAAAGAGGCTTAATGGACTTAATTGATGATTAATTGTGCTTTAATCTGAAGTTAAAGTTATGTGTTGTTAAAAGGTAACCTTAATAACTTTCGTGAAGGATAGATGAGAAAATTAGGGTTTAAAAGAGTAAGATGAAGTAAAATCCTAAATGCAAAGTAAACCCTAAAAGGAGGAAGAAACCCTAAAAAGGAATAGAAACCTTAAGTAGCAAGGTGGTTTGGATAGATTTTGATAAAAAGGAATTGGATGTGATTTCAGGATTCTTGTACTTGCTTGATTGGATGATTGGATTGATTGGATTATTCTATCTCAAATCAGCCTAACATGTATGTGGTTAATTATGGTTAATCACATTGGTTTCCCGAGGGTTTTTCGAATGTTTCCTCGCATTGAATGCAACCTAAACAGTTGGATGTTCATACTTGCAAAATTATAAAGTCACTATGGTTATCACAATTATAAATAAGTGTGTATTCTCGCACCTACATGCCACCCTGATGGATGATGCAAAAAGGTCAAGCCCAGGAGGGAAGACCAATGGGCACCATGAGAGGTGACCCCAGACACCAAACTCAGGAATGAGAAGGTGGTCTATGTTGCATGACTAAAGGGAACCATGAGAGGTGACCCTAGGCACTAAGCTCAAGATCGAGAAGGTGGCCTTAAGTCAAACCCTAGACAGGGAATTCCAGGGTTAGGGCAAAAGCGGTGGAGATTAACACATTGAAAACATAAATTGACTTGCTGATTACTTTGGTTGTGATAATTAGTTTGTTAGCTATATTTGCAAAATTTTGGTTGTCCCCACATACCAGCATATTCCGATATGCTCACCGACGTTTTGTTTGTTGGCGTTTTAGGTACAAGATCAAAAAGGACAAACAATAAAGTGGCACATGGGGAATTAAATAAGAAGTAAATTACAAAGGAGGATTAGATAGAATGGACTCCTGACGCAAATAGAAGTAGATATCCCTATTTTTTTGGAAAAGGTATGCAAAATTTTATTTTATACCGGTTTTCAGTTTAGTTGGTAAAATTTGATAATTGTTATTGATTATTTGTCGAACCTTTGATCCTATTAATTGGGATAATGGCTCTGACCTCTTGGTCTCCCTTAATTGGGGGTTATTGGGAGACAGGGTCATTACAATTTCATAATTATTACTGATTATTTGTCGAACCTTTGATCCTGTTAATTGGGATAACGACTTTGGCCTCTGGGTCTCCCTTAATTGGGGGTTACCGGGAGGTGGGATCATTACATTTGGCATCATAGCATAGGTTCCTCATTTAATTTTTAATAATTATTAAATTTTACAAACTCTGTAGAACCCAAGGGAGTTATTAGAGAATTTTATGAAAGACAGAGGTGTCTAGAAAAGGATCACGTCTGGGGGCTGGCAAGATTTTCCTCCGTACCGGTAGCAGAATATGAGGACTCCCAGATTTGTATGACTGCCTGGCCAATGTCTCAAGATTTGACTCGAAATAAGATACCTTTAGGACTCTCTCATCCTGTTCATCCCTTCTCAACTCAAATGCTGTTAAGGATTTTAAGGATTACGGTTTTCTCTCTTTTCCTCACCCTCTCGAGGTATGGGTAAAGTTGATAAGGTTTAAGGAATCCTCCACCAAATTAATGAAAAGCATGTAAATAAGATGTCATGGACATAAGCTTAATAGTTTAAGCATAAACTAAAGAATAGCTGCATGTTTAGGTCGTATGACATGAGTTGTCATGCCCTCAGGAGAGACCTGAGGCTAGACCTTCTTGTGAGGAGGATGAGTGGAGAGAGTTAGTCTTGGAGGTAGAGACCTTCATTATAGGTAGAGACATGACACATCCTTTGAGGATGATGCTAACCCTAACCCTAAGTGGTGGTGAGAGAGAGAGAGAAAGCAGGACCCAAGCAAGAAGGTTGGAAGCTTAGACTCCGAGATATGAGGAACAATGGGAAGTTGAGGATGATGCGACCTAAGTGGATGGTTGCAGTTGCCTCATGCATGATCCCCAGAGGCTGATGGTATCCTGGTTGCCTTTATAGGAACCAAACCCTAGAGAGAGGATGAGGCTTCTGGTACCTATGTGCCTATGGTATAAGTGTTTACCTACTGAGCTAGGAAGAAGAGTTCCTTAGACCCTGAAGAGGTTTAGTAACAAGTTGTGAGGCCTTACACCTAGTTGGCTGTCCTTGGCGAGGACTCAACTTTGAGTGTTACTAGAGTATAAGGATGACAAGAAGGGCATGCCATGCCTTATACATGCTTGGTTCGTGGATAGGATGTTGAGCATGCAATTGGAAAGCTCTTGCATAAACATGTGAACCTAGGGTTCCTAGGCCTCAGAGGGGAAGTGGTGTACCTGATGCTCATGATGAAATTTGAGTTTCTATAGATTTTAGCATGGCACTCCTCATGTTTAGAAGAAAAAGAAACCCCTTAAGGTTAAGGTATGGTTGATGAACCCCTCACAACTAAGTTGGTGACATGGGAAAGTTTGTTCTTGGTCCAATGTTGAGGATGAGAACAAGTATGACCTAGCATGGTTTAGTAGGTGGTCTACTTGTACCTTAGTAGCTTGCTAGGGCTAAGCATGCTCATGTGGATGTACACCCTAAACATAAGGACGTTTGTGACCTTTGTTACCAAGATGTAGTTTCCTCCCATCCTGGGAGAGGGACCCTTTTATAGGGTGCATACCAGTTTTGTTGGTTTTGAGGTAACCTAAAGAGGTCTCATAGGATTTTGAGAAGCTAAGTGAATAGTACATAGTATGAGAATGAACCTGTAGACCCATAGATAACCATCTCTAAGTGCATGTGGATGTGTTACCATGGAGGTAACCGATATGGGGCCTAACCAAGGTAGGCAGGTTGCCATGACCTCTATGAAAGGACAAAAGTCAGCCCATGAATGCAGAGAGAGATGATGAAGGCTTGGGTAAGGTTCTGAGTTGAACATGTACTATGTTAGAATCCTAAGTCTATCCTAGGGCCAGGTAGGGATAAGACCGATGGAAGTAGGAGTTGCCTAATTCCCTAGTTGCACATGACCATAGGGTCGGGAGGTAACAACTATCATTGTCTGAGGGCCATGGGTTAGGAGATTGATCACCTTCATGAACTCATGGGACCCAAAGGGCAGATGAGGAGGGCACTCTCTAGATGCATAAGGGAAGATGGATGACCCCAAAAGTGCAAGAACCCTATAGACCTAGAGGAGGTGACCAAGGATTGTGTGTGGACCCAAGTAGGTTCGAGATCAATTTTCCATGGAAGTAACTTGGATATCAAGATGATCGTGATGTAGAGACATAAGTTGCATGTTTCAACTTAGATTTGAAGGTGTACTAGCACTGTGGGATGTACCATCCCTACTCTTGGAACAAGAAGAACTTTGTGGTTGGACGACCGCCAAATGCTGATTTCCTCTTGTTATGAGAGTGAGAGATAGGACAGTACGCATACCATACACCAGGAATAAATATGAGGTGAGTAGAAATAGTGCTAAAAGGTATGAGGACAGAGATGATAACATACCCTTATGGAGTGAATGATAGGTGAATGGTTTACAAACATCAAGAGAAATAAGGTAGTCATATAATAAGGATGTTTTTATCATGAGCGATATAAGATTGAGTTTGATAACAAAAAAGACGAGCTCAGAGTTTTCTTGATGAAGATAGACTTAGAGTTTGAGCTGAGATGATAAGTGGAATACATGGAGGTGTGTGTCTTCAAGGATGTGAAGTGGTAATGGATGCCCTAGTTGGGATGCAACTACCTAGTTTAGATAGAGGCTAGAATAGGTTGTTAGGTTATCCCTAAGTTTGAAAAAGAGATATGTTTGGCTAACACTCAGATGTAACGAGATATGTTGAACAAGTTAGTAATTGTTTGGTTAGCCAACCTAGGTCTTGATGCTATAAAAGGATGGTGGTAGAACCTCAGATGCATTTCTCTGGAAGAGAAGGTGATGAAACCCCGACTAGAGTGGTTTAGGGTTTCAGAGGAATCAATATTGAGGAATCGTGACATACATGAAATCATGATTTAAGATTACCATACACCATGGTACTACAAAGATAGTAAGTGACAGTAGTACTTTGGATGCTTAAGATGAAGTTGCACGTGGCTTGTCACCATGCAAGCTAGGATGTGAAGGATGAACACCAGTAACCCAATGTTTTGATATAGTGGATAAAAGAGTTCCCAAGAGGGAATGGGAGTTCATCACTATGGATGTTGTGGTAAGTCTCCCCTAGACCAAGGAAGGTCAAGATGTGATATGGTTTATGGTAGATCTCCTTACCTAGATAACATGAGCAAGAAAGAATACTCAAGGGATGGATCCATTTGAACTACATATGAGAGAGAGATGGTTCAACTACATCATGATGCAAGTTCAAAAGTTCTTGAGTATAACCTAAAGATTCACTTCCATGAGGTGGAAGTAGGGATATGAAGAACTCGATGCTAGTATAGCTTATCACCCCTATCTGATGGTTAGAATGATCCAGACTAGAGGGTCTGATGAGAGCATACACGATTCAAGGTGATTCATGGAGATAGTTTTGTCTTATGAAAAATGTGATGTTAACCACCATAGCCAGTATCGTGATGTAAAGAAGCTCTGTAAGGGAGGTTGTGTCAGTCACCACTTCATTAAGATGATGTTGGTGAAGAGACCTTATGAAGGTCAGAGTGACCAAAGTGGGTGTAGATGAAGTCACTTTGATCATGCGATGGCTGAGGAAGCCCAGGGGCGACATGAGTCGTGAGCTGTTGCAAAGCAGACTGACATGCAGTACACAGTGGGAGAATATGTGATGTGAAAATCTAACCCCTCTAAGCTACAACTGAGAAAGCTGATTCCCTAATACATGGGTCCATTTGAGATGGATTGGTGGAGATGGTTAGGTTTAGCCTTACCCCTCAGGATAACATGATAAATGATGTGTTCCACGAGTCTGATCTAGAGCACTATGTGAGGTACCCAAGCCATGTGCTGAGCCATGAACCCATTTAGCTTTGAGAGAAGCTGAAATGTCCTGAGTCACCTATGAGGGTACAAGATACCAAGGTGAGAGATAACTCAGAGAAAAGAATATGTGATGATAAAGGTTCTTTGGAAGCACCATGGATAGGGTAAAGCCAAATAGGGGCCAATGATGGACATGGGAAAGTCTTATCCTGAATTGTTTGTTTGCTTGATGGAATTTTGAGGGCAAACTTCCTATAAGAGGGGAAGGATGTTACAACCTCAAATTTTGCATATGTTTTCATAATAGAAATGTAATAATTTCATGAATATGGACTTAATTGAAAAGGTTGTATGCTTTGCTTCAAAGGATGGGTTTCTTTGCAAACATTCCTTTGGATAGGAATTTCGTGATTTCTATTATTAGATTAATCTAATAATAGATATAAAAGAGAAGAAAAGAAGAAAAGTACAAATAAAAGGAAAAGATACAAGATAATGGATATTAAGCAAAGTAATTATGATAAATACAAAGAAATCTATAAGAAAGTGGAATTAATGGCCACAATTGAATAAATTTCATTTACATGTGATTACTAATGAAAAGAGTCATCAAAATAAAGGAAATAGGAAAACAAATATCATAAGAAATTATTAGGATATTATAAGGTGCCTTTTGGGGCACCAACTAAGAAGTTTGTAATCAATCATGGATAAATGTTTTACCATATTGGGGAAATAATGAATAAAACCATACATGCATCCCCTATGCCTATTTGTAATAAGAGAGAAAAGAGATAAATCAATTAAAGGAAAAAAAGGATGTATGGACTACTTTCCAAATAAAAGTCCTAACTGCATACCACTTGGGATCATGCTACGGATCTCTAAACCTAAAAATATATAAGCAACCGAGTAGTAAAAAGATCGAGGGAAAACCATTGTCTTCGCCTCCCCATGGAACCATCCCCTACCCTGTAGGCGACAGTCGAGGGTGCCATGGGTAGGTTCCTTCTCCACGAACAGTCTGGGTGAGAGACCCTATTGATGCCATCTACTATGAGTGGACACCAAAGTACGACAGAGGGGATGGGAGTACTGGTCTCCTGGTACTGCCAGTGTATGAAGGTCGGTGGTAAGGTCCCCGCTCGCCTGCTCAGTGGGCAACCCTAAACAGAACGACGACAAGGACCGCCACCATGTTTCGGCACTGGGAAAGTAAAACTTTTGACTGAGATTTGCTCCATGGCAGACCGTGAACATAGCTAGGCTCAACGAGAAGGGAGGGTAGAACCTTGGGTGGGCGTCTCCTCTGCCGCATCGGAAGTGCAGGCAGTCGGCCTGTCCGTGCAGGCGGGAGCAGCAGGCCAAGGAGGATGGGAACCTTTATGAGAAGCGGCTGGGCAAGGAGGAGGTTGAACCTCACACCTCTGGGCTCTGGCTGCTCGACGGAGAGTTGGGTGGTGGCGACGCAGGCGCCTCAAGCCCAGGCGTCGCGTGAATAGGCGACATCGCGTGGATGAACGACCTCACGAGAAGAAAGAAGAGCCACGCCAAAAGACGACATCGACCCTCGGGTGTCTGCAAATCCAGATCAACAAGGAAGGACAGAGATGTCTTTTCCCCTTTAATCCTAGTTGGCTGCCTAGTTGAGAAAAATCTGGGTAAGTCACTAACGTATCATCTAATGATTGGTCTACACATAATTATTTTGCAAAATTCATAGAAACTAATTGGTAAGTCGGTTCGAGACATATGATACATGAATTTTGCTCAGAAAAATATGAGGAATCCACCAAAAATAATTTTAGAGCCTAATTCTTCTTGCAATTCGAAAATAGTTAAAGTTATCAACTTTAATGCATTAATGATTAAGAAACCCTAAACTATGATGATTAATGCATTGAGAAGAGTTATATGGATGATTAAAGTTGATATTAATCTGTTGATTATAAAAAGACACATTAAGATCTAAAAGAATGAACTTTACACGTAATTGGAATAATTTAGGGTTCCATGTGCATAAATGAACTTTAATGGGCCTTGAAACCCTAATATTAGAAATTATGACTCCTAATGGTTTTAATTATTCAAATTCATGAATAAGCTGAGATATGATGATTCTAAGCTATTTCGAGTATAAAAGTTCCTAAATTGTGGATAAATACCCTTAATATGGATGTTAGGGTTTTCTAATAATTAATGGTGGAATTAATGATAAATAGAGTTCATATGTGAATTAGATCATAATGAACTATGAATTGTTAATATGAAAGGAACCAAAGATGATAATTAGGCCTAATGATCTTGTCATGAATTAAAAGGATAAAAATGGTAGTTTTAATGTAAAACAGGCATAATGGACTTAATTGATGTTTAATTGTTCCTTTAATCTAAAAATAAGTTGTTAAAAGGTAACCTTAATATCTTTTATGAAGAATAGATGAGATAATTAGGGTTTGTGAATAATTGTATAAAATTAGGGTTTAAAATAGTGTAAATGAAGTGAAACCCTAATTGCAATGGAAACCCTAAAAGTGGACTAGAAACCCTAGGAAGAGAGCTAGGTTTATTAGATCTTGATGGTATGATCAATAATAGGAAATTGTATGCATATTTCAGGATCTCTTTGTGTATTTGCTTTCCTATTGGATTTCTTACATTGATTGGATTAATTCTGTCTCAAATCATCCTGACAGGTATGTGGTTGATTATGGTTAATCACATTAGTTTCCTGAAGAGTTTTCTGGATGATTCATCACATTGAATGCAACTTATCAGTTTGGATGTTCATACTTGCAAATTATAAAGTCACTATGATTATCACAATAATAATAGAAGTGTGTATTGTCGCACCTACATTCCACCCTGATGGATGATGCCAAAAGTCAAGACCAATGGGTACCATGAGTGGTGATCCCAAACACCAAACTCGGGAATGCGAAGGTGGTCTTTACAGAATGACTAATGGGCACTATGAGAGGTGACCCCAGACACCAAGCTCGGGATTGAGAAGGTGGCCTTAAGTCATTGGCAAAAGAGAAACCCAAAAGGGGTATGCCAGGGTTAGGGAAAAAGCGGTGGATAATGTCACACTGAAAGTGTAAATTGGCTTGTTAATTAACTTGATTGTGATATTTAGATTGTTAGCCATATTTGCAAAATTTTGGTTGTCCCCACATAACAATATATTTATTTATGCTGACCGACGTTTTGTTTGTCAGTGTTTTAGGTACAAGATTGAAAAGGACAAACAATAAAGTGGCATATGTGGAATTAAATAAGAATTAAAGTACAAAGGAGGATTAGTTAGAATAGACTCCTGGTGTGGATAGAGGTAGATATCACAGTTTTTAAAAAGGTATGCAAAGTTTTATTTTATACCATATTTCAGTTTAGTTTGGTAGAATTTCATAATTATTACTGATTATTTGTCGAACTTTTGATCCTATTAATTGGGATAACGGCTCTGACCTTCGGGTCTCCCTTAATTGGGGGTTACCGGGAGGTGGGGTCGTTACAGAGATCACGTGATTGATAGTCACGAGTATAAGAATCACATGAGGAGATGAGAAGCTAACTAATCATCATCTAATGAGTGGCTTAGGGTAGTCTTTAAAGAAGAGATGAGATGTGTAAGGAGTGGGATACCATAGGGATCCACTCCCTACTAAAAATAAAAAGGCTACATCCCAAACAACACACCAACAAAAACTTTTTCTGGAAAGGGATGAAACCAAATTTATTTAACATGATTGTATCATAACACAAAGTAGTAGCAGAGTAAAAGATGTATCTAACCATTACAAAGCATCTTATCACACTAATCTTTCACCATGTAGGGTGACATAAAGGAAAACCTAACTACATATAGGACTAGCTGAGGATCACCTAACAACTTCAAGCAAAGTCTCCAACAAAGATAGCTACACTTGTTGTGGTCCAGGTCCTCCTTGATTTCCTTCTCCTAGTCCAACACCTAGGGTTGGAAGCATACCCCACAAAAGGAAAAGAAAAGAGGATATAAGCAAAAAGCTAGTATGTGCATGCTAAAAAGAAATTAAGCAATATATATATTAGGAAGAGGTACATCAAGCATAGAAGGATTCCCATAAAAGAGGTAAGAACTACCCAAACAGGCATAAAAGGAAAAAATCACTATCATAGAATAAAGGAATACTTTCCATAAAATTAATAATAAAAGTGGTGCCACAAAAGCACACATAATCTTTTAGGGCACAAAACCCATAACAACCTACATGTAGGTGATATAAACATAGCACTAGAACAATATAAATAACAAATGCGGCTAAGCCTCATAAACTTGAAACCTGATAGAGATTGGCACATGACCAAACTCCCAATATATAAATGTGGGCCAAACCTCATAAATTTGAAACCCGGTATGAGGCACATAACCTCCATCCCATAAATAAATAAGGGTACATAACCCAAAACCAATGTGAATTATATTACTCTAGGGCTACTGAGTCACACAACATGCTTGATAGAGAGGCAAGTAAAAACTATAGTCGGATTTTACAATTTAATCACCACATAAGTATCATCATTATCCTCCTCCTCAAACTGGGCATATAACAAAAAATTGAGTTCCATAATGAACTAAGCATAATAAGTATTACAAGAGAATGTCAGAGAAGATATTATGATCACAAGATCAGTAACAAGTAGGGTACTTCACATGAAGCATGATTTCATAAGAAAAAGACATTGTGTATAGGCTAATGTCCATAGGACCAAGAGAATGAAGAAATATAGGTGAATTGCTCAACATAGAATAATAGGGGATGTAAACATACCTCTCCATAGATTTTAACAATACAAGACCACTCCTAGATCAAAATCTAGGTTTCCAAAGCACCTATTATCATGTATGTGAAATTAGGGTTAGAATTGCATTGATTATGCAAAACCCTAAAAATAGCATTTTTATTATTAATGAATTAGGTTATAAAAACCATGTCTTGTTTATGTTATATTTCTCTGAGTTCAACAAATATTTTATTATACTTTTCTGTCTAATATATATTTAGTTATGAATTTTACAAGTTATTACTTATTTAGATTAATCTATTAAAATCGCATACTTTAAATATTGGGTTCAAGAGACAAAACCAACACCACTAGAAAGCTTAGATTTTTATAAATCCAATGAGTATTTATTTATAATTTTTGGATAACTAGAGCGAAAGATATGAATTTTACAAAATACACCAATATGAAAATGCCACTTAAGCGATTTGCATCGAGAGAGGAAAAGAAAGAGAGGAAGAGTGAGCGTGCGCATTGAGTTAGCCCAATCCCAAGCGGACAACTCAGTTGCCCCCCCCCCCCCAACAGATTGGCAAGCCGCTAAGCGTGAGAAAGAAAATGAGGCCGGATGAAAAGACCAAAACACCCACAATTGAGAACAACAGAGGAAGAGGAAAGGCTGAGGGTATAATTGACATATCACCGAGGGGATCCTTCTCCTATCTCACCTCCTACCATAGCGTGAAGAAGCAAATCTTCTTGCTTGCATCAGTTTGGGTGAAAACCAAGAGAAGTGACTAAATAAGAAACTAAAGAAATAAAAAGTAAGAGGAGGAGAAGAAAGACTCAATGTACCCGTCAATTTGAGCGTGCAGGCCACCGAGGTCGAAGGAGAGATGCCACAAAGTCAGAGCTAAAAACCAATCATTGAGGACCAAGTAAAGAATGTGCAAAGAAATTGAGGGGGGAGGAGAACTCTGTGGAGCGAGACAGAGGTTTAGGCGGAGTATTTATAGATATGTTCGGGCTTAATGCAAAATAGGCAGGTTGCCGAGAAGAACTTGCCCACGATTTGGGCGATTCATTGTTTCAAAAAACCAGGGCCTAAATTATAGCTTATTTGATGTGGAATCCTTTCACGAACATACCAGAAGAAAAATTGAGAAAAATGATTAATTGTGGCTTGAGAAATCAACAAAGAAGTGAGGGCGATTTGTGGAGGTACTGTTCACGGGTGGGCTCTCCCCTACTCGGGGTATGAGATGAGGTCTGCACTGTTGGATGGAGATCTCACGGTCCACACTGCATGCAAAAGAGATGAATCACATGACAGAGAGACAAAAAAAAGGAAAATTAAACCGCTCCGCAAATAAATCGGAAATAAACCGCGTGACAAAGTGATTTTTCTATTCCCAATCAATTTCAAATTAAGTGTAAATGTTATTATTTCTCTTTGTCTCCTCTTTTGAGGGGACAAACGAATCCCAAATTAAATGAAATTTGCACCTAGCCTAATTTTTATATGAGGAATTTGAATACATAATTAGATTTGCCTTTTGAGAACTTTTAATCTGAAAAATAAATCAATTACTATTTTCTCTTTCCTCCATCATTAATGGTATAAGATTATCTAAATTTGATGATACTTCACCCACAAGTCATATTTAATGTGTTGGATACGAATTTGTCATCAATTTTACATGTTGGAGTTGTTTATACATTTATTTAATATTTTGAAGGTTCTACACACTTTCTCTCTCCTAATTTCACCTTTTAATCAAACTTTCTCCAAATTGAGTGAAAATTCACCCAAGGGCATATTTTAATATGTAGATTATGAATCGAAGATTATTTTCCTCTTTTAGAGTCATTAAATATTTTATTTAACATTTTTAAGGAAAAACACCCTTTTCTTTTCTCAATAAAACAGATATGTTTATTATTATCCTATATTGGTGAAACTTGGCCTCCAAGCCAAAGAATATCCAAAGAAAATGAATATGAGGTTATTATTATCCAATAAGTTTTCCTTTTAACCTATTATCCATTATTTCTATTATTTTTCTCATTAATAATTCCATATCACATTAACATGTTTCAAGTATTATTATTGATTCCTTTTTCTCTTCCTTGCACCATAAGGCAAAGGAATGATCTAGAACGAATCTACTCTATCATTATCTCACATAAGTTTATTCATTTCATATTTTGTGGAATTATAATTCATTATTGTCAAGTATAGACACCTTGTATTTTTATGCACATTATTACCTCATGTGACATACTGTGTATACCCTTGCTCGATCTTATGATTAATTTGAAGGTATTGGGAAATATTTATTTATATTCTACATGTTAGGGTGATTTATTCACGCATTAACATATTTAAGGTTACAAAGAGATAACCTTATCCTTGTTTGGATAAACCTCAAAGACTAAGGTTTCTAACCTCTTAACCCTGGATTATGCTTAAGTTCTAGGTTTCAGTATGTTACAAGATGCTAGAAGACTCTCTAAGGCAAGTGTAATTGGGTTATGAAACATGCATAGAATATATGTGGTTGCTCTGATACCATTTGTCACGGAACTATTTATTACCCTAAGCCCACACTCCTAATGGCTACACAAGAAAAGGAAAGTGGACCTAGGCACTCGTCCCTAGAATGGATCACATAACATATGCATGAATAAAATAAGAAATAAGAACAAGGTAAGAGACAATGTGGCACAAAAGAAAAACTAAACTAGTACCTAAAATAAGATATTAAACACACATGTCAACTCATGTGAATATCATTTGTATGACATTAGAGATCACTAGGGTAAGAACATCATATTATCATAATAGAGCAAATGATGCGATGATTTTGAGTCGCATTTATAGACTTGTTTTACTTGTGTTTTATGCATTTATTGGTCATTTTGGTGGTTAATATTGCATAATTCATCTACTTTGGTCTATGATCCTTCTCTATGTCAAATCTCCCTTATTTTAGTATTTTGAGCATAAATGATTACAATAATATGTTTTATTTCGGCTTATGTGGTTTTGTGTTGCAATTTCAGGAAAAACGAATATCTGCTACTGTCGATACCATCGATAGTTGTCGATACCATCGACACGACCACAGGTTGCCAGCCGCAAAGAGCAGCACAAAGTCGATACTAGCGACAGGAAAGTCGATGGTATCGATATACCATCAGGTTGCTAGCGAGAAGATAGTCGATACTATCGACAAGTGGAGCTACAACGACACAAAAGGATAAAACCGACACCTTAGGATGTCGATACCATCGACCCTCATCGATGGTATCGAGTTAGCATCGGGCGCAACAACGAAGAAAAGAAGATTGGCCGATATCGCGCAAGGTCGATACCATCGACCCGCGTCGATGGTATCGACACCGTCAGATACAAGTTTGCTTCAGATCGATCTAAATCTGACGGCTGTGATAATTTGGCGACCTAACTCGGTGATTATACCCAATGACGGTGGCCAAGAGCAATCTATCACGTCATTAGCCTCTGCACACGTCCCGAGAAGGTGTGGAGAGAAGAACGGAGCCCAGAAGCACGCCCCGGCCGTTCCAGACACCAAAGAAGACGTTTTCCACCGCCGAAAGGCTGGAGATCACGCATTCTACGCCAAGGAATGCTTGGATCTTCTCCGTTTAAGGGTTTCACTACTTAATCACGTTTTTCTCCATGTTTCCCCTTTTCTCTACTATGTTTTGCTCTGAGATGAACATGCGGGGCTAATCCCCTTTATCTTTAGGACCGGGAGTAGCCAGGGAAAGCATTGTATGAAATTTTTATCATAGTAGTTCATCATTAATCTCTTAAATCCGTGGTATGAATTCGTTTTCTCAACTATATTGTTATGCTTGATCACCATAATAATAATCTAATGTCCTTAATTACTTTGAAAGAAGAATTAACGGTTGAAAAGAGACGAATATCACATTAATTAACAAATCCCTTGAACAAGGTGATGTAAGATTAATGGTGGAAACCCAGAGGACGATTCTAATGCACCCAGTTTAGGGTATAGGTTACTACGACGGTGGAACCGACCTAGACATAGGTAGTGAATTGTACCACGACAGTGGGCAATTCTGACTATAGGCCTCTACTCGGAGTTGAGAGATGAACCTAAATTATTATGTAAAAATTCATACAATGAAAACCCGTGGTGAAACCGCAATCCTAAAGATCTTCACCTGAATTGATTAAATTAAACCTTTAATCGATTGTTTTATTTTGTTTTGTTTTCTTTTAATTTTAAAACAACTCTCAACCCTTTTTAACCGGCTTAGCTGATCATGAACAGTTAGTAGTAGTCTACTGATAGTTCAGTGTCCCTGAGTTTGACTCGGGCCTCACAAAGGCCTTTACTACATTGACGCGTTCACTTGCGTTTCTACGCACGTAAGAAGCGTGTCAAGTTTTTGGCGCCGTTGTCGGGGACACGACAATTGTCGGTACTACGAGTGCTGCAAGCGGCCACTCTATGCCACTTTTTATTTTTTTTGAAATCATTTCTAAAATTCATAGTCTATCTTTCCAATTTTTGTAATTGTCTAGCACGGTACTGAACTGGAATTTTCATTTTGCAGGTACTGTGCATGGTGAGGACGTGTAGCATTGACTACACACAACAACCACCAGAGGTTCCACTGCTGGAACCGGACGACGAGGAAGACTATGATCACCAACAAGAAGAAATTAAATTCGAATCCGAAAAAGAAGAAATGGCAGAGGAACAGACGATATGGGAGAAGATCAAGGCTTCTTCCTCATCTGCTTCAAAGGGGCCAATCTAGAAGCAGGCGATCAATATTCCAACTTACAAGATTGATCCTGCATTAATTAACTTGGTCAAGTCAAATGCGTTCCATGGGCTAAAGAAGGAAGACCCGGTGACGCATATAAGCCAATTTGTGGAGAATTGTGACATGATAAAAATTGACAGGTTCCCGCAGGATGCACTATACCTGAAGCTGTTTCCGAGTTCTCTGGCAGGAAATGCACGAGAATGGTTGCAAAATCTTGACGACGAATATGTGGAATCGTAGAACAACATGGTCGAAGTGTTCTTTGAAAGATTCTTCCCGCCTGAGAAGACAAATGATCTGATTAGAAAAATTCACAATTTCACCCAGAAGGCAGGAGAGACCTACTCGGAGACGTAGGAACATTTTTAGATTATGCTAAGAAAGTTCCCACACCATGGTTTGGATAAGGAAAAATAGGTTAAAATCTTTTATTTTGGTCTTTCCGAGCATGATAGAAGTAACCTAGATTCAGCAGGTTTAGGGTTTTTCTTAAACAACACAGACACAAGGTGTTGGGAGATTCTAAAAAACATGGCAAAGAAACAGTCCTGGGGCAATAGGGATGCACCAGAACAAGTCAAAGTCGCAGGTGAGTCCAGGGCTATCAAGGAGATGAATGACAAACTAGATCTTCTAGCCAAGAAATTTCTTGCCAAGGAAGATGTAGCATCTGATGAGGAACCCCATGTCAAATTTACACAACAACAGGGCTATAGAAATAATGATTATGCTTGGAGGAAGGACAGGAAGTTCTCATGGAAGGATCCAAATAACTTCCTACAAGATCCAGATGCAAAGCCACAACCAAGAGCCGAAGATAAAAACACTGAGTTGCTTAGTCAAATGGTGCAGCAAAATTAGGAGATGATGAGCATGTTTAGTAAGCAGCTGTAGTCCCAGGGTGACATTTTGACCAAGTTTGGGCAAACACTGCAACGTCATGGAGCACAAATGAGGGCTCTAGAGACGACCATGACCCAAATTTCCAATGAAGTGGCGGCCATAAAGCATGCCAATCAACAGAGACAGGCTGGGAATGCAGATGTTGTTCAAGCACATCATCAAGTAAAGTATATATCTGTGATTAATGAGGCAGAACCCCTGGAGCTAGAGGTCCAGGACAAAGGTAAAATGATTTTTGATACAGAGGCTACACCGAAAATACCGTATCCTCGTAGTCATTATGGACTACCAGGCAGATATTGTCTATACAGAAAAGCCTACCAAGAGGCCATCATGGTCGCGCCCACACCTAGGCAAGAAGAGCAGGTGAAGGCCATGTGTCAAGGTGAAGCTACATCCACTGCGAGAGAGGTGACACTACAAGTTACACCTGTTGAAGATGTTCTACCAACGTCTACGCCAGAGGGAGTCATTGAACCCATATGTGCCACCTCATAAGCGTCCAAATGAAACAGTTGTGTCTTGTCTGGACAGCCCGAGGCCGAAGAAAGAGCATCGACACTACATGAAGTTCTTGGAGATGTTTAGAAAACTTCATATCAATATTCCGTTAGTGGAAAAGATCGAGCAGATTCCCGCATATGGGAGGTTTATCAAAGAAATCATCACCAAGAAAAGGCGGATCAAAGACACAGACATTTACCGGACGAATGAGATGGTACGCTCAATTATTCATGGGAGTTTATCACAGAAGAGGAAAGACCCAGGAAGCTTCTATATTCCATGTTCTATAGGTGATCAACATTTTCCACAAGCACAGTGTGATTCGGGCGATAGCATTAATCTTATGCCACTGTCCACATTTCAAAAGCTTGGGTTGAAGGAAATAAAGAAATTGGCGGCAACGATTGAGTTGACGGATGGGTCCATTGTAAATCCATACGAAGTGTGCGAGGATGTACTCGTCAAGGTAGACAGGTTCATCTTTCTGGTGGATTTCATCGTCATGGACATGCCACAGCTTCAAGGTTGCGAGATGTTATTGGGTAGGCCGTTTCAAGCAACGGCCGATGTTGTTACTGCCATTGGGAGAGATACTTTGACGTTGGGGATTGGCCCGGATCGAGTTGAGTTCAAACTACCGCATGATCCCCTGGGCACACTCTCTAAAGTGCCAAGTTGATGAGGAGCTTAATGTTGTCTAGCCTAAGACGTTAAATAAGGGCACTTGTTGGGAGGCAACCCAGCCATCGGTAGTGTAGTTAGTTTCTTTCACATTTTGTACTTTGGTTTGATTTGACTTTGTTTTTAGTGTAAAAAAAGGTACCGTGATCATTTGCTCAATGTGCAGGACTGAGGCAGAGTTGATACCATCGACCCTTGCGTCGATGGTATCGAGTTGGGTATAGGTTGGCGGCTACAGAAATTGCTCTGCATCAATACTATCGACGGCCTCGTCGATGGTATCAACAGACCAATAGGTTGATCGCAAAGTGGTGGTCGATAGTATCGACATGGGTGTCGATACTCGCGATATCTCTGGAGATTTTCAGACAAAATTGTCTCAGTAAATTCGATACCATCGACGGGTCTGTCGATGGTATCGACCCAGTTACATGCAAGGCGGCGGCCGGGCCTCACGAGGGTGTTACCCAAACTAGAAGTCAATACTATTGACTTGCGTTGATAGTATCGACGCGACACGTCACCGATCCGTAAGAGGGAATCAACGGCAATCGCTACATCGAGAGAGTCGATCCATGGGACGGGTCGATACCATCGACACCTATCGATAGTATCGACACGTCATCGATCTGGGCCCCCACATCAAGCCATCGACGACTGTCAATACCAACGGTGGACAAATTGTGCTAAAGGAGTGGATACCATCGACTCGCGTCGATGGTATCGACGGGCATACAGCAACACCGACCACGATTATATAAGGGGTGGATTGTCATCATATGACGTCACAACTTCAGAGCAATCCTTCTCCACTTATACCGAGCATATTTGTGAGCAACCGGAGCTCGGCTACGAGCATCCACATAGTGTGTTCTTCACCGAGCCTTCATCGAGCGGAGATAATCTTCTCCGACCTTCTCTGAGCTCCATCTTCTAATCCTTCTTCTTGCTCGACAATGGTGCATGTTGCCAGCACGTCCTCTTCACGTGCGAATCCAATGGAGATTCCTGACTTCGTTCCTCCCCCAACTGCTTCTATTCCGCGTCCGCGGATCATTCATCCTTCCGCGGAGGTTCGGAAGATCTACGAGGAAATCATGAAAAGAAAGATTGAGCCGACCCGTTACGTCGACCGCGACATGATCCGTAATCTTGGGTTTGAGGCTAATCTGGTCTACGTGCTCAAGGGGCAGACGAGACACACGGGCAGGACGCCCGACAAGATGGAATGCCACGCCGACGGCCAACCTTTCTTCGGCGACTAGCCGACATACAAGGAGATGGTGGCGGAATTCATGGCGTCGCTGGACATATGTGTCGTGCCAAATGACATCATCGCCATAGATCGTGAATGGATCAAGGGCCGTGTTTCTTTCCGGCTGTACAATAATGACTACACTCTCACCCTTAGGCAGTTCAATGAAATATACAACTGGAACCATGGGCAAGATCAGTACCGGAGGCTAGACAACCAGACTGATTATGATGCTATCTTTGTCGAGCTAGTGGCTGTGCCGCCGGGCAAATCTGTGAGTTACCACAATGTGACGGTAGCGGATTTCGAGCATCCATTCGTGCGGATTCTTCATCGCATGCTTTGCTCCACCCTATTTGCTAGGGGTGATCCGTCTCTTAGCAAGTTCCAGGAGACAGACCTATTTTTCCTACACAAGTTACTGAAGCGGGAAGAGTGTAACTGTAACATCCCTGACCTGGGTTATGAGTTAACCCTAGATGTTTTGCCTAAATATGTAATTAAATCCTTGTGATTAACTTTGGGCATGTAATTAAGTTTCTCAGAAACATATATTTCAGTTTTTGCTCCTTTTTATATAAAGTTGTAGCATTGTTTTGTAATACAGGGACCTATGTGCAAATTACCCAGTTAGAAGGGTTAACTTGCAATTTCACGTGTTGAGATGTTCCTATGATGTTGAGACATCATGAGAATGATGATGGTAAGGTTTGAGGGATTTCCCAAGCTTGGGCACCAAGGTGCAGCTGTGGAAGCAATCCCGGTGCCTGAAAACCCTAAATTGGAGAAAAGTGCAATTTACCCAATTTGAGGGGTGCAACTTGTAAAATACATCATCTAAAATATCTTTTAAGACTCTTGTCATCATTTAGAGAAGAAATGATGAAAGGTCACTTCAATTGAATAATCATATAATGAAAAACACCTTTGTGATTGAATAATCAAGGTGTATGTACAATAGCCTTTTATGTGTATGCTTAACTAAAAGGTTGATCTTATTTGCCCTCATTTCTTGACCTTAGAAGAAGGTTTGTCCTTAGAATTAATATGAAGGGATGATCATAGAAGGATGGAGGGACTTAGTTGAAAATATGGAGAACTTATGAGCTTATGTTGAAAATCTCACCCCAAGTATATATACTCTCCACTTCACTTAGCAAGGAAACCCTCCCTTCATTCCTTTCACTATTCTATTCACCCAAACTGACTAAAGAGAAGCTGTGGAGCTCAGAAGGACGACCAAGGAGGGCAAGGTAGGTTTGAATCCTCCCTTTTGCTTAAGTTCATGGCTAGAACTCGGATTCAAGGACAAATTGATGGCTAGCTCACATAGCTCTACCTTTCTAGCCATCTCTTCTCGACTTTCCCTGGAGGTTTCACCTTGGCCGACCTGTGGAAGCTCAAGGACGCCATTAAAAGCTTGGAGCTCAAGGAGCAAGCTTTAGGCGGGTTTTATAACTCTAAACCTATGCTTTGTTATATACATCTCGTTTATGCTTTTAGATGATAGTTCTTCTTCTTCTCTACCTTCCTTTGCTACCTTGCAAGCAAATCCGTGAGAAATCCTTGCTGTTCCTGAGCTAGGAGATGAAGACGTTATTTCCAAAGTTAATCCACTACTTTTCACTTTACCAAACGGTCTCCTCCTAGTGCTCACACGGTTTGCAAAACCGTTTGGTGAGCAAATGGTCTCAAGACCGTGTTAGGGAAAACGGTCTTCAAGACCATTTAAACGCATTGACCGAGCATGGACCGTGTAAGATTTCTGTTCAAAATTATGTAGGTTAATCACCCAAAAAATTTGAGATGATAACTCCAAAGGAATCGTGAGATATGACCTTTTTAATCAATAACTTTAATTGAATTTACTCCTGATTTCCAATCTGTTGAAATCGCCCTTTTTGGGCAAACGGTCTCAAGACCATGTAAGAACGTTGACCAAATGTTGACCGTATGAGATTACTGTTAAAAATAATGTTGATTAACAACTCACAAAATTTGATGGACTAATTCCCAACGAGCTAAGAGTTGAAAGATGATTACTAGGGTAAACCCTAATTGAAATCAGTACTGAAATCTCAATGAATAACTTAGTGTTTTTGGGTTGCTTGACCCAAACGGTCTCAAGACTGTTTGAGGATCAACCAAACGGTCTCAAGACCGTGTGGGGAATTAACCAAGACCGTGTGGAGGTCTGGGGTCAAGTATAGTTGACCAATTGAAAGTACAAAGATACCAAATTACATTGCATTTAAGTATTGATATGATAATCAACTCAATAGATCCAACCTTGAAGAATTTACACTAGAATACAAAAGTTGGATGGGCAAACAGTCTCAAGACCGTTTGGAACTCATACAAACGGTCTCAAGACCGTGTGGTGACAACCCAAGACCGTTTGGAGGTCTAGGGTTAAGGTAATTTGATCAATTGAGGGTCCAATTGCAATGGGTTATTGAATTAATCAAAATTCTGATTGGAGGCTCAATCAAGGTTCAACTCCTATCAAATCACATTAGATTTTGATGAAATCTTGGGCAAACGGTCTCAAGACCGTGTGGAGTTCATACACATGATCTCAAGACCGTTTGGGCCAAGTTTGGGCCCAATTGGAGCTCAACTGAAGGGTTCAACCTTGTGTTGATTCACATTGATGAGTGTTGATGGTTGAACGTTGATGGACCTCAATTGGACCAACTTCAACCCTAATTGGATAGCAATTGAGGGTCAATTGAGTGACCAATTGGTTAAGCATAACCCTAATTAACTCAATATATAAGTGGTTACCATGTATTTGACCATTTGGATGCTTCAACATTGATAATCATAAACGATTGAAATCATTGAACCATGTTGGAGGTCCAAACGTTTTGAGACCAAGTGGACCAAACGGTCTCAAGACCGTTTGAGGTCACACGGTCTCAAGACCGTTTGAGACCTCACGGTCTCAAGACCGTTTGAGGTCACACGGTCTCAAGACCGTGTGAGGCCTCACGGTCTCAAGACCGTTTGGGGCCAAATGGTCTCAAGACCGTTTGGACTCAAACGATCTCAAGATCGAGAGACATCAAACGGTCTCAAACCGTGTAAGCCCTCTCGGTCTTGAAGTCAAACTTGTTAAACGGTATACACCCTCATGCGGTTTGGGAAAACGACCTTGAAGGTCACACGGTCTTGGAGTCAACCCTAGCAAACGGTCAACTCATCCAAACGGTCTCAAACCGTTTGGAGGTTGAAGGTTGAAACCGTTTGAGGTTTTCAAAGGGTGATTTCACTTAATCAATTGAAGGTGTAAATGGTTCAATGATGCTCTAATCTAAACCCTAATGATAACCTAGGATATTAAGGGACTAAGTGACTAATGAATTAACCCATGATGGTGATCAATGGGGTGAATTACCAAAATACCCTTGAGGGGTTCAATTGAGTAAAACCTTGTTCATATCAAACCCTAATCACATGATAGTGATGTTTTGGCTTATGTTAGCCATGAGGACTTAACCCAACCTGATCTAGAGTGGTGTTATAACCATCTACTAGTATGAGGAGAGAGAAAGTATCTTAAGAGAGAGAAAGTACCCTTTTAGGGTGGAAACTCAAGTAAAGAACCTTCAATACACATGAATGTGCATGATTAGGGTATGATCCACCTATGTGAGATCATGGAAACCCTAATTATGATATATGATGAATCTTAAGCTAATCTGAGAGTATCAATGATGATGTTCCTCATACATAATGATGTTATGAGTTCAATTCACCATGTATTGTGAATAGTAAACCCTAATTCAAGGGTAATGACATGTAATGTGAATAAGTAAACCCTAATTCAAGGGTAATGACATGTAATGTGAATAAGTAAACCCTAATTCAAGGGTAATGACATGTAATGTGAATAGTAAACCCTAATTCAAGGGTAATGACATGTAATGTGAATAGTAAACCCTAATTCAAAGGTGATGACATGTTATATGAGTATTAAACTCTATTTGATAAGAATCAAAGAACTTAGCTCTTATGACAAGAGTGGAAAGTATAATCATTGTTTTGATTTACCTTTATTAGTTGAATTAACCATGCAGGTTCTGATATGAAGGTGATCATATCCAGGTATGGATGATGATACTATATTCATTGATAGCATGTTGTTAGCTTTATGAATAGTAAAATATCTTGATGCCTTGTCAGTGGCATCCTATGATTTAATGGGCTGTGAGAGCCATGAATACCATCAAGGTCATGCTTTAGAGATGACTTGTGATGAGTATACTGAGAAATGATGATTGATGTGAGTTAGGTTTATTGCATTTAGTATTCTACTTTTATAGCTGTTATGCTACTGTTATTGTTTGAAGAACAATGTATGATGTAAAAGAATACTGAATGTACCTAACTAATCAAGTGAAATGTAGAGCCCTAATCATAGATCCATCATTGTCAGAGATCAAATGATGGTGAAACAGGTCTTCCTACGGGAACTCCTGGATCACATACTGTTGAGTATGTGGGGTATATGGATGTGTAGAACCTTACATCCTAGTGTAGGGATCTGATGTAGATATGTAATCCATCAATCCTTCACTACTTTTCCCATACCGTATCAGTGGATGGTAAACATGAAACCTCCTGATGATGAAGAAAGCACAGATATCCGTATCAGTGGAAGATAAACATGAAATCTCCGGATGACGAAGAGAGTACAGAACGCCACTGTAACTCTAAAATAGCGAAGGACCAGATTACCATGGTGAGCTATTATTGTAGAGATACAAGATGTCCTACGAGTGATCCTCTTACTGACTGAGGAAGGTGAAGGTCATGAGAATCCGGCTCTTTCGATGACCTAGTATGATACCGAGGCACTTAGCAGTGATTGGTTGGGGTATGAGTGGTAAACCTCATCTCCACAGGGCATAAAAGTAATGTTTGAAAAATATACTCTACAGCGTAGTATACCTGTTAGAGATAACTACGAGTTAGTTGATTGATGTTACACTGTATAGTGCATATGTTCTTCATGCTTGATAAATGTTGAACTCTTGTTTATAGCTGCAACTGCTATCGAATACTTTGAAAGCTCTTACTGTTTAAGTTATTCTTTGATATTATAATAAAGCTTCTGGCAGAGAATTATAACTCTCGCTGGGACAATTATGTATAATTGTCTCACCCTGTAGACTTCAACTTTTTAGGTGGACGTCGAGGACGGAGGAACAGGTCTACAGGTGACCAGTCCCAGCAGCAGCAGTACCAGGAGCAGCAGTAAATCTCAGGTGGAGATTTAGCCTGCCATGTGGTGTGATTAGAGTCAGTCCTATGTGTCCTCTGTACTCTTAGGTCTTGGAGTCTTTTGTTACGAGTTCTTGAGATTTTGTATCTTGATGTATATAATTACTCAAGAAGTAATTATCATGAGATGTAAACAATTTATCTCTTGTTATGAAAGAGAAGCTTTTAAGGATTCAAGCTCTTGTCTCGAAAATTTTTAATTTCCCGTGATTTTGTCTTCCGCTGTTTATCGAATCACTTCCGCTAAGTTTAAATCGTGATTATATCGTGGTTTGGAGATCAGAGCTCACAATTAGTGGTATCAGAGCTCTAGGTCAGTTGAGTCTACAGAGACATAGGACTTAGGATGTCGAGTCTATCTTTAGTACTCTTTCCCTATCTAATAGAATCTTCTACTCCTCAGGAGAAGAAGATACATAAGGATGGCTGAGCCTCATGATGAGTACGTGGCAGAGAGTAGTGCTAGTGCACCTCAAGGCGGTGCAAGGGTTCCAAGAATAGAACAACCTGCACCAGAGTCACCAAGAGAGCCACCCCAGTTTGACCCAGCCGACATGGGTAACCCAGCTGTACAGACAATGTTCGGGCAGTTCATGACTGCCATGACACACATAACCGACAGGATGCCCATGCCTGCACCGAGGGCACCTGTCCAGCCTGAAGCACAAGGTATCGGTAAGACGTTCGAACGACTTCGTCGTGTCGGAGCTACCGAGTACTTTGGGACTGCCGACCCCGCAGATGCTGACCTATGGTTGACAGAGTTGGAGAAGGCTTTCAGGATTCTTATCATCCCGGAAGCTGAGAAGGTTAGATATGCTGTCTATCTTCTCAAAGGAAGTGCTGGTCACTGGTGGAACATGGAAGAGCAGAAGAGACCTGGAATAGAGTTCTCATGGGAAGAGTTTTGTCGGGAATTTATCAATAGATATTTTCCAAAGACCTTCCTAGATGAGAAGATCTCTCAGTTTGAGAGATTGAGGCAGGGCATGATGAACATTAGCGAGTATGAAGCTAAGTTCATGGAATTGATACAGTTCTGTCCGCACATGGCTGCCACAGATGAGGAAAGAATCAGGAGATTCGAGAAGGGTTTGAATGCTGATATGTCAACCCCTGTGTCTGCCTTAGAAAACCGAGAGAGATTCTCTACCTTCTTTGAGTCAGTCCGAAGGATAGAGAGATCTGTGGTTGAGAAGAGGCAAACCCAGAAAAGATATCCACAGTTCCAGGGTTCTTCATCTAGGGATTTTAAGAAACCTAGATTCTCTGCACCTAACCCTCCACCACCCAGATTGAGTTCTCAAACTCAATGGTCACCAAGCAGGGGTAGAGGACGGATTCAACCGCTTCAAGGGACTCACAGTTCTGCATCAATGTCAGTTACTGGACCACCCCGACCACAACAACAGGAGAGGAGATGCTACAACTGTGGTAAGGTGGGACACTTGATGAAGGATTGCCGTTCTAGGCCTGTCAGTGTGACACAGCCTCCGAGACAGAATCAACAAGGATCTCAGAGAATGCAATCTCAAGGAGCAGCTCGAGGACGTGGACAAGCGTCTCAAGCTGGATCATCAGCACCACCTCTACACCAGGCGACATCGAGGTTCTATTCTATGAACCCACCAGATGCAGTGGTCAATCCACGGGTAGTGGCAGGTCAGATGAAACTTTTATATCCTGATATGTCTACATCCTGTGTTGTATCTGTTCTGATTGACCCGGGTGCTACACACTCTTTCATCACTCATAGAGTGATTCGTAACTGCAATGTGATTGTTAGTCATAGGGCAGATAGTTTGTTGTTGGAGACTCCATTGAGTGGGTCTGCCGTTTTGCAAGAGGTATGCTCTCCTTGCATCCTCTTCTTTTCTGACCATCGCATTCAAGTGGATCTTATACCGCTTGATATGCAAGGATTTGATATAATCCTCGAGATGGATACCTTAGAGAGGTATAGAGTTGTCTTGGATTGTGAGTCCAAGTTGGCTGTGTTTGCTGATGAAAGCAACACATGGATCTTTCAAGGTGAAAGAAAGATTCTGCCCACCTGTCTTGTGTCAGCTATGGTTGCTGATAAGCTGTTGAGGCAAGGATGTTATGCATTCTTAGCCCATGTGGTAGATGTTACCAAGGAAAGTTCCAATCCTGCTGAAGTTCCCATAGTCAGGGAATTCGAGGATGTGTTTCCTGAAGAACTTCCTGGTATACCACCACCTCGGGAGATTGATTTTGAAATCAATCTGACTCCAGATACGAAACCCATAGCCCAGACTCCGTATAGAATGGCGCCTGCCGAGATGGCAGAACTCAAGAAACAGCTTCAAGAGTTACTTGAGAAGGGTTTTATCCGACCGAGCACTTCACCTTGGGGTGCTCCGGTCTTGTTTGTTAAAAAGAAAGATGGGTCAATGCGGTTGTGCATCGACTACAGACAACTCAATAAAGTAATAATAAAGAATAAGTACCCTCTACCGAGGATTGATGATCTCTTTGACCAGTTGCGTGGTGCAACCGTCTTTTCAAAGATAAACTTGAGATCTGGATATCATCAACTCCGTATTAAGGATAGTGACATATCCAAGTCTGCCTTTAGGACAAGGTATGGTCATTATGAGTTCACAGTTATGTCATTTGGACTAACCAATGCACCAGCTGCATTTATGGAACTCATGAATAGAGTTTTTCGACCTTTCCTTGATCAATGTGTTGTCGTCTTTATAGATGACATTCTGATCTATAGTAAGGATGCTCAGCAGCATGAGCAGCATCTTCGCCAAGCTTTGACCTTGCTAAGAGAACACAAGCTGTATGCTAAGTTTAGCAAGTGTGAGTTCTGGCTGCCGGAGGTATTTTTTCTTGGACATGTGATATCTGCCTCGGGAATTTTTGTTGACCCTACAAAGGTAGAATCTGTTCTACAGTGGGAGCAACCGAAGACACCGATGGATATTCGAAGTTTCTTGGGGTTAGCTGGCTATTATCGAAGGTTCATTAAGAACTTTAGTTCTATAGCCTTACCTTTGACCAAGTTGACCCAGAAAGATGTTCCTTTTTCTTGGAGTGATAAGTGTCAACAGTCTTTCCAGTTGTTGAAGGAGAGGTTGACAAGTGCACCTGTTCTTGTACTACCTGAACAAGGAAAAGGATATGTAGTTTTCTGTGATGCTTCCAAGAATGGACTAGGATGTGTGTTGATGCAGGATAAACAAGTAATTTCTTTTGCTTCCCGACAACTTAAGAAACACGAGGAGAATTATCCAACACACGATCTGGAGTTAGCTACTGTGGTTCATGCCTTGAAGATCTGGAGACACTATCTCTATGGAGAAACATTCTAGATTTTCACATACCACAAGAACCTTAAGTATATCTTCTCTCAACACGAGCTTAACATGAGGCAACGTCGTTGGATGGAGTTAATCAAGGACTACGATTGTACAATTGATTACCATCCGGGCAAGGCCAATGTTGTTGCAGATGCCTTGAGTAGGAAATCAGCAACATCAACCATGAATAGAGCACAAATAAACTCTTTAGTATGCTCTAGGAGGGATATGCTTATCTCTTTAAGGCAAAACAATGTACAGTTGAAGGTGTCATTGTTAGCCGGGTTGTTAGCTGAGATGCATATTAAACCTACCCTAAGAGAGAAGATTAAGGAAGCACAGCTAGGTGATGCTGCAGTTCAGCAGATTAAATCTGAGTATGGAAATGAGAAGCGAGATGGTTTCCATGACTCAGATGACCTAGTAGCCTGTTATAATGGAAGGATGATAGTGTCGGATGTGGATAACTTGAGGAAGTTAGTCCTGGAAGAAGCTCATTCTTCCATGTATGCTATGCATCCAGGGAGCATCAAGATGTATCGGAATTTGAAAGATCTGTATTGGTGGCCTGGAATGAAGAAGGATGTTGCATAATTTGTTCTAAGGTGTCCTGTGTGTCAACAAGTTAAAGCTGAACACCAGAAGCCTACAGGAACAATGCAACCTTTACCCATACCACAGTGGAAGTGGGACCATGTGACCATGGACTTTGTTGTTGGCCTACCCAAGACAAGCAAAGGACATGATTCCATTTGGGTAGTTGTTGATAGATTGACAAAGACAGCACACTTCTTACCTGTCAAAACAACCTTTTCTGCTGAAAGGTTATCACAGTTGTATGTACAAGAGATAGTGCATTTGCACGGAGTTCCTGTTACAAGTCGTTTTTGGGAACAGTTACACAGAGCCTTAGGCACCAAGCTAAGGTTTAGTACGGCCTTTCATCCACAGACTGATGGACAATCATAAAGGACCATACAGACCTTAGAAGACCTGTTGAGAGCATGTGTTTTCCAGTTCACCGGGAGTTGGGATCTACACCTAAGCTTGATAGAGTTTGCCTATAACAATAGCTATCAACATAGTATTGATATGGTACCTTATGAAGCCTTGTATGGTAGACGATGTAGATCGCCTATGTGCTGGTATGAGACTGGTGAGCATCAGTTGTTAGATCCTGATCTTGTGCAGCAGACCACAGAGAAGATTAAGGTAATACAACAACAGATTAAGACTGCACAGGATAGGCAGAAATCTTATGCTGACAAACGTCGTAGACCCTTAGAATTCCAGGTTGGAGACAGAGTGTATCTCAAAGTCTCGCCTTGGAAAGGGGTCCTTCGTTTTGGAAGGAAAGGGAAGTTAGCTCCTAGATTTATGGGGCCTTATCCAATCATTGAACGGATTGGAAAGGTAGCATATAGACTAGAGCTGCCACCAGAGTTACAGAGGCTACATCCTGTGTTTCACATTTCTATGCTGAAGAAATGTCACCCAGACACCGAGTCAGTTCTACAACCTATGGAGGTAGAATTGAATGATGATATATCCTATGAGGAGGGACCAATGTCAATCCTTGATAATAGAATTAAAAGGTTAAATAAGAAAGATATAAGTCTTGTGAAAGTCCTCTGGAATCACCGTGGTGTTGAAGAAGCCACTTGGGAACTAGAGGATGAGATGAGAAGGAAGTATCCTGCCCTTTTCTCTTAATATGTCTTATCGATTTCGAGGACGAAATCCTTGTAAGGGGTGGATAATTTGTAACATCCCTGACCTGGGTTATGAGTTAACCCTAGATGTTTTGCCTAAATATGTAATTAAATCCTTGTGATTAACTTTGGGCATGTAATTAAGTTTCTCAGAAACATATATTTCAGTTTTTGCTCCTTTTTATATAAAGTTGTAGCATTGTTTTGTAATACAGGGACCTATGTGCAAATTACCCAGTTAGAAGGGTTAACTTGCAGTTGCACGTGTTGAGATGTTCCTATGATGTTGAGACATCATGAGAATGATGATGGTAAGGTTTGAGGGATTTCCCAAGCTTGGGCACCAAGGTGCATCTGTGGAAGCAATCCCGGTGCTTGAAAACCCTAAATTGGAGAAAAGTGCAATTTACCCAATTTGAGGGGTGCAACTTGTAAAATACATCATCTAAAATATCTTTCAAGACTCTTGTAAACATTTAGAGAAGAAATGATGAAAGGTCACTTCAATTGAATAATCATATAATGAAAAACACCTTTGTGATTGAATAATCAAGGTGTATGTACAATAGCCTTTTATGTGTATGCTTAACTAAAAGGTTGATCTTCTTTGCCCTCATTTCTTGACCTTAGAAGAAGGTTTGTCCTTAGAATTAATATGAAGGGATGAGCATAGAAGGATGGAGGGACTTAGTTGAAAATATGGAGAACTTATGAGCTTATGTTGAAAATCTCACCCCAAGTATATATACTCTCCACTTCACTTAGCAAGGAAACCCTCCCTTCATTCCTTTCACTATTCCATTCACCCAAACCGACTAAAGAGAAGTTGTGGAGCTCAGGAGGACGACCAAGGAGGACAAGGTAGGTTTGAATCCTCCCTTTTGCTTAAGTTCATGGCTAGAACTCAGATTCAAGGACAAATTGATGGCTAGCTCACATAGCTCTACCTTTCTAGCCATCTCTTCTCGACTTTCCCTGGAGGTTTCACCTTGGACGACCTGTGGAAGCTCAAGGACGCCATTAAAAGCTTGGAGCTCAAAAGCTTGGAGCTCAAGGAGCAAGCTTTAGGCGGGTTTTATAACTCTAAACCTATGCTTTGTTATATACATCTCGTTTATGCTTTTAGATGATAGTTCTTCTTCTTCTCTACCTTCCTTTGCTACCTTGCAAGCAAATCCGTGAGAAATCCTTGCTTTTCCTGAGCTAGGAGATGAAGACGTTATTTCCAAATTTAATCCACTACTTTTCACTTTACCAAACGGTCTCCTCCTAGTGCTCACACGGTTTGGAAAACCGTTTGGTGAGCAAACGGTCTCAAGACCGTGTAAGGGCAAACGGTCTTCAAGACCATTTAACCGCGTTGACCGAGCGTGGACCGTGTAATATTTCCGTTCACAATTATGTAGGTTAATCACCCACAAAATTTGAGATGATAACTCCAAAGGAATCGTGAGATATGACCTTTTTAATCAATAACTTTAATTGAATTTACTCCTGATTTTCAATCTGTTGAAATCGCCCTTTTTGGGCAAACGGTCTCAAGACCGTGTAAGAACATTGACCAAACATTGACCGTATGAGATTACTGTTCAAAATAATGTTTATTAACAACTCACCAAAGTTTATGGACTAATTCCAAACGAGCTAAGAGTTGAAGGATGATTACTAGGGTAAACCCTAATTGAAATCAGTACTGAAATATCAATGAATAACTTAGTGTTTTTGGGTTGATTGACCCAAACAGTCTCACGACCGTTTGGGGATCAACCAAACAGTCTCAAGACCGTGTGGGGAATCACCCAAGACCGTGTGGAGGTCTGGGGTCAAGTATAGTTGACCAATTGAAAGTACAAAGATACCAAATTACATTGCATTTAAGTATTGATATGATAATCAACTCAATAGATCCAACCTTGAAGAATTTACACTAGAATACAAAAGTTGGATGGGCAAACGGTCTCAAGACCGTTTGGAACTCATCCAAACGGTCTCAAGACCGTGTGGTGACAACCCAAGACCGTTTGGAGGTCTAGGGTTAAGGTAATTTGATCAATTGAGGGTCCAATTGCAATGGGTTATTGAATTAATCAAAATTCTGATTGGAGGCTCAATCAAGGTTCAACTCCTATCAAATCACATTAGATTTTGATGAAATCTTGGGAAAATGGTCTCAAGACCGTGTGGAGTTCATCCACACGATCTCAAGACCGTTTGGGCCAAGTTTGGGCCCAATTGGAGCTCAATTGAAGGGTTCAACCTTGTGTTGATTCACATTGATGAGTGTTGATGGTTGAACGTTGATGGACCTCAATTGAACCAACTTCAACCCTAATTGGATAGCAATTGAGGGTCAATTGAGTGACCAATTGGTTAAGCATAACCCTAATTAACTCAATCTATAAGTGGTTACGTTGAACGTTGATGGACCTCAATTGAACCAACTTCAAGCCTAATTGGATAGCAATTGAGGGTCAATTGAGTGACCAATTTGTTAAGCATAACCCTAATTAACTCAATCTATAAGTGGTTACCATGGCTTTGACCATTTGGAGGCTTCAACATTGATAATCATAAACGATTGAAATCATTGAACCATGTTGGAGGTCCAAACGTTTTGAGACCAAGTGGACCAAACGGTCTCAAGACCGTTTGAGGTCACACGGTCTCAAGACCATTTGAGACCTCACGGTCTCAAGACCATTTGAGGTCACATGGTCTCAAGACCGTGTGAGGCCTCACGGTCTCAAGACCGTTTGGGGCCAAACGGTCTCAAGACCGTTTGGACTCAAACGATCTCAAGATCGAGAGACATCAAACGGTCTCAAACTGTGTAAGCCCTCTCGGTCTTGAAGTAAAACTTGTTAAAGGGTCTACACCCTCACACGGTTTGGGCAAACGACCTTGAAGGTCACACGGTCTTGGAGTCAACCCTAGCAAATGGTCAACTCATCCAAACGGTCTCAAACCGTTTGGAGGTTGAAGGTTGAAACTGTTTGAGGTTTTCAAAGGGTGATTTCACTTAATCAATTGAAGGTGTAAATGGTTCAATGATGCTCTAATCTAAACCCTAATGATAACCTAGGATATTAAGGGACTAAGTGACTAATGAATTAACCCATGATGGTGATCAATGGGGTGAATTACCAAAATACCCTTGAGGGGTTCAATTGAGTAAAACCTTGTTCATATCAAACCCTAATCACATGATAGTGATGTTTTGGCTTATGTTAGCCATGAGGACTTAACCCAACCTGATCTAGAGTGGTGTTATCACCATCTACTAGTATGAGGAGAGAGAAAGTATCTTAAGAGAGAGAAAGTACCCTTTTAGGGTGGAAACTCAAGTAAAGAACCTTCAATACACATGAATGTGCATGATTAGGGTATGATCCACCTATGTGAGATCATGGAAACCCTAATTATGATATATGATGAATCTTAAGCTAATCTGAGAGTATCAATGATGATGTTCCTCATACATAATGATGTTATGAGTTCAATTCACCATGTAATGTGAATAGTAAACCCTAATTCAAGGGTAATGACATGTAATGTGAATAGTAAACCCTAATTCAAGGGTAATGACATGTAATGTGAATGGTAAACCCTAATTCAAGGGTAATGACATGTAATGTGAATAGTAAACCCTAATTCAAGGGTAATGACATGTAATGTGAATAGTAAACCCTAATTCAAAGGTGATGACATGTTATATGAGTATTAAACTCTATTTGATAAGAATCAAAGAACTTAGCTCTTATGACAAGAGTGGAAAGTATAATCATTGTTTTAATTTACCTTTATTAGTTGAATTAACCATGCAGGTTCTGATATGAAGGTGATCATATCCAGGTATGGATGATGATACTATATTCATTGATAGCATGTTGTTAGCTTTATGAATAGTAAAATATCTTGATGCCTTGTCAGTGGCATCCTATGATTTAATGGGCTGTGAGAGCCATGAATACCATCAAGGTCATGCTTTAGAGATGACTTGTGATGAGTATACTGAGAAATGATGATTGATGTGAGTTAGGTTTATTGCATTTAGTATTCTACTTTTATAGCTGTTATGCTACTGTTATTGTTTGAAGAACAATGTATAATGTAAAAGAATACTGAATGTACCTAACTAATCAAGTGAAATGTAGAGCCCTGATCATAGATCCATCATTGTCAGAGATCAAATGATGGTGAAACAGGTCTTCCTACGGAAACTCCTGGATCACATACTGTTGAGTATGTGGGGTACATGGATGTATAGAACCTTACATCCTAGTGTAGGGATCTGATGTAGATATGTAATCCATAAATCCTTCACTACTTTTCCCATACCGTATTAGTGGATGGTAAACATGAAACCTCCTGATGACGAAGAAAGCACAGATATCCATATCAGTGGAAGATAAACATGAAATCTCCGGATGACGAAGAGAGTACAGAACGCCACTGTAACTCTAAAATAGCGAAGGACCAGATTACCCTGGTGAGATATTATTGTAGAGACACAAGATGTCCTACGAGTGATCCTCTTACTGACTGAGGAAGGTGAAGGTCATGAGAATCCAGCTCTTTCGATGACCTAGTATGATACCGAGGCACTTAGCAGTGATTGGTTGGGGTATGAGTGGTAAACCTCATCTCCACAGGGCATAAAAGTAATGTTTGAAAAATATACTCTACAACATAGTATACCTGTTAGAGATAACTACGAGTTAGTTGATTGATGTTACACTGTATAGTGCATATGTTCTTCATGCTTGATAAATGTTGAACTCTTGTTTATAGCTGCAACTGCTATCGAATACTTTGAAAGCTCTTACTGTTTAAGTTATTCTTTGATATTATAATAAAGCTTCTGGCGGAGAATTATAACTCTCGCTGGGATAATTATGTATAATTGTCTCACCCCGTAGAATTCAACTTTTTAGGTGGACGTCGAGGACGGAGGAACAAGTCTACAGGTGACCAGTCCCAGCATCAGCAGTAAATCTCAGGTGGAGATTTAGCCTGCCATGTGGTGTGATTAGAGTCAGTCCTATGTGTCCTCTGTACTCTCAGGTCTTGGAGTCTTTTGTTATGAGTTCTTGAGATTTTGTATATTTATGTATATAATTACTCAAGAAGTAATTATCATGAGATGTAAACAGTTTATCTCTTATTATGAAAGAGAAGCTTTTAAGGATTCAAGCTCTTGTCTCAAAAAGTTTTAATTTCCCGTGATTTTGTCTTCCGCTGTTTATCGAATCGCTTCCGCTAAGTTTAAATCGTGATTATATCGTGGTTTGGAGATCAGAGCTCACAGTAACTGGGGAGCATTTTTCTTGCAGTGTGTGTTGGCTGTAAAGAGGAGTATGCAGAAGGCTCCAATTCACTTTGGAGGGCTCATCACACCACTGGCCCACTATCTTGGGTTGAATTTCTCCCAGTTAACTCCTCTCTCCAACAGAAGCAAGGTCAATTTGTAGCATCTTCACCGCTCCAACCTCATTTTGCTGCGTGATGGACTGGAGTATGCACACTGCCACGTTAATCATGCTTATCAGGAGTGTTTGCTTCCCGACCCTATCTTCCACATCGAGGGTGCTCAACATTTTCGATGGCCTGTTATTGCCATTGAGAGCTCGGATGAAGACGACGATAATGACGACAACAACAATGATGGTGACGAGGCTGAAGAGGAAGAGGCCTTCACTCCTCTTCGGACACGAGTGGCACCTAGGAAGCGTCCTTGCATGCATCCGGGTGCATCTTCATCTTCGCAGCCTCCGCCACCACCATCGCCCTCGCAGCACAGTGAGGATGTCTACTCAATGCAAGGAATGTATGCAATGCTGCAGGATATACATCAGATGCAGCAACATCATACAACAACATATGCCGGTATTCAGGAGACGACGAACCGACTGCTTGACAACCAGAGGGCTATCTTCGAGAATGAGCGCCTCCTGCTCGAAAACCAACAACAGATTCATGACAGGTTGCATAGGATGGAGATGCAGCAACATCCCTTCTATGATCATTACTAGAGCTAGAACTACTTTGCGGGGGTATCCACAACCTCCACCGATGCCCCAGTATGATCCGAGCTTTTAGGGGCAATACCCATCCTGGGATCCCACGGCCCCACAATACCCGCCTCCTCCGGAAGATTGATCGGTATCTCTGTTCCACCTTTTAAGGTTGTTTTTTACTATGAGGCCATAGTCGAATTCAAGCTTAGGAGGGGAGTTGGAACAACTCTATCCTTTAGTTTTCTCAGTTTTTAGTTTTATTGTTTTTGTTCTTGTCATTTATTTCTTGCAATCTTAGTTTGTTTGTAGGATCCACACTCTATCTAGTGTAATTGTGGATGTCTTAAGTCATGTGTCATCTTGTTTTCTTGTACATGGGAATTAAGGGAAAATTTAAAATTTTTTGCAAGCTTGTGTTGTTCAACTTTGAGCACATAACTTAAGAAAATGATTAGTTTTGTCAACTCTAAAATAAAAAATCACAACTATACATTCCTAATGATTCATGACAAGTGGACGGAATTGGTTGTGTGAGCCTAAACTGACCAAATGATAATGAGACCTTAATTTGAAGTAAGAGAGAGAAACCTCTTAATTACTACACAGGTCAGTAAGGAGGGACACATAGTAATTTTCAAAGGTTTAGTCAATTAGTCTTGTGATCTATCCACCTCATTGTTTTTCATAATCCACCATAAAAATTGGAAGTACATTACGATTTTCATCTCTTTGAATGCATCTCATGTAGATAGGACTTGCATTGTAACCGTTTTCACATGTTTTGCATGAAAATAAAAAATAGAGTAGTTATACATGCACATTATCCTTAGGTGCGTGTCATTTAGCTGCATTCATAATTTTTATGCATACAGTACATCATAATCTTATTTCTTCTGAAACAATAAGGGTGATTAACTTGTTCCATACCTTCTAAATGCTTCAAATATTTGAGCTATGCAGAAAAAGTGAGCTCAACAAATAATTCATTGTCACTTATGGATATAAGGGCCTAAAAAAATGGAAAAATTGAAAAAAAAAGGAAAAAAATTTATTGAGAAGCAAGTAGAATGAGAAGGAGAAAGGAACATAGTCTCACCTGCATTTTAAGATGAATAAGTACATGATGTAGCTACTTTAGATATTCTATCTCATGTTGAGACGGGATGTTAGTGCATGCATCATTCCACCTAAATATATGCATTAGGGCATTTTCATTTGCAAATGCATCATTTAGGGCATGTTTGCTTTATGCATGTTGAAACTGTATAATGCTTCCATTTCTTCCATGAGCCACCCATTCCATCCACCCGTTGCTCGAATTGGTAGGCCACCATGATTTTCTCCTCACTTGTGAATATCAGGAGAGCTGCTTCCATGTAGATGGTAGTTAGGGCGAGCAACGTAGAATAGGAGATCACATGATGCACCGAGTCTGAACCGACGATTTTTATTATGTTAACTGCCTTATATGATAGTGTTCATCAGTTTTGAGGTAGATATCTTTTATGGATGATTACTGTTGCCTTTAGGGTAATTATCATTCCGTGGTTAGTGAGGGCCGGAATGTGAATGTCTGGTGGGGATCATACAGTGATGTTTGTTGTGATGATCTATTCTTTAGTTGACCTTTGCAATTCTATTCTAAGGTTTTGTTTCTCTAGGGAGAGCAATGTTCAAGCTTAGGGGAGTTTGATGCGATGATTTTGAGTCACATTTATAGACTTGTTTTACTTGTGTTTTATGCATTTATTGGTCATTTTGGTAGTTAATATTGCATAATTCATCTACTTTGGTCTATGATCCTTCTCTATGTCAAATCTCCCTTATTTTAGTATTTTGAGCATAAATGATTACAATAATATGTTTTATTTCGGCTTATGTGGTTTTGTGTTGCAATTTCAGGAAAAACAAATATCTGCTGCTGTCGATACCATCGACACGACCACAGGTTGCCAGCCGCAAAGAGCAACACAAATTCGATACCAGCGACAGGAAAATCGATGGTATCGATATACCATCAGGTTGCTGGCGAGAAGATAGTCGATACTATCGACCGAGAAGTCGATACTATCGACAAGTGGAGCTACAACAACACAAAAGGATAAAACCGATGCCTTAGGATGTCGATACCATCGACCCTTGTTGATGGTATCGAGTCAGCATCAGGCGCAACAATAAAGAGAAAGAAGATTGGCCGATATCACGCAAGGTCGATACCATCGACCCGCGTCGATGGTATCGACACCGTCAGATACAAGTTTGCTTCAGATCGATCTAAATCTGATGGATGTGATAATTTGGCGACCTAACTCGGTGATTATACCTAATGACGGAGGCCAAGAGAAATCTATCACGTCATTAGCCGCTGCACACGTCCCGAGAAGGTGTCGAGAGAAGAACGGAGCCCAGAAGCACGCCCCAGCCGTTCCAGACACTGAAAAAGACGTTTTCCACCGCCGAAAGGCCGGAGATCGCACATTCTACGCCAAGGAATGCTTGGATCTTCTCCGTTCAGGGGTTTCACTACTTAATGACATTTTTCTCCATGTTTCCCCTTTTCTCTACTATGTTTTGCTCTGAGATGTACATGCGGGGCTAATCCCCTTTATCTTTAGGACCGGGAGTAGCCCGGGGAAGCATTGTATGGCATTTTTATCATAGTAATTCATCATTAATCTCTTAAATCCGTGGTATGAATTCGTTTTCTCAACTATATTGTTATGCTTGATCACCATAATAATAATCTAATGGCCTTAATTACTTTGAAAGAAGAATTAACGGTTGAAAAGAAATGAATATCACATTAATTAACAAATCCCTTGAACAAGGTGATGTAAGATTAATGGTGGAAACCCAGAGGACGATTCTAATGCACCTAGTTTAGGGTATAGGTTACTACGACGGTGGAACCGACCTACATAGGTAGTGAATTGTACCACGACAGTGGGCAATTCTGACTACAGGCCACTACCCGGAGTTGAGAGATGAACCTGAATTATTATGTAAAAATTCATACAATGAAAACCCGCGGTGAAACCACAATCCTAAAGATCTTCACCTGAATTGATTAAATTAAACCTTTAATCGATTGTTTTATTTTGTTTTCTTTTCTTTTAATTTTAAAACAACTCTCAACCCTTTTTAACCGGCTTAGCTGATCGTGAACAATTAGTAGTAGTCTACCGATAGTTCAGTGTCCCTGAGTTCGACTCGGGCCTCACAAAGGCCTTTACTACATTGACGCGTACACTTGCGTTTCTACGCACGTAAAAAGCGTGTCAGTGAACTAGAAATTTTCATAGTGAACATGTTTCCTAAAATCAATAAAAGGGTACACAACAACACAAATGTGCTGAGTATGCTATAAAATATATAAACTCATAGGTGTAAGTGAACGTATGTACTTGGAAAAACTTAATATAATGCCAAGAAAGAAATCAACAATATTAAAGATTTTCTTATTAACATGCAATCGTGTTTTAGGTGCATTTCCATTATACTCAAATAGAAATATATGGGCATTGACCAACTTCCCATATGCCTTGTGCCCTTACCCTGAGAATACATGCAGGTATACAAGGTTTGTATAATGGACAAGTTCAATTATATTCAAGCTTGTTCAATGTATTTCAAGACAAACATACAAATCATAGGGAACAAGTAGCTCAAGCAAGTATATAAAGCCAAGAAGTTTAAGCTTACATGCATACAAGCAAGTTCACTACCACTATTCTGGCCAATAGGAGGATAATGTGTACCTTGAGTAGAGCATAAGATTAACCAATTGTTTAGAAAATCATATATAACAAGCTTGACCAAATCTTGGCAATTAGGTCATGATTAAGACCCCGATATTACAAGTGAGTACAATTGGATTAACATCAGTAAGAGTATGTTTCATTAAAAATCATCATGGTGGTTGGATGTATCACTTATATCTAGGTATCGTATCATTCATCATTGATTTCAATATCTCAGACTAGGTCATGCATATGCATTATCAAGCAACATAGTACATCATGGGTTCAATAGAACTTCATATGACATATCACAACTAAATTTGAGATAAATTATTAGAGTTTCAATATCCTAAGATGATTAATCATAAGATATGATCTAGCTTAGTCAACATAAGCCTTGTTATTGAAATAACTAGTCATATTGGGTCATAAACATGCAACTTTTGTCATCATTAGAGTATGGATGAGGTGCATTTGAGTTAGGAATCATAGACATCATCAAGCTACTTATTTTAGATCATAATATAAAATCGATGATCACTTAGAAATATTTTCATATGAATAGAGATTAGTTATCAACATGCATACCAATCACATATCAAGTCAAGATTAGGGATTTAGCCACATTAATGCACAATAATGGTCCATATGGTATATAGGGATACAAGGCATGTAAGATTACTGATTTGTAATTCTCATAATCATTTTGGAAATAAAAGATCCGCATGAGAGTGAGGATTGAGACTCAACATCAATGTATGCACACTAAACATGTTTCAACTTTCAAGGTAAAACATTGAGTAAAAATAGGATGCTAGCATGAACATGTTTAAATCTTAGTATAATATTCATAAAAAGTTACTAAATTAGATCAAGCATGAGGATTTGAGGAACATTCAGTCAATGTTAAGCATTGAAGAGGGGATCTTTAGCATTATAAGCCCATTTTAGGTCATTTAAGCAACTTAGATCACATTAGGGTTCACAGAGTAAGAAAAGGTCAAATCTTATCACATAAAAATGTTTAAGGTACTACTTTTAGGTTAAAATAAGATTTTGGGACATAATGGAGAAACATTGTGCATTTAATAGCATAAAACATATAAAAAGACATAGAAAGTATGCAGTTTGGGATATTAGAAGAAGAGAGCTGATTTAGGACTACAAGTATTAGTAATTGGAAAGGTCATATATTTCTATTCAAAATGAAATATTATATGACCATATTTGGACAATAGATCGATTTTTAGTGATTTTACAAAGTTTCACCCTGAATCTGGACTATTGATTCTCGATCATGGGGCTGTAGATGGGCCACACTTCCCTTGGATTGGTCATTTTGCTCTCCTAGACCTATGGTAGTGGGTCGCACATCTAATCCACTACCTCTAGCTGCCAGTGGCCTGGACACACTACAAGCCACACCTTGGTTTTTGCCAACTACTTCCTATCACCCGCCACCATGGACGATCCTTGCTCCAGCAGGCCGGTCGACCCACGAGCGGGGGCGGTACCATGGCAAGCTGCTTGTCCGAGATCCCAAGGTAGAGGGTAGGATACCTCCCTATAGATCACAAATGTGATGCTCACCTCTTCTACTTCCCCGCAAGGTCTAAAGTGGTGAGATTAGGGCTAAAGAAAGCATGGAGGCAAGAAATCTAAACCCAATCCATGGTGGAGGCCATTCTAGGGTTCAAGAAAGCAAAGGGTAGAAGGGGATATGCATGGCGCAAAAGAGAGGGAAAACATAGGAAAAAGATGAGAGTAAAGAACCAAAATGACATGGGGTGTTAATCGTGCAAACTGAGATGTAGACGATGGTGATTGGGTCGATCAAAGTGGGGTTAGGTGGTGGCAGTGCCACTCCCACTAGAAAGATGCATGGAGGTAGGGGACAACACTTCAACTATTGGATTGGGGGATCAATTTGTGGTCGTAGGATCCATGGGTCAACTTTCAAGATCTAAAATATCGACATTAATGATTGGTCCAAACAAGGGAGTCTGGATATCCAAAGAAAAAAGGGGGAAAGGTTTGCGGGTCGTGTGTCCAAAAAGGCCCAAATTGGGCTAAAGTCTGACTTTAAATGAGCCTAAACAAGCTTACAACATAACAAAAATTCAAATGAGCATATCTCACTCATACAAGCTCAGAATTGAGAAAAATTTGGTGTTTTGGAAATGTGAGAGTGTACTCTACACAATGAAAATAATATTAAGACATCAAAAGATGCATAGATGAGATCAAAAGGGGATGAGAGTGTATGATGTATAATTTGGGTGCAACATTGGTTTTATTTAAAATTGAATTTCACCAATCGCCATGTGGACACAACAAAAAGTCAAGAAGCATAAAAACAACTCAAATCATGAGATTTATGGAAAGAGTGAGATATTAGAAAAAAGTTTAAGTGTTTAGCACATACATGAAAAGAGATAAAAGTTTAAGTTTTCACAATTTCTCTACTCTTGACTAGGTTGTTCTAAGTCTTCGTCTCTAACTTCTTGATCCACAAACTATGAGTCCACTGACTGTTCAAGCTATGGGTGGGTGGGGAATTGTACCCAACATATAGATAAAAGAATAGGTAAAAAAAACAATGAGTATGTGCATGTAAACATATTTAGATATTTTAATTTAAGGAAGTAAAAAATTGGGGTTTCCATTCAAAAGATGGCTATGAGAATTTAGGTAAGGTACAATAAGTTAATCAAGAGAATGAGGCATAAAATAAGTAGTCAACATGCTATCTTCATTAATCAATCCAATTAAATGAATGCATGTAGATAATATAGATTAAGAACAACTAAAGCAAGGGCAAGACATTAAGGCACCATTGGCTTAAAATAGGGATGGCGGATAGTACACATGGGCGGAAAAGCATGTCCCTATATTTATTAGGGTGAAATAGCAACCCCGGATAGAAAATCATGTCCTTATATAGAAAACATGGTCATGCAAAATCATCCACATTAGATAAATTAGTCAGAAAACCACATGCAATAATAAAAACTAGACTCATGTCCATCAATTATCAACGGGATTAAATTACATTGCAAGAGGGGTTACAAATCCTGGATGATAGGAATCAATAATGTATTAGAGAATTCAAGAACAACTGCCACAAAAGGGAAATTAATTTATAAATAAGGAGCAAGGATACCGAGAGTTGCCTCGTTATGGGAAAATGTATATTAAAGTTGGATAAATGCACAAATATCAAATAAGGATTGCACACACCTCTCAGATTAGGTCTAGGTTCTCTAATGTCTTTCTAGGGTTCAGATTCAAGATTCTCAATACCTAATTCCATTATAAATTTTTATTAGATATGTATTTCAAAATTTTAAGCTTTGAATGACCTTACTAAAAAGCTCGGATTTTGACTTTGGAAATGACACCAATAAATCAGACAAAATGTTCTCATGTCAAAAACATATATTTTTATAATTTTTTGACCTCTAGATTATGTACTATGCTTTTTACAACATCAATTTTTTTGATTATATAAGATAATCAAATGACCATTTCACCATTATGGGGCATGGCAATATTAAAGGGAAGCATAGAGTAGGATGGTAACTTAGATTAATTAAGTTCTCAAGTGGTAGTTATTAGAAATGTAATTTCTAAGAATGCCCTCATGATAAAGATAATATGATCAGAACTCCAAGGTCATCTTGGTCCTTAGTAGTCCGAGACCTTCTTCCTCGATTCAACTCCAACAAAATCAACTAGGACTTGAAATGTTAATTGAAATGGTGACTAGTCATTCATTTCCTAACCCAAGATGTGGAAAAATGAATTCAACGTGAGAAATTATATCAGTAGATGCCTTGGGGAGTCATAAGTGCACTAAAACACCTCAACCCTTCTGAATATATATGGCGGAAGAATTCTCAGTGAGTGGAACTCGATAACTCAAAAAGAAAATAGATGGAAAAACACTACAGGTGAATGCGAGAAACCATGGAGGGGGTGAAAGAATGGTTACTAGGAGGTTAGTTGGATGGGAGCCCAGTTGTGGTTGGCGATCCTTGAAGCTTCTACAAGGGATATTAGGTGATTAGATCTTCAGAATAATAGTGGGTTTTTGTGGCAATTGAGAGTGGGGGAAGAAGCATGTGAGCTTTGGGATCATTTTTGGGATATGAGACGAAGACATGTAAATGAATTGGTAGGTCTATTTAAAGATTGGAAGTTCATCAAGGTGAAGGTTTTTAGGGACATTTTGGGCGTTTGTAATACTATTATGTAATTCTCATGAGTAATGGCTTAATGGATGTGGCTGACCAAGACAAATTTAACCGAGAAAGAATTTTTTGAGCTCATTAATTGGGGGGAGATATATCATGATTTGAAGATCCAAGCAGTTTGGATGTTTCAATGATAACTTGATGGAGGTTGAAGACAAGGGGGTTATTTGATCAGATCATGCAAAAATGTTGGATTGTGTGTAGTGCCTCTGACCCGCACATTATGCAAATAATCAATTATCCTTCTCACTTTAGGTTACACTTTCTTTAGACAATGCAAGGGTGCATTTGACCTCCTTTTGACCCAAAATTTAGTATCTTACCAAATTGGACCATGAGGAATCCGATTTTGGAATTTATTTTGCATTTTGAAAAAGCATAGTGCCTTAATTCTTTACTTATATATTAAGTATCAATTTAGTGTATGAAACTCCTCTCTATTTATCTTTTTATTATAATTTATGTGTAAGCCCTCTATCTACCTCATTTCCCCCATGAGAGTATTATAGAGAGTCAAATTTAAGAGTGTGGTAATAACTATATAGATTCTAACCTTATAGTCTTGATTTTGCATATAGGCCCTTATGGGAAATGGGTATTATATAAATATGATATTTAAATCCTAAAGTTTACCAAGTTAGGGGAAGGCACAAAATACTATTTGCTTGGAAAAGGTATTTAAAATTAAGGAAAACACCTAGAAGAGTATGATACATTTGATGCGTAAAGGTGTGGTTTTTTTGTATCACACTCAAATACAGTGTGTAATTCAATGATATATATTTTTAGATCATATTAATATGTGATCTAGTATGTATATATTTATGTGTAGTTCATCTTTGTGATATACATTTATGTATAATTTGTACAATAATTTGCATTGTGTTGGTGCACATTCTAATTCATGTCTTGATATATGCTAAATCACTATAATGTGTTATCATTTGTTCAATTTGGTGTATCTTCTGTGTTGTAATGTGTACATCTAATTTTGACAAAGAACAAGTTACATCCCAGTTTTAGCTTAACTAATAATGCTAGGGTTACAAAAACCTTAATCTTAGTTTACATCTATATCAGTTGATTTTCATAGTTATACGAAATTGATGATTGATAATTGAACAAATTGTTGGCTAATCAAACATTAGCTTATCTTCTCGTTTGATGATGAGGAACATTACCTATATGTGGATCTAAATGGCATCTAATTGTTTTAGGAAATAAAAACATCTCGACAAAGGTTTATTGAGAAATTGCATAGAATGCTTGAATTTTTTTTCACATGTACTCATCTATAATACAAAAATGTACAAATATTTAGAACTCATGTAAAATCAAACGATGGACCAACCCCACCTATTCCAAACTCACTCCTATGTAAAAACCAAGTGTCTAAGATGGTGGGTCTTATTAGAAAAATCATTAGAAAGGATTTTCTAACTTTACATATCACTTTACATTTTTTTTCTTGGTTAAAGACTTTGTCGACCAAAACACACTTGGTTGAAGACTTCAAAAACCAGAGAAGAATTGTCACAATACATTGAGATCTTAGTCAGTCTCAAGTGAAGACTTTGTTGACCAAAACCAGCTTGGTTGAAGACTTTGTCGATTGACAAAAAACATTATACCTTGTTGACCAGGAAGATTGATCGACACATAAATGTTAGAACTACTTGAGCTCTCAAAAAACTTCGTAGTTGACAAACTACTCGATTGAGATAGTCTTTTTTAAACTACTTATCGACTGAGAAAGTTTTGCAGACAAACTCTATTAATAGTCAAATTAGCATTGCAACCCAACTAATTTTATCCTAATGGCTAGTTCACCACTAAATCTTCCCTAAACACCCCCTACAGTAACCCGAACCACTTGGGAGCCATTACTATATATCGTAGTGGTAGGACACTTTTATATACTTGAGCATTTTATCTTCGAGCAATTTGAGATGAAGCACTTCACTTGTAATATCCCAATAGCTAAAATTTTGTGTCCTACTCAAAGAATCTCAACACCACCACTTAACCTTGCCCTATCTATTGTGGTCTTGGTCCATATGCTTGATGCAGGATGCTTGTAAGCTAAATTGGTTATTTCCTTTCTCTATTATCTTTTTGTACTGCTGCATTGCTCTTGGACTACTTCTTGTAGTGAAGCTTGTCTGGGAACCTATGAGAGAAGGAGTCTTCTCAATCGATGCTCTTTCCTAGATGTCAAAGACAAGGTGAGGTACAATGCTCTTATGTGTCTGTGAAATAAGAGGTATGTCTTGGTGCTCTTCTGTGTCTGTGAAACAAGAGGTAAAAGTGTGGTGCTCTTCCTTGGTCGATAAAGAAGATGGTGTATATAGATAAATAGGAAAATTAACTGTGGCAATTCCTAGTTGGAGACAACTAGGTAGTAGACTGACGTCTTCGATAGAACTACTATAAATCTTGTCTCATGTGGTTTGTTGGTTCCTCTCTTCTTTTGTAAACAAACTTATTTCATTTGGTTAAAATTGTTGTATAAGATCTATAACTCTCCCTCTAGATCTTTCAATTGGTATCAGAGCAAGTTTTCAAGGAGTCGTAATAGTCTTGAAGCACAAGGGAGAATGCGCTTGGTTACCTCAAGATTGAAGGATCACTTGTGATCCAACCACCACTATTCCATAGATCCAACTAGACATATTGTAAAAGGAGGATGTCATTTTACTTCCAAGGAACTAGTTTCAAACTATGGAAGATGATTGCACATCCTTACATACTTCCAACCATAGAGTTAGAATAATGGGATGCTAAAACAATAAAGAGAATCATACTTAATGCAAAGGTTCTAAGTATTATTTATTGTTCTTTATCTCCTAGTGAATTCAACAACATATCTACTTGTGAATCAACATATGAATTATGGAAAAAACTCTCAGTAACTCAAGAAAATACTACACAAGTAAAGAGCACTAACATTAGCATGTTAAAACACATATTTGAAATATTCTCTATGCATCCTAACGAACGTATTGTAGAAATGTATGCAAGAGTTTGTGACATTATTAATAGCTTGAGTGCATTGGTAAAACACATAAGTGAAGAAGACTAAGTTTCCAATGTACTCAGTCATTGCCTTCCAAATTCAAGTCAAAGGTCACTGCAATAGAGGAAGTAAATGTTCTTACAAAATTGAAGATGGATCAACTCATAGGGAACTTGGAAACACATGAAGTCACTCTAGAAAAAGAAGAAAAAGTTGAGGCCTAACAACAAAAAGGAATAAGGAAGGATCTTGCTCTCAAAGCTGACACCAAAGCATCATCAAGGAACATCACTCAAGAAATCAACAAAACAAGCAGTGATGATGATGAAAGCACTTTGATTGTAAATGGTAAGAAATGTAAAAGATTTTGTTCTTCCATGTGCTTTGAATGTGGGAAGAAAGTCCACTTGAATGACTACCCAAAGCTTAAGAAAAGTAAGAAGTCCTCATTCAAGAACAAAGGAAAAGGAGACAAAGCTTACAAAGCTGCATGAGATCAATCAAGCATATGATAGTAAAAACAGCGAGGAGGAGGAGGTAAAATGTCTCATGGCAAAAGAGGGTGTAGAAGAAACAAATGATGTAGATATTTTTGAATAATCTAATGAAGAATTAGTTAGTAGTCTTGAAGAATTTCATGCAAAGTATATTGATTGCAAAAAAAAAACAAGAAACTTGCCAAAATTATTGATGAACTTCATGTTAATCTAAGTAATCTTAGTTTTGAAAATGATACTGTAAAAACTTCAAATAGCATATTAAAAGAATCCATTGAAAGTCACAGGGCTACGATACTCATTCTTGAGAATAACAAAAATCTTCTCTCTCAAGAAAGGTTGATATGCTTGCTAAACTAAATGATTATCAAACTCAACCTATTTTGTGCACACATTCAGATTATGATGTTTTAGTAAAAGAAATAGATATTTTGATTTCAAACTTTTCTCAAGCAAGCTTAGATGCATCTAAGGAACTTGCTAAAATATTGAGTTATAGAAACAAATTTATAAATTAATGTAAGGAAACAAAAGTCTTGATCACATCCTAGATAATGTCTCTAAACAAGTTGGGCGGAGGGGTCTAGGATATGTACCTAAGAAGAAACCTTCACATATGACTAAAACTAAAGATACATATTTTCCCAAAACTAGAATGATATATGTACCTGAAACTATAATTGTGAACTTTCAATATGTTGAAAAGAGACATAAAATATCTTTCATGTCATGCCATTATTGTCAATGTCTTGGATACTATTCCTTTTCATGTGAATATTGAAAGTAAGGAGTCATTGACTTGGTTTGGGTTCTAAAAAACTCTAACTTAGAATAAAATTGCATTGACATGTTGAGATTTGACCTATGCTTAATTTGGACAAATACATTAATGTCTTACCTCAACTTAATTTTGATGAACATGTGAATGTATTTTATATAAAGAATCATTTTGCTTAATTTGTTAACTAAAAATTCTAGATTCTCCAGAACTGCCTCCTAGTCAACATAAACCTTGACTAAGGCCCCCCCTCGGTTGATAAGACTGTAACAACCCCGCCTCCCGATAACCCCCAATTAAGGGAGACCAAATGGTCAGAGCCATTATCCCAATTTTCCAGATCAATGGTTTGACAAATAATCAATAATAATTACTAAATTCTACCAAAACTATACTAAAAAGATGGAATAAAATAAAAATTTTCATACCTTTTTAAAATCTTGGATTTCTAGACTTCTATCCACAACTGGAGTCTATTCTAACTAATCCTCCTTGTACTTTAATTCATATATTCACAATGTATCACTTTACTCTTTGTCCTTTTCATATTGTACCTAAAACACCGATAAACAAAACGTTGGGTAAGCATAAATGAATATGCCGGTATGTCAGGAGTACCAAAATTTCACAAATATTGCTAACAACCTAAATATCACAATTAAGTTATTTAAGAATCCAAATTACATTTTCAATGTGACATTCTCCACTGCTTTTACCCTAACCCTGGAATACCCTCTCTAGGGTTTTTCCTTTGCACTAGACATAAGGCCACCTTCTCCATCCTGAGCTTGGTTCCTGGGGTCACCTCTCATGGTGCCCAATAGTCATGCAAGAAACATAAGGCCACCTTCTCCATCCTGAGCTTGGTGCCTGGGGTCACCTCTCATGGTGCCCAATGGTCTTCCCTCTTGGGCTTGACCTAATTGACCTTTCCTCTAGGGCTTGGCCAGGCATCATACATTAGGGTGGCATGTAGGTATGAGAATGCACATTTACAATTAACTGTGATAATCATAGTGACTTTAAAGATTTGCATAAATGAACATCCAACAGTTAGTTTGCATCCAATTTGATTAATCATTTGAGAAAACTCTGTGAAACTAAATCAGTTACTCATAAATAACCACATACCTGTACTGCTGATTTTTGAGATAGAATCAACCAAGTAGGGAAATCCAATCAAGAAAGCAAGTACAAGAATCCTGAAATAAACATACAATTTCCTTTTATCAAGATCTATCCAAACCAACTTGCTTCTTAGGATTTCTATTCCTTTTTAGGGTTTCTACCCCTTTTTAGGGTTTCAATTGTAATTAGGGTTTTGCCTTCACTTTTAGTACCACAAATCCTAATTAGATAAAGCTATTTATAAACCCTAAGTTTCTCATCATATCTCTCCTAATAGGCTTAGGATCATCATTTAACAACATATTTCCATATTTTTGAATTAAATATGATCTTCTCTTCTTTTACCCTAAATTAGGGTTTCTAGATGCATTATCATTCATACTTGGTTTAAAACCCTAAAATATGCAACTATTCATCTAAATCAGGTTCAAGCCTATCATTATCATTCAATAGGTTAATATTACTTGAATTAACCTATTAAGCTTCATAGATTCATCCATTAATCTCAAATAGGGCTTCTAACCAAATTTTAATACATTTTCCATCAACTTAACATAATTTTGTGAATAGAAACTAAATTGGTTCTCAAACCATTTTTATCTTGTTCCTAGTATTTTTCTGATCAACTTTCATATATTAAGTTTTTTCATTAGAGTTTCCTAGTAATTTCTATAAGTTTTACAAGGAAAACATGTTTTCTGGAATATTTGAGCAGAGAGGGCGATTTACCAAAAATCTGGGGCCGCTCAATTAATAGTCCGCTGGTCCTCCCTTTGGATCCGACGATCTACGTCGCACACCTCCACTCACGAGGTAACTAAGCCGACCGAGCCTGAGACCGTTGGATCTCTTCACAAGACCACGGTGGAACGCGATCAGACGATCACTACTTGTCGTCCTCTTTCTTTGCTGACGCTCGACTCGCAGTGATGCCAAGGCAGAGCTCTCGCCAGAGAGGGATTGATCTAGAGGTAGAGAGGGAGCTAGGACTCGAGAGGTAGACGTTTGGGATCACGATGATGTGAGGAAATGAGAGGGGGTATATTTATACAATTTGAGGGCTCCATTAGGGTTTCCCTACCCTCGCCATCGCCTGTCCCTCAGCCTGATTGGGTTTTTCCTCTAGAAACCCCAAAACACCCTAAGAATAGGGTCAGTTGTGCGTGGAATCACCTCCCAAAGACCCTCGTGGTCTTAGATTTGTGACAGGTGGGAAAAAATGCAAGGAAATCGCATTGGGAAATCTCGATTTCCCTCTCCCTTTCCTTCTCTAACTCGAGGTGGGCAATGGACAACCACCGTTGGATCCGTGATCCTCTAGACAATGTGGGGCATCCAACGGTTGTCATCGCTCCCCTTATTTCTAATTTCTTAAAAATGAGGGAAAAAGGGTATTAAACAATGAAATCTTGTGAAAATCATATCTCTCTCCCTGTTTATTATTTTTCACTCAAATTTTAGAGGAAACTCTATCTTGGCATTATCTACTTGTATATTAAATTTGAAATCCAAATTCCAAAGGAAAAGGGTGTTTCCTTCATATGCAAGTTATTCATTAATAAAACCAAATTAATTGATATTTCCTCTTTCTTTTGCCATTATCTTATCATCTTGAATTCCTTGGACCTCAAGGAGCCCTAAAGGCATGAAATCCCATCTTAGAAAATATTCCTTTGCCTTTTTCCCTTATTATTTTCTCTCTTTCTTATTTATTCCTTTTATTAAATAAATTCCTTTTTCTTTTATCTTTCTTTTTCTTTTAAATGGGCTCAATAGCCAATAAAGCCCACTAAGCAACCAAACAAGGCTATTGTAAACGAAATCCATCCAATACAAACAAATAAATCAACCATTCAATTCATTTATCATAAAAAGGAGATTTATGAATCTCATTACATAGTTTAGGAAAAATGAGGTTATAACAAAGACAGTTCGACCAAAAATAAGAATGTGAGAAATTCAACTTGAATATTTCATCATTGCAAGAAAATGTTTTAACTTCATCCTCTTGGCTTGAATAATACAAGTTCTATTTATGATATCTATTTTAACCGTCATGGATTATACTTGGGTACCAAAAATCTCTTAACTTTGCAGGATTTAGTGGTTGATAATGGATGCTCCAAGTAATGACTGGAAATAAAAATGTATCCAACACACTCAAAAAGAAAAAAGAGGGATCACTCACATTTGGAGATAATGGCAAAGGTACCATAATGGGAATAGGTAATATTGGAGCTAATCTTAGAATTAAGAATGTGCTTATAGTATATGGTTTACACCACAACTTGTTAAGTGTTAGTTAACTATGTGATGGTGGTTATGACGTGATTTTTAATAAATCTGGCTACAAATTGCTTGAAGAAAACACAAATAACATAATATATGGATGAAAAAGAGTAGGAAATCTTTACATACTTATACCTAACTCTATGAAATCAGTTGTTGATAAATGCCTTATTGCAAATGATGATGCCCAGAATCTTTGGCGTAGAAGACTAGGACATGCAAGTACTCGTATCATTAATTTAATTAAACATGATCTAGTTTGTGTTTTGCCTAAAATTTCGTTTTATATTCCCAAAAATTGTGAACCTTGCACATTAGGTAAACAATTTAGAACCTCCTTTTAAAATAAAATCAATGCTTAGAAAATCTAGACACATAGAACTCATACATATGCATTTGTTTGGACCTATGAGAACACAATCTATAGGTAGAAAGAAATATTACTTTGTATCATTGATGACTACAATAGATGTGTTTTGGTGCATTTTATTTTTGAAAAAGATGATACTATTGGGATATTTATTCAATTTTTCTCAAAAATTGAAAATAAACTTCAAAATCAATGTTACATTATAAGGAGCACATGGGAGAATTTTAAAACCATATTTTTGAAGAATTTTGTTCATCTAAAGGCTATACTCACAATTTTTCTGCTCCTCGAACTCCACGATAAAATGGTATTGTTGAAAGGAAAAACCGTTCTTTGCAAGAAATGGCTAGAACCATGCTATTAGAACATGACACACCTAAAAATTTTTAGACTAAATCTATTAATACCGCATGTTATGTTCAAAATAGAATATCTACAAAAAAAATATTTAGGAATACATCCTTAATTAGAAACCCTAATTTTCAAATGTCAAATTTTATGTATCTAGTAGAACCTAATGTGATTTTTAGATCTAGATATAATCTTTGTAGCAAAAATCCAATAAATAAGAATGTTACTCTTTTAATGATTGAATATTTCTTTAACATGGACTATAATGCACTATTCTCCCAACCTCAAAATTTAATCCAATTAACTCACTAAATGATAATTCACTTTATTTCATATAATTCATTTACATTAAGATAATGATTTGTATTAAATTTGTTGAGAAAACATTAAGAAAGCCTAAATCTAATTGGATGAGAATATTCTAGACCCTCTAAATTGGATATGTTCCAAATTTGGTATCATTTGATCTTTAAATGTGCATTTAAAGAACTGAAATAAGCTTTTATCTAGTTTTAAATCAACAATGTCGTTTTGACCCTGATCTAACATAAAGTCACAGTTATTTTTCATGGTGTCACATGCCTTATTCTCTTTTCTTTTACAGATTTAATCTTGCAGCTTCTATCCTAAGTAGGGATCCGTGGATCCATCCAATGGTTGAATAGCCATCTCTCCCACCCATCCTAGTAGGAATGAGATGCTAGTTTTTGGAATAGTGTCTATGACCCTCGTCCCCTCTGTCCTCTCTATCTACAAAGTCTTTTCTCAAAAAAATATCTCCAATGAATTCACCTCTCTGATCATACCCATCCTAGATTTATGGGACTCTAGTGCCCTAGTCCCCTCAGACTCTCAAAGCAGGGATTGCCTTTCCCTATTTTGACGTCCGAGTGAGACCCAATCTTCCCCTAGACTCAAACTATATAATTACTCTCACAAAATGATAAAGAAGGATAATAAAACCCAAAACCATTTCCACATCACCATCTAGCACCCTCCCTATCATCTACTCTATGCCACCTACAACCACCTGCAAGGTCGACTTCGACCAGGTTCAGGTGACCATCATGGCAATTCCCAACAACTCAAACATGATCCTAGATCCATAGAGAAGCTTCTCGTAGGATTGAATGATATTTTCAGGGAAAGTCATCTTTTCCCCTCTTTTTGGTTATCTTTTGCCATATTGAGAAGTCTAAATATTCCTGATCTATGTATTGTCATTTCCAATGCTCACAGCTTTGTGATATCACAAAAAGATGTTCTGGTTTGTTGGAAATGAGCTTAATCGTTTATAGTTTGGTCGTCGAATTTCTTCTTCTATCTAGCCATGGAGGCAGCGGGTTCTTTGGCCTTAGGCAGTCACATACCTTCATCTATGGCTTGATGAGTTTGTCTAATGATTTATACGGAACATAGACAGTAGTTCTGGTCGAAGACTGCCAAGATAAAGTTTTGATTTTGGGGGACCCCTGATGCTGTCGTGTTATGGATCGCAGTTGATGGATCAGAGGAGAACAAAGGAGGTTTCACTTTCCTGGTTTTGCCCCATGCAAATTATTATCTGTGTCACATCCTCAAGGGTACTATAGGGATTTTTGTTTTCTTATATGGAAACATAGACACAAGTTTTCTTGGAAAGGTAGGCCACATGTCAAGATCTAATTGGTCCACGCTAACATAAGCCCAAGTCCACTTGTCTGCCGATTTGTACAACAATACACACATGGATTTTTGGTGTTTCAAGATTGGTTAGACGTTTGAAAATTCACAATAATTAAATAGTTGGTGAAAAAAGCATACTAATATGATTTGGAAAGGATTTTCAATGATGAATCTGATTTTATGATTTTCAAAGCCTAATTAGACAACCCCATACCATGATTTCTCAATAACCTAATATCAGGGTTTAGGATGATTATTAAAATGATACTTAATATGAATCATGTTAGTTTTAGGAACTTAGGATTGAATTGAGATCCAAAGGGTCGAAATTAGGATTTGCTTTGCTCTAGGTAAGAAGTTCATGCCACTATACTTATGTACTTTGGATGAATTTCATGTTATGTATGCTTTAGGATTATGCTTTAAGTTCCAATTAAGATAAAAATGATGCCTTTGATTATATTATTTCATGTTGGTTAGTATATTCATAAAATCCTATGGTTATCACTGATGTTCATTAGTTTAATGCTAAGATCATGTAATGACTAAGAGGCTAAAGAAAGATTCATGTAAATCATGTAATTGTTAATTTCAAGATTAAAGGGCATAAAACCCCATGTTGATTTTAAGATAATGCACTTAAGTTGTGAATTGTTCCTCTTGATGTCATTTTGTCTTTATTGTGTTGATGAGCACTTTGGTGCAACTAAGATGAGCCTTAACCAGCCTGATGAGAACTTTGGTGCAATTATTGGACGAGGACAATTTATAATGATGGAAATATAAGAAAATTGATGTTAATGATTAAGGTAAGAGAATTAAGTAACTTATTATATGCTTCTCGCAATCATGGACCTTTATGGTCGTTATGGGATTCCTAGCAATGATGGGCTTTTTGAGCATGATGTTCCCCATGTGGGTAGTTATATAGAGAATGCATATAGTAATGTTTCTTAATTCATTGATGTAATGAAGACTAAAGTGTAATGATAATTGTTAATGTTAATCCATGTCAAGTTTATTTCAGTTCAAGTATATATGCTTATTTTTTAGTTCTTATAAAATGCACAACGCTGCTTACTTATGTTGTTGCTTTGTTTTTCATGGTTGTGGGACAAGGTGTCCCTAGATCTTGGATTAAGAGAGAACTAAAACGAGCTCTTTAGTGTATCTGACATCAAAGGGGACTCTAGCTTGGTGGGGTACCATCTTCCACTCAATAGATTATCTAGTCTAGTTGTTATTTCATGCTTTAGATTTGCTTAGCCTACATGTATTAGGTTTGAGATCAAGATGATATAATTTTTGTTTTCCCTTTTAAGAACAATGTATGAATCTCTTTTAATTAATACATGGTGTTTCAATTATCTTGTTGTTATGTATATTATGTTTTGTGATGTACCTCCAAACCCAGTGATCCTTGTTATGGACAACATGGGGTTTGCTTCCCTTGATATATATGAGCTTGTAGGCGTGTTACAATATGGTATCAGAGCAATGAGTAGATGGCCACTAAGCTAAAGATTCACATGTTCTAACCCTAGGTATACCTTGTTTTTCTAGATGTATCCTAAGAGATCTGACAAGGGAAAGGATGAGGATGATGGTTCTGCTCTTCTAGTGAGGGAAGTGAACCAAGAAGGAACCCTAAGGCAACTTTGGAGGACTTAGTCCAAGTGCTCATCAATACCCTAGTACAAGGACAACTTCAACCCAGACACCATGAGTTAACTTTGGTGGACTTATTGAAGATAAGGCCCAAACTCCTTTGCCGGAGAAGGAGAAGTTGATATCATCACCAAGGAAGAAGAATGGATTAGAAGCATGGAACATTATTTCCATGATCTAGACTACCTGCAATATTCTAGGGTTCGATATGCGATTCATATGCTGAAGGGAGCTGCTCGTACTTGGTGGGAAAATTTCCCCGATTCAAGAGCGGCGATGTACTTGCACTCATATGGGAAGATATTTTTAAAGCCTTCTAAGAGCACTATGTGTCTGAAGACATGATAGAGAAGAAGGAGATGGAGTTTTCCAATCTAGCTCAGGTGGGTGACATGACTGCGACCCAATATGCCATGAAGTTTAGGATCCTACATAAGTATTTTATGATAATGATGAGCGATGTAGAACAAAGAAGTTCATTCGAGGACTCAAGCCCTACCTTATATTTTCCTTGTCAGGAAGACGCCACATGACCCTTCAGGCTGCCCTAGATGCCGCTCTAGAGCTAGAAGACCACCTTGGAAGGTCCTACAAGTAAGAAGCTCCTCATAAGAACAACCAATATCAACATCAACCTCGCAACAATAAGAGGAAGCTCATGCGATTGAGGCCCATACCACCCAAGAGAAATCATAGTTCCCGACTTGTAAGAGGGTCCATGGAGGCTCGTGCAGGTTTGGTACTAGATTATGCTATTATTGTGGAGAGCCTAGACACATGAAGTTGTATTGTCCTAACATACAGAGGAAGGAAGCCAGATTCCAAAACCCAACCACTAAGAGACATGCAAGACTCTTTGCAATGAGCATGGAGGAGGAATATGATCAAAGTGTGGTTTAAGATTGCCACTTTTAGATTATGACTTTATCCTTAGATCCTATATGTTAATTTATAGTCATGACCATTTGAATAATATGTTACGATATTATAGGAATATGGAAAGCTCTAAGGTGGGAGGTAGTCTAAGAAAATTTATTGGATGAAATTTATTTAAGGCAGGTAGAATTGTAGCATTCTTAAAAAATTAGGAATACATCCTTAATTAGAAACCCTAATTTTCAAAATTTTCAAAATGAATGTATCTAATATAATCTGATGTGACTTTTAGATCCAACTATAATGTTTATTTCAAAGTTCAATCAAATAAGCAACGTTTACTCTTTTTATGATTCAATATTTTTTTAACATCGAATATAGTATACTATTCTTTGAGCCTCAAAATTTGACCCAATTAACTCACTGAAGGATAATTCATTTTATTTCATATTTTAATTCATTTACATTAAGATAATGACTTGTATTAATTTATTGAGAAAAATTTATGAAAGCCTAAATCTAATTGGATGAGAATACTCTAGACCCTCTAAATAGCGTGTGATCCATATTTGGTATCATTTGATCGTCAAATGTGCACTTAAAGAATTGAAATAAGTGTTTATACAATTTTAAATCAATAATGTCATTTTGACCATGATCTAACATAAAGTCCCACTTATTTTTTGTGGTGTCATTCAACTTATTCTTTTTTCTTTTGTAGATCTAATCTTACAACTTCTGTCCTGAGTAGGGATCCACAGATCCATCCAACGACTGAAGAGTCATCTCTCCCACCCATCCTAGTAGGAATGAAATACTAATTTTCAGAACATGATCATGATTGTGACCTTCATCCCCTCTGTCCTCTTTGTCTACAAAGTCTCTTCTTGAACAATCTCTGCAACAAATTTGCCTCTCTCTTCCCATCTTCCCCATCCTAGATTTGTGGGACTCCAGTGCCCTATAACCCTCAGACTCTCAGAGCCATGACAACCTTTCCCAGTGTTGACCTCTGAGTGAGACCCAATCTTCCCCTAACCTCAACTTATATAAGTAACTCTCAGAATACCATAAAGAAGGATCGTAAAATCCAAAACCATTGTCACCTATCCCTCTAGAACCCTCCCTCTCATATACCCTATGCTGCCTACAACCACCTATAGGGTTGACTTCACCCAGGTTCATGTGACCATCACTGAGATTCCCAACAACTCAAACATGGTACTAGATCTATGGAGAAGCTTCTCGTGGGTTTAGTTGATCTTCTCAGGGTGAGTCCTATTTTCCCCTCTTTTTGGTTATCTTCTATCAACTCGAGAAGTCTCGGGCGGGATTTCACATCCTCTATATTGCCGTCTCCTTTGGTCGTAGCTTTGTGAGATCACAAAAAGATGTTCTGGTTCGTTGGAAATGAGCTTTATAATTTATAGTTTGGTCATCAAATTTTTACTTCTATCCAACCATGTTGGCGGTGGGTTCTTTGGCCTTAGGTAACCACACACCTTCATCTTTGTCGTGCTGAGTTCGTTAGATGATTTAGAAGGCATGAAGATAGTGGTTCTTGTCAAAGATTACCAAGATCAAATTTTGATTTTGGGTGTCTCCTTCTGTGTGCTATTAATTACAGTTGACGATTGGAGGAGAAAAAAGGAGGTAGCACTTTCCTGCTTTGGCCCTTGCCAATTATTATATGTGTCACAACCTTAAGGTTAGTATAGGGATTTTTGTTTTCTTATGTGGGTAAATATACATGGTTTTGTTGGGAAAGATAGGCCACATGGCCAGATCTGGTTGGGAACACTAACATTAGCATGGGTCCTTCTGTCTATAAATTTGTACAATAATGCACACATGAATTTTTTGGTGTTTTCTGATTGGTTAGAGGTTTGAAAATTCACAATAATTAAATCTTTGGTTAAAAAAATTTATACAAATATGATTCAGAAAGTATTTTTAATGAGGAATCTGATTTTATGATTTTTAAAGTCTAATTTGATAAACCTAGACCATGATTTCTTAATTATCTAACATTAGCATTTAGGATGACTATTAAGATAATACTTAATATGAATCATGTTAATTTCATGAACTTAGGATTGACTTGAGATAAGAGGGAATAAATTAGGATTTTCTTTGCTCCAGGTAAGTAGGTCATGCCACTATGCATATGTACTGTGGATGAATTGCATGTTATGTATGATTTAGGATTATTCTTTAAATTCCATTTAAGATAAAAATGATGCCTCTTATTATATTATTTCATGTTGGTTTTTATATTCATAAAGTCCTATGAGTATCACTGATGTTCATTAGTTTAATGATATGATCATGTAGTTACTAATAAATTGAAGAAATTTTCCTATGTAGTTGATAATTTCATGGTTAAGAGGTAGAAAATCCCATGGTGATTTTAAGATAATGCACTTCAGTTGTGAATTGTTCCTCTTGATGTTATCATCTTTATGGCATTGTTTAGCACTTTGGTGCAACTGAGATGAGCCTTAACCGACCTGATGAGCACTTTGGTGCAATTACTGGATGAGGACAATTTACAATGATGGCAATATAAGAAGATGTTGCTGGATCCTAGATGGGTGATTAGATGCTCTAGAGAGGGGATGAATAGAGCTGAATGCACTTAAAAAAAATTCATTAGACCTTCAAGATATATCACAAGATAAGTTTGCTAAATAGGAAATTTGTGTGCAACTAAAACATGCATAGTAAGGGAGAGAGAGATTGAACATACACCAATTGACAAGCTGTTTAGAGTGGTTCCACACTTCGAACTAGTAGTGAGTCAGTCCACTACCTAGAGAGGTCAACCTCTAGGATTTCTTAACCTTGTATCTTCATTATATTCATTATAAGAGATATAATACATGACCACCAAAGGACTTACCCATCTAATACAAAGAGTCTTCAACCTTACCAAGGACTTACCCACTTTGCAAGGAGTCTTCCACCTTCTTCCAAAGACTTACCTACTCTTGCACAAGTCTTCAGCCTTGCAGGGATTACCCACTCTTCTTGGATCTTCAGCCTTTGACTTCACCTTCACTCGGAGAAGCTTCCACCAAGGACTTACCCACTTGAGCAAGGAGTCTTCTGCCTTCACCAAGGGCTTACCCACTCTTACTCTAAGTCTTCAACCTTGACCTTCACCAAGGGACATCTTCCCTTGTTCTTCTTCACCTCTCTTAGATAAGAGAGAGAACCTTCATCTTCATGGTTGAAATGAGAGCTAGGGAGGTGGTGGAAGTGAGAGCCTCACAAGATATACATGTAGGACTAGCTCTCTTACAGATTTCCTACTCACTCTAATGAATGTAGCAAGTGATTAAGCTTAGAGAGAGAGGAGGCTGTAGGAAGCACTCAACTATAGAATAGGAACCTCACATAGAGTTTTGTAATGAATGCTCAACCTTGGAATGAAGCCCAATGGGTCCTATTTATAGCTGGGGATGCCTCCTAGCCTTTGGGAACACTTGGGAATGAAAACTAGCCATTTTGTGGCTTGTAACATATATATTTTCACTTGTTGCAACTCCACAACGGCTAGAAGCACTTTTCTACACTTTTCCGTACAGTGCAATTGGTCGAGTTTCTATAAAGGTAACTAGACCAATAGAGTAAAAGACAAAGCTGATATTCAGATCATCGGTCGAGTTTGTCCTGGGGAAACTCGACCGACTAATGAAAATCGAATTGGTCAGGTACTCCATCGGTTGAAGTGTAAACTCGACCGATCAAAAGTCATTTTCTAGATCCAATCAGGATCGGTCGAGTTTGCAACTCATAGAACTCGACTGATGAACAACCTGATGTGAATTTTGGAAAATGTCTTTTGAGTGCTTAAACATTCGATCTAAGTGCTCCTGATTTTTTCTAAGCTTAATTACAAGTCATACAATCATTACAAGTGATTTACAACATGATTCTAATGGATTTACATCATATTACAATAATGTGCACTTGTATTGACTTTGACTTGTCTTTTCTCCAATTTGATATGTGCAAGTTAGGACATATGGAGTGTGTCTATACCTAATCTAAAATCACTTAAGTAGAGACATTAGACACCAATATGTGGAATGGTTAGTCATCATCAAAACACGGGTTTAGTCAATTTAGACGTGAGTCAACATTGACCTAATTGACCTTGAGTCAACATTCTCCCCCTTTTTGAAGATGACAAACCATTCCATAAATGTATTGAAAGCTTTTAAGTGAAATCATACCTTCGGAGAAACCTAGGGGTTTCAATAGGATTGAGCTCATATGCTCCCCCTCAATTGATGCACATGGAGTTCTCATACTCCCCCTCAATTGATGCTATTTCCCCTACATGGTTAGCTTTCATAACATTTATAGAATACTATGTCTTCTACTCATATATGTTCTACACATATATTTCTTCTCCCATTTACCTTCTCCCCTTTACATGGACATACTTCTCCTATTCATGTAAGACATGCCTTCTTCCTCTTTTAAAAGAAGACATACCTTTCTCCCCCTTTGTCATTTCAAAAAGTGGGGGTATAAAGAAATAAGAAACACCACTTGTTAAAGGAAAGAAGATGATAACAAAAAGTTATATAAGGAGAGAAGAAGAGCACAGATAGGGGCTTGTCCAAGCATAGAAAGAAAAGCAAGTTAAAGCATATACTTGAACAACCCAAAATGCAAGATAAGGTGCTGCAGAAAATAATAAATTACAATTTTGACCCTCAAGATGACATTATTTGCCCAAAAAGTGTCAGTGCTCATGGAAAAGCAATGAGCCTTTCTCAGAAGGTCGTTTCTGCAAAAAAAAACACTACTCTTGCAACAAAAATTGAAACTGGAACAAAGTTTGCATAAAATCCAAAAATACTCCAATTTCTACAGATAATGTAGATCTATGTACCCTGCATCACAATGTTTTGCAAGCAACTCAAGATAGTAGATATGCAATTCAAGGAACAAGCTTGAGCATGTATGAGACAAGATATAAGCATATCATATAGATGAGCAAATATGCCAATTGTAAACAAGGCTAGAACTACATGTATATGAACTACTAGTAGATGATATCACAAGTTAGGACTACTACTAGGATCTAGATCATAGCAAGAGATGCAAAAAGATACACAAGATAAAGCAAACTATGAGTAGATGTAGAGATATATCCAAACAAAGAGATAAGCAATTTTAGAAGCATGAAAGGATATAATTCACATACAAATATGCATCATTACCAAAATATAATTACCACTAATAACCTCAAGGTTGTATCAACCCAAGATATACACCTTGATAGATGTAGTAAGTTAGAGTACAACAGAAGCAATTTTAGACACAACCAAGAGATCTAAAGAGATCATCATCAAAACATGTAAAACAACTCAAAACATGTAATTGCAAAATATAAGTATACCAATATAGAGAAATTAGAGAGATAGGGTTGTAAGCATGATAGGAAATTTAGAGCATGGCAATATGCATATATAAAGTTACCAAAAGAGAGTGCCAAAGAATAAGTCTATTGGTTGAGAAAATCTAGTTGAGAGGGAAATGCTCATTCAATAAGCCAATTGTGTATTCTGTGCACAATGTTGTTAGTCGAGTTTTGTGTATTGACAACTCAATCGATGACAGCTATTGGCAACACCCATTGGTGCCTATCGGTCGAGTTTCAAATAGGACCAACTCGACCGACAGAGCTGCTATCAAAAGGCACATATATTTCATAAAAACATATTTAAAGGCATGCTAAAAATACAAACCATATCCAAACATGTGTAAGCAAATTAGTAATGCACTATAAAAGCATTTGAAATAGTTTTTGAGCAAGAGTGTGAAGACAAACACAAAATACCACTTTTGACTCAAAAATCGTATGTATAGTGCACACTATCTTGACAAAAACAAGTTAGGATTGGTTATAAGCAAGAGAAACATTACCTTTGTTCTTACCATTCCTTTTTTTCATTTGTTGTCACCCTCTACACATCTCACCTTTTTAGTATGGTTGTGGGACCAAATGTCCCTATATCAAGGAGCAAGAGAGAACTAAAGCTAGCCCTTCAATGTAGCTGACATCAAAGGAGACTTTATCTTGGTGGGATGTAATTAATAGATTCTTGTCTAGTTGTTCTTTCATGCTTTAGATTTGCTGAGCCTACATGTATTAGGTTTGAGATTATGATGAGAGAGTTTATGTTTTCCCTTTTAATGACAATGTATCAATATCTTACAATTAATGCATGGTGTTTCATTTATATTGTTGTTATGTATATCATATTTTATGATGTTCCTCCAAACCGAGTGACCCTGTTATGGACAATATATGGTTTGCTTCTGCTAATATAAATGTTCTTGGAGGTGTGTTACAATATCAATTCATCCACAACTTAAAAAGACTCCTTATGTAATACTCTTTTCTAAGAAACCAAGAATGGATTATTTCCATACCTTTGGAACTCCATGCTATATTTTAACACCAAAGATGATAGAGATAAATTTGAACCTAAATCACAAAAAGGGTTCTTCTTAGGTTACTCAACCTCAAGAAAGGCCTATAGAATCCATAATACTGTATCTAAGAAAGTAGAATAATCAATTCATGTCATATTTCATGAAAATCCAACAAACAATGCAATAGAAAATGACCTTCCACCCTTAATTGAAGATTTAACCATATCACCTAAAGATGATAACAACGCTGATTTTAAACAAAAAATAAAAAAATAAAAATGAAGAATCACATCAACCTATTCCAAGAATAATCAAAGAACATATGTAAAATCTAATAATCAGTGATCCTTTTAACAAAGTAAAAACAGATCTTGTTTTAGATATGTAGCTAATGTGGCCTTCATATCCAGAATTGAACCTAAAAAGGTTGATGGAGCTCTTAAAGACGATTATTGGATAATTTCTATGCAATAAGAACTAAATCCATTCATTAAAAATAATGTATGGGATTTGGTTCCAAGACCTCAAATAACACCATATTCGAAACTAAATGGGTATTTCGTAACAAGTTAAATGAAGCAGGGAAAGTTATTAGATATTAAGCTAGGTTGGTTGCCCCAATTAAGGGAGACTCAGAGGTCAGAGCCGTTATCCCAATTAACAGGATCAAAGGTTCGACAAATAATCAATAATAATTATGAAATTCTACCAACTAAACTAAAATCTAGTATAAAATAAAACTTTGCATACCTTTAAAAAACTTTGGAAATCTATCTCTATCCACAACTTGAATCTCTTCATCTAATCCTCCTTACACATTATTTCTTATTTTCACAATGTGTCACTTTACTGTTTGTGCTTTTTAGGGTTGTACCTAAAACATCGACAAACAAAATTTCGGTTAGCATAAATGAATATGCTGGTATGTGGGGACAACTAAAATTTCACAAATATGGATAACAATCTAATTATCACAATCAAGGTAATTAACAAGCCAATTTACGTTTTCAATGTGTCATTCTCCACCACTTTTGCCCTAACCTTGGAATACCCTCTTTAAGGTTTCTCTTTAGCCATTGACTTAAGGCCACCTTCTCAATCCCGAGCTTGGTGCCTGGGGTCACCTCTCATGGTGCCCATTAGTCATGCAACATAGACCACCTTCTCATTCTCGAGCTTGATGTCTGGGGTCACCACTCATGGTGCCCATTGGTCTTCCCTACCGGGCTTGACCTTTTTGCATCATCCATCAGGGTGGCATGTAGGTGTGAGAAAACACACTTATTTTACAATTGTGATAATCATAGCAACTTTATAATTTGCAAGTATGAACATCCAAACTGATAGGCTGCATTCAATGCGATTAACCATCTGGAAAACCTTTGAGAAAACTAATGTGATTAACCATAATTAACCACATACCTGTCAGGCTGATTTGAGACAGAATTAATCCAATCAATGCAAGAAATCCAATAGGCAAGCAAACACACAAAGAGATCCTAAAATATGCATACAATTTCCTATCATTGATCATGCCATCAAGATCTATTAAACCTAGCTCGCTTCCTAGGGTTTCTAGTCCACCTTTAGGGTTTCCATTGCAATTAGGGTTCCTCTTCATTTTTACTCTTTTAAACCCTAATTTTATACAATTAATCACAAACCCTAATTATCTCATCTATTCTTCACGGAAGATATTAAGGTTACCTTTTAACAACATATAACCTTCATTTTGGATTAAAGGGACAATTAACCATCAATTAATAGTTCATTATGATCTAATTCACATATGAACTCTATTTATCATTAATTCCACTTTTATCCATTAAAAACCCTAATTACCATATTAAGGGTATTTATCCACAATTAGGAACCTTTATACTCAAAATAGCCTAGAACCATCATATCTCAGCATTATTCATGAATTTGAACAATTAAAGCCATTAAAAGTCACAATGAGTAACATTAGGGGTTCAAGGCCCATTAAAGCTCATTCATGTACATGGAACTCTAAATTAAACCAATTACATGCAAAAACCATCATTTTAGATCTAATGTGTCCTTTTTATTAACAACAAGTTAATATCATCTTTAAACATCCACATAACCCTTCCCAAATCATTAATCAATAAAGATTATGGTTTTTCATTAAATAAACCATTAAAGATAGCATCTTTACATACTTTTTGAATTTCAAGCAGAATTAGACTTCAATTACATTTTTATTGCATTCCTTGCATTTTTCTGATCAATTTTGATATATAATACTCTTTAATATGAGTTACCAATTATTAGTTACTAATTTCGCAAGATAAATTACCTTTGGCCAATGGAAGGCGGCCACCTGGCGGCTTGCTCCTCGTGAGCAACACCTAGGACCAGGTCTATTTACGCTTTCACCCCTGCAATACCACTTTAGGGCCATGCACGCCTGGGGGAAAGGAGGTCATTTCCTCCTTTACCTTCTTCAACCTCCGCTCACTGCTCTGTCCGCGAACTAGGTCCCTGGCTTGGTCAACTGGAGGGTTGACCTCGAGATGTAACCTCTCTCGGCACTCGAAAAGGCCACCACGACCTCCGCCATGCCCCTACAAACTCAATTCCGGTCTTAGCTATGCCTCATTTGTCTGGAGTCGCTAGAGACTAGGAGGGAGACCGTCGACTGATCCAAAGGAACCGGTCGATGTAAGGGAAAACGAGAAGAGGAGTTGGAGGTAGGGTTGAGTTGCTTAAACTGCAACTACTAATCACGAAGGGGTACCCAGCCTCACAGAAGGGGGATCGTCCCTTTATATAGTCCATGGCCATGGAGAATGGCCAGTGAGAAGAACTGGAATTAGGGGTTTCCCGAAAGCACTTCCAAAACATGGAAAACTTGGTATGTATGGGTGTGGTTTTCTATCCAGAATCTAATGGAGTGAATCCTAGTTTCGCACATTAACTGTATGGAGAGGAAATCAAATCTACAAGTCTCATGTTATTGTTCTTCTTTCCCTTTCCTACCCGAGGTAGGTGGGAATGCAGCCACCGTTGGATCTCAGATCCAACAGCTGTCATGCCATGCGCCCAAAAAGATATGGAAACAATCGTGACATTTAATATATATTTCCTTTACCCTTTCCACTTTAGGATATTTTGTAAAAATCATAACTTTTAGACGTATTATTCAATTAATCTCAAATTTTGAGGGAACCGTAATAATGAATTAATATACCTCTCTACCAAATTTGAGCTCATTATATAAAAGAAAACGTGCCTTTTCTTTAGGTGAAATATATTACTCAATTAAGCTTATTTCTCACATCTTTTCTCTTTCTTCACTTATTATCTTGTAACTTGGACTCCTTGGAACCCAAGAAATCCTAATATTTCGAAATTCCTTTTTAAGGATACTCATTATCCTTCTAGATGCATCTATATCCAGTATTTCTCATTATCCTTTTTGTTTCTTGATTAAAATATCTCTTTTTGAGGATTTCTCTTTATCTCTCTTTTTATTTTCCTTATTGGAATTCCTTTTAACATTGGGAACCTTATGGATATGAAAATGCATCAAGGATGACTCAATTATACCTCTTTCCACTTATTTTCCACATTTTATCATGGTTTCCAACTTCTTTCTTAATAAAGAAATATTTAATTGATCTTTTCTTTTCTTATTGCATTATCTTTGCAACTTTGGACTCCTTGGAACCCAAGGAACGCAAGAGGCATGAAGTACACCTTTGGATAATATTATTTTTCCTTCTAGAGGTTTCTACATCTTTCTTTTCTCCATTTCTTATTAATAATGGAGTTTCCTCTGTCTTTTCCTTATTATTGGGCCCAATATCCAATAAAGCCCACAAAACAACCAACAAGGCTATTGTATATGAAATCCATTTATTCAAAAGAAATTATATCATTATTTATTCAAATATATTTAATAGGATAAATTCCATTTCTTACCAAAAGAACCCAAAAATTGGGGTTGTAACATGCTTCCCCTCTTAGAGGAATTTTGTCCCCAAAATTCCACCGGGAACACAAACAAACAGGATAAGCCTTTCTTATATCCATCATGGCTCCCATGTGGCCTCACCCTTTCCATGGTGCTTCCCAAGAGCCTTCATCATCTTAGATTCTTCCATCTGAGTTCTTTCTTACCTTGGTATATCATACCCTCATAGGTGACTCAGGACATTTCAGCCTCTGATAAAGCTGAATAGGTTCATGGATCCACACATGGCTTGGGTACCTCACATAGTGCTCTAGATCGGACTCATGGAACACATTATACATCATGTTATCCTGAGGGGTAGACTAAACACAACCATCTCCACCAATCCATCTCAAATTGACCCATATATCGGGGACTCAACTTCCTCAGTTGTAGCTTAGAGGGGTCGGATCTTCACATCACATATTCTCCCACAGCGAACTATAGGTCAGTCTGCTTTACATCAGCTCACGACTCATGTCACCCCTGGACTTCCTTAGCCATCACATGATCCAACTGACTTCATCTACACACACTGTGGCCCTTTTCCAGACCTTCGTGAGGTCCTATCACAAACATCATCTTAATGAAGTGGTGACTGACACAACCTCCCTTATAGAGCCTCTTTACATCCTGATACTGGCTATGGTGGTTATCATCACATCTTATACAGGACAAGAACTGTCTCTATGTATCACCCTGAATGAGCACACATGCTCTCATCAGACCCTCTAGTCTGGATCATACTAACCATTAGTTAGGGGTGATAAACTGTACTAGCATCGAGTTCATCTACTTCCACCTCATGGAAGTGAATCTTTAGGTTATACTCGAGAACTTTTGAACTCGCATCATGGTGTGGTTGAACCATCTCTCTCTCATATGTAGTTCATCCGGATCCGTCCTTTGACAGTATTCTTTCTTTCTCACATCATTTAGGTAAGGCGATCTACCATAACCCATATTGCATCTTGACCTTCCTTAGTCTAGAGGAGACTTATCACAACCTCCATAGTGATGAACTCCCATTCCCTCTCAGGAACTCTTTATCCTCTATATCAATATACTGGGTTACTGGTGTTCGTCCTTCACCTCCTGGCTTGCATGGTGACAAACCATGTGCAACTTCATCTTAAGAATCCAATGTACTACTGCAACTTACTATCTTAGTAGTACCACGGTGTATTATGAACATAAAATCATGATTTCGTATATGTCATGATTCCTTAAGATTGATTCCTCGCAAACTCTAAACCACTCTAGTCGGGGTTTCATCACCTTCTTTTCCAGAGAAGTGCATCTGAGGTTCTACAACCGTCCTTTTATTGCATCAAGGTCTAGGATGGCTAACCAAACAACAACTCACTTGTTCAACAGATCTCGTTACATCTGAGTGTTAGCCCAAACATATCTCCTTTTTCAAACTTAGGGTTAACCTAACAACCTCTTCTAGCCTCTAGCTAACTAGGCAGTTGCATCTCAACCAAAGCATCCATTATCACTTCACATCCTTAGGTGTAAGGTACTGTTGACGACATATACCTCCATGTATTCCACTTATCATCTCATCTAGGACCTTATGTCTATCTTGAACAAGAAAGCTTAGAGCTCACCTCCTTGGTTATCAAACTCAACCTTGTATAACTCACAAATTCCACATAGCTCATGATAAAAGCATCCTCATTATATGACTACCTTAGTTCTCTTGATGTTTGTAAACCATCCACATATCGTTCACTCCACAAGGGTATGTTATCATGTCTGTCCTCATACCTCATAGCAACGTTTCCACTCACATCATATTTATCTTTGGTGTATGGCATGTGTACTGTCCTATCTCTCACCCCCATAACAAGAGGAAATAAGCATTTGGCGGCCGTCCAAAAACAAAGTTCTTCCTATTCTGAGAGTAGAGTTGGTACATCCTACATTGCCAGTACACCTTCAAATCTAAGTTGAAACATGCAACTTATGTCTTTACATCATAGTCATCTCGATATCAAAGGTTACTTATGGAAAACTGATCTCAAACCTACATGGGTCAACACAAAATCCTTGGTCATCTCCTCTAGGTCTGTAGGGTGCTGACACTTTTGGGGTCATCCCTCTTCCCTTATTCATCTAGAGAGTGCCCTCCTCATCTACCTTTTGGGTCCCATGAGTTCATGAAGGTGATCAATCTCCTAACCCATGGCCCTCAGACAATGATAGTTGTTACCTTTCGACCCTACGGTCATGTGCAACTAGGGAATTAGGCAACTCCTACTTCCATCGGTTTTATCCCTACCTGACCCTTGGATAGACTTAGGATTCTAACATAGTACATGTCCCACTTAGAACCTTACCCAAGTCTTCATCATATTTCTCTGCATTCATGGATTGACTTTCATCCTTTCCAAGGGGTCATGGCGACCTGCCTACCTTGGCCAGGTCCCATACCGGTTACCTCCATGGTAACACATCCACATGCACTTAGAGATGGTTTTCTATGGGTCTACAAGTTCATTCTCTTACTACGTACTTTTCACTTATCTTCTCAAAATCCTATGAGACCTCTTTATGTTACTTCAAAACCAATAAAAACTGGTATACAACCTACTAAAGGGTCCCTCTCCCAGGATGGGAGGAAACTATCTCTTGATAACAAAAGTCACAAACGTCCTTATGTCTAGGGTTTACATCATTTTTGACCCTAGCAAGCTACTAAGGCACAAGCAGACCACCTACTAAACCATACTATGTCATACTTGTTCTCATTCCTCAACATTGGACCAAGAACATACCTTCCCATGTCACCAACTCATCTATAAGGGTTCATCAAACATACCTTTGACTTAATGGGGGTTTCCCTTTCCCCTCAACATGAGGAGTGCCATGCTCAAATCTATAAAAACTCAAATCTCATCATGAGCATCAGGTACACCACTTCCCCTCTTAGTTCTAAGAACCCTAGGTTTACTTTTTGGATGTCCAACAACATACTCAACATTCTAACCACGAACCAAGCATGTATAAGGTATGGCATGCACTTCCTATTATCCTTTTACTCGAGCAACACCTCAGAGTTGAGTCCTCCTCATCAATGACAACTAACTAGGTATAAGGCCTCACAACTTGTTACTAAACCTCCTCATGGTCTAAGGAACTCTTTTTCTTAACTAAGAAGGTAAACACCTATACCATAGGCACATAGGTAATAGAAACCTCATCCTCTCTCTAGGGTTGGGTTCCTCTAAATACAACCAAGATACCATAAGCCTCCAGGGATCAAGCATGAGGCAACATCTATCATCCACTTAGGTCGCATCATCCTCAACTCCCACTATTCCTCATATCTCGGAGTCTAAGCTTCCAACCTTCTTGCTTGGGTCATGCTCTCTCTCTTTAGAGCTAACTCCACAACCAACCTTACTACTAGAGGTCCTCTCTCCATGCAGGTGGATCAAGCTCACACGCATACCCCTACATGGTGAAGCCTCTGTTCAACTTATGTTTGCTTAAGATTATCCATAGCCCTTTATTCTTATCTCATAAGCTATCCATCATACTCTCCTGGCCAGGGTTTCAACCTACTTCCTGCACTACTGACGTACTCTGGGTGCATACTATGGCAAGCTCATATAATCCCATAAGGTTTCTATAGGTTTTTCACTAACCTCATCCTTGAAGGAGCTATCCTTCACTCTAACATGCACGATCCTTCCTAGGGTTGGGTCGTCAAGGCACTAGGTCATCCAACCTCACATGGCTCAAAACATCATGGGCATCCAAAAGCATGTCCACACACCTTATCTATCATGACATATAACTCATCATTCCATCTCTCTCTCTAACCACCACTTAGGGTTAGGGTTAGCATCATCCTCAGAGTATGCACCATGTCTCTACTTATAATGGAGGTCTCTACCTTCAAGACTAACTTTCTCCACTCATCCTCCTGACAAGGAGGTCTAGCCTCAGGTCTCTCCTGAGGGCTTGACAACATATGTCATACGACCTAAGAATGTATCTATTCTTTAGTTTATGCTCAAACTATTAAGCATATATCCATGACATCTTATTTACATGCTTTTCATTAATTTGGTGGAGGATTCATTAAACCTTATCCACCTTACCCATACCTCAAGAGAGAGAGGAAGAGAGAGAAACCCTAATCCTTAAAATCCTTAACAACATTTGAGTTGAGAAGGGATGAACAAGATGAGAGAGTCCTAAAGGTATCTTATTTTGAGTCAAATCCTGAGACATTGGTTTGACAATCACACTAATCCGGGAGTCCTCGTATTCCGACTAGCAGTGCGGTGGAAAATCTTGCCAGCCCCAGAACGTGATCCTTTTCTAGACACCTCTATCTTTTGGAAAATCCTCTAATAACCCCCTTAAGTTCTACGAAGTTTGTAAAATTTAATAATTATTAAATATTAAATGAGGAACCTATGCTCTGATACCAAATGTAATGACCCCGTCTCCCGCTAACGCCCAATTAAGGGAGACCCGAAGGTCGGAGTCGTTATCCCAATTAACAGGATCAAAGGTTCGATAAATAATCAATAATAATTATGAAATTATACCAACTAAACTGAAATCTGGTATAAAATAAAACTTTGCATACTTTTTTAAAACTTTAGAAATCTATTTCTATCCATAGCTTGAATCTCTTCTATCTAATCCTCCTTACACTTAATTTCTTATTTTCACAATGTGTCACTTTACTATTTGTGCTTTTCAGGGTTGTACCTAAAATGCCGACAAACAAAATGTTGGTCAGCATAAATGAATATGCTGGTATGTGGGGACAACCAAAATTTCACAAATATGGCTAACAATCTAATTATCACAATCAAGGTAATTAACAAGCCAATTTATGTTTTTAATGTGTCATTCTCCACAACTTTTGCCCTAACCCTGGAATACCCTCTTTAGGGTTTCTCTTTTTCCATTGACAAAAGGCCACCTTCTCAGTCCCGAGCTTGGTGCCTGGGGTCACCTCTCATGGTGCCCATTAGTCATGAAACATAGACCACCTTCTCATTCCCAAGCTTGGTGTCGGGGGTCACCAGTCATGGTGCCCATTGGTCTTCCTTCCTGGGCTTGACCTTTTTGCATCATCCATCAGGGTGGCATGTAGGTTCGAGAATACACACTTCTTTTACAATTGTGATAATCATAGTGACTTTATAATTTGCAAGTATGAACATCCAAACTGATAGGTTGCATTCAATGTGATTATCCATCCGAAAAACATTCGAGAAAACTAATGTGATTAACCATAATTAACCACATACCTGTCAGGCTAATTTGAGACAGAATTAATCCAATCAATGCAAGAAATCCAATAGGCAAGCAAGCACACTAAGAGATCCTGAAATATGCATACAATTTCCTAGCATTGATCATGTCATCAAGATCTATTAAACCTAGCTCGCTTCCTAGGGTTTCTAGTCCACCTTTAGGGTTTCCATTGCAATTAGGGTTCCTCTTCATTTTTACACTTTTAAACCCTAATTTTATACAATTACTCACAAACCCTAATTATCTCATCCATTCTTCATGAAAGATATTAAGGTTACCTTTTACAACATATATCCTTCATTTCGGATTGAAGGCACACTTAACCATCAATTAAGTCCATTATGCTCTTTTACATTAAAACTACCATTTTTATCCTTTTAATTCATGACAAGATCATTAGGCCTAATTATCATTGGTTCCTTCTAGATTAACAACTCATAGTTCATTATGATCTAATTCACATATGTACTCTATTTATCACCTATTCCACTTTTATCCATTAGAAAACCCTAATTAACATATTAAGGGTATTTATACATAATTAGGAACCTTTATACTCAAAATAGCCTAGAACCATCATATTTCAACATTATTCATGAATTTGAACAATTAAAGCCATTAAAAGTCACAATGACTAACATTAGGGTTTCAAGGCCCATTAAAGCTCATTCATGTACATGAAACTCTAAATTAAACCAATTACATGAAAAGACCATCCTTTTAGATCTAATGTGTCCTTTTTATTAACAATAGGTTAATATCATCTTTAAACATCCATATAACCCTTACCAAATCATTAATAAATAAAGATTAGGGTTTTTCATTAGATAAACCATTAAAGATAGTATCTCTACATACTTTTTGAATTGCAAGCAGAATTAGGCTTCAATTACATTTTTATTGCATTTTCATTTTTCTGATCAATTTTGATATATAATACTCTTTAATCCAAGTTACCAATTATTAGTTACTAATTTCACAAGATAAATTACCTTTGGCCAATGGAAGGCGGCCACTTGGCAGCTTGCTCCTCGTGAGCAACACTCTTAAATTCAACATTTTTAGTTTTAAGTATTTCAAGATCGTTTGGGCACTTTTGGTTATCTTCCTTAAGAGATTCAATGTTCTTAAGATAGACACCATTCTCTACCTAAACTCCATTGTATTGCAAATCAAGATCAAAAAATTGGCCTTGCAAGTTATTAATGCTCTTAAGATGAATTTTCTCATTTTTCTCAAGAATCTCAAGTTTAGCATACAAATCATCAATGATTTTTCCTAACCTCTTCCTTTTGGATTTACACTTAGAAAAAGAAGAACGGGTAGAAACAAGCATAACTATAAGAGTTTCTTTAGCTAAATCATGCAAGCTTACCTCACTTACCTCACTTACCTCACCAATATCTTCACTTGTAGAGGCCATGAGTGCAAGGTGGTAATCCCCATCTTCATCTGAGCTTGATCCACTAGAGGATGATGCTTCTCAAGATGCATGAGCTGCATTTTTGTGTCTCCTCTCCTTCTTTTCATCATCTTATACTTGCTCTCTTTCTTATACTCTTCCTCCTTCTTGGAGCTTCCCTTATGGTGTGACTTTCTTGCCTTAGGACATTCACTCTTTTAGTGTTCTTTTTTACCACATTTGTAGCACCTTGGAGTATAAGAAGAATATTGCTTTCCCTTGAAGTATTTTCCCTTAGAGTAGTTGTCTTCATGCTCACTAGGGCCATCATATTCACTATAGGAGGATGGAGAGGTCTGGTAAGAAAGTTGTTTTTGAAGGATGACAACCTCCACTTGAGTTATGTAGGCACTATCTTTGATCTTTCTTGCTTCCTTCTCTTCTTACTAGGCTTCCTCTTCTTACTTGTCAAGTCTTGGCTCATGAGGTTGTAGATTACCAACGATCTCTTTGGTTGGAATGTCACCAAGACTTCTCACTTCTTTAATGGAGGTCACCTTTGACTCCCATCTCTTTGGTAGATATCTCAAGATCTTTGAGTTGATTGCTCCTCTATCCAAAGTGTGTCCCAAAGCAGCTAGGCCATTGATGATGATGTTGAGCCTAGAGTACATCTTGAAAACTCCTTCTTTCATCCCCATATTGAAGTTCTCTAGGAGGTTGTTCAATATGTAGATATCTACCTCCTTCACTTACTTTGTGCCTTCATAGGTGATGCACAACTTATCCCATATCTCATAGGTTGTATCCCATGAGGAGATGCGGTTGAACTCTGTTGGGGTGAGGGTTGCATAGAGGATGCTAATTTCTTTGACATTGAGCCGGGAATCTTTTAGAGTAGCTTCATTCCATGTTGACATAGCTCCAGTTGGCTCCTTGTATGATGCTATCATCACCTTCAACATATCAAAGTTCATCCCTTGAATGTAGAACTGCATACACCTCTTCCAATAGAGTAAGTTGGTGTCATCGAAGACTGGAGGGTGCATGGAGAAGCTTCCCTCTAGGTTGAGTGGGTTCCCACCCATCTTATCATATCGTGGGAGATTGTTGGAGAAGATCCTTGGCTCTGATACAACTTGTTGGATCTACGGATCTAGAGGGGGGGGAAAGAGCTTTAAAATTATTATAAGAATAGTTAGACCTTCAAATTATATTGATTGAAATCAAAAGCTTAAGAATAATTTGAAGTCCTATCTAAGAAAACATAGCAAGGATGAGAGATATTGAAACATGTAGTTGGACAAGGAGGTTAGAGTGGTTCCAATCTCCAAACTATGAGATAGTTAATCCACTACCTAGAGAGGTCAACCTCTAGGACTTTGCAACCCATGTATACTTATATTCCATCATAAAAGATACAAGGAGATTACCAATACATCCAAGGACTTACCTACTCAAGGAAAGAGTCTTTCACCTACACAAGGACTTACCCACTTGATCAAGATGTCTTCAACCTTCAACAAGGACTTACCCACACTTGCATCAAGTCTTTGGCCTTAAGGGAATTACCCACTCTTGAATCTTTGCCTTGCCCTTATCCTTCTTTTGGAGAGGATCCTCACCTCTTCTTCAACCTTGAAGAATACCAACAACTTCACCTTCACTCAGAGTAGCTCACTTCAACCTTTTCTCTTTGAGAAAGGGGATTGGGAAGATAGATGGAATGAGAGCTTTACAAGCACATGGAGGTATCTCTCTTACAACATACCTAACTCACTCATAATCATAAAATGCTTTGTAAATGAGAGAGAGAAAGGGGCTCAAAAGGTTGTACGTGGAACCAATTACATGATTTCATGCATCAACATCATAATAACTAACCTTATATGGATTATATACATGAAAATGGATTTAATGGCATACTATCATAATTTTAGGTCATCATTTGATATTTATTATCCATCAAACAAGTATAATACATGTTTCATGATATCACTATGATTTAATCATAAAAAGCTTAATATTATCATTCTACTATATTGTACTCATTTTTTTTTGAGAATTTTAGTAGTTTATTCATATTTTTCTGACAACCGAGCTAATTACTATGATTTATCTAAGAACTAGCCATTTTAGAGGTAATTACCTTTTAAGGCCAATCAACAATCACCATGTCAACGTCCAGGGGTGTTATTTCTTTAGTTGATCCACCCAGTTCAATGCCCTTTGAACCCATTCTGAGTCACCTAATCCCCCTTTCATTTCTTCTGCTCGACAACGCTGGGCACAAGTGTCTCTATTTGCTGATCATGAACTGCTGCCGCCGCAAGGGATTGCTTTGCAGAGAAATTGGCACTGCTCCATCAACATTCATTCACTTCTTTAGCATCCATCAAGTTTGAAATCTCTTTCCAATCCTACATAGTCCCCCAAGTCTTCAGATGGTCCTCCCAACACCTGCTCACAGCCACTTGCGGTTGCTGTAGTGAGGAAGAAGAGGTATAAGGCCTCCATGCCTCCAAACTCCAAGATGATGTTGAGAAAAGCATAAAAGAACCCTTGCAAACTTGCCACTGCTATCATAAATGGAAGAGAAAGGATATTGGATCCCTACTAAATACATCTCCTTCTTGTCATGAAGATCTTCTTTGTCTGCCAGCATGAACGCCATAAAGCAGCTTGGAGGGGCTCAGTGTCAACTCCTCGACCATCCTGCATCGACTCTTCTTCATTCCCCTATAACTTCCTTCTACCTCCACATCCTACCCTCAGCTATGACCTGCTCTCCTTGGTAAAGAGGCAATGGGAGTGGAGGGCTTGTTCTCCCTGGTTCCTTCCCCTCTAACATCAAAATAAGGGTTGAATGGAAGCTATGATCGATACAAAGCCAACTGCTCAGTTGGTCTCGCACATAATGCTCACTCCTAGGTGTGAGATCGTGGGCAGTTTGTGGCTCAAAATGCTCCCCTGCCTTGTTCTAACTGCAAGGTAGGAGACGACTAAGAGTCGTTGGATCTGATCCATCATATGGTTAGGAAAAAGCCACACTATGAATCAGTGGCTATCTCAACACAGTGCCTGCATGACAGCTACATATGAGGACCTAGCTAAATATTGATTACCTAAGTCATTAATACCTCAATATGTTCATAATTAAACTATATTCAAACCTATATAACTTCTTCTAGAAACCTCCAATTTCCACCAAATTTTAACCATAGCTCTATAATCACTCAACCTATATTCCATTCCATTTTGGTGCTAAAACTTGACTATTTGATTTGTCAATTAAATACTTCAAAAAGGCATGAACATATGGACCATAATCATAATACTTACATCAATTAACTTCCTAGCTTAATCAAAACATTTAGAACTCTCAAAATTACTCAAACACACATGAATCCACTTATTTCATTGAGCACTTAGGGATTCCAAAAGAACACTCTATCACATCAACTTTCTCAAAGCCCACTTGGCTTTGTGTTCTAACTCTATAGGTAAATGGCAAGATCTTCCATAGAACATCCTAAAAGGAGTAGTTCTTGTAGGTTTCTTATAGACTGTCCTGTATGCCCAGAGAGAATCACTCAACTGCATGATCCAATTGGTCCTATTCATTGAAACTGTCTTCTCTAAGAATTTCTTTATATCTCTATTAGCAACCTCAACTTGACCTTAAGTATGGGGATGGTATGAGGATCATACCATGTGCCTCGCTCCATACTTACTCAACAAAGCTCTAAATTTCCTATTTGTGAAGTGAGATCCCCCATCAATGATCATAACTCTTGGCACCCCAAACATGTAGACAATGTGACTTTTCACAAATTTGGAAACAAAATGAACATCATTAGTATGGGTTGGAATTTCTTCCACCCGCTTAGACACATCATCCACTACAAGGAAAAGATATAGGTTAGAATTGGAAGACACAAAGGGTCCCATAAAATCAATGCGCCATAAGTCAAAAACCTCTATCTCTTGAAAGGTATGTAACAAAATTTTGTGTCTCCTAGATATATTACTTGTTGTTGGATTGCATGACACTTTTGCACATAATTATAAGCAACCTTAAATAAGGATGACCACTTTCTAACACCTTAGTCACTTCCCTTGAATTAGCATAGTGTCCTCTTGTGGGTAAGGAGTGACAATGCACCAATATGCTCTCAAACTCACATTCTAGCACACACTTCCTTAGTATGCCATCCCTACATTGCCTGAGCAAAACTGGATCATCCCACACATAAAATCTCAAGGAGTGAAAAAATTTCATTTTCTCATGATACCTCCAATCCTCCGGTATCTCACCACACACCAAATAATTCACTATGTTTCCAAACCATGGGTCCATGTTTTGCATTTCAAACAATTGTTCACCTGGGAACTCTTCAACAATTGGTATCTCTAGATATATCTCATCCACTCTTTCCAACCTAGACAAATCATCGACTACCACATTTTTTGCCCCAACCTTATCCTTGATTTCTATACCAAAAACATGTAGCAAAAAAATCCACCTTATCAATCTAGTTTTGGCATCTTTCTTCTGCAAAAAATAGTTTATAGTTGTGTGGTCAATCCAAACTATCACCTTGGCCCTTATTATGTATTGATGGATTTTTTCAAAAGCAAACACCACAGCCAAAAGTTCTTTTTTAGTTGTAGTGTAATTGAGTTGGGTAATATTAAGGGTTTTTGATGCATAATATATGGCAGCAGGGCCTTTATCTTTGTGTTGCCTCAAAACAGCCCCTACCACATAGTCTGATGTGTAACACATTAATTCAAATGGTTGGATACAATGTGGAGCCTATACAACAAGTGTGGAGACCAATTTCTCCTTCAACACCTCAAAACCCTTCAAACATCACTCATTTTAGTTAAATTCAATATCTTTCTGTAGCAGTTTGGAAAGCGGTTTGGCGAGCAATCTTCAAAAAACCCTTTATAAATTGTCGGTATAAAACTGATGCGTCCTAAGAAAATCCTAACCCCTTTTATTGATGATGGTGGTGGGAGCATAGTGATCACCTCAATCTTAACTAGATGGACTTCCATTCCTTTATTTTACATATTGTGTCACAAAATATCCCTTCACTCACCATCATGTGACATTTTTCCCAATTCTTAACAAGCTGAGTGTCATCACACCTTTGTAAAACTATATCAAGACTATCAAGGCAATCATAAAAAGATTTACTGTACACCAAAAATTCATCCATATAAACCTCAAGAGATCACTCTACCATGTCCTAGAAAATAGCAAACATACATCTCTAAAATGTAGTCAGGGAATTATGAAGGCAAAAGGCATCCCACTGTAAGCGGAAGTTCTATAAGGAAAACTGAAGATGGACTTCTATTGGTCCTCTGGTTTAATAGAAATTTGATTGTACCTAAATACCCATCTAGAAAACAAAAATGAGAGCGTATAAAGAGCCTCTCAAGAATCTAATAAATAAAAGGGAGTAGAAATTGATCATTTAGCATGGTGGCATTCAATCAGAGATAATCTATACACACATGCCAACTAATCACTAGCTTAATTGAAATTAACTCATTCACTGAGTTTGTGATGACAGTGGCCCCCCCTTCTTAGGAACAACCTAGCTTGGGCTAACCCAGTTAGAATTTAGATATAGCATAAATTCTACTCGTCGATAGGAGGTTCACTACCTCTTTCTTTACTACTCAGTCATGATGGGATTGATACACCATTGAGGTTGTACTATCATTTTATCTCCTTCCTTGATTCTAATATTGAGCTAGCAAATGTTGGGAGATATCCCCTTAAGGTCTGCAATAGACCACCAAAATGCTACTCGGTGGTTCTTTAGCACAATAAACAACTGCTCCTCCTCCTACAATAGACCACCCAAATGCATAGTGCACTAATAAAAGGATGAATTGATGATGGGGAGTTTCTTATCTCCTACCAAAAATATGTACTTAAAATTTGAAGGAAGCGTCTTCAACTCAAGCTTAGGTCTACACTGCAATGATGGGATCAATGGCGGTGGAGGCTGTCCCAACTCATCATAGTGTTGAGTACAAGCATGTAAGGAACATAATCAAGATCCAACTATAAAGACATTGTGAATATATATGTTTGGATACTTGCAAATCAATGTGTACCATGTATTTATGTATTCTTGTGCTTTTGTACAACTTGATAGATATAATGTAAGGACAAGTGACAATCTTTCAAAACCTACCCAAATCCCTATCCTACAATCACATGAAGCTATTAGGGTTGTTAGGTTTCATTAGATATATAACTAGATAGGTGTTCATATTATTTGCATTTCATTTTTCTAATTCTACATCATTCGAACTCTTTGTCGACCGATATCCTTTTCAATCAAAGGCTCTGTCAATCAGAAATAGCTATTGCATTAATTGAGCCCTAGGTCATTCTCAGTCAAAGATATTCTTGACTGAGATATAGATATTGGACATGTTTGACTAGAGACCTTTACCTACATATAGCCTTTGGAGAAAATTTCAAACCAGAGAATATCTCGGTCGACATTATTGTTGACTGCGATTCTTCTGATTGATAATATTTTGGATCGAGAATGTTTTGGAAACTTTTTTGCAAACGATCAAAATGGCCATTATAATTTGTTTGACTTAATCCTAATGACTACGTTTCATCCTAGAATACTACAGACACTACCCAAAGTTTTCCTAACCTCTTATAAACATTTCCTATAAACAACAATGGTCTTAGGACACCTAAACAACAAGTTTGTGGACAACAATTGTGATCATATACACAAATTTGAGCATACTACTTGCCATAATTCTTAAAGAGCTTAGGTTCCACAATTCAAGTTGCTATCCATCTAGACTAAGCCTTAGATTTATACTAGAATATTTGTTATAACCTCAATTTTGCTTGTATTTAAATAAATTGAAATGCAATTATGTAAGAGAAAGAGGCTTTAATGGAAATTTGTATGCTTTGTTTTTAAAGAATGGATTCCCTTACAAATTTTCCTAAGATGCTTGATATCATGATTTATACTATTTTGACAGATCCAATAATGATAAAAGGGAAAAAGAATAAAATAAATCCCATAATAAGTAAAATGAAAAAGAAATAAAAGACAATTGTGTGCATATGTGAGAATTGAGTAGAATTCTCTAGAATGTGGTATGGATGACCACTATTGATTAGTTTTCAATTTCATTTGGTTTCTAATAAGAAAAGAAATCAAAATAAAGAAAATAAAAGAGAAATAAAGAGAAAGGTTGAATTTTAAATGCATTTTATATGCCTTAAAAGTGGATGACTTCATTTGAAGAAAAGTCTCTTTTATTTTTGAGTTATTAGCCCAATCTTTGCACACGAGTAGATTAAGTTACTAAAGACTTCCTTAAAATTTGTGATTAAAAGGATGGATGGTTTGAGATATATGGATTTTATTAAAACCCTAAAGTGTGGATATTACAAATAGAAAGTATTAAATTTCACGTTATCTCGATTTCTATTAGGAATATAATTATCTAATACATGCTATGTCAGTTGTAGGATCGGGAATCTGATGGTGTGCCCGTCATCACCTAACTCATGCCTGCTTTGAAAAAAAGAGTAGGAACTAGAGTTTCTTGGATCAATTTCCTAGTTGATCATTAAATGAGAAATTTTAGAAAGTGTTTCCTTAAATTCGTGAGGCCAATCCAAATTGACCTACCCTAGGTTTCACCTAGGTTTGAGGTGTCTAGAAGGATCCCCCAAATATACCTTTAGAGGTGACCTGGTTCATGAAGATGGTTATAAATACAGGGGTGCAAACCCTCTAAAAACCCAAAAATTCTTTCACGAGTACCCACTAGATCAAATAGAGTGGCCCCTACTCCCAATTGCATCACTGACTCCCATTTTCCCATCTCGCCTATTCCATCTTCGTCAGAAAGAAAATCCCGCTATGACCTCTCCTTCCTCACCACTGAAGACCAATTGAAGCCCAGAGATGAGTCCGGTAGGATGAGGTGGAGAAGGTCATACAATTGCTAGTTACTTCAGGTCTCTAGTTCCTAGAGTCAACTCTATACTTGACTCGAGTAGAGATAAAATTTTTCTGTTGAGAGGTATAAGAAGGGAAGCGAGAAAAGTACTCATATGTCATTGTCTCCTCTATAGAAAGGTAAGGGCAATTAACACCCTTTCACCCTCTTTTTCTCACCTTGTAAGCTAGCTGCCATGTGAGCGACCAACCTAGGTGGTGGTCTATGATTGGCCCATAAGCTTTTATTTTGTAAAAAATGTTAGTAATTAGTAGGATAATCATACGGCAATATATTATATATGGTTTTTGATTAGAAAATTTATAGAATCCAAAAAAAATATGATCATGATCTAACTATGCTTATAGTTTTAAAAAGTGCTGAGATGGCATCTGTAATGTGTTAAATGAACTAGAACCCTAATTTTTGAGAATTGACTATCTTAATATGTCCAATTGTTATTGTTGATCAAAGATTGATCTTTTATGAATAAAAAGAGCAAATTGGAAGTTATTGAGTTTAGAAACCCATAACTTGATAAATTAGGGTTTCGTTGAAATAAAAGGTATATTTAATGAAGAATTAGGGTTTGTAACCTAATGAGATATAAAAAGTTAAAACTAGGGTTTGGGCCAAAACCTGAATAAAATCCTAATGTTTACCTAGAAACCCTAACTTGAAGACCAAGTCAGTCTTAAGGATGATTTGGATAAAATAATAATACATGGGTGCATTGCATTAACTTTTAGGGTAGCTTGCTTTGTTGATTGGCTGATTGCTTGCTTTTTCTTGGACTTATATACTCTTGATCAAGGTATGTGGTTACACTTATGACTATTCTCTCTAGTTTCACGAAAATGTTTGAGGTTTTACCTTTTTCTTGAAATTAAATGCTTGGATTAACTTTAATTCCTACAATCTATAAAGTGAATATGGCTATCACTATATAAAGCTTATAATTTGCTCCAACCCGCATACCAACTCTGGAATGAAAAGATGAGTAAAGTCATGGTGATGACTAGATGACCAATCCCAAAATTGGGAAGGTCATACCAAGCCCCAGATTGGGAAGGTCCTAAGTGGTCAAGCCCTAGGTTGGGAAGACCTAAGGCACCTAGATCCAGATTAAGAGGTGGCCAATGAGGTTCCAAGCTCCAAATTGAGAGGTAGCCTAAAGTTTGATGGAGGGACAAAACCCTAAGACATGGTATACCATAGATTGAGTAAAAATGGTTGAGAAGTTATGAAGGAAATGTAATTTTTTTTGTAACAAATAATTGTTGTGGTTATGTTGTTACAATTATATGCAAACTTTTGATTCCCCCCACATACCAATATAATTATTTATAATGATCGACATTTTGTTTGTGGGCGTTCTAGGATAAGTTGTTATTATGCATTTAGGATGAAATCAAATATCCAAAAATAAGACACATGATGAATAAACATAATGTAAACATGGAGGTTATAATTAGATTTTATTTTATCTTGCATCTGTAGATATTCCAGTAGTATTCTACCAAAATCCTTTTTGTTAGTAAAATTTATTAGTTATTTCTGGTTAATTCTAAATATGCAATCATGTATTAGTGATAATGGCACTTTCCCTCTTGGTCTGCCTAAATAGGGGATAATAGGGGAGGGGGTCGTTAGATTTGGTATCATAGCAGGGTTTACTATTTAACCTCTAATATTTATTGAATTTTACAAGGTCTGTAGAACCCAAAGGAAATTATTAGAGTGTTTTCCAAAGGCAATGGTGTCTAGAAAGGACCATGACTAGGGGATGGCAATATTTTCCTCTGTACCGCTAGTTGTCTTGTGAGGACTTCGAGACCCGTGCTTCTTGTCTGGCCAAAGTTTGAGGACTTTACTCAAAATTATACACCTCTATGATTTCTCTTCTATATCTGTCTTCTTCTTCATCCCTTCACTCACAAAACTGTGGGTGCTGATAACTGCTCTCTATATCACGTTTTGAGTATTAGATTTATGAAAATTAGGGGTTAAGCCAACCTCCACCAAATAATAAAAAGCATGTAATAAAGATGTCACAAACATAATTTATGATGTTGCAATGCTCTATAAATTTAGACTAAGTGTAATTACATTCTTATGTGTAACAACATGGCTCATACCAAGACTGTCACTATCCCAGTTGACACCCCTCAGGAGAACATCGAGGTTAGGCTCTCTCATTGGAAGGGGATGTTTCTAGAGAAGAGAAGGAAGGATATGGAGGAAGAGTCATCCAGGAAAAGGAAGAGATATGATGAGTCCTCTGAGGAAGACTCAAACCCTAAGCTTGTTCCCTTCGACAACTTGAACATAGAAACAAACCAAAAAGGGAAACCAATGTTTGAAGGTGAGGTAAAGGCTAAAGAGAACCTGACTGATGGCCCATGACCAGCTATAGTAGTCCATACTCCCAATGCCCTATGGATGAAACAATAAAAGAAAATGATTGAGGCCATTAGTGCCCTGGTCCTCAAGGACATAGCTAGAGATGACAATGGGGGGATCCACTTCCAGTTCATCCACGACTTGGAGCCACCATTTTAGAATTCATGAAGTTGAACATTTAGATGTTCTAGGGAGAAGACAAGATAGAGGTGGTCAACAAAGCTGATGCCTGGCTTCTAGTAGTATAGAATGGATTCTGCATGCTAGAAATGTAGCCAAAAAGAAGGTTCCTTTTGCTTCTCACCTCCTAGAAGGAGCAACTAAGATCTGGTGGGAGAACCACATCATGGGAGGAGACCTAAATGAAGACCCGATGGACTGGAATGACTTTAGGACCATCTTCTCCACTAGATTTGTGCCCGTTTTTGCCAAGAAAGAAAAAGAGAGGGAGTTCACCTTCCTAGTTCAAGGCAACCTCTTTGTGGCAGACTACACCCACAAGTTCTGCCTTCTAGAGCGGTTTGGATATATGATGACTGAGGAAAGAAGGGTGGAGCACTTTGTAGAGCATATGCATCCTGCCATCATGCCTCATGTGAGTGTGAGAAAATTGACAAACTTCACTGACGCTTACAACACCACCCCGGACATGGAGAAGATGGTGATGCCTACACCAAACCCACCGAAGGGGTACCTAGGTTTCACTGAAGGTACCTATGACCCAAGAAATGACTATAAGAAAGGACAATGATGCAATCATGCCAAAGGAAGACACGAAGGAAAAGGGAATCCCCACAACGAGAACCACCACCCAAGGTGCCACAACTGTGGAAGGTCACACTCGAGTAAGTACTGCTTTGAGAAGAAGGTGTGCTTCCATTGCCAGTAAAAGGGACACTTCGAAGCCAACTATCATCTACCTGACCGGAGAGGTCCATGCCCCATAGCAACCCAACATGTGACAACAAGATCACTAGTGACAGTAGGTGCACTAGCTACAGTCCCGCCTGCAGGAGAGTGAAGGTGTAACGACCCCACCTCCCTATAACCCCCACTTAAAGGTCAGAGACATTATCCCAATATTTCCGGATCAGTGGTTTGACATTTAATCAATAATAATTATCAATTTCTACTAAAACTAAACTAGAAAGATAGAATAAAATAAATCTCTTACATACCTTGTAAAAATTTTGGATTTCTAGATTTCTATCCACAGATGGAGTATATCTATCAAATCCTCCTTGAATTGAGTATTCATACCTTTACAATGTTTCAATTTACTATTTGTCCTTTTAAATGATTGTAACTAAAATGGCGACAAACAAAATGTCGGTCAGTATATTTCTATACTGGTATGTGGGGAATAATCAAAATTTTCACAAGTAGTTTCTAACAACCTAATTATCACAAATAAGTTATTAACAATCCAAATTACATTTTCAATGTGACATTCTCAACCGCTTTTACCCTAAACCCTGGATAACCCTCTCTTAGGGTTTTTTCCTTGTAAGGGACATAAGGCCACGTTCTCCATCTTGAGCTTGGTGCCTGGGGTCACCTCTCGATGCCCAATGGTCTTCCCTCTAGGGCTTAACCAAATAGACCTTCCCTCCGGGCCTTGGTCATGCATCATACATCAGGGTTGGATGTAGGTTCGAGGATGCACATATATACTTAATTGTGATAATCATAGTGACTTTATAGGATTTCATAAATAAACAATCAATAGTTTAGGTTGCATCCAATTGATCAAACGTTTGAGAAAACTTTGTGAAGCTAGATAGATTATTCATAAATAACCACATACCTATTTAACCGAATCAAGATAGTAATATTCCAAGCAAGTGTGAAATCCAGGCAAGCAAGCAATTCACACAATAACGATCCCTGAAATAACCATACAATTTCCTTCACTACTTATGTTGTCAAGATCTTATTCAATCTAACTTGCTTCCTAGGGTTTCTACTGTTACAACCCCAATTTTTGGGTTCTTTTGGTGAGAAATGTGATTTCTCATATCAAATATATTGGAACAAATAATGATATAATTTGTTTTGAATAAATGAGTTTTGTTTACAATATCCTTGTTGGTTGTTTTGTGGGCTTTATTGGCTATTGGGCCCAATAACAAGGAAAAGACATAAGGAACTCCATTATTAATAAGAAATGGAGAAAAGAAAAATGTAGAAACCTCTAAAGGGTAAAAGAATTTAATCCAAATTGGATTTCGTGCCTCTTGGGTTCCAAGGAGTCCAAATTTGCAAAGAGAATGCAAAAAGAAAAGAAGAAGATCAATTAAATATTTCTTTATTAAGAAAGAAATTGAAAACAATGATAAAATGTGGAAAATAAGTGGAAAGAGGTATAATTGAGTTATCCTTGGTGGATTTTTGTATCCAAAGGATTACTAATGTTAAAAGGAATGAAAATGAGGAAAATAAAAGAGAGATAAAGAGAAATCCTCAAAAAGAGATATTTTAATAAGAAATGAATGGGATAATGATAAATAATGGATAAAAGATAAGTAAAAGGCTAAGGTATATCCCCAAGAAGGGATTTCGAGCCATTAAGGTTCCTTGAGGTTCAAGGAAATCAGAATAATAATTTAATAGCAAGGAAAGAGAAAATATGTGAGAAATATATATAATTAAGAGATAACTTGCATATAAAGAAAAGTATCTCATACTTTCGATTTTGAGTCCCAAATTTGACATACACGTCGATTAAGTCTTTATAGACTTTCCCTTAAAATTTGGTAATAATTGGATAATCGATATGAGAGTTATGATTTATAAAAAATCTAATCAATTGGAAAAGGTAAAGGAAATAAAATAAATGTCACAACATATGGTTTATGAGGGAGTGACACAGATCATTGGATCTTGATCCAACGATGGTTGTATGTCACCCAGTTCTAACCAAACTGGGAAACAGGCTGTTGGATGATGATTTTTCCAACCCAATTTTCACTTGACCTGATGCATGTGCATCCAAGGAAATTGTTCCTTCGTGTTTGGGAGAGGTTTCCACTCAAAACCGACCTAGGTTTTGTTGGGTTTCTAGCTGTTTCTAGAAAACACCCAAATTCCATTGGGCAAGGGTTCGACGGTGAGGCAGGGAGCAAACCCTAGCCACCCATGCCTATATATATAGCCATCCTCGACTTCGAGTGTCCCTCATGAACCAGAACGACTGCTCTAAAAGCCATAGTACCCTGTCCATCTCGCTATTGTTCCCTATCCGACGAGCCTCTACCACGACACCACCACATGGTCTGTAGATAGAAGAGAGGAAGAAGATGAGAGGAGGACTGTCTGATCGGGGTCCACGATAGACACACAAAGGACATCCACGACTCAGGATTGTGCATGCCTTTAGCTCAGAGAGAGTGGATACGTGCGACCTCATCTACAAGATCAGGTCAACCGCTGACCGCGACAGTGATTCGAAGTCCCTCATTTTTCCAAAAAGAAAGGTAGTTAGCTTCTCTAACTAGAAAATCCAGAAATGCCTTTTTCTTGCAAAAAGCATAGTAATTAGTAGGAAGGTCAGATGAAGGAACTTAATGCATGAAAATTGATCAGAAGAAAATGAGGAATGCAATAAAAATATAATTGGAGCCTGATTCTGATTGAAATTAAAAAAGTATGTAAATATGCTATCTTTAATGGTTTAATTAATGCAAAACCCAAAACTTTGGTGATTTAATGATTTGGGAAGGGTTAAATGGATGTTTAAGTTGATATTAACTTGGTAATTGCAAAAAGGAACATTAGGAACAAAAAGGATGAACTTTGCACGTAATTGATTTAATTTAGAGTTTCATGTGCATGAATATACTTGAATGGGCCTTGAAACCCTAATATTGGTAAATGTGACTCTTAATGGCTTTAATTATTCAAAATCATGAACAAAGCTATGATTTGATGATTCTAAGCTATTTTGAGTATAAAGGTTTCTAATTGTGGATAAATACTTTTAATGTAGAAATTAGAGTTTTCTAATGAATAAAGGTAGAATTAATGACAATTAGAATTCATATGTGAATGAGACCATAATGAACTATGAATTGATGATAATTGAGCATAATGAATTTGTCATAGATTAAAAGGATAGAAATGGTAGCTTTAATGTAAAAGAGGCTTAATGGACTTAATTGATGATTAATTGTGCTGTTTCTGAAATTAAGGTTATATGTTGTTAAAAGGTAACCTTAATAACTTTCATGAAGGATAGATGAGAAGTTAGAATTTAAAAGAGTAAAATGAAGTAAAACCCTAATTGCAAAGTAAACACTAAATGAGGTAGAAATCCTAAAAAGGAATAGAAACCTTATGTATCAAGATGGTTTGAATAGATTTTGATAAAAAGGAATTGGATGTAATTTCAGGACTCTTGTACTTGCTTGATTGGATGTCTTGATTGATAGGACTATTCTATCTCAATGCAGCCTAACAAGTATGTGGTTAATTATGATTAATCACATTAGCTTTCCTGAAGCTTTCCCAGATGGTTAATCACATTGATTGAAACTAAACAGTTTGGATGTTCATTCTACAATTATAAAGTCACTATGGTTATCACAATTATAAATACATGTGTATTCTCGCACCTACATGCCACCCTGATGGAAGATGCCATAAAGGTCAGGCCCAAGAGGGTAGACCAATGGGCACCATGAGAGGTGATCCCAGACACCAAGCTTGGGAATGAGAAGGTGGTCTATGTTGCATGACTATGGGGCACCATGAGAGGTGACCCCCCAGGCACCAAGCTCGGGATTGAGAAGGTGGCCTTAAGTCAGTCGCAAAAGAGAAACCCTAGAGGGGTATTCCAGGGTTAGGGAAAAAGTGGTGGAGAATGACTCATTGAAAATGTAAAATTGGTTTGCTAATTACCCTGATTGTGATAATTAAATTGTTAGCCATATTTGTGAAATTTTTGGTTGTTCCCACATACCAGCATATTCCTATATGCTGACCAACGTTTTGTTTGTCAGCGTTTTAGGTACAAAGAGCAAACAGTAAAGTGACACATTGTGGAAATAAGAAATAAAGTGCAAGGAGGATTAGATAGAATGAATCCAGGCTGTGGATAGAGTAGCTTACCAAAGTTTTAAAAAGGTATGCAAGGTTTTATTTTATACCAGTTTTCAATTTAGTTGGTAAAATTTGATAATTGTTATTGATTATTTGTCGAACCTTTGATCATGTTAATGGGGATAATGGCTCTGATCTCTTGGTCTCCCTTAATTGGGGGTTACCAGGAGGTGGGTTCGTTACATCTACTTTCTTTTAAGGTTTCACTTGTTGTTAGGGTTTCGTTATCACTTTTGTCACTACAAACCTTAAAAAAGTAAAACTACTCATAAACCCTAATTATCTTGTCCTATCTCTCTTAACATGCTTAGGATAAAAATTATCAACATATTTCCAAATATTTCGAATTAAACATATCAATCTCATCCTTTACCCTAAATTAGGGTTTCTACATGCATTAACATGGATTCTTGGTTTAAAACCATAAAACATGCAATTTCTCATGTAGATCAGATTTGAATCTTTCATCATCATCCAACATGTTACTATTACTCAAATTAAACCATTAAACATCATAGATTCAATCTTGAATCACAATTAGGGTTTCTAACTTAAGTTTAATGCACTTTTCATCAACTTAATATACTTTCGCAATTAGGAACGAAATCAGGTTCTAAAACTATTTTTATTAGGTTCCTCATATTTTTATGATCAATTTTCATATATTAAGTTTATCCATTGAAGCTCCCTAACAAAATCTATGAATTTTAGAAAAGAAAAGCATTTTCCAGATTTTCTAGCAGAAAGGAAAAGTCACCATAAAACATCAGCTGTTCGATCCATGGTCCGCTGGACCACGTGGGATTTGATGGTCCACGATTGCGCACCTTACTTGCAATCTAATGAAATAAAAGGGTGAGAATGCTCTTACCTGGGCTACGGGAGCGGAAGGGTGATCTAGTAATTTCCCTGGAGGTTGTCTTCAACCTCTGATTGTTCTGTGCACGACTGATGGTCAACCCCACCAGTTGACTTGGGCTCCTGGGCTGTTGCGAGAAAATGAAGACTATCAGTAGCTTCGTCTCCTTCCCATTAACTCGATCGTCAATCCAATTGTTCCTCCATACCGCCCCTTCACTGCAACTAGGTGAAGCTTTCCTGGGGCTACCTGCTCCTCGACGAGGTCTGTGGTCAGGCTGGTTCCTTCAAATTGAGGGCACCACGATGATCGTCACTGTGCCACGGTCATGAGAGGGTAGATTAGGGGGTTGCTCACATTGCTATGCACCCTACTCTATATATAGGGTAACGATCAGGTTCCTAGTGTGAATTGGGGACTTCCCCATTTCACAACGAAACCCCACCGACCTCAGGGTAGTTAGGTCTGGAACGATCTCCTAAAGGAGATGGACTCATCCACAACCTCGTAGGTTGCCTCAAATTTGAGGAATCTCAGATCAAAAGTCCACGCAACAGGGACTTTGTGTCCCAATCCTTGTGAGAGTGGGACTTAACCCAAGCCATGGATCGCTGATCCAACGCTCATGAGTGCGCATCTAAGAACTGAATTTTGGGATTTTAATCCAAATTAAATCGTGACATGATTTCCTTTCTACGTTAGGATAACTTCAAAAAATCATAACTCATTATTCCTTTATCCTTTTTCAACCAAATTTTAAAGGAAGCTTTGGGTCGACATTATCTACGTGTATACCAAAATTAAAACCCAAATTCCAAAGGAAAAGGGTATTTCCTTCATAAGTAAGTTATCTTTTTAATAAAGCATATTTAATTGATTTTTTTATCTTTCCTTCGTTATTATTTTGGCAACTTAGGCTCCTTGAGACCCAAGAAATCCCAAATATATGAATTTCACCTTTGGAGGTTACCTCCTAGCCTTCTAGAGGCTTCTACCTCTTTCTTTTCTTCTTTTCTTAATTATCCTTTTATTAACTGATTTTTTTTACTTTTATTTTCTTTTTCTTGTTATTGGGCCCAATAGCCAATAAAGCCCACGAAATTAAACAACAAGACTATTAGCAAGGAAATCCATTCATTAAATCAAATCATACAATTATTTGCTCATACATCCTTAAAAGGAGAAATTACATTTCAATTCTAAGTTAATAAAATTGAGGTTATAACAAAAGGCAAGCCCGAGTTTTTACCAACGACAATGAAGAGGCTCAAGCTAATGCTAACCATTTGATAGAGGGTAATAGCCCTTAGATATTCCTTTTCTATTTTATTTAAGCATGTGATATTCTGACTTGTTATGAAAAATACTGTAGGCATGCTTGATATCATGGAACACAATGTAAAAGCTCTTTTTGAATTTGGTTCTACTAATACTTTCATTTAAGAAATCCAACAACTATGCTTTATTTGGACATCAAGGATTTAGGATATATTTTGGATGTCTATACCCCGAGTGGTTGGATCTTTACATATCTCTTGAAATCATGGTTATGCCTATTAAGTATCTGGGTAATGATCTCCCTATGAATTTTATCCTTCGTGACACGAATGACTTTGATGTAATCATTGGTATGGATTGGATCTATGCTTATAGGGCAAAGATTGACAGTAGGGAAAATAAATTAAGACTAGAGAGACTATGTTATCCATCGTTCACAATTAGAGGTAGGAAATATGCTACCACTAGCCTGTATGTGTCATCCTTAAAGGTAGAACAGATGATAGCCAATGGTTGCCATGCATTCCTAGAAGTAGTTACTGAGATGGAGCCTAAGGTGCAACCCTTATAGGAAATAGAGGTAGTCAAGGACTACGTAGATGTGTTCCTGATTGATTTTCCTGAGATTTATCTTGAGAGAAAGGTAGACTTTTTGATAGAGTTAGCTCCCGGGACAAAACCTATTTGCAGGGCACTTTACAGGATGACGCCCACTGAGTTGCTTGAGCTGAAAAGCAATTGTAGGAGTTGCTAGACAAAGGCTTTATCTGACCTAGCACATCGCCATGGGGAGCACCAGTCCTCTTTTTGAAGAAGTAGGATGGATCACTATAAATGTGCATAGACTACTGAATGATCAATTAGGCAACCATTAAGAACAAGTATCCTTTGCCATGTATAGATAACACGTTTGACCAACTCAAGTTGGTCAGAATCTTTTCAAAGATTGACCTGATATCTGGGTATCACCAGTTGTGAGTCAAGAGTGAGGACATTGTGAAAACCATTTTTCAAACCCGTTATGGGCACTATGAGTTTGTGGTTATGCCATTTGGGTTGTTTAATGCCCCGAGTGTGTTTATGAATACCATGAATAATGTGTTCGTGCCTTTCCTAGACTCATCTGTCATAGTGTTCATAGATGACATCTTGGTTTACTCTGATGACTTAGAGAAACACCACAAACATCTGGGTAGAGTCCTTGATATCCTGAGAAAGTAAAAGTTTTAGAGGAAAGTTTTGAAGTGCAAGTTTTGGATAGAATGTGCCATGTTCCTTGGACACATCATATCCAGAGGGACCATCACATTGGATCCTACTAAATTGTCATCCGTTTGAGATTGGCCAACACCGAAGAACCTTTCTGAGATTTAGAGTTTCCTGGGATTGGCCACATTTTATTGGCACTTGATAAAAGATTTCTCAAAGACCGCTTTGCCACTCACCAAGATTATCTAAAAGGATGAGAAGTTTGTGTAGTCAGACTAGCTCAATTCCAGGTTTTAAAGGAAAAGTGGACCTCCAATGTTGACTCTACCATCAAACAATGAAAGTTTTATGATCTTCACCGATGCATCAATGGGGTTTGGATGCATGCTAGAGGAAAATAGACATGTTGCTTATGCCTCCAGACAACTCAAGCCTAATGAAGTGAACTACCTGAGACATGATTTATAACTGGCTGTGATTATACATGACCTAAAGATTTGGTGACACTATCATTATGGAGACCCTTTTGAAATCCTCGCCAACCACATGAGCTTGAAGTACCTCCTGACTCAGAAGGACCTAAAACTAAGACAAAGACAATGGACGTAGTATATGAAGAAGTCCTCATCCAAAAAGAAAGACAAGGGAGAAAAATCCTACAAAGATGCTTGGGATGAATCAAACGATGATAATGGAAGTAGTGAAGAGGAGGAGATATAATATTTTATAGAAAAAGAAGATGAAACCGATGAGGTAGATATTTTTGAATTATCAAAAGAAGAATTAGTAAATAGTCTTGAAGAAATTCATGCTAAATATATTGATAACAAGAAACAAAAGAATAAACTTGCCAAAATTATTGATGAACTTTATGTGAATTTGGATAATCTTAGCTCTAAAAATGATACTTTAAAATCTTCAAGTAGTGCATTAAAATAATCTATTGAGAGTTAAAAGACTAAAATGCTTGCTCTCAAAAATAACAATAGTCTTCTTTCTCAAGAAAAGGTTGATATGATTGCTAAATTACATGGTTATCAAACTCAACCTATTTTATGCAATAATTTAGATAATGATTATTTGATAAAAGAAAGAGATTGTTTACTTTCAAATCATGCTCTATTGAACTTAGATCTGGATAAGAAGGTTGTTGAAAATGTTGATTTGTAAAAATATGTTTCTAGATTGTTGCAAGCGAACAAAAGTCTTGATAGCATCTTAGTTAATATTTTCAAACAATTAGTAAGAAGAGATTTAGGATATGTGCCAAAGAATCGACCCTCACATATGCCTAGAACCAAAAAGACTTATGCTTCAAAGACTAGAACTGTATATGTGACTAATAATTATGTCATAGAAACTAAAAATGAAATATCTTGTCATTATTATCAACCTTTTGGTCATCATTCTTTTTCATGTGATTATCAAAAAAAGGAGCCCTTAACATGATATGGGTTACCAAAACCCCAACATAGAAAATAAAGGGGAACTTGTTGAGATGTGACATGTGCTTAATCTTGATAAATATATTGTTGTCTTATGTCAACCTAATTTTGAGGCTAACTTTATTATCTTTTATTAATTTTCTTATTTTTACTTAAACAAATAATTCATTTTGCAAATATTGTTCTAAATAACTTGAACTTATTTCTAATGATGTAATTTCTTGAATTCTTTGTATTGAAAAATGCAAGTTTCATACATAGAAAATGATTTTACTTCTATAAATGTTTCTAATCAAGCTCAAAAAAGGCTGTTTTATTCATTAAAGAAATCTTGGACTTAACCTTCAAAGCTTGGATTAAATCTTGATAGCACCTGACATATCTTGGTTTCTACATTTGACATAAATGTTTTATCATGAAGTATAGGATGTTAAATGACTATCCTTTAGTAATCTTGTTCTTTGGGATCTATTTACTTGGTATGAGATTAAGGGGGATCTCAAAGTCCTTTTAATATAACTTGCATATCTTTTGTGCTCCGAATAGATTCTCTATATCAATGTAGGGTTAACATTCTTTGAGATTTGGTTTAGATATTCTTTTAGAGCTGTTATTATGGTACTTAATGTCTTCTCTATATCAATATGGGATTACAATACTTATATTTGGTGTAGAGATATTTTTTTTTGGATAAGGTAAAATATTATTATGAACAAAAGGGAGTATAAGGGAAACAACAAAATCCCGTATACTATACAAGGTCTACAACAGACCCCACATCATGAGAGCCATGGTATCAACACCCACCATGCCCTTCGGTTTCACATTAAAGAACCATCCTATGCTATTGCTAATTACATCAAAAATATTGAGACTATCCCTAGGCCGCTTGCCATGCAACCTATTTTTCCTTTCACCCCAAATGTGAAAGATGAGAGAGGTAAAGAAGATCCCTCCCATGTTTCTATTCCTTGTATTGTTACTGGTCCTCTCCAAAATCCACCGCATCACCTCATTCAACTCCAAGGGGGCTTAGCCACCCCACCCCCACTTCAACCCCCCCTCCTCCAGAGGTAGGCCGTATAGTCACATTCAAAGAAGATGTGCTTGTGCATTTCAGCAGCCCCTTTGCACAGCAAGCAACAAGGGTCGCAATTAAGCCCCCACTCGATCAACCTGTCCTTGGTAGACTGGCGCCCCATGATAGCCCTATACGCACCAAAGCTCCACTTTGGGCATAAATTCTTCGTCCACAGAATCGAATGCCATAGGACCTGTGGTATATGCCTGTTAAGATTCCAAGGTCTGAACTGTGTAAGCAAGCTGCCATTCTGGACATGCAGCACAAAATGGCTGTTCATTTGTTCCCGAGCATCAACCATTTTCCTCCAAATCCTGGAATCATTTGGGTAGCAGCCATTCCCCAAGGCCCCATACCTTTCAGTCATCCATATCACCCACAGAGAGTCCAAACAGTTAAGGAATCTGTACACTCTCCTATTAGTCACTCCCCAGGCACTGTCCATAGGACAAGTGAGGCCCAAACCACCAGCGCTGCGTGGTTGAGCAACAGTTTTCCAGCTAATACCATGAGCACCACCACCCCACAAGAAGATGGCAGCAATCTCTTTGAACTTCTCAAGGATGAACCCAGGTAGCTCAGTTTGTCTGCACCAGAAATTGAACTTAGCTTTAAGGACCGATTGGATCATGACAGCCCTTCCAGCCATGGATATGTGAAGCCCACTCCATTTCTCAACCATGGTTCTCATGTCATCCACACACCTCATATAATCCACACCTTTGCCTCTCCCACCCGACAAGGGGATGCCTACATATTTCATTGGGAAAAAACCTTCAGGCAGACCAATCACATCCCTCAGACGGCCCCTTCTAGTGCCACATGATCTAGAAAGAAAAACATGAGATTTAAGTTCACTCATATACAGATTCATCATCTTCCCAAAATCCTTCATCAGTCTTCTCACATATCTCAGATATTTGCAGTGACCAACAATGAAGAAAAGCACATCATCCGTAAAGATCATATGAGATAAAACTTTTGTACCTTTGATCTTAAACATGTGTAGAGATAGTTTTTTTAACCTCATTTTTGTGCTTAATAGATTCTCTAAATCATTTTTAGGCTTATTGTCCCTTGAAAATGATTGAGAAATCAATTCTGGTTTTTGATTTCCAATGACATCTATATAACATGGTGGACTTAACATTCCTTACAATTGGTTTAGAGTATCTTTAAGATATTTGCACTTTATGGGATCTTTCTGTCATAATATACTTAACATTCCTTTCACTGGCAATTAGAAAATTTTCTAATATTCCTTGATCGCATGGCTTTTTGACTATGCCTTAATGTCTATCTTTCTAGATTTACCATCTATTGGCATTCTTTTTCAATTAATACATCAAGTATAAGCTTTTCCCTCTTATTGAGGGGGAATGCCTCCTTGTGGGGGAGAATTGATAAGTATTGACCCTTTTTGACTTTGAAAAAAGGGGGAGAATAACCCGTGAGATAAATTGGCTATCAATAAAGGTAAACAGTTCTAAAATTTCTATTATCAATTAATCATATAGAAATATTTATCATCATCAAAAGGGGGAGATTGTTGGTTTTGGATATGCCACACTCACATTATAAAAATATGTACCAAATTATATTACTAACATATGTATTAAGTATTTCAGGTGATCAAGGCACATAATAAATATCCAACTACAAACACATTGCAAATATATATGTTTGGATACTGGCATATCCATTTTTGTACCATGTATTTATGTATTCTTATTTTTTTGTAAAACTTGATAGACATAATGGAACACAACTGATGATCTTCTGAAACTTACCCAAAGTCCTATCCTACACTCACATGATTCCTTTAGGGTTGTTAGGTTTCATTATATATACCATTATATAGGTGTTCCTATTATTTTCATTTCATTTTTAGAGTCTACCTCGGTCGAACTCTTTGTCAACTAAAATCCTTTTCGATCGAAGGCTCTATCAATCGGAAATAGCTATTGAATAAATTGAGCTTTGGGTCATTCTCAGCCAAAGATATTCTCGACTGAGGTGTAGCCATTGCACAAGTTTGAATGGAGAGATCAACTGACATATAGCCATTTGAGAAAATGTCAAACTAGGGAAAATATTGATCGATAATATTGTGGACTAAGACTCTTCTGGTCGACAATATTGTGGATCAAGAATGTTCTGAAAACTTTTCTACAAATGATTAAAATAGCCATTGTAATTTATTTGACTTAATCCTAATGGCTAGTTTTCATCCTAGAATACTCTAGATACTACCTAAAGTTGTCCTAACATCTTATAAACATTTCCCATAAATATGAGTTCTCTTAGGACACGTAAACAACAACTTTTCATACAACAATTGTGATCATATGCACAAACATGAGCATACTATTTGCCATCATTGTCGAATATATTAGATTCTACAATTCAAGTTTATATCCATCTATCCTAAGCCTTAGATTTATACTAGAATCCTTCTCCAGCAAATATAGCTTTACCCAAACCATGTGGAATGGATCATCATCACTTTTTCATAAGAGCTTGATTGTATATCTTGTGAAAGAGTGTTGTAATATCCTTCTTCCTTTCTTTTTCCTGTGCTTCGATTTGGTGTTGGTTGTCACTACTTTGAGGTAGAAGGTTGTCGTGAAGCTCTCTTGGTGCTACTTCTTAGTTGACTGCTATGACCAAGGTGGTGGAGGTGGATTGTGATCCACTCCAAGTGGGTTACCTTCCTTGACCCTCAAAGAAGGTAGAGTTCTCCTTGAGTTGTAAAGGAAGGTAGTCTTGAGCCACAAAGACACCTGTAAATTTTGTGTATTGTGTATCAATATATAAAAGGAATAAAAAACATGTTTTGAAAATTTTGGTTGGGAACAATCAAGTAGTGAACTGACGTCATTTGATGGAACCACTCTATATCATGTGTCCTTTTGTTGTTGCATCTTTTATTTTTTCTACACTTTAAATTTTATTAAAATAATTATAAAGCTTGATTCACCCCCTAGGTCTTTCATTTGGTATCAGAATAGCTCTTCAAGGAGCCATCACATGTCTTGAAGAATGGGGGATGGCATACTTGGCAATCTCAACATGGAAGGAACATTTGTGAATAGGACATTGATGTTTGATGGGTCTAACTATAACTACTAGAAGAGGAGAATGCAATTCGTGTTTCAAAGACAAAGCTTTGATCACTGGAAAATGATCGCTACATCCTACACACTTACAACTACCAGTTGGTATGTATGCCCAGAGAGCCAATCATATGATGATTGTGACGACATATTATATAAAGGATTTGATTAATAGTAATAAAGGGAATCTTTTGGTTGATTATATTTCACTCAGTTATGGAATGATGAGGAAACACAATGAATGTCAAAAGAATAACAATACTAAATAACATATGTCTTCTAGCGTGTGACTTGAACAATGAGATCATACAAATGTTCAAAGTATATATATTCATGATATGTCCCTAGTTAGATGTTATTGTAGAATCTGATAGACAACAATAACAAATAAAACTAGGGTGTGTGTTGGTTGATAACAAAATGTCATTAGTCACAATATGAGATATCAAACCAACCACATAGATACTTGTTAGAGAACAATGTATCATAAAGACCCACCTTGAGAGTAATACATGGTAACCATACTTGGTGTTCATAATCATCTTTCATAGTGAAGGTGGTGATTGTGGCTGTTAGACCTAAAATTACTACACTCATCACATATCATTCAGTGTGTTTTGACATCATCCATTGTAATCTTGAATGAGAGTTTCCATAAAGGTGATGATTGGATGCAAAGTGACACATGGAGATGACTTTGAGTGATGTAGATGGGATCCGTCTCTCCTACAAGAGTTTGACTGAGAAAAGCATGTACACGGACATGTGAATCAATATTTGATTTTGAGGTCACATATATCTCAGATAGTTTGCTCTAGTCCAAGGAACATGGATTGAACATTGAGAGGATGATGATTACACGCCTCGAGTTCATTCTAGATATCATATACAAAGGAATAAGACGATCAATAACACCTAACACATATTGTAGGTTGAAATTTTCTCAAACTTTGCTATTTAGTTTGGTATCAATGATGTGTGACTAGACCCCACTCTTTGCTTGTGATGTTGTAAATCAATTATGGACATTCACTGTCAACATAACATGGAACCTATAGGGTCACACATATAGGATACACCTACAAGAGGAGTTTAATCATGAATGGTAATTGAATTGATTACATAAGAGTTTAGGTACTCAATTTTAACAATGAATTAACTGATTGGACTCCCAACTAACCATTTCAAGTGTTGAACTGACTGTTTCAAGTGTTTTGATTGGAAACTACATTGGCTAAATTCTACATGAACCAGGGTGCAAAACGACCAGTTCACTTAATGAACAGATTGGTTTGAGTTTATGAGATGACCATTTTGCAAAGTGAGATGCCTGGTTCATGGTTCAGTTCGATTGAATAGAGGATTAGTGTTGACATCATGTTGTGCATTATTAGATTAGAATTGCCAATGAAATTGTGATTGGGAAACATGACGAAATGACTGGTTCACTGGGTGAACCGATCAGCTCACCATGCGAACTGACCATTTCACCTATCGTCCCCTCCACGCCCACATAGATTGGGAACCTTGGCCCTAACCCCCTATAAATAGAGGGGTATTGGGGGCTTCTTAGACACAATTGAATTGCCTTTGACAATTGTTTGTTTTCTTTGGTTGTGGTAACCGAGAGAACCCGAGCAAGTTCTATCTACTAAAGGGAGGGATAGCATGAGAGAACAATTATGGGAGAGCAAGTTGGTGATGAGTACACCAACCGGAGGGACAACTCCTTCGTGTATGTTCTGGTTGAACAACATGAGTTCTATGTGGTCCATGTGGGCTTCACTAGAGGCTTAGATCCTTTTCCTTCTAGGAGAGCAATGTCAACATACAATCCATGGTGAAGACGAGGAGCTGCTATAGACACTATTTGAGTGCAACTAGAAGAAAGCCATAAAACTGCAACGAGGGATTAGCTACTAGACTTGCTCTAGGACCAAATATGACCTCATTAAACCATCCTTCCCATTGCATAGTTGTTGATGTGATCCATTGAATGTGTGGAAATTGGACAAAGTTTTTTATTACCACTGCCTATCTGATGTCATATTTCCGTACAGTGGTATCAGAGACATGTCAATTTACTATGTTTTGGGATAATTGATACAATCAATTTTTTTTTATTTTCATCATTTATTTATTTCATACGATGCGGATACTTAAACTAATCAATTTACATATCTGATTAAAGGCCACATATGTTTCCAAACTAATATATATATATATACATATATATATATATACATACATATATATATATATATATATATATATATATATATATATATATATATATATATATATATATATATATATACACAATTTATAGGTATCACCCTAAAATCCAGTTTTGATGGTGGATGTGTAACATGGTTATGGCCAATAACTCAAATATTCATGTATGGTTGAATAATTTGTTTTTTCATGTTATATATCCATTTGCATACAGAGCCTCTACCTTCTTCTTCCCAATGTAAAAGTATTCTTCTTTCCTACCTTTTCTCCCCTAGAATGAAACTTGAGGTTTCTTATTACCATGTAATAAGTTTAATGGCAATTGGATAGTTTATTTTCTTGCAATGATAAAGATGAAAATCAGTGTCAGGTGAGTCGCCTGGATGGAGGACCGAGGAGGGCTGACCATAGGAGGAGAGAACCGAATGAATTTGGATCCAACTGATCATTTGGTGGTGTCCAAACATTGATTTGACTATAGGCTAGATGACCGGCCTGACAACCAACTAACCAACCAAGAGGAGAGCTGACCGATTTAGGGGCTCAACCGATCAACCTAGATTGGTTCAAGCACATATCTACACCAACAATAGGTTCATGCATGCGATGTAGACGTAGTTGGTGGTAATTCTTTGTTGCTCCAAGGAATTATAATAGAAATGGCAATAACCATCACTAGTGTTTTATATTTCATGTTTACATTTGTAAGATATGGCATGTAATGATATGTAGTAGTATGTGGTGACTGGATATATATATATATATATATATATATATATATATATATATATATATATATAATACCTCAATAAAACATATTAAGTTTAATACTCTTTCCATTAGAAACACACATGAAAAGCTTGATCGACTAAGAGTAGGTTATGCCCTAGCATGGTGCGCTATCCTTCTCATAGAAGTGTGATGGTAGTAATGTAGATCCACTCAAGCGGGGTGCATTACTGTGATAATTTGGATCTTTATATCTCCACCTTATGACCTTTATCTCTCTATAGTGACTCACTTCAACCAATTTAAATTAAATCATATATTGTGAGTGATTTGATTCTTAAGTGTAGACACCTTACACTTTTGTCCATTTGTGTGACATTAAAATTCACATTGACCTAGGTTGTGATGACCTTATTGCATCATGAATTTTCTTTTGAGATTGAACCACATCAACATGATGATCTTGTTCCAATATATGTCCAATGTGGTAGATCTTTCAGTTATCTTTCTAATGGCACAAGAAACACCCTCATTAGACATTTAGAGCCCATGTTATGGGCCTTTCATGTTTACCTCTTTTTCTCTTGATTTAATTTGATTTAAATTCGAGTTTACACCCTTGTTGGGCTGAATTGTGGGTGCATGTCCCACTCATCTTCCTGTCCTCTCCTTAGATATTTGGAGCTTTGCCCCTCAACCAAAAAGGAAGCTTGAAAGTATGGGCCATGGTTTTTGGCCATTGGATCTCTTTCCTAAGGATTGGATTCCCCATATAATGGTCACAAACTCATCCTACACCTCCATATTATTCACCAATGTTCTTTTCCCCACTACCACCTACTTCCCTTTGGCACCACCAGTCGCCTCCCATTTCTCCTTCACCAAATTGAACCCCCTTTCCAACTTGTTTTTCCCCCACTTCATTTCCCCTCTCTTCTTTTATGCTATCCCAAATCCTAGCACTCCCCCGACCTCCATCTTCCTCTCCTTACAATTGTGGTGGAGCACACAAGCCCTATTTATGCATTAGCCTTCCAGTGCTTGTCGGCCATGTGAACTTCCTCCTTTGGCCTCGTGATGCCACAATGAAGTCGGGTGGAAGCTTTTGAGGCCTCTCCATGGCCTTGTCAGAGATGGCGTTCGACCTCTGGTGAGCATTTTATGCTGGACCGCTGTAGGATAGGCTTGTCTATGAGCAGTCAGATGAACCTAGGACCAAGATTGACTGAGAACCAAGGGCCCCGATGTCCTATCCTCTTCCTTCACTTACTCGACGGTGTTTGGACCTTCGGTAGGGAGTGATAAGGGAACACCCAAGGAATCCATGTGCAGCAGTCAGTAGCCAACCACCACAATTGGGTTGGGTCCACACCAGTAGTTTCTCAAGCCTAGAACGGGAGAGAAAACCAACCCACCTTAGGCCCATCTAAGGTAAATTCTCTCCAAAACCCTAACTAAAGGTGAAAACTTGATTTCCTTATTACTTCCATGTCCCTTTCCCAAATGTACTGATATAATATACCATTTTGATGAGAAAAACGTGCTTCTTGCAATAAAAATGATTTCAGAAACTAAATCCTATTCCTTTTCTGTTGATATTTAGAAAATCATAGCTTTTGTCTACTTTTGTATGGTTCATGGTGTATCTTTTCCCCTTTTTTAGGACTGTTTCAAAACTCCCAATCAACTCTTAGATCATTAACTTTTACATCCTTTTGAACTTGCATTAAGGAAACAAATCACTTATATGTGCTTGTAGTCACTGTGATACACCATTCAAACAAAATGTTATTAATTATGTGGAAGCGTGTCATTAACAACAGAATGACTGAATTTCACTAAAAATTAAAACTTTTTGTAAAGAGATTCAAAAAATGTAAAACTCTTTCATAAAGAACTAAAATAAGTTATTTACATTCTAATTCATCAGTATATCTCTGCATCATCTCATCTCGAGAGTTACAAACATTGACTGCCCTGTGAAACTGTACATAAGAACTATACAAAAATCTCGAGGCATTAAGCCAAAAATCTCAGATCTATATTAAACTATCTACCGACTCCTAGGACCTGAGAGTTCAGAGACGACACATAGGACCCTCTATATACAGAATCTAACAGACAATGTATCAACCTGAAGATCACTGCTGTCCTTGTTGTTGCTGCTACTGGGGCTGCTGTTGCTGCTGCTCACCCACTGAAGGGTTTCTTCTTCCTCGGCATCTGCCTAAAAAGTTGAATCCCACGGGGGTGAGACAATTAAAAATTGTCCCAGCAAAAGATATAACACTCCGCCAGAAGCATTGTTATTATAGATAATAGAATAGCACTAAGCAGTGGAATTATAAAGATTCAACACCAGGTAAATCATTAATTAACTATGTAGAGCAGTATTCTCTATACAGTTCATTTCAATTATAACTTGATTAAGCAACAAATCATTTATTCAATAAGGAATATGTAGAACATGTATATCATTTATCCATCTAGGACATAATAAACAATGTATCATCAATAATTATTTCTCGTAGTTCAACCCTAAGCAATTATGCTACACGACAGATTACATTTTACAATCATACTTATGCCCTGAGGAGATGAGGTATACCTGTAACACCCCTGACCTGGGTTACACTTTAACCCTAGGTGTTTTGATTAAGAAAGATGATTAAATGATTAATCTCATCTTGTGAAAGGTAATTAGGGCTCAAGAGGAACTTATATTGCAATTCTAGTCCTTTTTGAACATTATTGAAATCAATGTTTTGTTTGTTTTGGACTAAAGTGCAAATTACCCAAGTTGAGGGGTTTAAGTTCAATTGTACATGATAATATGTTTCTCACATGTTGAAGCATCATGAGAGTGAAAATGATGCTGAGGTGTGGCTTATGGTAGCCTAAGCACCAAGAAAGAGCTGATAAAGCAAAGAATGTGCATTAAAACCTAGCCTTGGTGTAAAGTGCAATTTACCCAAAACCTTGGGTTCAATATGCAAATTACCACTTCAATGAGGTCCCTAATGTTTCTTGGCATCATTTAGAGCAAAGAAAATGAGAGGGGCGCCTCATTTGAATTAAGTTGGAGGAGAGAGAATCTTGATATTAAAATAATCAAGATTTAATCCTAATTGAAACCCTAATTCAATTTAGGGAAAAAATGAATGTATTAATTAAAGGGCCTTCAACCAAAATTAAAATGGTTGGATTCAGATGTATGTGTGACGTCCTTGAGCATTGCAAGGACCACGAAAATATCCAAGGGAGTGGATAACTCACACACAATTTTATAAGAAAAAGAAATATCCACTCACATATGGATATTAAATAATATGATTTAAGGTGCTTGATTTGCTTTTCTTTAAATCATGGATAATTGCGAGGTATAAAAGGAAAACAAGATAGCCTCGTCCCTAAGGAAGATAAGGGGGAAGAGGCGGCCACATTTTTGGGATTAAATGAATTTTTATAAGGCACTTTCTCTCTCCTTGAAATTCTTATAAAAAGACCCTTTACAAGCCAAATGGTTTTTCGAACCCACTTCTTATCCTTGCTTGGGAAACGAACAAGGGAGATTGGGAGGATCAGGAGGACGACCCCAACCTGTTGGTAAGGTTCTTGATCCATTTCACCTTGATTCCATGGTGGAAATCGAAAATAAATTATGGATTTCTTCCTATTTCGATCTCCTCTTCAATTCTAACCATTCCTTTTCACTCAAACCTTGAGGACGAGCCTTGGAATGGTGAAAGGAGTTGCTTTGGAGCTCAATTGGAGGTGGGTTTTATAACTTGAACCCTTTTTCATTGTTATTCAACCATTAATCTTGCAATTTCAATGATTCCTTCATTATCTTGTTTAATTGCTGGTTGAAAATGGTTATTTCATGAAATCAAAAGCTGTTAGAACTTCAGGGACGAATGTAGATGATTATGACATCATCTTGGATACTTTTTTCCAAAGAAATCATGGTTCATACGGTTTTGAGTTAATTGCTCATGCGGTTTCACCAAACCATTTGAGAGCAAACAGTTTGAAACCGGTTGGGAGAAAACGGTTTCAAAACCGTTTGAGTGAGTTGACCAAGGGCTGACCGTTTGATATTACTGTTCCTAATTATGTTGGTTAATGACTCACCAAATTTTATGGGTTAACTCCCAAGGAATCGTGAGTTGAAAGCCAATCAATTAGGACAAGCCTAATTGGATTAAGTGCTGATTTTCAATTTGATTTAATTGCCTTTTTGGGCAAACAGTTTCAAAACCGTTTGAGAGGGTTGACCAAAGGTTGACCTGTTGAGATTCCTGTTCCTAATGATGTTGATTAAAAACTCACCAAATTTTATGGATTAATTCCAAAGGAATCATGAGTTGAAGGCCAATCAATTAGGCAAACCCTAATTGGATTAAGTGCTGATTTTCAACTTGATTGATTTGACTTTTTGGGTTATTTAACCCAAACGGTTTCAAAACCGTTTGGGGATTACCCAAACGGTCTCAAAACCGTTTAAGGGTCACCCAAGACCGTTTGGAGGTCTAGTATTGGATATGGTTAAGTATTGTAAGGACACAAGTTATGGTGTTAACCCTAATCGGCTAAGTGCTGATTTTGCATTGGAATGAGTTGATGTTTTGGGTTGATTGACCCAAACGGTTTCAAAACCATTTGGGAATCACCCAAACGGTCTCAAGACCATTTGGGGATCCCCAAGACCATTTGGAGGTCTTGGGTTAAGCATGGTTGACCAATTGAAGGTCTAAAGGTACCAAATCACTTTGCAATTAAGTGCTGATTTGATGATCAACTCAATAGCTCAAACCCTAATAATTTTTCACTAGAATCTAAGGGTTGGATGAGCCAAACGGTCCCAAGACCGTTTGGAGCTCATCCAAATGGTCTCAAGACCGTTTGGAGGTCACCCAAGACCGTTTGGAGCTCATCCAAATGGTCTCAAGACCGTTTGGAGGTCACCCAAGACCGTTTGGAGGTCTAGGGGTGAGTATGGTTAAGCAATTGATGATCCAATGATACTAAGTTAAAGTGTAATCAATTGCTGATTTGGTGATCAATCCAATGATCCAAACCCTAATTGGTTGACTTGGATTTTGATGATGTGATGGGCAAACAGACTTTACCTACTTGGGAAAATGTTCTTCACCTACTTGGGCAAATGGTCTTCACCTACTTGGGCAAACGGTGTAAAACACCACCTTTACCAAATGGTTTCAAACAGTTTGAACTTTTAAAGACCAAGACCGTTTGGGGGTCAAGTAGTCAAAGTTGATTGTAGATTCAATTGATCAATTCAATTGGATACCTTATGTAATGGAGGTCCAAGGTGATTGAATCTCTCAAGAATAGAGATGATGAATGACTCATTGATCGAATGATGATGAGTAATGATAATCAATGAAGGTACAAAGATTTAAACCCTATTAGTACCTAAGTGATTAGTGCCAATTAAGGGATGAACCCTAATTGCTTATAGGATCAATGACTTGGTACACTATGTCATTCATAGTTATACGTACTTGATTGAAGGGATGATATGACCTTATCACGTTGAGATGATGTTAGCATGAATTCATAACATGAATATGATTCATGTGGTGATTAAGGGTATGATCCTTAAGTAAAGAGATCATGAAACCCTAATCATGAACATAAACCCTAATTGACAGGGTTATTGAATTCTAACCCTAATTGAGGGCAATTCTAAATGAAACCCTAATCCAGGGTAAGGATGTAGACCTAATCTAGGATAATCATAAGTGAAACTCTAATTTAGGGAAGAGAGATGTAAATCCCTAATTGGGATGAATAATGAATCTCCAATTATAGATAATTGAATGAAATCCTAATAGAGATGAATAGTAGACCCAAATTGTGGGAAACTATGGTGGAAACCCTAGTTGAGGGTGATTCCACGAGAAACCCTAGTTGAGGGTGATTCCATGAGAAACCTTAACTAAGTATTAACTCCACATGACGTACTAATGTTATGTTGTGATAAGAGGCCCTAAGAAGGGTGAAGGCATGTGAGACTTTAATGAGGAGTCATAATACATAAAGCCCTAATCTTGGATAATATGACAATGAATTATAATTCTAATCTTAAGTAAGGGTATAAAGAAACCCTAATGATGAAGTTGAAGGAATGGCCTTATAAAGGTGAAACATTTCATGTGGTTGAATATATGCAACCTAATTGTAAGCAATGTCTTTACCATTACACAAGTCCATATCATTAAAGATAGTTGGACAACTCTAACGTGTGGCCTATGCATTATATGCTATAGGTAAGTGATTAGCGATGGAGTGTATTAAGAAGGGAAATACCTTAATACAAGATAAGATGGCTAATTCAGGAGAGTCTGAAGTGATGAGAAAGTGATACATCAAAATATGATAGTTATCACATTCAACACTTCAGGGTTTATATGCCTTGATGTACCCCAAATCCAATATAATTGGGTAAGAAACATATGAAGTGTGTTATGCAACTATTACAATGAAATGTAATGAGTTGTTGCACCTTGATGAGTGTTAATTAATGTACCTTGAGAATGGGGTTAAGCCCAAATGATGTGTATGATATAATCATACCATGATGAGGATGAGAAATGAACTCATACCTTGAATTGATGATCATTAATGCTATATGATGAAAGTAATGTTCTAGAATAATCAAATATGATATCCTTGAATGCCCCAGAGGTATGGAATAATGTATTAAGGGCTGGATAGATAATGAGATCATGAAATCTTTATTAATGAGAAATGGGGAACCCTAACCCTAATTTGGGTAAAGGGAATGATTAGCCCTATTTGATAGTAAACCCTAATTCATGGTAGAGGAATAATGGTATTACTATTGCATCACATGATGTGATGAATATCTTGTATGACTGTTATCATGCCTAATAACCATACAGATATTATGAGGTGATGTATATAGTTAGTTTGAGCTGTGACATTTATATAATAAATGTTGATTGGCATTATATGCCTTAATGTTGTTGTTGATTATTAAAAGAAGCAATATGCATGGACTTTTATGAGTCACATGAGTAAGTTGTTACCTAGTGAGAGGTGACAAGATATTTCATGGCCTTGTGAGCCAGGTGTGATGCTTGTGTAACAAGTATCATGAATGCCTTGGTCAGATGACCTGAAGGTGATAGTTACCTGAAAAAGGTATAATAATGCTCAATGATGAGTTAAGGGTTTGAATACCCATAACCATATGATTATGGTGATGAGAATGTGAAGGGATGAGAATTCCCAGTATTGAAATGAGGGACTTAGTTCCCATGGTCTTTGAAAGACTGATAAATATCTGATGAAAGTAGTACATGTCTCTTTATAGCATTGTTGTAATAAGTTATGTTTGAGAACTTGTTTGATGCTAAAAGAATATGAGAATGTACTTAATAAATCAAGTGAAATCTATTCATGTAGTGCTCTGACCATAGATCCATCATCGTCAGGAATAGGTGATGGTGAAACGGGTGCCCACTGCAAAACCCGGAGCACATATTTTGAATATGTGGGGGTAAATGGGCGAAAACATCCTTATGTCCTCTTGAAGAGATTGTTGGAAGGTAAACAAGAAACCTCTCAATCCTTCATGAATATGTCGGGATGGATGTATCAAGAATCTCCCGATGATTGGGTTAGATGGTGTACACATCCCCCAATGATACTTAATGTCGGATTGAGGAGATAAACAAGAAATCTCTCGATTGGCAATGAGAGTGCAGTTGACGCTGTAACTCTGTAGCGAAGGTGCCAGTATACCCTGGCTAGCTAGTTAGCAGAGACACGAGATGTCTTGCATGTGGTCTCGTACTGACCGAGACAGATGAGGTCATAAGAATCCGACTCTTTTGATGACCTATGTATGGTACCGATTTTGACTCCTAATAGTGGTCAGTTGGAGTATGAGCGGTATACCTCATCTCCTCAGAGCATAAGTGTGATTGTAAAATGTAATCAGCCGTATAGCATGTTTGCTTAAGGATTGAATACAGAGATTCATTGGCTGATGTTTCATTTCTTTGTGCATTCCTTAGTGGATAAATGTTAATTATGTTTCTTTATATTCTCTGCAAGGTAGATAGATTAACTACTTATCTACCATGGGTAGATGCAATGACCTCCTTGAGAATGAAGATTATCTTATTCTGTTCTATAATGAATAATTCTGCCTGATAATGTAAAAGTAACCCCTGCTCAGTTTTAATTTAATAAACGGCAATAACAATGTTTTTGGAGGAGAGTTATATCTCTCGCTGGGGAAATTTTCAATTGTCTCACCCCCGTGGGAAACATTTTTAGGTATGCATGGGAGGCAAAGCAGAAATCCTAGAACAAGGAAAGAGCAACAACAATAGCAACAGCAGGGACAACAATAAGATCTCAGGTGGAGATATTGTCTGTCTAGTCATACAAATAGTAGTCCTATGTGTCGTCTCTGTACTCTCAGGTCCTCGGAGTTTTTAGTCAGTGTCTTATGAATCAATATGAGGTTTTGGCTTGATGCCTCGAGATTCGTATACTGTCTGTATATAATGTTTATAAGACAGTTGATGTTGTAAACTTTGAGAATGAATGGTACAGGTTGTGTACTTGTGAACCAGGATGAATTTGAAATACTTTGGTTCTTGGTTAAAGAGTTTTCCTGTGAATGGATCTCTTGAAAAAGTTTTAATTTTCAGTTATTTTCAGTAATCCGCTGCAAATAATTCGCTTCCGCATTAGTTAATCATGTTTTTGTGAAACGGTCACCACAATTAGTGGTATCAGAGCTCTAGGTTCGTTGAGTCTACAGAGATATATGACTAAGGTAGTAGAGTTTGTTCTAGTATCTGATAGTGTCTTCTGCTTGTATAAGAGAAGAAGAACTTAAAGATGACTGGGTCACATGAGGAGATTGTTGCTGAGAGCAACAATGTTGCACCAAGAAGAGGTGCATGGGGACAGGCAAGAGAGAGACAATTTCCTGAGAATCCCTGAGCTGATCCAACTATAATAAGAAAATCCTTCTTTAAGTATTACTGTAGGAGAACTTAGGGCAACAGTAATGTATATAGTGGATCAAGTTTTGGCAGTGTAACCTAGATTACCAATCCCAATGATGATGTTATAGATATCAACAAGATTTGTAATTAGCATCAGCAGGTTGAAGCAAAAGGAAATGATAAATTTCTGGATTTAAATTGAGTCTGTGCTCAACCATAGCCTGTTGAATCAACCTTTGAGGCAGAGTTAGCCTGAGGCAGTGAATAAATCATGTATTATGACAAGTTAGACAAGATAATATCATGCAAATATGTTAATTTATGAATTCCTAGATTAACTGAGAAAGGAAATGATTGAACTTTCCTTGATTAGTCCTATGAGGACTTATGTTTTGTATAGTAAAACATTACAAATGTTTTATGTTGTTCTTACCTCCTTGAGAAATGATGAGATACAGAAGAGATGCCTGAATGAAATTTAGGGATGATAAGTCTTATGCTTGTGAAAATATGAAAAGGAGGAATATGATAGTATACAAAGTGCATACCACTTAATATCAGTATTTATATACCCTGGCCAGGTAAATAACTATTGATGATAAAGTGGGTATGGAAACTCTTAATTGTTATCTTTTTGATTGCTCTTATCAAGTAGTCATTCTGAGACAATCTAATGAGTATCATGAAATCAGAAATATGGAATGAATAAATATGTCATATTCCATGCATAAGAAAAAGAAGTCTGAGATAATCTCAGATGAGCATGTTGTATGAGGAACTAAAGATGTACTCCTCATAAGATAAGAATAAGAATGAGGGAGATGAACCCTGTTCAATAATGCTGCCAACATAATAAAGAACTTTCCCATAATGAGGAAATAGGAAGTGTGATGAGATCATGAGATGATCATAAACATGCTAGATAATAATAAAGAAAGGGATAATGACATGTAATCATACTTACAAATTCCAATGCTAAAGGCAAGGAACCTAGGAGGAGATAAAGAGTAAATGGTTCATGAATAGTTGAAAATACATGAATTAATAAGAGGAATATGAATCCTTGTTTTCTTTCCTTTCAGGGACATATCAATCAAAGTGGGTATTAGGACACTTGATGTGCATAAGATAAATATGTTCATGTGATGGATACTTAGAAAAGTATCAGTTATCTTGGACTTTAGTCCTAAGATGAGGACATATGAAACAATAAATGTTCCAAGATGAAAGGAAGAGATATATATGATGTGTTTCCAACACATGTGATAGATACCAAGGTGAAAGATTCTGGTATCTGAGAGTTATCAGATGGGTTAGGTTGGCTACCTGGAGTGGTCAACTGTGAAATTAGTCATAATATATAAAATAGTATGAACATCATATGTTAGGGGTTTATGCTCTGCATAAACATGATATTAATAAAGAATGCATGATGTTCCTCTGAACAAGAGAAGTGTTGTTTGACACAAAGTTGACTTTATAGTCAATGATGAGGAACAATGGAGCATGTGCCTTGTGTGTTGATTCTATGAGAATCTTGTATGGAAACACTTTGTGTTGATCAAAGTTTTATGGTGCCTCCATAATAAGGAGATGTTATGTGAAGACTAGATAGTATGATGAATGAAATACATCTATCTTCCTTTATCTGGGATTTTAGGGACGAAATCCTGGTTAGGGGTTTATAATTTGAAACACCCCTGACCTGGGTTACACTTTAACCCAAGGTGTTTTGATTAAGAAAGATGATTAAATGCTTAATCTCATCTTGTGAAAGGTAATTAGGGCTCAAGAGGAACTTATATTGCAATTCTAGTCCTTTTTGAACATTGTTGAAATCAATGTTTTGTTTGTTTTGGACTGAAGTGCAAATTACCCAAGTTGAGGGGTTTAAGTGCAATTGTGCATGATAATATGTTCCTCACATGTTGAAGCATCATGAGAGTGAAAATGATGCTGAGGTGTGGCTTATGGTAGCCTGAGCACCAAGAAAGAGTTGATAAAGCAATGAATGTGCATTAAAACCTAGTCTTGGTGTAAAGTGCAATTTACCCAAAACCTAGGGTTCAATATGCAAATTACCACTTCAATGATGTCCCTAATGTTTCTTGGAATAATTTACTACAAAGAAAATGAGAGGGGTGCCTCATTTGAATTAAGTTGGAGGAGAGAGAATCTTGATATTAAAATAATCAAGATTTAATCCTAATTGAAACCCTAATTCAATTTAGGGCAAAAATGAATGTATTAATTAAAGGGAATTCAACCAAAATTAAAATGGTTGGATTGAGATGTATGTGTGACGTCCTTGAGTCTTTCAAGGACAACGAAAATATCCAAGGGAGTGGATAACTCACACACAATTTTATAAGAAAAAGAAATATCCACTCACATATGGATATTAATATAATATGATTTAAGGTGCTTGATTTGCTTTTCTTTAAATCATGGATAATTGAGAGGGATAAAAGGAAAACAAGATAGCCTCTTCCCTAAAGAAGATAAGGGGGAAGAGGCGGCCACATGTTTGGGATTAAATAAATTTTTATAAGGCACTTTCTCTCTCCTTGAAATTCTTATAAAAAGACCCTTTACAAGCCAAATGGAAGGCTTTTCCGACCCCACTTCTTCTCTTTGTTTGGGAAACGACCAAGGGTGCTTGGGAGGATCAGGAGGACGACCCCCAACCTGTTGTTAAGGTTCTTGATCCATTTCACCTTGATTCCATGGTGGAAATCGAAAATAAATTATGGATTTCTTCCTATTTCGATCTCCTCTTCAATTCTAACCATTCCTTTTCACTCAAACCTTGAGGATGAGCCTTGGAATGGTTAAAGGAGTTGCATCCACCATTTGTTCCATGGACATGGATCTTTGGAGCTCAATGGGAGGCGGGTTTTATAACTTGAACCCTTTTTCATTGTTATTCAACCATTAATCTTGCAATTTCAATGATTCCTTCATTATCTTGTTTAATTGCTGGTTGAAAATGGTTATTTCATGAAATCAGAAGTTGTTAGAACTTCAGGGACGAAGGTAGATGATGATTACATCATCTTGGGTACTTTTACCAAAGAAATCATGGTTCATACGATTTTGAGTTAATTGCTCATGCGGTTTCACCAAACCATTTGAGAGCAAATGGTTTGAAACCGTTTGGGAGCAAAAAGTTTCAAAACCGTTTGAGTGAGTTGACCAAGGGCTGAACGTTTGATATTACTGTTCCTAATTATGTTGATTAATGACTCACCAAAATTTATGGGTTAACTCCCAAGGAATCATGATTTGAAAGCCAATTAATTAGGCAAAGCCTAATTGGATTAAGTGCTGATTTTCAATTTGATTTAATTGCCTTTTTGGGCAAACGGTTTCAAAACCGTTTGAGAGGGTTGATCAAAGGTTGAACGTTTGATATTCCTGTTCCTAATGATGTTGATTAAAAATTCACCAAATTTTATGGATTAATTCCAAAGGAATCATGAGTTGAAGTCCAATCAATTAGGCAAACCCTAATTGGATTAAGTGCTGATTTTCAACTTGATTGATTTGACTTTTTGGGTTATTTAACCCAAACGGTTTCACAACCGTTTGGGGATTACCCAAACGGTCTCAAGACTGTTTGGGGGTCACCCTAGACCGTTTGGAGGTCTAGGGTTGGATATGGTTAAGTGTTTGAAGGACAAAAGATATGGTGTTAACCCTAATCGACTAAGTGCTGATTTTGCATTGGAATGCGTTGATGTTTTGGGTTGATTGACCCAAACGGTTTCAAAACCATTTGGGAATCATCCAAACGGTCTCAAGACCATTTGGGGATCACCCAAGACCGTTTGGAGGTCTATTTAAGCATGGTTGACCAATTGAAGGTCTAAAGGTACCAAATCACTTTGCAATTAAGTGCTGATTTGATGATCAACTCAATAGCTCAAACCCTAATGATTGTTCACTAGAATCCAAGGGTTGGATGAGCCAAACGGTGTCAAGATCGTTTGGAGCTCATACAAACAGTCTCAAGACCGTTTGGAGGTCTAGGGGTGAGTATGGTTAAGCAATTGATGATCCAATGATACTAAGTTAAAGTGTAATCAATTGTTGATTTGGTGATCAATCCAATGATCCAAACCCTAATTGGTTGACTTGGATTTTGACAATGTGATGGGAAAACGGTCTTCACCTACTTGGGCAAACGGTCTTCACCTACTTGGGCAAACGGTCTTTACCTACTTGGGCAAATGGTCTTCACCTACTTGGGCAAACGGTCTTCACCTACTTGGGCAAACGGTCTCAAACACCACCTTTACCAAATGGTTTCAAACCGTTTGAACTTTGATAGACCAAGACCGTTTGGGGGTCAAGTATTCAAAGTTGATTGTAGATTCAATTGATCAATTCAATTGGATACCTTATGTAATGGAGGTCCAAGGTGATTAAATCTCTCGAGAATAGAGATGATGAATGACTCATTGATCCAATGATGATTAGTAATGATAATCAATGAAGGTACAAAGATTTAAACCCTATTAGTACCTAAGTGATTAGTGCCAATTAAGGGATGAACCCTAATTGCTTATAGGATCAATGACTTGGTACACTATGTCATTCATAGTTGTATGTACTTGATTGAAGGGATGATATGACCTTATCAAGTTGAGATGATGTTAGCATGAATTCATAACATGAATATGATTCATGTGGTGATTAAGGGTATGATCCTTAAGTAAAGAGATCATGAAACCCTAATCATGAACATAAACCCTAATTGACAGGGTTATTGAATTCTAACCCTAATTGAGGGAAATTCTAAATGAAACCCTAATCCAGGGTAAGGATGTATCCCTAATCTAGGATAATCATAAGTGAAACTCTAATTTAGGGAAAAGAGATGTAAATCCCTAATTGGGATGAATAGTGAATCTCCAATTATGGATAATTGAATGAAATCCTAATAGAGATGAATAGTAGACCCAAATTGTGGGAAACTATGGTGGAAACCCTTTGAGGGTGATTCCATGAGAAACCCTAGTTGAGGGTGATTCCATGAGAAACCTTAACTAAGTATTAACACCACATGACATACTAATGTTATGTTGTGATAAGAGGCCCTAAGAAGGGTGAAGGCATGTGAGACTCTAATGAGGAGTCATAATACATAAAGCCCTAATCTTGGATAATATGACAATGAATCATAATTCTAATCTTAAGTAAGGGTATAAAGAAACCCTAATGATGAAATAGAAGGAATGGCCTTATAAAGGTGAAACATTTCATGTGGTTGAATATATGCAACCTAATTGTAAGCAATGTCTTTACCATTACACAAGTCCATATCATTAAAGATAGTTGGACAACTCTAATGTGGGGCCTATGCATTATATGCTATAGGTAAGTGATTAGTGATGGAATGTATTAAGAAGGGAAATACCTTAATACAAGATAAGATGGCTAATTCAGGAGAGTCTGAATTGATGAGAAAGTGATACATCAAAACATGATAGTTATCACATTCAACACTTCAGGGTTTATATGCCTTGATGTACTCCAAATCCAATATAATTGGGTAAGAAACATATGAAGTGTGTTATGCAACTATTACAATGAAATGTAATGAGTTGTTGCACCTTGATGAGTGTTAATTAATGTATCTTGAGAATGGGGTTAAGCGCAAATGATGTGTATGATATAATCATACCATGATGAGGATGAGAAATGAACTCATACCTTGAATTGATGATCATTAATGCTATATGATGAAAGTAATGTTCTAGAATAATCAAATATGATATCCTTGAATGCCCCAGAGGTATGGAATAATGTATTAGGGGTTGGACAAATAATGAGATCATGAAATCTTTATTAATGAGAAATGAGGAACCCTAACCCTAATTTGGGTAAAGGGAATGAAAAGCCCTATTTGATAGTAAACCCTAATTCCTGGTAGAGGAATAATGGTGTTACTATTGCATCACATGATGTGATGAATATCTTGTATGACTGTTATCATGCCTAATAACCATACATATATTATGAGGTGATGTATATAGCTAGTTTGAGCTATGACATTTATATAATAAATATTGATTGGCATTATATGCCTTAATGTTGTTGTTGCTTAGTAAAAGAAGCAATATGCATGGACTTTTATGAGTCACATGAGTAAGTTGTTACCTAGTGAGAGGTGTAACATCCCTGACCTGGGTTATAAGTTAACCCTAGGTGTTTTGCCTAATCTATGTAATTAGATGCTTGTGATTAACTTCTGGCATGTAAATAAGTTCCTGAGGAACATACTTTTTCAATGTTGTCCTTTTTCTAAAAACAATGTTTTAGTATTGTTTTGTAATGCAGGGACCTATATGCAAATTACCCAATTAGAAAGGTTAACTTGAAATTTTCACATGCTGAGATGTTCCTCTGATGATAAGACATCATATGAGTGAATATGATGAGGTATGATGGATTCTCCAAGCTTGGGCATCAAGAAGCAGCTTGTGGAGCAATCTTTGTGCTTGAAACCCTAATTTTGGTGTAAAGTGCCATTTACCAAAAATGTGGGGTACAACTTATAAAATACACCTTCTATAGTATCTTTTGTGACTCTTAACATCATTTAGAGTAGAAATGATGAAGGTGGCGCTTCAATTAAATAACCAGATAAGAAGAATAACCTTGGTACTAGAATCACCAAGTTATAAGTTAGGAAACCCTTATATATGTGCACCTTAGTGATAAGATGACTTTCTTTGCCTTTAGTTCTTAGTTCAAAAAAGAGTTTTACCTAAGATATGAGGAGGAGGGACGTGCAAAGAAGAAAGGAGGTACCTAGATGAGAAAGGGAGAAATTAGAGGTCCTTATGGTGGAAACTTACCCAAACTATATATGATCCTTCTTTGCAAACCAAGTAAACATATTTCCTTCACTTCTTCACTTGTCACCTTGTTTGGACCGCCCAAAGAAAAGCTATGGAGATAGAGAAGATGACCAACTTGTTCTAAGGTAAGAAGAGACCATATTCTAGCCCATATTCATGGAGGAAGTTGGTTTATAAGGTTGGTTTTATGGTTATCTCACTTAGGTTTCTTGTTCTAGCCGATCTTCCCCAACCTTTCCTTGGAGATATACCTTTGGCCGACCTGTGGAGCTCAAGACTCCATTAGAGGCTTGAAAGCTTGGAGCTCTAGGAATGACCTTTGAGGCGGGTTTTATATCTCTAAACCCTTTGCTTTCTTATACATATACTTGTTCTTGCATGTAGTGATTAGTTCTTCTTCTTCCCCATCTTTCCTTGCTTTCTTGCAAGCAAATCCGTGAAGTAACCAACCTGTTTTGAGGTTGAAGATGATGGGAGTGGTTTCCTAGGTAACTTTACCAAACGATATTGGACCCTTTGGTCTAAACGGTTTGCAAACCGTTTGAAATCAAACGATCTCAAGACCGTTTGATCTCATGCGGTCTTGCAAGACCGTTTAGAATCAAACGGTCTCAAGACCGTTTGGAAAGTTTGACCATGGGAAGACCATTTAGAGGTTTGCTGTACACATGTTGAATTAAAAATCTACAAAGAATTGTAACCTAATTGCAAATCAATCACAAGTTGAAGGCACCTCAACCCTCTATACTCTAATCGGGTGAAATTGCTGATTTCATTGACCAATTTTGGTGAACTTTGGGTTGAAGGGCCCAAACGGTCTCAAGACCGTTTGGGGGTTCACTCAAGCGGTCTCAAGACCATTTGATGACTACCCAAGACCGTTTGGAGGTCTAGGGTTAAGATAATTTGATCAATTAAGGGTCCAATCACAGTAGGTTGATGAATTGATTGAAAGTGCTGATTTTAGACCTAATTAGCGTTCAAACCTCATCAACTTGACTTAGATTTTGATCAAACTTTGGGCAAACGGTCTCAAGACCATTTGGAGGATGTCCAAACGATCTCAAGACCGTTTGGGCAAAGTTTGGGCCCAATTGAGTGCCAATTGATAGGTTCAACTTCAATTAGACTCATAATAGTCAATGTTGATGGTTAATGGTTTACAAACCCTAATTCAAACGGTTTCAACCCAAATTGGCTAGCAATTAAGGGTCAATTGAGTGTCCAATTGGTTAAGGATAACCCTAATTAACTCAATTGATAAGTGTTTAGCAAGGATGTGGCCAATTGAAGGCATCAACATGGAAAACCCTAATCGATTACAACCTTGGAATCACCTTTGAGGTCCATGCGATTTTGAGCCCATTTGGACCAAACGGTCTCAAGACCATTTGGGCTCAAACGTTCTCAAGGTTGTTTGGTCCAATCGATCTCAAGGTCATTTCAACTCATGCGGTTTCAAGGTCATTTCATCCAAACGGTTTCAAAGTCAACACTCTCAAACGGTCAACGCACTCAAACGGTCTCAAGACCGTTTAAGGGCAAACTGTCTTGAGTGTCATGCGGTCTTGATGTCAACTTAACCAAACGCTCAATGCATCCAAACGGTCTCAAGACCGTTTGGAGGTTGAAGTGTGAAATCGTTTGGGGATCTTTAGGGCTGTGATTGCTTAGTAGTTTGAGGGCTTAATTGGTCCAATGGTGATCTAATCCAAACCCTAATGGTACCCTAAGACATTAAGGGGCTAAGTGAATAATAGATTGAACCATGTTGTGAACCAATGGTGTACATTACCAATGTGCCCTTGGAGGGTCCAAGTAGATGACACCTTGGTTTGAATCCAATCCCTAATGTCAAGATAGTGGTGAATTAGCTTATGTTAATCAAGTTTGACTTGACCTAACCTAATCTAGAGTGATGTAATCACCATCTATTAGTAAGAGGAGAGAGAAGGTCCCAATTATGGTTGAAATTCAAGTAAAGTACCTTCAATGTACCTGAATGTGCATGATTAGGGTATGATCCACCTATGTGAGATCATGAAAACCCTAATTATGATAATTGATGAATCTTAACCTATTTTGAAGGCATCAAGGGTGATGATTTCATGCCTGGTGATGCTACGAGCTCAAATCACTATGTAGTGAATAATAAACCCTAATCCTAGGTTAATAACAGAAATGTGAATAGTAAACCCTAATTGATATTAATGAGGGAACCTAGCCTTAGTAAAGGCATAAGGAACATCCCTTGAAATAGAATGTTTTTCCTATCTTATAAACTGCTGATCTGGAAATGAAATGTATTATTGTCAAGTTGAATTGACTATGCATGTTCTTATGAGAAGATTAATCATAGCCAGGTAAGGGTTATGATAGTGTATTAATTGAAAGTATGTTGTAGACTTTATAAATAAGTGATACATGTTATGTTGCCTATGCTTAAGTGACAACATATGAAGGTAATGGGCTGTAAGAGCCATGAGTGACATCAAGGTAATGCTGGTTAGATGACTTGTGATGGATTAACATCCTTTTGATAACTGATATGAGTTAAACTTAATACTTTTAGTATTCTTCTGTCATAGCAATGCTTTTATACTTAAATATTTGGAAACATGTTTGATGCTAAAAGAACACTGAAATGTACTTAATTAATCAAGTATAACCATACCATGTAGAGCCCTGATCATAGATCCATCATTCTCAGAAGTTAAATGATGGTGAAACAGGTTTTCATAAGGGAACTCCTGGATCACATACTTTTGAGTATGTGGGGGAATATGGACGCGGATATCCTTATGCCCTAGTGTAGGAATTGATGTAGATGTTTCTTAATCTATCAGCCCTGCACTATGTGTTTATGCTGGGATGATGTATCACTAATCACCCGAGGAATCTTTTATGCCACATCAATGAGAGATAAACATGAGATCTTTTGATGGTGAAGAGAGTACAAAATGCCACTGTGACTCTAATAGCGAAGTACCATAATACCCTGGTGAGCTATACTAGCAGAGACACTAGATGTCCTGCATGTTGATCCTCATTCTGACTGAGGAAGTTGAGGTCATAAGAATCCGGCTCTTTTAATGATCTAGTATGATACTGATGCGACTTACTAGTGATCGGTTGGAGTATGAGCGGTATACGTCATCTCCGCAGGGCATAACAATGTTTGTAAAACATAATCAGCCACATAGTATATCTGCTAGGGTTGAACTATGGTACACAATGATTGATGTTACACTGTTCATTTTAGTACACATGTTCTTCTTGTTCTTTAAATGAAGTTGCTTTACTTAATATCCAATCTACTGCTGAGTAATTTAGAATTACTTGATATGTTTTCTTTATATGCTATAGCAAGCTTCTGGCAGAGAGTTATAACTCTCGCTGGGACAATTATTAAAATTGTCTCACCCCGTAGGATTCAATCTTTTAGGTGGTCGTCGAGGACGAAGGAACCAGCCTGCAGGAGAGCAGTACCTGGAGAAACAACACCAGGGGCAGCAGTGAGTCTCAGGTGGAGATCCTGGATGTCCAGTCTTTTAGTTAGAAAGTCTTATGTTGTCTCTGTACTCTCAGGTCCTCAGAGTTTGTTGATCTGAGATCCTGACTTTTAAATCTTGAGATTTTGTATCTTGTTGTATATAATCACTCAAGAAGTGATTTAACAGAGATGTAAAACTGTTTATCTTGGTTTTATGGAAGAAGTTTTATGGTTTTAAGATCTTGTCTCAAAAAGTTTTAATTTTTCATGATTTTTTGTATTCAGCTGTTATTTGAACGCTTCCGCTATGTTTATATCATGTTTTAGAGATCGGAGCCCACAATTAAGTGGTATCAGAGCTCCAGGTTCGCTGAGTATACAGAGACATAGGACTTAGAATGTCGAGTCTATCCTTAGTGTTTCCTTCTTATCTAATAGAGTCTTCTGCTCCTCAGGAGAAGAAGATAATTAAGGGTGTCTGAGCCACATGAGGAGTACGTGGCCGAGAGTAGTGTAGCTTCACCCAGAGATGGTGCAAGGAACCCATAAGTGGAGCAGCCTATACCTGAGCCACCTGTACAGCCACCTCAGTTTGACCCAGCTGATATGGAAAACCCAGCTATTCAAGCTTTGTTCGGGCAGTTTATGACTGCCATGACACACATCACCGATAGGATGCCCATGCCTGCACCTAGGGCACCTGCCCAGCATGAAGGACAAAGTATCGGTAAGACGTTCGAGCGACTTCGCAGAGTCAGGGCGACTGAATACTTTGGCACAAATGACCCCGCAGATGAAGATATGTGGTTGAACGAGTTGGAGAAAGCTTTCAGAATCTTGAACATCCCCGAAGATGAGAAGGTTAGACATGACGTATGTCTTATAAAAGGAAGTGATGGTCACTGGTGGAACATGGAAGAGCAGAAGAGGCCTGGAGTGGAGATCTCATGGGAAGACTTCTGTCGGGAGTTTGTCAATAGATACTTCCCAAAGACATTCCTGTACGAGAAGATCTCTTAGTTCGAGAGATTGAGGCCAGGCATGATGAACATTAGTGAGTACGAGGATAAGTTCATGGAGTTGCTGTGGTTTTGTCCGCACATGGCTGCTACAGAAGAAGAGAGGATCAGAAGGTTCGAGAAAGGTTTGAACGTCGACTTGTCTACTCCCGTGTCTGCCCTAGAGAACCGGGAGAGGTTCACTACCTTCGTTGAGTCAGTCCGAAGGATAGAGCGATCCGTAGTCGAGAAGAGACAAACCCATAAGAGATATCTGCAGTTCCAGGGTTCTTCATCTAGAGACTTTAAGAAGCCTATATTCTATGCACCTACCCCTCCACCACCCAGATCTAGTTCTCAGACTCAGTGGACATCAAGTAGAGGTAGAGGACGGAGCCAACCGCCACAAGAGGCTCACAGTTCAACATCGATGTTAGTCAAAGGGCCACCTAGACCCCAACAAGACAGAAGCTGCTACAACTGTGGGAAGGTGGGGCATCTGATGAAGGACTACAGGTCTAGGCCTGTCAGTGTGACACAGCCTCAGAGACAAAGTCAACAGGGATCACAGAGAAGGCAGTTTCAAGGAGCAGGTAGAGGACGTGGTCAAGCATCCCAAGCTGGATCGTCAACACCGACTCAACCTCAGGCGACATCGAGGTTCTATGCTATGAACCCACCATATGCAGTGATCAACCCACGGGTTGTGGCAGGTCAGATGGAACTATTATATTCTGATATGTCTAAATCCTGTGTTGTATATGTTTTGATTGATCTGGGTGCTACCCACTCCTTTATCACTCGAAGAGTGATTCATAACTGCAATATGACAGTCAGTCATAGGGCATATATCCTGTTGCTTGAGACTCTGTTGAGTGGGTCTGCTGTGTTGCAGGAGGTATGCTCTCCCTGCATCCTCTTCTTTTCTGATCATCACATTCAAGTGGACCTTATACCACTTGATATGCAAGGATTTAATATAATCCTTGGGATGGATACCTTGGAAAGGTATAGAGTTGTCTTGGATTGTGAATCCAAGCAGACTATGTTTGCTGATGATATAAACACATGGATCTTTCAAGGAGAGAGGAAGATTCTACCTACCTGTCTAGTGTCAGCTATGGTTGCTGAGAAGCTGATGAGGCAAGGATGTTATGCATTCTTGGCCCATGTGGTAGATACTACCATGGAGAGTTCCAACCTTGTTGAAGTTCCTGTAGTCATGGAATTCAAAGATGTATTCCCTGAAGAACTTCTAGGTATACCACCGCCCCGGGAAATTGATTTTAAAATCAATTTGATCCCAGATACACAACCCATAGCCCAGACACCATATAGGATGGCGCCTGCTGAGATGGCAGAACTCAAGAAACAGCTTCAAGAGTTGCGTGAGAAGGGTTTCATCCGACCGAGCACTTCACCTTGGGGTGCTCCGGTCCTGTTTGTTAAGAAGAAAGACAAATCAATGTGGTTGTGCATCGATTACAGACAACTCAATAAAGTAACAATAAAAAATAAGTACCCTCTGCTGAGGATTGATGATCTCTTTGACCAGTTGCGTGGTGCAACCATCTTCTCGAAGATAGACTTGAGATATGGATATCATCAACTTCGTATTAAGGATAGTGACATACCTAAGTCTGCCTTTAGGACAAGGTATGGTCACTATGAGTTCACAGTTATGTCGTTTGGACTAACTAATGCACCAGATGCATTCATGGAACTCATGAATAGAATCTTCCGACCTTTCCTCGATCAGTTTGTTGTAGTCTTCATAGATGACATTCTGATCTATAGTAGAGATGCTCAGCAGCATGAAAAACATCTTCACCGAGCTTTGACCTTGTTAAGAGAACATAAGCTATACGCTAAGTTCAGCAAGTGTGAGTTCTGGTTGCTGGAGGTGTCTTTTCTTGGACATGTGATATCTGTCTCGGGAATTCGTGTTGACCCCAAAAAGATAGAGTCTCTTCTACAGTGGGAACAACCGAAGTGTTGGGTTTTGGAGGAGGCAGAGAAGCAGCGGAAACAAAAAATTTTCTCCCCAAACCCGGAACAAAAGGAATCGCGTCAACATCTATATAATAGGAAATATGGTTTGTGAATCATACCTTGTCCCGAGGCTTGTTCGGCGACAATACCACGTGCCTTGCGCGGTCTTCACCTCCGGTCTTGGACGGTGTCTGTGCAGCTCCTGGTCGCACCGGGACTGAAGACTCCTCCTCCTACCGGACTGTCGGATGACAATTGTCCTCTTGAGCGGCAGTGACCTCCCGCCTCTGAAGTAGTCCACACGGACCACCCGGAACTCCACTCTCCTTGTCCCACAAGGAAGTGGAAGGAGTCGCACCCTCCTATTGACGTACTAGTCGCCAACACACTCTCCTACTGTCAATTGCAACTGCAGTTGTCCTTCCCTTGCTGCACCTCCCTTTGCGGGAAGCACTTGCTCGGGCTCTCTCTCGGTTACCAAAACCAGAGAGAACGACAACTTTGCAGAGCAATCAACTTGCACTGAGTTGTACTCTGAGAAGCCCCCAATACCCCTATATATATAGGCGGGTCATGGGACAGGGTTCTCTGTGCCCGGCAATACGGGACTAAAGCAGGAGTAGAAGGGTTCGAGAATTTTCCACAAAAAAGCAACCGGTTCGCAACTTGAAATGATCGGTTCACAACTGAACCGATCGGTTCGGCCATTGAGCCGATCGGTTGGACCTGAGCCGATCGTTTGGGGCACTCCAACTGATCAGTTGGTGCCCTGAACCGATCGGTTCATAGTCCTAATCCGGCTCAAAAAGACTTTCCTTGTTTCGTTCCCAATTGGTATCGAATACCAATGTTATTCCCAATCGAATTGGGCAATTTGAAACCAAAGGAAAATTCTTGCCGACATGACGTTTCCCAACTGATCGGTTGCACCAGTTGAGCCGATCGGTTCAACCCTTGAACTGGTCATTTCAACCTGGGCATGAGCCGATCGGCCTGGACACTCCAGCCGACCGGTTCAGCAACCTCAGCCGACCGGTTCATCACATGAACCGATCGGTTGGGAGCACAGGTTGGGCAAAAATCAGTCAATTGTGATTTCAATCAATCCGATACTCCAATCAATGCGTCCAACACCTTGAACCATACGATATTGAGCCATCGACTGATTGAGTATTTAATTGAACTACTAAACTCCTTTAGTAATCAATCCAAACATTGCTTGTGGACAAAACTCCTCTTCCAGGTTAAATCCTATGTGTGTGACCCTACAGGTCCATTTCACATTGGCAGTGAAAGTCCATAACACTTATGACTTCACAAGCAAAGAGCGGTGCCTAGTCACACATCATTGCTACCCAAGTGAAAGTAGAAAGTTGGAGAACAACTTTCATCCTACAATCCGTGAATGGTGTTACAGTGAATGTATAATTCCTTTGTCACTGATATCCAGAATGAACTCGAGGCATGGAACAGTCATCCTGTCAATGTTCATTCATTTCCTTGATCTCAGAGTAGACTGAGTGAGATGTGTATGACATCAATATCACATATTGATTCACACGTGCATGCGCATGCCTTTCTCAATCCTACTCATCAAGTGGCCAAGGATATCAAACTCCATTAGGAGGGACAAATCCCATATCTATCACTCACCCCTCAAAAGCCCCATGTGTCAAAGCCACCCAATCATCACCTTTATAACAACCCATGTTTCAAGACTGCGTTTGATGATGTCAAAGTGTACCCAACGACATTTGTCGAGTGCAGTGATTTCAGGTCTAAGAATCACACTCACCACCATCACTGTGAGAGCTGACTGTGACTACCAAGTCATGGTTCCATGTGTCACTCTCACGGTGGGTCTGTCCGGTACCTTATTCTCTAACAAGTACCTATGTGCTTGGTTTGATATCACCATATCATGACTAATGAGATTCTGTCATCAACCAACACACAATCTAGTCTTTAGTGTTATTGATGTCTATGGTTATTTCCACAATAACAACCGACTAGGGACTAAACAAGAAAGAATACTCTTCGCATCCGTATGATCTCATCGTTTAGGTCCTCAACCCAAAAGCATACGTCATTGAGTAAAACAATCTTTAGACATCTATCATGTTACACCATCATCTCAGAAATAGTTTAAACATATAGATTGGAAATTGCCTTTATTATTATTCAAATCATTTACAAAGTACCTCATTACAATCATCATATGACTTGCTCTATGGGCATACATACCAACAGACTCCCACTTGCACTTAGAGCCAGTCACCAAGGAAACGCAGTCCTTGTGACCTAGCATGACCATCATGCTTCTGCTGAGAAAGGGCCTTAGTCAGTGGATCAGCTATGTTGTCTTCAGTTGGTACTTTGCAAATCTTCACATCTCCTCACTGTACGATCTCTCGTATGAGATGGAAGCGCCGCAGTATGTGCTTGGACCGCTGATGTGATCTGGGCTCCTTAGCTTGTGCAATAGCTCCATTATTGTCACAATAAAGCTCAATTGCATCACAGCTACTGGGAACTACACCAAGTTCAGAAATGAACTTCCTGATCCACACAGCCTCCTTTGTTGCATGAGAAGCAACAATATACTCGGCCTCTGTAGTAGAATCGGCAACTGTTTCTTGCTTGGAACTCTTCCAGCTCACAGCTCCATTATTAAGGCAAAACACAAATCCTGACTGCGATCTGTAATAATCTTTATCGGTTTGGAAGCTTGCATCGGTGTAACCCTTTATAACCAGCTCTTCCTCGCCGCCGTACAGAAGAAACTGATCCTTAGTCCTTCGCAAGTACTTGAGGATGTTCTTCACGGCTGTCCAGTGAGCATCCCCGGGATCTGACTGGTACCTGCTCATCATGCTGAGAGCATACGAGACATCTGGGCGTGTGCACAACATAGCGTACGTGATGGATCCAATGGCTGATGCATATGGGATCCCATTCATACGCTCCCTCTCTTCACAAGATTGGGGACATTGAGCTCTAGAGACGGTAACTCCATGTAGCATAGGGACGTTGCCTCTCTTTGAGTTCTCCATGCTGAACCGCTTCAGCACCTTGTCAATGTACGTGCTCTGACTTAGTCCGAGAAGCCTTCTAGATCTATCTCTATAGATCTTAATTCCTAGAATGTAGGATGCTTCTCCTAAGTCCTTCATTGAGAAAGTTTTCCCAAGCAAAGTCTTTACCTTCTCTAAGGCTAAGACATCATTCCCCATCAAAAGTATGTCATCCACATACAATATGAGGAATGTGGTCGAGCTCCCACTAACCTTCTTGTACACACAAGGTTCATCTTCATTTTGAATAAAGCCAAACACTTTGACTTCTTCATCAAATCGAAGATTCCAACTCCGAGATGCTTGCTTCAATCCATAAATTGACCTTTGCAGTTTACAAACTTAATTGGCATTCTTTGGATCTACAAAACCTTCAGGCTGTGTCATATACACATCCTAATGAATATTCCAGTTAAGGAATGCGGTTTTAACATCCATCTGCCAAATCTCATAGTCATAATAAGCTGCAATAGCAAGCATGATCCTGATGGACTTAATCATGGCAATTGGAGAAAAGGTTTCGTCATAGTCAACACCTTGAATTTGTCGAAAACCCTTTGCAACCAATCTACCTTTATAAGTTTGCACATTGCCATCCATGTCGGTCTTTTTCTTGAAGACCCACTTGCACCCTATGGGTTTTACCCCTTCGGGTGGTTCCACCAAAGTCCATACTTTGTTGGAGTACATGGATTCCATCTCGGATCTCATGGCTTCAAGCCATTTCTCAGAATCTGGTTCCTCCATAGCCTCTACGTAGGTAGTTGGATCATCATCTATGATCAACTCTCCACCTTCCTGAGTCACAAGGTATCCAAACCTCTCAGGCTCAAGGCGGGTCCTACTAGATCTACGAGGTCCTTGTGTTACCTGAGGAGACTGAGATTCCACAACACCTTGTGAATCTCTATTTTCCTCTCGTACATCTACCGGTTCATTGTTTTCTTGTTGGGCTTGAACCTCTTCAAGCTCTATTTTCCTCCCACTGCTTCCTTTGGAAATAAATTCCTTCTCTAGGAACACAGCTGTCCTGACAACAAACACTTTGTTGTCAGTTGGGTGGTATAAATAGTATCCCCTCGTTTCCTTGGGGTATCCAACAAAATAACATTTATCGGATTTGGGTCCAAGCTTATCAGGAAACATTTTCCTAACGTAAGCCTCACAACCCCAAATCTTCAGAAAAGACAAATCGGGACGCTTCCCAGTCCATATCTCATATGGTGTCTTTTGAACCAATTTAGATGGCACACGGTTAAGTGTAAACGCGGCGGTTTCAAGAGCATAACCCCAGAAAGAAATTGGAAGATCAGCAAAACTCATCATTGATCGCACCATATCTAACAATGTGCGATTCCTTCTTTCAGACACACCATTATGCTGTGGTGTTCCAGGCGGAGTCCATTGTGATACAATACCACGGGCTCGCAGAAGGTCCTCAAACTCCTGGCTCAAGTATTCTCCACCTTGATCGGAACGAAGTGCCTTAATACTTTTACCAAGCTGGTTATGTACTTCATTCATGAATTCCTTGAACCTTTCAAGGGTTTCTGACTTATGTTTCATCAGGTACACATAGCCATACCTACTGAAGTCATCAGTAAAGGTAATGAAGTACTGATACCCACCCCTGGCATTAGTTCTAAAAGGCCCACATACATCAGTATGTATGAGTCCTAATAGATCACTAGCTCTCTCACCTTTACCTGAAAAAGGAGTCTTGGTCATCTTGCCCAACAAACAAGATTCACATGTCTCTATTGATTCATAATCAAAAGAGTCTAGATAACCATCTTTATGGAGTCTAGAAATGCGCTTCTCATTTATGTGCCCTAGACGAAAATGCCAGAGATATGTTTCGTTTGAGTCGTTGAGTTTTGCCTTTTGGCGTTTACGTTGTATACACTTGTCTCCAAGTCTATCAAGTATAGACCATAAGACATAGGGGCACTGCCATAAAAGATCCCATCTTTAGAAATGGAACACTTTCCATTCTTAATAAGAAATTCAAATCCATCTTTGTCCAAACAAGAGACGGAAATGATATTCCTATTTATGGCAGGTACATAATAGCAGTTCTTCAACTCTATTATCAGCCCACTAGGTAGAGTTAACTCATAGGTTCCTAAGGCACTGGCGGCAACTCTTGCCCCATTAGCAACATGTAGTTCAACCTCGCCTTTCCCCAAAGGCCTACTTCTCTTAAGATCCTTCACATTTGAACAAATGTGAGATCCGCATCCGGTATCAAGTACCCATGACGAAGAAGTATTAAAGTTAATCTCTATTACGTACACACCAGAAGTAGAGATCTCTATCTCCGACTTCTTCTTCCATTGTTCCTTCCATCCTCTCCATGTAGAAGAAATTGGTTTGGCGAGAGAACACTTCTCTCCCTTACCTACTTTCTTCTTCACCAACGCATTAAGCATACATAGAGTGGATTCTAAGGCTCCTGGTATATCTGGATTGTGCAGAACACTTCTCACAGTCCTCAACCAGTTATGGAATTTATTCTCAATTAATTTGCCCATTTTAAAAGATAATTCTTTTGCCATTCTACAAGAGAAAATTTGCATTTGTCAAAACCTTTTTGATTTGATTTGAATAAAATTTGACGATAGTTAATTAGGCCTTTAATTAATTACCGCTCCCACTATTTTGACTCAAATTGATAGCCCTCACCATCAATTTGGAAGATTGCAGCGTACAATCTTCTAGTGGGTCAAGATCCTGAAATCCTCTGAGCCATGGACCAGCTTGGGCTGTAACCCACAACTCAGATCTTCCAGGTAGGCAACTCTTGCCAATTGCATCATATGCAACTCTTGAAAGATGTCATGTGCAACTCCTTGCAATGAACATCCCCATGCCTCAAGGCGCTAGATCCTATCTAGGTCACCTTGTTAAGTCCGACCCAAAGACAACACGATGAACATGCACCCTGCTTGGGCAGACCCACACATTCATCCTTCACGCTTCCATGAGATAGACGGTGCACCACGCTTGGGTGTTCCCACACTTGGTCGATCAAGCTTTTCACGTGTGTCGCATTTGGAAGGCATCTAAAACTTAATATTTAATGAGGGATTTGGTTTTATATACATATATATATCCAATCACCACAATATATAGTACGTATCATATACATGCTATATCCCACAGAAAACATGCATAAACGATAAAAAGCAATGATTATGGCCATCCTATTTGTGATTCCTCGAGCCAAGAGGAATCACGGTCATCTAGGTCTACATCACATGCAACCTGTACAAGATGAAATCTGTGCCTTCCTTTCTGGGTTTGATCGGCTCATCTCCATGACTGATCGGCTCGCCATCAGGTAGGTTGTTCGGGTGCCACCAGCCGATCGACTGGCACCTCCATCCGATCGGTTCACCAGTCATCGTGCATCTCCTCAGGTCGCCACCTACTCATCTTGTTCCTCGAACCGGCCGTCTGGATCACCAAACGATCGGTTCACTCCTTGAACCGATCGTCTTCAGGTTGTCCGCCGTTCTTTGACATAACAAGAAATAAAATCTATCCTATTGAACAATTGAATTGTGAAACCCCGAGTTACATTCGGGGGGAGCAAAGGTAGGAAAAGAATTCTCGAATTATTTCGAGTTACATCAGGAATATGAGAAAGGGAATCGGTGCGCAGACCGAGATGCAAGCAACCACACAAACAACCACACATAGATATAGGAGTTTATAGGCCATAATCATGCTACACATCCACCACAAAACTCGTTTAAGGGCGACGCGTATCGAGTGCATTAATATTACATATCATATATGTATATTAGGGATTTGTGGATTGGACATGTATAAAGCCGATATTATTCGCATCGCATGCAATAAATAAAGGCGACAAACCAAAATCGATCATATCGATAATCCTAAAATATAGAGCGGTTGACGTGGCTCTGATACCACTGTTGGGTTTTGGAGGAGGCAGAGAAGCAGTGGAAACAAAAAATTTTCTCCCCAAACCCGGAACAAAAGGAATCGCGTCAACATCTATATAATAGGAAAGATGGTTTGTGAATCATACCTTGTCCCGAGGCTTGCTCGGCGACAATACCACGCGCCTTGCGCGGTCTTCACCTCCGGTCTTGGACGGTGTCTGTGCAGCTCCTGGTTGCACCGGGACTGAAGACTCCTCCTCCTACCGGACTGTCGGATGACAGTTGTCCTCCTGAGCGGCAGTGACCTCCCGCCTCTGAAGTAGTCCACACGGACCACCCAGAACTCCACTCTCCTTGTCCCACAAGGAAGTGGAAGGAGTCGCACCCTCCTGTTGACGTACTAGTCGCCAACACACTCTCCTACTGTCAATTGCAACTGCAGTTGTCCTTCCCTTGCTGCACCTCCCTTTGTGGGAAGCACTTGCCCGGGCTCTCTCTCGGTTACCAAAACCAGAGAGAACGACAACTTTGCAGAGCAATCAACTTGCACTGAGTTGTACTCTGAGAAGCCCCCAATACCCCTATATATAGGTGGGTCATGGGATAGGGTTCTCTGTGCCTGGCAATACGGGACTAAAGCAGGAGTAGAAGGGTTCAAGAATTTTCCACAAAAAAGCAACCGGTTCGCAACTTGAAATTATCAGTTCACAACTGAACCGATCGGTTCGGCCATTGAGCCGATCGGTTGGACCTGAGCCGATCGTTTAGGGCACTCCAACCGATCGGTTGGTGCCCTGAACCGATCGGTTCATAGTCCTAATCCGGCTCAAAAAGACTTTCCTTATTTCGTTCCCAATTGGTATCGAATACCAATGTTATTCCCAATCAAATTGGGCAATTTGAAACCAAAGGAAAATTCTTGCCGACATGACTTTTCCCAACTGATCGGTTCAACCCTTGAACCGGTCGTTTCAACCTGGGCATGAGCCGATCGGCCTGGACACTCCAGCCGACCGGTTCAGCAACCTCAGCCGACCGGTTCATCACATGAACCGATCGGTTGGGAGCACAGGTTGGGAAAAAATCAGTCAATTGTGATTTCAATCAATCCGATACTCTAATCAATGCATCCAACACCTTGAACCATACGATATTGAGCCATCGACTGATTGAGTGTTGAATTGAACTACTAAACTCCTTTAGTAATCAATCCAAACATTGCTTGTGGACAAAACTCCTCTTCCAGGTTAAATCCTATGTGTGTGACCCTACAAGTCCATTTCACGTTGGCAGTGAAAGTCCATAACACTTATGACTTCACAAGCAAAGAGCGGTGCCTAGTCACACATCATTGCTACCCAAGTGAAAGTAGAAAGTTGGAGAACAACTTTCATCCTACAATCTGTGAATGGTGTTACAGTGAATGTATAATTCCTTTGTCACTGATATCTAGAATGAACTCGAGGCATGGAACAATCATCTTGTCAATGTTCATTCATTTCCTTGATCTCAGAGTAGACCGAGTGAGATGTGTATGACATCAATATCACATATTGATTCACACGTGCATGCGCATGCCTTTCTCAATCCTACTCATCAAGTGGCCAAGGATATCAAACTCCATTAGGAGGGACAAATCCCATATCTTCCACTCACCCCTCAAAAGCCCCATGTGTCAAAGCCACCCAATCATCACCTTTATAACAACCCATGTTTCAGGACTGCGTTTGATGATGTCAAATTGTACCCAACGACATGTGTTGAGTGCTGTTATAACCCCAATTTTTGGGTTAAATTGATGAGAAATGCAATTTCTCATATTAAGGATAATTGAACAAATAATGATGTGATTTGTTTTGAATATTTGGATTTCGTTTAAAATAGCCTTGTTATTTGATTTATGGGCTTTATTGGCTATTGGGCCCAATAAAAAGGAAAATAACAAAGGAAATTCAATTAGTAAATGGATAATTGAATATTTGAGAAAAGAAATAATGGAAACCTCTAGAAGGCAAATCCAAAGAGGATTTCGTGCCTCTTGGATTCCTTGGGTTCCAAGGAGTCTAAAGTTGCAAAGAAAAGCAATAAGAAAAAGAAAAGATTATTCTATGTATTCCTTTATGAGGAAAGAAATTGGGAAATAATGGTAATATGTGGAAAATAAGTGAAAAAGGGGTATAATTGAGTTTTCATGGTGGAATTTCGTATCCCAAGGTTTTTTTATGATAGAAGGGATGCCAATGAGGAAAATAGAAATAAAATAAAAAGAAATTCTCAAAAAGATATATTTTTAATGAGAAATAAACAAGATAATGTGAGATAATGCATTTAGATGCATCTAGAAGGATAATAAATATCCTTGGAAAAGGATTTCGAAATAAAAAGTTTTCTTGGGTGCCAAGGAGCCCCAATAAAGGAAAAGGAAGAGAAAATACTATAATATTAAAATAAGGAGATAATGGGAATACATAATCCATTAATTATGTAATTTTGCAAAGAGGAAAGTATTTCCTATTAAAAGGGGAAATATGAATTTGTAACAAATAACTAAAAGGCAAGTATAAAAGGGGATAAGGGGGATGATTCTCGTATTTCAAAATATCCATGAGAAATAGGAAATATCAAGAGTTAATGAAGAGAGAAATAATGTGGTTGCTTCTAAATCAAGGGAAGTAAGTTTCCTTTTGAGTTTAGGACTTGAGACCTCATAGAGGCACGTCTCAGGGCTTCGTGCTCTCCCCTATATATGGGGTTGAGTCTTGGTTCGAAGGGAGAGAGAGTATTCCACGTTCTTCTTCTCCTTCTTCTTAGTTCTTACACGTGAAACCCTAACCATGAGGTATGGTCCTATCCTTGAGCGACGAGTGGTAGTTTGTGGTTGGGTTTGAGTCGGGAAGACTCTAAGACCATCCAGAAGTGATTGGTTACCAAACCAACACACAAATCATCGTGCAACTCGAGCTGTATGTCTGCAAGTTTGCAGCTATCACAACAGTATTAAAGGATGGCGTTGTGTTTGGAAACGACTGTTTTGGCCGAAGTTTCTGGATGCCCTGCGTGCGCCGAGGTGCTCCGTAGCTAGGGAACCTTAGCCTCCAGTAAGGAGGGGCAGGCCGCGGGAGGGCTTCCAGCGGCGGCCGCAGCCGCGGATCTGAGGAAGAGGACGACGGGCGTGCTTTGGACTCAAGCCGGCGACACCCTATCGAGCGGGGAGGTTCGGCGGAGGTCTGGGACCCATCCCCGGAGACCTTGGAGGGTCCTAGGGTAGAAGGCAAGCCGCGCGAGCCTGCAAGGCAGCGGCTAGGGCGGCTGCACACATCTGCCCGAGGAAGAAGAAAGGCGAATGGTGCTTTGGACCGATTTGCCCTCCGAGGGCTGAAGAAACAGCCCACTTACGCGGGGGCCAACTCCGTAATTCTGTTATAATTCTCAAGTGATCCGCATTGCTTGGAAGGCGGCCTACGTGGCACTTCCCTATTGGCCAAGTAAGTAATATTTTGTAAAATTTGTATCTCTTGAATGGTAACTCAGAAAATAGCAAAACTATATATCAAATTGCTCATAAAAACGAGAGGAATCCAATAAAAATATGTATAGAAGTTAATTCCTCGTTCTATTCTAGAAATAGTGTAAATTATTATCTTTAATGAAATAAAGATTAAGAAACCCTATTTTGATATGATTAATGTATTTAAAAGGGTTTAATAGATCATTAGAGTTGATGTTAACCTGTTAATCGTAAAAAAGTCACATTAGATCTAAAAGAATGATCTTTGTACATAATTGTCTTAATTTAGAGTTTTTGGGTTTAGAATCCCTAATTTAGGAAGATATGCCTTTTAATGATTTAATTGTGCAATTAAATGAATAAGACAATGTTATGTTGTTATAAATCCAATTTGAGTACCAAAGATCTTTAATATGAATTATTTGGATAATTAGTGTTCCCTAGTGTATAAAGTGGAAATAGTGATAAATAAGGTTCATATATGTGAATTGAACTACAATGAAATATGATTTGTCAATTTGAAAGAAACCGAAGGTGATAATTAGCCTTAATGTTGTGGATATGACCTAAAAGGATAAAGGTAATAAGTTTAGTGTAAAAGAAACATATTAGACTTAATTGACGTGCAATTGTGCATATGATGCAGAAATTAGGGTTTGTGAACTAAAAGAGCATTAAAAGTGATAAATGCATAATGAAGGCTAAAACCCTAATAACACCCTAAAGTTGGCCTAGAAATCATAAGGAGAAATCAAAGTTGATCTTAAGGATGTTTGAATATAACAATGACACTTGGATGTTATGCATTATTTTCAGGATATTGTTGATTGCTTGTTAATTATGTTGAATATTAAATGCATGGACATCAAGTTACTATGGATCAGGTATGTGGTTACGATTATGAATAACCGCTTTAGTTTCCCGGTGGATTCCCGAATGTTTAATCGCATTGAATGCAACTAAACTGTTGGATGTTTATTTATTTCATGCAACATATAAAGTGACTATGATTATCACTATAAAGGTGCATATATAACTGGCTAGATCCGGGTCCACCTCTGTTACTTTGAAAAGGCTAAAAAGGGGTAATCCTAGAGTAAGGTCTAGGTTACCGTGAGTTAGAGACTCTTTAGCGAATCCCGAGTTAAGGAGTGGTCTACTTACGAGTAGTGCCATGTGACTCAACCCTAGAAATGGGTTCACTTATAGGTGGATCATGAGGGGTTTAATGGGGACAACACAGAGGATAGGGTACTCTTGGATCGCGGAGTTATATCTAAAACGTAATGTTGGTTTTTAAACAAGTAATTGAATGATTACATTGTTATCATAGTTGCATGATTATTTGTTTTCCCCCACATACCAGCTACGACTGACCGACGTTTTGTTTGTCGGCGTTTTAGGTACAATGAAAAGAACAAACAGTAAAGTGGCACATGTGATACTAAATGAGAATCAAAGTGCAAAGGAGGATTAGATAGATTAGTATCAATATGGATAGAAGAATAGAGATCCAAGTTTTCAAAAGGTATGTAAAGAAAAAATTTTATTACCATTTTCAGTATAGTCTGTTAGAATTTAATAATTGTATGTGGTTATATGTCGAACCTTTGATCCGGGATTAATGGTGCGGCTCAACCTCTCGGTCTCCCTTAATTGGGGGTTATCAGGAGGTGGGGTCGTAACATTTGGTATCAGAGCGTAGGTTCCTCATTTAACCATTAATAATTATTAAATTTTACAAACTCCATAGAACCCAAGGGAGTTATTAGAGGAGTATCCGAAAGACGGAGGTGTCTAGAAAGGGATCACGACCGGGGGCTGGCAAGATTTTCCTCCGCACCGCTAGTCGGAATACGAGGACTCCCGGACCCGTGTGACCGCCTGGCCAAAGTCTTAGGGTATGAATCGAAATAAGATACCTGTAGGACTTCTCATCTTATTCATCTCTTCTCATCATAAAATTTCTGATAAGGACCTAAAGGATTAGGGTTTTCTTTTCTTCTCCTCACCTTCTCGAGGTATGGGTAACATTAATAAGGATTAAGGAATCCTCCACCAAATTAATGAAAAGCATGTAAATAAGATTTCATGGACATAAGCTTAATAGATTAAGCGCAAAATAAATAATAGATACATGCTTAGGTCGTATGTCATGACCTCAGAAGAGACCTGAGGTTAGACCTTCTTGTCAGGAGGATAAGTCTGTTTTGGAGATAGAGATCTCCATTGCTAGTAGAGACCTGGCACATCATCTGAGGATGATGCTAACCCTAACCCTAAGTGATGGTTAGAGAGAGATAAGTTGGACCAGGTGTTTGAAGGGACATGCCTTTGGGATGCCATATGATCCATGGATGACCTAGCACCTTTGGCAACCCCAACCCTGGGAAGGGTTGTGCATGTTAGAGTACATGATATCTCTTCAGATGATAATGTTAGTGAAGGACCATAGAAACCCCATGGGCTTGTACCAGTAGGGCATAGCTGAAACCTAGGGCACGTCATGGTGGTGACGGTAGGATGAAACCCTGGATAAGGAATCATAAGGGGTATGGATGATTTTGAGCAACCATAAGTTCGAACCTAGGCTTCACCCATGTAGAGCATGCCTTTGAGGTTGAACCTTCATGAAGAGAGGACCTCTACTGGTGAGGTTGGATGTAGGGTTATCCCTAGAGAGAGCAGGAAACCCAGTAAGAAGGTTGGAAGCCTAAAACCCTGAACTATGGATGATAGTGGTTGCTTCATGATCGATCCCTGAAGGTTGATGATATCTTGGTTTCCTTTAGAGGAACCAAGCCCTAGAGATAGAAGATGAAGCATCTGAAGAAGAGTTCCTTAGACCTAGAAAGGTGTGGTAGCAGGCTATGAGGCCTTGTATCTTGTTGGTTGTCCTTAAGGAGGACCCAACCCTAAGTGTTGATCGAGAAGAAGGATGATAGGAAGTGCACGAGATGCCTTTTTCCAACTTGATTCATGGCTCAGAGACAGAGCGTGCAGTTGGACACCTAAAAGTGAACCTAGGGTTCCTAGGCCTAAGAGGGGAAGTGGTATACCTAATGTTCATGATGAGAATTAAGTTTCTATAGTTTTGGTACGCCTCATGAATAAAGGAAAAGGGAAGCCCCTTAAGTTTAAGGCATGTTGGGTGAACCCCTCATAGGTAGGCTGATGATAAAGGGGAAAGTTTTATCTTGATCCAACATCGAGGAAAGAGGACAAGTATGACCTATTATGGTTCGATAAGTGAACTGCTTGTGCCTTAATGGTTTTCTAGGGTTAAATAGGCTCGTGTGGATGTAAACCCTAGACCTAAGAGCTTTTGTGACCTTAGAGATAGTTTTCCTCCCATCCTGGGAGAGGGACCCCTTTGGAAGGGTGTATATCAGTTTTGGTTAGCTTAAGGTGACCTAAAGAGGTCTCTTAAGATCTTGAGAAGCTAAGAGAAAAGTACATAGTATGAGAATGAACCCATAGACCCGTAGATATCCATCTCTATTGCATGTGAATGTGTTACCATGGAGGTAACCAGTAAGGGGCATGACCAAGGTAGATAGGTTGCCATGATCCTGATGAAAGGATGAAGGCCAACCCATGAATGCAGAAAGAGAGATGATGAAGACTTGGGTAAGGTTCTAAGTGAACATGTACTATGATGGAGAATCCTAAGTCTATCCTAGGGTCAGGTAGGGATAAGTCCGATGAAGGTAGGAGTTGCCTAATTCCCCAGTTGCACATGACCATAGGGTCGGGAGGTAACAGCTATCATTGTCTTAGGACCATGGGTTAGGAGATTGATCACCTTCATGAACTCATGGGACCCAAAGGGCAGATGAGTAGGGCACTCTCTTGATGCATGAGGGAAGAGGGATGACCCCAAAAGAGTCGGTACCCTATGGACCTAGAGGAGTTGACTAAGGATATAAACCTCAGTAGGTTCAAGACTTGTTTGTTATCATGAGGGTTGTGATGAAGAGACATATGTGGCACGTTGCAACTCAAATTTAAAGGTGTATTGGCAAGGTGGGATGTACCATCTTTACTCTTGGAATAGGAGGAAATCTGTATTTGGACTGCAGCCAAATGCTTATTTCCTCTTGTTATGGGGGTGAGAGATAGGACATTATGCATGCCATACACCAAGGATAAGAGATGATGTAGGTTGGAGCGTTGCCACGAGAAATGGGGATAGAGAAATTATCTTACCATGGTAAAGTGAATGAATGATACATAGATGGTTTGTAAACACTAAGAGGAATGAGGTAGTTCCCTTATGAGGATGTTTTTATCATGAGCTACGTGGAACTTACAAGTTATACCAGGTTGAGTTTGATCACCATGGAGATGGAATCAGAGAGTGTTCTTAGGAAGATAAACATATAGTTTGAGGTGACATGATAAGTGAAATGCATGAAAGTGTAACGTTACCTAATACCTAAGGATGTGAAGTGGTACTGGATGCTCTGGTTGAGATACATCTGACTTGTTTAACTAGAAGCTAGAAGAGGTTGTTTGGCTAACCCTAAGTTTGAAAAGGAGAGGTTGTTCGATAACACCCAGATGTAACAAGATACGTTGAAAGGTTAAGGGTTGTTTGGTTAGCCAGTCTAATCCTTGATATGATGGAAGGATGATGGTAGAACCTCAAGTGCACCTCTTTGGAAGAGAAGGTGATGAAACCCCGATTAGAGTGGTTTAGAGTTTCGAGGAATTGATCTTGAAAGAGTCATGACATACAGGGAGTCATGGTTGGAGATCATCATACACCGTGGAAAATGGCAATAGCACTTTGGATGCTTAAGATGAAGTTGCACGTGGTGTATGGCCATGCAAGCCAAGAGGTAAAGGACGAACCCCAGTAACCCAGTGTATCGATATAGAGGACAAAAGAATCCTTGAGAGGGAATGAGAGCGCAACACTAGGGATGTTGTGATAGGTCTTCCCTGGATCGAGGAAGGTCGAGATACAATGTGGGTTATGGTAGGTCGCCTTACCTAGATAAGGAAGAGTTCTGTTAAGGGACAGATCCAGTTGAACTACCCATGTGAGAGACGGTTCAATTACACCAGGAAGCAAGTTCAAAGGATTCTTGAGTTTGACCTAAAGGTTCACTTCCATAAAGTGGAAGTAGGTACATGAAGAACTCTATGTTAGTATAGTTTATCACCCCTAACTATGGTTAGTATATCCAGACTAAAGGGTCTGATGAGGGCATGTGTGCTCATTCAGGGTAATATCTAGAGGCAATTCTTGTCCTATGAAAGATGTGACAATGACCACCATAGCCAGTATCGGGTTTTATAGGAAGCTCTGTAAGGGAGGTTGTGTCGATCACCACTTCAGTAAGGTGATGTTGGTGAAAAGGATCACATGATGGACCACAGTGCGTGTAAGTGAAGTCACTTTGATTGTGCAAGGGCTGAAAGGAGCCTAGAGACGATGAGAGTCGTGAGCAAATGCAAAGTAGACCGACATACAAGTTACTGTGGGAGAAAATGTGACATGAAAATCCGACCCCTCTAAGTTATAGCTAAGAGAGCTGAGTCCCCGATACATGGGTCCATTAGAGATGGATGGGTGGAGAAGGTTAGGTTTGACCCTACCCCTCAGGATATAGTAATGTGAGATGGGTTCCATGTGCCCAATTTAGAGCACTATGTGAGGTACTCGACCATGTGCTGAACAATGAACCTAGTGAGCCCCAAGGGAGGCTGGAATGGCCTGAGTCACCTGTGTAGTTTATAGACGCCAGGATGAAAGAACTCAGAGAAAAGAATATGTAATGATAGAGGTTCTTTGAAAATGCCATGGGTACGACAAAGCCACATAGGGGCCAATGATGGACATGGAAAAGTCTTATCCTGAATTGTTTATTTGCTTTCCTAAATTTTGAGGACAAAATTTCTGTAAGAGGGGAAGGATGTTATAACCCCAATTTTTGGGTTCAATTGATGAGAAATGCAATTTCTCATATTAAGGATAATTGAACAAATAATGATGTGATTTGTTTTGAATATTTGGATTTCGTTTAAAATAGCCTTGTTATTTGATTTATGGGCTTTATTGGCTATTGGGCCCAATAAAAAGGAAAATAACAAAGGAAATTCAATTAGTAAATGGATAATTGAATATTTGAGAAAAGAAATAATGGAAACCTCTAGAAGGCAAATCCAAAGAGGATTTCGTGCCTCTTGGATTCCTTGGGTTCCAAGGAGTCTAAAGTTGCAAAGAAAAGCAATAAGAAAAAGAAAAGATTATTCTATGTATTCCTTTATGAGGAAAGAAATTGGGAAATAATGGTAATATGTGGAAAATAAGTGAAAAATGGGTATAATTGAGTTTTCATGGTGGAATTTCGTATCCCAAGGTTTTCTTATGATAGAAGGGATGCCAATGAGGAAAATAGAAAGAAAATAAAAAGAAATTCTCAAAAAGATATATTTTTAATGAGAAATAAACAAGATAATGTGAGATAATGCATTTAGATGCATCTAGAAGGATAATAAATATCCTTGGAAAAGGATTTCGAAATAATAAGTTTTCTTGGGTGCCAAGGAGCCCCAATAAAGGAAAAGGAAGAGAAAATACTATAATATTAAAATAAGGAGATAATGGGAATACATAATCCATTAATTATGTAATTTTGCAAAGAGGAAAGTATTTCCTATTAAAAGGGGAAATATGAATTTGTAACAAATAACTAAAAGGCAAGTATAAAAGGGGATAAGGGGGATGATTATCGTATTTCAAAATATCCATGAGAAATAGGAAATATCAAGAGTTAATGAAGAGAGAAATAATGTGGTTGCTTCTAAATCAAGGGAAGTAAGTTTCCTTTTGAGTTTAGGACTTGAGACCTCATAGAGGCACGTCTCAGGGCTTCGTGCTCTCCCCTATATATGGGGTTGAGTCTTGGTTCGAAGGGAGAGAGAGTATTCCACGTTCTTCTTCTCCTTCTTCTTAGTTCTTACACGTGAAACCCTAACCATGAGGTATGGTCCTATCCTTGAGCGACGAGTGGTAGTTTGTGGTTGGGTTTGAGTCGGGAAGACTCCAAGACCATCCAGAAGTGATTGGTTACCAAACCAACACACAAATCATCGTGCAACTCGAGCTGTATGTCTGCAAGTTTGCAGCTATCACAACAGTATTAAAGGATGGCGTTGTGTTTGGAAACGACTGTTTTGGCCGAAGTTTCTGGATGCCCTGCGTGCGCCGAGGTGCTCCGTAGCTAGGGAACCCATCTGCGGTGGTCCCCGAGCCTCCAGTAAGGAGGGGCAGGCCGCGGGAGGGCTTCCAGCGGCGGCCGCAGCCGCGGATCTGAGGAAGAGGACGACGGGCGTGCTTTGGACTCAAGCCGGCGACACCCTATCGAGCGGGGAGGTCCGGCGGAGGTCTGGGACCCATCCCCGGAGACCTTGGAGGGTCCTAGGGTAGAAGGCAAGCCGCGCGAGCCTGCAAGGCAGCGGCTAGGGCGGCTGCACACATCTGCCCGAGGAAGAAGAAAGGCGAAGGGTGCTTTGGACCGATTTGCCCTCCGAGGGCTGAAGAAACAGCCCACTTACGCGGGGGCCAACTCCGTAATTCTGTTATAATTCTCAAGTGATCCGCATTGCTTGGAAGGCGGCCTACGTGGCACTTCCCTATTGGCCAAGTAAGTAATATTTTGTAAAATTTGTATCTCTTGAATGGTAACTCAGAAAATAGCAAAACTATATATCAAATTGCTCATAAAAACGAGAGGAATCCAATAAAAATATGTATAGAAGTTAATTCCTCGTTCTATTCGAGAAATAGTGTAAATTATTATCTTTAATGAAATAAAGATTAAGAAACCCTATTTTGATATGATTAATGTATTTAAAAGGGTTTAATAGATCATTAGAGTTGATGTTAACCTGTTAATCGTAAAAAAGTCACATTAGATCTAAAAGAATGATCTTTGTACATAATTGTCTTAATTTATAGTTTTTGGGCTTAGAATCCCTAATTTAGGAAGATATGCCTTGTAATGATTTAATTGTGCAATTAAATGAATAAGACAATGTTATGTTGTTATAAATCCAATTTGAGTACCAAAGATCTTTAATATGAATTATTTGGATAATTAGTGTTCCCTAGTGTATAAAGTGGAAATAGTGATAAATAAGGTTCATATATGTGAATTGAACTACAATGAAATATGATTTGTCAATTTGAAAGAAACCGAAGGTGATAATTAGCCTTAATGTTGTGGATATGACCTAAAAGGATAAAGGTAATAAGTTTAGTGTAAAAGAAACATATTAGACTTAATTGACGTGCAATTGTGCATATGATGCAGAAATTAGGGTTTGTGAACTAAAAGAGCATTAAAAGTGATAAATGCATAATGAAGGCTAAAACCCTAATAACACCCTAAAGTTGGCCTAGAAATCATAAGGAGAAATCAAAGTTGATCTTAAGGATGTTTGAATATAACAATGACACTTGGATGTTATGCATTATTTTCAGGATATTGTTGATTGCTTGTTAATTATGTTGAATATTAAATGCATGGACATCAAGTTACTATGGATCAGGTATGTGGTTACGATTATGAATAACTGCTTTAGTTTCCCGGTGGATTCCCGAATGTTTAATCGCATTGAATGCAACTAAACTGTTGGATGTTTATTTATTTCATGCAACATATAAAGTGACTATGATTATCACTATAAAGGTGCATATATAACTGGCTAGATCCGGGTCCACCTCTGTTACTTTGAAAAGGCTAAAAAGGGGTAATCCTAGAGTAAGGTCTAGGTTACCGTGAGTTAGAGACTCTTTAGCAAATCCCGAGTTAAGGAGTGGTCTACTTACGAGTAGTGCCATGTGACTCAACCCTAGAAATGGGTTCACTTATAGGTGGATCATGAGGGGTTTAATGGGGACAACACAGAGGATAGGGTACTCTTGGATCGCGGAGTTATATCTAAAACGTAATGTTGGTTTTTAAACAAGTAATTGAATGATTACATTGTTATCATAGTTGCATGATTATTTGTTTTCCCCCACATACCAGCTACGGCTGACCGACGTTTTGTTTGTCGGAGTTTTAGGTACAATGAAAAGAACAAACAGTAAAGTGGCACATGTGATACTAAATGAGAATCAAAGTGCAAAGGAGGATTAGATAGATTAGTATCAATATGGATAGAAGAATAGAGATCCAAGTTTTCAAAAGGTATGTAAAGAAAAAATTTTATTACCATTTTCAGTATAGTCTATTAGAATTTAATAATTGTATGTGGTTATATGTCGAACCATTGATCCGGGATTAATGGTGCGGCTCAACCTCTCGGTCTCCCTTAATTGGGGGTTATCGGGAGGTGGGGTCGTAACAAGTGCAGTGATTTCAGGTCTAAGAATCACACTCACCACCATCACTGTGAGAGCTGACTGTGACTACCAAGTCATGGTTCCATGTGTCACTCTCATGGTGGGTCTGTCCGGTACCTTGTTCTCTAACAAGTACCTATGTGCTTGGTTTGATATCACCATATCATGACTAATGAGATTCTGTCATCAACCAACACACAATCTAGTCTTTAGTGTTATTGATGTCTATGGTTATTTCCACAATAACAACCAACTAGGGACTAAACAAGAAAGAATACTCTTCGCATCTGTATGATCTCATCGTTTAGGTCCTCAACCCAAAAGCATACGTCATTGAGTAAAACAATCTTTAGACATCTATCATGTTACACCATCATCTCAGAAACAGTTTAAACATATAGATTGGAAATTGCCTTTATTATTATTCAAATCATTTACAAAGTACCCCATTAAAATCATCATATGACTTGCTCTATGGTTATACATACCAACACGAAGACACCGATGGAGGTTCGTAGTTTCCTAGGGTTTGGTGGCTACTACCGGAGGTTCATTAAGAACTTCAGTTCCATAGCCCTACCCTTGACCAAGTTGACCCGGAAAGATGTTTCTTTTGTTTGGAGTGATAAGTGCCAGGATTCCTTTCAGTTGTTGAAGGATAGGTTGACAAGTGCACCTGTACTGGTGTTACCTGAGTAGGGAAAGGGATACGTAGTTTTCTGTGATGCCTCTAAGAATGGACTCGGATGCATGTTGATGCAGGATAAACAAGTGATTTCTTTAGCTTCCCGACAGCTTAAGAAACACGAGGAGAATTATTAGACACACATCCTGGAGTTAGCTGCCGTGGTTCATGCCTTGAAGATTTGGAGACATTATCTCTACGGAGAGACATTCCAAATTTTCACTGATCACAAGAACCTTAAGTATATCTTCTCTCAGCATGAACTTAACATGAGGCAACGTCGCTGGATGGAGTTTATCAAGGACTACGATTGTACGATTGACTACCATCCAGGGAAGGCCAATGTTGTTGCAGATGCTCTGAGTAGGAAATCAGCAACACCATCTTCTGGCAGGGCACAACTAAACTCTTTAGTATGCCCTAGGAGAGCTATGCTTATCTCCTTAAGGCAAGACAATGTACAGTTGAAGGTGTCATTGTTAGTCGGGTTGTTGGCTGAGATGCACATTAAACCTACCCTAAGAGAGAAGATTAGAGAGGCACAACAAGTTGATGCTGCAGTTCAGCAGATCAGATCAGAGTATGGTAATGAGAAGCGAGATGGTTTCCATGACTCAGATGATCAGGTGGCATGTTATCATGGTAGGATGATAGTACCGGATGTGGATAACTCGAGGAAGTTAGTTCTGGAGGAAGCTCATTCTTCAATGTATGCCATGCATGCAGGGAGCACCAAGATGTATCGAAACTTGAAAGATATGTATTGGTGGCCTGGGATGAAGAAGGATGTTGCTGAGTTTGTTTTGAGGTATCCCGTGTGTCAACATGTTAAAGTTGAGCACCAGAAGCCTGCAGGAACAATGCAACCTTTACCCATACCACAGTGGAAGTGGGACCATGTGACCATGGACTTTGTTTTTGGCCTACCCAGGACAAGCAAAGGGCATGATTCCTTCTGGGTAATTGTTGATAGGTTGACAAAGACAACACATTTCTTACCTGTCAAAACAACCTATTCTGCTGAGAAGTTGGCACAGTTGTACGTGCAGGAGATAGTGCGTCTACATGGAGTTCTAGTCACCATAGTATCAGATAGAGGTCCCCAGTTCACGAGTCGTTTTTGGGAGCGACTGCACAAAGCTTTAGGCACCCAGTTGAGGTTTAGTACCGCCTTTCACCCTCAGACTGATGGGCAGTCAGAAAGGACTATACAGACTTTGGAGGACTTGTTGAGAGCATGTGTTCTCCAGTTTACCGGGAGTTGGGATCTGCATCTAAGCTTGATAGAGTTTGCCTATAACAATAGCTATCAACATAGCATCGATATGGAACCTTATGAAGCTTTGTATGGTAGACGTTGTAGATCACCGATATGTTGGTATGAAACCAGTGAATATCAGTTGTTAGGTCCTGATCTTGTGCAGAAGACTACAGAAAAGATTAAAGTAATTATGTGGGCTCTGATCTCCAAACCACGATATAAACACGATTTAAACTTAGCGGAAGCGAATCGATTAACAGCGGAAGACAAAAATCACGGGAAATTAAAACTTTTCGAGACAAGAGCTTGAGTCCATAAAGCTTCATTCATAAAAGGAGATAAACTGTTTACATCTCATGATAATTACTTCTTGAGTAATTATATACAGTGGATACAAAATCTCAAGAACTCATAACCAAAAGACTCCAAGACCTGAGAGTATAGAGGACACATAAGACTGACTCTAACTATACCACATGGCAGGCTAAATCTCCACCTGAGATTTACAGCTGCTCCCGGTGCTACTGTTGCTGGGACTGGTCACCTATAGACCTGTTCCTCCGTCCTCGACGTCCACCTAAAAAGTTGAAGTCTACGGGGTGAGACAATTGTACATAATTGTCCCAGCGAGAGTTATAACTCTCCGCCAGAAGCTTTATAATAACATCAAAGAATAACTTAAGCAGTAAAAGCTTACAAAGTATTCAATAGCAGATACAGTTGTAAACAAGAGTTCAACATTTATCAAGCATGAAGAACATATGCACTATACAGTGTAACATCAATCAACTAACTCATAGTTATCTCTAACAGGTATACTACACAGTAGAGTATGTTTTTCAAACATTACTTTTATGCCCTGTGGAGATGAGGTTTACCACTCATACTCCAACCAATCACTGCTAAGTGCCTCGGTATCATACTAGGTCATCGAAAGAGCCGGATTCTCATGACCTTCACCTTCCTCAGTCAGTAAGAGGATCACTTGTAGGACATCTCGTGTCTCTACTATAATAGCTCACCAGGGTAATCTGGTCCTTCGCTATTTTAGAGTTACAGTGGCGTTTTGTACTCTCTTCGTCATCAGGAGATTTCATGTTTATCTTCCACTGATACGGATATCTGTGTTTTCTTCATCATCAGGAGGTTGCATGTTTACCATCCACTGATACGGTATGGGATTATAGTGAAGTATTGATGGATTATACATCTACATCAAACACCTACACTAGGATGTAAGGTTCTACACATCCATATACCCCACATACTCAAAAGTATGTGATCCAGGAGTTCCCTTAGGAAAACCTGTTTCACCATCATTTGATCTCTGACAATGATGGATCTATGATCAGGGCTCTACATTTCACTTGATTAGTTAGGTACATTCAGTATTCTTTTACATCATACATTGTTCTTCAAACAATAACAGTAGCATAACAGCTATGAAAGTAGAATACTAAATGTAACAAACCTAACTCACATCAATCATCATTTCTCAGTATACTCATCACAAGTCATCTCTAAAGCATGACCTTGATGGTATTCATGGCTCTTACAGCCCATTAAAACATAGGATGCCACTGATAAGGCATCAAGATATTTTATTATTCATAAAGCTAACAACATGCTTTCAATGAATATAGTATCATCATCCATACCTGGATATGATCACCTTCATATCAGAACCTGCATGGTTAATTCAACTGATAAAGGCAATTCAAAACAAGAATATACTTTCCACTCTTGTCATAAGAGCTAAGTTCTCTGATTCTCATCAATTAGAGTTTGCTACTCATATTGCATGTCATCACCCTTGAATTAGGGTTTACTATTCACATTACATGTCATCACCCTTGAATTAGGGTTTACTATTCACATTATGGTGAATTGAACTCATAACATCATTATGTATGAGGAACATTATCATTGATGCTCTCAAATTAGTTTAAGATTCATTATTTATCATAATTAGGGTTCCATGATCTCACATAGGTGGATCATACCCTAATCATGCACATTCATGTGTATTGAAGGTACTTTACTTGAATTTCCATCATAAAAGGGTACTTTCTCTTTCTTAAGATACTTTCTCTCTCCTCATACTTGTAGATGGTGATAACACCAATCTAGATCAGGTTGGGTTAAGTCCACTTTGATTAACATAGACCAAATCACCACTATTGAGTGATTAGGGTTTGATTAGAACAAGGTTTCACTCAATTGAACCTTTCAAGGGTATTATGGTAAATTACACATTGATCATCATCATGGGTTAATTTACTAACAACTTGACCCTTAATGTCTTTTGGTATCATTAGGGTTTAGGTTGAACAACTATTAAACCATTTAAGCCTTCAAGGCATTAGGCAGACTTAACTTCAAAAGTCTCCAATAGGTTTCACACCTTCAACCTTCAAACGATCCTGAGATCGTATAAGGTTGTAGACCGTTTAAGCTTTGTAGACCGTTTAAGGTTTGGTTGACTTCAAGACCGTATAACACTCAATACCATTTACCCTCATTCGGTCTTGAGGTCGAATGGTCTCATTCGGTCTTGAGATCGAATGGACTCATTCGGTCTTGAGGTCGAATGACCTTATACGGTCTTGAGGTCGAATGACCTTATACGGTCTTGAGGTCGAATGACCTTATACGGTCTTGAGGTCGAATGACCTTATATGGTCTTGAGGTCGAATGACCTTATACGGTCTTGAGGTCGAATGACCTTATACGGTCTTGAGGTCGAATGACCTCATAAGCTCAAGATCGTATGGACCTCCAAAGTGGTTCAAAGGGTAAACTCGATTAGGGTTTCCTATGTTGAAGCCATCAATTGGTCTCAAGCTTGCTAACCACTTACCAATTGAGACAATTAGGGTTAGCCTTAACCAATTGGTCACTCAATTGACCCTCAATTTATATCCAATTAGGGTTGGAGTTAGTTCAATTAAGGTCTATAAACGTTCAACCATCAACACTCAACAATGTGAATCAAGTCGAACTTGAACCCATCAATTGACCTCCAATTGGGCTCAAACTTGGCCCAAACGGTCTTGGGATCGTTTGGATATCCTCCAAACGGTCTTGAGACCATTTTCCCAAGAATTCATCAAAATCTAGATTGATTTGATAGGGGTTGAACCTTAATTAAGTCACAAATCAGCAATTTGATTATTTCAATAACCCATTGTAATTGGGCCCTCAATTGATCAAATTACTTTAACCCTAGACCTCCAAACGGTCTTGGGTTGACACCAAACGGTCTTGAGACCGTTTGGATGAGTTCCAAATGGTCTTGAGACCGTTTGCCCACCCATCCTTTGGACTCTAGTGAAAATTCATCAAGGTTTGAATTATTGAGTTGATTATTACATTAATACTTAATTGCAATGTAATTTGGTATCTTTGTACCTTCAATTGGTCAACTATACTTGACCCCAGACCTCCATACGGTCTTGGGTGATCCCCAAATGGTCTTGAGGCCGTTTGGGCAAATCAACCCAAAATCTCAAATTAGCTCATTGTGATTTCAGCACTGATTTCAATTAGGGTTTGCCCTAGTAATCAACCTTCAACTCTTAACTCGTTTGGAATTAGTCCATCAAATTTGGTGAGTCATTAACTAACATTATTACGAACAGTAATCTCATACGGTCAATGCTTAGTCAACCATCTTATACGGTCTTGAGACCGTTTTCCCGAAAAGGGCAAATTAAGCAGATTGAAAATCAGAACTAAATTCAATTGAATTTGCTAATTGTATTGCCTATATCTCACGATTCTTTTGGAGTTAACCTCTCAAATTTTGTGGGTGATTAACCTATATAATTTTGAACAGGATTCCCATACGGTCCACGCTTGGTCAACGCGGCCATACGGTCTTGAGACCGTATGCCTTCATACGACCTTGAAACCGTTTGCCCACCAAACGGTTTTGTAAACCGTATGGGCAATTGGTTGAGGTCGTATGGTAAAGTGGAAAACTGTGGATAAGCATAGGAAATAACGCCCTCATCTTCTATATCAAGAACAGCAACAGTTCCTCACGGATTTTCTTGCAAGGAAGCAAGGGAAGATTGGGAAGAAGAAGAACTAGCAACTAAAAGCATAGAAAAGATGTATATAACAAAGCATAGGTTTAGAGTTATAAAACCCGCCTAAAGCTTGCTCCTTGAGCTCCAAAATTTCGAGCTCCAAGCCTTTAATGGCGTCCTAGAAGCTCCATAGGTCGGCCAAGGTGAAACCTCCAAGAAAAGTTGAGAAGAGATGGCTAGAAAGATAGAGCTAAGTGAGCTAGCCATGAATTTGACCTTGAATTCGAGTTTCATCCAAGAATTTAAGAAAAAGGAAGGATCCAAACCTACCTTGCACTCCCCTGGTCGTCCTCCTAAGCTCCAGAGCTCTCCTTAGTCGGTTTGAGCAAGGGAAACAGTGAAGGAAATGAAAGAAACATTCCTTTGCTAAGTGAGGAAAAGGGCTTATATAGTTGGGTGGAATTTCAACATAGGCACATAGGTTTTCCTCACTTTCAACTAAGTCCCTCCTTTCTTCTTTGCTCGTAACTTCTTCTTATTTCTAAGGACAACCTTCTTCTAAGGTCAAGAAATGAAGGCAAGAAGATCAACTTATTACTAAAGCACACACATAAAAGGGCTATAGTACTTACACCTTGATTATTCAATCACAAAGGTGTTTTTCATTATATGATTATTCAATTGAAGTGACTTCTTCATCATTTCTTCTCTAAATGATGACAAGAGTCTTACAAGATATTTTAGATGGTGTATTTTACAAGTTGCACCCCTCAAATTGGGTAAATTGCACTTTACTCCAATTTAGGGTTTCAAGCACAGGGATTGCTTCCACAGCTGCACCTTGGTGCTCAAGCTTGGGAAATCCCTAAAACTTTACCATAATCATTCTTATGATGTCTCAACATTAGAGGAACATCTCAACATGTGCAAATTGCAAATTAACCCTTCTAACTGGGTAAATTGCACATAGGTCCCTGTACTACAGAACAATCAATTCAACATTGTTTAAAAGGGACAGAAAAGGAAAAGTATGTTCCTCAGGAACTTAATTACATGCAAAAAGATAATCATCAGTATCTTATTTACATAATTAGGCAAAACGCCTAGGGTTAACTCATAACCCAGGTCAGGGATGTTACAAATTATCCACCCCTTATAAGGATTTCGTCCCCGAAATCGATAAAACATATTACGAGAAAAGGGCAGGATACTTCCTTCTCATCTCATCCTCTAGTTCCCAAGTGGCTTCTTCAACACCACGGTGGTTTCAGAGGACTTTCACAAGGCTTATATCTTTCTTCTTTAACTTTTTAATTCTGTTATCAAGGATTGACACTGGTCCTTCCTCATAAGATATATCATCATTCAATTCTACCTCCATAGGTTGTAGAACTGACTCAGTATCAGGGTGACATTTCTTTAGCATAGAAATGTGAAACACATGATGTAACCTCTGTAACTCTGGTGGCAGCTCTAGTTTATAGGCTACTTTTCCAATCCGTTCAATGATTGGATAAGGCCCCATAAATCTAGGAGCTAACTTCCCTTTCCTTCCAAAACGAAGGACTCCTTTCCAAGGCGAGACCTTGAGATACACTCTGTCTCCAACCTGGAACTCTAAGGGTCTACGACGTTTGTCAGCATAAGATTTCTGCCTATCCTGTGCAGTCTTAATCTATTGTTGTATTACTTTAATCTTCTCTGTGGTCTGCTGTACAAGATCAGGACCTAACAACTGATGCTCACCAGTCTCAAACCAACACAAAGTGATCTACAACGTCTACCATATAAGGCTTCATAAGGTGCCATATCAATACTATGTTGATAGCTATTGTTATAGGCAAACTCTATCAAGCTTAGGTGTAGATCCCAACTTCCGGTAAACTGGAGAACACATGCTCTCAACAGGTCTTCTAAGGTCTGTATGGTCCTTTCCGACTGTCCATCAGTCTGCGGATGAAAGGCCGTACTAAACCTTAGCTTGGTGCCTAAGGCTCTGTGTAACTGTTCCCAAAAATGACTTGTAAACTGAGGACCTCTGTCAGAAACTATTGTGACAGGAACTCCGTGCAAACACACTATCTCTTGCACATACAACTGTGATAACCTTTCAGCAGAATAGGTTGTTTTGACAGGTAAGAAATGCGCTGTCTTAGTCAACCTATCTACAAATACCCAAATGGAATCATGTCCTTTGTTTGTCCTGGGTAGGCCAACAACAAAGTCCATGGTAACATGATCCCACTTCCACTGTGGTATGGGTAAAGGTTGCATTGTTCCTACAGGCTTCTGGTGTTCAGCTTTAACTTGCTGACACATAGGACACCTCAGAACAAACTCTGCAACATCCTTCTTCATTCCAGGCCACCAATATAGATCTTTCAAATTACGATACATCTTGGTGCTCCCTGGATGCATAGCATACATCGAAGAATGAGCTTCTTCCAGGACTAACTTCCTCAAGTTATCCACATCTGGCACTATCATCCTCCCATGATAACATGTTACATGATCATCCGAGTCATGGAAACCATCTCGCTTCTCATTTCCATACTCTGACCTAATGTGTTGAACTTCAACATCAACCTGTTGTGCTTCCTTAATCTTCTCTCTTAGGGTAGGTTTAATATGCATCTCAGCCAACAACCCGTCTAACAATGACACCTTCAACTGTACATTGTCTTGCCTTAAAGAGATAAACATATCTCTCTTAGAGCACACTAAAGAGTTTAATTGTGCTCTATTCATGGTTGATGTTGCTGATTTCCTACTCAAGGCACCTGCAACAACATTGGCCTTGCATGGATGGTAATCAATTGTACAATCGTAGTCCTTGATTAACTCCATCCAGCGACGTTGCCTCATGTTAAGCTCATGCTGAGAGAAGATATACTTAAGGTTCTTGTAGTCTGTGAAAATCTGGAATGTCTCTCCGTAGAGATAATGCCTCCAGATCTTCAAGGCATGAACCACAGCAGCTAACTCCAGATCGTGTGTTGGATAATTCTCCTCGTGTTTCTTAAGCTGTCGAGAAGCAAAAGAAATCACTTGTTTATCCTGCATCAACACACATCCAAGTCCATTCTTGGAGGCATCACAGAAGACTACATACTATGAAGACGACAACACAGTGATCAAGGAAAGGTCGAAAAACTCTATTCATGAGTTCCAAAAATGCAGCTGGTGCATTGGTTAGTCCAAACGACATAACCGTGAACTCATAGTGACCATACCTTGTCCTAAAGGCAGACTTGGGTATGTCACTATCCTTAATACGAAGTTGATGATATCCAGACCTCAAGTCTATCTTTGAAAAGACTGTTGCACCACACAACTGGTCAAAGATATCATCAATCCTCGGCAGAGGGTACTTGTTCTTTATTGTTACTTTATTGAGTTGTCTATAGTCAATGCGCAACCGCATTGACCCATCTTTCTTTTTAACAAACAAGACCGGAGCACCCCAAGGTGAAGTGCTCGGTCGGATAAAACCCTTCTCAAGTAACTCTTGAAGCTGTTTCTTGAGTTATGCCATCTCGGCAGGCGCCATCCTATATGGTGTCTGGGCTATGGGTTTCGTATCTGGAATCAGATTGATTTCAAAATCAATCTCTCGAGGTGGTGGTATACCAGGAAGTTCTCCAGGAAACACATCCTCGAATTCCCTGACTATGGGAACTTCGGCAGGAGTGGAACTTTCCTTGGTAACATCTACCACATGGGCCAAGAATGCATAACATCCTTGCCTCAACAGCTTATCAACAACCATAGCTGACACAAGACAGGTGGGCAGAATCTTTCTTTCACCTTGAAAGATCCATGTGTTGCTTTCATCAGCAAACACAACCAACTTGGACTCACAATCCAAGACAACTCTATACCTCTCTAAGGTATCCATCCCGAGGATTATATCAAATCCTTGCATATCAAGCGGTATAAGATCCACTTGAATGCGATGGTCAGAAAAGAAGAGGATGCAGGGAGAGCATACCTCCTACAAAATGGCAGACCCACTCAACGGAGTCTCCAACAACAAACTATCTGCCCTATGACTAACCGTCATATTGCAGTTACGAATCACTCTATGAGTGATGAAAGAGTGCGTAGCACCCAGGTCAATCAGAACAGATACAACACAGGATGTAGACATATCAGGATATAAAAGTTCCATCTGACCTGCCACTACCCGTGGATTGACCACTGCATCTAGTGGGTTCATAGCATAGAACCTCGCTGTCGCCTGGTGTTGAGGTGGTGCTGATGATCCAACTTGAGACGCTTGTCCACATCCTCGAGCTGCTCCTTGAGATTGCATTCTCTGAGATCCTTATTGATTCTGTCTCGGAGGCTGTGTCACACTGACAGGCCTAGAACGGCAATCCTTCATCAAGTGTCCCACCTTACCACAGTTGTAGCAAATCCTCTCCTGTTATGGTGGTCGGGGTGGTCCAGTAACAGACATCGATGCAGAACTGTGAGTCCCTTGAAGCGGTTGACTCTGTCCTCTACCTCTGCTTGGTGACCATTGAGTTTGAGAACGCGATCTGGGTGGTGGAGGGTTAGGTGCAGAGAATCTAGGTTTCTTGGAATCCCTAGATGAAGAACCCTGGAACTGTGGATATCTTTTCTGGGTTTGCCTCTTCTCAACCACAGATCTCTCTATCCTTCGGGTTGACTCAACGAAGGTAGAGAAGCTCTCTCGGTTTTCTAAGGCATACACAGGGGTTGACATATCAGCATTCAAACCCTTCTCGAATCTCCTGATTCTTTCCTCATCTATGGCAGCTATGTGTGGACAGAACCGCAGCCATTTCATGAACTTAGCTTCATACTCGCTAATGTTCATCATGCCCTGCCTCAATATCTCAAACTGAGAGATCTTCTCATCTAGGAAGGTCTTTGGAAAATATCTATTGATAAATTCCCGACGAAACTCTTCCCACGAGAACTCTATTCCAGGTCTCTTCTGCTCTTCCATGTTCCACCAGTGACCAACACTACCTTTGAGAAGATAGACAACATGTCTAACCTTCTCAACCTCCGGGATAATAAGAATCCTAAAAGCCTTCTCCAACTCTGTTAACCATAGGTCAGCATCTGCGGGGTTGGCAGTCCCAAAGTACTCGGTAGCTCCGACACGACGAAGTCGCTCGAACGTCTTACCGATACCTTGTCCTTCAGGTTGGGCAGGTGCCCTAGGTGTAGGCATGGGCATCCTGTCGGTGATGTGTGTCATGGCAGTCATAAACTGCCCAAACATCGTCTGAACTGCTGGGTTACCCATGTCAGCTGGGTCAAACTGGGGTGGCTCAGGTGCAGGCTGTTCTATTCTTGGAACTCTTGCACCATCTTGAGGTGCACTAGCACTACTCTCTGCCACATACTCATCATGTGGCTCTGCCATCCTTATGTATCTTCTTCTCCTGAGGAGCAGAAGATTCTATTAGATAAGGAAGAGATACTAAGGATAGACTCGGCATCCTAAGTCCTATGCCTCTGTAGACTCAACGGACCTAGAGCTCTGATACCACTAATTGTGGGCTCTGATCTCCAAACCACGATATAAACACGATTTAAACTTAGCGGAAGCGAATCGATTAACAGCGGAAGACAAAAATCACGGGAAATTAAAAATTTTCGAGACAAGAGCTTGATTCCATAAAGCTTCATTCATAAAAGGAGTTAAACTGTTTACATCTCATGATAATTACTTCTTGAGTAATTATATACAACAGATACAAAATCTCAAGAACTCATAACCAAAAGACTCCAAGACCTGAGAGTACAGAGGACACATAGGACTGACTCTAACTATACCACATGGCAGGCTAAATCTCCACCTGAGATTTACTGCTGCTCCCGGTGCTACTGCTGCTGGGACTGGTCACCTGTAGACCTGTTCCTCCGTCCTCGACGTCCACCTAAAAAGTTGAAGTCTACGGGGTGAGACAATTGTACATAATTGTCCCAGCAAGAGTTATAACTCTCCGCCAGAAGCTTTATTATAACATAAAAGAATAACTTAAGCAGTAAAAGCTTACAAAGTATTCAATTGCAGATACAGTTGTAAACAAGAGTTCAACATTTATCAAGCATGAAGAACATATGCACTATACAGTGTAACATCAATCAACTAACTCATAGTTATCTCTAACAGGTATACTACGCTGTAGAGTATGTTTTTCAAACATTACTTTTATGCCCTGTGGAGATGAGGTTTACCACTCATACTCCAACCAATCACTGCTAAGTGCCTCGGTATCATACTAGGTCATCGAAAGAGCCGGATTCTCATGACCTTCACCTTCCTCAGTCAGTAAGAGGATCACTTGTAGGACATCTCGTGTCTCTACTATAATAGCTCACCAGGGTAATCTGGTCCTTCGCTATTTTAGAGTTACAGTGGCGTTCTGTACTCTCTTCGTCATCAGGAGATTTCATGTTTATCTTCCACTGATACGTATATCTGTGCTTTCTTCATCATCAGGAGGTTTCATGTTTACCATCCACTGATACGGTATGGGATTATAGTGAAGGATTGATGGATTATACATCTACATCAAACACCTACACTAGGATGTATGGTTCTACACATCCATATACCCCACATACTCAAAAGTATGTGATCCAGGAGTTCCCTTAGGAAAACCTGTTTCACCATCATTTGATCTCTGACAATGATGGATCTATGATCAGGGCTCTACATTTCACTTGATTAGTTAGGTACATTCAGTATTGTTTTACATCATACATTGTTCTTCAAACAATAACAGTAGCATAACAGCTATGAAAGTAGAATACTAAATGTAACAAACCTAACTCACATCAATCATCATTTCTCAGTATACTCATCACAAGTCATCTCTAAAGCATGACCTTGATGGTATTCATGGCTCTTACAGCCCATTAAAACATAGGATGCCACTGACAAGGCATCAAGATATTTTACTATTCATAAAGCTAACAACATGCTTTCAATGAATATAGTATCATCATCCATACCTGGATATGATCACCTTCATATTAGAACCTGCATGGTTAATTCAACTGATAAAGGTAATTCAAAACAAGAATATACTTTCCACTCTTGTCATAAGAGCTAAGTTCTCTGATTCTCATCAATTAGAGTTTGCTACTCATATTGCATGTCATCACCCTTGAATTAGGGTTTACTATTCACATTACATGTCATCACCCTTGAATTAGGGTTTACTATTCACATTATGGTGAATTGAACTCATAACATCATTATGTATGAGGAACATTATCATTGATGCTCTCAGATTAGTTTAAGATTCATTATTTATCATAATTAGGGTTCCATGATCTCACATAGGTGGATCATACCCTAATCATGCACATTCATGTGTATTGAAGGTACTTTACTTGAATTTCCATCATAAAAGGGTACTTTCTCTTTCTTAAGATACTTTCTCTCTCCTCATACTTGTAGATGGTGATAACACCAATCTAGATCAGGTTGGGTTAAGTCCACTTTGATTAACATAGACCAAATCACCACTATTGAGTGATTAGGGTTTGATTAGAACAAGGTTTCACTCAATTGAACCTTTCAAGGGTATTATGGTAAATTACACATTGATCATCATCATGGGTTAATTTACTAACCACTTGACCCTTAATGTCTTTTGGTATCATTAGGGTTTAGGTTGAACAACTATTAAACCATTTAAGCCTTCAAGGCATTAGGCAGACTTAACTTCAAAAGTCTCCAATAGGTTTCACACCTTCAACCTTCAAACGATCCTGAGATCGTATAAGGTTGTAGACCGTTTAAGCTTTGTAGACCGTTTAAGGTTTGGTTGACTTCAAGACCGTATAACACTCAAGACCGTTTACCCTCATTCGGTCTTGAGGTCGAATGGTCTCATTCGGTCTTGAGATCGAATGGACTCATTCGGTCTTGAGGTCGAATGACCTTATACGGTCTTGAGGTCGAATGACCTTATACGGTCTTGAGGTCGAATGACCTTATACGGTCTTGAGGTCGAATGACCTTATACAGTCTTGAGGTTGAATGACCTTATACGGTCTTGAGGTCGAATGACCTTATACGGTCTTGAGGTCGAATGACCTCATAAGCTCAAGATCGTATGGACCTCCAAAGTGGTTCAAAGGGTAAACTCGATTAGGGTTTCCTATGTTGAAGCCATCAATTGGTCTCAAGCTTTCTAACCACTTACCAATTGAGACAATTAGGGTTAGCCTTAACCAATTGGTCACTCAATTGACCCTCAATTGATATCCAATTAGGGTTGGAGTTAGTTCAATTAAGGTCTATAAACGTTCAACCATCAACACTCAACAATGTGAATCAAGTCGAAGTTGAACCCATCAATTGACCTCCAATTGGGCTCAAACTTGGCCCAAACGGTCTTGGGATCATTTGGATATCCTCCAAACGGTCTTGAGACCGTTTGCCCAAGAATTCATCAAAATCTAGATTGATTTGATAGGGGTTGAACCTTAATTAAGTCACAAATCAGCAATTTGATTATTTCAATAACCCATTGTAATTGGGCACTCAATTGATCAAATTACTTTAACCCTAGACCTACAAACGGTCTTGGGTTGACACCAAACGGTCTTGAGACCGTTTTCCCATCCATCCTTTGGACTCTAGTGAAAATTCATCAAGGTTTGAATTATTGAGTTGATTATTACATCAATACTTAATTGCAATGTAATTTGGTATCTTTGTACCTTCAATTGGTCAACTATACTTGACCCCAGACCTCCATACGGTCTTGGGTGATCCCCAAACGGTCTTGAGACCGTTTGGATGATTCCCCAAATGGTCTTGAGACCGTTTGGGCAAATCAACCCAAAATCTCAAATTAGCTCATTGTGATTTCAGCACTGATTTCAATTAGGGTTTGCCCTAGTAATCAACCTTCAACTCTTAACTCATTGGAATTAGTCCATCAAATTTGGTGAGTCATTAATTAACATTATTACGAACAGTAATCTCATACGGTCAACGCTTAGTCAACCATCTTATACGGTCTTGAGACCGTTTGCCCAAAAAGGGAAAATTAAGCAGATTGAAAATCAGAACTAAATTCAATTGAATTTGCTAATTGTTTTGCCTATATCTCACGATTCTTTTGGATTTAACCTCTCAAATTTTGTGGGTGATTAACCTACATAATTTTGAACAGGATTCCCATACGGTCCACACTTGGTCAACGCGACCATACAGTCTTGAGACCGTATGCCTTCATACGACCTTGAAACCGTTTGCCAACCAAAGGGTTTTGTAAACCGTATGGGCAATTGGTTGAGGTCGTATGGTAAAGTGGAAAACTATGGATAAGCATAGGAAATAACGCCCTCATCTTCTAGCTCAAGAACAGCAACAGTTCCTCACGGATTTGCTTGCAAGGAAGCAAGGGAAGATAGGGAAGAAGAAGAACTAGCAACTAAAAGCATAGAAAAGATGTATATAACAAAGCATAGGTTTAGAGTTATAAAACCCGCCTAAAGCTTGCTCCTTGAGCTCCAAGCTTTCGAGCTCCAATCCTTTAATGGCGTCCTAGAAGCTCCACAGGTCGGCCAAGGTGAAACCTCCAAGAAAAGTTGAGAAGAGATGGCTAGAAAGATAGAGCTAAGTGAGCTAGCCATGAATTTGACCTTGAATTCGAGTTTCATCCAAGAATTTAAGAAAAAGGAAGGATCCAAACCTACCTTGCACTCCCCTGGTTGTCCTCCTGAGCTCCAGAGCTCTCCTTAGTCGGTTTGAGCAAGGGAAACAGTGAAGGAAACGAAAGAAACATTCCTTTGTTAAGTGAGGAAAAGGGCTTATATACTTGGGTGGAATTTCAACATAGGCACATAGGTTTTCCTCACTTTCAACTAAGTCCCTCCTTTCTTCTTTGCTCGTCCCTTCTTCTTATTTCTAAGGACAACCTTCTTCTAAGGTCAAGAAATGAAGGCAAGAAGATCAACTTATTACTAAAGCACACACATAAAAGGGCTATAGTACTTACACCTTGATTATTCAATCACAAAGGTGTTTTTCATTATATGATTATTCAATTGAAGTGACTTCTTCATCATTTCTTCTATAAATGATGACAAGAGTCTTAAAAGATATTTTAGATGGTGTATTTTACAAGTTGCACCCCTCAAATTGGGTAAATTGCACTTTACTCCAATTTAGGGTTTCAAGCACAAGGATTGCTTCCACAGCTGCACCTTGGTGCTCAAGCTTGGGAAATCCCTCAAACTTTACCATAATCATTCTTATGATGTATCAACATTATAGGAACATATCAACATGTGCAAATTGCAAATTAACCCTTCTAACTGGGTAAATTGCACATAGGTCCCTGTACTACAAAACAATCAATTCAACATTGTTTAAAAGGGACAGAAAAGGAAACGTATGTTCCTCAGGAACTTAATTACATTCAAAAAGATAATCATCAGTATCTTATTTACATAATTAGGCAAAACACCTAGGGTTAACGCATAACCCAGGTCAGGGATGTTACAAATTCAACAACAGATTAAGACTACACAGGATAGGTAGAAGTTCTTATGCCGATAAACGTCGTAGACCCTTAGAGTTCCAGGTTGGAGACAGAGTGTACCTCAAAGTCTCACCTTGGAAAGGAGTTCTGAGGTTTGGAAGGAAAGAAAATTTAGCTCCTAGGTTTATGGGACCTTATCCAATCATTGAATGGGTTGGAAAGGTATCCTATAGACTAGAGTTTCCACCAGAGTTACAGAAGTTACACCCTGTGTTTCACATTTCTATGTTGAGGAAATGTCACCCCGATACCGAGTCAGTTCTACAACCTATGGAGGTAGAACTGAATGATGATATAACTTATGAGGAAGGACCAATGTCAATCCTTGATAATAGAATTAAAAAGCTAAAGAAGAAAGATATAAGCCTTGTGAAAGTCCTCTGGAATCATAGTGGACTCGAAGAAGCCACTTGGGAACTAGAGGAAGAAATGAGAAGGAAGTACCCTGCTCTTTTCTCTTAATATGTTATATCGATTTCGGGGACGAAATCCTTGTAAGGGGTGGATAATTTGTAACATCCCTGACCTGTGTTATAAGTTAACCCTAGGTGTTCTGCCTAATCTATGTAATTAGATGCTTGTGATTAACTTCTGGCATGTAAATAAGTTCCTGAGGAACATAATTTTTCAATGCTGCCCTTTTTCTAAAAACAATGTTTTACTATTGTTTTGTAATGTAGGGACCTATGTGCAAATTACCCAATTAGAAATGTTAACTTGCAATTTTCACATGTTGAGATGTTCCTCTGATGATAATACATCATATGAGTGAATATGATGAGGTATGATGGATTCTCCAAGCTTGGGCATCAAGATGCAACTTGTGGAGCAATCTTTGTGCTTGAAACCCTAATTTTGGTGTAAAGTGCCATTTAACCAAAATGTGGGGTGCAACTTATAAAATACACCTTCTATAGTATCGTTTGTGACTCTTAACATCATTTAGAGTAGAAATGATGAAGGGGGCACTTCAATTAAATAACCAGATAAGAAGAATAACCTTGGTACTAGAATCACCAAGTTATAAGTTAGGAAACCCTTATATATGTGCACCTTAGTGATAAGATGAGTTTCTTTGCCTTTAGTTCTTAGTTCCAAAAAGAGTTTTACCTAAGATATGAGGAGGAGGGCCGTGCAAAGAAGAAAGGAGGGACCTAGATGAGAAAGGGAGAAATTATAGGTCCTTATGGTGGAAACTTACCCAAACTATATAAGCTCCTTCTTTGCAAACCAAGTAAACGTATTTCCTTCATTTCTTCACTTGTCACCTTGTTTGGACCGCCCAAGGCAGAGCTCTGGAGCTAGAGAAGACGACCAACTTGTTCTAAGGTAAGAAGAGACCATCTTCTAGCTCGAATTCATGGAGGAAGTTGGTTTATAAGGTTGGTTTTATGGTTATCTCACTTAGGTTTCTTGTTCTAGCCGATCTTCCCCAACCTTTCCTTGGAGATATACCTTTGGCTGACCTGTGGATCTCAAGACACCATTAGAGGCTTGAAAACTTGGAATCTTGGAGCTCTAGGAACGACCTTTGAGGCAGGTTTTATATCTCTAAACCCTTTGCTTTCTTATACATATACTTGTTCTTGCATGTAGTGATTAGTTCTTCTTCTTCCCCATCTTTCCTTGCTTTCTTGCAAGCAAATCCGTGAAGTAACCAACCTGTTTTGAGGTTGAAGATGATGGGCGTGGTTTCCTAGGTAACTTTACCAAACGATCTTGGACCCTTTGGTCTAAATGGTTTGTAAACCGTTTGAAATCAAACGGTCTCAAGACCGTTTGATCTCATGCAGTCTTGCAAGACTGTTTCGAATCAAACAGTCTCAAGACCATTTGGAAAGTTTGACCAAGGGAATACCTTTTAGAGGTCTACTGTACACATGTTGAATTAAACATCTACAAAGAATTGTAACCTAATTGCAAACCAATCACAAGTTGAAGGCACCTCAACCCTCTAAACTCTAATCGGGTGAAATTGTTGATTTCATTGACCAATTTTGGTGAACTTTGGGTTGAAGGGCCCAAACGGTCTCAAGACCATTTGGGGTTCACTCAAGCGGTATCAAGACCGTTTGGTAGCTACCCAAGACTGTTTGGAGGTCTAGGGTTAAGATAATTTGATTAATTAAGGGTCCAATCACAATAGGTTGATGAATTGATTGAAAGTGCTGATTTTAGACCTAATTAGGGTTCAACCCTCATCAACTTGACTTAGATTTTGATCAAACTTTGGGAAAACGGTCTCAAGAATGTCCAAACGATCTCAAGACCGTTTGGGCCACGCTTGGGCCCAATTGAGTGCCAATTGATAGGTTCAACTTCAATTAGACTCATAATAGTCAATGTTGATGGTTAATGGATTACAAACCCTAATTCAAACGGTTTCAACCCTAATTGGCTAGCAGTTAAGGGTCAATTGAGTGTCCAATTGGTTAAGGATAACCCTAATTAACTCAATTGATAAGTGTTTAGCAAGGATGTGGCCAATTGAAGGCTTCAACATGGAAAACCCTAATCGATTACAATCTTGGAATCACCTTTGAGGTCCATGCGGTTTTGAGCCCATTTGAACCAAACGGTCTCAAGACCGTTTGGATCCAAATGGTCTGGGACCAAACGGTCTCAAGACCGTTTGGGCTCAAACGATCTCAAGGTCATTTGGTCCAATCGATCTCAAGGTCTTTCAAGGTCGTTTCATCCAAACAGTTTCAAAGTCAACACTCTCAAACGGTCAACACACTCAAACGGTCTCAAGACCGTTTAAGGGCAAATGGTCTTGAGTGTCATGCGGTCTTGAGGTCAACTTAACCAAACGCTCAATGCATCCAAACGGTCTCAAGACCGTTTGGAGGTTGAAGTGTGAAATCGTCTGGGGATCTTTAGGGCTATGCTTGCTTAGTAGTTTGAGGGCTTAATTGGTGCAATGGTGATCTAATCCAAACCCTAATGGTACCCTAAGACATTAAGGGGCTAAGTGAATAATAGATTGAACCATGTTGTGAACCAATGGTGTACATTACCAATGTTCCCTTGGAGGGTCCAAGTAGATGACACCTTGGTTTGAATCCAAACCCTAATGTCAAGATAGTGGTGAATTAGCTTATGTTAATCAAGTTTGACTTGACCTAACCTAATCTATAGTGATGTAATCACCATCTATTAGTAAGAGGAGAGAGAAGGTCCCAATTATGGTTGAAATTCAAGTAAAGTACCTTCAATGTACCTGAATGTGCATGATTAAGGTATGATCCACCTGTGTGAGATCATGAAAACCCTAATTATGATAATTGATGAATCTTAACCTAATTTGAAGGCATCAAGGGTGATGATTTCATGCCTGGTGATGCCACGAGCTCAAATCACTATGTAGTGAATAATAAACCCTAACCCTAGGGCAATAACAGAAATGTGAATAGTAAACCCTAATTGATATTAATGAGGGAACCTAGCCTTAGTAAAGGCATAAGGAACAACCCTTGAAATAGAATGTTTTTCCTGTCTTATAAACTGTTGATCTTGAAATGAAATGTATTATTGTCAAGTTGAATTGACTATGTAGGTTCTTATGAGAAGATTAATCATAGCCAGGTAAGGGTTATGATAGTATATTCATTGAAAGTATGTTGTAGACTTTATGAATAAGTGATACATGTTATGTTGCCTATGCTTAAGTGACAACATATGAAGGTAATGGGATGTAAGAGCCATGAGTAACATCAAGGTCATGCTGGTTAGATGACTTGTGATGGATTAACATCCTTTTGATAACTGATATGAGTTAAACTTAATACATTTAGTATTCTTCTGTCATAGCAATGCTTTTATACTTAAGGTGAAACATGTTTTCCTAAGGGAACTCATGGATCACATACTTTTGAGTATGTGGGGGAATATGGATGCGAATATCCTTACGCCCTAGTGTAGGAGTTGATGTAGATGTTTCTTAATCTATCAACCCTGCACTATGTGTTTATGCCGGGATGATGTATCACTAATCACCCGAGGAATCTTTTATGCCACATCGATGAGAGATAAACATGAGATCTTTTGATGGTGAAGAGAGTACATAATGCCACTGTGACTCTAATAGCGAAGTACCAGAATACCCTAGTGAGCTATAGTAGCAGAGACACTAGATGTCCTACATGTTGATCCTCATTCTGATTGAGGAAGTTGAGGTCATAAGAATTTGGCTCTTTTGATGACCTAGTATGATACCGATGCGACTTACTAGTGATCGGTTGGAGTATGAGCGGTATACGTCATCTCCGCAGGGCATAACAATGTTTGTAAAACATAATCAGTCACGTAGTATATCTGCTAGGGTTGAACTACGATACACAATGATTGATGTTACACTATTCATTTTAGTATACCTGTTCTTCTTGTTCTTTAAATGAAGTTTCTTTACTTAATATCCCATCTGCTGTTGAGTAATTTAGAATTACTTGATATATTTTCTATATATGCTATAGCAAGCTTCTGGCGGAGAGTTATAACTCTCGCTGGGACAATTATTAAAATTGTCTCACCCCGTAGGATTCAATATTTTAGGTGGTCGTCGAGGACGAAGGAACCAGCCTGCAGGAGAGCAGTACCTGGAGAAACAACACCAGGGGCAGTAGTGAGTCTCAGGTGGAGATCTTGGCTGTCCAGTCTTTTAGTTAGAAAGTCTTATGTTGTCTCTGTACTCTCAGGTCCTCAGAGTTTGTTGATCTGAGATCCTGACTTTTAAATCTTGAGATTTTGTATCTTGTTGTATATAATCACTCAAGAAGTGATTTAACAGAGATGTAAAACTATTTATCTTGCTTTTATGGAAGAAGTTTCATGGTTTTAAGATCTTTTCTCAAAAAGTTTTAATTTTTTGTGATTTTTCGTATTCGGCTGTTATTCGAATGCTTCCGCTATGTTTATATTGTGTTTTGGAGATCGGAGCCCACAAGAGGTGACAAGATATTTCATGGCCTTGTGAGCCAGGTGTGATGCTTGTGTAACAAGTATCATGAATGCCTTGGTCAGATGACCTGAAGGTGATAGTTACCTGAAAAAGGTATAATAATGCTCAATGATGAGTTAAGGGTTTGAATACCCAGAACCATATGATTATGGTGATGAGAATGTGAAGGGATGAGAATTCCCAGTATTGAAATGAGGGACTTAGTTCCCAGGGTCTTTGAAAGACTGATAAATATCTGATGAAAGTAGTACATGTCTCTTTATAGCATTGTTGTAATAAGTTATGTTTGAGAACTTGGCTGATGCTAAAAGAATATGAGAATGTACTTAATAAATCAAGTGAAATCTTTTCATGTAGTGCTCTGACCATAGATCTATCATCATCAGGAATAGGTGATGGTGAAACGGGTGCCCGCGGCAAAACCCGGAGCACATATTTTGAATATGTGGGGGTAAATGGGAGAAAACATCCTTACGTCCTATTGAAGAGATTGTTGGAAGGTAAACAAGAAACCTCTCAATCCTTCATGAATATGTCGGGATGGATGTATCACGAATCTCCTGATGATTGGGTTAGATGGTGTACAAATCCCCCAATGATAATGTCGGATCGAGGAGATAAAGAAGAAATCTCTCGATTGGCGATGAGAGTGCAGTTGACGCTGTAACTCTGTAGCGAAGGTGCCAGTATACCCTGGCTAGCTAGTTAGCAGAGACACGAGATGTCCTACATGTGGTCTCGTACTGACCGAGACGGATGAGGTCATAAGAATCCGGCTCTTTTGATGACCTATGTATGGTACCGATTTCGACTCCTAACAGTGGTCGATTGGCGTATGAGCGGTATACCTCATATGCTCAGAGCATAAGTGTGATTGTAAAATGTAATCAGTCGTATAGCATGTTTGCTTAAGGATTGAATATGGAGATTCATTGGCTGATGTTGCATTTCATTGTGCATTCCTTAGTGGATAAATGTTAATTATGTTTCTTTATATTCTCTGCAAGGTAGATAGATGAACTACTTATCTACCATGGGTAGATGCAATGACCTCCTTGAGAATGAAGATTATCTTATTCTGTTCTATAATGAATAATTCTTCCTGATAATGTAAAAGTAACCCCTGCTCAGTTTTAATTTAATAAACTGCAATACCAATGTTTTTGGCAGAGAGTTATATCTCTCGCTGGGGCAATTTTCAATTGTCTCACCCCCGTGGGAAACATTTTAAGGTATGCATGGGAGGCAAAGTAGAAATCCTAGAACAAGGAAAGAGCAACAACAATAGCAACAACAGGGACAACAATAAGATCTCAGGTGGAGATATTGTCTGTCTAGTCATACAAATAGTAGTCCTATGTGTCGTCTCTGTACTCTCAGGTCCTCAGAGTTTTTAGTCAGTGTCTTATGAATCAATCTGAGGTTTTGGCTTGATGCCTCGAGATTCGTATATTTTCTGTATATAATGTTTATAAAATAGTTGATGTTGTAAACTTTGAGAATGAATGGTACAGGTTGTGTACTTGTGAACCAGGATGAATTTGAAATACTTTGGTTCCTGGTTAAAGAGTTTTCCTGTGAATAGATCTCTTGAAAAAGTTTTAAATTTTAGTGATTTTCAGTAATCCGCTGCAAATAATTCGCCTCCGCATTAGTTAATCATGTTTTCGCAAAACGGTCGCCACAATACCGCTCATACTCCAACCGACCATTGTGAAATCGAAATCGGTACCATACCTTGGTCAATAGAAGAGCCGGATTTCTATGACCTCATCCTCCTCAGTCAGTGTGAGGAATAACATGCAGGTCATCTCATGTCTCTACCAAATAGCTTTCCAGGGTATGCTGGAAACTTCTCTATTAGAGTTACAGTGGCATGTTATACTCTCTTCACAATCGAGAGATTTCTTGTTTATCTCAAATCGATTCGACATTAGCATCATCATTAGGAGATTAGTGATACATCATCCCGGCATACACATATAATGAAGGATTAGGAGATTTATGTTTATCTCACATCAATTCTTCCATTAGGGCATAAGGATATTCACGTCCATAACCCCACATACTCAAAAGTATGCTCTCCAGGAGTTCCCTTAGGAAAACCTGTTTCACCATCACCAAACTACTGACGATGATGGATCTATGGTTAGGGCTCTACATGATATCATTTCACTTGATTATTTAAGTACATTACAACATTCTTTTAGCATCAGGCATGTTTTCAATCATAAACCATTACAACAATTGCCGTAAAGAAAGAGTACTATTCTTATCAAGTTCATTTCACAACTTTGTTAACATTTGGATATCAATCCCTTATCATATCATCATCATAATTCAAGAATAAGTGTATTCAAACCCTTATATTATCAAAACACATGTTACCACTTTTAACTGGTAACTTGATGCCATCAAGTCATCTGATAGTGTAAACATAATAATTGCAGTGCAGGTATTTCACATGGTTCTCACAACCTATCAATCTCTTTGGTTACCTCTCACTAGGCAATATAAATTTCCTTGCTCACAAGGATCATAAAGTACTTTCAATAAATAAAGCATCATAGCTCTTACCTAGCTATGTTCACTATTTCATAAAACCTGCATGATTAGCACAGATGATAACAGGTACATCAATTTCATATCAGCACAATGTAAGATAACTATAGCATCTTTAATCAAGGAATACACCACTATGCCCTTGTTAGGGTTAGGGGTTCCCTTTTTAATTCAATTAGGGTTAATCATCCTCTTAGCTCAATTAGGATTACTTACTCATCATTTCATTATCCAACCTTAGAGCTTCATGTTATAAAATATAACCCAGAACTAGGGTTTCACACTTCCATTTACCTTATTAGGAATAGGGTTTCCTATTCACATTGCATCACCCTAGTTTAGGGTTTAAGTTCAACAACTAATAATTAGGGTTTACTATTCACATCACATCACAATAGTTTAGGGTTTATATTCAACAATTCACAATTATGGTTTACTATTCACATTGCATCACCCTAGATTAGGGTTTATCATTAATATACCATAATTAGGGTCTACTATTCACCCCAAGTAGGAGTGACCATTAAAGTACCCTGAATTAGGGTTAATCAAATCATCACTATGAATTAAGATCATACTATCATCATGAGTTAGGATTTCCCCTATCAATACCCTCAATTAGGGTTAGGATTCATAGCCTTCATAATTAGGGTTTGATTATCTCACTATAAAGGATCATACCCTTATTAGACATTCATTCATATTGGGAGTTCACTACTTGATTATCAATCATGTAGGAAATCTTCTCTTTCATCTTCTATAAGATGATGTTTGCTTCAACCTTGATTAGACTAAGTCAACTCATTCTTGAAGAAGAATTGACATCATGGGTTATGTCATTATCACCATGATCATTAAGGCTTAGTTATTCAAAGGGTACTAATTACCTTAACCCGTTAAGATACAATTACTATAATCATCTTTGATTACATCATGTATTAATCAATTAATCAATTTGTCCCTTAACTAGTTTAAGTATCCATGCGGATTTGGTTAATTATCCACCAAACCATCTTGGCCACTTAGACCCCAAATGGTCTTGACCAAATCAGACCTCAAACAGTCTTGCTCAATTAACTTCCAAATGGTCTTGGTTACATACTTGAAACCGTTTAGTAAAGTTGAGGTTGAAACTGTTTGCCCAAATGAACCCTTGAGATCGTTTGCTAAAGGTGCACACTTGAAACCGTTTGCTAAAGGTGGTCACTTGAAACCGTTTACTAAAGTTGACCCTCAAGATCGTTTGCTAAAGGTGCCCCTCAAGATCGTTTGCTAAAGGTGACCCTCAAGATCATTTGCTAAAGATGACCCTCAAGATCATTTGCTAAAGGTGACCCACAAGATCGTTTGCTAAAGGTGGATTTTGAAACCGAATGAACTCAACCGGTTTGGGATCGTTTGGTCCCAAATGGTCTTGAGACCATTTCATCTAAAATGGTCTTGAGACCGTTTGCACTCAAACGGTATTGAGACCGTCTGGTCCAAACCTCCTCTAAACCGCATGGACCAATAATGGTCTCAACCAATCAAATTGAATTTGGGTTTCCAATGTTGATTCCTTCAACCATTGAATTCATGTAACCAATCATCAATTGGACCTATAACCATACATCAATTGAGTTAATTAGGTCATATTTCAACTGATTTGACCCTCAATTTACCCTCAATTGGTCATCAATTAGGGTTTGAATCAATTGGATTAGGGTTTGGAATCGATGATCCTTCAACATTAATCAATGTGTAACTAGTTACTTTGAAACCATTGAACCATCAACCAAATTGAACATGACCTGACCCCAAACGGTCTTGAGGTCGTTTGGATGACCTCCAAACGGTCTTGAGACCATTTTCCCAAGTCAACATAAAAATCCAAGTCAACCAATTAGGGTTTGGTTCATTGGATTGATCACCAAATCAACATTTGATTGCACTTCAACTTAGTACCTTTAGATCTTCATTCACCTAACCATACTCAACCCTAGACCTCCATACGGTCTCTGGTGACCACTAAACGGTCTTGAGACCATTTGGGTGATCCTTAAATGGTTTTGAAACCATTTGGGTCGATCAACCCAAGTTTCAAACTTAAACAAATTGGAAATCAGCACTTAACCCGATTAGGGTTTAGGTGATTGATGGACCTTCAACTCATGAACCAATTGGAACAAATCAATCATAATTGATGGGTCATTAACCTAGATAATTATGAACATATCCCCAAATGGTCAACCTTGGTCAACATCACCAAACGGTCTTAAACCGTTTAGCCTCATGCGGTTTCGGTGCAACCGTTTGCCTTCAAACGGTTTGAAACCGTTTGCTCCCAAACGGTTTGGGAAACCGTTTGAGCAACTATGAAGACCGTTTGACCTGGGATTTTCTTTGGATAAACATATAAGATGATGTCATCATCTTCTTCCTTCGTGCAACCAAGAACAACAACTGTTTTTCATGGGAACTTCAACAATGATTCAAAAGAGTATCAAAAGAAGAAAACTAACCAACAATTATTATAGAAATGGATGCAATAGCAATGATTAAGGGTTTGAGTTATAAAACCCACCTCTAAAACTGATACCAAGCTCCAAGATCCAGATCTCTAATGGTGGATGGATTTCCAGCAACTGTCCAAGGTCCGTCCTTGAGCTTTTGGATGCGTAAGTTGGCTAGAATTGGAAATCAGGTGAAGAAAACCAAGAATCAAGCATTGATTTAGGGTTTTCACCATGAATCCGAGGTAGAAGATGATAAAAACCTTACCAACAGGTTAGAGTCGTCCTTAATGGTCGGCCAAAGCAAGATGAAAAAAGGAATTCCCAAGGAAACGATCCTCAAGTGTATTGGAAAAAGGATATGTATAAAGATTTAAAGGAAAGAGAAAATGGAATTATTTTCTTTAAATTACAAAATAATTTCCACCAAATCCCTATCCATTTACTTTCCACGAAGACATCTTCATGTTCTTGCAAAACCTCTTCATTATCCAATAATTAATGAAAAACTAATTAAGCACCTTAAAGAGTTTTATATTAATATCCAACCTTTTAGTAGATATTACTTTTTATTATGATAATGTGAGTGGCTTCCACTCAACCAAGATATTTTTGTGCCATATAAAGGCACAATATCGTCCAACACTATTGCAAACACATCCTTCAACTTTTAGTTAAAGGGCTCCTTAATTAATTTATTTATTTTTGCATTAAATTAAATTAAAGTCCCATTTATGCTTAAATGTTGATTATTTTAATGTCAAGATTCTCTCTCCTCCATGATGATTCAAATGAGATGCCCATCTCATTTTATTTGCTCTAATTGATGCTAGGAAACATGAGAGACCCTATAAAGGTGATAATTTGCATATTGAACCCTAGGTTTTGGGTAAATTACACATTACATCAAAACTAAGTTTTAATGTACAAGGATTGCTTTACAAGCTTCATCTTGATGCCCAAGCTTGTGGAAACCATACCACTACATCATATTAATTAATATGATGTCTCAACATCAGAGGAACATCTTATCAAGTGCACTTTGCAAGTTAACCCCTCAACTTGGGTAATTTGCACTTTAGTCCAAAATTAACAAAATAATATTTCAACATTATTCAAAAAGGACTGAAATAGAAATGTAAGTTCCTCAAGAGCCTTAATTACTTTTCAAAATATAAGAGCAAGCATCTAATCAAATTTATTAGGCAAAACACCTAGGGTTAGAACATAACCTAGGTCAGGGATGTTACAAATTATCCACCCCTTATAAGAGTTTCGTCCCCGAAATCATTAACAAGATATTAAGAGAAAAGAGTAGGGTATTTCCTCCTCATTTCTTCCTATAGTTCCCATGTAGCTTCTTCAACCCCACTATGATTCCAGAGGACTTTTACAAGACTAATGTCTTTCTTTTTCAACTTCTTGATCCTTCTGTCAAGAATCAACATAGGTCCTTCCACATAAGATATATCATCATTTAATTCTACTTCCATAGGTTGCAAAACTGATTCTGTATCAGGATGACATTTCCTTAGCATGGAAATGTGGAACACTGGGTGTAACTTTTGCAGCTCATGTGGTAACTCCAACTGATAAGCTACCTTTCCAATCCGTTCAATGATTGGATAAGGCCCCATAAATCTAGGAGCTAACTTTCCTTTCCTTCCAAATCTAAGACCTCCCTTCCAAGGTGAGACCTTGAGGTACACTATATCTCCAACCTAGAATTCTAAAGGTCTACGACGCTTATCAGCATAAGATTTCTGCCTATCTTGTGCAGTCTTTAACTGTTGTTGTATTGTTTTAATCTTCTCGGTGGTCTACTGCACAAGATCAGGACCCAAAAGTTGATATTCACCAGTTTCATACCAACATAGGGGAGATCTACAACGTCTACCATACAAAGCTTCATAAGGTGCCATGTCGATACTGTGTTGATAGCTATTGTTATAGGCAAACTCTATCAAACTTAGATGCATATCCCAACTTCCTGTAAACTGAAGGACACATGCCCTAAGCAAGTCCTCCAAGGTTTGTATAGTCCTTTCTGATTGTCCATCTGTATGAGGATGAAAGGCTGTACTAAACCTTAACTGTGTGCCTAAGGCTTTATGAAGTCGCTCCCAAAAATGACTCGTAAACTGGGGACCTCTATCAGAAACAATGGTAACTGGGACCCCATGCAGCCACACTATCTCATCTACATATAACTGTGCCAGCTTCTCAACAGAATAGGTTGTTTTGACAGGTAAGAAATGTGCTGTATTTGTCAACCTATCAACTATTACCCAGATGGAATCATGACCTTTGGCTGTTCTGGGTAGACCAACCACAAAATACATGGTTACATGATCCCACTTCCACTGTGGTATGGGTAAAGACTGCAGTGTTCCTGTAGGCTTCTGATGTTCAGCTTTAACCTGCTGACACACTATACACCGTATAAAAAACTCAAAAACATCCTTCTTCAAACCAGGCCACCAATACATATCTTTCAAGTTATGATACATCTTGGTGCTCCCTAGATGCATAGCATACATTGAAGAATGAGATTCTTCCAGGACTAATTTCCTTAATTTATCCACATCAGGCACTATCATTCTACCATGATAACAAGCTACCTGATCATATGAATCATGGAAACCATCTCGTTTCTCACTACCATACTCTAATTGAATCTGTTGAACTACAACATTAGCTTGTTGTGCGTCCTTAATCTACTGTCTCAGAGTAGGTTTTATGTGCATCTCAGTTAACAACCCTGATAACAATGATACTTTTAATTATACATTGTCTTGCCTTAAAGAGATAAGCATATCCCTCTTAGAGCACGCCAAAGAATTCAACTGTGCTCTATCTAAGGCTGGTGTTGCTGATTTCCTACTTAAAGCATCATCAACTACATTGGCCTTCCCTGGATGATAATCAATTGTACAATCGTAGTCCTTGATTAACTCCATCCAGCGGCGTTGCCTCATGTTTAGCTCATGCTAAGAGAAGATGTACTTTAGGTTCTTATGGTCTGTGAAAATCTGGAATGTCTCTCCATAGAGATAATGTCTCCAGATCTTCAAAGCATGGACTACAACAACTAGTTCTAAATCATGTGTCGGATAATTCTCCTCGTGTTTCTTAAGCTGTCGAGAAGCAAAAGAAATCACTTGTTTATCCTGCATTAACACACATCCTAGTCCATTCTTAGAGGCATCACAAAAAACTATATATCCTTTCCCTTGCTCGGGTAGCACCAGCACAGGTGCACTTGTCAACCTCTCCTTCAACTGCTGGAATGATTGTTGACACTTATCATTCCAGGCAAAAGGAACATCCTTCCTGGTCAACTTAGTCAACGGTAGGGCTATAGAACTGAAGTTCTTAATGAACCTCCTGTAATAGCCTGCCAACCCTAAGAAACTGTGAATCTCCTTCGGTGTCTTCGGCTGTTCCCATTGCAGGACAAATTCTACCTTTTTAGGGTCAACACGTATACCTGAAGAAGATATTACGTGTCCAAGAAAAGAAACTTCTGGTAACCAGAACTCACACTTGCTAAACTTAGCATATAATTCATGCTCTCTTAGCAAAGTTAGAGCCTGACGAAGATGTTGTTCATGCTGTTGAGCATCTCTACTATAGATCAAGATGTCATCTATGAAGACAACTACACACTGATCAAGAAAAGGTCGAAAGATTCTATTCATGAGTTCCACAAATGCAGTTGGTGCATTAGTTAGTCCAAACGACATAACTGTGAACTCATAGTGACCATACCTTGTCCTAAAGGCAGACTTAGGTATGTCATCCTCCTTAATACGTAGTTCATGATATCCCGACCTCAAATCTATCTTTGAGAAGACAGTTGCACAACACAACTGGTCAAAGAGATGATCAATCCTTGGCAAATGATACTTATTCTTTATTGTTACTTTATTTAATTGTTTGTAATCAATGCACAACCGCATCAACCCATCCTTCATTTTAACAAAGAGGACCGGAGCACCCCAAGGTGAAGTGCTTGGTCAGATGAAACCCTTCTCAAACAATTCTTGCAGTTGTTTCTTGAGTTTTTCCATCTCAGCAGGCGCCAACCTATACAATGTTTGTGCTATTGGTTGCGTTCCTGGAATTACATTAATCTCAAAATCAATCTCTCAGGTTGGAGGTACACCTGGAAGTTCTTCAAGAAACACATCTTCAAATTCCCTGACTATCTGAACTTTAGCAGGATTAGAACTCTCCATGGTGGTATCTACCACATGGGCCAAGAATGCATAACATCCTTGCCTCATCAGCTTCTCAGCTACCATAGATGACACATGGTAGGTTGGAAGAATCTTTCTATCCCCTTGAAAGATCCATGTGTCATTTTCATCTGTGAACACAACATGCTTGGACTCACAATCCAAGACAACCTTATACCTTTCTAAGGTATCCATCCCAAGGATTATATCAAACCCGTGCATCTCAAGTGGTATAAGTTCCACTTGAATGCGATGTTTAGAAAAGGAAAGAATGCAGGGAGAACAGACTTCCTGCAATACAGCAAATCCCATCAAAGGAGTTTCTTACTTCAAACTCTCTATCCTATGACTAGTTGTCATATTGCAGTCGAGAATCACTCTTCGGGTGATAAAGGAATGCGTAGAATTTGGATCAGTTAAAACACATGCGATGCAGGATGTAGACATATCAGAATAAAATAGCTTCATCTGACCTATCACAACCCAAGAGTTGATCACTGCATCAGGTGGATTCATCACATAGAATCTCACCGTCGCCTGTGGTTGATTTGGTGCTCGATGATTAGGTGCTGATGATCCAGCTTGGAACACTTGTACACATCTTCTAGCGCCACCTAGAAATTGTCTCCTTTGAGAACCTTGCTGACTTTGCCTTTGAGGTTGAGTCACACTTGCCTCTCTGGCTCTACATTCCTTCATCAGATGTCCCATCTTTCCACATATGAAATAACTTCTGATTCCTGGCTGTGGTCTGGATGGTCCTGTAACTGACACTGATGTTGAGCTATGGGCTCCTTCTGGTGGTAAACTTCATCCTCTACCCGTATTTGACGTCCACTGCGTCTGGGTACTGAATCTAGGTGGTGGTGTAGGAACGGAAAACCTCAGTTTCTTGAAACCTTTGGATGAAGATCCTTGGAACTGGGGTACACCTTCTTGTTCTTGGTCTGTCACTTCTCCATCACAGACCTCTCTATCCTTCTGACAGACTCCACAAAAGTAGCAAATCTTTCCCTATTCTCCAGGGTAGACACAGGGGTGGTCAACTCATTGTTTAACCCCTTCTCAAAATGCCGAAACCTTTCTTCATCTGTAGTTGCCATATGCGGACAGAACCACAAAAGCTCCATGAACTTAGCCTCGTACTCACTAATGTTCATTGGTCCTTGTATTAACCTCTCAAACTGAGATATTTTCTCATCCAAGAACGTCTTAGGAAAGTATCTGTTAATAAATTCTCATCGAAATACTTCCCATTCGATTTCCACACCTGGCATTTTCCCCTCCTCTATGGTCCACCAGTGACCATCACTCCCCTTAAGAAGGTACACAACATGTCTAACCTTCTCAGCTTCTGGGATGTTTAGGATTCTAAAGGCCTTCTTTAGTTCAGTTAGCCACATGTCAGCATCTGCTCGGTCAGCTATCCCAGCATATTCCGTGGCTCCAACCCGGTGTAGTCATTCAAACATCTTGTCGGCTCCTTGTCCTTCTTGATGGGTAGGTGCCCTAGGTGCATGTATGGGCATCTTGTCATTCATATGAGTCATGGCAGCTATAAACTGTCCAAACATGGCTTGGAAGGCTGGATTCCCCATGTCAGTTTGATTGAACTGGGGTGGTTCAGGCACAGGTTCCTCCCTTCCTTGGTCTCTTGCACCTCCTCCGGGTGCAACAGCACTACTTTCTGCAACATGTTCATCGTGTGATCCAGACATCTTTAGTTTTCTCTTCTCCTCCTATATGAGTAGAAGACACTATCAGACAGACTGGAAGACACTAGAAGTCAACTGTCACACCCCGATCTCACACTAACCACTAATCACGAGATTAGGGCGCGACGGAGGGATTATCACATAAACAAATCACTGAGAACTTTTTCTTTTTAAAACCTCGTAATGATATCCGGATTATTGCTGTAAAATAAAACATAATAAACTATTGCGGAAACATTTCAATTAAACTGGCTAGAGAACATAAACAGAGTTTACAACATGTATCATTGTTTAACAAAAAGTAAAACATAACAGTTAATTTACTTCTTTTACTCATTCTCCATACATACTCTCTCTCACCCACACCATGTACCAAGGACCGAGGGGAAAGGATTAAGAGACCTCTAACTAAACTAACTACATATACCTTCTACTGCCAAAAACTAGGATGGAAAGATCCTTCAGATTCCTGGAACTGTTGCTGACCTGAAAATGTTTGAGTAGAGGAGTGAGCCTACTCGCTCAGTGAATAGTTTTTCATATAACTATCACTAAACAACTCGTCAAGTTTATTATTCAGATCAATATACAAGAAATACTACACTCAGCAGTTCTAAAACAATATAATTGAAATAACGAAGAATGTAAATATTGCATCCAAAGAATAACTACTAGAAGACTATGCTCTAGTCTTCCTTAACTCTTTCATTTATAAGGAACTCTGTGAACCTATATGATCATATTTTAGCTTATGGCCTGATCTATGCAGTGTACTCTACATAGAGACTCGCAGTGCACTACGACCACACCGTATAAGACTTAGCGACACACCCGGGAAATGCTAAGTCTGACTTCTCGTCCTGGTCTGCACAGGACTCTCAGGCGCTCAAGGGCCTCAGGCTCACAAGGGCCTCACTGCACTCTCAAAAGAGTGTACTCTAGACTCCTCCTCTAACCTGAGTACACAGGCACAGGGAGTCAACACTGGGTTACCACCATAATTACTCAACCGGTTGGTGTTGGATAACCCTTCAGTCCTCGTGCCACCAGAATTACTCAACCGGTTGATGTTGGACACGAGTTTCACCCCTAAGGTGCAGACCTCTCAAAGGGGTTCTACGGTGTTCAGGGCACCTAAGTTTAACATTAACATTATGGTACATTTTAAACAGAAATCATAACTCATTTAACATTTCTCACAAGGCTCACACGGCCTGCCATATCATATCATAAGAAACATCTTAACTTATGTATTCAACATATATCATGTCTCAGTAACATCCCTTTCTAGGGCATGTCATATCTCATCACCTGCAATTTACGAGATATGTATTGCAAATAAGAAGCCCTGCAGTATGTAGATATCAACTCAGAGAGAACAAGCATATAAAGTTAAATGCACTAGAAACATACAATTCAACAGTTAAGTATCACCACATCTCATATCGAGACCTTTCATATTACCATAACATGATTCATTGAACACCCTATCCTTAGGGTTTCCGTTACCTCATTCACTTATCACATGGCAACACCCTATCCTTATATCATGCATGCACACAGATTTAAAATTCATAAATATCCCAAACTCAAGTCAATTTGGCACATGCATATTGAATTCATTCAATTGTACATCTTAGTGCACTGCTAAGAGTAATTTACTTCACATATGAGAATTCATACGTAACATTTGTCAATTCTCTGAAATTATCGAAAACTGTGCACATTAACCCTAATCCTGGTTCGTGCATCACTTAACTCAATTAAGAGTTAATTACATATCACAATACAATTTAATAACAATACTTGAGAATTTCTGGTAATATTTCAGAGAAATGTGCCATTTCATGTAAATATCAATTTACACATATTAACGTCAAAAGATATATGCAATTAGGGTTTTCATGCATATTTTATTTATTCATATCAACTTTGAAATCGTACATCTGATAATTTATCAGAAATCTTCATTGTCTGGGTTCATACCCAAATCATACCATTTTCAGACATGAATTTCTAATTTCAACATTCAAATGAGCAATTTAGGTTCCAATGAACCATATAAATCTACTGATTCAATCCATACTGTTCAAATGCTAAATTTAATCATATAACAGTGTCTAGAAGCATTTTATGAACTAAAAAGGTCGGGCGACGCCAAACGCTGCCCGACACCTGATAACGCCTGTTATCAGCGTAATTCGCGCACAAAACAGAAAGTATTCAAACGCCTGAGTTTATTAATGATAAATAAATTAAACCCTACTCACAGCTATTCGGGATGTCCGGATTCGTCTGGAATTGCGTCCAGATACCAGTTTCTGGGCACACGCAAGTCATCTTACACCTTGGATTTGCCCAAAATAAATCTGCCGCTTACTGCAGCTCAACGCAGGAACGATCAGCTTGGAGGAGAGCTCGGCTAGGAGCTGCTCGAGGCTTGGGAGGCTACGGATTTGTGGTCTGGATTCACGGACGAAGTGGGCTGACATTCCTTGTGTTTGTCGCGCCCTAATCGGGCTCCCTGGCCACTGCCGTATGCATCAACTTGTTGCTGCAAATCGGCTGCTTGGCCATGGAGGTCAGGTTGCGGGTTTGGGCGGAACAGGATGGCTCGTTGATCCTTGATAGTTGGAGGCATTTTCCCGAGCCAAGGGGCCCTTAGTCGGCTCCGCGAACTACTGGTCGGCCGCAGCAGCTTCAGCAGGTTGGGAAGTTGTTAGGGTGCCGCTGCAGCTGCAACTGTTACTTCTGGCCGCCGGCGCTGCTCAGCTGGCCGGCGCTGCGGATGGGCATGGGAGGAGGTAGGGAAGGTGGAGGGATGGAGGACGGAGGTCAACGGATGTCAAGGCTAGTTAATCTGCCCTAAGCCACCCTAGATCGCCCTCTCGCGGCTCCCCCCTTACTTCTGCTCTGTCGGCGCTGTGTGCCGCTTCTCCTGTTCTATCGGGTGGGAAAGAAAAGAAGATAAGTTACAGGAAAAGAAAAATCAACCGACCCACTAAAGGGGTGAAAGTTTGAAAAAATTGCATCTCAAGTCCAACATTCTCAAAAATGCCATAGCTATGGCCTCGGGGGTCCGAATTGATCGATTTTTCTTGCAATATTTCAAGCACAAAATTCTCTACGCCCTCAAAGCAATATATCATGTTAAATTTACTAGTTCACTGGTTCAAAGTTTGAAATTGCATCCAATCATCACTTTACTCAAATTAATCATCTTAATTATGCACTAATTGATCTTATGTGCTTAATTCAACTAAATCAAGTTAATGATTCACTAACCACATCATAAGTACATAAGTTAACTCAACTAACTTTAATTAGGCTCAAATTATAAAACTTACCAATAAGCTTTGGAACAGGTCATAACAATCTCCCTCCCTTATAAGAATTTCGTCCCGAAATTCCTAAAAGAGAAAAGGAAACTTGTTACGCATCTCAAATTCAAGCTCCCACGTAGCTTCCTCTAGGTTATGATTCCTCCAAAAAACCTTCATTAATGATATCCCACGATTCTTGAGTTTCATGATCCTTCGATCAACTATCTGAATTGGTCCCTCAACATAGGATACATCTGGTCTGAGCTGAGCAGATTATAGATCCACTATCTTCTCTGAACCAGGATAACACTTCTTCAACATCGATACATGAAACATATCATGTAACTTAGCCAATTCAGATGGCAATTCCAACCTATAGGCTACAGGTCCAATCCTCACAATGATAGGATATGGACCCATAAACCTAGAAGTCAGTTTTCCTCTCTTACCAAACCTCAACACTCTTCTTCATGGTGAAACTTTCAAATACACTTCATCACCAACCTCAAACTCTAAGAGGTTAACGTCTCATCTCAACATAACTCTTCTGCCTATCCTATGCAGCTTTCTACTGCTCTCAGCATGTCCTCAAGAATCTGAATGACCCTTTCTGACTGACCGTTAGTCTGTGCATGGAAAGTTGTACAAAATCTCAACTTTGTGCTCGAAGCATGATGCTACTGATTCCAACATCTGGATGTGAATTTAGGATCTCTATCAGATATAATTGAAATTGGGGTACCGTGCAACCTGAGTATCTCATCCATATATATCTTAACCAACTTTGGGACTTCAAAGGTTGACTTAATATGAAGATAGTGAGCAGACTTAATTAGTCTATCCACCATCACTCATATCGAGTCACAACCTCTAGGTGTCCTGGGCAACCCTATCACAAAATCTATTGTGATATGTTCCCATTTCTATTCTGGTGTAAGAAAAGATTGCCAGGTACCTGTAGGTTTCTGGTGCTCAGCCTTAACCTGCTGACACACTCTGCACTTAACCACATACTCAGCTACATCCCTCTTCATACCAGGTCACCAATACAACTCCTTGAGATTCATGTACATCTTAGTGTTGCCTGGATGCATAGCATACATCGATGCATGTGCCTCCTCAAGAATCTTTTCTTTCAAATCACTATCTCGAGATACACACAACCTGTCATGGTAAAACAATACACCATCATCTGAAAACCTGAACTCTGGTCTCTTTCCCTTTGTCATATTATGCATGATTTGGTGTAACTCACTGTCACCCTATTGTAGTTTCTTGATCTGATCATAAAAAGTAGGCTTGACTTGCATCTGTGCAATCAATCCACTCTGCTCCATCACCCCTAAGTCTAAGTTCAACTTTCACATTTCTACTAGCATGTCTTTCTTGAAACAGGCCATAGAGAATGCATCAACTGTTGAACTTAACATTATGCTCAAAGCATCTGCTACCACATTCGTATTTCCAGGGTGATAATCTATCATCATATCATAAAGATAGTGACGTCGTGTCTTAAGAGCATGAACTACAACATCTAACTTCATATCATATATCGGGTAATACTCTGCATTCTATGTTACTTACTTCATGTTATTACTATAAAAATATATTTCATAACGCACTTCACTTATATTATATTTCTTCTTTTGTTCAAAACACACTTGTTACATTTCAAATTTATATCTCACTCTTTTCTCAGAGTCATTTTCATATTGTTCATCTACCTTTCAGATTGGCTACATTTAAACCCTGGATCACTATAAGTGCTAGATTATTTTTCATAGAACAAATCTCATGATCTTGTTTTATAGAGATGCTAGTATTCAAGGTCAAATCAATAATGACATTCCTTGAACTACCACAACTCTAAACATTCTAGGGTTTCGTCTTTATCAATAACATAGCGTTATTGTGATGTGATTTTACTTCCTTAGTTTGAAATTCAAACTTGGATCTCATATATTTTACTAAAATCTTCATTATCTTATTACTGAAATTTCCTTTCTCTTACTTGGACATTCAGATAAATTACATTCTCAATTCACCTTGATAGGGTTTCATCACCATACTATGTCATCATTTCACTTACTTAAATGTCTCTACCATGGTAGATATGCAACATATATGATGCATTCATTTTCTAAGTTATGCATTTGTTCTTTATTTTAAGAACTAGTTTGTGAGTCCATAAAGACTCAGAATTCCAAGGTAGTACGTATGAATATATTCAACTTTAAAATAAATATGTGCATTCCATACTCTCATTTATGTCATGTAATCCTCATTCCTTAATCAAGATGATCATTTCTAACATTTGTCTTGATTCAACTAAATTTCTTATCCTGGTCTTATGATTTACATAAGGCTCTTTATTTCTATATACTTATTGTATACTTAACTCTTTTCTTCTATTTTCCATTTTCTTTGAAGTACATAAAAATATTTTACTTTATTACATAATCCCTTCCATAGTTGATTCTTACTATCGTAGCCCTTACATACTTTTCTCATATCTTTTCCATATTCTCATATTTAGAGTTCATATAACACTAATCATTAAACTTAATCTGAACCTTATATCGTGTTCCTTTATTTCCAATTAAGGATTGCTCATACGAGACTCCAACATTGAGCCTCCGATACCAGTTCCAATAGATTCTTATCTATTCTAATCTTTCCCATATGTTTCAACATCTTAGTGTATGTACATTTTTACTATGATATGTCAGATTTATCCAGAGTCTATTCTTATTATACTATTTATAGGAGTTGTTAGATCCCAATAACACATCTTGTCAGCCGGACCAGGCCGAACCTGCAGTCCTGAAGCCAAGAGTTACTCAAGATTAACCAACTCCTATTGATCTCAAACATGTGGAAAGAATATCCACTTAGGGGAAACTCATTGAAACATAGCTTCTGGTCTACTTAATACAAAGAATATAAACAATAAATAAACCAATTTATGACGCACAACAATATAAAAGAATCATTTATATTCTATAAACTGAAAATCTAAATTCATACATATAAGAGCATTTCTAGTGATCTCCAATCAAATAAGCAATATAAAGCAAGAGTTGTATCACATTCTATGTTTAATCTTTTACTCCTACATTAATTTCCGGTTTCTTAACCCTAAGATTTCTAGGGTTTCTCTCTAGCCCATCCTTCCTCTGCATACCTGGCCAGGGCATCCAGAGAAGAATAGACAGAGTAGCTTGATACTGGTCAATCTAAGTATTCAGACACCTGGCCAGGGTATCTAAACACTCAGACCTCCCAGAGCTAAAGACATATCACTTCTTATTTTTCTCACTCATAACTCTATCTATCGACCCTAATGATCCCTGATGATTCAACATAAACTCTTTACTTGGTTCTCGTGACCACATCCTCTTCCTGCCATCTGCAATAGTATAACAGAACACTTCCTGTTAAAAAATTGCAGTTGGGAGGAAGACACTTAAGTCCTAATCCTATTGGTATCTTATCGTCCCCTGACCTTGACTTAGAGTATTCATATACTCAACCTATGCTCTGATACCAAGATGTCACACCCCGATCTCACACTAACCACTAATCACGAGATTAGGGCGCGACAGAGGGATTATCACATAAACAAATCACTGAGAACTTTTTCTTTTTAAAACCTCATAATGATATCCGGATTATTACTGTAAACTAAAACATAATAAACTATTGCGGAAACATTTCAATTAAACTTGCTAGAGAACATAAACAGAGTTTACAACATGTATCATTGTTTAACAGAAAGTAAAACATAACAGTTAATTTACATCTTTTACTCATTCACCATACATACTCTCTCTCACCCACACCATGTCCCAAGGACCGAGGGGAAAGGATTAAGAGACCTCTAACTAAACTAACTACATATACCTTCTACTGCCAAAAACTAGGATGGAAAGATCCTTCAAATTCCTGAAACTGTTGCTGACCTGAAAATGTTTGAGTAGAGGAGTGAGCCTACTCGCTCAGTGAATAGTTTTTCATTTAACTATCACTAAACAACTCGTCAAGTTTATTATTCAGATTAATATATAAGAAATACTACACTGAGCAGTTCTAAAACAATATAATTGAAATAACGAAGAATGTAAATATTGCATCCAAAGAATAACTACTAGAAGACTATGCTCTAGTCTTCCTTAACTCTTTCATTTATAAGGAACTCTGTGAACCTATATGATCATATTTTAGCTTATGCCCTGATCTATACAGTGTACTCTGCATAGAGACTCGCAGTGCACTACGACCACACCGTACAAGACTTAGCGACACAACCGAGAAATGCTAAGTCTGACTTCTCGTCCTGGTCTGCACAGGACTCTCAGGCGCTCAAGGGCCTCAGGCTCACAAGGGCCTCACTGCACTCTCAAAAGAGTGTACTCTAGACTCCTCCTCTAACCTGAGTACACAGGCGCAGGGAGTCAACACTGGGTTACCACCAGAATTACTCAACCGGTTGGTGTTGGATAACCCTTCTGTCCTCGTGCCACCAGAATTACTCAACCGGTTGATGTTGGACACGAGTTTCACCCCTAAGGTGCAGACCTCTCAAAGGGGTTCTACGGTGTTCAGGGCACCTAAGTTTAACATTAAAATTATGGTACATTTTAAATAGAAATCATAACTCATTTAACATTTCTCACAAGGCTCACACGGCCTGCCATATCATATCATAAGAAACATCTTAACTCATGTATTCAACATATATCATGTCTCAGTAACATCCCTTTCTAGGGCATGTCATATCTCATCACCTGCAATTTACGAGATATGTATTGAAAATAAGAAGCCCTGCAATATGTAGATATCAACTCAGAGAGAACAAGCATATAAAGTTAAATGCACTAGAAACATACAATTCAACAGTTAAGTATCACCACATCTCATATCGAGACCTTTCATATTACCATAACATGATTCATTGAACACCCTATCCTTAGGGTTTCAGTTACCTCATTCACTTATCACATGGCAACACCCTATCCTTATGTCATGCATGCAGGCATATTTAAAATTCATAAATATCCCAAACTCAAGTCAATTTGGCACATGCATATTGAATTCATTCAATTGTACATCTTAGTGCACTGCTAAGAGTAATTTACTTCACATATGGGAATTCATACGTAACATTTATCAATTCTCTGAAATTCTCGAAAAACGTGCACATTAACCCTAATCCTGGTTTGTGCATCACTTAACTCAATTAAGAGTTAATTACATTTCACAATACAATTTAATAACAATACTTGAGAATTTCTGGTAATATTTCAGAGAAATGTGCCATTTCATGTAAATATCAATTTACACATATTAACGTCAAAAGATATATGCAATTAGGGTTTTCATGCATATTTTATTTATTCATATCAACTTTGAAATCGTACATCTGATAATTTATCAGAAATCTTCATTGTCTGGGTTCATACCCAAATCATACCATTTTCAGACATGAATTTCTAATTTCAACATTCAAATGAGCAATTTAGGTTCCAATGAACCATATAAATCTACTGATTCAATCCATATTGTTCAAATGCTAAATTTAATCATATAACAGTGTCTAAAAGCATTTTATGAACTAAAAAGGTCGGGCGACGCCAAACGCTGCCCGACGCCTGATAACGCCTGTTATCAGCGTAATTCGCGCACAAAACAGAAAGTATTCAAACGCCTGATTTTATTAATGATAAATACATTAAACCCTACTCACAGCTATTCGGGATGTCTGGATTCGTCTGGAATTGCGTCCAGATACCAGTTTCTGGGCACACGCAAGTCATCTTCAACCTTGGATTTGCCCAAAATAAATATGCCACTTACTGCAGCTCAACGCAGGAACGATCATCTTAGAGGAGAGCTCGGCTAGGAGCTGCTCAAGGCTTGGGAGGCTGCAGATTTGTGGTCTGGCTTCACGGCAGAAGTTGGCTGACATTCCTTGTGTTTGTCGCGCCCTAATCGGGCTCGCTGGCCGCTGCCGTACGCAGCAGCTTGTTGCTGCAAATTGGCTGCTTGGCCATGGAGGTCAGGTTGCGGGTTTGGGCGGAACAGGATGGCTTGTTGATCCTTGATAGTTGGAGGCATTTTCCCGAGCCAAGGGGCCCTTAGTCGGCTCCGCGAACTGCTGGCCGGCCGCAGCAGCTTCAGCAGGTTGGGAAGTTGTTAGGGCGCCACTGCAGCTGCAGCTGTTACTTCTGGCCGCCGGCGCTGCTCAGCTGGCCGGCGCTGCCGATGGGCATGGGAGGAGGTAGGGAAGGTGGAGGGATGGAGTACGGAGGTCAACGGAGGTCAAGGCTAGTTAATCTGCCCTAAGCCACCCTAGATCGCCCTCTCGCGGCTCCCCCCTTACTTCTGCTCTGTCGGCGCTGTGTGCCGCTTCTCCTGTTCTATCGGGTGGGAATGAAAAGAAGATAAGTTACAGGAAAAGAAAAATCAACCGACCCACTAAAGGGGTGAAAGTTTGAAAAAATTGCATCTCAAGTCCAACATTCTCAAAAATGCCATAGCTATGGCCTCGGGAGTCCGAATTGATCGATTTTTCTTGCAATATTTCAAGCACAAAATTCTCTACGCCCTCAAAGCAATATATCATGTTAAATTTACTAGTTCACTGGTTCAAAGTTTCAAATTGCATCCGATCATCACTTTACTCAAATTAATCATCTTAATTATGCACTAATTGATATTATGTGCTTAATTCAACTAAATCAAGTTAATGATTCACTAACCACATCATAAGTACATAAGTTAACTCAAATAACTTTAATTAGGCTCAAATTATAAAACTTACCAATAAGCTTTGGAACAGGTCATAATAATCTCCCTCCCTTATAAGAATTTCGTCCCGAAATTCCTAAAAGAGAAAAGGAAACTTGTTACGCATCTCAGATTCAAGCTCCCACATAGCTTCCTCTAGGTTATGATTCCTCCAAAAAACCTTCATTAATGATATCTCACGATTCTTGAGTTCCATGATCCTTCGATCAACTATCTGAATTGGTCCCTCAACATAGGATACATCTGGTCTGAGCTGAGCAGATTATAGATCCACTATCTTCTCTGAACCAGGATAACACTTCTTCAACATCGATACATGAAACATATCATGTAACTTAGCCAATTTAGATGGCAATTCCAACCTATAGGCTACATGTCCAATCCTCACAATGATAGGATACGGACCCATAAACCTAGAAGTCAGTTTTCCTCTCTTACCAAACCTCAACACTCTTCTTCATGGTGAAACTTTCACATACACTTCATCACCAACCTCAAACTCTAAGAGGTTAACATCTCATCTCAACATAACTCTTCTGCCTATCCTATGCAGTTTTCTACTGCTCTCAGCATGTCCTTAAGAATCTGAATGACCCTTTCTGACTGACCGTTAGTCTATGCATGGAAAGTTGTACATAATCTCAACTTTGTGCTCGAAGCACGATGCAACTGATTCCAAAATCTGGATGTGAATTTAGGATCTCTATCAGATATAATTGAAATTGTGGTACCATGCAACCTGAGTATCTCATCCATATATATCTTAACCAACTTTGGGACATCAAAGGTTGACTTAATATGAAGATAGTGAGAAGACTTAATTATTCTATCCACCATCACTCATATCGAGTCACAACCTCTAGGTGTCCTGGGAAACCCTATCACAAAATCTATTGTGATATGTTCCCATTTCTATTCTGGTGTAAGAAAAGATTGCCAGGTACCTGTAGGTTTCTGGTGCTCAGCCTTAACCTGCTGACACACTCTGCACTTAACCACATACTCAGCTACATCCCTCTTCATACCAGGTCACCAGTACAACTCCTTGAGATTCATGTACATCTTAGTGTTGCCTGGATGCATAGCATACATCGATGCATGTGCCTCCTCAAGAATCTTTTCTTTCAAATCACTGTCTCGAGATACACACAACCTGTCATGGTAAAACAATACACCATCATCTGAAAACCTGAACTCTGGTCTCTTTCCCTTTGTCATATTATGCATGATTTGGTGTAACTCACTGTCACCCTGTTGTAGTTTCTTGATCTGATCATAAAAAGTAGGCTTGACTTGCATCTGTGCAATCAAACCACTCTGCTCCGTCACCCCTAAGTCTAAGTTCAACTTTCACATTTCTACTAGCATGTCTTTCTTGAAACAGGCCATAGAGAATGCATCAACTGTTGAACTTAACATTATGCTCAAAGCATCTGCTACCACATTCGTATTTCCAGGGTGATAATCTATCGTCATATCATAAAGATAGTGACGCCGCATCTTAAGAGCATGAACTACAACATCTAACTTCATATCATATATCGGGTAATACTCTACATTCTATGTTACTTACTTCATGTTATTACTATAAAAATATATTTCATAACGCACTTCACTTATATTATATTTCTTCTTTTGTTCAAAACACACTTGTTACATTTCAAATTTATATCTCACTCTTTTCTCCGAGTCATTTTCATATTGTTCATCTACCTTTCAGATTGGCTACATTTAAACCCTGGATCACTATAAGTGCCAGATTATTTTTCATAGAACAAATCTCATGATCTTGTTTTATAGAGATGCTAGTATTCAAGGTCAAATCAATAATGACATTCCTTGAACTACCACAACTCTAAACATTCTAGGGTTTCGTCTTTATCAATAACATAGCGTTATTGTGATGTGATTTTACTTCCTTAGTTTGAAATTCAAACTTGGATCTCATAAATTTTACTAAAATCTTCATTATCTTATTACTGAAATTTCCTTTCTCTTGGACATTCAGATAAATTACATTCTCAATTCACCTTGATAGGGTTTCATCACCATACTGTGTCATCATTTCACTTACTTAAATGTCTCTACCATGGTAGATATGCAACATATATGATGCATTCATTTTCTAAGTTATGCGTTTGTTCTTTATTTTAAGAACTAGTTTGTGAGTCCATAAAGACTCAGAATTCCAAGGTAGTACGTATGAATATATTCAACTTTATAATAAAGATGTGCATTCCATACTCTCATTTATGTCATGTAATCCTCATTCCTTAATCAAGCTGATCATTTCTAACATTTCTCTTGATTCAACTAAATTTCTTATCCTGGTCTTATGATTTACATAAGGCTCTTTATTTCTATATACTTATTGCATACTTAACTCTTTTCTTCTATTTTCCATTTGCTTTGAAGTACATAAAAATATTTTACTTTATTACATAATCCATTCCATAGTTGATTCTTACTATCGTAGCCCTTACATACTTTTCTCATATCTTTTCCATATTCTCATATTTAGAGTTCATATAACACTAATCATTAAACTTAATCTGAACCTTATATCGTGTTCCTTTATTTCCAATTAAGGATTGCTCATACGAGACTCCAACATTGAGCCTCCGATACCAGTTCCAACATATTCTTAGCTATTCTAATCTTTCCCATATGTTTCAACATCTTAGTGTATGTACATTTTTACTATGATATGTCAGATTTATCCAGAGTCTATTCTTATTATACTATTTATAGGAGTTGTTAGATCCCAGTAACACATCTTGTCAGCCGGACCAGGCCAAACCTGCAGTCCTGAAGCCAAGAGCAACTCAGGATTAACCAACTCCTATTGATCTCAAACATGTGGAAAGAATATCCACTTAGGGCAAACTCATTTAAACATAGCTTCTGGTCTACTTAATACAAAGAATATAAACAATAAATAAACCAATTTATGATGCACAACAATATAAAAGAATCATTTATATTCTATAAACTGAAAATCTAAATTCATACATATAAGAGCATTTCTAGTGATATCCAATCAAATAAGCAATATAAAGCAAGAGTTGTATCACATTCTATGTTTAATCTTTTACTCCTACATTAATTTCCGGTTTCTTAACCCTAAGATTTCTAGGGTTTCTCTCTAGCCCATCCTTCCTCTGCATACCTGGCCAGGGCATCCAGAGAAGAATAGACAGAGTAGCTTGATACTGGTCAATCTAAGTATTCAGACACCTGGCCAGGGTATCTAAACACTCAGACCTCCCAGAGCTAAAGACATATCACTTCTTATTTTTCTCACTTATAACTCTATCTTTCGACCCTAATGATCCCTGACGATTCAACATAAACTCTTTACTTGGTTCTCGTGACCACATCCTCTTCCTGCCATCTGCAATAGTATAACATAACACTTCCTGTTAAAAAATTGCAGTTAGAAGGAAGACACTTAAGTCCTAATCCTATTGGTCTCTTATCGTCCCCTGACCTTGACTTAGAGTATTCATATACTCAACCTATGTTCTGATACCAAGATGTCACACCCCGATCTCACACTAACCACTAATCACGAGATTAGGGCGCGACAGAGGGATTATCACATAAACAAATCACTGAGAACTTTTTCTTTTTAAAACCTCGTAATGATATCCAGATTATTGCTGTAAACTAAAACATAATAAACTATTGCAGAAACATTTCAATTAAACTGGCTAGAGAACATATACAGAGTTTACAACATGTATCATTGTTTAACAAAAAGTAAAACATAACAGTTAATTTACATCTTTTACTCATTCGCCATACATACTCTCTCTCACCCACACCATGTCCCAAGGACCGAGGGGAAAGGATTAAGAAACCTCTAACTAAACTAACTACATATACCTTCTACTGCCAAAAACTAGGATGGAAAGATCCTTCAGATTCCTGGAACTGTTGCTGACCTGAAAATGTTTGAGTAGAGGAGTGAGCCTACTCGCTCAGTGAATAGTTTTTCATTTAACTATCACTAAACAACTCGTCAAGTTTATTATTCAGATTAATATACAAGAAATACTACACTGAGCAGTTCTAAAACAATATAATTGAAATAACGAAGAATGTAAATATTGCATCCAAAGAATAACTACTAGAAGACTATGCTCTAGTCTTCCTTAACTCTTTCATTTATAAGGAACTCTGTGAACCTATATGATCATATTTTAGCTTATGCCCTGATCTATGCAGTGTACTCTGCATAGAGACTCGTAGTGCACTACGACCACACCGTACAAGACTTAGCGACACACCCAGGAAATGCTAAGTCTGACTTCTCGTCCTAGTCTGTACAAGACTCTCAGGCGCTCAAGGGCCTCAGGCTCACAAGGGCCTCACTGCACTCTCAAAAGAGTGTACTCTAGACTCCTCCTCTAACCTAAGTACACAGGCGCATGGAGTCAACACTGGGTTACCACCAGAATTACTCAACCGGTTGGTGTTGGATAACCCTTCTGTCCTCGTGCCACCAGAATTACTCAACCGGTTGATGTTGGACACGAGTTTCACCCCTAAGGTGCAGACCTCTCAAAGGGGTTCTACGGTGTTCAGGGCACCTAAGTTTAACATTAACATTATGGTACATTTTAAACAGAAATCATAACTCATTTAACATTTCTCACAAGGCTCACACGGTCTGCCATATCACATCATAAGAAACATCTTAACTCATGTATTCAACATATATCATGTCTCAGTAACATCCCTTTCTAGGGCATGTCATATCTCATCACCTGCAATTTACGAGATATGTATTGAAAATAAGAAGCCCTGCAGTAAGTAGATATCAACTTAGAGAGAACAAACATATAAAGTTAAATGCACTAGAAACATACAATTCAACAGTTAAGTATCACCAAATCTCATATCGAGACCTTTCATATTACCATAACATGATTCATTGAACACCCTATCCTTAGGGTTTCAGTTACCTCATTCACTTATCACATGGCAACACCCTATCCTTATATCATGCATGCAGGCAGATTTAAAATTCATAAATATCCCAAACTCAAGTCAATTTGGCACATGCATATTGAATTCATTCAATTGTACATCTTAGTGCACTGCTAAGAGTAATTTACTTCACATATGAGAATTCATACGTAACATTTGTCAATTCTCTGAAATTCTCGAAAAACGTGCACATTAACCCTAATCCTGGTTTGTGCATCACTTAACTCAATTAAGAGTTAATTACATATCACAATACAATTTAATAACAATACTTGAGAATTTCTGGTAATATTTCAGAGAAATGTGCCATTTCATGTAAATATCAGTTTACACATATTAACCTCAAAAGATATATGCAATTAGGGTTTTCATGCATATTTTATTTATTCATATCAACTTTGAAATCGTACATCTGATAATTTATCAGAAATCTTCATTGTCTGGGTTCATACCCAAATCATACCATTTTCAGACATGAATTTCTAATTTCAACATTCAAATGAGAAATTTAGGTTCCAATGAACCATATAAATCTACTGATTCAATCCATACTGTTCAAATGCTAAATTTAATCATATAACAGTGTCTAGAAGAATTTTATGAACTAAAAAGGTCGGGCGACGCCAAACGCTGCCCGACGCCTGATAACGCCTGTTATCAGCGTAATTCGCGCAAAAAACAGAAAGTATTCAAACGCCTGAGTTTATTAATGATAAATAAATGAAACCCTACTCACAACTATTCGGGATGTCCGGATTTGTCTGGAATTGCGTCCAGATACCAATTTCTGGGCACACGCAAGTCATCTTCAACCTTGGATTTGCCCAAAATAAATCTGCCGCTTACTGCAGCTCAACGCAGGAACGATCAGCTTGGAGGAGAGCTCGGCTAGGAGCTGCTCGAGGCTTGGGAGGCTGCGGATTTGTGGTCTGGCTTCACGACCGAAGTTGGCTGACATTCCTTGTGTTTGTCGTGCCCTAATCGGGCTCCCTGGCCGCTGCCGTACGTAGCAGGTAGTTGCTGCAAATCGGCTGCTTGGCCATGGAGGTCAGGTTGCGGGTTTGGGCGGAACAGGATGGCTCGTTGATCCTTGATAGTTGGAGGCATTTTCCCGAGCCAAGGGGCCCTTAGTCGGCTCCGCGAGCTGCTGGCCGGCCGCAGCCGCTTCAGTAGGTTGGGAAGTTGTTAGGGCGCCGCTGCAGCTGCATCTGTTACTTCTGGCCGCCGCGCTGCTCACCTGGCCGGCGCTGCAGATGGGCATGGGAGGAGGTAGGGAAGGTGGAGGGATGGAGGACGGAGGTCAATGGAGGTCAAGGCTAGTTAATCTGCCCTAAGCCACCCTAGATCGCCCTCTCGCAGCTCCCCCCTTACTTCTGCTCTGTCGGTGCTGTGTGCCGCTTCTCCTGTTCTATCGGGTGGGAAAGAAAAGAAGATAAGTTACAGGAAAAGAAAAATCAACCGACCCACTAAAGGGGTGAAAGTTTGGAAAAATTGCATCTCAAGTCCAACATTCTAAAAAACGCCATAGCTATGGCCTCGGGGGTCCGAATTGATCGATTTTTCTTGCAATATTTCAAGCACAAAATTCTCTACGCCCTCAAAGCAATATATCATGTTAAATTTACTAGTTCACTGGTTCAAAGTTTCAAATTGCATCCAATCATCACTTTACTCAAATTAATCATCTTAATTATGCACTAATTGATCTTATGTGCTTAATTCAACTAAATCAAGTTAATGATTCACTAACCACATCATAAGTACATATTAACTCAACTAACTTTAATTAGGCTCAAATAATAAACCTTACCAATAAGCTTTGGAACATGTCATAACATCAACAATCCTAGTCCTATGTCTCTGTAGACTCAGCGAACCTAGAGCTCTGATACCACTTAATTGTGATACACCGTTCGAACAAAACATTATTAACTATGCAGAAGCATGTCATTAATAGCGGAATGACTGAATTTCACTAACAATTAAAACTTTTTGCAAAGAGATTAACAAAATGTAAAACTCTTTCATAAAGAACTAAAGTAAGTTATTTACATTCTGATTCATCAGTACATCTCTGTATCATCTCATCTCGAGAGTTACAAACATTGACTGCCCTGTGAAACTATACATAAGCAGTATACAAAAATCTCGAGGCATTAAGCCAAAAATCTAAGATCTATATTAAACTATCTACCAAATCCTAGGACCTGAGAGTACAGAGATGACACATAGGACCCTCTATATATAGAACCTAACAGACAGTGTATCCACCTGAAGATCACTACTGTCCTTGTTGTTGTGGCTGCTGGGGCTGCTATTGTTGCTGCTCACCCACTGAAGGGTTACTTCTTCCTCGGCGTCTGCCTAAAAAGTTGAATCCCACGGGGGTGAGACAATTGAAAATTGTCCCAGCGAGAGATATAACACTCTGCCAGAAGCATTGTTATTGCAGATAATAGAATAGCACTGAGCAGTGGAATTATAAAGATTCAACAGTAGGTAAATCATTAATTAACTATATAGAGCAATATTCTCTATACAGTTCATTTCAGTTATAACTTGATTAAGCAGCAAGTCATTTATTCAATAAGGAATATGTAGAACATGTATATCATTTATCCATCTAGGGCATAATAAACAATGTATCGTCAATCATTATTTCTCCTAGTTCAACCCTAAGAAAATATGCTACACGGCTGATTACATTTTACAATCATACTTATGCCCTGAGGAGATGAGGTATACCTCTCATACTCCAACTGACCATTGCGAAATTGAAATCGGTACCATACCTAGGTCAATAGAAGAGCCGAATTTCTATGACCTCATCCTCCTCAGTCAGTGTGAGGAACAACATGCAGGACATCTCGTGTCTTTGCCAAATAGCTTTCTAGGGTATGCTGGCAACTTCTCTATTAGAGTTATAGTGGCATGCTATACTCTCTTCGCAATTGAGAGATTTCTTGTTTATCTCAAATCGATTCGGCATTAACATCATCATCGGGAGATTAGTGATACATCATCCCGACATACACATATAATGAAGGATTGAGAGATTTAATGTTTATCTCACATCAATTCCTCCATTAGGGCGTAGGGATATTCACACCCATAACCCCCACATACTAAAAAAATGCTCTCCAAGAGTTCCCTTAGGAAAACTTGTTTCACCATCACCAAACTACTGATGATGATGGGTCTATGGTCAGGGCTCTACATGATATCATTTCACTTGATTATTTAAGTACATTACAACATTCTTTTAGCATCAGGCATGTTTTCAGTCATAAACCATTATAACAATTGTTGTAAAGAAAGAGTACTATTCTTATCAAGTTCATTTCACAACTTTGTTAACATTGGGATCTCAATCTCTTATCATCTCATCATCATGATTCAAGAATATGGGTATTCAAACCCTTAGATTATCAAAACACATGTTAGCACTTTTAACTGGTAACTTAATGCCATCAAGTCATCTGACAGTGTAAACATAATAATTGCAGTGTAGGTATTTCACATGGTTCTCACAACCTATCAATCTCTTTGGTTACCTCTCACTAGGAAATATAACATTTCCTTTCTCACAAGGATCATAAAGTACTTTCAATAAATAAGGCATCATAGCTCTTACCTGGCTATGTTCACTATTTCATAAAACCTGCATGATTAGCACAGATGATAATAGGTACATCAATTTCATATCAGCACAATGTAAGACAACTATAGCATCTTTAATCAAGGAATACACTACTATGCCCTTGTTAGGGTTAGGGTTTCCCTTTTTAATTCAATTAGGGTTAATCATCCTCTTAGCTCAATTAGGATTACTTACTCATCATTTCATTTTCCAACCTTAGAGCTTCATGTTATAAAATATAACCCAGAATTAGGGTTTCGCACTTCCATTTACCTTATTAGGAATAGGGTTTACTATTCACATTGCATCACCCTAGTTTAGGGTTTAAGTTCAACAACCAACAATTAGGGTTTACTATTCACATCACATCACCCTAGTTTAGGGTTTATATTCAACAATTCACAATTAGGGTTTACTATTCACATTGCATCACCCTAGATTAGGGTTTATCATTAATATCCCATAATTAGGGTCTACTATTCACCCCAAGTAGGAGTGACCATTAAAGTACCCTGAATTAGGATTAATCAAATCATCACTATGAATTAAGATCATACTATCATCATGAGTTAGGATTTCCCCTATCAATACCCTCAATTAGGGTTAGGATTCATTAGCCTTCATAATTAGGGTTTGATGATCTCACTATAAAGGATCATACCCTGATTAGACATTCATTCATATTAGGAGTTCACTACTTGATTATCAATCATGTAGGAAATCTTCTCTTTCATCTTCTATAAGATGATGTTTGCTTCAGCCTTGATTAGACTAAGTCAACTCATTCTTGAAGAAGAATTGACATCATTGGTTATGTCATTGTCACCATGATCATTAAGGCTTAATTATTCAAAGGATACTAATTACCTTAACCCATTAAGATACAATTACTATAATCATCTTTTATTACATCATGTATTAATATATTTGTCCCTTAACCACTTTAAGTATCCATGCGGCTTTGGTTAATTATCAACCAAATGGTCTTGGCCACTTAGACCCCAAATGGTCTTGACCAAATCAGACCTCAAACGGTCTTGCTCAATTAACCTCCAAACGGTCTTGGTTACCTACTTGAAACTGTTTAGTAAAGTTGAGGTTGAATTCATTTGCCCAAATGAACCCTTGAGATCGTTTGCTAAAGGTGCACACTTGAAACCGTTTGCTAAAGGTGGTCACTTGAAACCATTTACTAAAGTTGACCCTCAAGATCGTTTGCTAAAGGTGATCCTCAATATCGTTTGCTAAAGGTGACCCTCAAGATCGTTTGCTAAAGGTGGATTTTGAAACCGCATGAACTCAACCGGTTTGGGATCATTTGGTCCCAGACGGTCTTGAGACCGTTTGGTCCAAACCTCCTCAAAACTGCATGTACCAATAATGGTCTCAACCAATCAAATTGAATTAGGGTTTCCAATGTTGATTCCTTCAACCATTGAATTCATGTAACCAATCATCAATTGGACCTATCAACATACTTCAATTGAGTTAATTAGGTCATATTTAAACTGATTTTACCCTCAATTGACCCTCAATTGGTCATCAATTAGGGTTTCAATCAATTGGATTAGGGTTTGGAATCGATGATCCTTCAACATTAATCAATGTGTAACTAGTTACTTTGAAACCATTGAACCATCAACCAAATTGAACATGGCCTGACCCCAAATGGTCTTGAGGTCGTTTGGATGACTTCCAAATGGTCTTGAGACCGTTTTCCCAAGTCAACATCAAAATCCAAGTCAACCAATTAGGGTTTGGTTCATTGGATTGATCACCAAATCAGCATTTGATTGCACTTCAACTTAGTACCTTTGGATCTTCAAACACCTAACCATACTCAAACCTAGACCTCCAAACGGTCTTGGGTGACCACCAAACGGTCTTGAGACCGTTTGGGTGATCCCCAACTGGTTTTGAAACCATTTGGGTCAATCAACCCAAGTTTCAAACTTAAACAAATTGGAAATCAACACTTAACCCGATTAGGGTTTAGGTGATTGATGGACCTTCAACTCATGAACCAATTGGAACTAATCAATCATAGTTGATGGGTAATTAACATAGATCATTATGAACAAATCCCCAAACGTTAAACCCTGGTCAACATCACCAAACGGTCTTAAACCATTTAGCCTCATGCGGTTTGGGTGCAACCGTTTGCCTTCAAACGGTTTGAAACTGTTTGCTCCCAAACGGTTTGGGAAACTGTTTGAGCAACTATGAAGACCGTTTGACCTGGGATTTTCTTTGGATAAACATCTAAGATGATTTAATCATCTTCTTCCTTCGTGCAACTAAGAACAACAACCGTTTTTCATGGGAACTTCAGCAATGATTCAAAACAGTATCAAAAGAAGAAAACTAACCAACGATTATTATAGAAATGGTTGCAATAGAAATGATTATGGGTTTGAGTTATAAAAACTGCCTATAAAACTGATCCCAAGCTCCAAGCTCCACTGCTCTAATTGTGTATGGAGTTCCAACAACTGTCCAAGGTCCATCCTTGAGCTTTTGGATGCGCAAGTTGGCTAGAATTGGAAATCGGGTGAAGAAAACCAAGAATCAAGCATTGATTTAGGGTTTTCACCATGAATCCGAGGTAGAAGATCATAAAAACCTTACCAACAGGTTAGAGTATTCCTTATCCTGCTCCTGAGATCTCCTTTGGTCGGCCAAAGTAGGATGAGAAAAGGAATTCCCAAGGAAATGATCCTTAAGTGTATTGGAAAAAGGATATGTATAAAGATTTCAAGGAAAGAGAAAATGGAATTATTTTCTTTAAATTCCAAAATAATTTCCACCAAATACCCCTCCATTTCCTGGCCACGAAGCCATCTTCATGTTCTAGCAATACCTCTTCATTATCCAAGAATTAATGGAAAAGAAATTAAGCACCTTAAAGAGTTTTATATTAATATCCAACCTTTTAGTGGATATTACTTTTTATTATAATAATGTGAGTGGCTTCCACTCAACCAAGATCTTTTTGTGCCATAGCAAGGAACAAGCTCGTACAAAACTATTTCAAACACATCCTTCAACTTTTAGTTAAAGGGATCCTTAATTAATTTATTTCTTTTTGCATTAAATTAAATTAAAGTCCCATTTATGCTTAAATCTTGATTATTTTAATGTCAAGATTCTCTCTCCTCGATGATGATTCAAATGAGGAGCCCCTCTCATTTTCTTTGCTCTACTTGATGCCAATAAACATGAGAGACCCTCTAAAGGTGGTATTTTGCATATTGAACCCTAGGTTTTGGGTAAATTGCACATTACACCAAAACTAGGTTTTAATTTAAAAGGATTGCTTTACAAGCTTCATCTTGATGCCCAAGCTTGTGGAAACCATTCCACTACATCATATTCATTCATATGATGTATCAACATCAGAGGAACATCTAATCAAGTGCACTTTTCAAGTTAACCCCTCAACTTGGGTAATTTGCACTTTAGTCCAAAATTAACAAAACAATATTTCAACATTATTCAAAAAGGACTGATATAGAAATATAAGTTCCTCAAGAGCCTTAATTACTTTTCAAAATATAAGATAAATCATCTAATCAACTTTATTAGGCAAAACACCTAGGGTTAGAACATAACCCAGGTCAGGGATGTTACAATCACTATTTTGACCTAAAAGTTGTCCTTTTGTGTTAAATGCATGATGTTACTATCCAATCTTGGAACTTAGAATTCTTGTGCATCATATGCTTATTGCATTTCGTTTTCAGTAGTACATATTATGATACTTGTGACATACTTAGATAATATCTAAAGACTCTTTTCCATGATGTAACCGTGATGACTAGGAAGCATTGCTTTTGTACTCTTGCGTAGTCCCTAATATGTGATGTTTGACACTTATATGTTTGAATCCTTAACCTATGGACAAATATTGATTCTTGGTGATCAAATTTCATGTTTAACCCTCAAATTGGTCCCATTAATGGTTTTTTGACACAAAATTCTATGCCACTTTTTTGAATCTTTATGGTCAACACGCGAATCCTATCTTGACCTAATTGCAATTATGGGCTGTTTGGACTCTATTCTTGAAAAAAGAATGATCAATGTCAGACATGTATCTTATGGCACCAAATCAATATATTTATCATGCTTGTGTCCCTAAATCTCAAATACATCCATTTAATTCTCATATGACATTGAAATGTACCAAACTTGCTTGAAAATGATCTAATATGATTAGAAATGTTTTGTATGATCAAATTATGACAAGTAATCCATTTTGACAATTCCCATGACCTTTTTCAGGCATGATCTCACCTTTTACTTAATACAAAGTGGATGCTAACCCTATAAACAAAGTAGTTTTGGTAATACTTGAAACTATATTGTGAATTACTTGCTTGGATGACATGATGGGACTTTGATTGATGCTTTGACAACCTAAGTTTAGTATAACATCCACATGGAATACAATATGTTTATACTATGAAAAATCTATTGATCTAAGTCTCCTCTCTTATGTCTTCTTTATCTTAGGTCCCCATTGGGTTGGACCTTCCCTAGAAATCTACTCATGGTTTATGACTTGTACTCACTTTGCAAGGTACGCTTAATCTCTTGACCCTACTATGATATTGGCTTGTTTATATGTATGCTCGAATGAATGCTTGGCTAGACAATTACTTGTTTTGAACTATAGTTCCCTACAAATACTACTTTCGTGTTGACTATAGTATGTTGATAAACCTTGAACATAACATATAAAAATCTATTATAAAACCTAGTGTACCAACCTAAATTCTCAGGGAATGGGAACAAGGCATGAATGAAATAGGGTTAGCTCATTGACTTTGGTCTTGAGATCCCTCACATAGAAATAGGGAGCATAAATGCCCTTCATGGACCCTTCCTTTATAAGTGATCAAAGGCCTATGCTGATATAATGGATAAAGAAATCTAAAACATGATTTGCATGAAACAATGTGGTTAACTATTCCTCGCCTTATTTCTACTTCTTTCTTATGATTATGTTCCTATCCAAGAAATTTTTATATTACTATTAAACTATGGTTGATTCTTTTCATAGTGTACTTAATGCACTCACATTGATATATTTTGTTTATCGAATTTGTAGTTACCAAATGAAGATATGCTATACTCAAGACTCTAAGATGATAAATGAAACATCAATGGGGTATTCTTGAAATAGAAATGGGTACATATATCCTGTCTCCATGTTTAATATTTTGTTATCTCCTAGTTTTCTTATTGCCTTTAAATGTATATTGCTTGTGTGAAACTATGTGCCATTCTATGGATGAGCATCCAATCCCTATTGCCACTGATTTTATAGTCAATGGGGGTAGGAGGAGGGTAAAAAATAGTTCCGTGTCCAATTGTATCAGAGCTAAACACATAAGGATCTATATATTGTTAACGCATAACACATCTTCAGAACTTAGGGAGGACTGAAAATCCTTTCCATCAAGTTTAAAGAGTCTTCTAGCATCTCATCTCTTCATTAAGGACCACCTAATCCACACAAGTATATGATGATTAGGTCGTCTTCTCATCTCATCATGTGATTCATTTATCATGACTATTAATCACATGAATTCTCAATTATGGGTAGCTTATGCATGGGGAAACTAAAATTTATTTGAAATGAGCTTATTAAGATGATAATTCCATGATCTGATCTTAAATTAAAATCCCTATTTGATGAATGGAAGTACTCTTGAATGTGTCGTACTCATGTTCAAAGTTGATGAAAAAGTCAATGTTGCCAAATTGAATATAAGTGCTTTCCATGTTTGAGGTAGATTCTTGATATGGTGAAATAAGGTGGAATTCATATTTTACACCTCAAGTTTGATGAGGTCCCTATTTATTAAACCTATGTTACTCTATTGTTGATTAAACCTCAAACATAGTTAACCAAACTTTGTCCCTATCGATATGTAGCATGCCACCTACTTTAATATGAATAAGTCTTTGGATCCCTAGATCACGATATGATGACTTAGATATAAGAGACACTTCCATATTGACTATTTTTCCTCCTTGCAAGCTCAATTTTGAATAAATAATGACATTGATCTAAATTTTTCCCTATTATGCTCAAACTCTCGAGTTCTTAATTTGACTTCTCAATTTCCAAAAGCTACCCTTACGTTGATCATAAAAGGAAGGGAATGCTATTATGATTTTGAACTCACAAAATCTTAAAGTGTGGTTTTCCTATTAATGATCTTGAGATTTGACTCATGATTTTGTGAAATACAACTCGATAGTTGATATTCACCCTATTTTGATATGCTTGATAACTCATGATTAATATGGAATAATGTGCTAGATGAGGGTGGAAGTTGGCTTATGACTCCCCTAGCCTTAGTCACATATCTATTTATGACTACCTATAAATTTTCATCTAGTGGATTATTTAGAGTTCGTGAAGATAACTCCTTCCACATGATTTTGATTTCTTAACCTAAGTCTCTATAGGTCAAATCCATGAAAATATTGATACTCAATCTTGAATTATTAATTTGACAATGATCTTGAAATATGATAATGTTAACTATATCTTATGGTTGGTTTCCTAGAAAGACCTAGGCCTATATCATTCATCAACCTTGAACACTTGAAAATAAACTCGATATTGACTCCATGAAATTTTGAATAATGCTCAAAATATTGCTCAATTGTTGCTCGATTGTTGCATATGCATGGATGATAACCCCTACGATCTAAGGTTGGAATCTAAACCCTAGATCCAAACTATTTCAACCTATGAATTTGATGTTCAAACATGACTCTCTCTATTCCATAATGAAGTTTTGAATCATGATTTATGATCTTGATAGTGACTTGGCTTCTATAATCACTCTATTTGGATATTTAGATCACCCTCGATATATGATTGATGACTTTGATGTTTCCAAATAGCAAAATTTTGGAATGACCATTATGATTGACTCGCTCAATTTATCACTTAGGGTTACTTCCATTGTTGACTAGGTTGGGCTCTTCCATCAATTTTGTGCATATGCAATCCGTCTCAATTTGTTTTTTCAAATATGAATCTTGATAATGGGTGTATAACCCCACCTAGGCCAATGTAGAATCTAGAAACCTAAATGTAGGGAATAAAATTCATGATTTACTCTTCATTGGAAGATCTCCATTCATTTAAGATAAAATAGGATCTATCCAAATTTGTGATCTATAGGAGAAATTTTCCAAGATTGTGACTCCTGTAATGATCTTATAAATTTGATGTTCTGTGTTACTATGAGTGGCCTATGATACTCAATTGCTTAATTTTGAAATAGTGTTGATGTTGTAGAAGTATCAAGAATGTTATAACATGGAATATGAAAACCCAATCTAGATTGATGAATTGTGCAAATTTTGGGGACAAAATTTCTTTTAAGGTGGGGAGGATGCGATAACCTGGATCTTTATCTCTCCACCTTATGCCTTGTATCTCTGTATTAGTGGCTCACATCAATCAATTTGAATTAAATCATATGTTGTGAGTGATTTGATGCTTAAGTGTAGTCACGTTGCACTTTTGTCCATTTGTGTGACATTAAAATCCATATTGACCTAGGTTTGGATGACCTTAGTGCATCAAGATTTTTCTTTTGAAATTGATGTCATCAACATGATAACCTTGTTACAATATATGTCCAGTGCGGTAGATCTTTTAGTTATCTTTCTAATGGTGCAAGAAATGCCCTAATAGGACATTCATAGCCCAAGTTATGGGCCTTCCAAGTTTACCTCATTTTCTCTTGATTTCATTTGTTTTAAATTCGAGTTTACACCCTTGTTGGGCTGAATTGTGGGAGCGCGGCCCACTCATCTCCCTGTCCTCTCCTTAGTGATCTGGATCTTTGCCCCTCAACCAATCAGGAAGCTTGAAAGTATGGGCCATGGTTTTTGGCCATTGGATCTCTCGCCCAAGGATCGAAGCCCCCATCCAACGGTCACAAACTCATCCTACACCTCTGTACTATTCACCAACGTTCTTTGTGCCACCACTACCTACTCCCTGTTGGTGCCACCAATTGCCTCCCATTTCTCCCCTTTTTGCCAATTGAACCCCCTTTCCAACTTGTTTTTCCCCCCACTTTGTTTGCCCTCTCCTCTTTTATGCTATCCCGAATCCTACCACTCCCCCAACCTCCATCTTCCTCTCCTTACAATTGTGGTGCAGAACGCAAGACCTATTTGGGTATTAGCCTTCCAATGCTGGTTAGCCATGTGAACTTCCTCCTTTAGCATCGTTATGCCACGATGAAGTTAGGTGGAAGATTTTGAGGCCTCGCCATGGCCTAGTCTGAGATGGCATTCAGCCTCCGGAGAGATTTTTACGTTGGACCACTGCATGACAGGCCTGTCTACGTGAGTCTCGTCCTTGAGGGACTTTTCTCTAGTCGTCGAATGAACCTGGGACCAGGGTAGACTGAGAACCAAGGGCCCCGATGTCATGTCCTCTTCCTTCACTTACTCGACGGGTGGTGTTTGGACCTTCAGTAGCGAGTGATCAGGGAACACCCAAGGAATCCATGGGTGAAAGTCAGTAACCAACCACCACAATTGGGATAGGTCAACACCAACAATAGATCAAGCCTAGAATGGGAGAGAAAACCAACCCATCTTTGTCCCATTTGAGGTAAATCCTCTCCAGGAACCCTAATTCAAGGTGCAAACTTGATTTCCTCATTACTTTCATGTCCCTTTCTCAAATATACTGATATTGTATACTATTTTGATGAGAAAAACATGCTCCTTGCAATAAAAATGATTCTAAAAACCAAATCTTATTCTTTTTCTATTGATATTAAAAAAAATCATAGATTTTGGCTATTTTTGTATGGTTGATGGTGTATATTTCCCTTTTTGTTACGACTATTTCAAAACTCCCTATCAACTCTTAGATCAATAACTTTTATCTCCTTTTGAAGTTGCATTAAGGTAATGGTTCACTCAGATGTCCTTGTAGTCACTATCATGACCTAAAAGTTGTTCTTTTGTGTTAAATGCATGATGCTACTATTCAATCTTGGAACTTAGCATTCCTATGCATCATATGTTTATTGCACTTAGTTTTCAGTACATATTATGGTACTTATAAAATACTTAGATAATTCCATGATGTAACCCTTACGACTTGGAATACTTGCTTTTGTACTCTTGTCTAGTCCCTAATATGTGATGTTTGGCACTTATATGTTTGAATCCTTAACCTATGTACAAATATTGATACTTGGTGATCAACTTTCATGTTTAACCCTCAAATTGTTCCCATTAATGTTTTGTGACATGAAATGATATGTGGCACACTCATGCACTCTTTTGAATCTTTATGGTCTATACATGAATCCTAGCTTGACCTAATTGCACTTATGGGTTGTTTGGACTCTATTCTTGAAAGATGCTGATCAATTATCGCACATGTATCTTATGGCACCAAATCAGTAGATTTATCTTGCTTGTAGCCCAAAATCTCAAATGCATCCATTTAATGCTCATATGACTTTGAAATGTATCAATCTTGCTTGAAAATGATCTAATATGACTAGAAATGTCTTGTATGATCAAATCATGACAAGTACTCAGTTTTGATGATTCCCATGACCTACATCAGTCATGATCTCACCTTTTATCTAATAAAAAGTGGATGTTAACCCTACAACCAAAGTAGTTTTGGTAATACTTGAAACTATATTGTGAATTATTTGCTTGGATGACATGATGGAATTTTGATTGATTTGTTGAAAACCTAATTATAGGATAACAAACACATGGACTATAACATGTTTATACTATGAAAACTCTATTGATCTAAGACTCATCTGTTATGTCTTGTATATCTTAGGTGCCCATTGGGTTGGTCCTTCCCTAGAAATCTACTCATGGTTTATGACTTGTACTCACCTCCCAAGGCACGCTTAATCTCTTGACCCTACAATGATATTGGCTTGTTTGTATGTATACTCGTCTGAATGCTTGGCTAGATAAATATTTGTTTGAGCTATTGTTCCCTAGAAATACTAATTTCTTGTTGACTATAATATGTTAATAAACCTTTAACATAACATATAAAAATCCATTATATAACCTTTTGTACCATCCTGAATTCTCGGGATAAAGGCACATGACACAAATGAAATAGGGTTAGCTCATTGACTTCGGGGTTGAGGTCCCTCCCATAGAAATAGGGAAATATTCCAAATTGATAATTGAGGGTTATCAGTTTGAACAAAATAATGAGAGTGATAGTTAATTAAAGACCTAATAAACATCGTCAATTTTATACAAATCATAACAAATGAAAAATGATTTTTTTTACAAAATTGCAAATTTCTTTGTAGAATTAAATGGATACACACAACAACAAATTCTCTCTATGATCAATTATTGAGAAGGACAAGTTAATTGGTAATAATTTTCACAATTGGTTTAGGATGTTGAGAATTGTTCTAACACAAGAGTGCAAGCTCTATGTCCTGGAGAAACCAGAGCCAAATGAACCTCTTCCCACTTCACCAAAGGCTGTCAGGGATTCAAACAAGAATAATACTAAAGATGTCATTGATGTCAAGTTCCTATGATGTGTCAAAGGCAACATGAGAAAATTGATATATTGAGATGGTCACACATCTTAAGAACATGTTCCAAGATCAGGCAAGACATGAGAGATTTGATGTCTCTAAAGCATTGTTCAAATGTAACATGGAAGAAGGAGATCCAATAGGTCCTCATGTACTGAAGCTCATTGGATATGTGGAGAAGCTTTCCAGACAGGGATTCCCTGTGGGTCAAGATTCAACCACTAATGTGATTCTACAGTTTTTTTTAGAGTCATATAGTTAGTTTGGCATGAACTACAACATGAATGACTTTGATAAGCTGTTGACAGAGTTAATTGGCATGTTGAGAACAACTAAGGCAAAAATGAAGAAATACAAGCTCAAGTCTTTGATGATGATCAACAAGACAAAGGGAAAGTCTAAAGGCAAAGTCAAAGATAAGAAGAGTTCTAAATCTAGCCAGAAACCCAATTCTTTAACACTCAAGGCAAAGGGAGGAGTAAAGAAGGGAGGCAACTGTCACCTTTGTCACCATCATAGACAATGGAAAAGGAATTGCCCACTCTTCCTGGAGGAATTAAAGAAGAAGAAGGAAGGGGTAGAGACCTCTACTTTAGGTATAAACATTATAAGATAAATATGATTACTTCTTCCTCTAGGGTATGTGATACCGGATGTAGATCTGGCATACATTGATGTGCAACATCTGATAAGAAGTAAATCCTTTATAAAAGGACAAGGATGGACTATGAGGAGCATGAGTTGCTTCTACTTCAGTCTACATTTAGCATTAATCTTATCCCATTTGGCATGTAATAGAATTAGTTGAACTACTATTTCATTATGCCAATAATAGAAGCATTTTACTTTATGCACCTTGTATGGACAATTGATTAAATAAAGGGTTGTTAATGGTTATATTTCAAAGATATGATCTTGTATGGTAATGCCCTAGATTTCTCATGATCTTTACACAAAAGGATTAAAAGATGAATGTTTATAATGTAAATACCAAAAGGACTACAATTGATAACTCAAACGAACAATATTTATATCATTTTCATCTATGGCACATGTATAAGAAATGCATTTCTAGAAAATGTTGATGTTTATCTAGACTCTTTTGGTTATTGAAACAATATGAGACATGCAAGTCTTATATATGAGCAACATGACAAGCCAACTCTCACTAGAAGTAGTGGGAGAGTAAGTATTTTGTCGGACATACACATAATGATGTCCAAAGATCTTTGGAATATGTTCAAGGATGTGTACCTCATTACATTTCACGATGATATGTATCCAGTAAAATACAAGTATCTTTAAGTGTTCAAGGAGATTACATGTATGAAGTACATAGCTTCATGAAAAAGGTATTAAGTTACTTTGACATGATCAATATTGAAATACTTTATAAGAAACTTTGAGGTCCTTCTGGAGATCCTATGATACAGTATCACAATAAACTCCACCTGAAATATGATGATGTATCAGAAAGAAGGAATCACAACATGAAGAGTCATGATGTGGTTATCATTTAATCTAGTCTTCTAATATGCTTAACACTAAGACAAAGTATTGTCTAAATGGTTTAATAGACACCATATTAGATATGGTATGGGAATGTACCAATATGTATTAATGAATGAAACTTATGCAAGAAAATAGTTTCTTCAAAAGATTTAATCAAATAAATATTAGTTTGTCAAAAACTACTTATCTCAATCTAATAAAAAAAGCCTTTTTTGCTAGGATGGCTGAATTCCAAAAGAACCAGTGGGAGTAAAGTAGAACTCAAAAAGTTTGAGATCAACAAGAAAACATTTTGAACCAAAGAGGTACAATGTGAATTTGGAAAATCACAAATTGATGTGGAATCTCAAGTTCTACATGTAATACAAAACTCATAGTACTAGTAGAAAACATCCAAGGTTTAGAGATTGTGAATCCTAAAATTGAGATAAGTTTTGAGCTGGTCATAAGATGATCAGCCAACAATCAAATGAGAACTATTAAGGGACTATAGTCTGAGAAAGGGCTTGATGCCATTGTATCCAAAATGGAATTCATGAACACCAACAAGGTATAAATTGGTTGTACCACCTAGAGGGGTAAAACCCAAAAGATGCAGTTGGGTTTTCATAATAAAAGAATGACATCGACAACATAAGCAGACAAATGGGTTGCAAAGGTTTTTCGAACGAGTTCAAATTGGGGAACATGATAAAATCCCTTCACCAGTTGACATAATTATTTTGCAACTTATTAAGACTATGTGATTTCGCATATGGATATAAAACCACATTCTTGAAGAGAAATAATTGAGAGAATGTGTACGTGACACACCCTAAAGGTTTTATAACAACATTAATGCAAATAAAGTCTATGAGCTAAATTTAAAACCAGAGGTTAAAATAAGCATCTCAGAACTAGAATCTTTGATTTGACTAGATAGTCAAAGAGTTTGACTTGAGTCAAGATAAAACATGAAATCTGTGATTACAAAACATTTAGTGGGAGCATATGAATATTCCACATATTGATGAGGAATGCCATATCAATACTATGTATTGAAACGTGGCATGTAAATCACATTCATCAAGAGGGATTATGTGAAACATCCTGTGTGATAGGAATTGAGATCTATAGATATAGTTCTAGAAAGTCTCTAAACCTAAATACAAGAACATGTATTGGGAAGATGTTGAAAAGTTCAGCCAGGATTCAGTGAGATAGAATCTATCTATATAGATGGGATTAGTTTCTCAAGAATCCAATGTTCTAATTCTTGTGAAGAATGGAAGAGATGCCACACACATTCACATTTGGATCTATCTGTGATATAGTGTACTCATCCCATCAACCTATAAGTATTGGACATGACAATATTATTTTAGTCAGATCCAATGAAGGTCATTTAGAATACTATAGAAAACATCTATTAGTACTTGAGAAGCACTACATGATCAGTTAATGCACTATGGTAATAAGGAAGACTTGGATGTAAAGAATTACATCGATGCAAGCTTACAAAATGACATAAAATGATTGCAATATAAAACTATATTTAATCTTAAGAGAAGAGTTATAAGTTGGTAAAGTCCCAAATTGCATACCATTATTCTAATTGTACAATAGAAGTCAAGTATCCTGGTGTTATGAACATAGGAGTGGGTACTATATAGATCTAGAAATTCATATGGATGAACTTAAAGATGTCCCAACCATTGATGACATAGTAGAGATACTGTGACAACAATGGAACTATTGGTTAAGGCAAGGAATATCAAATAGCATATCATGACAATTCCATCTCATACGAGATGTCGTGCAACAAAGAGATGTGAAACACGCATGTACTAACTGAAGAAAAATGTTGCTAACCAGCTGGATTAGCACTTGCACATCAAAAAATGATGAATATGTTCAGATCACTCAAAATGAGATTTTTGGGTGATTGTCTCTAAGTGTAAGTGAGAGTCTATTGGTATGTATGCCTAAGAGAGCCAATCATATGATGATTGTGATGGAATACTATATAAAGGATTTTATTAATAATGATAAAAAGAAGCTTCTGATTCATTCTATTTCACCCAATTATGAGATAATAAGGATTCATAATGAATGTCTCAGGAAAAACATTACCACATAACGTATGTCTTTAAGTGTGTGACTTGAACAATGAGATCATACAAATGTTAAGAGTATGTACATTCTTGATATGTCCCTAGTCGGATGTTATTGTGGAAGGCTGATAGACAACAATAACACATAAGACTAGAGTGTATGTTGATTGATGACAGAATCTCATTAGTCATGATATGTGATATGAAACCAATCACATAGATACTTGTTAGAGATTAGTGTAGCAGACAAACCCACCGTGAGAGTGATACATGGAAATCGTACTTGGTGGTCATAATCATCTCTCATAGTGAAGGTGGTGATTGTGATTCTTAGAACGGAAATCACTATGCTCATCACATGTTGGTCTCGGCATTTTGACATCATCAACCATGATCTTGAATAAGGGTTGTCATAAAGGTGATGATCAGATGCACTGTGACACATGGGGATGACCGTGAGTGATGTAGATGGCATTTGTTACTCATACATGAGTTTGACATCCTGGACACTTGATAAGTGAGACTAAGAAAAGGGATGCACATGCACATGTGAATCAATATATGATATTTATGTCACATATGTCTCAAACAGTCTACTCTAGTCCAAGGAACATGGATTGAATGTTGAGAGGATGATGATTACATGCCTCACATTCATTTTGGATATTAGAGACAAACAAATTAGACAATCACTGTAACACCTAATATAGATTGTAGGTTGACGTTGTTCTCTAACTTTCCTATTTACTTGGGTAGCAATGATGTGTAACTAGACATCGATCTTTGCTTGTTATGTCATAAATTAGTTATGGACATACACTACTAACATAACATGGAACCTATAGGGTTACACACATAGGATACACCTATAAGAGGAGTTTACTCACGAATGATGATTGAATTGATTACTAAAGAGTTTAGGTACTCAAATTAAGCAACAAATTAACTGACTGCCAACCAACCATTTCAAGTGTTGAACCAACCATTTGGAGTTTCAAATTGATTGGAAATTGCATTGGCTAAATTCTAGATGAACCTGGGTGTGAAACGATCAGTTCACTTAGTGAATTGATCAATTTGAGTTTATGAAAAGACCATATCACTAAGCAAGATTCTAGGTTTGTGGTTCAATTTGATTGAATCAAGAATTAGTGCCAATGTCATGTTGTGCACCAATTGGATTAGAATTGTCAACACAATTGCAATTTGGAAACATAACGAAATGACTGGTTCACTGGGTGAACTGATCGAATCTCATGCCAACCGATTGGTTCTCCATATGAGCTGACCATTTTTCCTATCATATGTTGCAAATTTTCATGACATTCTGGTCCCTTGCACTCCCAAACAGACTGTGAACCCTGACCCTAAACCCCCTATAAATAGAGGAGTGTTGGGGACTTCTCAGACACAAATAAATTGCCTCTGACAATTTTTTGTCTTTTCTGGTTGTGGCTATCAAGATAACCAAAGTAAGTCCTACATGCTAAAGTGAGAGATAGCAAGGGAGAACAATTGTGGGAGAGAAAGTTGGTGACAAGTACACCAACGAGAGGGACTACTCCTTCCTATCTATTCAAGTTGAATGATAAGAGTTCCAGGAGGTCAGTGTGGACTTCTCTAGAGGCGTACATCATTTTCCCTCTAGGAGAGAAACATCATCGTACAATCCATTGTGAAGACTAGCATCTTCAATAGATGTCGTCTAAGTGCAACTAGAAGAAAGCTGCACAACTACAACGAGGTATTAGTCGCTGAACTTGCTCCAGGGCCAGGTATGACCTTGTTAAACCATCCTTCCCATTACACTGTCGTTAACACAATCTCTTATATATGGGGAATATGGATACTTTTTTTGTTTTTGCCTATTTGATGCCATATTTCCACACATTATCGAACATGCAATGGGATGCAATAACGGTAAAACAAGCCATAGTAAATGCAAGGGTTGTAAGCATACTTTATTGTTCTTTATTCCAAGAGAATTTAATAGTATATCTACTTGTGAGACAACATATGAAATTTCCGTTGCACTTTAAATTTGAAGGGACCAATTTGACGGAACTGATCCATATCATGTGTCCATTTGTGGTTACATCTTTTATTTTTTCTACACTTCAAATTTAATTAAAATTATTATAAAGCTATATTCATTTGGTATCAAAGAAGGTATTCAAGGAGCCATCACATGTCTTGACGAATGGGGGAGGGCATACTTGGTAGCCTCAACATGGAAGGAACATATGTGAATAGGCCACTGGTGGTTGAATGGTCTAACTACACCTAGTATAAGAGGAGAATTAATTCTATTTTATAGGATAAGCTTCGATATATGGAAACTGATCGCCATATCCTACACACTTCCAACTACCGAACTAAAGCAATGGGATGCAACAACAATAAAACAAGTGGCATTAAATGCAAGGGTTGTAACCTTACTTTATTGTTTTTTTACATCCAAGCGAATTAAATCAGATATCTACTTGTGAGATAGCTTATGAAATATGGAATAAATCCTCTATAACTCATGAGGTACTACACAAGTAAAAAACACTAAAATTGGATAGTTAAAGCACAAATTTTAAATAATTAATATGCAACTCAATGAAAGCATTGCAGATATGTATGTCAGATTTTCTAACATTGTGTACAACCTAGGTGCATTGAGGAAGAACAGAATCAAGGAAGATCAAGGATCTAAGAAACTTAGATCATTGCCCCCAAGATACAAGTAAAAAGTTACTGTCATCGAGGAAGCTAACTATCTTACAACACTAAAGATGGAGCAACTCATTGGAAACTTAGAGATGCATGAAGTCACCCTCGAGAAGAAGAAAAAGTGGAAATAAAACAATAAAAAGAGAGAAGGGAGGATATTTTTTTAAATGCCATTGTAACGTCCCAGGATTTGAGGCCTCGAATAAAATGATCTTAAAAGGAATGATTGGACTACCCATATCACCAAGGTGCACCTCCTTTTCAGGGATCTCATCACTAAAGAACTCCATATTTAAGTGTGCCCAACTTGGAGTACTACTAGGATGGGTGACCGGTCATGAAGTTTATCTTGTCTTGCGCATGACTGAGGAAAAAGTACGCAATTAAGGCTAGTGGTGGTATGTGGGGCCATTCGTCATTCCTGAAACTCTACTAGAGCCCAAGGCAGTGGGCCCAGGCATTACAAATGGTATCAGAGCCAATTTTGCTCCAGTAGGTGGGGCCCACATGGGCATGTGGCATGCCAGTCTTGAGCCTTGCAGTTCAAGCATGTTGGAAAGGGTTGTCCATGGTTGACGTAGTGTAACGACCCCGTCTCCCGGTAACCCCCACATAAGGGAGACCAAGAGATCAGAGCCATTATCTAATAACCCAGATCAAAGGTTCGACAAATAATCAATAATAATTATGAAATTCTACTACCAAACTGAAAAGTGGTATAAAATAAAAACTTTACTTACCTTTTAAAAGCTGGGATTTCTAAACTTCTATCCATGAAGATAATAATCTAACTAAACCTCATGTGTACGTTATTTCTCATTTAGTTCCACATATGCCACTTTATTGTTTGTTCCTTTCATTGTACCTAAAATACCAACAAACAAAACATCGGTCAACAAGAAGCTGGTATGTGGGGGAAATAATAATTGTGCAACTATGTTAACAATGTAGTCAACCAAATATCATTTAACATCCAAGATTACGTTTTAACCGATACTATTCAATCCTTGCCTATCCCCTATCTCTGTACTATCCCTGCAGTGGACATGGATGCTACCTCTCTCATATGGTAGATCCTTACCCCCATGGTCTTACCACATAGGTAGCCAACTCCTAGGGTTATGGAGTCGCATGGCCCTACCCAAAGGTAGCCCAATCCCTGACTCATGATGACTTGATGGTCCTACCCCATTGGTAGCCATTTACTAAGTCATTCAATGACCTGATGGGCCTACCCCATTGGTAGCCATTTACTAGGTCAATCTATAAAGCTACAGAGGGGACTAGGATCTGAGCTAGTAGGCACATCTCTTATGTGATAGTCATATTCACATTATAATTTGCATGTATTAAATTCATACAACAATTTATTTCAAGTCATCGATGAAAACTTCAGAAAACCTCAGAAAACTAACTCAAGATATTCATAAGCGTAACCACATACCTGTCAAGTTGATCTGAGACAGAAATAATCCAATCAACCAATAGATAAGCAAGCAGTCAATAAGATCCTGAAACAATTATACAATTTCCTTTTATTACTCATGTCATTAAGATCTATTAAATCTAGCTCACTTCCTAGGGTTTCTAGTTCACTTTTAGGGTTTCCATTGCAATTAGGGTTTCCCTTCATCTTTTACTATTTTAAACCCTATTTTAACGCAATTGATCACAAACCCTAATTATTTCCACATCTAATCCTCAATTTCGAATTAAAGACATAATTAACCATTAATTAAGTTCATTAAGCCTCTTTTACATTAAAGCTACTATTTTTTCCCTTTAATCCATGACAAGATCATTATACGCATTTATCATCAATTCATAGTTCATTATGGTCCAAATCACATATGAACTCGATTTGCCATTAATTCCACCTTTTATTCATGAGAAAACCCTAATTACTACCTTTAGGGTATTTATCCACAAATTAGGAACATTAATACTCGAAATAGCTTATAACCATGAAAACTCACTTCTATTCATGAAATCAAATAATTAAAGCCATTAATAGTCCTAATTACCAACATTAGGGTTTCAAGGCCCATTAAAGCCTATTTGTGCACATAAACTCTAAATTAAACGAATTACATGCAAAATTCATCCTTTTTGTTCCTAATGTCCCTTTTTATCATTAACAGGTTAATATCAACTTTAACCATCAATTAAACCCTACTAATCACATTAATTATATCAAAATAGGGTTTCTTAACCATTAATACATTAAAGTTAACAACTTCCATTACTTTTCGAAATGCAAGAAGAATCAGTCTCGAATTATATTTTTAATGGATTCCCCTCATTTTTCTAAGCAAAATTCATGTATAAACTTTTGTCATCCGAGCTACTATTAAAGAATTATGATTTTCAGAAGAAATACATTACTTGGGCCAATAAGGAGGCGCCATGTAGCCTCTTTCCCATGCAATCGTTGCTTTGTGAAAATATAAATGAGTTACGATTATACCCCCACTTAAGTGACCCTCCCTTCAGCACGCGGAGCGGCAGAAGCATCATTTGTGTCTATTCATCTTCTACCTTGAGAAGCACTGCGCCGTCTGCCGATCAGGTTGCTGTTGTGGGACTTCGGGGGTCCGCCCCCCTTCCTGGGGGCTCGCGGGTTGCTACCGACCATACCCCTGGCTCTGCCTCCCTCCTCTGTGCTTGGGGTGCCACTTATCTCACAACCAGCGTGGCTGGTTCGGTCTTGGGGAGAGCTGCAACCCACGACTGTGTTGCATCTGTGCAGCTGCTGCTGTAGGTGTTCATGCATGGGTTGGAGGCCCGGAAGGATGGCCAACCTTCCGCAGTTGGTCGTGGATGTTTCCAGCCTCAAGCAAGACCATGAACACCCCACATCGCTCCAAGGATAAGACCTTACCTTCAAGGTTAGGGTTTTGATGAAGAAGAAGACGGAGAGGAGAGAGAGACGCAAGGGAACTGCTTGGGCTCGACCAAAGGGTCTACTCTTTTATAGAGGAGGGTAGTCATGCCCCCAACATGCTTGCCCACAAAGGAAAAGGGTTCTCTCCTACTAGGAATCAGATTCCTTCATGAAAAAGAAAGCTTCTCTCTGTCTCTCATAATTCTTTAATATTCCTTCTTATATGGATATTAGGAATTCGAAATTCCTCTTTCATTTTCTTTATACTTGCCCTTTTTAATTCATTGGCCACGGATTTCTATTTCCCTTTAGTAGGAAATGCTTTCTTTTTAGCAATGTTACCAAAATTCATTAATATTGTATTACATTATTCTCTTATTTTCTTTTATAGGTATTTCTCTTTCATCTTTCTTTATTGGGATTCCTTGGATCCCAAGAAACTCTAATAATTCGAAATTCCTTTTTAAGGAATACTCATTATCCTTAAATGCATCAATATGCATTATTTTACCTTATCTTGTTTATTTCACATTAAAATATCTCTTTTTGAGGTTTTCTCTTTATTTCTCTTTTATTTTCCTCATTGGTATTCCTTTCAACATAAGGAATCCTTGGGATACGAAATTCCACCAAGGATTACTCAATCATACCTCTTTTCACTTATTTTCCACCTTTCATCAATATTTTCAATTTCCTTCTTAATAAAAAAATACTTAATTGATCTTTTATTTTCTTATTGCACTCTTTATGCAACTTTGGACTCCTTCGAACCCAAGGAACCCAAGAGACACGAAATCACTCTTTAGATTTGCCTTCTAGAGGTTTCCACATTTTTTTTCTAAAATATTCAATTATTCATTCACTAATTGAATTTCCTTGTTATTGGGCCCAATAGCCAATAAAGCCCACAACACAATCATCAAGGCTATTGTAAACAAAATCCATTTATTCAAAACAAATTATATCATTATTTGTTCCAATATCTTCAATGTGAGAAATTACATTCCTCACCAAAGGAACCCAAAAATTGGGGTTATAACATCCTTCCCCTCTTATAAGAATTTTGCCCTCAAAATTCCATCAAGCAAGCAAACAAACAGGATAAGTCTTCTTATGTCCATCAGGGCTCCCATGTGGCTTCACCCTTTCCATGGTGCTTCCCAAGAACCTTCATCATCTCATATTCTTCCATCTGAGTTCTTTCTTACCTTGGTATATTGTACCCTCATAGGTGACTCAGGACATTTCAGCCTCTCAAAAGCTGAATAGGTTCAGGGCTCAGCACATGGCTTGGGTACCTCACATAGTGCTCTAGATCAGATTCATGGAACACATTTATTCATCAAATCATCCTGAGGGGCAAGGCTAAACACAACCATATCCACCAATCCATCTCAAATGGACTCCTATATCGGGGACTCAACTTTCTCAGCTGTATCTCAGAGGGGTCGGATTTTCACATTATATTCTCCCACAGTGAACTGCATGTCAGTCTGCTTTGTACCAGCTCATGACTCATGTCACCACTGGGCTCTCTCTCTCAGCCATTGCACGATTCAAGCGACTTCATCTGCACACACTGTGGTTCTTTTCTGACCTTCGCAAGGCCTCCTTCACCATCATCATCTTAATGAAGTGGTGACCGACACAACCTCTCTATAAGACTTCTTACATCCCGATAAAGGCTATGGTGGTTAACATTACATCTTTAAGAACTGTCTCTATGTATCCCCCTGAATGAGAACGGATGCTCTCATCAGACCCTCTAGTCTGGATCATATTGTCCATTAGTATGGGGTGATAAACTGTACTATCATCGGGTTCTTCATTTATCCACTTCCACCTCATGGAAGTGAACCTTGATCATACCCAAGAACTTTTGAACTCACATCATGGTGTAGTTGGGCCATCTTTCTCTCTTAAGTAGTTCAACTGAATCTGTCCCGTGACAATATTCTTCCTTTCTCATGTCATCTGGGTAAGGCGATCTACCATAACCCATATTGTACCTCAACCCTACTTGGTCTAGGGGAGACTTACCACAACATCCATAGTGATGAACTCCCATTCCCTCTCGGGGATTCTTTAACCTCTAAGTCAAAGCAATGGGTTACTGGTGTTCATCCTTCACTCTTAGCTTGCATGGCCACATGCTACATGCTACTTCACATCAAGCAGCCAAAGTGCTACCATCACTTACTATCTTTGTAGTATCACGGTGTATGGTGATCATGATTTCCTATATGCCATGATTCCTCAAGGTTGATTCCTCAAAAGCCCTGAACCACTCTCATCCGGGTTTTATTACCTTCCTATCCAAAGAAGTGTATCCATAGTTCTACAACCATCCTTCTACCACATCAAGGACTAGGCTGTCTATCCAAACAACCACTAATCTTGTTCAACAGATCTCGTTATATCTGAGTGTTAGCCAAACTTATCTCTTTTTCTCAACTTAAGGTTAGCCTAACAACCTCAACTTCTTCTAGCTTCCAGCTAAACTAGACACTATATCTCAACCAGAGCATTCATTACCACTAATTTGTTAGGTAACATACACCTGCATGTATTATTCTTATCATCTCATCTCAAACTCTAAGTTTATCTTCATTAAGAAACTCTGAGCTCATCCACCTGGTGATCAAACTCAACCTTGTATAACTTGCAAATTCCACAAAGCTTCTACTAGGAACATCCTTACAAGGTGATTATCTTAATACTTTTATCGTTTGTACCTGTCCATGTATCATTCATTCCACCAAGGTATGTTATCATCTCTATCCTCATACCTTGTAGCAACGTTCCAACTCGCATCATCTTTTAACCTAGGTGTATGTCATGCATACTGTCACATCTCTCCCTCTCATAACAAGAGGGTACCAAAAAGTTGACCGGCCTAAATCGTGCGTCCAAAAATGGAGGCGGATTTGAAGTAGTCGGACTTTTACATTTATAACCCGAAACCTTCTAGGCCCCCGCAACTTTGCTTACGGGGTCGAAGTAGATATACGGGGTCGAACACAGGGACAAGGGTGGTAGTGTTGAGAACTCTGAATCGACACGCTTCACTCCGGCAGGTATAAAGAGATAGTAAAATTCCCCAAAGGGAAACAACAAGATAACACCAATAAAACAAAGAAAACTATCTCGAACTGGAGATACGAGAAAGATTTAAGGTTTTAGTCATTTAGCAGTTTTTAAGGGTTTTCATGCAACAGAAATAGAGAAATAATACTAGAGCTAAAGCAAGGTGTGAAGGAGAAACTTTGGTACAACAAGCAGCGACAGGAACATCCTGTACTCCTCCTCTCAGAGCGGGTACCTCTAACCAAGCATCAACACCCGTCTCGAGGTTGCCGGACTTAAGTTAGAGTGAAATGTTACTGAAGCAACTCTGATTCCGGGCACTCTCGTACTCTAGAATCGGACCAAACACTAGAGCCACAACACCTCTCTCGAAGTTGATGTGACGGGAAAACACAGTTCGGTAGCTAATCGAAACGCGATCCAAACATGCAAGCTAGAGTTCAGATATTAAACATAGCAATCATCCAACAATTGCACCAAGCATAAAGCAACATGTAATTAAACTCTTCTATTTCCATAAAAAATAAAAGTTTTGATTACAGTGCATAAGTAAAGAATGAAATGATTGAAATAAAGATAGATGTCGCCTTCTTTATATGGAAGGACGAAAAACTACAACGGACTCTCCAGCCCGATACCGGGCAGGAGCCTAGCCCAATATCAGGCAGGAGCCTAGCCCGATACAACCGTGTCGGGCAACACACCCTCTCAGGTGACACACCGTGATGGGCCAATTGCATTGTGTGAGGACCCTGGCCGGATACGCTCATGTCGGGTGGCACCCTCTCGGGCGACACGCCGTGACGGGCGAAGCGTATCGGAGTTCGGTATCATGTCAGGCTAGAGAGACACATCTAGTGTCGGACACTTATGTCGCTTATCCTCGTTGGCCGATATCGGCCTGCAGTGACGACCGGGACGATCCTAAGTGAACCATTCCCTCTCTCTCGGGATGGGGAAGAGCTCACCTAGAGTTGCCAGGCACGAACACTGAGGCACAATACTCTTGCTCTCGTAGCTTTCCTCTGAAGATTTTCTCCGGGTTCCGACCTGTCTTTTCGGCTTCCTGTAGCTGCTATTTACAGGCAGCGCTTGGGGGAAGTTATGGTGCTCAGAGCGCCACGTGTCCTCCTTATTTGCGGAGTCGGTGGATGACCAATATTGATATCGCCTGGCACAAGGATGTCGGCTATCGGTCACGTGACGGACGGTGCCTGCCGGTGGGTGGCCTGTGTCGTGTGACAAGCTTTAGTTGTCGTGGCGAGCTCGGCTCCCTGTCGGGTAAAAGACGTATCGCCCGCTAGTTCCTTCTTGCACGACATCCCCATGTCGTGCGTCGGAGTATCGCGCTACCCTTCTCGGGCTGTGATCGTATCGGTCGTCTGGAAGGCCGATGCAGGTGGAACTTGTTTGTGGGTCGGGACGGCCTTATTGATGATAAATGTATCAAAATGGAGGAAAAACTCTGCAAAAGATGGAAATATTAAATTTAGAGCATCGTTTGGCCAATTATTGCAAAAGTACATATAAAAGGAGAGGAAAACAGTTAAAAGGGCAGTTTTGATAACAGAATAAAGGTCAAAAACATCACAAAAATTGGTGTTATCAATAACAAGAGGAAATAAGCATTTGGCGGCCGTCCAAATACAAAGTTCTTCCTGTTCCAAGAGTAGAAATGATACATCCACATCACCAGTATACCTTCAATTCTAAGTTGAAACATGAAACTTATGTCTCTACATCACAAACATCATGATATCAAAGTTACTTCCATGGAAAACTGGTCTCGAACCTACTTGGGTCACCACACAATCCTTGGTCATCTCCTCTAGGTCTATAGGGTTTTGACACTTTTGGGGTCATCCCTTTTCCCTTATGCATCCAGAGAGTGCCCTACTCATCTGCCCTTTGGGTCCCATGAGTTCATGAAGGTGATCAATCTCCTAACCTGTTATGACCCTGCCTCCCGATAACCCCCAATTAAGGGAGACCGAGAGGTCGAAGCCGCACCCATGACTTCCGGATCAAAGGTTCGACAATTAACCAAAAATCATTATCAAATTTTAACATACTATACTGAAAGCTGTAAGAAAATAAATTTTTGCATACCTTTTTGAAAACTTGGATCTCTAAACATCTATCCACTTAAGGATTCTACTCTAACTAATCCTCCTTGTATTTTACTTCATGTATTTTACAATATGACGATTTACTATTTGTCCTTTTGGCTTGTACCTAAAACGCCGACAAACAAAACGTCGGTCAGCCGAAGCTGGTATGTGGGGGAAACAATAATCATGTAAATACATTAACAATGTAATCATTCAATTAATCATTTAACAACCAAGATTACATTTTAGATATAACTCCACGATCCAAGAGTACCCTATACTCTATGTTGTCCCCATTAAACCCCTCATGATCCACCTATAAGTGAACCAATTTCTAGGGTTGAGTCACATGGCACTACTCATAAGTAGCACACTCCTTAACTCATGGCAGGCTAAAGAGTCTCATGGCACTACATGTGGGTAGCCCAGTTTCTAACTCTCGGTAACCTAGACCTTGCTCCAGGATTACCCCTTTTTTTCTTAGCCTTTTCAAAGCAATAGAGGTGGACCCGGATCTAGTCAGTTATATACGCACATTTATAGTGATAATAAGAGTCACTTTATAGTTGCAGGAAATAAATAAACATCCAACAGTTATTTTCAAGCAACTGATTAAATCTTCAGGAATCGCCGTGAAACTAGAGCGATTATTCATAAGCATAACCACATACCTGATTTGATGAGTCATGCAGATTATTCAACATATACTTCATGTATATACAATCAAGCCAATCAACATATCCAAGCAAGTAATTCAATCATCACATAATTCCTGAAAAGAATATGTACTCTATTTATTACACACTTTATCAAGAATCTACTTTATTGACTTGGATTCTCTTTCTAGGGTTTCTAATCCGCATTAAGGTTTCATTAATATTCATTAGCGTTTTCTTAGATCAATTTTATCCATTTTAGGTCAACAAACCCTAAAGTACTCTTTTCCGTTTATATGAACCTTAATTGCTCAACTATCGGTTTTAATAGTCTTTTATACCCAAATTGGCTTAGGATCAACACATCCCTATTTATTCATGGATTTGAATCATTAAAACAATTAAAAGACATATTCATCTAAATTAGGGTTTTTCAAGCTCATTAGTGCATAATCATGCACAAAACCCTAAATTAAACCAATTATATAAAAAGATCATTTTTTTAGATCCTATTCTCACTTTTATTAACAACAAGTTAATATCAACTTGAATTACGTCATTAAGTCCATTTATCATCAAATCTAAGGGTTTTTCCTTAATTAAATCATTAAAGATGATAACTTTATGTACTTTTCCAATTTCAAGCATATAAACTCTAAATTAGACTAATCATGTGCAAAGTTAATCATAATGTACCTCTTTACATTTAACAGGTTAACATCAACTCTAATGATCCATTAAACCATATTAAACACATTAATCATATCAAAATAGGGTTTCTTAATCTTTAATTCATTAAAGATGATGATTTACACTACATTTCGAACTATGATCATATTCAGGATATAACGCTATTTTTAATGGATTCCTCTCGTTCTCCTGATCAAAATTCATATATAACTTGTTTTAATCCGAGCCATAGTTAAATAAATATGATTTTTGCATTAAACCACTTTCCTCGGACCAATCACAGAGCGCCACGTCGCCTTGGCTCATGCAATGTGATCGATTTTGGAAATATAACAGAAAGACGATTTTGTCCCTAGTTAAGTCGGTCGCCCCTTCAGCCCATGGAGGGCAAAACGGTCCAACGGCCATCTTCTTCCTCCTCGGTTCAGCAACAGTAGCGATCGCCTAGGGCAGGCCTTGGCGCGGCTCTCCCGCCCAGATCTGGGCTCAAACTTCACCGGGAATGCACTCTTTGCCTCTACCTTTCCTGGGCACACACAACCATCCCTCAAACCATGGTTAAGACGGCCGATTACACCCTCGTCAGCCATGACTATGGAAGCCATCCCTACATCCTTGCGGTTGCCATCTTGCACCATCCATGGCCTAGTTTTGATGGCCAAGTTGCTCTGCAGCAACGTGGCACATCAAGCCATCATATAGAACTTTCCTTGGCTCCTTCTACTTCATTCTCACGTTGCTACCCAGGGCTAGGGTTTAAGAATGAAAACGAGAAGGAAGAGTGGAGAACTACGTGTGGTATCTTCTGGACTCGATCCATGGCTCTGTCCCTTTTATAGGGTGGAGTATGAAACCCTAAGGCGTGCCTCCAAGAGGACTCAAGTCCCAAACTCCAAGGAATCATACTTTCCTTGGTTGAGAAGCAACCACCATTCTCTCTCTCTTCATTATTCTTTTCTAACATCCTTCATTATTTGGATGTTTTAGGAATTCGAAATTCCTTATACTTACTCTCTTTATTTCTTGCTTTTCAATCCTTAGGCACGAAATTCTATTTCCTTTAATCGAAATTACTTTCTTTTTAACAATACCTCATAATTCATTAATAATGCAACACATTATCCTCTTATTTTACCTTTTTAGTATTTTCTCTTTCTTTCCTCTTTATTGGGACTCCTTGGATCCCAAGATACTTCATTATTTCGAAATTCTCTTTATTGGATACTTATTATCCTTCTAGATGCATCTTTATGCATTACTTCCCATTATCTTGTTTATTTCTTATTAAAATATCTCTTTTTGAGGATTTCTCTTTATTTCTCTTTTATTTTCCTCATTAGCCTTTCTTTTAATGTTAGCAACCTCATGGATACGAAACTTCACCAAGAAATCTCATTTATGCCTCTTTCCATTCATTTTCCACATTTTATCATTATTTTCAATTTCTTTCTTAATAAAGAAATACTTAATTAATCTTTTCTTTTCTTATTGCACTCTTTATGCAACTTTGGACTCCTTGGAACCCAAGGAACCCAAGAGGCATGAAATCCCTCTTTGGATTTGCCTTCTAGAGGTTTCTACATATTTCTTTTCTCAAATATTCAATTATTCATTCACTAATTGAATTTTCTTAGTTACTTCCTTGTTATTGGGCCCAATAGCCAATAAAGCCCATAACACAAACATCAAGGCTATTGTAAACGAAATCCATGTATTCAAAACAAATTATACCATTCTTTGTTCAATTATCTTTAATATGAGAAATTACATTTCTCACCTGATGATCCCAAAAATTGGGGTTGTAACATAACCCATGGCCCTCAGACAATGATAATTGTTACCTCCCGACCCTATGGTCATGTGCAACTAGGGAATTAGGCAACTCCTACTTCCATCAGACTTATCCCTACCTGACCCTAGGATAGACTTAGGATTATATCATAGTACATGTTCAACTTAGAACCTTACACAATCCTTCATAATCTCTCTCTGCATTCTTGGGCTATCTTTCATCCTTTCTCAGGGATCATGACGACCTGCCTACCTTGGCCAGGCCCCAAACCGGTTACCTCCATGGTAACACCTCCACATGCACATAGAGATGGTTATCTATGGGTCTACAGGTTCATTCTCACGCCATGTATTTTTCACTTAGTCTCTCAAGATCCTATGATACCTCTTTAGGTTACCTCAAAACCAACAAAACTGGTAAACACCCAACCAAAGGGTCCCTCTCACAGGATGGGAGGAAACTACACCAAGATAACAAAGGTCACAAGCATCCTTAGGGTTTACATTCATATGAGCATGCTTATTCCAACAACTACTAAGGCACAAGCGTACCTACTAAACCATGCTAGGTCACACTTGTTCTCAGCCTCAACATTAGACCAACTTAGTCGTGAGGGGTTCATCACACACACCTTTTACTTAAGGGGTTTCTTTTTCCTCTACACATGCTCAAAGCTATAGAGACTAAATCTTATGATGAACATCGGGTACATTGATTCCCCTCTTAGGCCTAGAAACCTTAGGTCCACCTTTGTGTGTCCAACTGCATGCTCAACCTCTTAACCACAAATCATGCATGTCCAAGATATGTCATGTACTTCCATGATCTTTCTACTCGAGAAACACTTCAGAGTTGAATCCTCTTCCAGGACAACCAACTAGGTATAAAGCGTCACCACATGTTACCAAACCTCTCTAGGTCTAAGGAACTCTTCTCCCTATCTCAGAAGGTAACATCTATACTACCGGCACATAGGTACCAGAAGCATCATCCTCTCTCTGGGGTTTGGTTCCTCTAAAGGCAACCAAGATATCATCAACCTCCAAAAATCATGCATGAGGCAACCACTATCATCCACTTAGGGCGTATCATCCTCGACTCCCATTGTCCCTCACATCTCGGGGTTTTAGGTTTCCAACCTTCTTGCTTGGTTCCTTCTTTCCCTCTCTAAATCTGACTCCACATCCAGCCATACTACTAGAGGTCCTCTCTCCATGAAGGATCAAGCTCACCGGCATACCTCTACGTGGGTGAAGCCTATGCTCAAACTTATGTTTGCTCATGATTATCCATAGCCCCTTATGCTTATCTCATAAGACATCCATCCTATCCTTCCAACCTCGATTTTCAACTTACTGCCACACCACTGACGTACTCTGGGTGCAAGATATACCCTACTTGCACAAGCACATAGGGTTCTATGGGTTCTTCTATAACTTTATCCATGAAGGAGCTATCCTTTGTTCTAACATGCACGACCCTCTCTAGGGTTGGGTTTCCGAAGGTACTAGGCCATCTAACCTCTCATGGCTCATAAGGCGTCCAAGGCATGTCTATACAAACATCTGGTCTACCAAGACAACTAACTCATCATGTCATCTCTCTAACCTTCACTTAGGGTTTGGGTTAACATCATCCTCAGAGGATGTGCTAGGTCTCTACTTTTAATGGAGGTCTCTACCTCCAAGACAACTCTCTCTCTACTCATCCTCCTACCAAGGAGGTCTATCCTCATGTCTCTCCTGAGGGCAATGACAACTCGTGTCATACGACCTAAGCATGTATCTATTGTTTAGTTTGCACTTAATCTATTAATCTTACGTCCATGACATCTTATTTACATGCTTTTCATTTAATTTGGTGGAGGATTCCTTAGACCTTATTGACCGGCCTAAATCGCGCGTCCAAAATGGAGACAGATTTGAAGTTAGTCGGACTTTTACATTTATAAACCCAAACTCTTCTAGGCCCCCGCAACTTTGTTTATGGGGTCGAAGTAGATATACGAGGTCGAACATAGGGACAAGGGTGGTAGTGTTGAGAACCTAGAATCGACATGCTACTCTCCGGCAGGTATAAAGAGATGATAAATTCCCAAAAGGGAAACAACAAGATGTCACAAACAAAACAAAGAAAACTATCTCCAACTGGAGTTACTAGAAAGATTTAAGGTTTTAGTCATTTTGCAGTTTTTTAGGGGTTTTCATGCAACATAAACGAAAAGATAAAACTAGAGCTAAAGCAAGGTACGAAGGATAGGACTTCAGTAAAACAAGTGGCAACAGTAACATCCTGCACCCCTCCTCTCAGAGAGGGTACCTCTAACCAAGCATCAACACCCCTCTCGAGGTTGCTGGACTTAAGTTAGAGTGGAGTGTTACTGAAGCAAATCCGTTCCAGGCACTCTCATACTCCAGAATCGGGCCAAACACTAGAGCCACAACACAACTCTCAAAGTTGTTGCGATGGGAAAACACGATTCGGTAGCTAAGCGAAACGCGATCCAAACATGCAAGCTAGAGTTCAGATATCAAACATAGCAGTCATCCAACATTTTGCACCAAGCAAAGAGTAGCAAGTAATTAAGGTTTTCTATTTCCATAAACATTAAAGGTATTAATACATTGCGTAAATAAAGAATTAAATAACAGAATTAAAGATAGATGTCGCCTTCTTGATGTAGAAGGACGACAGGCTACTGTGGCTCTCCAGCCCAATATCGGTCAGGAGCCTAGCCCGATACAGCAGTGTCGGGCGGCACACCCTCTTGGGCGGCACACCGTGACGGCCGACTGTATCGCTCAAGGACCCTGGCCGATACGCTCATGTTGGGCGGCACACCCTCTCGGGCGACACGCATGACGGGCGAAGCGTATCAGGTTCGATATCATGTCGGGCTTGGAGCGATACATTCTACTGTCGGGCACTCGTGTCGCTCATCATAGTTGGCCAATATCGGCCCGCAGTGTCGCCCGGGACGGTCCTAAGTGAACCATCCACTCCCTCTCGGGATGAGGAAGAGCTCACCTACAGTTGCCCGACACGAGCACTAGGGCACGATACTCTTTCTCTTGCAGTTTTCCTCCGAAGATTGCTCCCAACTGTCTGAACTGTCTTTTTGGCTTCCTGTAGCTGCTATTTATGGGCAGCGGTTGGGGGAAGTTATGGTGCTCGAAGCGCCACATGTCCTCCTTATTCGCGGGTCGGTGGACGGCCGATACAGGTATCACTCGGCATGGGGTGTCGGCTATCGATCATGTGATGGGTGGCGCCTGCCGGTGGGTGGCCTCTGTCACGCGACAAGCTTGGACTGTCGTGGCGAGCTCGGCTCCCTGTCAGGTAAGAGGCGTGTCGTCCGTCAGTTTCTTCTTGCGCAGCATCCACATATCGCACGTCGTTGTGTCGCTCCACCCTGTCGGGCAGAGGTCATATCGGGCGTCAGGAAGGCCGATTGTAGTTTGGACTTATTTGTGGGCCGGGACGGCCTTATGGATGATAAAATGTATCAAAATGAGGAAAAACTCTGTAAAAGATGGAAATATTGGATTAAGAGCATTGCTTGGCCAATTGTTGCGAAAGTGCTTATAAAAGAGAGGAAAAAGGAAAAAAAGGGAGGTTTTGATAACAGAATAAAGGGCAAAAACGTCACCAAAATTGGTGTTATCAACTCCCCCAAACTTAGCATTTTGATTGTCCTCAATCAATATTTAAACTTTATTTTGTGATGCTTCTTCCTGCTCGGTGTAGTTTTCTGCTCAAAAGGTGAAACAAGAATCGCGATGCCTTAGAGATAATGCTGTATCACTATGAACAAAAGACTTTGTTTTTCCTGCCTTATTATTTAAGTAAGATTCTTCTCTACAGCTTCGACGAGACTTTTTTGTATGATTCCGAAGTAAGCTTACACACCAAACATCTTTAATTTTGGGGCAGAAAGTTGTGTATAGGGTAGGCTAAGGCTTTTTGGGGTTTTTCTTGTTTCCCATCAGTCCATCCAGGTAAGGGTCCATTAGCGGGCAAGTGGTCCCTGCAGTCCAAGCCAATTGGCTTTAGAGTAGTGATTTCACATCCTACGTACCACTGCCCCGGATCTACCATGCCTAAAGATGGGTACTTTTGGAAAATAAGTGTGTATATATATATTTTTTTCTTTTCTTTTATTGGCACAACTCTCATTCTTTTATTCACACTCATAAGGCTTCTTTCTCTTTTTGGGATTTTCGTTGGGTGAGGGAAAACAAAGAGATTTCTGCTGTTTGGGCAACTTTTTCCTTCTCCATACTCGTCTCTTAGCTGTTTTTGCGAGATTATTATGTTTTTTTCGAAATTTTTGGCATGGTAAAACATAATCTTTTGTTGTTTGAGGTAGCATTGTCAAAAAGATATGACAGAACTTGTATCTCGTTAAGCACATAGAAAACAAACTTTGCAAGAAGTCGCAATAGGTTTTTACTATACAACAACTTTGTACATACGCATGGGAATAAAAGCAAAATTTTTCAAAATTTTTATAAGAGCATGACATTTTATACGAGCATGGGTACATACACATGATAAAGAGCAAGAACAAAATGGCACAAAGGGTGGAGGTGAAGAAGAAAATTTTTATACCTCCTTCACTGGTACATGGGTACCCCCCCAAACTTACTCCACACTCTATCCCAGAGTAGTGAAGAAAACAAGGTGAGGTCATGCTGGTCCAGTGAAGGTTAGATGGTGGTTGCGCTTGTGCCATGGAGAAGCTGCAATATACTTCTTTACTGCCACCCTTTTATTTCCCCAGTTGGAAGCAGCCGGAACAAGTGCAAAGCTCTCAAGAAGGAAGCTCGAAGCTTGTGCATAGTAGATAGAGAGCTCTTGAAAACACTTGTGGATGCTTCCCCCCTTTTTAAGAAGATGGAACCGGAATGCCCAGATTTAATCCGGAGGCCATCGGGGCAAGACTTGTGCTCTCTGCAGATGGTCATAAACCACCACAGAAGACAGACTATGATAAGAAAGTGATCCTCCTCGAGATTCCGACGTTTCTGTCTGACAATTGTTGCTTCAGCTACGGCCGCAATTCTGATTCTTGTGCCTCATTTGTCAGCTTGGCCGGAGGTTTTCTTTGTATGATCCATACCTGTTATCAAATCCACTGATCACTGAAATCTCAATAAAGCTTGTCGCGATGTAAAGTCCGGCGTATCGTTCATCACAAGACAAATCTGAGGCGATACTAGATTTGGCGATACGAAGAAAGCTGCGCGGCACAATACACTGTCCGCCACGGGTATGTCGGGCGATAAGGTCGCATGAAGCAACTGCCCGATAGGACGTCACAGAAGAAAACCGTGTCACCTGATATGGCATATCGGGAAAACACTATCGATCGTTGCGTCGTGCTTAACTGTGTCGGGCGATACACAAAAAGTCGACTAAGCTTGTAAGCACGATAAGCAGCGGGTGATATGAAAACCCGTGCCGGGCGATAGACTGTCGGGCTATACCTTTGCTCTTTGGAGCCATCACCCGATATAAGGGTGAAGGCAAGCTGGCCGATACGTGAGCAAAAGTCGATTACTGCGTGATACGGGTGGCTAAAAAGAAAAAGAGTGGTAGCCCGACACGGTAAATCCACCTTACTATATATAGCAAACTTAGCTGGGGGTAAATCGGGAAATTTCTAGGGCGCACATCGGCCGTTTGAGACATGTCATTCCCGAGACGACGGTCCCGTCAGTCTAAATAAGGGAATTTATTCCCATGCACGATATGGTTGTACGTCGCCTGGGAATGCGATCCGTCACGGCTCTTGCGGTGCTCAAGAAACTGCATCCCGATACAAGTGATTTTGCGCGCCAACTGAGTTGCTGCCCAAAGCGAACGAGAGAAGGAGATATGCGAGGCCAGAAACTAAAGGAAAGCGGAGAAAAAGCAATTGACGGGCAAAACATCATCGGTTTATGGTAGAGTCCCTAACCTCAAGCAGAATCACTCCTCAATGCTTTGTAAAATGCAGTGATGGCCCATAAAATAGAAAAGTCGGTATGCTCGGCGCGTGCGCTGACTCGGGCCTTATTACAATCCATAATGTTTGATTTTACAAGTAATAAGAAAAAAGCATCCTACTCTAGGAAAGAAAGGAAAAACTCGGGCTGCCTTCCGAGGAGCGCTGAAGTTTGCGTCGCCAGCTCGACCGGTGTAGGATCATCTTGTCCAACCCTCGACTATACCCATATCTTGCAGGTTGATATCTGCTCTCCTGACAAAAGCTTCATCCTCATAAAGATACTGCTCACAACGAGAGGTATCAAAGCTCGGTGGAACAGGTCACAGTTCTTCAGAGTTCCTGAAAAGACACGAAAAATCAAGTTTAGATAATTGAATTATTAATTTTAGGCAAAGAATAATAATAACGAAAGAGAAAAGAAAAAGAGTGCTGTCAAGCTCATTTCTAAGCTTGAGGCACTAGAGTGTAGTTAGTGGATTCGGATTCGTCTACAGTACTGTTTTGCCTTGTCCCCAGCAACGGCGCCAAAGAGTTGACCGGCCTAAATCGCGCGTCCAAAATGGAGATGGATTTGAAGTTAGTCAGACTTTTACATTTATAAACCCGAACTCTTCTAGGCCCCCACAACTTTGTTTACGGGGTCGAAGTAGATATACGGGGTCGAACACAGGGACAAGGGTGGTAGTGTTGAGAACCTAGAATCGACAGACTACTCTCCGGCAGGTATAAAGAGATGATAAATTCCCAAAAGGGAAACAACAAGATGTCACAAATAAAACAAAGAAAACTATCTCCAACTGGAGTTACTATAAAGATTTAAGGTTTTAGTCAGTTAGCAGTTTTTTAGGGGTTTTCATGCAACAGAAACAGAAAGATAAAACTAGAGCTAAAGCAAGGTATGAAGGATAGGACTTCAGTAAAACAAGTGGCAACAGTAACATCCTGCACCCCTCCTCTCAGAGCGGGTACCTCTAACCAAGCATCAACACCCCTCTCGAGGTTGCTGGACTTAAGTTAGAGTGTAGTGTTACTGAAGCAACTCCGTTCTAGGCACTCTCGTACTCCAGAATCAGACCAAACACTAGAGCCATAACACAACTCTCGAAGTTGTTGCGACAGGAAAACACGATTCGGTAGCTAAGCGAAACACGATCCAAACATACAAGCTAGAGTTCAGATATCAAACATAGCAGTCATCCAACATTTTGCACCAAGCAAAGAGAAGCAAGTAGTTAAGGTTTTCTATTTCCATAAACATTAAAGGTCTTAATACATTGCATAAATAAAGAATTAAATAACAGAATTAAAGATAGATGTCACCTTCTTGATGTAGAAGGACGACAGGCTACTGCGGCTCTCCAGCCCGATACCGGTCAGGAGCCTAGCCCGATACAGCAGTGTCGGGCGGCACACCCTCTTGGGCGGCACACCGTGACGACTGACTGTATCGCTCAAGGACCCTGGCCGATATGCTCATGCCGGGCGGCGCATCCTCTCGGGCATCACACATGACGAGCGAAGCGTATCAGGTGCGATATCGTGTCGGGCATGGAGCGACGCGTTCTACTGTTGGGCACTCATGTCGCTCATCATCGTTGGCCGATATCGGCCCGCAGTGTCGCCCGGGATGGTCCTAAGTGAACCATCCCCTCCCTCTTGGGATGAGGAAGAGCTCACCTAGAGTTGCCCGACACGAGCACAGGGGCACGATACTCTTGCTCTCGCAGTTTTCCTCTGAAGATCACTCAAAGTTCCCAACCGTCCGAACTGTCTTTTCGGCTTCCTGTAGCTGCTATTTATAGGCAGCAGTTGGGAGAAGTTATGGTGATCGAAGTGCCACGTGTCCTCCTTATTCACGGGTCGATGGACGACCGATACATGTATCGCTCGGCACGGGGTGTCAGCTGTCGGTCACGTGACGGGTGGCACCTACCGGTGGGTGGCCTGTGTCACGTGACAAGCTTGGACTGTCGTGGCGAGCTCGGCTCCCTGTCGGGTAAGAGGCGTGTCGTCCATTAGTTTCTTCTTGCACGACATCCCCGTATCGCGCATCCTTGTGTCGCTCCACCCTGTCGGGCAGAGGTCATATCGGGCGTCAGGAAGGCCGATTGCAGTTTTGACTTATTTGTGGGCCGGGACGACCTTATGGATGATAAAATGTACCAAAATGAGGAAAAACTCTGCAAAAGATGGAAATATTGGATTAAGAGCATTGCTTGGCCAATTGTTGTGAAAGTTCTTATAAAAGAGAGGAAAAAAGCAAAAAAAGGCAGTTTTGATAACAGAATAAAGGGCAAAAACGTCACCAAAATTGGTGTTATCACTTATTAACCTTATCCATTCCTCAAGAGGGTGAGGAGAAGAGAGAAAACCCTAATCCTTAAGGTCCTTAATAGAATTTGAGTTGAGAAGGGATGAACAAGATGAGAGAGTCCTAAAGGTATCTTATTTCGATTCATACCCTAAGAATTTGGCCAGGCAGTCACACAGATCCGGGAGTCCTCGTATTCCAACTAGTGGTGCAGAGGAAAATATTGTCAGCCCCCAGTCGTGATCCTTTTCTAGACACCTCTGTCTTTCGGATAATCCTCTAATAACTCCATTGGTTCTGCAAAATTTGTAAAATTTAATAATTTTTAAAGATTAATTGAGGAACTTATGCTCTGATACCAATTGTAACGACCCCGTCTCCCGGTAACCCCCACTTAAGGGAGACCAAGATATCAGAGCCATTATCTAATAACCCGGATCAAAGGTTCGAAAATAATCAATAATAATTATGAAATTCTACTACTAAACTAAAAAATGGTATACAATTAAAACTTTACTTACCTTTTAAAAGATGGGATTTCTAAACTTCTATCCATGAATATACTAATCTAACTAATCCTCCTATGTATGTTATTTCTCATTTAGTTCCACATATGCCACTTTACTATTTGTTCCTTTCATTGTACCTAAAACGCCGACAAACAAAACATCGGTCAGCAAGAAGCTGGTATGTGGGGGAAACAATAATTGTGCAACTATGTTAACAATGTAGTCAACTAAATATCATTTAACATCCAAGATTACATTTTAAGCAATACTACTCAATCCTTTCCTATCCCCTATCTCTGTACCGTCCCTACAATGGACATGGATGCTACCTCTCTCATATGGTAGATCCTTACCCTCATGGTCCTACCACACAGGTAGCCAATTCCTAGGGTTATGGAGTCGCATGGCTCTACCCAAAGGTAGCCCAATCCCTGACTCATGATGACTTGATGGTCCTACCCCATTGGTAGCCATTTACTAATTCATTCAATGACCTGATGGGCCTACCCCATTGGTAGCCATTTACTAGGTCAATCTATAAAGCTACAGAGGGGACTAGGATCTGAGCTAGTAGGCACATCTCTTATGTGATAGTCATATTCACATTATAATTTGCATGTATTAAATTCATCCAACAGTTTATTTCAAGTCATCGATGAAAACTTCGGAAAACCTCAGAAAACTAACTCGAGATATTCATATGCGTAACCACACACCTGTCAAGTTGATGTGAGATAAAAATAATCCAATCAACCAATAGACAGGCAAGCATTCAATAAGATCCTGAAACAATTATACAATTTCCTTTTATTACTCATGTCATTAAGATATATTAAATCTAGCTCGCTTCCTAGAGTTTCTAGTTCACTTTTAGGGTTTCCATTGCAATTAGGGTTTCCCTTCATCTTTTACTATTTTAAACCCTATTTTAACGCAATTGATCACAAACCCTAATTATTTCCACATCTAATACTCAATTTCAGATTAAAGGCATAATTATCCATTAATTAAGTTTATTAAGGATCTTTTACATTAAAGCTACTATTTTTATCCCTTTAATCCATGACAAGATCATTATACGCATTTATCATCAATTCATAGTTCATTATGGTCCAAATCACATATGAACTCGATTTGCCATTAATTCCACCTTTTATTCATGAGAAAACCCTAATTACTACCTTTAGAGTATTTATCCACAAATTAGGAACTTTAATACTCGAAATAGCTTTTTCATGAAATCAAATAATTAAAGCCATTAATAGTCCTAATTACCAACATTAGGGTTTCAAGGCCCATTAAAGCCTATTTGTGCACATAAACTCTAAATTAAATGAATTACATGCAAAGTTCATCCTTTTTGTTCCTAATGTCCCTTTTTATCATTAACATGTTAATATCAACTTTAACCATCAATTAAACCCTACTAATCACATTAATTATATCAAAATAGGGTTTCTTAACCATTAATACATTAAAGTTAACAACTTCCATTACTTTTCGAATTACAAGAAGAATCAGGCTCCAAATATATTTTCAGTGGCTTCCTCTCATTTTTTTGAGCGAAATTCATTTATAAACTTTTGTCATCCGAGCTACTATTAAAGAGTTATGATTTTTGAAAGAAATACCTTACTTGGACCAATAGGGAGGCGCCACGCAGCCTCTTTCCCATGCAATCGTTGCTTTGTGAAAATATAATGGAGTTACGATTATACCCCCACTTAAGTGACCCTCCCTTCAGCACGCGGAGTGGCAGAAGCGTCATTTTTGTCTATTCATCTTCTACCTTGAGAAGCACCGCGCCGTCCACCGATCAGGTTGCTGTTGCGGGACTTCGGGGGTCCGCCCCCCCTGCCTGGGGGCTCGTGGATTGCTGCTGACCATACCCCTAGGTCCACCTCCCTCCTCCATGCTTGGGGTATCACTTATCTCACAACCAGCGTGGCTGGTTCGGTCTTGGGGAGAGCTGCAACCCATGGCCGTGTTGCAGCCGTGCAACTGCTGTTGCAGGTGTTCATGCATGGGTTGGAGGCCGGAAAGGATGGCCGACCTTCCGCGGTTGGTCATGGATGTTTCCAGCCTCAAGCAAGACCATGAACACCCCACATCACTCCAAGGATAAGACCTTACCTTCAAGGTTAGGGTTTTGATGAAGAACAAGGCAGAGAGGAGAGAGAGACGTAAGGGAACTGCTTGGGCTCATCCAAAGGGTCTACCCTTTTATAGAGGAGGGTAGTCATGCCCCCAACATGCTTGCCGACAAAGGAAAAAGGTTCTCTCCTACTAGGAATCAGATTCCTTCATGAAAAAGCAAGCTTCTCTCTCTCTCTCTCATAATTCTTTAATATTCCTTCTTATATGGAGATTAGGAATTCGAAATTCCTCTTTCATTTTTTTATACTTGCCCTTTTTAATTCATTGGCCACAGATTTCTATTTTCCTTTAGTAGGAAATGCTTTCTTTTTAGCAATGTCACCAAAATTCATTAATAATATATTACATTATTCTCTTATTTTCTTTTATAGGTATTTTCTCTTTCATCTTTCTTTATTGGAACTCCTTGGATCCCAAGAAACTCTAATAATTCGAAATTCCTTTTTAAGGAATACTCATTATCCTTAAATGCATCAATATGCATTATTTTACCTTATCTTGTTTATTTCACATTAAAATATCTCTTTTTGAGGTTTTCTCTTTATTTCTCTTTTATTTTCCTCATTGGTATTCCTTTCAACATTAGGAATCCTTGGGATACGAAATTCCACCAAGGATTACTCAATCATACCTCTTTTCACTTATTTTCCACCTTTCATCAATATTTTTAATTTCCTTCTTAATAAAGAAATACTTAATTGATATTTTATTTTCTTATTGCACTCTTTATGCAACTTTGGACTCCTTGGAACCCAAGGAAACCAAGAGGCATGAAATCCCTCTTTAGATTTGCCTTCTAGAGGTTTCCACAATTTTCTTTTCTCAAATATTCAATTATTCATTCACTAATTGAATTTCCTTGTTATTGGGCCCAATAGCCAATAAAGGCCACAACACAATCATCAAGGCTATTGTAAACAAAATCCATTTATTCAAAACAACTTATATCATTATTTGTTACAATATCTTTAATGTGAGAAATTACATTCCTCACCAAAGGAACCCAAAAATTGGGGTTGTAACACGTAGCCACCCTTGCGATGGTATTCTATGATCGGGAGCTGGATGTCCATTAGCCATTTTGGGTCTACACTGAAATGGGGAAATATTATGAGGCCATATAGTTGAGCCTTGACGAGGACATCAAGAGTCTAAGTGGGGGAGATTGTAACGTCCTAGGATTTGAGGCCTCAGATAAAATGATCTTAAAAGGAATGATTGGAATACCCATATCACCAAGGTGCACCTCCTTTTCAGGGAGCCCATCACTATCTCCATAGTTAAGCATGCTCCACTTGGAGTAGTACTAGGATGGGTGACAAGTCGGGAAGTTGATCCTGACTTGCACATGAGTGAGGAAAAAGCACACAATTAAGGCTTTTGGTGGTCTGTGGAGCTAGTCATCATTCCTGAAACTCTACTAGAGCCCAGGGCAGTGGGTCCATGCATTACATCCATCACCAGAGCATCATCAAGAGAAACCATTTAATAAATCAATGACTCTAGTGATGATGATAACAAAAGCATCATGATTGTGGATGGTAAGAAATATGAGAGAGTTCATTCTAATAAAACTCATAGTGCTTTGTCCTCTTCTTCTAGGTGCTCTAAATGTGGAAAGAAGGATCACTTGAAAAATGAGTGCCCAATCTTAAGAACAAGAAGTCCTCATCCAAAAAGAAAGACAAGGGAGAAAAGTCCTACAAAGATACTTGGGATGAATCAAGCGATGATAATGGAATCAGTGAGAGGAGGAGCTAGAATCTTTTATGACAAAAGAAGATGAAACCAGTGAGGTAGATATTTTTGAATTATTAAAAGAAGAATTCGTAAGTAGACTTGAATAAAATCATGCTAAATATATTGATTGCAAGAAACAAAAGAAGAAACCTACCAAAATTATTGATGAAATCTATGTTAATATGGATAATCTTAGCTCTAAAATGATACTTTAAAATATTAAAATAATGCATTAAAATTATCTATTGAGAGTTATAAGACTAAAGTACTTTCTATTGAAAATAACAATAGTCTTCTTTCTCGTGAAAAGGTTGATATGCTTTCTAAACTACATGATTATCATAATCAATCTATTTTATGCAATCATTTAAATTATGATTCTTTGATAAAGGAAATAGATTCTTTACTACCAAATTTCATTGTTTAACTTTGATCTAAACAAAAAGATTACTGAAAATATTGATATGAAAAAAAAGTTTCTAGATTACTGCAAGGGAAAAATCTCTTGGTAACATCTTAGTTAATATTTCTAAACAAATAGGAAGAAGAGGTTTAGGATATGTTCCAAAGAATCAACCCATACATATTCCTAGAACCAAAAAGACTTATGCTTCAAAGATGAGAACTGTATATGTGCCTTAAAATGATGTCTTAAAAAAGAAAAATGAAATATCTTGTCATTATAGTTAGCATTTTGGTCATTATTCTTTTTCATGTGATTGTCAAAATAAAGGAGCCCTTAACATGATATGGCTTCCAAAACCCCCAACATAGAAAATAAAGGGGAACTTATTGAGATTTGACCTACACTTAATCTTGATAAATACATTTTTGTCTGATCTCAACTTAATTTTGAGGCCAACTTGCTTATCTTTTATTTTTTTGCTTATTTTTTCTTAAACAAATGATTCATTTTTCAAAAAGATTTGTCTGAATAATTGAACTCATTGCTAATGACATATTTTCTCAAATTTTTTGTCTTGAAAAATGCAAATTTCATACATTCAAAAATGATCTTACTTCTATAAATGTATCTTATCAAGTTCAAAAAAGGCTTCTTTATTCATTAAAGTAATCTTGGATTTAGTTTCAAATCTTGTATTAAATCTTGATAGCACGCTAAATATCTTGGTTTCTACAGTTGACATAAATATTTTATCATGAAGTTTGGGATCTTAAGTGTCTATACTTTACTAAAAAAAATTCTTTGAGATCTATTTACTTGGTATCAGATTAAGAGGGAGCTCAAAGTCCTTCTTATATAACTTTCATATCTTTTGTGCTCTGAATTTCTTCTCTATATCAATATAGGTGTAACATCCTTTGACATTTGGTTTAAAGATTCTTTTAGAGATGTATTATGGTAATTAATGGCTTCTATATATCAAAATGCGATTAACATCCCTTATATTTGGCCTGGAGATACTTTTGTTGACCTCATTTTTGTGCTTAATGAATTTTCTATATCATTTCTAGGCTTAACATCCCTTGAAAATGATCGGGAAATCAATTCTAGTTTTTGATTTCCAATGGCATCTCTATATCATGTGGACTTAACATTCCTTACCATTAGTTTATAATATTTTTTCATATTTTCTATTTATGGGATCTTATAAAATGAAGGACTTAACATTCCATTCACTGGATTTTAGACAACTTTTTAATATTCCTTGATCACATGGCTTTTTGACTATGCATTAATGTCTATCTTTCTAGATTTCCCATCTATCAACATTCTTTTTCAATTAATACATCGAGTATAACCTCTTCCCTCTTTATGAGGGGGAATGTCTCCTTGAGGGGGAGCATTGGTAAGTACTAACACTTTTATACTTCAACAAAAGGAGGGGAATAACCCATGAAATAAATTGGCCATCAACAAAGTTATGAAGCTTCAAATTTGCTATTTTAAATTTATGTTACGGAAATATTTGTCATCATCAAAAGTTGGAGATTGTTGGCTTTTTGGATATGCGACACTCACATTTCGATGATATGCATAAATCCCAAATTATATTACTAACATGTTTATTAAGTATTTCACGTGATCAAGGAACATAATCAAGATCCAATTACAAGGACCTTGCAAATATATATGTTTGGATACTTGAAAATCAACTTGTACCATGTATTTATGTATTCTTATGCTTTTGTACAACTTGGTAGCCATAATGTAAGGACAATTGATGATCTTCTACCCAAATATCTATACTACACTCACATGAAACATTTAGGGTTTTTAGGTTTCATTAGATATATCATTAGATAGGTGTTTCCAATTATTTACATTTCATTTTTTAGAGTCTACCTCGGTTGAACTCTTTGTCAACTAAAATCCTTTTTAGTCGAAGGCTCTGTCAATCAGAAATAAATATTGCATAAATTGAGTCCTGGTTCATTCTCGATCAAAGATATTCTTGATCGAGATATAGTCATTGCACATGTTTGATGGGAGATCTTGATTGACATATAGCTGTTGGAAAATAGAGCAAATCTCAGTCAACAATTTGTGGACCGAGACTCTTCTGGTCGACAATATTATGGATCGAGAGAGTTCTGGAAACTTTTTTGCAAATGATCAAAATAGTCGTTGTAATTTGTTTGACTTAATTCTAATGACTAGTTTTCATCCTAGAATACTCTAGACACTACCCAAAGTTTCCCTAACCTCTTATAAACATTTCCTATGAATAGGAGTGGTTTTAGGACACATAATAACAAGTTTACATACAACTATTGTGAACATATATACAAAATTGAGCATGCTACTTGCCATCATTCTCAAAGAGCTTACATTCTACAGTTCATGTTTCTATTCATCTAGCCTAAGACTTAGGTTTATACTACAATCCTTGTCTACCAATTATAGCTTTTCCCAAACCTTGTGGAGCAGGTCATCATCACTTGTCCATAAGATCTTAATTGTATATCTTGTGAAGGAACATTGTAATATCCTTCTTCCTTTGTTTTTCCTATGCTCCATGTTTGCTATTTCTTCTCACTACTTCAAGGTAGAAGGCTGCGGTAAAGCTCTCTTGGTGCTACTTCTCTGTTTAAGGCTGTGACCATGGTGCTGGAGGTGGATTGTGATCCTCTCCAACTGGGTTACCTTTCTCAGCCCATTAAACTGAAAAACACTAGAGGGGGGGTGAATAGAGTTTTTTCAATATTTTAACAATTATTCAACTCAAACAACCACAATTGAAAATGGAAGAAGGAGACAAGTGTTTAGAGTGGTTCCAACCTTAGCAAATACTAAGGTTGTCAGTCCACTACCCGGTTGCTTACCCAACCGAGATTTTGAAAGTATTAATTTTATTACCTTCACAAGGATTTACACAAAATACAATACTTTCTTACACCCCTTGAACAACCTTCACTTGAAGTAGATGCACCAACCCGAGGTGGCCTTCTTGAAGTAACTCCAAGCTCCCCCTTGAAGTAGCCTTCCTTTTTAGAAGTAACCTCCCATTGCACCAGCCTTCTTGAAGTAGTTCAAGGTCCCCTTCTTCACCAAGAAGATCTTCCAACCTCTCCAATCCGCAGCCTCCAACCTACGAGTAGCAAAGAGAGTACAAACAATAATAGTGAACAAGAAAGGAAAATGGAAATTACAACTTATCCTTTGAAGCACAAGGCTTGATTTGCCTAGATCAAGCGTGTAGATCTCCTAACCAATGTGTATAGAATTGTGATGGATGTGGATTAGGAGATGCTAGCCTATAGGACACAAAATTTGAGCTAGGAGAGGAAGTAGCCAGTTGCCAATATGCTTAATTGCTTACAAATAGATTGCTCAATGTAAATGTATGCTCAAAGATTGCTCAAGTGTGGAATCAAGTAAATTTAGGTGTCCTAAGGCATGTCCTATTTATAGGAATGTCCTACAAGTGCTTAAGGATGTTCTAGACACTTTCTAGGGGTTTCTAAGTGCTTAACTAGCCGTTAGATATAAGTTAGTTGCTTTAACAACGGCTAGTTAATTAATTCTGCAGTTGCTGTCAGAGACCATCTCAGTCGAGAAATGGTTGACCGAGACACCTACTCGGTCGACGTTTTGTCGACCGACAGGCTCTCTAGATCAAGTGTTTTGCAACGTTTATCTCCAACTACCAACTACCTTGTCAGCTGTGTCTAACGACTACTTGGGTCTTTCTCGGTCAAGAAGATTGTCGACCGAGAGTGTCTCAGTCAAGGATTTTGTCAACCGAGATGGACCCTGTTTCAATGTTTCAAGTGAAGACATTAAGTGTGTGTATGAGTGTGCATATGTGACACTATTGAAGGGGATGGCCTATCTAAATGTGGTGTTTAGCTAGGGAAGATCTAACACTTGATTTACATGAAGTCTAAGTACTTGTACATTATATATTTGTACAAGTTTACAATTGATTACATTTCATGAAATTTACAATCATTCAAGCATATAGATTCCCTAGTGCTTTGTCATCCACCTTATTCCTGCAACACTCAAGTAGCACGTTAGATCAACAAGAATGAAATGTTTGTCATTATAAAAACAGAGGGATTTACAGATGTCCATTTAGCCAACAATATCCCCCTTTTTGAAGATGACAAACATTTCCTAAAAATAAGAAAATGTAAAACATGTGAGTTTCATACCTGAAGATTACCTTTGTGAATTTCTTCTCTTGTTTATAAAATGTGTGCTTATTATTCCCCATGAATTATGGAACATGAAATCCAATTCTTTAGGGAATATAGCAACCTTCAATGTAAAGCCAAGAGTTTATGAAACTCTGAGTTTTGCACAATTACTAAGTTTTATATTTATTTCTCCCCCTTTGTCATTTCAAAAAGATATCCATTTAAGAACAAATATTATATAAAAAGTATTGCTCCCCCTTAAATAGATATCCTTCTTCAATAGATGGTCAATTTAGCCACAATTTTAAATTTCAAGTATTTGCGAAGATTTCATCCTTTTTTATTTATGACATATTTATTACTCCCTTTACTTTGTATGCTCTACTAGAATAGTCTTATAAGCCATGTTCAAATGATGCCATAGAGAAATATCCATTATGATCAATAAAGATAACCAATTCATTAGAATCATGAAATTATTACAATCATGCAAAGATAACCAAGTCATGTAAAGATAACCATTCATTACAATCATGCAAAGATAACCATTTTATTACAACTAATACAATTAACACTCCAAATTTCACTGGAAAGACTTAAGTATTACATCAATATCAGGGTCTTTTCCAAGAAATGGCTCAGCTCCATAATACTTGACTAAAGTTTGCCACTCCAAAGCACCTGTCTTGGTTAATGCATATGCTTCCAAGAAGGTAGGAACACGATCAAATCGGAAATGAGCAGCAATGTCTTGTAATTGTATTGAGGAAAACTGAGTATGTGTGAGATCTGTAGATGGTGGAGGTGGAGTTTGGTAGTAGTTGTAAGATGGATTATATGGGTTGAGCATGCCAGGATTTAAGGAATAAGGATATTCATCTGGTTGATTTGGAGAGAGGGTTTGCATCCTTTGATTTAGGTAGGTCATGGCATGGTGGCTATAATATAATTGTCTGCTTAGATGATATTGTGACCCAACAACATAGGTTAGGGTGTTTTGGATGGGATCATAGGGTGGGTTGGTAGGAGGAGGTGGTGGTGGTATATCTTGACTAGATGTCTCACCTTCCGTCCTAGCCCTCTTGTGACCGAAATCAATTCCCATCTTTTCTACTGTGTTTTTGCTTATTTTTTGTGGTCTTCTTTCCCATGTGTACCCCATGTCCTCAATTTGTTTCTTAAGAAAGTGTTGAGTGATTTGGCATACAAAATCGGCATATGGGGGATTGCCAGAAAACTCAAGCATGTTCTTAAGGATTATGCGGATAAAATTTATGGGAATGCGTTTGATAATGGCATAGATTAGACACATGCAAAAAATAGGGACTTCAGACTTGTTTGCTCTAGGATGTATATTTGTGGAAACAATAAGGTTGACAATCCTAGATGCAGGTTTGAGATTAATGGCATAGTAGGTACCCCTATCTTCGTGACAAGTTGTATTAGATTGAAAAATGGCTCGTTTAATGTCACTAAGACTGACGGTATTATCACCTTGGGAAAATTTATTGAGTGGATTTCCAGTGGTAAGGTCAAGAGTGTCTTGATATTCATCTAAGTCGATGTTGAGCATGTCAAGAATATCCTCCTCAGTAAATCGAAAGCTATGCCCATTGACCATAGAATAGAAGAAGTTATTTTCATTTTCGGAATGGGAGATTAGGTTTGCATAGAACTCATTTACCACTTTGGAAGAGTAGGATTGGAAGGAAGGGTTAAGAAATTCTTTCATATTTTGCACCTCAAAAAGATCCTCCAGGTCGACGATGCTGAGGAAGTCCATGACGTCAACCGACCGTCATAGAAGAGGAGTTTTGGAGGACAGCCTGAGATAGCAATCACCAGCATCTGCGTCGACGAAGGGGATGTCGTTGATGATCGTCAATGGTGGAGAGGCCGCCCTTCCTTTCCTGCCAGGAACTTTCTTCTTTCCACGTGTAGATGATGAAGCCATTTCTTTGCTTTAAGGTGGAGAAGAAGCAAGAAAGTCTTGGGGATGAAGAAGCTAAAGAATTGCACAAGATTGCACTAGAGAGAAGCTATGGAAGTAAGAATATGAGAGTGTGAAACAATGACCCATTTTTGGTCCTTTTTATAGAAATCCAGTGACCAGGTCGGTCGACAATTTGTCGACCGATCGACCGCAACGGTCATATCCCAGACGCGCCACTCGGCCCCCCAACGGTCGACCGACATTGGATTGCAACGGTCATAAAATAGTCGGATTGCAACGGTCATATCCCAACGGTCAATTCTCGGTCGAACAATTGTCAACCGACATCGGCTCGGTCGAATAATTGTCGACCGAAAATGTGTCCGATGTAATTTTTATTTGAGGTCTGTCGGTCGAAAGAGATAGGCTGACTGAGATGTTTTCGGTCGAAGAATTCGTCGACCGACATACTTTCTGTGAATGAATTTTTAAGCTGATTTTTAATATAAATGATAGACTGAATTTGTAGAGAATATATATATTTTCTAAGGGAGTAATATTGTGATTATTATTACCAATATTTGGACAATTTTGTGATCATAAATTAATTGTTCTTTTGATCACAATTTTATATAGAAAATAATATTCAAATAAGTATTGTGCCAAACTTATTTTAGGTCGACTTTGACTACGACCATAGCGCCCCTGGGTCAAGCTTGATTTTAACCAAGAGGCAATTTTGAATGATACTCAATATGAAGATTTCCGTTCATAATTCTTCTAGAATATTTATATAAGCGTTTTTGTAGATACATAAATATCAAAATCTTATTTTTCTTATACCCTCATTTTCATGTGAGATTCTCCAAGAGAATATGTATCCTTGAAAGCAATATCTCACGTTCTTAATTGAGAAATTTTTATCTCATGTGTTGCAAGCGTTAAAGTTCTTTTTCAAATCACAAATGAATCATTTTGCTTGCCAATGTGTCATCAAGGATCCATGCATACAATAATAATTTTCTATTATCTTTATGAGCTGAAAAGTAAAAGCATGTCCATGATGTAATGAACATATAATATCATGAAATACAGTGATCATTTATACTAGATGTCATAACACATGATGGTCTTCAACTTGTAAGACCAGTCATTAACAATAAATCGATAGCAATTTGATTAGCAGATTTAGATTTGACAACAGAGACCGGATCGGTCGATCATTTCTCGACCGACTATTGTTCTCGGTCGACAGATTTTCGACCGAGAATGGTTCTGCATTATTTCAGAATTGTTTTTAGTAAGAATTATATATATCCTAGTTAGATGTTTTAGATACTTGATTTGTTATGCCACTATGTTGAGTTGAGATAGATATAGAGATATGCAACTAAGGTCCTTGGTCATATCTCAACTTAATTCCGTTTATTTAGTTTGGAGGTCTTGGAACCCAGACTAACTCGACATCCTTTTTCTTATAAGGACATGAAAAGGAATAGTGGCCAAGGCGCAAACAATAATGACAACATATAGAATCAATCTCATATCTCTTTCTATGATTTTGGTCTAGGTTGTTCTTGGTTATATTTGTATTTGTGCCTTTAGGTATATATATAGATTGATGTGCTTGTGTCTTTCTCCAACTAGGTTTATGATAAGATTTTCCCTTAGGCTTGTAACCTAGTCCTCTTCTTCCAACTTGATGGTAGGAATCATTTAAGATTTGATCAAGAATGCCATTATTATTTAGACTACAAAATTTTTGTTGTAACTTAGAAATCTCATCCATTCTCTTCTTGATATCTAGCTTTGCTTGATCTAGATTAGATGATAATGAATTTCTTTCTTTCACGATAGTATCATAATCTAGATGTGAGCACAAAACAGGTTGTTTTTGAAGATCGTTCACTTGAGTTTGCAAATTTAATTTTTCTAGGGAAAGAAGATTGCAATTTGCTTCTACAGATTTTAGCTTAATATCATGAGATCTTCATTTTCAGATGTGAGAGCAAGAAGCTTGGCATGTAACTCATCATTTGCTTTATTAGATTTCTTTAATTTTTTCTTGCACTCAATATATTTATTATGTGTTTCTTCAAGACTAGAAACTAGCTCTTCTTTAGATAAATCAAAAAGGCTTACCTCTTCTTCTTCTTCTTCTTCACTTATTGTAGCAATAAGACATTCTTTATGCGCATCTTCCTTCTTTGACCTCCATGGACAGTTAAGTGTAGTGTGCCTTGTTCCTAAGCACCAATTGCAACTTGTTGAAGATTGGTCCATGCTTTTCCTTTGCTTGCGGTTGTTAACACCACCACCCTTCATCCTTCAAGACTCAATTAGAGCTCCTTGAAGCCTGCTCTGATACCAATTGAAAAACACTAGGGGGGGTGAATAGAGTTTTTTCAATATTTTAACAATTATTTAACTCAAACAACCACAATTGAAAATGGAAGAAGGAGACAAGTGTTTAGAGTGGTTCCAACCTTAGCAAATACTAAGGTTGTCAGTCCACTACCCGGTTGCTTACCCAACCGGGATTTTGAAAGTATTAATTTTATTACCTTCACAAGGATTTACACAAAATACAATACTTTCTTACACCCCTTGAACAGCCTTCACTTGAAGTAGATGCACCAACCCTATGTGTATTCTATGTGTATTCTATGCATAAAAGCAGTTGGGATTAGGCCTTTTATATCTTCAACAGAGTATCCTATCACTTTCCTTCTTAGCTTGAGTTCATTCAACAACCTCTCATGTTGATAATTTGTCAAGGTAGAATTTATAATAACTAGATTCCTTTCTTTAGTGTCAAGAAATTCATATTTTACTCCCTTAGGGAGTTGTTTCAACTCCTTATTAGGCTTAGGTGTTTCCTTCTCTTCTTGAGTTTGCTCCATAGATGCAAATTTCATGTTTCAAAACATGTATCTTCTTCATTACTACAGTCCTCTTTAGGTTTATTTAAATAGTCACGAATTTTGACTACCTCTAGATCTTCAAAATCTGGGTCATGATTGTTCAATGCCCTCATGAGTGGATCAACCATAGAATTTTTATTTTTGACTTCCTCACAGAACTGGTTGTATATATCCATGAAATTGAATGACTCAAAGAGAGATGGTCATTTCATTGAGTCTTGAACATGAAAATCAATATGATCAGTTCCCAGTCTTATTGTGATATATTCCCATCTTAAATGTCTATCAAGACTCTCCCAGTGAAGAGGATGGCCTTCCAATTATAGTTGGGCAAGTCAGGCCTTCCATTGTGTAAATCACGACGATGTCACATGGTATGAAAAATTGTCCCACACAGAAAGGTACATTTTCTACAATCCCCACCAATCTCATAGAAGAATGGTCTGCTAATGAAGTCGAATCCCTATCTTGACCATGTTAGTAAGTCCTAGCCTCCGACCTAGTGTGATAGGCATAAGGCTAATACTATCTCCCAGATTAGTTAGACCTTGTCTTACTTCATTATCGCCCACATTGAATGGGATAGTGAAAGCTCCTATATCCTTTTGCTTGGAAGGAATCTTTTCTTGGACAAACTTAGTGGAATTTTGGCTAGCTTGATAGTTTCAACATGGTCTCTTTGCCTTTTTTTGTAATCAAATTGTTGAAGAACTTTGCATATGTTGGTATCTCTTTAATGGCATCCATGAATGTAATATCCATGTGCAGTTTCTTGAAAACTTCCATAAATGTTTCATACCTCCTTTTCAAGTGAGCCTTGATTAACTTATATGGGAAAGGAACCCCTGGTGAATAAGGATCCATATCTGCTAAAATATCTTTAGTTGGTTCTAGTTTCCTCTCCTTTACTGGCTTCTTTCCCTTGCCTTCCTCCTTTGCCTTAACCTTCTTGGGAGAAACTTCGACTTTAGGTTCTTCTTCTATTATGATTGTTTTAAGTTGGGACTCAGTGGTAGGAGTGTTATTCTATATATTCTTTCCTTTTGGTTCTTCTAGGACCTTTCCTAAGTAGACAGTGGACATTTTTGCACCATGTATATTATAAGGTATCCATCCATGTGTGTTCTTCATTAGTTCTGATAGTTGTGCAAGTTGTTGATCATTTTGTTTGGCAAGTGTTTTCATATCAGTCAGTTTGCATGTTAGCAATTTGAGCTATCAATCCACCCAACTAGGTTTGCATTGTATTCAATACACTTATGTTGATTATGGCACTTTTACTTAGTTTCTCATTCATAGATGCTTGTCTTTTCACAAATTCAAAAAGTTCGTTAACTAGATCTTGTTGATTAACATTTTTGTTCTAATCTTGATCCAGACTTGGCCTGCTCAAATTTCTATTTTGGTTTTTACCTTGTCCTTAGTTGTTGTTCCACTTTTGTTGATAATCCATGTTACAAGTGAACAAGTATGGTCCTATGCCTCTACCAAATCCTGGCAGTCTTTTAGGTGGGTTGTTTCATTGGTGAACATTTTTTTCATGTCCCCCTTCTCTGCAGGTGACACATTTCATTACTTTTTCAGCTTTTTTCTTTCCCTTCCTTCCAAAATATTTCAATTGTTTCAAATTTGAGATGATCTTTTGAATTTGAGAAGTTATGGTTTCTATAGACTTGGATTAAATAGTTGTCCCTTCAGATGATACCTTCTTGGTTATCCCCCTATCATAATCTAAACCAGCTTGTAGAGCAACAATATTGTCTATTATCTTCATGGTCTTCTTTGGGCTTTTACTTAAGAAATCACATCCTCTAGCAACATTCATTGAGGTCCTTTCAGTAGAGGTTTGCTTGTTGGAGAAGGTTGTATTAGAAATCCTTTTTCATAGTGATGGTGAGGATAGTCTCTCTAGTACTCCTAGAATCTTTCGTAGGTTTCATACAATTTCTCACTAGGCTTCTATACGAATCAAGTGTTCTTTTGCCTCTTTTGAGAGTATTCTCTATTGGATAGAACTTGTTGACAAAATCATCAGCCAGAGCTGCCCATCCGTTGATGGTTTTATCAGGAAGAGAAAGGTACCATTATAGAGCTTTGTCTCTTAGAGAAAAGTTGAATTCCTTATAGTTGATTACCTCATGTATATCCCTTTTCATCTTGATGGTGTCACACATATTTTTCAAGGCATCCAGGTGATGATAAGGGTTTTCTTCTCAGGAGTTTCCTCAAAAGGTTTTTGTTCTATATCATAGTGATGACTATTTGTTTAAGCTCAAAGCTTGGATCATTGAATCTAGGAATTATGACATGGAAAATTGATGCATTAGCCCTAGTAGAAGCCAACTTGTAAAGAGAAGGTCCCCCGTCATACTCATCATCATTGATTTTGTGATTTCTCCTATTTCTGATTTCTCTATCATGACGTTCTACAACATTGTTCTTCATGATCTTCCTCATGTTCCTCCTCATGATGTTTTCATCATCACACTCTTTTTCAGAATTTTATTGATTCCTTATGTTCTTCATCATGACCTTGCTCACATTCCTCATGAAAGCCTTCAACCATAGCTTGCGGTTGATTTCCCTATGAGCAACAATGAACTTTGTAGTTGGTAGTGGTAATAGTCTAGTTCACTCAAACTACTAGAAACAAGTAGCTGAGTTGAGTTAAACATTGAATGTGTGATATGAGGTATTTAAGATGGTTACATTTATTAGATTGAAAATGTTCTTTTGAGTCTATTGCTAGACGTGAGTCATGGGTCTATGCTAAGTATACTTAGGTTTTTAACAAGAGTGGTCTAAATTGCACGTCCCAAAAGGAGCGTATTTAGAGTAATTAAAAGTTTAAATTTATATCCCAACACTTAATCCCCCACAATGATAATACATGGTAGGATGTAGTAAATTAGGGTTTATCCATATGGAAAAGGCTAATATGTGTTAATAATTGAGAGCCTTAGTTTAGTTACACCAAATAAGGAGTGAGATAAAATTTTGTGTTCTTTATGGAACAATGGTACTTCAACAAACAAGAAAAAAAATCAAGAAGTAAAATAAAAGAACAAGAAAGTCAAAATAGTAAGGTATCAAGTGTAATGACCCCGCTTCCCGATAACCCCCAATTAAGGAAGACCAAGAAGTCAGAGGCATTGTCCCAAAAATAGGATCAATGGTTTTGCAAATAATAAAAAATAATTAAAAAATTCTATGAAAGACTAAAATGAAAACTAGAATAAAAATTTCTTTTCACATACCTTTTGAAAAATAGGTAACTGAGACTTCTACCCTCAGAAGAATTCTATCTAAATCCTCCTTTATAAATTTAAATTTAATCTTCACATGTTCCACTTTAGTGTTTGCCCAATTTTAGATATTTCTAAAATGCCGACAAACAAAAATCGGTCAGTATAAATGAATATACTGGTATGTGGGGACAACCAAAATATTGCACATATTATTTAACAACATAACCACATCAAATAGTTGTTTAACAATGCAAATTTACATTTTCCAATATGAATTCCCAACTGATTTTAGTCATATTCTGGGAAACCCTCTTTTAGGGTTTAGTCCTTGCAAGAGACTTTAAAGCTACCTTATCCATCCTGAGCTTGGTACGTGGGGTTACCTCTCTAGGTGCCCTGTGGTCTTTGACCACCTTGACCTTCCCTCCAGGGCTTGGTCTCTCATCTTACATCCAGAGATGGTATGTAGGCTTGGGCAAGTCATATATACTTAGATTATGATAGTCATATTCACTTTAAAGATTGCAGAAATAAAATCATCCAAGTAGTTTATTTCCATGCAATTGATAAATCATCGAGAAAATGCCGGGAAACTAAATTGTGTAATCATTAATAACCACATACCTAATTTGGATATTTCAGAGGAAATATGCATAATTCAATCTAATTAGGCAATCCAAGCAAGCAATTCAACCACCCAATCATAGAATCCTGAAAAGCATATGTAACCTATTTACTACATACTTATCAAGAATCTATCAAATCGACTTGAAATTACTTTTTAGGATTTCTAATATGAATTACGGTTTCATTAGGTTTCCTTTAGATCTATTTACAAAATTTCTCTTTTATGTCCATAAAATCCTAAAATAGAAATTCTAGGTTCAGAACCCTAATTATTCACTTATTAACATTAAATCCTTCTTTATCATCAATTAGTCTTAGGATTAATCTAATATCACTTTTATACAAAGGATTTCAAAGTTCATCACATGAGAAACCATTAACACTTAGATTAGGGTTTGTAAGCCCATTAATGCATATTAACATATTAAAACCCTAAATTGAGCTATTTAGCCCATGGATTATCTAATTAGACATTCAAGACATCTTTTCAGTAACAACATGTTAATATGCTCATAAATCATCCATTTTAATCTTCTCAATTTCATAGAACATCATCTTAGGGTTTTTCTTAGTTATAAGAGTATTAAAGATAGCAAATTTAAGCACTTTTAAAACTATGATCAAAATCATGCTCTAAAACTATTTTTATTGAAATATACATATTTTTTATCAACTTTCATATATTACATGTCTCGATCCGAGTTACCATTAACCAATTATGATTATTGCAAAATAGCAAATATTGGGCCGATCAAAACCTGTCACGTCAGCATATCAAACCTTACTCTATTTTCCATGTGGACCGACTTCTGCGAATAAGGCTTCACCACCTCAGCTACGTGCACTCCACATGAGTAGGATCTCTGAATCGACGGTTGTACCCTTTTGCCTCTTCTCTCCTTCACACAGGTCAGGGGTAAGAGAGTCTGTTCTCTTTATTTCATCTTCAACCTCGTGACTTGCTACTCGCGAGCAAGCGCCAAGGCCACAGTCAACCGTGAACTGAATTTGAGAGTCCCACTTCCTCATATCCTTCCATGATCACCATCACTCCACTTAGTCCCATAGAATCACGCGGTGCCCTGAGCCTCGCAATATCTGATAGGAGTTGCCAGAACAGAGAAGCTTTTCTTCGGCGAGAAAGGAAACTGCTCATGGGTCAGGTTAAGCACCTTCTTGCTATTAATTACACAGAAACATCTGTCTCAGTAAGGGGAACTCAAGGGTAAGCTTTGGGGTTATGCACATGGCATGCGCCCCTCCCTATTTATAGGGGAGTGCACCTGTTCTTTCCCTTGATTTTGGGAAGTCCCGCATTGACGATGAAAGGCACCCAATCCACTATGATCAGGATCGCCAGGACTTCTCAGAGCCAATGGTCTCCTTCCCAAGTTTGATCAGGCTAGGATTCCTGAGATATCAGGAGAGGAAAGTCTCACAATTCCTCCGATTTCCTGATTTTAGACAAATTGCAGCCATCGTTGGATTTAGATCCAACTTCCACTAGGCCCCGTATTAGAACATAAATCAAAATCGAATTGTGACATTTAAAGTTATCCTTTACACTTTAGAAAACGTACAAAATTTATATCTCCCAAACCATTTATCCTTTTAACCCCAAATTTTAGGGGAAAGTTTATAATGACTTAACCTACTTGTGTGTCAAGTTTGGGACTCAAATGCAAAAGTATGAGAGGATTTGCTTCATATGCAAGCTATTACTTATTAAGGCATATTTTATGCATATTTTCCCTCTCCTCTTATTTTATATTATTTATTTGGATTCCTTTTACCATTAGAAACCATTTGGGCTCAAAATCTCATCCATGATGATTCCATTATCCATATTTCCACAAATATCTCATATGTTCATCATTATCTCAAATTTCCTTCTGAATAATGCATCATTTGATTTCTTCTTTTTATTAACCATATTGGACTCATTATCATATTATGATCCATGAAATTACATGCACAAATAAAATATTGCTTCCATTCCATACACATAAACCATATAATTTCCACAATCATACATTTATTGGGGAAATTGCATTTCCAACCATAAGAACCCAAAAATTGGGGTTGTCACATCCTTCCCCTCTTATAGGAAATTTGCCCTTAAAATTCCACCAATCATACAAACCAACAGGATAAGACCTTTCCATGTCCATCTTTGGCTCCCATGTGGGTTCATCCTCTCCATGGCACTTCCAAAGAACCTTTATCATCTTATATTCTTACATCTGAGTTCTTTCATCTTGATATCTAGATTCCTCATAGGTGACTCAGGATATTTTAGCTTCTCTTGAAGCTCAATAGGTTCATGGCTCAGCACATGGTTGGGGTACATCACATTGTGCTCTAGTTCAGACACATGGAACACATCATACATCATGTTATCCTAAGGGGTAAGTCTAAACATAAGCAACTCCACCGATCCATCTCAAATGGACCCATGTATCAGAGACTCAATGTTCTTAGCTATAGCTCAGAGGGGTTGGGTTTTCATAACACATGTTCTCCCATAGTGAACATCTTGTCAGTCTGTTTCACATCAGCTCATGACTCATGTCGCCCCTGGGCTTTCTCAGCCATTGCTTGATCAAAATGACTTCATCTGAACACATTGTGGTCTCTCTGACCTTCACAAGGTCCTGTCACTGACATCATCCTAATGAAGCAGTGACCAACACATCCCCTTTACAGAGCCTCTTCCATCCTGATACTGGCTATGGTGGCTATCATCACGAGCAAACTATTATAGGATCAGGAACTACTCCCATGTATCAGCCTGAATGAGCACACATGCTCTCACTAGACCCTCTAGTCTTGATCATACTCTCTCGACTGTCCATCAGTCAGGGGTGGTAAGATGTACTAAACTCCACTCTAGCATTGAGTTCTTCATGTATCTACTTCCACCATATGGAAGTGAACTTGAGGTCATACTCAAGAACCTTTAAACTTAGATCATGGTGTAGTTGAACTCTCTCTCTCTCTCTCTCTCTCTATATATATATATATATATATATATATATATATATATATATATATAGTGTGTGTGTGTGTGTAGTTCAACTGGATATATCACACTGACAGTGCTCTCTCTTAGGCAAGGGATTAGGTCCACTTGGTAAGGCGATCTACCATAACCCATATTGCATCATGACCTCTCTCGGTCTAGGAGAGACCCACCACAACGTCTATGGTGATCTACTCCCATTACCTCTCAGGGAATCTTCATCCTATGTAGCAACTCACTGGGCTACTGGTGTTTGGCCTTCACCCTTTGGCATGTATGGAAACAGGCCACATGTAACCCTATATACATCTTCATCTCATGTCTTCAAAGCACTACTATAATCTTTAACAATCTTGGTAGTACCACTATGTACGGTGTACTTCAAATCATGAGCCTCTTGCATGACATGATTCCTCAAGGTTGACTCCTCAGAAACCTTAACACTCTAGTAGTGGGTCTCACCACCTTCTTTCTAGAGAGGTGTATCTGAAGTTCTTACAACCATCCTTCTATCTCATCAAGCTCTAGGCTGGCTAACTAAGCAACCACCAACTCGAACAACGGGTCTGGTTGTATCTGGGCCATCCATGTATTCATCTTCCAACGACTTAATGCTCACCTAACAACCTCTACCACCCTTTCTACTGGCTAAACAAGATAGCTGTACACCTGAGTTGTGCCTCAACCAAGGGTATCTGTTATTTCCTTATTTGTTAGATGGTGGTGAAAACATAAAACTTCCTATACTCCACTCATCACTCTCATCTTGATTTTAGGTCTAATTGAGTCAAGAAAACTTCAAACTCATCATCTGAATTATCGAACCCAAACTTATATCTCAGATATTCCATACTGCTTTTAGTAAGAACATCCTCATATGATGACTAGCTTAGTTCTCTTCATGTTTGTAACCATCCATTCAACATACTCTCCAAATGGTATGATACTTTTTCTATCCTTAAACATCATAGAAATATTTCAACTCACATCATCTTTTATCCTTATTGTATGGCATGTGTTTTTCCCTATCTCTAACAAACATAACGAGAGGAAATAATCATTTGGCTATAGTCCAAATACAAAGTTCATCCCATTCTAAGAGTAGAGATTGTGCATCACACATCGCCAATATACTTTCCAATCTAAGTTGAAACGTACATCACATGTCTCCATATCATGAACATATTAATTTTAGGTTTACATCCATGGAAGGTTGTTCCCAAACACCCTTGGGTCTTCACATCACTCTTATATACAATCCTTAGTCATTACCTCAAGGTCCCTAGGGTTTTGGTACTTTTGGAATGATCTGACCCTTATGCACCTAAGGAGTGCCTCTCACTTTTACCCCTTAGGCCCACGAACTCATGAAGGTGGTTAATCTCCGAACCCATGGTCCTCAGGCAAAGATAGTTGTTACCTCCTGACCCTATGGTCTTGTTCATCTAGGAAAATAGACAACTCCTACTCCCATCGATCTTATCCCTACTTGACCTTAGTTTTGACTTTAGGACGATACATCTCAATCTCAAATCCTTACCCAAAACTCCATCATCTCTTTAGGAACTCATACTTAAACTTACATCCTTTCATAGGGATCATTGCGACCTACCTAACTTAGTCTAGCCCCATAAGGCTACCTCCATGGCAACATATCTTCATGCCCCTTGGAGATGGTCATACATGGGTCTAAAGATTCATGATCATACTACATGCTCTTTCACTTAGCTCATCAAGCTCTTATAAGTGACCTCTTTAGGTTACCTCAAACCTAAACAAAATTTGGTACTCACCCTACATGAAGGGTTCCTTCCCAAAATGGGAAAAAACTATCTTTTGATAGTAACAAAGGTCACCAAACGTTCTTGTCTCCAGGGTTTACATCATCATGTACATGCTTATCCCTATCATGCTATTTCTGCATGTAGCTAGCAAGAAGACATTGTAATAAACCATTCCAATCCCCTTAGTATGTCATACTTGATCCTTATTTCTCAAAGTTGTCCAATCTCATACATATATCACCAACATGCGTGAGAGGTTCATTAAACATATATCTTACTCCCAAGGGGTTTCCTTTTCCTCTAAACATGAGGGGGTGCTATACTCAATTTCCATGAACTCATACATCCTTGTGAGCATCATGTGCACTGGGTACCACTACTTCCCCTCTTTGGTCAAGGAGCCCCATGTTCACTTCATATGCATCACCAGTCTAACAACATGCTCAGTTGTTCCACTATGAACCAAACATGTACAAGGTATGGCATGCACTTCCTACTATTCTTCCACATGAACCACACCTCAGAGTTCCGCATCAAGAGAACCAACTGGGAATGAGGCCTCACTACTAGTTACCATACCTCTTCTGGGTCTAAGGAACCCTCCATCCTATTCCTAAAAGGTAGGCACCTATAACATCTGTACATCGGTTCAAGAAGTCTCTTTCTCATTCTGGGGTTTTGTTCCTCTAAAGGCAACCAAGGTATGATAATCCTCTAAGGGTCATGCATGAGGCAACCACCTCTATCCACTCTGGGTCGTCTAATCCAGGTCATATCATACCCAACCTCTCATGATTCCTCATGTCTCCAATTCAAGGTCACCAACCTTCTCCATCAGTCTTGCTCACTCTCTTTGGATCTAACCCTCCAACGGATCTTACCACTAAAGGTTCTTTCTTAGAGGATGGGGTAAGATCTTAAGGATACATGTCTGCACCTGCTTGGGTGAAACGTATGATGCAAAACCTATGTCTGATCCAGATCATCCAGAGCTCAGCATGCTAATCTCATAAGCTATTTGGCATACTCTTCTGGCCTAGGTCTGAACTTGCTGCCAACATTGTTGTTGTCCGCCACTACATAGGTGCATGCCTCTTCTCTGCTCCTACATGCCCATAAGGGTTTCTATCTAGTCACCACCATCCTCCACAAAGAGGGAGTTATTCCTCACCCTCAACGGGCACGCCCGCCCAAGGTCGGGTCACCAAGAAGAACTAGGTCAAACATAGCTCATGCTTCTCATGGGTACACAAAACCTCTATGCATGTCAACCCACGTACATACCTAGATGGTCAACTATATCCAATTGATCTTGTCATCTCTTTCTCTAACTTCCACTTAGGGTTAGGGTTGGCATCATCCTCAGAGGATTCGTATGGTCTCTACCTCTTCCTAGGGCCTCTGCCTGCAAGGCTAACTCTCTCCTCATCCTCCTACCAGAAGGTCTATCCTCTGAGCTCTCCTAAGGACACGACAACACACACCATGCAACCTAAGAACATAACTAAATATTTAGTTTGTAGTTAAACTACTAAACTTATGACCATGACATCTTATTTACATGCTTTTCATTATATGGTAGAGGACTCCTTAATCCTTATCACTCTTATCCCAAACACAAGAGGGCTGTGGAGAGAGAGAAACCATAAGCATTTAGAATCCTATATAAATTAGGGTTGAGAAGTGAAAAAGATAGATATGAGAGTCCTAGAGTTATCTTACTTTGAGTCAAAACCTCTGATTTTAGCCAGGCAGTCACACAATATCTAGGAGTCCTCATCGACTGACTAGTGGGGTGGAGAAAAATCTTGCCCGCTCCCAGATTGTGATCCTTTTCTAGACACCTCCATCATTGGAAAATCCTCTAGTAACTCCCTTGGGTTCTAAAGAGTTTGTAAAATTTAATAATTATTAGAGATTAAATGGAAAAACATCACTCTGATTCCAATTGTAATGACTCTGGTTCCTGGTAACCCCCAATTAAGGAAGACCAAGAAGTCAGAAGTGTTATCCCAAAATAGGATCAATGGTTTTGCAAATAATAATAAAATAATTAAAAAATTCTACAAAAGACTAAACTAAAAACTAGAATAAAAATTTCTTTTCACATAACTTTAAAAAATAGGTAACTGAGACTCCTACCCTTAGAAGAATTCTATATAAATCCTTATTTATAAATTTAACTTTAGTCTTCACATGTTCCGCTTGACTGTTTGTCCAATTTTAGATATTCCTAAAATGCCAACAAATAAAAGACGGTCAGTATAAATGAATATACTGGTATGTGGGGACAACCAAAATATTGCACATATTATTTAACAACATAACCACATCAAATAGTTGTTTATCAATGTAAATTTACATTTTCCAATATGACTTCCCAACCACTTTTACTCATATTCTGGGATACCCTCTCTTAGGGTTTACTCCTTGCAAGGGACTTTAAGGCTACCTTCTCCATCCTGAGCTTGGTACCTGGGGTCACCTCTCTGGGTGCCCTGTGGTCTTCCCTTTGGGGCTTGACCACCTTGACCTTCCCTCCAGGGCTTGGTCTCTCATCTTACATCCAGAGATAGTATGTAGGTTCAGGCAAGTCATATATATACTTAGATTGTGATAGTCATATTCACTTTAAAGATTGCAGAAATAAAATCATCCAAACATTTCATTTCCACACAATCAATAAATCATTGAGAAAATCCAAGAAACTAAATTGTGTAATCATAAATAACCACATACCTGATTTGGAGATTTCACAAAAAATATGCATAATTCAATCCAATTAGGCAATCCAAGCAAGCAATTCAACCACACAATCACATAATCCTGAAAAGCATATGCAACCTATTTACTACATGCTTATCAAGAATCTATCTAATCGACTTGAAATTACTTTTTAGGATTTCTAATCCGAATTAGGGTTTCATTAGGGTTCCTTTAGATCTATTTACAACTTTTCTCTTTTATGTCCATAAAATCCTAAAACAAAAATTCTAAGTTCAAAACCCTAATAATTCACTAATTGACATTAAATCCTTCTTTATCATCAATTAGGCTTAGTATTAATCTAATATCACTTTAATACAAAGAATTTCAAAGTTCTTCTCATGAGAAAATATTAACACTTAGATTACGGTTTGTAAGCCCATTAATGCATATTAACATATCAAAACTCCAAATTAAGCTATTTAGCCCATGGATTATCTACTTAGACATTCAAGACATCTTTTCATTAGCAACAGGTTAATATGCTCATAAATCATCCATATTAATCTTCTCAATCATAGAACATCATCTTAAGATTTTTCTTAGTTATAAAAGTATTAAAGATAGAAAATTTAAGCACTTTTCGAACTATGATCAGATTCATGGTCTAAAGTTTTTTTTTGAAATCTACTTATTTTTCTTAGCAACTTTCATATACTACTTGTCTCGATTTGATTTACCGTCAACTAGTTATGATTATTACAAAATAACAAATATTGGGCCAATCAAAACCTGACACATTAGCATATCAAACCTTACTCTATTTTCCATGCGGACTGGCTTCCACAAATAAGGCTTCACTACCTCAGTCGTGCACGTTCTGTATGAGTAGGGTCTCCGAACCGATAGTTGTACCCTTTTTCCCCTGCTCTCCTTCACACATGTCAGGGTAAGAGAGTCTTTTCTCTCTATTTCATCTTCAACCTCACGACTTGCTGCTCGCGAGCCAGCCCCAAGGCCACGATTAACCGTGCATTAACTTTGAGTGTCCTGTTTCCTCAAAGCCTGCAAAGATCATCATCACTCTGCCTATTCCACTGAATCACTCAATGCCCTCAACCTTGCCAGATCTGACTGGAGTCACCATAACAGAGAAGCTTTTCTTCAGTGAGAAAGGCAACTGCTTAGGGGTCAGGCTAAGAACCTTCTCGCAATTAATTACGAACAAACATTGGTCTCAACAACGCAGACTCAAGGTTAATCTTTGGGGTTATGCACATGGCGTGTGCCCCTCCCTTTTGTAGGGGATGTGCACATTTGCTTTCCCTTGATTTGGGGAAGTCCCACATTGACGATGAAAGGTGCCCAATCCCACTATGATTGGGATCACTGGGACTTCTCAGAGCCAATGGTCTCCTTCCCAAGTTCGATCAAGATAGGATTCTTGAGATATCGGGAGAGGAAAGTCTACCAGTTCCTCTAGTTTCTTGATTTTAGAAAAAGTGCAGCAATCATTGGATTCAGATCCAACGGCCACCGGGCCCCGTATTAGAACATAAATCGAAATCGAATTGTGACATTTAAAGTTATCCTTTACACTTTAGGAAACGTACAAAATTCATATCTCCCAAATCGTTTATCCTTTTTACCCCAAATTTTAGGTGAAAGTCCATAATGACTTAGCCTACTTGTGTGTCAAGTTTGGGACTCAAATTAGAAAGTTTGAGAGACTTTTCTTCATATGAAATCTATTACTTATTAATGCATATTTTATGCATATTTCCTCTCTCCTCTTCTATTATATTATTTATTTGGATTACTTTTACCATTAGAAACCATTTGGGCTCAGAATATCATCCATGATGATTCCATTATCCATATTTCCACATATATCTCATATTTTCGTCATTATCTCAATTTTCCTTCTTAATAATGCATGATTTCTTCTTTTTCTTTTAACAATATTGGACTCATCATCATATTTTGATCCACAAAATTACATGCGCAAAGGAAATATTGTAAAGGAAATCCGTTCCATACACATAAATCATACAATTCCCATAATCATACATTTATTGGGGAAATTGCATTTCCAACCATATAAACCCAAAAATTGGGGTTGTAACATCAAATATGGATGGGAAGCTTGGATTGAGTTTCACCTTCTGAGGTATCTCACCAACATGCAATACTCACACCCATTGAGTACCTTAGCAAGTTTACAATAAATCATCATAAATGTCTTTTACCTACTCTCTTGAGCTTAGGATAGAACTAGATTATAACTGCATCTCTCTCTCGAGATGGCAAACAAACAATCAAGGTAAAATCATTTGATCATTATCTTAAGCATTCCAACATGCTCATGTATCCATGCCACTCCATAACACTTAGATATAGGTTAATACTACTCCTCAAGGTATTAACAATTAAACACTACAAGACAATAGCTAATCATGTAAGTGAAGCATTAAGACCAAGAGTTTGGAGATAAACTTTCCTAAGAGCATGTATTCAATGGATATAAGTATTTACATGTTGGGAGAGCCTTTTTGGCAACTCTCAATCCAAACTAAATGTGTAGTGACTCATGGTAATGAGTATCTTAGTGGAGTTACAAGTATAATGAGACAAGAAGGTGGAAGAAAAAATGGAATGAAGGAGATGAAAGAAGGTGGACAAATTCAAAGAAGAAGAAGAAAGACACACCAATAGTGATCACAGACTGGTCAAGGTCGATGGAATTCTACTCTGATATGAATAATCTTAGCGGTGAGGATGGCTGATACTTCTCCCTACTTTAGTTAAAGAAGAAGTCTAGAGAGGCTCGGTGTTGGTGGAGGCAAACTGTCCCTTGGACTCTCATCCTTGAAGATCATGAACCATACTAGATGACACAACTCGATGGTTGATGGTGACATAGCTGTGCTGCAACATTTCTATCATCTCATTCATGTCTCAACTCCTTCTTCATGGCATGGGGTCTTCTATTTATAGTCCCCAGTCCAATTGTTGAGGCCATTCTTTACTTGCACTGCAAGTCCTATGAGCACGTGCCTCAAGACATGTACTTAATGGACTTGAATGATTGTTCTACCCTCTATACCATCAGTTGGAAGTTTTGTAGTGGGACACCATCGTCTGCCTCACCATTGATTGTGGTCCTAGGTAGGCCATCAACATACGTGACCATCAGATCTCGAGATCTGAAGGTTGTAGACTAGTGCTCCATTGGTTGGACTGTCTAGTATCACCCTCGATTGGGCTCTGCCTTAAGTCTTGACAAGCCATCGGTTGATGCATCACATATTTGTGCATCACAAATTTGTATAAATTGTCTGGTCATCAAGCCTAGATCTTCAGTGGATCATCAGTTTTGACACTTGATGGTGGTCTTGACTAGTTACCATGCTAACCACCGATCTCAGGGACTGATGGTCAGTCTGATTGGTCAACCGATGGGGGATCTAAACTCAGTTGGAGGTAGTGCTAGCGTCTCCTTGGTTCTAAGGCTATGGAAGGTCTCCATTGGTTGTGAAAATTGATGGGTGTTATACCCCCTAGTAAAAACTGTCACTTGTTAATCTAGCTACATAGAAATGAGTGGTTATTTTTCAACAAAGGTGTAGCTGGTAATCATGAATAAAATACGAGGTAATAAGGGTAACACTACGTAAACAGGAAAATTATGTGTTAAAATAGGCATGAAATATCCACAAAATTGGATGTTATAAGCATCATCCTAGAATTAGATGGTCAAAATTGATACCTAAAAGGCTAATACCTCAAAAAATCCATATCTTAGATAAATAACAGTTATGAACCCTATTATTCAAAAATTACAAACAAAATACCCAAATTACTAGAAAAATGATTACATCAACATAGAGTGATAAGACCAGGATTTCAATGATTAAATATCAAGGATATCATAAAATATTTAAGAGAATCATCTCATGTAATAAAATATAAAATTATAGACATAAATAGTGACAATGCATCCCTAACTCCAATAATATGTCATATAATCAATATTATGAAGAAGTTATGATCTTTGATCATAAAATGATGCAGTTTTATTAATAACTATAATTAGGGAAGATAACACATATACAAAAGGTCATAAATGAATGAATGGTCAATACATGTTTTCAAAAACTATCTTAACTAAAATTATATGGAACCTCATATGGGATCATTATACCTATTTGAGACACACAATTCATGCAAAGATGACAATTGCTCATAACGTACAATTAGAAACCCTAATTAGATTAATGCATGTAACCTAGAATCAAAATGTGCACATAATTATATGAAACATAACATTAAATTCACTAATTCGAGTTCTCTATCCAAAATTAATACATATAATATAATGTATTAGGACAAGTCATATGAAAATGCCTAATACCATAATTTAAACCCTAAAATTATCTTAATCATAGGTTAACCAAGTCATAGAAGACTTTAGGAATATTATTATTAGAACATTTCTACTCATGGTATGCTTTACTTCTTCTTAGCCTTCTATAAAGTATGGTTGTATTACATCTACACAAAGATACTTGTCATATCAAATTGATAGAAATATGTGTTTTTGTATTTTATCTTTTTCCAATTTATATATATATATATAATATATATATAATATACACACACACACACACACATATATATATATATATATTTGAACACATTAAACATGATATATGTGTTCCATTATATTGAAGTATTTCAAATATTTGCCACTCAAGTGATTGAAATTAAAGTACTTCAATCTTTTGGTACTCAAGTACTTGAAAGTGATCAAACTCTTCGGGAGTTTGATCACATTGTAAAATTGATACAACTCTTTAGTAGTCGATCATAATGCTATATATAGTTTTGAACACATTAAACATGATATATGTGTTCCATTATATTGAATCATTTGAAATATTTGGCACTCAAGTAATTAAAATTAAATTACTTCAATCTTTTGGTAGTCAAGTACTTGAAAATGATCAAACTCTTTGCTAGTTTGATCACATTATAAAACTGATACAATTCTTTAGTAGTTGATCATAATGCCTTAAAATTATAACAACCTTTGACAATCAATGTATAAACAAATAAGGGAAAGTGTGCTTAAAAATATGTTCTATTTGGAAAAAAGGTTTCTTTATTTTCAAAATGTTTTTGTTGTACATACTTATGCCAAGTCATAGTTCTTAAAGAGCTCACTATTTTACATGATGTGTACTCAACACATTTGTGCTGGCATGTACCAATTTCATGATTTTAGGTATTTAGATATATGATCTTGAAGATTCCTGATAGTTGGGAGTTGTGTGTGAAACTAATGCACATGTAGACCTATTTTCTTAAGATCTTGTTATAGAATTTAGTATGTACATATGTAATTTTATCATTCAATGTGTAATTTATTTTTTACGAATTCAATTTGTAATTATATGTTGAGTGTTGAACTTGTGGTTGTGGTAGTTTTTGTTCATGATGTACTATTTTTGTTACTTATATCTTCCTCTAATATTATTTTGAAAATCCCTTCACAGTGTGCAACATTTGAAATTAGATTTTTGCATAGGTGAGTGTTTCAATTTGTACGTCAGACATGAGGTTAAGGTGTTCAAAATCTAAGGATATCACATAATATATGTAGTTTTGTGTGATTGTAGAACTACCTCATTTTACAAAAGTTAGGATTACAAAAGAGGTAACATTTGTAAAAATCATGGATTGTGAGAAGGTACTCAGTCCTATATCTTGGGTTGATTTCAATAATGTTGAATAATAGCTATATGTAAGAGTATGGTCAAGGAGTTGTATGTAACAACATGAATGACATTTATGGAATAATGATATATAAGTCATTATACTCATGAGATTAGTGTAGTGGTCTTAGTACCCAAGACATACTTCATGTTGTAGGTTGTCATTTGAGAGCCTACTAGTATGTTTCTGATAGATGAGCCCCAAATACTCACCCAGACTAAGGTGTCACAAGATCTTTAGGAGACCTATCATCCTAAGATCTTATATGGTGAGATAGATGCCTTTATAGTAACTAGCTAGTGTTTTGGGTGGTACAAAGCAAACCTCCCAGGGATTTGACAATAAACGAATTAACCAATTTGTGTAGCCATATCTTTCTAAGTATTTTTGCAATTCACATTGTAATTCTTCAATGACCTAATGTATTTTACAAGTATATTTTCATACTCTTATGGTTCTCATACTATTTCTCATACCATGTGGATATTCTTGGTAAGTTAGTAATATACCTTGTTTATGCTTATTATAGTAGGATATATGCATTAAATGCTTTACAATTTCTATATCAAATCTTAGGCACACGGGTCTCCCTATCATGGTTCTCCATGTATACTTAGGTCTTTAGCTTCATACCATGCATTTAGCATAGATGAGACTCCTTTAAATGGTCAAAAGTACCTAGATATTTGTGTTAGCCTTTTTGAATAAGTCTAGAGTGATCCATGTACACTTGGGTCTAGGAAGGGTGGTTCATATTGCAATGTATCTATGACTTGGTTTTTGAGTTTCTTTCCATGTGTAGATAATCATGACATAAACCTTTGAAGACATACTTTTGTATACATAATTGTAAGGAGTGGGACCGAAGAGGGGATCCACTCCCTACTAAATAAAATAAAAAGGAAACATCCCATATATTAACACCACTATAAATTTTTCACAAAGGGATGGTAATCTATTGTATTCAAAGTACGATTCAAGTAACCAATTGTAGTAGCAGAAAAAAATATATAACTATTATAGAACTTGATATAGTCTCAAAACTTCACAATGCAGGGTGACACATATGATAACTAACTAAATTAAAGGATCATTTGTGGGTCACCTAACCACCTCGAGAAAGTCTCCCAAAAGGTTTTAGTTATACTTGATGTGGTCCTGGTCCAACTTGATTGTCTTCACCTTGACCTACACCTAGGGTTGGAAGCGTACTTCAGTAAAAGGAGAAAGGTAGATACATCATCAAAATGCTGGTATGTGCAAATGAAATCAATCATTGAGTAATGTTATGAAATAAAGGACATCAAATAGGCATGGCTTCGCAAAAGAAAATGAAAGGACTACCCAACTAGGAATAAAAGAATATGAATTTTAAAAGAGAATAAACAAGAGGAATACTTGCCGTTAAACTATCGTAAATGTTGTGTCACACAAGAACCTATAAATATTGGGCACAAAACCCATCATAATAATATCAACCTACATGCATGTGAGATAAGCATGGCATTAGAAAAATATAAATACAAATGGCAGACAAGGCTCACAACCTTGAAACCTGATAGAGTATGGCACACAACTATCTCCCCGATATGTATAAAAGTGGGTGAAAAGCTCAGGTATGGGACACACAACCTCCATCCCAAAAATATTACATGGGTACACAACCCAAAAAACCAATGTAATTATACTACTCCAGGGCTATTGAATCCCATAACATGCAATAAATGTGGAGGAAAGTATAAGTGTAGTCTTTTATATAGAAAATAAAGTTGCCATCTCCAAAAATGGATAAAATAAGCATCAACCACAAAGGTGTGTCAAAAGAAGGTCCAAAAAAATAGGTTGATGATTATATCACAATCAAGTAGAATGTTTCACATAGAATAAATTCTTGAAATAGAGAGATTGTGTAGGCTAGCATGTCAAGAGACTGAAGCTAGGTTTATTGCTCAAAGAGAATAATATGAGATGCAAACACACATTAAGAGATAGGAATTATAAATTGATCAATACAAAAATAATATGGGATGCAATCAGACCATGACTTGAGTGCTAAGTCAGAGATCAAGTCCTAAGCCTTCAGATCTAAAGTCAACTCAACCTACATATAACAGTTGATCCATCAATTAGGGTTTAATGACATCTTTTGGTGAAACCTAGAAATCCAAACCTTCAACAAAACCTGAGAGTAATTCACGATTTTACTCTAGAAATACAAGGTTACTGATTATGCATTTAATCCAAGATCCAATTTTTACCCTTTAAATCTTTCTTCAATTATTATTAATTGAATATGGATTGTTAAACCTTAAAATCACGTTTTTTAAACTTTAGAATCATGCAACGAAAACTGGTAAAAAATAGAGAAAATTCTAAGAATCCCAAAACTTATTTTTCATAACTTTTGGATCTTCCAGTAACAAAGATATGATTTTTATAAGCCACACTAGTTACCAGTTTATTATTGAAACTAATTTGTAAATGAAAATTTTACCATTATATCATCTGGACTTTAGAGCGTGACATGGCATTATCATCCAAAGATCATATGATCAAAATCATGACTATTATAAAAACATGTGGTGAAGTTAACCAACTATTGTTGACACTGAAACAAAAGCAAAAGAACAAGTGAGGGTAGCTTCAAAAATCATTAGGGGTTCTTCCCCTTCCTAGGCTCACAACACCATGGAGTCACTAGCTTGATAACATATTTGGGGAAAAGCATCCCAAGTGAGAAATCTTCACTCTGAAGAAACAAAAATGAAGATAGGTAGTCGACATTCCTTACCTCCAAGCGAATTCAACTGTGGAGAACGGACACACAACATAGGCTTGTTGGAAATTTGAATCAAATAATGAGCTTGAAGTAGCACGAAGAGAAAAATATGAACAAAATGGCTTCAGTGAAAGACTATGAGGCTTGCAGCGGAAATTAGGGTTGGATTAGTTATTTATAAGGTTGACTTTTTGCAAGGATTAGTTATTTACATATGGCTAGAGGTTTTGAGAAGATGGAGAGGGAAATTAGGCAAATCAAAACTAATGGAAAGCTAGGGATCATATTAGGTATCAATCCATGCAAAATCTCCTCAGAAAACTGTTGGTGAAAGCATCTTGTATAATCGTCGAGTATTGAGGGAGTTATTAAGATTTTTCTCTGTCACATTCATACCTGCTACTTTCCTAATTAGAATGAGGTAAGTGATGAGGCGGGGACCCTTTCATCAAAATACAATGGTTGAGAAAAATCACTGCATCTATTAGCTCAGACAAAAATGTGACATTTAATGAAATTTCAATCCAATTCGAATGCATTTTATTTTCCTTTTCTTTCTTTCTCAAATTGAGGGTGCAAACATTGCCCAATTAATATGAAAATTTGCATCTAGGCTTATTAAGACGTGTAGATTCCAATTTTGGATTAGATTTCTATTTTAGAAACTTTTTGTATTTTATTTAATTCTTTTAAATTATCTCATACACTCTCTTACCTTTATGAATTATAGGCATCAAGAAACTCTCCAAAAAGATGATACTTAGCCTACAAGAAAACCTAAACATTAGAAACACAATTTTATAATTAATTTCCCCTGTTGAAGTTATTTAACAATGTATTTAATATTTTGGGCTTAAAGTACATTCTCTCTCCTACACTACACTAGAGTATTTAAATGCTCAATGTAGATGAAAATTTACAAATGGATAAACTTGGTACATGGATTTCAAATTTGAGGTTTTTTTTTTGGGGGGGGGTAAGTCAGGAGACTATTTTATTCATCCCGCTCTCCTCGTGCAGGAAAAATAAGATTGCTACACAAAATGCCTACTGGAAAAGAAAATTTGGTAGGACTCCTACCATTACAAATCAGAAAAGGAAAGGGGTAACCCACCGGGTCGAGAGGAGGATCGACATACATGCGATCATCCTGGTAGTTTTTGAAGTGGTGTTTGGCAAGCCCATCCACCACATGTAGATTAGTTCGACTGACCTTCCTGAGAGCAACGTCCTCCATCTCAGCCATAAGCTTCTGAGCCCTCACTACCCAATGTTTAATCGCGGGAGCTTCATCTGCATTATTCTCCAAGGCTTTAACAGCCATAGCACTGTCCGTAGCAAGGATGATCCAGCTGTGCCCATTAGCACTACTAATCTTAGTCGTGAGCTCAACAGCTCTGACTTCAGCTTCAAGGACAGAGTTCACAGAGATCTTTCTAGCCCGCCCACCGATCCATCGACCATGCTGATCATAAGCCACAGCTGCAATAGCTGCCAGGTTCCCAAGAACTGCAGCATCAGACATCCAGGTGACTTTACCCTCTTCATGAATCACCTGGGTAATGTCTTGGATAGTTTCCTCTGGGTGAGCTCGAACATGGGGATCCCGGGTCTGTAAGGTTGTTTGCTGGAGACCCGCTATCTGGATGACTTGACGACCCACTTGAAAATTAATGTTATTGAACACAAGCTCATTCCTTGCTTTCCAAATCACCCAGCAGGTTATGGCAAATGTGACTTGCGTGTTGGTATCTTCCTGCAATCTGTGACAGCCAGGATTTGAAGGCCTCATCATTGCTACTTAGCAGATGTTGCTAAATTCCACTTCGTCTCCATACCTCCATAGTGTGAGGAAAATCGCGTAAAGCATGGATAGTAGTTTCATCTCCATTGTGACATCTAGGACAGATCTTCAAATCAGTGAAGGTGCGTTGTTCCCTGCGCACATTCGTCATTATAGCCTCATGCGCGGATAGCCAAATAAACATACGAACTCTAGATGGGGCAGCAATAGTCTAGAGCTTACTCCACACCCCATCTCGCTGTGGACCAGCATCTGAGTGTAAAACCCCATAGGCTGTACTCGTCGAATATCGGACGGTAGGGTCATGTTTCCAGCTCCAAAGATCAATGCCATTATTCCGGTGGGGGGGCAGGAAGATCCATGATCTTTCCCACACACTATGGAGTAAAGTAATGCTTCATGAAATCTACATCCCAAGTATCCTCAAGATTCACCATGCTGGCTACTTTCATGTCATTTATGTCCTCCGAAATCAGCTCGATGATAGCATCCACTAGTCTCCCCTGATGAGGTACCCAGTGATCATACCACACCGAAGTATTTTGGCCATCTCCTATAATTCTAGAGCTGTTGTCTTCAATGAATTTCTTCCCTTCATGAAGTGCTTTCCAGAAGGGTGTAGCCCGACCTCCCTTCTGACTATTATAGTTCTTATATTTATTCAGCAGACCTTCCTTCCAGAGCGTTTCTTTCCCATTCATCAAATTCCAGGTGTTTTTCCACAAAAGAGACCTGTTCCAGTCCGACATAGTTTTGATTCCGAGACCTCCATCCTCCATGTTCTTAGTGACTGTCTTCCAAGAGACAAGTGACATAGGCCTTTCTTTCCGGCCACCATCCCAGATAAACTGTCTTATATTTTTATCTAACTTTTTATAGATTGACTTCGGAATGCTAGCAGTTTGCATTGTGTAGGTTGGGATAGCAGAGAGTACAGATTTAGCTAAGCAAACTCTCCCTGCAAGAGATAGGGTCTTCGCTGCCCAACCATTTACCCTTGAGGAGATGTTATCATTGAGATAAGCATAGGTTTTCTTATCCACTTTCTTATGTAGTAGGGGAACCCCAAGGTATTTCCCTAGGTCTTCTGTCTCCATAATGCCACTAGTAGAACAAATTTGGGATCGCAACGCCCGGTTCACAGACTTGGAGAAAAAGATTTTCGATTTTTCAGTAGAAATTCTTTGACCTGAAGCCCTCTCAAAGGTATTAAAGATGTTGGTAATGACAGCAATTTGCTCAACTGAAGCCTGAGCAAAGAGAACTATGTCGTCTGCAAACACCACATGAGAGAAGGCAGGCCCTTGTTGGGACATCTTCACAGGTTTCCAGTGTTTATTGTCCACAGTTTTACATATAAGTTGAGTGAGTCTTTCCATACAGAGCACAAACAGGTATGGTGAGAGGGGGTCTCCTTGACGGAGGCCCCTTGTGGATTTAAAGGCAGGAAGAAGAGTTCCATTCAGACTAATATTAGTATGTCCAGCTTGTAAAGAATTCATAATGTAGCGGTGGATATTCTGGGGCCATTGTAGATGTTTTAAGGTATCATCAATAAACGCCCAAGACAGTCTGTCATAGGCTTTAGAAAGGTCGATCTTAATCGCCATATGTGACACACTAGACTTCCTCCTCATGTTGTGGATTATCTCCTGAACAACAATAATGTTATCTGTGATACTTCTCCCTGGGACAAAGCTCGTCTGAACTCTAGAAACCCACATAGGTATGTGGTGCTTGACACGTTCTACAACCACCTTTGAAGCCAATTTCATAATGGTATTGTTGAGAGAAATGGGTCGAAGCTGAGAGCAGTTTGTTGGATTTCTGTTCTTTGGTATCAACACAATACATGAGCTAGCAATGGAGTCATCAATCGGATTGCCATTCAGCATGCTGTGTAACGACTTGATCAACGAAGGTCTGATCACCTTCCACTGTTTTTTTAAAAACAAGTAATCTGTTCCATCCGGCCCCGCCGCTTTATAGGGATTTGCATTTTTAACTCGCTTCCAAAGTTCATATTCAGTAGGCATCGCAGCAAGCTGTCTGTATTGGGTGTGAGTTAGTCTCTTAAAATCAGCTGGCAAACCATTCATGTCATCCACAGTCGTTGTGATGGAAGATAAAAACATATCCTTGAAGTGTTGCTGAACTAACTGGTTCAAATCTGATGTGTTTTCAATCCAAACCCCCTCCTCATTCTGTAATTTGGAAATGTGGTTCATGCGCCGCCTGTTGTTCACAAACGCATGATAATATTTGTTGTTGTTGTCCCCGTATTTGAGCCAATTGATGTGGCTCTGTTGTTTCCAGTCTTCCTCTTCCTCTAACATAATTTTTTCAAGCTCTATTCCGAGGCCTGTACACTGACGATCTGCGTCTATACTGTAAACGGTCTCCATCTTTTTCTGGACATCAGAAATTTTGTTGATAAGGTTACTTTTCTTCCTTTGTTGTGTTCTGATGAAGGTCTTGGCCCAGTTGTTGATGCGGTCCTTCATCCCTTCCAACGCTGAATGGAAGTGTCTGCTAGGGTCCCAGTGCTGTTGCATAAGATGAGTAAACTCTGGTTGTTCTTGCCAAGATGCTTTAGTCTTGAAGCGAGGCTTGCCAGCAGAGATAGTTTTCCGAAGAATGATGATAGGATTGTGATCCGAGCCAATGCGAGGAAGAGTCTCACATATGTGGTTCGGGAAACTTTGAATCCAGGACACATTAGCAAATGCCCTGTCGAGGCGTTCGTGGAGGATCCCCTTCTTATAAGTAAATCTGTGTCCGGAGCTCCCAATGTCAGTGAGCCCGGCCTGGGTAAGCGAAGTACTGAAGCAAGCTGCCTCGCGCAGATTGAAGTGATTACTTCCTATCTTCTCATCTGGACTAATCATGCAGTTAAAATCACCCAAGGTTATCCACGGTTTGTCAATGGCGCTACTGAGCCGGAGCAGATGATCCCACAGGACCGGACGGCGTGTGGGGGACGGAGAAGCATAGACAAAGGTACTATAGTAGCTGTTGTTCACCAGGCAGTGAATATAGTATCTATTGCTCTGGATAATCTTGATCTCACATTCTTGTTCGTTCCAAAGGACCCATATCCCGCCGGAGAAGCCAGAAGCTTCAACTCTGTGCGAGCTCGAAAAACCCATATCTCGTATTGCTCGATCAGCCTGTACCCCAGAAATGCGTGGCTCATAGATGGCAACGATCTTAATAGCAAGCTTCTTAATATTATTTTTAAGGGACAGCCGGGCTAGCTTCTTGTCGGCTCCCCTAATATTCCAAGCTAGTGTATTAAGCATAAACAACTGATGTATAGAATTATTGGCTAGCACCTACTGCTACCCCTTCCTTCTCTTCACCCCCTCTCTTCGTTCCTCCTCGTGTATGGTAACCATGCCGCCTTGTAGGGCTACAAGGTTGAGTAGCATCCCCATTCTCCTTTGCTTTCCTTCCTGCCATACTTGATTTCTTACCAGCGGTAGCGCTAGCATTAGCTGATGGTTCTTTAGCCCCTGACGAGTTGCTAATATCAGTGGTGATACCTCTTGCATTAGTCTCCGGTTCTCCTTCTGGTCTCCCGGTTATCACCTCATATCCTTCCAGAATCACAACAGTATGTTTCGGTTTGCCATTTGGGACCACAGCGGCTTGCCTCTCTTTGTCACTTGTAGTATTTGGGTTTTCCACTGGTGTTTCTTCTGTGTTCTTTGAGGATACATCAGTATCTTTATTTCTCCTTTGCTTCTTACGCCATACCTTTGGACTGCTCGTCTGAGCTTGATGCTCTTCAGTAGACATTTGTTCCTCTTCCCCAGGGGTTATCTTGTGTTCCTCTTCTTCGTCTAGCACCTGGTACTTGTTATTGTTTTCTTTCCCTTGAGTCTTCCCTTTCCGACTCGTGTCCTTTTCTTTCTTTCTAGTGGGTCTGCTAGCCATGATCTTCTTCCCATAATACACCTGCCACTTGTCTTCCTCATCTACCCAACGCACGCCAGCCTCATCCTCCACCGGTATCGGATTTGCTGTTGTGGGTGCTTCAGTAGGTCCCTTGCAGTTCAGTGCTTCATGCCCTAGTCTCCCACACTGTGTACAGAAGATCGGAAGGGATTCGTATTCGAGTTTGTATTCTCTTCCATTGATCAATATCGTCGGGTGTATGGGCAGGCTAGTATTCAGTTCCAGAGCCAGTCTTGCGAACCTGCTTCTCGTGCGGTTGATAGAGTGATCATCTACCCTGATCAGCCGCCCTGTAGTTTCCCCAATCTTGTTAAAGATCTCCATATTATAGTAATGGATTGGTAACCCTATGACCCGAACCCAGGTTACGATATGGTCTGGGATGCCTTTGGAAGGTTCAAAATAGCCGTCCCAGGGCCAAACCATTAGACATCTGCCAAACAGAGACCACGGACCGCCGGTGAGCACGTTTCCGTGGTCGTTTTTGTTGAAAAGCTTAGCCACGCAGTATTGATCCGTGAGTTCAAAAATCTCGAATCTTCCCGTTGGCTTCCACAGAAGCTTCAGTCTTTCATACATGGTAAGAAACCCTACCGACCTATCCAAGAGCTTGACAATAACTGGATATTTGAATGGTTTACTGAGAACTTCCTCCGCTTCTGGGGCAACATATATCTCCGGGTAGTCGTGAACGTTAATCAGTTCTATGTCATCGGGATTGACAGCCTCCTCCGGTTCATCGTCGATGAAGACCGGATTCGATTCCGCCCCATTGCCGCCGCCTGTGAAAGCTTGCTTGTAGTTCATGGTCTTCGGCGCCGGAGGCTCCTCCGAAGGAATAGACGTCTCGACGACCCCTTCAGGTCCGTCTGTCTCCATGCAAACAGGTTCGGTCGTTGGGCTTGCTTCTGCGGTATTGCTAGACGTCGCCGCTCTCGTATTTCTGTATGTGATATGAATCCCTATTTCCTGAACCAGTCTCTGTGTCCCAATCAGTTTCCGACTCGGACTCTTCCTTCCGTCCTTGCCTCCGCCAGACGATCTGCCATCATCTTTTAGTGTTTCCCCCCCTTCGTCTGTGCCGCCTTTCGCCAGAGCTCACGAAACCCCCGTCATCCCCCCACCAAGTTGTGCTTTTCAAATTTGAGGTTTAATTCCACTTTTGGAGACTTTAAATAATTTATTAATACTTTTGGCTCTTATCCTATCTTTTTCCAAAAAGAATTAAGATAGTTATTATTATGCAAATAATGTGAAACTTTGGCTCCCAATGCAAAAGGCACCAAGGAACATGTTTTCACAATTACATTTTTATTTTGATATTTCTTTTTATGAGTTATGTCCCCATTAGGAATTTTGATACATTATCATTATTTTCATAAAAACATAATATCAAAACTAACTCAATTAAGTCCTATTAAAGTCACATAGTTACAAAAAGAGTTTATATATATATATATATATCCTTAAGCACACAATTCTAAAATTTAGTCATTTTATATGTTATGTCCATTAATTCCTTATATATTTAAATTATACAACAATTTTAATATTTATGGACATGAAATTACCAATTTTTACTCCAAAGCAAATTATTCACTATTATTTAGCCATTATGTAAGTAAAGAAATTATAGTATTATATTTCATGATTTATTTTCATGTGGCACCTAATTAAGTCATTATGTAAATCTGTTCTAATATTTAACCTTGTTTGGTCAAATCTAAGGAACTAGCCTCACAAACTTTGAAATTTTGAAATAGGATAAGATTCTAAGTTCTGGTTTGTTACACATCTACAATGGTCACTATGATAGTAATGTACATTTACTTGTTCATGAATGAATATGATGGCCCTTTGATGTCTACCATGGTGGAAATATGGTCAAACTTTACTTTGTACAGTTCTTAATATTTCATTTACTGATAATGATTAGTATAGTTCCCCTTTTAATTTTTAACTAGTCTTTATTTTCCATGTGGCAAGTGCCACACAATGTTATCATCACTAGTCTGGTTTTTCTATCTTTCATGCATTTTGTCAAGTTGGCGTAGCATGGGGTTCTTGGAACATCAGTTGTACATCAACATGACTATTCTAAGGGCTTCTCTTGCACTTTGAGTTCTTCAATTGAGATCCATGGATCTATTTTCCTTATCTTGATTCTTGAGCACATTGGGGTATGTTAGGGATAACTTTGAGTGGTCTTTGGAATTTTACAAAGTTTTGAAGTCCTTAGATCATCAATTATCATATTCAACCATCAATAGAATCAGAGTATCTATTTGAATAGGCAAATAGATGTTTCACTCTAATGCAAATTTTTCAGAATTGAAGCATGCAATCTATCTATCTTACATGATTAATGTGCATAAATGATATTGACGGGGACCCAAACTAGGAATCCATCACCATCCAGAGCTTATGAAATAATTTTCATCAAATATTCTCCATATATTTCACTATATAAATTTCAATAAAAATTAAAGAAGCTAGAGTTCAGATATTAAACATAGCAGTCATCCAACAATTGCACCAAACATAAAGCAGCAAGTAATTAAGCTTTTCCATTTCCATAAACATTAAAGGTCTTAATTACATTGCATAAGTAAAGAATTAAATAATAGAAATAAAGATAGGTGTCACCTTCTTGATGTAGAAGGACGACAGACTACTGCGGTTCTCCAGCCCGATACCGGTCAGGAGCCTAGCCCGATACAACCGTGTCAGGCGGCACACCCTCTCAGGCGGCACGTCGTGACGGGATGATTGTATCGTTCAAGGACCCTGGCCGATACGCTCATGTCGGGTGTTACACCCTCTCGGGCGGCACACCGTGACGGGAGAAGCGTATCGGGTTCAATATCGTGTCGGGCATGGAGCGACGCATCTAATGTCGGGCACTTGTGTCGCTCATCCACTTGGCCGATATCGGCCTGCAGTGTCGCCCAGGACAGTCCTAAGTGAACCATCCCCTCCCTCTCAGGATGGGAAAAAGCTCACCTAGAGTTTCCCGACACGAGCACTGAGGCGCGATACTCTTTCTCTCGCAACTTTCCTCCAAAGATTTGCTCAAGGTTCCGAACTGTCTTTTCGACTTCCTGTAGCTGCTATTTATAGGCAGCGGTTGGGGGAAGTTATGGTGCTCGAAGTGCCACATGTCCTCCTTATTCACGAGTCGGTGGACGGTCGATACAGGTATTGCCCGGCATAGGAATGTCAGATGTTGGTCACGTAATGGGCGACGCCTGCCGATGGGTGGCCTGTGTCGCGTGACAAGCTTGGGTTGTCGTGGCGAGCTCGGCTCCCTGTCGGGTAAAGACGTGTCACCCGTCAGTTTCTTCTTGTGCGGCATCCCCATGTCGCACGTCATTGTGTCGCTCTACCCTGTCGGGCAGTGGTCGTATCGGTTGTCAGGAAGGCCAATGCAGGTTGAACGTATTGTGGGCCGGGACGGCCTTATTGATGATAATATGTACCAAAATGAGGAAAAACTCTGCGAAAGATGGAAATATTTGATTAAGAGCGTCGTTTGGCGAATTATTGCAAAAGTACTTATAAAAGAGAGGAAAAATAGTTGAAAAGGGCAGTTTTGATAACAAAATAAAGGCTAAAAACATCACAAAAATTGGTGTTATCAATCATATTAGTGATTAACAACATAGGAAGTAGTGTACATTGACCCATAATCATCAATTCATATAATTGATAACTATGATTTATATTTATAATGGTACATGCTTCAAATTTCTTTATATGACGAATTCATTGGAAAAATGGAATATTCGATTATAAATAAGGGAGGATTAGGAAAAAAGTTAACTAAATAATATTGTATCTCTTTTTCCTCACCCAATTAGAACCATATTCATCCATGCTTACTCAATTAATCATGTCCTAGACCAAAGTACATGAGAATGGAAAATAATATGTAATGCGTGCTTAGATATAGGAATATGAAGAGGATGGACCATATGAATATGCAAATAAATACTTATGTATGTAAGAATTTTATATAATGAATGTTTATGACTCTGAATCTTGGATATCTTAACAAGAAGTAATAGAATCCTATGACATAAAAGTGGGCCTCTATACATGAAGGGTAAAATAGTAATTTTGCAGCATAGAGACCTAATGTCTGAATTAGCACAAAATAGTTATGATAAACTATGTTGGAACCCCAAACCCTAGAAATAGATAATAAATATGCTTGGACAATCTAATAGCAATGAATGAGACACTTAAACACCAAAGTGCATACAAATGTGATAATTACCATATGGATATAATGAACATTCAATGGATACTCACTTAATAATATTAAAAACCTAGAGAGAGCAAACAATGTAATGACTAATAAACATAATGGTAGTTACCCTAATAATAATATATATGAACAAGTGAAGTTCATCATATGCAAAATCAAACTAGAAATACAATATGGAAACATAATTGGAGAACTATAAAATAGTAAAAACCCTATATGGGAAAGAAAACCTTAATAGAAAATATTCAACAAGTAGTTGATTCCAAGCCAAGTGATGACACCATTACAATACTTTGTAGATTTCTCGCTTGTGGAAAAATTCTTGGTGATTGTGCAATCTATGAAGACTTGGATAAATTGAGGTACTAGATTCTCTATTTTTATATTGAGTTATTAATTTCCCTCTTGAATTCCATGTACAATGTTTAGTGGTGAACCCTAAACTTTTGCAAGCCTTTCCTACCTCTTTGAAAGTTCACCACCTCATATTGATTATTGTTTGATTGCATTGAATATTATAATAGCACTTGACTTGATCTATTTAGAGTTTTGACTCTCTGGACTTTGGTCCCTTTGGGCTTTGGCCCCTTAGAGCTTTGTCTCACTTGACGTGGGGTACATCCCACTGCCATGTGCACATGTTGAAATGGTTTAATCAACCCCCAGTCGACTTGTTAACATGGTAATTAGGCTCGATGTTGTTCTTTCATAGATGATTGAACATAAGGCATTGTTTCCCTTGAAGGAAATGATATGATAGTGCTCAACCTTAATATTCAAAAGTTTATCATTGCAAGTATTTTGATAATTTGATATCTTCCACTATTTTGAATAGCCTTGTGGAAATTTGATCTTGAAATACGAACATTGAAATGTTGTTATCCTTATTTTGACAATTTTTGTCCACCAAATATTTACTACCTATAATTGATATTACCTTTAATTATACTTAGAAACTATATTATTCAAAAAGCTCGATATAAGAATTTAGTAGCAGCTTTACTGACCTTTCTTTTCCCTTCAATGGGGTCCATGTGTGGTTTCGTTGACTCTGGGAACTCATGGATAGGTGGTAAATGGAACATCTAGAAGAGACGTGTATGGGGAGTCCTCTATTGAAGACTAGATAGGAACATATTATTTTTTCTTAAGGTTGTAATCATATTTGTTAGCTTCTGTGACTCTGATGTAAAGCATGATTGTAATAAAGATTGTTTATATTTCTGATATTATTTTTCAAATATTTGATCATAAAGATTGAGCCTTTACAACATTGAAGAGTTGGTTTTCTTCATTTCCAAATTCCAACCTCCCACATACATGGGAAGGACATGCCCCGTCATCCTCATTAGCAACACCATGTTAGAAACCCCATCTTACACCAACAAGAACAAGAAGGGGGATGCAAATTGTGTAGGATGAATGAAAAAAATGAAAAATCTAGTCGTGTACCTACTAACTCTAATGAATCTTCATGAAGGGTACCATTAAACTTCTAAATAAGCTTGGTGTCATATTATGAAAATGAGGAAGAGCTAGAAATCAGATGAGGAGCAGATTTAAGGTAAAGAGAACAAGATCTTATTGCTCAAGTGGAGGCCAGTTCTCTAGAGGCAAGAGTATAGGCACTAGAAGTGATACCTTTAGCACACTAGGGAAGAAGTAATAATTAGGGGAGCCTCCAACCTCATAACATGTTTAGGATGGTAAATTCCACCTACTATGCTTTCATATGCAAGGTATATGGCGCTGGGGTTGTGGCTGGCTGGCTCTCCTCTCTGTCGCCTTCGACCTTCGTGCCTTTAGATCAGGGCTTCAGGGTGGTGGAGCGGTGCTTTCCTGGGCGGTGGCTTCGTCTCTGACGAAGCTAGTCGCTTGGTGGAGGCAAGGAGGTGGCCGCCACAAAGCTTTTGGTGTGGATCTGCTGGGGGCGGGCATTTCTTGCTTTGTTGCTTTCGCTCTATTTTTCAGTTCAGTCTGTGTTGGCTCCCTGCCTTTCGTTTTGGTCCTAGTTCTAGGTAGTTTCTTGCCTTCTTCTCGTTGTGTTCCTTTGGTGTTTGTCTCTCCCTTTAGGGTTTGGGTGTCTCTCTATTTGTGAGAGTAACGAGATCCCTGGTTGGTCTCATTTTTGCCTCAGGTTCTTTGCTGCTCGAGCCATGCCATGGATGGTAGAGTCAACAATCGGACGTAATCTCGGTCGGGTTCATGCTTAATGCCACTTCCATATGCTTAAGTTGAAGGTATCTCTCACAATAGTTGCTTTGGCCATCCACGAAGAAGAGAGTTCTATGCAGAAGTGTTTCAATCTTGTTCGAATATGAGTGGTAGTGGTGTTAGATCTATGTACTTGATTGATCTAGGTTTCTTCTGGTTGTACTTCTCTACTTGTAGATGTCGTATGGCTTGAGTAATGAATGAATCGATTTGCTATAAAAAAGAATGTAATGCCACTCTCTTCTCTCTCTGCATGTTCTATTTTCTATTTGCATGCCAACTAAGCTTGGAAAAAATCAAGCATGGCCTTTTGTCCCCTATTCTTCATCATGGTAGGACAAATATGGTGTATCAAAATATATGGTGTTATGGTTGAAATAATATTTTTAGTCTCATCAACAATTCCCAATATTAAATAAAATACTAGATGCAACAAAAAATTCAAATCAATTTGAATGAGACATTTATGCCCTATACGATAAGTTTGTAATTTAATTCTTTGAGTGCAATGCATTTGTTTTATTGGCAAGAACATGAGTCTTTTTCTTGAGTCAAAATATTTTGATCTTGATGAGCTAATAAACATTCTTTTGGATAAATTTGGATCGCGTTTCGCTTAGCTACCGAATCGTGTTTTCCCGTCGCAACAGCTTCGAGAGATGTGTTGTGGCTCTAGTGTTTGGTCCAATTCTGGAGTACGAGAGTGCCTGGAATCGGAGTTGCTTCAGTAACATTTCACTCTAACTTAAAGTCCAGCAACCTCGAAAGGGGTGTTGATGCTTGGTTAGAGGTAACCACTCTGAGAGGAGGGGTACATGATGTTTCTGCTGCCGCTTGTTTTACCGAAGTCTTATCCTTCGTACCTTGCTTTAGATCTAGTTTTATCTTTTGGTTTCTATTGCATGAAAACCCCTAAAAACGGCTAAATGACTAAAACCTTAAATCTTTCTAGTAGCTCCAGTTGGAGATAGATTTCTTTATTCTATGGATCTTTTCTTGTTGTTCCTTTTTGGGAACTTTATTACATCCTTATACCTGCCGGAGTGTAGCGTGTCGATTCTGAGTTCTCAACACTACCAACCTTGTCCCTGTGTTCGACCCTGTATATCTACTTCGACCCCGTAAGCAAAGTTGTGGGGGCCTAGAAGGATTCGGGTTATAAATGTAAAAGTCCGACTAACTTCAAATCCGCCTCCATTTTTGGACGCACGATTTACGTCAATCAATGATCCATTTGACCTTCCCCCACTTAATTATTTTCTAATATAATGTTAGGTTAGTACAATACATTCCCTTAATATCGAATGCAAGAACTAGACTAGATGTGTATTACACCTAAGTGGATAATTCAAGTTCCCTAGATTTGTGATTCATTTTCATCATTATAATGATGTTGTATAGTTTTTAATGTTGATGTTACATTATTATACATTGTATTGTCTAACTATCATGTAAACTATATCAGTTCCATAAAAATATTGATTCATCCAAAATGTTATTTATAGACAAATTTTCTCATTGAAGTTGATTGTCTTAAATAAGAATTTGTTCAAACTAGGTCATTCTATACAAATAAACCTTTCAAATCCACTTTGTATTTCTAATACCATGAGATGTACATAGGTATCCATTTTTTTATACATTTCTCATAATGATAACATTTATATCTCTTTAATAAGATTACTGAATTTCTAGGACTTGTTGTTTACTCATATGCATGCAACCAATACGTTTAATGTGATGATACTCTAAACATGGAGTATTGTTAGGTGAGAAAAAATGCCCCTCTGCTAACTATTTCTTAATATATTTTTTCTAGAACCTACCTTTAGTACAAAGCTAGTCAATTTCAACCACCAACATCACATGAAAATTTATTCAACTAATTTAGATACTCATAACTAGGTCTAATATTCAATTATAGTGCATATATATCTACTGATTTATGAACATGTGAATCTTGTCATGTATGATGTTATACTAGTTTATGGGACATCGACTAGTACACTTAAAAATGTAGTAATATTACTAACTTGTGTATATATGTAAATTCTAATGCATCCCTCTTCAGATTTCTACTTTTGATTAGTTGATTCATGCAATTTGGAACTTAAGTAAACCAAAAAATATATAGTATATCCTTCTATAGATTGGTATTTAATATTTATTTACTAATAGGATGTATATAGATACGACATATACTACCAATCTAACTCATTAATGTCGCAAGGTATGTATCTAATATTTTTATAATCATCATCAAAGATAACTTTTGGAAGCACATGAACATAAGAGAAGGGCTTGGAATCTAACTTATAGTTTATGCTTGTTAAGATGATCTTCAACACAGTGGGTCTTAGCTTGAGATTGGTGAGACTAGATTGATCAAAACATGACATTAAGCTCCACAGATGTCTTCTGAATATGCCCTAGTGCTGCTTGGTAGTAGCAGTAGGTCGCATGACCTTGATCACCATCAATGATCTACATCTCAGATCCAACATGTTGGGGGCATCGAGAAATAAGAAGCAGGAACATGAGGAGAAGACATGTCGAGCAGATCCAAGAAGGGCGTATGGGGGGCTCCAAGCCTACTACACATTTTCTCGAGGATGTCGGGCTCCTTAGAGGCCTCTAGTCTTGTTGTCTCCCCTAGGTGAGACAGTAGTGGGATTGAGTAGTTGTTGCAAAACCTCCAGAGAAAGATAACAATGGAGTTTCAGGGAGCATGGGTAAATGGTGACATGATTTCAGGTCTCTAGGATATCAAGGGGTCTTCGTACTTCCTCAAATATCATGACATGAGGAGGTGTGGCATGGGCTAACATAGAGATTGTACACAATCTTTAAATGTCGATGACTCCTTGGGTTAGGTTGGGTGTCCACCATGGTTTGTAGGTCAAGTCTTCATCCAAGATCATGGTTCAAGGTTCTTGGGATCATTTTACTGGGTCAAAGATCTATTGGGAGGGAAAAAGGGAGGTGAGGCACTATAGTTGAGTTACATGTGTGGGTGCCTTGGCACTAGGGTTCTAGATGTACTGGATAGTAGATGAAGTTGCGGGAGGGGAGTTATCATTTATATTAGTTGGTTGCAAGGAGGAGTTGGAACTTGGATAATGGCTGCCATTGTAGCTGTTTCCTGGTGAGAGGGTAGTGATTAGGTGGAAGTTTCATTTTAGACGTTGGAGAGGGGTCAATTTGTTGCAAGTCAAGGAACTGAATTTGTGGGGAAAGGAAATGGAGAGTCCAACACTTGCTTGTCAGGATGAGAAACGCCCCCATAAAGGAACCCTAGTCAAGCAGGGGAAGGAAGAAGGAGTCGAGAGTTCTGTAACGACCAACCTTAGTGGAGTTACATGGAGGGTGCAACTATAGGATTTTTGAGAGAGAGGGGTAAAAGAGTATGTTAATTCTTTTATTAGGTCAATGAGTGTAGTTAATATCATATTAACAGTACATTCTATAACTTTTAAATGAAAAGGACAATGGTTGGCCGTGGTTTAATTTCTATTCAACTAAAATACTAGTTACATCACTTTACAAATCTAACTTAAATGCCCCAATAACTATTTCTAGTATTTCTTTCTTTAAAGGTTATTAATGTTTCTCCTTGGTCAAATTGAGAGAAAAAGATGGGTTAATCAAGGTATTTAACACAAACACATCAAGATGGATTAAATGATTTCTAATATGAAAAATGATACTCAAATGAGGGATTGGATTGTAAATATTTCTCAAGTGAGGCTAATTGATGCATTAAGACATAACACAATCAATTGAAGACCATTCCTATCAAAACCCTGACAATTTAATCAAATAAGTAAGTGGAGATTGGAATGAAGGCTAACATTATAAATAAATTCAACTTAGGGGAAAATAGATCAACATATATATAGTAGCCGAAATTGAGTATATGTTACAACAATACCACCCTTCACAAAGATTTCATCCCCAAAATTGGATATTTCTTTATAGTGATATTGCTACTATATTTTGATCAACAAAATAATCCACCACAATACTTTTGCTTGATGAATTGTCGACTTAAATTAAATGCAATCCCTATTTCTCCTTCCACTATCTTAGGTCCTATTTATGATGATCCAACAATCCTATTAATATATCATGGTGTCACTAAATTGATTTAGGGTCAATTGACACTTGACAGGAGTACCATTACTCGAGGTGAGTACTTATTGATGATGGGTCCATGTGAGGAATCTAATATAATAATATGATATGAAGGCATGTGGTTTATTTATCAACTATTGTTATTAAAAGTATCTTTTTATACCACAAAATAATTGATCAATCTATATTTAATAAGATCAATATTTTTTTAAACATATCATTTTCTAATAATTATTAGTTACAACATAAACCTGATTGGATTCAAAAATTTGTGACTTTCTATCTCCATTATTTTTAACCTAATAATGTATTCATGATGTTTTTATAATTATATTTTCCAAGGTCATAACTATCAATTATAGAAAATATTCTTTATCGTAGTTGACCAATACTCTTTTTTTCTCAATGTTTTCACTAACTTTTATGTGATGTTTTATGGGGTCAAAAATTAAAACATACCTTTTTTTTCATTACTCAAAATGGAATTTCATCATACGTGACAATATTGACATCATTTCAAATGATTTTGAGACTAATTTAATTTATCCATTCTATTTTCTATGATTATTTGTGGATTTCCCAAACTAAGGAGATAATCCAGGGGCACTCTACCACCTTTTCATACCAAGGAATCAAAGTGATGTTCTACCAGACCTCATTGCAAAAGTCGACACATATACCTGAAGTTATTTTTTTCTTTCTTCATCCATAACTCAAAATAAGTCCATGCCTAGATAGAGAGTTAAAAATCTACTAGTGATGTAATTATATCCTAAGTACTTCTAGGACAACGTACCTATATGGCCACTTTTGCTTTCATCTCTATCCTTAGTAGTTACGACTAGTAAGACTAGGATTTGTTGCCAACTATTTATCTAAGTCCTCACTACTCGATTTATGTTCCTGACTAACCTAATATCTACAAGACATGCATGAGTGCCGACCATTTATGGCTTTGATACCATGTTGTAAAGACTCGATCTTCATGGTAGAATATTTACAAAATAATATTAGAAATATAAACAATCTTTATTACAAGCATGCTTTACATCAGAGTTGTGGAACCTAACAAATATGATTACAAGCTTAAGAAAAAAGAATTTGTTCCTATCTTGTCTTCAATGGAGGACTCCCCATACTCGTCTCTTCAAGATGTTCCATCTACCACTTGTCCATGAGTTCCCAGAGGGAACAAAACCACACATGGACCCCATTAAAGGGAAAAGAAAGGTCAGCAAAGCCGGTACGAAATATCGAGCTATTTGCAAAATATAGGTTCTAAGTATAATTAAAGGTAATATCAAATCTAGGTAAGAAATATTTGGTGGACTTAATTTGTCAAAATAAGAATAACAATATTTCAGTGTTTGTATTTCAAGATCAAATTTCTGCAAGGCTATTCAAAATAGTTCAAGATATATAATGATCAAAGTACTTGCAATGACCAACTTTTGAATATAAAGTTTGAGCACTATCATATCATTTCCTTCTAGGGAAACAATGCCTTATGTTCAATCATCTATGAAAGAACAACATTGAGCCTAATTACTATTTTAACCAGTTGAATAGGGGTTGGCTAAACCATTACGACTTGTGTATAGGGCAGTGGGATGTACCCTACCTCAAGTGAGCCAAAGCCCCAAGGGACCAAAGTCCAGGGAGTCAAAACTCCAAATAGATCAAGTCAAGTTATATTATAATATTCAATGCAATCAAACAATAATCATTATGAAGTGGTGAACTTTCAAAGAAGTAGGAAATGCTTGCAAAATTTTAGGGTTCACCACTAAACATTGTACATGGAATCCAAGAGGGAAATTAATAACTCAATATAAAAATAGATAATCTAGTACCTCAATTTATCCAAGTCTTCATAGATTTCACAATCACCAAGAATTGTTCCACGAGTGAGAAATCTACAAAGTATTGTAATGGTGTCATCACTTGGCTTGGAATAAACTACTTGTTTAATATTTTCTATTAAGGTTTTCTATCCTATATAGGGTTGTTACTATTTTATAGTTCTCAAATTATGTTTCCATATTGTATTTCTAGTTTGATTTTACATATGATGAATTTCACTTGTTCATCTATATTATCATTAGAGTAACAACCATTATGTTTACTTGTCATTTCATAGTCTGCTCCCTCTAGTTTTTTAATATTATTAAGTGAGCATAAGATCCATTGAATGTTCATTATATCCATATGGTAATTATCACATTTGTATGTATGTTGGAGCTCAATTGTCCCATTAATGTTCTATTAGATTGTCCAAGCATCTTTATTATCTATTTCTAGGGTTAGGGGTTCCAGCATAGCCTATCATAACAATTTTGAGCTAGTTTGGACATTAGGTTTCTATGATGAAAAATATATACCAAAGGAAGGGTTGGCACTAGGGTCTAGATCTACTGGATAGTAGATGAAGTTGCAGGAGGGGAGTTATCATTTATCTTAGTTGGTTGCAAGGAGGAGTCGGAACCTGGGTAACGATCATTGTTGTTGTTGTTGTTTCCTGGCGAGATGTAGTGATCGGGTGGCAGTTCCATTCTGGACATTGGAGAGGGGTCAATTTGTTGTAGGTCAAGTAACTGAATTTGTGGGGAAAGGAAATGGAGAGTCCAACACTTGCTTGTCAGGATGAGAAATGCCACCCATAAGGAAACCTAGTCAAGCGGGGGAAGGAAGGAGACGAGAGTTCTATAACGACCAACGTTAGTGGCGTTACACGGGGGACGCAACTATAGGATTTGCAAGAGAGTGGTAAAAGAGTGTTAATTCTTTTATTAGGTCAATGAGTGTAGTAATATCATATTAAAATTGCATTCTATAACTTTTAAATGAAAAGGAAAATGCTTGGCCGTGGTTTAATTTCTATTCAACTAAAATACTAGTGCCATCACTTTACAAATCTAACTTAATTGTCCCAATAATTAATTCCAGTATTTCTTTCTTTTAAGGTGATTAATGTTTCTCCTTGGTTAAATTGAGAGAAAAAGATGGGTTAATCAAGGTATTTAGGCACACACATCAAGTTGGACTAAATGATTTCTTTTATGATAAATTATACTCAAATGAGGGATTGGATTGCAAATATTTCTTGAGTGAGGCTATTTGATGCATTTAGACACAAGGGAATCAATTGAATACCATTCTTATCAAAACCCTAAAAATTTAATCAAATAAGTAAGTGGAATTTGGAATGAAGGACAACATTCTAAATAAATTCAACTTAGGGGAAAATAGCTCAACATAGATATAGTAGCCAAAATTGAGTATGTTACAAATTTCCTCATCAAAGGGTGACTCCTCCACTCGACTTTATGGTGGATCTTTAATAGAATCCTCATAAATGAAGGTTTGGGGGAGGGGTATATGGTGGAGGAGTGGTGGATTGAGTGTGAGGTGAATGGTTTGAGTTCAATGCTCTATTAGTGTGATCACATTGTAGAGGATATTCTTGATTCCACAAACAATTTCTTCTCCATATTATTCTTCTTGGAAAAAAACCATGCAAGTTTTTTGTGGGGGATGAAGTTAGGGTTGAATAGGGATTTTTGTTTTAAGTGCAGAGGAGAAGATATAGAGGTAAAAGAATATTTATTAGTCATGTCTAGAGGAAACAGAAACCCAGAGAGATAAGTAGGGAGGCTTAAAGAAGCTATAGTCATTCTTGAAGGAGCTTTGGCGGAGCTTTGTGGTGGTTGGAGTCATTATTGTCCTCTTTGCAAGAAATAACCATCTTTATAAAAAAATGGAGTGGGGGTTGTGATCCTCTCACCTTCTATGTTCAACTTATTCCGGTTAGTTTGGGCCACAAAACAACCATTTTGGGTCAGAATGATTATTGTGGGTCTTGCATGGCATGACCATTCTGTCTTTCTTTCTTTTTATTATTATATAGATCCTCTTGTATTTCCATTGTTGTTCTAATAATGAATGATCATTTTTTTCAGTTCAGACCATGTCAATTTGGAGGAGGTTGAGCTTCACTTATTATACAAATAGGTTCTACATTTTTGGTATGATCATTGTAGGTAGAGTGACCATATTGAGGTAAAGGTAGCAAACCATTCAAAGTAGAACGACCATTGTCATTTTTTATCAAAATTTCATGGACTTGCAATATATTTCGAGGCAAATACCTAATCCATTCAAAGTCATAACCTCCATTTTGGGGGTTTCTTCCATAAGAATTTGGTCAAATTTTAAGAATCTACTTCATAAGACTTGGATTTTCAAATATCTTATCCACTATTAGATCATTCTTTCACCTATATCTTAGTCCTAAAAGACAATATACAACAAAAAATAATCAAGTGTAGGTGTATGTCTGCATATGTGTATTCTTTGTGGGTTTTATTAAAGAAGTATAATTAAAGCTGAGGTTTGGGTTTAAATCATGCAAACCAGTTGGATTGCCTCCGACTAGCACCAAATTTTACACCTTCAGCTAGGTAGTGCCACATTGTAGATGTTCAACCAATTAAACAAGAATCATAATATCAAAACTTTGATTTTCCTTGCCATATCTGATTTCATAAACCAACTTAAAGCTTTGACCATTTACTAGAAATTCATATTGCCTTCTCTTTCTTCAGTCACAATCACACAGGATGAATAGACATGAGTAACACTCTATTCTCCTTCCCAACTTGACTTCAAATTCTTGATAAAGAACTTCAATCTTTAATTGTAATCAACATCCACTGACCAAGTTTGAATGTCTTCTTGTAGACAAGCTTTTCATGAAAGAATTTCATTTCATCCTTTTATCTCTAGGAAAATTCATATAGTTCATTAGTTTCATATTACTTTAGATCCTTTCTATTTCTATATACATATCCATGGCTTTTGAGACCCTTACGACCTTGTGTTGTAATGCCACTGGTAAGTGGAAACTCTTGTTGTATGTCAACTTGAACGGATTTGTGCCAATCAGGTTGTTATATATAGTCCAATATGACCATAAATCTTTCTTAATATTGATGGAACAATTGTTTCGTATGAACCCACTATCATTCTCAACAATAAGTTCATCTCCTGATTTGCAAGATCAACCTGCCCATTTTTTGTTAGTGATAGGGTGTAGCTACTTGGTGGTTGACACAATGCCTTTCAATAGACTTTCAAATGTCAAGTGTATGGAATGGATACCTCCATCATTTACCATTTCTCTTAGAACTCCAAAGTGGATAAAGATGTTATGTTTTAATAACTCACTAACATCATTAATACATTTATTCTTGTAGAAATAGATTCAAACCATTTGGAGACATAAGAAAAGATCAAAGAAATGCACACAAACTATAGAAAGGACAAAACAAACCCATAAACCCAATTCTCTAAAGATCAAACACCTTAACCACCAAGATGGTAAAGAGAGGCATCTTGCTCCTTCTTGAGATAGACAACTTTTTGGAAATGTTTGCAAGCTTTATAAAACTAGTCTATGTCTTTTGAACAGATAAGGGTAATAGAATCCACATTGCAAAAATTTGGTTGCAATCCTCTTCCCACATAAGTTTCTTCCACATGAACCCAAGTAAGACATGGTGAGGATCTCTTACTACTCATTATTGGGAACACATCTTCTAATGAGTTGATTAGAGAAATCTTTGGAGAGATTTGGTCATCATAAACATATTGTTTGATAGATGCACACTTACTACTCAATCTTAGGAACACATCTTTTACTAAGTTGATTAGATAAATCTTTGGAGAGATGTAGGTCATCACACACATAGTGTTTGATAGATGCATACAATACGTTCCTCTCTTCACATGACCAATTTGCTAGCACTAGAAAAGAAGGCTATATTCTTGTACTATGGCCTTTGGATTGTAATAGTTAGAATGAAATACTCAGGTGGCATCATTTGTTGGATCCTTGTCACATAATCATAAGGTCCTTAAATGCATGAGAGGTTGTCAACATCAAAGTTCTCACAACTCTTCTTTTCAAAAATCTTTAAGTTTAGATTTTGCAATAAAAGGTTCCATATAGTCAACCTTATCTCTGATTAATTATTTCACATGAGTCACTTGAGAGAAACATGATTAGAGTATACTATGATCTTGTTTTGTAGTACATCATAATAAAATCTTAATGAGAAAATGTTGTAGCAAGGAACTCCTTTTAAATTATAGTGTAGTTTCTTTGAGCATCATCAAGAGTTTTACTCACTTTCTATATCACATAATGAACATGGACAATCCTTTGGGCAATAAAAGCCTCCATGTTGTATTCAATGCATCAATCATAGTCTAAAACAAGGTTGTGTTATTTGAGGGTTTCATAATATGAGAAGAAGTTAATTTCAACTTTAAGTGATTGGTTGCTTCAATACACTTATCTTCAAACTTGAAATTGGTGTCTTATTCAAGTAATTGGCATACTAGACTTGATTTTTATAAAATCTTCAATAAAGTAGTGATAAAATTCAGTGTGTCTTGAGAAATAACGGGCATGTATTATAGTGAGTGGGATACTCAATTTATATATGGATCCAATATTTTTTCTATCAACCTCAATCCCTGGCTTGGACAATCGGTGACCCCAAAACCATCATGTAAGGAACCGTGAAAATGATTTTCTCCCGATATCAGACTAAAGATACTTGATGCTACTCTCATAAATGACATTGTGGCAGAACAAGTAATCATCAAAATTTTTAAAATATGAACATGTTATTGATGCCAACTTCTGAAGTTTAACCAAGCATATCCATAAAATAATATGCAATATGTCTTTGGATTGTGGAGGGTCATTTGATAGACTAACTAGAATCCTTATATTTGAATATCATCTAGATAGAAAAGTGAAGGTGGTCTTTTCTTGATTTGTTGGATCGCTTTCTACTTGAAATTAACCTTATTAGCATCAAGAAAGAAACATTAGCTTTTCCCCTCAAGGATAAACATAAGTTGATCAATGAAAAGTAGAGGATAGTGGTTCTTCTTGGTATTTACATTTAGAATTATATAATTAAACTCACATTATCCACTTGTATTGCTCACTCATTGGAATTTCATCTCATTCATCATTAGAAACCATGCTAATCCCACCCTTTTTGGGTACTACTTAAATGTGACCTCCCCAAGAACAATAAAAAATTGGGTACATGATACCCATAAGAAGCAACTTTCCAACCTATTGGTTCACTATTTCTTTAAACTTAAGATTAATTATTCTTTGCATTTCACAATTTGGGCAGGTATCATCCTCCAAATATATACAGTGAACACCAATGGAGGGATAAATCCCCTCATATTAGCAATACATAAATAGTAACCTAAATTTTTTTGAAAACCTTCAAAGGAGAATTGTATTGGTTAGAAGAAATAATAGAAGAACTGATTACTAGGAAGGTATCATAGGGACCAAGAAAATCATACTTTATACCTTTAGGTAGGGCTTCCAATTCTAATATGGAAACATTAACATAAGGTACCAGTGGCTTAATAACTAGGGAAGGAAGAATCTCACTAGCTACCACTATCTCAACTCACTATCATAAACTAGTTATTTGAGAAACTCAACAATATGCTCTAATAGTTTCCCCTTTTTAGCCATATCAATCCATATTTGAAGTCATTCCTCAACTATATCATTAACCAATAAAGAAAATAACAATATTATTACGTCGACCCATGACCTCATGTATTGATGAGGCTTTGGGTATATTAACTGAATCTTCATATGTTTGAAAGTCATATACATGGTTCCTATTCTCACATGAATCATGTCATATACAATATATAGGAATGGACATACCTAGATGATGGGAATCTTTGTACCTTCCTACTCCATATCAAGCATGATTATATCTATTAGGAAGATAGCTAAAGTATTATCATCAATTTTCACTAGGACATTATTAAATTGGGATTTGGGAACATTCACAGATGAATCATCCAATTGAAGAGTACAATTGTAGGAGTCTAGTTGGCCCAACCTTATTTAACCATACACACAATGGAGCATGAGGTTAACACTAGAATGGAATTTAAGAAGAGAATGGTCAATATTGTTCTCTCTAATGTGTCACATAATCATAGGAGCACCAAGATCCTTACTCTTTGTAGAAGTGGAGTATTGAAATATGGAGCATACTTGCTCGATGAGCTTCACCTTTTACAACTTCCTTCAGGATGACTTCCTATCAAAGGTGCACATATCTTTGAAAAAAATTGCACATGATATGATTTCATGATGGCATACAACTAAGGGATTCTGATATGAAATTTCTCAAATATCTCAAAAATTTCCTTATTATGATTATTTTTCATATTTTATGGTGAAGGATCATCCAAGGCATTCATATTAGGAAGATTTCAGAGCCCAATTTGGGTCTTTATATTATGCCATTTTTTCCCTTTATTCTCAATAAGATGTGTAGAATACCTGCTAGTTCCCAATAATTATCACTACGTACCAAATGCAGTTATGGGTTACTCTTACATGTTTTAGAGGTACTTTGGCACTTAATGATTGAAGTAAGAGAATAGAGAGGATACAAGGTCATCCACATCCATGGAGGAGTCTAAGAGAACCTGAGAAACAATACTTAGAAGACTAGAGTGAAAGAAAAAGATCCAAAACATTTATAGATCTAAAGATATTAAAAGATGTTTATGTGGCTTTGAAATCAATAGCTTCTCATGAACTTTACCCCTAAATTCATTACGATAAAAATGTGACCTAACGTAACTAAATTTCCCGATATTGACTTGAAATGTGATCTAGTATGTGAATTGATAACTATGTCCCAAAATTTTACACAAATCACACCCTAATCTATGCTACATTATGATTTAAAATTAGTATCTTAAAGACTATTATGACACTAAATCTAACTTGACCTAACTTATACTCTAAGGATGACTAACTTGCATGGAAATGACTAGTTTGACTGTTAATTCTTATGTTTCTCACCTTACTTAATGATTACTCCATCTAAGATCATAACTCTAATCATGAATCCATGATCTTAGTTGTTATGTGTCACCCTAGGTTGTAGGTGAACTACGTTGTATGATAACTTTGAGGAACATGCATAACATAATATAAGATAACAAAAAAGATATTGAATGATGTGATACCTAGATCTAGGTTACACATCCACCCACAATGATAGTGACTCATGAGACCTTATATTGTCGATATTAATTAAATTATACTTATTTTCAATCTCAGAATCAATTGGTTGATTCTTTTACCAAGATCTACACAAGATTATTATTTTGTTTTCTAAATTGAATGTTTAATCTTGCTGTCTGATCAAGGTACACCTTATCCTCCTATTGGGTAGACTGGTGCTATTCAACTTGCTTGTATATGTGTATGCATAAACTGCTTGGATTTATATACTTGTTTGATATACTTGTTTGATATACTTGTCCTATGATTAGTACAGTAATTTTTGTTGAAATATGTTGAACAAACCTTGAACATAATTGAACTTATCCATTATACAAACCTTGTGCATTTGCATAAATTCTCAAGGTAAGGGTACAAGGCATGTTGAAATAAGGTTATCTCATTGACTTGGGTCTTCAGGTCCCTCACATAGAAATAGGGTGGCATTTAGGCTTTGAGTCTAAAACGCCCCTCATGGACCCTTCCTTTAGGAAAGCAGGTCAAATGGCTACAAAATGTTGTTAGTATAATGGAAATGCATCTTAAACAAACTAATTTGTTAATAAAAAGTCTTTAATATTGTTTATTTATCTCTTTCTATAACATTAACTTTTGCCAAGCATATATGTTCTCTTAAACCTGTGAGTTTATGTATTTTATGGTTCACTCAACATAGTTGTATTGATGTGTACCCATATTATTATTTTAGGTAACATGTACCCTAAGATGCTTGTACTATGATCATTGATTTTTATCTTCTATGATAATATACTACTCTTACTCTATGATATCAAATGACATTCAAATAATTCTTATGGGTTTGGCACATGAGACAAAGATCTTGTGTCAGGTATTAGTTTAATAATTGTTTGTTATGCCATGTTGTTCATACCTTAGATCTCTATCTTGTTGGTTGTAGTTTTATTCATGCATGTGGTCACCCTATTATGAAAGTACACCCTTTCCAAGATCTTGAAAGGAAGGGAATGCAATTATGAACTTGATCTTGCAAAGATCTTATATATATGGTCACCCTATTATGATCTTGATCTTGGACCTCATGACTTTAAGAAATAAAATTTCATAATTGATACTCTCCCCATTTTGATATGCTTGATGGCTCATGACTAATGTATTATAATATTCTATATTAAGGTGGTAGTTGACTTATGAATCTCCTAACCTAGTCACTACTATATCATGACTACATCTAAATTCTCATCTTGTTGGATATTTAGCATTTGGAAAGGTAACCTCTTTCACTCAATATCAATTTCATGACCTAAGACCCTAATAGGTTAAGTTATAATGATATTGGTACTCAATCTAGTATGATATTTGTAACATCCCAGGATTTGAGGCCTCAGATAACATGATCTTAAAAGGAATGATTGGACTACCCATATCACCAAGGTGCACCTCCTTTTCCGGGAGCCCATCACTAAAGAACTCCATAGTTAAGCGTGCTCAACTTGGAGTAGTACTAGGATGGGTGACCCGTCGGGAATTTGATCCTGGCTTACGCGTCAGTGTGGACAAAGTGCGCAGTTAAGGCTAGTGGTGGTCTGTGGGGCCAGTCGTCATTCCTAAAACTCTACTAGAGCCTAGGGCAGTGGGCCCAAGCGTTACAAATGGTATCAGAGCCATAACCCCTCCAGTGGGTGGGGCCCACATGGGCATGTGGCATGCCAGTCTTGAGCCGTGCGGTCCAGGCAAGTTGGAAAATGCTATCTGTAGAGACGAGATGGAGTCGCCCTTGCGCTGGTAGCCGTGGACGGGAGTTGGGTGTCCATGGGCCATTTTGGGTCTGCACTGAAATGGGGTCAGATTATGAGGCCATATAGTTGATCCTTGATGAGGACGTCAAGAGTCTAAGTGGGGGAGATTGTAACATCCCAGGATTTGAGGCCTCAGATAACATGATCTTAAAAGGAATGATTGGACTACCCATATCACCAAGGTGCACCTCCTTTTTTGGGAGCCCATCACTAAAGAACTCCATAGTTAAGCATGCTCAGCTTGGAGTAGTACTAGGATGGGTGACCAGTCGGGAATTTAATCCTGGCTTGCACGTCAGTGTGGACAAAGTGCGCAGTTCAGGCTAGTGGTGGTCTGTGGAGCCAGTCGTCATTCCTGAAACTCTACTAGAGCCTAGGGCAGTGGGTCCAAGCGTTACAATCTTGATATACAATGTTGACTATATCTTGTGGTTAACTTCATAAAAATTCTATATCATTCATATACCATGAATACCTTGACATTATACTAGATATCGATATCTTGAAAAGTTGCCTGGGTACTTCTTGAATGTTTCCCTTGATTGTTGTATATGGGTGAATGGTCACACCTACGGTATAGACATGAATCTAAACCCCAAATTCATAATTTTTAGGCCCATGACATAGATGTCCAATCTTTTACTCATGATGTTAAACAACAGAATCTTGACTCACAATTAATTATTATATTGATTTGAGTCTTATGATCGCCCCGTTTGGATCTTGCAATCACTCTCAATATATAACTAATGAATTTCATGTTCCCAAATCTCACTAATTCAAAATGATGACTTTTTCAATTCTCTCTATTTTATGAATTAGGGATGAGCTCTCATAAGGACTAGGATGGGACCTTCCATTATCTTTGAGCATGAAATCATGATATTGAAATATGATGCTTGTCTCGACTCATTAAAATCTAAAATCTCTGTCATTAATGTATAACCCCACATAGGATAATGTTGAATATATAACCTAAATGGTTGAAATGAAAGTCATATTTTAATCGTGTTTCAAAGAGATCTATCTATTTTCCCTAAATGTGATCTCTCCAAATTTGCAATCTATATGAAAATCTCTCAAATTTGTGACTCATGTGATGATCTATGAGACTATCCATTGACTATGATACTTGATTTCTCAATTTTGCAAAAGTGTTGATGTTGAAGGAATACCAATTTGATTACAATATGAAGCATGAAGTCCCAACCTTGATTGATGGAGTAATTCAATTTTGGGGACAAATTTTCTCTTAAGGTGGGGAGGATGTGATAACCTGGATTTTCCTTCATACAACTAATGTACATTTTGACTCATTAGATGGTATATTATGTTCAATAGCCTCCCTCACCCTCAATTTGATGAGTTTGAGTCATTTTATGTTCAATTGATGCATTGGATTCTATTAAACGTCACATTCAATTAATTGACTATATCTAAGTGTATGATTAGACTTTGTAATTAATTTTCTATATTGAGTCCCTTCAACATTATCATATTAGATCCAAACTTTAGAATATAAAAATAAGTAATTTGTGAATGAATGGTAAAACTTTCGTCTCACTCAGAGTTATGGTTTGAAAGATAAGCTTCTTACAAGATAAAGTCTCAATTCTCTTTAACTATTCTAGTTGTTATCCACGTCCTATCCACCCCCTTTCTCCTAGCCAATGATGGGCCTTGGATCGAGCTCCCAAGGATAGGGACCCGATTTGAGTGTTCCTACATTGTCTCCTATATCTATACATGAAGAGAATAGAACGGAAATAGGAGAAGGTGATCTACCACCTATGGGGGCACTACAACCTTTTTTCCTCCCTCCATTTCTCTCTTTCTGTGGCATACAACTCATGAAAACAAGATTAACTAATGTGGAAGCGTTCACTAACCAGCGGATTACCAAAAATCACTAAAAATTAAAACCTTTTTATCAAAAGATCCATCAAAGGAAAAACTTTCACACATAGAACCAAAGTAACATAATTACATTCTTGTTCACAGGTACATATTCTGTATCATCTCCTTTTGAGAATTACAAGCATTAACTGTCCTGTCAAGCTAAACACAGGCAGTATAAAATCTCGAGGCACTGAGCCAAAATCTCGAAAGCACTATCTACTACTTCGAGGACCTGAGAGTACATAGATGACACATAGGACTCTATCTATATTTATACAAGACATAACAGCCAGTGTCTCCACCTGAGACTTCACTGTTGTCCCTGTTGCTATTGTTGTTGCCCTTCACTTACTGAAGGATTCTTGCCTGCTCGTCCGCGTCCACCTAAAAATGTGATTCCCACGGGGGTGATACAATTGTAAATTGCCCCAGCGAGAGATATAACTCTCCGCCAGAAACATTATTATTGCAACTTAAGAAGATAAATATACACCAAGGAATTATATTTGTTTGGTAGCAGTTAATTCAATGTTTAACAGATTAGAATATCATTCTTATCAAAAGTAATACAACTATAATTTGATAGAACAACATGTCATTTATCCTTTAAGGAATATGAATAACATGTATAACATTTATTCACTATAGAATCATCACCACAACATTAATTGTCTTCAGGCTTAGATCAAATATCTAATGCCTGGCATTGTCATTGGGGAGTCATGGCCTATAGCCATACTCTTTTCACAAAGTGTTGGGATCTTAGTCCCTCAACTCACTAAGAACAATTCCATTTCTTTACAGGTTCATCATCATGATTATAGTATATGGGTATTTGAACCCAGAACTCACCATGGATACATATTATCACTTATTAGGTAACTTAATACCTTCAAATCATTTAACCAAGGACATCCTGAATCTTGCTACATAATTTATTGCACATAGTATACAAAGTTCTATGATTCTTACTACACAAAGCATATGAAGGCTTATAAAGCCTATAAAAAATTCTTAATAACAAAGCATCATAGCCCATACCTGGCTATGCTCATCTTCTCAACATATCTGCATGATTAGTAATCATGACATAATTACTTATCAATATCATGCAACTTGAGGGTTATCTTATTACATTCATAACCCATTAGTCTGTATTTGAGCTTCACATAGGATTAACTTGTCATAGGATTTCACATAGCATTACCTTGTATTAGGGATCACATAGCATTGACTTGTATTAAAGTTTCACATAGCAATACTCTGTATCATTCATCAATAAATGAATTATCAACACACAACATGAGTTTCTCTCTCATCTTTGCCAGAATATGATTACATCATAGTTGGTAGGTTTGGATTAACCTTTTAATAAAGCATATTAGCCTACATTCAACAAAGTGCATTACATCTCAATGTAAGCATTGACATGACACATCTCATGTATCATTCATCCAATTATATTGGACTTATAACACATCAAGGTATACCATTATTTGGGGTGTTGGATGTGATATCTATCATATCTTGATGTATCATTTCCCTCAACACCTTATCTTACTTGAGTTCATACACTTAGCTTGTATTAGGGTATTATCCATCCTAATACTTTATGCACCAATTCATCACATTTATCATGTAAGGTAGTGATCATTAGTCACTCACTTAGAATATACAACCATTGCCAAAACTATGGTCTCATCCTTGAGTTAGGAAATAACAAAACGGCCATACTAGGTCACTTGCAAATCAACCTCAAGTCGAGCATAGAGCACCACGACCGTGTAGCCAAAAACGGTCGTGCAAGGGGAAGAGACCACGACCGTGCTACCTTGCACGGTCGTGCTACAGAAGATCACCACGACTGTTTTACACCACCACAGGTGCCATCATCCAACCCCTTTATCTTAATTAGGAATAGTATTCTCCATATTTATAATTTGAGGATTCACATAGTATTATTGTCCAATAGAGTCTTACATAATCATCCTTCTATATCAAGGATTCACCTAGTATTATGTGAAATTAGGATTTCACAACACATCACCCAGTGATAGAATTTCACATAAAATTAGTAGGACAACCCTATATTAGGGTTTCATATACCTTTATCCCATTTTAGGGATTCGGGTTTATCATTCACATCTAAGTGGGGTTTCTCTTTCCTCATACCCAAATTAGGGTTAGGATATACAATTCCCATTAAATTAGGGTTTCCTTCATTGTTACACTAAGTTAGGATTACATCATCACCCTGGATTTATGATAACACTCAGCTTTGCCCTAGATTAGGGTTTCACACATAGCTTTGTTCTAATTAGAGTCTCACACATAGGATTGTTATAATTAGGGTTTGACACATAGCATTGCTCTAATTAGGGTTTCACACATAGCATTGCTCTAATTAGGGTTTCACACATAGCATTGCTCTAATTAGGGTTTCACACATAACATTTCTCTAATTAGGGTATCACACATAGCATTGATCTAATTAGGGTTAAGGCTCATTGATTAGGGTTTCATGATCTCATTATTATGGATCAACCCTTATCACATAGTTTACTCATAATGAGAGAATTAGGGCTTAATTATATAAGCATTCATCTCTCTCATTCTCTCTCTCATCCTCTTTAGGATGTTAACTACTCCAAGATTAATCTAGGTAAACTCTTCACTTGAGTACACATAGCTAGGGTTAACTTTCACAATCATCACGGGTCTACATCTTTAATAATCACATAGCTGATTGACCTTTGATCATATTAGATGTCCAAATGGTCTAATCAATTAAACCATCTATTATATAAATAATTCAAAAGGATTGACCAATTAAACTTTCATTTCCACAAAGTGATCAATTGGGTTAACCATTGAAATCTTCAATTGCATTAAGTATCTAAATAGGTTCACCATACTGGACCTTCAATTACATGAGATATTCAAATGGGTTAACCATGTTGCTCTTCACAAAGTTAATTACTTAGATCCTCAATGATCTTGGTTCTCATACATCAATTGGTTGAAAACTAATTGAACAAGTTACACTTGAAACCAATTGGACAAAGTAGGTATTGAAACCATTTGCACTTTGGGTCTCCAAATGGTCTTGAGACCGTTTGGACCCAAACGGTCTTGAGACCGTTTGGTTCAAACCTTCTCAAAACCGCATGGACAAAAAAGGTGCTTCAACACTCAATCGATTCAATGTTTCAATCCATGCACCAATTATAAATTGAATCACTAATGCATTCATCAATTGGACCAATGAATCACCATTCAATTAGACCTTCAATTTAGGGTTTTAAACCCAATTGAACTAGGTTTGATAATCTAGAAACCATCACTTAGGGTTTGAAATCGAGGATCCATCAATGGTTGACATTGTGGAATCAAATCAATTGAAATCAATGAACTATCATCATCACATGATATGAACTGACCTCAAACGGTCTTGTATGACCACCAAGCGGTCTTGAGACCGTTTGCCCATTCCAACATCAAAAACCATGACATCCAATTATGGTTTTGGACCATTGGATTGATTATCAAATCAACACTAAGTTGCGATTCAGTTTGGTATCTTTGGATCATCCAATACCCAACCATGCTCAACCCCAGACCTCCAAACGGTCTTTGGTGACCCTGAAATGGTCTTGAGACCGTTTGGGTGATTCCCAAACGGTTTCGAAACCGTTTGGGTCAATCAACCCAAACCATCAACTTATTCAATTGCAAAATCAGCACTTAGCCGATTAGGGTTGATACCATATCTTTGGATCTTCAAACACTTAGCCATACTTAACCCTAGACCTACAAATAGTCTTGGGTGACCCCCAAACGGTCTTGAGACAATTTGGGTGATACCCAAATGGTTTTAAAACTGTTTGGGTCAATCAACCCAAACCACCATCTCAATCAATTGGAAATTCAGCACTTAGTTGATTAAGGTTTGCAATTAAGTAATCATTCACAATTGAAACCTTCAAGATCAAACCAATTGAAACCATTGGATCAAAATCCAACCACCACAGCATATATCTTCAAATGGTCAACCATATCAAACGGTCAACCATCCCAAACGGTTTGGGACCCAAACCACCAAACGATTTGCAAACCGTTTGGTCACCAAACGGTTCGGTGAAACCGTTTGGTCCCAACATTGAAACCGTTTCCCTAGATATTTGGGGAGGTGTGTGCTTATGATGATGTCATCATAATCAAGCTCCAAACTCATGAAATCTACTATGATTTCCATGGAGATTGCATCAATCAACCAAACTTAATTTTGGAAATGTAGAAATGATCACCAATTGATAAGGAATTGATTGCAATAATAAAATTAAGGGTTCAAGTTATAAAACCTGCCTGCAATTGAGCTCCAAAGCTCCAAGCTCACGGCAAAAATGGTGGATGCAACTCTTTTCACTATTCCCAGGGTCGTCCTCAAGCTTTGAGTGAAAAGAATTTTTTAGAATTGAAGAGGGGATCGAGATATGAAGAATTCATGCATTGATTTTTTATTTTCACCATGGATTCAAGGTGAAAGGAGGTCAAGAACCTTACCAACAGGTTGGGGGTCGTCCTCCTGATCCTCCACAGCTCCTTAGTCGTTTTCCAAGCAAGGGGGAAGAAAGGAATCTGAAAAAGCCTTTGTTTTGGCTTAGAAAGGGTACTTTTATAAGAAAATTGATGAGAGAGAAAATACTTTATAAAAGTCTTTTAATTCCAAAATTGTTGCCACCACTTCCCCCTTGGTTTCTTGAATTCAAGGGAATCTCTATCCCCACCGAAATCCCTTCCATTATCCATGAATTAAGGGAAAAGAAATTAAGCACCTTAACCCTTATAATAAGAATATCCATATTTGAGTGGAAATTCTTTTTCTTATAATAATGGTGAGTGGGATTTCACCTCCTTAGGATATGATCGTGCCTTTGCAAGGCTTTAAGCTCATCCATACACATCTGATTCCAACCATTTTAATTTTGGTTGAAGGCCCTTTAATTAATACATTTATTTTTGCCCTAAATTGAATTAGGGTTTCACTTAGGATTAAATCTTGATTATTTTAATATCAAGATTCTCTCTCCTCCAGCTTAATTCAAATGAGGCCTTCTCATTTTCTTTTCTCTACATGATGCCAAGAAACATTAGGGACCTTATTGAAGTGGTAATTTGCATGTTGAGCCCTAGGTTTTGGGTAAATTGCACATTACACCAAAACTAGGTTTTAATACACAAGGATTGCTTTACAAGCTTAATCTTGGTGCCCAAGCTTGTAAAAACCATTCCACTACATCATAGGAACATTTTATCATGTGCAATTTGCAAGTTAACCCCACAACTTCGGTAATTTGCACTTTAGTCCAAATTAAGCAAACATTGCTTCAACATTGTTCAAACAGGACCAAAATTGAAACATAAGTTTCTCATGAGCACTAATTACTTTTCCCAAGATAAGATTAAGCATATACTCAAACTTATTAGGCAAAACATCTAGGGTTAACACATAACCCAGGTCAGGGATGTTACAAATTATAAACCCCTAACAAGGATTTCGTCCCTGAAATCCCAGAAAAAGAAGGGACATATTTATTCAGTTATCATACCCTCAAATCTGCACATAATATCTTAATATTATGGAGATACCATGGATCTGTAATTCACACAAAGTTCCTTTCATTAATTCATCCTTATCACTGTTTATGTTTATGCAAAGCATGAACCCGTAACATATGATGTCCATATTATTGAAAGGGAAAAGCATAAAAGAGCATACTTCAACCATCACTCAAGAATATTTAACAAAAGAAAAACATATATATCTAACAGAGATAATTCATTCAGCAATCCTTTATTCATTTAGGAAAGTTCACTCAGCAAACTCTAGGTAATTGGGAATGTTCACAAAGCTTTTCATTTTTAGTTGGGAATGTTCACATAGCTTTTCCTTTTAGTTGGGAATGTTCACATAGTTGTTCCTTTTTTTTTTATGAAAGGGAAGCCTTTTATTCATCCTGTTCCCTCAAACAGGCGCATCCTTGTTTGGAATTACATGGTGATTCAATGTAGCCTCCCCTTTGATTACCTCAAGGAGAAACTCCGGACATTGTAACCACCTATCCCGATTTTCAGTTCTGTTCCTTCCCCATTTCGCTAAGCAATCTGCTATTTTATTACAAGTTCTTCGACAGAAGCTAAACTCAACTGACTAGAACAAATTTGCCATCTTCCTAATGTGACTGCATTCTCGTTTGCAGCTAGCAGGAATTTCCATTCTGCCCTTCACCATGTTGATTGCTTTGTTGCTGTTCGACTCTACCTGTATGTTGCTGGCTCGTCCTTTGCATTCCTGAATACCAATAGCGATGGCCCGAAGTTCTGCCTTGAGGACATCAGTGATATGGCCCTGATCGTACCCTCCCTCCAACCATCGACCTGCATGGTCTCTGATGACATAAGCTGAAGCCATTGCGGTCTTCTTAACAGAGGCATCCACATTAAGCTTGATGTAACCCTTTTCCGGCAGTATCCATGGTGCATCAGTCGTAGGTGTTATCGGTTTCTTCTGTAAAGCAAAAGCTTTCCTGCAGATCATCACATCTTGCTTGATGGAATTAAACAAAGCTTCAGTGCTAATACCCTCATCTTGGAATACCACATCACATCTTCTTCCCCAAATCTTCCACACGGTAACAGCAATCCAGATGTTCCAGATGGAATTGTCCTTCTTCTTCCTCAGGTTGGTCTGCAGCCAGTGCGTGAACGAGTTACCAGACATCAGTTTAGATTGGGTAGCATTCTCAACCCTCGTCCAGATTTTCCTGCTCTCCGGACAGTTAACAAAAAGGTGCATAAGTGATTCATTGCTGCATTTACATCTCGGACAAAGGGGATCATCCGTGAATCCTCGCCTCATCCTTTCCTCATTTGTCATTAAGCTGCCATGTAGCCCCAGCCACAGTAACATCTTGATCTTCTCCGGTACCTGTAGATGCCACACCGTCTTCCACCGCCCTGGTGTCTTCATCGAATGCACCTGTTGGAGATTTCTGTAAATCCTCTTTGAAGAAAAGCATCCTGTATCGTCCGGTAGATAACAAGGTTCATCTGGCCCCTCTTCAGGATCCGGTGGATGCATCGAAAGGATGAGCTCCGTTGAATTGTCAGTAAACCAGTGATTAAGGAACTCCACGTCCCAATTGCCTTGCAAGTCCACCATTGCTTCAACCTTCAAGTCGTTCAGCTCTTCCAGAATTACTCTGCCTTGCTTCAACGTTGGTCTACAGCCTCCTTCCACCCATTTATCCGTCCATACATAAGTGTTGGCTCCTGACATAACAATCCTTCCGGTATCAGTGTTTAGCTCATCATATATCCGTATGAGCGATCTCCACAATCTCGTCGTGCATGTCTTCCCGTAGTTTGTCTTGTGCCAGTATTTCTCCTTCATCACCTGCTTCCATACCATCCTCCTATTCGACATGAAATCCCAGCAGGTTTTCTGTATTGCAGCTTCATTCTGATCTCTCGCTCTCTTGATGTCGAGTCCACCTTCCCCTTTGCAGGCCGTAACTTTATCCCAGACCACAAGGTGAATGCCGTGTTGTTTCGTCGCCCCTTTCCAGAGAAAAGTTCGAACCACTTGATCGATTTCATCACATACCGCCAATGGCAGGACCGTCGACTGCATCAAATACACTGGGAGCGTATTGAGCACCGACTTAACCAACGTGGCTCGTCATGCTAATGACAAAGAGTTGTTCGCCCAGGATGATATGCGGCTTTCAACCTTATTGATAATATCCAGGTACAGCTCCTTGTTAGGTCTCTCGTGAATGATCGGGACTCCCAGATGTTTCCCTAGGTTACTTGTTTGGCGTATACCTATAGTTCTTGTGATTTCCCTTCTAGTCATCATCGGTGTGTTTGTAGAGAAGAAGATAGCCGATTTCTCCTTGGCTAGTATCTGACCAGACGCCCGTTCAAAACTCTTCAAGACCTTCATCATGGTGCGGGCCTGTTGAGTTGAAGCCTCCCCAAATAGGATTAAATCATCCGCGAAGCAGACGTGTGATACTCCTGTGCCTCCTCGTGAAGCTCTGAACGGCTTCCAGCTTCCTTCCTCCTCATGTATTGCGATCGATTGGCTTAGCCTGTCCAGACATAAGACGAAGATGTACGGGGATAGTGGGTCTCCTTGGCGTACTCCCCTGGACGCTTTGAATGGACAAAGGTTCTCACCGTTCCAGTTGATTGAGATCTCCCCTGCCTTGATGATATTAAGAATGATTGTGATCATATGCGCTGGAATAGCTGTTCGACGTAATGTATCTTCTATGAATTCCCATTCCATGCGATCATATGCCTTTGCGAGGTCGACTTTGATGGCCATGGAAGCATTCTTTCCCGATCTTGTTTGCATTGAGTGAATAAGCTCTTGGACTAAGATGATGTTGTCTGTGATCCTCCTTTCCGGCACGAAGCTGCTTTGGGCGGGTGATATCCAATCAGGCAGAAACGGTTTAATTCTTTCCACCATGATTTTGGATAACAACTTGAGACTGACATTATTCAGAGCAATTGGCCGCAATTTGCTGCAACTTTCAGGGGCCTGTGTTTTGGGAATCAAGACCATCGTGGCATTTACTAGATTATCAGCAATCGATTCTCCTGCAAAACAGTTAAAAATCATAAGCTTGATGGATTCGCCCAGTTGATCCCAGTTTCTTTGAAGGAAACCAGCATCCACGCCGTCGGGTCCTGGAGCTTTGATGGGATTCATTTTCATCAGTACATCTTTGATCTCTTCCTTGGTTGGATGTCGCCCCATCTGCATCGTCTCTTCAATTTGGAGCCGTGGGAATGAGCCCGCAAAGGCAGCGATAGCTTCAGTTCTTCTCCGCCTCTCAGTTCTCGTGAAAAGGTTGAAAAAGAAGTTCCTCACCATAGTCTTGATAGCATCCTCATCATCTTCCCAGCCGCCTTCATCCTTCTTCAGTCTCGTAATCTTTTTCCTCTGTCTTTTGGATTTCACCAGCGAGTGAAAGTATTTGGTATTAGCATCTCCTGCTTTCATCCAGTCACAGCGCGCCTTTTGCCTCCATTCATCACACTCAGCACTGAGGATGTTGTTGTAAGTCATCTGCATGTCGAGAATTTGCTCGTTGTGCCTTCCATTCCGCCTCTCATTGGTGTCCGATTGCAATTTGTTAATCCCTTTTAGTAGAGCTATTTTCCTTGCCGTAAGCTTTTGCCTCTCAGTCCTATCCCAGTCAATAGATCGGTTCATCATCTTTGCCACAGCCTCGTGGTAGGGTAAGGTTGTGTCCCAATTCTTCTTAAGGAAGCTCGGGAAGGACTCCCTTGTGTCCCAGATTGTGCTTGTCTTTGGGTGAGGTACAAACTTCATAGCTCTATCGTCTGTAGTGATGAGAATCGGTGAGTGATCCGAGTTAATCCTCGGAAGGACCTCCACTTTAGTCTCAGAGAAAACGTCCAGCCATGCCTAGTTAGCTACCGCCCGATCAAGCTTCTCCGGCAGCCATCCCCTTCTAAAGGTCATCTTTGGACCAGAAGCCCCCAATTCCTCCAGCCCGACGTTCGCGAGTCCCATAGAAAATTCTCTGCAGCTGCTAGCGGAAACAGGCTCACCTCCTACCTTTTCCTCCGCTCGCAATACTGCATTGAAATCGCCCGCAGCCAACCAAGGTGAAGGCGAAGTCTCTGCAAGGGTATGCAAGTGATCCCAGAGCAATCTTCTTCCTGCCTGCTTTGTGCTGGCGTACACAAACGTTAATCGTATCTGTTTGTTAACCCGACAGTGAATGAATTGCTTATGTCCAGCTACAATCTCCATCAAACCTATCCTATTTTTCCATAGCACCCAAATTCCCCCTGCGAAGCCTGTTGCCTCAACTCTGTAAGAATGATCGTACCCCAGCGACGCCACAATTCTATCCGCATTTGTGCCACTGGTTCTAGTCTCCAACATGGCGAGAACATCGATCTTGTAGATCCGGGATAGATCTCGTATTGTATTTTGGGTATCCTTCCCACAGATACCTTGTACATTCCATGTGGCCACTTTCATTAGGTAACCATTTGTGTAGGTCTCGGGATCTCCGGTCCCGGTGCATCTTCCTCCTGTGCCTCTTCAGTCCTTCTGTTCTTTTTCCGGGGGCCATTCCTCGATAGATCCTTCGAGTTGATAACCTTCCTGTTTCTTAGATGAATTCCCACCGATGCCCCGAACGACATCGATTTATTCGGACTACTCATAGTTGTCTTTCTTGTTTCCGTTCCTCCCATCACAAACGTGAAGCCTTCCAGTTGATCGGCCTCCCCTTCTGGAATAACCACCGTATTCTCGCCTTCAATTACCACCGCCTGATGTTGTTTCCCTGATCGCTGTTGCTCCCCTTTACTCTGATTCTTGGTGTTGTAGCTTCTGTTGACCTCCTCGACCGTTCTTTTCTTCTTGTTCATAGCTTTCCATTGTCTCCATTCAAAACCTAGTTTCGGACCGATGTTGCCTTCCATAGTACCGCTCGGTTGTTCCTCGTCTACATCCAGATCAATGAATCTGTTGGTTGTTGGGATGCCGCTCTTCCGTCCTTGTGCTTCTTGTTCCTTCCTGGGTCTCCTGATGACAGGTTGAGCATGCAGGTTTTCCGAGAAATTACCCAAAGGTCTCACAGTTGCCTCCGCTCCCTCTGGCTGCTTCCCGACACCTGTCTGGGTTTCTATAGCCTTCTTGTGTTCCACGCACTCCTCCATTAAATGACCGATCTTCCCACAAAACATGCAGATGCTTGTTAGATTTTCATATTCAATATTGTACCTCACCCCTTGAACCACTATTTCCGGAACCAATGGTTTGCTGGTGTCCAATTTCACAGCTATTCTTGCAAATTTCCCCCTCCTTTTCTGGTCGGTGTTGGAATCTACTTTGATGGTTGTTCCTATCGCGTCGCCAACTTCTTCCAGGAACTGTTTTTGATAGAGAAATATAGGTAGTCGCGGGATTCTAATCCATACAACCATGTGTTTAGGGTTAGCGGATGAAGGTGAAAACGAACGATCCCAAGGTTGCACACACAGATAGGACCCCATCAACGGCCACGGTCCTCCTATTAGAGCGGTTAGATAGTCATCTTCTCTCGTCAGTTGCACTATGAAAAAGTTGTTCTCCAGATCAATGAGTTTGAAAGCTCCCCCTGGTCTCCACATGGCCTTAATTCTGTCCTGCAGCGTGAGGAAGCCGACGTTTCTGGCAATAACCTTCACCACAACCGCGTACGTCCATGGTTTCATCAGTGCTTCGAATCGTTCCTGTTCGATCTCAAACGTAGGTGTTCCTTGTATCATGCACGTTCTTATGTCCTGCTTTAAAAGTTTTGCGTTTGGGTCATCGAAGCCGAGAAACGGCAGTTTTCCACTTCCGTCGCCATCGGAAACGATGTCTTTATAAGACACAATCGTTCTTGGGGCTGATCCTTCTAATGCCGCATCACCGCCTGTCCCTTTATGTAAAGTCAGGAAGTCTTCCGGTATCGGTGGGTTGATGTTTCCTCCGTCTTTTGCTCCTTCGTTATTCACCAAAGTCTTCCTACGTTCAGCGAAGTTCAAGGATATTCCCAGTCTTCGAAGAATCTCATACTGAGATTGCTTCTTGCTCGCACGCATAGACTCCGCCAATGGGTTATCTTGTAATCCTGAAGACTTGTCTGCGTTATTATCGATTCCCGCCGGCTCCTGTTCGTCCTTTCCTCCCTCTAGTTCATTAGATGTAGTTGTCGCTACAATTTCTGGGATCGCGCCAGGTTCGGCTGCCTCGAAGCCACTTCTCTCCTCCATCCCTTCCATATCATCCATCGGTTGTTCCTCCTCCCGCCTCTCTGTCTCCGGTGGTCGAGTACCACCAAAGCATCCCCGTCCTCCGCGGCCTCCTCGGTCGCCGAAACCACCGCCGCGCATGAAAACCCTAGCAGAAACCACCGCCGTGCATGGAAATAGTGCATGGACAAGGTAATTAGGCCATTGGAAGTACATAGTTGTTCCTTTTAGTTGGGAATGTTCACATAGCTTTTCCTTTTAGTTGAGAATGTTCACATAGCTCTTCTTTTAATTGGGAATGTTCACATAGCTTTTCCTTTTAGTTGGGAATGCTCACATAGCTCTTCCTTTTAGTTGGGAATGTTCACATAGCTCTTCCTATTAGTTGGGAATGTTCACATAGCTCTTCCTTTTAGTTGGGAATGTTCACATAGCTTTTCCTTTTAGTTGAGAATGTTCACATAGATCTTCTTTTAATTGGGAATGTTCACATAGATCTTCCTTTTAGTTGGGAATGTTAACATAGCTCTTCCTATTAGTTGAGAATGTTCACATAGCTCTTCCTTTTAGTTGGGAATGTTCACATAGCTCTTCCTATTATTTGGGAATGTTCACATAGCTCTTCCTTTTAGTTGGGAATGTTCACATAGCTCTTCCTATTAGTGGGAATGTTCACATACCTCTTCCTATTAGTTGGGAATGTTCACATAGCTTTTCCTTTTTGATTACATTATACTCTCTAGATTGTTTCAAAATGACTACTTGATCAAAGTAATAAAAAAGATAACAATCTAAGAGTTTCATACTTGCCTTATCTTCAATAATCATATCCCTGGCCAGGGTATATAAGTATTGAGATTAGGTAGTATGCAATTTACTTATTATCATATTCCTCACTTTTCATATCATTATACACACATAATTTTCCATTCTTGAATTTTTTCTTCAGGCATTACTTCTAAATCTCATCTTTCAACACACAGATAAAGGAGATTATAAAACATTCTAAGGAATACTGAGTAAGATATAAGTTCTCATTTCCCTTGTGTCCTTATATGACTAGTCAAAGGAAGTTAAAAAACAACTAATTTCATATCTTTAACACATAGAATCATAATATGAAGTATCAGATTGAATATATTTCATTTAAGTATTACCCCTCAAGGTCACTTATCACATTAGGTTGTTTTCAACACATAGTGTCAAGTTATCTCATGTTGCTGCTTTTGCCTTCTCTTAGTGGCTACTGCCCTGGTGCACTAGGCATCTATTGCACTGGTGAAACCAAAAACTTTGGCTTTTCAGAATATTTAGGCAAATGTCTCTAAAATTATAGAGACCTTACCTTAATTCTGAACTTATTGCCCCTCCTTGGGCACTACCATCACATATGTACTATTTGTCCAAACCTATGGCAGAATCTATTTTCTCACCATATATTAATCTTTCCCACATTTCCACTGTTCCAACATGACCATGTCACTCAGGAATCCTTTCAAAGTCTAAAGTTTATGCATTAAAGACTGGTAACTTAGGTTGTAATACTAGTATCTAGTCTTCTATATGCATTACTGTTGTCCTATCCTGCCCTTTAAGAGCATGACATAGGATTCTCTATCCTGATTAGGTCAGGGTGGGAATTCTCAAGTACTTGTTCTCCTCTTGCCTGATCCCATGCACCCTCTCCAGGTGCAACAACATTGCCCTAACCAATGTGTTCCTCATGTTCTCCAGTCATTTTCAAGTTCTTCTTCTCCTATGTGAGCAGAAGATACTATCAGATAAACTGGAAGACACTTAGAACAGACTCTACAACCTTAGTCCTACGTCTCTGTAGACTCAACGAACCTAGAGCTCTGATACCACTTAATTGTGGCATACAACTCACGAAAAACAAGATTAACTAATGCGGAAGCGTTCACTAAGCAGCGGATTACCAAAAATCACTAAAAATTAAAACCTTTTTATCAAAAGATCCATCAAAGGAAAACCTTTCTCACATAGAACCAAAGTAACATAATTACATTCTTGTTCACATGTACATATTCTGTATCATCTCCTTTTGAGAATTACAAGCATTAACTGTCCTGACAAGCTAAACACAGACAATATAAAATCTTGAGGCACTGAGCCAAAATCTCGAAAGCACTATCAACTACTCCGAGGACCTGAGAGTACAGAGATGACACATAGGACTCTATCTATATCTATACAAGACATAACAGCCAGTGCCTCCACCTGAGACTTCACTACTGTCCCTACTGCTGTTGTTGCTGCCCTTCACTTACTGAAGGATTCCTGCCTCCTCGTCTGCGTCCACCTAAAAATGTGATTCCCACGGGGGTGAGATAATTGTAAATTGCCCCAGCGAGAGATATAACTCTCCGCCAGAAACATTATTTTTGCAGCTTAAGAAGATAAATATACACCAAGGAATTATATTACTTTGGTTGCAGTTAATTCAATGTCTAACAGATTAGAATATCATTCTTATCAAAAGTAATACAGCTATAATTTGATAGAACAACATGTCACTTATCCTTTAAGGAATATGAAGAACATGTATAACATTTATTCGCTATAGAATCATCACCACAACATTAATTCTCTTCAGGCTTAGATCATATATCTAATGCCTGGCATTGTCATTGGGGAGTCATGACCTGTAGCCATAGTCTTTTCACAAAGTGTTGGGATCTTAGTCCCTCAACTCACCAAGCACAATTCCATTTCTTAACAGATTCATCATCATGATTATAGTATCTGGGTATTTGAACCGAGAACTCACCATGGATACATACTATCACTTATTAGGTAACTTAATACCTTCAGATCATTTAACCAAGGACATCTTGAATCTTGCTACATAATGTATTGCACATAGTAAACAAAGTTCTATGATTCTTACTACACAAAGCATATGAAGGCTTATAAAGCCTATAAAACATTCTTAATAACAAAGCATCATAGCCCATACCTGGCTATGCTCATCTTCTCAACATATCTACATGATTAGTAATCATGACATAATTACATATCAATGTCATGCAATTTGAGGGTTATCTTAGTACATTCATAACCCATTAGTCTGTATTTGAGCTTCACATAGGATTAACTTGTCATAGGATTTCACATAGCATTACCTTGTATTAGGGATCACATAGCATTGACTTGTATTAAAGTTTCACATAGCAATACTTTGTATCATTCATTAATAAATGATATATCAACACACATAATGAGTTTCTCTCTCATCTTTGCCAGAATATGATTACATCATAGTTGGTAGGTTTGGATTAACCTTTTAATAAAGCATATTAGCCTACATTCAAAAAAGTGCATTACATCTCAATGTAACCATTGACATGACACATCTCATGTATCATTCATCCAATTATATTGGACTTATAACACATCAAGGTATACCAATATTTGGGGTGTTGGATGTAATATCTATCATATCTTGATGTATCACTTCCCTCAACACCTTTATCTTACTTGAGTTCATACACTTAGCTTGTATTAGGGTATTACCCATCCTAATACTTTATGCACCAGTTCATCACATTTATCATGTAAGGTAGTGATCATTAGTCACTCACTTAGAATATACAACCATTGCCAAAACTATGGTCTCATCCTTGAGTTAGGAAATAACAAAACGGCCATACTAGGTCACTTGCAAATCAACCTCAAGTCGAGCATAGAGCACCACGACTGTGTAGCCAAGAATGGCCACGCAAGGGGAAGATACCACGACCGTGCTACCTTGCACGGTCATGCTACAGAAGATCACCACGACCGTTTTACACCACCACAGGTGCCATCATCCAACCCCTTTAGCTTATTTAGGAATAGTATTCTCCATATTTATAATTTGAGGATTCACATAGAATATTCCATACATCTGTGGATTTCACATAGTATTATTCTCCAATATAGTCTTACATAATCATCCTTCTATATCAAGGATTCACCTAGTATTATGTGAAATTAGGATTTCACAACACATCACCCAGTGATCGAACTTCACATAGAATTAGTAGCACAACCCTATATTAGGGTTTCATATACCTTTATCCCATTTTAGGTATTAGGGTTTATCATTCACATCTAAGTGGGGTTTCTCTTTCCTCATACCCAAATTAGGGTTAGGATATACAATTCCCATTAAATTAGGGTTTCCTTCATTGTTACACTAAGTTAGGATTACATCATCACCCTGGATTTATGATAACACTCATATTTTCCCTAGATTAGGGTTTCACACATAGCTTTGTTCTAATTAGAGTCTCGCACATAGCATTGTTCTAATTAGGGTTTCACACATAGCATTGCTCTAATTAGGGTTTCACAAATAGCATTGCTCTAATTAGGGTTTCACACATAGCATTTCTCTAATTAGGGTTTCACACATAGCATTGCTCTAATTAGGGTTTCACACATAGCATTTCTCTAATTAGGGTTTCACACATACTATTGCTCTAATTAGGGTTAAGTCTCATTGATTAGGGTTTCATGATCTCATTATTATGGATCAACCCTTATCACATAGTTTACTCATAATGAGAGAATTAGGGCTTAATTATATAAGCATTCATCTCTGTCATTCTCTCTCTCATCCTCTTTAGGATGTTAACTACTCCAAGATTAATCTAGGTCAACTCTTCACTGAGTACACATAGCTACGGTTAACTTTCACAATCATCATGGGTCTACATCTTTAATAATCACATAGCTGATTGACCTTTGATCATATTAGATGTCCAAATGGTCTAATCAATTAATCCATCTATTATACAAAGAATTCAAAAGGATTAACCAATTAAACTTTCATTTCCACAAAGTGATCAATTGGGCTAACCATTGAAATCTTCAATTGCATTAAGTATCTAAATAGGTTCACCATATTGGACCTTCAATTACATGAGATATTCAAATGGGTTAACCATGTTCCTCTTCACAAAGTTAATTACTTATACCCTCAATGATCTTGGTTCTCATACATCAATTGGTTGAAAACTAATTGAACAAGTTATACTTGAAACCAATTGGACAAAGTAGGTATTGAAACCGTTTGCACTTTGGGTCTCCAAACAGTTTGACATCGTTTGGTCCCAAACGGTCTTGAGATCATTTGGTCCCAAACAGTCTTGAGACCGTTTGGAGTCAAACGGTCTTTAGACCATTTGGACCCAAACGGTCTTGAGATAATTTGGTCCAAACCTTCTCAAAACCGCATGGACCAAAACGGTGCTTCAAAACTCAATCGATTCAATGTTTCAATCCATGGACCAATTATAAATTGAATCACTAATGCATTCATCAATTGGACCAATGAACCAACATTAAATTAGACCTTCAATTTAGAGTTTTAAACCCAATTGAACTAGGTTTTATAATCAAGAAACCATCACTTAGGGTTTGAAATCGAGGATCCATCAATGGTTGACATTGTGGAATCAAATCAATTGAAATCAATGAACTATCATCATCACATGATATGACCTGACCTCAAATGGTCTTGGATGACCACCAAACGGTCTTGAGACCGTTTGGGTGATTTCCAAACAGTCTTGAGACCGTTTTCCCATTCCATCATCAAAAACCATGACATCCAATTAGGGTTTTGGACCATTGGATTGATTATCAAATCAGCACTTAGTTGCAATTCAATTTGGTATCTTTCGATCATCAAATACCCAACCATACTAAACCCTAGACCTCCAAACGGTCTTGGGTGACCCTCAAAACGGTATTGAGACCGTTTGGGTGATTCCAAAACTGTTTTGAAACCGTTTGGGTCAATCAACCCAAACCATCAACTTATTCAATTGTAAAATCAGCACTTAGCCGATTAGGGTTGATACCATATCTTTGGATCTTCAAACACTTAGCCATACTTAACCCTAGACCTCCAAACGGTCTTGGGTGACCCCCAAATGGTATTGAGAGCGTTTGGGTGATTCCCAAACAGTTTTGAAACTGTTTGGGTCAATCAACCCAAACCATCATCTCAATCAATTGGAAATTCAGCACTTAGTCGATTAAGGTTTGCAATTAAGTAATCATTCACAATTGAAACCTTCAAGATCAAACCAATTGAAACCATTGGATAAAAATCCAAGCACCACAGCATATATCTTCAAATGGTCAACCATCTCAAATGGTCAACAATCCCAAACGGTTTGGGACCCAAACCACCAAACGGTTTGGTGAAACCGTTTGGTCCCAACACTGAAACCGTTTGCCCTAGATATTTGGGGAGGTGTGTGCTTATGATGATGTCATCATCATCAAGCTCCAAACTCATGAAATCTACTGTGATTTCCATGGAGACTGCATCAACCAACCAAACTTAATTTCGGAAATGTAGAAATGATCACCAATTGATACGGAATTGATTGCAATAATAAAATTAAGGGTTCAAGTTATAAAACCCGCCTCCAATTGAGCTCCAAAGCTCCAAGCTCATGGAAACAATGGTGTATGCAACTCTTTTCACTATTCCCAGGGTCGTCCTTAAGCTTTGAGTGAAAAGAATTGGTTAGAATTGAAGAGGGGATCGAGATATGAAGAATTCATGCATTGATTTTCGATTTTAACCATGGATTCAAGGTGAAAGGAGGTCAAGAACCTTACCAATAGGTTGGGGGTCGTCCTCCTAATCCTCCACAGCTCCTTAGTCGTTTTCCAAGCAAGGGGAAAGAAAGGAATCCGAAAACGCCTTTGTTTTGGCTTAGAAAGGGTACTTTTATAAGAAAATTGATGAGAGAGAAAATACTTTATAAAAGTCTTTTAATTCCAAAATTGTTGCCACCACTTCCCCCTTGGTTTCTTTCATGCAAGGGAATATCTATCCCCACCGAACTCCCTTCCATTATCCATGAATTAAGGGAAAAGAAATTAAGCACCTTAACCCTTATAATAAGAATATCCATATTTGAGTGGAAATTCTTTTTCTTATGATAATGGTGAGTGGGATTTCACCTCCTTAGGATATGCTCGTGTCTTTGCAAGGCTTTAAGCTCATCCATACACATCTTATTCCAACCATTTTAATTTTGGTTGAAGGCCCTTTAATTAATACATTCATTTTTGCCCTAAATTGAATTAGGGTTTCACTTAGGATTAAATCTTGATTATTTTAATATCAAGATTCTCTCTCCTCCATCTTAATTCAAATGAGGTTCCCTTCTCATTTTCTTTGGTCTACATGATTCCAAGAAACATTAGGGACCTTATTGAAGTGGTAATTTGCATGTTGAACCCTAGGTTTTGGGTAAATTGCACATTACACCAAAACTAGGTTTTAATACACAATGATTGCTTTACAAGCTTAATCTTGGTGCCCAAGCTTGTGAAAACCATTCCACTACAACATATTCATTCTTATGATGTCTAAACATCAGAGGAACATTTTATCATTTGCAACTTGCAAGTTAACCCCTCAACTTGGGTAATTTGCACTTTAGTCCAAATTAAGCAAACATTGCTTCAACATTGTTCAAACATGACCAAAATTGAAACATAAGTTTCTCATGAGCCCTAATTACTTTTACCAAGATAAGATTAAGCATATACTCAAACTTATTAGGCAAAAAATCTAGGGTTAACACATAACCCAGGTCAGGGATGTTACACTTTCTTTTCATTTCGAGCTCAATCCTCCAAAATTTGAGCATATTTTGCTTCTTGTAGAGGGATTTCCAAACTCCTCCTCCTCCCTCTCTGACTTTGAAAAGGAGAGCTATGGGAAAGCTTTTATCTTACCCCCAAACTATCTCAAGATGCATCTATCCCCTTTGAAACTTGTTCCTCTACATTGCAACTCTTTACCTAACAATCTTTAAGCCCTACTCCCCTCATTTCATCCTCGTCAAAATATGCTTCTTCAATACAGACTTCATGAGAGAAATGGGCCACCATCTTCCCTCGGCCCTCCGTGGTCTAGTCCATCATCACCCTTGACTTTGTAGGGTCTCCTGGCACTTAACCGACCTGCTAGAATCCATGTCCTTGCCCTATGTTTTCTTTCCTCTCCAATGGAAGCACTTCTATGGGCATGCAACTTCCCCTTCCTATCACATGAGGGCAATAACCCCAGACTATGCTTGTGTGAGGAGCAACCAACTCACATCTAGGTAGGGAAGGGCCACATATCCCACCTGCACTAGACTAAGTCGTTGCTGGTGAAGCGGGCTTGGCCCATCCAAAGCTTGGGCGTTCAACTCCCCTAGAGTGTGCCCCTAGCCACATGGCTACATCCTAGAGCATTAGGCCACTTAATCAACATATAAAAATGGTATTTTTTTGTAAGTACCATAAAATATGCTAGGATAAGCCAAATATTACAAATAGATAATTATTTTAGATAAAAAATGCAAAGAGTCTAATGCCTTAGGTTTCAGATCCTAAGCCTCAATAAATTTCTAATGTTTCACCTAATATGCCCAATTTTGGTCATTTTTTTTATGAACCTCTTGCACATCATGTTTAAATCACATGAAATTATTGTTATACTTGTTTTTATTCCTCTGATCAATAGCTTCTTAATACATGATATTCTAATAATCAACATTCAAATATATTTTGTGCCCATAATATATATCCTTATCTCTAAATGATGCTTAATATGGACTTTAATGTACAATATTGAACTTGATGTATGAATATGGTAAAATACGATTCATATCTTCATGGTTGATCCAAATTAGCAGCACATGCTATATCTTTAACAATGAAATAGAACTTGATCACACTCTTCTCTATTAATGACTTCATGATGTAAAAAGTAACTTTAAATGTGACTTTAAGTGTACTTTTGATGATCCTTATGACCCTATTGATCTAAAGTTGCTTAAAGATGTTTATGTGTCCTTGAAATAATAGCTTCTCATGAGTTTTAACCCTAAGTTTATTGTGATCATTCATGTGACCTAATGTGACTGAATGTCATACTCTTGACTAGAAACATGATCTAGTATGCAAATTGATAACTTAGTCCCTAATTTTTCATGAATCTTACTCAAATGACGATCTATTCTACATTATGACTTTAAAGTAGTAAAATAATGACTTTTATGATAGAAAATATTACTTTATCTAACTTATACTCCCAGGATGGATATCTTGAATGGAAATGACTAGTTTAACTATGTGAATAATCATGTTACTCACCTTTCTTAAATCTTATGATCACTCCATCTAAGATCATAAAACTCTAATCATGAATCCTTGATTTTAGTTGTGATGTGTCACCCTAGGTTCAAGATCATGAACCCATGATGTTTGACATAACTTTGAGTAACATGCATAACTTTGTTTGAGATAATGAATATGGTATTGAATGATGTGATACATAGATATAACTGACTCATCCAACCACCATTATAATGCTTAATGAGACCTTATCTTGTTGATATTTAGTTATACTTATTTGTAATCTTAGGATCAATTGGCTAATGCTTTTACCAAGATCTAATCACGCTTGCTATATATGTTTTCCAAAAATGAATGCATAATCTTGTGCTCCAATCATGTATACTTTATCCTTCTATTGGCTAGAATAATTGTATTGAACTCTCTTGTATATATGTATGGTTAAACTGATTGGATTTATACACTTGTTTAATCTACTTGTCCCCTATGATTAGTATATTTGTTTGTTTTTGAAATGTGTTGAACAAAGCTTGAACATAGTTGAACTTGTCTATTATACAAACCTTATGCACTTGTTGGAATTCTTGGGGTAAGGGCACAATCCATGTTGAAATAGAATTAGCTCATTGACTTGGATCTTGAGGTCCCTCACATAGAAATAGGGTGACATTTAGTTTTGAGCCTCAAATGCCACCATGGACCCTTCATTTGGGGAAGCAGGTAAAATGGCCATGAAATATTTTTTAGTATAATGGAAATGCATCTAAAGCACGCTTATTGGTCAATAAAAATGGGGACTTGATTGTGAGTGATAGATATGGAAATTATCCCTCCTAAGGGAGTGTGATATCCTGGCCACATGAGGAGTGAAACTGATAAATGCATAGCCAAGCACATATAAGTCAATATATGATATTGAGCTTACATATATCTCAGATAGTCTACCTAGAATCCAGAAACACGGATTGAACATTTGTAGAGGATGCAAAGTCCATTCCTTGAGTTCAATCCGGATATCGGCAACGAAGGAACTAAACATTCACTATAACACCAATAATAGATGGTAGGTTGAAAGTTGTTCTCCAGCTTTCCTTTTCACTTGGGTAGCACTGATGTGCGACTAGGCATCACTCTTTGCTTGTGATGTCATAAGTTAGTTATGGACATTCACTGCCAATGTGAAATTGAACCTATAGGGTCACACACATATGATTAACCTAGAAAAGGAGTTTATCCATGAATGATGTTTAGATTGATTATTGAAGTGTTTAGGTACTCAATTAAACATTCAATCAATAGACTTGACTCAGAATCATCAAGTTTAAATGTTGAACCAATTGATTAGAGTGTCAGATTGATTGAGAACAACATTGATTGAGTTATGCACAACCTGAACCACCAAACTGACCGATTCACTGGGTGAACTGATCTACTCATGGTTAGTGAGATGATGGTTCACACTGGTGAACCGATCAGTTCACTTGGACCAAATGAGCAAGTGTTGGGTTTCCTAGTTTGTGAGAAAAGATCCTCATTTCACTTATTCAATTTTATTGGGACAAAAACTAATCTTTCATTAATTAGAAATGAATAAGGAAAGTCAATTGTGGGAAAATTTGGGAAGTGAAATGACCAATTGACTAGGTGATTTGATCAAATCACCTGCCCAAATGATCGGTTCAGTTATGAACCGATCAGCTCACCTACCCAAACGATCGATTCAGTTGTGAAACGGTCAGTTCTCCTATCGCAGTGCAATCAGTTCATGGAAAATATGGACCCTTCTACTCCCGCACAGACTGGGAACCCTAACCCTTGTCTCTACTATAAATAGAGGGGTACAAGGGACTTCTCATAACATACAACTCAAAACACCAGTTTCTCTACAAAGTTGTTGTCCTCTCTAGTTGTGGTAATCGAGAGAGCCCAAGCAAGTTCTACCCATCCAAGAGGAACAGTGAGGAAAAGACAACTGTAGAAAAGCAACTGGGGGTGGGAGAGTGTGTTGGTGACTAATACATCGACAGAAGAGGATGACTCCTTTTGGTCTATTTATCATGACGATTAGAGTTTTGGGTGGTCAGTATGGACGATCTATAGAGATGGGAGATTTCTGCCACTCAAGAGGACGACTGTCAACCGTAGTCTGGGTTAAGACCAGGAGCTACATAGATGCCATCGAAGACTAGGTGGTTGAAGTCTGCACTAGCTGTGAGGTATTGTAGGTGAGCAAGTCTCATGACCCAGGTATATCTCGTTAAACCATCTTTCCTATTGCATACTTGTTGATGTGATCTGTTGGTTATGGCTTTGTGGTTAGATAAAATTTTTGTTTTTGCTGCTTTTTCTATCCCACAAAACCCAACAAGCAGCTTCTGATGGAGAGTCAACTCTTACTCAAGAGAGAGTCCTAAACTTGCATATTGTGGGATATGTTGGTTCACTACCGGTTGATCATCAGATGTCATTGGATTTTCAGATGTTGATGGAGTAAAAGGACGATCCATCTTGGGCATCCCATACTTAGGGCTCTGAGGTGTCCCAAAAGCTTCTAGGTTATCAACATATGACTTTTCACCAGCCATATGTATGTGCCTACACAAAGCAAGGGGTAGGGTATAAGAAACATATGTAAAAAGGCAAACAATCTATGGGAGATAAATGAAAATAGTTAGACAAACTGACTGCCTTGGCTCTGATACCATGTTGTAAGGAGTGGGATCCCATAGGGATCCACTCCCTACTAAAATAAAAAGGCAACATCCCCTGTAATCAAAACCATCATAATTTTTTTCACAAAAAGGGATGATAACCAATTCATTCACATGTATGTATCATAAAACTAATAATGTAGCAGCAGAAGAGAAATGTATCTAACTATTACAATTGATTGCCTATGAAAATTCTTCCTCACATAGGGTGTACATAGAAGGAAACAAAAGGAACCAATAAGTCGAGGGTCATCCCACTATCTCAATTTACCTCCACAAGCTAGATAAGGAATCTATTGGATAGCCTTGGTCAACTTTAGGCAGCTTCTCCTTTCACACTACCTGGGGTTGGAAGCATACCTCAAAATGAAGAAAAAGATGGAAATTGTCAGCTATCAAAGCCGGTATGTGCATATAATAGGGATTGGAAAATATAAAGAAAACAAGGACAACAAATCTCAAGGATTCCCATAGAATAACGATGAAGCATCCAATTGGATATCAAAAGGAATTCTTCATATAGTAAGATAAGATAAAAGAGAATATATGAAGAAAATAATAAAGCTCGCATTAATCAAATCTTCCCTTTACACTAAGGCGAAAGCAATGAACATCACGCGATGAGGTGAAGCTTCACTCAGGTGCAAGGAAATGATAACAGAGAACTCATATTTTGTAGTGAGTGATGGCAGAAATGTAAGCTTCTGGTATGATTATTGGGTACAACCATGCATCAAACTTGCCTCAAAAACAACACACAACATTCCAGAAGACCTTTCCGATCAGAAAGTCGCCAGTGCGGTACTGGATAGTGGTAGATGGGATGAGGAATTCCTTAAGCACTGGTTTAGACCAAGAACTGTGCAGAACATACTAAAGCTAGAACCTCCATCGGGTCAACAACAACAAGATGTAAGAGTGTGGACAGAAATGTCGAATGGAAGCTACTCAACTAGTTCTGCATACACGATCCTTAGAAGGAAAAGAGAGGTTAGGATGGAGGGAGAATGGAGTTTGATATGGAGCCTGAAGATGTATGCAAAGATTAAGTACTTTGGTTGGCTAGCCATGCGTGGTGTAATCCTTAAGAATCATAGAAGGGTATGTATTATGATGGACAGTGATGCTAAGTGTGACAGATGCACAGATGGGGAGGAAACACTCACGCCTGCCTTGAGGGACTGTCCATAATCAAAGACAGTCTGGATGGAAATGTTGAACATCACCCATCAAGACACCTTCTTCTAGTCCAATCCTGAAGTATGGTTTAGAGGACACGTAAAGAATAGAGGTTCAAATGCTACTACATTTCTGATTACTTGTTGGTTGCTATGGGGTACGAGAAATACCCAATTTTTTGAGGAAACCATTCTACCACCCCATCATCTTGTGCAAATGATAATACGAGAAGTGAAGCTGAATGATATGCATGGAACAGGGAAGCACAAAAGAACACGATGCAGGAATATAGGAAGCAATTGACATGGAAAGAAGAGGGTTTCTAAAGATAAACACAGATGATGCATGGTCAAATAACAAGACAACCATAGTTATAATAGCTCGAGACCATGAGGGAAGATGGGTAACTGGGCATGTAAGGGATACGAATGAAGAGTCAACTTTACACGCAGAAATCGTAGCAGTGGACATGGACTGTGAGATGGCAAGCCAGACTAATACACCCAAGGTGGCCATTGAAACCGACTGTAAGATGTTTGTATATATGCTGCAGAACAATTCGAGGAACAATCCAAAGTTCACTAGAATTAATGACAAAACACAGTAGATAGACATCCACTCGTCATGTCCTACATACGAGTTATCAGGATGAGCACATCATATTGCCATGTCCTACATACAAGATGATGAATGCATTTTATTCTTGCCATGTCATACATGCAAGACAATGGGATGATTACATACATGATAGATCCATATCTATTCTTAGTGTTCCCATTCTTCATAAGAATTGGACACTTGGCCTTGGGATACTAATATCCATATAATATGGACAAGTTTTCTCCCACTGAATCTGTGCATACTGAACCCTTCAGTACAGATTGCCAATGTATGCTTTCTCTTTCCAGGTCAAGAGATTTTTCGAGAACTATCTCTATAGATCTCTATTCCTATCATATAGGAAACATCTCTATCTTCCTTAAAGATAATTTCCACTTTTGGATTTCCATTCTAGAACAATTCCATTTCACATCAATATGTGGAATGTGAATACGATCCCACTAAATCATAGATCCCGTCTTTATCTTTGACATATCAGTCAAACCCTTTGACTATATCATCAAAGTAAAGATCCAATTTTGAGTTGCTTGTACTCAATCAATCACATTGATTAGTCCATTGTAACTTATAGACTTCATTTGCATTAATGGATTCATAAACCTTATAGGCTGTGTCACGTACACATCCTGATTTTATTCCTTAAAGGAATGTGGTTTTAGTATCCATATGCCAAATGTCTTAGTCATTAAGTTGCAATCAACAAGCATCATCCTTCTCAAAATGTTATCCATGTGTCTTAACACTTAAGACTTATTTGCACTTATGGATATGATCCAATGAGTGCTTCCATCAAGGTCATACCTTATGGCTCACATGGAAGTCATTTAGGATGCAATGGTTATAAACCATAACTCAAGATTTGGTTCCTCATATTCATCTAGATAGTTGACTCATCACATGAACAACTCATCACATAGATAATTGAGGTGTATCTGTTAAGGATATGAGAACTCACAACCCTTGTGATTCTTAATTTCCTTTATTAGTGTGGGGAATTCTTTTATTAAGAAGAATTCAGTTATTCGATAATCATTCTCTAACTCCTTAGAGTATGATTCCTTCTTGATTTAGACATCACCATGCCTTAATCATGAGTTCACTATGATACACTATCATAATTACTCATAAGGATCTCAAACATTTGGTCCAAGTATTTCATTCTTTGATCTCATCAAGAATTAATACTTTACCAAATTTGTACTTCATTTATGATAATCTTGAACACTTCAAGACATTCATATTGGTATTTCTCTAAACACCATTTGAAGTATTAGCACTTATTCCAATAGGTATGTAAATACATCACATGTATTATACCTAATAGGATAATCATTCCCCCACTACATTAGTGAAGATTGATTAATCATGTCCAAGATATTCATGTCTCTTACTGGTTCTCTAACCAAAAGAGTCTAGATTTATCCATCATATGGAAACTAGAAATGAATTTCTTATGATATATGCTAATTTGATGGTTTGAGTTATCAATAACTTTAGGTATCATTTTATCTTATGCATACCATGTATCACAAGATAAACAAGGCATTGCCACAAAGATCATATATTTAAGATTGAAACATCAACTTTATTAATTGCCATCATTGTCATACAATATGCAAGAATAAAGTGTTTCTATCTATTGGCAATATATGAAATAGCAGTTCTCAACTCTATTTCGTGCCCTTTAGGCTAAAATAAATTGAAAGATACTCCTATCTATGGCCGCAACACTTGCTCCAATGATGGGTACTTCTTTCTTGGTCCTTTCACAAAGGCCATCACTTCTTTGCGGATATTGCATATCATATATGACATATCCATATCTTGGTATCATATACCTCGGATAAATAAGTGGTTCATTTCATGATACCTTAGGTGGATATCTCCATCCCCTCCTTCATCTTCTTTTGTTCTTCCAGATATAGAGGGAAATCCCTCATACACCCTTTCCCCATGTGCCTTGAGGCTGAAGACGGCTTGGATTTCTGGATAGCATCAGAACACTTCTTAGCTTTGCCCTTATCCTTGCCCTTAAGACTTACATTTTCTTTGATCACATCAAAGATTATGGTTTGTCTTTCTTCATCTTTGCCTCTACTATCCTCAACATGTCCAACAACTCTGTCAACGCTTGTCAAAGTTGTTCATGTTGTAGCTTATCATGAATTGTATGATTCTCGCAACATTTGCAGTATCATACCAATAGCCAACTCTTGGATCATATGGAATCCTTCTTAGTCAGGTCTTTCCACATACCCAATCACATTGAGTGTGTGAATATCTTACTGGATCTCCTTCTGTCATGCCATACTAGGACAGTGTTTTGGAGACATCATATGTCTCATGTTGTCTCTGCAACTCATAGTTCAGAGAACACAACATCAAGCACTCCTCATCAATGTCTTTCTCAGTATGCTTCCATAAGCATACTTTCAGCCATTGATGTGGTGGGATCGAGTTCATCTGGTTCTGGTATAACTAGGACTTGGAGCTTTCGCTCTTTGAGAACACTTCTCACCATCCTAACCAGTCGTGGAATTATTCCCATTTAATTTGTTGGTTTCAAAGACCCATCGCAAATAAAGTGATTTGTTGATTAACCATTTATTTTAACAAAAGGAAATATATGCAATTTTAGTCCAAAACTCTTTTTGACTTGTTTGATTGATTTGAAAAGTTGACGATAAAATTAGGCCTTTAATTAATTATCGCTCCCACTATTTTAGTTCAAATTGATAGCCCTCACCATCAATTCGGAAGATTGCAGCGTACAACCTTCTAGTGGGCAAGATCCTGAAATCCTCTAAGTCATGAGTCAGCTTTGGCTGATCGCCCACAACTTAGATCTCTCAGGTAGGCAACTCTTGCCAATTGCATCATATGGAACTCTTGTTGAATGAACATGCACAACATCTTGCCATGAACATTCCTTGCCTCTGGGCTTAGACGCTCTAAGAATCACCAGTTAAGTCTAACCTAAAAGCCGACATGGTAAACATGCACCCTGCTTTGGCAGAACCTACATGTCTACCCTTCACACTTCCACAAGATAGACGGCGCACCATGCTTTGGCATAACCTACGCTTGGTCAATCGAGCTTTTCATGTGTGCCGCTAATGGAAGGCATGTAAGACTTAATATTTTAATGAGGGATTTGGTTTTTATATACATATACATATCCAATCACCACAATACATAGTACATATCATATACATGTTATAACCCACAGAAAAGATGCACAAACGATAAAAAGTGATGATTATGGCCATCCTAATGTGATTCCTCGAGCCAAGAGGAATCACGGTCATCTAGGTCTACATCTCATGCAACATGTACAAGATGAACTATGTGCCTTGCCTTCTGAGTTGATCAACTCATCTCATGAATGATCTGTACTCTCCAGCCGGTCGTCTGGGTGCCACCAGCCGATCGGTTGGCTCCTCCAACCGATCGGTTCACCTGGTCATCGTGCATCTCGTCATGTCCGCCACCCGCTCGTCTCGCTCCTCGAACCGGTCATCAACCGATCGGTTCATACCTTGAACCGACCATCTGGAACGTCAACCGATCGGTTCACGCCTTGAACCGATCGTCTCAGCTGTCGTCTTGATGTCCGCCGGTCTTTGACATAATAGGAAATAAAATCTATCCTATTTTACATTGCTTAAAAGGGAAACCCCGAGTTACATTCGGGGGGAGCAAAGGTAGGAAAGAATCTCGAATTATTTTGAGTTACATCAGGAATAAGAGAGGGAAGATCGGTGCGCAGACCGAGATGCAAGCAACCACAAACAACCACACACAGATAGGGGTTTATAGGCCATAATCACGCTACACACATCCACCACAAAACTCGTTTAAGGGCGACGCGTATCGAGTGCATTAATAATACATATCATATATGTAATTAGGGATTTGTGGATTTAAGATTGGACATGCATAACGCCGATATTATTCGCATCGCATGCAATAAATAAAGGTGACAAACCAAAATCGATCATATCAATATTCCTAAAATATAGAGCAGTTGACGTGGCTCTGATACCACTGTTGGGTTTTAAGGGAGACAGAGAAGGCAGCGGAAACAAAAAATTTCTCCCCCAACCCATACCGAGGAAACACGTCAACGTCTATATAATAGGAAAGGATGGTTTGTGGAATCATACCTTGTCCCGAGGCTTGCTCGGCGACAATACCTCGCGCAATGCATGGTCTTCAACTCCAGTCTTGGACGGTGTCTGTGCAGCTCCTGGTCGCACCGGGACTGACGACTCCTCCTCCTACCGGACTGTTGGATGACAGTTGTCCTCCTAAGCGGCAGTGTCCTCCCGCCTCTGTAGTAGTCCACACGGACCACCTGGAACTCCACTCTCCTTGTCCCACAAGGAAGTGGAAGGAGTCACACCCTCCTGTTGACGTACTAGTCGCCAACACACTCTCCTGCTACCAGTTGCAACTGCAGTTGTCCTTCCCTTGCTGCACCTCCCTTTTGCGGGAAGCACTTGCTCGGGATCTCTCACGGTTACCAAAACCAGAGAGAACGACAACTTCGCAAAGCAACCAGCTTGCATTGAGTTGTACTTTGAGAAGCCCCAATACCCCTATATATATAGGCGGGTCATGGGACAGGGTTCTCTATGTCCGGAAATATGGGACTAAAACAGGAGTAGAAGGGTTCGAGAATTTTCCACAAAAAGCAACCGGTTCGCAACTTGAAATGATCGGTTCACAACTGAACCGATCGGTTGGACCTGAGCCGATCATTTGGGGCACTCCAACCGATCGGTTGGTGCCCTGAACCGATCGGTTCATAGTCCTAATCCGGCTCAAAAAGACTTTCCTTGTTTCGTTCTCAATTGGTATCGTATACAAATGTTATTCCCAATCGAATTGGGCAATTTGAAACCAAAGGAAAATTCTTGCCGACATGACTTTCCAAACTGGTCGGTTGCACCAGTTGAGCCGATCAGTTCAACCCTTGAACCGGTCGTTTCAAACTGGGCATGAGCCGATCGGCCTGGACACTCCAGCCGACCGGTTCAGCAACCTCAGCCGACCGGTTCATCACATGAGCCGATCGGTTGGGAACACAGGTTGGGCAAAATCATTCAATTGCGATTTTAATCAATCTGATACTCCAATCAATGCGTCCAACACCTTGAACCATATGATATTGAGCTATCGACTGATTGATTGTTTAATTGAACTACTAAACTCCTTTAAATCAATCTAAACATTTCTTTGTGGACAAAACTCCTCTTCCAGGTTAAATCCTATGTGTGTGACCCTGCAGGTCCATTTCATGTTGGCAGTGAAAGTCCATAACACTTATGACTTCACAAGCAAAGAGCGGTGCCTAGTCACACATCAGTGCTACCCAAGTGAAAGTAGAAAGTTGGAGAACAACTTTCATCCTACAATCCGTGAATGGTGTTACAGTGAATGTATAATTCCTTTGTCACTGATATCCCGAATGAACTCAAGGCATGGAACAGTCATCCTGTCAACGTTCATTCACTTTCTTGATCTCAGAGCAGATTGAACGAGATATGTATGACATCAATATCACATACTGATTCACACATGCATGTGCACACCTATCTCAATCCTACTCATCAAGTGGCCTTGGATATCAAACTCCCTCAGGAGGGACAAATCCCATATCTATCACTCACCCCTCAAAAGCCCCATGTGTCAAAGCCACCCAATCATCACCTTTATAACAACCCATGTTTCAGGACTGCGTTTGATGATGTCAAAGTGTGACCAACGACATGTGTTGAGTGCAGTGATTTCAGGTCTAAGAATCACACTCACCACCATCAGTGTGAGTACTGACTGTGACTACCATCTCATGGTTCCATGTGTCAAACTCACGGTGGGTCTGTCCGGTACACTTGTTCTCTAACAAGTACATATGTGTTTGGTTTGATATCTCTATATCATGACTAATGAGATTCTGTCATCAACCAACACCACAATCTAGTCTTGTGTGTCATTGTTGTCTATCTACCTTCCACAATGACCTCCGACTAGGGACATATCAAGAATGTACAAACTCTTAGCATCCGTATGATCTCATCATTCAGGTCATGAACCTGAAGGCATACGTCATTGAGTACTGTCATTCTCTAGACATTCAATCTGTTCTATCACTATCTCATATGACTGAACCAGAAAGAATTGGAAGCTTGCCTTTGATGTTTATCAAATCAATCTTAATGTATCCCACCAATCATCCCATGATTGGCTCTCAGGGCATACATACCAACAAAACCTGGGGCCTAGTTCAGTCCGTCATCAATAGTGGGACGCCGCCCCGACCTACTCCGGCCTCCCCAAGGTCAGGGGCAGGTCCGGGTGAGACAACGAGAGGGCTCGACCGCGACAAGCTGAGCAGACGGAGGTTGAAGATGGGTTGCAGCCGTTGGAAGAGTATGCCCCCGGCGCACAATAGAATGATTCAATGAAGGAGGGGCAAAAAGGTCATTCACTTATGTTTTTAAATCGCCAAGCAACGTTGTAAAGGAACGGGCGACGTGGCAGCCGCTGATTGGCTCTGGTAAGTGTTAAATTGCAAAAATCGTATTTAAATATCTGTAGCTTGGATGGATGCATATTATACATGAATTTTTCTTAGAAAAATGAGAGGAATCTATTAAAAATATAATTGAAACCTGAATCCTTTTTCAATTCGAAAAGTAATGGAAGATATCAACTTTAATGTGTTAATGTTTAAAGAACCCTACTTTGAGATGAATAATATTTATAAGGGTTTAATGGATGATTAGGGTTAGTATTAACTTGTTAATGATGAAAGGACACATTAGGAACAAAAAAAGATGAATTTTCATGTAATTAGTTTAATTTTGAGTTTAATTTGCATGAATAATTCTTTAATTGGGCTTATGATGTTGAAATTAGGGTTTATGAATTAAGAGAGCATTTAATATGATAAAAGTGTTATGGAGGCAAAAACCCTCATAAAACCCTAATGTGGTCTAGAAAGCCTAAGGTGGAATCCAAGTCTAGCTTTAGAATGTTCTGGATAAACTATAACACTTGGATCATATACATTAATTTCAGGATATTGTTGATTGCTTGTTTATTGATTCTTTATCCTTATTGCTTGGACAATCAAGTTTCTCTGGATCAGGTATGTGGTTACGCTTATGACTACCCAAATTATTTTTCCAGGATTTTATCGATGTTTCCATCGTGGCTTGAATTAAACTGTTGGATGTATTTAATTCATGCAAAGTATAATGTGAATATGACTATCACATAAGAAATATGCCTACTAGCTTAGATCCTAGTCCCCTCTGTAGCTTAATGGGTTGACCTAGTAAAAGGCTACCAATGGGGTAGGCCCATCAGGTCATTGAATGACTTAGTAAATGGCTACCAAAGGGGTAGGTCCATCAAGTCACATTGATTTAGAGATTGGACTACCTATGGGTAGTGCCATGCGACTCAACCCTAGATATTGATCTAGCTACCTGTTAGGTAGGATCATGCAGGGTTTAATAAGGATCTACTTAGAGAGAGGTAGTATCTCAGTCCGCTGCAGGGACAACACAGAGATAGGGGATATGAAAGGATTGAGTAGTATGGTTTAAATTGTAATCTTGGTTGTTAAATGATAATTGGATGATTACTTTGTTATTACAGTTGCATGATTATTATTCCCCCCACATACCAGCTTCTTGCTGATCGACGTTTTGTTTGTCGGAGTTTTAGGTACAAATGAAAAGAACAAACAGTAAAGTGGAAGATGTGAAATTAAATGAGATATAACGTGCACAGGAGGATTACTTAGTTTAGCTTATTCATGGATAGAAGCTTAGAAATCCTAGTTTCTCCAAGGTAATAAAAGTTTTATTTTATACCAGTTTTCGGTTTAGTTGGTAAAGTTTATTAATTTTTATTGATTATTTGTCAAACCTTTGATCCTGTAATTGAATAACGGCTTTGTCCTTCGGGTCTCTCTTAATTGGGGGTTACCGGGAGGCGGGGTCATTACACCTAGAGTCCCAATTAAGAATAAAAATATCCCAACCTTCAATATATTGAAACTATGATCTTTATTATTGATATACACATTCCTTGGCTAGTAGATTATATTAAAAATTGGTTACTCTAGCTGTATCTATATACTATGAAAATCATCTATATGTACACGTATATTCCTCTTGAACTAGAAATTAGTATTGCATGATATTATTGTATGTATCCCTCTTGAAAATCTTTCCTATGTATTTAATTGAGCTACCTTGTTTCCTATTTAGTAAGTTTTGATTTTTATATATACTTTGCAATTAGACTTGAATATATATATATATATATATATATATATATATATATATATATATATCAAGACCCTTGTACTACTTCTTGCTACTAGTCCCTCGAAAGGGTTGATGTCCCAATAATTCTTATATTTCCTTTCCCTTTATTGTTGAATAAAAGATGAGGAAATACCTATGGGGCTCTCATCTGCCACCTTGAAAAGTGTGAGGTTGAGTGGTTATCCTCTTGATCAGAGACAAATGAAAACTCAAAATTAAATACATGTCTTGAAATATAAATGGCATTCTTAAGTTGCTTGTTAATTATATTCCTCTTATAAGTCATTTTAACTATTTTATTTGCCAACTTAAATAATTTTATGAATTTTCTGAACCATACCAATGCATTTGATTTTGTTGTATCTTGATCTTATGATTTTAGGCACTAGAAGAACTTGAAGAACATGAATCTGGTCATATTTTGAACTACATGTCACATTTTTTGGTTCTACTACTTGATGATGATATTTTTTGCTTTATTAGTTAGACTAAAGAAAAATACACCAATTTTGGACCTCCATGGGAATATTAATTTATTTCTTATGTAGTACCTTGCTAGTTGGTTTCTAGTTTTGTATCTTTCATATCATGTTTCCTTCAGATAACCTTTTGTAAATATTTTGGTTCACTATCATTAAAAGAGAAGTTTAATTTGATGTTACATATGTTATTGTGATACTTTAGGATACTCAAAGACAAATGATCTAATTTCTTTAACAATGTCTACCTATATTGTGTGATTTGTTTTGGGGTTATAACAATTACATGATAGAGGAAATATAGTTAGGCTATCAACTTAAGTAATATGAGATCCTTAATTTGGATCTCAGATATCTAGTCAAATTTACAACACTATCTCGGATGCATGAAAAAATCCAAAAGGAAAAAGTGAAATGTGGGATGAAGCTGAGATTTTGTCATAAATTAGTCCAAATTTTGTCTACATTGGATATCCTTCTCCAAATTTGACCTCTAAACACCAAACATCCACAAAAAAGCATTGCAACCTCTTTCAGACCTTTACAACCATCTCTTGCAACCTCTACTACTTCACAACCTCTAATATCACCAACACCCACACCAGTCAAGCTAGTAGCAACAATAGTCATTGGTACCTCTATAGACACCACATGATATGTCCAAAGTCAACTTCAATGATTGCATTGTTGCATTGTCCATCGACACCAACTAAGAGATGATATGGTTTGGGTTGAGGAGGATGGTGAGAGAAAAAGGCAAAAAGGTGATAGTTAAGAAGATAATTTAGGAAAAATGATTGGGGAAAGTAACATTCGATGATCCAAATACAACATCCTACTATAATGACGTTATTTGTGTAGAAAATGTACTTGATGAAAGGGTATATGAGGAATCACCTAAAGGGAATAATGTTGGTCATAAAAAAGATACAGAATATGGGAGGAAATTTGAGAAATTGAGCAAAAGGAAGAACGATTGAAGAAATCACAAAAAGAGGTCTAGTACAAGGGATTTCCTTAATGATAATTACCTTGTAAATCTGTACAAGTTGTAAGGAAATATAAATGATTGATTAAAGGAAATAAGGAACAAAAGATAGAAAAATCTACTACAACAATTGAGAATCAAGAAGATAGAAGGATGTTAGGGGATGAAGAACATGAACCATGTATTGAGAAGTTAGATGGTTATGGGGACATAAAATATGATCTTTATGATGATGAAAGCGAATCAAATGTTGAATAAAGAACGGATGGTGATGATGTAATGCTTTTGAAGTCTATTGAGAAAAGCCAAGAACCAAAGAAGAAGAAGAGTTGGAATATGAAGAATAGAGAATAGCGAAGAGGCGTGGAAGGTAATATATAATTAACTTTTAAACATGGAACTTGTACCAATTTGGATTTGAATTATTTAAATTACAATCTGATGGTAACACTAAAACAAATGTTGAGTTGGTGACATGATAAACAAATTGAGTTACATGTAATAGTAATTGTTACAGTTAAATACAAGAATTAAATACAATTAATTAGAAGGATATGTTAGAATGTACAATTTTAATCGAATTTACCATTTGTATCTTAAAAGCAATTGAATTGCATGTAAAGCAAATACAAGACAAAGAAAGTGACTATGTGATATAAAAAGTCATACTTAGATACAAAAAGTAAGCTCTGATGATGAAAAGAAACTATTTTAGAGATAATGTAACATTGAGTATTGTTCTAATACATGAATTGAACTGAATTGAATTAAAGAGTTAGGCTACATTCTTTGTATTTTATAAACAAATAGGTCCAAGTACGTTTAGATTGGGACACTTTATATAAATATGGATATTTTCCCAACCGAAATCAGCTTAGACCCAACATTTTATCCATTGTAAAGAATTGGTAAAACACTTCAAAAAAAGCAATTGAACCATCAAAGTACAAGTGGCATCAGCCTGAAAAAAAAAGACTATTTTGTCAAATGATAAAGTCCAAAACTTTTTGATGAGTTGTGGGGAACACTGGAGTCGATCAGCCTTGAAGGGTTTTCAAGAAGGTTTTAAAGAAGGGAAGTTTTTTTTGGGAAAAGACTCTTTAGTATTTATGCATTCCGAGACATTTTGAGTTAATTAAGTAAGATATTATACAATGTGTTCCTACCTTCATAACATTTTCATTGCTCATTGATTTCATTTTTAAATAGACCCATATTATTATTACCTTCCATTGTCCTTGGTGTATGTGTCACTTTGGTTTTTAGATTGGACAAAATCGTCCTCTGATCACCACCACACCACACATGCTCACATGTTTGAAGTTTATAATATCTTTGCCATTATTTTGCACACCCCGTATGTTTTTGTAGTTAATAACATATAGTGATGACCCCTATAGTTGTTTCCTGAATTTTTTGTTATCCCGCTGAATCATGCTGAACAGATATCTATGTTTTTTGTCTTCCTTTTTTGTTGCGAAATATAAAATAATATTAATTTACAGCTTAACCGGAATGAAACCGATGTGGTACTAAAAGACAAACTCAAAACACGGTCTACTTTTATAACTACAATCATTGATTTAGAAAAAAGGCCAAATAATGCAGATATACTAAAATATATTTTCAACAAGATATTACCCATAACAGTTTACAGATAGCAAATAGAGATAAGAATTGGAAGTAAGCCAGCCTGATGTGATCCATATTATGACCCTCATAATCCGACTATTTATTCAGTTCATAAATGTACATGGGGGGACTGAGCAAAATAAAGAAAACTGACCTAGATTCTTCATAGGTCGGGTCCAAGTAAAAGTAAACCCGAACTTAAATAGCAAGATACCTAAATTTTGAGATACTTACCTTTTAGTAAGTCTAAAGTTGACTACAAACTTATAAAATTACATCGCTATGTACAATACTTTTAGTTGGCGTTGAGAATAATCATGTACCTACATGCTTAGAAAAACTTCACTCTTGTAAGTTGTATGGGTTGACCCGAATTCAAATGGAAAGTTTTATTACATTATTACAGTTTATATACTCTCTCACTCATCATAACATGCATGGGAGCCCAAGATGTTGAGCACAACTAGTTAAACTGCCACTACTATAATCTCATCTCCTTTTCTTCCCATTCAGCCCCTGGTTTCGACCTAAAATGTTCTTTAATTAGGTGTGAGATACTAACTCGGTGAGTGGAAATCAAAACCACGATTTACTACATGTAGTAGAACCAGAATTTTTTTTTCCGAAAAATGACTGGGCTTAAGACTCGACCCCCACCCCCCGTAATCCGTGTCTTTCGAATCCGTTACAGTAGTGGTGTTGAGGATGGGGATGTAATTTGAAACCAGAATATAAAGCCAGCACATCTGCTACTCCCAGTTTTAGAAGTAGCAGGCTGCTCCTTGTGGCATATAATGCCATGTGTCCGCTAATTTAAATCTTAAACTTTTATTTGGAGCAGTGCACACCCCGAAAAAACAGGGAAGCAGTTGCTGGAGCAACGACTTGGCTGCTGAAGAGGGAGTCTAGCTCGGGCGGTGGCGCAACAAAGAAGCTTCAACGGGTCTCGGTTTGACTGAGCTCGTTGCCATTAAATCTAGTATTTGATTAACCTCAAGTTTCCTTCATCCCTTGCCCGTTACCTCAGTTAACCTCAGTTTCTTCCCCTGCTTATTCCACGATATACCACTGAGAAGAGCTGGACGTAGGACTTGGATCATAATTGGCCTGGACATATAAAAATGGGAAGGCGCAGCCCCCGACGAGATCAAGAGAGGTATTTCTTGTGTAGCTTTCTCACCTCCTTCTCCAACACAACTCGATCGGTCCGTGTGTGTAATCGCATTTATGCTGCAGTTTCAGTCCACCGCCGTCACCATCCCTGACATGGGCGCCGGACCTCCAGATCAACATCAATGGCAGCATCCACCCGGTGAACAAGGTAACCCATCGGCCAGATTTCTCTTCCTTCTCAGCGGCCCATGTCGAATACCTTGCTCACTATCACCTTCCCTGCCGGGTTTTGCTAATCGCTGGCTGCTGATTTCCTCACAGAGATGCATGGCGGCGAAATCGGCGATGCTGGCGAAACTCGATTCAACGTCATCGACCATATCTTACTTCGAGTTCCCACCGGGTGCGCCGGCCGACCCCAGGGCGTTCCGGGCCGCCGTCTGGTTCTGCCACGGCGGCAGCGTGCCGGACTTCACACCTGAGACCGTCGTCCCACTAGCATGCATGGCCGCCTACCTCCGGATGACGGATGATCATTGCCCCGGGAACCTCTTCACCAAGACGGTGGCTTACCTATCCGAACGCGTGCTGCCATACTGGAACGAGACCATTGAGGCGTTTCGGGGATCCGAGTCGGTGTTCGACACGGCTCAGCAGGTCGGGATTGTGAGTGCTTTGTTCGAGTCCATAACCGAGAAGGTCGCTGCGGATCCGGGACTCCTGGATGACCCTGCCGACCAACGGAGCACTCATGATGCCGGCAGCGAGGAGAGGCCTCAAGCCGCCTTTTCTAGGTTGAAGCGGCGACTGTTTCATCAGACCATCGTCGAACACCACCCCTCTGTCCCACCGGAGGATTTGACCAGCCTCCCGCTTTACCTCTTCGTCCCAGCGATCATTGCAATACGCGAAGCCGGCAGTGTACCGGAGGACGCTATCGCCCGCTGCGTCTACCGATATTCTGTGCGGTGGGCTCGTGCAGCAGCGTCCACTGGATCGCCGCCACAGACACCAGCGGAGGTGGAGACCGAAAGGAGTCGGCAAAGAGATGTCCTCGAGGTCACGCAACGGCTGCTCCCCGAAACACTCGGCGCGCTCCACGTCAAGTACTTAGTCGACCTCCTCCGCCGCGCCGCCATCCTCCACACACCCTCCGACTGCCGTTACGCCCTTGAAGCCCGGATCGCGCGACAGCTCCCTGAAGCCTCGGCTACCGACCTCCTCCTGCCACCGTGTGGGTACGCCACGGAGACGGCGCACGACGTGGAGTCAGCCCGCCGGATCGTCGCTCGCTTCTGCAGCGAGCACTTCTGTTCAGTCGGGTCGGATCCAGGAGATCTGCCTGACGTTGCGGGATTGGTGGGAGAGTTCTTACCGATGGTCGCTGTCGACCCTGGGCTAAAGAAGGAGACGTTCACGGCGTTGTTGGGGATGCTGGCGGACATGCAAGGGCCAGCGGACGCAGTTTACCGTGCGATCGACGCGTACCTGATCGCGCACGGCGGTATGACGGAGTCGGAGCGGGAGGAGGTGTGTAAGGTGATGGACGTCAAAGGGTTGTCGGCGAAGGCGTGTGAGCATGCGGCTAGGAATGAGCGGTTGCCGGTGAGGGTTGTGACGAGGGTGCTTCTTGTTGGGCAGCTGAGGATACGGGAGGTTATGAAGAAGGCGTTGCAGGATATGGAGGATAACGAGCCGGAGGAAGAGGAGAAAGTGATGCTGCTTTTAGGACACAGTGTGGAAGAGGAGGAGGAGGAGGAGGAGATTGTGAACATGGATGGGAGAGTGATGAAGCTGGAGAAAGAGTGCGGGAAGATAAAGGAGGAGATCCAGAAGTGCAGTAGATCAGGAGAGTTTGGTGATGGCCGTGATGATGATGTTCCTGGTGTCGGTGTTGGTGGTAGTAGCACGAGACGGAAAGGCGCCGCCGGGTTGTGGAAGGAATTGTCGAAGCTGAAGCTGCTTGGATGCAAAGGTGGGGTTGGGAGCGTGATTGATGACTGCAGGTGTAATGGCAAGAAGAGGAAAGTCATGCAACCAAGTCCAGGAAACAAGAAGTTCAAATTTTCTTTTTGAGTTTTATGTTACCTTTGCGTTTTGTATTGAAGTCAAACATCTGATTCTTCATGTATTGGCTTGTTTTCTACTCTCGTTTCAACAATCATTTTTAGTATTGCCATGTGTTTGAAATGAAATACAGGAGAGCGGGAAGGATGTCTCGCACTAATCTATGTGCTGACATCAATCTTATTTATATGAAAAGAACATTACATTGCTTGCGTTACTTGGGTTCCAAGTATTCAGCTAACGATAGGTTAAAGGAAAATACATGCGATTGAGAAGGGTAAGAAGGTAAAAGAACTATCTACTCCAGAGCAGATCAAAGGCGCGCGAACGCAGCTTGAAATATACAGGACAGCAAGAGTCACTTAGGCAATATATCGAGCACTTGGTAGGCAGATACTCTAACACTCCCCCGCAAGCTTGTGATGAGAGAATCAAAGCCCAAGCTTGTGAATAAGATGTCGGAAGATGTTCTTCTGGATAGCCTTTGTGAAGATATCTGCCAATTGGTTTTGGGACGAGACAAACTTGGTGATAATGTGTCCAAGAACGACCTTTTCTCGTATATAGTGAAAATCAATTTCAATGTGCTTAGTTCTAGCATGAAGGACAGGGTTCACAGTTAGATAAAGAGCGCTCAGATTATCACAGTAGAGGATAGCAGGTGTGGTTTGGCGATATTGAATATCCCTAAACAGTTGTGAGAACCAAGTCAACTCAGCAGCCGTTTGAGAGAGGGATCGATACTGTAACACCCCTGACCTGGGTTATACCTTAACCCTAGGTGTTTTGATTAAGAAAGATGATTAAATGCTTAATCTCATCTTGTGAAAGGTAATTATGGTTCAAGAGGAACTTATATTACAATTCTTATCCTTTTTGAACATTGTTGAAATCAATGTTTTGCCTGTTTTGGACTAAAGTGCAAATTACCCAAGTTGAGGGGTTTAAGTGCAAATTGTGCATGATAATATGTTCCTCATATGTTGAAGCATCATTAGAGTAAAGATGATGATGAGGTATGGCTTATGGAAGCCTAAATACCAAGAAAGAGCTGATAAAACAATGTATGTGCATGAAAACCTAGTTTTGGTGTAATGTGCAATTTACCCAAAACCCAGGGTGTAATATGTAAATTACCACTTCAATAAGGTCCCTAATGTTTCTTGGCATCAAGTAGAGAAAATTAAATGAGAGGGGCGCCTCATTTGAATTAAGTTGGAGGAGAGAGAATCTCGATATTAAAATAATCAAGATTTAATCCTAATTGAAACCCTAATTCTATTTAGTGTAAAAACAAATATAATAATTGAAGGGCCTTCAACCAAAAACGAGATGGTTGAATTTTCTCAAGTGTGAACACATTTGTGACTTTGCTAGGCCACGAAAATATCTCAAGCAAGTGGATAACCCACTCACCATTATTATAAAGAAAAGCAATATCCACTCAAATTGGAATATTATTATAATATGATCTAAGGTGCTTAATTTTCTTTTCTTTAAATTGATGGATAATGAAGAGGAATAAGAGGCAATGAATATAGCCTCGTCCTTAAGGATTTTGAGGGGAATTTGAGGGGGAAGAGGCGGCCATATTTTTGGAATTTAATGCATTTTAATAATGCATTTTCTCTCTCATCAAGTTTCTTATAAAAGTACCTTTACCAAGCCAAAACAAAGGCTATTTCGGATTCTTTTCTTTCCTCTTGCTTTGAAAACGACTAAGGAGCTGTGGAGGAGCAGGAGGACGACCCCAACCTGTTGGTAAGGTCCTTGACCTTCGTTCTCCTTGATTCCATGGTGGAAATAAAAAATAAATCATTGATTTCTTCTTATTTTGATCTCCTCTTCAACCCTAGGCAACTTTTTCATCCAAAAGCTTGAGGACGAGCTTAGGGGGAGTTGCTAGAGCTTCATCCACCATTAATGGCGTGAGCTTGAAGCTTTGGAGCTCAATTGGAGGCGGGTTTTATAACTCAAACCCTTAATCATTGCTATTGCATCAATCAATTATGCTTTGTTGATTGTTTTCTTCAATTTGATACATACTTGTTTCCTTGCTGCAATTTCCATCAAGAACAGTTGCTGTTCTTGGTTTTTCGAAGGAAGGTGATGATGACATCATCCTATATGCTTATCCAAAGAAAAGTACCAAGCCAAATGGTCTTGATATCTATTCCAAATCGTTTTAAATTGATTGGCTATGCAGTTTCAGAAAAACTGTTTTAGGGAAAACGGTTTCAAGACCGTTTGATATGGTTGAACAAGCTTTGACCGTTTGGGAATCTTGTTCCTAATTATGTAGGATAATGACCCTCCAAATTTTAGGGGTTAACTCCAAAGGAATCGTGAGTTGAAGGCCAATCAATTAGATAAATCGAATTGAATTAAATGCTGATTTTCAACCTGATCAACTTGACCTGTTTGGGAAAACGGTTTCAATACCATTTGAGTGTATTGACCAAGCATTGACCGTTTGGGATTCCTGTTTATAATTATGTTGGTTAATGACCCTCCAAATTTGAGGGATTAACTCCCAAGGAATCGTGAGTTGAAGCCTAATCAATTAGGGAAACCTAATTGAATTAAGTGCTGATTTTCAATCTGATTTAATTGACCTTTTTGAGTAAACGGTCTCAAGACCGTTTGAATGCATTGACCAAGGGTTGAATGTTTGGGATTACTGTTCCTAATGATGTGGTATAATGACTCACCAAATTTGAGGGATTAACTCCCAAGGAATCGTGAGTTGAAGGCTATTCAATTAAGCAAACCCTAATTGTTTATGGAAGCAATAACTCAGTATACTATGTCAAACATAGTTGTTTGTATTTGATCATATGGTTGATGTAACCAAATCAAGTGGAGAGAATGATAGAAATGAATTCATACATGAGTATGATTCATATGGTGATTTAGGGTAGGATCCTTAGTAAAGAGATCAAGAAACCCTAATTGAGAAGGTTAACGAACCCTAACCCTGATTTAGGGAAATTTTGAGTAAAACCCTAATCTAGGGTAATAGTGTAACCCTAATTAAGGGTAATAGTGTAACCCTAATTAAGGGTAATGACTTGGGTAACTCTAATTTAAGGTAATTAAATACCAAACCCTAATTAGAGGAATAATGAATCCCTAATTTATGGGTAATTGAATGAAACCCTAATTGGGATGATTAGTGAAACCCTAATTGAGGGTGATTCCCTGAGAAACTCTAATTGAGGATGATTCCATGTGAAACCCTAATTGAGGGCGATGTCATATGAAACCTTAAAGCTAACACAGAGTAAAGCTATGTAAAACCCTAAATTTGGGCTATAGTGCATGGAATTCTAATCATGGGCAATATGGTGATAAATCATAACCCTAATGTCTGGGTAATGATATGAGTAAACCTTAATGATGAAATAATGAGTAATACCCTATAATGATGAAATATCTTAAGTGGTTGACTATAGGCAACCTTATAACAAGCAATGCCTTAATTTGAGATGAGTCCATATCATTGAAGATAGTTGGACAATCCTTGTGTGTGATCTATGCACATCATGGTAAAGGTGATAGGTTGGTGGATGAAAGTATTAAGATGTGAAATTCCTTATTATAAGATAAGTTAATAAACTCATGTAAGATAGAAGTGATGAGGGAAGTGATACATTGAGACATGATAGATATCACATTTAGCATTTCAGGGTTGATATACCTTGATGCATCTCAAATCCAATATTTTTGGATAAGATACACAAGGAGAGTGTTATGTAAATAGTTACAATGAAATGTAATGATTTTAACATACTTGATAAGTAAGCTAAAATGAGTATGATGTAATCATACCATGATAAGGATGAGAGATAAACTCATACCTTGTGTTGATGATCATTTAATGATAAATGATAAGAATATTAAATACTTGGAATGTCGATGGATGCTCCTAGACATATGGAACAATATATTAGGGTTGGATTGATAAAATGAACATGAAACCCTAATTGATGTGAATAGTAAACCCTAACCCTATGGAGGAAATAGTGGTGTTACTATTATATTACATGAGTTAATATGTCATTGTTGTCCAGTGAGAGGTGACAAGATGTTTAATGGCCTTGTGAGCCATATGGTTAGATGTTACCTAGTAAGAGGTAACAAGATGTTTCATGGGCATGATGAGCCCTGAATGATGTGTATTCCTCTTATGTTGATAAGGGTTGATACCCTGTGATATTGTGAAAAGGATTTATATCCTGTGATAATATGATGATTGGTGTAGTCTCATGAATGGCAAGTGAATATTACCATGTGATGATGAGATGAGAAATTATGTTTCATATGTTTTACATCTTTTCAGGTTTTGATATTTATATGCTTGCTAGAAGTGAATTAGGGTTTGTATGTCCACTTGTTTGATGCAGCCTTAATTCACCCAATTGGCATAACTAATCAAGTGCAACTCTAATCATGTAGTGCCCTGTGCCGTAGAACCATCTTCAGTGTCAGAACTTGCTGGATGGTGAAACGAGTATTCCTAAGGGAAACTCGGAGCGCATATTGTTGAATATGCGGGGGTGGCAGGTTGAGGATATATATACTTGTCATCCACAATTACAGGTTATGGAGGATGGCTATGGTCATGCCTCAAATATTTGATGTGATTGAGGACAGCTGCGGTTGTACCTCGGATTAGAGGGTTTTGTATACCCTGTTTTTCTAGTGTCGTAACTTGTACCAAGTACGGACTAGTTGTTATCAGTTGACTATATGTCACTGTTGGCAGTTTGACTGGTATGTCACTGCAGTTTACTCGTACTGACCGAGGGGAAGAGATCTTAGGATGCCGGTACTCCTAGATCTTGTACGGAACCGAATAGCCCTTCGCAGGGGTCGGTTGGACTTTGAATGGTACGATTCAAATTTCCCAGGGCATAATAAAAGATGTAATACAGCCGTATAGCATATCTGTTTAGGGTTATACATGACGCTTCACATTGAATGGAAACCCATGTTTGTTCTCTTTACATAAAGATGATGCTTAGTGAAACTAAGAGATAGTAATTATACTTATGTTGTGGATATGCATAAGACTGTAATTGTGTACATACAATGGTCATGCTTATGTTGATATCTTACTGCTACTGTTGATTATAATCATGATGCTAGATATCTCATGTTGATAGTTATGTTTCACATGCTATCCATGCCTCTATAATTAGAAATACCTGACAGAGGCTTAATGCCTGTAATTAGGTTTGGTTAAAGTCCAATGCCTGGATGTGTAATCAGGATTGGTATAGTCCAATGCCTGAAACATTTATACCTGATTGATATAGTTTAATGCTTGAATAATACATGATGATTTATATAATCACATGTCTGGCATAAGTGAATACTTGTTTAGCAGATTGGCTAAGGCCAACAAATAGAAACAAGAATGAATCATGGGTGACACATCAGAATAATGAATGACATGAGCAAAGCTTGAGATGTTGAAAATGTATGGTAGATGAATGTTATACATGTTCTTTCTATTTCTTATAAAGAGAATAGATGAATTACTGTTCAATCATAGATATGTGTAATACTTTAAAAGATGAGAATGATCTAAACTGCTTATCCTCTGCTCAGTTTTATATTAATTAAACTACAATAATGATGTTTCTGGCGGAGAGTTATATCTCTCGCTGGGGCAATTTTCAATTGTCTCACCCCCGTGGGAACCAACATTTTTAGGTGGACGAGTGTGAAAGAGACTGATAATATCTTTCGGATGAAGAACATCAGCAGCTACAAGGATAGCAGTGACAACTCAGGTTGAGTGTGCTGTCTATCGTGTTTGGTAGATAGAAGTCCTATGTGTCGTCTCTGTACTCTCAGGTCCTCGGAGTTAGTACTTAGTGCTTTTAATGCATCGTTTTGAGATTTTGGCTTGATGCCTCGAGGTTATTATGTTGTCTGTGTTTAGCTTTTAACAAGGCAGTTGATGTTGTAACCCTTGAAAAGAGATGGTATAAGATATATACTTATGAACCATGATGTAAATGTAATACATTGGTTCTTGTTGAAAGAGTTTTCCTATGATTGGGTCTCTTTGAAAAAGGTTTTAAATTTTTAGTGATTTTCTATAATCCACTACTTAGTGAACGCTTCCGCATTAGTTAATTATGTTTTTGTTAGTTGGATGCTACAATTAAGTGGTATCAGAGCTCTAGGTTCGCTGAGTCTACAGAGACATAGGACTAAGGTAGTAGAGTTTGTTCTGGTATCATCTAGTGTATCTGATAATGTCTTCTGCTCATATAAGAGAAGAAGAACTTAAAGATGACTGGGTCACATGAGGAGATTGCTGCTGAGAGCAGCAATATTGCACCAAGAAGAGGTGCATGGGAGCAGGCAAGACAGAGACAATTGCCTAAGAGTCTCCTAGTTGATCCATTTATGATAAGAAAATCTTTCTTTAAGTATTACTGTTGGGTAGATTAGAGCAACAGTAATGCATATAGTGGACTGGATACTAGCTTTACGATCTAGGTTATCAGTCCTTAATACAAAAGTTTGAGCTTTAAAAGAGTTCCTAAATGACTTAGTCATGTTGGAACATAGGAAAGTCATGTGTGTATAATGATATTAAAAGTGAGGAATATGATCGCAAATAAAGTGCATACTACCTAATCTCAGTATTTATATACCCTGGCCAGGTATACAACTATTGATGATAAAGTGAGTATGGAAACTCTTAGATTGTAATCTCTCTGATTGCCCTGATCAAGCAGTCATTCTGATACAATCTAATGAGTATCATGAAATCAGAAATATGGAATGAATAAATGTGTGATATACTAAGTATAAGAAAGAGAAGTCTGAGATAATCTCAAATGAGCATGTTGTATGAGGAACTAAAAGTGTACTCCTCATAAGATAAGGATAAGAATAAGGGAAATGAAACTTGTTCAATAATGATGTAAGTATAATAAATGTATTTTCCCTAACGAAGAAATGGGAAATATGATGAGATCATGAGATGATCATAAACATGCTAAATGGATAATGTCATGTAATCATCCTTATAATTCCTATGCTAAAGGCAAGGAACCTAGGAAGAGCTAAAGAGTAAATGATTCATGAATAGTTGAAAATACATAAATTAATAAGAGGAATATGAATCCTTGTTTTCTTTCCTTTCAGGGACATGACCATCAAGTGGGTCTTAGGACACTTGATGTGCATAAGATAAATGTGTTCATGTGATGGATACTTAGAAAAGTATCAGTTATCTTGGACTTTGGTCCCAAGATGAGGACATATGAAACACATAATGTTCCAAGATGAAAGGAAGAGATATATATGATGTGTTTCCAACACATGTGATAGATATCAAGGTGAAAGATTATGGTATCTGAGAGATATCAGATGGGTTAGGTTGGCTACCTGGATTGGTCAACTGTGAAATTAGTCTGATTATAATAATATGAACATCATATGTTAGGGGTTTATGCTCTGCATAAACATGATACTAATAAAGAATGTATGATGCTTCTCTGAATAAGAAAAGTGTTATTTGACACAAAGTTGACTCTATAGTCAATGATGAGGGACAGTGGGGCATGTGCCTTGTGTGTTGATTCTATGAGAATTTTGTATGGAAACACTTGGTGCTGATCAAAGTTTTATGGTGTATCTATAATAAGGAGATGATATGTGAAGACTAGATAGTATGATGAATAATATACATTTGTCTTCCTTTATCTGGATTTCGAGGACGAAATCCTTGTTAGGGGTTTATAATTTGTAACACCCCTGACCTGGGTTATACCTTAACCCTAGGTGTTTTGATTAAGAAAGATGATTAAATGCTTAATCTCATCTTGTGAAAGGTAATTATGGTTCAAGAGGAACTTATATTACAATTCTTATCCTTTTTGAACATTGTTGAAATCAATGTTTTGCCTGTTTTGGACTAAAGTGCAAATTACCCAAGTTGAGGGGTTTAAGTGCAAATTGTGCATGATAATATGTTCCTCATATGTTGAAGCATCATTAGAGTAAAGATGATGATGAGGTATGGCTTATGGAAGCCTAAATACCAAGAAAGAGCTGATAAAACAATGTATGTGCATGAAAACCTAGTTTTGGTGTAATGTGCAATTTACCCAAAACCCAGGGTGTAATATGTAAATTACCACTTCAATAAGGTCCCTAATGTTTCTTGGCATCAAGTAGAGAAAATTAAATGAGAGGGGCGCCTCATTTGAATTAAGTTGGAGGAGAGAGAATCTCGATATTAAAATAATCAAGATTTAATCCTAATTGAAACCCTAATTCTATTTAGTGTAAAAACAAATATAATAATTGAAGGGCCTTCAACCAAAAACGAGATGGTTGAATTTTCTCAAGTGTGAACACATTTGTGACTTTGCTAGGCCACGAAAATATCTCAAGCAAGTGGATAACCCACTCACCATTATTATAAAGAAAAGCAATATCCACTCAAATTGGAATATTATTATAATATGATCTAAGGTGCTTAATTTTCTTTTCTTTAAATTGATGGATAATGAAGAGGAATAAGAGGCAATGAATATAGCCTCGTCCTTAAGGATTTTGAGGGGAATTTGAGGGGGAAGAGGCGGCCATATTTTTGGAATTTAATGCATTTTAATAATGCATTTTCTCTCTCATCAAGTTTCTTATAAAAGTACCTTTACCAAGCCAAAACAAAGGCTATTTCGGATTCTTTTCTTTCCTCTTGCTTTGAAAACGACTAAGGAGCTGTGGAGGAGCAGGAGGACGACCCCAACCTGTTGGTAAGGTCCTTGACCTTCGTTCTCCTTGATTCCATGGTGGAAATAAAAAATAAATCATTGATTTCTTCTTATTTTGATCTCCTCTTCAACCCTAGGCAACTTTTTCATCCAAAAGCTTGAGGACGAGCTTAGGGGGAGTTGCTAGAGCTTCATCCACCATTAATGGCGTGAGCTTGAAGCTTTGGAGCTCAATTGGAGGCGGGTTTTATAACTCAAACCCTTAATCATTGCTATTGCATCAATCAATTATGCTTTGTTGATTGTTTTCTTCAATTTGATACATACTTGTTTCCTTGCTGCAATTTCCATCAAGAACAGTTGCTGTTCTTGGTTTTTCGAAGGAAGGTGATGATGACATCATCCTATATGCTTATCCAAAGAAAAGTACCAAGCCAAATGGTCTTGATATCTATTCCAAATCGTTTTAAATTGATTGGCTATGCAGTTTCAGAAAAACTGTTTTAGGGAAAACGGTTTCAAGACCGTTTGATATGGTTGAACAAGCTTTGACCGTTTGGGAATCTTGTTCCTAATTATGTAGGATAATGACCCTCCAAATTTTAGGGGTTAACTCCAAAGGAATCGTGAGTTGAAGGCCAATCAATTAGATAAATCGAATTGAATTAAATGCTGATTTTCAACCTGATCAACTTGACCTGTTTGGGAAAACGGTTTCAATACCATTTGAGTGTATTGACCAAGCATTGACCGTTTGGGATTCCTGTTTATAATTATGTTGGTTAATGACCCTCCAAATTTGAGGGATTAACTCCCAAGGAATCGTGAGTTGAAGCCTAATCAATTAGGGAAACCTAATTGAATTAAGTGCTGATTTTCAATCTGATTTAATTGACCTTTTTGAGTAAACGGTCTCAAGACCGTTTGAATGCATTGACCAAGGGTTGAATGTTTGGGATTACTGTTCCTAATGATGTGGTATAATGACTCACCAAATTTGAGGGATTAACTCCCAAGGAATCGTGAGTTGAAGGCTATTCAATTAAGCAAACCCTAATTGTTTATGGAAGCAATAACTCAGTATACTATGTCAAACATAGTTGTTTGTATTTGATCATATGGTTGATGTAACCAAATCAAGTGGAGAGAATGATAGAAATGAATTCATACATGAGTATGATTCATATGGTGATTTAGGGTAGGATCCTTAGTAAAGAGATCAAGAAACCCTAATTGAGAAGGTTAACGAACCCTAACCCTGATTTAGGGAAATTTTGAGTAAAACCCTAATCTAGGGTAATAGTGTAACCCTAATTAAGGGTAATAGTGTAACCCTAATTAAGGGTAATGACTTGGGTAACTCTAATTTAAGGTAATTAAATACCAAACCCTAATTAGAGGAATAATGAATCCCTAATTTATGGGTAATTGAATGAAACCCTAATTGGGATGATTAGTGAAACCCTAATTGAGGGTGATTCCCTGAGAAACTCTAATTGAGGATGATTCCATGTGAAACCCTAATTGAGGGCGATGTCATATGAAACCTTAAAGCTAACACAGAGTAAAGCTATGTAAAACCCTAAATTTGGGCTATAGTGCATGGAATTCTAATCATGGGCAATATGGTGATAAATCATAACCCTAATGTCTGGGTAATGATATGAGTAAACCTTAATGATGAAATAATGAGTAATACCCTATAATGATGAAATATCTTAAGTGGTTGACTATAGGCAACCTTATAACAAGCAATGCCTTAATTTGAGATGAGTCCATATCATTGAAGATAGTTGGACAATCCTTGTGTGTGATCTATGCACATCATGGTAAAGGTGATAGGTTGGTGGATGAAAGTATTAAGATGTGAAATTCCTTATTATAAGATAAGTTAATAAACTCATGTAAGATAGAAGTGATGAGGGAAGTGATACATTGAGACATGATAGATATCACATTTAGCATTTCAGGGTTGATATACCTTGATGCATCTCAAATCCAATATTTTTGGATAAGATACACAAGGAGAGTGTTATGTAAATAGTTACAATGAAATGTAATGATTTTAACATACTTGATAAGTAAGCTAAAATGAGTATGATGTAATCATACCATGATAAGGATGAGAGATAAACTCATACCTTGTGTTGATGATCATTTAATGATAAATGATAAGAATATTAAATACTTGGAATGTCGATGGATGCTCCTAGACATATGGAACAATATATTAGGGTTGGATTGATAAAATGAACATGAAACCCTAATTGATGTGAATAGTAAACCCTAACCCTATGGAGGAAATAGTGGTGTTACTATTATATTACATGAGTTAATATGTCATTGTTGTCCAGTGAGAGGTGACAAGATGTTTAATGGCCTTGTGAGCCATATGGTTAGATGTTACCTAGTAAGAGGTAACAAGATGTTTCATGGGCATGATGAGCCCTGAATGATGTGTATTCCTCTTATGTTGATAAGGGTTGATACCCTGTGATATTGTGAAAAGGATTTATATCCTGTGATAATATGATGATTGGTGTAGTCTCATGAATGGCAAGTGAATATTACCATGTGATGATGAGATGAGAAATTATGTTTCATATGTTTTACATCTTTTCAGGTTTTGATATTTATATGCTTGCTAGAAGTGAATTAGGGTTTGTATGTCCACTTGTTTGATGCAGCCTTAATTCACCCAATTGGCATAACTAATCAAGTGCAACTCTAATCATGTAGTGCCCTGTGCCGTAGAACCATCTTCAGTGTCAGAACTTGCTGGATGGTGAAACGAGTATTCCTAAGGGAAACTCGGAGCGCATATTGTTGAATATGCGGGGGTGGCAGGTTGAGGATATATATACTTGTCATCCACAATTACAGGTTATGGAGGATGGCTATGGTCATGCCTCAAATATTTGATGTGATTGAGGACAGCTGCGGTTGTACCTCGGATTAGAGGGTTTTGTATACCCTGTTTTTCTAGTGTCGTAACTTGTACCAAGTACGGACTAGTTGTTATCAGTTGACTATATGTCACTGTTGGCAGTTTGACTGGTATGTCACTGCAGTTTACTCGTACTGACCGAGGGGAAGAGATCTTAGGATGCCGGTACTCCTAGATCTTGTACGGAACCGAATAGCCCTTCGCAGGGGTCGGTTGGACTTTGAATGGTACGATTCAAATTTCCCAGGGCATAATAAAAGATGTAATACAGCCGTATAGCATATCTGTTTAGGGTTATACATGACGCTTCACATTGAATGGAAACCCATGTTTGTTCTCTTTACATAAAGATGATGCTTAGTGAAACTAAGAGATAGTAATTATACTTATGTTGTGGATATGCATAAGACTGTAATTGTGTACATACAATGGTCATGCTTATGTTGATATCTTACTGCTACTGTTGATTATAATCATGATGCTAGATATCTCATGTTGATAGTTATGTTTCACATGCTATCCATGCCTCTATAATTAGAAATACCTGACAGAGGCTTAATGCCTGTAATTAGGTTTGGTTAAAGTCCAATGCCTGGATGTGTAATCAGGATTGGTATAGTCCAATGCCTGAAACATTTATACCTGATTGATATAGTTTAATGCTTGAATAATACATGATGATTTATATAATCACATGTCTGGCATAAGTGAATACTTGTTTAGCAGATTGGCTAAGGCCAACAAATAGAAACAAGAATGAATCATGGGTGACACATCAGAATAATGAATGACATGAGCAAAGCTTGAGATGTTGAAAATGTATGGTAGATGAATGTTATACATGTTCTTTCTATTTCTTATAAAGAGAATAGATGAATTACTGTTCAATCATAGATATGTGTAATACTTTAAAAGATGAGAATGATCTAAACTGCTTATCCTCTGCTCAGTTTTATATTAATTAAACTACAATAATGATGTTTCTGGCGGAGAGTTATATCTCTCGCTGGGGCAATTTTCAATTGTCTCACCCCCGTGGGAACCAACATTTTTAGGTGGACGAGTGTGAAAGAGACTGATAATATCTTTCGGATGAAGAACATCAGCAGCTACAAGGATAGCAGTGACAACTCAGGTTGAGTGTGCTGTCTATCGTGTTTGGTAGATAGAAGTCCTATGTGTCGTCTCTGTACTCTCAGGTCCTCGGAGTTAGTACTTAGTGCTTTTAATGCATCGTTTTGAGATTTTGGCTTGATGCCTCGAGGTTATTATGTTGTCTGTGTTTAGCTTTTAACAAGGCAGTTGATGTTGTAACCCTTGAAAAGAGATGGTATAAGATATATACTTATGAACCATGATGTAAATGTAATACATTGGTTCTTGTTGAAAGAGTTTTCCTATGATTGGGTCTCTTTGAAAAAGGTTTTAAATTTTTAGTGATTTTCTATAATCCACTGCTTAGTGAACGCTTCCGCATTAGTTAATTATGTTTTTGTTAGTTGGATGCTACAGATACTCAGCTTCTGCACTTGATTTGGCTACCGTGGTCTGGTTCTTTGATGACCAGGACACGCATGTCCGTCCCAGAAACACATAGTGTTCACTTGTACTCCTTCGTGTTAGCGGACAGCCACCCCCAGTCTGCATATGAGTATGCAATGACGGAGGGATTTAGATCAACATAGATCTGTACTCCAAGGTGAGTTATACCTTTAATGTATCTCAATATCCGTTTTACTAGAAGCATATGAACAGTAGTAGGGTGATGCAGAAATTGGCAGGCTAGGTTGACCCCATAAGTGATATCATGCCTGGTCAACGTTAGATATTGTAATGAGCCAACAATTCACCTGTATTCACTTGGATCAGAGAGAATGTCCCCTAGTCTTTTGATATGCTCACGCAAGTAGGAAGGACTGACCGGAGAGGATATTTGTTTATAGTCCAGCATCCCTTCTCTATGAAGAAGATCATAGGCATACTTAGCTTGATGAAGGAGAATACCAGATTTGTTGTGTTCTGCTTGTATGCCAAGAAAATAATGAATTTCTCCCATATTTCAGAGTGAGAACTCAGTTTCAAGAAGAGATATGAACTTATCAACAGTAGTTTGGTTATTGCCTGTGATTAATATGTCATCAACGTATAATAACAGATAGACTAGATCACCATCCACATTGAACACAAAGAGGGAAGAATCAGAGGCACTTGTAAGAAAGCCGACTTCACTTAGAAAACAACTGATCCTATTGTACCAGGCTCGGGGAGCTTGTTTCAAGCCATACAGAGCTTTATTCAGCTTGCACACATGATTAGGAGGATCAACATCTGTGAAACCAGGAGGTTGTGCCATGAAAACAGTAGTGTCAAGAAAACCATTTAGAAAAGCATTACAAACATCCAACTGCTGAATGGACCAGTGATTAGAGGTAGCAATGCTCATAATAGTTTTTATAGTGGGAGCTTTAATTACAGGACTGAAAGTTTCTAAATAGTCAATTCCCTCTTCTTGGTGAAATCCCTTGGAAACAAGCCTGGCTTTTAGTCTATCCAATGATCCATCAGGTTTGAGTTTGGTTTTAAAAACCCATTTACAGCCAACTATATTCATGGTGGGTAGTCGTGGAACTAATGTCCAAGTGTCATTGTGTGCAAGAGCATCTAGTTCAACTACCATAGCATTTCTCCATCCGGTGTGTTGGATAGAAGCTTGGACACTCTTTGGCGGAAAGGGTATATTTAGACTGACCAACGCGTATTTAGGATTTGGTTTGAGAATTCCACTTTTGCTTCTAGTAATCATAGGGTGAGTATTATGGAGAACAAGATGTTGTTGACAATGATCTTCAGACGCAGTTATAGTTGTACTGTGATTTGTAGGAGAACTTTCAGTAGTGTGGTTATTAACAGTACAGTTAGAAGAGTTAGATTCATGACCAGCAGAATAGGTCTGGTCTTCAATGGTAGTGGAGGAGGACAGGAATTGGTTATTAGAAACCATTGGTGCAATACTACTTATCGCATCTGCACTGACAACCTTTTCCGAAACATCATGAACCATATTACTAGCATTTTCATAACCTGACACCGTGTGACTTGAAGATGGTGATTCACAGTCTGAGGATGAGTGACTAGTAAAGGAGCGATTCCACTCTTCATTTTCAAAGGTACTCAAACACAGAGTTGTAGTCGATGGTGCTATATACTCGAGTTTTAAAGGAAAGACAGTTTCATTGAACACAACATGCTTGGAGATATAGATACGCTTTGTAGAAAGATGCAGACACTTGTAGCCTTTATGTTGTGAACTATAACCGATAAAGATACAGGGCAGAGATCTAGGATCGAGTTTGTCTTTGACATAATCCCGTAGATAAGGATAGCATTGTGACCCAAAGACTCTGAGATGATTGTAAATAGCTTATTATTGTACAACCGTTCAAAGGGAGACTTATTTTCAAGAATAGCTGAAGGAAGTCTGTTTATTAAGTAATTTGCCGTACAAAAGGCTTCAGTCCAGAAGGGTTTGGGAAGCCCTGATTCGAACATCACAGCTAACCCCAACTCAACAATGTGTCGATGTTTGCGTTCAACTATGCCATTTTGAGCATGATCATGTGGGCATGACTTCTGATGTATGATTCCTTTGTCAGTAAAGAATTGGAGTAAGGTGTTGTTAACAAACTCTCCTCATGCGTCACTTTGAATTATTTGAACATTGATACCAAACTGAGTTGTAACCATATTACAGAAACCTTTGAGAATAGATGTTACATCAGTTTTGAGTTTAAGAGGAAATAGCCAACTGTAGCGTGTACAATCATCGGTGAGAAGAACATAGTAAAGATGATTATGGATTGAGGCTACAGGAGCCTTGCCCCACACATCACAGTGAATGACATGGAATGGCTTATTGGACTTAACATGAACATGAGAAACAGGTAATTTCCTACTTTTACTTAGTTCACAGCTGTCACATATACTACCAACTGCAGATGTGCTATGTATCACAACATCTTTGATTAGTTGTTGAACAACTTTATTGTTGGGATGTCCCAAACGCTTGTGCCAGACGTCTCCAGCAGCTTTATTGAATCTATTGCAGAAGAAGGAAATTTTGTTGTCTTTGTTTGTTGTAGTGCATCTGCGACCGACTTCATGAATCAGGTATACTCCATCTCTACATGGTCCCTGCGCCAGGATTTGGTGTGTCTTTGAGTCCTTTATGCAAACCATGTCATTAGTAAATATAACATAGCAAGGAAGAGTTGACGTTAGTTTAGAAATAGAAAGAAGTTTTCTCTTGATATCAGGCACAACAAGGACATCTGTCAAGGGTACAGATTTGAAGTGAGATAGGTAACTATCACTAGTGAAAGTAATAGGTATGAACTTCCCATTCCCAACCATAATAGCATCATCATTTCGATAGACTTTCAGATTATATAGGTTACTTGTATTCTGAACAATGTGATTTGTTGCTCCGGAATCAATGTGCCATTCACCAAAGTCATTTTCATTAACCCTCAGAGCAGCAAGAGCAGTAGTAGTGGTATCAATCAGGCCTTTTGGTGAATTAGTGTTTTGATAGGCATTGTCAAAACGATGCCAGCATCTCAAAGCATCATGTCCTTGCTTACCACATATCTGACAGAACAGAGGTGGACACACAGTGTTTTCTTGGTTGTTGTTAATAACTCCTCCAATTTGCTGAGTAACCTGAGAGAAACCCCTTCCTTGAGAGGTAAACTGAGCTACTGACCGGCCTAAATCGCGCATCCAAAAGTGGAGGCGGATTTGAGGTAGTCGAGCTTTTACATTTATAAACCTGAATCCTTCTAGGCCCCCACAACTTTGCTTACGGAGTCGAAGTAGATATATGGGGTCGAACACAGGGACAAGGGTGGTAGTGTTGAGAACGCAGAATTGACACGCTACACTTCGGCAGGTATAAAGAGATAATAAAATTCCCATAAAGGGGAACAACAAGATGTCACAAATAAAACAAAGAAGACTATCTCCAACTGGAGCTACTAGAAAGATTTAGGTTTTAGACATTTAGCAGTTTTTAGGGGTTTTTATGCAATAGAAATAGAGAGATAAAACTAGAGCTAGAGCAAGGTACGAATGATAAGACTTCAGTAAAACAAGCGGTAGCAGTAACATCCTGCACCCCTCCTCTCAGAGCGGGTACCTCTAACCAAGCATCAACACCCCTCTCGAGGTTGCTGGACTTAAGTTAGAGTGGAATGTTACTGAAACAACTCTGTTCCAGGCACTCTCGTACTCCAGAGACCGAACACTAGAGCCACAACACAACTCTCAAAGTTGTTGCGACGGGAAAACATGATTCGGTAGCTAAGCGAAACGCGATCCAAACATGCAAGCTAGAATTTAGATATCAAACATAGCAGTCATCCAACATATTGCACCAAGCATAGAGCAACAAGTAATTAAGCTTTTCTATTTCCATAAACATTAAAGGTTTGAATACATTTCATAAATAAAGAATTAAATAACAGAATTAAAGATAAATGTCGCCTTCTTGATGTAGAAGGACGACAGGCTACTGCGGCTCTCCAGCCCGGTATCGGTCAGGAGCCTAGCCCGATACAGTAGTATTGGGCGACACACTACGACGGCCGACTGTATTGCTCAAGGACCCTGGCCGATACGCTCATGTCGGACGGCACACCCTCTTAGGCGGCACGCATGACGGGCGAAGCGTATCGGGTTTGATATCGTGTCGGGCATGGAGCGATGCGTTCTACTATCGGGCACTTGTGTCGCTCATCTACGTCGGCCGATATCGGCCCACAGTGTCGCCCGGGACGGTCCTAAGTGAACCATCCCCTCCCTCTCGGGATGAGGAAGAACTCACGTAGAGTTGCCCGACACGAGCACTGGGGCACGATACTCTTGCTCTCGCAATTTTCCTCCGAAGATCACTCAAAGCTCCCAACTGTCCGAACTGTCTTTTCGGCTTCCTGTAGCTGCTCTTTATAGGCCGCGGTTGGGGGAAGTTATGGTGCTCGAAGCGCCACGTGTCCTCCTTATTCGCGGGTCGGTGGACGGCCGATACTGGTATCGCTCAGCACAGGGGTGTCGGCTATCGGTCATGTGACGGGCGGCACGTCTGCCGGTAGGTGGTTGTGTCGCCCGACAAGCTTGGGTTGTCGTGGTGATTTTGGCTCCCTGTCGGGTAGAAGACGTGTCGTCCGTCAGTTTCTTCTTGCGCGACATCCCTTTGTCGTGCGTCATTGTGTCGCTCCACCCTGTCGGGCAGAGGTCGTATTGGGCGTCAGGAAGGCCAAAATAGACTTGGACTTATTTGTGGGCCGGGACGGCCTTATTGTACCAAAATGAGGAAAAACTCTGCAAAAGATGGAAATATTGGATTAAGAGCATTGCTGGGCCAATTATTACGAAAGTACTAATAAAAGAGAGGAAAATAGCAGAAAAGGGTAGTTTTGATAACAGAATAAAGGGCAAAATCATCACAAAAATTGGTGTTATCAACTCCCCCAAACTTAGCGTTTTGATTGTCCTCAATCAATATTTAAACTTTATTTAGTGATACTTCTTCTTCTCAGAGTAGCTTTCTGTTCGAAAGGTGAAACAAGAATCGCAATGCCTTAAAGATAATGTTGTCTCATTATGAACAAAAGACTTTGTTTTTCCTGCCTTATTGTTTAAGTAAGATTCTTCTCTACAGCTTCGGCGAGACTTTGTTGTATGATTCCGAAGTTAGCTTACACACCAAACAACTTTATTTTTGGGGCAGAAAGTTGTGTATAGGGTAGGCCAAGGCTTTTTGGGGTTTTTCTTGTTTCCCATCAGTCCATCCAGGTAAGGGTCCGTTAGCGGGCAAGTGGTCCCTGCAGTCCAAGCCATTTGGCTTTAGAGCAGTGATTTCACATCCTACGTACCACTGCCCCGGATCTACCATGCCTAAAGATGGGTACTTTTGGAAAACAAGTGTGTATATATATATTTTTTCTTTTCTTTTATTGGCACAACTCTCATGCTTTTATTCACGCTCATAAGGCTTCTCTCTCTTTTTGTGGTTTTTGTTGGGCGAGGGAAAACAAAGAGATTTCTGCTGTTTGAGCAGTTTTTTCCTTCTCCATACTCGTCTCTTAGCTATTTTCGAGATTATTATATATTTTTGAATTTTTTTGGCATGGCAAGACATAATCTTTTGTTTGTTTGAGACAGCATTATCAAAAAGATATAACAAAACTTGTATCTCGTTAAGCACATAGAAAACTAATTTTGCAAGAAGTCGCAACAGGTTTTTACTATACAGTAACTTTGTACATACGTACGGAGATGATATAAACAAAAAGGATTTTCAAAATTTTGGTATGGACATATATATGTACACAAAAAGAATAACGGATATGGGACAAAAGAATGAAGAATTTGAGTAAAAGAAAAAAATTCAAAATTTTGTACCTCCCTCACTGGTACATGGTACCCCCCCCAAACTTACTCCACACTCTGTCCCAGAGTTGTGAAGTAGATAAGGTGAGGTAATGTTTATTCCAATGAGGTTCATCCTGCGTCAGATAGAAGCTCCCACACATATTCTCTCCTTTTGCTGTGATAGAAGGTGTGGTGGAGCTCGTCAGGCGTTTCTTTACTTGCTATCTATTCCAGGACGTAGATGTCGCAGTCGTTGGATAAGGGAAGTTGTTGTGGACTGCAGTGGCAGAACTGGAGTTCATGCCACTTGCTTGCTTGTGTATCCAGGAATGGTTGGATCATCTTTGCCACCTCGTCGTAGTATTTTTGGACCAGGCGTTCGACGGGTGTCAAAGGTTCAGATGTACACGACACTGGATGGTTCTTGTTGCTGTTCGAGCTGTTGTAGAAAATTCCTGCTCGTTGCCGGGTGTACACTATTAGGAGCGTCCAGTGGTTGTAATGTAGAATGGGAAGGAAGATCTCGCGGGGAACTTCTCTCGCTAATTTCTGCAGAAAAGCTTGCTTCGCTCTTGTCTCATCGATGAGGCAAATGTCATTGAACAACATAGGATGGGCTATGTACGCATGTTCTAGCTTTGGCTGTATATACTGGATGTAAGCGGTTGCAACTGTTACAGCCAAGCACCCTCCTTCCTTCACCATGTCCCTTAGATCATCCACTGGGACTACGACATCGCCCGCCTGAAAGGCGACAACCGATGGGGTAGAATCAGCTAACTTCAACTAGATTACGTTGAATTTCTCCTGTGTGAGAGTTGTACATGAAAAGCGGTCGAAATTTGTGATCAACCCCTCTGAAGCTTCGGGCAAAGTAGTGTCTTCCCTCCCATGCACTTTCTTCAGCACCGCCAACTGCTTGCCTGCCCCATAAGTATCGGTTGCTATCTCCTCTTCTTTTTCTGAGGAGCTGCTAGATTGAGAAGAGTCTTCTTCCAGGTCACTGTCCAGTAGCTACTCCGGTACTCCTGTGTCTCGAAAATAGTGCTTGTCCTTGATCAGCAACATGGCGTAAATGCCCCTGCGTTGATAGAAGGACGTGCCTTTGAGGACTCCCAGGTTTCCAAATGTGTTGAGCGCCTCAATTGCACCCAGGATGATGATAGCACTGTTTCCACTCCCCTCTTCTATCTGGAAGGGGAGGTCTCAGAGAGTAAAGAAGTTCCAAGGTCCTTGGTGACGTTGGATTCCTTGCTTTATAGCTCATAGCAGACGCAATGGCAGGAGTCTCAGCTTATTGTCCTCCGGGCGGCAGAAAACACCCCCTGAGCATGGCACTTCGTCATTGCTGCAACACAACAACTGGACGGCGTAGTTTTTGAGGTCTACTATGCAGAGAAACCACACGTTCCTGTGCTTGTACGGGGCCAACACCAGGTTTGGCCTATGCTCTTCAATGTGCTGCCACATGTCGGCCACCGCATGGGAGTCTGGATCTCCCTTCATCAGCCTCCTTGCTAAGGTCAGGGTGGCTGTGTATAGTGCCCTCCGTCCTGTCCTGCTGGAGACATGTTCTATTATTGCATTCTCCAGGACTTTGAATAGTCTTTTGCCGACCACGGCCGACATACGAAACATGCTGCAAAGAACGTTCCGTCGCACGGAGAGGTAGCTGTCGGTCTAGACGATGTCATCTTCATCTGCTTGCGATCGTAAGACCTTATTCAGCAGCTTCTGGTCTCTGATCGTCAGGTATCCGATGGCTCTTCTATCGAAGTCGGCCATCTTGAAGGAGGGTATCTCGGATGGCTCACGGAATCTGTCCGCCATCGAGCGCCTTCCTCAGGGTGGATGTCTTTTATTGACTATGTAGACATCCCCCTTCTCTCCTTCAGACTCTTCAGAAGAGTCTCCCCCGATGCTGATATCTAAACTGTCATCTTCGACTTCATCTAGGGGGACGGAGATGTTTGCATCTCCCAAGCCTAAGGAGCTCTCCTGTCCTGCTGGAGCTCCTTCGACTGACCCTTGTTGCGTCCCCTCCTCAGGCGTTGAGGATTGCTCGCTGGAGGAGGAGGAGGAGGAGGACGCCGTTCCCGAGGGGGAAACTGATGAAGAAGGCGGAGAGCCCCGACTAGGAGGTGACGGCGATCGTCTCGGCTACCTTCAGTGTGGATGGTCGTCACTTCTATCCATCCTCTCCTCGAGCCTATTGAGTCGTTGGAGAAATTGCTGGATTGTTGCATTCCAGGCCTCTAGTCTGCCGGGCAGGCTCGCTAGAGTTGGCAGCTCTCTTTCTTGGCTATCCAGCCTGTCTTGGAAAGACGCAAATTTGCGGGTTAGGGAAATACAAGCATCAGAGTTGATATCCGTTACCTCCCGCAAATGTTCGAGCTCGTGCCCGAGCATCTTTCCGAGCGACGGGGGAGCTCTGGTGAGTCTCCCTTCTATCCTCGCGACATCTTGATCGTGTGAAGGTCTACCAGGCGAGGTAGAGTCTATAAGAATCGTTCGCGATCCAGATGCCGCCAGGCGAGGCGACGACGCTCTTTTAGTTGCCACCACCTTACCTTTTCATCTAGGTGGGGATGGCTGTGGTGAGGGCGGAATCTGCTCCACATCTGCACTGTCGGAGATCTCCTCAACTACTGCAGGTGGGGACTTCAGCGGCGGTGTCGGTGTCCTTCCGAGCTCCCTCAGGATCTCATCGAACACCCCATTGCTATCACCCTGGTGAAGTTCCTCTTCTCCCTCTGTAGGCCTTGAAGAAAAGACTGGAGTTGCGGATGTCTCTCCCACGGAAGCTCCCGTAATATCTATCTCGGTGACCTCAACGATCACCGGTTCTTTCTCAGCTACCACCGTCCTTGTTGTGGCGGTGGCAGACATGGTCGGAGTGATGACAACTCTATCAGCAGTTGTTGTCGGTAGCTCTGGAATTGCCCTCTCCGAGGCTCTGCTGGTGGTGGCGTAAGCTGCGTCGTTTGCCACAGCTTCAATTTCGGCTGTGGTGAAGACCAGTTTCTCTGCATCGTAGTTGGCGCAGCGAGGGAGCGGGAGGAGTATGTCCGTCCTTGAAAACTTGTAGAAGAAGTTCCCCCCTCCTTCCTAATGATGCTGGTCCTCATCAGGTACTTGGTGTCGATCACCTCATCGCCTTGCGTCCTCGAAAGGCTGCGCGGCTCTTTCGGGTACCCGAGTCCCGCGGCGATTAGGTTGACGATGCCGCCCATGCAGTACTCCTTGGTGGCTTCTTTCATCGGGTGCAGTCTGTTCAGCAAGAACCACCCGAGGTTGATCACTCGGCCCTCCATTATGTTCCAAAAGACGTGGAGTTATTGTGTGTAGATGTTACTGGACTCATTCGTGCTTAACAATAAGCATGCCACCAGTTTGCGCACTATCCTCCAAAAATAGGAGTGCACTGCCACCACCTTTCTTCCTGGCTTGAATGAAGATTCACCGGTTAGCTTGCTCCAGAGCTCCACGGGGTTGAACCCGTCTCCCTCGGTGATCCTCTCACCATTATCCATTAAATTCTTCTCCTCCTCGTTGGAAGAGAAGATCTTATTCAAGAGCTTCTCGGAGATGGTGTACTCCGAGTTGTAAAGTCGGGCCTGGAGTCTGTCTGGCCCGCTGAATTCTTTTCTCTCCGCCACAGAATTCTTCACCCGGTGGAGAGAAGACATGAACTCCATTGTCAGCTTTGTGTAAGAAGAAGAACGACTGAAGCAGATCTTCTTCAGCCCTGCCGCAGTGAGGACGCCCTTCAACCTCCCCACGATCCCTAGTTCAGCAAACGAGGCCTTATGGCAGAACCTGCTTGGTCGGTAGACCTTGGACACTAGTTCAGCATAACGGCAAGCGTTCTCGTCATCCCTTGGTTTGAAACTTCCCGACATGAATTCCGAGAGTTCTGCTGCTGCTAGAGGTGTTGGTGTTGGTGTTGGAGTTGGAGCCACCTCCACTCCAACCCCAGCCCTTTTCTCTACTGTTGACGCCCCGACTGGTCCTGGGTTTGGGCGCTTAGGCCTGGCAGTCTGCCCTTCAACAGGGGTCTCTCGGTAGATTCTCCTGCCTTGTGCGTCAACTGGGACAACACTTGTCTTAATGCGGGCCATTTCTGTAAGACAATAAGCAAATACCTCTATTAAATAAATTTGTTGATGCTTTGAAAAAGTAAAGAATGAATGTGCGACGATATTTCTCTATACACAGATTGTCCCACACCATGTATCAGGTGACACACGAGTTTCAGAGGTGAAGTCTTGTGCCCGATACTAGAGATGGCTATCACCATCACATCAGAAGATCAAACCCGCGATATGAAATAGGGCGATAAGGCGATAACCGCACGTTAGGTCTGTCGCTCAATACGGGGGTGTCGGGCGATAAGATGGCGATAAAAGAAGATTCCCGATATGGCATACTTAAAAGGAAAACAGCGTGTCGCCCGACATCAAAACAGTCAAGACGGTACAAAAATGGGCGACACGACTATTGCCCGACATGGTGTATCGGGCAAATGTGACTAAAAGGTACGTTGCACGACACTCATATCGGACGATAAAAGGTTTCCGTCAAGGATCCTTAAGACCGATAAACTACTCATTTAAAGAAAGGATCGTGCCGGGTGGTACAGTCTGCCGGGAGATAGGGTCTGTCGGGCTATACATTGTTGTGATCTGATCTTCCGCACGATACGAGAGCAGGGTAGTCTTGCGTGACATGGGAGCAAGAGAACAAGTTCTTAGCATGATACGGGAGCGTGAAAATAGTAAGGCAAGGAGCCCGACACGGTAAAATCTCGCCCCTTTATATAGTATACTCAACTGGGATGAAACATGTAAGTTCGGGGCACGTGTCGGCCGTTAGGGCAACTCGTAAGTCGGGCAAGTCCATCCGTCGGCATGACCCTTGCGATCCCCGAAATTCCACTGCCCGATATGGGCGCATTCATAGCACCGGTTGGGTTGTTTCCCAACACGTCATGAAAACGGAGCGGTTTAAACTGGGGCTGATGAGTAAAACATCATTGGCCTAAGACTAAGCTCCCGGCCTCAGATGGTATTACCACCCTGGTTAACAAAGCATAAAGCGGTGACCCATAAAACATAAGAGTCAGTGTATGTGGCACATGCGCTGACTCGGGCCTTATTATAGTCCAAATTGTCCATAATGTTTAAAATGTTCAACTTGCATAAAAGTAAAGGCGTCCTATACTAGGAATTTAAAAGGGCAGCTCGGGGTGCCTCCCGAGAAGCGCTGAGTTTTCCGTCCTCAACTGGACGTCTTTGGCTTCTCCTTCATCCTTTTTCTCCACAGTTACTGTCCCGGTCTCTTGGCTGGTTAACTGTTGGACGGGATCTTCCCCGACAGGTTCTTTACGATCTCGGCGAGCTGAGCTAGTTGCTGGTCGATTTGGCGCTGGTGCATTTGCATGTCTGCCAACTGTACCTGCAACGAGTTCAAAACACCAGAATTGGACAGCGCACTATGCGCTAGCTGGTTATTGATGGTATCATGTTTCTTAACGAAATCAAACAACTGGCCAATCACATCAGATTGGCTTGCTCCTTTGTCCTGCTCTCGGGTTGGGCCTTGGTACTTTCCTGGTGCTTGGAAATTGCCTTTTGCTGGTTGGAATTGGCTGTTCTTTGTATATTGGCCGGATCCTCCTCTCTTCTCGAAAGTTTGCATTGGCTTGGACGAGGTGTGCAGCTGATGAGAATTTTCGGCTGCATCCTTGTTACCATAATTAAATCCAGGGTGATCTGGCCTCTTGAAGTTCATGTAGGAGACATTCTCTATCCTTTCATTTTCTAAGTCGGAGTCGTTGTCCGCTTCTGGTCGGGTGTAGACACAATTGTCCACCCCGTGATCTCCTTCTCCACATGTTACACATTTCATCACATTTTCAACGGGCTTCTTGCCTTTACTGCCAGCTTCTCACAACTGTTTAACATCAGTTGCTATTTTCTGAATCTGCGAAGTGATTTCCTCCAACGCCTTAGATTCGAGGGCGGACCCCTCACCTACCTTCTTTGCTTGTCCTCTATCAGATCGATCAAACTCTGCACCGGCCATTAGCTCGACCATTTTCTTGATAATCATCTCGGACTTCTTCGGCTTCTTCCCTAGGAATTCACTGCCCGCTACAACGTTAAGTGACACCCTTTCATCGGGGGTCAGGCCGTTGTAGAAGGTAGTGACGAGGAAGCCCTTCTTGTAGTTATGGTGGGGGCAATCCCTCAGGTACTCCTAGAATCGCTCCCAGGCGTCGTGGAGGCTTTCGTTTGGCTTTTGCATGAAGGAAGTTATTTTCTGGTGGTTTCTGACCGTTCTTTCGGTGGGGTAAAACTTATTTACAAAAGCGTCGGCTAACGCTCCCCATCCGTTCAAAGACTGGTGGGATAACCTGAGGTACCAGGACAATGCCTTGTCTTCCAGGGAAAAGATGAAACCTTTGCAATATATGACCTCCTGGGGAACCCCCCGCATCTTTATTGTGTCGCAGATGTTCTTGAAGGTATCAAGGTGATGGTAGGGATTGTCATTGTTTGAACTTCCCCTGAAGCTTTTGTTCTGGATCATAGAGATCACAGAAGGCTTGAGCTCAAAGTTGGCTGCATTGAACCGCGGGGTGATGACGGGACATCTGGAGTTGTTGGCTTTTGAGGATGCCAACTCCCTCAGCGTCTTTTCTTCCTCCTCGGAGTCGTCGCTGTCATCGTCTCGTCGGTGATGCGCCGGATCTTAATTTCTCCGGTTTCGGTGGCGGTGGCGATGCCTAGCTCGAGGGTATTCTTCCTCAGAGCGTTATGAATCCTGATCTTTGAGCCTATTATTGCCGTCATAACGGTCGTCGTCAGCTGGCAGTGGTGATTCATTCCTAGGCCTTCCTTGCCGGTCCCCTTCAGAGTGTTGCGGGTCGACACGGGGAGGCATGGTGTTGATGCTCATGCTTGATCGAATAGTCAAGTGGTGTCGGAGCTCGGGGGAACATATAACTGTTCTTTAGAGTTCCTGAAAAGGCACGAAGAATCAAGTTTAAAAAATTGAATCATTTATTTTTAGGGCAAAGAATAATAATAAGAAAAAGAAAAAGAGCGCTGTCAAACTGATTTCTGAGCTTGAGGCACGGGAGTGTAGTTAGTGGATTCGGATTCGTCTATAGTACCATTTTTGCCTTGTCCCCGAAAACGGCGCCAAAAAGTTGACCGGCCTAAATCGCGCGTCCAAAGTGGAGGTGGATTTGAGGTAGTCGAGCTTTTACATTTATAAACCTGAATCCTTCTAGGCCCCTGCAACTTTGCTTATGGGGTCGAAGTAGATATACGGGGTCGAATACAGGGACAAGGGTGGTAGTGTTGAAAACGCAGAATCGACACGCTACACTCCAGCAGGTATAAAGAGATAATAAAATTCCCACAAAGGGGAACAACAAGATGTCACAAACAAAACAAAGAAGACTATCTCCAACTGGAGCTACTAGAAAGATTTAGGTTTTAGACATTTAGCAGTTTGTAGGGGTTTTTATGAAACAGAAATAGAGAGATAAAACCAGAGCTAGAGCAAGGTATGAAGGATAAGACTTCACTAAAACAAGCGGCATCAGTAACATCATGCACCCCTCCTCTCAGAGCAGGTACCTCTAACCAAGCATCAACACCCCTATCAAGGTTGCTGGACTTAAGTTAGAGTGGAATGTTACTGAAACAACTCCGTTCCAGGCACTCTCGTACTCTAGAATCGGACCAAACACTAGAGCCACAACACAACTTTCGAAGTTGTTGCGATGGGAAAACACGATTCGGTAGCTAAGCGAAACACGATCCAAACATGCAAGCTAGAATTCAGATATCAAACATAGCAGTCATCCAACATATTGCACCAAGCATAGAGCAGCAAGTAATTAAGCTTTTCTATTTCCATAAACATTAAAGGTTTGAATACATTGTGTAAATAAAGAATTAAATAACAGAATTAAAGATAAATGTCACCTTCTTGATGTAGAAGGACGACAGGCTACTGCGGATCTCCAGCCCAATACCGGTAAGGAGCCTAGCCCGATACAACAGTGTCGGGTGGCACACTACGATGGCCGACTGTATCGCTCAAGGACCCTGGCCGATAAGCTCATGTCGGACAGCGTACCCTCTCAGGCGGCACACATGACGGGCGAAGCGTATCAGGTTCGATATCGTGTCGGGCATGGAGCGACGCGTTCTACTGTCGGGCAGTTGTGTCGCTCATCTACGTCAGCCGATATCGGCCCGCAGTGTCGCCTGGGACGGTTCTAAGTGAACCATCCCCTCCCTCTCAGGATGAGGAAGAGCTCACCTAGAGTTTCCTGGCACGAGCACTAGGGCATGATACTCTTGCTCTCGCAATTTTCCTCCGAAGATCACTCAAAGCTTCCAACTGTCCGAACTGTCTTTTCGGCTTCCTGTAGCTGCTATTTATAGGCAGTGGTTGGGGGAAGTTATGGTGCTCGAAGCGCCACGTGTCCTCCTTATTCGCAGGTCAGTGGACGGCTGATACTGGTATCGCTCGACACAGGGGTGTTGGCTATCGGTCACATGACGGACGACACGCCTGCCGGTGGGTGGCTGTGTCGCCCGACAAGCTTTGGTTGTCGTGGCGAGTTTGGCCCCCTGCCGGGTAGAAGACGTGTCGTCCGTCAGTTTCTTCTTGTGCGACATCCCTTTGTCGTGCGTCATTGTGTCGCTCCACCCTGTCGGGCAGAGGTCGTATCGGGCGTCAGGAAGGCCAAAACAGACTTGGACTTATTTGTGGGCCGGGACGGCCTTATTGTACTAAAATGAGGAAAAACTCTGCAAAAGATGGAAATATTAGATTAAGAGCATTGTTGGGCCAATTATTGCAAAAGTACTAATAAAAGAGAGGAAAATAGCAGAAAAGGGCAGTTTTGATAACAGAATAAAGGGCAAAATCATCACAAAAATTGGTGTTATTAGCTACATTCTGATTCGGTCAATTTCCTACAATTCCTTGCATGTAATTCACATTCTGTGATCTTCCTCTTCCTCGAAAGCTACCTCTGCCTATTTAACTGTAGTTATTATAACCTTGAGAAGTCTGTTCAGACTCACTCCTGTTGGCATAGAACACCAAAGGTTGTGAAGGTCCTGATATGCATGACTTTCTCCTCTAAAAGTATTGAAGAAGTGAGACTAACTCAACATACTGAGGTATAGGTGGTTTCAGCATGGAAATGACAAAGCCTTCGTATTCAGTGTTGTCGAGACCATTCAACAGTGTGAACACCTTCTCTTGTTCAGCTACAGGACACCCAATGGCATTCTGTTGATCATAAATTCCCTTGAACTTTCACAGATACACATCTAAAGCATCAGAATTCTTGGAGAACGTCCTTAACTGAGATTTTAGTTCAAACTCTCTAGACTGAGTTGATTCAGCAAATCATTTTCCCAGAGTAAACCATACTTCAGATGAGGTTTTGCATCCTACGATCTCCCCCATGACTTCTTCGGTTACAGATCCATATATCCATCCCTTGAGTAACCTATCTGTACGAAGCCACACTTTGTATCTAGGGTTTGAATCAGGCATTCTTGACTTATCTTGAACTATGAGGGGTGGTTGTGGTTCAGTGCCATCGAGGAAACCCTCTAAGAAACAAGACTCATCTAGAGTCATCACTTGCAATTCCCAAAGTAGGTAATTATTGAGATTCAGTTTAATAGTCAGAAAATTAGATACATTCTGACCTACTGGATATGGGAAGGGCGACACAGGAACGACCACTGTAGACGGGATGCTTGATTCTGGATCAGAATTCATATTCGTAGATAGAGAAGGGAGGATACCAGATGGAGGAGTATTTGTCTTGGAGCAGAGTCTTCGTCTTGAAACCACAGACAGATCTGACAGCATAGAGAGAGAGTTTCTACTGTAAAGAGTGGCGCTTTAGTGAGACGAGAACAGTCCTTCAGAGAGGCTGAGAGAGAGAGAGAGCTAGGTCTTCGTCAGTGGGTCTTCTCCTCAGAGGAAGGCTCCAGCGGACGACGCTTGATCTGGAGAGAAGACGGAGAGCTTCACAGGTGGAGATGATATGACTCCAGATCACTGAATGATCAGGAAAAAAAGGGATGTGGTAGATCAGATAGAGTAGGTGGACGTGATCGAGGAAGGCGATGAGCGAAGACGGAGCCCTAGAACACCTTTCTCTCTTCAGGATCATCGACGAGAAAGAGAGAGACTCTTAAAGCTCTGATACCATGTTTGAAATGAAATACAGGAGAGCGGGAAGGATGTCTCGCACTAATCTATGTGCTGACATCAATCTTATTTATATGAAAAGAACATTACATTGCTTGCGTTACTTGGGTTCCAAGTAATCAGCTAACGATAGGTTAAAGGAAAATACATGCGATTGAGAAGGGTAAGAAGGTAAAAGAACTATCTACTCCAGAGCAGATCAAAGGCACGTGAACGCAACTTGAAATATACAGGACAACAAGAGTCACTTAGGAAATATATCGAGCACTTGGTAGGCAGATACTCTAACACCATGGATATATGACAATTTTTTGCACGCATAAAATAGTAGTAGGTCAGTAGCATTGTTGCATTTGTGTGGCAGTTTGATTGGTTTATAAGGGCACGTTTGCTTTGTGGGATCTAGCCGGATAAGTTGGTATCCTGAACTCCATCAGTCCCTATTTCACTAAGGGGTCGTTTGGCCGCCCTATTTCACATCAATGAGAGACATGTTGTAAAATGGTGAGATAAGCCTTAAAAAGAGGATTCAGTTGCAAGGAGACATCATGTCCTCACAATGCATCTCATCAATATCAATATCAACGTTGGTCATTCCCCATGGAATCTCGGCCCTCGTCATCTTCGCGACCGGGGAAGACTTGTGGCCTTGTCTTGGCCTTTAGAGTAGAGGAGGCACCACCGAAAATTAAAAATGTTAAGTACTCGAATGGAGTATATGCCGAGTTCTACAGAATAATAAAAAATGAGAACAAAAAGAACAATAACACAATCAATCAAAGGATAAAAAATTTACGTGACTTGGTCAGAGAGACCTACTCTATAATAGAAGACAAGAGTTCTACTATTTTAGAGAAGAAGGTAAAAGTGGAGCGCTCTCAGAAGAGGCAGAATACACCCTAAAGTACAACGACGAACGTCTCAATAGAGAATACAGGAAGATCTCAAACCTAGCAAGGGTGAATATATTTATGCATGTAGAATCATAGTCGGATTCTTATATGGATCTGAAAAAATAGGTCGTACCATACCCGGAGAGCGGGGGGGGGGGGGGGGGGTTGGGGGCTTCGCCTCCACTCTAATCGGGTCGACCAAAAACTCATTTATATCTATATTGGATATATACAACCAGATCAGAAAAATCTTTGTGGCACATAATAAAAATTTTGAACATAAAGAAAATGTAATATTAATGAGATATTATTTGGTGATTGAGATGTTCTTTTTCTAAAAAAATGTTTTTTTCCCATGAAATATGTCGCATAATGCAATCAGCAAGAGTGTTCCAATACTTGCTAAGGAAATTGGCAATCCAATATTCTAGATTAAACACATTAAAAAGTCTGTGATCATGTTGAATGTTATTGAAGGGAGTGTCAGTATAAATATGTGACCAAATTCCATTTTTTGCATCAAGAAAAAAAAACTATAACAAAAAAATACGGCTTATCTTGATACAAGCTCACTTCATCTCCTCCGGGTAGGAAAGGACATGAGTTTCAATGCTAGGTATGTCGAGGATCCCCTTGGTTAGTTGTCAGCTAGTCTGTTAGCCTCCCACTTTACCTTGAGTATGTTGAAGGAAGGGAGACTACACCTGGTCATGTTTGGTTTCTACACTAGAGGTGATCATATTCTACTTGTTTAACTACTAGTATGATATATGTATGGTCAATATCATGGCACCATGGCAAACATATAGAGGGATGATAGCAGCTGTAATAAAAGAATGTGACTTTCTGGAGGACACTTAAGTTCATCAAAAATCTTTTTTATAATGGGAGTTATGTCCATGAAGAACAATGAACTAATAGGCTTTCTACTCTATAAAGCACAACCTAGGGTTAGTTGATAATTTTAAAGATTTTGCATCCAAGTAAGATTTTGTATCATGTTTGAAAAAAAGCTTAATCTCATTGTACAACTTTTTTTAGAGACGAGTGGTTTGCGACGAAGGTGACATTGTTAGTACTCTTTCATTCAACATATATTTTTCTCTCATTAACAATCTCTTTTGCAGTGAGAGAACCAAATATTGAGACAAATTTCATGACGACATCAATAATATTCAAGGTGAAGCCAAAGGCTCCCCATCATTTACCACTTGAGTTATCCCTCCTCGGCCTTTTGTTCCTCTTATAAACATGTTCAAATACATTGATACTATAGATAAAGAATGCAAATACATAAACCATTGAAATCAGAAGTCCAACATATCTAAATGAAAATAGGTTAGAAGACATGGTCTTGATGACATAGATGATAAAATGAAAGGTCATTCCACCTTGAATACCAAGGGGGTAGGTTCCCCTATAAAATAAACCCACAGCCTCATAGAAGAGAACGTTGAGATTTGCCAAGTGGGTGGGATCTGTGATATTCAACCCACAACCTAATACACATCAGTGAGATACATCTTATAGAATGGTAAGAACAAAGTTGATCGATCTTTTCATATTCATGCCTTCCTCATCTTGGGGAATGACGAAGGTTTCATGTGTTCTCTTGACCTTTAGAGTATAGGAGGTATCACCTAAAATTAATGTTTTGAACATAAAGAAGAAGTGTTAGACATATTGTATATAATTTGGTTATAGTGATATTATTTGTTTTTAAAAATATTTAGTTCCTTTCCATCAAAACAACAAGACCAGTCTGACATTTTCTAATGTTATTTTCAATGGAAGCTTCCATATAAAATACAATATAAGGTGTGTGGTCGTGTTGATTATTATTCAATGGAGTGCCACTACAAAAATACAGTTAGATTCACAAGGGAAGTACATTGGGAGAGTTTGGTGATGGTTGTGATGATGTTGTTCTTGGTGGTGGTGGTGGTGGTAGAAGAATACGGAAAGGCGCCACCAGGTTTTGGAAGGAATTGATGAAGTTGAAGTTGTTTGGATGCAAAGGTGGGGTTGTGAGTGTGATTGATGACTGTAGGTGCAATGGGAAGAAGAGGAAAGTCATGCATCGTAGTCTAGGAATGAAAAAGTTTAAATTTTCTTTTTGATTTTTTTGTTGTCTTACTTTTTTCTGTTAAAACTTCTAAGCTCAACTTTTTTGTACTGAATTCCAAACATTCTATTCATGTATGGATTTGTTTTCTGATCTTGTTTGCTAACAATCACTTATATTGTTGCTATCGATAGAAGGCCATTTGTACACAGATCATAGTGTGTTATGATGTAGTAGTAGTGGTATTGTTACATTTTATAGATGGGCTCAATTCATTTGTAAGGTGTCAATGAAAGGTTGATCTATGGTCCTTCATTTGGCTAACCCGTCAATTAATATTTGAGCAACCCATCACTAGCCTTTAGTTTCTTTTATGATTCATCACATACATTGATCCTATAAATGGAGAATGCAAATGAATAAACTATTAAAAAAAGACCAACACATCTATAAATGAAAAGAAGTCATCAAAGATGGCCTTAATGAAATAGATGACAAAACAAAAGGCTTTATGAAGACATTGAGAGTACCAAGAGGGTGGACTCCAATATAAGATACAACCCACAACCTTTGGCAAACATTGTTGAGATTTATTTAGAATAAGGAGGTAGGATCTGAATATTACATACAATGACTTACAATACATCAATGAGAGACAAATTGCAATAATGTAAGAGAAACACCAAAAAGAGGATTGAGTTGTATCAAGATCAAGGAGACATTGTATCCTCACAATGCCCACAATGCCACCTCATCACTATCAATATCAACAATGTTGATCATTCCCATGGAATCTTTCATCATCTTCGCACATGGTGAAGGCTTGTGTTGTGTTTTCTTGGCCTTTATAGTTGAGGTGACACCACCAAAAAATAAAATTGTTAAGTATTCAAATGAGAGTATACGTCAAGTTTGTGCTTAATAACAAAAATTGAGAGAAAAAAGAACAATCACAAAATTAGAGAATATACCTTTTAAGTGGTTTGGTCAGGGAGACCTACTCAACAAGAGGAGATGAGAGTTCCACTATTTTGAGAAAAGGGTACAAGAGGAGAGCTTTCAAAAGAGGAAGAATACACCTCGGAGTACGGTGGTGACCGTCTCAATACAGAGTACATGATGATCTCTACCCTAACAAGGGTATATATACTTGTAGAATTGTGATTTGATACTTATATTGATATGAAAGATAGGCCATACCATACACGAGGGAGGGGGGCTTTGCTCCTCCCCCCACACTCCTCTTTAATCAGGTCGACATAAAACCCATATATTTCTATATCAAATCAGTAAAATCTTTGAGGAACATAACAAAAATTTTGAACATAAAGAATACATAATATAAATGTAGAGGGTATTTTGTCATTAAGATATTTTTTCTAAAAAAATTGGTTTGCATCCAATGAAATATGTCACATAATGTAAACAAAAAGAGTCCTCCAATACTTGCTAAGAATATTCTCAATGTAAGATTCCATATTAAACATGTTAACAAATATGCGGTCATGTTGAAGGGAGTGTCATTATAAATATGTGAGTGTTATTCTTTTTTTGGCATCAAGAAAACAACTATAACAAAACCTACATTTTGTTTTGATACATGATCTCCCTCATCTCCTCCAAGTAGGAAAGGACGTGAATTTAAATGCTAGGTATGTTGAGGATCCACTTGGCTAGCTTGTCAGCTAATTTGTTTGCCTCCCTCTTTACCTTGAGTATGTTGAAGGAAGGGAGACTAGATCTGGTCGTGTTTACTTTCTGCACTAGAGGTGATCATATTCTTATTGATTAAGTACAAGTACAATATGTATTATGAATATCAAGACAACATGACAAACATATAGTGATATGATAGCAGCCACATTTATATCAATTATCAGCTTATAAGAGTGTGTTGTGTCCTGTGAGCAGTAGAAGAATGTGACTTTGTGGAGGACACTTAATTTCACCAAAAAGAAAGTTTTATAGTAGGAGTTTTATTCATGATGAATAATGAATTACTAGGATTTTTAATTTATAAAGGTCAACCTATTGCCAATTGATAATTTTTTAGGTTTTGCATCCAAATAAGATTTTATATCATGTTTGAAAAGAAACTTAATCTCATCGTACAATTTTTCTTAAAGATGATTGGTTTACAGCGAAGGTGACATTGCTAGTAGTGTTTCATTCAACGTATATTTAAATCTTATAAACAATCCCTTTTGCAATGAGAGAACCCAATATTGATATGAATTGTGTGACGACATTCATAATATTCAAGGTGAAGCTAGAACTTCCTCATCATTTACCATTTGAGGTATCCTACCTTGGCCTTCTGTTCCTCCCATAAATAGGCTCAAATACATTGATTATACAAACAAAGAATGCAAATCCATAAATCATTGAAATAAGAATACCAACATATCTAAATGAAAAGAGGTTAGAAGACATGATCTTGATGGAAAAGATGATAAAAGTAATGGTTATTCCACCTTGAGTATTGAGGTGGTAGGATACCCTATAAAATTAACCCACAACCCCAAAGAAGAGAATGTTGAGATTTGCCAAGGGGTTGGTATTTGTGATATTCAACCCACAACACAAAACACATAAATGAAATACATCTTATAGAATGGTGAGAACCAAGTTGATCAATCCTGTCAGAGTCAGACATTCATCATCTTGGGGAATGATGAAGGTTTCAGGTGTTGTCTTGACATTTAGAGTATAGGAGGTATCAATTAAGATTAATTCTTTGAACATGAAGAAAAAGTAATAGTGATATTATATATAATTTGGTAGTAGTCATATAATTTGTTTTAAAAGAATATTTGGTTCCTTTCTATGAAAGCAACAAGATCACTCTTAAGATTTCTAATTTTACTTTGAATACAACTTCCATATAAAATTTAATATTAAGTGTGTGATCATGTAGAATGTATTAAATCTGTGTCACTACAACAATTTTACTAGATTTTTTTGTTCAATCACAACTATAAAGTACACACTCATTATCATGGTGATAGACTGATCACAAAGATCCACATTTACACCAATTTTCACTTGAGAGGAGTTTTTTTGTATCCTATGAGTCATAGAAGAATGTGAAGTTTTGGAAGGTACATAAGTTTGCAAAGGGAGTTTTCCATAGTGGGAGTTTTTATCTAGGATGAATACAAATTTATTAGACATTTTTAACTTTATAAAGATCATCCCAAATCAAATCAGTATCTTTTAGATTTTGTGGTTGTATAATATTTTATATCATGTTTGGAAGAAACAATCTAATACCATTGAGCCAAAAATACAACTCATTATATCTTTTATGCAACATATCAACGTGCTAAAATATCATGCAATGTTTATGGATTTGATATTTGATCATAGTTGGATGTCTGGTTTGTATTGGCTAATAAGACCAAAGCTTACCCTAGGGTCAAATAGAAACATCATGTTATGCCAACAAATGACATTGTTCTAATTGTATCTTCAATAAGGTGATTATTTTTATCTAATTAATAAAAAAGATGTGAGAAATATTTTATTATTTATCAGTTCCCAAGGGCTTTTATTCAATTTATTTTTGGACATATTGTAACATGTAAACAAGTACAAGAATATTTTTTATTTTATTAAACATACAATGTGAATGTAATTAAGTACAACATCAATGATTCCCTAACAAACAAGATATCATAGACAATACCATCTCTCCCAACTTGCAAGGCAAGTTTTTTTATTTTTAGTGGTGCTCCCACATAGAAGTTCATTCACGTCTTACAAGTTATATTATCACTTCAAAAATATAGATATACAATTGATGAAGAATGAAGGAATACCTATAAGGTAAGATATTATGAGGGTGAGACATTTAGGACTTAGTGACTCTTTTCATCTTTCATGTTACAAGCATGGATGTCATTTGGTAATAATAAGTTTCCAAACCTAAGTACATATTTTGAAGGTGATAAGGGAATTCCTAGATAGCTTAATTGAATGATCTCATCAAAACTATAACATGAAATAGTCTTTTATTGTTTGTATGATGCATGCTAGTGATAGTTTTTAGATTTTGATTTTTGATCAAGATACATGTTGAATTATACTTTGAGTTATTAAGAAATTTCACATTGTGGCCATTTATTTTGGCGAAGATCATCATGTTATCTACAAATGGGATGATATATATATCATATCTCTTTTGAAAAATACTCCATTTGTCATCACTAAATGAAACATGAAGACCAAACTAGATGGCACAATAACAAACTAGGTATGCATGTATTTATCAAAAGGGTGTTGATAAATTTTTGCATATATCCAACCAACACAAATGTCTCAAAACTTACTGTCATGAAACCATTTATTAGCTAAATATTAACTCCAAATGACTAAAAAGTCAATGGCGATAGGACCTAGGTGTCCGTCCATAGCATGGTATTATCAAAGTGTGAATAATGAAGTGTAAATCTTAGCATACATGAACATATAACAAGATAAAAACACCAATCATAATCTCAACATTCAAGAAGATATATTGAGAAATATTATTTTATTACAAGTTTTTTGTTACACATTCAAGAGTACAATTTTACAAGTCTGCTCATGTACACTAGGGATCTTACAATAAGTACACTTGACATATCTCACCAAACACATCAATTCCTATTCATCTATGAACTTCTAAAATATGTGGAACAAGAGGGGTCAACACTTGAGGTGTTGAACATAGGGCTAAAAGATACACATACATAAGATTTGCATAATTTGAAAAGATTTGCACAAGTAACGAATAAGAATAAATATGCTAAGTATTCAACAAAGGAGAGCTCGTGTTTTATAATCATTTCACTCCAATTATACAATCATATTATGCATATATCAATATCATGTACTCGTAAGGCCTTTTATGGACAACTTCTCATTGCAAGAGTCTATGAGGGTGTTGAAGATTAGCTAACCCTATTATTAAGGGAACTCAAGGTCATCGCCAAGATCTACCCTTTTATTGACATGGTCCACCCTATCTTGATAACTCAAGTAGGACGCCCAACCTTATGTCCTTACCCCAAATTTTAGGCAGGTGTATGAGGTTTGTATAATGGAGTTTCTATAGTATGTTTGCAAGTTATAAAAAATGATAATGATATAAACATCTATTACAATACAAAAATACTACACAGAAACAATTGAGAAAGAAAGAAAGCATGCATTTGTATCACATTTCAGCCATGCAAGTCATAGTCATGTAATTATTTAAAGCCCAAACCTAATTTCATATATTCATAACCTAACTCATTCTTGACCATATAAACATAAGCAACACCTGATTAAGAACAAGATTACATACATGCATTAGATGCTCATCATTGACCCTAACTAGATCCATTTTAGGGTTTTGGACAAGTTAAGTTCCAAATTGGTTATTAGTACATTAGATGATCTTTTATTGATTTATAGGTCATCATAAGGTTCTGGTTCATGTTTCAAGTCATTTCAAGGTTCCATCTATTTTATATGGTCATTTCAAGGTTTAGGATACTTATATATATTATAAGGTTCAACGACTCATAATAGGGAAAACAAGGTCATGATCATAAAGACATGAGAACCAAGCATCAAAGATGGTTTAGATCAGTAACATTATGTCATAAGAAACAAATTACGATAACTTTGGATGTCCCCTAGGGTCTAGGCATCATGTTTTGAACCTTGGGTATAGTCATCTCATACATACATGTAAGCATCATAATAATTCACCTATTCCATAAGGGAACATCCTATGGAGTGAGGTGTGACCGACCTAAGTCGCGCGTCCAGAAATAGAGGCGGATTTGAAGTAGTCAGACTTTTACATTTTTAACCTGAAACCTTCTAGGCCCCCACAACTTTGCTTACGGGGTCGAAGTAGATATACGAGGTCGAACACAGGGACAAGGGTGGTAGTGTTGAGAACGCTGAATCGACACGCTACACTCCGACAGGGATAAAGAGATAGTAAAATTCCCCAAAGGGAAACAACAAGGTAAGACCGATAAAACAAAGAAAACTATCTCCAACTGGAGCTACGAGAAAGATTTAAGGTTTTAGTCATTTAGCAGTTTTTAAGGGTTTTCATGCAACAAAAACAGAGATATAATACTAAAGCTAAAGCAAGGTGTGAAGGAGAAAACTTCGGCAAAACAAGTGACAGCAGGAACATCCTGTACCCCTCCTCTCAGAGTGGGTACCTCTAACCAAGCATCAACACCCCTCTCGAGGTTGCTGGACTTAAGTTAGAGTGGAAAGGTCACTAAAGAAACTCCGATTCTGGGCACTCTCATACCCAGAATCAGACCAAACACTAGAGCCACAACACCTCTCTCGAAGTTGTTGCAACGGGAAAACATGGTTCGGTAGCTAATCGAAATGCGATCCAAACATACAAGCTAGAGTTCAGATGTTAAACATAGCAATCATCCAACAATTGCACCAAACATAAAGCAACAGGTAATTAAGCTCTTCTATTTCCATAAACAAATAAAGGTCTTGATTACATTGCATAAGTAAAGAAATAAATGACTGAAATAAAGATAGATGTCGCCTTCTTGATATAGAAGGTCGACAGACTACAACGGACCCTCCAGCCCGATACCGGGCAGGAGCCTAGCCCGATACAACCGTGTCGGGCGGCACACCCTCTCAGGCGACACACCGTGATAGGCGGATTGTATCGTGTGAGGATCCTTGCCCGATACACTCATGTCGGGCGGCACCCTCTCGGGCGACACGCCATAACAGGCGATGCGTATCGGGGTTCAGTATCGTGCCGGGCTAGAGAGATGCATCTAGTATCGGTCACTTATGTCGTTTATCCTCGTTGGCCGATATCGGCCTGCAGTGGTGTTACGACCCCACCTTTCGGTAACCCCCAATTAAGGGATACCAAGAGGTTGAAGCCGCACCCATAAATTCCGGATCAAAGGTTCGACATATAACCAAAAACAATTATTAAATTCTAACAAACTATAATGAAAAACAGTAATAAAATTTTTGCATACCTTTGAAAATTTTGAAATAAACTAAACTTCTAACCATAGCTGGACTATTCCAACTAATTTCCTCCTTGTTCTTTAATTCTTGAATTCAAAATGTGTCGCTTTACTGTTTGTACTTTTGGCTGGTACCTAAAACGCCAACAAACAAAACGTCGGTCAGCCAAAGCTGGTATGTGGGGGGAAACAATAAACATGAAACTATGAAAACAATATAATCACTCAATTAATCATTTAATAATCAAGATTATGTTTTAAGCCAATCTACTCAATCCATACGTATCCACAACTCTGTGTTGTCCCTGTAAGGACTTATATGGTACCTCTGTAAAGGTAGAGTCGCATGGCACCACCCAAAGGTAGCCCAATATCTAACTCACTGTGACTTGATGGACCTACCCTCTAGGCAACCATTTACTAAGTCATTCATGACCTGATGGACCTACCCTCTAGGTAGCCATGTACTAGGTCAGCCATTACGACATAGAGGGGACCATGATCTGAGCTAGAAGGCATATACATTATGTGATAGTCATAGTCACTTTATAATTGCAATATGAACATCCAAACAATTTAGTTGCATTCAATGCGATTAAACATATGAGAATCCATCAGAAAACCTAAGCGGTTATTCATAATTAACCGCATACCTGATTTGGTGAGTCATGCAGATTATTCAACAGATACTTCATGTGTATACAATCAAGTCAATCAACAGATCCAAGCAAGTAATTCAATCATCACATAGATCCTGAAATAAATATGTACTCTATTTATTACACACTTTATCAAGAATCTACTTTATTGACTTGGATTCACTTTGCTAGGGTTTCTAATCCGCATTAAGATTTCATTAATATTCATTAGGGTTTCTTAGATCAATTTCTCAAACTTTATCCCTTTTTAAGTTAACAAACCCTAAAATATCCTTTTCCATTTTTATGAACCTTAATTGCTAAACTATTCATTTTAATAGTCTTTTATACCCAATTTGACTTAGGATCATCATATCCCTATTTATTCATGGATCTGAACAATTAAAACAATTAAAAGACATATTCATCTAAATTAGGGTTTTCAAGCTCATTAGTGCATAATCATGCACGAAACCCTAAATTAAACCAATTATATAAAAATATCATCTTTTAAGATCCTATTCTCACTTTTATTAACAATAGGTTAATATCAACTTGAATTATGTCATTAAGACCATTTACCATCAAATCTAAGGGTTTTCCCTTAATTAAAACACTGAAGATGATAACTTTATGTACTTTTCCAATTTCAAGCATATAAACTCTAAATTAGACTAATCATGTGCAAAGTTCTTCCTTTTTTGAACATAATGTACCTTTTTACATTTAACAGGTTAACATCAACTCTAATGATCTATTAAACCCTATTAAACACATTAATCATATCAAAACAGGGTTTCTTAATCTTTAATTCATTAAAGATGATAATTTAAACTAATTTTCGAATATCATGCAAAATTAGGATTCCAACATAATTTCTTTGTGTTCCTCTCATTCTGAGGATCAATTTTCATATATAACTTGTTTTAATCCAAGTTACGAATCATGAGATACGATTTTTGCAAATGAATCATAAAGTGACCAATAGGGAGGTGCCACGTAGGCAACCAACCCCATGCACGTTACCTTGCGCGCGCCCCATCTTCATTTATAATGAAATGTTAGATTTAACCCTGCGTAAGTAATGTCTTCTACAGCCCGCGGAGGGGCAGTTTCGTCCAAGGCCTCTTGGCCTTCTTCAACCTCGCGACCCATGGCTTGCGGCCGCTGTAGTAGCGCGGGGGAGGGTTCCCTCCCTCCGTCCCTGGTCCCAAAGGCTCCGGCGAGGGTTTTGTTCTTCACGTGGACCTCCGCCGCACGTCCACGCACCTGGAGGTGTGTTCCTTTTGCAGTTAGGGTGGCTGGCCTTCATTGGCCGGGCCTACAACTGTGGATGACCTAGCAGCGCGCTGCAGGTTGCTGCGCGATGCCGGCAGCCAGGGATAGGTGGAAAACCACCCTAGATACGTGGAGAAGCTTCGTGACTCCACCAAGATCACGCCATGTCTGCTAAAGCTCCCGAAACCGCCCTATGCTCTTTTGGTTAGGGTTAGCATGGAAGGGAGAAGAAGAAGAGGTTAGAGGAACGTGGGGTTTCTCCTTCCCTTCGAACCAGGGCTCTACCCCTTATATAGGGGTGAGAACCGAAGCCCTAGGTAGGCGTATCCCTGACTCAAAGAATCCTTTTACAAATATGAAACCAAAACCTTCCATGAGAAGAACCTTCTCTCTCTTCTTTATTTTTAATATTCCTTTTTCTTTAAGTATTAAGATTTTGAAAATCCTCTTTATTATTCTCTTGGTTCTTTCTATTGGCACGAAATTATATTCTCTTTTATTAAAAAATACTTCCTTTCCTTCCTTATCACAAAAACCATTAATAATATATTACATTATCCTCTTATTTTGCAATTTTAGTATTATTTATTTCCTCTTTCTTCATTGGGACTCCTTGGATCCCAATAACCTCAAATAATTCGTACTTCCTTTTTAAGAAATACATCATCCTTCGAAATGCATCAATATGCATTATTTCACATTATCTTGATTATTTATTATTAGAATATTTCCTTTTTGAGGATTTTTCTTTAATTTCCTCATTGACATTCCTTTTATCATTAGAAATCTCATGGATACAAAATTTCCCTAAGAAATCTCATTTATACCTCTTTCCACTCATTTGCCACATTTTATCATTATTTTCCAATTTCTTTCTTCATAAAGAAATACTTAAAAAAATTCAATTATCCATTTACTATTTGAATTTCATTGTTATTTGGGCCCAATAGCCAATAAAGCCCACAACACAATCATCAAGGCTATTGTAAACGAAATCCATTTATTTGAAGCAAATTATCTCATTATTTGTTCAAATATCTTTAATATGAGAAATTACATTTCTCGTCAAATGAACCCAAAATTTGGGGTTGTAACATCCTTCCCCTCTTATAGGAATTTTGTCCTCAAAATTCTATCAAGCAAACAAACAATTCAGGATAAAACTTTTCCATATCCATCATTGGCCTCAATGTGGCTTTACCGTACTCATGGCGCATCCAAAGAACCTTTATCATCATATATTCTTTTCTCTGAGTTCTTTCATCCTGGCGTCTATAAACTACACAGGTGAATCAGGCCATTTCAGCCTCCCTTGGGGCTCACCAGGTTCATTGCTCGGCACATGGTCGGGGTACCTCACATAGTGCTCTAAATTGGACACATAGAAAACATCCCACATTACTTTCTCCTGAGGGTAGAGTCAAGACCTAACCATCTCCACCCATCCATCTATAATGGACCCATGTATCGGGGACTCAGCTTTCTCAGCTGATAGCTCAGAGGGGTCGGATTCTCATTATATTCTCCCATAGTGCACTGCATGTTAGTCTACTTTGCATCTGCTCATGACTCTCGTCGTCTCTAGGCTCCTTTCAGCCATTGCATGATTAAAGTGACTTTCATCTTCATGCACCATGGTCCTTTCACCAACATCACCTTACTGAAGTGGTGACCGACACAACCTCCCTTACAAAGCTTCCTAGTATCCCGATACTGTCTATGGTGGTCATCACCACATCTTTCATAGGACAAGAACTGTCTCTAGCTATCACCCTGAACGAGCACATATGCTCTCATCAGACCCTTTAGTCTGGATCATACCAACCATTAGTTAGGGGTGACAAACTATACTAACATCAAGTCCTTCATGCACCTACTTCCATGTTTTGGAAGGGAAACGTTAGGTCAAACTCAAGAACCTTTGAACGCACTTCATAGTTGAACCATCTCTCTCATGGGTAGTTCAACCAAATCTATCCCTTGATAGAACTCTTCTTTTCTTATGCCATCTGGGTAATGCGATTTACCATAACCCATATTGCATCTTGACCATTCTTGATCTAGGGAAGACTTATCACAACATCCATAGTGATGAACTCCCATTCCCTCTCGGGAACTTTTTTATCCTTTATATCAATGCACTGGGTTACCGGTATTCGTCCTTTACCCTTGGCTTGCATGGCCAAATACCACATGCAACTTTATCTTAGGTATTTAAGGTACCACTATCACTTAGTATCTTGGTAGTACCACAGTATATGGTGATCATAATCTCCTGTATTTTCATGATTCCTTAAGATAGATTCCTCAGAAACCCTAATTAAACCACTCTAGTCGGGGTTTCAACACCTTCTTTTCCAAAGAAGTACACTTGAGGTTCTACCACCATCCTTTCATCGTATTAAGGAGTAGACTGGCTAACCAAACAACCCTTAACTTTTCAACGTATCTTGTTTCATCTGAGTGTTATCCAAACACCTCTCCTTTCCAAACTTAGGGTTAGCCAAACAACCTCTTCTAGCTTCTAGTCAAACAAGTCAGATGTATCTCAACCAGAGCATCCATTACCACTTCATATATGTAGGTATTAGGTAACCTTGAAGACATACACTCCCATGTATTTCACTTATCATATTACCTCAAACTCCATGTCTATCTCCATTAAGAACACTCTCTGATTTCATCATCATGGTGACCAAACTCAACCTGGTATAACTTGTAAGTTCTACTTAGCTCATGATAGAAACATCCTCATAAGATGACTACCTCATTCCTCTTAGTGTTTGCAAACCATGTATCATTCATTTTACCTGGGTAGGTTATCTCCTCTATCCCTTTCTTGTGGAAACATTCCAACCTACATCATCTCTTATCCTTGGTGTATGGCATGCGTAATGTCCTATCTCTCACCCCCATAACAAGAGGAAATAAGCATTTGGCTACAGTCCAAATACAGAGTTCTTCTTGTTCCAAGAGTAGAGATGGTACATCCCACCTTGCCAAGACACCTTTACATCTAAGTTGCAACATGCCACATATGTCTCTTCGTCACAAACATCATGATACCAAACTAGTCTTGAACCTACTGAGGTTTATATCCGTGGTCATCTCCTCTAGGTCTATAGGGTATTGACTTTTTTGGGGTCATCCCTCTTCCCTCACGCATCAAGAGAGTGCCCTACTCATCTGCCCTTTGGGTCCCATGAGTTCATGAAGGTGATCAATCTCCTAACCCATGGCCCTCAGACAATGATAGCTATTACCTCTCGACCCTATGGTCATGTGCTACTAGGGAATTAGGCGACTCCTACTTCCATCGATCTTATCCCTACTCGACCCTAGGATAGACTTAGGATTCTCCATCATAGCACATATTCACTTAGAACCTAACCCAAGTCTTCATCATCTCTCTTTCTGCATTCATGGGTTGGCTCTCATCCTTTCATAGGGATCATGGCAACCTGCCTACCTTGGTCAAGCCCCATACCGATTACCTCCATGGTAACTCATTCATATGCAATTAGAGATGGATATCTATGGGTCTACAGGTTCATTCTCATACCATGTACTTTTCACTTAGCTTCTCAATATCCTATGAGACCTCTTTAGGTTACCTTAAACCAACAAAACTGATATACATCCTACCAGAGGGGTCCCTCTCCCAGGATGGGAGAAAAACTATCTCTTGACAACATGGTCACAAAAGCTCTTAGGTCTAGGGTTTACATCCTCTTGCTTAACCCTAGTAAGCTATTAAGGCACAAGTAGACCATTAAACCAGGCTAGGTCATACTTGTTCTCTTTCCCCAATGCTGGATCAAGATCATACCTTCCTTTATCATCAACCTAGTGGTGAGGGGTTCATCATATATACCTTAAACTTAAGGGACTCCCCTTTTCCTCTATACATGAGGAGTACCATGCTCGTAACTATAGCAACTTAATTCTCGTCATGAGCATTAGGTATACCATTTCCCCTCTTAGGCCTAAGAACCCTAGGTTGACTTGTAGGTGTCCAACTGCATACTTTGTCTCTTAACCACAAACCAAACATGTAACGGGTATGACATACACTTCCTGTCATCCTTTCCCGAATCAACACTTTAAAGTTGAGTCCTCCTCAAGGACAAACCATAAGGTACAAGGCCTCATAAACTGTTACAAATCCACTTCAAGGTATTCAGAACATCTTCTTCCTTTCTCATAAGGTAAACACTTATACCATAGACACATAGGTGCCAGAAACCTCATCCTTCCTCTAGGTTTTGGTCCCTCCCAAGGCAACCAAGACATCATCAACCTCTAGGGATCAAGCACGTGGTGACCACTATCATCCACTTAAGTCGTATCATCCTCGACCCCCGACTTCTCCTCATATCTCAGAGTCTAGGATTCCAACCTTCTTGTTGGGTTTCCTACTCTCTCTCTAGAGCTAACCCTATAACTAACCTCATCATTAGAGGTTCGATCTTTGAGAAGGGTCAACCTCAAAAGCACGCCCCTACCTGGATGAAGCCTATGGTCAACTTATGTTCGCTCAGGGTTATCCATAACCCCTTATACTTGTCACATAAGCTATCCATCGAACTCTCTTGACTAGGGTTTCAACCTATTGCTCACACAAACAATGTACCCTGGGTGCATACTACGCTCTATTCGCATAAGCCCATATGGTCTCTATAGGTCCTCCCTAACATCATCATCGAAGGAGCTATCCTTTACCCTAACATGCACAACCCTTCCCAAGGTTGGGTTGCCAAAGGTGCTAGGTCACCCATGGATCATATGGCATCCCAAAGGCATGCCCCTTCAAACACCTGGTCCAACTCATCTCTCTCTAACCATCACTTAGGGTTAGGGTTAGCATCATCCTCAGAGGATGTGCCAGGTCTCTACTTGCAATGGAGATCTCTACCTCCAAGACTGACTTATCCTCCTGACAAGAAGGTCTAGCCTCAGGTCTCTTCTGAGGACATGACAACTTATGTCGTACAACCTAAGCATGTATCTATTATTTAATTTGCATTTAATCTATTAAGCTTATGTCCATGACATCTTATTTACATACATTTCCTTTAATGTGATGGAGGATCCCTTAAACCTTATCAACCTTACCCATACTTCAAGAGGGTGAGGAGAAGCGAAAGCCCTATCCTTAAGGTCCTTAACAGAATTTTGTGATGAGAAGGGATGAATAAGATGAGAAAGTGCTAAAGGTATCTTATTTTGATTCATACCCTAAGACTTTGGCCAGGCAGTCACACGGATCCGGGAGTCCTCATATTCTGACTAGCGGTGCGGAGGAAAATATTTCCAGCCTTTGGTCGTGATCCTTTTCTAGACACCTCCATCTTTCGGATAATCCTCTAATAACTCCCTTGGGTTCTATGGAGTTTGTAAAATTTAATAATTATTAATGGTTACATGAGGAACCTAGGCTCAGATACCAAATGTTACGACCCCACCTTTCGGTAACCCCCAATTAAGGGAGACCAAGAGGTTGAAGCTGCACCCATAAATTCCGGATCAAAGGTTCGACATATAACCAAAAACAATTATTAAATTCTAACAGACTATACTGAAAAATGGTAATAAAAATTTTGCATACCTTTGAAAATTTTAAAATAAACTAAACTTTTAACCATAGCTGGACTATTCTAACTAATTTCCTCCTTGCTCTTTAATTCTTGAATTCACAATGTGTCGCTTTACTATTTGTACTTTTGGCTTGTACCTAAAACGCCGACAAACAAAACGTCGGTCAGCCAAAGCTGGTATGTGGGGGGAAACAATAAACATGCAACTATGATAACAATATAATCACTCAATTAATCATTTAATAATTAAGATTACGTTTTAAGCCAATCTACTCAATCCATACCTATCCACAACTCTGTGTTGTCCCTGTAAGGACTTATATGGTACCTCTATAAAGGTAGAGTCGCATGGCACCACCCAAAGGTAGCCCAATATCTAACTCACTGTGACTTGATGGACCTACCCTCTAGGCAGCCATTTACTAAGTCATTCATCACCTGATGGACCTACCCTCTAGGTAGCCATGTACTAGGTAGCCATTATGACACAGAGGGGACCAGAATCTGAGCTAGAAGGCATATACATTATGTGATAGTCATAGTCACTTTATAATTGCAATATGAACATCCAAACAGTTTAGTTGCATTCAATGCGATTAAACATCCGAGAATCCATCGGAAAACCTAAGCGGTTATTCATAATTAACCACATACCTGATTTGGTGAGTCATGCAGATTATTCAACAGATACTTCATGTGTATACAATCAAGTCAATCAACAGATCCAAGCAAGTAATTCAATCATCACATAGATCCTGAAATAAATATGTACTCTATTTATTACACACTTTATCAAGAATCTACTTTATTGACTTGGATTCACTTTCCTATGGTTTCTAATCCGCATTAAGATTTCATTAATATTCATCAGGGTTTCTTAGATCAATTTCTCAAACTTTATCCCTTTTTAAGTTAACAAACCCTAAAATATCCTTTTCCATTTTTATGAAGCTTAATTGCTCAACTATTCATTTTAATAGTCTTTTATACCCAATTTGACTTAGGATCATCATATCCCTATTTATTCATGGATCTGAACAATTAAAACAATTAAAAGACATATTCATCTAAATTAGGGTTTTCAAGCTCATTAGTGCATAATCATGCATGAAACCCTAAATTAAACCAATTATATAAAAAGATCATCTTTTAAGATCCTATTCTCACTTTTATTAACAATAGGTTAATATCAACTTGAATTATGTCATTAAGACCATTTACCATCAAATCTAAGGGTTTTCCTTAATTAAAACACTAAAGATGATAACTTTATGTACTTTTCCAATTTCAAGCATATAAACTCTAAATTAGACTAATCATGTGCAAAGTTCTTCCTTTTTTGAACATAATATACCTTTTTACATTTAACAGGTTAGCATCAACTCTAATGATCTATTAAACCCTATTAAACACATTAATCATATCAAAATAGGATTTCTTAATCTTTAATTCATTAAAGATGATAATTTACACTACTTTTCGAATATCATGCAAAATTAGGATTCCAACATAATTTCTTTGTGTTCCTCTCGTTCTGAGGATCAATTTTCATATATAACTTGTTTTAATCCAAGTTACGAATCATGAGATATGATTTTCGCAAATAAATCATAAAGTGACCAATAGGGAGGTGCCACGTAGGCAAGCAACCCCATGCACGTTACCTTGCACGTGCCCCATCTTCATTTATAACGAAATGTCAGATTTAACCCTGCGTAAGTAATGTCTTTTACATCCCGCGGAGGGGCAGTTTCGTCCAAGGCCTCTTGGCCTTCTTCAACCTTGCGACCCACGGCTTGCGGCCGCTGTAGCAGCGCGAGGGAGGGTTCCCTCCTTCCGTCCATGGTCCCAAAGGCTCCGACGAGGGTTCTGTTCTTCACGTGGACCTCCGCCGCACGTCCACACACCTGGAGGTGCGTTCCTTTCGCGGTTAGGGTGGCTGGCCTTCATTGGCTGAGCCTGCAACTGCGGCTGACCTAGCAGCGCGCTGCAGGTTGCTGTGCGATGGCGGCGGCCAGGGATAGGTGGAAAACCACCCTAGATACGTGGAGAAGCTTCGTGACTCCACCAAGATCGCGCCATGTCTGCTAAAGCTCTCGAAACTGCCCTGTGCTCTTTTGGTTAGGGTTAGCACGGAAGGGAGAAGAAGAAGAGGTTAGATGAACGTGGGGTTTCTCCTTCCCTTCGAACCAGGGCTCTACCCCTTATATAGGGGTGAGAACCAAAGCCCTAGGTAGGCGTATCCTTGACTCAAAGAATCCTTTTACAAATATGAAACCAAAACCTTCCATGAGAAGAACCTTCTCTCTCTTCTTTATTTTTAATATTCCTTTTTCTTTAAGTTTTAGGATTTCGAAAATCCTCTTTATTATTCTCTTGGTTCTTTCTATTGGCACGAAATTATATTCTATTTTATTAGAAAATACTTCCTTTCCTTCCTTATCACAAAAACCACTAATAATATATTACATTATCCTCTTTCCTCTTTCTTCATTGGGACTCCTTGGATCCCAATAACCTCAAATAATTCGTAATTCCTTTTTAAGAAATACATTATCCTTCTAAATGCATCAATATGCATTATTTCACATTATCTTGATTATTTATTATTAGAATATTTCCTTTTTGAGGATTTTTCTTTATTTTTATTTTATTTCCTTATTGGCATTCCTTTTATCATTAGAAATCTCATGGATATGAAATTTCCCTCAGAAATCTCATTTATGCCTCTTTCCACTCATTTGCCACATTTTATCATTATTTTCCAATTTCTTTCTTCATAAAGAAATACTTAAAAAAATTCAATTATCCATTTACTATTTGAATTTCATAGTTATTTGGGCCCAATAGCCAATAAAGCCCACAACACAATCATCAAGGCTATTGTAAATGAAATTCATGTATTTGAAGAAAATTATCTCATTATTTGTTCAAATATCTTTAATATGAGAAATTACATTTCTCATCAAATGAACCCAAAATTTGGGGTTGTAACAAGTGGTGCTCGGGCCGATCCTAAGTGAACCATTCCCTTCCTCTCGGGATGGGGAAGTGCTCGCCTAGAATTGCCTGACACGATCACTGAGGCACGATACACTCGCTCTTGCAGCTTTCCTCAGAAGACTTGCGCAGGGTTCCGACTAGTCTTTTTGGCTTCCTGTAGCTGCTATTTATAGGCAGCGGTTGGGGAAGTTATGGTGCTCAGGGCACCACGTGTCCTCCTTATTATCGTGGAGTCAGTGGACGGCCGATATCGGTATCGCCCAATACAAGGATGTCGGCTTTCGGTCACGTGACGAGCGGCGCCTGCTGGTGGGTGGCCTGTATCGCGCTACAAGCTTTAGTTGTCGTGGTGAGCTTGGCTCCCTGTCGGGTAAAAGACATATCGCCCGTTAGTTCCTTCTTGCGCGGCATCCTCATGTCGCGCATCGGTGTATTGTGCTACCCTGTCGGGCAGTGAGCGTACCGGCCATCTGGAAGGCCGATGCAGGTTGAACTTGTTTGTGGGCCAGGACGACCTTATTGATGATAAATGTATCAAAAATGGAGGAAAACTCTGCAAAAGATGGAAATATTGAATTAAGAGTGTCGTTTGGCCAGTTATTGCAAAAGTACATATAAAAGAGAGGAAAACAGTTAAAAAGGGCAGTTTTGATAACAAAATAAGGGTCAAAAACATCACAAAATTTGGTGTTATCAACTCCCCCAAACTTAGCGTTTCGATTGTCCTCAATTAATATTTAAACTTTATTTTGTGATGCTTCTTCTTGCTCGGTGTAGTTTTTAGTTCAAGAGGTAAGACAAGAATCGTGATGCCTTTAGAGATAATATTGTCCCACTACGTATAAAAGACCTTGCGTTTCCTGCCTTATTCTTTCAGTAAAATTTTTCTCTACAGCTTCAGCGAGACTTTGGTGTATGATTCTGAAGTTAGCTTTCACACCAAACAACTATAGGGGCAGAAAGTTGTGTATAAGGTAGGCTAAGGCTTTTTGGGGTTTTTCTTGTTTCCCATCAGTCCATCCAGGTACGGGTCCGTTAGTGGGCAAGTGGTCCCTACAGTCCAAGCCAGTTGGCTTTAGAGCAGTGATTTCACATCCTACGTACCACTACCCCAGATCTACCATGCCTAAAGATGGGTACTTTTGGAAAACAAGTGTGTACATATTTTTTTCTTTTCTTTTATTGGGTACAACTCTCATGCTTTTATTCACTCTCATAAGGCTACTTTCTCTTTTTGGGATTTTCGTTGGGTAAGGGAAAACAAAAGGGATTTTTGCTGTTTGGGCAGCTTTTTCCTTCTCCATACTCGTCTCTTAGCTGTTACGAGATTATTATTTTTTAGAAATTTTTGGCACGGAAAAACATATTTTTTTGTTGTTTGAGGCAGCATTATCATAAAGATATAACAAAACTTGCATCTCGTTATGAACATAAAAACAAACTGGCAAGAAGTCGCATCAGGTTTTTACTAATATAGCGACTTTGTACATATGTATGGGAACAAAATAAGCAAAAATTTTCAAAATTTTTATATGAGCATGGCATTTTATACAAGCATGGGTACATACACATGATATAGGAGAAGAACGAAATGACACAAAGGGTGGAGGTGAAGAAGAAAATTTTTATACCTCCTTCACTGGTACATGGGTACCCCCCAAACTTACTGCACTCTCTATCCCAGAGTAGTGAAGAAGACAGGGTGATGTCATGTTAGCCAAGTGAAGGTTAGTTGGTGGTTGCGCTTGTGCCATGGAGAAACTGCAATACATTCTCCTTATTTGCAGTCTCCATTTTCTTTCCCAGCTGGATGTAGCCGGAATAAGTGCAAAGCTCTCAAGAAGGAAGCACAAGGCTCGAGCATATTATGACAATGATAGCCGCCCTATGGTAGACAGAGAGATCTTGAAAACACTTGTGGATACTATCTCAGAAGAAGATACCTCCCCTATGATGAAGGTGGCTTCACAGCTGTTGGACCCAAAATACCCACATTCAATCCAGAGGCCACTGGAGAAGGACTTCCACTGATTTTCTCTTTTGGAGGAGGTCCTAAACTACCACAGAAGACAGACTATGATAAGGAAATGGACTTCTTTTTCTCTCTTTTCGGAGGGTGGTGGCCCAGCTGTCTCGGGATTCTGGCATTTCTATCCGACTGTTGTTGCTTCAGCTGCGGCCGCAGTTTCGATTCTTCTGTTGTGTTTGTCAACTCGTCCGGAGGTTTGCTGTGTCCATACATGTTATCAAGTTCATTGATCATTTAAATGTTAGGTAGGAAAAACTGATATCTCAATAAAACTTGTCTTGTTGTAAAGCTCGGGTATCGTTCATCAATAGAAAATCTGAGGCAATACGAGATTGGATGATACGGGGAGAACTACGCGGCACAACCCTCTGCCCGACACTGGTATGTCAGGCGATAAGGTCGCATGAAGCAACTGCCCGATAGGATGTCACGACGGAAAAACGTGTCGCCCGATATGGAGTATCGGGCAAACGCGATCGGCCGACGTGTCGTGCTTCATACGTGTCGGGCGATACAAGGAAAATCAACTAAGTTTGTCAACCCGATACGCTGCGCGCGATATGAAACCTGTGTCGGGAAAACAGACTGTCGGGCTATACCTTTTCTCTTTGAAGCTCTTGCCCGACATGAGGGCGAAGGCAAGTTGGTCGACATGCGAGCAAAAAGTGGATTACTGCATGATACAGGTGGCTGAAAGAGTAAGTGTAGTAGCCCGACACGATAAACCCTCCTTACTATATATAGCAAACTCAGCTGGGGGTAAAACGGGTAGTTCTGGGGCGCGCGTCGACCGTTTAGACATGCCATTCCTGAGACGAATGGTCCCATCAGTCTAATTAAGGGCAATTACTCACATGCACGATATGGGTGCATGCCTCCCAGGAATGCCATCCGTCACGGCCCTTGCGATGCCCGAGAGACTATAGCCCGATACAAGCAGTTCTGCGCGCCAGCTGAGATGCTGCCCGATACGATTAATAAAAGGGGATACCGGCGGCCAAAAACTAAAACAAGGCAAAGAAAAAGCGATTGACGGGAAAAAAATCATCGGCTTAGGGTCGAGTCCCCGACCTCAGAAAGTATTACTCCTCAATGCTTCGTAAAATATAGCGGTGGCCCCTAAAACAGAAGAGTCGGTACACTCAGCGCATGCACTGACTCGGGCCTTATTACAGTCCATAATGTTTGTTTAACAAGGAAGAAAAAAAATGCACCCTACTCTAGGGAAGAAAGAAAAAATTGGGCTACCTCCCGAAGAGCGCTGAAGTTTGCGTCGCCAGCTCGACCGGTGTAGGTTCTTCACGTTCAGCCTTCGACAATACCCATATCCTACAAGTTGATCTCTGTTCTCCTGACAAAAGCTTCATCTTCATAGTACCTCTTCACTCTGTGCCCATTTAATTGAAACACTTTGGTCAGATCATCTTTGTCGTAAAGCTCCATCATTCCTGATGGGTATATCTTCGATACAGTGAACGGTCCTGACCATCTTGTTTGTAACTTCCCAGGAAAAAGACGAATGGAGGATTTAAATAATAAAACTTTATCCCCTTCACTTACATCTTTTCTCCTTAGGTGGGCATCATGCCACACCTTCATCCTTTGTTTGTAGATTTTTGCATTCTCATAGGTGTTCATCCTCAACTCTTCAAGCTCTTGTAGCTGCAAAAATCTCTTTTCTCCTGCTTTCTCAAGGTCCATGTTTAAGAATTTGATTGCCCAAAGGGCCTTGTGTTCTAGTTCTAGAGGTAGATGGCAGGATTTTCCATAGATCAGCTTGTAGGGGGGGTTCCGATGGGCATTTTGTAGGCAGTCCTGTAGGCCCAAAGTGCGTCGTCAAGCTTCATAGACCAGTCCTTCCTCGTTCGACTGATAGTTTTTTTCAAGATATGCTTAATTTGTCTGTTTGAAACCTCTACCTGCCCTGAGGTCTGTGGGTGGTAGGGTGTAGCGATCTTCTGCTTGACTCCATACTTACGTAGGAGTGCTTCGAACTGTCTCTCTCCGAAGTGCGACCTGCCGTCGCTTATTACAGTGCATGGTACACCGAATCGAGGAAAGATCATTTTCTCGAATTGCTTGATTACTGACTTGGCGTCGCATGTTTGGGTTCCCACGGCTTCTACCCAGTTCGATACATAGTCTACTGCCACTAGGATGTATTGATACCCCCTAGATGGAGGAATTAGCCCCATGTAATCAATCCCCCACACGTCGAAGATTTCTACTTCAATCCAATTCGCCATCGACATTTCATTCCTCCGCCCTATATTCCCTATTGACTGGCACTCTTTGCAGACTTTTACAAATTGTGCATCATCTTTGAATAAAGAGGGCCAGTAGAAACCTGATTGTAGCACTTTTACAGCAGTTCTTTCGCTACCCAGGTGTCCCCCGTAGGGGGAGGCATGGCACTTCTTCAGAATGTTTGCAGTTTCTTCCTCGGGGATGCACCTCCTGTATAAATTATTAGCGCATCTTCTGAAAAGGAGGGGATCATCCCAATAGTAATTTTTAACATCCGCAAACAGCTTCTTTTTCTGATTATAAGTGATGTCAGGAGCCAGTTCTCCACAAGCAAGATAGTTGCAGATATCTGCAAACCAGGGTAAGTCTTCTTCTTTAGTTTCAGCCAACATAAGAGCTTCATCGGCATAGTTGTCATTGATTGGTGATCCCCCCTGTCCTTCAGCTACGATCCTCGATAGGTGGTCAACGACCACATTTTCTGCTCCCTTCTTGTCGATAATCTCATGGTCGAACTCTTGCAGCAATAGGGCCCACCTCAACAGTCTGGGCTTTGTATCTTTCTTTTGCATCAGGTACCTTATGGCCCCGTGATCTGTATATACCTTGACCTTTTCTCCAATGAGGTACAACCTGAACTTATCGAAGGCGAAGACAATTGCGAGCATCTCTTTTTCGGTGGTTGTATAATTTACCTGAGCTTCGTCCAACATGCGACTAGCGTAGCTGATCACATGGTGCTTTTTATCTTTCTTCTGCCCCAGGACCGCTCCTACCGCATAGTCGCTAGCGTCACACATAAGCTCGAACGGTAAATCCCAATCTGGCACTTGGAGGATGGGTGGTGAGACAAGGGCGTTCTTCAAAGCCTGAAAAGCCGTTAGACAGTTATCAGAGAAAACAAATTCAACATCCTTTACCAGAAGATTGGATAGTGGTTTAGAAATCTTCGAGAAGTCCTTTATGAATCTTCGGTAATAGCCGGCGTGTCCGAGGAAGCTTCTCACTCCCGTCATGGACTTCGGTGGAGGAAGCTTAGATATTGCTTCAACTTTGCTGGTGTCCACCTCGATGCCACGCCTTGAGATCTTATGCCCCAGAACGATGCCTTCTCGTACCATAAAATGGCACTTTTCCCAGTTTAAAACCAAGCTGTTCTCCTCGCATCTTTGTAGAACCAAGGACAGATTCTTCAGGCAGGTATCGAAGTCCTTTCCATAGACTGAAAAATCGTCCATGAAAACTTCTATGATATCTTCTAGAAAATCTGAAAACATTGATATCATGCATCTTTGAAACGTGGCGGGAGCGTTGCAGAGTCTGAAGGGCATCCTTATGAAAGCATAAGTGCCATAGAGGCAGGTGAATGTTGTTTTCTCTTGGTCATCGAGTAGGATGGGTACTTGATAAAATCCTGAAAAGCCATCAAGGAAACAAAAAAAGTCATGATGTGCTAATCTTTCAAGAACGTGGTCAATAAAAGGTAGCGGAAAATGATCTTTTTTTGTTGCCTGGTTTAGCTTTCTGTAATCGATACACATTCTCCATCCGGTGATGGTCCTAACCGCCACCTCGTCGCCCTTTTCTCCTTTTACCACTGTCATCCCACCCTTTTTGGGTACTATGTGGATTGGACTCACACCACTGTCATCCCACCCTTTTTTCTTACTAAGTGGATTGGACTCACCCAGTTACTATCGCTGATTGGGTAAATGATCCCCGCATCCCTTAGCTTGATTACCTCTTTCTTGATGACTTCCTTGAGTATATGATTAAGCTTCCTATGGGGTTGAGCCAAAGGCTTGGAAGATTCTTCTAGATTGATGTGATACATGCATAAGGCGGGGCTAAGGCCTTTGATGTCCTCCACTGAATATCCTATAGCCCTCCGGTGGAGTCTCAACTCCTCAAGAAGTCGGTCCAGCTGGTTTCTCGAAAGATCGGCATTGATGATGATAGGGTTTCTTTCTTCCTGATCTAAGAATTCGTATTTCAGTCCTTCAGGCAACGATTTCAACTCAGGCTTTGCTCTGGGTGCCTTCTCTTATGGCTCCCCCTCGAGAGAGGCATACTTCACAGATTCCACCACCACATCCTCTTTGCTCAAATCTTCATCGGAAAGGTCAAGAAGGTTGAGACACTCAGCAACTTCAGGATTTTCAAAGTCAGAATCCTGACAGCTTATCACCCTTGCAAGGGGGTCTACTATCCGAATGTCCTCTTCTATCTCCTCGCAGAACTTATCGTAGCTGTCCGCAAAGCATGCAAATTCTGACAGAGAAGGACCTTGCATTGCCTCCTTCAGCTTGAAGTCCAGGTGGTCGTTTCCGACCCTCAGCGTGATTATCCCCTCAGAGACATCGATCAACGCCCTTCCTATTTCTAGGAAAGGATGTCCAAAGATGATCGGGCAGCGGGGGTCTTCTACTGTGTCAATGACGACTATGTCGCATGGAATGAAGAAATTACCAACCCTGATCGACACATCTTCAACAACGCCGACTGGTCTTTTGAAGGTATGGTCCGCTAGTTCAATCCTCATATTGGTTCGAACCATGTCGGTTAAACCCAACCTTTGCGCGAAGCTCAGGGGCATGAGGCTGATGCTTGCCCCTAAGTCGGCAAGACCTTTTCGCTCGATGTTGTCCCCGATGGAAAACGAGATTTTAAAAGCTCCAAGATCTCTTCTTTTGTTTGGTAGGTCAGGTTTCACAAAAGATGAGGAAGTAGATGCTAGGTGCACAGTTTCAACCCTTCCTCCTCTTCTTTTCTTTGTGATAAGATCCTTGAGAAACTTGGCATAGGTCGGCATCTCTTCCAAGGTGTCAAGAAAGGGAACTTCAAGATGCAGTTTCCTGATCGATTCCATGAATCTTTCGTGACGCTTTTTCAGATTTGCCTTTATCAGTTTATATGGAAATGGTAGCCTGGGAGCATAAGGAATCCTCCCACCAGGTAGCTCCTCGGAAGACTTCTGTGTAGGCTCTGGAGCGTCTGCTTGTCTACTCTCATCCTCTGTCGGATTTGCACCCTCAGGCCTTGACTCAGGATCTGGTCTGGCTTCATCAGTGCGCTCCACCGTCTTCCCAGATCTTAGTACTGCCATTCTGGTAGTTTCAGGGTAGGAGAGTGTCTTTCCTGTAGGGTCCTTCATCAGAGTGGCCATTTGGGCCAACCATTGATCGACCTTGTGCTGGCGCATCTACAAACTTGCCATCTGGTATTGCATTGAATTCAGAGCTCCAGGACAGGGAAGCGCACCCTACGCCAGCTGGTTGATGATAGTGTCTTGTCTTTTTATGAAAGCGAAAAGCTGACCAACCAAGTTAGGTTGGTGCGAAATCTCATCTTGGTCATGACGTTCACTCTCAGAAAGGGATTGCTCACAGCGAGACATGGTGTTAGTGCTTGGTTGAACAGATCACTGTTTTCCAGAGTTCCTGAAATGGCACGAGAAATCAAGTCAGAAAATAGAATTATTTATTTTATGCAAAGAATAGTAATAATAAAAGAAAAAGAAAAGAAAAGAGTGTTGTCAAGCTCATTTCTAAGCTTGAGGCACGGGAGTGTAGTTAGTGGATTCTGATTCGTCAACAGTACCATTTTGTCTTGTCCACGGCAACAACGCCAAAAAGTTGACCGACCTAAATCGCGCGTCCAAAAATGGAGGCATATTTGAAGTAGTTAGACTTTTACATTTATAACCCGAAACCTTCTAGGCCACCGCAACTTTGCTTATGGGGTCGAAGTAGATATACGGGGTCGAACACAGGGACAAGGGTGGTAGTGTTGAGAACGCTGAATCGACACGCTACATTCCGGCAGGGATAAAGAGATAGTAAAATTCCCCAAAGGGAAACAACAAGGTATGACCGATAAAACAAAGAAAACTATCTCCAACTGAAGATACGAGAAAGATTTAAGGTTTTAGTCATTTAGTAGTTTTTACGGGTTTTCATGCAACAGAAACAGAGAGATAATACTAAAGCTAAAGCAAGGTGCGAAGGAGAAAACTTCAGTAAAACAAGCGGCAACAGGAACATCCTGTACCCCTCCTCTCAGAGCGGGTACCTCTAACCAAGCATCAACACCCCTCTTGAGGTTGCTGGACTTAAGTTAGAGTGGAAAGGTCACTAAAGAAACTCCAATTCTGGGCAGTCTCGTACTCCAGAATCAGACCAAACACTAGAGCCACAACACCTATCTTGAAGTTGTTGCAACAGGAAAACACGATTCAGTATCTAATCGAAACGCGATCCAAACATACAAGCTAGAGTTCAGATGTTAAACATAGCAATCATCCAACAATTGCACCAAACATAAAGCAGTAGGTAATTAAGATCTTCTATTTCCATAAACAAATAAAGGTCTTGATTACATTGCATAAGTAAAGAAATAAATGATTGAAATAAAGATAGATGTCGCCTTCTTGATATAGAAGGTCGACAGACTACAGCGGACCCTCCAGCCCGATACCGGGCAGGAGCCTAGCCCGATACAACCGTGTCGGGTAGCACACCCTCTCAGGCGACACACCGTGATGGGCAGATTGTATCGTGCGAGGACCCTTGCCCGATATGCTCATGTCGGGCGGCACCCTCTCGGGCGACACGCCGTAACAGGCGATGCGTATCGAGGTTCGGTATCGTATCGGGCTAGAGCGACACATCTAGTATCGGTCACTTATGTCGTTTATCCTCATTGGCTGATATCGGCCTCCACTGGTGATCGGGACGATCCTAAGTGAACCATTCCCTCCCTCTCGGGAAGGGGAAGTGCTCACCTAGAATTGCCCGACACGATCACTGAGGCACGATACACTCGCTCTTGAGCTTTCCTCAGAAGACTTACGCAGGGTTCCGACTTATCTTTTCGGCTTCATGTAGCTGCTATTTATAGGCAGCGGTTGGGGAAGTTATGGTGCTCAGGGCACCATGTGTCCTCCTTATTATCGCGGAGTCGGTGGACAGACGATATCAGTATCGCCCGATACAAGGATGTCAGCTGTCGGTCACGTGACGAGCGGCGCCTGTGGGTGGGTGGCCTGTATCGCACGACAAGCTTTAGTTGTTGTGGCGAGCTCGGCTCCCTGTCGGGTAAAAGACGTATCGCCCGTTAGTTCCTTCTTGCACGGCATCCTCATGTCACACGTCGGTGTATTGCGCTACCCTATCGGGCAGTGAGCGTACCATCCATATGGAAGGTCGATGCAGGTGGAACTTGTTTGTGAGTCGGGACGGCCTTATTGATGATAAATGTATAAAAAATGGAGGAAAACTCTGCAAAATATGGAAATATTGAATTAAGAGCGTCGTTTGGCCAGTTATTGCAAAAGTACATATAAAAGGGAGGAAACCAGTTAAAATGGCAGTTTTAATAACAAAATAAGGGTAAAAAACATCACAAAAATTGGTGTTATCAAGGTGGGACATCCATATCCAAAATATCATAAGAGAAATAGAATTTCCTGATTTAAGAGGGGCAGACAAGAGGAATTGATCCACATAAGTGTCATGGTACAAGAACAACTATTCAAGTCACATAGGCCATATTAAACAATGTAGGGTTACAATGTCATAATAGATCTAGAGAGCCTATCTTAGGCACTAAATCCACAATGCATCATGGGGATACATATTTCAAGAATAAAATGGCATTTGATGCATAATTTAGGTGAAACACATCAATTGCATCAAGGTATAACCAAACATTCACATAATAGGGACACATTTATACATCTAGGACCATATGCTTCAAACATAGAAAAATGAGCACAATGGTGGACATATGTATCATATGGTAGCATAAAGGTACTCATCAGATGATTAGGTTGTAGATTGAGTAATAGAGGTACAACTTTTATCATCAATATGCATCAAATATGATCAACATAGTCAAAGTTCGTCCTTTCAATAAAAAAGAGAAATAGAAAGGGGTTTTAAGGTCCAAGACGATGCCTAAGTTGTAGGTATCATTGATATGATAAATTTGATATATATTTTTGCTATATTTGGACTTAGAATGAGGAAGTTATGTATTTTTAGACAATTACATCTAGAAACTTAGGGGTTACATGTTAGGGTGTTACCATATGATTTGAGGGCGGATACAGGCCCTTGATACTTGATCGGGCGGTAGGGAAAGTGCTATCCTCCTACACCCATTCCCATATTTAGTGAAGGGCCCGACTCACAATGCATGTGCGTTGTGCCATGGTCTCTCGCAACTAGGAGCGTCTTGTACTTGGTGTTGGTCACTGCCATTTGCCCTTCACCAACTAAGGACGTGCACGTCAAGGGCCACCGATTGGCCAGACATAGTGTGTGGGGACTACTAAAAGAGGCACCAAGAGAGGGAAAGATGGCGGGCAATGGGTGGCACAACATCATTCGATCTAGTTCAGGCTTAGACCCTAGATCGTGATCTATGGCCACTACTGGCCTACAAGCCCACTACCCTAGTTCCACATTGTGGTGGTGCTAAATCACCTTCTCGCAAACTTAGCTTTGAAGGGGGGAGAAACAGGAAGCGTTGAGGCTAGGACAATGATTGTTCTAGTCTGTCATGAAGGGATGACAGTAATGGGAGAAAACACGAGATCCACAAAGGGCTGGGTGAGGAAACCCCAACTTGACTGAGGGGGCGGAAACCATGACTGTAGCTAGAGTGGGAAGAGCCAAAATGGACTGCAGCTAGAGTGGGAAGAGCCAAAATGGGGTTCTAGGGCATAAAAGAGAGGGGAAGAAAATGGGTGAAAAGAAAGGGTACAATAAAACAAGTCATTTGGGAGTCTCAATTACTTAAAATGGTCAAGAATCAAAGCTTATTGGTTGATGCAAAAGTTCCCTACTATAGCAGCTGCTATACTACAGACCCATGTAGGGGATGACCTACCCAACATCAGATACGGGTCCAATTTGTGGTTCTTGAAGATTAGATGGTCAAAATTATCCACAATTGAGTGGGGTTATGAGAGGAGAAGAAAGCAATTGAGCTAGAGGTTGGTTCGCATGCCAATTGTTGCTCCAAAGAGGTCGCATGATGTCCCAAGTCAGGTAACAAGGGAGAAAAAGAGATAAAACAACGGGAAATATAGGGCTTCTTTGCAAGTTCATATATTAAGCCTCGAAGGTCATATTGAGGTGAAATTTTTGCCTTTGAATTTGGCATTGAATTTTTTTCAATTAAATATCTTAGAGAGAAAGAATATAATAGTTATCAGGTTCAATTTTAGTTGCAAGATGGTTAGTCATTAAGGTAGAAAACATTAATCCAAAAGTGCAATTAAAGTCACATATTGTGAAAATTGATCAATAAAGTGACCAACTTGGAGTGTTACCACACTTAATTATGAAGTTGATATTCAACTAAATAAGAAGGTCACCATATGAGACAGAAAGAGTACAATAGTAGTGTAATATACTTCATTTTGGATACTATAAATACATTGAGCTATTTTCCTCTTAGAAGAATTTATTTCACCTATTTATCTTGATTAAATTATCATGGTATTTGATATATAATAGTCTTTAATTGAACTCTCTGTCTAAATGTATTAATTATCCTCACTTGAGAAATATTAATAAATTAGTCCCTCAATTTTGCTTTGTAAACCATTTGAATGTCATTGTACAATTTGAGTCATTTGTACCTTGATATATTGTTTAGACCTCCATCATAGTGCCCTCTTGAAATTTAACTTTGGAAATATTATATATGATTCATTGGTTGAAAAGGTTCTATTATTTGGATGTGTTATGAGAGAAATTAAGTTACCAAAAGGACAAAGACATAGATATAAGTATTAATGTTTTCAAAATATTAGTTTAATAGAAGATTAAACTCATACTCCAAATTTCAGAATAATTGGGTATATATCTTGGGTGTAATAAAGAGTTCTCAATATCTAGGTAATTCATGATTAATCAATATATTAAATATAAGACTATAGTTACCCTTGCAAGGAGAGACCCATGAATTCCCCCCTCTAAACACCTGACTATTAGGGAAAGGAGAATGAAAGTTCCATTTTCTCCGTAGGGACTCAGTTGTGCAACTGACGCTCTCCTTGCACACTGAGAAATGTCGTGAATGGCTGAAACTGATAAATGTTTTCTCCTCATATTTATCTTCTCATCACCCCCAGGAAACCCTAGCAAGACTGAGCCGGTATAAACACCCTCTTGCACCATCTAAAGACAACAATAGATCAACTGACTCATCCCGATGCTATGAAAACCCAATGATCTCCCTCCCATCCTCAGTGCCACCTGCACTCAGCCATGATCTCTAATCTGCAACTGAAGCACCAACTAGCAAGTCACAGCCACCACCTTGTGCTAGACAATTCGGGATTGGAGGGTAGAGTTACCACCTGATGCATCAACTAGATTGTGTGGCTACTCAGGTTGTGCCCTCCTCTATCCTTCCTCATCCTGCCACCTCGACAACAAGTGGTACGACCATGACAAATATCCCCATACCTCGTCATCAACAATCAATCCTTATGCAAACCTACAGCACATCAACACAATACATGTGACCAAGCCTAATAACACGACACCTCACAAGATTGTAAGGGTTTCCCCTCAGGTTCCTAGTCGTGCCCCTTCCATCTTTTGACCACCCAGCAAGCTTCATGAGATCTATCAAACCGCCATCCCCAACTCCAAAACTGTAGGTCTTCTTCTTCCTCCTCCTAACCTACGAGCACCGTCCATATCATGCCCTAATCTCCATCGAGATTCGTAACACCCTATCTGGTGCTCACTGAATTGCCAAGAGGCCTCCATCTTCAACCCTCCTCTAGTCTCTCTCCCCCAACCTTTTGTGTACTAGCATGTGTCAGGCTATATCTGCAACTGCCGTAGATCCCTTGGATCAAACCCCAAGCACCACTGTCGTTGCCCCCCTGATCAGACCTGCAACTCAACCTACATGACCAATTTTTTGATACTAGTGGAAGCACTACAACAAAAATACCCATTAGTTGCCTTTCTGAAATGCCACTAAAAAAAGCCAGTAAACAGGTTTAGCGGCATTTGCTGACATTTAAAAAAAAATGCCTCTAGCACCAATGCCACTAGGAAGATAATGGCTCAAGTTGTAAAAGCCACTAAAGGTTTATCTTTAGTGCTTCGAATAAATGCCACATAAAGGCCACTAAACCATCATTTGGCATTTATAGAAAAGCCATTATCCATAATTTGGCTTTTATACAAATGCCACTATTTTGTATAATGTTGTTGTATAAAACTATTTTGATTTAATGTAGTGGCTTATGAAAAAAGCCACTAATGACATACTAGTTCTGCATTACTAATTTTTATTTGTAGTTCATGATCAAGTTTTCTAATTGAATGCCAATTGAAGCTGAACACATTCTAGAAGTATTGAACTTTTTTATTTATAATCAAATGACAATTACATGGGGAGGATATTTTACCTTGCCCCTTGTATTGAATACAACATCATCACATATGACTATATATGGTACATATTGTTGACATGAACACTAACTGGATAACAACTCATTTTGCACTTGGAGACCCCCCAAAGGAATACAAACTCATTTTCTTACAAAAACATACAACTCCATTCTAGCATTCCAAGTAGTTGTGAGCTTCTACAGGAGTAGACCAGCTACACTACAATGAAGGTTCATCCTTCTTCTCAGCTGTAGTGATAGCATTACGGCCATATGGTCATCAGATTCCTCAACACGTTCTTCCTTCTTCTCTTCCACCTTGGCAGCAGAAGCAGCAGGTGCAGCTGCATAGCCTAAAGCAGCAGCATGGGTAGCAACAATTGCAAACTTGCTAGGATCCTACAATGAAGTGAGCAAAATGTTGAGCACTTGCATGCAAATGTAAGACAAAAACACTTACAACACTAGCATGTTGTTTAGATAGTATCAGGGAAGATAACACCATTGCCAAATTTATCAATAAGGTCATCTTCAGTAAGGTGAAGGACCTCAGGGCTGAATACAGATCCACTGTCATAAATTGACAGCACAACCAGTCCATATGAGAAGGGCCTGATGCCGAGCTTGGCAAGAAGGGTAGCCTCAGAAGAACCCACATTCTCACCTTTCCTAATAAGTTTGACAATGGTGATAATTTCAACTATACCATTCACATTATGTTAGCTGAATAGAGTTTTCCATGCAGCAAAGTTGTATACATTCAGCTAAGCACACAACTAAGCACATGATAGAAAGGGTGCAAAGCTGACAATCTTGACAATTATGTAAAAAGCAAAAGATGGTTATCAAACTCAATGTCATCCAGGGTTCTCATAAAACTATAGTTTATACATAATAAGTTGAAAGATTTTTAGTAAGGTAAGAAAGCATATAATGATTAATAAGAGCGGAACCTGGTGAAGGCCTTCATGTTGTTATAGATAGATCTCCCTTCGCCAATTGCAATAACTATTGTACTGAAGTTATCATCAACAAGAACCATGTCTGAAGCCTCCTTGGTAACCTGGACTGACACATAAAAAGAGAAGAAACAATCATTATCGATAATAATTACTAAAAGACAAGAAGGTTCATCCTTCTTCTCAGCTGCAGTGATAGCATATGATAATTCAGCCATAAAGTCATTAGATTCCTCAGTAGGTTCTTCCTTCTTCTCTTCCACCTTGGCAGCAGAAGTCGCAGGTGCAACTGCATAGCCTGAAGCAGCAACAGGGGCAGCAACAACTGCAAACTTGCTAGGATCCTGCCATGAAGTGAGCAAAAAGTTGAGCACTTGCATGCAAATATAAGACAAAAAAACTTACAACACTAGCATGCAATAAGATAGTATCAGGGAAGATAGCACCATTGCCAAATTTATAAATAAGGTCATCTTCACTAAGGTCAAGGACCTCAGGGCTGAATACATATCCACTGTCATAAACTGACATCACAACCAGTCCATATGAGAAGGGCCTAATGCCGAGCTTTGCAAGAAGGGAAGCCTCACAAGAACCCACCTTCTCACCACTCCTAATAAGTACGAAAGGGGTGATAATTTCAAATGTACCATTCACATTATGTTCGCTGAATAGAGTTTGCCACGCAGCAAAGCTTTAGACATTTAGCTAAGCACACAACTAAGCAGATTATAGAAAGGGGGCAAAGCTGACAATCTTGACAATTTTGTAAAAGCAAAAGATTATAATCAAACTCAATCTCATCCAGTGTTCTCATAAAACTATAGTCTATACATAATAAGTTGAAAGAATTTTAGTAAGGTAAGAAAGCAATTAAATGATTAATAAGAGCAGAACCTTGTGAAGGCCTTCATGTTGTTATAGATAGATCTCCCTTTGTCAACTGCAATAAATATTGTACTGAAGTTATCATCAGCAAGAACCATGTTTGAAGCCTCCTTGGCAACCTGGACTGACACATAAAAAGAGAAGAAACATCATTATTGATAATAATTACTAAAAGACAAGAAGATAGATATACAAATTTCCATAGCGAATATAATCACCTCAGTTCCAGAAATTCCCATGGCAATACCAATGTCTGCCATTTTCAGAGCAGGTGCATCATTGACACCATCACCAGTCATGGCAATCACCACATGTAAAAAACAAGTAACTGCAAAACATGCAAGAAGAATTTCCAGAGTAGGAAGCAAAAAGACATTTACAACCTTATCTCTTGAGAATGGACTTTAATCTCTTAGAGAAACCATTCTTCCTAGAGGCTTCTTCGTAGACTTCTCTACCAGAGCATAGTTCTGACATGTTGACAATGACTTCATGTACCTCTGTAGAGAAATTAGGATGCAAAACTGCAGAGGTACACCAAGTCATTGTCAACATATCAGTAATAGCAGAGCTATCAGTAGTGTCAGTGAAGAGGATTGCATAAAAATGAAACTCTGATTGCATACACCTACAGACAACCTTCTCTCTCGAGAATATGCGAGATAATCCAACACACATAGAAGCATGCGACTAAAATATGTCAGATACATTTCAGACAGTGGAAACTTCATGCCAACGAAATAGGCATATATAAGTCAAATAATAATGACAAACTAAAATAAACATTGGTTGCTACTTTGTAATTTTCTCATTCAAAACCGTCATCCTCATCACTTTGATATACACTTTTGTCATCCTGCTGAATTTGGGATTGGTCTTTCTCAATTGTTGAACTATCAACAGTAATTCCTTCCATATCCAATCTAACTATGTCATAGTCTGCATTTCCATCCTCTATTTCATTAATGGCCCATCTCTAGGTTCACCTTGCATATAAGCTTTGACAGACTCACTACAAGATAGATCTTCCATGTTGAACATATCTTGTGGGGGAATCTTTACAGTAGAATGCCACCGTTTTGCAGTGACATCTTCTACATAAAATAATTGTCCAACTTTAGATGCCACTACATACAGTTCTCCAGTTGATTGAAGTCGTCTCAAATTAACAAGAGTCAACCCATGTTCATCATGCTTGATTATTCTCTTGGAGTAGATGTCCACCCAATCACACTTAAATAATGTCACCTTAAAGTGTTCATAATAATTGAGCACAATAACATCCTTAAAAACACCATAGTAGGAAACATTTCTAGCAATTAGATTGCGGTCAGTGGTTTTAACATAACAATCAGTCTTAGCTACCAGAATGAATCCACTATTTTGTGTTGTTAGATGTCAATCTTTTGATTTGGTATGGAATCTATGACCGTTGACAATGTAGCCCTTGTACTTAATAGCCATTTGATGTGGACCTTGAGAAAGAAACTTGATTTTATCATCCACCATCTCTGTTCTTAGGAGTGTCTCAATCTAACACAAGAAAAGTTTGTTAGTAGTTAATCATGAAGCATAACAAATTTAATTATGACAAATTAACTTACATGTTCCTTAAACCATCCATCAAATGAGTTACTATGTATTCTCTGTACCTCCTTTAAGGACTTATGAGGATGTTTTAGCCTAGTGATATCATAGTGCTTCCTGAAAACAAAATATGTGCAATATGTAATTGGAATATGTAGTAATATTTTAATAATAGAAGACAATTGTCACTAACTTACTTAATGTAGGGTTCAACCGCGTCACAATTGAATAGTACATGCTTATGGGCTTGTTGCAATGTATGTTCATCCAAGACACATGCTATCATTTTACCAACACCACGACCTACTGTCGGGAAAATTGACCAATCATCATCGTCATGTGTTGGCTCGTTTTCCAAATTTATTTCATCAGTATCGTTTCTATTTGTCCGATTTAATTTTTTTTCAACTCCATCCAAGTATCTTGAACAAAAAGTAAGACACTCTTCAACTATATATCCTTCTTCTATTGATCCTTCTGGATATCTTTTATTACGAACATATCCTTTTAGGGTCTGCAGATACCTGATAACAAAGTTGGCGAAAATATTATGACAAATTAAATTCCAATAGGTGAAGTCATCACGATGTATGAAAAGTTATCTTTCAATTGGATACATCCAACGATACTGAACAGGGCCGGCTATCTTAGCTTCAAAAACGAGATGGACTGATAGATGCACCACTATGTCAAAAAAACATGGAGGGAAAATCTTCTCCATCTCAGAAAGTGTCATAGCTATTGAATTTTCCAATGCAGCAAAATCATTTGGATCTATGACTTTAGTGCACAACCTCTGAAAATAGCGGCAAAGATTAATAATACATGACTTAGCATTCTTACTGGGCAAAGACACAGTGACAACTAATGACATAAGTTGTTGCATGAACACGTGATAATCATGACTTTTCATTGGTAGCATCTTCTAATCCGTTGGCCGTGCACATATAGATATATTAGATGCATACCCATCTGGAACTTTGACAGATTTTAGGAGGTTGCAAAATGATATATTTTCTTCTTTTCTCATTGTATAGCAAGCTGGAGGTAGTACGGAATGTGTGTCAATAGTTTGTGGATGAAGCGGAAATCTAATTCCCATATCCTCCAAATCCTTCCTTGCATTCAAGTTGTCCTTACTTTTATCCTTCAGACCTAGCAATGTTCCAACAATACTCTCACATATATTCTTCTCAATGTGCATGACATCCAGATTGTGCCTTACAATGCTAGATTTCCAATATGGTAGCTCGAACAATATGCTTTTCCTATCCCAATTATGTGTCGAATCTTTACCTCTCGGCCTTTTCTTACCAATTATAGTGCTTCCTCCATCCAATTGTGACAAGATTTCAGCTCCAGAAGGAGATTTAGGTGGACTCCTAAATTCTTGGTCACCGTCAAATGCCCTAGCTTCTTTCTGGAATTTGTGGCCAGCTGGAAAAAACCTACGGTGTCCTTTGTAACAAACTTTATGGCTATGTGGCAACCAATGTGAGACAATATCTTTATTACAATAAGGACATGCTTTGTAGCCTTTAGTATCCAACCAGAAAGATGTGCATATCCTGGAAAATCACTAATAGTCCATAATAAAGAAGCACACATCTGAAAGATCTCCTTGGCTCTAGCATCATATGTTTGTACACTAGTACTCCATAGTTCTTTTAGCTCATCAATCAATGGACGCAAGGAAACATCTATATTATGTGGCAAAGATGGTCCAGAAATTAGTAGGCACAACATAAAATATTGTTGCTTCATGCACAACCAAGGAGGTAAATTATATGAAATAATTACAATAGGCCATGTACTATGAGAATTACTCATTGTCCCAAAAGGATTAAATCTATCAGTGGAAAATCCCAATCAAATATTTCTAGCGTCTGCAGCAAATTTTGGATGCATAACATCAAATGTTTTCCATGCAGGTGAATCTACCGGGTGTCTTAACTTGTCATGTTTTTCATATTCTTCTGCATGTCACTTCATTAAGGAAGAGGTTTTTGATGACATGAACAACCTCCTCAGCCATGATATAAGTGGAAAGTGTCTGAGCACTTTGGCAAGTGTTCTTCTGGGTTTGTTTACTAGCTCCTCATGATCATCATCTGGTGTTGAAGTCGGTAGCCATCTTGATTCTCCACATGTATCGCAAAAGTCTTTATCAGCAGACTCCTTCCAAAACAGCATGCAACCATTTCGACAAATATGAATCTTCACATAATGTAATCCGAACTCCTTTATTGTCTTCTTCAGCTCATAAAAGGAATTAGGTAATTGTTCTCCTTCTAGTAGCATTTTTTTAAAGAACTTAAGAAACATAGATGATACCTTCTTACTCAAGGCATTAAGACAAACCAGGTGATAGAATTCTAGGATGCAAGCAAGTTTGGTAAGTTTCTTCCATCCTGGATATAATTCTATCTCAGAATCCTTTAACAAGATATAAAATTTGTCAGCATTTAAATGTTGATCAGTAGCTGACTGTACTCCTTCCATATTTTTGTCTTTATTGAAACTTGGAAAAACATCATGCAACATATCTTGTAAATTTTCATCATCTAGACAATCACCCTGACCAGTTGGAGCATCCATTTCAACATCGACATCTTCTCCATGAAAAGCCCCAGAAATATAGCTTTGTAAGAAGCCATTCCTCAATAGATGACTCAATGCAGTCTGTCTGGTGACCTGGTATACATTAGTGCACTTTCTACAAGGGCATATAATCTTGTCTACAATCGCTGAATGTTGAAAAGCGAAATCCAAAAAGTTGGATACTCCACATAGGTATTTACTACTCGTTCGGTCATCCTCTGCTATCCAAGACTTATCCATTCTACAAAAATAGTAAAAAATGTAACATCAAGAATTGTGACACCCGTTTGACTGGTGAATTGTGACAAATACTGAAAAAAATACATTTATTGGTGATTTCCTTATTTAAAAGTAACAAAATTTCATCAAGAATTGAGACACCCGCTTGACTGGTGACTTGGCCGTTTTGTTGATGATGTTGTGTCGTGGAGGGAGTCCCTCATAGATGAATCCAATTAGCATGTTCAGAAGCCAGACCTGGTCCTCTCAGCCAATTAGCATGTTCTGAATCCACACAAGCCAACTGGTTGTGGATACCTTAAAGTGCATTCGCCATCATAGTGAACTTTCGATTACAGTTGTCGAGGTTCCATACTTTAAAGTCACTTGACCAGCCGTGTAGTATCTCCTATTCAAATGACGCCACTGTCTAGTAATGGTGAGTTGTGCTAGTGTACGATGGTCTAGGGTGATGTCCAGCTGTTCTGTTTCAAGGAAAAGGACAGGGGGGTCGAGGCCCAGGCCATAGTGATTGTTGTGGGTGGAAAGAGACTGCAAAATATTACTACTAACAATTGTAAGTATACATAATGATGTTATATATTTTCAATAAGTATATATAACGATGTTACATATTTTCAGAGACAACTTGAGAAATACAAATCAGACTTAGATGGAAAGTAAGACGAGTGTCATTATACCAACAATTATCGTAGTCTACATTATGAATTATTATGTCTATTTTAAGGAGATCACTTATGAATTATTATGTCTACATTATGCTATTCAATTATACTGATAGCTGCATTTCACATCACCTGGTTTCTCAAATGATTTTGTTGGAAGACCATGTAAACATCGAATAGAAAATACCAATCCACCATCTTAATAGGGAACTGATTAATTACATGTGATGTTTACATGAACTCTATAAGTCATATTCTGTTGACATCTTTGAAGGGCTATAGTTTCTTCATTCTTGTCTTGCTTCAAAATTATAACACTATACATAAAACGTACTAATAATGTATGTAGAATAGAAGTCGGATCCAAGGCAAATACCTTTTAAGTATTGTCAATTGAAATGGATGGAAACAAGAGTGGACTATTATTGGTAAACAAGTTATTAGTCAGAATGTGTTTTTTTATTCTGTTGCAAGGTTTCCCATTAATAGTTGTTGATGATTTAGGATAACCTGCAGATGAACAACAAATTCCAAGTGGCATGGCATTCGATACCTACAGATTTTTCGTCCAAGCATGAGAATTGTTGACACTTTACATGCCTATTAGCCGTCGGTCATGAAAGAGACCTTGAAGGAGGTATGTAAGCTACATCTTAGTTAACAAAATAGGGTGCGGCGATGGTTACCCGAAGTGGATTGATCGGAGTCCCTCACTCAAGCTCGCCGATGCCGGAGGGGCAGATTGAGTCTGTGACGGTGCTTCGGCTGGGCTCAGTCTGCCAATGCGGATGAGGAAGAACGAACGGTGCCTGAGTATGCTTCAATTGGGCTCAGTTCAAATAGGCGGAGGAGGAAGAACTAACGCTCGCGATCACAGGTAAGGTATCACTGCGGCACTAGAAACTTGGCACTCCATAGCCAGCAACTATTGGCACCACGAATGACAACTGGCGAATAGAAGGCGCCACCAGTCTCTCCCAGTCTGTAGACGATCATGAGCCACCAACGGACCTAGGGCACGATGGGCCAGGGAGCGAGGAAGTCACACAGGGAGAGAGGAGGAGATCGGAAATGTCAGGCTGAATGAGCGGAGAGTGCAACACGAAGGGAAAATTTAATTTGGAGCGGGAAGTCAAAATATTTCCTAATTTGGTATGGCAATTTAAGATTGCCATTAATTAGAAATAAAATCACCTTTAAGGTTATGTCCTTTTCAGAAATCCTATAATAGGTGGTTCAATGACATTTTAATTAAAATTGCCTATATATTAGAAAGATAGTGGCTTTTTTTTATAAATGTCACTTAAATAAATGCCACTAATGGGCAGTTTTGTTGTAGTGAAGGTGGATGACTAGGCCAGCAGTACCCGATCTGGTCAGGCTATGACATATAGAATTCTATAGTTTCCTCAAGTTCTATACAATCCATAAACTCTAAAGACCTCCCATGATGCCATCATCATCATCAAAGTCTCAGTTTCATCCCTCCTGAATATTGGGACAGTCGAAGGTGATAGCCTCTACCAAATGCTCGAGGTTTTACACCTTAAAAGTTGTCTTTACTATAGATTACTTGAACAAGTATGTGGAATGCATCCCATCCCTATACTACAAAAAATATATGTACTTTTTCACGGCTAAAATAATATTTCTCCGCGCTTATAAGCGCAAAAAATATCATTTTCACGCTAACCAATAGCGTGAAAAAAGTTAATGTAGAAAATTTTTCACGCTTTTCTATCTACTCTTTTCTATGTGGTATCTAGATTATGCACGCTTAATACGGTGGAAATATTTTTCATTTTTTCATTTTTATTTGGATGGAAAATGGTTACAAACGCTTAAAAGCATGGAAAATTGACTTACCAAGTGTGAAAATAATTACCTTCTATAGAACAAAATTGTATACACAAATAAGATGGTCAAAATGACAGCTATTTAAATAGTTACTAGTTACAACCAAATAGCACAATGACTACTATAATTCTATACGTGGCATGACACATTTTTCATAAAAAGGTAGGGATTCCATTCATCCTGTCCCCAAGGCAACATTATATTACTATATATGATTAACCAATTTGAGCATGTGAACTCTCTTTCACCAGCGATGGGTCTAAGCACATGGAGTGTTTATGTCTTGGACCTTTCTAAAATATTGTTATCTATTGACTCAAAAAAAGTAACAAATAGTTGTAATGATGCAATCTTCAACAAGCTAAAATACATGTGGCTAACAAATATATATTAAGTAATGGGTTGACAATTGTTCCAAATCATCTAATTGGAACAAAAAAAAATTCTAACTTGTGGACTCTGGACATTACTGACTTGATCACATTTTATACCAAGAAATAGAATTTCATTCAGAAGTCACTTCTAAACAACCATGAAATCAACGTTCCTCTCTTCACTTCCATCCCAAAGAAGCCATGAACACAATTCAAGTAAAGCATTGTGTTCCTACTGAGATGTGGCCACCATGGAAGTAAAATTACAAGGAACATGAGTATTTATATGATTGGAAAAACATAACACCATCTTCTTGTTCTTATGCATATGCAAAGCAAGTTCTGAATTCTTCACACTATAGTTCATGTATATTGAAGGTTGCAACGGAAACACAATAAACTGATCCCTACACAAAGATAAACAAAATGTATTATTAGGTACACAAATAAATAGAAATACAAAATAGATTAGAGCAGGAGTTTTCTGTTGAAAAATGTTTGCTGCTTTTTTGTTCATGTAATCTTTACTGCATGTTGATGCCAATAGATTACACAATTAAGTTGTAAGAGATTGTCAAGATATCATAGATTACACTATTAAGTTACAAGAAATTATAATGTAATTACTTGACCATTGATTAAAAATCCTCTAGTTGTACCAAAAGTGATTCCTCAGTGACAACTACAAACTTTACCAACTTGAGCACATTTATTACCTAGAAATGTAATTTCTTGGAGAAATCATTCCTCCCCAACGAAGGAATTCATCACTTAACTTCCATACCGATTTAAGCCATGAACACAAGTCCATTTAAGCATGTTGTTCCTGTTGAGATGCTGCCACCAAAGATGAAAAAATAGAAGGAACTTGTGTCTTTATGATTGGAAAAACATAACACCATATTTATGTTCTTATGCATATACAAAGGAATTCTTGAATTCTTTGCCAATAATTCATGCATATTAAGGTTGTAACAACAAAAAACCCAATAAACTAATTCTTGCAAACAAAAAGAATAGAAAGAACCTTATTAGGTACACAAAAATCAATAGACAATATATAGATCAATAAATTCCATGGGAAAAAGTTTGTTGCTGTTATGTTCCTAGAACTTTTAATGCAGTTTGCTACCAGTAAATAACACAATTAAATAGTAACATATTGTGAAGACATCATAAGAGGTTCCAATGAAATAACGTAACCCTCTTACCATGTTTATATGGCATTCACAAAATCTAGAAAAGATTAGGATTTAACCATACATACCATAGAACAAATATCAAAAATAAAAGAGGAGCCTTGTTGTAGAGTCATTACGCAATATCTCTCTAGAGTAGATTTTATGTGCCTTGCAAAATAAACTTGTTATTAATGGAAGACTTTGATCAATTTAATGCACCTAAATATAATTCTTCAAATATTCTTCATGTATATGCAAGTTTAATCCTCACTGGTCTATGATTGATCTTTTATATTGAACTACTCTCATATATAAATATCAATCAATATGTGAATTGTACTAGCATCAATAAAATTGTCAAAATCATATTTTAAGCATATGAATAGTATCAAAAGACTAAGAATGACTAGAATCATTATTAGAGTCAACTTAATCAACGAACAGTAGATCATCAAGTAATTTATGTTTAGTACATAAACTACAACAAAAAAGGCCTTACTATCTTCTGTAAAGAAAGAAACCAGCTCATCAAATATACTCGAGAATTATCTGATTCTCTTTTTTGGATATGAGAGGAGTATGAATTTATTTTATTCTAAGAAAAAATGTATAGTTCTTTTATCTACATTGATACTGAAGACTAAGAATCACATAATATTGGTAGATACCTTGGTGTTCAACTGTTGATTCAAGAGCTTCTACTAATGTGTATGCTTCCCAAATTGATTCCTTGGAAAGCAAACAAAATGCTTGGTTAGCCCGCCAACTATCCTTAGACAGTAGATTTTCTCTCAAAATCAACCCTTATGGCTATGCTAAGATACACCATACAAGTTTCAAACCTACCTAGAAGTATTTGCAACAGGTTGGATGCAAGTATTCAACGGTTTATTTGAAATGGGGGAAGGAAAGCTAGACCCATTCCCTTTGTCGCGTTAAGTAAGGTTACTAGTAAAAAAGAATGGTTCTTTCAGCATCAAGAGTATGAGGGAATGGAATGATGCCCTCATCCTCAAAAAATCCTATCAAATGTTAAGTGGAAGGAATACTCCTTAGCAGCGGCAGAGCTAGGGATTACAGGAAGGGGGGGCACCACTTAAGCACTAGCTAAAATATGAAGATCAGAGGTTAATCAGGTGAGGCACCAATGGAATTTAGGCATAGATTATTGATGATTGTAGTGGAATGTCAATGCACAATTCAGATTTTAGGTAGGGCAAATGCCTCCCCAAGCCTTAACGTGGTTCCACCATTGCTCCTTGGTGAAAGAATCTGCTTCTTTAATATATCGGTAATAGTGGTTGCAGAACAAACTCCATGACTCCTCTTTCCATGATAGTTATATGTCTTCTTAAAGTAGTAAAGGACAATTGTATAAGAATGATTGGTAATGGAGACTCCATCAATGTGTGGAGAGACAGATGGATACCACATACTAAGCCTATTCTCAACTAAGTGACAAAAGAGACCCCGTCTGATCTGAAGGACTTGAAAGTCTTGAGTTTAGTTAACTTAGCAGGTTCCTGGGACAAGGATTTTCTAAAAGAATTCATACTTCTAGACATTATCAGTAGAATGGATAGTCTTGAATTCCCTTCTCAAAATAAAGGGCAAGACTAGATGTCGTGGATTCAAACAGAAGAAGGGAATTCTCTTCTGCCTTTGCCTATGATGTTATGTGGCAGAACAAAGATAAATATGTAGAGGGACCCTAGAATGGGATATGGAAGCTAAGGGTGTCGTAGAGAATCAATTTTTTTTATCTGGATGATGTGTCATGATGGCTTAATGAAAAGTGAAATAAGGATAAGAAGGGGGCTAACCATTATTGTAACCTGAGGTAAATGCAAAATTGATGGAGGGACACTCCTTGATGCAATCATAGAATATACTCATGCCAAAAGATTCTAGAAAAATATGTCTGGGTGGAAGCATGATAACTGCTACTTTGATTTCAGTTTGCATCTCTACATAAATTCTGGTAAAATCTGAACATGTGACTCAAGCAGTCATTACTTGGTGGTGTAGTTGGACTTCCAAGAACAAGAAAATCTTAAAAAGCAAACAAAATTCTATGACACAACAGTTGATGAGTATTCAAAACCATGTTGCAAGGATCCAAAAGGCCTAAATGGATGTAGGGCCTACCACTGTTTCAATAGGAAATAATACATCATCCTCCCATGATCTTCTCGAACTGGGGTATGTATGAGTGTTTGCTGATGTTGCATTTAAGAACATCCACTGTGCTATAGATGCAGTTGGACAAGACGTAAATGGATGCACTCTAGTCAAGAAGGCTACAATACAAGCAGTTTATTCATCCCTTGAAGTGAAGCAGTTGGGGTGGTACTTGCTCTCAAATCTACATAGGCTCGTAGCATCAAAAGAGTGAGGATTGGTACTGGTTGTGCTAAGGATTGTAACTGGCTGAATATAAGAGGTAATGATTGCCTTGCACTAGCTACTTGGCATAATGAGATTTTGAAGCTGGGTGCTTTAGACTGGGATAGGAAGGTTTGCCACATTAGTAGAGATAAAAATATAGAAGTTGATGGGATTTCTAAATCAACTCTCAAAAGTTATCTTTTAGCCATCTTTAATGCCCCCATTACTGGTAAAATCAATACCCCTTCCACCTTTATCTCCACTATACATAACTTTGATATTTTATTGGATACCTATGTATAATTGTAATCTAAAAGAGCTAGTGTAACATACATGGTATGCATAATACCGAGGTGAGGACAATGACATATTGGCTGACGAGGTCCTTGACATCCTTATCGTATAGTCCATTTGGCAACAACACTTCCATGTCTTGTTTAACTTTCCCTTTGTTGAAATGACCACTTTTTGGTGGATTGTAGTTTCCCACTCTCCCCATCTTTGTACATCCTATTGGAGGACATAATGTGCAGGCATATGAAGCCACGTAAGCATATGGGACATATCACATCTAAATCCTAGGGATCAGTGTTGTCTCTCCCGATCCTCTTCTATGTGGATGATAACATGGTTTTTGGAGCTACTTCTCAGTCATTTACGAATATGATAGATGAATGGATTATCTCATATGAACCAACATCTATCCAACTGATCACTAGATGCAAGATGGGTCCATATGGCCTATCCCTTCATCGGAACCTGTACAACCATCCAAAGAAGTATAAGACTCCACAAAAATAGGAACATATATATTGTTTGTGCTTGGTAAGCTAAAGGAGATCCTCTTGCAAATGTGGTAGACATGATTGGGAGTAGGTTTATAAATTAGAGCGCCAAATGACACTCCTTTGTGGGGTGTATGATGTTGATTAATCATGTGTTTTCCTCCTTCATGTTCTCTGTCGACACTAGGTGTACCAATCAATAGATTCAAAGTTGACAACAACACAATGGCAGAGTTCATTGGGCACATGTGTGATGGGTCAAAAAGATGTCTCATCATATTTTGAGTGATGGGTGTTGTATAATATAGACGGGGCAACATGATATTGGCTTTAAATCTTGCTAAATGGAGAAGAACTCGTGGAAGTTCAAGTTAAAGCAATGGTCGTCAGCCTTGAACTTATAGATGATGTGAACCTTGATTAGTATCCCTACCATGGAGACTAATGCTAGGCTCGTGGTTGACATATTCTGGAGCACAAATAGAATCCCTTTCTTATTGATTTCCTTTTGCAACTTTGGACTCCTTGGAACCCAAGGAACCCAAGAGGTATGAAATCCACCTTTGGATTACATACTTTTGCCTTCTAGAGGTTTCTACATTTTTCTTTTCTCCATTTCTTATTAGTAATGGAGTTCCTTTTTTCTTTTTCTTGTTATTGGGCCCAATAACCAATAATGCCCACAAAACAACCAACAAGGCTATTGTATACGAAACTCATTTATTCAAGACAAATTATATCATTACTTGTTCCAATATCTTTAATATGATTAAATTACATTTCTCACAAAATGAACCCAAAAGTTGGAGTTGTAACATCCTTCCCCCCTTATAGGAATTTTTCCACCAAAATTCCATCAAGCAAACAAACAAAATAGGATAAGCCTTTCTTATGTCCATCAGGGCTCTCATGTAGCTTCACCCTTTCCATGGTGCTTCCCAAGAACCTTCATCATCTCATATTCTTCCATCGGAGTTCTTTCTTACCTTGGTATATCGTACCCTCATAGGTGACTCAGGACATTTCAACTTCTCAAAAGATGAATAGGTTTAGGGCTCCGCACATGGCTTGGGTACCTCACATGGTTCTCTAGATCGGACCCATGGAACACATTATACATCATGTTATCCTGAGGGGAAAGGTCAAACATAACCTTCTCCACCAATCCATCTCAAATGGACCCATATATCGGGGACTCAATTTTCTCAGCTATAGCTTAGAGGGGTCGAATTTTCACATCAAATACTCTCCTATAGTGAACTGCATGTCAGTCGGCTTTGCATCAGCTCATGAATTATGTCGCCTCTGGGCTCTCTCTCAGCCATTGCACGATGTGGTTCTTTTCAGACCTTCACGAGACCTCCTTCACCAACATCATCTTAATGAAGTGGTGACCGACACAACCTCCTTCACAGAGCTTCTTTACATCCCAATATTGGCTAAGGTGGTTAACATCACATGTTATGAAAGACAAAAACTGCCTCCATGTATCACCCTTAATGAGCAAGCATGCTCTCATCAGACCCTCTAGTCTGGATTGTTCTATCCATCAGTTAGGGGTGATAAGCGGTACTAATATCGAGTTCTTCATGTACCTACTTCCACCGCATGGAAGTAAACCTTTAGATCATACTCAAGAATGTTTAAACTCGCATCATGATGTAGTTGAACCATCTCTCTCCCATATGTAGCTCAACTGAAACAATCCCTTGATAGTTTCCTCTCTTTCTCATGTCATCAAGGTAAGGCGATCAACCATAACCCATATTGCGTCTTGACCCTCCTTGGTCTTAGGGGAGATTTACCACAACCTTCATAGTGATGAACTCCCATTCCCTCTCGGGGACTCTTTATCCTTTATATCAAATCACTGGGTTACTGGTGTTCATCCTTCACCTCTTGTCATGCATGGCAACATACCACATGCAACTTCATCGTAGGCATCCAAAGTACTACTATCACTTACTAACTTCGTAGTACCATGGTGTATGGTGATCTTAAATCATGACCTCCTATATGTCATGATTCCTCATGATTGATTCCTTAGAGACCCTAAACCACTCTAATCGAGGTTTCATTGCCTTCTTTTCCATAGGAGTGTATATGAGGTTCTACTACCATCCTTTTATTGCATCAAGGCCTAGGTTGGCTAACCAAACAACCTTTATCTTGATCAAGCGGTATTGTTACATCTGTGTGTTAGCCCAACTTATCTCTTTTCCAATTGAGGGTTATCCTAACAACCTCTTCTAGTCTCTAGCCAAACTATGCAGCTATATCTCAACTAGAGCATCCATTACCACTTCAAATCCTTAGGTATTAGGTAATGTTGAAGACATACACTTCCATGTATTTCACTTATCATCTCATCTCAAACTCTAAGACTATCTTCATCAGAACACTCTGAGCTCATCCTCTTGGTTATCAAACTCAACCTTGTATCACTTGCAAATTCCACATAGCTCATGATAAAAAATTCTCACAAGATGATTACCTTAATACTCTTATCATTTGTACCTATCCATGTATCGTTCACTCCACAAGGGCACATTATCATCTCTATCCTCATTCCTCATGGCAACGTTCCAACTCACATCATCTTTGCCCTTAGTGTATGGCATGCATACTGTCCTATCTCTCACTCCCATAACAAGAGGAAATAAGCATTTGGCGGCCATCCAAACACGAAGTTCTTCCTGTTCCAAGAGTAGAGATGGTACATCCCACATTGTCAATACACTTTCAAATCGAAGTTGAAACGTGCAACTTATGTCACTATATCACAATTATCTTGATATCAAAGTTACTTCCATGGAAAACTGGTTCCGAACCTACTTGGGTCCACACACAATCCTTGGTCATCTCCTCTGGGTCTATAGGGTGCCGACACTTTTGGGGTCATCCCTCTTCCCTCATGCATAAGAGAGTGCCCTACTCATCTGTCCTTTGGGTCCCATGAGTGCATGAAGGTGATCATGTTAATATGTATGCCCATAGAGCAAGTCATATGATGATTGTAATGGGATATTTTGTAAATAATTTGAATAATAATAAAGGCAATTTCCGATCTATATGTTTAAACTGTTTCTGAGATGATGGTGTAACATGATAGATGTCTAAAGAATGGTTTTACTCAATGATGTATGCTTTTAGGTTCAGGACCTAAACGATGAGATCATACAGATGTTAAGAGTATACATTCTTGTTTAGTCTATAGTCGGTTGTTATTGTGGAAATAACCATAGACATCAATAACACTAAAGACTAGATTATGTGTTGGTTGATGACAGAATCTCATTAGTCATGATATAGTGATATCAAACCAAGCACATTGGTACTTGTCAGAGAACAAGGTACCAGACAGACCCACCATGAGAGTGACACATGGAGCCATGACTTGGTAGTCACAGTCAGCTCTCACAGTGATGGTGGTGAGTATGATTCTTAGACCTGAAATCACTACACTCAACACATGTCATTGGGTACACTTTGACATCATCAAACGCAGTCCTGAAACATGGGTTGTAATAAAGATGATGATTGGGTGTCTTTGACACATGGGGCTTTTAAGGGGTGAGTGATAGATATGGGATTTGTCCCTCCTGAGGGAGTTTGATGTCCTTGGCCACTTGATGAGTAGGATTGAGAAAGGCATGCACATGCATGTGTGAATCAATATGTGATATTGATGTTACACATATCTCACCCAGTCTGCTCTGAGATCAAGGAAATGAATGAACGTTGACAGGATGATTGTTCCATGCCTCGAGTTCATTCAGGATATCAGTGACAAATGAATTATACATTCACTGTAACACCATTCACAGATTGTAGGATTGAAAGTTGTTCTCCAACTTTCTATTTCACTTGGGTAGCACTGATGTGTGACTACCCACCGCTCTTTGCTTGTGAGGTCATAAGTGTTATGGACTTTCACTGCCAACGTGAAATGGACCTGCAGGGTCACACACATAGGATTTAACCTGGAAGAGGATTTTTGTCCACAAACAATGTTTAGATTGATTACTAAAGGAGTTTAGTAGTTCAATTAAACACTAAATTAATTGATAGCTCAATATCATAGTGTTCAAGGTGTTGGACTGATTGATTAGAGTATCAGATTGATTGAAACCACAATTGACTGATTCTGCACAATCTGTACTCCCAACCGATTGGATCATGTGATGAACCGTTCGACTCAACTTGGTGAACCGATCGACTCATGTGATGAACCTATCGGCTCAAGGACAGGGTGAACTATTGCTTCAAGTGTTGAAATGATCGGTTCAACTATTGCAACCGGGCAAGTTGGGAAATTAAGATTGGTGAGAATTTTCCTTTCGTTTCACTTGCCCAATTTGATTGGAACAAGGATTGGTATTTGATACCAATTAGAAACAAAAGTTGGAAAGTCAATCAGGAACTGACCAGGAACATGAACCGACCGGTTTAGAAGTGAACCGACCAGTTCATGGGTCCCAACCAATCGGTTGAGTTGTCAACCGACTGGCTCAGATCCCCAACTGACTGTTTCAATTGTGAAACGATTGGTTCAGGTTGCAAGTTGGTTGTTTTGTGGAAAATCTCAAACCCTTCTACTCCTGCTTTAGTCCGGCATTGCCTGGGATAGAGAACCCTGTCACATGACCCTCCTATATATAGGGGTATTGGGGGCTTCTCAAAGTAAAACTCAGTGCAAACCAGTTGCTCTGCAAAGTTGTCATTCTCTCTGGTTTTGGTAACTGAGAGAGCCCGAGCAAGTGCTACTCGATAAGGGAGGCACAACAAGGAAAGGACAACTACAGAAAGTGACTGGTGGCAGAAGAGTGTGTTGGTGACTAGTACGCCGACAGGAGGGTGCGACTCCTTCCGATTCCTTGTGTGACAAGGAGATCAGAGTTCCAGGCAGTCGGTGTGGACGACTGTAGAGGCGGGAGACCTCTGCCGCTCGGAGGACAACTGTCAATCCCGACAGTCCCGGTGAGACCAGGAGTCTTCAGTCCCGGTGTGACCAGGAGCTGCACAAACACCGTCAAAGACCGGTGGTGAAGACTGTGCAAGGCGCGAGGTACTGTCGTCGAGCGAGCCTCGGGACAAGGTATGCATCCACAAACCATCTTTCCTATTATATAGACGTTTTCGCAATTCCTTTTGTTCTGGGTTTTGGGAGAAATTTTTATTGTTTCCGCTACTTCTCCGCCTCCCCTAAAACCCAACAGTGTTATCAGAGCCATGTCAACTGCTCTATATTTTAGGATTATTGATATGATCGATTTTGGTTTGTCGCCTTTATTTATTGCATACGATGCGAATAAAATTGGCTTTATGCATGTCCAATCCACAAATCCCAAATATACATATATGATATGTAATATTAATGCACTCGATATGCGTCACCCTTAAATGAGTTTTGTGGTGGATGTGTAGCATGGTTATGGCCTATAAACCCTATATATGTGTGTGGTTGTATGTGGTTGCTTGCATCTCGGTCTGCGCACCGATTCCCCTTCCCCTATTCCTGATGTAACTCGAAATAATTCGAGATTTCTTTCCTACCTTTGCCCCCCCCGAATGTAACTCGGGGTTTCACAATTCAATTGTAAATAGGATAGATCTTATTTCCTGTTATGTCAAGGAAACGGCGAACGACCTGAGACAATCAGTTCAAGGCGTGAACCGATCGGTTGGTGTTCCAGACGACCGGTTCGAGGAGCGAGACGAGCGGGTGGCGACCTGAGGAGATGTACGACGACTGGTGGACCGATCAGATGGAGGCGCCAGTCGATCGACTGGTGGCACCCAAACAACCAACTTGATGGCGAGTCGATTATTCATGGAGATGAGTTGATCAAACCCTGATAGATAGGCACAAATTTCATGTTGTACAGGTTGCATGTGATGTAGACCTAGATGATCGTGATTCCTCTTGGCTTGAGGAATCACAATAGGATGGCCATAATCATTGCTTTTATCATTTTGTGCATGTTTTTCTGTGGGATATAGCATATATATGATACGTACTATATATTATGGTGATTGGATATGTATATGTATATAAAAACCAAATCCCTCATTAAATATTAAGTTTTAGATGCCTCCCAAATGCGAAACACGTGAAAAGCTTGATCGACCAAGTGTGGGCACGCCCAATCGTGGTGCACCATCTATCTCGTGGAAGCGTGAAGGATGAATGTGTGGGTCTGCCCAAGAAGGGTACATGTTCATCATGTTGGCTTTGGGTCGGAATTAACAAGGTGTCCTAGATAGGATCTAGTGCCTTGAGGCATGGAGATGATCATGGCAAGGAGTTGCATATGACATCTTTCAAGAGTTGCATATGATGCAATTGGCAAGAGTTGCCTACCTGGAAGATCTGAGTTGTGGGTGACAACCCAAGCTGGTCCATGGCTCAGAGGATTTCAAGATCTTGACCCACTAGAAGATTGTACACTACAATATTTCGAATTGATGGTGAGGGCTATCAATTTGAGTCAAAATAGTGGGAGCGGTAATTAATTAAAGGCCTAATTAACTATTGTCAAATTTTATTCAAATCAAATCAAAAGGAGTTTTGACAAAATGTAATTTTCTCTTGTAGAATGGCAAAAGAATCATCTTTTAAAATGGGAAAATTAATTGAGAACAAATTCCATAACTGGTTGAGGACTGTGAGAAGTGTTATGCACAATCCAGATATACCAGGAGCCTTTGAATCCACTCTATGTACGCTTAATGCGTTGGTGAAGAAGAAAGAAAGTTCATTGATAGAGATCAATGGAACGACTGGTAAGGGAGAGAAGGGTTCTCTCGCCAAACCAATTTCTTCTACATGGAGAGGATGGAAGGAACGATGGAATATGAAGTCAGAGATAGAGATCTCTACTTCTGGTGTATACGTGATAGAGATTAACTTTACTACTTCTTTGTCATGGGTACTTGATACCGGTTGCGGATCTCACATTTGTTCAAATGTGAAGGATCTTAAGAGAAGTAGGCCTTTGGGGAAAGACGAGGTTGAACAACGTGTTGCCAATGGGGCAAGAGTTGCCGCCAGTGCCGTAGGAACCTATGAGTTAACTCTACCAAGTGGGATAATAATAGAGTTGAAGAACTGCTATTATGTACCTGCCATAAATAGGAATATCATTTCCGTCTCTTATTTGGACAAGGATGGATTTGAATTTCTTATTAAGAATGGAAATTGTTCCATTTCTAAAGATGGGATCTTTTATGGAAGTGCCCCAATGTCTTATGGTCTATACTTGATAGATCTAGAGACAAATGTATACAACATAAACACCAAAAGGCAAAAACTCAACAACTCAAATGAAACATATCTTTGGCATTGCCGTCTAGGGCACATAAATGAGAAGCGCATTTCTAGACTCCATAAAGATGGTTATCAAGACTCTTTTGACTATGAATCAATAGAGACATGTGAATCTTGTTTGTTGGGCAAGATGACCAAGACTCCCTTTTCAGGTAAAGGTGAGAGAGCTAGTGATCTATTGGGACTCATACATACTGATGTATGTGGGCCTTTTAGAACTAATGCCAGAGGTGGGTATCGGTACTTCATTACCTTTACTGATGACTTCAGTAGGTATGGCTATGTGTACCTGATGAAACATAAGTCAGAAACCCTTGAAAGGTTTAAGGATTTCATGAATGAAGTACAAAACCAACTTGGTAAAAGTATTAAGGCACTTCGATCCGATCGAGGTGGAAAATACTTAAGCTAGGAGTTTGAGGACCTTCTGCGAGCCCGTGGTATAGTATCACAATGGACTCCGCCTGGAACACCACGGAATAATGGTGTGTCTGAAAGAAGGAATCACATATTGTTGGATATGGTGCAATCAATGATGAGTTTTGCTGATCTTACAACTTCTTTCTGGGGTTATGCTCTTGAAACCGCTGCGTTTACACTTAACCGTATACCATCTAAATCGGTTCAAAAGACACCATATGAGATATGGACTGGGAAGCGTCCCAATTTGTCTTTCCTAAAGATTTGGAGTTGTGAGGCTTATGTTAGGAAAATGTTTCCTGAAAAGCTTGGACCCAAGTCTGATAAATGTTATTTTGTTGGATAGGGGATATTATCTATACCACCCTACTAACAACAAAGTGTCTGTTGCCAGGACAGCTGTGTTCCTAGAGAAGGAATTTATTTCCAAAGGAAACAATGGGAGGAAAATAGAGCTTGAAGAGGTTCAAGCCCAACAAGAAAACATTGAACCAGTAGATGTACGAGAGGAAAATGGAGATTCACAAGGTGTTGTGGAATCTCAGTCTCCTCAGGTAACACAAGGACCTCGTAGATCTAGTAGGACCCACCTTGAACCTGATAGGTTTGGATACCTTGTGACTCAGGAAGGTGGTGAGTTGATCATAGATGATGATCCAACTACCTACGTAGAGGCTATGGAGGGACCATATTCTGAGAAATGGCATGAAGCCATGAGATCCGAGATGGAATCCATGTACTCCAACAAAGTATGAACTTTGGTGGAACCACCCGAAGGGGTAAAACCCATAGGGTGCAAGTGGGTCTTTAAGAAAAAGACCGACATGGATGACAATGTGCAAACTTATAAAGGCAGATTGGTTGCAAAGGGATTTCGACAAGTTCAAGGTGTTGACTATGATGAAACCTTTTCTCCAGTTGCCATGATTAAGTCCATCAGGATCATGCTTTCTATTGCAGCTTATTATGACTATGAGATTTGGCAGATGGGTGTTAAAACTGCATTCCTTAACGGGAATATAAATGAGGATGTGTACATGACACAACCTGAAGGTTTTGTAGATCCAAAGAATGCCAATAAAGTCTGTAAGCTGCAAAGGTCAATCCATGGATTGAAGCAAGCATCTCGGAGTTGGAATCTTCGATTTGATGAGGAAGTCAAAGTGTTTGTCTTTACTCAAAATGAAGACGAACCTTGTGTGTACAAGAAGGTTAGTGGGAGCTCGACCACATTCCTCATATTGTATGTGGATGACATACTTTTGATGGGGAATGATGTCTTAGCCTTAGAGAAGGTAAAGACTTGGCTTGGGAATACTTTCTCAATGAAGGACTTAGGAGAAGCATCCTACATTCTAGGAATTAAGATCTATAGAGATAGATCTAGAAGGCTTCTCGGACTAAGTCAGAGCACGTACATCGACAAAGTGCTGAAGTGGTTCAGCATGGAGAACTCAAAGAGAGGCAACATCCCCATGCTACATGGAGTCACCGTCTCTAGAGCTCAATGTCCCCAATCTTGTAAAGAGAGGGAGCGTATGAGTGGGATCCCATATGCATCATCGATCGGATCCATCATGTACGCTATGTTGTGCACACACCCAGATGTCTTGTATGCTCTCAGCATGATGAGTAGGTACCAGTCAGATCCTAGGGATGCTCAGTGGACAGCCGTAAAGAACATCCTCAAGTACTTGCGAAGAACTAAGGATCAATTTCTGGTTTACTACGGAGAGGAAGAGCTAGTTGTATAGGGTTACACCAATGCAAGCTTCCAAACCGATAAAGATGATGACTGATCGCAGTCAGGATTTGTGTTTTGCCTTAATAATGGAGCTGTGAGATGGAAGAGTTCCAAATCCAAGCAAGAAACAGTTGTTGATTCTACTACATAGGCCGAGTATATTGCTGCTTCACATGCAGCAAAGGAGGCTGTGTGGATTAGGAAGTTCATTTCTTAACTTGGTGTAGTTCCCAGTAGCTGTGATGCAATTGAGCTTCATTGTGACAATAATGGAGCTATTACACAAGCTAAGGAACCCAAATCACATCAGCGGTCCAAGCACATACTGCGGAGCTTCCATCTCATATGAGAGATCATACAGTGAGGAGATGTGAAGATTTGCAAAGTACCAACTGAAGACAACATAGTTGATCCACTGACTAAGGCCCTTTCTCAGCAGAAGCATGATGGTCATGCTAGGTCATAAGGACTGTGTTTCCTTGGAGACTGGCTCTAAGTGCAACTGGGAGTATGTTGGTATGTATGCCCATAGAGCAAGTCATATGATGATTGTTATGGGATACTTTGTAAATGATTTGAATAATAATAAAGGCAATTTCCGATCTATATGTTTAAACTATTTCTCAGATGATGGTGTAACATGATAGATGTCTAAAGAATGGTTTTATTCAATGACGTATGCTTTTAGGTTCAGGACCAAAACGATGAGATCATACATATGTTAAGAGTATACATTCTTGTTTAGTCCCTAGTCGGTTGCTATTGTGGAAATAACCATAGACATCAATAATACTAAAGACTAGATTGTGTGTTGGTTGATGACAGAATCTCATTAGTCATGATATAGTGATATCAAACCAAGCACATAGGTACTTAATAGAGAACAAGGTACCAGACAGACCCACCGTGAGAGTGACACATGGAACCATGACTTGGTAGTCACAGTCAGCTCTCACAGTGATGGTGGTGAGTTTGATTCTTAGACCTGAAATCACTACACTCAACACATGTCGTTGGGTACACTTTGACATCATCAAACACAGTCCTGAAACATGGGTTGTTATAAAGGTGATGATTGGGTGGCTTTGACACATGGGGCTTTTGAGGGGTGAGTGATAGATATGGGATTTGTCCCTCCTGAGGGAGTTTGATGTCCTTGGCCACTTGATGAGTAGGATTGAGAAAGGCATGCGCATGCACGTGTGAATCAATATGTGATATTGATGTTACACACATCTCACCCAGTCTTCTCTGAGATCAAGGAAATGAATGAACATTGATAGGATGATTGTTCCATGCCTCGAGTTCATTCAGGATATCAGTGACAAAGGAATTATACATTCACTGTAACACCATTCACAGATTTTAGGATTGAAAGTTGTTCTCCAACTTTCTATTTCACTTGGGTAGCACTGATGTGTGACTAGCCACCACTCTTTTCTTGTGAGGTCATAAGTGTTATGGACTTTCACTGCCAACGTGAAATGGACCTGCAGGGTCACACACATAGGATTTAACCTGGAAGAGGAGTTTTGTCCACACACAATGTTTAGATTGATTACTAAAGGAGTTTAGTAGTTCAATTAAACACTCAATTAATTGATAGCTCAATATCATAGTGTTCAAGGTGTTGGACTGATTGATTAGAGTATCAGATTGATTGAAACCGCAATTGACTGATTCTGCACAATCTATACTCCCAACCGATCGAATCATGTGATGAACCGATCGGCTCAACTTGGTGAATTGATTGGCTCATGTGATGAACTGATCGACTCAAGGATAGGGTAAACGATTGCTTCAAGTGTTAAAACAATCAGTTCAACTATTGCAACCGGGCAAGTTGGGAAAGTAAGATTGATGAGAATTTTCCTTTCGTTTCACTTGCCCAATTTGATTGGAACAAGGATTGGTATTTGATACCAATTAGAAACAAAAGTTAGAAAGTCAATCGGGAACTGACCAGGAACACGAACCGACCGGTTCAGAAGTGAACCGACCAGTTCATGGGTTCCAACCGATCGGTTGAGTCATCAATCGATCAGCTCAGATCCCCAACTGACTGTTTCAGTTGTGAAATGATTGGTTAAGGTTGCGAGTTGGTTGTTTTGTGGAAAATCTCAAACCCTTCTACTCCTGCTTTAGTTCCGCATTGCTCGAGATAGAGAACCATGTACCATGACCCTCCTATATATATAGGGGTATTGGGGGCTTCTCAAAGTACAACTCAGTGCAAACCAGTTGCTCTGCAAAGTTGTCGTTCTCTCTGGTTTTGGTAACTGAGAGAGCCCAAGCAAGTGCTTCCCGATAAGGGAGGCACAACAAGGGAAGGACAACTGTAGAAAACGACTGGTGCCAGGAGAGTGTGTTGGAAACTAGTACGCCGACAGGAGGGTGTGACTCCTTCTGACTCCTTGTGCAACAAGGAGATCGGAGTTCCAGGCAGTCCGTGTGGACGACTGCAGAGGTGGGAGACCTCTGCCGCTCGGAGGACAACTGTCAATCCTGACAGTCCCGGTGAGACCAGGCATCTTCAGTCCCGGTGTGACCAGAAGCTGCACAGACACCATCCAAGACCGGAGGTGAAGACCGTGCAAGGCGCGAGGTACTGTCGCCGAGCAAGCCTCAGGACAAGGTATGCATCCACAAACCATCTTTCCTATTATATAGACGTTGACGCGATTCCTTTTGTTCTGGGTTTTGGGAGAAATTTTTTTTTTGTTTCTGCTGCTTCTCTGCCTCCCCTAAAACCCAACAGATCGATCTCCTAACCCATGGCCCTCAGACAATAATAGTTGTTACCTCCCGACCATATGGTCATGTGCAACTAGGGAATTAGGCAACTCCTACATCCATCGGTCTTATCACTACCTGACCCTAGGATAGACTTAGGATTCTAACATAGTACATGTCCATCTTAGAACCTTACCCAAGCCTTCATCATCCCTCTCTCTGCATTCATGGATGACTCCCATCCTTTCATAGGGGTCATGGCAACCTGCCTACCTTGGTCGGGCCCCATACCGGTTACCTCCATGGTAACACATCCACATGCAAATAGAGATGGTTATCTATGGGTCTACAGGTTCATTCTCATACCATGTACTTTTCACTTAACTTCTCATGATTCTATGAGACCTCTTTAGGTTTCCACAAAACCCACAAACTGGTACACACCCTACCAAAGGGTTCCTCTCCTAGGATGGGAGGAAACTACAACTCTTGACAACAAGGCCACAAACATCCCTAATGTTTATGATCACATGAGCATGCTTAACCCAACAGCTACTAAACCATGCTAGGTCATACTTGTTCTCTTTATTCAACATTGGATCATGACCATACCTTCCCACATCAACAACTTAGCTGTGAGCGGTTCATCAAACATACCTTTAAACTTAAGGGGTTTCTCTTTCCTTTAAACATGCGAAGTACCATGCTTGAATCTATTGAAACTAGAACCTCATCATGAGCATCATGTACACCACTTCCCCTCTTAGGCCTAGGAACCCTAGGTTCACCTTTGGGTATCCAACTACATGCTCAAACTCTTAACCATCAATCATGCATGACCAAGGTATGTCATGTACTCCCATGATCCTTTTATTCGAGCAACACCTTAGAGTTGAGTCTTCCTCAAGAGCAACAAACAAGGTACAAGGCCTCACAACTTGCTACTTAAACCTCCTCAAGGTCTAAGGCACTCTGTGTCTCATCTCAGTAGGTAAACTCCTATACCATAGGAATAGAGGTTCCAGAGGCATCATCCTCTCTTAGGGTTTGGTTCCTCTAAGGCCACCAAGATATCATCAGCCTCCAGGGATCAAGCACGAGGCAACTACTATCATCCACATAGGTCGCATCATCCTCAACTCCCCACTATTCCTCATGTCTCAGAATCTAAGCTTCCATCCTCCTTGCTTGGGTCCTGCTCTCTCTCTCTCTAGAGCTACTCCACAACTAGACTTATTACTAAAGGTTCTCTCTCCATGAAGGTGGATCACGCTCACAAGCATACCCCTACTTGGGTGATACCTACATTCAAGCTTATGTTTGCTCAAGGTTATCCATAACCCTTTATGCTTATCTCATAAGCTATCACTCAACTCTCCTGGCCAGGGTTTTATCCTACTTCTCACACCACTAATGAACTTTGGGTACATGCTATGCCCTACTTCCATAAGCCTGTAGCATTTCCATAGGTTCTTTTCTAACCTCATCAATGAAGGATCTATCCTTCTCTCTACCATGCACGATCCCTTTCCAAAGGTACTAGGTTATCTAACCTCCCATGGCTCGTATGGATTCCCAAGGTGTGTCCATCCAAACACCTAGTCTACCATGATATCTAACTCATCATGTCGTCTCTTTCTCTAACCTTCACTTAGGGTTAGGGTTAACATCATCCTCAGAGGATGTGCCCGGTCTCTACTTATAATGGAGATCTTTACCTCGAAGACTAACTCTCTTCACTTTCCTCCTATCACGAAGGCCCAGCCTCAAGTCTCTCCTGAGGGCATGACAACTTATGTCATACAACCTAAGCATGTATATATTCCTTTATGCTTAATCTATTAAGCTTATGTCCATGACATCTTATTTACATACGTTTTATTAATTTGGTGGAGGATTACTTAGACCTTATCAACCTTACCCATACCTCAAGAGGGTGAGGAAAAGAGATAAAACCCTAATAATCCTTTACAGCATTTGAGTTGAGAAGGGATGAACAAGATGAGAGAGTCCTAAAGGTATCTTATTTCGAGTCATATCCTGAGACTTTGGCCAGGAAGTCACACTAATCCAGGAGTCCTCGTATTCTGACTAGCAGTGCGAAGGAAAATCTTTCCAGCCCCCAAATGTGATCCTTTTCTAGACACCTCTGTCTTTTGGAAAATCCTCTAATAACTCCCTTGGGTTCTACAAAGTTTGTAAAATTTAATAATTATTACAGATTAAATGAGGAACCCATGCTCTAAAACCTATTGTAACGACCCCGCCTCTCGGTAACCCCCAATTAAGGGAGACCAGAAGGTCAAAGCCATTATCCCAATTAACATGATCAAAGGTTCAAAAATTAATCAATAACAATTATCAAATTTTACCAACTAAATTAAAAACTGGTATAAAACAAAACCTTGCATACCTTTTTAAAACTTTGGTAAGGTACTCTATCCACAGCCTGAATTCATTCTATCTAATCCTCCTTGCACTTTATTTCTTATTTCCACAATATGTCACTTTATTGTTTGTTCTTTCAATTGTTGTACCTAAAATACCGACAAACAAAATGTCAGTCAACATATAATAATATGTTGGTATGTGGGAACAACCAAAATTTCACAAATATGGATAACAATTTAATTATCACAATCAGGGTAATTAGCAAACCAATTTACATTTTGAATGTGTCATTCTCCACCACTTTTGCCCTAACCCTCGAATACCCCTCTAAGGTTTCTCTTTTGCCAATGACTTAAGGCCACCTTCTCAATCCCGAGCTTGGTGCCTGGGGGTCACCTCTCATGATGCCCCATAGTCATGCAACATAGACCACCTTCTCATTCCCAAGCTTGGTGTCTGGGGTCACCTCTCATGGTGCCCATTGGTCTACCCTCTTGGGCATGATCTTTATGGCATCTTCCATTAGGGTGGCATGTAGGTGCGAGAATACACATGTATTTATAATTGTGATAACCATAGTGACTTTATAATTGCAGTATGAACATCCAAACTATTTAATTTCAATCAATGCGATTAACCATCCAGGAAACCTTTAGATAAACTAATGTGATTACTCGTAATTAACCACATACCTGTTAGGTCGAATTGAGATAGAATAGTCCAATCAATCAAGACATCCAATCAAGCAATTACAAGAGTCCTAAAATTATATCCAATTCCTTTTTATCAAAATCTATTCAAACCATCTTGCTACTTAAGGTTTCTACTCCCTTTTTAGGATTTCTACCTCTTTTAGGGTTTGCAATTAGGGTTTTTCTTCATCTTACTCTTTTAAACCCTAATTTTCTCATTTAACCTTCACGAAAATTATTAAGGTTACCCTTTAACAACACATAACTTTAATTTCATATTAAAGTACAACTAACCACCAATTAAGTCCATTAAACCTCTTTTCATTAAAGCTACCATTTTATCCTTTTAATCCATGACAAGATCATTATGCGTATTTATCATCAATTCATAGTTCATCATGGTCTAATTCACATATGAACTCTATTTGTCATTAATTCTACCTTTATCCATTAGAAAACCCTAATTACTACATTAAGGGTATTTATCCACTTTTATACTCGAAATAGCTTGGAATTATCATATCTCAACTTAATTCACAATTTTGAATAATTAAAACCATTATGAGTCACATTTGCTAATATTAGTGTTTCAAGGCCCATTAAAGCATATTTATGGACATGAACTCTCAATTAAACTAATTACATGCAAAGTTCATCATTTTTTATCTTAAGGTATCTTTTCATGATTAACAGGCTAATATCAACTTTAATCATCCATTAAACCCTACTAATTTCATTAATCATCTCAAAATAGAGTTTCTTAATCTTTAATTCATTAAAGTTGATAACTCACATTATTTTCGAATTGCAAATAGAAAAAGGCTTCAACTATTTTTATTGCATTCCTCATGTTTTGCTGAGAAAAATTCATATAGTATTTGTATCCATCCGAGCTATGGTTAATTAGATATGAATTTTGCAAAATTACTTACTTTGGGTCAATCGGAAGCTGCCACGTCGCTTCTTTCCGTGCAACATGTTTGCTTGTTTAAAAACATAACGGAATGACCGATTTGCCCTCCACTTAGGTAGCATGTCCTTTGTTACGCTGAGGGTAGAACCATCAAACACACATCTATCCTTCTTCAAACTCAAGCAAATGGTTTGCAGCCGCCGATCTGCAGCCTTGGCGTGCTCTTCCTTGCCTCTCTTGGCCTCGACGGCCACCAGGGAGGGTTCTCTTGCCCCCACCATACCCTGGAGCACGCAAAGCTTCTCCAAGTTGTGGCCACACAACCGTTCTTGAGTGGAAACCTATCTGTAGTTGTTGCCTCATGTGCAACAGTCTTGCAGACCTACGGACGGAGCTATTCTAAGTCCAGGGCGCCGACGATGGTCCTAAAGCTTCTGCCTCCCTCCGTCGCACCTATAGAAGTTCAAAGACGGAGTCGCGGTGGCTAGGATTGGGCATGGCAATCAGCAACTCATGACTCTCCTATGCAGTCATGCTACTACAGCGACGCGCAACTAGGAGGAAGTGACGTCCACCGAGCATCCTCTTGATGTCGTGGGAGCAGCATGGCCCCATCGTAACTCCTCCACAGCTGCTCTGCTCCAGGGATAGATCATGCTCTCGACTAGGGTTTGAACGTGGAAGAACAAGAAGAAGAAGAATAGATACGTGTGAAATCTCTTTGGATTTGAAGGATGATCCGTGAGCCAAACGCTGGAAAATAGAATAAGAGAGCAAGGAATGATGTGGCACTCTGTGATTCGTCTGAAGGTAATAATTTTAGGAAATTCATATCTAATGATAGGTAACTCAGAATCAGACATGTTATATATGAATCTTACTCAGAAAAATAAAAGAAATCCAATAAAATACTAGTATAGACTAGTTTTGATTCTAGTTCGAAAAGTGCACAAAGTTAGTAACTTTAACGCTTTTTATGAATAAGAAACCCTTATTTTAATGTTAGGGGATCTAGTAAATTTATGTGCATGGTTTAAAGGTATATTAACCTATTATTAATAATAATGATGATTTTGATCTAATGGAATGATCTTTGTACATAATTATCTTAATGTAAATGAATATGCTTTAATGGGCTTCAAGACCCTAATTTTGGTAGTTATGAGGACTAATGAGTTTACTATGGAGATTAATCTAGAAGATATGAAAATGATGTTTTTGATTATTTTGTGGATAAAGACCCTTAATATGGATAATTAGAGTTTCCTAGTGTATAAAAGTGGAATTAGTGATAAATAAGGATCATATGTGAATTGGACTATAATCATTAATGAAATACGAGTTGTTAAAAAGAACTCGAACATGATAATTTGGCTTATTGATCTTGACATAACTTAAAAGGATAAAGATGGTAGTTTTAGTGTAAAAGAGTTAAATTAGACTTAATTGACATTCAATCGTGCCTATGATGTTGAAATTAGGTTTGTGCACCAAAAGAGCACTAAAAGTGATAAATGCATTATGGAGATTTAAACCCTAATAAATCCCTAAAGTTGGCCTCAAAATCCTAAAGTGGAATCCAAGTCAATCTTGGGAATGTTTTGGATAAATCAATGACACATGGATGTTGTGCATTAATTTTAAGATATTGTTGGTTCCTTTATTGATTGTTCTTGATTATTAGTGCTTGGACATCAAGTTACTCTATATCAAGTATGTGGTTACGCTTATGGTTAAATCACTTTAGTTTCACGGCGATTCCCAAAGTTTTTTCAATTGCTTGGAAATAACTGCTTGGATGACTTTTATTTCATGCAACTATAAAGTGACTATAATTATCACCATAAATATGTTTACATGACTAGCTCAGATCTTGGTCCTCCTCTGTAGCTTTTCTAATGATGAAAAGGGTAACCTAGTATATGGTCTACTTGTTAGGTAGGACCATCAGGTTATCATGAGTTAGTGATTGGACTACCTATGGGTAGTGCCATGTGACTCTTTAGCATATCATGAGTTAATGATTGGGCTACCTAGTGGTAGTGCCATACGACGCTTTTGCATATCATGAGTTAGGGATTGGGCTACCTATGGGTAGTGCCATGAGACTCAACCCTAGGTATTGATCTACCAGTTAGGTAGGATCATGCGGAGTTAATAGAGATCTACTATATGAGAGGTAGTATCCAGGTCCACTGCAGGGACAGTGTAGAGGCTAGGAGATGTATGGATTGAGTAGTTATGCTTAAAACATAAAGTTGTTTTTAAATCATAATTGCTTGAAATATGTTGTTACAACTAAATGCATGATTTGTGTTTCCCCCACATATCGACATATTCATTTATGCTGACCGATGTTTTGTTTGTCGGCGTTTTAGGTACAATTTTGTAAAGAACAAATAGTAAAGTGATTCATTATGAATACATGAATTAAAGTACAAGGAGGATTATTAGAATAGACTCCAATTGTGGATAGAAGTTTAGAATTCCATGATTTTAAAAAGGTATGTAAAGTTTTATTTTATTCCATCTTTTCAGTATAGTTTTGGTAAAATTTAGTAATTATTATTGATTATTTGTCAAACCACTGATCCGGAATATTGGGATAATGGCTTTGACCTTTTGTCTCCCTTAATTCGGAGTTATCGGGAGGTGGGGTCATTACATTTGGTATCAGAGCATTGGTTCCTCATTTAATCCTTAGTAATTATTAAATTATACAAACTTTATAGAACCCGAGGGAGTTATTAGAGGATTTTCCAATAACTGAGTGTCTAGAAAAGGATCAAGGTCCGGGGGCTGGCAATATTTTCCTCCGCCCTACTAGTCAGTCACGAGGACTCCAAGATGCAATGTGACTGCCTGGCCAATGTATGAGGATTTGACTCAAAATAAGATACCTTTAGGACTCTCTCATCTATTTTCATCCCTTCTCAACCCTAATTCATTTAAGATTCTAAGGTTTAGGGTTTTCTCTCTCTTCCTCACCCTCTTGAAGTAAGGGTATGTATGATAATATTAAGGAATCATCCACTAAATTAATGAAAAGCATGTAAACAAGATGTCATGGACATAATCTTAATAGTTTAAGCATAAACTAAAGATTAGTTGCATGCTTAGGCTTTATGACATGTGTTGTCATGCCCTCAGGAGAATTCTGAGGTTAGACCTTCTTGTTAGGAGGATGAATAGAGGGTTGGTCTTGGAAGCAGAAACCTCCATTAAAGGTAGAGACATGGCACATCCTCTGAGGATAATGCTAACCCTAACCCTAAGTGGGGGTTAGAGAGAGATGGCATAATGAGTTAGATGTCTTAGTCAACCATGTGCATGGATTGACATGCTTTTGGTTTTGAATACCTATGAGGAGTAGGAGCTATGTGAGGTTGGCTGACCTAGTAACTTATGGTGACCCAACCCTGGTAGGGTCGTACATGTTAGGGTGAAGGATAACTCCTTCATTGATGAGGTTAGTGATGACCATATAGAAACCCTTATAGGCATGTATGAGCCAGGATGAGGCATGTTCCTATGTGAGATGACATGATAATAGTGCTGGAAGTAGATTGAGACCTAGACCAGAAGGGCATGTTGGATAGCTTATGTGATAAGAATGAAGAACTATGGATAATCTTGAGCGAACATAGGTTTGATCATACATTTTGCCCATGTAGGGTATGCATAAGAGCTTGGTCCATCTTCTTAGAGAGAGAACCTCTAGTGGTAAGATTGCTTGTAGGGTTAGCTCTAGAGAGAGAGAGAGAGCAAAACCTGAGCAGGAAGGTTGGAAGCTTAGACTCTAGGATATGAGGAACCCTGTGAAGTTGGGTATGTTACGACCTAAGTGGAAGGTTGAGGTTGCCTCGTGCATGATCTTTGGAGGCTTTTGGTATCTAGGTTACCTTTAGATGAACCAAACCCTAGAAAGGGAAAGAGACTTCTTGAACCGATCTATGGAAGTTGTTGATGCCTACCTTACCTTCTAAGGATAGGAAGAAGAGTTCCTTAGACCTTGAGGAGGTATAGTGGCAAGTTGTGAAGCCTCCTACCTAGTTGTTTGTCCTTGAGGACGGATCAACTTTGAGGTGTTGTTCAAGTGGAAGGATAATAGAGTGTGCATGATGTACCTCGTACATGTTTGGTTCGTCGTTAAAAAGTTGAGCATGTAGTTGGACAGTTCTTGCATAAAAGTGAACCTAGGGTTCCTAGGACCTAAGGGGGGAAGTGGTAGTACCTGGTGCACCTGATGCTCACACGGACGCTTGAGTTCCTACGCATGGGAGCGTGACACCCCTAGTGTTTAGAGGAAAAGGAAATCCCTTAGACTAAGGTATTTATTTGATGAACCCCTAACATATAGGTTGGCTATATATGTATGTATGATGATGGTCCAAGGTGAAGGAATAGAAACAAGTAGGACCTACCATGGAGACCTAGCATGCTTTAGAAGGTGGTATGCTTATTAGCTATGTGCCTTAGTAGCTTGATAGGACTAAGCATGCTCATGTTAATGCAAATCCTAGCCGTGAGGATGTTGGTGACCTTTACTGTTATCAAGAGATAGTTTTCCTCCCATCCTGGGAAAGGACCCTTATGTAGGGTATGTACCATCTCTTGTTTGGGTTGAGGTAACCTAAAAAAGTCTCATAGAATCTTGGGAAACTAAGTGGTGAGTACATAGTATGAGAACAAACCTATAGGCCCAGGTGAACCCATCTCTAGGGGCATGTGGATGTGTTTCCATGGAGGTAACCTATATGGGGCATGACCAAGGTAGGTAGGTCGCCATGATTCATGTGGCATACAAATCACAAAAAGATGTTTCACTTAAGTGGAAGCATTCATTAGCAACGGATTACTGAAAATCACTAAAAATTAAAACCATTTACTAAGAGATCCATGCACTGGAAAAATCTTTCAGAAAGAACCAAAGTGATTCAATTACATTCTGGTTCACAAGTACATATCTTGTACTATTCCTTCTTGAGGATTACATACATCAACTGCCTTGTTTAAAACTATACACATGCAGCATAAAAACCTCAAGGAATTAAGCCAAAATCTCAAATTGATTCATTAAACTAACTACTGACTCTGAGGACCTGAGAGTAAAGAGATGACACATAGGACTCTATATATACATATGACATAACAGTCAACGTCTCCACCTGAGACTTCACTGTTATCCCTATTACTGTTGTTGCTCTTCCCCTACTATAGGGTTTCTGCCTCTTCCTCTGCGTCTAACTAAAAAGTTGGATCCCACGGGGGTGAGACAATTTGAAATTGCCACAGCGAGAGATATAACTCTCTGCCAGAAATATTATTATTACAGTTGATTAGAATAAAATTGTGCAGAGGAATCATATATATAAATTCAACAGTAGTTAAATCCATGTCTAAATAGGTGAGAGCAATATTCTTGTTCAAAGCATTTCAGCTATAACTTCATAAAGCAGCATGTCACTTATCCAATAAGGAATGTGAAGAACATGTATAACATTCATCTGATATATTAAGCAAGATAACATCAACCAGTGATTCTCGTAGTTCAACCTTAAGCAAATACGCTACATGGCTGATTAAATTTTACAATCATATTTAATGCCCTAAAGAGATGAAGTATATCATTCATGCTCCAACCGACCACGATTACGTAAAGCATCGGTACCACACAAGGTCAATGGAAGAGCCAGACTCCAAGACCTCAACCTTCTCGGTCAGTATGAGATTATATGGTAGAGACATCACGCGTCAAACTGCAATTAGTTTGCTAGGGTATAATGGCATGTTCGCTATAGAGTTATAGCCTACAACATATACCATTTTCAGGGTTATGGCCCATGGCCAATGCCCGGCATCATATCATGGAATCATGGCCCGTAGCCATACTCATACTGGGGTATGGTTTGTAACCAATCCCATACATAGGATATAGCCCACAGCCATTCCTATGGGGCATGAGGATATAATTGCCCAATTACCCCCGCATATTCAAAATATGTGCTCTGTGTTTTAACTCGTTTCACCATTCAGCAAATTCTGACGCTGATGGATCTATGGTCAGGGCAACTACATTAGATGATATCACTTGATTAATTAAGTGTATTACCATATTCTTTTAGCATCAGACAAGTTTCCAAACATCAATTATTTTAACAATTGCTACAAAGAATGTGTAATACTTTCATCAAGTACTGTTCAAATCTTTTGAAAAAGCATTGGGATCTCAATCCCTCATCTCATTAGGAGCATTCTCATACTTTCACAACTCACCATCATGATTATAATAAAATGGGTATTCAAACCCTTCGTTCATCAAAGAACACTTGTTACCACTTATTAGGTAACTAAAACACCTTCAGGTCATCTGACCAAGATAAATATAATACTTACTATACAAGCATCTCACATGGCTCTCAAAGCCAATTTCATTTCTTGTTACCTCTGACTAGGTAACAAAGCATGTTATGGCTCACAAGGCCCAATAACAACAATAATTGAAGCATTATAGCTCATACCTAGCTATTCTCATCATCTCATGATACCTGCATGGTTAGTACACTTGATAATAGTTATATCATTTACATTTTAGCTCCATTCTATATAAGACAGCACCACTCATACCCTTATTAGGGTTAGGGTTTCCCAATTCATATCAATCAGGGTTACTCATCCCCTTACACAAATTAGGGCTAGGTTTTCAAATTAGGGTTTCATAATATAAAACATTAACCTGGATTAGGGTTTCATATCGTATTACCCTGTATCAGGGTTTCACATTACATCCTTACCTTGAATTAAGGTTTCTTATAATATTTCCCCTAAAATTAGGGTTACATGATACATTACCCAAAAAGTAGGGTTTTCATGAAGCATTCCCTTAAATTAGGGTTTCTCATATCATTACCCTAAATTAGGGTTACACCATCACCCTTGATTAGGGTTTCACCTAGCTTTACCTTAAATTAGGGTTAGAGCTTATCAACCTCCTTGATTAGGGTTTCATGATCTCATCATCATGGATCAAACCCTAATTACATATTTTATTCATGTTGAAAGTGTTGATGATTAACCACTACATGATTATCACTCATGTATAAGTTTCTCTCTCTCATCCTCTCTAGGAGGTTAATTACTTCAGACTTGATTAGATTAGGTTAACCACTCAAAAGGTACTAATCACTTAAGTACCTTGAAGTTACAACCATTGTACTTACCTTGATAAACATCATCAACAATCATGGGGTTAATTGTACTTACAAGGATTGAGCAATTAGACCTTCAAACGGTTTTGGGGTATTAGACCTTTAAACGGTCTTGAAGTACCTTGACCTTCAAACGGTCTTAGTCCCAAGACCTTCAATCGGTCTTAAGACCGTTAGACCCTCAAACGGTCTTGACCTCAAAGTCCTTAAATAGTTTGAGACCATCAGAATAAAATATAATTAATCCCAAACGGTTTTGAAACCATTAGACCTCCAAATGGTCAATTCCTTCAAATGGTCAACTCCTTCAAACGGTTTTGAATCAACACCTCAAATGGTCAACTCTTCCAAACGGTCAACATGACTAAACAGTTTTAAAACAACACCTCAAACAGTTTTGAAACCATTTAGACCTCCAAACGGTCAACTCTCCCAAATGGTCAACATGACCAAACGGTTTTGATGAAACCATTTGAACCATCAATTAGAGTTTTGAAATCAAGAAACCATCAATTAGGGTTTTGAAATCAAGAAATCATCAATTTGTTGACATTATTGGAACTAATTCAATTAATACCATTGAATCACCATTCAACCATGACATGACCTTACCTCAAACGGCCTTGAGGTCGTTTGACCCCAAACGGTCTTGAGACCATTTGGTTTCAAACGGTCTTGAGACGATTTGACACATCCAATCACTAAAATTGGTTGAATTCAATTAGGGTTTCTTCAATAACCCAATTTTAGTGTTTGAAACCAAGGAATCTTAAAGTGTTGAACCCTCTGGAATTAAATCAATTAAGTACTATTGGATCATCATCAATCTATGACATCATCTGACCTTAAACGATCTTGAGGTCATTTGACCTCAAACGGTCTTGAGACCATTTGGTGTGAAACAATCTTGAGACTGTTTTCTCACCAAACGATCTTGAGATCGCTTAGTCTCAAGAGTGAAACTGTTTGCCCAAGATATTTAATAATGTGTGTGTGCTTATGATGATTTCATCATCATCAAGCTTCGATCCTTCAAAATCTACTTCCATTCTTATGGAATTTTCATCAATTATTTAAAGGAATTTCAAGAAGAAAAAAATGATCAACAAGTGATGAAAAATTGAATGTAATAATAACATTTAAGGGTCTCAGTTATATAACCTGCCTTCAAAGTTGAAACCAAACTTCAAGCTTCATGCCTTCAATGGTGAATTAAGCTTTCTCAACCTCCCAAGGTCCGTCCTCAAGCTTTTGAGTGAAACGAAATGGCTAGGATTGAAGATTGTATGGAGAAAAGAAGAAATCAAGCATTGATTTTCGATTTCCACCATGGAATCAAGGTTGAAGATGATTAAGGAGCTTACCTACAGGTTGGAGTTCTTCCTCCTGTTGCTCCTAAGCTCCCTTGTGCTCGGCCAAAGCAAGGAGAGAAAGAAAATCCAAAAAAGAGTCCTTATGTGGGTGGAAAATGAGGTATATGTAACGGAATTTCAAGAGAGAGAAAGTCTTATAATAATCCTTCAACTCCCAAATTTTGTGCCACATACTCCCCTCAATCCATTGCATACAAATCTATCAACTCCACCTTCGAATTCCACTTCATTATCCATGAATTAAAGGAAAATCAATTAAGCACCTTAATTCATATAATACTAATATCCCATATTTAGTGGATATTACTTTTTAGTTAACTAATGTGAGTGTGCTCTCCACTCACTTAGGATATTTTCGGTGCCATAGCAATGCACAAGGACGTCCACATTTATCCAAATTCAACCTTCACATATTTGGTTGAAGGGCACTCCCATTAATATATTTATTTTTGCATAAAATTGAATTATGTTTCCAATTATGCTTAAATCTTGATTATTTTAATATCAAGATTCTCTCTTCTCCAAAGTAGATCAAATGATATGCCCCCCTCATTTTCTTTCCTCAACATGATACCACGAAACAGTAGAAATATAATAAAGGTGGTATTTTGCATATTGAACTCTAGGTTTTGGGTAAATTACACATTACACCAAAACTAGGTTTTAATGCACAAACATTGTTCTTTCTTGGTACTCAGGCTACCACAAGCCAAACCTCTGCATCATTTTCATTCTTATGATGCTTCAACACTTGAGGAACATTTTATCATGTAACATTTGCAAGTTAACCCCTCAACTTGGGTAATTTTCACTTTAGTCCAACACAAGTTAAACATTGTTTCAACATTATTCAAAAATGACTAAAATTGAAACATAAGCTCCTCTTGAGTTTAATTACTTTTCCAAAGATAAGATCAAGCATCTAATCAACTTTATTAAGCAAAACATCTAGGGTTAAAGCATAACCCATGTAACGACCCCGCCTCCCGGTAACCCCCAATTAAGGGAGACCCGAAGGTCAGAGCCATTATTCAATTAACAGGATCAAAGGTTCAACAAATAATCAATAATAATTATGAAATTCTACTAACCAACTGGAATTTGGTATAAAATTAAAACTTTTCTTACCTTTGAAAAATAGCTTATAACCATGAAAACTCAGTTCTATACATGAAATCGAACAATTAAAGCCATTAATAGTCCTAATCACCAACGTTAGGGTTTCAAGTCCCATTAATGCCTATTTATGCACATGAAACTCTGAATTAGGCTAATTAACCACAAAGATCATCTTTATAGATTTTAATCTCTCTTTTATCGACAACAGGTTATTATCAACTTATCTTGAACTTTACTAAAACTCATTAACATCAAAATCTAGGGTTTTTCATTAGTAAAACCATTAGAGATAGCATCTTTACATACTTTTTGAATTCCAATTTGAATTAAGTTCTAATATTATTTTTATCACTTTCTACACATTTTTCTGATCAAAAAGCACTACTTACTTGCATTTTTCGGCCAAAGGATCTATTTTTAATGATTTATCCAAGGTTCTACCTTTTCTTGAATATTGGGTAGAGAGGCGACTAACCTTTTGTTTTTCAGAAAATGATGGACCGTTGCATCCTTGGTCACCTTTGACTGAGCATTATCGGTTGGCTTACGACACTCGCATCCACTAGCATGTTGTAGAAAGACTCGACGAACTCCAGTCGTCGATCCGTGACTTGGGTCCATGGTGGACTCTGATCGAAGGGCATCTGCACTTCATCCTTCACTTGACCCAGGAGAAACTACACGGCGGCGCCGCAGGGAGATCTCACCGGCGAGAGTTGATTTTGTCAACTCAGGGCATGAGGGAGCAATAGAGAGTGTCACCCTGGTTCATGGGGGCGAACGGAGTTGAGAGGGGTAGTTTATATATAGCTGGGGTCGATTTCTAGGGTTTACTAACCCCCCGTTGTCGTCTGCCTTTTAAGGCAATTTGGGCGTTTGCTCCAGAAGCATCCATAGCACGACAAAATAGGGTATAACCAACTCAGAATTCCATCCCAAATCCAACAAAGAGATTTCCAAGTTTGCACATGCGTTGGTTTGCGAGGAAAATCGAGGGAAATAACCCTCTATTCTTGCGGTTCAGTCCTTCTCGGACTCTAGGAAGGCGGTGCACAGCTTGCCTCGATCTTGATCTAACGGCTGGCATTGTTCCTTCTATTTCCATTTAAATCAGAGAAATCGTGACATTTATTATAAACCCAACACTTTAGGGAATCTTGTAAAAGCTATAACTCCCAAACCAATTATCCAATTAATCCCAAATTTGGAGGGAAAGTCCATAATGACTTAATATATATCTCTACCAAAATTGGACTCATTATCTCAAAGAAAATGTTACTTTTCTTTTGAGTGCAAGATATCTCTTAATTATATATATTTTTCACCTATTTTCTCTTTCCTTTGCTTTTGAGTTCCTTGCACCTCAGGGAACCTTAATGGCTCGAAATCCCCTCTTGGGAATATTTCCTTAGCCTCTTTCCTTCTGTTTCATCCCTTTTCTTATTATCTTACTTTTTCTTTATTAAAATATCTCTTTTTCAAAATTTTCTCTTTATTTCTCTTTTATTTTCCTCTTTGGTATTCTGTTTAACATTAGGAATCCTTGGGATACAAAATTCCACCAAGGATTACCCGATTATTCCTCTTTCCACTTATTCCCCACATTTATCATTATTTTCAATTTCTTTCTTAATAAAGTAATACCTAATTAATTGTTTCTTTTCTTATTGCTTTTTTTTGCAACTTTGGACTCCTTGGAACCCAAGAGGCACGAAATCCATCTTTAGATTGCATTCTTTTGCCTCCTAGAGGTTTCCACATCTTTCTTTTCTCAAATTCTCTATTATTCATTAATTAATTGAATTTCCTTGATATTGGGCCCAATAGCCAATAAAGCCCACAATACAATCATCAAGGCTATTGTAAACGAAATTACATCATTAGTTGTCCAATATGAGAGTTTACATTTCTCATCAGATGAACCCAAAAATTGGGGTTGTAGCATCCTTCCCCTCTTATGAGAATTGTGTCCTCAAAATTCCATCAAGCAAGAAAACAAACATGATAACCTCTCTTATGTCCATCAGGGCTCCCATGTGGCTTCACCCTGTCCATGGTGCTTCCCAAGAACCTTTGTAATCTCATATTCTTCCATCTGAGTTCTTTCTTACCTTGGTATTTTGTACCCTCATAGGTGAATCAGGACTTTTCAGCTTCTCAAACAGCTGAATAGGTTCAGGGCTCAGCACATGGCTTGGGTACCTCACATAGTGCTCTAGATCGGACTCATGGAACACATTATACATCATGTTATCCTGAGGGGTAAGGCTAAACACAACCTTCTCCACCAATCAATCTCAAATAGACCCATATATCGGGGACTCAGCTTTCTCAGCTGTAGCTTAGATGGGTTAGATTTTTTTTTACATCACATATTCTCCCATAGTGAACTGCATGTCAGTCTGCTTTGCATCAGCTCGTGACTCATGTCACCACTGGGCTCTCTCTGTCAGCCATTACACGATCAAAGCGACTTCATCTGCACACACTGTGGTTCTTTTCTGACCTTCGTGAGGCCTCCTTCACCAACATCATCTTAATGAAGTGGTGACTGACACAACCTCTATAAGACTTCTTGCATCCCGATAAAGGCTATGGTGGTTAACAACACATCTTAAGAACTGTCCCTTTGTATCACCCTGAATGAGAACACATGCTCTTATCAGACCCTCTAGTCTGGATCATACTAACCATTAGTTAGGGGTGATAAACTATTCTATCATCGAGTTCTTCAGGTATCTACTTCCATCTCACGGGAGTGAACCTTTAGGTTATTCTCAAAAACTTTGCACTCACATCATGGTGTAGTTGAACCATCTCTCTTTTATAAAAAGTTCAACCAGATTTGTCCCGTGACAGTACTCTTCCTTTCTCATGTCATCTCGGTAAGGTGATCTACCATAACCCCTTTTGTATCTTGACCTTCCTTGTTCTAGGGAAGACTTACCACCCTCCATAGTGGTGAATTCCCATTCCCTCTCAGGAACGCTTTATATGTTATATCCATGTATTGGGTTACTGGTGTTCGTCCTTCACCTCTTGGTTTGCATGCTACATGCAACATCATATCTAGCATCCAAAGTGCTACTATCACTTACTATCTATGTAGTATCACAGTGTTTGGTGATCTTAAAACCATGATCTCCTATATGTCATGATTCCTCAAGATTGATTCCACATAAACCCTAAACCTCACCCATCAGGGTTTCATCACTTTCCTTTCCAAAGAAGTATATCTGAGGTTCTACAACCATCCTTTCATTGTATGAAAGACTAGGCTGGCTAACCAATCAACCATTAACTTGATCAACCGCCATTGGCACACCTGAGTGTTATCCAAACTTTTCCCAACTTAAGGTTAGCCTAACAACCTCAACTTCTTCTAGCTTCCATCCAAACTAGGCAACTATATCTCACCAAAGCATTCATCACCACTTCTTATCCTTAGGTGTTAAGTATTGTTGAGGACATACACCTACATGTATTATACTTATGATCTCATCTCAAACTCTAAGTCTATCTTCATCAAGAACACTCCGAGCTCATCCTCTAAGTTATCAGACTCCACCTTGTGATTCCTTGCAACAATTGCAAAAATCCACCTAGTTCAAGATAAAACATCCTCACAAGATGACTTCCTTGATACTCTTGGTGTTTGTAAACCATCCATGTAACATCCACTCCACAATGTATGTTATCATCTCCATCCTCATACCTCATAGCAACGTTCCAACTCACATCATCTTTTATCTTTGGTGTATGGCATGCGTATTGTCCCATCTCTCCCTCCCATAACAAGAGGAAATAAGCATTTGGCGGTCGTCCAAACACAAAGTTCATCCTATTCCAAAAGTAGAGATGATACATCCCACATTTCCAGTACACCTTCAATTCTAAGTTGAAACGTGCAGCTTATGTCTCTGTATTACAAACATCATGATATCCACATACTTCCATGGAAAACTGGTCTCGAACTTACTTGGTCCAAACACATCCCTTGGTCATCTCCTCTAGGTCTATAGCTAGCCGACACTTTTGGGGTCATCCCTTTTCCCTTATGCATCCAGAGAGTGCCCTACTCATCTGCCCTTTGGGTCCCATGAGTTCATGAAGGTGATCAATCTCCTAACACATGGCCCTTAGACAATGATAGTTGTTACCTCCCGACCCTATGGTCATGTGCAACTAGGGAATTAGGCAACTCCTTCTTCCATCAGTCTTATACCTACCTGACCCTAGGACAGACTTAGGATTATATTATAGTACATGTTTGACTTAGAAACTTACCCAAACCTTCATCATCTCTCTCTGCATTCATGGGTTGTCTTTCATCCTGTCACAGGGGTCATGGCGACCTACCTACCTTGGTCAGGATCCTTACTGGTTACCTCCATGGTAACACCTCCACATGCACATAGAGATGGTTATATATGGGTCTACAGGTTCATTCTCATTCCATGTACTTTTCATTTAGCTTCTCAAGATCCTATGAAACTTCCTTAGGTTACCAGCAAAACTGGTATACACCCTACCAAAGGGTCCCTCTCCCAGGATGGGAGGAAACTACAACTCTTGACAATAAGGTCACAACCATCCTTAGGGTTTACATTCACATGAACATGCATAACCCAACAGCTACTAAGGCACAAGCAGATCACCTATTAAACCATGCTAGGTCATACTTGTTCTCTTTCCTCAACATTAGGTCAACTTAGTTGTGCGGGGTTCATCAAACCTACCTTTAACTTAAGGGGTTTCCTTTTCCTCTATTCAGGAAGAGTACCATGCTCGAAAATATAGAGACTCAATTCTCCTCATGAGATTTAGGTACACCACTTCCCCTCTTCGGCCAGGAACCCTAAGTTCACTTTTGGATATCCAACTACATGCTCAACCTCTTAACCATGAATCAAGCATGTCCAAGGTATGCCATGTACTCCCATGATCCTTTTATATGAGCAACACCTCAGATTTGAGTCCTCCTTAAGGACAACCAACTAGGTACAAGGCCTCACAACCTGGTACTAAACCTCTCCAGGTCTAAGGAACTCTTCTTCCTATCTCAGAAGGTAAACACCTACACCATGGGCACATAGGTACCAGAAGCATCATCCTCTCTCTAGGGTTTGATTCCTCTAAAGGAAACTAAGATATCATAAACCTCCACAGATCATGTATGAGGCAACCTCTATCGTCCACTTAGGCCACATCATCCTCGACTCCCCAATGTTCCTCATACTCAGGGTGTTAGGCTTCCAACCTTCTTGCCAGGGTCCTTCTTTCTCTCTCTAGAGCTAACTCCACATCCAGCCTTCCTACTAGAGGTCCCTTCTCCATGAAGGCTCAAGCTCAGAAGCATACCCCTATGTGGGTGAAGCCTATGCTCGAACTTATGTTTTCTCATGATTATCCAATCCCCTTATGCTTATCTCATAAGTCATCCATCGTGATCCCTTGTCCAGGGTTTCATCCTACTGTCACCACTACTGATGTACTTTGGGTGCAAGCTATACCCTACTTTCACCAGCCCATAGGGTTCTATAGGTTCTTCTCTAACCTCCTCCATGAGGGAGCTATCCTTCACTCAAACATGCATGGCCCTCTCCAGGGTTGGGTTGCCAAAGATACTAGGCCTCTCATGGCTCATATGGAAATATAAAGGCATGTCCATCCAAACACCCAGTCAACCATGACATCTAACATACCATGTCATCTATCTCTTTAACATCCACTTATGGTTAGGGTTAACATCATCCTTAGAGGATGGGCTAGGTCTCTACTTTTAATGGAGGTCTCTACCTCCAAGACTAACTTTCTCTACTCATCCTCCTGACAAGAAGGTCTAGCCTCAGGTCTCTCCTGATGGCAATGACAACTTATGTCATACGACCTAAGCATGTATCTATTCTTTTACGCTTACTCTATTAAGCTTATGTCCATGACATCTTATTTACATGCTTTTTATTAATTTGGTGGAGGATTCCTTAATCCTTATTAGCATTACCCATACCTCAAGAGGGTGAGGAGAAGAGAGGAAACCCTAATCCTTAAGGTCCTTAACAGAATTCGAGTTGAGAAGGGATGAACAAGATGAGAGAGTCCTAAATGTATCTTATTTCAAATCATACCCTAAGACTTTGTTTAGGCAGTCACACAGATCTGGGATTCCTTGTATTCCGACTAGCGGTGCGGAGGAAAATATTGCCAGCCTTCGTTCGTGATCCTTTTCTAGACACTCTGTCTTTCAGATAATCCTCTAATAACTCCCTTGGGTTCTATGGAATTTGTAGAATTTAATAATTATTAATGATTAGATGAGGAACCTATGCTCTGATTCCAATTGTAACGACCCCGCCTCCCGGTAACCCCCAATTAAGGGAGACCCGAAGGTCATAGCTGTTATTCAATTAATAGGATCAAAGGTTCAACAAATAATCAATAATAATTATGAAATTCTACTAACTAACTGGAATTTGGTATAAAATTAAAACTTTGCTTACCTTTGAAAACTTTGGAAATCTATCTATCCAGAGCTTGAATTATTCTATCTAATCCTCATTGCACTTTATTTCCTATTTCCACAATGTGTCACTTTACTGTTTGTTCTTTCAATTGTTGTTACTAAAATGCCGACAAACAAAACGTCAGTCAGTATATCAAAATATACTGGTATGTGGGAACAACCAAAATCTTGCAAACATGGCTAAAAATTTAATAATCACAATCAAATTAATTAACAAGCCAATTTACACTTTTCATTATGACATTCTCCACCACTTTTGCCCTAACCCTGGCATACCCACCTTAGGGTTTCCTTTTCCAATGACTTAAGGCCACCTTCTCAATCATGAGCTTGGTGCCTGGGGGTCATCGCTCATGGTGCCCACTAGTCATGCAATATCATATGACACCTTCTCATTCTCGAGCTTGGTGCCTGGGGTCACCACTCAAGGTGTCCATTGGTCTACCCATCTGGGCCTGACCTTTGGCATCATCCATCAGGGTGGCATGTAAGTGCAAGAATCCATACTTCTATTATTAATGTGATAATCATAGTGACTTTTTAGTTTGCAAGTATGAACATCCAAACTGATAATTTGCATTCAATCTGATTAACCATCCAGAAAATCCTCGAGAAACTAAGGCGGTTATTCATAATTAACCACATACATGATCCATTACAACTTGATAGTCCAAGCAATAAGGATAAAGAACAAGCAACAAGCAATCAACAACATCCTGAAATTAATGCATGGGATCCAAGTGTCATAATTTATCCAGAACATTCTAAAGCTTGACTTGGATTCCACCTTAAGCTTTCTAGGGTTTTATTAGGGTTTTTGCCTCCATAATAATTTTATCATATTTAATGCTCTATTAGTTCATAAACCCTAATTTCAACATCATAAGCCCAATTAAAGTTGATTATTTCTTTTTTATACCAAAACTATCATTTTTATCCTCTTAAGTTATTTCAAGGTCATTAGACTCAATAATCATCTTTAATTTCTTTCGGATCAACAACTCATAATTCGTTATGGTCTAATTCACATACAAACGTTATTTATTATTAATGCTACCTTTTATCCATTAGGAAGCCCTAATTTCCACATTAAGGGTATCTATCCACAAATTAGGAACTTTAATGCTCGAAATAGCTTATAACCATGAAAACTCAGTTCTATACATGAAATCGAATAATTAAAGCCATTAATAGTCCTAATTACCAACATTAGGGTTTCAAGTCCCATTAAAGCCTATTTATGCACATGAAACTCTTAATTAGGCTAATTAACCACAAAGATCATCTTTCTAGATTTTAATCTCTCTTTTACCGACAACAAGTTATTATAAACTTATATTGAAATTTACTAAAACTCATTAACATCAAAATCAAGGGTTTTTTATTAGTAAAACCATTAAAGATATCATCTTTACATACTTTTTGAATTCCAATTAGAATTAAGTTTTAAAATTATTTTTATCACGGTCTACACATTTTTCTGATCAAAAAACACTACTTTCTTGCATTTTTCTGGCAAAGGAACTATTTTTAATGATTTATCCAACATTCTACCTTTTCTTGAATATTGGGCAGAGAGGCGGCTAACCTTTTGTTTTTCAAAAAATGATGGATCGTTGGATCCTTGGTCGCCTTTGACCGATCATGATCGGTCAGCTCACGACACCTGCGTCCACTAGCCTTCTGCAGAAAGACCTGACGAACTCCAGTCGTCGATCCGTGACTTGGGTCCATGGTGGACTCTGATCGAAGGGAATCTGCACTTCAACCTTCACTTGACCTAGCAGAAACTACACGGCGGCACCACAGGGAGAGCTCTCCGGTGAGAGTTGATTTCGTCAACTCAGGGCATGAGGGAGCAATAGAGAGTGCCTCCCTGGTTCATGGGGGCGAACGGAGTTTAGAGGGGTAGTTTATATATAGCTGGGGTCGATTTCTAGGGTTTACTAACCCCCCGTCATCGTCTGCCTTTTAAGGAAATTTGGGCGTTTGCTCCAGAAGCATCCATTGCACGACAAAATAGGGTATAACCAACTCGAAATTCCATCCCGAATCCAACAAAGAGATTTCCAAGTTTGCACATGCGTTGGTTTGCGAGGAAAATCGAGGGAAATAACCCTCTGTTCTTGTGGTTCAGTCCTTCTCGGACTCTAGGAAGGCGATGCACAGCTTGCCTCAGATCTTGATCTGACGGCTGGCATTGTTCCTTCTATTTCCATTTAAATCAGAGAAATCATGACATTTATTATAAACCCAACACTTTAGGGAATCTTGTAAAAGCTATAACTCCCAAACAAATTATCCAATTAATCCCAAATTTGGAGGGAAAGTCCATAATGACAAATCTATCTCTCTACCAAAATTGGACTCATTATCTCGAAGAAAACGTTACTTTCCATTGAGTGCAAGATATCTCTTAATTATATATATTTTTCACCTAATTTCTCTTTCCTTTGCTATTAAATTATTATTTTGAGTTCCTTGTACCTCAGGGAACCTTAATGGCTCAAAATCCCCTCTTGGGAATATTTCCTTATCCTCTTTCCTTCTTTTTCATCCCTTTTCTTATTATCATACTTTTTCTTTATTAAAATATCTCTTTTTGAAGATTTCTCTTTATTTCTCTTTTATTTTCCTCTTTGGTATTCCTTTTAACATTAGGAATCCTTGGGATACGAAATTCCACCAAGGATAACCCGATTATTCCTCTTTCCACTAATTCCCCACATTTATCATTATTTTCAATTTCTTTCTTAATAAAGAAATACCTAATTAATCTTTTCTTTTCTTATTGCTTTTTTTTTGCAACTTTGGACTCCTTGGAACCCAAGGAACCTAGGAGGCACGAAATCCATCTTTGGATTACATTCTTTTGCCTCCTAGAGGTTTCTACATCTTTCTTTTCTCAAATTCTCAATTATTCATTAATTAATTGAATTTCCTTGATATTGGGCCCAATAGCCAATAAAGCCCACAATACAATCATCAAGGCTATTGTAAACGAAATTACATCATTATTTGTCCAATATGAGAGTTTACATTTCTCATCAGATGAACCCAAAAATTGGGGTTGTAACAACCCATGTCAGGGATGTTACAATTCCTATGAGAGGATGTAAGTCAGACCACAAATGCTAAGAGAGAGGATGGAGATTTGGGTAAGGTTTCAAGTTTGGAATGTACCAAGTTAGAATCCTAAGTCTATTACAAGGTCAGGTGGGGATAAGACCGATGGAGTAGGAGTTTCCTAATTCCCTAGTTGCACAAGACCATAGGGTCAGGAGGTAACAACTATCATTGTCTGTGGACCATGGGCTAGGAGATTGATCACCTTCATGAACTCATGGAGCCCAAAGGGCATTCAAGTTGAGCACTCTTTAGATGCATAAGGGAAGAGGGATGACCCCAAAAGTGTCGGCACCCTACAGACCTAGGGGAAATGACTAAGGATTGTGTGACAACCCAAGTGTGTTGGAGACCAGTTTTCCATGTAAGTAAACTTGATATCGAGATATTCATGATGTGGAGACATGCGATGCATGTTTCACCTTGATAGGAAGGTGTACTGGCAATGTGGGATGCACCATATCTACTCTTGGAATGGGAAGCACTTTGTGTTTGGACGGATGCCAAATGCTTATTTCCTCTCATTATGGGGGTGAGAGATGGGGTAGCACGCATGCCATACACTAAGGATAATGATGATATGAGCAGAAACGTTACTACGATGTATGGGAATAGAGATAATAGCGTACCCTTGTGGAGTGTATGATGTGTGGATGGTTTACAAACACCAAGAGAACTAAGGTAGTCATCTTATAAGAACGTTCTTATTATGAGTTGTATGTAATTTATGAGTTATATAAGTTTGAGTTTGATAACGAAGAAGATGAGCTCTGAGTATTCTTGATGAAGATAGACCTAATGTTCGAGATGGGATGACAAGTAGAATACATGGGGGTCTATTTCTTCACTGTTACCTAGCACCTAAGGATGAAAGGTGGTAATGGATGCTCATATTGAGATGTAGCTGCCTAGTTTAGCTAGTGGAAAGGCTGGAAGAGATGGCTAGGTGAACCCTAAGTTTGTGAGATATAACACTCAGATATATTGATATCCATTGAGCGAGTTAGTGGTTGCTTGGTTAGCTAGGCCTAGGGCTTTTTGTGATAGACAGATGGTTGTAGAACCTCAAATGCACTTCTCTGGGAAAAAAGTGATGAAACCCATAACTAGAGTGTTTTAGGGTTTCTGAGGAATCAACCTTGAGGAATCATGACATACAAGGGATCATTATTTTGAGTTCACCATACCCGGTAGTACTACTAATATAGTGAGTAGCAGTAGTACTTTGGATGCCTAAGATGAAAAGCGTACAAAGTTGCATGTGGATTGTCGCCATGCATGCTAGGAGGTGAAGGACGAACGCTAGTAACCGAGTGAGTTGATATAGAGGATAAAGAGTCCCCAAGAGGTAATGGTAATTGATCACTATGGATGTTGTGGTGAGTCTCCCCTAGACCGAGGAAGGTCAAGATGCAATATGGGTTATGGTAGATCGCCTTACCTAGATGACATAATATAAGTGAAAGATAGAGTGTTGTCAGTGGATAGATCGAGTTGAATTACATATAAGAGAGAGAGATGGTTCAACTATGCCGTATGTGAGTTCAAAGGTCCTTGAGTGTGATTTAACAGTTCACTTTCATGCAGTGGAAGTAGGTACATGAAGAACTTGATGCTAGTACAACTTATCACCTCTAACTGATGGTTAGTATGATCCAGACCAGAGAGTCTAAGGAGAGCGTGTGTTCTCGTTCAGGGTGATACATGGAGACAACTCTTGTCCTATGAGAGTTGTGATGATAACCACCATTGTCTCTATCAGGAGATAAGAAGTTATGTAAGGGAGGCTATGTTGGTCACCGCTTCATTAAGATGATGTTGGAAAAATGGACCCCGCGAAGGTCAGAAAAGGACCACAATGTGTGTAGAGGATGTTTCTTTGATCGTGCGATGGCTGAAAGAGAGCCCAGGGACGTCATGAGTCGTAAGCTGATGCAAAGCAGACTGATATGCGGTTCACTGTGGGAGAATATGTGATATGAAAATCTGACCCCTCTGAGCTATAGCTGAGACGAATAAGTCCCCGATACATGAGTCCATTTGAGATGGATGGGTGGAGAAGCTTATGACTAGCCTTACCCCTCAGGATAATGTGATGTGTGATGAGTTCCATGTGTCCAATTTAGAGCACTATGTGAGGTACCTGAACCATGTGCTGAGCAATGAACCTAGTGTGTCGCAAGGGAGGCTGAAATGTCTTGAGTCACCTGTGAGGATTCTAGATGCCAAGGTGAAAGAACTCAGAGAAAAGAATATGTGATGATAAAGGTTCTTTGGAAGCACCATGGATAGGGTAAAGCCACATAGGGGCCAATGATGGACATGGAAAAGTCTTATCCTGAATTGTTTGTATACTTGATGAAATTTTGAGGGAAAAATTCTTATAAGAGGGGAGGGATGTTACAACCTCAATTTTTCCATGTGTTATAATTGAAATGTAATATTTTAGGAACATGGACTTGTATTGAAAAGGTTGTATGCTTTGTTTCAAATGGTGGGCTTCTTTGCAAAATATCCCCTTTTATAGGAATTTCGTGATTTCTACTGTATTATTAATCCAATAACGGATATAAAAGAAAAGAAATCAAGAAAAGTTCAAATAATTGATAAAGATAAAAGATAATGGATTTTTAAGTAATGCATTTATGAGAAATGTATATATATCTCTAGCAAGTGGCATTGATGGACACAATTGATTATATTTCATTTACAAATGATTACTGATGGAAAGGGTAGTCAAAATAAAGAAAATAGAAAAAGGGGAAAGAGAAAATATATGTTTTAATGCATAAAATATGCCTTATAAGTCTTTGTCTTGCATATAAAGAAAAAGGGGTTTTCCTTTCTCTTTTTGGACTCAAACTTCGTAGAATGGTAGATTTAGTCTTGATAGACTTTCCCATAAAGTTTGGGGTTAAAAGGGTACACAGTTTGAGAGATATTGATTTTACGAAAATCCGTAAAGTGTGGGCATTATAAAAAGAAAGTGTTAAATGTCACAATTTTATTTTCTACTGGGATTTTATTTGCTAATGTGTGTGGCATAGTAGCCGTTGATCTTGAATCCAATGACATAAGAATCATCACCCACCTTGTGCCAAGATAGGAAACTAGGAAGCAATGTAGGGGAATTTTCGAGGGCGATTTCCTCACATCCTAGTGCGCGAGAGAGTTGGGAGAGCATCCCAATGAGTTCAGGAGAAAATTCCGCACCCAAACATCCTAGATCTTACCGAGTTTGGAAACGTGTAGTGAATATGCCCAATATACAAGCTCCCAGGCATCTACCCCTATGCCCATACTCTATATAAGGGCAAACGAGACCAAGAAAAGGATACCATCACATTTGCAAGACTCCTTGGAGTCTAAACCATGTTTTATCGGCCTCTAATTTCCCAGAGATCTTGCTCTTCTCCGCTCTCTTCCTCCTATACGCTGCCGGCCAATGGGGCTGGTATTCTGCTTTGTTCATACCAGCACAGACCAAATCAAAACTGGCATTGGCTTCGAAAGGGCCACGTGAAGGCGGGCGCGTCTTTGCCTGCTCATTCGGCGCCCCCAAACGCAAGGTCAACCTGCCAGTTGACCAAGGGGGTGCCCGGTTCACAAATTGAACGACGAACGGAGGTAGAAGATGATGGAGCCGGACCCAGGTCTCGAGTTAGGTGGATCTGAAGAGGATCCATGAGCCAATTGCTAGAAAATAGAATAAGAGAGCAAAGAATGACATGGCGCTCTTTGATTTGTCTGAAGGTAATTATTTTAGGAAATTCATATCTAATGATAAGTAACTCAGAATCAGACATGTTATATATGAATATTACTCAAATAATACAAGGAATCCAATAAAAATACTAGTATAAACTAGTTTTTATTCTAGTTCGAAAAGTACAAAAAGTTGGTAACTTTAATGCTTTTTATGAATAAGAAACCCTTGTTTTAATGTTAGGGGATCTAGTAAATTTATGTGCATGATTTAAAGGGATATTAACCTGTTAATATTAAAAGGGATGATTTTGATCTAAAGGAATGATCTTTGTACATAATTTTCTTAATGTAAATGAATATCCTGTAATGGGATTAAAGACCCTAATTTTGGTAGTTATGAGGACTAATGAGTTTAATATGGAGATTAATCTAGAAGATGTGCAAAATGATGTTTTTGACTATTTTGTGGATAAAGACCCTTAATATGGATAATTATAGTTTCCTAGGGTATAAAAGTGGAATTCGTGATAAATAAGGATCATATGTGAATTGGACTATAATCATTAATGAAATATGAGTTTTTAAAAAGGACTCGAACATGATAATTGGGCTTAATGATCTTGACATAACTTAAAAGGATAAAGTTGGTAGTTTTAGTGTAAAGGTGATATATTAGACTTAATTGACATTCAATCGTACCTATGATGTTGAAATTAGGTTTGTGGACCAAAAGAGCATTAAAAGTGATAAATGCATTATGGAGGTTACAACCCTAATAAAACCCTAATGTTGGCCTAGAAATCCTAAGGTGGAATCCAAGTCAATCTTGAGAATGTTTTGGATAAAACAATAATGCATGGATGTTGTGCATTAATTTTAGGATATTGTTGGTTGATTGATTGATTGTTCTTGATTATTAGTGCTTGGACATCAAGTTACTCTGGATCAGGTATGTGGTTACACTTATGGTTAAATCGCTTTAGTTTCACGGCAATTCCTAAAGTTTTATTGGTTGCTTGGAAATAACTGCTTGGATGACTTTTATTTCTTACAACTATAAAGTCACTATGATTATCACCATAAATATGCTTAAATGACTATCTCAGATCCTGTTCCTCCTCTATGGCTTCGCTAATGATGAAAAGGTTAACCTAGTACATGCTATACTTGTTAGGTAGGATCATCAGGTTATCATGAGTTAGTGATTGGGCTACCTATGGGTTGTGCCATGCGACTCTTTAGCATAACATGAGTTAGTGATTGGGCTACCTAGGGGTAGTTCCATGCGACTCTTTATCATATCATGAGTTAGGGATTGGTCTACCTATGGGTAGTGCAATGTGACTCAACCCTAGGTATTGATCTACCTATTAGGTAGGATCATGCGGGCTTAATTGGGATCTACCATATGAGAGGTATTATCCAGGTCCACTATAGGGATAGCAAAAAGGCTAGGAGATGTATGGATTGATCAGTTATGCTTAAAACTTAAAGTTCTTTGTTAAATCATAATTGCTTGTAGTATGCTGTTACAACTAAATGCATGATTTGTGTTTCCCCCACATACCGACATATTCATTTATGTTGACCGACGTTTTGTTTGTCAACGTTTTAGGCACACTTGTGAAAAGGACAAACAGTAAAGTGATACATTATGAATACATGAATTAAAGTACAAGGATGATTAGTTAGAATAGACTCTAGTTGTGGATAGAAGTTTAGAATTCCAAGATTTTAAAAAGGTATGAAAAGTTTTATTTTATTCCAGTTTTTTAGTATAGTTTTGGTAAAATTTAGTAATTATTATTGATGATCTGCTGAACCATTGATCTGGAAAATTGGGATAACAACTCTGACCTTTTGGTCTCCCTTAATTGGGAGCTACAGGGATGCGGGGTCGTTACAATACATTCTCAGTTGACAATTTTCTCAAACGAAATCCTTCTTGGTCAACGTATTTCTCGACCGAAAAAACCTATGTTGCTTTATAGGGTCAATTTTCTAGCAATAATCGACCTTACAAGACATTTGTAGGGTCGGTTTTTTAGGAATAACTGACCTTACAGCCTCTTCTTTCTCCCTGTGGTTAGGTTTTTACAGCCTCTTGGGTCGATTTTTAGTCTATAAGGTTGGTTTTATTTGGTCAAAAAAACGAACCCTATTGAGAAAACTCCATACAGACGGACACTTAGGCGTCAGTTAAAAAGTGACGCTACAGGCTTAAAAAAACCGACGCTATAGACCATTATTTTAGTATTGAGTCTTGTAAAATTTTGTAATTGAAATCTTGTATTAAGATAATGTTGTTTAATATATCTTATTGAATGTTTATACTATTGTTGGTGCCTTTATCTTGTTATTTGTTCATGTATGCTAAGCATTTTACGCTTCCGAATGTTGTCATTGGTATTCATTTGGTTCATGGGATTGGGATTTTGGTTTTGTGATAGATAGTATCAGAGCATGAACAATAACTACACCAACCTTACTCACATGAAGCACAGACTAAACTCACCTTACATCTCAATCCTAGAAACTTAATGAGTTGTCCTTTATTGTCTAAGTTGACTTATCCTCTAGGTTAGAACTTAGATGTTCTAGAACTAGGTGTAGGCTTGTGTAAACCTTAGAATCTTTCTTTTTCTCCTTCTTTTGTCTTGTAGTATGGGATGTAGATGTAGTAGGGAGTTAAAAGAGATATCTTATTACAACCCTAGACATATGTTTGTGGAAAGTTCTTAGGGCATCCAGACAAGGTCACACCATGTTCTTACTAGTTCTCTAGGTGTCATGGTACTAGACTGCCTAATGAGTGTGGTAACTCATTTTGGTTTTGGGTTTATTCGATTGGATTATGGTGGTTTTCTTCACATGTTTCAATGTTGGAGAAAACATATTTCAAATGTACATATGAAAAATGTTACCACACATAGAAAGGCGGTGAGCATCCATGTAACCTAAGAGAAAGAGATGTAACATCAAGTCTATATGAGAGTGTTTAGATGTTAGTTGTAGTCTCTAGAGTTGTCTAGAGCCACAAAAAAGGTTAGGCTAGAAAGTAGCATAGATAACCTAAGATGATGATGATGATGATGATGATGATGATGATGATGATGATGATGATGATGTGGATGATGTTGATAATGATGTGTATGTCGATATGACCCAAGTTTGTCTTTGAGAGGGTCATGCATGTTTGATGATATGAGATGAATTTGACCATGAAACCCTAGTTAAACCTAGAACTTTGTACGATACTTATGACTTGGTTGATGTGCTAAACATAGCTAGTGTGTTGGCGCAATTGCTTGTGGCTAGTTTTGTACATTTTGAGATATGATATGTGATATATGGTTTGAGAGAAACACGAGCCTCAATATTTTTATAAAGGAGGATCTCTAGCATGGGACATTTTAAAAGGCTGACCTCTTGATATGAGTTGACCCGCCATGGGAGAAGGTCAAAGTACCTAAACTACAAAATATGTGAAATGTTGAAAAATATGCATGATGAAATACATGATAATTAGTCCCTAGATAGACTACTTTTAAGTATAAGAGTTGAGTCACCTAGTGTGTGGTTCCGTTGAAAAGTTTAACCCTAGTTTTCCTATGAAAATATCTAACCCTAGAGGAAGAGGCATTAAATATATGACATTTTCCTATATAGGTGAGGGAGATGTACCAAGACCCTAAGATGATGTACATGACATGTTATCCCCATGATGATCCTCATACTTAGGTTAGTGGTTTTATGTAAAGGAACTAGTGGTTTCCCTCATTTGGTATGTTCAATAAAGTCTGGCATGGGTAGAAGGTTGTGGTTGGAATGTCTTGTTTGACCTAGATAGGTCGTAGCTTGAGTGGCTTGAACTTGTGGAGCTCCTTTGAGAAACAAGTGAGATAATTATGATAGCTCAATGTTGACAATAATGTCTTCTCTTGAGATAATGCATGATGTATGAAGAATATCACTTAAGTTAAAACTTTGATAAATGTACAATAGTCACCCTTACAAGCTAAACCTAGTATGAATCATACCATACATTAAAGATGTAGCTTTGAAATCATGAACTTGATATGATGATGCCTAGAGATCTTAGCTTGAATAATCAGGGGTAACATTCCTAATCTTATACCCTAATGGAAAATGATTAACTCGATATGATGATGCTTTTGGGGTCATAACTCGAATAAACATGATGAATACATTGCTTAATTTCAGATCCAAAATGAGAAATGCTGAACATAATTGGGGTTAGTTGGTAGAATTTTGAAATAAAACTAAATCATACATGAAACCTAGTATGATGATGAAATATACACGCTCAATGATGATCTCATTTAGAAGTCATGACTGTGAACATGTTCGCTTGAAAATTTATAACATAAGATGTGAACTAAAACCGTAATGTAGGGATGCTAAGGGATGGAAAAACCCCAATGCCATGACGATGTCATAGTGTGATAAAACATGAAGGAACACATAAATGATCATGATGAGTACACCGTTGATGATGATAACCTAAGTGTGCATCCCATTGTGGTGAATTCCTTGACAATCATGGTTTGATACCTAGACTCGATGGATTTTTGACTTTGCCTCTTAAACACAATCTCGGATGAATCTTGAGGACAAATGTTTTTTTAGGAGGGAAGGATGTGACAGCATAGATTCCTACTCCATCTATTATACTCAGTATCTCTCTTCAAGAGACCCATCTCACTGAATGTAACATCAACCATAGTAATTAAGTGTCATGATACTCCAATTTGATCACCTCGATAATGAATTTCATGATTTGTGGCTCTAATTTGAAAAATTAAAGTATGTAGTGTTCATTAACATGCCACCACTTTGCAAATATGTTTGAACCTTATTACTATGATAATTTGACTCCCTCGTATATATAATATTGTATAGCTCTCAATTTTGAATCCAACAACACCAAAATCACATCTTTTGGACTTACAAAACTCTAGTTTTGATGTTTTGAAGATTGTATGTTTTAGCCATTTTTTGTGCATTATCTTGTGATTGGGCCGACATTGGCCACTTTTGGCCTGAGTTTAGTTGAGGACCATACACATCAGTTCCCCCTTCCCTTTCCCCTTTAGGAAAGTAGTGAAGGGTAGGAGCCTCTCTCCTTTTTCCCCTCCAAATCCGGTAGTGGAGGGGCAACTGAGAAAGCTAGCCCCCTACTACTTTTATACACTCTACCTTATCAAACCCTAGTCCCTCTTCCTCTTTGTCATCTCTTTCCTCTTTATCACCCAGTTCCTTCCTCTTTGCTTTGGTTTGCTAGAGTTATGGCTAGGGCGGACAACCAACCTCACTGCTCCATGTCCATAGATTGCCCAACCTGGGGTCATGCTATCGTCGTCAATGGAAGGAAACATCTCTTCCTCTCAACTTCTGGGCATCGTTGGGCCTCGTGCTAACTCCGCACTCCTCCCCCCCCCCTTCATGTAAGGGTTGTCCACTAAAGCTCCTTCTCCCCAAATCCAGCTTAACTGTACCTGCCCCATCTCTCTCTTTATTATTGCTTCTGTCCGAGGATCACCCCACAGAGGTGGCAAGGCCAACAATACACCATGGTCATGGCTGGAACTCGCAGAGCCACAACCTACTCCTTCACTGTCTCATAGGGGTGCATCGACCATGAGGGGTTGGGGCACCGTCCCATGTGTCTCACCTATTCCAACACGTGAAATAAAGGGCGCACAGCCTGGGAGTCAGGGGAGAGAATTGAGCCAATCTGTGAAGGCCTGGGTAAGAGTCCCAGCAAGCAGCTCGACCTAAGAATAGAAGCCCAGACTGAGCCCAGGAGAGAAGCGCTGGATGGGAGTGGGGCACGTCCACTGGATCATTGCTCTATGGCACAAATTCATTCACTGATATAACTATAATGCCCCCTTCTTCCCCCTTTAGTTTTCAACTTTGATTTCATAAAGTTCCAATGTAAATATTCTAAAATGCATAACTCCCTCATCTTTTGGCCAAATTGTACAAAATTATGTATCAAATTAATCCTCTCAAAAAGATTTACAACCTGATGATGGTTCCATAAACTGAATTTGCTTGTCTAAAATGTGATCTTTGACAAAGTTGACCACATTTAATGTAATGTTATAATGAATATTGAATCACTGATGCATATTGAACCTCCTAAGCATCAAATATATAGACCTTTTCTCTTATGATCCTAATGAAGGTCCTAATCATCCCTATTTCTCTTAATGACTATATTGTGCATATATGCCTTATTTTGGACCTTTAGTGATGCAACTTGCCCTAATATGATAAGCTTGCCTCTTAATGATGGACTAGTGCCAACAGAACCTCAAATCAGTAATATATATCTCTCCTTGACTTTAATATTGCTTCCTAATATCCTCCATGCTATGGTTGATTTCTTTTGACATGAAATGCATGTATGTGCCAAAATTAAGTGAATGCTTGATTGCATCTGGAACTAATGATGAGTGTGATCAAATTTATGGACCCACCTAATTGAGTTCCTTCAGATCTGTAATATTGGGGTGTTTGGGAACACTTATGCCTATGATCCACCCTCTTTCTCTCTTATGGTGTTGGAAACACTAGTTCTCCTATTTGTGACCTGTTTAACTTGAATTGTGGGTCTTGCACCTTTATGCTTAAGTGGATCCTTCTTTCTAGCCCCCCTCTCTCAAGTATGGTATTAATCTATATCTCATGATATCTTGGATGTGTATGTCCTTCCTAAGTCATAACTTGAACCTTAATGGCACTATGGCGATATGATTGAATGCATGTGGATATGTTGATATCCAAGGTTGGGATTATGATGCTTAGACCCTAAGGAACATCCACCTCTTATGGAATATGATTCTCATGTCTATATCTTACTGATATAATCTTACATCTTGTCCAAATAATATGTCTTGAAGATCCATGAACTTGATTGCTAATTATGAGTATTTGACCCTATAATGTGCTTTAGTGACTCAAACCTTGAAATGTTCATATAAGATACATGGAACCTCAGAATGACTTGAAACTTGAAACCCACCTTCATGATGACATGTAAATGAGGATCAGACCATTAAACATGTAATTAACCAACTATGAACCTAACTTGGACAAAACCATAAAATGAATCTAATTAGGGTTAATGATGAGAATCTAATGCATGTATGTAATCTTGTGCTTAAACAAGTGTTGCTTGAGATCTATATGGTCAAGCATAGATTATGAAATCTCTAAAATTAGGTACGGGATTTAATAATTATATGACTATGGCTTTATTGCTTGAATGTGATACATATGCATTCTTGTTTACTAGCTCAAATATTGCCATGTAGTATTCTAGTATTGTACTTGATGTTTGTCTCGTATCGTTACTTTATAACTTGCAAACATGAAATAGAAACTCAATTATACAAACATGGTGCACCTGTCTATTTTCTCAAGGTAAGGACATGGGGCTGTGCATCCTACTTGAGTTGTCAAAATAGGGCAGACCATGATGATAAAAGGGTTAGCTCTTGGTGATGGCCTTGAGGTCCCTTACGTATAAAAGGGTTAGCTAATCTTTAGCACCCTTACGGACCCTTCCAATGGGAAGTCCATCAAAGGCCTTATGATATATGATGTTGTTGGAATAATTGGAGAAAATTGATATAAAACATGGGTTCTCGCTTTGCTAAATACTTAACTTGTATATTCTTTCTCGTTTATTTCTATAAATCTTTGCAAATTATGCAAAGCTTATGTATATGTATCTTTTAGCCCTATACTCGACACCTCGTGTTCTTGACCCCCTTGTTTCTTGTATTTTATAGGTTTAGAGATGGCTAGAAGTGATGGGCTTGGTGAGCTATGTCAGGTGTACCTGTTGTAGGATCCCTAGTATACACGAACAATCTTGTAAAATTATGCTCTTGAATATGTAATTGAAAGCTTGTATCAAGATAATGTTGTTTAATATATCTTGTTGAATGTTGAGACTATTGTTGGTGCCTTTATGTTGTTATTTGTTCATGTATGCTTCCACATGTGGTCTTTGGTATTCGTTTGGTTCATGGGATTGGGATTTTGGTTTTGTGACACTAGAGAAGAAAGGAAATCTTATCATCATAATATTAATTATGTTATTTATGCAAAGTCCCTCATGAAATGCTCCATGAATCATGAGCCAAAAAAACAATATGGAAACATAGGAGGGACTAGATATGTCCACATATTAAGAATTGTTCCAAGAACTTACAAGGGAAGAGAGGTATGATGTCTTAATGACCTTTTTTAAGGGCAACATGATTGAAGGAGATCTAGAGGGCTATGCGTACTCTACTTGATTGGGTATGTGGTAATCATATAAAAATTGATATTATACTTAATCAATAAGTTGGACAATGATGTAATTTAGTAATCATTCCCAAAATTATTCAATCAGTTTGTCATGAACTACAACATGAACAACTTCATTTGACTATTGTAGGAGTTGATTAGCATGATGAAAACTATTGAGACTAAGATGAAGAAAGACAAGGCAATGATTATGTTGATGTTATAAAAAGGAAAAGGCAAGGGGAAAGCTAGTAAGAATTTGATACAAGTCTTTTAATTAAATCTATAGAAAGAGTAGTCATGGAAGGAAATTGTCACCATTGTCATCAGTTTCAACATTAGAGAAGAAATTTCCCTCTTTATATTGAGGAACTAAATAAGAAGAAGGAGGGGATAGAGATGACCACTTTAAATTTATATGTTATATAGATAAACATATCATCAGACTCTTTTGATTTCAAATCATCAGAGCATGTGAATCTTGTTTATTGGGATTGATAAAAAAACAACCTTAAATTGGAATAGTGGTGGGGCAAGTGACTTATTAGGACTCATATATATAGATGTGTGTGAAATGTGTTTAGATAATTTCTTGAAGTATATATTAGTACTTCATCACATTTACTAATGACCTAAACAGATATGTATATGTGTGTCTTATGAAAAAAAATTGAATACAATGAGAAGTTAAAGGAAATCATGAATAATGATAGAACCAACATGCTAAGAATATTAAAATACTACAATATCTAGACTTGTGGAGAATATTTTAGCCAATAGTTTGAGTCCCTTATAAGAGACTGTGGTATTGTATCATACTTGAATCCTCCATGAAGACCACAACATAAATATGTCAGAAAGAAGAAATAAACCTCTATTGGACATCATACGATCAATGATGATTTTATCTAATTCACTAAATTCCTTCTGGATACATGACCTTGAAAAATTCACATTTACACTTAACTGAGTACCTTCAAATTTCATTCAAAAGACACCATATGAGATAGGAAATGGGAAAAGTCCCAATTTTTCTGTTATGTTACTTGGGATGTGAACCTTATGTCAACAAAAAATTTCATGAAAAGCTTAGACACAAATTCGTTAGATGTTTCTTTGTTGGATACCCTAAGATGAAGTTTATTACTTACGTATTCTATCTGACAATAAAGTGTTTGCTGTCAAAATTATGAATCCATTTCCCGTGGAACTAGTGGAAAGGAAGTAGATATTGAATAAGTTAGAGGTCAACAAGATTACAATAATCTTATGTAGGTAGATGAGTAATATAACAATGAAAATTCATTGAGGAATCTCAAATTCCTTATGAAACGCAAGAACCTCAAAGGCTTGGTATGAAACTTCTAGTTCTAGAGAGATTTGGATTTTTCATGACTTAATCATATGATACAAAGATCATATATGATGAGCCAACAACCTAAAATGAGACCATATAGGGAATAGTACATGTCTTGAGGCCATGAGATCTGAGATGGACTTCATTTACGACAATAAAGTATGGAATTTCATGGATGCAGCTAAAAGGGCAAAACCCATAGGGTGCAAATGGGACTTCAAGAAGAAGATTTTCATGGATGCTAATGCACAAAACTATAAAGGATGATTGGTTGCAAAATGTTTTAGACAAGTTCAAGGTATTGACTATGATGAAACTTTTTCACCTAATTTCATGATGAAATTCTTAAAATCATGTTTGTCACTACGACTTATCATGAATATGAGATTTGGGAAATGCACTTTACATTTGATTTCCTTAATAGGAATATTCTATATAATGTCTACATGACATATGGTCAAGGTTTTATCACTCTAGATGAAGCCAATAATATTTGGAAGCTACAAAGTTAAATATATGGATTGAAACAAACACATAGAACCTAGAGTATTATATGATAAAATTATACAGTTTGACATTGTCCAAAATGAAGATGAATCTTGTGTTTATAGGAAGTATAGTGGGAACATAATTATATTTCTAATACTATATGGGAATGTAGATTATTGATGAGAAATGTCATACCTACTCTACAATTAATAAGACTTGGCTGGTAAATACCTTCTGCATCAAGGTATTAGGAAAAACACCGTATATTCTAGGAATCAAAATAGATAAATCTAGAAGGCATCTTGGCCAAACGCAGAGTACATATATTGATAATGTGTGGAAAAAGTTTAGTATGCAAGATTCAAAAATATGTAACTTACTCATTCTTCATGGAATAAGTCAATCTAAATCTGAATGTCTCATGTTTTTGGAAAAGAGGATATGAACGAGTAAGCTTCCATATGCATTTACAATTGGATCTATCATGTATCCAATATTGTATACATTCCTAGATTTATCGTATTGATCATGACAAGATGATACCACTAAAATTGCAATGAAGACCATTGGATTTTTGCAAACAATATTCTTAAGTACTAGAGAAGAAAGAAGGATCAATTATATATATACATGAGAGGAAGAATTATTTGTTAAGATGTATAGTGGGGAAAGCTTCCAAATTGGTGAGGATGAATATGAGCCGCAATTAGGTTTTTTGTTCTACCTAAACATTTAATATGAAAGCTAAATGAGTTCCAAGAAAGAGATAAATGATGCTTTAACAATAGAAGATCAATATATAAAGGCTTCATATGGAAAGGGAAGGTCAAAAACAAACTTTGATAGGATGGTTCTAAATCATGTAAAGGATGATTTTAGGTTCAACTGGTCAACCATGAAATGCACTCAGTCGACTGAATGGTTTGGAACAACTAGGACATTGGTTGCCAATTACTCAATTCTTTGATTGATTTTCAGTCGATCAAACGATTACCAATTTTTTAAATTGTTCAGTCAGTCGACTAGAATGATGTCGGGAAGTAGCAATGAATAAGTGGGATGATCATTTTAGAATGAAATAATTTAATAGAAAATGGATCCAGACTACCCACAAGATCGAGTAGATACCCAGTGGTTCAACGCAATGACAAAATAGTCCCATTCTACTAACTGGTTAATGAATCAAATAATTGGGATTTCTGGTAGTAATCTAGGTTTGATTTTCCCAATAGTTGCATATGATCCAATTGGTAACTGTTACCTACCTTAATAATTAAGTTATGTCCATCGACATTGGTTGAGAAATGACTTTATATTTTGGATCTTGGCTCACTAAAAGATTTTTGGATGTAATCTTCTAAATTAATAGTGAGGGTTGTTAATTTAAATAAAAAAGCAATAGCATAATTAATTGAAGTCCAAACTCCACAAAGTCAAAATTTTGAAATAAAACTAGTTTTCAAAACAAAATATTGACTCGTGCAAATGTATTCTATGTAGATCAACGGAAAACACTAGAAACAATTAATTTTTACTTCTTATTGGTCCTTTAGAAAGATAAACTTAATAGGAATAACTTTCACAACTAAATTATGGCGTTGAAATTGTTCTTAGACATGTGATTAAGCTCTATGTCTTGGATAGACTAGTACAAAAGGAACTAACCATGAATGCGCTTAGAACGAAAAGGGATTCTTATAAGAATCATTCTAATGATGTTGTGGACATCGAATTCTTCATGGTTTCTCCATAAATCATGAGCTTTAGAAGCAACATGATAACACAGATGTTATTGGCTGTATAGCATCTATCGAGAATATGTATCAAGAAAATGCAAGGAAATAGAGGTGTGATATATCAAAGGCTTGTTTTAGTACTAAATGTCAAAAAGTGATCTAGTTGGACTCATTGTACTCAAGTTAATTGGGTATGTGGAAATTAATACAAGACTAAGATTTCCTTTAGGTCAAGATTTGGCCAAGATTATAATCTTTCAATTGTTATCAGATTAATATAATCAATTTAACATGAATTACAACATGAACAATTTGTTTAAGCCATTGATTGAGCTACTTGGCATGTTGAGAACTACTGAAATGCCCTTCCAAGTACACACACACACACTCACACACACACACACAAACACACACACACACACACACACACACACACACACACACATATATATATATATATATATATATATATATATATATATATATATATATATATATATATCAGTATAAGCAAACCTTATATTATCCATAACATAGGTCACTTGGTTTGGAGGAATGCCACAAAACACGATATACATAGAAACAATATAAATGGAACACCATGCATTAATCGGATATATTGATTCATAAATTGTTCTTTAAAGAGGAAAGTTATAATGTACACTATTGAATATTTGAACTAGATTCTAGTACATGAAAGGTAGAAGAAATATAAGGCATAAATCTACTCTAAAACCTGATATTGCATATTCTAAGGTGCAGATGGAACCCCACCAAATATGTCTTGGGAACTTCTACTTTGAAGAACTCACTTCGAATTCTTTTGTTACTTGATCTAGGGACATCTCGTCCCACGAGCATGCAAAAATAGATACATACATGAGTAAGAGGCACTATACATTTTATAAGAACTAAAAAATAAGCATATATACTTGACTTGAGTGAAAATTTTGACATGTACTAGACTTAAGAATTTTTATTACATGAATCTTAAAACATAAAGATTTTATGCATTAAATATATGCATCTCTCTATGATGTCAACATAAGAGAACATGATTTCTAGGAAATCCCTCGGTGCTAGGAAATCTCATAATTGACATAGATACCCATGATTTGGCTATAAAATCCCATATTTGGGACGAATGCGCATAATGACCCCTTGAGGTCCACGACTCAAGAAGAATTTAAAAACTAATTTCAATTCATTTATCTTAACATTAACATTACCAGAAATGTGATTTAAATCTTGAACTTTAATCTTTAGCATCATGGGATTTCTCCCATTCAAAATTTGAACTTTAAATCCAATAATCATCAATCACTAATCATAATATCTAATCTTAATGAGCATGATAATCATAAGACATAGATTGTACAAATCATCATGAAATTTATATATGAACATGATTAGAGCATTGAACTTGAAATGAAAGCATAATTCATAAATCACACATAGCATACAATTCAACCAATGTACATATTCATAGTGGCATTACCTGCTTACCTAGAAAAAATAAGATTTGTACTTAGTTATTTTATTCTTAAGTGAAATCCTAAGTCTCCTAAAAATATCATGCATACATCAATATCTATACTAAGATGATGTTAAAAACCTAATCCTTGGTCTTTAGAAAATATTTCTCTGATTAAATGAGTAAAATTGAGTTTTGTGTTTTAATGCCTTTCTCACAAATATTTATGCTAAATTTTCTGTCAATATATGTAATTCTTGTGATGGTTTGAACTAAAGTGTTAATTGAAAGATTTGATAAATTTTTATTTGGACAGCTTGGCACAACATGCCCATCAACCATGGGGCCCACAACCTAACATATAGCTGACATGGCATGATGCCCCTTTCTTCTCCACTAGCACAAGACGGGAGACACACTCCCTTATTTTGCTTGACAGAAATAGATCATCGTTCTCCAGCCGTGGTGCGCCTCGACCACCCAAACTGTGACACCCTCCCTACTTCCTAAGTGCTAGACCTCATATCATATCCTATTCTCCAAGGGTTTTCTGTCTCCAAGAGCAGCAACAAGCTCCTAGTCATCCTCATACCATCGAAGATGCACCACCTTCATATTGGGTTCTTAGCTCGAAGGCTCTTGTGAGCAATGCCAAATTGATGGTGCAAAATTCTATGTCAGGCGCGGAGAGAAGCCAAACCCATTGAAAGGCTCATTAGTGTCAAGATGCCTGTCTAGGAAGACTAAGATTTCTGATGCCACCTCGGGGAAGATGGAATATATGTCTATGCAGGAGGAAGGCTTGAGGGTTTTAGGCAGTTGACTTGATTTTCTATAGTCTCCTTGATCATTTATGGATAGTTATATATATATATATATATATATATATATATATATATATATATATGGAGGTCGGGATGGATAGTGAGATTCGACTGTATTTGAAGTACAGTTGGCCAAGGAGTCTAGGTTTATTGGAGAATTTTTGAGAAAGGAAACCTAGATTTATTGGGAATCCCATGGTATTACTGAATCAGAAAGCCTCATTCTTCTAAGTTCATACAAGAGGTAATATAGTATATTTAATCTTTTTATTTTTTATCAGCAAACACTTTTTCCTTCCTTGATTTGTGTCTTTCTTATGTTTAGAAGGAGAAATTTATATTCTTTTCACCAAAAAGAAACATGCCTCTCTCCTTGTGAACCACTCGTAACTAATTAATTTGGTATAAGAAATATGTACTAATACATCTCTATGAAACTCACTTTATTCATATATGTATTCGGAGCACATCCTTCTTCTATTTTTTTCAAATGTTGGGAATAGGATTTACGTTCCTATGGAATTTTTTTTTCTAAAAATATGTCATTATATAAACATTTTTTTCAAATGTTTATATAATTTATATGGATCCTTATCTTAGTATATATGTATTAAAATATGAGAATAAGTGATCTATTTTGTTTTCCTTAGTGAATTAGTTGATTCTAAATCTCGAGGTTGGGAGTGATAATCCACATCAGGGTCTATACATTATCATTTTATGTAATTGGAGGGATTATGATAGGAGAGACTCAAAAAAAATTCATGTGTCATTTTTTTTTCATTTAGGATAATGGTGAGTTATTTAATACATAAAGGAACAATATATATCACATTTAATGTAGATTTGTATTTTAAATTGGGACTTCCATTAATTCTCATGTTTAACTTTCATCATAAAACCCATTAAGAACTCTATATCATATGAATGAAATTTTGAGATGTTACAATTCTACCCATCTTTAATAAGATTCGTCCACAAAATTTTTTAAGACTTTCCACTTTAAGATTTTACATATTATATGCTATTTCCTAATATTGTCATACGTAATGTATGACCTTCTCATGGTTAAATACAATTACATGATACCTTGATTAACTTGACATGATTTCATATGATCATAGAGTTTTATTTGAGTAGATATAGTCACTCTCTTGGATGCACCCACAGTGCTCACATGCTAATTAAGGCTTGCATAAGGTCAGTTAAGGCTCACATAACATGCTTGAGAGGACTATATGAACATAACATGATTTCTTATTCTGAAAAATGATTTTCATAATTTTCATAATCTATTAGCATGGTAGGGACACATGAGGAACACATAATTAGCAAACTTAGAAAGCATTATTTATTAGATTGTGCATGATTTTATCACTTATGTATGTCAAATTATGTACCCTTTGTATCCATACATGGTCTCACTATGTTTATGATTAAATTTATATGAGTAATTGTCTTAGAATTTAAATGCCAACTCTTGTTTTATATTCTCCTTTGGATACATGTTAGTCGGTCATATACCACACTTATGTTAGCACCTTTCTCGTGCACATGTCCCATACCACATTCACATGAAAGGGAAATACAAGCATGATTGTGCACATAACAATCTCTCTGTGAAACTGCAAAAGCCTATGTCTCATACCACAAACACATGAAAAAAAGAGAGAGCATTCTATATACAATTTTAGAATTAATGTAAAAGTTCAAAACATCTAGGCACATAATGTAATTCTTACATAAGCTTTTGTCTCCTATCTAAACCTATAGTTTGGTTTCCAATATCTTTCACCTATGTAAGGAGTGGGACCCGAGTGGGGATCTACTCCCTACTAAACTTTGAGGAATAAAACATCCATTCCAAGCACACATATATGGTATGTGAGAATAGGTGTAAAATTTTAAAATCTTAAATAATGGTATTAAAAAAGACCAAAGAATAGTAGCAGAATAAAACTTCATGACTATATTCAATTTAAAACTTATTACAAAAGTAAATCATCTTCTCTCGTATAGGGTTACATGAAATTTACAACATGTGGATCTAAGTAGAGAGATATCCATATATATCAACTCTATCTCCCCAAGAGCTTCACCTAGCAGATCAATGTCATGAAGTCCTACACCTAGGGTTCTACCACCTTTGGATGGGTTGAAAGAAAACACCTTGGAGGAAGAAAAGAAAAAAGAAGGGACACCAAAAAATCTGAGTATATGTGGTAAATAACGACTAGGCATAACTTCAGAAGGTTCCAAAGAAAGGCATCAAAATTAAGGGATGATCAGACAAATAAATGCCAAGAGAATTATTATAACCTCAATTTTTCAAATTCAGAATTTAAATGTAATTTCTCCTTTTAAATACATATCAATATGTAATTGTATGATTTGATTTAAATGAGTGGATTTCCTTGCTAATAGCCTTGTTGTTTGATTTCGTGGGCTTTATTGGCTATTGGGCCCAATAACAAGAAAAAGAAAATAAAAGGAAAAAGAAACTTAGTAAATAAAAGAATATTTAAGAAAAGGAGAAAACAAAGAGATAGAAGCCTCTAGAAGGCTAAGAGGTAGCCTCCAAAGGTAGATATCATGTCATTGGGATTTCTCAGGCCCCAAGTTGCCCAAGTTTCCAAGATAATAAGAAAGGAAAGAGAAAATATCAATTAAATAGGCTTTATTAAAAGAAAACTTGTTTATAAAGGAAATACCACTTTTGTTTTTGGGTTTCAAATTTGATAACTGAGTAGATAATGCCAAGCCAGAGTTTCCTTTAAAATTTGAATGAAGAAGGATAAACAAGGAGAGAGGTATGGATTTTACAAGTTTCCAATGAATTGAATTAAATAATACATGATTTTCTCATTTTAAAGGAAAAGAGAAACTCGGGGGCGATGACAGCCATCGGGTCCCCACGTGGTCTAGAGGACCACAGTTTTGATGATGGTTGTGCATCATCTACCCCAAGTCACTGATGGAAAGGGAGAAGGTAAAAACTAGAATTTGCTCACGTTTAATGCAATAAGCCAAGATGTGGACAAGTCCATCATCTTCGAGAGTTTGTTCTGAGGAGGACTAACCCAACTTGTGGGTGGATTCGTGGAGAACTAGAGAAGTCCCCAATTCATTAGGAATCTGGGATGAACCCTATATATAGGATAGAGTGGGTGGCCGCATGAGCAACCCCACAAACCTTTCCCACGTGTCCAGAGCACTGCGGTAATCATGCATGTGCTTTCAATTTGATCAAACACCCTATCCTCCTCCCTCATTTAGCAGCAAACCTCGTCGGAGCACCGACAGTTCATTTGCGGTGAAGATGCGAAGCTAGCCAAGAATTGAAGAGTTGGGCGAGTTCATGAAGAGCATACAATGCTATGGGACTGATCAAATTGATCGCAGGTGGACGGAAACTTGAAGTCAACGCAAGAGTTGACCTCGGCTTGCTGCAAGCACGTGTGAGAGGTTGAAGAAGAACGTCTGCCAAATTACCAAAAACCCTCCCATGTCTTCATCCTAGGTAAGGGCATTCATGCCCTTTTCTTTCTTTTGAAAGAGATGTGTGCCGCAGATCGTTGGATTTCCACGTGGTCCAGCGTACCATTGATCGAACAGCTAAGGATTTTCAGAAAATAATAGATAATCCAAGAAAATGATTTTCTTTGCAAAAATGGTAGTAATTAATAGGAAGGTCAGATGGAGGAATTTAATGTATGAAAACTGATCAGAAAAATATGAGGAACCTGATAAAAATAGTTTTAGAACCTAATTTAGTTCCTAATTGTAAAAGTATATTAATTTGATGAAAAGTGCATTAAACTTAGGTTAGAAACCCTAATTGTGATTAAAGATTGAAACTATGATGTTTAATGGGTAAATTTGAGTACTAATAACCTGTTGGATGATAATGACAGATTCAAATCTGATCTAGATGAGAAATTGTATGTTTTAGGATTTTAAACCAAGAATCCATGTTAATGCATATAGAAACCCTAATTTAGGGTAAAGGATGAGATTGATTTATTTAATTCAAAAAATTAGGAAATATGTTGATAATTGTTGATCTTAAGCCTGTTAGGAGAGACATGACAAGATAATTAGGGTTTATGAGTAGTTTTAGTTATTTAGGGTTTGTAGTGACAAAAGTGATAACAAAACCCCAATAGCAAGTGAAACCCTAAAAGAAAGTAGAAACCCTAGGAAGCAAGTTAGATTGAATAGATCTTGATAACATCAGTAGTGAAGAAAATTGTATGGTTATTTAAGCATCCTGGTTGTGTGAATTGCTTGCTTGCTTGGATTTCATACTTGCTTGGAATATTACTATCTTGATTCGGCAGAATAAGTATGTGGTTATTTATGAATAATCGATCTAGTTTCACGAAGTTTTCTCGAACGTTTGATCGATTGGGTGCAACCTAAATTGTTGAGTGTTTATTTATGCAATCTTATAAAGTCACTATGATTATCACAATTAAGTATATATGTGCAATATCAAACCTACATGCCACCCTGATTTATGATGCATGACCAAGCCCGGGAGGGAAGGTCTAATCGGTCATGTCCCAGAGGGAAGACCATTGGACACCATGAGAGGTGACCCCAGGCACCAAGCTCAGGATGGAGAAGGTGGCCTTATGTCCCTTACAAGGAAAAAACCCTAAAAGAGGGTAATCCAGGGTTTAGGGCAAAAGAGGTTGAGAATGTCACATTGAAAATATAATTTGGATTGTTAATAGTTTATTTGTGATAATTTGGTTGTTAGAAACTATTTGTGGAAATTTTGTTGCTCCCCACATACCAGTACAGAAATATACTGACCGACATTTTGATTGTCGAAATTTTAGGTACAATCATTGAAAAAGGACAAACAATAAATTGAAACATTGTGAAGGTACACATAATCAGTTCAAGGAGGATTAGATAGATAGACCGCATCTGTGAATAGAAGTCTAGAAATCCAAATTTTTTACAAGGTATGCAAATAGATTTATTTTATTCCATCTTCTAGTTTACTTTTAGTAGAATTTGATAATTATTATTGATTAAATGTCGAACCACTGATCTGGAAATATTGGGATAACATCTCTGACCTTTTGGTCTCCCTTAACTAGGGGTTACCAGAAGGTAGGGTCGTTACATTTGGTGTCAGTGTCATGGTTTCTCATTCAATCCTTAGTAATTATTAGATTTTACAAACTCTGTAGAACCGAGGGTGTTATTAGTGGATTTTACAAAAGACGGAGGTGTCTAGAAAAGGATCACAATCTGGGGGCTGGAAATATTTTCCTCTGCCCCTCTAGTCGGTTATGAGGACTCCCAGATGTAGTGTGACTTCCTAGCCAATGTCTGAGGTTCTGATTCAAAATAAGATACCTTTAGGGCTCTCTCATCTTTTTCGTCCCTTCTCAACCCTAATTTAATTAAGGATTTAGGGTTTTTATCACTCTTCCCCAACCTCTTGAGGTAAGGGAATGTATGATAAGGATTAAGGGATCCTCCATCAAATAAATAAAAGATATGTAAATAATACGTAATCGACATAAGTATAATTAGTTTAAACATAAACTAAAGTTTGATTATATGCTTATGTAGATGGCTCGTGTGAAGATCGTAGCTATTCCCGAGGCCACTGAGAACCCAGCTAGGGGTGGTTAGCCTTCCTGTAAGAGAAGGTGATCTTCCGAGAAGAGGAAGAGGGACCAGGGTGATGAGTCCTCAAAGAAGAGGAAGAGACTCGAGAAGCCTCAGAAGAACGCCTCGATCACAAGCCAGTTCCCTTTGTCAACCCCGAGATGGACCAGGAAGAGGAACACATGTTTGAGAATGAGGTCAAGTTTGAGGAGAATCTGACCAGTGGTCTAGGACTGGAAATGGTGGTTCACACCCCTGATGCCCTATGGATGGAACAACAGAAGAAGTTAACTAAGGCCATCCGTGCTTTAGCCCTCAGGGATATTGCTAGAGATGAAAATGGTGAGTCACTTTCCGTTCATCCCCGACTCAGAGTCACCATTCTGGACTTCGTCAAGTTTAACATCAAGATATTCTAGGGAGAGGATAAGACCGAAGTGGTCGAAAAAGTGGATGATTGGCTGCTAACAGTCGAGAACGGTTTCTACATGTTGGAGGTACAGACAAACAAGAAGGTTCTTTTTTCTACTCACCTCTTGGAAGGAGCAGCCAAGATCTAGTAGGAAAACCACATCCTAGGACAATATCTAAGTGAGGAACTTATGGCATGGACCAAGTTCCGGACTATCTTCACTACAAAATTCATCCCCACCTCAGCTAAGAAGGAGAAGGAATGAGGGTTCACCAACACGATCCAGGGTAATGTATTCGTTGTGGACTTTGGCCACAAGTTTCACATCCTGGAGAGTTTTGAGCACATGATGGATGAGGAAAGGCTGGTGGACCATTTTGTGGAGCATCTTCACCCTGCAATCAAGCCTCATGTGATGGCGAGTAAACCAACAACTTTCTCTGAAGCCTACAACACCAACATAGACATGGAAAGGACAGTGATGCCTGCTCAGAACCCACCCAAAGGATATCTAGGTTTCACTGAAGGAGCTCAAGGACAGAAGAATGACCATAGAAAGGGAAAATGATGTAACCACAACAAGAGCAAGCATGGACACAAGGGAAAGCCATGTGGTGAGAGTCACTTTCAGAAGTGATGTACCTGCGGACAGACACATCCTAGGAAGTGCCTCTTTGAGAAGAGGGTGTGCTATTGTTTCCTGCAGGAGGGACACTTCATCGCCAACTATCATCTGCCTAATCTGAGAGGTCCAATGGCAGCACAACCAGCGGTAGTAGCACCCCTAGTAGGAGGAGGAGTACCAGCTGGAGGTCCACCTATTGGAGAGAGAAGGGAAGGCAAACTGTTCTCCATTGACAATGAAGAAGCCCTGATGAATGCTAATAGGTTTATCGAGGGTAATAACCCATAGAGTTTTCCTTTTAGTTAGTTTGATCATGTAATAGCAACCTGATACAGTATGAAACTATGTAGGCATGCTTGAAGCCATGGGACAAAATTTAAAAGCCCTTTTTGATTATGGTTCTACTAATACTTTTATTTCGAGAAATCTGGCAACTACACTTTGTTTGGACATCAAGGATGTAGGCTATGTGTTGGATGTCACCACCCTGAGTGGTCATATATATACATCTCTTTTAAAAAACCATGTTTCTCCAGTTAAGTACTCGAGCCATGATCTTCCCATTGAATTCATCCTCTTCGACATGAATGATTTTGATGTAATAATTGGTATGGATTGGATTTATACCTATAGAGCACAGATCGACTGTAGAGAAAATAAGATCCTCATTAGGAAATTTGGTCATCCACACTTTACCATTTGACGAAGGATAGATGCAACTACCAGCCTTTATGTGTCGGATTTGAAGGCTAAGCTGATGATATCCAAAGGATGTCGAGCATACCTAGCCATAGTCATAGAGCCTGAGGCCAAGGTACGACCCTTAGAGTAGATAGAGGTTATCCAGGAGTATGCAGATGCATTTCCAAATGATCTACCAGGGATTCCCCCTGAGAGGGAGGTAGATTTCTCCATTGAGTTAGCTCCCGGGACTAGCCCTATATCTAAGGCACCCTATAGAATGGCCCCATATGAGTTGCCTGAGTTTAAAACTCAGTTGCAGGAGTTGTTAGATAAATGTTTCATCTGACCTAGTACATCACCATGGGGAGCACCAGTCCTTTTTGTGAAGAATAAGGATGGATCACTCTAGATGTGTATTGATTATCGGATGATCAACCAGGCGAACATTAAGAACAAGAACCCCTTACCCAGGATAGATGACCTTTTTGACCAACACAAATCAGCCCGAGTCTTTTCCAAGATCGATTTGAGGTCAGGATACCATCAGGTGAGAGTAAGGAGTGAGGATATACCTAAGACAGCTTTCTGAACCCGATATGGCCATTATGAGTTTGTGGTCATGCCGTTTGGGTTGTCCAATGCACCAAGTGTCTTTATGAACATTATGAACAGTGTGTTCCAGCCTTTCCTTGACTCCTTTGTGATCGTGTTCATAGACAACATCTTGGTATATTTCGATGACCTAGTTCAACATCGTGACCATCTGGGTAGAGTCATTGATATCCTGAGAAAGCAGAAGTTCTACGGAAAGTTCTCAAAATATGAGTTTTGGATAGGCTGAGTCATGTTTCTTGGACACATCATCTTAGTAGGGACAATCGCCGTAGATCTAGCTAAAGTGTCAGCAGTTCAAGATTGGCCTGCACCAAAGAATCCCTCCGAGATTCACAACTTCTTGGGGTTGGCCGGATACTATCGACACGTCATTAAGGATTTATCGAAGACTGCCTTGCTGCTTACCAAATTGACACTGAAGGATGTGAAATATGTGGGGTCTGATGTATGTGAGGCTCGTTTTTAGGAACTGAAAGAGAAGTTGACCACCGCTCCAGTGCTGACTCTACCTTCTGGCAATGGGGGTTCTGTGATCTTCACTGACACTTCAAAGATGGGACTTGGCTATGTGTTGGAATAAAATCGGCATGTGGTTGCATATGCCTCCTGACAACTCAAGCCCAAAGAGGTGAACTACCCAACACATGACTTAGAGCTTGCTGCAATCATCCATGCGTTGAAGATATGGCGACATTACCAGTACGGTGCTACATTCAAGATCCTCACCAACCATAAGATCTTGAAGAACCTCCTAACATAGAGAGACCTAAACCTACGACAGTGATGATGGATGGAGTACATGAAGTATTATGACTTCACCATCACCTATCATCCTGGTAAGCCGAACATCATAGCTGATGTGTTGAGTCAGAAACAACTCTAGTGTACAACTATTTTGTCCAATCAATGGAAGATCTTAGAAGAGTTGGTGGAGTGGACTCCACAACCATTAGAGGATTGAGTTTGATTGGCCAATCTTCAGATTTAGTCAGAATTGTTGAACGAGATAGTGGCGGCACAGTTGACTAGTTCAGAACTCAGCAGGATGAAGGGCTTGATGAAGAAGCCATAGACCCGTCTCATGGTGGGTGTAGAAGGAGGGATTAGATTCAAACCATATATGGGTTCCTGAGGATTCACCATTGAAGGAAGGTATCTTGCAAGAAGATCATGGTTCTAAGTATATGGTACACCCAGGCACTACAAAGATGTTTAAGGATCTGCAGAGGTATTTTTGGTGGCCAGGGATGAAGAGAGACATTGCGGCATATGCGGCCAGCTGTCTTATGTGCCAGATGGTGAAGGCTAAACACCAATGACCCGATGGACTTTTACAATTGATAGAGATTCCAGAGTGGAAATGGGAGTAGATCACCATGGATTTCATGGTGGGTCTACCCCGGACCAAGATAGGTCATGATGTGATATGGGTTGTAGTAGATCACCTTACCAAGTCAGCACACTTCCTTGCCCTAAAGACACTCCGAAAGTGTCAGACCTAGTTGAGCTATATATCAGAGAGATAGTACATTTGCATGGCGTACCTGGTTCCATCATTTCTGATAGAGACATGAAGTTCACTTCCAAGTTGTGGAAGCAAGTACAAGAGGAACTTGGTACAAGGTTGAAGTTCAGTACCACTTATCACCCCCAAATGGATGGTTAGTCAGAGAGGACAATCCAGATGTTATAGGATCTATTGAGAGCTTGTGTGCTCGATTGGGGTGGATCATGGGAATAGTACTTACCTTTAGCCAAGTTTGCCTACAATAACAGCTACCAAGCCAGTATCGATATGCCTCCATATGAAACTCTTTATGGGAGACTGTATCGGTCACTGCTTCACTAGGATGATGTCAGTGAGAGGACCTTGTTGAGGTCAGATGAGCTCCAAGTGTATGCAGATAAAGTCACTTTGATCAAGCAAAGGCTGAAGAGTGCCCAGGATCAACAGAAGTTGTATGCTGATGCAAAGCAAACTGACGTGCAATTCACTGTGGAGAGCATGTATTCTTGAAAATCTAACTGCTCTGAGCTATAGCCAAGAATAGAGGAAAGTTGTGTCCCCGATACATGGGTCCATTGGAGGTGTTAGAATGGATTGGTGAAGTTGAATACGGTTTGGCTTTACCCCCTCAGTATAGTATGATGCATGATGTGTTTCACGTGTCCAATCTTAAGCGATTTGTGCAGGATCTGAGCCATGTGCTGAGCATTGAGCCTATTGAGCATCAAGGGAAGCTGACATATCCTGAGTCACCTTTACAGATTCTAGATACCAAGGTGAAAGAACTCATATGTAAGAATATAGAGATAGTAAAGGTTCTTTGGAAGCACCATGGAGAGGATGAGGACACATGGGAGCTGAGGACGGACATGGAAAAAGCATATCATGACTTGTTTGTTTGATTACTGAATTTTGGGGGCAAATTAATTCCTATAAGGAGGGGAGGTTATAACCTCAATTTTTTAAATTCAGAATTTAAATGTAATTTCTCCTTTTAAATACATATGAACATGTAATTGTATGATTTGATTTAAATGAGTGGATTTCCTTGCTAATAGTTGTGTTGTTTGATTCTGTGGGCTCTATTGGCTATTGGGCCCAATAACAAGGAAAAGAAAATAAAAGGAAAAAGAAACTCAGTAAATAAAAGAATATTTAAGAAAAGGAAGAAAAGAAAGAGGTAGAAGCCTCTAAAAGGCAAAATGGTAGCCTCCAAAGGTAGATTTCGTGTCTTTGGTATTTCTTAGGCTCCAAGGAGCCCAAGTTGCAAAGATAATAAGAAAGGAAAGAGAAAATATCAATTAAATAGGCTTTATGAAAGGAAAACTTGCTTATGAAGGAAATACCCTTTTCCTTTGGAATTTGGGTTACAAATTTGATATCGAATAGATAATGCCAAGCTAGAGTTTCCTTTAAAATTTGAATGAAAATGGATAAATGAGGAGAGAGGTATGGATTTTACAAGTTTCCAATGAATTGAATTAAATAATACATGATTTTCTCATTTTAAAGGAAAAGGGAAACTCGGGGGCGATGACAACCATCGGATCCCAGCATGGTCCAGAGGACCACAGATCTGACGATGGCTGTGTATCGTCTACCCCGAGTCACAGAAGGAAAGGGAGAAGGGGAAAATTCAAATATGCTCACGTTTAGTGCAAAAAGCCAAGATTTGGACAAGTCTATCATCTTCGGGAGTTTGTTCCGAGGAGGACTAACCCAACTTGTGGGTGGTTTCATGGAGAACTGGAGAAGTTCCTAATTCATCAGGAATTTGGGATGAACCCTATACATAGAGTAGAGCTGGTGGCCGCAAGAGAAACCCCACAAACCTTGCCCACGCGTCTAGAGCACTACGACGATCGTGCCCGTGCTTACAGTATGATCAAACACCATGTCCTCCCCCTCGTTTAGCAGCAAACCTCGTCGGAGCACCGGTGGTTTGTTGGAGGTGAAGACGTGAAGCTAGCCAACAATTGAAGTGTTGGGTGAGTTTGCAAAGAGAAGGCATTGCTCTAGGATCGATCAGATTGATCGCAGGTGGATAGAAGCTCGAAGTCAACCCAAGAGTTGACCTCAGCTCGCTGCAGGCGCGCTTGAGGTTGAAGTAGAACCTCTGCCAAATTACCAAAAAGCCCTGATGTGTCTTCAATCCAGGTAAGGGCATTCTCACCCTTTTCTTTCTATTGTTCGCGAAAGAAATGCGTGTCGCGGATCGTTGAATTTCCGCGTGGTCCAGCAGACCATTGATCGAACGACTAAGGATGTACAAAAAATAATAGATAATCCAAGAAAATGATTTTCTTTGCAAAAATCATAGTAATTAATAGGAAGGTCAGATGGAGGAACTTAATATATGAAACTTGATTAGAAAAATATGAGGAACCTGAAAAAAATAGTTTTAGAACCTGATTTCGTTCCTAATCATAAAAGTAAGTTAAGTTTTTGAAAAGTGCATTAAACTTAGTTTAGAAACCCTAATTGTGATTAAAGATTGAATCTATGATGTTTAATGGGTTAATCTGAGTACTAATAACCTGTTGGATGATAATGAAAGATTCGAATCTAATCAAGATGAGAAATTGCATGTTTTAGAATTTTAAACCAAGAATCCATTTTAATGCATGTAGAAACCCTAATTTAGGGTAAAGGATGAGATTGATATGTTTCATTTGAAATATTTGGAAATATGTTGATAATTGTTGATCCTAAGCTAGTTAGGAGAGATAGGACAAGATAATTAGGGTTTATGAGTAGTTTTACTTATTTAGGGTTTGTAGTGACAAAAGTGATAATGAAACCCTAATAGCAAGTGAAACCCTAAAAGTAAGTAAAAACCCTAGGAAGCAAGTTAGATTGAATAGATCTTGATAACATGAGTAGTGAAGAAATTTGTATGGTTATTTCAGGATCCTGGTTGTATGAATTGCTTGCTTGCATGGATTTCATACTTGCTTGGAATATTACTATCTTGATTCGGCTGAACATGTATGTGGTTATTTATGAATAATCGATCTAGTTTCACAAAGTTTTCTTGAACATTTGTTTGATTGGATGCAACCTAAACTGTTTAGTGTTTATTTATGCAATCCTATAAAGTCACTATGATTATCACAATTAAGTATATATGTGCATTCTTGAACCTACATGCCACCCTGATGTATGATGCATGACCAAGCCTTAGAGGGAAGGTCTAATCGGTCAAGCATCGGAGGGAAGACCATTAGGAACCATGAGAGGTGATCCCAGGCACCAAGCTCAGGATGGAGAATGTGGCCTTATGTCCCTTGTAAGGACAAAATCCTAAGAGAGGGTAATCCAGGGTTTAGGGCAAAAGAAGTTGAGAATTTCACATTGAAAATGTAATTTGGATTGTTAATAACTTATTTGTGATAATTAGGTCATTAGAAACTATTTGTGGAAATTTTATTTTCCTCCACATACCGATATAGAAATATACTGACCGACATTTTGATTGTCGGTGTTTAAGGTACAATCATTAAAAAAGGACAAACAATAAATTGAAACATTGTGAAGGTATGAATAATTATTTCAAGGAAGATTAGATAGATAGACTCCATTTGTGGGTAAAAGTCTAGAAATCTGAAAATTTTACAAGGTATGCAAATAGATTTATTTTATTCCAGCTTTCCAGTTTAGTTTTAGTAGAATTTGATAATTATTATTAAATGTCAAACCACTAATCCGGATATATTGGGATAACATCTTTGACCTTTTGGTCTCTCTTATGTGGGGGTTATAGGAAGGCAGGGTCATTACAAGAATTATATCAGGCTAAAAGATAAGCCATGTCTAACTAGGGAATGTCAAGTAGGGAAGCTTTCCTTAAACAAATTTCATTAATGATAACAACAATAAAAATGTGCATGTAATAAACAAAGACTAAAATTATTCAAAGTAGAGTTGAGACACTCTTGGATCTCAACCTAAAAATATGGATGAAAAATCACACCCAAGGCGGAAAAGAATGCCTCTGTATATAATGGGTGGAAAAGCATCCCATGTATTTATTGTTGTACAGATGTAGCACCACAAGAAATAAGGATACTCTAAGCATGTGCATAAATATGGAAACACAAGTATAAGTTTAATCCATATGAAATAAGATGATGATAGCATCCAAAAATAAAGCATGTGCCATCAGAGGACCCATAAGTATTGTCCAAGAAAATAAGGATTTCATAATGAATTAAAAGAGAGTATCAAATCTTGCCTCATATGGGAAAGGATGTTTTTGGTCATAAAACCAATTCCTAGATAATAGAAAAGATGCACATACCTAAGTTATGAGTACTAGTACTCACTCTTCACCAACTAAGTTGTTTCCAATATCACTTTTTCCTATGTTCAAGTCTTATACATGTATTAGGGTTTCAAAATCACATATGTACAAGGAATAATCTAATTTCAGACTTTTTTGTCATGAAACCCTAACCAAACGATTCCTTATCTTTTCCTAATCAAGAAAACGTATTTATTTTCCTTATTTGGAGTTTATATGATTAAGTTACAATTATAAGTATTTTTCATGCATTTAATTCATTCCTCATAAAAATCATTTGTTGAAAATATGGAAATCACACACTAAAACTAATTTATTAGATAGTTCTTATTTTTTTAATTCCAAAAACCATATATATTTATATTTTTTGTACAAGAATATAATTAATTATTTTTTGCAAGTTCGACGAATGAAAAAATTCCAAAAAGAAAAATAAGCATCAGATAAACAAACGGAGAGAGTCGGGAGCCAACCCGCTGACTTGGCCCAATCAGGAGTGGCCAAGTCGTGTGGTCAGTATCTAGCTTGACTCTCTCAAGGCAAAAGAAAAGGGGGTGAAATTACCATATTGCCCTTCATGAGAAAAAGCAAAGAAAAGAGAAACAAGGAGGGTAGAATAGAAAACACCAGGGATTTTCATCCCTTACCTTGTCTTCACCATGACTACATCCAAGCAGCAATAGGTTGAACTCAATTTGGGAGAATCTACATGTGGCAATGATTTCGTGATTTGAAGATGCAAAAATCAATATCACACGACCAAAACCTCACCTACAAGTCGGTTCGAAGGCCGGAGAAACAAGACGCCCATGTGATGCACTGTAAGGCTAGGGAGAAATTTGGCGTGACAATGACATAAAACAAAACAAATGAAGAAATTGACTTGAGGAGTAGGTTTCTTGTGTTGAGGAAAAACCCTAGACAGGTATTTATATATGTAGGTTTTGGTCCTTTGGCTAAAAAGTGTGGAGCTCTAGAAACTTGAAGAAGGTATTTTAGGCATTTTGTGAATACATAATGATAGTTCTTGAGTAGGGGGTCATTGTGTGTGAGATCAAACCAAGAAAGTGTAGGAGAAATAATCTCGCAAAAACATCCAGTATGTATCGAGAAATCGGGATTTGAAAAATCATAAAAACCAACACTTTCTTTCCTTGTATGAGTGAGCTAGATGATGATTGACAGTCGAGATCAAATGGCTCCGATGATCGTGCACATGTGCTAAAGTTGGAAACTAGTGTAACGCATGGCATTTACATCGATTCCTAATCTGATTTTTAATGAAGTGTGGAATACTTTATTTCTTATTTTCTCTCTCTTAAATTGAAGGTTCAAACAAACTCTAAATCAAATGAAAATTGATACCTAGCTTAATTAGGACGTTTAGAATCCAATTTTGGCATTAGTTTTCTATTTTGGAGACTCCTAGTATTTTTTTTAATTCTTTTAAAGTAAATCATATTTTCTCTTACCTATGACATTAGAGACATCTAGAAACCAATTAATGTGAAACTATACCATCAAGCAAACTCTAACATATGGAACATGATTTTGCCACTAATTTTATCTCTTAGATATTATTTTAAATATTATTTAATATTTTTTCTTATACTTACTCTCTCTCCTAACTTTACTAGAACATTCAAGATAATCCAAATTAGATGAAAATTCACATATACGCAAGTTTTAACATGTAGATTTGGAATCTAGGGTTTAATTCCACTTATGGAGACATTTAGTAATTTATTCAATACTTTTGGCTTTTATCCTATTTTCTTTTCCAAATTAAATTAATATATTTATTATTATGAAACTAAAGTGACACTTGGCACACAAATTAATTGGGTCCCAAGGAATTTGAATCTGAAGTTATATTTATCTAATGAGTTTTATTTTATGAGTTTTATCCCATTTAATATCCATCATCAAAATTTGTCACATTTAATTATCTAATGCCAAATTATCATGTTTAAAACTTTATTATTTATCCCTTTTTATCTTTATTGCTCCATAAGGCTAAGGGTGTCTAGAATGAAATTATTTTATTATCATCCCACTCAAGTGGTAAATTTTCATCTTAGACCCTGATTGAAACATTAACTGAGATATTTGTGCACAAACCCATACATTGGCATAAATAGTGATATAATATACACCAAACCACATTTTTTTCCACAAATTCATAATTAAGGCCAAAAAGGATAGAAAGGATATGAAAAGCTTAGGAAAAAGTCCAAACTAAGAATATACATAGGTCTGGTATGTTACAACTTACTTCTTCTATACCTATTGTTGGAGCATATGAATTGGGTTCTTGCCTGGTGGCCATCTACTTATTGGCTCTGATACCCCATTGAAACGCAATTCCATGTACATATTTATCAGTGGAAGCAAACCTTATGTTATCCACATATAGGTCACTTGTCTTGGAGGAACACCATAAAACATGATATACATAGCCACAAGATAAATGAAACACCATGCATTAATTGGAAATATTGATTCATACATTTCTCTCTAAAAGGGAAAACATATAATGTAAACAATATCACATTCAAAGTAGATCTGGTAAATAAAAGGTAGAATAAATCAGAGGCATACTTCTTTGAAACTTGAAGTTGGATCTTCTAAGAAGTACATGGCACCCCACCATCTAAGTTTTGGGAACTTCTACTTTGAAGAACTTTCTTCAATTTCTTTTGTTCCCTGATTTAAGGACATATAGTCCCATGAGCATGCAAAAATAGAGACATACATCAGTAAGTGGCACTATATATTTTCTAAGAATTGGAAAATAAGCATATAATCTTGACTTGAGAGAAAATCGTAACATGTACTTGACTGAAGCATTATTGATTACATGAATCTTATAAGATGAAAAATTCAACAATAAATATATGCATCTCTCTATGATGCCCATTTAAGAGACCATGATTTCTAGGAAAGTGTTTGATGCTAGGAAAGCCCATAATTGGCACAAATGAGCATGATTTGGTTATAAAACCCTATAATTGGCATGATTGCCCATAACGATCCCTTGAGGTCCATGATTCGAGATGCATACAAAAACTGATTCAATTCCATTTATGTTAACACTAAAACATTATCATAAACATAAATTAAGTCTTGAACTTTAATCTTTAACATGATGAGATTTCTCCCTCTTGAAATTTGAACTTTAAATCGATTAATCATTAATCATAACATCTAATCTTAATGAGAATGCTAACCATAAGACATAGAATATATAAATCATCACACAATTTATATATGAAAATGATTAAAGCATTGATCTTAAAATTGAAAGCATATTCATAAATCATACATAGCATACAATTTAACCAATGTACATATGTATAGTGTCATGAGCCGCTTACCTGGAGTTAAGAGATCCTGACTTAGTTATCTTGATCTCAAGTTAAATCCTAAGTCTCCTAAAAATATCAGACATACATCAATATCTATTCTAAGTTGTTCTCAAAAACCTAATCCTAGGTCTTTAGGAAATCTTGATCAGATGAAATTGAGTTAAGATCTAAAATCAATAAAATTTAGCTCCTTGTATTTATACCTTTTTAACGAATATTTATGCAAATTTTCTGACCACTTATGTAATAATTGTGATGATTTGAATTAAAGTCTTGATTGAAAGCTTTGATACCTTTTTGTTCGGTTGGCCTAGCCTCATTGCCAACCCATCAACCTTGCAGCCCACGTCCTAACATCTAGAAAATAGGACATGATGCCCCTTTCTTCTGCAATAGTGTGAGACGGTAGATGCACTCCTCTATTCTAGGTGAGTGAAACATATCACCAATCTTTGGTTGTTGTGTGCAGTGGCCATCCAAATTGTGTCACCCTCCCTACTTCCTAATTGCTAGACCACATATCGTAGCATGTTCTCCAAAGTATTACTATCTCTAGGAGCACGAACAAGCTCGTGGTCATCCTCATACCATCACAACTATACCACCTTCATCTGGGGTTCTCGGCTTGAAGGCTCTGATGAGAAATGCCAAATTGACGGTGAAAAATTCTATGTTGGGCACAGAGAGAGGTTGAACCCTTAGAAGGGGTCGTTGATGTCACGATGCATGTCCAGGAAGACTAGGATTTTCAATGACACCTCAAGGAAGATGGAGTTTATGGCTATGTGGGAGGAAGATTTTAGGTCTTCAAGTGGTTGGAGTGAGTTTATGTAGTCTCCCTGATCACTTATGGATATATATATACTGGCTGTGATAGAAGCAGATTCAGGAAAGGAGTCCAAGATCATTGGAGAAACATTGAGAAAGAAAACCTTGATGAATTGGGATTCCCATATCCATGGACTCAAGGTATTACTAAATCGAAAAGCCTCATTCTTCTATGTTCATACTAGCATAAAGATAGGATATTTAATCTTTTTATTTTTGATTGGAAAACACTTTTTCCTTCCTTGATTTGTGTCTTAGTTATGTTGAAAAGGAGATGGTTCTTTACCTTTATCACTACTATCAAGTTTTCTTTTCTATTTTATATTATAGTCACCAAGAAGAAACATGCTGCTCTCCTAGTGAATTGTCTGTAACTAATTAATTTGGTATAAGTAATCTGAACTAAAACTTCTCTATGCAACTTACTTTATTTTTATATGTCCATAGGTCACATCCTTTGTCTAAATTTTCCAAATTTTGGAAATAGGATTTATGTGCCTATGGATTTTTTTTAGATTCTAATAATATCTCATTTTTTGTTCATAAAATTTATATGGATAATTATCTTAATATACATGTATTAAAATATGAGAAGAAGTGAACTATTTTTTCCTTAGTGAATTAGTTTAGTCAAAATCTCGAGGTTGGGAGTGATAATCCACTTCAAGGCTTATTCATTATATTTTTATGTGCTTGGAGGGATTATCATAGGAGATAATGAAAAAAAGAGTCATGTCTCATTTCTTTTCATATTAGGATAATGGTGAGTTATTTAATACATAAAGGAACAAGATATATCAAATTTAATTTAGAAACAAAATTTTATAAATTAGGACTACTCCCTTAATTATAATGTTTAACTTTCATTATGAAACACCATTAAGAACTCTAAATCATATAAATGAAATTTTGGGATGTTACAACTACTAAGGGGAAATGAAAGACAAGCCCAAATTTGTGTTGATGGTTAGCAAGGAAAACAAATCCAAGGGCAATGGAAAATTCGTTGAAGGTTCTAAAGCTAGTTAAAATTATTGTGCACATAAAGAAAAAGGATGAGTAACCAAATGAGGCAATTTTCACCATTGTCACCATACTGGACGAAGAGAAATCATCGTTTTGACCTTGAGGAAAAAAAGAATAAGGAATAGGGGATAATGATTTCCAATTTAGGTATATATGTAATTAATATAAATGTATATACTTCTTCATCATGGATATTGGACATCAGGTGTGGATCTCACATATGTTCAAATATGTATAATCTAAAAATAATTAAACCCTTGAAGAAATGGGAGCTGGAAGTAGGCATTGTAAATGGAGGAAGAGTTGTTTTCACTATAGTAGGAACATGTTGTTTATATTATCCCAATTGTCTTGTATTAGAACTAGAGAGTTGTTATTATGGATCTTCCATTAATAAAACATCATTATTGTACCTTGTTTGGACAAGAAAGATTTTGATTTTCTAATAAAGAATTGTCATATATATTACATGTTAATGGAAGTGCTCATATATATATTGTCTCTATTTATTAGATCTTTCATGGCAGTGCTCCTATATCTTATTGTACGATCCCCAAATTTGATAATTTGAATTATAATAATATAAGATTTTATTTGATAAGAAAATTTCTTAATTTCATAATTATCATAATAATAATGTTACCTTTAACTCGCTTTGTGGCATGGGCTCAAGATATCCTTATTTAATATTAAATGTAACAACCTCACTTGCAATGTAACTTATGGACATCAAATTAGAATAATTCAATCTGAATTTTGTAAGACATGATGATAACAAGAAATATAAAATAATTAAAGATTTTGAGAAGAAAATGACTTTCCATATGATGTGAGTATTTGATTTAAAGAAACACCTGGAAGGAAAGTTGAGGCTATAATAGTTATCCGAATGAATCCAAAAAAGTAAATATAAGTTGGTAAATGTATTTCTTGGTTTTTCTATTTACAAAAATTAGTAATACTGATAACCTTTGGATAGATACTAATGCAAAGATTCCTTAAGAATTTGAGACAATCTTGTTTTATAAAATCAATGATCAACCATAACTTTTCTTTCTCATAATATTATTTAGTATTAAATGGTTGAATAAGAAAGGATCTTTTTAATCCTTATGGAGAGGAAGTAATGATGTGATTATTTAGAATTCTATCATGTGACAATAGTGCCTTACCACTTTTGTATCTTCCTTGAATGCCAACAAAAGGGAATCAAGGAAATAAGAAAGGAAGATAAGAGAGGGTGTGTGTATATATGGTTGATGTACACACTATCATCCTACCCTTCTTTCCCTCTCCTTAAAACACCCCTCACCATATCATCTTATCCCCATCTCATTCCATTTTCTATATGCATGTGACCTATAACATGAGACTTACATTGTGTGGGAACTAGTGTTGAAGAACATGAGGCAAGCAGGGAAGATGGAGTCATTCATATGCCTCGCTGGAGTAGGGTTGGACGAAGATGCCCCCGTTTCCTACAAAGTAGTGTGCGTAGATGAAAGGGAAATAGAATCACACTCTACACCTTGGGGTTGGGACTGCTAGAGAGAGATAAACTTATTGTCAAGAGAGATAGAGAGAGGAAGAGAGAGAGAGAGAGAGTAAGGTAGTTCTGGTGATGGATGCCAAAAATTTTGTTGGCAGTGGTGTTGTGCGTCTGTGTCGGCGGAAGGAACACCTTGTGTGTGAATGAGGAGGATGAGAGGCAAAATCATGATGTGGGTTGGCTCGGGACCGGCTCAGGATCTAGACAAGACACGGGTTGTGCCACACTCTTCTAGTTAGATCGTGGGCACAATAACAACTTTCCAGTCTAAGATAGCGTTGGTTGATTATGTCGAATGCTTGGATTATAGAAAGTACACTTGGTACATATTGCATGAAATCTACATGAACAAGGTACATTGTTATCATTTTGAATACTCACATGTATCGAATTTTGAATATTGTCAATGGTTTCTTAGAGATTGATGAAATAAATTATTGGATGTTTATTTGTATTCTGTTCAACTATATTGACACTAAGAGTATCATATTTTGAACCCTAGGATGACATGTATCAAGGGGTGATGCACATGAACCATGGGAGGGACATTGATTACACCCAAGATAGCATATCTAGCATTGATTACAATATCTAACGAAAATATCAATTCTTGTTTGCAAGTAATCAATTGATAATATGTTGTTATCTTACTTTCACTTTTGCATGCATCCCACATACACAGTATAGAAATATACTAATCCACATTTTGATTGTCAGTGTTTTAGGTAAATGCCATTTATGAAGATATCAAGACATGATGAATCAGATGAAATCATCTGAAGACATCAAAGCTATGTAAAGGACGATTAGCTAGATGCTTCTTCTCATATGTATTAGTTTCTCATGTAAAGTTGTAACTTCTTAGAGGAGCATTATTATACATCTTGTGAACAATTAATGTTCAAATAATGGAAATGATTTACTTTTGTTGAATATGAATCCTTGGGAGTTAAGGTAATGACTCTCAAATTTAAGGTTCTTTCTTAATTGGGGACATTGAAAAGTGAGGTCATTGATTTTGGTATCAGAGCCACAAATTTTCAAATAATAATTAATAATTGATTAATCCTTAAAAATATAAGAAAAAATTATTAGGGTATAGCTTGAGGGTACTAGAAGGGAAGGCCACTAATAGGTCAAGCCTGGAAGGGAAGACTTCCATGAAGACCAAGTGCAGGAGGGAAGGCATCTAATAATCCAAGCCCAGGATGGAAGGTCACTAAGAGGCCAAGCGCAGGAGGGAAGGACACTAGGAAGACCAAGCCTAGGAGGGAAGGTCATCATGAAGACCAATTGGAAGGAGGGAAGGTCATTATGAAGACCATTCCAAGGAGGGAAGGTCACCATGATCCCAGTTAGGAACATAAAGTAAATAATTTGTATCCTAAAAGATGGAGAAAATGTAGGTGAAAGAGTTACACAAGAAAATAATGTGCTAAGAATTATTGGATAAGCCTCAAGAAAACATGTAATGAAATAAAGTTATGGCATCTCAATAAAATAGGAAGGGTAGAGCCCTAATTCAACCTAAGGTCACATAGGGATGATTGTACATAAGACCTATGAGGTCACGAGGTCATCATGCCCTAAGTGAATAACGCCATCGGGTCAGGAGATAGCTGTCCATGCTTTCCCAAGGCCCATGGGGTTTGGAGATTGGCCACCTTCATGAGTAATGAGGCCCAAGGGGAAAATCTGAGAGGCACTACATAAGTGCATAAGGACCATGAGGTCAAGAGGAGATCACTCCAGTGGTACATGTACCCCAAGAGTCCTTAAGGAAATGAGTAAGGTTAATGATACTCAATATGTAAATGTAAATATAATATAGAAGGAGTCAAGTAATATGTCTGATAAAATCTTGAAGGGAGTTGTGCATAAACTCAAGTATTATGAGAAAATCAATTTCCCTATGAGTGCATGAAATTAACAAAAAATGTGGGATTAAAATAATTGTTGTCTAGTCTCATTGTTAACAATTATTCAACCTAAAATTTTAAATTCAAAGACCATGTTTGAATACCCCACTAAGTTCATCTATTAAGGAAAGACCATGTTTGAATACCCCCAAATCTACTTTTAGAATGGGATGAAGTCTATATTTGGGTTGCAGTCAAACACTAAGTTCATCTTATTATCAATGAGAGAGAATAGGTAGAAACATATTAAGTTTAAAAATTGGCATGGGAATGAATACTCTAAGTGGAATTTAATGGCATTATGTAGGGTTTTGAGGTGCTACCTCACCCTTTTATGAAAATAAATGAATAATAGTTTGGAAACTTAGGTGAAAATGTAATTACCTAAAAAAATTGAAATCTGAAGTGAAAAAGTAATCACCAATTGTTAATACCATGAAAATGGATTAGTGTTTGGAAACACCCGACAATTGAATTCGGGTTCCAACCTTAGTAATATGAACATTTTACGTATCAATAAAAGTTGTTTAAAATATCCAATAAGGGTTTCTAACCAAAAAGTTTGAAGCTAAGATGAGTTAACATTAATCTTAAAATTTCTATGCTTGAATTTTGGGGACACAATTCCTCTTAAAGAGGGTGAATGTGAGATAGAAAAATTTGGTAAATTTGACTCCTAAGAATATAAGACTTGATTTGATAAGAAAATTTCTTAATTTCATAATTTTCATAATAAGATTGTGATCTTGAACCTAGTTTGTGGCATGGGTTCAACCGATGGACCAAGGGAGGTGAATGATACTATTTCAAATAGATCCTTGTGAAAAAAGTTTAAGAAATGAAAGGAATTTGTGCTTAGATGAAGAATAATAGCTCTGTGAGTTGTTATATTCCAAATATGAGACAAATTAAAAAAATATTTGAAGATAGTGTGTGATTTAGATAATTAGTGGAGTAACTATCTTACCCAATCTTGCAATGCAAGTTGTGGGCGTGAAATAAAAAATGATCTGGATTTTGGCAGATTTGAATATTATATGGAAAATAAGATAACTTTAGAATTTGAAAAAAAAATGAATTTCAATATGATATGGATATTTGATTGATGCATATAATTACAAGGAAAGTTGAGGCTATAATAGTTATCCTAAGAAATCCCAAAAACTAAATATAAGTTGGGTAAGGTATTTATTGGTTTCTTATTTATATTAATTATTAATATTTATAATCATTGGAGAAAGACTAATGCAAAGAAAGTAGATAATGTTCTTAAAGATTCAAGATAATCATTTTATATAAAAGTAATCCTCAACCATTCCCTGTCTTTCTAATAATATTAGTTGGTGTTTAATGGTTGAATAAGAAATGTATATTTTTAATTCTTGTGGAGAGGAGGTAATGGTGTAATATATAGAATGTCATTATGTGAAAATCTTGTCACTTTTAGATCTTCCATGAATGCCAATAAAAGGGGAAGAAGGGAGATGATAAAGGAAGGTATGAGAGCAGGTATACATATGGTTGATCTACGCACTGTCAGCTTACCCTTATTTCGATGTTCTTGCAACACCCCTCACTAAATCATCTTCTCCCCCTTACCTTCCTTTGGCTATATGCATGTAACGTAGAACACGCGACTAGTGGTGGTGCAACACACCTCTATGAAAATGATGACTACCATCGCTAAGTTCAATTGTACCTACTCACTTCTCTATATACTACCATGAGCAAACCTTCATAGGAACCTGGTCAAAATTTCTAGCCCTAGCATTTTGGCTTCCCTAGAACTACGAGTTTTGGGGGTATTAAATCTCCTACATAGCCTTTCCCAGTCTCCTTCTTCCATCCTAGGGATCCTTTATAGTAGTGACACTACACTAACTAGGGAACTGTAACGACCCCGCCTCCCGATAACACCTAATTAAGGGAGACCAAGAGGTCAGAGCTGTTATCCCAACTTTTTAGGATCAATGGTTCGAAAAATAATCAATAATATTATAAAATTCTACCAAGACTATATTGAAAGATGGAATAAAATAAAACTTTGCATACCTTTTTCAAAAACATGGATATCTACTTCTATCCACAGCTCGAGTCTATTCTATCTAATCCTCCTTGTACTTTATTTCTTATTTTCACAATGTGTCACTTTACTTTTCTTCTTTATAGAGTTGCACCTAAAACGCCGACAAACAAAATGTCGGTCAGCATATAGGAATATGCCGGTATGTGGGGACAACCAAAATTTCACAAATATGGCTAACAATCTAATTATCACAATCAAATTAATTAACATGCCAAATTACGCTTTCAATGAGACATTCTCCACCGCTTTTGCCCTAACCCTGGAATACCCCCTTTAGGGTTTCTCTTTTTCCATTGACTTAAGGCCACCTTCTTAATCCTGAGCTTGGTGCTCGAGGTCACCTCTCATGGTGCCCATTAGTCGTGCAACAAAGACCACCTTCTCAATCCCGAGCTTGGTGTCTGTGGTCACCACTCATGGTGCCCATGGGTTGTCCCTCCTAGGCTTGACCTTTTGGAATCATCCATCAGGGTGGCATGTAGGTGCGAGAATACACACTTCTATTATAATTGTGATAATCATAGTGACTTTATAATTTGCAAGTATGAACATCCAAACTGATCGGTTGCATTCAATGTGATTAATCATCCAGAAAACCTTTGGGAAACTAATGTGATTAACCATAATTAACCACATACTTGTCAGGCTGACTTGAGTGCAAAAATAATCCAATTATGGAAGAAATCCAGTAAACAAGCAAGCACACAAGATGATCCTAAAACATGCATCCAATTTTTCTATCATTGATCAGGCCATCAAGGTTTATTAAACCTAGCTCGCTTCCTAGGGTTTCTAGTCAACTTTTAGGGTTTTATTAGGGTTTTAGCCTCCATAATACTTTTATCACATTTATTGCTCTCTTAGTCCACAAACCCTAATTTCAGTATCATAGGCACAATTAAATGTCCATTAAGTCTATTATGCCTCTTTATCATTAAAACTACCAATTTTATCCTTTTAAGTCTTGACACGATCATTAGGCATAATTATCATATTTGGATTCTTTCAAGTTAACAACTTATCTTTTGTGAACTCTATTTATCACTAATTCCACCTTTATTCCTTAGAAAACCCTAATTACCATATTAATGGTATTTATCCAAAATTTGGAACTTTTATACTTGAAATAGCTTAGAACCATCATATCTCATCTTTATTCATGAATTTGAACAATTAAAGCCATTAAGAATCACAATTACTAACATTAGGGTTTCAAGGCCCATTAAAGCTCATTCATGAACATGGAACTCTAAATTAATCCAATTACGTGTAAAGTTCATCCTTTTAAATCTTAATGTGTCTTTTTATAATAAAAAGATTAGTATCAACTTTAATCATCCATATAACCCTTCTCAATACGTTTATCATCTTAACTTAGGGTTTTTTAATCATTAATTCATTAAAGTTGATAACGTCCACTACTTTTAGAATTTCAAGAGGAATTAGCTTCTATATCTATTTTTAATGGATTCCTCACATTTTTCTGAGAAAAATTGACATATTACATGTATCAATCCAAGCTACCAATAACAAGATATGAATTTTCCAAGATTTACTTACTTGGGCCAATGAGATGCTGACACGTCAGCAATCCCAAGCAACATGTTGCCCGGATGAAAACATAACCAGATTACGATATTGACCTCACGTAAGTTGTTGGTTCTTTAACCTGCGGAGGGGCAAAATGGTCCAACGACACCTAAGTCGTCTTCCACCTCCAGCCAGCTGCAGCGGCCACCAATTGCAGCCCTTCGCAGGGATGTCTACTCCTCCCTAGGCCACAAAGCTCGCCGCCAACCACCATCCTAGGTCTGCCGCCCTCCGCTACACCCAGGGCGCCGCTTGGTCACAGCCAGCACAGCCGTTTTCACACTCGTTGGGTCTGGAACTTGCGGTCATTCATCCAGCCATGTTGTTGTTGCTGCACAAAGACTAGGATGAAGGGACGGCCACTAAGCATCCCCTTAGTGTCGTGGGAGTAGCATACCTCCATCACACCTCCTCCATGGCCCCTCATTGCTCCAAGGTTTGAACTACCCTTCGCTAGGGTTTGCATGTAAAGATGAAAGAGAAGAGAGAGAGGGATGTGTGGAACTCTCTTGAACTCGAACCAGAGGTCCTACCCCTTATATAGGGGAGCGTATAAATGCCCTGAGATGTTCATCCATGAGGAACAAGTCCATCTTCCAAAAGGAAACATATTCCTTCACTGAGAAGCAATCTTTTCTCTCCTAATTATCTTCTTAAAAAATCATATTCATTGGATATTAGGAATTTGCAAAATCCTCTCTTATTCTCTTTATGCTCGACGTTTAATCCATTGGCATGAAATTATACTTTCTTATAGTAGAAAAATACCTCTTTTTAACAATACCACAAAATTCATTAATTATGTATCACATTATCCTCTTATTTTGTATTATTTGTATTTTCTCTTTCTTTTTTTCCATTGGGGCTCCTTGGACCCCAAGAAACTCTAATATTTCGAAATCCTTTTTAGTGGATACTTATTATCCTTCTGGATGCATCTATATCCATTATTTCTAATTATTTTACTTATTTCTTTATTAAAATATCTCTTTTTGAGGATTTCTCTTTATCTCCCTTATTTTTCCTTATTGGAATTCCTTCTCACATTAGAAACTTTATGGATACAAAAATCCACCAAAGATGACTCAATCATACCTTTTCCACTTATTTCCCATATTTTATCATTGTATCCAATTTCCTTCTTAATAAAGAAATATTTAATTGATCTTTTCTTTTCTTGTTGCATTATCTTTGCAACTTGAACTCCTTGGAAACCAAGGAACCCAAGAGGCACAAAATCCACCTTTGGATAATATTCCTTTTCCTTCTAGAGATTTCTACATCTTTCTTTTCTCCATTTCTTATTTACTCATTTAATAATGGAGTTTCCTTTGTCTTTTCCTTGTTATTGGGCCCAATAGCCAATAAAGCCCACAAAATAACCAACAAGACTATTGTAAATGAAATCCTTTTATTAAAAAAAATAATATCATTCTTTGTTCAAATATCTTTAATAGAAGAAATTACATTTCTCACCAAAAGAACCCAAAAATTGGGGTCGTAACATCCTCCCCCTCTTATAGGAATTTTGCCCCCAAAATTCCACTAGGCACACAAACAAACAGGATAAGCCTTTCTTATGTCCATCATGGCTCTTATGTGGCTTCACCCTCTCCATGGTGCTTCCTAAGAACCTTCATCAGCTCATATTCTTTCATCTGAGTTCTCTCTCACCTTGGTATATTGTACCCTCATAGGTGACTCAGGACATTTCAGCCTCTCACAACACAAAGTTGAATAGGTTCATGGCTGAGCACATGGCTTGGGTACCTCACATAGTGCTCTATATCGGACTTGTAGAGCACATCATGTTATCCTGAGGGGTAGACTAAACATAACCATCTCCACCAATCCATCTCGAATGGACCCAAATATCGGGGACTCAGCTTTCTCAGATGTAGCTTAGAGGGGTCAGATTTTCACATCACATATACTCCCACAGTGAACCGCATGTCAGTCTACTTTGCATCAGCTAACGACTCAGGTCGCCCCTAGGTTTTCTCAACCATCACATGATCAAATTGACTTCATCTACACACACTGTGGTCTTTTTCGGACCATCGTGAGGTCCCTTCACCAACATCATCTTAATGAAGTGGTGACCGACGCAACCTCCCTTACAGAGCTTCTTTACATCTGGATACTGGATATGGTGGTTATCATCACCTCTTACAGAGGACAAAAACTATCTCCATGTATCATCCTGAATGAGCACACATTCTCTCATCAAACCCTCTAGTGCGGATCATACTAACCATTAGTTAGGGGTGATAAATTGTACTAATATCGAGTTCTTCATGTATCTACTTCCACCACATGGAAGTGAATCTTTAGGTTATACTCAAGAACTTTTGAACTCGCATCATGGTGTAGTTGAACCATCTCTCTCTCATATGTAGTTCAACTGGATCCATCCCTTGACAATATTCTTTTATTCTCATGTCATCTAGGTAAGGCGATCTACCATAACCCATCTTGCATCTTGATCTTCCTTGGTCTAGGGGAGATTTACCACAACATCCATGGTGATGAACTCCCATTCCCTCTCAGGGACTTTTATCCTTGATATCAACTAAATGGGTTATTGGTGTTTGTCCTTCACCTCCTGTCATGCATCTTTGTACACTTTTTATCTTAGGCATCAAAGTATTTCTACCACTCATTATCTTTGTAGTACCACGATGTATGGTAATCTTAAAACCATGATCTCCTATATGTCATTATTCCTCAAGATTGATTCCTTGGAAACCCTAAAACACTCTAGTCGGGGTTTCATCACCTTCTTTTCTGGAAAAGTGCATCTGAGGTACTACAATCATCCTTTTATTACATCAAGGCCTAGGCTGGCTAACCTAACAACCACTAACTTGATCAATAGACTCATTACATTAGAGTGTTATCCCAAACATATCTCACAACTTAGGGTTAACCTAACAATCTCTTCTAGCCTCCCGCTAAACTAGGAAGTTGTATCTTAACCAGAGCATCCATTACCACCTCACATCCTTATGTATACGGTAATGTTGAAGACATACACCTCCATGTATTCCTCTTATCATCTCATCTCAGACTTTAGGTCTATCTTGAACAAGAAAACTTAGAGCTTATCTTCTTGGTTATCAAACTCAACCGTGTATAACTCACAAATTCCACATAGCTCATGATAAAAACATCCTCATAAGATGGCTACCTTAGTTCTCTTAGTGTTTGTAAACCATCCCTGCATTGTTCACTCCACAAGGGTATGTTATCATCTCTATCCTCATACCTCATAGAAACGTTCCAACTCACATCATCTTTATCCTTGGTGTATGGCATGCGTATTGTCCTTATCTCTCACTCCCATAACAAGTGGAAATAAGCATTTGGCTGCAGTCTGAATACAGAGTTCTTACCATTCCAAGAGTAGAGATGTTACATCCCACATTGCCAGTACACCTTCAAATCTAAGTTGAAACGTGCAACATATGTCTCTACATCACAATCGTCTCGATATCAAAGTTACTCCCATGGAAATTGCTCTCGAACCCACTTGGGTCACCACACAATCCTTGGTCATCTCCTCTAGGTATGTAGGGTGCCAGCACTTTTGGGGTCATCCCTCTTCTGTTATGCATCCAGAGAGTGCCCTCCTCATCTGCCCTTTGGGTCCCATGAGTTCATGAAGGTGATCAATCTCCTAACCTAAGGCCCTCAGACAACTATAGTTGTTACCTCCTAACCGTATGGTCATGTACAACTAGGGAATTAGGCAACTCCTACTTCCATTGGTCTTATCCCTACTTGACTCAAGGATAGACTTAGGATTCTAATATAGTATGTGTCCAACTTAGAACCTTACCCAAGTCTCCATCATCTCTCTCTGCAATCCTGGGCTGACTTTCATCCTTTCATAGGGGTCATGGTGACCTTCCTACTTTGGTCAGGCCCCATACCAGTTACCTCCATGGTAAAACATCCACATGCACTTAGATATTGTTATCTATGGGTCTACAGGTTCATTCTCATACTATGTACTTTTCACTTATCTTCTCAAGATCCTATGAGACCTCTTTAGGTTACCTCAAAACCAATAGAAACTGGTATACTCCCAGGATGGGAGGAAACTACATCTTGATAAAAAAGGTCACAAACGTCCTTATGTCTAGGGTTTACATCCACATGAGCATGCTTAGCCTTAGCAAGCTACTAAGGCACAAGCAGACCACCTACTAAACCATGTGAGGTCATACTTGTTCTCATTCCTCAACATTGGACCAAGATCACACCTGCCCATGTCACCAACTTAGATGTTAGGGGTTCATCAAACATACCTTAAACTTAAGGGGTTTCCCTTTCCTCTAAACATGTGGAGTGCCATGCTCGAATCTCAAATCTCATCATGAGCATCGGGTACACCACTTCCCCTCTTAGTCCTAGGAACCCTAGGTTCACTTTTTAGATGTCCAGCTGCATGCTCAACCGTTTAACTCCGACCCAAGCATGTACAAGGTATGACATGCACTTCCCATGATCCTTCTACTTGAACAATACTTAAGAGTGGAGTCCTCCTCAAGGACAACTAACTAAGTTTAAGGCTTCACAACTTGTTACTAAACCTTTTCAGGGTCTAAGGAACTCTTCTTCTTAACTCAGAAGGTAAACACCTATACCATAGGCACATAGGTACCAGAAATCTCATCCTCTGTCTAGGGTTTGGTTCCTCTAAAGGAAACCAATATATCATCAGCCTCCAAGGATCCCGCATGAGGCAACCACAACCATCCACTTAGGTCGCATCATCCTCATCTCCCCAATGTTCCTCATATCTCAGAGTCCAAGCTTCCAACCTTCTTTCTTGGGTCCTGCTCTCTCTCTCTCTAGAGCTGACCCTATAAAAAGCCTTACTACTAGAGGTCCTTTCTCCATGAAGGTGGATCAAGCTCACAAGCATACCAGGGTGAATCCTATGTTCAAACTTATGTTTGCACAAGATTATCCATAACTCTTTATGCTTATCTCATAACCTATCCAACATACTCTCCTGGCCAGGGTATTAATCTACTTCCAGCACTACTGACATACTCTGGGTTCATACTATGCCATGCTCATATAAGCCCATAGGGTTTCTATAGGTTCTTCAGTAACCTCATCATTGAAGGAGCTATCCTTCACTCTAACATGAATGACCCTTCCCAGGGTTGGGTTGCCTAAGGTACTAGGTCATCCAACCTCACATGGCTCATATCGTCATGGGCATCCAAAATCATGTCAACACACACACCTGGTCTATCATGACATCTAACTCATCATGTCATCTCTCTCTCTAACCACCACTTAGGGTTAGGGTTAGCATCATCCTTAGAGGATGTGCCAGCTCTCTACTTATAATGGAGGTCTCTACCTCCAAGACTAACTTTCTCCACTCATCCTCCTGACTAGAGGGTCTAACCTTAGGTATCTCCTAAGGGCATGAAAACACATGTCATACGACCTAAGCATGCAACTATTCTTTAGTTTACGCTTAAACTATTAAGCTTATGTCCATGACATCTTATTTACATGCTTTTCATTAATTTTAGTGGAGGATTCCTTAACCTTATCATGCATACCCTATCCTCAATAGGGTGAGGAAGAGAGACAAAAACCATAAACCTCAGAATCTTAACAGAATTAGGGTTAAGAAGGGATGAGAATAGATGAGAGAGTCCTAAAGGTATCTTATTTCAAGTCAGATCCCAAGAAATTGGCCAGGCAGTCACACGGATCCGGGAGTCCTCGTATTCTGACTAGCGGTGCAGAGGAAAATCTTGCCAGCCCCCAGGTGTGATCCTTTTCTAGACACCTCTGTCTTTCAGAAAATCCTCTAACAACTCCCTTGGGTTCTATAGAGTTTGTAAATTTTAATAATTACTAAAGATTAAATGAGGAACCAATGCTCTGATATCAAATGTAACGACCCCGCCTCTCGGTAACCCCCAATTAAGGGAGACCGAGAGGTCAGAGTTGTTATCCCAACTTTTCAGGATCAATGGTTCGACAAATAATGAATAATAATTATAAAATTCTACCAAGACTATACTGAAAGATGGAACAAAATAAAACATTGCATACCTTTTTCAAAAACTTCGATATCTACTTCTATCCACAGCTCGAGTCTATTCTATCTAATCATCCTTGCACTTTATTTCTTATTTTCACAATGTGTCACTTTTCTGTTTGTTCTTTTCAAAGTTGCACCAAAAACGCCAATAAACAAAACGTCGGTCAACATATAGGAATATGCCGGTATGTGGGGACAACCAAAATTTCACAAATATGGCCAATAATCTAAATATCACAATCAAATTAATTAACCAGCCAAATCACACTTTCAATGTGACATTCTCCACTACTTATGCCCTAACCCTGGAACACCCCCTTTAGGGTTTCTCTTTTGCCATTGACTTAAGGCCACCTTCTCAATCCTGAGCTTGGTGCATGGGGTCACCTCTCATGGTGCCCATTAGTCATGCAACAAAGACCACCTTCTCAATCCTAAGCTTGGTGTCTGGGGTCACCACTCATGGTGTCCATGGGTCTTCCCTCATGGGCTTGACCTTTTGGCATCATCCATGAGGGTGGCATGTAGGTTGAGAATATTCACTTCTATTATAATTGTGATAATCATAGTGACTTTATAATTTACAAGTATGAACATCCAAACTGATAGGTTGCATTCAATGCGATTAATCATGTAGAAAACCTTCGGGAAACTAATGTGATTAACCATAATTAACCACATAACTGTCTGGATGACTTGAGTGTAGAAATAATCCAATTATGCAAGAGATCCAGTAAACAAGCACACAAGATGATCCTAAAACATGTATCCAATTTTCCTATCATTGATTAGGCCATCAAGGTCTATTAAACCTAGCTTGCTTTCTAGGGTTTCTAGTCCACTTTTAGGGTTTTATTAGGGTTTTAGCCTCCATAATACTTTTATCACATGAAATGCTCTCTTAGTCAACAAACCCTAATTTCAGCATCATGGGCACAATGAAATGTCCATTAAGTCTATTATGCCTCTTTTTCATTAAAACTACAAATTTTATCCTTTTAAGTCTTGACACGATCAGTGGGCCTAATTATCATCTTTGGTTCCTTTCAAATGAAAAACTTATCTTTCATGAACTCTATTTATCACTAATTCTACCTTTATTCCTTAGAAAACCCTAATTACCATATTAAGGCTATTTATCCACAATTAGGAACTTTTATACTCAAAATAGCTTAGAACCATCATATCTCAGCTTTATTCATGAATTTGAACAATTAAAGCCATTAAGAGTCACAATTGCTAACATTAGAGTTTCAAGGCTCATTAAAGCTCATTAATGTACATGGAAATCTAAATGAATCCAATTACGTGTAAAGTTCATCCTTTTAGATCTTAATGTGTCTTTTTATAATAAACAGGTTAATATCAACTTTAATCATCCATATAACCCTTCTAAATACATTAATCATCTTAATTTAGGGTTTCTTAATCATTCATGCATTAAAGTTGATAACTTCCACTACTTTTCAAATTTCAATAGAAATTAGCTTCTAAATCTATTTTTAATGGATTCCACACATTTTTCTAAGCAAAATTGATAATTACATGTATCGATCCGAGCTACCAATAAAAAGATACGAATTTCACAAGATTTACTTGGGCCAATGGGATGCTGACACATCAACAATCCCATGCAACACGTTGCCCGACTGAAAACATAACCAGATTACGATATTGCCCTCATGTAAGTTGTTGGTTCTTTAACCCGCGGAGGGGCAAAATGCTCCAACGACACCTCAGTCGTCTTCCACCTCCAGCCAGCCACAACGGCCGCCGATTGTAGCCATTCATGGGGCTTCCCACTCCTCCCTAGGCTACGAAGGTTGCCAACAACCACCGTCCTAGGTCCGCCACCCTCTACCGCACCCAAGGCGCCACTTGGTCGCAGCCAACGCGACCATTTTCACACTCGTCGGGTCTGCAACTTGCGGCCATTCATGCAGCCATGTTGCTGTTACTACACAAAGACTAGGATGACGGGATGGCCACTGAGCATCCCCTTGGTGTCATGGGAGTAGCACGCCTACATCGCACCTCCTCCATGGCCCCACGTTGCTCCAGGGTTCAAACTACCCTCTTCGCTAGGGTTTGCATCCAAAAAAGAAGGAGAAGAGAGAGAGAGGGATGCATGGAACTCTCTTTAACTCAAACCAGAGATCCTACCCTTTATATAGGGGAGGGTATCAATGCCATGAGACGTTCATCCACGAGGAACAAGTCCATCTCCCAAAAGGAAACATATTCCTTCTTTGAGAAGCAATCTTCTCTCTCCTAATTGTCTTCTTAAAAAAACCATATTCATTGGATATTTAGGAATTCAAAAATCCCCTCTCTTATTCTGTTTATGCTTGACTTTTAATCCATTGGCATGAAATTATACTTTCTTATAGTATAAAATACCTCTTTTTAACAATGCCACAAAATTCATTAATTATGTATCACATTATCCTCTTATTTTGTATTATTTTTATTTTCTCTTTCTTTTTCTCCATTGGGGCTCCTTGGACCCCATAAACTCTAATATTTTGAAATCCTTTTTAGTGGATATTTATTATCCTTCTAGATGCATCTATATCCATTATTTCTCATTATTTTACTTATTTCTTTATTAAAATATCTCTTTTTGAGGATTTCTCTTTATCTCTCTTTTTATTTTCCTTATTGGAATTCCTTATAACATTATAAACTTTATGGATACAAAAATCCACCAAAGATGACTCAATCATACCTCTTTCACTTATTTCCCATATTTTATCATTGTCTCCAATTTCCTTCTTAATAAAGAAATATTTAATTGATTTTTTCTTTTCTTGTTGCATTATCTTTGCAACTTTGGACTCCTTGGAACCCAAGGAACCCAAGAGGCATGAAATCCACCTTTGGATAATACTCCTTTGCTTCTAGAGGTTTCTACATATTTCTTTTCTCCATTTCTTATTTACTCATTTAATAATGGAGTTTCCTTTGTCTTTTCCTTGTTCTTGGGCCCAATAGCCAATAAATCCCACAAAAGAACCAACAAGGCTATTGTAAACAAAATCGTTTTATTCAAAATAAATCATATCATTATTTGTTCAAATATCTTTAATAGGAGAAATTACATATCTCACCAAAAGAACCCAAAAATTGGGGTTGTAACATGAACCATGGTAGTTGACAAGTTTAGAAGGAAGAAGGAGATATAGGGGCATGGAACCAGATATGGTTGTTGCTAAAGCAAGATGGTGACATGGGACGTAGAGTTGAAGGAGATGAGGCAAGCAAGGTGGATGGAGTCGTGCATATGCCTTGCTAGTGTAGGCTTGCACAAAGATACCTTGGTTCCCTCCAGAGTGGCATGCACAGATGGAAAAGAAGAAGAACCACGCTCTACATGTGTAGGGGAAGGACAACTAGAGAGAGTGGGAGTTCTTGTAAAGAGATATAGAGAGGGAATAGGGAGAGATAGAGAGAGAGAAATGTAGTTCTGGTGATGGGTGTTGGAGATGGTGTGGAAAGCCAATTTGTGCCTCTGTGTCTGTAGAAGGCAAACCTCGTGTGGGAACAAGGAGGATGTGCGATAAAGCCCTAAGCCTGATTGTCCCTTGACCAGTAGGCTCAGGATCTGCCCAATACATGGCTCGCGCTCCATTCTTCCAGCTGGACCGTGGGCAAAATAACAACCTCCTAGTCCAAGATAATGTTGGTTGATTATGTTGAATGCTTGTATTACATAAAATATTCTTAAAGTACATATTGCATGAGATCTGAATGAACAAGGTACATGGCTATGGTAATGAATACTCACATGTATCAAATTTTGGATATTTCTGATGGTTTCTCAAATATTGATGAAATAAACTGTTGGATGTTTATTTACATTCTGTTCAACTATAATGCTACTATGAGTATCACATAAAGTAAGTTATCTTAAGTTGAACCCTAGGATGACATGTATCAAGGGGTAATGCACATGATCCCTGGGAGGGACAATGATTATTCCCAAGATAGCATGTCAAACATGGGTTAGAATATGCAATGAAAATGTTAGATTTTGTTTGCAAGTAATTGATTGATTATATGTTGTTATCTTACTTGCACACTCATGTATGCACCCACTTACACATTATAGAAATATATTTATCCATGTTGTCATTGTTGGTATTTTAGATAAATGCCATATATGAAGATATCAAGACATGGCAGATCAAACAAAATCAAATAAATACATAAAACATATGTAAAGGAGGATTGGTTAGATGATTTTTCTAATATGTATTAATTTCTCATGAAAATTTCATGTAACTTCTTAGAGGAGAGTTATTATACATCTTGCAAACAATCAAGGTTTAAATAATGGAAATTATCTGTTATTTGTTATTATTTTTTGAATCTATATCCTTGGGGATTTATGTAATGGCTCTCGACTTTAAGGTTCTTTCATAATTGGGGTATACTAAAAAGTGAGGTTGTAGCACTTATGGTATTTATTTCTTAGAACATAAGGTGCATGTCAATACAAAGTTGTTCAAACCAAATGTATGAAATAACATATCTTTCGAACTATCATTTAGGGCACATTAATGAGAAGCGCATTTGTAGATTCTATAAATATGTTTATATGAACTCTTTTAATTTTGCACCAATAGAGACATGTGAATCTTATTTATTGGATAAGATGACCAAAGAACCTTTGACTGGGAATAATGAGAGTGAAAGTGATTTATTAGGATTGATGCATAATGATTTGTGTGGACCTTTTTGCAAAAGTGCTATAGGTGGATATCAGTACTTCATTACTCTTACTAGGGACTTTAGTAGATTTGGATGTGTGTATATTATGTTAAGAAAATCTGAATCCTTTGAAAAGTTCAAGGGATTCTTGAATGAAGTACAAAATCAACTTGATAAAGGAATTAAAGCACTTTGTGTGAATGAAGTGGTGAATACCTTAGCCAAGAGTTTGGGGTCCTTTTGAGGATTGTGATATTCTACCAAAATGGACTCCACTTGGAAGACCACAACATAATGGTGTGTTAGAAAGAAGGAATCACAACTTGTTGGACACGACATCGGTTAATAATGAGTTTAGATAATCTTCTGGTTTCCTTTAAAGTTACGCTCTTGAAATTGATGTGTTTAAACTTTACCAAGTAGCTTCCTAATGTGTTGGAAAGACACCATATGCGATATGGAATAGGAAACATCCCAACATGTCTTTCATGAAATTTTGGGGATGTGAAGCTTATGTCAAGAAGCATTTCTATGAAAAACTTTGACTAGAATCTGATATGTGTATCTTTTTTTGATACCCTAAGGAAAATAAGGGATACTATTTCTATATTCAATATGAGAACAAAATGCTTGTTACAAAAACTACTTTATTCCTCGAAAAAAATTATTTCTAGATTGAGCAGTGGGAGGAAAATTGAACTTGAAGAAGTTCAAGACCAACAAGATAGCATTGAACCTATGCAGGTAGTTAAGGAACAAAAGGAACCACAAACTGTTATGGAACATTAAATCTCTATCATAGCATAGGAACCTCAAACGTCTAGCAGTGTATGCCTTTAATTAGAGAGATGGATTCTCATGACTCAAGAAGACAATGTGATGATCATTAATTATGATGTGCCACCAACCTACAACGAGGCTATTGAGGGACTAGGTTCTGATGGATTTATGAATCCTTGAGATCTGGATTGACTCCATGTATATCAACAATGTATGGACCATGTTGGGTCCACCTGAAAGAGTAAAACCCATACGGTGTAAATGGATCTTCAAGAGAAGACCAACGTGGATGGTAATATACAAACCTACAAAGGTATATTGGTTACACAAGGTTTCAAACAAGTTTAAGGTGTTGACTAAGATGATACATCTTCACTAATTTCCATGGTTAAATCCATTATGATTATGCATTCCATTTCATCTTAACATGACTATGATATTTGACAAAAAAATGTTAAAACTTCTTTCCTTAATGGGAATCTTGTAGATGATATGTATATGACAAAGTGTGAATATTTTGTCAATCCAAATGAAACCAACAAGTATGTAATCTACAAAGGTCAATCTAAGGATTGATGAAATCATCTCAGAGTTGGAAATTTTGTTTTGTTGAGACAGTCAAATAGTTTGGCTTTATCAAAAATTAAGATGAACCTTGTCTTTACAAGAAGGTTGGTGGGGCATGATTCTATTTCTCATATTGCATGTAGATGACATGATTTCATACCTACTCTTACAATTGGTTCAAATCATCCTATATTCAAGGGATCAAGATCTACCAAGATAGCTCTAGAAGACTTCTTGGATTAAGAAAAAGTGCATACATTTATAAAGTGCTAAATAGGTTTAGCATACACAATTATATAAGGGAAAATGTAACCATGTCTCATGGGATAAGTCTCTCTATAACTCAATATAGTAGCTTTATGGAGGAGTGGTCACTCATAAGAAAAATTCATATTCCTTGGAAATTGGATGTATCTTGTGTGAAATGATATGTTCACACCCAAGTGTCTCATATTCTATGAGCATGATGAGAAGGTATCAATTGGATCTAGGTAATGTTCATTAGATTGTTGTAAAGAACATCCATAAGTACTTAATAAGAACTAAGTATAGATTTCAAATTTATGGTGGTAAGGAAGATATAGTTATAAAAGGTTAGAGTAACACATGATTCCAAATTAACAAGGATGATTATCGATCACCATCCAGATTTATGTTTTTCCTTGATGCTAGAGCTGTGAGTTGAAAAAGTTCCAAGCAAGAGACTATGGTTGTTTCTACAATGGAGTTTGAGTACATTGCTACTTATAGAGTAGAAAGGAAGCACCATGGATCAAGAAGTCCATTAGTGAACTTGGGGTGGTTTCCAACATTGGATATTCAATAGAGGTTTAACGTTACACCAATGTAGTTATTGCACAAGATAAGGAAACGTGATCACATCAGCATGCTGAGCACATACTCATGTGTTACCATCTCATACATGAGATTACATAGTATAGAGTTATATATCTTTGTAGAGTATTGAATGAAAGAATTGTTGTTGATCCTATATCTAAAGTAAATTCACAACAAAAGAATGATGATCATGTTAAATTGATTCGACTTAGGTTCATGAGTGATTGATTGGCTCTAGTGCAAGTGGGAGACTGTTGGTTATATGCCATTAGAGCCATTATGATGATTGTAAAAGGGATATTTTGTACATGATTTCATTATTAATAAAAGGTGATTCCACTTATTATGTTTGTTTTGGTATTGAGGTATTGAATAAAACTATTATTGTTCTAAAAATGTTTTGACTCTATGACATACTATTTATGTTGAGGATCTAAATGAGATCATATCTATAATAAGAGTATTCATTCTTGTAATGTCCCTAGTCAGTTATTATTGTGGATAGTATATGAAAACAAGAATACCCAAGACTAGCATGCAACGTGAGTGATGACTATGTCTCTTTAGTCATGATTTTTTCATATCAACTCAAATACATGTATACTTGTTAGAGAATAAGTTGTACTAGATAGACCTACCTTGAGATTGACACACGGTAGTCATGTGTGCAATGTCAGAGTCATATCTCAATGTGACAAGTGGATCTTGGAATCCATAGACTTAAATTCATTGTAGCATTACATGTGGTTCTGTGTACTTTGGTAGTATCCCAACATGCTCTAAAATATGAGTTGCCAAAAAGTTGGTGAGTGGGTATACTTTGACACATGGGGAATACCTTAGGTGATGAAAATGGAATTTTCCCCTCCTCTGGAGTGATATCCCTTACTACATGATAGGAGAGACTATGAAATGCTTTCCATGCTCATGTGAGTCAATATCTGATATTGAGCTCACATTATCTCAAATAGTCTTCTCTAGAACAAAGAGAGGATTGAGATTCGAGTGAGGATTTAAGGATAAATATGTGCTTGAGTATCCACACAGAAACCATGAGTTGTTGTAGAATCCTAAGTCAACACTAAGGTCAAGTAGGGATAAGACCGATGGGAGTAGGAGTTGTATTTTCCCTGAATGCACAAGACCGTAGGGTTGGGAGGTAACAACTACTTTTCTCGAGGCCCATGGGTTATGAGGTTGGCCACCTTCATGAATTCATGGGGCCTAAAGGGGTAAATGTGAGAGGAACTCCCTAGATGCATAAGGGTCATATAAATCCAAAAGTGCTGACATCCTAGAGACCTAGAGGTAATGACTAAGGATTGTACATAATTGATATGTTGAGATCTACAGGTGATGAGAACAGTCTTTCCATGGGTGTAGACCCATAATGGAGATGTTCATGGTGTGGATTCATGTGATGTACATTTCAACTTAGATTGGAAAGTGTAATGGCAATGTGTGAGGCACCATCTCTACTCTTGGAATAGGTTGAACTCTGTATTTTGACTACAACCAAATGCTTATTTCATCTTGTTATGGGTTTGAGAAATAGGACAAAACACATGCCATACTGAGGATAAAGGTGATATGAGTTGAAACCCTTCTACTATGTTTGAGGATAGAGGAAGTACCACACATCTTGAGAGTATGTTGGATATGTGATTTGGAAACACAAAGAGAACAAAGGTAATCATCATATGAGGACGTTCTTGTCAAGAGCAATGTGGATCCTAAGAGTTGCATCTTGGGTATGGTAATTGAGATGATGAGCTCGAAGTTTTTTTGACTCAGTTAGACTTAAAACTGAGATGAGCGTGATGAGTGGAGTATATGAAGGTTTATGTTTTCACCATCACCTTGCACATAAGGGAATTGATGTGGTAATCGATACTCTTTGCCAAGATACAACCCAGGTGCATAGTTGCCTTGTCTAGCTGATAGAGAGACTGGAAAAGGTTGTTAGGTAAATTGTACAATGTTAGAAGATGAGACCTATGTGGCTAACACTCAAAAATAACCTGACCCGTTGGTCAAATTAGTGGTTACTCGGTTAGCCAGCCCAAAGTTTGATGACATAAAAGGATAGCTGTGAGAACCGCAGAGATACCTCTCCAAAAAAGAAGGCGATGAAACTCGCTACTAGAGTCATTTAGGGTTTCTAAGGTGTTGACCTTGAGGAATCATGACATGCAAGAGATCATTATTATAAGTCTGGAATATACTGTGGTACTATTAAGATAATAAAAGTGTGCTTTGAGTACCTGAGATGATGAAGCATATAGAGTGCATGTGGCTTGTCGCCATGCATGGTAAGAGGTGACACCAATAAACTAGTGAGTTGCTACGGATAGTGAAGAGTCCCCAAGAGGGAATAAGAGAATTTCACCACAGACGTTGAGGTGAGTCTCCCTTGGACCAAGAGAGGTCAGGATGCAATATGGGTTATGGTAGATCGCCTTACCAAGTTGACCTAATCCGCTTGCCTAAGAGAGATCATTGTCTGTATGACAATTTTGGTTGAACTACATATATGAGAGAGAAATAGTTCAACTACACCATGATCTGAGTTCAAAGGTTCTTGAGTATGACCTCAAGTTCACTTCCATGTTGTGGAAGTAGGTGTAAGAAGAACTCGATGCTAGTTTGAAACTGAGTACAACATATCACCCCCTGACTAGTGTATAACCAAGAGAGTATGAGCCCGACTCTAGAAGGTCTGATGAGAGCATATGTGCTCATTCATGGTGACATATGAGAGCAGTTCCTGCACCTAGCAGAATTTGCTTTTTATGATAGCCACCATAGCTAGTATCAGAATGTATGAAGCTCTATAAGGGAGGTCGTGTCAGTCACTGCTTCACTTGGATGATGTCAGTGAGAGGACCTTGTGAAAGTCAGAAAGAGACTACAGTTTATGAAGATGAAGTCGCTTTGGTCAAGCAATGGTTGAGAAAGCCCAGGATTGACATGAGTCAATGCAAAGTAGACTGACATACAGTTCATTGTGGGCCTGACCCCTCTGAGCTATAGCTGGAAAAATTGAGTCCCCTATACAAGGGTTCATTTGAGATGGATTGATGGAGTTGCTTATGTTTAATCTTAACCCTCAAGATAATATGATGTATGACATGTTCCATGCGTCTGATCCAGAGCACTATGTGAGGTACCCAAGCCATGTGTTGAGTAATGAACCTAGTGAGCTCCCGAGGGAGGCTGAAATGTCCTAAGTCACATGTGAGGATTCTAGATACCAAGGTGAAAGAAATGAGATGTAAGAATATAAGATGATAAAGGTTCTTTGGAAAAACCATGGAGAGGATGAAGCCACATGGGAGCTGATGATGGACATGGAAAAGTTTTATCCTGAATTGTTTGTATGTTTGATAGAATTTTGGGGACAAAATTCTTATAAGAAGGGAAGGATGTTACAACCCTAATTTTTGGGTTCATATGGTTGGAAATGCAATTTCCCCAATAAATGTATTATTATGATAATTGTATGAATTATATGTATTGAATGGATGTCCTTTGCAATATTTCCTTTGTGCACATGATATCGTACATCATAATATTTTTTTTGACACAAGAGCGGAGCTAGTTCTTATTAATTCCGCACTCTATAGCAGATGAAATAGAGTGGATGTCCACCTGGATCGTGTGTTGGAACCAATGAGGTACAATAGAGCTGAAGCTAAAAGAAGTTTTAGAAACCATGGCATACTTAGCCAGACTGTCTGTGAGAATGTTGAAATCACGAGGAACGTGATGAATAAACTCTACAGGATAGCACCCAAGAAGTGTGTAGACTTTCCTGGCAAAGGCCAAGAACTTTGGAAGAGGTTTTTCTTTTGTAAGATTCCCTATAGCCTCCACGGAGTCTGATAGGATGTAGAAGGAATCCCAGTGATGGTCCTTACATAGCTGGGCGCCAAGTAGGGTCACTGTGATTTCACTCACAAGGGGTGATGTGGATTGAATGGTTTGATAGGAGCCCAAGATGTGTGAACCATCTACACAGACAACATGAACCCCAATAGCCGCAGTGTCTTGGCCGAGGTGGTGAGATGCATCAATAATGATATACATCGACTTAGTGGTAATATTATTGGTATATGAAGCAACAGTCATTTAACAGCTGATCAGATTCCTTTGTAGCTTGAGGATGGACTCCACACGGAGCTTGATGAACTCCGCCTTCTTCGTTGCAGGTAGGATCTAATTTTTATGAAGCTACACATTACAACAGGTCAATATCTGCCAGTAGGCTACTGCTCTTATGGTGAAACAGCTATCAGAGACTGTGGTACACCTACAAACCCACTCGCTTGGAGGAATGGTAAAGTGGTCATCATTGGGTAGAAGTTGATTCTAGACATCCCGACTGGATGGGAGTCCCTTAGATCATAAATCATAGTGTCCTGGGTATTGTTGCTAATAGGGCAGTCCTCAGTGACCTCCATGTGCTTGCGACGCTTCTCCATATTCATCATAAGAGCTCCATGCATCATGAGCCAGAGGTGGAGCTTGATCCTTTTTGGTAGATTGTCTTGCCAAATAGATTTCCAGTTACCCGGTATAACGACCCTGCCTCCCGATAACCCCTAACTAAGGGAGACCCGAAGGTCAAAGCCGTTATTCAATTAACAGGATCAAAGGTTCGACAAATAATCAATAATAATTATGAAATTCTACTGCTAAACTGAAAATTGGTATAAATAAAAACTTTACTTACCCTTTAAAAGTTGGGATTTCTAAACTTCTATACTAATCTAACTAATCCTCATATGTACGTTATTTCTCATTTAGCTCCACATATGACACTTTACTGTTTGTCTTTTCATTTGTACCTAAAACGGCGACAAACAAAACGTCGGTCAGCAAGAAGCTGGTATGTGGGGGAAATAATAATTGTGAAACTATGTTAACAATGCAGTCAACCAAATATCATTTAACATCTAAGATTACGTTTTAAGCAATACTACTCAATCCTTGCCTATCCCCTATCTCTGTACCGTCCCTACAGTGGACATGGATACTACCTCTCTCATATGGTAGATCCTTACCCCTATGGCCCTACCATACAGGTAGCCAATTCCTAGGGTTATGGAGTCGCATGGCCCTACCCAAAGGTAGCCCAGTCCCAGACTCATGATGACTTGATGGACCTACCCCATTGGTAGCCATTTACTAAGTCATTTAATGACCTGATGGACCTACCCCATTGGTAGCCATTTACTAGGTCAATCCATTAGGCTACAGAAGGGATTAGGATCTGAGCTAGTAGGCACATCTCTTAGGTGATAGTCATATTCACATTATAAATTGCAAGAATTAAATGCATCCAATAGTTTAATTCAAGTCATCGATAAAACCTCAAAAATCCTCGAGAAACTAATTCAGGATATTCATAGGCGTAACCACATACCTGTCAAGTTGATGTGAAATAGAAATAATCCAATCAACCAAGTCATCCAATCAAGCAAGTGCAAGAATCCTGAAATTACATTCAATTTCCTTTTTATCAAAATCTATCCAAATCATCTTGCTACTTAAGGTTCTATTCCTTTTTAGGGTTTCTTCCTCTTTTTAGGGTTTACTTTGCAATTAGGGTTTTATTTCATCGTACTCTTTTAAACCCTAATTTTCTCATCTATCCTTCACAAAAGATGATTAAGGTTATCCTTTAACACATTTAATCTTAATTTTGGATTAAATCACAGTTAACCATCAATTAAGTTCATTAAGCCTCTTTTCCATTAAAGCTACCAGTTTTATCCATTTGAAAACCCTAATTTATACATTAAGAGTATTAACCACAATTAGGAACTTTAATGCTTGAATAAGCTTATATTCAGCATATTCCAACTTTAAACATGAAATTAATCAATCAAAGCCAATAATAATCTCATTCACTAATATTAGGGTTTCAAGGCCCATTAAAGCTTTTTCCTGCACATGAAACTCTAAGTTAAATCAATTATGTGCAAAATTCATACTTTTGTTCCTAATATTCCCTTTCATCATTAACATGTTAATATCAACTTTATTCATCAATTAAACCCTACTAATCACATTAATCATATCAAAATAGGGTTCTTTAAACATTAATACATTAAAGTTGATATCTTCCATTACTTTTCGAATTGCAAAAGGAATCAAGCTTCAATTACATTTTTAATGGATTCCTCTCATTTTTCTGAGCAAAATTCATGAATTACCTTTTCCCATCCGAGCTTCCTAGCTCAAGATATGATTTTATCAAGAAATCCCCTTTTTATTGATTTATTGGCTATTTCAGAAAAATCACGGATCGTCTGATTCATGGACCGCTGGTCCACTTAGGATCCAACGCCCCAGATGTGCGCACCTACTTGCGATCAAAAGCAACCAAAAAGGCAAATATGCCCATACCTGAACACTAGAGGAGGGAGGGCAAATTGGTAACTTTCTTCGGGAAGTCGTCTTCAACCTTGAGTCTTGACCAGCAGCAACTCGCGAGTCAACTCGTCTGTTGAGTCCACGCTCCCGACCACCTGCACACAAATTGAGGGGCCTGTCATCTTCGCCAACCCCACACGAACTCAGGGGCACCCTCAATCTCCCTCCTGCACCGTTCCTTCTTCACCAAGGGCCCTTGGTCCCTCTGACGGTAACAGCAGCTCGACGATGGGGAAGGTCGATGGTTCTGTCCAAATTGGATGCGCCGAAGAACTTGTCTCAGGGGTCCGATCATGCGAGAACAATTGGTGGGGATGTTAGTATCTTGGAGCACCCTCCCCTATATATATAAGGCACGTACATGGCTACCTGAGATTTGGGGTTTCTCTGGTTTCGCTATGAAACCTATGGAAACCCAAGTTGATCAGACTCGGAAAGACCTCCCGATCTCAATGGGATACTTTCCATCTGTGTCACATCCTCTCAAACTCAACCAAAGTGGGAAACAAAATTTCCTTCCCCGGCTCCATAGCCTGTTGTGACTGGGACTTAGTCCCATCCCTCTGATCCCTGATCAACGGTCCTCAATCAACCTGAATTTCCAAAAAAAAAAAAACAATTTCATTATGACATCAAAACCTTAGGCAATTAACAACCTAACTTTAGGTAATTTTGTAATTTGCATAACTCGAAAACCGTGCATTATTTTCCAACCAAATTTTAAGGGTTTCTCTTTCTTGCCTTTATCTACTTGCATGTCAAGTTTGAATCCGAAACTCTAAAAGAAAAGGACTATTTCTTCAAAGGCAAGTTACCCATTAATAAAATTTATTTAATGATTATTTTTCTCTTACCTCAAACCATTATCTTGCTATTTAGGACTCCTTGGACCCCAAGAAACTCTATTATTTCGAAATCCTTTCTATTGGATACTCATTATCCTTCTAGATGCATCTAATGCATTATTCTTCATTATCATGTGTATTTCTTATTAAAATATTTCTTTTAGAGGATTTCTCTTTTATTTTCCTCATTAGTATTCCTTTTATCATTAGGAATCCTTGGAATACGAAATTCCACTAAGGATAACTCAGTTATACCTCTTTTCACTTACTTTCCACCTTTTACCATTGTTTTCAATTTCTTTCTTAATAAAGAAATACTTAATTAATCTTTTCTTTTCTTATTACTTTTCTTTGCAACTTTGGACCCCTTGGCACCCAAGTAACCCATGTGGCACGAAATCCATCTTTGGATTAAGTTCTTTACCTTCTAGAGGTTTCTACATCTTTCTTTTATCGATTTCTTAATTAATTGAATTTCCTTGTTATTGGGCCCAATAGCCAATAAATTCCACAATACAATCATCAAGGCTATTGTAAACGGAATTACATCATTATTTGTCCCATATGATAGTTTACATTTCTCATGAGATGAACCCAAAATTGGGGTTGTAACATCCTTCCCCTCTTATAGGAATTTTTCCCTCAAATTTCCACCAAGCAAACAAACAACTTAGGATAAGCCTTTCATATGTCCATCATGGCTCCCATGTGGTTGTACCCTTTCCATGGTGCTTCCCAAGAACCTTTATCATCTCATATTCTTCCATCTGAGTTCTTTCTTACCTTGGTATATCATACCCTCATTGGTAACTCAGGACATTTCAGCCTCTCATAAAGTTGAATAGGTTCAGGGCTCAACACATCGCTTGGGTACCTCACATAGTGTTCTATATCAGACTCATGGAACACATTACACATCATGTTATTCCTGAGGGGCAAGGCTAAACACAACTAATCCACCAATCCATCTCAAATGGACCCATATATCGGGGACTCAGCTTTTTCAGCTGAAGCTTAGAGGGGTCAGATTTTCACATCACATATTTTCCCATAGTGAACTGCATGTCAGTCTGCTTTGCATTAGCCTGTGACTCATGTCACCACTGGGCTCTCTCTCAGCCATTGCATGATCAAAGCGACTTCATCTACACACACTATGGTTCTTTTCTGACCATCGTGAAGCCTCCTTCACCAACATCATCTTAATGAAGTGGTGACCGACACAACCTCTCTATAAGACTTATTTCATCCCAATAAAGGCTATGGTGGTTAACATCACATCTTAAGAACTGTCTCTATGTATCATCCTAAATAAGCACACATGCTCTTATCAGACCCTCTAGTCTGGATCATACTGTCCATTAGTATGGGGTGATAAACTGTACTATCATCGAGTTCTTCATGTATCCACTTCCACCTCATGGAAGTGAACCTTGGTCATTCCCAAGAACTTTTGAACTCGCATCATGGTGTAGTTGAACCATCTTTCTCTCTTAAGTAGTTCAACTGAATCTGTCCCGTGATAGTACTCTTCCTTTCTCATGTCATCTAGGTAAGGCAATCTACCATAACCCATATTGCACCTTGACCCTCCTTGGTCTAGGGGAGACTTACCACAACATCCATAGTGATGAACTCCCATTCTCTCACGGGGACTCTTTATACTTTATATCCATGCATTGGGTTACTGGTGTTCGTCCTTCACCTCCTGGCTTGCATGGCCACATGCAACTTGCAACTCACATCAAGCAGCCAAAGTGATACTATCACTTGCTATCTTTACAGTTTCATATTGTATGGTGATCATGATTTCCTGTATGTCATGATTCCTCAAGGTCGATTCCTCAAAAGCCCTAAACCACTCTCATCACGGTTTTATTACCTTCCTATCCAAAGAAGTGTACCCAAAGTTCTACAACCATCCTTCTATCATATCAAGGACTAGGCTGGCTATCCAAACAACCACTAATATTGTTCAACAGATCTCATTATATCTGAGTGTTAGCCAAACTTATCTCTTTTTCTCAACTTAAGGTTAGCCTAACAACCTCAACTTCTTCTAGCTTCCAGCTAAACTAGGCAGCTATATCTCAACCAGAGCATTCACTACCACTTCTTATCCTTAGGTTTTAGGTAATGTTGAAGACATACACCTCCATGTATTATACTTATCATCTCATCTCAAACTCTAAGTTTGTCTTCATCGAGAAACTCTGAGCTCATCCTCATAGTGGTCAAACTCAACCTTGGTTAACTTGCAAATTCCACATAGCTCGTGATAAAACATCCTCATAAGATGACTACACTATTCCTCTTAGTGTTTGTAAACCATCCATGTATCATTCACTCCACCAAGGTATGTTATCATCTCTGTCCTCATACCTTGTAGCAACGTTCCAACTCGCATCATCTTTATCCTTGGTGTATGGCACGCGTACTATCCCATCTCTCCCTCTCATAACAAGAGGAAATAAGCATTTGGCGGCCGTCCAAACACAAAGTTCTTCTTGTTCCAAGAGTAGAGATGATACATCCCACATCGCCAGTACACCTTCAACTCTAAGTTGAAATGTGCAACTTATGTCTCTACTTCACAATCATCTTGATATCAAAGATTACTTCCATGGAAAACTGATCTCGAACCTACTTGGGTCACCACTCAATCCTTGGTCATCTCCTCTGGGTCTATAGGGTGCCAACACTTTTGGGGTCATCCCTCTTCCCTCATGCATCCAAAGAGTGCCCTACTCATATGCCCTTTGGGACCCATGAGTTCATGAAGGTGATCAATCTCCTAACCCATGGCCCTCAGACAATGATAGCTGTTACCTCCCGACCCTATGGTCATGTGCAACTAGGGAATTAGGCAACTCCTTCTTCCATCGGTCTTTTCCCTACCTGACCCTAGGACAGACTTAGGATTCTCTTATAGTACATGTTCAACATAGAACCTTATCCAAGCATTCATCATCTCTCTTCCTGCATTCATGGGTTGACTTTCATCCTTTCATAGGGATCATGGCAACCTGCCTACCTTGGTCAAGCCCCATACCAGTTACCTCCATGGTAACACATCCACATGCACATAGAGATGGTTATCTATGGGTCTACAGGTTCAATCTCATGTCATGTACTCTTCACTTAGCTTCTCAAGATCCTATGAAGCCTCCCTAGGTTACCTCAAAACCAACCAACTAGTAAACTCCCTACCAAAGGGTCCCTCTCCCTATATGGGAGGAAACTACACCTTGATAACAAAGGTCACAAGGGTCCTTAGGGTTTACATTCACATGAGCATGCTTAATCCAGCAACTACTAAGGGACAAGCGTACCTACTAAACCATGCTAGGTCACACTTGTTCTCATCCTCAACATTAGACCAACTTAGTTGTGAGGGGTTCATCACACATACCTTTAACTTAAGGGGTTTCTTTTTCCTCTACACATGCTTGAAGCTATAGAGACTCAAATCTTATCATGAGCATCGGGTACACTACTTCCCCTCTTAGGCCTAGAAACCCTAGGTTCACCTTTGGGTATCCAGGTGCATTCTCAACCTCTTAACCACAAATCAAGCATGTCCAAGATATGTCAGGTACTTCCATGATCCTTCTATTCGAGCAACACTTCAGAGTTGAGTCCTCTTCCAGGACAACCAACTAGGTATAAAGCATCACATCCTGCTACTAGGCCTCTCCAGTCTAAGAAACTCTTCTCCCTATCTAAAGAGGTAACCACCTATACCATAGGCACAGAGGTACCAACAGACTCATCCTCTCTCTAGGGTTTGGTTCCTCTCATGGCATCCAAGACATCATTAGTGTTACAACCCCAAATTTTGGGTTCCTTTGGTGAGAAATGTAATTTCTCATATTAAAGATATTTGAACAAATAATGATATAATTTGCTTCAAATAAATGGATTTATTTTACAATAGCCTTGATGTTTGTATTGTGGGCTTTATTGGTGGGCCCAAATAACAAGGAAATTCAATTAGTAAATGGATAATTGAATTCTTAAGAAAAGAAATATGTAGAAACCTCTAGAAGGCAAATCCAAAGAGGAATTCGTGCCTCTTGGGTTCCTTGGATTCCAAGGAGTCTAAAGTTGCAAAAATAAAGCAATAAAAAAAGAAAAGATTCATTAAGTATTTCTTTAGTAAGAAAGAAATTGAAAATAATGATAAAATGTGGAAAATAAGTGGAAAGAGGCATAAAAGAGATTTCTTGGTGAAATTTCATATCCATGAGGTTTCTAATAATAAAAGGAATGCCAATGAGGAAAATAAAAGAGAAATAAAGAAAGATTCTCAAAGAGAGTTATTTTAATGAGAAATAAACCAGATAATGTGAAATAATGCATAAAGATGCATCTAGAAGGATAATAAATATCCTTGGAAAAGAATTTCTAAATAATATAGTTTCTTGGGGTCCAAGGATCCCCAATAAAGAGGAAAGAAAGAGAAAATACCAAATTTGAAAAATAGAAGATAATATGATACATTATTAATGGATTTTGTGATAAGGATAGAAAGGAAGTATTTTCTAATAAAAGGGAATATAAATTCGTGGCCAACGAATTAAAGGGCAAGTCTAATGAGATTAAGGGAGAGGTTTTTCGTATTCCTAATTATCCATGGAAAAATGATTATCAAAGGAGATAATTAGGAGAGAGAGAGACACTTGCTTCACATTGAAGGAAAAGAGTTTCCTTAATGAGGGGATTGGTAACTCACCTAAGGCATTGTACCCTTCTCTATAAAAGGTTAGAACCCCTGGGTCGAGCCCAAGAGATCCCTACATCCCTTTCTCTCTTCTTCCTTTTCTTCTTCTTTCAAAAACCCTAGAATAATGGGTAACGTAGCCATGGAACCACGAGGAGCTGTTAAATGATCTCGTTGGAGGAAGGAGGCCTCTAGGACAATCTAGGAAGGATCGGAGACCAAGACCGTGCTCCTATCTCCATGCAATCCCATCTGCGGGACTACAAGCTGCCGCAAATGCAGCAGCAACCACAACCCGTTCTTCACTCGAGAATGGCCATGGTGGTCGCGACCTGGAGGGCGCCATGCATGCGCCGAGGAGCGGCGGAGGCAAAGGAATAGGACCGGAGGGCCGTCGAGTCCAGGGGGAGCAGTAGGTGTCGCGCAGCTCACGACTAGGGTTGCAGGTCAGCGTTGTTGCTGGCATCGCGAGGAATAAGAAGGAGCACATGCGCGTTGGACGGAATTACCCCTCTGGGGTATAAAGCAGCAACGACTTAAGTGAGGGGCAGATTCATAATCTGGTTATGTTTCCAAAAGCGCAGCAACATTGCATGCAATGGGCTACGTGGCGCCTTCCCATTGGACCGAAGCAAGTATCTTTGCTAAATTCATAACTAATTCTAGGAAACTCGGATTGAGACAAATCTTATATGAAAATTGATCCTCAGAATGAGGGGAATTCAATAAAAATATGTTTAGAAGCTAATTCCTCTTGCTATGCGAAAAGTAGTGTAAATCATCATCTTTAATGAATTAAAGTTTAAGAAACCCTATTTTGATATGATTAATGTGTTTAATAGGGTTTAATGGATCATTAGAGTTGATGTTAACCTGTTAAATGTAAAAAGGTACATTATGTTCAAAATAGAAGAACTTTTCACATGATAGTCTAATTTAGAGTTTATGTGCTTAAATATGCATGAAATTTGAAAAGGACATAAAGTAATCATCTTTAATGATTTAATTAAGGGAAAACCCTTAGATTTGATGATAGATGGACTTAATGACATTATTTGGATAATTCAAGCTAATATTAACTTGTTGTTAATAAAAGTGAAAATAGGATTTAAAAAGATGATCTTTTTATATAATGGCTTAATTTAGGGTTTCATGCATGATTATGCATTAATGAGCTTGAAAACCCTAATTTAAGAGAATATGTCTTTTAATTGTTTTAATTGTTCCAATCCATGAATAAATCGGGATATGATGATCCTAAGTCAATTTGGGTATAAAAGTCTATTAAAATGGATAGTTGAGCAATTAAGGTTCATATAAATGGAAAAGAGTATTTTAGGGTTTGTTAACCTAAAAGGGATAAAGTTTGAGAAATTGATCTAAGAAACCCTAATGAATATTAGTGAAACCTTAATGCGAATTAGAAACCCTAGAAAGAGAATCCAAGTAAATAAAGTAGATTCTTGATAAAGTGTGTAATAAAAAGGGTACATATTCTTTTCAGGAATTATGTGATGATTAAATTACTTGCTTGAATCTGTTGATTGGCTTGATTGTATATACATGAAGTATGTGTTGAATAATCTACATGACTCATCAAATTAGGTATGTGGTTACACTTATGAATAATCGCTCTAGTTTCACGCTGATTCCCGAAGTTTTAATCGGTTGCTTGAAAATAACTGTTGGATGTTTATTTATTTCATGCATCTATAACGTGACTATGATTATCACTATAAATGTGCGTATATAACTGACTGGATCTGGGTCCACCTCTATTACTTTGAAAAGGCTAAGAAAAAAAAGGGGTAATACTAGAGCAAGGTCTAGGTTACCGAGAGTTAGAAACTGGGCTACCTACGTGTAGTGCCATGAGACTCATTAGCCTATCATGAGTTAAGGAGTGGGCTACTTACGAGTAGTGCCATGTGACTCAAGCCTAGAAATTGGTTCATTTATAGGTGGATCATGAGGGGTTTAACGTGGACAACATAGAGGATAGGGTACTCTTGGATCGCGGAGTTATATATAAAATGTAATCGTGGTTGTTAAATGATTAATTGAATGATTACATTGTTAACGTATTTACATAATTATTGTTTCCCCCACATACCAGCTTCGGCTGACCGACGTTTTGTTTGTCGGAGTTTTAGGTACAAGCCAAAAGGACAAATAGTAAATCATCATATTATGAAAAACATGAAGTTAAATACAAGGAGGATTAGTTAGAGTAGAATCCTTAAGTGGATAGAAGTTTAGAGATCCAAGTTTTCAAAAAGGTATGCAAAAATTTATTTACTTACAGCTTTTCAGTATAGTAGGTTAAAATTTGATAATTATTCTTGGCTAATTGTCGAACCTTTGATCCGGAAGTTATGGGTGCGGCTTCGACCTCTCGGTCTCCCTTAATTGGGGGTTATCGGGGGGTGGGGTCGTAACATTTGGTATCAGAGCTTAGGTTCCTCATTTAACCATTAATAATTATTAAATTTTACAAACTCCATAGAACCCAAGGGAGTTATTAGAGGATTATCCGAAAGACTGAGGTGTCTAGAAAAGGATCACGCGGGGGCTGGCAATATTTTCCGCCACACCGCTAGTCGAAATACGAGGACTCTCGGATCCCTGTGACTGCCTGGCCAAAGTCTTAGGGTATGAATCGAAATAAGATACCTTTAGGACTTCTCATCTTATTCATCCCTTCTCATCACAAAATTCTGATAAGGACCTAAAAGATTAGGGTTTTCTCTCTTCTCCTCACCCTCTTGAGGTATGGGTAAGGTTGATAAGGTTTAAGGGGTCCTCCACCAAATTAATGAAAAGCATGTAAATAATATGTCATGGACATAAGCTTAGATTAAGCGCAAATTAAAGAATAGATACATGCTTAGGTCGTATGACATAAGTTTTCATGTCCTCGGAAGAGACCTGAGGCTGGACCTTCTTATCTGGAGGATAAGTTAGTCTTAGAGATAGAGATCTCCATTTCAAGTAGAGACCTGGCACATCCTCTGAGGATGATGCTAACCCTAACCCTAAGTGAAGGTTAGAGAGAGATGAGTTAGACTAGGTGTTTGAAAGAACATGCCTTTGGGATTTCATATGATCCATGGGTGACCTAGCACCTTTGACAACCCAACCCTGGGAAGGGTCGTGCATGTTAGGGTAAAGGATAGCTCCTTTGATGATAATATTAGTAAAGGACCATAGAAACCCTATGGGCTTATGCAAGTAGGGCATAGCATGCAGGGTACGTTAGTAGTGTGAGCGAAGGGTTGAAACCCTGACTATGAGAGCATGAAGGATGGCTTATGAAATAAGCATAAAGAACTATGAATAACCTTGAGCGAACATAAGTTGAACATAGGCTTCATCCAGGTAAGGGCATGCTTTCAAGGTTGATCCCTCACGAAGATAGGACCTTTAATGGTGAGGTTGGATGTAGGATTAACTCTAGAGAGAGAGCATGACCCCAGGCAAGAAGGCTGGAAGCCTAAAACCCCGAGACATGAGGAACAGCGAGGAGTCAAGGATGATGCAACCAAAGTGAATGATAGCAGTTGCCTCGTGCATAATTCCCAGAGGCTGATGACATCTTGGTTGTCTTAGAGGACCAAACCTTAGAGAGAGGATGAGCCTGCTTATACCTTGGTACCTATGGTGTAGATGAGAAGAAGAATTACATAAACCCTGGAGAGGTATAGTAACAGGTTATGAGGCCTTGTACCTTGTTGGTTGTCCTTGGGGAGGACTCAACCCTGATGTGTTGTTCGAGTAGAAGGATGATAGGAAGTGCATGTCATACTCTGTATACGTTTGGTTCGTGGTTAACAGGAGGATCATGTAGTTGATCATCAAGAAGTGAACCTAGGGTTCCTAGGCCTAAGAGGGGAAACAGTGTACCTAATGCTCATGACAAGAATTGAGTTGCTATAGTTTTGAGCATGGTACTCCCCATGTAGAGAGGAAAAGGGCAGCCCCTTAAGTTTAAGGTATGTTTGATGGACCCCTCACAGCTAGGATGATGATAAAGGAAGGTATGATCTTGATCCAGCATGAAGGAAAGAGGACAAGTATGACCTAGCATGGTTCAGTAGGTGATCTTCTTGTGCCTTAATAGCTTGCTAGGGTTATGTAGGATCAGGTGGATGTAAACCCTAGACCTAAGAGCTTTTGTGACCTTGTTATCAAGAGATAGCTTTCCTCCCATCCTGGGAGAGGGACCCCTTTGGTAGGGTGTATACCAGTTTTGTTGGTTTAAGGTAACCTAAAGAGGTCCCATGGGATCTTGAGAAGCTAAGTGAAAAGTACATGGTATGAGAATGAACATGTAGACCCATAGATATCCATCTCTAATTGCATATGAATGTGTTACCATGGAGGTAACCGGTTGGGGCTTGACCAAGGCAGGCAGGTTGCCATGATCCCTATGAAAGGATGAAAGCCAGCCCATGAATGCAAAAAGAGAGATGATGAAGACTTGGGTAAGGTTCTAAGTGAACATGTACTATAATGGAGAATCCTAAGTCTATCCTAGGGTCAGGTAGGGATAAGACCGATGAAAGTAGGAGTTGCCTAATTCCCCAGTTGCACATGACCATAGGGTCGGGAGGTAACAACTATCATTGTATGAGGGCCATGGGTTAGGAGATTGATCACCTTCATGAACTCATGGGACCCAAAGGGCAGATGAGTAGGGCACTCTCTAGATGTATGAGGGAAGAGGGATGACCCCAAAAGAGCTTGCACCCTATAGACCTAGAGGATATGACCAAGGATATAAACCTTAGTAGGTTCGAGACCAGTTTTCCTTAGAAGTAACTTTGATATTGAAATGATTGTGATGAAGTGACATATGAGGCACGTTTCAACTGAGATCTAAAGGTGTACTAACAAGGTGGGATGTACCATCTCTACTTTTGGAATAGGAAGAACTCTGTATTTGGACTGCAGCCAAATGCTTATTTCCTCTTGTTATGGGAGTGAGAGATAGGACATTACGCATGCCACGCACCAAGGATAAGAGATGATGTAGGTTGGAATGTTGCCACGAGAAATGGGGATAGAGAAGATAACCTACCCTGGTAAAGTGAATGATACATGGATGGTTTGCAAGCACTAAGAAGAATGAGGTAGTCCCCTTATGAGGAAGTTTTTATCATGAGCTATGTAGAACTTACAAGTTATACCAGGTTGAGTTTGATGATGAAAGCAGAGAGTGTTCTTAATTGAAGATAGACATAGAGTTTGAGGTGAGATGATAAGTGAAATACATGGAAGTGTATGTCTTCAACGTTACCTAATACCTAAGGATGTGAAGTGGTAATTGATGCTCTGGTTGAGATACATATGACTTGTTTGACTAGAAGCTAGAAGAGGTTGTTTGGATAACCCTAAGTTTGAAAGGGAGAGGTATTTGGATAACACTCAGATGTAACAAGATTTGTTGAAAAGTTAAGGGTTGTTTGGTTAGCCAGTCTAGTACTTGATGCAATGAAAGGATGGTGGTAGAACCACAGATGCACTTCTTTGGAAAAGAAGGTGATGAAACCCCGACTAGAGTGGTTTAGGGTTTCAGAGGAATCGATATTGAAGAATCATGACATACAGGAAATCATGATTGAAGATCACCATACACCGTGGTAAATGGCAATAGCACTTTGGATGCTTAAGATGAAGTTGCATGTGGTTTATGGCCATGCAAGCCAGGAGGTAAAGGACAAACCCCAGTATCCCAGTGTATCGATATAGAAGACAAAAGAGTCCCTGAGAGGGAATGGGAGTTCATCACTATGGATGTTGTGATAGGTCTCCCCTAGACCAAGGAAGGTCAAGATGCAATATGAGTTATGGTAGATCGCCTTACCTAGATGACATAAGAAAGAAAGAGTAATGTCAAGGGACAGATCGGGTTGAGCTACATATGAAAGAGATGGTTCAACTATACCATGATGCGAGTTCAAAAGTTCATGAGTATGACTTAAAGGTTCACCTCTATAAGGTGAGAGTAGGTACATGAAGAACTCGATGATAGTACAGTTTATCACCCCTAACTAATGGTTAGTATAATCCAGACTAAAGGGGGTCTGATGAGAGCATGTGTTCTCATTCAGGGTGATATCTAGAGACAATTCTTGTCCTATGAAATATGTGACAATGACCACCATAGCCAGTATCGGGTTTTATAAGAAGCTCTGTAAGGGAGGTTGTGTCGGTCACCACTTCAGTAAGGTGATGTTGGTGAAAGGACCACATGATGGTTAAAAAAGGACCACAATGTGCGTAAATGAAGTCGCTTTGATCATGTAATGGCTGAAAGGAGCCTAGAGATGACGAAAGTCATGAGCAGATGCAAAGTAGACTGACATGCAGTCCACTGTGGGAGAATATGTGATATGAAAATCCGACCCCTCTAAGTTATAACTAAGAGAGTTGAGTCCCTGATGCATGGGTTCTTTTGACATGGTTTGGTGGAAAAGGTTAATTTTGACCTTACCCCTCAGGATAAAGTAATGTGCGATGAGTTCCATGTGTCCAATTTAGAGCACTATGTGAGGTACCCCGACCATGTGTTGAGCAATGAACCTAGTGAGCCCCAAGGGAGGCTGACATGGCCTGAGTCACCTGTGCAGTTTATAGACGCCGGGATGAAAGAACTTAGAGAAAAGAATATGTGATGATAAAGGTTCTTTGAAGCGCCATGAGTATGGTAAAGCCATATAGGGGCCAATGATGGACATGGAAAAGTCTTATCCTGAATTGTTTGTTTGCTTGATAAAATTTTGAGGACAAAATTCCTATAAGAGGGGAAGGATGTTACAACCCCAAATTTTGGGTTCTTTTGGTGAGAAATGTAATTTCTGATATTAAAGATATTTGAACAAATAATGATATAATTTTCTTCAAATAAATGGATTTCGTTTCCAATATCCTTGATGTTTGTGTTGTGGGCTTTATTGGCTATTGGGCCCAAATAACAAGGAAATTCAATTAGTAAATGGATAATTGAATTCTTAAGAAAAGAAATATGTAGAAACCTCTAGAAGGCAAATCCAAAGAGGAATTCGTTCCTCTTCGGTTCCTTGGATTCCAAGGAGTCCAAAGTTGCAAAAAAAAGTAATAACAAAAGAAAATATTAATAAAGTATTTCTTTAGTAAGAAAGAAATAGAAAATAATGATAAAATGTGGAAAATAAGTGGAAAGAGGCATAAAAAAGATTTATTGGTGAAATTTCGTATCCATGAGGTTTCTAATAATAAAAGGAATGCCAATGAGGAAAAAAAAAGAGAAATAAAGAAAGATTCTCAAAAAGAGTTATTTTAATGAGAAATAAACCAGATAATGTGAAATAATGCATAAAGATGCATCTAGAAGGATAATAAATATCCTTGGAAAAGAATTTCTAAATAATAGAGTTTCTTGGGGTCCAAGGATCCCCAATAAAGAGGAAAGAAAGAGAAAATACAAAATTTGCAAAATAAAAGATAATATGATAAATTATTAATGGATTTTGTGAAAAGGATAGAAAGGAAGTATTTTCTAATAAAAGGGAATATAAATTCGTGGCCAATGAATTAAAGGGAAAGTCTAATGAGATTAAGGGAGAGGTTTTTCGTATTCCTAATTATCCATGGAATAATGATTATAAAAGGAGATAATTAGGAGAGAGAGAGAGACACTTGCTTCACATTGAAGGAAAAGAGTTTCCTTAGTGAGGGGCTTGGTAACTCACCTAAGGCTTCATACCCTTCTCTATAAAAGGTTAGAACCCCTGGGTCGAGCCCAAGAGATCCCTGCATCCCTTTATATCTTCTTCCTTTTCTTCTTCTTTCAAAAACCCTAGAATAATGGGTAACGTAGCCATGGAACCACGAGGAGCTGTTAAATGATCTCGTTGGAGGAAGGAGGCCTCCACGACAATCTAGGAAGGATCAGAGACCGAGAACGTGCTCCTATCTGCATGCAATCCCATCCGCGGGACTGCAAGCTGCCACAAATGCAGCAGCAACCACGGCCCGTTCTTCACTCGAGAACGGCCATGGTGTTCGCGACCTGGAGTGTGCCATGCGTGCACCGAGGAGCGGCGGATGCAAAGGAATAGGACTGGAGGGCCATGGAGTCTAGGGGGAGCAGCAGGTGTCGTGTAGCTCGTGACTAGGGCTGCAGGTCAGCGTTGTTGCTGGCATCGCGAGGAAGAAGAAGGAGCACATGCACGTTGGACGAAATTACCCCTCCGGGGTATAAAGCAGCGATGGCTTAAGTGAAGGACAGATTCATAATCTTGGTATGTTTCCAAAAGCACAGCAACATTGCATGCAATGGGCTACGTGGCGCCTTCCCATTCGCCCGTAGTAAGTATCTTTTCTAAATTCATAACTAATTCTAGGAAACTTGGATTGAGACAAATCTTATATGAAAATTGATCCTTAGAACGAGGGGAATTCAATAAAAATATGTTTAGAAGCTAATTCCTCTTTCTACGCGAAAAGTAGTGTAAATCATCATCTTTAATGAATTAAAGTTTCAGAAACCCTATTTTGATATGATTAATGTGTTTAATAGGGTTTAATGGATCATTAGAGTTGATGTTAACCTGTTAAATGTAAAAAGGTACATTATGTTCAAAATAGAAGAACTTTGCACATGATTAGTCTAATTTAGAGTTTATGTGCTTAAATATGCATGAAATTTGAAAAGGACATAAAGTTATCATCTTTAATGATTTAATTAAGGAAAAACTCTTAGATTTGATGATAGATGGACTTAATGAAATTATTTGGATCATTCAATATAATATTAACTTGTTGTTAATAAAAGTGAAAATAGGATTTAAAAAGATGATCTTTTTATATAATTGGCTTAATTTAGGGTTTCATGCATGATTATGCATTAATGAGCTTGAAAACCCTAATTTAAGAGAATATGTCTTTTAATTTTTTAATTGTTCCAATCCATGAATAAATCGGGATATGATGACTCTAAGTCAATTTGGGAATAAAAGACTATTAAAATGGATAGTTGAGCAATTAAGGTTCATATAAATGGAAAAGAGTATTTTAGGGTTTGTTAACCTAAAAGGGATAAAGTTTGAAAAATTGATCTAAGAAACCGTAATGAATATTAATGAAACCTTAATGCCGATTAGAAATCCTAGAAAGAGAATCCAAGTAAATAAAGTAGATTCTTGATAAAGTGTGTAATAAAAAGGGTACATATTCTTTTTAGGAATTATGTGATGATTAAATTACTTGCTTGGATCTGTTGATTGGATTGATTGTATATACATGAAGTATGTGCTGAATAATCTGCATGACTCATCAAATCAGGTATGTGGTTACGCTTATGAATAATCGCTCTAGTTTCACGGCGATTCCCGAAGTTTTAATCGGTTGCTTGAAAATAACTGTTGGATGTTTATTTATTTCATGCAACTATAAAGTGACTATGATTATCACTATAAATGTGCGTATATAACTGACTAGATCTGGGTCCACCTCTATTTCTTTGAAAAGGCTAAGAAGAAAAAGTGGTAATCCTAGAGCAAGGTCTAGGTTACCGAGAGTTAGAAACTGGGCTACCTACGTGTAGTGCCATGAGACTCATTAGCCTGTCATGAGTTAAGGAGTGGGCTACTTACGAGTAGTGCCATGTGACTCAACCCTAGAAATTGGTTCACTTATAAGTGGATCATGAGGGGTTTAATGGGGACAACATAGAGGATAGGGCACTCTTGGATCGCGGAGTTATATCTAAAATGTAATCTTAGTTGTTAAATGATTAATTGAATGATTACATTGTTAACGTATTTACATAATTATTGTTTCCCCCACATACCAGCTTCGGCTGAGCGACGTTTTGTTTGTCGGCGTTTTAGGTACAAGCCAAAAGGACAGACAGTAAATCGTCATATTGTGAAATACATGAAGTTAAATACAGTGAGGATTAGTTAGAGTAGAATCCTTAAGTGGATAGAAGTTTAGAGATCCAAGTTTTCAAAAAGGTATGCAAAAATTTATTTACTTACAACTTTTCAATATAGTAGGTTAAAATTTGATAATTATTCTTGGTTAATTGCCGAACCTTTGATACGGAAGTTATGGGTGCGGCTTCGACCTCTCGGTCTCCCTTAATTGGGGGTTATCGGGAGGTGGGGTCGTAATAATTATCCTCCAAGGGTCAAGCATACAACAACCACTATCATCCACTTAGGTCGCATCCATACTCTCCTGACCAGGGTTTCAACCTATTGCTCACACTACTGACGCATTCTGGGTGCCTATTATGCCCTGCTCATAAAAGCTCATGGGATTCCCATAGGTTCTTCTCTAACTTCATCATTGAAGGAGTTATCCTTCACTCAAACATGCATGACCCTTCCCAGGGTTGGGTCGCCAAAGGTACGTGGTCATCAACTTCTCATGGCTGATATGGCATCCAAGGCATGTCTATCCAAACACCTAGTCTACCATGACATCTAACTCATCATGTCATCTCTCTCTCTAACCTTCACTTAGGGTTAGGGTTAACATCATCCTCAAAGGATGTGCTAGGTCTCTACTTTTAAGACTAACTCTCTCTACTCATCCTCCTGACAAGGAGGTCTATCCTCAGGTCTCTCCTAAGGGAAAAGACAACTCGTGTTATACGACCTAAGTATGTATCTATTCTTTAGTTTGCGCTTAATCTATTAAGCTTATGTCCGTGACATCATATTTACATGTTATTCATTAATTTGGTGGAGGATTCCTTAATCCTTATCAACCTTACCCATACCTTAAGAGGGTGAGGAGAAGAGAGGAAACCCAAATACTTAAGGTCCTTAACAGAATTTGAGTTGAGAAGGGATGAACAAGATGAGAGAGTCCTAAAGGTATCTTATTTCAAATCATAACCTAAGACTTTGGCCAGGCAGTCACACGGGCCAGGGAGTCCTCATATTTTGACTAGCGGTGCGGAGGAAAATTTATCCAGCCCGCGATCATGATCCTTTTCTAGACACCTCTGTCTTTCGGATAATCCTCTAATAACTCCCTTGGGTTCTACAGAATTCGTAAAATTTAATAATTATTAAGGATTAAGTGAGGAACCTTTGCTCTGATACCAATTGTAACGACCCCACCTCCCGGTAACCCCCAATTAAGGGAGACCCGAAGGTCAGAGCCGTTATTCAATTAACAGATCAAAGGTTCGACAAATAATCAATAATAATTATGAAATTCTACTACTAAACTGAAAATTGGTATAAATAAAAACTTTACTTACCCTTTAAAAGTTGGGATTTCTAAACTTCTATACTAATCTAGCTAATCCTCCTGTGTACATTATTTCTCATTTAGCTCCACATATGCCACTTTATTGTTTGTCTTTTCATTTGTACCTAAAATGCCGACAAACAAAACGTCGGTCAGCAAGAAGCTGGTATGTGGGGGAAACAATAATTGTGCAACTATGTTAATAATGTAGTCAACCAAATATCATTTAACATCCAAGATTACATTTTAAGCAATACTACTCAATCCTTGCCTATCCCCTATCTCGGTACCATCCCTACAGTGGAAATGGATACTACCTCTCTCATATGGTAGATCCTTACCCCCACGGCCCTACCACACAGGTAGCCAATTCCTAGGGTTATGGAGTCACATGGCCCTACCCAAAGGTAGCCCAATCCCTGACTCATGATGACTTGATGGACCTACCCCATTGGTAGCCATTTACTAAGTCATTTAATGACTTGATGGACCTACCCCATTGGTAACCATTTACTAGGTCAATCCATTAGGCTACAGAGGGGACTAGGATCTGAGCTAGTAGGCACATCTCTTAGGTGATAGTCATATTCACACTATAAATTGCAAGAATTAAATGCATCCAACAGTTTAATTCAAGTCATCCATAAAACCTCAAAAATCCTCAAGAAACTAATTTAGGATATTCATAGGCATAACCACATACCTGTCAAGTTGATGTGAGACAGAAAGAATCCAATCAACCAAGTCATCCAATCAAGCAAGTGCAAGAATCTTGAAATTACATTCAATTTCCTTTTTATCCAAATCTATCCAAATCATCTTGCTACTTATGGTTCTATTCCTTTTTAGGGTTTCTTCCTCTTTTTAGGGTTTACTTTGCAATTAGAATTTTATTTCATCTTACTCTTTTAAACCCTAATTTTCTCATCTATCCTTTACAAAAGATGATTAAGGTTATCCTTTAACACAATCAATCTTAATTTCGGATTAAAGCACAGTTAACCATCAATTAAGTTCATTAAGCCTCTTTTCCATTAAAGCCACCATTTTTATCCATTTATAAACCCTAATTTCTACATTAAGAGTATTTAACCACAATTAGGAACTTTAATGCTTGAAATATCTTAGATTCAGCATATTCCAACTTTAAACATGAAATTAATCAATTAAAGCCATTAATAATCTCATTCACTAATATTAGGGTTTCAAGGCCCATTAAAGCTTTTTCATGCACATGAAACTCTAAGTTAAATCCATTACGTGAAAAATTCATCCTTTTTGTTCCTAATGTTCCCTTTTATCATTAACATGTTAATATCAACTTTAATCATCAATTAAACCCTACTAATCGCATTAATCATATCAAAATAGGGTTCTTTAAACATTAATACATTAAAGTTGATATTTTCCATTAGTTTTCCAATTGCAAAAGGAATCAGGCTTCAGTTTTATTTTTATTGGATTCCTCTCGTTTTTCTGAGCAAAATTCATGTATTAACTTTTCTCATCTGAGTTTCCTAGCTCAAGATATGATTTTATCAAGAAATCCCCTTTTTATTGATTTATTGGCTATTTCAGAAAAATCACGGATCGTCTGATTCATGGACCGCTGGTCCACTTAGGATCCAACGCCCCAGATGTGCGCGCCTACTTGCGATCAAAAGAAACCAAAAAGGAAAATATGCCCATACCTGAACACTAGAGGAGGGAGGGCAAATTGGTAACTTTCTTCGGGAAGTCGTCTTCAACCTTGAGTCTCGACCAGCAGCAACTCGCGAGTCAACTCGTCTGTTGACTCCACGCTCCCAACCACCTGCACACAAATTGAGGGGCCCGACATCTTCATAAACCCCATGCGAACTCAGGGGCACCCTCAATCTCCCTCCTGCACTGTTCCTTCTTCACCAAGGGCCCTTGGTCCCTCCGGCGGCAACAGCAGCTCGACGATGGGGAAGGTCGATGGTTCTGGCCAAATTGGATGCACCGAAGAACTTGTCTTAGGGGTCCGATCATGTGAGAACAATTGGTGGGGATGCTGGTATCGTGGAGCACCCTCCCCTATATATATATAGGGCCCGTCCATGGCTACCTGAGATTTGGGGTTTCTCTGGTTTCGCTACGAAACCTATGGAAACCCAGGATGATCAGACTCAGAAAGACCTCCCGATCTCAATGGGATACTTTCCATCTGCACACATCCTCTCAAACTCAACCAAAGTGGGAAATGAAATTTCCTTCACCAGATCCATAGCCTCTTGTGACTGGGAATTAGTCCCATCCCTCTGATTCCTGATCAACAATCCTCAATCAATCTGAATTTCCAAAAAAAAAAAATTCATTGTGACATCAAAACCTTAGGCAATTAACAACCTAACTTTAGGTAATTTTGTAAATTGCATAACTCAGAAACCGTGCAATATTTTCCAACCAAATTTTAAGGGTTTCTCTTTCTTGCCTTTATCTACTTGCATCTCAAGTTTGAGTCCGAAACTCCAAAAGAAAAGGACTATTTCTTCAAAGGCAAGTTACCCATTAATAAAATTCATTTAATGATTATTTTTATCTTTCCTCAAACCATTATCTTGCTATTTGGGACTCCTTGGACCCCAAGAAAATCTATTATTTCGAAATCCTTTTTATTGGATACTCATTATCCTTCTAGATGCATCTAAATGCATTATTCTTCATTATCATGTGTATTTCTTATTAAAATATTTCTTTTTGAGGATTTCTCTTTGTTTCTCTTTTATTTTCCTCATTAGTATTCCTTTTATCATTAGGAATCCTTGGAATACAAAATTCCACTAAGGATAACTCAATTATACCTCTTTTCACTTGCTTTCCACCTTTCATCATTGTTTTCAATTTCTTTCTTAATAAAGAAATACTTAATTAATCTTTTCTTTTCTTATTGCTTTTCTTTGCAACTTTGGACCCCTTGGAACCCAAGGAACCCATGTGGCACGAAATCCATCTTTAGATTAAGTTCTTTACCTTCTAGAGGTTTCCACATCTTTCTTTTCTCGATTTCTTAATTAATTGAATTTCCTTGTTTTTGGGCCCAATAGCCAATAAAGCCCACAATACAATCATCAAGGCTATTGTAAATGAAATTACATCATTATTTGTCCCATATGAGAGTTTACATTTCTCATCAGATGAACCCAAAATTGGGGTTGTAACACCCGGCGTGGGAACCTCTTTATCTCACCTAATCCATCTGTAGACAGATCGAGATGTGAGCATCCCATTCTTTTCGAGCAGTCAGGACCAACCATCTTCTTCCAAATCAACACATGGTGTAGGGATAATAGCAATAACAACCCAGGTGGACTCAGGGAAGAAACTGTGGATGAAATCCTAGTCCCACACCCCATCAGAAGCTACCATGGAATTAACTGTGAGATCATAGATATCATGGGGAATTGGCCAATTTGGGTGGGAATCTAGTACAGAGCCACCAGTAATCCATCTGTCCTCCCAAACATTAGTATTTTTACCATTATTGACCACTTTATGGCTAAGACTGGTGATCCTACTGGTGTTCTTCTTAATGAAGCTCCAGGTCGGGGAGCTAGGTACAAATTTGAATTTCCCATTCTTGGTATATTTGTCCTTCATTACCTTAACCCAAATCTTGGAGGGGTCAGTAAGATAGGCCCAAACATTCTTCATCATTAGGGTGTCATTCTGATCTCTAGCGTCCCTGATGGCGAGACAGCCAACGTCCTTACTGGATGTGACCTTTGTCCAAGCGACAAGAGAAGACTTCCTTTGAGTAGATGTGCCCAACCACTCAAATCTCCGGATATGCTTATTGATGTCATCACAAAGACTGGGCGAGAGCTTTACAGTCTGCATAGTGTAGGTAGGGATTGCCTAAAGGGTGGACTTGGCCAGTGTCACCTGACCTACAAGAGACAGATGTTTAAGAGTCCATCTATTCATCCTTCTCTGTATGGATGCTAGAATGTTTCCATGAGTTTATTTGTTTACTCGATGATGAAGGATAGGCACACCAAGATACTTCCCTAGATCACTGGTCCAAGGGAAACCAATTTTCCTGCTGATCATGCGCTTCAGGGTTTGGGGTGTGCTCTTGCTAAAGAAGCAATGAGATTTGGGCTTAGAAATAGATTGCTCAGAAGCCATGGTGAAGTCCTTGAGGATTGAAGACATGACCCGAGCCTATTTGACAGAAGCTTCTCCCAGCAAAAGGATATCGTCTACAAAAAAAACATGAGACAGCTTCAGGCCACCACGGGAGAGGGTAACCGGCTTCCAACAACCTACATCCACTGAGCCAGAGATAGCTTGACTTAGCCTTTCCATGCACAGAATGAACACATAAGGGTTGACTAGGTCTCCTTAGCGGACGTCTTGAGACGCTTTGAAAGGTGGAAAGGGCTCACCCTCCCACAAGATAGAGGTCTTGCCTTTCCTAATGATTTCCATAATGATGGCAGTGAGCTTAGCAGGTAGTCCTGTATGCTTCAAGGTGTCATTTATAAAGGCCCAATTCTTCCGATCAAATGCCTTTTCCAGGTCCAATTTGACACACATTAGGACCTTGGTGGTAGCTTTGGACTTCATGGAGTGGATAACCTCCTGAACCAGTAGAATATAATCACTTATGCGTCTTCTAGGTATAAAACTAGACTGTATTGGGTGAGCCCAGTCATTCATTAGAGGTTTATGCCATTCAACAATGACTTTGGAGATGATCTTGAAACAACTATTGTTTAGAGAAATAGGTCTCAGATCACTGCATCGCTGAGGCATAGCGATTTTAGGGATAAGGACCATGTAAGAGTCAACAATGGTGGGGTTGATGATCTCAGATGAGAAGACCTCCTGCACAGTGCGAGTGATGATGGGGTCAAAAGTTGCCCAATTGTGATGGATGAAGCCTGAGTGAATACCATCAGGCCTGGGAGCTTTTAGGGCCCCATGCGATGACGACCTTCTTAATCTCCATGTTGTATGGGATGTAGCTCATATCGACAGAGATAGGTTCAGGAATAGCTGGGAAAACACCAGGGTATGTGAGTATCCGAGCAGTGTGCATCGGGGCAGCTTCAGATAGAAGCTCCTCAAAGTACTTGCAAACTAGACTTTTGGTTTCAGCACCTGTAGAAGTCCAACACCCATCATCTTTCTGAAGACAAGAGATCTTGTTGAAGTGTTGCCTAGCTTGGACATAGGATTGATAAAACATGGTGTTGATATCACCAGCTTTTAACTAAGCGATATGAGCCCACTACTGCCAATCTACCTCCTCATTGAGGAGGATGTTATGAAGGCATTCCTAGAGAGGCACAATTGGATTCGTCAGTGGAACATAGTTCAGATATTGAAGATGTATGTGGTGTTTACTGATGCGTGTAAGTAGTTGTCTTTTCTCCTTGTGGTGGAGGCCAGAGTGCGATGAGTTCCAGTGAGTAGCTTTGGAATTAAAGTCATGGAGTGCATCTTGAAAGTTTCCGTCAATAGGCCAGTGGCACATGACCTTCTCCTTGATTTTGGGGGCAAGATTCCAACTTGCCTTAGTGCGGAAGAGAGCATGCTTGGGTATCTTAGTTCCACAAGACATGAGAATAGGGTGATGGTCTGAGTACAATCGAGGAAGAACCATAGTGGAGCTTTCCCTAAATTTGTGAATCCATTCTAAGTTGGCAATGACTCGATCGAGGTGCTCATAGAGATGCTGGCGCTTGAATGTGAAGAAAGGACCTTCGGATTTCAGCTCCGCAAGGCCGGTGGTAGTAAGGACTTCATGGAATCGCCTGGTTGCATGCCTATCGAAATAGTCACTACCTCTCTTCTCATTTACATTGAGTAAGGTATTGAAGTCACCTAACACCGTCCATGCAGTGTCGTTCATAGAAGTTGAGATCTCCTCCAACCTTTCCCAAATGAATTCCCTAGTAGTAGAGTTAGGGCTACCATACACAATGGTCAAGAACCAATCACCATTTACTTGACAGTGCACAAATTGATGGTGATTAAGAATGATATCAACAGAACAGCAATGTTGATCCCATGCAATCCATATCCCGCCGGAGAAGCCATTGGCTTCCACTAAGTAGGGTGATCCTGGCACAAAGAGAAGCCCAGGAGGGGTTGCGTTGAGAACTGGATGTGCGCCGAGGTCAGAGCATGACCTGGCCAGCGTTTCTGTGCCCTAAACGACTCTCCGATGAAGCCACACAGCTGCACTTGGCAGCTGCAAGTGCAGGCTCACGCAGCCCATATCGGCCACCTTGGCCCCACCTTGGATCTTCCCCAGTCTCGGCAGGGAGCGGCGGAGCCAAGAGACTGCCCCTGATGGCCGTCGTGGTCTGGAGGAGGCGGAAGGGCCGCGCTGGATCGCTGCTGCAATGGCAGCGTAGGGTTCGTAAGGTGGGAGACGACCAAAAATAAATCGGACGAGTATACCCCTCCATGCGCTGCAGAACCAACAACTCAAGTGAAGGGCAAATGGGTCATTTGGTTATATTTCCCAAATCGTTGCTTTGCATGGAGTTGGCTACGTGGCATCTCTAGATTGGTCCAAGTAAGATTTTATTGCAAAAATCGTAGTAAAATATTCGTAGCTCGGATGACAAAAGTTAATATATGAAAGTTGATCAGAAAGACGTGAGGAATATAAATAAAATATGTTTATAAGCCAGTTCCTCTTGAAATTTGAAAAGTAGTGTAATTTATCAACTTCAACATAATGATGATTAAAGAAACCCTACTTTGATATGATTAAATTGATTAATAGGGTTTAATGGATCATTAGAGTTGATATTAACATGTTAAATGCAAAAAGATATATTATGTTCAAAAATGAAGAACTTTGCACGTGATTAGTCTAATCTAGAGTTTATATGCATAAATATGATTGAAATGTGAAAAGTACATAAAGTTATCATCTTTAATGATTTAATTAAGGAAAAACCCTTAGATTTGATGATAAATGGACTTAATGACATAATTCAAGTTGATATTAACCTGTTGTTAATAAAAGTGAGAATAGGATCTAAAAAGATGATCCTTTTATATAATTGGTTTAATTTAGGGTTTCGTGCATGATTATGCACTAATGAGCTTGAAAACCCTAATCTTAATATGTCTTTTAATTGGTTTAATTGTTTAAATCCATGAATAAAATAGAGATGTGATGATCCTAAGCTAATTTGAGCATAAAAGATCCTTAATGTGGATAATTTGAGTAATTAGGGTTTTTATGAGTAGAAAAGTTGTTTTAGGGTTTGTTAACTTAAAAAGGATAAAGTTTGAGAAATTGATCTAAGAAACCCTAATGCATCCTAATGAGACTTAGAAACCTTAGAAAGGTGTCCCAAGTCAATAAGGAGTTGTTTGGGATATGCTTGTGACATTTAGACATTATACATGTTTTCAGGATCAATGTTTGCTTGATTGATTGATTGGCTTGCTTGATTGGACATCTAGTTGGATTTGGATAAATAGTTGCTTGAGATCTCCAAGACAGGTATGCGGTTACGATTATGAATAACCGCTTTAGTTTCCCGATGGTTTCCTGGATGTTTATTGAATGCAACTAAACTGTTTGGATGTTTATTTATTTCATGCCACTATAAAGTGACTATGATTATCACCATAAATGTGCATATATAACTGGCTAGATCCGGGTCCACCTCTATTACTTTGAAAAGGCTAAAAAAGGGGTAATCCTAGAGTAAGGTCTAGGTTACCGTGAGTTAGAAACTGGGCTACCTACGTGTAGTGCCATGAGACTCTTTAGCATATCCCGAGTTAAGGAGTGGCCTGCTTACGAGTAGTGCCATGTGACTCAACCCTAGAAATTGGTTCACTTATAGGTGGATCATGAGGGGTTTAATGGGGACAACACAGAGGATAGGGTACTCTTGGATCGTGGAGTTATATCTAAAATGTAATATTGGTTGTTAAATAAGTAATTGAATGATTACATTGTTATCATAGTTGCATGTTTATTGTTTCCCCCACATACCAGCTACGGTTGACCGACGTTTTGTTTTTCGGCGTTTTAGGTACAATGAAAAGAACAAACAGTAAAATGGCACATGTGATACTAAATTAGAATTAAAGTGCAAAGGAGGATTAGATAGATTAGTATCGGTGTGGATAGAAGTTTAGAGATCCAAGTTTTCAAAAGGTATGCAAAAAATTTATTTTCTTACAGCTTTCAGTATAGTATGTTAAAATTTGATAATTATTCTTGGTTAATTGTCGAACCTTTGATCCGGAAGTCATGGGTGCGGCTTCGACCTCTCGGTCTCCCTTAATTGGGGGTTATCGGGAGGTGGGGTCGTAACACATATAATGTTCTCTTAGTTCACAAACCCTAATTTCAACATCATAGGCACAATTAAAGTCTATTCTTTATCTTTTATACCAAAACTACCATCTTTATCCTTTTAAGTTATTTGAATATCATTAGACTCAATTAACACCTTTAGTTTCCTTTGAATTGACAACTCATAATTCATTAGGATCTAATTCATATATGGATTCCATTTATTACTAATTCCATATTTATCCATTAGAAAAGCCTATTTACCAAATTAAGGGTATTTATCCACAATAGGAACTTTTATACTTAAAATAGCTTAGAACCATCATATCTCATCCTTATTCATGAATTTGATCAATTAAAGTCATTAAGAATCGTAATCACTAATATTAGGGTTTCAAGGCCCATCAAAGCTTATTTATGCACATGGAACCCTACATTACATGTAAATTTCATTCTTTTAGATCTTAATGTGTCTTTTAAAATCAACAGGTTAATATCAACTTTAAACATCCACATAATCCTTCTCGATACATTAATCATCAAAGATTAAGGTTTTTCATTGATTAAACCATTAAAGATAGCATCTTTATATACTTTTTGAATTGCAAGCACAATTAGGCATAAATTACATTTTCATTGCATTCCTTGCATTTTTCTAATAAATTTTCTTATACAACTTATTTTTTATCAGAGCTACCAATCTTTAGTTATGATTTTAGCAAGAAAACAGTATTCTGACCTATCGCTAGGTGACACATCAACATCTTACCCAATTTTATTCATTTAGGCGGTCGGTTGGGTTTATTGCTGAAAGGGCATCTTTGTCCTTCTTCGCTGACCATGATCTACAGGCATTTGAGGGGAAATTTTGTCCTTCGGCACACATTGTCTTCAACCCCCGATCCTTCCCCCTCCACGACACAACGCCAAGGCGGGTCAACCCGTGTGTTGACCTCGAGATCTAAAGCACTAAGGTGCCAAGCAAGGGCACCGACTCCCTTCCTAGGCCACCCCAGACTCGATGGAGGCCCGCAGCTGAGGCGAGGCGGCATGCAACGGCCGACGGCGGCGTCCCTGCAGCCGAGCACAAGAAGGGGGAGGAGGAGTATTGTTGTTGTGAATATGGGAGCGAGGAGGGGTCTGATTAGTCCCGCAAAGAGATTGGGATGGGGTTTCGATCTCAATAGGAAGCTCTACCTTGTTTATATAGGCATGGCTGTAGAGGGTGGTTGGCGGAAGTCCTAGAGGTTGGGGGATTCTCCCACAAGTTCTTGAAGATCGCCAAACCCAGGCTCGTTGAGCTCGGCTTCCCAATCTGAACCTGGTGGGATGATTTCTAAGAGTCCTCGTCATACAGGGAGAGAGAAACTCAGAGGGGAAATAGGGAACTGGACTATTCCGTTTCACAGTTTGTCCCAGTCCATCCCAAGCTAGGAGACAAACGGGAATCCTCAAATCCCGATCCTATGGCCAGGAATGCGAGTGAAAAATAGGAGGGAATGGGGTCCCATGTTTCCCAAATCGTGACATGTATATCAAAAGCCAATTATCCTTCACACTTTAGGATAACTTCAAAATTCCATATCCCGAAATATTTGCATCATTTTGCAACCACATTTTAAGGGAAATTTCCTTTTGGCTTTATCTACTTGCATACCAAATTTGAGTCCCAAAATCCAAATAAAAAAGGCATTATCTTCATGTGCAAGTTATCTATTAATAAAACCAATTTAATTGGTATTTCCTCTTTCTTAATCTTTTATTTTTCTTGATTTTGTTTCTTTTTCCAATTAGAAATCATGTGGACACGAAATCTCATCCAAGATAAATCCATTATCCCTATATGCACATATTTCTTGTAATTTCATTGTTTATCTCAGATTTCCTTCTTAATAAAGAAATATTTAATTAATCTTTTCTCTTTCTTGTTGCATTATCTTTGTAACATGGACTCCTTGGAACCCAAGGAACCCAAAAGGCATGAAATCCATCTTTGGATAATATTTCATTGCCTTCTAGAGGTTTCTACATCTTTCTTTTCTCTATTTCTTAATTATTCTTTTAATAATTTAATTTCCTTTGTCTTTTCCTTGTTATTGGGCCCAATAACCAATAAAGCCCACAAAGAAATCAAGGCTATTTTAAATGAAATTCATGCATTCAATCAAAAGACATCATTATTTGTTCATTTATCTTTATTAAGAGAAATTACATTTCTCATCAAAAGAACCCAAAATTGGGGTTGTAACAATCTTCCTGTTTCTCAACATAACATATCCACTGTCATTTCGGCTATGACGTGCAATATGCTTGCTAGGGTTCTCGCGGGCTGTCGCTTGGAATTGGAAATCACCATCTTACGTCGAGGGTGCTTCCCTGCTGTTACTGACAATATTACCTGTAAGCATAACATATGTGTTGGTCTTTGTTGGATTGTTCACATCTTGTAATTCAGCAGCCACATCATCTTTCGATGCAACAGCTAAGGCGGCTTTCGTGGCTGCCTTTTTCTGACACTGGCTCTGCTTTGCTTTCTTACTAAGCACAGGTTGGAAATCGTCCTCCTCACTAACCTGGATGGGGGATTCATTAGAGCCACATGCATGGTCCTGTTGGTCACCCTGTGACGCAACAGGTTTCTTCCTACTGGTGTTCCTTCCCGCTATGTTAGGCTTACACTCTCAGGCATTTTGGCATGGATTTCCTCAGTGTAGCTGATCGCCAGAAGTGGGATAGGGATGGATGTGGAGGCCATATCGCTCAAGGGAGTAGCGCCTTATTTACATTCCTCAGTGATGTGTCTAAGATGACCACACTTCAGGAAGAAGTGGGGCAAGTTCTCGTACTCAAGCCTGAAGTGCTCACCATTGATGAATATCGCCGATATAAAGGGTTTGTGAGTGTCAACTTCGACTGCAATCCTCACAAATTTGCCTCTATTTCCCATAAGGGTGTTAGCATCAACCTTGATTGTTTTACCAATGGTATTGCCAATGTTGATAAGAAGCTGGTTTTGATAAAGGAAAATGGGGAGGTACGCAACCCTAACCCAGACACATAACTTGTTGGGATCTTCTTCGATGGCCTGAATGAAGGAGACCATGACTGTATGGATAGATAGTATCCAAACATGATCCATGGACCCCCAGTAGCACCTTCTCATAGTCCTTGTGGTTGCCCAACTGGATGATGTAGTATCCGTTATCGAGATCTATGATCTAGAGTTGCGCCATCGGCTGCCACAACACGTTGATCTTATTGATGAGTGCTTGAAAACCTAGCGTGATCCTGATCACTTTCACGACCATAGCAAATTGCCATGGAGCCAGTAAAGGTTGGATGGATTCACGCTTAACAGAGAAGGCGGGAAGTACTCCAGAAAGGTCCACCTGAATGTCCACCTCGGTAAGGGTATCCGGTGAGATGGGATTGATGTATGAAAGGAGCCTGTGGTTGTTCCTGACATGGGCGTCCCTATAACTATGTCGAGCGGGACCGGCCTCAGTCGGTTCCTCACCCATGGAAACATCCTTAGGGTCGATTTCGATGTTAGGACCATCATCAGCAGCAGTCGATGTAATGTTATTGTCCTCCTCGACAGGTCGATGGTGACTAAAAGATCCCTAGTTGCATCCTCCCTGGCCTCCTCCGCGGATCGCAAATTGTAGGACCATCACGAGATCACAATACATTTCGTACATCATAATATGATAATGAATCCAATGATTAAAAGAAAAAGAAGAAATCAAATAATGCATTATTAAGAAGGAAATTGAGATAATAATGAAAATATGAGAAATATGTGGAAATATGGATAATGGAATCATCATGGAATAGATTTCGAATCCACATTGTTTCTTGGGATATAAGAAATTGAAATAAAGAGAATAAAAGTATAGGAGAGAGAAAATATGCATAAAATATGATTTCATAAGTGATAACTTGCATATGAATAAAAAGTCACTCAAACTTTCGAGTTTGAGTCCCAAACTTGGCACACACGTAGTTTAAATCGTTATGGACTTTCCCTTAAAATTTGGTGTTAATCGGATGTGTGGTTTGGGAGATATGATTTTTTGGAAAATTTCGTAAAGTGAATGGATTACATTAAATGTCACTTTTTTTGAAATATTAAATGGTTTAAGAGCGAGTGACGCAGATCGTTGGATCTTGACCCAACAACAGCTGTGTGTTGTCCAATTCTAATCGAACTGGGGAAACGAGATGTCGATAAGTGTTTTCCCAATCTGATTTCCTTGTGTTTGACTCCATGTGTGGTCTAGGAAGGTTCTTGGTTGAGTTCGAGAGGGAGTTCCACGCCAGATAGACCTAGATGTTGCTAGGTTTTGACGCTGTTTTGGGAAATGTCCAATTCCACTTGGACAATTCGGTGGTGAGGGTGGGAGCCAACCCTAGCCACCCATGCCTATATATATGGCCACCCTCGACTTCGAGCGGCCCTCACAAAACCAAACAGCCACTTTTCATGCCTTCTAGTACCCTAGATGGTCCAATTGATAGTAGCGCCGATGAGGAAACTGTTGTGCCACCGCCGCGGGCTGAACCACTGGGGAAGGAGGGGGAGCAACACTAGTCGTCTGATCACGGGCTAGTGTGGACTCGCAAGGAGATCCAACGACCTTGGTCGCTCTGCGTTTTAGATGGTTGTGAGTGGTTGCAAGACCCGAGAGCCATGCGATCGTGCTTGGTCAACGAAGATCTGTGATGCAACGGAAGCAGCTTTTTCAAAAAAAAAGGATCGGATGGATGAGTGGCACTCTACCATTGGACGAAAGGTAATTTATCTTGCATAAATCATAACTAAAGAGTGATTGGTAACTCCGATGAAAATAAGTTATATATGAAAATTTATCAGGAGAATGCAAGGAATGCAATAAGAATATATTTAAAGCCTACTTCTGCTAGAAATTCAAAAATTGTGTAAAGATGCTATCTTTAATGGTTTAATTAATGAAAAATCCTAATATTTGATGATTAATGAATTGGGAAGGGTTATATGGATGTTTAAAGTGGAAATAAACTTTTTGTTAATAAAAGGAAGATTTCGATATAAAAATATGATCTTTATGCATAATTGGATTAATTTAGGGTTCCATGTACATGGATATGTAATAATGGGCTTAGAAACCCTAATTTTGGTAACTATGTCTTTTAATAATTTTAATTGTGCAAATCCATGAATAAGACAGAGATATGATGTTCTAAAGCCAATTTGAGTATAAAACATCATTAATGTGGATAGTTTGAGCAATTAGTGTTTTTATGAGTAAAAAAAAGCTATTTTAGGGTTTGGTGACCTAAAAAGGATAAAGTTTGAGAAATTGATCTAAGGAACCCTAATGCATCCTAATGAGACTTAGAAACCCTAGAAAGGTATCCCAAGTCAATAAAGAGTTGTTTGGGATATATGGTAACAATTAGGTTTTATATATATTTTCAGGACCAAGATTGCATGATTGGTTACTTGTCTTGCTTGATTGGACATCTTGATTGGATTGGATATCTTGCTTATATTTAAGACTCCAAAGCAAGTATGTGGTTATGCTTATGGATAAATCACTTCAGTTTCATGATGATTCCTGAAGTTTTGGTCGGTTTCTTGGAAATAACTGCTTGGATGACTTTTATTTCATGCAACTATAAAGTGACTATGGCAATCACCATAAGTATAAATATATATGCACGACTAGCTCAGATACTGGTTCTCCTATGTAGCTTTGATGATGATGAGATGACCTAGCATATGGTCTACCCGTGAGGTAGGATCATCAGGTTGTCATGAGTCGATGCCTTGGTCTACCCTTGGGTAGGGCCATGCGACACTTCGACCCTATGTATTGATCTACCTATTTGGTAGGATCATGGGGGTTAGTTGAGATATACCTTATGAGAGGTAGTATCCAAGTCCACTGTAGGGACAACACAGAGGCTAGGGCATGTAATGATTGAGTAGTCATGTTTACAACATAAAGTTGTTTTGTTAAATCATAATTGCTTGCAATGTGTTGTTACTAAATGATAGATTTTGGTTTCCCCACATACCAATATAATTCGTTATATTGACCGCCATTTTGTTTGTTGACATTTTAGGTTTATCAAGAAAATGGATATTCCTTTAAAGTGACAATGATGGAATAAAGCTTAATAAAGATCGAAGGATTTTAGATAGATAGATGTTATATGGGGTAAAGTCCCTCAACTCCTATAATTTTGCAAGGTATGAGAAAAGAAAATTTTTATTCAATTTTAAAGCTTAGTTGTTGTATAATTTATTAATTATTGTTGATTATTTGCAAAACCACTGATGACCGCTTGGTCTCCCTTAATTGGGGGTTACTAGGAAGTGGGGCCGTTACACTTACGCTAAGACTAAAACATAAATTCATTATATCAATGCAATCAAAATCTTACTATTGATCCCATCATTCTCAAGGTTGACTTATATTGAATCTCAATGACATATTAGTAAATTCATAATCATAGTACCCAATTCTCAAAATTTTAGGATATTACATTTATCTCACCTTAAAGAGTAATTTTTTCACCAACATTCAAGCCTAGTCAGGTTAAGATGAATGATAACTCACATTAAACTCAAACATTAGTGCCATTAACTTTATTGAATAGTATTTTCTAGATTAACTTAATAAATTTTATTGGGGTGCAATATTACTTACATTATGAGGTTGGATTCTAAATTTGTTTAGTGATAGTTCCACATCCTCATTATATTATGCAATCACCTGATGCTTTTACTTTCTCTTGGTGATTCAATATTCACTTGGTGGTTACATGTTTCATTTTAAGTATCAAACCTAATAATTATTGTTCAACTATATTCATGAGTGGAACATGTAATACCTCCATACCCTAAATTATTTCATAAATTTAAAATTCACATAATATTTTACATGTATCAGTTACGTATCACATGTGGCTACCCAATTTCTCATATACATTTCAAGATGAAGTCAATTTTTGGTTGTAATACAAATACAAAGAGCATCTTATTTCATGTATAGATATGGTGCAATCCACGCATTATCTTATAATTCAAATTTTGGTTCAATCATCCATAATAATGACTTCAATTAATGAATATATTTTAGTTCCCAAAATTTCCTTAACTTTGGTCAACTCAATGGATATTGGTTTCCTCATAATTCATGACTTTAGGCATAACTCCCCTTGAAGACTCTATTTCAAACATTATTTCATAACTTATTGTGTGCATTAAATCTACATCTCATGCCTGATTAGCCTTAGTTGTTTCCTTAAGGTATGTACGGGTATAGATACCTTTGGAGTGATCTCGTATTGACCCCATGGGTGTTATGTACTTATGGAGAGAATTTCACATTGACCCCAAACGCCTTATGTACTCATGGATGTGAAGATTCTTCTTACCCCATGGGCCTTGTGTAATTAGGGTAAGATCATCTCCTCATGCCACATACCTTAGCACTTAGGGCATGTCTCCTGACACCTTGGGTCTTATGTACCTTTAAGCATCCCTAATTGATCTTAGGGTTGATTTTGGAATCTACCATTCCTAGGGTTCATTGAGATGTTTTCATTGTATTGTTTTCTTCTTACACCTTATTCTAGAACAAGGGTCTCTATAATTATTATATTTCCATATCTCATGAAACATCCTTCCTAAGAGGATTCTATAAAATTTCTTTTAAGGCATTATATTTCATTGAATATTTTACTTGAAATTTATCTAAATAAAGTTTTTTTGTTATATATCTATGAATCCAGAGAACTAAGACCAATGCACACTCTTCTGATCCAGTTTTTGTGGTAGTTGGGCTTACATACCTGAGGTACACCATCATTATAGTTCATTCAAAGTACTTAATTTGCCATTATGTATTTACCCAGGGATTTTTCTAGCCAATATTTGTCATGTTTAATCATATTGAAATAGAAATTTCCATTCATTAAGGCAACTTGTTATGACTAGTAGTGTATGGGTTTTCCCATAAGGTACATGTACCATCACATCATATCATATCTCTATAAGATTAGGTCCTATAAGGAGGTCCAAAGTTACTCAAATTGTAGAATGAGGTTGCCAACTCATCCTTTTGGGGAAGTTCCTAACCTAGGGTGCCTTCTTAGCTTATAGGAGGAGGTGCACCATTCATGCTTGATTGGTTGCCTACAAAAATGTGCATATATGATAAAAACATGTATTTTTCAACAATCAAATATGTGAACTTGTATTTTAATTTAGATAAACTAATCCATTTTTGTCATATTGTACCTTGGGTGCAATCACCTTTATCTATCCATCATTGGACTTAGGTGAACTACCCCTTAGCAGGTCTAACCCAAGGTTCAGATGGTCATATGATTCATTATGTGATACTCATATTGGCATTATAATGAACTACAAGTAAACAAACATCCAACAGTTTATTTCATCGAACTTTGGGACATACTTGGAAATCTTCAGAATTTTTTATATGTCATTACTCATAAATATATACATACCTCACTTGAAGTCATCACACAATTATATACATGTACTTTATACAACCCAAACATCAATTATGTGTTCAAGAAAAACACAATCAATTAACATTATCTATAATTTATATACTACCTATGTTCCACCATTGTATCCAGATGATATCAATTTAAATTAGGTCCTAAAATAGGGTTTAGGGTTATCAAACCCTAATTCCATCGCATCATCATTCCAAGGGTTAGAATATTAAATAACCATTAGGTGTATCCCTAACTATCAGATTGAACATCTTGCGTTACATAGATCAAATTATGTGGATTAAGATCATAGCCAATTATAAACATTGATTTAATAACCCTACTTACACATGTATATGAATATTGACTTTAGGAAAAAGAACTATACATCATCATCATTATCTTGGGATCTCATTATGTTCAACAATATGAGGTATTATCACAAAATAAAATAGTCTACAAATTGAACATTATATTAATCAAATCTAGGTTTTATATTGAATATTCTTATTAGATTCACATATCACATATATTTTGGAAATAGCATCATAACTAGATATAAAATCCATTTTATACCATATCCACTCATTTTTATGAACAAAATGATATATATTATGACCCTAATCGGAGTTTCTAGTTATTTATTAGAATTGTGGAATATAAGCACCATTGTACTAATAGAGAAAGTTGTAACACCCAAGCCCACTGACCTAAGCTCTAGTAGAGTTTCACAAATGATGACTGGCCCCACAGACCACCACTAGCCTTGACTATGTGCTTTGTCCTCACTCACGCACAAGTGAGGATCAACTTCACAGTTGGTCACCCATCCTAGTACTAATCTAGGTTGAGAACGTTTAACCATATAGTTGTTTAGTGGTGTGCTCCCTAAAAGGGAAGTGCATCTTGGTGATATGGGTAGTTCAATCACTCCTTGTAAGATCATTTTATATGAGGCATCAAATCGTGGGACGTTACAATTTCCCCCAGTTAGACTCTTGACATCCTCATCAAGGATCAACCATATGGTCTTATAACTTTCCCCATTCAGTGTAGACTCAAGATGACCAATGTGAACCCAGCTCCCAATCACAACTACTAGTGCAAGTGTGGCCACATCACCATGGATATCTATTTCCAACATGCCTAGACCGCACGACTCAAGACTGGCATGCTGCATGCCCATGTGGGTTTCACCTACTGGAGGAGTTTTGATCTGATACTATTGGTAACATTTGGGCCCACTACCCAAGGCTCTAGTAGAGTTTCAGGAATGACGATTGGCCCCATAAACCATCACTTGTTTTGATTGCATACTTTGTTATCACTTACACACAAGTCATGATCAACTTCTCAACTGGTCATTTATAGTAGTACCACCCTGGGCTGAGAATTCTAAACCACAATGTTTCATAGTGATGGGCTCACTGAAATGGAGATGCACCTTTTGATATGGTTAGTCCAATAATTACTTTTAAGATCATTATATTTGAGGCCTCAACCCTAAGGACGGTATAGAAAGCCACTTTAGTAATTACTATATTCTCCAAATGTGTTGTGTGGTTGAGCTTGTGGAAGTGGGACTTATCAGCTCGCACCACACAAGATGAATCCTGATAATAGGAAGGAGGACTCGATTGCCCATGTCCAGAGACATAGATTTGTCACACATACTTGGGCATTCCTGTGAATTTTACCCTAAGGGTAATCTTCTTCCACACGCGGATCTAGTTGTTGCTCTAGCAATGGCCGTCATCAACCACCAGGTTGGCTCTCGCCATCAGGTTATGGTAGAGGTAACTGGAACTTGAACTTTGTCTTCCTAGGTCTAATAGACTCAGGAAAGCTATTAGGTTGAGAAGATAGAGCTTGGAGAATAATCATGAGGTCAGGACCCCATGGTTATGTCAGGGACACTAGAATGGGAGAAAAGTGGGAATTTACCTCATGGTTTCTTTCCCCAAGAATTTGGGAAGGCCTTCTAGGGCCTCACGATCATCCCAATACTCTTTTTGTGGTCCATGTTGGTTAGTACCCTTTTCCTCCCTCTTCTATAGTTGAAGATCTTGTTGAAAAAGGTTTTGTAATTGGTGGAGGCTTGTATAGGTGACTAGGGGCAATTGATGGTCATATGTGGATCTCTGGCCCTCGACTAATCCCTAGAAACCTTTATACAGGTCCAATATCGTGAGATATGTTGACCCCTAACTCCCTGTGATATTGGAGATTTGGGCATTATCTCTACTCATTGAGATAATAGTGATGTGTAAGTTTGTTGGGTTGCTCTCTGTCTCTAGAAGCCAATAGGATAAATATTATGGTCTGAGGTGGCCTTAGGAGAGAAAGTGTGAGATGTCAGAGTGAACATGTCTAGAGACCAGTCTGTGTAAATCTCGACTGTGAGGTTGATGAAGATATAAGAGTAGTTAAATCTTTAGATCACTAGTAGGATTAGATTCTACATCCCATTACACACCCCTAAGGTACCAAGTTATCTCTACGTTGGGTGTTACATACAATAATTTTTATATCAATCAACATTATCCTAATTTAATAAATGTAAACAACTTTTAGATATCCTATAGGTCAATAGGATTATATGATTAATCCCAAATTGTAGGATAACCCTCATCTCATATTCTGCCAAGATTGGGATCAAAAGGACAAAGATAAACATCTATTTCTTAAATGCCAAGTATTTACTTGATTTAGTCACCTAGGTCATCAATATTCACATAATTATCTCAAAACATGATTTTATCTTCATTTCACTGTGATATCTTGTAATGCCAAGTATTATATCAAATTATGTTTATTTGATACCAAATACTTGGAATCTAAGTAAACACTAGATAGTTACTCATTTGATTATGTAGGTTGCCACTTACTTTAGAATCTTTAAGAAACTTTCCAATTATCAGACAATGAATTCATCAATCAACTCATACGATTATTGTCATCATATTTATGCACGAAATTCAAAAAAAATGTGCATATATGATAAAAACATGTATTTTTCAACAATCAAATATGTGAACTTGTATTTTCATTTAGATAAACTAATCCATTTTTGTCATATTGTACCTTGGGTGCAATCACCTTTATCTATCCATCATTGGACTTAGGTGAACTACCCCTTAGCAGGTCTAACCCAAGGTTCAGATGGTCATATGATTCATTATGTGATACTCATATTGGCATTATAATGAACTGCAAGTAAACAAACATCCAACAGTTTATTTCATCGAACTTTGGGACATACTTGGAAATCTTTAGAATTTGTTAGATGTCATTACTCATAAATATATACATACCTCACTTGAAGTCATCACACAATTATATACATGTACTTTATACAACCCAAACATCAATTATATGTTCAAGAAATACACAATCAATTAACATTATCTATAATTTATATACTACCTATGTGCCACCATTGTATCCAGATGATATCAATTTAAATTAGGTCCTAAAATAGGGTTTAGGGTTATCTTGGGTTTGGTTTAGGAATAAGGGTATCAAACCCTAATTCCATCGCATCATCATTCCAAGGGTTAGAAATATTAAATAACCATTAGGTGTATCCCTAACTATCAGATTGAACATCTTGCGTTACATAGATCAAATTATGTGGATTAAGATCATAGCCAATTATAAACATTGATTTAATAACCCTACTTACACATGTATATGAATATTGACTTTAGGAAAAAGAACTATACATCATCATCATTATCTTGGGATCTCATTATGTTCAACAATATGAGGTATTATCACAAAATAAAATAGTCTACAAATTGAACATTATATTAATCAAATCTAGGTTTTATATTGAATATTCTTATTAGATTTACATGTCACATATATTTTGGAAATAGAATCATAACTAGATATAAAATCCATTTTATACCATATCCACTCATTTTTCTGATCAAAATGATATATATTATGACCCTAATCGGAGTTTCTAGTTATTTATTAGAATTGTGGAATATAAGAACCATTGTACTAATAAGAGAAAGTTGTAACACCCAAGCCCACTGACCTAAGCTCTAGTAGAGTTTCACAAATGATGACTGGCCCCACAGACCACCACTAGCCTTGACTATGTGCTTTGTCCTCACTCACGCACAAGTGAGGATCAACTTCACAGTTGGTCACCCATCCTAGTACTAATCTAGGTTGAGAACGTTTAACCATATAGTTGTTTAGTGTTGTGCTCCCTAAAAGGGAAGTGCATCTTGGTGATATGGGTAGTTCAATCACTCCTTGTAAGATCATTTTATATGAGGCATCAAATTGTGGGACGTTACAATTTCCCCCAGTTAGACTCTTGACATCCTCATCAAGGATCAACCATATGGTCTCATAACTTTCCCCATTCAGTGTAGACTCAAGATGACCAATGTGAACCCAGCTCCCAATCACAACTACTAGTGCAAGTGTGGCCACATCACCATGGATATCTATTTCCAACATGCCTAGACTGCACGACTCAAGACTGGCATGTTGCATGCCCATGTGTGTTTCACCTACTGGAGGAGTTTTGATCTGATACTATTGGTAACATTTGGGCTCACTACCCAAGGCTCTAGTAGAGTTTCAGGAATGACGATTGGCCCCATAAACCATCACTAGTTTTGATTGCATACTTTGTTATCACTTACACACAAGTCATGATCAACTTCTCAACTGGTCATTTATAGTAGTACCACCCTGGGCTGAGAACTCTAAACCACAATGTTTCATAGTGATGGGCTCACTGAAATGGAGATGCACCTTTTGATATGGTTAGTCCAATAATTACTTTTAAGATTATTATATTTGAGGCCTAAACCCTAAGGACGGTATAGAAAGCCACTTTAGTAATTACTATATTCTCCAAATGTGTTGTGTGGTTGAGCTTGTGGAAGTGGGACTTATCACCTCGCACCACACAAGATGAATCCTGATAATAGGAAGGAGGACTCGATTGCCCATGTCCAGAGACATAGATTTGTCACACATACTTGGGCATTCCTGTGAATTTTACCCTAAGGGTAATCTTCTTCCACACACGGATCTAGTTGTTGCTCTAGCAATGGCCGTCATCAACCACCAGGTTGGCTCTCGCCATCAGGTTATGGTAGAGGTAACTGGAACTTGAACTTTGTCTTCCTAGGTCTAATAGACTCAGGAAAGCTATTAGGTTGATAAGATAGAGCTTGGAGAATAATCATGAGGTCAGGACCCCATGGTTATGTCAGGGACACTAGAATGGGAGAAAAGTAGGAATTTACCTCATGGTTTCTTTCCCTAAGAATTTGGGAAGGCCTTCTAGGGCCTCACGATCATCCCAATACTCTTTTTGTGGTCCATGTTGGTTAGTACCCTTTTCCTCCCTCTTCTGTAGTTGAAGATCTTGTTGAAAAAGGTTTTGTAATTGGTGGAGGCTTGTATAGGTGACTAGGGGCAATTGATGGTCATATGTGGATCTCTGGCCCTCGACTAATCCCTAGAAACCTTTATACAGGTCCAATATCGTGAGATATGTTGACCCCTAACTCCCTGTGATATTGGAGATTTGGGCATTATCTCTACTCATTGAGATAATAGTGATGTGTAAGTTTGTTGGGTTGCTCTCTGTCTCTAGAAGCCAATAGGATAAATATTATGGTCTGAGGTGGCCTTAGGAGAGAAAGTGTGAGATGTCAGAGTGAACATGTCCAGAGACCAGTCTGTGTAAATCTCGACTGTGAGGTTGATGAAGATCTAAGAGTAGTTAAATCTTTAGATCACTAGTAGGATTAGATTCTACATCCCATTACACACCCCTAAGGTTCCAAGTTATCTCGACGTTGGGTGTTACATACAATAATTTTGATATCAATCAACATTATCCTAATTTAATCAATGTAAACAACTTTTAGATATCCTATAGGTCAATAGGATTATATGATTAATCCCAAATTGTAGGATAACCCTCATCTCATATTCTGCCAAGATTGGGATCAAAAGGACAAAGATAAACATCTATTTCTTAAATGCCAAGTATTTACTTGATTTAGTCACCTAGGTCATCAATATTCACATAATTATCTCAAAACATGATTTTATCTTCATTTCACCGTGATATCTTGTAATGCCAAGTATTATATCAAATTATGTTTATTTGATACCAAATACTTGGAATCCAAGTAAACACTAGATAGTTACTCATTTGATTATGTAGGTTGCCACTTACTTTAGAATCTTCTAGAAACTTTCCAATTATCAGACAATGAATTCATCAATCAACTCATACGATTATTGTCATCATATTTATGCACGAAATTCAAAAAAAATTCTTATACCTCGCTTGCACCTATTTGCCACTCAAATGGTTTAATTGGGCCTAAATTGGATCTCAAATCCCATACTTCATACCTAGGCCTTCTGATGGGTCCAGACGCCTAATTATGTTGTTAATTATAGAAATAAAAAATTTGCTAACAATTGAAGCCTCATATTCATATATTTTATCAATGTAACATTATTTCCTAAAGTGGGAACTTACTATAAGTTTAGAACATAAATTCTTCATCACAATGCAATCTGAATGATAGTAATTATCTCGTCATTCTAATATTACTCTAATTGTTGTTTACCAAGATAATATTACTTTGATTGTCTTATAGTGATTCTTAGTGCATTATTAGTGAATTTATAATCATAGAGCCTAATTCTATAAAATGTGAGGATCTTACTATAAGCACTTCAGTATCTCTACTTTACTACCATACAAGTATGCCAGTCAAATTTGTTAGTTTGATATCCTTTTCTTAGCCTTCAAGTGACTTGTATATTAGTTTGGATTAAGAGTCACCAAAATCACATATAATATCATAAATTGATCAAAACTTAGATATAAAATTCGAATGCAGTAGTACAGCTAAAAAGGATCACATGTAGTTGAAAATCACTCAATTGAACTAACGAATATTGAACTAGTGCCCAATAGGACAACAACATTATTTATTTTTAGGATTATATTTATAACATTTTTAATTGCAACTTCTACAAAAAAGGGAATAAATTCCTAGTCCTCACAATCACAATATGGCTAGGTCTTACTCAATGTGTACAATTGAAGTTAAATGGCTACATATGTGGTTAATTAACACAAATCATATTTCAAGAATCAAACTAAGAACATTATGTTTGTGTATGGGGAAGGTAGTAAGAAACCCTAAACATAACACATTCAGTTCTATAATGGCAAGGTCATCTTACCCAATGTGGCCAAACATATATTCATATTGTCTAGAAAAGAAGATAAGCATATTGAAAATGACCAATGTGTCATGAAGGAAACCAATTTTAATAAATATTTCTTATAAAATATTGAAATTAAATCAATTAATCAAATATGATGCATAAATAATATATATACACCTTATAAGTAACACATGATTAAATACATTGTGTGTTAGGATATTGCAAAATATAAACTCACCTTAAATAATAAGGAACTAGACCAATGTTTGAATAAGATGAAATCATAACTGTATATTGAATGTTATGGCATCAAAATTAGGTTTTTAAAGTAAACTAAAATGAAAGTCTAGAGCTGGTATGGCAAAAACTACATAGAAATAGCAAAATCCAAAAAAAAACCCATTATATGATTCATTTTACCATCCATACTAGGAAGACATCTGTAATGACCATGCCCCAACTTAGTAGGTAATCAGGGCTTATCAGACCCTAATCTTAATTTTCAGATGCTTTATCGAAAATTAATATCAAATATATATATATGCATGTTTCTTATTCATATATATAGTTATAAATATGTATAATTTTATTACAAATCCTAATATGCGATACTCTTAGCTTGTTGAACCTCAATGACCTAATATCAATACCATATTAATCAGAAATGTGATCAGAAAACCAGTGATAAGTATAATAGAAAGATGTATGATTTCTAGTAGTTTACTGGTAGCTTAGATTGTTTTGAAATTCAGGAGGATATTAGAAAACTCCCATATGATGATCTATTAAATTTTTATGATTTTTAATTGAGTAATGAACATGTTTATCAGCTGAGTTTTATCAAGAATTATTAAGTCAGGCATACAAAAATATTAAAAATTTATAAGTATAGTATTTGATTTTCATTATATTATTCATAAATTAGAATTGAATGAAATTTTGAAAGTAGTTCTGAAAATGTATTTCATGCATCATATTAAATTTTCAAAAATTTAGATCTCATTTGAGGGATAAAATAATTAATGTATTAGATATTTTTGGAGAGTGAACAAATGGCATTGATCACCTGTTAGGATCAGGGCGAAACAATATTTGACACTCTCATGGATTTACTTGAGGAGTCAAATTTGAAATATAGCTTCATTATAATCTACTCCATGAATGCAAACCCTATGGTTTATTGTTGTGGTGATTCTAGAGGAGATTTTAGGAGATTTTTCCAAAAGATTGAAGAATAGTTCGGGGTCTTCAAATCTGAGATTAATCAAGGTTAGATTTAGTTCTAGTTTTGGTGTCTTACTACTACAGATTCAAAATTTCATATAGATTCACTGCCTATTCCTATATTTCTCATCCCTCCCTAAAATCATCATAGAATGAATTTAAGAGGCTGTGTGGACTCTCATTTTAAAGAAGAAAAACTCTATTATGACGGACTGACTAAATTGAAGGTCAATCCAGATGTCATAGAAAGTTATAATCAACATAAGTGATTTAGGTGAGTGGGTAAAAGAATATTTTAGTCAATTTTACTTAAATAGATGATTCTAGTTGATATTCTCAAATTCTCCCAAGATGATAGTAAATGAAAAGTTATTTTTCTTGAATTCAATTTATAATGTATTTCAATACTGGTTCTTAATATGATCTAAAGATATTTATATGATGAAATTGATAGAGAAATCTATGTATCTTTAATGTTAGAGAATTTGGAAATACTTTTCAAAATTTCTAAAAATCTAAAATTTGAATAATTCGACTATTTGAACAACAGTCTAGTTGAAAATTCATATTTATGCTTATATGTTCTAGATTAAATGATTAGTATATTTAATTGGAAATGTTTGATCAATTTAATTTGATTTGTGGACAAGTAGAATTTTTTATTTCCATAATATATATCTTGTGAAAAGCAAGTAATCAGTTATGGATATTCAAGCTAGTATGATTTTATAAGTGTACATGTTTAAATTAGTAGTAAATGGCTGATTGAAATGATTCATGTGATATTTTGGATTTCTAGTTGAATATTATCTTATATGCATATATGTATTATTTGTGAGATGCAAAATATCTAGTTCATATTCTTGTTATGAAATTCTTAAGTTGCTTTTCTATTGCAAGTAAATAGAAATCACATTCCCCTAGATAGGGATGTTATTGATGTCATATATAAATATGAGAAATGTTGAAAGAGAATGTTTATATCCGTAATCATAATATCTTCTTCAAAATATGAGAAATTCTAAATGTTCATAAGTAGTTAGAATCCCTAAGAGAAGGGTGGTTAGTATGCTAAACATGTCAGCAATAAGAAGCCCTGGGAGAGGGATACTCAGTATGTTATCAATTAATCTATGTAACCTCTGTGAAATCATTTTAGTGGTCTAAGTAGTCAATAAAATACAAATTTAAAAGAAATTAGTCTAAGAAAAAGATATAATCAGGTATCTAGAATAGTAGTAGATTTACTAAACATTGTAGAACCACCCTATAGGTCAGTAGAGGGATGGGTGAAATGGAAAATGGACTATCAGATATAGGAAGAAGTAGCCCAGAAATGAGTATCCAACACCAACTGATTGGATATCGATGGTACTTCAGTTTACTAGCAGAGTGCACAACAATAACCAGATATCCCGATGTTACTATTTTATTAGTAGGGGTATCCAAACAATAGTTAAAGATCTAGTAGTACCCACCAGTTGGAGTATATAGCCCTGTAGACCTGCTCCTTCTGGAGGTTACTCCATAAGTCGTGTTTTCTCTTAAGGAACCACATTATGTGAGGTAGAGGCTTTTTAGCCTAGAGGCACCCCTCCTAAGTACCCAGGACAAGGGGCCATAGATTTACAACCAGTTGTTTAGTTGTTGTTAGCCCTTAAGATGCTCCCTCGATGTAGACCAAGGCAGTAGTAGCAGTCTTAAGGTCGTCGAGTTTACCTTAAGACTTTTACAGTGAGTCACATAGTAGTGGCTTTCACTTTTACCATACAATCCAAGAGAGTTTAGGGGAAACATAAAAGGAAAAGTTAACTGAGTCCAGGTGAGTTCAAATAAAGAGTTTAGTAGTCAAATCATTCAGTTGTGTTGAGTTGGGAAACATAATAGTAGTAATCAGTTCCGTAGTCAAGTTAAAATTAATAAAAGATTAGAAAGAAAATAATGATGAATATGTTTTGATGCATTCTTATTTCTAGTGATGTATGCATCATTGTTGTTTGTAAATTTCTAAATAGTTAGTCTTTTAGTTTCAATTACTCATGTTCTGTATTTTCAATTATTTAAGAATGTTAAGTGCCTACTTCAGTGCCTTAGACTTTTTATTGTTTTACTCATTTGTTTAGCGAGTAGGCTCACCCCTTTACTCGTAAAATTTTATGGAAACCATGTGGATTGAAGATGTCATTGCATTAGAGTATATCTGCCACAAGAGTTAAGTAAGACATTAGACAAGTTTAGTCAATCCTTGTCACACTTGGTCCTTGTAAAGAAATAAGAGAGAGTTGCAAATGATGTTGTGTAACATTGTTTCTTTATTAACATGAATATATTCAATTACCAAGTTTGTTGTACATGGAAAATGTGAGGAACAAAATAAATGTTTAGATATATATATTTATTGTTGAAATTAGATTAGAGGAATCTATATTTAAATTCCTTTATAAAGTTAATTCATGCGATTGAATGTGAGAAAACAAGAGTATGCTAAAAAAAGATACGTGAGACCTTTGTATTACGTTAAATCCTCAATTTATGCCCTAATCTCATGATTAGTGATTATTATGAGATGTGGGTGTAACAACTTGGTATCAGAGACTAGGAGGAGTTGTCAGGGACCATTAAGTCAGTAAGTTAGAGCCATAAGTGTGGAAGATAAAAGATGATATGATAATAGCTCTGGGAAATTAAGTATATGGATATCCTGGCTCGGTACTGAGTACTTGGATCAACCATTATCAACTTCAGTTATCTATTCTTTCATGTATCCCCTAGCCAGATATGTAGTGGGAGGATGGGTTAGAGAGAAACCATACAAATATTAGGGTCAAAAGACCAAAAAGGTACCACAGAACAAGAGCACAACTGTACAATGTGATCCAACATTTTTTCTATACTATTGTTTTGTTTTGAGAGAAGACCAAAAAGGTACAACAGAAGAAGAGCAACTATAGAATGTGATCCAACTTTTGTTCTATACTATTGTTTTTTCAGATGAAGGAAATGTTTAGATTTATATGAATCTAGATATTCATTTTATAGAAATATATTTAGTTTCTTAAGATTAATGCACACTATGAGGTTACATCAAATATTGTTTATATTGTTTGCATCAAGTAGAGAAAAAGTTTTCTTTCAACGAGTTTACTTAGGTGGGTATTCTTTACACGTGTTTGAGATAAATAGGAGTTGGTTAATCTTGAGTACCTCTTGACTTTAGGATTGTAGGTTCGTCCTAGTCTAGCTGGCAGGATGGATTACTGGGATTTAATGACTCCTATAGTATTTGAATAAGAATAAGATATGGCAATGCAATATCAACATATATGAGGGTATGAGAATACAAAGATAGTGGAATTCAAAGACTAACAAAAGTTAGTAGAAGATGGTAGTCAGGTAAAGAATTGAAATAGTGATAGATCAATATAAGTCTGAGCATAATGAAGAGAATAAAAGGGTAATCTAAGATATAGATGTGCACTAGATAACATCATACAACAATTTGTGCCTAAAATTGGTTGGAAGAGTTCATCATAGTGTTTGGACTATATCTAACATGTCATAGTAATGAGAAAATCTAAATTTCCCGAACGGGAAGTCTTTCAACAAACCAATAAGTTGATCCAAAACTCAAAAGTTAGAGTGACTTATTATGGAAGTGTCTTTGCTTAAATACATGTATAATTGTTGCAATAGACTTCATAAAGAGAGAAGTAGTGGTAAAAGAAAAGAAAGAAGTTATTGAAATCTTTTTAGGAGATCAAGTTATCAATCTTTGATAAGAAATCTAAATATGAATTAATCAACAAGACAAAAGAAGCATAAATACAATAAATTAATGAAAAAATGGATTTAGATGAATGAAATCTATAATTGAGATTATAATCATGTATTCCTTAATTTAGGAAACATAAGATGAAAAGAGAAATGGAATAAACTAGAAATTTCACTAAAAGGGAATAATCCTCAAAAGGATGAAAGTAAAGAGAAGTTTACTAAAAGAGAGGAATTAGTAATATGTGAGATTGGGATTATAAATTTAGATGAAATAATAGGAAAAAAGAAAACCAACTATCACAATGAACATAAAAAGGGATGTACGATAAGATTACTATATGAAATCATACATTCCACAACAATATTCAAATTTGTTTATCCTTGTTTCTATTTTATATAGATGTTTTTATCGATTCATTGGTTGAAAGTACACTGGAATGCTTAAAAAGTTATTTGTGGCTAGATAAGTTTAAGAAGGATGAAGATGATGTCCAACAAGTGAATGAGTAATATGGATATGAATTGATAATAATGTTAAGATGGATATTTTGATCTTACATGATTCATATGAGTAAATAGGAACAGAAGTCATGTACTAATTTTAACATGGTTAAATTAACCAGAAAAATATTGACTTAGAAATATAATCCATGAGAATAATGAGAACTATACAGAACATGAAATTCTAAATTTGAATAGATATTTCTATCAGAACTGACTAATAATATATAAGTGAAGGCTAGTAGTAAATGAAAGGAATGGTTCATAGAAAGGAAATGATGATGAATAAAACATTGATGATATATAGATGGTAAATTCATATTTAAATCATAATATGGAAACTATGAGTAGAAAGAAAATGTCAAGTAGTCAATTATCTTTGATAAGAATTGATTAGACCCAGAAAAGACCAGAATACTAAGATGCAATGAAAGAAGTATTCAAGGAATATTTGAAGAATAGATTTTGAAATATGTTTACTCTCCCTATTTATATTCTTTTTATGTGAAATTAAAATGAGTAGGAATGTCTATTGGAAAGGAAAACATATGCAAGTAAGAGGGATAATCATAAATTTATTTGAATATGGGCAAAGGATAAGAATGGAGCAAAATAAAATATGAACTCAAAGCATGTAATATACATATACTTGTTTTTGTATTCCTCAATAGTGTAAGAAAATGAGTATATAAAATCAATGGGGCACATAGCCTAAGAAAAGACAGTATATTGATCTGAAATTTGAAATTTCATCAAAGGATTAATGGTCCAGAAATTCTATGTTGTAGGTTTATTTTTTTGGGATACTTGTGTTGTTATCAATATGAATGTATTCTTGTATCTTGGAACTTAGTAAAGCATTGGATAACTGTGATCATAATTATTAGTAATTTAAATTCCTTAATAGGAATACAATACAAGTAACTGGCGATTTTGAAGCTTAAACATCACGAGAGATATCTCATGTAAGAGTAGTGATGATGCATCACAAGCTATGATACTTTAGTTGAGAAATTAGAGAAAGTCTAGCACAAGGAAAAGAAGATGAAAGTATACAAGAAAATTTAGGTACATGTGAATCTTAAAAGAGGAATGAACTTTCAGCATTATAAATAAATAATAACCTAAATACGATAACTTATAGATGAAGGATACATCTTTGGTTGTTTGGGACTTGAAAACTCAAAGCAGGTCCATAGTAACTTGACCTAGGATGCCAGCAAGGTTGAATAAGGAAACCATAAAATAAATACAAAGAAGATGAAGAAATTGTTGATAAGAAATTCAAAGCATGAGCGATGCAATTAAGAAATGTGAGTGAAAAGTAAGGGGATGATTAAGATAACAGAATGACAGATGAATTCAAAATATAAGAGATGCAATTTAAATTAAAGTCAAGAATGACAAGGAGTCTATGCCAAGTTTTGAGTATTTGAATACTCATATTCAAGCATCTCTTCATAATGTAGTGAAAGAGTAAATATAAATAAGAAGGGACAAGTAATTATAGATAAAAAACAAATCATCAAAACAAGCTATTTTTCATTAGAGATGCCTAGATTTTCTGAAAATTTAGCTTTTAAAAGGCGATCCAAGAAAAGTAGATTTATTCACATGGTTTTAATTGTGTATGAATGTATGCTAACTAAGTGAAAGGGTTGTGATGCCTATTAGTCAAGCATAAATAATATTGTTCACTAGTAAAATAATGGTTATTATGATCTTATGGATTATGGGGGCTTCAAGATTGAGATACTACAATAATAAAGTAGTTTCTCAGTGTTTTCAATTTTGCTACAATGCTAAAGAGAGAAAGAATTGTATAGTTGATACAACATATAATGAATACATGCAAAGAGTAAACCTCAAAAGCCTCAGAAGATATAAATAAAGTGCATTATTACTAGTTCATCATGAAATATGTGTTTTCATGTTATATTGAAATAATTTGTTACAAGTTGATTGAAATGTGAAAGGAAAAAAATTAAGAATTCAGTGTGGCATTCAGTATACAGATAAGAGATATGTGAATAAGAGAAACACCAAAATTTAGAATGAAGACTGATATTTTGAATGAATTGATCTCTATATATTTGTAAGTTTTGAGAACAAAACTTTTAAAGAGAGAGATTATAATAACCACACCCCTACTTAGATGATAATCGAGGGTTATAAGACTATAATCTTAATTTTAGATGTTTAATGGGAAATTAATATCAAATATAGAAGTACATGTTTCTTATTCATATACATAGTTAAAAATATGTAGAATTTTATTAGAAATCTTAATCTACAATACTCTTAACTTGTTCAAAATCAATGTCCTAATTATGATACCATAATAATCAAAAATGCGATCAGAAGATAAGTATAGCAGCAAGATTTATTTTTTTAATATTTTATTTGTATCTAAGATTTTTTTAAATAGATATTATAACTCTTCCATATGATAATATCTTAAAATTTTCATAATATTTAACTGTGTGGTGAACCTATTTATCACTAAATATTATCAGCAAATATTCTATCACACATACTAAAATATTGAAAGGTTATAAGTATGGTATTTTATTGTTATTATTTTATTAGTAAATTGGAATTGAATGAAATTTTGATATTATGTCTTCAAATGTATATCAGACATTCATATTAATTTTTTATGATATATAGATCTCATTTGAGGGGTCAAATAATTAATATATTAGATAGTTTTTGGAGAGTCAATAGATGACACTGGCCAACTGTTAGGCTGAGGGTAAAATCATATTTGACACTCTCATGGATAGACTTAAGGGATCAGATTTGAATTGTAGCTTCATTATCATCTATTCCAAAAATACAAACTCTAAGATTTCTTGTTGTGGCAATTCTAGAGGCGATTTTAGGGGATTTCACCAATAGAGTGAAGAACAGTCCCAGTTCTTCATTTTTGAGATTAATCAAGGTTAGATTTAATTATAATTTTTCTACTACTATAGGTTAAGAATTTCATATATATTCACTACCTATTCCTATTTTTATCATCCCTTCCTTTGAAATCTTCTTAGAATGGAATTAAGAGGCTACATGGAGCCCTAATCTGAAGAAGGAAAGCTATGTTATGATGAATTGACTGAATTGAAGGTAAATTCAGATTCCATAACATGTTATAATCAAAATAAGTGATTTAGGTGATTGGATAAAAGATTATTTCAGTTAGTTACACTTAACTAGATGATTCTATTTGATATTCTCAAATTCTCCCAAGATGACAGTAAATGAAAAGTTACTATTCTTGAATTTAGTTTATAAAGTATTTCAATCCATGTTTTAAATATGATATGAAGATCTTTATGTGATTTATTGAATATAGAAATCCATGTATCTTGAATGTTAGAGAATTCGAATTTACTTTTGAGAATTTCTAAAAATTTGAAATTCTGAATTATTTGGGTGATTGAACAACAATATTGTTAAAATATAGACTAATACTTATATGTTCTAGCTTTTGTGATTAGAATATTTAATTGGACATGTTTAATCAATTAAATTTGATATATGGAAAACCAGAGTTTTTATTTCCATAATATGTATCTTGTGAAAAGTAAGTAATTAGTGATGGAAATTCAAGTTAGTATAATTTTAAAAGAGTACATGTTTGAATTAGTATTAAATGGCTGGTTGAAATGATTCATGTGATATGTTTGATTTTGATTTGAAATTATCTTATTATATGAATATATGTCTTATTTGTGAGATGGAAAATATCTAGTTCATATTCTTGTTATGAAATGTATAATTTGCTATGATATTACAAGTAAATAGAAATGGCATTCCCCTAGATAGGGATGTTATTGATACCATATATAAATATGAGAATTGTTACATGAGAATTCTTATATCATTAGTCATGATATCTTCTTGAAATTATGAGAAATGATATATGTATATGAGAAATGAGAAACCACAAGACAAGGGTGATTAGTATGTTATACATGTCATCTATGAGAAGCTCTGAGAGAAGGGTAATCAATATGTTATGCATTCAGCTAATAACCTCAGTCAAATCAGTTCAGTAGTCCACGTAGTTAGTAAAATACAAATTTAAAAGAAATAAGTTTAAGAGAAAGATATAATCATATAACTACAATAGTAGTATATGCCCTGAACACCGTAGAACCCTCCCTATAGGTCTATAGCGGGTGCGTGAAATAGGCTATGAACAATCAGATAATGGAAGAAGTAGTCTGAAACTAAGTATCCAACACCAATTGATTGGGTATCGGTGGTACTTCAATTTAGTAGCTAAGTACTCAATAATAGTAGTTGGGGTATCCAACAATAACTGGAGATTCATTGGTACCCACCAGTTGGAGTATATAGCCCTTGGAGACCTACTCCATTTAGAAATTACTTTGTATTGTGTTTTAGCTCTTTAGGGACCACATTACATTAGGCAGAGGCTTTTTATCCTAGAGGTACCCCTCCTGAGTACCTAGGACAAGGGGCCACATACATTCAACCAGTTGTTTAGTCATTGTTATCCCTTAAGAGGATCTGTTTATGTAGACCGAGGTATTAGTATAAGTCTTAAGGTGTTTGGATTTACCTTAAGACTTGTACGATGAGCCACATAGTAATGGCTCTCACTTGGGTGGTACAATCCCAGAGAGTTTTGGGGAAAATTAAAATCAAAAGTTAATTGAGTTCAGTGGAGTTCAAATAAAGAGTTCAGTAGTGAGATGAGTCGGTTGTGTTCAGTTGGTCAACATAGTAGTAGTGGTCAGTTCAGTAGTCAAGTCAAGAAAAATTTAATAAAAGATCAGAAATTAATTAATGAAGAATATGTTTTGATACTTGGTTATTTCTAGTGATGTATGCCTCAATTTTGTTTGTAAATTTCTGAATAGTTAATTTGAATTAGTGTCTTGCTATATTTTCAATTTTTTTTAGGGAAGTCAGAGGGTTTTTATTCTTGCCCCTCTCATGCAAGCTAACTTAGAATCAACATTACAAACTATTGAGGTACTGGTAAATGGAATTTTGGTAGTGCTACTACCATTACATGACTCTCTATTGATGATATCAACTAAGATATTCGGTGGAATTATATAATCATAGAAGTCCCATTGGGTTTTTTGGTGTAGTTTGGCCAACATATCCGCTGCTTGGTTTCCTTCTCTAGGGATATTTTTGCAATGCCATTGATCTCTCCATCTTCCTCTAGTTCTCACAAGCCATTTAGCTAGTTTAGGATTCTCTCCCACATCTTTTTCTACTGCCTCTTTGGAGCCTTTGGAGTCTGCCTCAATCGTTAGCTACTCAATGTTCAGCTGACGACCAATTTCAGTAGAAAATTCAATGGCCCGAATCTTAGCTTCTAAGGAATTGGTTTCCATGATTTTCTTTCCCCATCCCCCTTTCCATTTGCCCTTACTGTCTCTGCCTACAACAACAATCGTAGACATGGTATTTTTGTTTTTGAATGTCGCATCCGTATTGAACTTGAGTCTCCCTGAATCGGGTTTCTCCCACTCCTTCCACCTATCTAAATGTTTTGTTCCCTCTTTGGCCTCCCGCACCTGTATGAGTTCATTGACTGAGGATTCCTTCTGAATAAGGTATGGTATGAGGCTGCTCGGTTGCTTTTGTTTTTCAAATACTTCTAAGTTTCTACTCTTCCACAATTGCCAGCACCCAACCATGAACACAGTGCTATCTGGATTATCTTTCCCCATGTTCTTCATCAGCCAGTGCCAAACATTAGTCTCTATGCAGAAGGTAGTCCATCTCTGTCTATCAATGACTCTTTTCCATACTTTCGATGCTTTCAAGCAATCCCTTAAGACATGTAGAATAGTTTCATCATTCACGCCACATATAAGGCAACATGTATCTGTGGTGAACTTGCATGTGACTCTTCTGTAGTTCGTGAGAATGGTGTTATGACCAGTGAGCCACATGAAAATTTTGACTTTCATCGAGACTCCAGAGCTCCAGATCATATCCCATTTACTAAGAACTCTAATTTATTTTCCCCTTCTCAGTATGTTATAGGCACTCTTTGTAGTGAACTTTTCTATCTCCATGTGAGCCATGCTATCATGTCTTCTCCCTCACATCATCAGGTAAGTCATTCCTCATGACTTCCTCAGTGATTTCTATTGGCAGCCATTCATTTATAAAATCTTTGTCCCTTTTGTTGGTTAGCTTGATTACACTTGCAACCTTTAGATCATGGAGTTCAATCGGGATGGGTCTCTTTACAGCCTCATCAAAAGTTTTATCCGGGCACCACCATTAGTCCTTCCATGCATTAATATTCCACCCATTCACTGGGATGAAGATGGAATTATCTGTGATGAACATTTTGTAGTCCAAGACAGATCTGGTGAGTCTCGATGCATTAGTTTTGTGGTCTCCTGTGTAGTTATTGTATTTGGCAGTCATACTCTCACACCAAATCGATGATCTGCCGATGGTAATTTCCCATGCGTGCTTGGCTATTAGGGCCATGTTGAGTTACCTCATAGTTCTTAACCCTAAGCCGCCATGCTCTTTGCTACATGTAATCTTGTTCGAAGTGACTAGTGAAAGAAGGTGTTTTTTATGATTGCCTCCCCAAACAAAGGAGTGAATGCTGCTGTCCACTCTATCACAAATTTTCAAAGGTAACATTGTCGTTTGCATCACATAACTAGGGATAGCTGTCAAAGTTGCCTTAGCAAGGCAAACTCTACCGGCTAAACTCAAGCTTCGCACAACCCATGCATTGATAGAGGATGAAACCTTATCAATCACATGAATGTAAGTGTCCTTCATGACCTTGCCATGTATGAGGGGAACACCCAAGTAGTGTCCAAGATCTTCAGTTATGATGAAAACAATGGCTCTTCTGATTTCATTATGGGTTCTGTTGTGAACATTTTTGGAAAAGAAGATGGAGGATTTACTGTATTTTCATTTTTTTTAGAAAGCTAAATGTCTAATTTAGTGCTTTAGACTTTTTATTGTTTTACTCATTCACTAAGTGAGTAGGCTCACCCATATACTCGTAATTTTTTAGGGAAACCATGTGGATTGTAGATGTCATTGAATCAAAGTAGATATGCCACAAGAGTTATGTATGGGATTAGACAAGTTAAGTTGGTCCCTTTCACTCTAGGTCCTTGTATATAAATAAGAGAGAGTTGTAAATGATGTTTTGTAACATTGTTTCATTATTAACAAGTATATATTCAATTATCAAGTCTTATGTACATGGATGTGTAAAGAATAGAATAAATATTTAGATATGTATTTTTATTGTAGAAATAAAGATTTGAGAAGTATGTGTTTAAATTCCTTTGTAAAGTTAATTTATGTGATTGAATGTGGGAAAACCAGAGGATGCAAAAAAAATGTTATGGGTGATCTTTTGTATTATTCTAATCCTCACTTTATGCCCTAATCTCATGATTAGTGATTGATGTGAGATGTGGGTGTAACACCATCCTAGAATCCTTATACACAAGGCACACACATAAGGGAATAATTGAAATAAACCACAAAAGTGGTAGCTAAAAGAATCATCAACAAAGAAAACTTATGTTGCACTACACCTTGCTAGACCAAGAACACAACTTGCAGTCCTGTTACACATTTACACCAATGTAACCAAACCAAAAAAGTAGAAGCAGACAACTAATGGAGTGTATATAATTAAATTTAAATATTGTTCAACATGATTTAATGCAATGCAACTAGAACATAGGTATATTGATATCAATGTGATGCAACTTAAAATGCATATTCTTATCAATTACTATTATATTGCTACCATAACCATATGTACCAAAGGGATTTAGAATGATGATGGCACCAAGTCTGAGTTAATTTTAATATCCAGGTTCCATTCAGATTAAGAAAGGGTGTAATCTCATTCTTGGTCCAACTACATCCAAACATGAACTTGATGGAACCCAATACTTAACACATATCAGTTGGCATAAAATGAAAGGACAATACTTAGGAAATTCAATGAGCTAAAGAGTAATAGTCCAAATACATCCAAACACAAACCTAAAGGAACTTGAAACTTAACACATCCCAGTTGGCATTGGAGGACTGAAGGGGACCCAAAAATAGTTCTCGAGCTAAATATTGGTCGAGGGTGTAATCTCATACTGGCTCCAACTTCATCCAAATAAGTTTCTAATTTAAAACAAAACATAGCTCATCTGAAATGGCATAATAGGACTGGACAAGCCCCAAAAAATATCATGAGCCAAAGATTAAAGGAGGGTGTAATCTCATTCTCGGTCTGACTACATCCAACATGAACTTGATGGAAACCATAACTTAACCCGTCTCAATTGGTATAGAAGTAATAGATGGTACTTGAAGAATTTCCTGAGCCCAAGATTAGTAGAGGAATAATCTTAGTCTTGATCCAACACCTCCAAACAAAACTTGATGGAAAATGAAATGTAACCCATCCCATTCGGCATAAAAGTATTAGATAGGTCCTAGAAATTTCTCATGTCAAAGATTAATTGAGTGTGTAATCCCATTGGCCAATTACATCCATCCACAAACACAATGAAAATTGAAACATAACCCATCCTAATGGAATAATAGAATTGCGAAGGATCTGAAGGATTTCTCAAGCCAAAGTTTAGTTGAGGGTGTAATCTTATTCGTGGTGTGACTACATTTAAAATCAAATTTGATAGAGTCGGAATATAACTCATCCTAATTGGCATAAAAGCAGCCAATGAGACTCGATAAGCTTCCTCATCGAATGATTAATGAAGGGCATAATCTCATTCTTGGCCCAACTATGTCCAAATAAAAACTTGATGGAAACTAAAACTTAAATAGTCCCACTTGGCATAAGAAGACCGGGTAGGACCTAGGGAATTTCCCTGAGTCAGATGGGGATCTAGCATTTTCCTACTCAACCGACAAGAGGCGGAAACAACACATAAATTTATTGGTTGGGGTGGACCATTGTGTTTGTCTGATGTCGTGTTCCAAAAAGACCATCGTAGACAAACTTGTCACCTATGTGGGTGGTTTCTTGATAGTGCAACATGTGTACTCGACATTTTCCTTTTTAGTTACTGGTAGATTATTTGGTTTCTCTCTGGATATCTATTTTTCCATTTATGAAAATGAAAGTTATATTACATCTTGGTACTCAAGACTTCTTTAATATACTCCCTTAAATTTGACATGCGGCTGATGGTAAAAAAATGTTGTATTTGGTTTGAGAAAGGTTTCTAATGTTACTATCTATTCCAATTATATGTTGGTTAACAAATATTTTCCAGACTAGAAGTCATTGACATCCTTAAGTCTAAGTATCATCCAAACCTTCCTAACTGGTCCCTACAGCCCGACTCTCTCAACACCTCTTGTCTCATGTGGCACCCCTTTTTCTTGTCTTGTGTGATGCCCTAAAAGTTGTTGTTGTCAGTGGTGGATACAGAAATTCATAGTAGGAGGGGTTATGAATTTAGGGAAAAATTAATACTTATTTAGATAGAACTAAAAACTAGATCCCATATAATTATCTTTACCTCCAATATACAAAATGACATATTTATAAAATAAAAAAGTAAATAATGATATAATTTATATATCAAAGTAGTATATTTTTTTAGACGTCTACAACTATAAATAATTAGTGTTTTACGTGGCCCTTTCTAATTGTATTATCTTAATATCAACAACATAGTCATTTTTCCTCATAACTAGACTAGTGTAATATACATAATTCAACTAATATAGAAGAAGTCAACTATATAGAAAAAGAAAAAGACTCACATGTTTGATGGAGTATAGCAAACCAAGCATTATATGATGCCAATTGGTAGACGGTGTCACATTTGAAGATGATTATGAACTTTTAACAGTATGATCTTCTACTTTTTAGAATATGAAAGTAATGTAGTGGGTAATGGTAATTTATTTTACGACGTCGATGTTATATTTGGTATGAGAAAAAATAAAGAGGACTAAAGCAAGAAAAATATTTATTGAGTTATGAAAAAATGATGAAGAAAGGAAGGTGAAAAATAGATTTGGAGCAAAATGAAGAAAAAAATCCATTTATAATTTTTTTCATGTTAAAATTGACAAAGGAAGGAAAAAAATGATGAAGATTGTTTTTTTGATATGTTTCTTTATATGTATCACACTTCTTTTTATCTCTTTTTTTTAATAAAAATGAAATTTAGCAAATGGTTTATCATGTTTTTGTTCTTATTTGACACTACACATGTTTTCCCGACTCCCTTTATACCTTATGTCAAAGACTATTTGTATTCTGTGATAATTTTTTTTATTTTTTATATGTATTGAAAAATTAACATTATTTTCATAAGTTTATAATGAGCTATAATTTTTTTTATTTTATTGTACCTTGAATCTTTACATGATACGTAGTTAAGAGTGTGTGAAATACCATAGCCAATGAATGTAGTTCAATTTGCCTCTATTTAAAATATTAATATCTTTTTGAGGGAGTGATGACATATGAAACTTTGAAAGGAATATGTTTAAATAAAAGATGGATGATTGTGAATGTGTGATCATCATACTTTTTATTAGTGTGGAATATGTTTGAACTACACTGAATCAATTCATAAATAATTGTATTTGATAGATATTTAACATATTTTTTATTTATAAATTTTATATATATTGATATTTTTACCAAACATGAGGTTGTTTAGCTTCCTTATTTCTTTTACAATCCCACATATAAGTATGGATATGTGTTGCATAAAACATAGCACAAATTCATATGAAATTATAATGTTAAGTTAAATAGGAAAATGACCGGCACAAACACAATTAAGCTCATATCCTAACATAATATTTAATATTATCTATATTAAGACTACTGTTTTATAATTTGTGATGGAGATAAAGAAAAAAATGAAATACATGTAGTTCAACCTCTTAGTGATATTGAAATATAAGAATGAAATAATTCATCAAAATAATAAGTCAAATTTTCTGAATAAGTATGTTATAACAAAGTATATGTAAAAAATAATCGTTACATGATATCATAGTGTTATATATGTATTATTTTTTGAGGAATAGGGGGCTTCAGCCTCGGTAGCCGCCCCTAGTTGTGTGATCTTCTGGTATGCATGTAAACTCTCCAACTTGTCCAACACCCTCCAAAAGACTGTTGTCGTTGTCTCTGCAACTTCTTTGACTCATCCGACACCTAGAATGTCATCTCACTATGTTCAATGTTTTCGATTAGCGGACACCCGCCCGCTTCAACCAGCCATCTTTCCATCTACAATTGTTCGGACATACACAATGCCCTTCAGGCCACATCTAACCATCTCAGTAGTCAATTCTTCATGCACTGCAATAATCTGCATTGCATTCAAGACAAATCAACTTATCGGCACTGTGAAACTGATGTATTAGTAGAAAGTTATTCTCACACAGACTAATGTTTGGTGGACTCCAACAAACTCGTCAGTTAGGTACAATGTTAATGTGGGTATATCAAATTCTATTAATATGGTTTGTCATTTTAACAATATAAAATCTGAATTGCTAGTTCCTAATTACTCACGTCAATTATATTAAATCCTGGCTTTATCGTGATTGCAAATCAAGCCGACAATCTTTACACCGGCTAACGATTTCAGTTATGATGGTGACTATGAGTGGCGGAAGAACATGGGAGCCGACAAGGGCCATGGCTCTTCCAGACTCCGAAATTTTCTGAGACACTAGTGAACGCACACATGCACATGCACGTGACATATAAAATCTATTGAAAATGTACGGGTAGAGGGCTCGTCCGTGAAAGGACCCATACGGTTAAAGATATTTATGTTGGTTGTTTGAAAAGAAAGAATCAGGGAACCGTTTCCGTGGGATGGAGAGATAAATACAAAATTAAAAATAATAAAATTTAATAGGAGAGTGTGAGAATAAATATTTGTAGGAGTAAAATTCATTGAAAAAAATGAGAGAAGAGAGTGAATCAAAGAGAGCGCAACATCAAACTCGCTCTTTTTATAGTAGTATAGATATGCTCCAATAAATTGATTTGGTATATCAAATTACCTGCGTTTACGTTCCTTATTTTGTTTAGTCAACAACCACCGAGACTCCCGCTGCCACAAATCAATCAGCGCAGCGGTTGCCTTCCGCTAAATGCGAGAATTCTAATTGGTGACTGTAACCGCTGTGCTACATAACCGCACAACTCATATACCAATTATCTTCTGAGCATCTCCTCTATTCGTCTGCCACCAGAATGTAGAGTCGGACGTTTTTCAATTCTTGTGTGCGACTGCGTCCATACAAAAACAGCATCATTACGGTAATAGTGGCTGCTATAAAAGAACATTTTCCCTCGACCCTACTTCTACTAATATCTCGTTCTGCATATGTTATATCTACACTCCGTAGCATTACCACGGGATGATGCATGTTCATTGTTGACTATGTTACTGATGGATGCCAATGTCGTACTACAATGTCTCCATTGCTAGATGTTTTGATGGTTTCTGGAGATCAAGACTTAAATTGAATAGGAGGCGAACAAATTCTGCCTCTACTTTTTTGCTAGAAAAAGTACAGATTCATCCTACCAGCTATACCAAAGATCATGATTGAAGTTATAACTAATTTCATGTCCCATGAAGCTGACATCATCACCTTCCCTGAACTCGATTTCATCTATAGAAATCAACATCGAGCTTGTGCTAATGAGAGAGGGCCACCGATATCAGAGCTTTTCCTTTGCTCACCACGTTAGAACACTGTCAAATCAATTGAACGAATGCACATAGCAAATTTTCATTGCATTCATTCATTACTGTACCTTCGTATGTCATTATATTTGTCTATCAAATATTATATTTCTGTATGATTCAACATGTTACCGTAAGGTAACGTGGCATCTTCTTGTGTTTGCGTTAGAGGTGAAACATGTGAGAACCTTTGACAAGTGACCTATGAGGCTTTTTTTTAACCGATGATGCTGTCAACATGAAAAACTATAAAAGATAAAAACGAAATTGAATAATCTTTTTTTTAAATAATTTTCTAGAACTAGATGTTGCCGTATGTGCTAATCTTTATATGCATTACGAATAAAGTAAGTAGTTCTCAATCTACTATTCTATAATACTAAACACGAGAACTCGTTTCCGTCCTCATCGGTTACCGTAATTATTTGGACTCTCATTCGTTCTCATTGTTTACCGTAATTATTTGGACTCTCAAGAAACCAACCGTCCTGCGCTTTCAAGAGCTCTCAGAAATCAATTGCCGTGACATCCGTATTGATCACCGAGGAAAGGATCTGGCGTCCGAGATCCAACGAACCTCTTTAGCTATCCCTCATTGCCGATCTGAAGGAGGCAGAAAGTGCTTCTCCGTCACGAAGCTGGATGGAGTCGATGGACACGTCTGGAACTGACTCTCTGGTGGGTTTTGAGTTAGAGGCAATGGTTTTGATTTGTGTTGTAGGGTGGACATATCTAGCAACAACCAACATTCTAGCTGATGTGCCGTCAATGGGTCCCATTAATTGCAGTGCCTTGCATTGGAGGAGTGGATCTAAACACAACTAATATTACTAACCGCTGCACCGTGTATCTGTTTCAGCAATCAGGATTTACAGTGCAGTGCAGGTGTAGTGTACATACGAAGACCTAGAGCAACGTCTATGACTCGTGGAAGCATAGCCTCTATGTTAGCATCCCAGACGGGGGAGTCCATCCCCAACTTCTTCCTTTTCATGCGATACGCAGCCACGTTTGTAGACGTCAATGAGATCCCTACTATAGCAGGATCATCAATGTTGATGACTTCTAACACTGGTACAATCTTCCCTCTTACCCACTCACACTGATCATGGATCAAGTGGATTCATAATCTGGATCAGTTGACTGTAGCCCACTATGACATTGATCCTATCCATTCTAGAATTGCATCAAGTTCAACGATATGGTGCCTGGAGATGTTATTTGAAATTGAAGGACCACGAACGCTTCTTTGAGATTGCAAAGAGACGCACGCCATTGCTAGGTAGGCATAGTATTCCCTTCTCGGTTTGAATTAGATCATTAAGATTGTTGGTATCTTATGTACGAAAACATGCTGGGTTAATGGTTTTCAAGTACTTTATGTATTCGATCTTTCATATGCCACTTCTGAAATGTGGTAGCTCGAAACAAAAATGAGTTTGCTGCATTTAAAAGTGACGCAGTTTTTTATGTCAGAAACAATCTAGCATATGCCAGCCTTTCTTGACAGCTAGAAAACTCCCTTCAGAAGTAAGAGGATCTAAAAAGTTCCATAGTGAAATGTGTTAGCATCTTTTTAATATTCATGCTTCGGAACCAAGTCTTCTCAAAAGCCTTACAATCGATCGAGGTTGCACGAGCGAGGACTATAAGTCCCACCATTTAAGAATTGTTTCATTACGTGTGCTTTGCAAGTAGAAGTCTTCCGGCTCCTAATCTGCCTGGCCTTCCAATTCCCTACCTATGATAAACTCTTGCTCCGCTTCCCTTCTGGGCTCCAAGAGCCCACCAAGTACTACCTTAGGCTGTTTGAAGAAAATGACCTATACACCTTCCATGCCACAAGGATCACAATCATGCTAGGGACAAGTACATGCATCTTGAACATGAACATATCATTTATAGAGAAAGGGTCTGAATTCTAAAACAGGAAATTGAAGATGGTGAAACTTTTCTTTTCCAAAACATGGCTGGGTCATGAAAACTCAGATTGATCAGCAATTGGTCAGGAACGAACTCTAAATTCCATGTAGATAGCCATGTTGGCCTCCTATACTACATATGTTGTCTGATTTGACACGTTTCCCAGGTATGTTCCATAATTCCGTAATTTTCTATGTAACGTCACCTTGTCACTCCTTTCCCGAATTGCAGGACATCCATGGATTATTTGTTCCTCAAAATACCACCCTATCCCTAATTCTTGAGTCAACGGACTCTGGTTTCCTCCCACTCACCATTTGAATCCATCCAAAATTCCTGATAAGGGTGAGGAAACGTCAAGGTAATTGCTCCAATATAGCTACTATGGGTTGTTGGTCTCACATGTTTACATGGACGACACGTAGAATGAAATCTGTATCTTAAATGACCTTTTAAGACTCGCACCTAATCATGAAGTTTGTACCGTTTCAATTTTATGAAGCAATTGTATATGCCATGTGAGCCCAACTCGGGTTCAAATAATTTTATACCCAACCACTGTCCCACCCTCATCCCATAGCATCTGGTCCCTTGACTTGTAGGTCTCATGATAAAGTGTACCTCCATGATTTGTCAGGCACATTGTCCCAAGCACATAGGATGTGAGCCGACCAAACTCCCATCATGCATTCTGAGTTAATAACATGTGCTCTTTTTATCATCTTTTAATATATACAAAAAGTTATATATATGCCTATGTACTAATATATTCATCATTGTACTACATCCGGTAGCAACTATCCATTCCTATGGTACACATTCATATTCACGCTGAATGAAGATAATACATGCTATAATTGATCATGAATGACTGAGTTGTAGAGTAGCTTGTTGATTATTCTATAAACATTAATAATAGTAGGTTCACACATAGCCATGATCCATCACGATCTGATAATATTGAATTTCCTTGATTAGGATTCTTTTCCATGATTTTCTTCAACTACAATTAGAATAGATTCTTTTTGTATATGTCCATTCATAACAAGGTATGATTCACAACCAACATTCCCTTAAGATAGTATTGAATATTGAATTGAATTGCTATAGTCAATAGTAGAATTACTTCATATTAAATACATTTTCAATTTGATCACATTAAATATCAAAATTTATCTATTCATGTCATCTCATAGCATTCGGTCACAACAAAGAATTCATCCCAATACATATAGCTTGTCCTTTGATCACGTATTTTTTTTACATGCAGTGTATCCATAGAGAACTAAAGGCCATGAAAAGGAAGATGGTCTTCGCTTGACATGTGTTGTCGCCAATATTAATTTTGATAGTTATTGTCCTTGGTTTACATGCATACATTTGGAAGAGGTAAGCTACACTGGTTGAGATATCAAATGTGGGAGAGATGTATGTCCATGCATAACGCCTTATCTCAATGTTGTTGATACCTTAGGATGAAGCATAGAGAAATGACATGGCCCATCACCCTCGATCTTGATGTTGATCTTCTTCTCATTGAAATATTTTTTTACTAATCCCTAAAGTTATGGATAGTACGTTTCATTGTCAATTGCAAGGTTGTGTCATTGTGCAACATCAATTTTCATGTTTTTTCCCCATCACATGATCGGTAATATTATCAAACGTGATCACATTTCAAACTTATTTAAACTATATTTAGGACGATGAACATGTGAGGTTATATGTTACACAAAACATCTAATAAAACCTTTGTTACATATGCTTCCTCTTCACTCAAATATGATGTTAAACATTAGTTCAACTTACTCCCATGAATGTTATTAAGTTAGTTTTTGTTCATTAAAATACCCTAATAATATTTGAGGAAATCAACTTAATTGTTACATATTTTTACAACTAAATTTTTAAAGTTGAATATCGAGAGTCTGAGTGGTCTTTTAGATATAAGTTTAAGATTTACCAGAAGTGATGAGTGATTTTATTATAACCTTTGTAAATAATTCACGTGCAGAGCACGTACAAGAACTAGTCACTATATAATAGACAGGCTCTATATTTGACAGATCATGGTGCATAATCGTATAATCGTTTGAAGTTATATCATACCATTTTGATTTTTTCCTCATTAGTTAGCCCCCTCCTCCTATTGTCAAACTTCTGGTTCCGCTCCTGGTGACTCTTTGTATGATTGTGCTTCATTTCCAAATAATTACAAAAATTACAGATGTCAACTATTATTGTTCAATGATTACAATGTGATTGCGAAAGAAAATTGAGTTTGTGTATATTATCTTTAGTTATTCTCTATCCAAACATAAGATGAGAAAATAATATTCGTCACTTTTCACAACCCACCACATCTTGTCATTTGTCTCGTCCCTTCTCCATTCTATCCTACAAACCAACTAAGACCTTATGTCATCTTATATGTACTCTCTTACATTTGACATGTGGCTATGACGGCCATCACCTTAAAGTTAAATCAGTTTGCTTTTTCACAAGAACAAGTTTCACCGTGTTGAATTTCTCAAATATGTGGAGGTTGGTGCTACGTTGCACCATTCAATTCCAACGATTGTCATAGTTCGTTCACATACTTTGATCTAGAAATTCATGCGCCCTTTTACTTCGTTCTATATATTGTCTCTCACTTGCATAGACTTTTTTTTGGTCGGTTCAATGGGGGTGCAACACGAGGACTTCCCAGGAGGTCACCCATCCTAGTACAACTCTCGCTTGCATAGTCTTGTTATCATGGATATAGTAACCAGGCCATTTTGTTCGATATGAATTGACTTTCAAGTTTTCTTTTTCTATTGATTGTAGTTAATTTTAGGTTTACGTCGTTACATGCAACAACGATAGGTGCAATAAATTAACAAGTTCAAGTCAGATCCAAATAAGAATTAGAAGAATAAATACTAAAGGAGAAAATAAAAATGGAGTTAGGAACACATATCAGATCAACATGTTACTTAAAGAAACCTGCGGTCCATAATCCAACAGGATAGGCATTGTTCTTCTAGTCGACTTGATCACAAACCTGTAGCAACTTGCCGTCTCATTCGCGCTTGACTACGTCTGATAGCACACCAAAGTAGCCCAACAATGTAGGAACCACCGCCTGACAGATCGCGTCTCGAACGAGAAGAAGACGGAACTTGTTGTTTGCAGGAGTAGGACTTCGCCAAGCAACAACACAAAAGTGACGACTAAACACTCTCGTTAGAGTTTGCAAAACACGTACGAAATGATTGACGGTTGATGTTCATTTGAGATGTGTTTTATCATAACGACGGAAGCTTATTTATAGCCTTACATGCACTGAAATCATATTCCCATTAAGACGTGATCACTGGATCGCTCTTGTACACGTTGCGGAAAAATCTACAGGAAAACGTTTTCCAAATAGGATTAATATATATATTTAGAAAAGACACAGTTAATTTAATTAATAATTAATTAAATATGTAGTTGTATCCTAGTGCAAAAAGAAGATGGAAGACATTCTCCACAATCCACAAACAACAAGCCACAAGCCCAAGCCCGAGCCCGAGCCTGAGCCCATGCCCGTCCCGGCGAAGCGAGGCATGGCGCGCGTGTGTGTTGCCATCATCATACCCACGAAGGAGGTGAGCATACCCTCCCATAGGACCCTTGGATACTAGTGTCACATGTGATCATACATATAAGAACCACAAATGTTATAGGAGTGAGCAATGTGGGATAAAACATCTTTCCCATTTGTACTAGACACAATACTACCTTTTTTCACATGTACTAGCTACACTACATTGGGCTTAATCCATGTTCTATTCCTAGCTTCTACATCCCTATATCTAACAATCCCCCACAAAGTCCAATGTGTAGTGTGTTCTACCATTCAATCCTCCAAGTTGTGCTTTCAGTAGATACCTTTTAGTTTGAATCTACCTGAGGTATCAAACTGTGACCCCCACAGGAACTATGTGAACAAAAGTCTTGAAGCTAAACCTTGGGTGCAAGAGTATAGGTTGGTAACAACACAATAAAGACATGGTAGAAAGGAAAACAATGCATTAAGGCCATGCATACAAAATATATGTCATAATTGATATCAGAGAACAACCCAATTCTCTTGTTGTGACCTACACAACATGAATCATTTAATTGAAGTCTCCAAAGATGTACTGCTAACATCTTATCCTAAGACTTGACACCATTCAGAGACTAATCTCTTACTAACTTACATTCATGGCACTAACATGTTTCCTAGGGGATAGACACATAGATGCATGAAGCAATAAAGTAAGTACATTGTGTCATCTAATTCACCCAACAACTTGTTACTACTACATTGAACCTAATTTGTGGAATGTCCACTCTTTTGGGTTGGGTTGCTACTGCTTGTGAATCTAAAGGGGTTTCAGTTCCATCCCCAACCTAGATTTTTCCACTAAAGGCAAGGTAAGACATTTAGTGAAAGGAGCAATTGTATTATCTTTGGTACCGACGTAGTCCACAACCACGACCCCATTAGAGACTATCTCTGTTATAGACTTGAGTCTAACTTGGATGTGTCTACACTATTTTTTATTGTATTTGGAACTCTTTATCTTAGCAATAGTTGTAGTGCTATCATAGTGAACTAAAATTGCAAGAAGTGACTTCTTTACCATAGGTAAACTGGACATAAGTCCATGTATCCACTCAGCTTCCAATTTCGTTTCATCTAAAGCACACAACTCCACCTCAAAAGTAGGTCGAGACAATATGGTTTGTTTCTTAAACCTCTAGGAAGTATCTCCTCCTCACAACAGGAATTCATATCCTGAGACATAATTACTCCAGATTTCATGGCAGTCCAACTTGCATCACTATATCCTTTGACTACGGAAAGATGTTTACCATAATGCAGCACAAGGGATCAAGTTCCCTTGATATACCTCAAAACTCTATCAAGAGCTTCCCAGTGGGTCTTGTAGGGACAAGTGGTGTATCTACTTAACTTGCTCATGACAAACATAATGTATGGATGTGTGCATTTCATAAGATATATCAAACTTCTGATAATCTGAGTTTATCCTAATTGAGACACTGGGACTCCAGTCTCATTCTTGAACAAGGCCTTAGATGAATCATATGGAGTCTTAACAGGTTTATGTGATGTGTACTCAAACAACTTTTGTATCTTCTCAACATATTGAGATTGAGAGAGAGTTATACCTTCAGTAGAACTTATGTTTTAAGCCCTATAATCACATCAGCGACACTGATATCATTCATCTCAAATTTTCTATAGAAGAACGTCTTTGTCTCATTTACTACTTTCATATCAGAACCAAAAAATAGGATATCATCGACATATAAGCATAAAAAAAATGAAACCATCATTGTTGATTTTGCAATAGAGACATTTATCAAATTCATTAGAAACAAAGCCAAATGATGATATCACAGAATTAAACTTCTCATGCCATTGCTTAGGAGCTTGTTTGAATCCATATAATGACTTAACAAGTTTACACATTGTAGACTCATTTCCACGACCCACAAATCCCTCAGGTTGTTCCATATATATCTCTTCCTAAAGATCATCGTGTAAGAACGCGGTCTTCACATCCATCTAATGGATACAAAGATTTTAAACAATGATATAAGCACTCTGATTGTGGTTACAGTGGAAAGAAGGGAATAGGTATCAAAATAATGTATTCCTTCCCTCTATGAGTAACCCTTAGCAGATAACCTAGCCTTATACTTATTGATTATCCTATATGCATTAAGTTTCTTCTTAAAGATCTATTTACAACCAACTATAGAACAACTAGGAGGCAAATCCACCAATTCTCAAGTGTCATTTGAGAGAATTGATTGGATTTCATCATTAACAACTTTTTTCCAAAATATAGCTTCTGGTGATTCCATAGCTTGTTTGAAAGTTTTAGGATCATCCTCAACATTGTAAGTGAGACTCTCACTTCCAATGTCCTTGGATGTCCTAGGTCGTTTACTTCTCCTTTGTTCAACTGTTTCTTCATAATCATTAGATTCAAAAATAGCTTGTTCTGAGTCGCTCCCCACATTTGTCATCCTTTCCACGTGCTCGAGAATGGAACTTGTGGTGAATAAATCCTATTGAGATACTTCATTGGGCACACCAAATTTTATGGGAAATACATCACCAAAGAATGTAACATCACACAATTCCACAATTGTATTGACCTCAATGCTTGAGATATTAGATTTTACAATTAAGAATCTATAGGCATAACTTGTCTCTACATACCCCAAGCAAATTGCATCAACCATTTTTGGTCCCAATTTCTTCCTCTTGTGTTCAGGGACAAGTACCTTAGCGTGGAACCTCAACACTCGAAGATATTTGAGACTTAGTTTTCTTCCCCTCTATAACTCAAGTGGGCTACTTTCAACCTATATATGAGGAACTCTATTCAGAATGTGGAAATTCGTATTCAAAGCTTCCTCCCACATGAAGTTGGGTAGACCTGAGGTTTGGAGTAAAGAATTTACCATATCTATAAGGGTTCAGTTTTTATGTTCAACTATCTCATTAGACTATGGTGAATATGGAGCAGTAACCTGATGAACTATTCCATGCAATGGGTAAAGTTCCAAAAACAAGCTCGAGGTATATTTTCCTCCCCTATCAGACCTTCATCTCTTAAGTACTTTGTTGATTAGAGTTTCAACTTCTGTCTTATAAATTTTAAATTTATCCAATGCATCATCGTTATTTCTAAGTAAAAAGACATAACAATATCTACTAGAATCATCAATAAAAGTTATGAAATAACACTTTTGATCCCTGGTAGCAATTCCATTAAATTCACAAACATCAATATACACTAAATCCAATATTTCAGAATTCCTATCCACAAAATGGAAAGGTTTCCTAGGCAATTTAGCTTGCATATAGATTTCATAGTTATAATCACTAAAAATAGATTTAGGGATTATATTTAGATTTATCATAAGCTTCATTTAGGGAATATTAACATGTCCCAAATGTGAATGCCAAACATCAGATGATACAAGATTCATGCATACAGAGCTATTATCATTCAAATTTAAAATGAAATTGGAAACATGTTCAACCAAAATCTTAAATAAGTTATACACATCACATAGATTCCACTTGCCAAAAATAAATAATCACTAAGGCGTGTAATAACAACCTTATTACATTTGTAATTTACTCTAAAACCTTCACTAAATAAAATTACACCACTAAAGATATTGTGTCTTATGGTAGGAACATGCCTGACTCTGTGAAGTGTCAGAACCTTCCCTGAAGGGAACTTCAAGTCCAACTGTCCTTCACCTTTGACTTCTACAGAGCTAGAATCGCCCAAAGTCATAGAACGACCTCTCGAGGCCTGGTAAGATACAAACATGGACTTATCACCACAAACATGTACATTAGCCCCAGTGTCGATTGTCCAATAAAGTGGTTCAAAATAGAAAGAATTTTAGGTTTATAGAAACATACCCATCATTGAGGTGCAATGATGCAATCATCATATTGACTACAACCTCTTTAGTTACAGATGCAATAACTTTCATTTCCTTCTTTGAAGGATAATTCTTGTTCCAGTGGCCAACCTGTCCACAAGTCCAACAAAGTTTGTTCTTTGGTTTCTTCTGGATCTTGGCCTTAGGTTTATGTGAATTCTTTGTTTTCTTATCTTTGATTTTATTAGAAGTAAAATTGACACTAGGATTTACATCAATAGGAACATTGACAGTCTTATCTTTTAAATGTTCTTTTTGTATGTTAATATCCCTCATTATATTATTCATTGACAAGTCTCATTTGCAGTGCTTAAGAGTCATGCCAAACGATTCCCATGACTTGACTTCTCAAGAAATTTGATTTTTGCATCTAAGAATTCATGACACAAGAGATGAAAGTCGTGTGTTTGATCAGAGACAGACTTACCCTCAACCATCTAAAATTTTAGAAATTTAGACACACAATACTTTTTAGCACATCGATTTTCAATACTAAAATTCTTAACTAATGCTTCCCATAGAAATTTGGAAGTAGTAATAAGCATCTTCAAATAAGAATCATATAGTTTGTTATTTAAACCAAATAGAATCAACCCATAGTACATCTTATCATCTTTCATCCAATTAGCAATTATATTTTCATTATTAGGGATAGTGTCATCAGATTTAGGTTCATCGTCTTTTAAGTAGTGATCGTAACCGGCAAGACTAAGCCAAATTTGCATCCAACTCTGCCAATGAACAAAGTTGGTACTGGTAATTTTTTAGGCATACTTCTAGTATAAATTTTATTCCCAGAATCAACATGACGATACATTGTTAGTCAATGACAGAAAGTGATTTCTTTACATGCAACACTGATAGGTGTAATAAATTAACAGGTTTTAGGTCATATCTAGATAAGAAGTATAAGAATAAAAAGTGCATGAGAAATAAAAATAGAGTTGGAACACAAACTTGATTGTTCGTTGAAAAAAAAACATGTTACATAAAGAAATTAGTGATCCACAATCTGGAAGGATAGGTGTCGTTCTTCTAGTTGACCTGATCAGGAACTTGTAGCAAGTTGCCATCTCACTCGTGCTTGATGATGTATGGTTGCACTACTAGCACAATCCAACAATTGTAGCAATCATCGACAGATCACGTCTCGAAGGAAAAGAAGAAGGAATTTGTTGCTCGTAGGAGTAGAACGTCTCCAAGCAACAACACAGAAGCAACGATTAAATGCTTTCCTTAGAATTTGCAAAAGACAAACGAAATGGCTGATGACTGATGTTCGTTTGAGATGTATTTTATCCTAATGTCCAGAGGCTTAATTATAGCCTTACACGCACTGGAATTCTATTCCCATTAAGACACAATCACTCAATCTCTCTTGTCTACATTATGAAAAAATCCACAAGGAAAGCACTTTCCAAATCTGTTTCACAAAGACACAATTAATTAAATTAATAATTAATTAAATACGTAGTTGTATCCTTCTGTAAAATGAAAATGGAAGACATTATCCACAATCCACAATCCCGAGCCCGAGCCCCCGGCCCAACCCAATGAGGGGTGGCATGTGCGTGCGTGCATATGTGTTGTGTTCACCATACCCACCAAGGAGGTGAACATACCCTTCCCTGGGACCCTTGGACACTAGTGTCACATGTGATCCTACATATAAGGACCACAAAAGTTCTAGGAGTGAGCAATGTGGGAGAAACTTCTTCCCCATTTGCACTAGACACAAAGCTAACTTTATCCTATGTACTAGCTGCACTACATTGGGTTTAACCCATGCTATATACATGACTTTTACAACTATATATCTAACATTGATAGTAGAGATTGTGAATTTTAATCTTACATACAACTCAAGAAGATACTTTCTGACCAACACCATTCAAGAATGATGAACTAATATATGTTATCTCATTAGCACATGGAATCATGGTGATGTAATGCTAATTATATATAATAGCAAGTTTGGATATGCGTTCCATGGAAGTCCCACATTCTCATCTCCACCTATAAGTAGGAGATACCCCCACATTGATATGAAGGAGACTGTTAGTAATGAACTTCATTGTTGTCCAAATTGTAGAAAGCTCCGACACCACTAAAGTACTTCTGGCCCTCAGGGAAGCTACACAAGCCAAGAGAGCCGGTGAAAAGTAGCCCATTGTAATATTTTTCACAAAACTCTCTTTACACATGTTGATTTGTTGGGTTATATGGATTACATCTCTAGAAGATCAAAACCTTCACTTTATATAGACATCATAACAACACCATGATAACATGTGTTATTTTGATAGTATTACATCCAATATTCTTGATGGTTTTGATCTGAAAATATCTTTATGTATGTATAGAAGACTAAAATTTACACTCTCTGTTGTTGATAGGTAAAAATCTTGAAATTTATTTCATGCAAAACAAAATGACCTCCTTACCTGGATCCACCGATCAAAAACCTCTATGTGTGGGAGACAAGAATACAAAATCGAGAAAAAAGGCATGTTACTCTCGAACTATGTATGGAGGTGATGATCATCACAACACATGTAACATGTGAGGGAGTATAAGAAGCATTACTCATCAAACATAAATCTAGCTATCATTTACTCAAATAGAAGAAAAAGGGATAGAAACTAATGAAATGCATGCTTTGAGTATGTGTAACTTTGAAAATAGTCTAGCTACATGAAAAACATATAACTACATAATACATGTGAATATAAAAAAGATATGACAATCAAGAGTTTAGTTATAGACAATTCAATTGATGTATGTAAAACGGAACAATCATTACATTCACAATCATATTAGTAGTTAGATTCAATGTTTCGAAAGATTTATGAACTAGGAATAAGAATATAAAAATTTAAATAAATATAAAATTCTATAAAGCACTTACAAAGTTTGACCAGTTTACATTTGGTTACAATTATAATATAGAAGGCCATCAAAGTAATAACTTACTTGTTGTTTCAAGAATGGTATTACATGTTCCAAACCACTCCTACTTCTGATGATCATTGTAGGATGTGATTGATGTTTGTCTTTTCCTTCTCCTTTCATTCCTCTCTCGATGATAGTACTACATGCATCAACATTTAACAAGAAAATACATGACTTCCACTCTGTTCCTCACATTCCTTGTTGGTAGAAAAATTGAATCAAGGTTTAATCCTCTCTTTTGAATAGGGTGATCAAAGATGGTGGGGTGGACATATATTGATAATAAAATAGAGAGTAGGTGCAAGATATTGAATATGAAAAGGATTTTACATCTTTTTAGATGAACATGGTTGGATGGCTAACACAGAATATGGGGGTAGGGTACTTATACCTTATAAAAGAGTGAAATCACCCCTTTACTAAAAATGTGAAGAATTGACATCCATTCAAACACTCTTGGAGGTATGATGGAATGGGTATAAATTTTCCAAATTTGTTAAACATTGGTATACAAAAGACCATTAGAAAGCAGCGAAATAAAAATGTTGACTATATTCAATTTTTACAAAAGATTACAAAAGTATATCATAATCTCCCATAAGGGTTTACATGTATGATACAACATAAGGATCTAAGTAGAGGGAAATCTAAACGACTTCAAATATGTCTCCAAGCAACATCTCCAAGAGCTAGGTCCATGTTGGAAGCTATGTTCTCCTTGGTCATGTTCAACACCTCGATCAAAACCTGGGTGGTTGGGAAAACACCCAGCAAAAGGGAAAGGAAAAGAAAGTATGTGTCAACAAATATCAATAGGATATCAAGGAAACGAAAACATGTAAATAAAGGCTAGTTTTCATCATAATATGAAGATTTCAAGAGTATGAGGCTATATTCAAAATAAACTTGCCATTAACAATTATATTAAAAAGGATTTGCATGTAAGATCATCATGTCTACCTAACTAAGTAGGGTTGAGGCACCTACCAGACCTCTAACCTATAGGTGAGGGGAGAATAAGACATTCCCAATCACCTACATAATTACATACGGGAGAATAAAAACATTCTCCAGGGAGATTAAATACATGCCCTTTGTGGGTGGTTGTACATAAGTACCACTACTTTTAATTAAATAGAACATAAATCTACATGCAAGAAAAGTAATCTTGGTAAGAGTAGTCATAATATTCAATCAGCATGGAAGTGGGGTATAAGACCCAAACAAGAAGAAATTATAATCTAATTTGAGGCATGAACAACATCAGGATTCAAGAATAGAAGATTTAGGGTTCATTTAAGTCTCATTAGGGAAATATAGGGTTTGGCTGCAATTATCCCAACATAGTGTCACATCTGCATCCCACAATTTCCACTAATCATGAGATTAGGGCATAACTTTGAGGATTATATTTAATACAAAGTTCACTCCTGATATTTCTTTTTTTTCCTTTTTTTTCAAACTCTTTGTTTTCTCGCATCCAATCACATAAACAAACTTTACAAGCGAATTAAACTTTAATCAGTCTAATATGATCTCGAAATTTATGATACACATCCATACATTCATTTTGTTTCTCACACTTCCATATACATAAGACATGACAATCAGATACATTCTCTCTTATTAAGGAAACAAAGATAGGAAACATCATTTATAGCTCTCTCACTTCTATACAAGGACCTAGAGTGACAGGGACGACTGAATTTAACTGATCTCATACTTAACTCATGTGGTAGATCTACTCTGATGCTCTGACCTTCTTCAAGTCCATGTAGTTTCCCTAAAAATTGTGAGTAGAGGGGTGAGTCTACTCACTCAGTGAATGTGTACTTCAAAGAAATATTCTTAAGCTCTTATATAATTACAGATATATTGTCGAGCAACTGATATCAATTATAAAAAAAGTATGCTTTAAAGACTCTAATCATTGACAATCATAAATATGGCAGGATACTCTAGATATCTACAAGAGTGAACCAATATATGAACATGCTTGATTAATCTCAAAGAGAACTAATAACTCAGAAACATACAAAGGACAATTGAATAATTGCACACACTTGTTTAACCTCTCATTCATCTTATTATGCCCTGAACCCACATGAGGTAACCACAACATGTGAAACAATCACAATAAGCTATGATCTCGGCTAATGGGAGTTGTCGGATATCTCAGACTCCACCTCTCAACCTGGGTACTCAGGCGGTGAGTCAAAGCCCTTAGGCTTATTGTGCATTAGTGGACCTACCGACCACTGATCACTACAACAAGTAACACAATTACCACTGGCATCCCCGGTTGGTGTTGGGTACCACACAATTGAAAGGAGTCTGCCCTACTGGTCAAGACCCACGCACCCACCTGGTGCGCTCCAACTTACCTCAATCTGTACTACCTCCAGTCGGGAAACAGTTTCCTCCTCACAATGCATGCCTCATCCGGTGAGGATTATATAGTGTTCAGTGCATCTACATGTCTAATTCACTCTTTACATTCACAATTCAATCATCACATCAACACATCTTAGTTCAGCTCTGTAAACTATTCGTTTCATAGACCATCTGATAACATTTACCACAACTAAATTGTTAATCACCACATCTCATACTAAGAACATTAATATCACAATACTTGATTCATTAAACACCCTATCCTTAGGGTTTCATTTATCTCATTCACTTATCACATGACTCTCATAAGGATTTCATGCGACATAAACATTCACTAAATAAAGACTACTATCAACAAATCATATAAAATCAATATATGTATGAAACCTTAGAACTGAGCTGAATTTGGGTTTCCATGCCATTCACTGAGATAACATGCATCAATAATAAATTGAATAAATTAAGTCTATCATGTCAAGAAAATCCGTTCAAATGGATTTCACGATATCTATTCGCAAATATCCAACTTTCCTCGCATCTAGGGTTTCACCCTCTTTACTGAGATATCAAACAAACACTATTCACATTAAATGAAATGCAAGATAGTAGTTGACATATATGTACTATGAATTCAGATAAACAATCATTCATAACCAAGGGGATCCAGATAAACACATTTCTCTATTTAATTATACAACAATTTCAGTTATAGACAAATTCCCTATATTTCAGTTTACTCTTATAACCTCTGCAGATACTTAGGGAATTCTCATTAGGATGTATTGTATACATTTATAATATGATTTTATCATCTGAAATTCATCCAAATAGATGAAGATTCTATTTAATATCATTTTGCAACAACTTAGATCAAATAAACAATTCAAGGTTTGTAGTCGCATACTATACAATTAAATATTATGGATGATTTAACTAATTTTCGTGCAATATACTATTTAAAGGAAGTTCCCACTCACCCTAAGGTGTGAAAACACCTTAAAACGTAGCTCATTCCTAAAAATCTTGATCTCATATCAAATCCCTAGCAATTCACTTGATTCTTCTTCCTTTAAACTCAGAAACCCTAGAAATGAGGGATTATGAAGAAAGAGTGAGAAAAGGGGAAGTTTTGATACTATTTTGGATCAAATTAGAGGAGGGACTAAATATTGACATGTGAGAGAAGATTCACCATTAAAGTCTATGCAAAGAAGCTAAACTTACTTGATTTCATCATATCTCAGATAGAGAAACCCTAGATCAACAATTCCACCACTTTCTCTTCTCAAACCCTAACTTTCCCTCTCTCTCTAGGATTTCATTTCTCTGGAATGAATCACAAATTATGAGAGATAATAGTTTGTTAGGTTGACCATATAAAGAAATTGATCTTCTTGGGTGAATTGCACATTGACCCCTCACTATACTTTTTCTTATTTCAACAAATTTTTCTTTCATAAAAAACTTACTATAATTCCTATATTTTAGAGATCAAACCTTCTCCAAAAATTATAAAAAATTATGATGTTGTTTATAATTTAGTTGCAAAGCTTGAGTTAAAATTTGAGATCATTACAAGATTCCATTAAATAATTAAAAATTGAATCGTAAAATGTTGTCTAAAATTTTGCAGAAATGTCAGTTGAAGAGTAAATGCCCTAGAATGGCCACGCTAGCTGCCACGACCGTGCTAAGATGGACCCAACATGGATGTTCTTCCTACTACGAATGTGGTGCATTGGTTTCATCAGATTTGAGTATAAAAGTTGGTCAATAGTTCAATTCTTTCAAAACAGTTGTGTGGCCTAGAATGCTCGTGCCACCTACAACCCACCATGGCTGTGCTACCCACCATGGCCATGCTATCCTATCCTTTAACTACCATTTTCCTTCTCCTTTGCATACCTCTCTCATTCCTCCCCAACATAAGCCTATTTGGTGAAAACCCTAATTTTAGCTGACTAGGGTTTATATTTACTCAAACCCTAATTATACAAAGAGATAACATACTTCGGGTTCTCATTACGTTTAACATATAATGATTGAGATATCATCATTAATCATGTTTAAGTAATTATCAATCTAGTAAATCATGCAATCATCCACATGAACCCTAACTTACTGATTCAGCTCAGATACGATCATAACAATTCTCCCCCCCTAAAAAGGTTTCGCCCCCAAAACATAAATATGCAAGTAAAGTACTTTCAAGGTTTATTTTAAGCTTCTGATATCTTATATGTCATTATATTCTTATATTTCATACTTGAATGCATCTTTCAACATTAAGTCCTTTATTTATTTTCTAATCACAACATGTTTAAATCATGACTGCTCAATGATAACAAATGAATTCTCTATGCCACAATCAATCATAGAAAAAAAAGAGAAACAACCATTTCAATATTCAACATTGATAATCCGATCCAACTATCACAATTCATACGACTCAATATGTACTATTGTTGTAACATTCCAGGATTTGAGGCCTTGGATAAGTTGATCTTAAAAGGAATGATTGGACTACCCATATCACCAAGGTGCACCTCCTTTTCAGGGAGCCCATCTCTAAAGAACTCCATAGTTAAGTGTGCTCAGCTTGGAGTAGTACTAGGATGGGTGACCAGTCGGGAAGTTGCTCCTGGCTTGCGCGTGGGTGGACAAAAAGTGTACAGTTAAGGCTAGTGGTGGTCTGTGGGGCCAGTCATCATTCCTGAAACTCTACTAGAGCCTTGGGCAGTGGGTCCAGGCGTTACAATTGTTATGTATTACCTCTAAGTCACAAAAGAGAGTTCACTATGTTGTTTTGAATATTTACTATTGTGCTACTCAAATAGCAAAATAGTCTTGAGTTGAAAGACTAGATTCAACAACTATTGTACAATACTACTCACGATATCCCCATTGGATCATGGATGCATAAGGTGAAGCATTACCATCACATTCCATACTATTCTCAAGTATGAGCCCACACATAATTCAAGGTGTAAACATCGAGTTATAGCGTACTAGGGTTTCAACAACAGTAACAGAGTACTCCATGATTGTATTAGTCATTCAAGGACTATTCATACCCAATTACCATCATTTAGTTATATTAAAGCTAGGTATAACAAGTTATACCTCATTAGCGTTACATATCAATACAATATGGTTATCGTCCCTTCTATTCATATGAGTGAATAGGTAAGACTACCTTATTCAGGGTAACCCTCAATTTGTTCCATCATCATTCGACCCATATCACCATACCACAATTGTATAATACTAATGTAACATCCCAGGATTTAAGACCTCAGATAAAAAGATCTTATAAGGAATGATTGGAATACCCATATCACCAAGGTGCACCTCCTTTTCCGGGATCCCATCACTAAGAACTCCATAGTTAAGTGTGCTCAGCTTGGAGTAGTACTAGGATGGGTGACCTGTCGAGAAGTTGATCCTGACATATGCGTGTGAGTGAGGACAAAGCACGCAGTTAAGGATAGTGGTGGTCTGTGGGGCCAGTCGTCATTCCTAAAACTCTACTAGAGCCTTGGGCAGTGGGCCCGAGCATTACAAATGGTATGAGAGCCATAACCCCTCCAGTAGGTGGGGCCCACATGGACATGTGACTTGCCAGTCTTGAGTCTTGCGGTCCAGGCATGTAGTAAAGGGCTATCCATGGTTGACGTAGCCACCCTTACGCTGGTATTCTATGATCGGGAGCTGGGTGTCCATGGGCCATTGTTGGTCTACACTGAAATGGGTTTAGATTATGAGGCCATATAGTTGATACTTGACGAGGACGTCAAAAGTCTAAGTGGGGGAGATTGTAACATCCCAGGATTTGAGGCCTCGGATAAAAAGATCTTATAAGGAATGATTGGACTACCCATATCACCTTCATGCACCTCCTTTTCCGGGATCCCATCACTAAGAACTCCATAGTTAAGTGTGCTCAACTTGGAGTAGTACTGGGATGGGTGACCTGTCGGGAAGTTGATCCTGGCATGCGTGTGAGTGAGGACAAAGCACGCAGTTAAGGCTAGTGGTGGTCTGTGGGGCCAATCATCATTCATGAAACTCTACTAGAGCCTTGGGCAGTGGGCCCGGGCATTACAACTAAGATGGATTACTAGTATGAATGACTTAAACTATCAGACACCTTTAATTAACATATTGCTTGCACATGTACAACTAAAATCATATATAAAACAAATTTACATCCCTTAGTATACCTTCAACAAATTATACTTCTAAAAACAAATTCACATATTACTAAAAGCCATTGTTTTCTCTTATCTCTCTCCTCATTCATTACTACTTACTTTTTGCTACTTATCCTTCTCATTTTAATCATGTAGATTAAACATCAACATACAAGGTATGAATAGATTATTCATCATTCTTTCTATCAATGCAAGAATTTATTTCATATCGCACTTCACTCATATTGTATTTCTCCTTTTGTTCAAAACACACCGCTTATATTTCAAATCTATTTTTTATCCTTTTCTCTGAATCATTTACATATTGTTTATCTACCTTTCAGATTAGCTACCTTTAAACCCTGGATTACTATCAGTGCTAGTTTACTTCTCATAGTGCAAACTTCATGATCTTGTTTTATAGAGATGCTAGTATTCATGGTCAAATCACTAGTGACAACCCTTGAACTACTACAACTCTAAACATTCTAGGGTTTGGTCTTTATCAGTAGCATGACATTATTGTGGTGTGACTTTGCTCCCTTATTTGAAAGTCAAACTTTGGATCTCACTAGTTTTACTAAGGTCTTCCTTATCTTATCAATTGAATTTCTTTTCTCTTACTTGGCCATTCAGATAGATTACATTCTCAATTTACCCTGCTAGGGTTTCATCATCATATTGTATGTCATTATTACATTCACTAGATGTCTCTACCATGGTGGTCATGTATCATATATGATTCATTTTCTTATCACTTCATTCCCACATTGCTCTAATTAAGGAAGATATAAAAAAGAAGATGATTATGAGACTTAGAATTCTTATCTTCCCTTAATACATTTGTCATATGTAGGTTTAATTAGTTATCAACAAGGATACTTGACTAACTAGCACTTGATTGAATATCCTAACCTCTTTCTTTTATAATCTATATTACTCCATCATGTTTCAGACCCTTCCTTACTTTCCATAATCCTCTTACCATATACTACTCTTCCACCTGTCGTCTTTAACTTCTAATGTTTTCTTATGATCATGTTTCTTATTCATGTGTATGATCATGTGTACCATGTTGCACATATTTCTTTTTATCTTTCTACTAATGTGAAGTTGAAATTCTAAATCAATAATCTCTCTACTAGTTTCAACTCATGTTTAATACATTACATATCCTTCATTTTAAATCAAATGGCTCATGCATGGGTAAAACTTAGTATCTCTTTCAATCAAGTCTTTCCCTCGTGAATATAGTCTACCTTTGTATGACTTATTCATTGGTTAAGCTACTTTTGTTCTTCTTTTATAAACTAGTTTGTTTTTCTATAGAGACTTGGAATCCAAAGGTAGTAAGGATGAATGTACTAACTTCTCAATAAAGGTATACATTCCATGCTCTCAATTATATCATAACCCTCATTCCTTAATCAAGCTCATCATTTCCAACATTTATCTTTGTTTTAACTTAGTTTCTTATCCTAGTCTTATGATTTACATGTTCATCTAATTCTCTTTACTTTAACTCTTCTGAAGACTCTTCACTTATATTTACTTATTGTCTACTTAACTCTTTTCTTCTATTTTCCCTTTGCTTTGGAGTACATAAAAACATTATACTCGATTATATAGCCCATTCCTCATGATTGATTCTTACTATCTTGGCCCTTACAAACTTTTCTCATATTTTTTTTCCATATTTCATATTTAAAGTTCATATAATACTAATCATTAAACTTAGTCTGAACCTTATGTCGTGTTCCTTTATTCCCAATTAAGGGTTTCTTATATGAGGCCCCAAAGTTGGATCTCAGATATCAGTTCCAATTGATTATTAACTATTCTAACCTTTCCCTTATATTTCAACATCTTAGTGTATGTACATTCTCACTATGATGAGAGTCTAATTTATCCAGAGTCTACTCTTATTATATTTTCAATAGGAGTCATTAGATCCTAGTAACGCACCCTACTAGCCGGACCAGGACAAACCTATAGTCCTGAAGCCAAGAGCTAATTAGGATTAACTAACTCCTAGTAATCTCAAACATGTGGAAAGAATATACACTTAGGACAAACTCATTTAAACATAACTTCTGGTCTACTTGATACAAAGAATAACTGAATAAACTTCATGATACACAACAATATAAAAGAACCATACATATTCCACAAACTGATAATATGAATTCATACATGTAAGAGTATTTCTATTGATCTCCAATCAAAGAAGCAACATAAAGCAAGAGTTGTATCACATTCTATGTTTAATCTCTTACTCCTTCATTACTTTTCAGTCTCCTAACCTTAAGATTTCTATGGTTTCTCTCTAGCCCATCCTTCCTCTGCATACCTGTCCAGGGCATCCAGAGAAGAATAGACAGAGTAGCATGATACTGGTCAACCTAAGTATCCAGATATCAGGCCAGGGTATCTAAATACTCAGACCTCCCAGAGCTACATACACATCACCTACTACCTTCCACACTTATAACTTTGACTTTCTATCCTAATGGTCCCTGATGACTCAGCCTAAGCTCTGATACCAAACTTTTCACACCCACATCCCACAATTACCACTAATCATGAGATTAGGGCATTACTTTGAGGATTAAATTTAATACAAAGTTTAATCCTGATATTCTTTTTTATTTTATTTTATTTCAAACTCTTTGTTTTCTCACATCCAATCACATAGAAAAAATTTACAAGCGAATTAAGATTTAATCACTCTAATATGATCTTAAAAGGCCAGTGAGCAGTAGCTCCGGTGGTTGCAGCACATGGCCCCTCACGAACGGTCACATGTTCAAATCCCCTTGGTGGTGCTTGTAACATCTCTGACCTGGGTTATGCCTTGACCCTAAAAGTTTTGCTTAATAAAGTTAATTATATGCTTGCTCTTATTTCTTGAAAAGTAATTAAGGATCAATAGGAACTTATGTTTCAATTTTAGTCTTTTCAAATAATGTTGAAACAATGTTTTGCTTGTTTTGGACTAAAGTAAAAATTACCCAAGTTGAGGGGTTAACATGCAAATGTTACATGGTAAAATTTTCCTTAAGTGTTTAAGCATCATAAGAATGAGAATTATGCAGAGGTATGGCTTCCACTATCCTGAATAACAAGAAAGAGCTTGTTGAGAATTGTTTGTGCATTAAAACCTAGTTTTGGTGTAATGCGCAATTTACCCAAAACTCAGGGTTCAATATGCAAAATATCACCTTTAGAGGGTCCCTAATTATTCTTGTCATCATGTAGAGGCATGAAAATCAGAGGGGCACCTCATTTGAATCACTTTGGAGGAGAGAGAATCTTGATATTAAAATAATCAAGATTTAAGCATAAATGGAACTTTACTTCAATTTAATGCAAAAATAAATATATTAATTGAAGAGCCCTTCAACCAAAAGGTGAGGGATGATTTTGCAAAAGGTTGGAAGAGCTTGTTCCTTGCAAAGGCACGAAAATATCTCAAGAAAGTGGATAACCCACTCACATTAAATAAAGAAAAAGTAATATCTATACTATTTTTTGGATATTATTATTATACGGGTTAAGGTGCGTAATTTCTTTTCCTTTAAATTCATGGATAATGAATAGGTTTGCAAAGGGAAAGAGGATAGCTTCGTGGGAAAGGAGTTGAGGGGGATATGTGGCATCAATTTGAGAAATTAAAGGAATTAATTACTACTTTCTCTCTCATTGAATTTCCTTATAAAAACACCACTTCCAACTCAATTCAAAGGCTTTTTCGATCCTTCTTTCTCTCCTTGCTTGAAAAAAGACCAAGGAAGCTTAGGAGCAACAGTAGGACGGCCCCCAAACTATAGGTAAGCTCCATGATCTCTTTTCACCTTGATTTCATGGTGGAAATAAAAAATAAATGATGGATTTCTTCTTTTCTTCCATCAATCTTCCTTTCTAGCCAATCCATTTACTCAAAAGCTTGAGGATGAGCTTGGGATAGTTGAGAAAGATTCTTCAACCATTAAAGACGTGGAGTTTGCAGCTTTGAACCTTCTTTGAAGGTGGGTTATATAACTTGAACCCTTAATCATTGTTATTGAATTCAATTCCTCAATCAATTTTGTTCAATTGTTCTTCTTGCAATTCCTTTGATTGATTGATGAATCTATAATGAAATGGCAATAGATTTTGAGGGGTTGAAGCTTGAGGATTATGACATCATCCTAAGAACACACCTCAAAAGAAAATTGGGTGCAACCGGTTTCAACAATATGATCCAATCGGTTTCACCAAACTATTTGGTGACCAAATGGTTTGCAAACCAAACCGTTTGGTGTGGTGGACCGAATGGAGGGGGTTGACCATTTGAGGGGGGTTGCTGATTTGTTGAATAAAGATCTAATATATTTAATTGATTGGTTTCTAAAGGTTTCGTGATTGGATAATCTACCCATTGCAAACCCTAATCGGGTGAAGTGGTGAAAACCCTAATTGAATCCATTTGATTTCAAGACAAATTGGACCAAATGGTCTTGAGACCATTTGAGTCCAAATGGTCTTGAAACTGTTTGGGATCAAACGGTCTTAGGACCTTTTGGAGGTCAAAAGCTAAGGTGGATTCTTTGGAGATTCAAGAGTCAATGATTGATGTACTTAATTAGTTCAATTGTTGAAGATTTCAATGGTGCAAATCATGATCGATTGGTTGATGGAAACCTTTAGGTGAACCTTTCAATTTTGAGGCTGACTTGGACCAAACGGTCTTGAGACAGTTTGAGTCCAAATGGTCTTGAAACCATTTGGGGTCAAATGGTCTCAGGACCGTTTGGAATCAAACGGTTTCAAAACCGTTTGGTTTTGAAATGCTAAAACCGAATGGAGGTCAAAAGTGATCAAATCGTTTGGATATTTAAAGTGATGATTGATCCATTGATCCAATGGTTGATAATAATGATAATCAAAGATGGGTACAATGGTTGAATCCCTAAAGTACCTAGATGATTAGTACCTTTAAAATGATTAAACCTAAAAGTAAGTTTTTGAATAAAAGATTGACTCAATCTAATTAAGATTGGAGTAATGAACATCCCAGAGAGGATGAGAGAGAGAAATCCATACATGTATAATAATCATGTGATGGATAAATCTCAATACTCACAATACGAATAAAAATGTGTGATTAGGGTATGATCCTTGATAAAGAGATCATGAAACCCTAATTAAGAAGGTTTATGAACCCTAACCTTAATTAAGGGCAATGATAGATGAAACCCTAATCTAGGGTAATGATGTAACCCTAATCTAGGATGATGATATGAGAAATCCTACCTCAGGGTATTTAATGAAAAACCCTAATCAAGGGTAATGATGTGTGAAACCCTAATTGAGGATGATGTCATATGAAACCCTAATCAAGGGTAATGACGTGTGAAACCCTATTTGAGGATGATGTCATATGAAACCGTAATCAACGGTGAAGCCATATGAAACTCAAAGTGAGAGAGATTTTATGTGGAATCCTAATCAAGGGTTATGTTCAGTAAAACCTTAATGCAATGATGTGATATGAATCTCTAACCTAAGGTGATGCTATGTAATGTTATATGAAACCTTAGCATAAAATCCTAACCCTAATATAGGGTGAAGGTATGTGAAACCCAAATTTTGGGTTATAGTGCATGAACCCTAATCTTGGCAATATGATGGTAAACCATAACTCTAATTTTGGGCTATGGGTTGAGAAACCCTAATCTTAGGTAATGCTATGTGAAACTTTAATATAAGGTTGAAGTTATGGGAAATCCTGATGTAGGGTGACATTATGTGAAACCCTAATATAGGGTGATGCTATGTAAACCCTAATTGATAAGGATGGGAAACCCTATTCCTAATAATGGAATAGTGAATAAATATTGATAAGTGAAACACCTATAGGGATTGGTAATAAATGACCTTATATAAATAATGCCTTAACTTGAGATAAATCCATATCATTGATAATGGATGCATATCTTGAATAAGTGATTTATGACTAATGCATTACATAATAAATATGATGAACTGGTGCATAAAGTATTAGGATGGGAAATACCCTAATTCGAGATAACTTGATGAAATCAAGTAAGATAAAGGTGACGAGGGAAGTGATACATCAAGAAATGACAGATATCACATCCAACACCTCAAGATATATACACCTTGATGTATTCTAAATCCAATATACTTGGATGACTAACACATGAAGTATGCCATGTCAATTGTTACATGGAGATGAAATGCATTTTGATGAGTGTAGGCTAACTTACCTTAAGAAAAGGTTAAGCCAAGCTAATAAAGTATGATGCAATCATATTTTGGTAAATATGAGAGAAGAACTTATATCTGATGATGATAATTCATTTAATGATAAATGATGAGAATAAATAAACATGATTGAATACTTATGTTATCAATGTTGGCTCCTAGTTGGTGGAACAATAATTTTGGGCTTGATCATTAATAATATGATCATGAGAACCTAAATGGTTATTTATGGAAAATCCTAATGGAGGGTGATGATATGTAAGAGAAATTCTAACCCTAAATAAGGGAATGGTGATGCTACTCTTACAATGCATAAGTGTTGAGATGTAATTGATATAACTATTATTATGTAATGATCATACATGTGATCATGAGATGATGATCATAGCCAGGTATGAGCTATGATGTGTTAATTATTTAAATTCTTTATGGGCTTTGTGAGACATTATATGTATTGTTGCCTAGAAAGAGGTAACAAGAGATTAATGGGATTTGACAGCCATGTGAATGTTAGTGTAGCAAGTATCATGTTTACCTTGGTCAGATGACCTAAAGGTATTAGTTACCAGATAAGTGGTAACAAATGTTCTGTGATGAACTGAGGGTTTGAATACCCATATTCCATAATCATGATGATGAGATGTTAAGGGAGGAGAATGCCCATGATGTGACACGGGATTAAGATCCCAATCTTCTACAAAGTGTTGAAAAGTACTTAATAGATAAATTATACCCTTCTTTGTAGAATTTGTCATAATAATGTTTGCGAACTTGACTGATGCTAAAAGAATACAGTAATGCACATAATCAATCAAGTGGAATCTTATCATGTAGTGCCCTGGTCATATAACCATCAGTGTCAGAATTTGCTGGATGGTGAAACGGGTTGCTCCGCGGCATAATCCAGAATGTATATATTTGAATATGTGGGGGTGATGGGCAAAAATATCCTTACGCCCTAAAGGATGAATTGATGTGAGATAAACATTAAATCTCTCTTCCTTCATTATATATGTCAGGGTGGATGTATCACTAATCCCCTGACAACGGGATGGATGTATCACGAATCTCCCGATAATATTAATGCCAGATCGATGGAGATAAATCTGAAATCTCTCGATTGCGAAGAGAGTACAGCATGCCACTGTAACTCTATACGGAAGTTGCCAGTATACACTGGAAAGCTATTTAGCAGAGACACAAGATGGCCTGCATGGAATCTCGTACTAACCGAGATAGGGGGGTCATGGTAGCTGGCTCTACCTTTGACCTTGTATGGCACCGATTTCGACTTCGCAATGGTCGGTTGGAGTATGAGCGGTATACCTCATCTCTGTAGGGCTTAAGTGTGATTGTAAAATGTAATCAGCCGTATAGCATGTTTGCTTAAGGATTGAATACGAAAATCATTAGTTGATGTTACATTTCTTTTATGCATCTTTAATTGATAGATGATATATTTATGATTCCTTGCATTCCTTGCAAAGTAGATGGATGATGTATAATTCTACCATGGGTAGATGCAATGCTCTCCTTAAGAAAGTAGATTTCCTATTCTGCTCATACAATGATTAATATTGCTGTTAATATAAAAGAATTGATGCTCTGTTTTATTCTATTAAACTACAATAATTATGTTTCTGGCGGAGAGTTATATCTCTCATTGGGACAATTTTCAATTATCTCACCCCCGTGGGATCCAACTTTTTAGGTAAATGCAGAAGAAGAAGTAGGAACTCTTTTGTAGGAAAAGGTCAGCAACAGTAGCATCGGGGATAGTAGTGACAACTTAGGTGGAGTCACTGGCTGTCATGTCTTGTATAAAGAGTCCTATGGGTCATTTTTTTACTCTTAGGTCCTCAGAGTCAGTAGATAGTGCTTTTATCTTCGATCTGAGATTTTGGCTTGAACGCCTCGAGGTTTTATGTTGCTTATGTATAGTTTGGCAAAGCAACTGTTGTATGTAATCCTCGAGAAGAGATGGTACATGGAATGTACTTGTGAATCAGAATGTATATGTAATACTTTGGTTCTTTTTATAAGAGTTTTCTGGAATTAGATCTCTGTGTAAAAAAAGTTTTAATTTTTAGTGATTTTTCAGTAATTCCGCTGTTAACAATCGCTTCTGCTTAAGTAAATCATGTTTTTGTAAGTTGGATGCAACAATTTAGTGGTATCAGAGCTCTAGGTTTGTTGAGTCTACAGAGACATAGGATTAAGGTTGTTGAGTATGTTCTTGTGTCTTCCAGTTTATCTGATAGTGTCTTCTACTCATATAGGAGAAGAACTTAAAGAAGTCTGGATCACACGAAGAACATGCTGCTGAGAGCAGCAATGTTGCGCCAATAGAAGGTGTGAGGGACCAGGCGAGAGAAGAACGACTGCCTGAGAATCCCCAAGATGACCAAACTATGATAAGGAATCCTTCTTTTAATATTACTATTGAGCAGGTTAGGACTAAAATAATGTGTATGGTGGACCATATATTAGCAATACAACCTAGATTGCTAGCCCCTAATGATGAAGTATTGGACTCCAATAGGATTCTTTCTCAACATCAGCATGTTGGAGCAATGAACATTGTTGAAAGGGATAGGTTACAACCTGAAATTAGGATTTGGTACAAGTGTAGGCAGCCTGGACATATCAGAAAAGATGGTCCAGGAAGGTGTAATGAGGAAAGAATTAAGAAAATGCCTACCCAAACTTTGGATCAGAGGCCTAGTAGCTCTAAAAAGGGGAAGACTTTGGTACCCCCAATGCAACCAAGGTCTAGTGCATTAGGGAAAGGGATACCCAGAAAGGGTAAAGGACCTTTTAGACCATGTCAAGGGCTTAGAACTTGTTACCAGTGTAGATAGGTAGAACATCTAGCAAGAATTGTCCAGTTGAAAACATAATGGAAACCCAACCACCGAGGCAGGGACATCAAGGTCATCAGGGGAAATAGTTTTCTAGTAGCACTCGAGGACGTGGACAGACGTCCCAGGCAAGGTTCTATGAAAAGAATCAGCCTGAGGCAGCAAATAAACCACGAGATGAGACAGGTCAGATGAAACAATATCATTCTGATATGTCATTTCATAATTTCATGTGTTAAGTATAAGAAAGTAGTTGTTTTTTAGTTTCCTTTGATTAGTCCTAAAAGGACACAAAGGAGATAAGAACTTATATTTTACTTAGTATTCCTTTAAATGCTTTATAATTTCTCTTATCTGTGTGAAAAAGGATGAGATATAGAAGTGATGCCTGAAGAAAATCCAAGAATGCTAAATCATGTGTTTATAATGATATGAAAGGTGAGAAAAATGGTAGTAAATAAAGTGCATACCACCTAATCTCAGAACTTGTATACCCTGGCCACACTATGAAAAATATGGTCTTTAACTACACAAAAAATTGTAGCGAAAACCCCAAAATTTGTAGCCAAAGGCTTTGGCTACATTTATCCTTACATTTATAATATATAGCTAATACCCGTGTAGCTAATTGTTTAGGCTACATTTTTCAAAGTTGTAGTTAGTTATTCCTCTGGCTACAAATTCATATGTAACCCTAATTGTAGGTAAAAGATGTCCTTACACATAAACATGTAGTTTCCATTACAGCCAAATGTATGACTACAATTCAATTTGTACCTATGATATGTAGGGAGAGATGACATTGGTTACAATTTGTATTTGTAGTTCATGTATAGCAAAAATTAGTACTTTCTACACATGTAATTATAGCTACTGTGTAGTGAAAGACACAATGTACTACACATACATATGTAGTGAGAAATATTATGTAGCAAGTTAGTTGCTTGCCAATATAGAGGGGTTTTCAATAAGAAAATAGATGAATGTTAATAAAGATCAAGTTGTGCTTACAATGTCAACAATGATACTTTTATTTATATTTGAAAAATGAGTACACATGGGGAGGACATTAACCTGGCCCCTGTTTTACAATATGCATGGAAAAAGACACATGTATACAATATCTTCTTCTAACTACATCTATCCACTGCAGACTACAAAGCACAATATAAAGAGGGATCATCTCCCTTAGTTCCTCCACCTAATTCACAATGAGTTCAACAACCCTATGAATCTCAGCTTTAGTGGTGAATCTTCCAATCCCAAACATGATAGAGGTATGTGACATGTCATCATCAACTCCCAGAGCTCTCAACACATAGGACTGAGCACAACAGTTGCAGCCTTTCCTGTTGGCAACATCATGTAGAGGTTCATGTACGGTTAGTTTTGGTTGGCGAATGCCTTGGATCAGAACATATTGGCAATTCTTCTCATAATCCATATGTTATGTACTTTTGTATGTCGTGGATCTCAAGCGCCATCAAGTTGATGGTAGCATCCACTTTCTGCGAACCACTATGGATACCTACAAAGAAACATACAAGTTTTGAGATATAGCTCACGAAAGAAACAAGCAAGCATAGTTTCTCCTACTCATAACTTACCTATTCCATAAGTTGTCTTCTCCTAATGAATGAGAAGTATGAAGTGAATGAGAAGTATCAATGGGATTCATGCCTTCCATTTTCTACAATTAAATATATAGTCTAGTCACCTTGACGGAGATTTGTGAACTGCAAGAATTTGAATGGATACTAACTTGTCAGTAAAATAAGATATAAATCGAATCAAGAAAATCCTTCAAATCGAAAGATAAGTGTCTTCAAATTGCTTCTATACAGATGGAGGACGATATTTATAGTGCTTTGAAGAAATCATAATCATACTAAAGAACAATAATTAGCATAATATAAACAAATAACTAACAGTAACTTCAGATGGCTCATGTTCTTTACTCCCTCCATATCTGACTCAACCATGTAGTTCAACATCATATACATATGATTCAGCTGCCCATACAGGCTATAAATATAGAGCCTAATCATTCTAACGGTCAACTATTTCCAAATTCTTGTACTATTCAAATTAATCATTCAAGGATCATCCTACTATAATCCATAATCATAGTTTGCATAGAAAATATAATATGAAATAAAAACACTCTGACCATACAAGCCTTCTCAGATGGATGACACAATTTTCTAAAAGTTAAATCCATTTTAAAATTCATCTTGCCCTATTTGACTAACTAACTAATTTAAAATGCATTAAAACCTACCAGCTAATAAGATTCCCAACTAATATCTAGATAATAACTATTATGCTTTGTGGAGACTTATACATAGACATGTATCTAGTGTAGATGGCACTATGAAAATATAATTGCAGTGTTAAAAATCTGTAATGCAACATTTTTTAGTAATAATTCTAGATCTATAAATTGTCTACTCATTCCATGCAGTATTTAGATCATTATGAATGATGCTAGTGTATTATCCTTTATTCAGTGAATATGGTTGCTCTAATAGAGGCCTCAGAGCGTTGATCTTATGCCAAAAATGGTTCATCTCCCTCTAGTTTTAAAAATCTGTAATTGCAACATTTTTTTGGCCATAATCCTAGGTCTATCAACTGTCTACTCATTCCATGCAGTATATAGATCATTCTGAATGGCACGAATGTATTAGCCTTTGTTCAGTGAATGTGGTTGTATAGGCTTCAGAGCCTTGAGCTTGTTCTAGAAATAGTTAAACTCACTCCATGCTTGATAGCTTAACAGTTGTATCATACTGATTGTGCTAGATATCCACAAATCATGATTGTTACCTAACAACCCATAGTTTCTTGTGAGTATATGAGAAATATGCATCAGAACACAAAGTTGATAATTTGAATTATCAGAACTAGAGTGTCATCTTCAAAAGAAATTGGATAATATGGCTACATGTAAGAGTAGTAATTCCTCACCTTCAAACCAAGGCCTTCCCCAAATGATCATATCCCAAGCTTGTTTGTTTGCACAATACAAATATTGAACATGTCATGTCCTGCTGCATCTGCCAAATGACATAAAATGAATCCAATCATAGAAACAGTCTTTTCAACACATAGGCAATCTTTTTAGCCAAATACAAAAGAACAACTTGAAAGAGCACATTATTCCCGACCTGATAACAAAATATTAAGCAAAGATAGCATTATGTTCACCTGCCTATCAGAAGAAACTTCACTGGAAAGAATAATATTGGCTCCAACAACTTTTAGCAATGATGCCGATTTATGACTGAAAATATACTAAAGAGAAGCAAATCAGATGAAGAGTAAGCTTCTTGATAATCAATAAAAGAAACCATCACCATATCTGTTGATCCTAAAATGAAAGTGTATCCCTCTAAACAATTTCTTCATGCTTTGGGCTCCACTACTTTAACAGATACTCCATCTAAAGATAGTGTTGGAGTATAACTGAAATAATATAAGGATAACTTTTAGATCACAATGATCTGGAAAATAAATTTATACAGTTCCAAGTATATCGTCTACAGAAAAGTATTTTGATAACCTACTTGCTGAAATTTGAGATATCAGAGCATATGTTTTTCTCTACAAGAACCTAAAAGGAGATTGTCAGATGCTGTAATATTGGATGCATTATATGAAATGAGAAAATAGAATACAAAAAATGATGCAGTGATTTGATATTATGGTTAGACACTTAAATACAAATAGGCTTTGTTTTTGTAGTAGCTTAAGCCCATTCAAGAAAAGCAAATGCCTATTCCAGTTATCCCACTTTAGAGATCAGAGATGGGAGATATAAGATGGGATGTCTATGAGAAAGACAGCAGCATGGGCTCGTTTAGTTGAAGGAGTAAATGGCACAGCATAAATTAGTTCACTTCAGGTTAGGCTGTCATCGGCGGCAGTTAGTCATATATATATATATATATATATATATATATATATATATATATATATATATATATATATATATATATATATATATATATATACACCAAAATATATATATCAACACCACAATTATTGATCTTACCAAAACCACAATCAACATGGTCATAAGAATCCGAAATGAGAGCCCTTTTTGTAGTCATTAGTTCTTCTCTTAGTACTTCTAGCTTCAGAAATCTGAAATGAGAGCTGCAAAAGAGTAGTGCATAAATCACTCAAGCACATGAATCGATGCACTATGACAAAGCATAGACAGACAGAGGGAACTTAGAAGGCCTAGCTGCATTCATTCAGACAGGAAGAACATCACCAAAGATGAAAATTCTGACCACCTTTGCTATAGTTGTAGGCACAAAACAAATGTTTTCTGAATAAAATACCTACCCCTTCTCTTCACTACATGCTCCCACCCATATAGTCTAATGAAAACAACACAATCGGTTTTCTTACTTTCTGTTGATAATATTCTATAGCAAAGATGTCAGTTAGTTAGCTGAGATCAGATTTTAGAGTTGTTCTTCTATACATTATATACACAAACATGGATGGGTTCTTCAATACATTATATCAATATACAACAAACTCATAAAACAGACCATTGATGAACATTATGAAAAGCTTGTTAGCGAGAAACATTAAGAGCTTATTGGATACATGCAGAACAACAAATTGATATATAGAAGCTAGGGACAATAACAACACAAATTGACACTCCAAGAACCTCTAGTTAGCAGGCTTCTCACCCATACACTAGTGTCTTGCACAATGAGGAAGATGCTTGTGTATTCCTTATTAGCTAGTAATAACGTGGAAGTTCTACCTCATTTTTAGAACATGTAGCATGAGAAAAGGGGGTGGGGGAAGTCATGTGAAGCCCTAAAAAATACCTTTTGATCACTGTCCCCATCCGCACCCTCCACCTCCATAGCCACCGCCATCGGCTTATTGCAGTCACCATCGTTTGGAGGTTTGGGTTCCAAACCGTTTGGAGTGGTTGACTGAATGGAGGGGGTTGACCGTTTAAGGGGGGTTTCTGATGTGTTGAATAATGATTTAATAGATTTAATTGATTGGTTTCTAAATGTTCCATGATTGGATAATCTACCAATTGCAAACCCTAATCGGGTGAAGTTGTGCAAACCCTAATTGAATCCATTCGATTTCAAGACAAATTGGACCAAACAGTCTTGAGACCATTTGAGTCCAAATGGTCTTCAAACCATTTGGGATCAAACGGTCTCAAGACCATTTGGAGGTCAAAAGCTAAGGTGGATTGTTTGGCGATTCAAGAGTCAATGATTGATGTACTTAACTAGTTCAATTGTTGAAGATTTCAATGGTTGAAATCATGATCGGTTGGTTGATGGAAACCTTTAGGTGACCCTTTTGGTTTTGAGGCTGATTTGGACCAAATGGTCTTGAGACCGTTTGGGGTCAAACGGTCTCAGGGCTGTAGGAATCAAACTGTTTCAAAACCGTTTGGTGTTGAAATGCTAAAACCGAATGGAGGTCAAAAGTGATCAAATTGTTTGGATATTTAAAGTGATGATTGATCCATTGATCCAATGGTTGATAATAATGATAATCAAAGATAGGTACAGTGGTTGAATCCCTAAAGTACCTAGATGATTAGTACCTTTAAAATGATTAAAGCTAAAAGTAAGTATTTGAATAAAGGATTGACTCAATCTAATTAAGATTGGAGTAATGAACATCCTAGAGAGGATGAGAGAGAGAAATCCATACATGTATAATAATCATGTAATGGTTAAATCTCAATACTCACAATATGAATAAAATCTGTGATTAGGGTATGATCCTTGATAAAGATATCATGAAACCCTAATTAAGAAGGTTGATGAACTCTAACCTCAATTAAGGGCAATGATAGATGAAACCCTAATCTAGGGTAATGATGTAACCCTAATTTAGGATGATGATATGAGAAATCCTAACTCAAGATATTTAATGAAAAATCCTAATAAAGGGTAATGACATGTGAAACCCTAATTGAGGATGATGGCATATGAAACCCTAATCAAGGGTAATGACGTGTGAAACCCTATTTGAGGATTATGTCATATGAAACCCTAATCAAGGGTGAAGCCATATGAAACTCTAAGTGAGGGTGATGTCATGTGGAATCCTAATCAAGGGTTATGTTAAATAAAACCTTAATGCAATGATGTTATATGAATCTCTAACCTAAGGTGATGCTATGTAATGCTATATGAACCCTTAGCATAAAATCCTAACCCTGATATAGGGTGAAGGTATGTGAAACCCAAATTTTGGGTTATAGTGCATGAACCCTAATCTTGGAAATATGATGGTAAACCATAACTCTAATTTTGGGCTATGGATTGAGAAACCCTAATCTTAGGTAATGCTATCTGAAACTTTAATATAAGGATGAAATTATGAGAAATCATGATGTAGGGTGACATTATGTGAAACCCTAATATAGGGTGATGCTATGTAAACCCTAATTGATAACGATGGGAAACCCTATTCCTAATAATGGAATAGTGACTAAATATTGATAAGAGAAACACCTAAAGGGATTGGTAATAAATGACCTTATATCAATAATGCCTTAACTTGAGATAAGTCCATATCATTGATAAAGGATGCATATCTTGAATAAGTGATTTATGACTAATGCATTACATAATAAATATGATGAACTAGTGCATAAAGTATTAGGATGGGAAATTACCCTAATACGAGATAAGTTAATGAAGTCAAGTAAGATAAAGGTGATGAGGGAAGTGATACATCAAGAAATGATAGATATCAAATCCAGCACCTCAAGATATATACACCTTGATGTATTCTAAATCCAATATACTTGGATGACTAACACATGAAGTATGCCATGTCAATTATTACATGGAGATGAAATGCATTTTGATATGTGTAGGCTAACATACCTTAAGAAAAAGCTAAGCCAAGCTAATAAAGTATGATGCAATCATATTTTGGTAAATATGAGAGAAGAACTTATATCTGGTGATGATAATTCATTTAATGATAAATGATGAGAATAAATAAGCATGATTGAATACTTATGTTATCAATGTTGGCTCCTAGTTGGTGGAACAATGATTTAGGGCTTGATCATTAATAATATGACCCTAAGAACCTAAATGGTTATTTATGGAAAACCCTAATGGAGGGTGATGATATGTAAGAGAAATCCTAACCCTAAATAAGGGAATGGTGATGCTACTCTTACAATGCATAAGTGTTGAGATGTAATTGATATAACTAATATTATGTAATGATGATATATGTGATCATGAGATGATGAGAACAGCCAGGTATGAGCTATGATGTGTTAATTATTTAAATGCTTTATGGGCTTTGTGAGACATTATATGTATTGTTTCCTAGAAAGAGGTAATAAGAGATTAATGGGCTTTGACAGCCATGTGAATTCTAGTGTAGAAAGTATCATGTTTACCTTGGTCAGATGACCTGAAGGTATTAGTTACCAGATAAGTGGTAACAAATGTTCTTTGATGAACTGAGGGTTTGAATACCCATATTCCATAATCATGATGATGAGATGTTAAGGGAGGAGAATTCCCATGATGTGACATGGGATTCAGATCCCAATGTTCTATAAAGTGTTGAAAAGTACTTAATAAATAAATTATACTCTTCTTTATAGAATTTATCATAATAATGTTTGAGAACATGACTGATGCTAAAAGAATATAGTAATGCACATAATTAATCAAGTGGAATCGTATCATGTAGTGCCCTAGCCATATAACCATCAGTGTCAGAATTTACAGGATGGTGAAACGGGTTGCACCGCGGCATAATTCGGAACATATATTTTTGAATATGCGGGGGTGATGGGAAAAAATATCCTTACGCCCTAATGGAGGAATTTATGTGAGATAAACATTAAATCTCTCTTCCTTCATTATATATGTTAGGGTGGATGTATCACTAATCCCCTGACAGTGGGATGGATGTATCATGAATCTCCTGATAATATTAATGTCGGATAGATGGAGATAAATATGAAATCTCTCAATTGCGAAGAGAGTACAACATGCCACTATAACTCTATATCGAAGTTTCCAGTATACCCTGGAAAGCTATTTAGTAGAGACACAAGATGTCCTACACAGAATCTCATACTTTCCGAGATAAGGGGGGTCATGGTAGCCGACTCTACCTTTGACCTTGTATGGTACCGATTTCGACATCGCAATGGTCGGTTGGAGTATGAGCGGTATACCTCATCTCCACAGGGCTTAAGTGTGATTGTAAAATGTAATCAGCCGTATAGCATGTTTGTTTAAGGATTGAATACGAAAATCATTGACTGATGTTACATTTCTTTTATGCATCTTTAATTGATAGATGATATATTTATGATTCCTTGCATTCCTTGCAAATTGGATGGATGATGTATAATTCTACCATGGGTAGATGCAATGCTCTCCTTAAGAAAGGAGATTTCCTATTCTACTCATACAATGATTAATACTGCTGTTAATATAAAAGAATTCCTGCTCAATTTTATTCTATTAAACTGCAATAATAATGAATCTGGTGGAGAGTTATATCTCCCACTGGGATAATTTTCAATTGTCTCACCCCCGTGGGATCTAACTTTTTAGGTAAACGCAGAAGAAGAAGCAGGAACTCTTTTGCAGGAAAAGGTCAGTAGCAGTAGCATCGGGGACAATAGTGATAACTCAGGTGGAGTCACTGGCTTTCATGTCTTGTATATAGAGTCATATTTGTCGTCTATGTACTCTCAGGTCCTCGGAGTCAGCAGATAGTTCTTTTATCTTCGATCTGAGATTTTGGCTTGAACGCCTCGAGGTTTTATGTTGCTTATGTATAGTTTCGCAAAGCAACTGTTGTATGTAATCCTTGAAAAGAGATGGTACATGGAATGTACTTGTGAATTAGAATGTATATGTAATACTTTGGTTCTTGTTATAAGAGTTTTCTGGAATTAGATCTCTGTGCTAAAAAATGTTTTAATTTTTAGTGATTTTTCAGTAATTGCACTATTAACAATCGCTTCTGCTTAAGTAAATCATGTTTTTGTAAGTTGGATGCCACAATGTTGTTCAGAATTGTTTCTCCCGTAGCGCAGTCGGCCTCTACGTGACTTAATGGTCTATGCTCCTTATGGGATGGGGTTGAGCTCCCCAGGTTGGGCTTGGCAAAAGCCTTACCAGACTCCTAGGTTACCAAAAAATGTGATCTCAAAATTTATGATACACATCCATACATTCGTTATGTTTCACACACTTCCATATACATAAGATATTACAATCAGATACATTCTCTCTTTTTAAGGAAACAAAGATAGAAAACAACATTTATAGCTCTCTCACATCTATACAAGGACCTAGAGTAACAAGGACTGACTGAACTTAACTAATCTCATACTTAACTCATGTGGTAGATCTACTCTAATGCTCTGACCTTCTTCAAGTCCATGTGGTTTCCCAGAAAATTGTGAGTAGAGGGGTGAGCCTACTCGCTCAGTGAATGAGTACTTCAAAGAAACAATCTAAAGAACTTATATAATTACAGATATATTGTCGATCAACTGATATCAATTATAACAAAAGTAAGCTTGAAAGAGTCTAATAATTAACAATCATAAATATGGCAGGATACTCTAGATATCTACAAGAGTGAATCATTATATGAACATGCTTGATTAATCTCAAAGAGAACTAATAACTCAGAAACATACAAAGGATAATTGAATAACTACAAACACTTGTTTAACCTCTCATTCATCTTATTATGCCCTTTACCCACATGAGGTGTACCACAACATGTGAAAGAATTGCAGCAAGCTATGATCTCATTGTACAAGGCTTAGAAGCATGGCCAGGTTCCTAAGCCTATCTCTTGATTGAGACCCTGTTTGCAGCGGGCCTCAACACTTCTGCCTCTCGACGGCTAATGGGAGCCACCGAATATCTCAGACTCCACCTCTCAACCTAGGTACTTAGGTGGTGAGTCAAAGCCCTCAGGCTTTTGTGCATTAGTGGACCTACTGACCACTAACCACTACAACATGTTACACAGGTACCACCGACATCCTCAGTTGGTGTTGGGTACCACACAATTTTAAGGAGTCTGCCCTAGTGGTCAAGACCCCTGCACCCTACTAGTGCACTCCATCTTACCTTGATCTCGACTACCTCCAGTCGGGAAACTGTTTCCTCCTCAAAGTGCAGGCCTCATCCTATGATGATTGTACAGTGTTCAGGGCATCTACATGTCTAATTCACTCTTTACATTCACAATTCAATCATCACATCAACATATCTTAGTTTAGCTCTATAAACCATTCGTTTCATACACCATTTGATAACATTTACCACAACTTAACTGTTAAGCATCACCACATCTCATTCTAAGAACATTGATATCACAATACTTCATTCATTGAACACCCTATCCTTAGGGTTTCATTTACCTCATTCACTTATCAAATGTCTCTCATAAGGATTTCATGTGACATAAATATTCATTGAATCAAGACTTCTATCAACAAATCATATAAAATCAATATATGTATGAAACCTTGGAATTGAGCAAAATTTGGCTTTCCATGCCATTCACTGAGATAACATGATTCAATAATAAAATTGAATAAATAAAATCTATCATGTCAAGAAAATCCATTCAAATGGATTTCACGATATCTATTCGCAAATATCCAACTTTCCTCGCATCTAGGGTTTCACCCTCTTTACTGAGATATCAAACAAAAACTATTCAACTTAAACAAAATCCAAGATAGTATTTGACATATATGTAATATGAATTCAGATAAACAATCATTCATAACCAAGGGGATCCAGATAAACAAATTTCTCTATTTAATTATATAGCAATTTCAGTCATTGACAAATTCCATATATTTCAGTTTACTCTTATAACCTCTGTGGATACTTAGGGAATTCTCATTAGGATGTATTGTATACATTTCTAATATGATTTTATCATCTAAAATTCATCCAAACATAGGATGATTCCATTTCATATCATTTTGCATCAACTTAGATCAAACAGACAATTCAGGGTTTGTAGTCGCACACTAAGAAATTAAAGATTACAGATGATTTAACCAATTTTCTTGCAATATACTATTTACAGGAAGTTGCCACTCACCCTAAGATGTGAAAACACCTTAAAAATGCAGCTCATTCCTGAAAATATCGATCTCATATCAAATCCCTAGCAATTAACCTGATTCTTCTTCCTTTCAACTCAGAAACCCTAGAAATGAGGGATTATGAAGAAAGAGTGAGAAAAGGGGAGGTTTTGATACCATTTTGGATCAAATCAGAGGAGGGACGAAATCTTGACATGTGAGTGAATATTCACCATTAAAGTCTATGAAAAGAAGCTAAACTTACTTGATTTCATCATATCTCGGATAGAGAAGCCCTAGATCAACAATTCCACCACTTTCTCCTCTCAAACCCTAACTCTCATTCTCTCTCTAGGATTTCATTTCTCTGGAATGAATCACGAATTATGAGAGCTACTAGTGTGTTAGGTTGACCATATAGAGAAATTGAGCAACTTGGGTGAATTGTACATTGACCCCTCACTAAACTTTTTCTTGTTTCAGCAGATTTTTATGTCATAAACAAATGTTTCTGTAATTTGTATATTTTAGAGATCAACCCTTCTCCAAAAATTATGAAACTTTATCTTATTGTGTATAATTGAGTTAGAAAACATTTTTTAAAATTTGAGATCATTCCAAGCTTCCATTAAATAAATAAAAATCAAATAGTGCACTGCTATCCAGAATTCTACAGAAATGTCAGTTGAAGAGTATATGCCCCAGAATGGCCATGCTAGCTGCCATGACTGTGCTAAGATGGACCAAACACGTATGTGCTTCCTACCATGGCCGTGGTGCATTGGTTTCATCGGATTTGAATATAAATGTTGGTTAACAGTTCAATTCTTTCAAAATGGCCGTGTGGCCTAGAATGCCCGTGCCACCAACGACCCGCCATAGTTGTGCTATCCACCACGGCCGTGATATCCTATCCTTCAACTTCCATTTTCATTCTCTTTTGCATACCTCTCTCATTCCTCTCCAACATGAGCCTATTTGGTGAAAACCCTAATTTTAGGCGACTAGGGTTTATATTTTCTCAAACCCTAATTACACAAACAGATAGCATACTTGTGGTTCTCATTAGGTTTAACATATCATGATTGAGATATCATCATTAATGATGTTTAAGTAATTATCAATCTAGTAAAGCATGTAATCATCCACATAAACCCTAACTTACTGATTAAGCACAGATACAGTCATAACACATAGGGTGTAAGGAATGCACATACCTCTCTTACTGTTATCAATTACTAACTTTCACCACTTTAATTGAGTCCAAGTTCCACTTTACCTATTTCAATGTATTAACATGTATTAGAGTACATAGTGCACATTAATGTATAGAAACCCTAATTTTATAACTTTTTTAGAAAAATTGAGATTTAGATTTTGAAAATATCACCAATGAACTTATTATATTCTCGTGATGAAGAAAACATATTTTTATATTAATTTTGGAGTTATGATGATTAAGATGTAATTTTTATAGATTTTATGCATTAAATTCATTTTATAAAAATCTCCCTTCATCAAACCATGAAATAAGACATTGAAAATATTTTTATTATACAGAGATTTATTTTCCAATTCCAAAACATATTTATTTGTCAAATTTGGATAAGAAGATTAGAAGATATGATTTTTCAACACGTGACCAATAGGAAATTGCCACATCATCAAACCGATCGAGATAATTGAAGAGAGAGGGAGGGGGAGAAAACACCATTTGACCCAAGATCAGGTTTGACGTTGCATAGGTAACCCAACTAGAGCTTCTAGATAAGGTAAATTAGCAAGAAACGAAAACCCTAGAAGAACATGGTAAAAAGAGATGGAAATCATCATTTTAAACATAGAAGCATGAGTTTTAAGCATGTACTAAGAAATATATGAAAAGGGGGTTAACAAACCTTACCTCTAGGAAGGTAATAAGGTACAAACAGAAAGGATCCCAAAATTAGAAGGTTTGGTTTCTCAAAGGCAAGCTCCTTTCTTGAGCAAAGATCACCTTCTCCACTTTAGAGGTGCAAACCCTAGCAAAAGAGCATGGAGATGAGATGTTTTAGGGTTCTAGGTGGAGTTTTACAATGGAAGGTCATGGTTACGACCTGGAAGAAGGTGGGAAGAATACTAAAAACATGAAAATAGTGAAGGAAAGGAGGATTCTTACTAGTTTTGGTCAAAATCACCAAGGAGGAGCTTAACAAATCCTAAAAAGAGAAATTTGGAACCCTAAGAGCCTTCTTCACCAAGGTAGGCACACTCTTTTACCTTGGGACAGAAACTTCGTGGCCAAACATAGAAGGGATGATGCTCTAAGCTGTGGGAAAGAGAAGGAGAGGATTTCTTCTTGGATTGGGAGGTGGGAAGGGGTAGGCATGGCTTTATAAAAAGGGGGCAAGCATGAGGTGTCTATGGGACTTTCCATGTGTCCTTAGGCTTGGGCTTCATGGCCATGCAAGAGGACATATCATAAACTCGTCTTGTATATCAAAGGTCGGTCCTAAAATCCTCTGAAGCCTTCTAGGCCATCCCCACCATCCTTCAAACAAAGAAATAACCCCATTGGTTGATAGCTTTTAAAGATCAGCACATTTATAAAGAGGGTAATCCCTATAATGCCCTTGGAGAGAAACACCTTCAAAATAAGGTGCAACTAGGTGCCCCATGGTTCAAAAAATATAGAATGGTAAGGGAATATATAAATATTATAATTCATGTGACAATTTGCAAAGAAAACCTGCCAATTGGGTAAATTGTAGAAAAGTCCAAAATGTACCTAAAATTGCATAACTTACACAAACAACATCAAAATTGGACCAAACTTCATCCATAAGTTATCTTTGATGTTTCAAATATGAATTTGCCATTATTTCCATATTTTGAAGTTATATAATCACATTATTCATTACTTATGCCTTTTACTCATTTTCTCTCTCCTAAACTTATCCGAATATTTCAAGGTTGTCCAAATTAGATGAAATTTGGCATGTAGGCTAATTTTGATATGTAGATTTTGAATTTGAAGTTTGTTTCTAATTTTGAGACTTCTTTTTACGAGATATGTCATATGGCCCATTAACGACCCATTATCTAAATTATTCATCCAATTAAGTTTCTCATCTTCATATTACTACCAAAATGAGTTATGTGGCATATTTTATGTATCCATTATAAGCCTAAGATTAATTTTGTTACATTAAGGTGAGATATATCTGCATTAGGTCTTTGGGGTTATACCAAACATCTATTTAGGTCTAACCTTTAAACTTATTTGGCTAAGTCCAAAATGTCAACTTCCAAGGTATGGTCTGACATCTAGTATGTTACAACACACCACCCCTTAAAGGGATTTTGTCCTCAAAATCAAAACATCCACATATAAGAAAACAACTTATTCACCACCCCATAAAGGATATAACCTACCAAGCCAACTAATCTAAAGGTAAAAGGGTAGTCTAAGTAGACCATATACCAGATCCATCACGCTTCACTCTGCACTCTGATTGCTTACTAAACACCAAACTTCAAAGTCTAGGTTCTAGGGATAACTATCCAAACATGTGGTTCTATGGGTCATAAGGGAACTATATTGGGTATCCATCCTCGAACAAGTCATTACACCTGGGAGACTAGTTCACCATATTAGGGTCCCTAAAGATAAATCATATAGATGTCTAAGACTACTATTGCCTAAAAGCATGCTATTTCAGACAATTCATATCACCTCAGGCCAGGCTGGTATCATATGGATTCGGGAGTCCTCGTAAGCCAAGCTAGTGGTGCAGGGGAAAATCTTGTCATCTCCCGAACACTGATCCTTTCTAGACACCTTTGCTTTCAACTTCATGTCCTAGTAGCTTCCTAAATGCCAAGCTATACAACCTCAAGTTACTATGGTTACTTATACATCTTTTAGTTGTAAGTATTTGAGGGATCCATTCATCATTATTCTAATGTAAAACTATAGGATCCTAAATCAACCCTTCATCATCTATTGATTAACTCTAGGGCAAACATGTCACTTAAAGGTAAGGCAAGTATTCGAACTAGGGAGACAAAATTGAAATAGTCAGATTCCAAATACCATGGGCTTTGATACCATGTTGTAAAGAGGCAAGATCACTTCCTTACTAAAATTTAAAGGAAGAACAAAACATCCATCTTTATATAAAGACAAAAGATATTGAGAGATGTATGTATAATATTCCAAGTAAATAATCATGCACCAGATACATTATAAAATGTCAATAGCAGCAGAAATGAAAGTACTAAGACTATTACATGGCTTTCCTTGTTCATTACATGATTATTCCCTAAAGAAAAAGATTCTATAGCAACCTAGACATCCTTTCTGATATCTTGAGATCTACTCTTGAGATGACTTCCTTCAAACTTGTCCTCCTTGCTCAGGACCAGCACCTGGGTGGTTGGGAAAGCACCCAGCAAAAGGGGAAAGAAAACAATGTATGTGTAAAATAATGAACAAGAATAAAAGATGAGGAGATAACATGAAGCTACAGGCTAAGATTTCATTATAAGATGAAGATAAAATGATCTTAAAATGAATGATTGGACTACCCATATCACCAAGGTGCACCTCCTTTTCTGGGAGCCCATCACTAAAGAACTCCATAGTTAAGTGTGCTCAGCTTGGAGTAATACTAGGATGGGTGACCAATCGGGAAGTTGATCCTTGCTTACATGTGAGTGATGATAATGCGTGCAGTTAAGGCTAGTGGTGGTCTGTGGGGCAAGTTGTCATTCTTGAAACTCTACTAGAGGCTTGGGCAGTAGGACTGGGTGTTACAAATGGTATCAGAGCCATAACCCCTCCAGTAGTTGGGGCCCACATGGGCATGTGCATTGTCAGTCTTGAGCCATGCGGTCCAGGCGTGTAGGAAAGGGATGTCGGTGGTGACGTAGTCACCCTTGCACTAGTATTTTGTGAATGGGAGTTGGGTGTCGATGGGCCATTCTGGGTCTACACTGAAATGAGAAAATATTATGAGGCCATATAGTTGAGCCTTGACGAGGACGTCAAGAGTCTAAGTGGGGGAGATTGTAACGGACCAGGATTTGAGGCCTCAGATAAAATGATTTTAATAGGAATGATTGGACTACCCATATCACCAAGGTGCACCTCTTTTTCTAGGAGCCCATCACTAAAGAACTCCATAGTTCAGCGGGCTCAACTTGGAGTAGTACTAGGATAGGTGACTAGTTGGGAAGTTGATCCTGGCTTGCACGGGAGTGATGATAATGCATGCAGTTAAGGCTAGTGGTGGTCTATGGGGCTAGACGTCATTCCTGAAACTCTACTAGAGGCTTGGGCAGTAGGCCCGGGTGTTACATACCTTCTACCATTTACAGAAAGAATGAAGTTATTGGTGATATGTGACATTATCTTTGGCTCATTATCAGGGTAGTGTCAGAGTGGAGAGGAGGAAGCATATGAGGAAGAAGATGTGATGGTCGGTGGATGTTGGCTGCCTGAGGGTCTATGATGCTTTCTTCGTGTGGTGATGCAATATGGCATTGCTAGAACAGTGTTGGTTGCTATAGTTGACGAGGATCTAATGGAATTGCTGCTTTGTCTGCTTCACATGGGTCGTTGTTGTATCCTCTTTAATACAAAATCAAACAAGAGGGAGAGATACACTATCAAAATGTTACATGGATATTAAGGGTTCAATGTGATGGTTATTACATAATAATTTTTATTTTTAATTATATGGTTCACTTAAGAGAAATTTGGACCCACATTAGACTATACTCACTTCAAAAACAATGTTATAACTTATCTAATTGAAGATTTGTTTTTGAAACTATCATTCTATATACTAATGCAACACCCAAATTTCGGTATAGTGCAAGAAGAAAAACAATTATAGTACATTTTGATTATATATCATGTAAGAAATACATTGTCAAATTTCAATCAAATATAGGTATCCAATCTTACCAAAAAATAGGTTAACGAAAATTAAAATCTAATTCATCCAATTAAAAAAGTATAAGTGAAATTGACCAGAATAAGTCATATTGTAGCCAGGTTGTATTCAATATGTACAAAACCAAATCAATATGAAGGAGCTACACGATGAGATAAAATGAAATGAAACCATGTGTCCAAAATTAAACCAAATATGATACATATAGATATAAATAGTGTAGGAAAGAATCATCTTTCTTGAGTACATATGGAAGACACTTTAACCAACAATACATATTAATCAAAATGACCCAAAAGATCTAATTTTAAATAACCTAACTGATGTTGACAACATGTAATCACGTTGTAGCCAGGTCTTACTCAATGTGTACAAAATAAAGTCAATCTAAAATGTCTACATATGAAGTTAGTTAAAACAAACCATATATAAAGAATCAAACCAAGAAAATTATTTTTTCATATAGGGAAGGTCGTAAGAAACCCTAAAGCTAACACACATGGTCTTGCAATTGAAAGATCATCTTACCTAATGTGACCAAACATATATTTATATAATTTGGTAACCAATGTTCCGATATTGAAAATTATAAATGAGTCATGAAGGAAACTAGATGTAATACATACTTCTTATACAATGTAGAAAATGAATCAGATAAATAAGTCTAATGAAAATTTCATACATATATATAAATATATATGCATATATATGTATATATATGTGTGTGTGTATATGTATATATATGTATATATATGTATATATATATGTATATATATATAGGGCGTTCATTCATTGCCCGCACGAGTAGCCTAGATTTTCGCTACCCAGCAGCCAAAAAAGTAACTCTGCTGTAAAAAAAGTAACTATGGTGAACATAAAGTAACTACACGAATAAAAGAGTAACTCTGTACAAAATATACAACAGATATATATAAGGACGGTTTTTTTTATTTTGGAGGGGAAAATGATATTATTTTTGGCTAAATTTTTTTGCAGAGCTAGACAAAATAGTCCTCTACAATTGTGAAATTTTTTTTGAAAAAAAGTGGTCGGAAGGGTGGGCGGGTAGCTACCCGCACGGTCAATAAAAATGGGCCCATAATATATATATATATATATATATATATATATATATATATATATATATATATATATATATATATAGGCACAAAATAAATGCATCACATGTGATAATGTTGGAGAATATAAACTAAATTTAATCAATATAAAACCACATCCAGTGTTTCAATGAGATGAAATGACAACTATATATTGAATGTGAAGACGTTAAAACTAGGTTTTGGAAGTAACCTAAAATGAAACTTTAGAGTGAATATAACAAAAAACAAATAATGATAGAAACATGTGAAAACCCCTTATATAGTTCATCTTTCCATCTAGACCACAAACTCAACTGACAATCCAAAAAGTGGTAGTTGAAATAATCATCAACAAAGAAAACATCAAACCAAGAAGACATCCTACAACCCTAAATCACATTTGGGCCAATGTGAATCAAATAGCATAAGTCAAACTGAAAAATTGTAGCATAGTACATAACAGTTGATCAACATGGTTTGATCTAATGCAATTAGAGTAAAGGTAAATTGATATCAATATGATGCATCGTGAAATGCATTTGTATATCAATTATTCTTATATTTTTACATTATCCATGTGAATCATATTGAATCTAAAACCCCAACAGAAAAGAGGTTGTGTTAATTTTGAAATTCATCTCCCAAAAAGATTAATGGATGGTGTAATTTCATTCATGGTCCAAATACACTCCAAACAAAAACATGATGGAAAGAAAAACTAAATTCATACCGCTTAGAATGAAAGAATGGACAATAGGTAGGGAATATCCTGATTTAAAGAGTAATGGAGGGAATTATATTATTACTAGTTTAACTACATCCAAACACAAACTTGATGGAAACCAAAATTAATCTGTCCCAATTGGCATAAAGGATCGGACGGGTCCCAAAAACATTTCATAAGCCAATGATTAATGAAGAGTGTAATCTTATCCCTTGTGTAACTACAGACAAACATGAATTTGATAGAAATAGAAACTTTATCTATATTGTATGGAATAAAAGGACTAGAAAGAACCTGAAAAATTTCTTGGGACAAAGATTCAAAAGGAATAATCTCATTCTTGGTCCAACTACATCCAAACACAAACTTGATCGTAACCAAAACCTAACCCATCCAATTTGGCATAAAAGGAATGGATGGTACTTGAAGAATTTAATGAGCCAAAGATTAAGTAGGGAAATAATCTCACCCCTAGTCCAACTACATCCAAACAAGAACTTGATGGAACCAAAACTCAACCTATCTCAATTGTCATAGAATTACTGGATGCGACTTTAGGAATTTTCCTAGTGCCACATCCTCAATTTTATAGGTAAGTACTTTCATTTGTGAACAATTTCACACTTTATTAGATCAGAATGCCTACTGGGCTATTTATTCCTTTTAAGGGTATAATAAGTGATGAAATGAATTTGAAGTTAAATATAATGATGGTATATGATTCATGGCCAGTTGTGGCAAGATAATTTTATTCCTATGATTTATTAGGAATTATGCAAGCTTAAACCTAATAAATTGATTAGGGGATTTTGTTGAGAAATATGGGGATATATGACCACAATAAAGATTTGCACTAATTGTAAGCTATGCTTGAAGTTTGAAATCATTTTGACCTTGTTTGACCCCTCACTATATTTTTGGAGTTTTCCATATTGTTAGGACTTGCATAACCCTGATATATGTTTCATTGGTGGCAATTTCATTTGGTTCTTAATTTGAATGTCATGCATTCATTATTTGTTTATGTGTGAATTTCACCTAAATTTTGATGTATATTGGTCGTCACACCTATGTTTTTGGGTTGAATTAAAGGTCACACTATTGTTTTGTATGTGGATGAGCTCTCAATAATCAAATGCAGCTTACAAGAGGAACACTTGATCAGGGCCACCTAGAGGTTGTCTTCAACCTATGGATTGTGACTTCAAAATACCTCCTTATATTTTTGCATTTTCCTTTATCTCCAGTCCCCATCAAATTGGGATAATGATTAATATGTATCTCGGACACCTTCCTAGAACTACAAATACCTAATATAAAACCCTAAATCTTTCTCTTTACAAAATGCTTCCTTTCCAACCCTCACCTTCCTCTGCAAGTTTCTATAGTGAGTTCCCCTCATGTCCACTAGTCGTTCCCCATCCTCCTTTACACTTAGAAATCTTTAACATCTTCTAAGCGAGCCTCCTCAACACACAATTTTGGTTAAAACATCATAAGGAGACATCACATATTGGATCCTCTTTTTCTATGATGGCGACATCACCCAAGCTCCTCTTCTGACCATCTTCAAATTAGCTTCTAGTGAGTTTTCCGTCTCTGCTTTATGTCTTTTTCTCGCGATTTTGGTCGGTGTGATGGGGTTACTTCTCATCCCCGAGTACTAGCTCATGGCCAGAAATGGCAACCCTCGCCAAGATGCTCCAGAGGTCTTGGCCCTCTATTATAGTGTTGTACACCTTTATCTAATCATCCTCTATCCTCTGGCATTATCAAATTTTGAGTATGGTTGCTCAAACCTCGTTACTTGTCTTGTGCATAGATGTTCTATCCGAGCACCTACAATAGAATAGACTAGGATTTTGGTTCCCTAGAGAGCCTTACCCATGGCTTGTTGAGTTCCCCAAGGGATCACAAATCAGGACAGTTAATTTTTCTATGGAACCATCCCTGATATCAAGATTTGAGTGGAGCCCCTATGCTCCAAGTAATAGCTCAACTTCATTTCCAGGGAAGGATCCATGAGTGAGGCTGAACTTGCCCCCACTTTTCTAATAAATGTGTTACACAACCTAGGGTATTTTGGGGTTTTGATGTTTATCAAATCAACAATCATTCCTTGGAATAAGATCTGGATTTGATGAAATTACCCCCCCTGGCATGCTAAAGTCCAAGAATTAATCAAAGGGCCTTCCAATACTTCTATTTTTCATTTTATTTGAACCTCAAAATATGCTAATTTAGTTTATCTATATCCTGATTGGTCAATTTTAGAAATTTAGAATCTTTTTACTGGTAACTTATATGAGGTCAATAAATCTATGATTTTTAAATAATTTTTCAAGATATATAGATTGGGCTAGGTTAGGAGTCATGATTCTGACTCTTCTTTCTTGAATTTCAAGATTTAACCTAATTAAGGGTTATGAAATAATGACTAGGGTTTTGACTTATAATTATAGGAAGACTAAAGTTTTGAGATCAGGAATCGAGGAGCGACTGTTCCTACTGGACTACGTAAGTGGTACATGCCTTGGGTTTCAATACTCTACATCGTTTAGATTTACTTGCTTTAAATACATTAAAATTTTATTTTAGATGTGTTGTCATGTGAGAACCTTAATTTTTCAAGAGGTATTTATAGATGCACATCTTATTAAGTTTTACCGCATTAAGATTCATGTTATGATCAAATTAATTAAAAGCATATACCTCTTCATGGTTAAGATCAATAATATAGATGGCCACCAGGAAAGATTCTCACATTTTTAAATCTTCTCCTCTTAGATGAGTCCTAAGAGTAAGGAAAGTCAGACCGAGTTGTATGATAAGATTCTTACTAAGATAGAGGTGTGTTAACATAATCCCTAAATTCATATATCTTGGGAGTTAGTGGATATAGAATATCCTGGCTCATGGAGATGTTATACACAAGACTAAAGGTCTACCTTTCTAATAAGGTAATCAAATACAAATCAAGTAAGATCAAATACCTAATAAGTTATAATTGATGATGATGGAAAAAGTAATGACTTGATGAGGAATAGATCTATTTGTTTAGGTAAAGACCACTCACCCTTGATACATGGCTAGCATTAGTCTACAACTATTGATTTCTGTTTTTCGAGTAATGAGTTTGGATCCACATTTTATGATAATTGTAGCATTTCTCTCGAGCGCTTTGGTTATGATCAAACAAATTAATAATATATTTTCTTATAATTATTATATCATAAAGTTCTTGAGTTTACTCAATGTTTTTAACTCACAAACTCTATTAAAGGAAGGAATGAAAAAAATATTTCTAATTAGGATTTCATTTTTCAAAAATTGAAGTTGCTACATATTGAATGCAAAAGCCAAAGAGGGATAAGTGACTTTAGGTTTAATTGTCTATTGTTATGCGTTTTGAGTAATGAATTCATATCTCATAGCATGTCCTCTTTCTTTCTCAAGTTGTGGTATGTGATGTAGATTAATTGAAAACCTTAGATGATATATCATGAGACACATAATTTTATTATACTAATGCACTTCCTCCTAGTGCTTGTGGTATGCGACACTTGTAGTAGGAGATGTTGGGGATGAGTGAAATATGATCTATCATCTCTAGATATGTACATTCATGAGTATGTGTCAAGAGATGACATAACAAGTTAATACTAGGAATCAACATATCTGGTCATTTGAAATTGATGGTACTATAACTTCATAGACGTTCACAAATCATGATTTATAGTAGATTTTTTGGTATAAAGAATAGAATAATGGGCTTAGAGTAATAGAATATGGGTTAGGATACCCCAAAGTTGCAATAATATGGCTTCATAGTATATGTGTTCACCTAGTAATACATGCTTTGGGTTACCTAGAAATTGTTTAGGAATGTTGAGAATTAAGAAATTCATGAAAAGGAAAGTAATATATATTTCTTAAAAAGTAAGGTAATTGGTGTAAGTATAGTAATCAATGATGTCTGACCCTAAGGGTTTCTAATCAAATGAGATTTCAAGATTTGACGTTCATAAGTACATCAAGGACTAATTGTTAATACCTGGGGAGGCTAACCTAGGAAGAAATGATGTAATGTTATGTTTTGAAGGAATATCTTGATAAATTTGTTTATTAAAATATAAGGTGTGTGAAGGATTATGAAAGTAATGAGGTAGTAGTCAATTTAAGTTAAAAAATTTATATTTTTCTTTCTTATGCAGTAGGAGTGTAAGTATTTATGGGAAATGTTAAGTTAATTGACATCCAAAGTAAATGAATATGAATGTTTGATTAAATGTATATGTTCTTGTACATATCTAAGCTTTAAGTTCAAATTTGTGTAGCATGCGTCTACACCATGTTTCATGAACATAAATGCTTATCTAGACAAAAATTCTAAAGTCCAAGTAAATGAATTGTATGTAGGACTCAAGCCTGATTTTTAGCAATTGAACTATGTGGAGGGACTCAGTCATTGTACTTGTCAACATCATGTAGTGGAGATATGAAAACTTATGTTTAAGGTGGCTCACGTCATAGGATGGAGAATAACCTATATTTATGTGCACCATGTTGTGTATCAAACTAGATCAGTTCCATGGGTTGATGTCCATACATATACTTCATGTAATGATTAACTAATGTGAAACTGCATCCTTAAATCTAGTCAATGAATCATGCTCATAGATGTTTCATTTCTTTTTGTGTGAAGGGGAAATTTATATAGTAAGAATGATAAGTGAGGACACACTAAGCATTGTGATCTCAAAGAGATATAATTTTAAGATGTAGATCTCATCCATGTTGGTTTGTTGGTTTAATGACTTGAGGAAAATTATGTCTTTTCTTACTAGTTATGATGAAGCTTTGGAATATCACAAATCATTGGAAATTTGGTTCCAATGAGAAACATTTCTCATAAGTTAAATCAGGTTGTGGATGAATTTTGGTTTGTAAAGTGGTAGTAAAGTGGTGTTTAAATACCAAGAGTAGGTTTACAAAGATATTGTATGCTGACAAATCTAAAATTTTGATGAGTTTAAATCCTACTTTTATGGATGAATCTTCTCATAAGTTGAATCACAACTTATCTTTATCTTTTAAAGTATACAAGGAAAATATGAATCATGTTGTGCTTTGAGGTAAAGTTTGTAATGGGATAGTATGGTAATGGCTAGGAGTATCCACAATACCTTTTAACGTGATAAGCTAACATTGCTAAGTTAATTGATGATACAAGATACATAGTGGTATAAGTAATGTGGTTAAATAGATCACTGGTCTATGATCGTACTATTATGAGATAATTCATGATGTGGATATAAGGTATGTCACACATTACTTTCAAAACCTAGCAAGTACATGATAAATTTAATGATGAAATCATTATATGTTGAGCATGAGAGAATTGGCACAAATATGTAATTTTACCACATTTGAGGTTAATAATGTTTCAATATAAGATTGATAATTTCATGGTGTATATTAAGATAAGATGAGATTATGTTTAAACTTTGGTAAAACTTTTTAGTTGTTTATTCAATATCAGTGAATACTTTCTAAACTAATATAATCATAATGGCCCCATCAATGGTTGCTTGTGAATTTTACAATATATATGGTAGAGAACCAGGTGTCAAGGAAATTATGTAATTGGTTCAATATAATATCACTCTTTTAGTTAAGAAGATTTGAGGATTTGATTGAATTACCGCACATGTTTAATTTGACACAATCCTACATCATAATGGTCTTTGTGCATAAATCCTCTTTAAGAGTTAATTGGTATACAAAGAATTATCTAGATATTATGGAAGATCAACTATAGATATATTGAGGTTTGTGGGAAACCTAATCGGACTGGATTTCAAGGGTATGTAGATAGAGATATACATTCCAAATCAAGCGCATAGCCCTATCATCAAACTACAATATATATGTGGGGTTCGATTTGCATGCTACTATGATGAGTAAAGGATCGTCACCAGTAGGGACAATGGTGTACATGTAGATGTTGTGAGACATGGTTGTGGTCATGTAATTAGAAGGTAAAAAGTAGTCAAAGTAGTTCAGAAGGACATGCATGAAGGAACCAATCTAGGATATCAGAAGTGCTTGCCTTTCCCTAGATCACCAATGTGAGGATGGGAGTTTGCACATGCCTACTGAGGTCAGAGGGGAATGACACCTTGCCTTGATCACCAGTGCCCACATCTTGTGCAGCTCCAGGCTCGGCACCATCACGGGTGCTAGAAGGCGGTCGGCCATGTTAGGGTTCAAGTGGGATTTGAGGAGACCTCATTATGGATGTATATGGGTATCTAAAATTGTAAGAGACTCGATGGCCAATGTGTTGTGAGTTTCTAGTCTATGAATCACTGTGTATACCTACCAGACAGGCTGCTTGAAGTGATGCTCTATTTTACAGAGTTAATAGAGTACACGTGCCTAGGCTGCATGATGGTCGTGTTCCCACAGGTTAGCTAGATCCGATCCTAAGAGGATCCCGTGCTCGATCTAGGGCTTGCGACCCCTTAAGCAAGAAGGCATCATGGTCACTGGATCAAGAATGGAGGGCTAAAATCATCCCTGACAGGTAAGAATTTTTTTAAATCACATCACATGATCTCTAAGTCTATATTTGCCAAATAAGATACCAAATGAAAGCTCTGAAGGTCTAGATTCTTATAAAAATGTTATATTCTAAGCTTAGATAATGAAATAAGCATAGATTTCATGAGAAATGATGCATACTTTTAATAATGGATTGATTGTAACAAACAAATGTAATGGGTCACTAAATCTTAGAAAACATTGATAGACTGTTAATGATGTCTAAAACTGATAAAATAGATCTAATTAGGATGCATAATGCAATGTTGTATATTTTGTGCTTGAACGCCATTTTAGGGGTAGTAACCCTAATCTAAGTTAAGAAAATGACATGATGATAAGTTAATTCCCTAAACATCATCCCAAGATTAATTGGACATACAAGACATCTTCATAACCTCTTATTCCAATAATTAACTATAAGTAGAGTGATATCTGGTAAATGCTCCTACACATCTAACATGGTATGAGAAACCTAATCAAACCTAAGAGGTATGTGTTATGGGTTAGTAGATGTTCATGAATTGTTCATGATATTTTTTTGGAACTTGGGTTTTGACTTAAAGATTCAAGAACTAAACTTAGGTTCCTACAAGAAAGGTAAGTGGACCGTGTCCTTTAAATTCATTTTATCTAATTATCCTACTTAGAATAATCTGCTAGATGTAAAATCTAATGTTATATGTAGGATACTACTTTCAGTACAATAGAATTACTTCCTCAGATACTCATACCTATATCTTCTCAAGTATCAATTTTAAATTATTATTCTAGAATAAATGCTTAGAATTAGCATGCAGTTACTAGAACACAAAATACAATCTATCTTAGTATGTTAATTCCTAGTTATCATTTAGAATTTAGAATTCTTATAGGATATCAGAATAAGATATAGAATGTAGAATTCAGATTTATACAATTATTTACTTATTAAGACTCAAAATTTAGAAGAGAATCACTAGAAATTAGAATAGAAATATCGGAATTATCCCCAGTTTCATTTATTTTATTTACTAGTCCAAAACTCATATTTTTATACAATGTCAAAATAGAATTTAGAATTCCAAAACACAATACATACTTCAAAATTTGTCTTAAATAGTGAGATGTGGAATTAGGATAGAAACATAATAGAAAATAGAACAAGAATAGAAAAGAATACAAAATGACACCAGAACATAATTTATATTGTATAATAAGTCCTCACAAAACAAAATTACTATGGTACACATAACAAAAGACTTTTATGCCATAGAAGATGTATTGCATGATAGAAGGCACTTGGTGCCATTGAGCAGAAGACACCTCAGTGTCACCAGAAGGAAATTATGCCACAGAAGGTTCGTTACACCATAGAAGGCACATAATGCCATAGCAGATGACTTATTGTATAATAGTGGCCACAAAAATATAAAAGATGTTTACTTCAGTAGTATGTTTGTAGTTTTCATAAGCAAGTTATTTTCTTCCAATTATTATAATTCAATGTCACTTACTCTAACTTAGGTTTCCACTGTGCATGGTTGGGGACGAGATGTCCGCAGGTACAAAATCTCAAGATATAGTCATGATGAGATGATGTAACAACAACTTTATGAGATTTTCTTGGTGGTGTACCATATACACATTCCCATAATTGATATGAGATTTGTATAATGTGGTATTATGGTATTAAGTTTCTTCTGTACATGATGATGTGGTTTCTATCCTAAGAGCTTATGAGAATTTATTTCATACACAGTATATAATGGTTATTGTCTATCATTATTGTTATGTATATCACGTTAGTAACACTCCCCTTGAAAAAAAAATTAGCTTCAACTCATGTCATAAGAAAATTAGGGATTTATAATATAGATTCTAGAAAAAGTGAAAGATCAATGTCTCATTAAGTATTCCTAATTATAAGAATGTTTTTATAGTAAAATAGTGACTACAAATACCATGGTCCTTTCTAGACAAGATGTCACGCCCCAATCTCACATTAACCACAAACCACAAGATTAGGACGCAACAGGATGGGATTTACAAATAAGCCAACCACTCTTCACTTTTAAAAACATTTTAAAGATATTAATAGGAAAATCTGATTTATGCTGTCAAATGAAACTAAACAAACTGCGGAAGCATCTTTATTAACTGACTAGCAATATAAACAGAGTCTACAACATATTACATTGTTTGACATAAAAATAAAGCATAACAGATAATTTACATCTTTATACACATTCACTCTCTCACTCACACCTCGTCCTAAAGATCGAGGGGAAAGGACTAAGAGACCTCTAACTAGTAACTACGAACCTTCTATCGACTAGGTGTAAGGATAAATCGATCCTTCTGATTTCCTGCTGCTGACGATAACCTGAAAATGTTTTGAGTAGAGGTATGAGCCTACTCGCTCAGTGAATAGCATTTCATTTAGCTATCACTAAACAACTCATCAGGTTTATAAAATTGAAATAAACATAAATACAGTACAAGCAGGGAAGATCTAATTACATAGCAGATTATAGAATATAATCGCATTTCTATGCAACAACAGATAATTTAAACCAATAAAAAGATATAATGAATTGACACAAAAGTTCGGATATATTAATTTACTGTGATCCTATATGATTTCATATTTATATTATTATGCCCTAATCATATGCAGTGTACCATGCATATAAAGATCCGTAGCGAACTACGATCCCACCGTACAAGACTTAGCGACACACCCGGGAAATGCTAAGTCTGACGCCAGCCCTGCTCTGCCACAGGACCCCAGGCTCATCGTCCTTCAGGCTCATCGGCCTCACTGCACTACATCGAGTGCTCTAGACTCCTCCTCTAACCTGAGTACACAAGCGGAGAGTCTCACGGGGTTACCTCCATGACATCGCACGGATCTTGTTGCAATAACCCCCAATTTTCTCCAGTGCCACCGTGACATCGCACACGTTATTGTTGGACACTGCCTCTCTATCCTCGTGTCTCCATGACATCGCACGGATAATGTTGCAACACGAGTTTCACCCCTAAGAAGCAGATCTGTCAAAGGGGTTCTATGGTGTTAGGGCACCTAAGTCTATTAACTGATTAACATATAAACACTTAAACAGGAATATCACATTTACTGATTTCATATCAGATCACAATACACTGTCATTCTAAACTGACAGAGCAATATATTTCAAATCATTGTAATTTCTGAGAAATTCTCATACCATGCATTTAGACAAATTAGAAATGCATAAATAACCCAACTTATTTCAATTTGGCACATACATAGCGAATTTACACAATTGAACATCTTATTGCACAAATTAAAGAAATTTACTTCACATATGAGAATCATACTCAACAATTATCAATTCTCTAAAATTCTCGAAAAATGTGCACATTAACCCAAATCTTGGTTTGTGCATCACTTAATTCAATTAAGAGTTAATTACATATCACAACACAATTTAATAATAATACTTGAGAATTTCTGGTAATATTTCAGAGAAATGTGCCATTTCATGTAAATATCAATTTACACATATTAACGTCAAAAGATATATGCAATTAGGGTTTTCATGCATATTTTATTTATTCATATCTACTTTGAAATCGTACATCTGATAATTTATCAGAAATCTTCATTGTTTGGGTTCATACCCAAATTATACCATTTTCAGACATGAATTTCTAATTTCAACATTCAAATGAGCAATTTAGGTTCCAATGAACCATATAAATTTACAGATTCAATCCACACTGATCAGATCCTAAACTAAATCATATAACATCGTCTAGAAGCATTTTATGAAATAAAAAGTCGGGCGACGCCAAACGCTTCCCTACGCCTGATAACACCTGTTATCAGCGTAATTCGCGCACAAAACAGAAAATATTCAAACGCCTGAGTTTATTAATGATAAATAAATGAAACCCCACTCACAGTGTTTCGAACTGTCCGGGTTCGTCCGGAATTGCGTCTAAGGACCAGTTTTCAAGGCCAATCTCAGTTGTCGGGCAGCATGTTTGCACACCGAAGAACCTATCACCAACCAGATAGAAGCAGGAGAAGCGCAGCAGAGATGCCAGTGCATAAGAATGAGCATTCGGAATGGAGTAGTAGTAGAGGATAAAGTGAGCAGCACAGCATCACAGGATACCATTAGGCAATCACTCTTATCAGAGAGAAGAGGGTGGCTCTTTGCAGCTGCAGACAAAATCTGTTGATGAGGCCCTGCCACATCTTAGATGGAAACTACCGTCGATGATGAAATTTCTACACTTCAAGAAAGTCACACCTAGGATCCCTCCTACTGACCGCAAGCTTGTTGGCCATAGATGGGTCTTTAGTCTTTACTATCAGATTTCACCATGGTCGTCCTATTGAACAACTTAAAGTCCGTCATAGTAAGAAGAGGCGCACCACGTGCAACATCTCAAGGTTGCCATAGTGGCGAGGCGAGGGGACACTGGCCAGCTCTCCTTCATCGCATCAAGGCGGCCAGTGCCAAAGAGCTAGGGCACCAGACTGCGGTGTCGGATCTGTGCATTTGGAGCAGCTGATGAGAGGAATCGACTCTTCAGCAAATCTGCAAAGGTGTCGTGTTGAGAAATGGTGGTGTCACCTACACCCGAAGGTACCAAGTTGGAAACGAGGGCTGCATCGGTCGGCGGCGATGGCCGAGCTCGAGGTGGTCGACTCCAGAGTGTTGGTTACGCCTAGGAGGGCTCCCAGCCACTGATCGCAGCTGCTAGCCGCAGCTCTGTATGTCGGCCGCCCCTGTTGGATGAGTGGAACTAGGGCGTGGAGGAGGAGGTAGGAAGGAAGGGGAAGAGATGGCGTCGCTGAATCAAGCTAGGGCTCGAGAAAATCGGCCTGCCTTTCACCTCCTTCTGTTGTGCTACTTCAGGCCGCCGATGCTGCTCTACTGGACGGCGCCGCAAGAGCTGGTTGGGGCTGCGGACTGGAGCAAGGAAGAAAGAAAGAGAAGAAATAAACAAGTCGGCCGCTGGATCAAAGCAGGAGCCCAAAATCCGCCCTCTGGCTCCCCCTCTGCTGCGGCCGCTCAGCTTGGTCTGGGCGCCGCCTTTCTCCATTCCATCAGGTGAAAAAGGGGAAGGGATAAGCGAGAAAGCAGAAAAGGAAAAGAAAAAGGTTTATAACCTAATAATGGAAAAATTGCAAAAATAGTCCAAGGAAACTAAAAATGGTATAAGTATCGCCTCAAAGGTCCGATTCAACTAATTTTTCTTGCAAAATGCCAAGCATGGAATCCACTACAAACTCAAAGCGAATACTCATGCCAAATAGACTGTCTCACTTGATCAAAGAACTAATTGCATCTCGACATTTAACTGAACCTAACTCACCTTAATTATGCACTAATTGTGTCTTGTGTATTTAATTCAACTTAATCAACTTGATGATGCACTAACCATCACATGAGCACTTAACTTATCTAAATTAACTTAATTATGGACTAATCATGGTACTTATTGGTTAACTTTGAAACGGGTCATAACAATCTCCCTCCCTTATAAGAATTTCGTCCCAAAATTCCTAAAAGAGAAAAGGAAACTTGTTACACATCTCTGACTCAAGCTCCCAAGTGGTTTCCTCTAAATTTATGATTCCTCACAAAACTTCCACTAATGGTATCTCGTGATTCTTGAGTTTCTTGATCCTCTGATCAACTATCTGTATTGGTCCTTCAACGTAGGACACATCTGTTCTCAGCTGTGTAGGTTCTGGATCCACTATCCTCTCTATACCAGGATAACATTTCTTCAACATCAATACATGAAATACATCATGTAGATTAGCCAACTCGGATGGAAAATCTAACTTATAGGCTATAGGTCCAATCCTCTCAATGATAGGATATGGAACCATAAATCTACGAGTCAGTGTGCCTCTCTTGCCAAACCTCAACACTCCTTTCCATGGTGAAACTTTTAGATACACTTCACCACCAACCGCAAACTCAAGAGGTCAACACCTCTTCTCAACATAGCTCTTCTGTCTATCATATGCAACTATCAACTGCTCTCAGCATGTCCTTAAGAGTATGAATGGTCCCTTATGACTGACCATCCGTCTACGGGTGAAAAGTTGTGCTGAATCTCAACTTTGTGCCCAAATCACAATGCAACTGATTCCGAAAACCTGATTGTGAATTTAGGATCTCTATCCGATATAGTTGAAACTGGAATACCATGCAACCTGACTATCTCATCCACGAATATCTTAGCCAACGTTGGGACATCAAAGGTTAACTTAATATGAAGAAAGTGAGCAGACTAAATTAATCTATCCACAATCATTCATATCGAGTTACAACCTCTAGGTGTCCTGGGCAACCCTATCACAAAATCCATTGTGATATGTTCCCACTTCCACTCTGGTATAGGAAGAGATTACAAGGTACCTGCAGGTTTCTGGTGCTCAGCCTTAACCTGCTGACACACTCTGCACTTAACCACATACTCAGCTACATCCCTCTTCATACCAGGCCACCAGTACAACTCCTTGAGATTCCTGTACATCTTAGTGTCGCCTGGATGCATGGCATACATCGATGCATGCGCTTCCTCAAGAATCTATTCTCTCAAGTCATTATCTCGAGGTACATGCAACCTATCATGTGGATACAACAAACCATCATCTAAAAACCTAAACTCTGGTCTTTTTCCCTTTATCATGTCATGTATGATCTGCCGTAACTCACTGTCACCCTACTGTAGTTCCTTGATTTGATCATAAGAAGTAGGCTTGACTTGCATCTGTGCAATCAAACCATTTAGCTATGTCACCCCTAAGTCTAAGTTCAACTTTCACATTTCCACTAGCATGTCTCTTTTGAAACATGCCATGGAAAATACATCCACTGTTGAACTAGACTTCCTACTTAGGGCATCAGCTACCACATTCACCTTCCCAAAGTGACAATATATCATCACATCATAAAGATAGTGACGCTGTGTCATAAGAGCATGAACTACAACAACTAACTTCAGATCATGTATCGGGTAGTACTCCTCATTCTATGCTACTTACTTGTTGTTACATTTCAAATTTATATCTTACTCTTTTCTCCAACTCATTTTCATATTGTTTATCTACCTTTAAACCCTAGATTTTATTAATGCTAGCTTACCTTTCATAGAACAAATCTCATGATCTTGTTTTATAGAGATGCTAGTATTCAAGGTCAAATCACTAGTGATATCCCTTGAACTACTACAACTCTAAACATACTAGGGTTTCATCTTTATCAAAAACATAGCGTTATTGTGATGTGACTTTACTCCCTTAGTTTGAAAATCAAACCTTGGATCTCATAAGTTTTACTAAAGTCGTGCTTATCTAATCACTGGAATTTCCTTTCTCTAACTTGGACATTCCGATAAATTACATTCTCAATTTACCTTGCTAGGGTTTCATCACAATACTATGTGCCGTTATTTCATTCATTTAGACATCTCTACCTTGGTAGTTATGCAACATATATGATGCATTCATTTTCTAAGTTACGTGTTTGTTCCTCATTTTAGAAACAAGTTAGTTAGTCTATCGAGACTCAGAATTCAAAGGCAGTATGTATGAATGTATTAAACTTTATAACAAAGATATGCATTCCATACTCTCAATTATGTTATGTAATCCTCATTCCTTAACCAAGACCATCATTTCTAACATTTCTCTTGATTCAACTAAGTTTCTTGTCCTGATTTTATGATTTACATAAGACTCTTTATTTCTATGTACTTATTGTATACTCAACTCTTTTCTTCTATTTTCTCTTTGCTTTGAAGTACATAAAAGTATTTTACTCCATTCCATGATCCAATCCAAAGCTGATTCTTACGTCTTAGCCCTTACATACCTTTCTCGTATCTTTTCCATATTCTCATATTTGGTGTTCATATAATATAAATCATTAAATTTAATCTGAAGCATATATCATGTTCCTTTATTTCCAACTAAGGATTGCCAAAATGAGGCTCCAACATTAGGTTTCCGATATCAGTTCCAGCTACTTCTTAGTTATTCTAGTCTTTCTCTTACATCTCAACATCTTAACATATGTACATTTTTCACCATGATGCGGGTCTAAATTACCCGGAGTCTACTTTTATTAAACTGTTAATAGGAGTCATTAAATTCCAGTAATGCATCCTGCCAGCCGGACCAGGCCAAACCTGTAGTCCTGAAGCCAAGAGCTACTCAGGATTAACCAACTCCTATTGATCTCAAACATGCGGAAAGAATATCCCTTTAGGGAAAATCCATTTAAAGAATCGTCTAGTCTACTTGATACAAAGAATATAAACAATAAATAAAACATTTCATCACACACAACAACATAAGAGAATCATATCTACTTTACAAACTGAAAATTTAATTTTATGCATATAAAAGCATTTCTAGTGATCTTCAATCAAATAAGCAATATAAATCAGGAATTGTATCACATTCTATATTTAACCTCTTATTCTTACATTAATTTCTAATTTCTTAACCCTAAGGTTTCTAGGGTTTCTCTCCAGCCTATCCTTCCTCTGCATACCTGGCCAGGGCATCCAGAGAAGAATAGACAGAGTAGCTTGATACTGGTCAATCTAAGTATTCAGACACCTGGCCAGGGTATCTAAACACTCAGACCTCCCAGAGCTAAAACACATCATTTCCTATTTATCTCACTTATTTATAAAACTATCTTTTGATCCTAATGATCCCTGATAACTCAGCTTAAACTCTCAACTTGATTCTCGTGACCACGTCCTTTTTCTACCATCTGCAATGCTATAACAGAACATTTCCTGCTATAAAATTGCAGTTAGAAGGAAGACACTTAAGTCCTAATCCTATTGGTCTCTTATCGTCCCCTGACATTGACTTAGAGTAACTATGTACTCAACCTATGCTCTGATACCAAAAATTGTCACGCCCCAATCTCACATTAACCACAAACCACAAGATTAGGACGCAACAGGATGGGATTTACACATAAGCCAACCACTCTTCACTTTTAAAAACATTTTAAAGATATTAATAGGAAAATCTGATTTATGCTGTCAAATGAAACTAAACAAACTGCGGAAGCATCTTTATTAACTGACTAGCAATATAAACAGAGTCAACAACATATTACATTGTTTGACATAAAAATAAAGCATAACAGATAATTTACATCTTTATACACATTCACTCTCTCACTCACACCTCGTCCCAAAGATCGAGGGGAAAGGACTAAGAGACCTCTAACTAGTAACTACGAACCTTCTATCGACTAGGTGTAAGGATAAATCGATCCTTCTGATTTCCTGCTGCTGACGATAACCTGAAAATGTTTTGAGTAGAGGTATGAGCCTACTCGCTCAGTGAATAGCATTTCATTTAGCTATCACTAAACAACTCATCAGGTTTATGAAATTGAAATAAACATAAATACTGTACAAGCAGGGCAGATCTAATGACATAGCAGATTACAGAATATAATCGCATTTCTATGCAACAACAGATAATTTAAACCAATAAAAAGATATAATGAATTGACACAAAAGTTCGGATATATTAATTTACTGTGATCCTATATGATTTCATATTTATATTATTATGCCCTAATCATATGCAGTGTACCATGCATATAAAGATCCATAGCGAACTACGATCCCACCGTACAAGACTTAGCGACACACCCGAGAAATGCTAAGTCTGACGCCAGCCCTGCTCTGCCACAGGACCCCAGGCTCATCGGCCTTCAGGCTCATCGGCCTCACTGCACTACATCGAGTGCTCTAGACTCCTCCTCTAACCTGAGTACACAAGCGGAGAGTCTCACGGGGTTACCTCCATGACATCGCACGGATCTTGTTGCAATAACCCCCAATTTTCTCCAGTGCCACCGTGACATCGCACACGTTATTGTTGGACACTGCCTCTCTATCCTCGTGTCTCCATGACATCGCACGGATAATGTTGCAACACGAGTTTCACCCCTAAGAAGCAGATCTGTCAAAGGGGTTCTACGGTGTTAGGGCACCTAAGTCTATTAACTGATTAACATATAAACACTTAAACAGGAATATCACATTTACTGATTTCATATCAGATCACAATACACTGTCATTCTAAACTGACAGAGCAATATATTTCAAATCATTGTAATTTCTGAGAAATTCTCATACCATGCATTCAGACAAATTAGAAATGCATAAATAACCCAACTTATTTCAATTTGGCACATACATAGCGAATTTACACAATTGAACATCTTATTGCACAAATTAAAGAAATTTACTTCACATATGAGAATCATACTCAACAATTATCAATTCTCTAAAATTCTCGAAAAATGTGCACATTAACCCAAATCCTGGTTTGTGCATCACATAATTCAATTAAGAGTTAATTACATATCACAACACAATTTAATAATAATACTTGAGAATTTCTAGTAATATTTCAGAGAAATGTGCCATTTCATGTAAATATCAATTTACACATATTAACGTCAAAAGATATATGCAATTAGGGTTTTCATGCATATTTTATTTATTCATATCTACTTTGAAATCGTACATATGATAATTTATCAGAAATCTTCATTGTTTGGGTTCATACCCAAATTATACCATTTTCAGACATGAATTTCTAATTTCAACATTCAAATGAGCAATTTAGGTTCCAATGAACCATATAAATTTACTGATTCAATCCACACTGATCAGATGCTAAACTAAATCATATAACAGCGTCTAGAAGCATTTTATGAAATAAAAAGTCGGGCGACGCCAAACGCTGCCCTACGCCTGATAACACCTGTTATCAGCGTAATTCGCGCACAAAACAGAAAATATTCAAACGCCTGAGTTTATTAATGATAAATAAATGAAACCCCACTCACAGTGTTTCGAACTGTCCGGGTTCGTCCGGAATTGCGTCTAAGGACCAGTTTTCAAGGCCAATCTCAGTTGTCGGGCAGCATGTTTGCACACCGAAGAACCTATCACCAACCAGATAGAAGCAGGAGCAGCGCAGCAGAGATGCCAGTGCATACGAATGAGCATTCGGATTGGAGTAGTAGTAGAGGATAAAGTGAGCAGCACAATCACTCTTATCAGAGAGAAGAGGGTGGCTCTTTGCAGCTGCCACATCTTAGATGGAAACTGCCGTCGATGACGAAATTTCTACACTTCAAGAAAGTCACACCTAGGATCCCTCCTACTGACCGCAAGCTTGTTGGCCATAGATGGGTCTTTAGTCTTTACTATCATATTTCACCATGGTCGTCCTATTGAACAACTTAAAGTCCGTCATAGTAAGAAGAGGCGCACCACGTGCAACATCTCAAGGTTGCCATAGTGGCGAGGCGAGGGGACACTGGCCAGCTCTCCTTCACCGCATCAAGGCGGCCAGTGCCAAAGAGCTAGGGCACCAGACCGCGGTGTCGGATCTGTGCATTTGGAGCAGCTGATGAGAGGAATCGACTCTTCAGCAAATCTGCAGAGGTGTCGTGTTGAGAAATGGTGGTGTCACCTACACCCGAAGGTACCAAGTTGGAAACGAGGGCTGCATCGGTCGGCGGCGATGGCCGAGCTCGAGGTGGTCGACTCCAGAGTGTTGGTTACGCCTAGGAGGGCTCCCAGCCACTGGTCGCAGCTTCTAGCCGCAGCTCTGTATGTCGGCCGCCCCTGTTGGATGAGTGGAACTAGGGCGTGGAGGAGGAGGTAGGAAGGAAGGGGAAGAGATGGTGTCGCTGAATCAAGCTAGGGCTTGAGAAAATCGGCCTGCCGTTCACCTCCTTCTGTTGTGATACTTCAGGCCGCCGATGCTGCTCTACTGGACGGCGCCGCAAGAGCTGGTTGGGGCTGCGGACTGGAGCAAGGAAGAAAGAAAGAGAAGAAATAAACAAGTCGGCCGCTGGATCGAAGTAGGAGCCCAAAATCTGCCCTCTGGCTCCCCCTCTGCTGCGGCCGCTCAGCTTGGTCTGGGCGCCGCCTTTCTCCATTCCATCGGGTGAAAAAGGGGAAGGGATAAGCGAGAAAGCAGAAAAGGAAAAGAAAAAGGTTTATAACCTAATAATGGAAAAATTGCAAAAATAGTCCAAAGAAACTAAAAATGGTATAAGTATCGCCTCAGAGGTCCGATTCAACTAATTTTTCTTGCAAAATGCCAAGCACGGAATCCACTACAAACTCAAAGCGAATACTCATGCCAAATAGACTGTCTCACTTGATCAAAGAACTAATTGCATCTCGACATTTAACTGAACCTAACTCACCTTAATTATGCACTAATTGTGTCTTGTGTATTTAATTCAACTTAATCAACTTGATGATGCACTAACCATCACATGAGCACTTAACTTATCTCAATTAACTTAATTATGGACTAATCATGGTACTTATTGGTTAACTTTGAAACGGGTCATAACACAAGAGCACCATGGTATGATGGACAATGTTATTAAGATCAATGTTAAGAAAGTGAGGTTAATTTAGTGATTTCTCCTAGGAAAATGAGAACTAGGGTGGAATGAGCACTTGGTTGCGATGAGCTCTTAGGAGAAATGAGCACTTTTGTGCGAGGTTTATGAGGAGAAACCACTTTTATTGACTTACTTATGGTAAGTTCTAAAATCATTCTAATCATAATGAATCATACAAAAATATCAAATGCACATTCTAAGTCATGAAGGCAAGTTCATCCCCAATAAATATTAAACTAGAACTTATAGTTTTAGGTGGAACCTTAGCTTAATTATTTGAGAGGAATGATAAGTAGGATTTCACCATAGTGTTAGGAGAGTTGGAAACCCCTAGCAAGATGGTCATGATCCTTACTACCTGTGAAATAATTAAGACTCTAAGATTATAACACACCAAATGTCATTTTGTAACCTAAATCAATGTATCATATGGTTATAAGATAAGAAAGTGGGAAGGACTTGACTATAGGAATGCATACAAACTGTTTGTGTCATATTGAAATAATATGAAATGATAGACCTCGCTTGGAGGTTTTCCGTTAAAGTTTGAGACTGGATGTTTGCTATGGTAGTCATGTTCATGAAATTAGTATAGGACAACTTGTTGCTAAGTGGCTATCCTAATAAATAGAACGTCTTGTAATCTTGAAACTAAGTATAGTATAGTTATGTTGGACTTGTACATTGCATGTTTCAGTTTAGGTGTGGAAATAATAGTGCACGTCTAGAGTAGTATCATGAGTAATGCTTGGATAAATTTAGGGGAATAATGTTTTGTTCATATTTCAAAGAATAATCATATCAATCTGTACCAATTATAATGTTTGTAAATGGCCTATAAGCTTGGTTCATAATTATGTTAAGGTCATATTACATGATTGGTAGGGCCTCCTAATGAAATAGATGGTCAAATCAGGATATGTTGGAGTTAATAGTACTCTTGAATAAATATAACCATTGTGGTAGTTTGGAAGATAGTTTGACCATAAGTAGTTATAAACCTTTTGAGTTATCACCAGAGTTTATCCTATAAATTATGTAATGCACAACTAAGTCTCTGGTATCATGGGTTTTCTAGTAAGTTCCCAGAGCTTTTCCAAACCTAATGTCTTAAGGATGAAACTACTATAAGGAGGGGAGGATTTTTGCATCCTCAATTCTATAGGTATGTACTTTCTTCTGCGAACAATTTCACCTATTTTTTGCTCATAATTCCTAATGGGTTATTCATGCCTTTTCAGGGTGCAACAGTGATGAAACAAATTTTAGGTTAAATATAATGATGGTATAAGCTTCTTGGCCTATTGTGGCAAGATAATGTGATTCTAATGATTTATTAGAAATTATGAAAGTTTAAACCAAATTAATTTAAAAGGGGCTTCAATTGAGAAATATAAGGACATAAACCCAGAATAATGTTTTTCATGTTAATGGTAAGTTACAATCAAAATTCCAAAACATTTTGACCTTATTTGACTCCTCAAATGATTTTTGGAGTTTTCCATATGGTTTGTGTTACAACCCCAATTTTGGGTTCATCTGATGAGAAATGTAAACTCTCATATTGGACAAATAATGATATAATTTGGTTTGATTAAATGGATTTCGTTTACAATATCCTCGATGTTTGTGTTGTGGGCTTTATTGGCTATTGGGCTCGAATAACAAGAAAATTCAATTAGTAAATGAATGATTGAATATTTGAGAAAAGAAAGAGGTAGAAACCTCTAGGAGACAAAGAGATGTAATCCAAGGATGGATTTCGTACCTCTTGGGTTCCAAGGAGTCCAAATTTGCATGAAGAAAGCAATAAGAAAAGAAAAGAGTAATTAAGTATTTCTTTAGTAAGAAAGAAATGTAAAATAATGGTAAAATGTGGAAAATAAGTAAAAAGAGGTACAATTGAGTTATCCTTAGTAGAATTTCATATCCCAAGGATTCCTAATGATAAAAGGAATACCAATGAGGAAAATAAAAGAGAAATAAAGGGAAATCCTCAAAAAGGAAATATTTTAATAAGAAATAAATAAGATAATGAGAGATAATAAAGAATATTGCATTTAGATGCATCTAGAAGGATAATGAGTATCCAATAAAAAGGATTTCGAAATAATAGAGTTTCTTGGGATCCAAGAAGTCCCAATAAAGAGGAAAGAAAGAAAAAGTACCAAAATTGCAAAATAAAGGGATAATGGGAATACATAATTAATGAATTATGTGCTTTTGTTAAGAAGAAAGTATTTTCTACTTAAGGAAATATATTTTCGTGGACAATATATTAAAAGGCATGAATAAAGATAATAATGAGAAGGAATTTTCATATTCCTAAATATCCAAGTAATAAAGGATATCAAAGGGGTAGAGAAGAGAGAGAAACGTGTTTCTTAATGAAGGAATATAATTCCTTTTGGGAATAGCCTTTGTTCCTTTGTGGGCAAGCATGTTGGGGTATGACTACCCTCCTCTATAAAAGGGTAGACACCTTGGATGAGCCCAAGCAGTTCCCATGCATCTCTCTCTCCTCTCCATCTTCTTTTTTGTGAGAACCCCAGTTTTGGAGGATAGAGCATCCCTGGAGAACACCAGGGGCTGAGGTGTCATCATGTTGGAAGCGGGAAGCTTCCACGACAACCCTGAACAGATTGTCTATCAATCTGATGCCTCTGACACTGCGCAACACCCATCATAGGCCTGCAAACCGCAGCAACCACGACAACAATTGCGGGCCTTGTTGCGGTCGAGTTTGGCCATATAGGTCATGTCAAGGGGGTGCCCTGCGTGCGTCGAGGAGCAGAGAGGCCGGGGAAGCCATGGGCGGTGACGCTCGCGCCGTAGGGGAGGAGCAGGAAGACACGCAAGGGTGTCTACGGTGGCTGCTGGGCAGATTCGGGAGGTTGAAGACGACCTTTGAGCTTTGGACAGAAATGCCCTTCCGCGGGCAATAATAACGAACAACTTAACCAGGCGTATAACTGTAATTCGGTTATGTTTCCAAAATCAATTGCGAGATCGTTGCATGGCAAGGATGACGTGGCGCTCCCGGATTGGTTCAAGTAAGTCAAATTTGCAAAAATCATATCTAATGTTTGGTAACTCCGATTAGGACAAGTAATATATGAAAGTTGCTCAGAAAAGTGAGGGGAATCCATTAAAAATATAATTGAAGTCTGATTCCTTTTGCAATTCGAATAGTAATGGAAGTTATTAGCTTTAGATGTAATAATGTTTAAAGAACCCTATTTTGATATGATTAAAGTCATTAGTAGGGTTCAATAGATGATTAAAGTTGATATTAGCCTGTTAATGATAAAAAGGAACATTAGGAAGAAAAAGGATGAACTTTGCATATAATTAATTAATTTAGAGTTTCATATGCATGAATATACTTTAATGGGCCTTAAAACCCTAATGTTGACTAATTCGACTATTAATGGATTTAATTGATTAATTTCATGATTAAAGTTGGAATATGCTGAATCTAAGCTATTTCGAGCATTAAAGTTCGTAATTTGTGGATAAATACCCTAAGTGTAGTAATTAGGGTTTTCTCATGAATAAAAGGTGGAATTAATAGCAAATTGAGTTCATATGTGATTTGGACCATAATGAACTATGAATTGATGATAAATGTGTATAATGATATTGACATGGATTAAAGGGATAAAAATGGTAACTTTAATGAAAAGAGGTTTAAGGGGCTTAATTAATGGATAATTATGCCTTTAATCCAAAACTAAGGATTAGCTGTTGAGATAATTAGGGTTTGTAATCAATTGCGTTAAATTAGGGTTTAAAATAGTAAAAGTTGAAGGGAAACCCTAATTACAATGGAAACCCTAAAAGTGGACTAGAAACCCTAAGAAGCAAGCTAGATTTAATAGATCTTAATGACATGAGTAATAAAAGGAAATTGTATAATTGTTTCAGGATCTTATTGAATGCTTGCTTGCCTATTGGTTGATTGGATTATTTCTGTCTCACATCATCAAATCAGGTATGTGGTTACGCTTATGAATATCTCGAGTTAGTTTTCTGAGGTTTTCCAAAGTTTTCATCAATGACTTGAAATAAATGTTACATGAATTTAATTCATGCAAATTATAATGTGAATATGACTATCACATAAGAGATGTGCCTACTAGCTCAGATCCTAGTCCCCTCTGTAGCTTTATAGATTGACCTAGTAAATGGCTACCAATGGGTAGGTCCATCAGGTCATTAAATGACTTAGTAAATGGCTACCAATGGGGTAGTTCCATCAAGTCATCATGAGTAAAAGATTCGGCTACCGTTGGGTAGGGCCATGCGACTCCATAACCCTAGGAATTGTCTACCTGTGTGGTAACACCATGGGGGTAAGGATCTACCATATGAGAGAGGTAGTATCCATGTCCACTACAGGGACGGTACAGAGATAGGGGATAGGTAAGGGTTGAGTAGTATTGCTTAAAATGTAATCTTGGATGTTAAATGTTATTTGGTTGACTACATTGTTAACATAGTTGCACAATTATTGTTCCCCCACATACCTACTTCTTGCTGACGACGTTTTGTTTGTCGGCATTTTTGATACAAATGAAAAGAACAAACAGTAAAGTGGCATACGTGGAACTAAATGAGAAATAACGTACACAGGAGGATTAGTTAGATTAGTATCTTCATGGATAGAAGTTTAGAAATCCCATCTTTTGAAAGGTAAGTAAAGTTTTTATTTTATACCAGTTTTCCGTTTAGTAGTAGAATTTCATAATTATTATTGATTATTTGTCGAACCTTTGATCTGGGTTATTAGATAACGGCTCTGATCTCTTGGTCTCCCTTAAGTGGGGGTTACCAGGAGACAGGGTCATTACAATTGGTATCAGAGCGACGGTTCCTCACTTAATCCTTAAAAATTATTAAATTTTACAAATTTCGTAGAACCCAAGGGAGTTATTAGAGGATTATCCGAAAGACAGAGGTGTCTAGAAATGGATCACGATCGGGGGCCGACAATATTTTCCTCCGCACCGCTAGTGAGAATATGAGGACTCCGGGATCCATGTGACTTCCTGGCTAAAGTCTTAGGGTATGATTCGAAATAAGATACCTTTAGGACTCTCTCGTCTTGTTCATCCCTTCTCGACTCAAATGTTGTTAAGGACTTTAAGGATTAGGGTTTTCTCTCCTTTCCTCACTCTCTTGAGGTATGGGTAAGGGTGATAAGGATTAAGGAATCCTCCACCAAATTAATAAAAAGCATGTAAATAAGATGTCATGGACATAAGCTTAATAGAGTAAGCGTAAAGAAATAGATACATGCTTAGGTCATATGACACGAATTGTCATTTCCCTCAACAGAGACCTGAGGATAGACCTCCTTGGCAGGGGGATGAGTAGAGAGAGTTAGTCTTAGAGGTAGAGACCTCCATTAAAAGTAGAGACCTAGCACATCCTATGAGGATGATGTTAACCCTAACCGTAAGTGAAGGTATGAGGGAGAGATGACATGATGAGTTAGATGTCATGGTTGCCCGAGTGTTTGGATGGACACACCTTGGGATGCCATATGAGCCATGAAAGGTTAGAGGACCTAGTACCTTTGACGACCCAACCCTGGAAAGGGTCATGCATGTTAGAGTGAAGGATAGCTCCTTCATTAATGAGGTTAGTGAAGAACCTATAGAAACCCTATGGGCTTATGCGAGTAAGGGATAGAATGCACCCAGAGTACGTCAGTGGTACGGTAGTAGGTTGAAACCCTCACCAGAAGGGCACGATGGATGGATTATGAGATATGCATAAAGAGATATGGATAATCATGAGCAAACATAAGTTTGAGCATAGGCTTCACCTACGTACATGTATGCCTGTGAGCTTGATCCTTCATGGAGAGATGACCTCTAGTAGTATGACTAGATGTGGAGTTAGCTTTAGAAAGAAGGAACCAAGCAAGAAGGTTAGAAACCTTAAACCCCGAGATGTGAGGAACAGTGGGGAGATGAGAATGATGCGACCTAAGTGGATGATAGCAGTTGCCTCATGCATGATCCCTGGGGGTTGATGATATCTTGGTTACCTTTAGAGGAACCAAACCCTAGAGAGAGGATGATGCTTCTGGTACCAATGTGTCTATGGTATAGGTGTTTACCTTCGGAGACAAGAAGAAGAGTTACTTAGACCTAGAGATGTTTGGTAACAGGTTGTGAGGCCTTGTACCTTGTTGGATGCCCTTAAGGAGGACTTGACCCGAATGTGTTGCTTGAGTTGAAGGATGACAGGGAGTGCATGTCATGCCTTATACATGCTTGATTCGTGGTTAAGAGTTTGAGCATGCAGTTGGACACCCAAAGGGTGAACCTAGGGTTCCGAGGCCTAAGAGGGGAAGCAGTGCACCCAATTCTCATGATGAGATTTGAGTCTCTATAGTTTCGAGCATGGTACTCCTCATGCGTAGAGGTAAATGGAAACCCCTTAAGTTAAGGGTATGTTTGATGAACCCCTCACGACTAAGTTGATCTAATGTTGAGGAAAGAGAACAAGTATGACCTAGCATGCTTTAATAGGTGGTATGCTTGTGCCCTAGTAGTTGCTGGGTTAGGCATGTTCATGTGGACACATATCCTAAACATAAGGATGGTTGTGACCTTGTTGTCAAGAGTTGTATTTTCCTCCCATACTTGGAGAGGGACCCTTTGGTAGGGTGTATACCAGTTTGGTTGGTTTTGAAGTAACCTAAGGAGGTTTTATAGAATCTTGAGAAGCTAAGTGAAGAGTACATGACATGAGGATGAACCTACAGACCCATAGATCACCATCTCTATGTGCATGTGGATGTGTTAACATGGAGGTAACCGGTATGGGGCTTGACCAAGGTAGGCAGGTTGCCATGATCCCTATGAAAGGATGAAAGTCAGCCCATGAATACAAGAAGAGAGATGATGAATGCTTGGGTAAGGTTCTAAGTTGGACATGTACTATAATAGAATCCTAAGTCTATCCTAGGGTTAGGTAGGGATAAGACCGATGGAAGAAGGAGTTGCCTAATTCCCTAGTTGCACATGACCATAGGGTCAGGAGGTAACAACTATCATTGTCTGAGGGACATGGGTTAGGATATTGATCACCTTCATGAACTCATGGGACCCAAAGGGCAGATGAGTAGGGCACTCTCTTGATGCATGAGGGAAGAGGGATGACCCCAAAAGTGTTGGTACCCTATAGACCTAGAGGAGATGACCAAGGGATGTGTGTAAACCTCAGTCGGTTCAAGACTAGTTTTCCATGAAAGTAATTTTGATATCATGATGTTTGTGATGTAAAGACATGAGTTGCACATTTCAGCTTAGAATTGAAGGTATACTGGTAATGTGGGATGTATCACCTCTACTCGTGGAATAGGAAGAACTTTGTGTTTGGACGGCCGCCAAATGCTTATTTCCTCTTTTTATGGGAGGTAGAGATGGGACAATACGCATGCCATACACCAAGGATAAAACATGATGCAAGTTGGAACGTTGATATGAGGTATGAGGATAAAGATGATAACATACCTTGGTGGAGTGAATGATACATGGATGGTTTACAAACACTAAGAGGAGTAGTCTTCTTGTGAGGACGTTATATCATGAGCTATGTGGAATTTGCAAGTTAATCGAGGTTGAGTTTGATCACCATGAGGATGAGCTCAGAGTTTCTTGATAAAGATAGACTTAGAATGCGAGTTTGAGATGACAAGTGAAATACATGGAAGTGTATGTCTTCAATGTTACCTAAGGATGTGAAGTGGTAATGGATGCTTTGGTTGAGATATAGATGCCTCATTTGGCTAGAGACTAGAAGAGGTTGTGAGTCTAACCCTATGTCTGGAAAGGAGATGTGTATGGCTAACACTCAGATGTAACGAATATGTTGAACAAGTTAATGGTTGCTTGGTTAGCCAGCATGGGCTTTGATGCAGTGAAAGAATGGTGGTAGAAACTCAGATACACTTCTTTGAATAAGAAGGTAATAAAACCCTATTGAGAGTGGTTTAGGGTTTTCGAGGAATTGATCTTGAGGAATCGTGACATACAGGAGATCATGGTTTTAAGATCACCAAACACCATGATACTACAAAGATAGTAAGTGATAGTATCACTTTGGTTGCTTGATGTGAAGTTGCATGTAGCATGTGGTCCTACAAGCCAAGAGTGAAGGACAAACACCAGTAACCCAGTACTTTGACTTAGAGGTTAAAGAATCCCCAAGAGGGAATGGGAATTTATCACTACATATTTGAGGGTAAGTCTTCCCTAGACCAAAGAAGGTCAAGATGCAATATGGGTTATGGTAGATCGCCTTACCCAGATGAAATGAGATAGAAAGAATGCTATCAAGGGACAGATTCCGTTGAACTACTTAAGAGAGAAAGATGGTTCAACTACACCATGATGCGAGATTAGAAGTTCTTGAGAATGATTATAAGATTCACTTCCATGCAGTGGAAGTAGATACATGAAGAACTTGATGTCAATACAGTTTGTCACCCCATACTAATGGACAGTATGATCCAGACTAGAGGGTCTGATGAGAGCATGTGTGCTCATTCAGGGTGATACATAGAGACATTTCTTAAGATGTGATTTTAACCACCATAGCCTTTATCGGGATGCAAGAAGTTCTATAAGGAGGTTGTTTCGGTCACCACTTCATTATGATGATGTTGGTGAAGGAGGCCTCGCGAAGGTCAGAAAGTAACCACAGGGTGTGCAGATGAAGTCGCTTTGATCATGCAATGGTTGAGAGAGAACCCAGTGGTGACATGAGTCACGAGCTGATGCAAAGAAGACTGACATGCAATTCACTGTGGGAGAATATGTGATGTGAAAATCTGACCCCTGTAAGCTACAGTTGAGAAAGATGAGTCCCCGATATATGGGTCCATTTGAGATGGATTGGTGGAGATGGTTGTGTTTAGCCTTGCCCCTCAGGATAAAATGATGTGTCATGTGTTCCATGAGTCCGATCTAGAGCACTATGTGAGGTACCCAAGCCATGTGTTGATCCCTAAACCTATTCAGCTTTTGAGCAGCTGAAGTGTCCTGAGTCACCTATGAGGGTATGAGATACCAAGGTAAGAAAGAACTCAGATGGAAGAATATGAGATGATGAAGGTTCTTGGGAAGCACCATGGAAAGGGGTGAAGCCACATGGGAGCCCTGATGGACATAAGAAAGGCTTGTCCTGAATTGTTTGTTTGCTTGATAGAATTTTGAGGACAAAATTCCTATAAGAGGGGAAGGATGTTACAACCCCAATTTTGGGTTCATCTGATGAGAAATGTAAACTCTCATATTGGACAAATAATGATATAATTTGTTTTGATTAAATGGATTTCGTTTATAATAGTCTCGATGTTTGTGTTGTGGGCTTTATTGGCTATTGGGCCCGAATAACAAGAAAATTCAATTAGTAAATGAATGATTGAATATTTGAGAAAAGAAAGAGGTAGAAACCTCTAGAAGGAAAAGATATGTAATCCAAGGATGGATTTCGTGCATCTTGGGTTCCTTGGGTTCCAAGGAGTCCAAAGTTGCATGAAGAAAGCAATAAGAAAAGAAAAGATTAATTAAGTATTTCTTTAGTAAGAAAGAAATGTAAAATAATGGTAAAATGTGGAAAATAAGTAAAAAGAGGTACAATTGAGTTATCCTTAGTGTAATTTTGTATCCCAAGGATTCCTAATGACAAAAGGAATACCAATGAGGAAAATAAAAGAGAAATAAAGGGAAATCCTCAAAAAAGAAATATTTTAATAAGAAATAAACAAGATAATGTGAGATAATAAAGAATAATGCATTTAGATGCATCTAAAAGGATAATGAGTATCCAATAAAAAGGATTTTGAAATAATAGAGTTTCTTGGGATCCAAGAAATCCCAATAAAGAGGAAAGAAAGAGAAAGTACCAAAATTGCAAAATAAAGGGATAATGGGAATACATAATTAATGAATTATGTGGTTTTGTTAAGAAGAAAGTATTTTCTACTTAAGGAAATATATTTTCGTGGCCAATATATTAAAAGCCATGAATAAATATAATAATGAGAAGGAATTTTTGTATTCCTAAATATCCAAGTAATAAAGGATATCAGAGGGGTAGAGAAGAGACAGAAACATGTTTCTTAATGAAGGAATATAATTCCTTTTGGGAATAGCCTTTGTTCCTTTGTGGGCAAGCATGCTGGGGCATGACTACCCTCCTCTATAAAAGGGTAGACACCTTGGATGAGCCCAAGCAGTTCACATGCATCTCTCTCTCCTCTCCATCTTCTTTTTCATGAGAACCCTAGTTTTGGAGGGTAGAGCAGCCCTGGAGCAAACCAGGGGCGGAGGCGTCGTCATGTTGGAAGCAGGAAGCTTCCACGACAACCCTGAACGAATCATCTATCAATCTAATGCCTCTGACACTACGCAACACCCATCATAAGCTTACAAACCGCAGCAACCACGACAACAATTGCGGGCCTTGTTGCAGACGAGTTTGACCATATAGGTCATGTCAAGGGTGCGCCCTGCGTGCGCCGAGGAGCAGAGAGGCCGGGGCAGCCATGGGCGGTGATGCTCGGGCCGTAGGGGAGGAGCAGGAAGCCACGCAAGGGCGTCTAAGGCGGCTGCTGGGGGGATTTGGGAGGTTGAAGACGACCTTTGAGCTTTGGACAGAAATGCCCTTCTGCGGGCAATAGCAATGAGCAAATTAACCAGGTGTATAATTGTAATTCGGTTATGTTTCCAAAATCGATTGCAAGATCGTTGCATGGCAAGGGTGACGTGGCGCTCTCGGATTGGTTCAAGTAAGTCAAATTTGCAAAAATCATATCTAATGTTTAGTAACTCCGATTAGGACAAGTAATATATGAAAGTTTCTCAGAAAAGTGAAGGGAATCCATTAAAAATATAATTGAAGTCTGATTCCTTTTGCAATTTGAAAAGTAATGGAAGTTATTAGCTTTAGATGTAATAATGTTTAAAGAACCATATTTTGATATGATTAAAGTGATTAGTAGGGTTTAATAGTTGATTAAAGTTGATATTAGCATGTTAATGATAAAAAGGAACATTAGGAAGAAAAAGGATGAACTTTGCATATAATTAGTTAATTTAGAGTTTCATATGCATGAATATACTTTAATGGGCCTTGAAACCCTATTGTTGACTAATTCGACTATTAATGGCTTTAATTGATTAATTTCATGATTAAAGTTGGAATATGCTGAATCTAAGCTATTTTGAGCATTAAAGTTCCTAATTTGTTGATAAATACCCTAAGTGTAGTAATTAGGGTTTTCTCATGAATAAAAGGTGGAATTAATAGCAATTCGAGTTCATATGTGATTTGGACCATAATGAACAATGAATTGATGATAAATGCGTATAATGATCTTGTCATGGTTTAAAGGGATAAAAATGGTAACTTTAATGAAAAGAGGTTTAAGGGGCTTAATTAATGGATAATTATGCCTTTAATCCGAAACTGAGGATTAGATGTTGAGATAATTAGGGTTTGTAATCATTTGCGTTAAGTTAGGGTTTAAAATAGTAAAAGATGAAGGGAAACCCTAATTGCAATGGAAACCCTAAAAGTGGACTAGAAATCCTAAGAAGCGAGCTAGATTTAATATATCTTAATGACATGAGTAATAAAAGGAAATTGTATAATTGTTTCAGGATCTTATTGAATGCTTGCTTGCCTATTGGTTGATTGGATTATTTCTGTCTCACATCATCAAATCAGGTATGTGGTTACTCTTATGAATATCTCGAGTTAGTTTTCCGAGGTTTTCCGAAGTTTTTATCGATGACTTGAAATAAACTGTTGGATGAATTTAATTCATGCAAATTATAATGTGAATATGACTATCACATAAGAGATGTGCCTACTAGCTCAGATCCTAGTCCCCTCTGTAGCTTTATAGATTGACCTAGTAAATGGCTACCAATGGGGTAGGTCCATCAGGTCATTAAATGACTTAGTAAATGGCTACCAATGGGGTAGGTCCATCAAGTCATCATATCACAAAGATTGGGCTACCTTTGGGTAGAGGCCATGTGACTCCATAACCCTATGAATTGGCTACCTGTGTGGTAAGACCATGGGGGTAAGGATCTACCATATGGGAGAGGTAGTATCCATGTCCACTGCAGGGACGGTACAAAGATAGGGGATAGGCAAGGATTGAGTAGTATTGCTTAAAACATAATCTTGGATGTTAAATGATATTTAGTTGACAACATTGTTAACATAGTTGCATAATTATTGTTTCCCCCACATACCAGCTTCTTGCTGACCGACGTTTTGTTTTTCGGCGTTTTAGGTACAAATGAAAAGAACAAACAGTAAAGTGGCATACGTGGAACTAAATGAGAGATAACATACATAGGAGGATTAGTTAGATCAGTATCTTCATGGATAGAAGTTTAGAAATCCCAGCTTTTGAAAGATAAGTAAAGTTTTTATTTTATACCAGTTTTCCATTTAGTAGTAGAATTTCATAATTATTATTGATTATTTGTCGAACCTTTGATCTGGATTATTAGATAACGGCTCTGATCACTTGGTCTCCCTTAAGTGGGGGTTACTAAGAGAAGGGGTCATTACAGTTTGGATTTACATAACCCTGATATATGTTTCATTGGAGACATTTTTTTTAAGTTTAAGCATAATTAAAATATCACATAGATAGTATATGTTGATCTATGAATTTCACCTAAAGTTCAATTTATTTTGGTCGTTACACCTACATTTATGGGTTCATTTAAAGGTCGAACAATTGTTCGATACACAGATGAGCTACTGATATTACATGAGGCTTAAGTGAGGCATGCATGACCAGGGACACACAGAGGTTGTATTCAACCTCTAGACTATGTGAGTCTAAGATGCCCCCAATGTTTCTGCATTTCCCTCTGTATCTAGCCCCCATAATACTTCGATAATGATTTCTATGTCTCCCTGTCACCTTCCTGGACCTATAAATACCTAATATGAAACCCTAAATATTATTCTATGCAAAATGCCTCTTTTACCTTACTCACCTTCCTCTGTGAGCTTCTGTAGGGGGTCCTCACACAGCCACCAGTGGTTCCCCATCTCCCCTTTATGCTCATAAAAACGTCGATCAACATAAATGAATATGCCGGTATGTGGGTAAAACACAAATCATGCATTTAGTTGTAACAACATATTGCAAGCAATTATGATTTAAGAAACAACTTTATGTTTTAAGCATAATTGCTCAATCTGTACATCTTCTAGCCTCTGCACTATCCCTGTAGTGGACCTAGATACTACCTCTCATATGGTAGATCCCAATTAACCCTACATGATCATACCTAACAGGTAGATCAATACCTAGGGTTGAGTCGCATGGCACTACCCATAGGTAGCCTGTGACAAAGTGAGTTTTTCTATATATATTTTTCTCTCTCCTATAATTTTGATTATTCCAATTGTGCCCTCAACCATCTGCCTCACTAAATTGATTAAATGGCCTATCAATTTCACATAATACTAAACCCTAAATGTCACACAAAGGTGAATTTTAGGAGTTAATACATTTAATCAATAGCTATGTTGACCCTTCAAATTTCAAGTCAAATTTTGCATCATAACTACATCATAACATTATAGAGCTATGCCAAAAATCTCACTATAATCGGATTTACCAATTATGGGTTATTCACATTTGAAAATCATGTGTATAATTTCATCTAGTAACTCTGGGACCTAAGTTTTTGATTTAATTGGTCAAATATTTGTCACGCGGCCCATTAAATTGCTTGGGAGAGGACCACTTAACTGAGATTTGACCCCAACTGTCCGATTGGAAGGACACAGATCTGCTCAGGGATCCAAGGGTCAAGGACCCCGTCTTCTACCTTTCGCCTTCTTTGGCTTCGACCCCAACAGAGCGTTGACCCCAATAGCTACCTTGCGCGCCCAACTCCCACAATGCTCGCATGAGATATTTGGAGGAGAGACTCCTCTCACCGAGACAAATTCAGCAACCCCTCACTCGACGCCCCTTGCACTCAGAATAGGGAGAATGACCTCCACCTTCTTCGCACCTCTCACTGGAGGTGGCGGCCGACTTTAGGGCTTCCCCTTCTAGCATCCCCCGTGCCTACTTAAGTATCTTGCTAGCACCGCCTACCCTCCTTTGATCATTTAGAAATCTCAATTGCACTAAAGGTCACCCCTTCCTCCCCGACCTCAAGAACCCTCACCTCACCTGACCTTGACTCCCCCCTCTGTCCAATGACTCTCTCCTCTCAATCAATCATAGCTACACCATCGGGGGACCTCGACAGGACGATCACCACCTTCGACTAGAGTCGTGAACGCCTAGAGGCCCAGGTCAACGAGCCTCCTAACTGAGCTCCAAAAGATACACCTCTGACGATGTTGGAGCCATATCAGAGCAGTGGTGAGATCGCAAACTCATCAGTAGACCTCTGTGAAGCTTTCAACTCCCTCAATTCAACCCAAGGATAGGTAACCCTCATCTTCGCTCCTCGTCTTGTTTTCAGCCTATTTTGATTGGAAAATGGTACCCAGATCTCCGTAGTCGATGATCTTGACCTCCCAGCCACTATCGTGAGACTGCAAACTCAACCCAACCATAGAAATCACCCAACTCATCCTAGAACCCCACCTGCACCATGATCTACCCTCCTATGTTCCTTCGCTGCAACCATGGCATGAGCGGGGAACATTCAGAGGGGTGTTTTTACCACCTCGCCCATACCCGATGATGGATCTAATCAAAGGACCAAGGGTATTCGTGACCTTCTACCCACCTGACCCCTCTTCAGTCGAGCGCCTGCTCATGGGTCAATGGGAGGGTTCGATTAGTTGGATCCCTCACCTGATCCATGAAGCAGAGCTCGCAATCCTTTTTTTATTTTTGTTTATTTTCTTTAAGAAATTATCTGATTGGCTGGATATTAGAAAAATCTTAGAAAATGCTAGGAATATCATAATATATCAAAACTATATATCATTTTCATCAGAAAAATGCGATATATTTAAATAAAATATATTCAAGACCTAGTTCCGACCCCTTTTCAGAAAATATGGTCTACAAGTCTTAATGACCTCTTAATATTTATATATTGTGTAATAATGGTCATTACCGATTTTAGATCTTCCATGTGGATAGCCTAAACCCTAATTGGAGTTTTGATCATCATGTTACTCAAAACCCTAATCAAAGATGGATATTTGATTCAATAGTTGTGAAAAACCCTAATTTCTAGTTTCCTCTCTTCATGTGTATACTTATTACAACTTTATGTCAAACCCTATCCATTAAATGTCCCTTAATGACTTTTAACAGCCCTGACCTTAGAATCCAACTCTGATTTCTCAAATCATATGCATCCTAAAGTGATATCCCAAATGACCTAAACCCTAATAAGAAACCCTAATGTGGAATGATGAGAACCCATGGTGACTTTTGGTTTTTATTTATATTTCAGGGTGATCTACTCTCTTTCTCATAATCTAGGACTTGTGGAATCCAGATCTAAAAATTTAAAGGTATGTGGATATAATTATATGACTAGATTTGCTAGATGTTAAATATAAGTACTTGCTTGCTTGTATTTGAAATACATTGTTGGATGTAGATGTATGTAAATTGACAATTTCCTCCTTGAACAATTAAGAACATAAATGGACAAGAAAATGAAATGTAGTTACTAATGGTGCTCATTAATCTCTCTACTAGAGAGGAAAAACATTAATGTTGACTATCACCTCCCTAATGGTACAAGGTATGCAGGGAGATCCCTAATGGTACAAGGTACGTAGGGATAGGGACCATTATATTTATGTTTGTGCTAAGTCCACCATAGTAATGCATATTCATTCTAAATGTGATTAATAAATTGGGATTAGCTGATTTTCCACCTCTAAATAACGTTTTCTTTCTCTTTCTTCTTTTCAAGTATTTTATATATGCCAACATAGTATAGCTTCTAATTCCACATACCAACTTTATTGATGTTTTTGTTTGTCATATTTTCTTGGTACAAGCAACATATGATGCACTTCAAAGTACCAGAAGCTACTAAATAATGAGAATGGAGGATATTAAATAGATATCCACTTCTCACCTTATGCATTTCAGTTAGATAGTTTTTATTCTTCTAGATGATGTAATAGGATGTTATAAATCCTATGTCATAATCATATTTTCTTTCTCATAGACTTATTCTTCTTCCATCTCAATTATTAGTATGTATGACTTTATCTATTATCAATGATTTAATGATGATGTGAACATGATCTTGGCTTATTTTTTATTTTAGTTGACTATCTTGATTTCTTATATTTTCCCTTTGGAAATTTATAGATATGAATGCACACATATCTGTGTATGTCACTAAGGAAATTATATCGAAATTGGAGTCGTCATAGTTGGTATTAGAGCCAAGGTTCACACATCATAGTCACATGAACTTCATTCACCCTATTATGAGTCTAGGGTAGTCTTTGAGTTAGGGATGTGAAGGGTTGAGGTCATCTGCCTAAGGTCTGGCTAAAGTATCTGAGCCACTTTGCTTGGCAATCACGAGGCTACCTATAAGGAAGTGTGAGTAAATTAGGATCCTTCTCATATATAGAAAATTCCTTCTCATATTTTCTATAGGAATATTTTCCTCTTATCTCAATTTTTGAAAATTCCCCCCCTTACCTTTATGATATAAGGTTAGAAAAGAGTCTCTCTATTTAGAAAGTCTTAAGGACTGACTGATAAGAATTTTAGGATATCCTCCACAAATCGTAACATTAAGAACATTAATAATTAATAAAAGAGAATAATGAAATATCATGTGATAATAATAATAATAGTGACGAGAATGATTGTTGGGTAATAAATCTAATATGTCCAAATTAATTTCAGGATGCCTCCTAAAACTCACAACTTAAAGGCCTCGGAGGAATCATCCTCTAAGAAGAGAAAAGAGCATGAAACCTCTGAAGTACCTGATCCCAATGCCGCTTCCAAGGAAAGGTGGGAGGAACAGAATAAAATCCTTGTAGACTTTATGGAAACCCTCGCCAAAAAAGGAACCCCTAAACCTAGCTCCTCTAGGAAAAGGAAAGTGGTGGTGATAGACTTCATTAAGCTCATCCCCGATTCCTGTTGGGGGGAGATCAGCCTGAGGTCATGGACAAGGCTGAGGCCTGGATCCTATCTGTGGAGAATGGTTTTCGTACCTTAGAAGTACCCGATGAGAAGAAGGTCAAATTTGCCACCCATCTGCTTAAGGGAGGGGCAAAATTCTGGTGGGAGAATTATGGCGGGTGTAACGACCCCACCTCCCAGTTCTATAGAGTATGTAAAATTTAATAATTACTAAGGATTAAATGAGTTACAAAGAAATGACAAATTATGTGGCCCGACGGACGAGAAAACAGCCATCATGGCCAGGGTTTGAGGGCGCCCCGTGTGCGCCAGGAGTGGCGGAGGTGGAGGAGTGACTTCCAGTGAGAATCGCTGCCCTGAGAGCAAGAGACGGAGGCTGCACTAGGATGCAACGGCGGCCAGGTAGGGCTGTCTGAGGTTGAAGACAACCTGGAGGACGTTGGACAGTTCTACCCCTATGGGTATAAGCATCGACAACTTAAGCGGGGGCAGAGTAGTCATTTCGTTATATTTACAAAGCAAGTCGCATGCATGGGAACTTGGCGACGTGGCAATCTCTGATTTGCCGGAAGGTAATTTACTTGCAAAAATCATATCTAATGATTGGTAACTCCGATTAGGACAAGTAATATATGAATTTTGATCAGTAGAACGAGAGAACTCCAATAAAAATTATACTAAAGATTGATTCCTTTCCTAATTGCAAAAGTACTATAAGTTGATTAAAAATGCATTAAAGTTAAGTTAAAAACTCTTCTTGTGATTAAAGGTTGAATCTAGAATGCTTAATGGGTTAATTGAAGTATTAATAACCTGTTGAATGATAATGTTAGATTCGAACCTGATCTAGATGTAGAATTGCATGATTTAGGGTTTTACCTCATATGAGAATGATTAAGTATTTAGAAACCCTAATTTAGGGTCAAAGAGGATAAGATCATATATAATTTGAAAAATGTGAAAATTTGTTGTTATATGGTGGTTCTAATCTATTTCGAGCATTAAAGTCTTTAATTTTGCATAAATACCCTAAATGTAGTAATTAGGGTCTTTTCATGAATAAAAGGTGAAATTGAGGGCAAAAGGAGTTCATTAATTAGACCCTAATAAACTTGGAATTAATGATAGATGCGCATAATGATCTTGTCATGGATTAAAAGGGATAAAAATAGTAGTTTTAATGAAAAAGAAGTTTAATGAAATTAATTGATGATTAATGTGCCTGTAATATGAAAATAGGGTTATATGTTGTTTAGATAACCTTAATATTGAAGAATAGATGAGATAATAAGGGTTTATGAGTAATAATAGATCTTGATGGCATGAATAATAAAAAGGGAATTACATGATTATTTCAGGATCTTATTGAAAATGCTTGCTTGCTTGGATTCTTATTTGCATGGATATTTCTATTCAGATCATCAGATCAGGTATGTGGTTGCGCTTATGAATATCTCAAATTAGTTTTTCGAGGTTTACCAAAGTTTTCATCGATGTCATGAATTAATTGTTGGATGATTTTAATTCATGCAAACTATAATGTGGATATGACTATCACATAAGATATGTGCCTACTCGCTCAGATCCTGGTCCCCTCTGTGGCTTAATAGTTGACCTAGTATATGGCTACCTAGAGGGTAGGTCCATCAGGTCATTGAATGACTTAGTATATGGCTACCTAGAGGGTCAGACCATCAAGTCATATTGAGTTAGATATTGGGCTACCTTTGGGTAGTGCCATGCGACTCTATTACCCTATGTATTGTCTACCTGTAAGGTAGGACCATGGGGGTAAAGATCTACCTTTATAGAGGTATCATATAAGGGACAACACAGAGTTGTGGATATGTATGGATTGAGTAGTTTGGCTTAAAACGTAATCTTGGTTGTTAAATGATAATTGACTGATTACCTTGTTATCATAGTTGCACGATTATTGTTTTCCCCACATACCAGCTTCGGCTGACCGACATTTCGTTTGTCGGCATTTTAGGTACAAGCCAAAAGAACAAACAGTAAATCGTCATACTGGGAAATACATGAAGTAAAATACAATGAGGATTAGCTAGAGTAGAATCCTGAAGTGGATAGAAGTTTAGAGATCCAAGTTTTCAAAAGAAAAAAAAGGTATGAAAAAGTCTATTTTCTTATAGCTTTTCAGTTTAGTCTGTTAAAATTTAATAATTGTTCTTGGTTAATTGTCGAACCTTTGATCTGGGTTATTGGTTAACAGCTCTGTCCTTTCAGTCTCCCTTAATTGGGGGTTACTGGGAGGCGGGGTCATAACAATTGCTATCAGAGTGAAGGTTCCTCACTTAATCTTTAATAATTATTAAATTTTACAAATTCTGTAGAACCCAAGGGAGTTATTAGAGGATTATCCGAAAGACGGTGGTGTCTAGAAAAGGATCACGACCGGGGGCTGGCAATATTTTCCTCCGCATCGCTAGACAGAATACGAGGACTCCCAGATCTGTGTGACTACCTGGCCAAAGTCTTAGGGTATGAATCGAAATAAGATACCTTTAGGACTTTCTCATCTTATTCATCCCTTCTCATCACAAATTCTATTAAGGACCTTAAGGATTAGGGTTTTCTCTCTTCTCCTCGCCGTCTTAAGGTATGGGTAAGGTTGATAAGGTTTAAGGGATCCTCCACCAAATTAAAGGAAAAGCATGTAAAGAAGATGGCATGGACATAAGCTTAATAGATTAAGCGCAAACTAAAGAATAGATACATGCTTAGGTCGTATGACATAAGTTGTCATGCCATCAGAAGAGACCTGAGGCTAGACCTTCTTAGCAGGAGGATAAGTAAAGAGAGTTAGTCTTGGAGATAGAGATCTCCATTGCAAGTAGAGATCTGGCACATCCTATGAGGATGATTTTAACCCTAACCCTAAGTAAAGGTTAGAGAGAGAGATGGCATGATGAGTTAGACCAGGTGTTTGGATGGATATGCCTTGCATGCCGTATAAGCCATGAGAGGTTGGATAACTGAGTACCTTTGGCGACCCAACCCTAGAAAGGGTTGTGCATGTTAGAGTGAAGGATAGCTCCTTCATTGACAGGGTTAGAGAAGAACCCATGGGAACCCCATGAGCTTATAGTAGCATGGCATAGTAGGCGCCCATAGCGTGTCGGTAGTGCTGACAGCACGCTAAAACCCTAGCCAGGAGAGTATGAGGGAAGTGTAAAGAGCTATGGATAACTGTGAGCAAGCATAGGCTTCATCATGTAGGGGTATGCTTGTGAGCTTGATCCCTCTTAGAGAGAGATCCTCTCATGGTGAGGTTGGTTGTAGGGTTAGCTCTAGAAAGAGAGAGCAGGAAACCATGAAAGAAGGTTGGAATCCTAGACTCCGGGATATGAGGAAAAATAGGGAGTTGAGCATGATGCGACCTAAGTGGATGATAGTGGTCGCCACATGCTTGATCCCTGGAGACTAATGATATCTTGGTGGCCTTAGAGGAACTAAACCCTAGAGAGAGGATGAGTCTGCTAATACCTTTGTATCTATGGTATAGATGAGAAGAAGAGTTCCTTAAACCATGTAGAGGTATAGTAACAGGTTGTGAGGTCGTGTACCTTGTTGTTGGTCTTTGAGGAGGATCCAAATCTAAGTGTTGCTCGAGTTAAAGGATGACTGGAAGTGCATGTCATGCCTTTTTCAAGCTTGATTCATGGTTAAGAGATAGAGCATGCAGTTGGACACCTAAAACTGAACCTAGGGTTCCTAGGCCTAAGAGGGGAAGCAGTGTATCTGATGCTCATAATGAGATTTGAGTCTCTATAGTTTCGAGCATGATACTCCTCATGCGTAAAGGAAAAAGAATCCCCCTTAAGTTAAGGGTATGTTTGATGAACCCCTCACATCTAAGTTGATCTAATGTTGAGGAAAGAGGACAAGTATGACCTAGCATGGTTCGGTAGGTGATCTGCTGTATCTTAATAGCTTTCTAGGGTTAAGTAGGCTCATGTGGATGTAAACCCTAGACCTAAGAGCTTTTGTGACCATGTTGTCAAGAGATAGTTTTCCTCCCATCCTGGGAGAGGGACCCCTTTGGTAGGGTGTAAATCAGTTTTGTTGGTTTAAGGTAACCTAAAAAGGTCTCATAGGATCTTAAGAAGCTAAGTGAAAAGTACATGGTATGAGAATGAACCTGTAGAACCATATATATCCATCTCTAAGTGCATGTGGATGTGTTACCATGGAGGTAACCGGTATGGAGCTTGACCAGGGTAGGCATGTTGCCATGATCCCTATGAATGGATAAAAGTCAGCCCATGAATGAAGAAAGGGAGATGATGAAGACTTGGGTAAGGTTCTAAGTTGGACATGTACTATAAGAGAATCCTAAGTCTATCCTAGGGTCAGGTGGGGATAAGACCGATGGAAGTAGGAGTTACCTAATTCCCTAGTTGCACATGACCTTAGGGTCAGGAGGTAACAACTATCATTGTCCGAGGGACATGGGTTAGGAGATTGATCACCTTCATGAACTCATGGGACCCAAAGGGAAGATGAATAGGGCACTCTCTGGATGCATAAGGGAAGCAGGATGACCCCATAAGTGTCGGTACCCCCATGGACCTAGAGGAGGTGACCAAGGATTGTGTTGGGACCAAGTAGTTTCAAGACTAGTTTTCCATGGAAGTAACTTTGATATCGAGGTGAATGTGATGTTGAGACATATGTGGCACGTTTCAACTTAGATTTAAAGGTGTACTGGCAAGGTGGGACGTACCATCTCTACTCTTGGAATAGGAAGAACTCTGTATTTGGACTGCAACCAAATGCTTATTTCCTCTTGATATGGGAGTGAGAGATAGGACAATACGCATGCCATACACCAAGGACAAAAGATGATGTGAGTTGGAATGTTGCTATGAGGTATGAGGACAGAGAGGATAACATACCCTGGTAAAGTGAATGATGCATGGATGGTTTGCAAACACTAAGAGAAATGAGGTAGTTGCCTTATGAGGATGTTTTTATCATCAGATATGAGTCATACAAAGTTGAGGTTGATCACCAAGAAGATGATCACAAAGTGTTCTTAATGGAGAAAGACATAGAGTTTGAGGTGACATGATAAGTGCGATACATAAAAGTGTATGTCTTCAATGTTACCTAATACCTAAGGATGAGAAGTGGTAATGGATGCTCTGGTTGAGATATAGCTGCCTAGTTTGGCTGGAAGAGGTTGTTTGGCTAACCCTAAGTTTGGAAAGGAGAGGTGTTTGGATAACACTCAGATGTAATGAGATATGTTGAAAAAGATAATGGTTGTTTGGTTAGCCAATCTAGTCCTTGATATAATGAAAGGATGGTGATAGAACCTCTGATACACTTCTTTGGATAGGAAGATGATGAAACCCTGATGAGAGTGGTTTAGGGTTTTCAAAGAAATCAATCTTGAGGAATCATGACTTGCAGGAAATCGTGATTTTTAGGTCACCATATACCATGGTGCTACTGAGATAATGAGTGGTAGAAGTACTATGGATGCTGGAGACAAGGCTGTATGTGGTGTGTTGCCATGCATGACAGAAGGTGAAGGATGAGCACCAGCAACCCAGTACCTTGACATAGAGGATACAGAGTTCCCGAAAGAGAAAGGGAGTTCATCACTATGGATGTTGTGAGTCTCCCCTAGACCAAGGAAGGTCTAGATGCAATATGGGTTATGGAAGATCGCCTTACCTAGATGACATGAGAAAGAAAGAGTACTGTCAAGGGACAGATCGGGTTGAACTACATATGAGAGAGATGGTTCAACTACTCCATGAGGTTGAGTATAAAAAAGTTCTTGAGTATAACCTAAAGGGTTACTTCCATAAGATGGAAGAAGGAACATGAAGAACTCTATGTTAGTACAGTTTATCACCCCTAACTAATGGTTAGTATGATCCAGACTAAAGGGTCTGATGAAAGCATATGTGCTCATTCAGGGTGATAGTTAGAGACAGTTCTTGTCCTATGAAAGATGTGATGATGACCACCACAGCCAGTATCGGGATTTAAAGAAGCTTTGTAAGGGAGGTTGTGTCGGTCACCACTTTAGTAAGGTGATGTTAGTGAAAGGACCATGTGATGGTTAGAAAAGGATCACAATGTGTGTAGGTGAAGTCGCTTTGATCGTGCAATGGTTGAAAGGAGCCTAAAGATGACGAGAGTCGTAAGCAGATGCAAAGTAGCCTGACATGCAGTTCACTGTGGGAGAATATGTGACATGAAAATCCGACCACTCTGAGCTATAGCTAAGAAAGATGAGTCCTCGATACATGGGTCCATTGAGATGGGCTGGTGGAGAAGGCTAAGTTTGATCTTACCCCTCAGGATGAAGTAATATGTGACGAGTTCCATGTGTACAATTTAGAGCACAATGTGAGGTACCCCGACCATGTGCTGAGAAATGAACCTAGTGAGCCCCAAGGGAGGCTGGAATGGCATGAGTCACCTGTGCAGTTTATAGACGCCAGGATGAAAGAACTCAGAGAAAAGAATATGTGATGATAAAGGTTCTTTGAAAGCGCCGTGGGTAAGGTTAAGCCACATAGGGGCCAATGGTGGACATGGAAAAGTCTTATCCTGAATTGTTTGTTTGTTTGATAGAATTTTGAGGACAAAATTCCTATAAGAGGGGAAGGATGTTACAACCCCAATCTTTGGGTTCTTTTGGTGAGAAATGTAATTTATCATATTGAAGATATTTGAAAAACAAATGATATAATTTGTTTGGAATAAATGGATTTTGTTTACAATAGCCTTGATGTTTGTGTTGTGGGCTTTATTGGCTATTGGGCCTAAATAACAAGAAAATTGAATTAGTGAATGAATAATTGAATATTTGAGAAAAAGAAAGAGGTAGAAACCTCTAGAAGGCAAAGAGATGTAATCCAAGGATGGATTTCGTGCCTCTTGGGTTCCTTGGATTCTAAGGAGTCCAAAGTTGCAAAAAGAAAGCAATAAGAAAAGAAAAGATTAATTAAGTATTTCTTTAGTAAGAAAGAAATTGAAAATAATGTTAAAATGTTGGAAATAAGTGGGAAAAGGTATAATTGAGTGATTCTTTGTGTATTTTCGTATCCCAAGGATTCCTAATGATAAAATGAATACCAATGAGGAAAATAAAAGAGTAATAAAGAGAAATCCTCAAAAAGAACTATTTTAATAAGAAATAAACAAGATAATAAGGAATAATGTGATATAATGCATTTAGATGCATCTAGAAGGATAATGAGTGTCCAATAAAAAGGATTTCGAAATAATAGAGTTTCTTGGGGTCCAAGGAGTCCCAATAAAGAGGAAAGAAAGAGAAAATACCAAAATTGCAAAATAAGAGGATAATGTGATACCTTATTAATGGATATTGTGATAAGGATAGAAAGGAAGTTTTTTTCTAATAAAAGAAATAGAATTTCGTGACCATTGATTAAAAGGCAAGTATAAAGAGAGTGAAAGAAATCATTCTCATTTTTGTAAGTATCCATGAGATAAGGCATATCAAGGAAGTAAATAGGAGAGAGAAGAACTACTTCTCCATGAAGGAATAAGAATCCTATTGGGAATAGAACCTTTTGACACATAGATGGTCATCTTAGGGCGTGGATAGCCACCCCTATATAAGGGGGGAGAGCATATGGATCGAGTTTTAAAGAATTCCATCGAAACTCTCTCTCTCCTTCGTCTTCTTCATCTTCATCAAGCAAACCCTAGCCATGAAGTGGGTGCTTCCCTGGAGCAGTGGAGAGCTGGGGGGTAGTTTAGATGGTAGCCTAGTATACCACAGAACCAAGGGACGACGAAGCCTTTGAAGTTATGCCCTAGAGTGGCCAGGGTTTGAGGGTGCCCCGTGTGTGCCACGGAGTGGCGGAGGTGGAGGAGTGACTTCCGGTGAGAATCGCTACCCTGAGAGCAAGAGACGGAGGCTGCACTAGGCTGCAACGGTGGCCAGGTAGGGCTGTCCGAGGTTGAAGACAACCTGGAGGACGTTGGATAGTTTGACCCCTCTGGGGTATGAAGCATCGACAACTTAAGCGGGGGTAGAGTTTTCATTTTGTTATATTTCCAAAGCAAGCCGCATGAATGGGAACTTGGCGACGTGGCAATCTCTGATTTGCCGTAAGGTAATTTACTTGTAAAAATCATATCTAATGATTGGTAACTCCGATTAGGACAAGTAATATATGAATTTTGCTCAGAAGAATGAGAGGAATCCAATAAAAATGATACTAAAGATTGGTTCCGTTCTGAATTGTAAAAATACTATAATTTGATGAAAAATGCATTAAAGTTAAGTTAAAAACTTTTCTTGTGATTAAAGGTTGAATCTAGAATGCTTAATGGGTTAATTGAAGTATTAATAACCTATTGAATGATAATTTTAGATTCGAACCTGATCTAGATGTAGAATTGCATGATTTAGGGTTTTACCTCATATGAGAATGATTAAGTATTTAGAAACCCTAATTTAGGGTCAAAGAGGATAAGATCGTATATAATGTGAAAAATGTGAAAATATGTTGTTATATGGTGGTTCTAATATATTTCGAGCATTAAAGTCTTTAATTTTGCATAAATACCCTAAATGTAGTAATTAGGGTCTTTTCATGAATAATAGGTGAAATTGATGGCAAAATGAGTTCATATGTTAATTAGACCCTAATAAACTTGGAATTAATGATAGATGCGCATAATGATCTTGTCATGGATTAAAAGGGATAAAATAGTAGTTTTAATGAAAAAGAAGCTTAATGAAATTAATTGATGATTAATGTGCATGTAATATGAAAATAGGGTTATATGTTGTTAAGATAACCTTAATATTGAAGAATAGATGAGATAATAAGGGTTTATGAGTAATAGTATCAAATTAGGGTTTGAAATAGTAAAAGATGAAGGGAAACCCTAATTGCAATGGAAACCCTAAAAGTGAATTAGAAACCCTAGGAGGCGAACTAGGTTTAATAGATCTTGATGGCATGAATAATAAAAAGGGAATTACATGATTATTTCAGGATCTTATTGAAAATGCTTGCTTGCTTGGATTCTTATTTGCATGGATATTTCTATTCAGATCATCAGATCAGGTATGTGGTTGCGCTTATGAATATCTCGAATTAGTTTTTCGAGGTTTACCAAAGTTTTCATCTATGTCATGAATTAATTGTTGGATGATTTTAATTCATGCAAACTATAATGTGGATATGACTATCACATAAGATATGTGCCTACTAGCTCATATCCTAGTCCCCTCTGTGGCTTAATAGTTGACCTAGTATATGGCTACCTAGAGGGTAGGTCCATCAGGTCATTGAATGACTTAGTATATGTCTACCTAGAGGGTAGGACCATCAAGTCATATTGAGTTAGATATTGGGCTACCTTTGGGTAGTGCCATGTGACTCTATTACCCTATGTATTGGCTACCTGTAAGGTAGGACCATGGGGTTAAAGATCTACCTTTATAGAGGTATCATATAAGGGACATCACAAAGTTGTGGATATGTATGGATTGAGTAGTTTGGCTTAAAATGTAATCTTGGTTGTTAAATGATAATTGATTGATTACCTTGTTATCATAGTTGCACGATTATTGTTTCCCCCACATACCAGCTTCGGCTGACCGACGTTTTGTTTATTGGCGTTTTAGGTACAAGCCAAAAGAACAAACAGTCAATCATTATATTGGGAAATACATGAAGTAAAATACAAGGAGGATTAGTTAGAGTAGAATCCTTAAGTGGATAGAAGTTTAGAGATCCAAGTTTTCAAAAGAAAAAAAAGGTATGCAAAAGTTTATTTTCTTACAGCTTTTCAGTTTAGTCTGTTAAAATTTAATAATTGTTCTTGGTTAATTGTCGAACCTTTGATTCGGGTTATTGGTTAACGGCTCTGTCCTTTCAGTCTCCCTTAATTGGGGGTTACTGGGAGGTGGGATCGTAACAACGAATCTAACGATCCGTGTTTTTCCCAAAATTAGCAAATAAATAAAAAAAAAAGAATTTTTGTTGTTAAAATCATATCTTTTGATAGAAAACTCTGATGAGGAAAGTTAATACATGAAAAATGATCAGAAAAATATGAAGGATACATTAAAAATAGTTTGGGAACCTAAATCAGTATTCTTTTGCAAAAGTATCTAATTTTGATGGAAAAAAGTATTAATTTGTGGTTAGAAATCCTAATTGTTGATAAAGGATAGATTTAATCTTGCAAATAAGTTAATACGAGCATTATTAACTTGATTAATGATAAAGATGGATTTTAACCTATTTTGGTGATGGAATTGCATGGTTTAGGGTTTTAAACCTAATATGTTGATTAATATGCTTAGAAACCCTAAATAAGAGAAAAAGAAAAGAAAAGTACTTATAATCTGAAATTAGGGTTTCATGTTGCTAAAAGATGAACTTAGAATCATTTGTGAATGAAAGATGAAATAATTAGGGTTTGTAAGTGATTTTATAAAATTAGGGTTTAAAGTAATAAAAATTAAGTGGAACCCTAATTATGCTCAAAACCCTAAAAAGGGCTAATAACCCTAGGAAACAACTAGGATTGATGACAAAAAATTGGATACCTTTTTCATGATCTACTTGTGTGTACTTGCTTGATTTATTGATTGGTTGAGTTATTTATGCATTCAAGTCATCTTAACAGGTATGTGGTTAATTATGGTTAATTACAATAGTTTCCCGAAGGTTTTCCGGATGAATTGATCGCATTGATTGCAACCAACCAGTTTGGATGTTCATAATTGCAAATTATAAAGTCACTATGATTATCACAACTATAAATAAGTGTGTATTCTCGCACCTACATGCCACCTTGATGGATGATGCAAAAAGGTCAAGCCCAGGAGGGAAGACCAATGGGCACCATAAGAGGTGACCCCAGACACCAAGCGCAGGAATGAGAAGGTGGTCTATGTTGCATGATTAAAGGGCACCATGAGAGGTGACCCTAGGCACCAAGCTTGGGATGGAGAAGGTGGCCTTAAGTCAAACCCTAGAGAGGGTATTCCAGGGTTAGGGCAAAAGCAGTGGAGATTGACACATTTAAAACGTAAATTGATTTGTTAATTTACCTTGGTTGTGATAATTAGTTTGTTAGCTGTATTTGTGAACTTTTGGTTGTCCCCACATACCAGAATATTCTTATATGTTGGCCATTGTTTTGTTTGTCGGTGTTTTAGATACAATCTTGAAATGAACAAACAGTAAAGTGACACATTGTGAAAATAAGAAATAAAGTGCAAGGAGGATTAGATAGGATAGATCCAAAGCTGTGGATAGAAGTAGATTTCCAAAGTTTTTAAAAGGTATGCAAAATTTTATTTTATACCAGATTTCAGTTTAGTAGGTAGAATTTCTTAATTATTATTGATTAATTGTCGAACCTTTGATCCAGTTTATTGGGATAATATCTCTGACTTCTTAGTCTCCCTTAATTGGGGGTTACCGGGAGGCAGGGTCATTACAATTGGTATCAGAGCATAGGTTCCTCATTTAATCTTTAATAATTATTAAATTTTACAAATTCTATAGAATCAAGGGAGTTATTAGAGGATTTTCTAAAAGATAGAGGTGTCTAGAAAAGGATCACAACCAGGGGCTGGCAATATTTTCCTCCGTACCTCTAGTCGAAATATGAGGACTCCCAGATTGTGTGACTACCTGTCCAATGTCTTAGGATTTGACTCAAAATAAGATACATTTAGGATTCGCTCATCTTGTTCATCCCTTCTCAACTCAAATTCTATTAAGGATTTTAAGGATTAGGATTTTCTCTCTCTTCCTCACCCTATAGAGGTATGGGTAAGGTTGATAAAGTTTAAGGAATCCTCCACCAAATTAATAAAAGATACATAATTAAGATGTCATCGACATAAGTATAAATAGTTAAATATAGACTAAAGGTATGTTTGTGTGCTTATGTAGATGGCTCGTACAAAGACTGTGGCTATCCCACTTGCCACCAATAGTGGTGGGCTTCTCCGCAAAGAGAATGGGTCTTTTGAGAAAAGCAAGCGGAACCATGGTGGTGAAACCTCAAAGAAGAGAAAGAGACCTGAAGGAACTACTCATGAGGCCCCCAAACCTGACGCAATACCCTTCAGCAACTTTGAACAAGAGGAGGGACTGGGATATGAATAACAATATGTGTATGAGGAGGTAGCCCAGATGGAGGAGTACCAGGCTGGTGGTCTGGAACTGGCTATGGTAGTCCACACTACGGATGCGGTGTGGATGCAGCAACATAAATGGCTGACTGAGGCTATCCATGCCTTAGCCCTCAGGGACATAGCTAGAGATGAGAATGGCGAGCCACTACCTGTTCATTCTCGACTGGGAGCCACCATCTTGGACTTCGTCAAGGTGAACATTGAGAAGTTCTGGGGAGAAGATAAGTCAGAAGTGGTCGACAAGGTAGAAGTGTGGCTGCTTGTAGTCAAGAATGGATTTCGTATGCTTGAAGTACATCCAAACAAGAAGGTTCTGTTTGCTACTCACCTTTTGGAAGGTGCATCCAAGATATGGTGGGAGAACCATATCACGGGAAGAGACATAAGAGAAGAACCGATGGTGTGGACTGATTTCAAGACCATCTTCACAGCCAGATTCATCCCCGTCTCAGCAAACAAGAAGAAGGAAAGAGAGTTCACTAACATGACACAAGGAAGCTCGTCAGTTGCAGACTTTGGTCACAAGTTCTGCATCTTAGAACATTTCGGTCACATGATGGATGAAGAAAGAAGGGTGGACCACTTCCTAGAGTGTATGCACCCTGCCATCAAGCCACATGTGATGGCTAGTAAGCCAAAGACCATCTCTGAAGCCTACAACACCGCCTTGGACATGAAAAGGATGATGATGCCTACACAGAACCCCTCCAATGGATACATGGGTTTCACTAAAGGACCTCAAGGGTAGAGGAATGAACACAAGAAGGGAAAAGGACGCAACCACAACAAAAGCAAGCATGGGCACAAGGGCAAGCCCCGTGGTTGCCTCCAACATTGTCGTACCTGTGGACGGACACATCCTGGGAAGTGTCATTTTGAGAAGAAGGTGTGTTTCAGATGTCAGCAAGAGGGACACTTCATCGCCAATTGCCCTCAGCCCGACCCAAGAGGACCTTTGGGGTCACAGCGTGTTACAACACAACCAATAGATGCAACACCTCCAGTAGGAGCACCAGCCGGAGCACCCCCAGCTGGAGAGAGAAGGCAAGCTAGAGTGTTCACCATCAATAATGAAGAAGCTCAGGCAAATGCTAATAGGCTGATCGATGGTAATAACCCCTAGAGTTTTCCTTTTAGTTCAGTAGATCATGTAATAGCCTTCTAATGTGGTATAAACTATGTAGGCATGTTGGAAGTCATGGAATAAAATGTAAAAGCACTATTTGATTCTAGTTCTACTAATACTTTTATTTTGAGAAATATGGCAACTATGCTTGGTTTGGATATCAAGGATTTGGGTTATGTTTTGGATGTCACAACCCTGAGTGGTCGTATTTATACCTCTCTTTTGAAAACCCCTATTTTTTCAGTTAAGTATCTGAACCATGAGCTTCCCACTGACTTCATCCTTCTCGATATGAATGATTTTGATGTAATCATTGGTATGGATTGGCCTTCCACCTATAGAGCCCAGATCGACTGTAGAGAGAAGAAGATTCTTATTAGAAAAATTGGCCATCCACACTTCACCATTCAAGGAAGGAGGGATGCGACAACCAACCTTTATGTGTCTGCTTTGAAAGCTGAACGGATGCTATCTAAAGGTTGTCGAGCCTACCTTGCCATAGTTATAGTACCTAAAGTTAAGGGACGATCCTTAGAGGAGATAGAGGTGGTTTGGGAGTATGCAGATGTGTTTCCAGATGATCTACCAAGAATTCCCCCTGAGAGGGAGGTAGAATATTTCTCCATCGAGTTAGCTCCTGGGACTAACCCTATATCTAAGGCACCCTATAGAATGGCCCCTGTAGAGTTGCTTGAGTTAAAAACCCGGTTGTAAGAGTTGTTGGATAAAGGCTTTATCCAGCCTAGTACATCACATTGGGGAGCACCAATGCTGTTTGTGAAAAAGCAGGATGGGTCACTTCGGATGTGTATTGACTATCAGATGATCAACTAGGCAACCATTAAGAATAAGTATCCTTTGCCTAGAATAGATGACTTGTTTGACCAACTCAAATTAGCTCGAGTCTTCTCCAAGATCGATTTGAGGTATGGATACCACCAGGTGAGAGTAAGGAGTGAGCATATACCTAAACTGGCTTTTCAAACCCGCTATGGCCACTATGAGTTTGTGGTCATGCCGTTTGGATTATCCAATGCACCTAGTGTCTTCATGAACCTCATGAACAGTGTGTTCCAGCCTTTCCTTGACTCTTTTGTGATAGTGTTCATAGATGACATCTTGGTGTACTCAGATGACCGAGGCCAACACTGTGACCACCTAGGTAGAGTCCTTGATATCCTGAGAAAGCATAAGTTTTTCGGAAAGTTCTCGAAATGTGAGTTTTGGTTAGACCAAGTCATGTTTCTTGGACACATCATCTTAGGAGGAACAATTGTCATAGATCCAGCCAAAGTATCGACAGTTCAATACTGGCCGACACCAAAGAACCCCTCCAAGATTCACAACTTCTTATGGTTGGCCAGATACTACCGACGCTTCATTAAGGATTTCTCAAAGGCTGCTTTGCCGCTGACCATGTTAACCCAGAAGGATGTGAAGTTCGTGTGGTCTGACATATGTGAAGCTTGCTTCCAAGAGTTGAAGGAGAAGCTGACCACTGCCCCGGTGTTGACTCTACCTTCTGGGAATGAGGGTTTCATGATATTCATCGATGCTTCCAAGATGGAACTTGGTTGTGTGTTGGAATAGAATTGCCACGTGGTTGCATATGCTTCCCGACAGCTCAAGCACAATGAGGTGAATTATCTGACACATGACCTAGAGCTGGCTGCTATTATCCATGTCTTAAAGATATGGCGGCATTACCTGTATGGTGCTACCTTTGAGATCTTCGTCGACCATAAGAGCTTAAAGTACCTATTGACACAGAGAGACCTGAACCTACAACAGCGATGATGGATGGAGTATATGAAGGATTACGACTTCACCATCGCCTACCATCCTGCTAAGGTGAATGTCGTAGCAGATGCTTTGAGTCAAAAATAGCTTAAGTGTGCAGCTATTTTGTCCAGTCAGTGGAAGAGTTTGGAGGAGCTGGTGTAGTGGACTCCACAACTGCTAGAAGATAGAGTTCGTTTGGCTAATATCCAGATTCAATCTGAGTTGTTGAGTGAGATTATAGCAACATAGTTGACCAGTGAAGATCTAGACACGATGAAAGGTTTAATGATGAAGCCACAGACTCGTCTATCCGTGGGAGTAGACGGAGGAATCAGGTTTGAGAATCACATATGGGTTTCGGTGGATTCATCAATAAAAGAACTTATCTTACAAGAAGCTCATGGATCCAAATACATAGTACACCCAGGAACTACTAAGATGTTCAAGGACTTGCAGAGGTTTTTCTAGTGGCCAAGAATGAAGAAAGACATTGCAACATGTGTGGTCAGCTGTCTTACGTGCCAGATGGTGAAGGTTGAAGACCCACGACCCAGCGGGCTTTTACAGTCGATAGAGATTCCAGAGTGGAAATGGGAATAGATCACCATGGATTTTGTGGTGGGTCTACCTCAGACCAAGAAAGGAAATGATGCGATATGGGTCGTGGTAGATCATCTTACCAAGTCAGCACACTTCCTTGCCTTAAAGACCACTACTAAGGTGTCAGACCTAGCTGAGCTGTATATCAGAGAAATAGTGTGTTTGCATGGTGTTCCTGGATCGATCATCTCAGATAGAGATCCAAAGTTTACTTCCAAGTTGTGGAAGCAAGTTCAAGAGGAACTTGGTACCAGGTTGAAATTTAGTATCGCTTATCACCCCCAGACAGATGGTCAGTCAGAAAGGACAATCTATACATTAGAAGATCTGTTGAGAGCTTGTGTGCTCGATTGGGGTGGCTCATGGGAGCAATACTTACCTTTAGTTGAGTTCGCCTACAACAGCAGCTACCAAGCCAGTATCGGGATGCCTCCATATGAAGCTTTGTATGGGAGACCATGTTGTTTACCACTTCACTGGGATGATGTGGGTGAGAGGACCCTATTGAGGTCAGATGAGCTCCAAGTGTATGCTGATAAAGTTGCTTTGATCAAGAAAAGGCTGGAGAGAGCCCAGGATCGACAGAAGTCATATTGTGATGCAAACCAGACTAATGTGCATTTTATTGTGGGAGAGCATGTGTTTTTGAAAATCCGACCGCTCTGAGCTATAGCTAAGAATAGAGGAAAACGGAGTCCCCGATATGTGGGTCCGTTTGAGGTGTTAAAACGGATTGGTGAAGTTGCATATCATTTGGCATTACCCCCTCAGTATAGCATGATGCATGATGTGTTTCACGTGTCCAACCTGAAGCGATATGTGCAAGGTCTGAGCCATGTGCTAAGCATTGAACCTATTGAGCTTCAAGGGAAGCTGACTTATCCTGAGACACCTTTGTGGATTCTAGATACCAAGGTGAAAGAGCTTAGATGCAAGAATATAGAGATGGTAAAGGTTCTTTGGAGGCAGCATGGAGAGGATGAGGCCACATGGGAGCTAAAGGCGGACATGGAGAAAGCATACCCTGATTTTTTTGCTTGATTGTTTGAACTTTGAGGACACAATTCCTATAAGGAGGGGAGGATGTTATAACCTCAATTTCCTAAGTATATAATGAAAAGTGTAACTCTCTTTGAAAGAATAAATGAAATCTATTTCTTTGATTTGTGATGGATTTCATGTGAAATGGCCTTGATTAATTGATAATGGGCTTTGTTGGCCATTGAGCCCAATTGAAAATAAAAGAGAAATAATAAGGAAAAGGATTTAATTAAATAAAAGGAGAGTATGTGAAATAGAAATAGATAAGAGGATAAAGGCAAGTAAATATTCTCCAATATGGGAATTTGTGCCTTTAGGTTTTCTTGAGGTCCAAGGGACTCAAAATAACAAGATAATAGCAAAGGGAAAAGATATACTAATTAATTTTGGATTAATTAAAGGATAACTTGGGAGAGAAGGAAGCCATCTCATCCATTGGAATTTGTTTTCCAAATTTCGTGAAAACTAGATAATGTCAAGACAAACTTTCCTTTAAAATTTGAGATAAAAAGGAGCTATGACTTAGGAGATATGAATTTCTCAAGATATGCATTATTTTGGCAAATAGGAATATATTTTTTCATTTTCGTTGATCGTGAGCATTGGGAACCGTTGGATCTTGATCCAACATTGGACACTCATCATCTAAATCCCATTTGGACTGGGACTCTATGAGTTATAGAGGGTTTTTCCTCTCGGATTTTCTCACAATCCAGGGAGTGTGCGAGCCGGAGGGTGGTTCCTTTGGACTCAGAAGAGAAAAATGAACAAAACCAACCCTACTTTGTAGGGGATTGGCCGCCTATTGGGAGAATTCCCAATCTGGTAGGAACCTACCCTGACCTATATAGGGGAGGGTGAACGAGGGAATCAGCACATCTGTTTTCTATCCCAACCTCTGCTGAAGAGTGTGAGGAATGATTTTGTGTGCCCTATTGATCCTTTCATCTTGATCTTCACCCTCGTCACCTCAGCAAAACCTCGTCGGAGTCCGGCGAGTAGGGGTGTCACAGCGTGATCACTACCTGCAATTGGAGTCCTAGTCTAGTCCGATGGAGGGAGGATAAGCTCACTGGACATTTGGTATGCTCACAGACAAACAAACTTGAGATGTCAACTGCGGAGTTGACCATCGCAACAGCTATTGTGTCGCGAGGTTGAAGAAGGAACAACCCACAAATTTTCCAACCTACCCCTCGGTGCCTTCAATACAGGTAAGGGCAATTTTTTCCTTCGCATTCTTTTGATCGCAAAAATTAGGTGTGCACATCCCTGGATATTGGATCCTAAGTGGACTAGCGGACCACAAATCTAACGATCTGTGCTTTTCCCAAAATTAGCAAATAAATCAAAACAAGGAATTTTTCTTGTTAAAATCGTATCTTTTGATAGAAAACTCAGATGAGGAAAGTTTTTTTTGGTCGGTTAAAAAAGTGTGTTACTATTAATACCAAAAACTTCAGGCACTAAGTACCCCATTACATCACCGAGAGCTAAAGAGCTCAAAAAAGGATCAAAGCCCCCACGCAGGGGGGACACAGATGCTTACTAGGCAAAGCTACAAAACTAAGAAACCAGACAAACTAGACAAGCTAGGTCCAGGCAGACCGACCCGCACAAGACTACAACAAACCACTATTACATACAATCAGCGTACCCACAAAAAGTAATAGAAGCATGACATAGACCAAACACTAGTAGACCAGCCTGAAGCCAGACATGAAGTTTCTGGCAAACTCAGCAAAACGAACCAGGATCTTAATGGGCGAGAACCCAAAGAAAAGACCCCAAGCAACTGATCAGCAATAGCTGAACAATGAGCAAAAGAAGCAAGACCCATCGCGGATTATCAACGAGGAAAAGGAAGAATAGATCAGCTCCCAATCACCCCATCATACGTAGCACATCACCAACTATCTAATAAGAGCATCCACAAAATGTGGTGGTATGCCAATATTAGGGGGATCCTACGAACTGACAACCCCCATAACCTAGTTGCTCATCAGCCCAGGTCCTAGATCGATCAGAAGAAGCTGTCTACATAGCAGCAAGCACGAAGCCCCATGGATGTAACCTGCACGCGAAAGCAAAAGGGCAAGAAGAAGAGAAGAGGAATCAACCCTTCTTACGCCCAACCCTACGTGCAGCAGCACCTGGAGGCATTGTGGCAAATCATCAAACACCATGGAGGTGTTTCGAAAGAGCAGAAGCAATCCGCCTGTTGGCCGAGGAGAAGACAATCCAACACCGCCCAATCGTCTTGGGAACGACCCAAACCGATGTAGGAGGAGAGCTCCAAGCGCCAGGGGTGAGACCGCGCCAACACATCTCTCCAGCGAAGCTCCACCATCGCTGGTGAATGGAGCGCAACCCCTACTAGATTAGAGTAGCTCAACCCCGTCAGCACGGCAACAGGGGAAGAACCCTACCACTGCACATCGACTGGAGGAGAAGGTTTCGTTGAACACTAGCCCAAACCTGACAGCGTCGTGCCTTCGCCAAGAAGCCTTGGCGTATGATTTGGCAGGGGAAAGCCACCAGCTAGAGGAAGATCGGCCAACTGGGAACCACCTGCCGCCAAGGTCAAAGAAATAGATCCATGGCCATTGTCGGGGAGCCACCGACGCCCTGGGTAACCCAGAGCACATCGCGGAGGAAAGAAGACCAGATACATCGTCCGGATCGACAGAACAACATCTCACGAGCACAAGATCTGTGGGAACATGGATCTTTGCTCAACGAGGATGCCATCTCAAACCTCTGCCTTCACCAGTGGAAGGACCGCGCCGCCGAGTGGGAGCAGCTAAGCCAAGCTCACAGTTGAGGGATCGCTCAGAGAAAGGATGAGAGGGTGCCGGTGAAATAAGGGGAAACCCCTACTTCAGAGGCGTGATGGAGCAGCAACATACCAGAAGGGGCGGAGCAGCTTCTCTCCATCCGCCACACTTGAGCGGATAGGAGTCGCTTGAGACGAGGTAGCCGAGACCTGCTCCGATCCGAAACCGCACGTGTAGTCTCATCTCCCTTTCACCCCGATCAGCCGAGACGACCCCAGCACGACAGCCTGCTCCTTCCTCTAGAGATTCGCTCCAACTCACATCGAGAAGCCTTGCCGATGACAATAAGCGCCAGGGGGAGGAAGAAGCTGAACCAGCTCTCCCTCCCTCCAGCAGTAGCTGTCGGGGATTCTAGAGGGAGGGCAAAGCGGAAGACCTAGAGAGGGGCAGAGCGGAAGTCGAACCGTTGAAAATGTTAATACATGAAAAATGATCAGAAAAATACGAGGGATACGTTAAAAATAGTTTGGGTACCTAAATCAGTATGCTTTTGCAAAAGTATCTAATTTTGATGGGAAAAAGTATTAATTTGTGGTTAGAAACCCTAATTATTCATACAGGATAGTTTTATTCTTGCAAATAAGTTAATTCGAGCATTATTAACTTAATTAATGATAAAGATGGATTTTAACCTATTTTGATGATGGAATTGCAAGGTTTAGGGTTTTAAACCTAATATGTTGATTAATATGCTTAGAAACCCTAAATAAGAGAAAGAAAAGAAAAGTACTTATAATCTAAAATTAGGGTTTCATGTTGCTAAAAGATGAACTTTGAATCTTTTGTGAATGAAAGATGAAATAATTAGGGTTTGTAAGTGATTTTATAAAATTAGGGTTTAAAGTAACAAAAATGAAGTGGAACCCTAATTATGCTCAAAGCCCTAAAAAGGGCTAATAACCCTAGGAAACAACTAGGATTAATAGATCATGATGGCATGATTAATGATAGAAAAATTGGATGCCTTTTTCAAGATCAACTTGTGTGTACTTGCTTGATTTGTTGATTGGTTGAGTTATTTCTACATTCAAGTCAGCTTAACAGGCATGTGGTTAATTATGGTTAATCGCAATAGTTTCCCTAAGGTTTTTCAGATGAATTGATCGCATTGATTGCAACCAACCAGTTTGGATGTTCATAATTGCAAATTATAAAGTCACTATGATTATCAAAACTATAAATAAGTGTGTATTCTCGGACCTACATGCCACCTCGATGGATGACGCAAAAAGGTCAAGCCCAGGAGGGAATACCGATGGGCACCATGAGAGGTGACCCCAGACACCAAGCTCAGGAATGAGAAGGTGGTCTATGTTGCATGACTTAAGGGCACCATGAGAGGTGACCCTAGGCACCAAGCTCGGGATTGAGAAGGTGGCCTTAAGTCAAACCCTAGAGAGGGTATTCCAGGGTTAGGGAAAAAGCAGTGGAGATTGACTCATTGAAAAAGTAAATTGATTTGTTAATTTACCTTGGTTGCGATAATTAGTTTTTTAGTCATATTTGTGAACTTTTGGTTGTCCCCACATACCAGCATATTCTTATATGCTGACCTTTGTTTTGTTTGTCGGCGTTTTAGGTACAATCCTAAAATAAACAAACGGTAAAGTGACACATTGTGAAAATAAGAAATAAAGTGCAAGGAGGATTAGATAGGATAGATCCAAAGTTGTGGATAGAAGTAGATTTCCAAAGTTTTTAAAAGGTATGAAAAAAATTATTTTATACCAGATTTCAATTTAGTTGGTAGAACTTCTTAATTATTATTGATTAATTGCCGAATCTTTGATCCAGTTTATTGGGATAACGAGTCTGACCTCTTGGTCACCCTTAATTGGGGGTTACCGGGAGGCGGGGTTGTTACAACTTCCTAACAATAGTTATGATTTTGTTAAAGAAAATCACTTATCTGAATTGTCTATTATTTTTAGAAAATTATAGGCCACTTGATCAGTGGCCCACTTGACCACGCGGGATCCAACGGCCCACGATAGAACACCCTAACTCACAATCAAAGGTTGTAAAGGACTGATTTGTCCTTACCTGAACTGAAGGCATGGGAGGGCCTTTTGGTAATTTTCCCTGAGGTCTTCTTCTTCCTCACACGAGCAACCTGCAGCCTCCTCGCGGTCAACTCCTTGGTTGACTCTGAGGTTCTGACCACCTGCAAGCATGTCGATTGTCTAAGGAGATTCGCCTCCCTCCTACAAACTCGACAACGGCCTCAGTTGCTCACCATGACCTTTCTATGACCACCTCCTACTCACCGAACTCTGACTAGGTCGTCTGAGAAGATGGGGGTGAAGGTCAGGGCAGAAGATGGAATTGGAAGCATGAAAACACTCCTCTCGGTCCACCGTAGAGTTTAGGGTAGCAAGAAATCATGTTGGTACCCTCTCTTGCGCTCTCCTATATACAGAGTCAGGGACATGAATCGAGTGAATTGGGAACTTTCCCAATCATCGACCAAACCCCTACAAAGTAGGGCTGGTAATCACCGGACTTCTATCCTGAGTCTAACGGTGATTTTCCCTCATCCTAACTTCCTTTACTTTTCTCGCAATGATCCAAGTTTGAATCATCTCAAGTCTTCCTGGTGCAGACTCCTCGCACCAAAAGGAATCATCCCTGGTCGTTGAATCGTGATCCAACGGTCACATAAAGCCCGAAATCAGGAAATTGGAAGAATTATCCAATTAAATCGTGATGTCGATTTCTTAGGCAAATAATAGCCACAGTTTAGGAAAATTTGCAAATTGCATATCTCGAAAACCGTGCACTATTTTTCCAACCAAATTTAAAGGGATTCTCTCTCTTGCCTTTATCTATTTGCATGTCAAGTTTGAGTTAGAAATTCCAAAAGAAAAGGACTATTTCTTCATAGGCAAGTTACTCATTAATCAAATCCATTTAATGGTTATTTTCTCTTTCTTCAAACCATCATCTTGTTATTTTGGACTCCTTGGACCCCAAGGAACCCTAAGGCACGAATTCCCATTTTGTAGGATATTCCTTGCCTTCTAGAGGTTTCCATCTCTCTCTCTTTATTTCTCTTTTCTTTGTTATTTATTTATCTTTTGTATTTTCCTTTATCCTTTATTATTATTGGGCCCAATAGCCAATAAGGCCCATTTAGCAAACAACACGGCTATTGCAAATGAAATTCTTTTACTTCAAACAACAAAGCAAGAATATATTCCATTTATGATGAAAAGGTGAATTACATGTTCATTACATAACTAAGAAAAATGGAGTTTATAGCATCCTACCCTCTTTATAGGAATTTTGCCCTCAAAAATCAACAATCAAACAAACAAGTTAGGATATGCTTTCTGTTGGGTTTTAGGGGAGACAGAGAAGGCAGCGGAAACAAAAAATTTCTCCCCCAACCCATACCGAGGAAACGCGTCAACGTCTATATAATAGGAAAGGATGGTTTGTGGAATCATACCTTGTCCCGAGGCTTGCTCGGCGACAATACCTCGCGCAATGCACGGTCTTCAACTCTGGTCTTGGACGGTGTCTGTGCAGCTCCTGGTCGCACCGGGACTAACGACTCCTCCTCCTACCAGACTGTCGGATGACATTTGTCCTCCTAAGTGGCAGTGTCCTCCCGCCTCTGTAGTAGTCCACACGGACCACCTGGAACTCCACTCTCCTTGTCCCACAAGGAAGTGGAAGGAGTCGCACCCTCCTGTTGACGTACTAGTCGCCAACACACTCTCTTGCTACCAGTTGCAACTGTAGTTGTCCTTCCCTTGATGCACCTCCCTTTTGCGGGAAGCACTTGCTCGGGATCTCTCACGGTTACCAAAACCAGAGAGAACGACAACTTCGCAAAGCAACCAGCTTGCATTGAGTTGTACTTTGAGAAGCCCCCAATACCCCTATATATATAGGCGGGTCATGGGAAAGGGTTCTCTGTGCCCGGCAATACGGGACTAAAGCAGGAGTAGAAGGGTTTGAGAATTTTCCACAAAAAGCAACCGGTTCGCAACTTGAAATGATCGGTTCACAACTGAACCGATCGGTTCGGCCATTGAGCCGATCAGTTGGACCTGAGCCGATCGTTTAGGGAACTCCAACCGATCGGTTAGTGCCCTGAACCGATCGGTTCATTGTCCTAATCCGGCTCAAAAAGACTTTCCTTGTTTCATTCTCAATTGGTATCGTATACCAATGTTATTCCCAATCGAATTGGGCAATTTGAAACCAAAAGAAAATTCTTGCCGACATGACGTTCCCAACTGGTCGGTTGCACCAGTTGAGCCGATCGGTTCAACTCTTGAACCGGTCGTTTCAACCTGGGCATGAGCCGATCGGCCTGGACACTCCAGCCGACCGGTTCAGCACCTCAGTCGACCGGTTCATCACATGAGCCGATCGGTTGGGAGCACAGGTTGGGCAAAATCAGTCAATTGCGATTTCAATCAATCTGATACTCCAATCAATGCGTCCAACACCTTGAACCATATGATATTGAGCTATCGACTGATTGAGTGTTTAATTGAACTACTAAACTCCTTTAGTAATCAATCTAAACATTGCTTTGTGGACAAAACTCCTCTTCCAGGTTAAATCCTATGTGTGTGACCCTGCAGGTCCATTTCACGTTGGCAGTGAAAGTCCATAACACTTATGACTTCACAAGCAAAGAGCGGTGCCTAGTCACACATCAGTGCTACCCAAGTGAAAGTAGAAAGTTGTAGAACAACTTTCATCCTACAATCCGTGAATGGTGTTACAGTGAATGTATAATTCCTTTGTCACTGATATCCCGAATGAACTGAAGGCATGGAACAGTCATCTTGTCAACGTTCATTCACTTTCTTGATCTCAGAGTAGATTGAAGGAGATATGTATGACATCAATATCACATACTGATTCACACATGCGTGCGCACGCCTATCTCAATCCTACTCATCAAGTGGCCTTGGATATCAAACTCCCTTAGGAGGGACAAATCCCATATCTATCACTCACCCCTCAAAAGCCCCATGTGTCAAAGCCACCCAATCATCACCTTTATAACAACCCATGTTTCAGGACTACGTTTGATGATGTCAAAGTGTGCCCAATGACATGTGTTAAGTGCAGTGATTTCAGGTCTAAGAATCACACTCACCACCATCACTGTGAGTACTGACTGTGACTACCATCTCATGGTTCCATGTGTCAAACTCACAGTGGGTCTGTCAGGTACCTTGTTCTCTAACAAGTACCTATGTGTTTGGTTTGATATCTCTATATCATGACTAATGAGATTCTGTCATCAACCAACACCACAATCTAGTCTTGTGTGTCATTGCTGTCTATCTACCTTCCACAATGACATCCGAATAGGGACATATCAAGAATGTACAAACTCTTAGCATCTGTATGATCTCATCGTTCAGGTCATGAACCTGAAGGCATACGTCATTGAGTACTGTCATTCTCTAGACATTCAATCTGTTCTATCACTATCTCATATGACTGAACCAGAAAGAATTGGAAGCTTGCCTTTGATGTTTATCAAATCAATCTTAATGTATCCCACCAATCATCCCATGATTGGCTCTCAGGGCATACATACCAACAGACTCCCACTTGCACTGTGAGCCAATCACCCTTGAATCATATTCATAGTGAATTTCAAACATGTCCCACATGTTACTGTGCTCTAGTGCCAACATAGTGAGTAATGGCAACACCTTGCCAAAGTCTGTATAAATTGCATGTCTCTCATCTCTTCATTGTACATCACACGTATGAGATGGAGTTGCCATAATATGCGATCTAGTATTCCTTTGCTAACCTTTAGCCACATTGCATGATCAAGGATTCCAGACTTGTCATCAATGACCGGAATATCTATAAGTTCATCTCATGAACTTATAGATCCATATAGTATCCACTGATGTTCTCTAACACACGGATACTCGGCATTTCCTTTTTAAATAGTTTTATTGGAACATTTCCAATTATCAACCAACTTTCACTTTTATACATCCTATGTATATTTTGCGATTAATTTTCTATCCTTTCGGAAGTTTGCATCAATGTAACTCTTTACATCAAACTCTTCCTTATCTCCATGGAACTAGTACTTCACAAGTACTTATCAAGTTCTCATGGTATTCCAGTAACCCTTACTGGAAGTAGACAGACATCCACTCGTCATGTCCCACATACGAGTTATCAGGATGAGCACATCATATTGTCATGTCATACATACAAAATGATGAATGCATTTTATTCTTGCCATGTCATATAAGACAATGGGATGATTACATACATGATAGATCCATATCTATTCTTAGTGTTCCCATTCTTCATAAGAATTGGACACTTGGCCTTGGGATACTAACATGGACAAGTTTTCTCCCACTGAATCTGTGCATACTGAACCCTTCAGTACAGATTGCCAATGTATGCTCTCTCTTTTCCAGGTCAAGAGATTTGTCGAGAACTATCTCTATAGATCTCTATTCCTATCATATAGGAAACATCTCTATCTTCCTTAAAGATAATTTCCACTTTTGGATTTCCATTCTAGAACAATTCCATTTCACATCAATATGTGGAATGTGAATACGCTCCCACTAAATCACAGATCCCTTCTTTATCTTTGACATATCAGTCAAACCCTTTGACTATATCATCAAAGTAAAGATCCAATTTTGAGTTGCTTGTACTCAATCAATCACATTGATTAGTCCATTGTAACTTATAGACTTCATTTGCATTAGTGGATTCATAAACCTTATAGGCTGTGTCACATACACATCCTGGTTTTATTCCTCATAGGAATGCGGTTTTAGTATCCATATGCCAAATGTCTTAGTCATTAAGTTGCAATTAACAAGCATCATCCTTCTCAAAATGTTATCCATGTGTCTTAACACTTAAGACTCACTTGCACTTATGGATATGATCCAATGAGTGCTACCATCAAGGTCATACCTTATGGTTCACATGGATGTCATTTAGGATGTAATGGTCATAAACCATAACTCAAGAATCGGTTCCTCATATTCATCTTGATAGTTGACTCATTACATGAACAATTGATCACATAGATAATTGAGGTGTATCTGTTAAAGATATAAGAACTCACAACCCTTGTGATTCTTGATTTCTTTTATTAGTGTGGGGTATTCATTTATTAAGAAGAATTCAGTTATTTGATAATCATTCTCTAACTCCTTAGAGTATGATTCCTTCTTCATTTAGACATCACCATGCCTTAATCATGAGTTCACTATGATACATTATCATAATCACTCGTAAGGATCTCAAACATTTGGTTCAAGTGTTTCATTCATTGATCTCATCAAGAATTAACACTTTACCAAATTTGCACTTCATCTGTGAAAATCTTGAATACTTCAAGATATTCATATTGGTATTTCTCTAAACACCATTAGAAGTATTAGCATTCGCTCCAATAGGTATGTAAATACATCACATGTATTATACCTAATTGGACAATCATTCTCCCACTAACATTAGTGAAGATTGATTAATCATGTACAAGAGATTCATGTCTCTTACCGGTTCTCTAACCAAAAGAGTCTAGATTTATCCATCATATGGAAACTAGAAATGAATTTCTCATGATTGATGCTAATTTGATCATTTGAGTTATCAATAACTTTAGGTATCATTTTATCTTATGCATACCATGTATCACAAGATAAACAAGGCATTGCCACAAAGATCATATCTTTGAGATTGAAACATCAACTTTATTAATTGCCATCATTGTCATACAATATGCAATAATAAAGTGTTTCTATCTATTAGCAATATATGAAATAGCAGTTCTCAACTCTATTTCGTGCCCTTTAGGCTGAAATAAACTGAAAGATACCCCTATCTATGGCAGCAACACTTGCTCCAATGATGGGTATTTCTTTCTTGGTCCTTTCGCAAAGGCCATCACTTCTTTGTGGATATTGCATATCATATATGACATATCCATATCTTGGTATCATATACCTCAGATAAAGAAGCGGTTCATTTCCTGATACCTTAGGTGGAGATCTCCATCCCCTCCTTCATATTCTTTTGTTCTTCCAGATATAGAGGGCAATCCCTCATACACCCTTTCCCCATGTGCCTTGAGGCTGAAGACGGCTTGGATTTCTGGCTAGCATCAGAACACTTCTTAGCTTTGCCCTTGTCCTTGCCCTTGAGAATTACCTTTTCTTTGATCACATCAAAGACTATGGTTTGTCTTTCTTCATCTTTGCCTCTACTATCCTCAACATGTCCAACAACTCTGTCAACGCTTGTCAGAGTTGTTCATGTTGTAGCTTATCATGAATTGTATGATTCTCACAACATTTGCAGTATCATACCAATAGCCAACTCTTGGCTCAGAGGGAATCCTTCTTAATCAGGTTTTCCACATACCCAATCACATTGAGTGTGTGAATACCTTACTGGATCTCCTTCTGTCATGACATACTAGGATAGTATCTTGGAGACATCATATGTCTCATGTTGTCTCTGCAACTCATAGTTCTGAGAACACAACATCAAGCACTCCTCATCAATGTCATCCTCAGTATGCTTCCATATGCATACTTTCAGCCATTGATGTGGTGGGATCGAGTTCATCTAGTTCTGGTATAACTAGGACTTAGAGCTTCCGCTCTTTGATTGAGAACACTTCTCATCATCATCCTAACCAGTTGTGGAATTATTCCCATTTAATTTGTTGGTCTCAAAGACCGATCACAAATAAAGTGATTTGTTGATTAACCATTTATTTTAACAAAAGGAAATATGTGCAATTTTAGTCCAAAACTCTTTTTGACTTATTTGATTGATTTGAAAGGTTGATGATAAAATTAGGCCTTTAATTAATTATCGCTCCCACTATTTTAGTTCAAATTGATAGCCCTCACCATCAATTCGGAAGATTGCAGCATACAACCTTCTAGTGGGCAAGATCCTGAAATCCTCTAAGTCATGAGTCAGCTTTGGCTGATCGCCCACAACTTAGATCTCTCAGGTAGGCAACTCTTGCCAATTGCATCATATGCAACTCTTGTTGAATGAACATGCACAACACCTTGCCATGAACATTCCTTGCCTCTGGGCCTAGACGTTCTAAGAATCACCAGTTAAGTCTAACCCAAAAGCCGACACGGTAAACATGCACCCTGCTTTGGCAGAACCTACATGTCTACCCTTCACACTTCCACAAGATAGACGGCGCACCACGCTTTGGCGTAACCTACGCTTGGTCGATCGAGCTTTTCATGTGTGCCGCTAATGGAAGGCATGTAAGACTTAATATTTTAATGAGGGATTTAGTTTTTATATACATATACATATCCAATCACCACAATACATAGTATGTATCATATACATGCTATATCACACAGAAAACATGCACAAACGATAAAAAGCGATGATTATGGCCATCCTAATGTGATTCCTCGAGCCAAGAGGAATCACGGTCATCTAGGTCTACATCACATGCAACCTGTACAAGATGAACTCTGTGCCTTGCTATCTGAGTTGATGAACTCATCACATGAATGATCTGTACTCTCCAGCCGGTCGTCTGGGTGCCACCAGCCGATCGGTTGGTTCCTCCAACCGATCGGTTCGCCTGGTCGTCGTGCATCTCGTCATGTCCGCCACCCGCTTGTCTCGCTCCTCGAACCAGTCATCAACTGATCGGTTCACTCCTTGAACCGACCGTCTGGAACGTCAACCGATCGGTTCACGCCTTGAACCGATCATTTCAGCTGTCGTCTTGATGTTCGCCGGTCTTCGACATAACAGGAAATAAAATCTATCCTAATAATTACATTGCTTTAAAAGGGAAACCCCGAGTTACATTCGGGGGGAGCAAAGGTAGGAAAGAATCTCGAATTATTTCGAGTTACATCAGGAATAAGAGAGGGAAGATCGGTGCGCAGACCGAGATGCAAGCAACCACAAACAACCACACACAGATAGGGGTTTATAGGCCATAATCATGCTACACACATCCACCACAAAACTCGTTTAAGGGCGACGTGTATCGAGTGCATTAATAATACATATCATATATGTAATTTGGGATTTGTGGATTTAGGATTGGACATGCATAAAGCCAATATTATTCGCATCGCATGCAATAAATAAAGGCGACAAACCAAAATCGATCATATCGATATTTCTAAAATATAGAGCAGTTGACGTGGCTCTGATACCACTTTTGGGTTTTAGGGGAGACAGAAAAGGCAGCGGAAACAAAAAATTTCTCCCCCAACCCATACCGAGGAAACGCGTCAACGTCTATATAATAGGAAAGGATGGTTTGTGGAATCATACCTTGTCCCGAGGCTTGCTCGGCGACAATACCTCGCGCAATGCGCGGTCTTCAACTCCGGTCTTGGACGGTGTCTGTGCAGCTCCTGGTCACACCAGGACTGACGACTCCTCCTCCTACCAGACTGTCAGATGACATTTGTCCTCCTAAGCGGCAGTGTCTTCCCGCCTCTGTAGTAGTCCACACGGACCACCTGGAACTCCACTCTCCTTTTCCCACAAGGAAGTGAAAGGAGTCGCACCCTCCTATTGACGTACTAGTCGCCAACACACTCTCCTGCTACCAGTTGCAACTGTAGTTGTCCTTCCCTTGCTGCACCTCCCTTTTGCGGGAAGCACTTGCTCGGGATCTCTCACGGTTACCAAAACCAGAGAGAACGACAACTTCACAAAGCAACCGGCTTGCATTGAGTTGTACTTTGAGAAGCCCCCAATACCCCTATATATATAGGCGGGTCCTGGGATAGGGTTCTCTGTGCCCGACAATACGGGACTAAAGCAGGAGTAGAAGGGTTCGAGAATTTTCCACAAAAAGCAACCGGTTCGCAACTTGAAATGATCGGTTCACAACTGAACCGATTGGTTCGGCCATTGAGCCGATCGGTTGGACCTGAGCCAATCGTTTGGGGCACTCCAACCGATCGGTTGGTGCCCTGAACCGATCGGTTCATGGTCCTAATCCGGCTCAAAAAGACTTTCCTTGTTTCGTTCTCAATTGGTATCGTATATCAATGTTATTCCCAATCGAATTGGGCAATTTGAAACCAAAAGAAAATTCTTGCCGACATGACTTTCCCAACTAGTCGGTTGCACCAGTTGAGCCGATCGGTTCAACTCTTGAACCGGTCGTTTCAACCTGGGCATGAGCCGATCGGCCTGGACACTCCAGCCGACCGGTTCAGCACCTCAGCCGACCGGTTCATCACATGAGCCGATCGGTTGGGAGCACAGGTTGGGCAAAATCAGTCAATTGCGATTTCAATCAATCTGATACTCCAATCAATGCGTCCAACACCTTGAACCATATGATATTGAGCTATCGACTGATTGAGTGTTTAATTGAACTACTAAACTCCTTTAGTAATCAATCTAAACATTGCTTTGTGGACAAAACTCCTCTTCCAGGTTAAATCCTATGTGTGTGACCCAGCAGGTCCATTTCACGTTGGCAGTGAAAGTCCTAACACTTATGACTTCACAAGCAAAGAGCGGTGCCTAGTCACACATCAGTGCTACCCAAGTGAAAGTAGAAAGTTGGAGAACAACTTTCATCCTACAATCCGTGAATGGTGTTACAGTGAATGTATAATTCCTTTGTCACTGATATCCCGAATGAACTCAAGGCATGGAACAGTCATCCTGTCAACGTTCATTCACTTTCTTGATCTCAGAGTAGATTGAAAGAGATATGTATGACATCAATATCACATATTGATTCACACATGCGTGCGCACGCCTATCTCAATCCTACTCATCAAGTGGCCTTGGATATCAAACTCCCTTAGGAGGGACAAATCCCATATCTATCACTCACCCCTCAAAAGCCCCATGTGTCAAAGCCACCCAATCATCACCTTTATAACAACCCATGTTTCAGGACTACGTTTGATGATGTCAAAGTGTGCCCAACGACATGTGTTGAGTGCAGTGATTTCAGGTCTAAGAATCACACTCACCACCATCACTGTGAGTACTGACTGTGACTACCATCTCATGGTTCCATGTGTCAAACTCACGGTGGGTCTGTCCGGTACCTTGTTCTCTAACAAGTACCTATGTGTTTGGTTTGATATCTCTATATCATGACTAATGAGATTCTGTCATCAACCAACACCACAATCTAGTCGTGTGTGTCATTGTTGTCTATCTACCTTCCACAATGACATCCGACTAGGGACATATCAAGAATGTACTAACTCTTAGCATCCGTATGATCTCATCGTTCAGGTCATGAACCTGAAGGCATATGTCATTGAGTACTGTCATTCTCTAGACATTCAATCTGTTCTATCACTATCTCATATGACTGAACCAGAAAGAATTGGAAGCTTGCCTTTAAGTTATTATGGACTTTCCTCCAAAATTTGGCATTAAAAGGATAAATGGATTGGGAGATATGAATTTTGTAAGTTTTCCTAAAGTGAGAAGGATAAAATTAAATGCCACAATTTAATTCAGACTTTGTTCTTATGTGACGGTTGATAGTTGTTGGATCCTTGATCCAACGGTAGCTGCTTTTTGAGTTAGAATGGGAAAGAGTAATAGTAGAGGGAGATTTTCCACTTGATTCTCCCTATACGATCAACGTACGAATATGGAACTCGTTCCATTGGATTCAAGATGTGAAACTGGACTTAGCTAACCTAATCTTACGTTGTTTCTATGTGGGAAAGGGATGTGCCCAAATCCCTATTGGAACCGGACATACAGGAAGGTATTGAGAACCTTGGATTGATGAGAGATATGCCTATATAAGGTGTTTTGGTCCCAGACGTGAGGCCAACGAGAGGATCATATCCCCCGCAGCTTTGCAGAGAGCACGTTGCTCTTGCAAACTGCCTTGAACTTGGAGTTCTCATCTAGTTTCTAGGTACTCTATTCCTGTAGAGGAACAGGGGATGCGAGGATAGGTCTCGGCGTCGGCTCTTTCTCTTCGACGGGAAGGATCACATGAGGGTGCTTTCGGGTTGGCGAGGGTGGTAGTTGGCGGCTGAGGACGTGATGACGATCGGGCGGGCTCTGCTCACCGAGCATCGTCTGAGAGACAGGGGCACAAAATGCTTGCGCGTAGGAGCTCCTGCGGCGTTAGAAGAATAGATGAGGTGGGTCCATGGTTGAGGAAGGAACCAGATCCATGGGGAAGATCCACAAATATCAGTAGAAGAAAAGAAGGAAAAAAAGGTAATATCTCGCCTATAATGACATGGCCCCATATGATTGGCCGATTAAGGATTAATCTTGCAAAAATCATAGATGTTGCTAGGAACCTTCGATGAAACAAACTCTATATGAAAGTTGATCAGGAGAATGCAAAGAACCCCATTAAAAATACAATTGAAGCCTAATTTTGCTTGCAATTTGAAAAGTACTTACAGTTGTCACCTTTGATGCATTTATGAATAAGAAACCCTAATTTTCATATTAGAGAGATGTAATAAAGTGTTATGGATGATCTATGAGAATATTAGCCTATATTTAATAAAAAAAGACGTTTTGATGTCTAAATAGAGAATCCATATGGTTAATAGCCTAATTTAGGGTTTTATATGTTTAATGTGTATTAATGGGCTTGGAAACCCTAATCTAGGTGTTAATGGTTTCTAATAGATATATTTTGAGATTATTTGTACAAAAGCGATAATAGGTTAATCCTAAGACAAATTGATGAAAAGAAGGTTTTAATGTGAATAAACGAGTAATTAGGGTTTTGAACCTAGAACTATTGTTTTAGGGTTTTGTGGATATAAAAAAGGAAAGTTAGAAATAGATCTAAAGAAATCATAATGAAACCCTAATTCGAATTAGAAATCCTAGAAAGTAATTCCAAGTCAATAAAGTAGATTCTTGATGAGTATGTAGTAAATAGGTTGCATATGCTTAAAAATCCAATATTTCACAATTGTATCTAGAATGACAGGAAAAGTATACAATGTGTCTGTTAGTAATGTACTTCTACGCAATTTTGATAAATAATGTTATTGTTGTACGTCTCACAGTACTCTACATCATGTATTATACAAATGTACTTCTTCTACACAAATTTGACAAGTTTTATTGTTGTAAGTCTCATACTTTATATTTAGTATAGTACATATATTATGTGTTGTATTAAATTAGGATGATTACTTTGCACGAATGATTCACGTGTTGTAGTGTACATCTTGTATTGTATGTCTTATATGTGTGTTTGTACTATATGTCAGAAAAATTAAGATAACATCCGTCAGGAACAACTACTTGAACGGAAAAATAAACTTCATTCACACTTGAAAAAAATATCTAATTATAAATAATATAGATAAGAAAATTCAATACAAATGATAACTGTACAGTTTGTATGAATTTGTATAGGAATATGGAGTGGGAAGAAACAGAGAGACAACTAGTATTGTACATTTGTACAAGTACTAATTAGAATGCTTGAGAAAATAGAGGGAACTAGTAATGAACGAAATTTAAATTTGAATACTTTCATAATTTGTGGTGGAATTAGACATCACAAGTAAAATCTCCTGAAAAGTACATACAATAACTGCATTTTGTATGTCAGCGGGTGGGTAACAGACTATGACTAGAATTTTTCTTCTTTCTCAACAGATAATATAAATATCTCAACAACATAATGGATACAATGTGGAATAAAAAGTCGAAAGATCCCACGAGTCAACCATAAACGAAGAGGGAGAATGAGAGATAGAGTCTATAATAGACTGGTCTAAATTTGCTGTTGGAGTTGCCGTTCCGGGCATGTTACGTTTTAATGTCTGTCGTGCAAACACCCTCTTGGTTTTTTTAGGATTGGGCTTTTGGAACAGATGTGTGATTAGGATAGTCTGGACAACATCCGGATAGTATCCCGTCACATCAGATTTTGTCGGATAATTGACTTATAACTTATACACAACTATATAACCAAAGTTAAATAGACTAATTTAGAGTTCATCAAATAAGAATGGTGTGAGGACCACAAAAGTTCATATAAAATTTAGAAATCAAATTAGGATATACATAAGTTTTTTATTTTAACTAAAGAAAAAGGGAACACGTGCCTTCTACGTTAAATGTTCTATTCTTACTAATGACTTAGGCATATTCAAACTCAACTAGGTATAATAATATAAATAAAAACAATTACACATGTACTAATTATGAATTCAGTCATCTCTTTTTATCATATTAGTGGAACTACAACATCCTTTTCTTCATGTCTTTCTTTATCTTTTGTTACTAAATAACAAGCTACAGCAGGATCTTACATCTTCTATAATACACAACTAAGTGATATGATCTCAAAACAAGGTATGATATTATGGGATTCTTTTTTTTATTTTGTATAAGCTTAGCAATTCCTTGTGGTATAATATAAAATTTCATGATCTATATAATTTTATGATCGAAATTTACAATATATTAAACATTGAAATCTCGTTGGAGTTGTATTTAATTATTTAAATAATTGGTGAACCTTTTCTCTATATTTATGATGACTTTGGACCTTTTAATCATTGACATCTATAAATGTGTTGCTTCTCTATTTTCTTGATATTGATTTATTTTACACATAATTTTCTTATTAATTAAAACTTGGCCATCTACGTCTAATTTTTGGATATGCCATTGGTGAGACTCAACTAAAGATGACTATAATATAGGTCTGCGACGAATTCGCCATTTGTTTTATACTTGTTGATATATATCACCAGCACATGCCCACCTTGTAGCGTAAAATCGATTGATTCGAGACAAATATGCAATGCGAAATTTGGCCAACTAAGAAATCTGATTTTTTTCTCCTACCATATTTCTTCTTACTGGTTTTTTTATCAAGGATATAAATAACACGTTAGCTTTTTTTAATTAGTAAAAACAAAAACAGTAGCTGTTATTACAATATAGTCATTGATGTATGTTACGTGAGGCTTACACCAGAAAACATATGAGTCATAAGAGAGTAGAATTTCCACTTTTAAAGACTGATAAGTAATATCAGTACGATTTGTAGGCTTCAAGTTATTTTCTAGCTAGTGTGAAATGATTTATTTTTTATCGCATTCGTTGCACGTCATTTATTCTACTGATTTTTGTTAGACATACATATTTCATGAAGAACCAACATGTGGAAGTGTGATACCAAATTCTAGTCCGAAAGGTAATTTTTTTATCTCGATAATGGAAAGAATATGCCAACAGTAAATACTTTCCAAGTGATGTCCGTATCATGACATTATTGTGACCAATGTCATATGGTGATCAGCCCAAGTGATGAAGACTAGAACTAAATGTCTCAAACTTTTTACTTACAATTGGAAAGCTAAAACAAAGCTGGACCATAACTTGCGACTTTATTAATATTGGTTAAACGAACGTGCACAACTTCAAATGGGGGTCTTAATCTCTAACCAAATGACTCAAATGGTGATGACATATTGTTCTTCACTAACATTTTCAAATGTGTCTTTATGTCTGCATTAAGTTAGTTGAACTTTTTGGTCATCACCTTACCCAATTCAAAGACAGATGGTGCCTCCTACAAAAATTTACATAAACTACAAACAGTATATGGCTACTTAAAGATGTTATGCATTTGATTGTTTTCATGGTTAGTATCAGTTACCATAATTACTAGGTCAAGCTCTTTTTAGGACGCTAGGAGACAGTAGGAAAATAAAAGGGCAAAGACGGAATAAGCTAGCAAATATATCGTCACCTTTTTACAAATGTTCTAATTACATCGTCGTACGGATGGAGGAGATCAGAGATGGGTCTACGATGTGGACTTGTTTCTCATGAATACAATTTATTTTAAAAGGAAACAAATCCTAGGAATTGGAATCGTAGATTACGACCAGCAGTTGTGGACTTGGGTTTGTCATCAGATGTAGTTACTTCAAGTCTCGACATAACGGTTGGTAATGAACAAATGACTATAGGTGATTGTGATATTGGCATCTATGTAGCCTTGTAGGTGAAATTACTATATCGAATGATTATAATTCACATAGAAAGGGAGAAATAAAATATTACTAGATGGTTACTTTTTGAGATTTTTTTCCTCACTGTTGCAATATGCAGCCAAGATAAGAGAGTGATCACTCTATCAACATTTATAAAATCATGTTTAAATATTTATTTGAAAACGTAAGGTGGGAAAATGACTTTGAATTTTTTCATTATATTTTATTTATATTTTTTTTTCTTGAAGTGTAACGATTTCACAATCATTTCAACTCCCTAGAATGGCAAATTTGTAGAAAATCTTATAAAATGCAGCATATTGTCTCACCAATAAATCTAAATAAAAGCTAATTTATTATGTCTTAAATTTCTAGTTCTCCATATTTGTGCCATATATGAGTCTAGTTTATTTGAGTTTACATAATTGTGTCGTGTAACAAACCGGTTGACGAGAAAAAGATTTTGCCACATAACCCCACTGAGATATCAAAGCATTACGATGTTAACTAATTCGTATCACAGTTTAGCAAGATAGCATGACAAGGGTGATTCAAGAGTAAGTGTGATTTGGGAATGCAAGCTTGTACCGTTACATAACCAACCTTTATCTTGTGTATTTCACCAATGGATGAGAAGGAAAAGGAAACATGAATTATTTGGGTATATTATGCTTTGTCAATGGGCTTCTCTTAGATTTGAGCTAATATTGTTAGGCACTCAAGATATTTCATTACCTAGGATACAAGACGGAGCTATCATTCCCAAAAATGTTTGCCAAAACCACACCATTCGTTGTCAATGAATGTATGTGGCACAAGAACAAGGAATACAGTCCCCAATCAGAAACCATCTTGAGGTACATCATGGGAGATGGAAGATGGTTAGGAAAAAATATTTCATAAAAAAGTTATTGATGGATGTTAGCTGAATATATATGATTTGATGGCGTCCAATTATAAAACAATCTTGAAATTTATCTAAGAAATAACTATGTAGAATATTTGATAACGAAACAATATATCCATCTTCATATTGTCTACAATTTATCGAGTGTGAACGATGGTGCATGATTAACTAATATAGAAACAAACATGTACAATAAAAATGGAGGTAATTAAGAATAGTCATAGAATGAGCTTGATCAAAAACCACATTATAACTTAATTTTTATTCTAGTTTAATTTTCAACCCACCTAAGGATTCATTGATGAATCTTATGTTTAAGATGTAAACATCATCCACTCTAATTAGCTTGTCATTGCAACAAAGACCATCCTAATTAGTAATCATACATGAAGGACACATTTTGAAATATCAATAAGGATGATAAGACATTTGAGTCTATTTTGTTTTCCTTGGATGAGTGACTTACACTCATCCATATATCAATAAGGATGCATCGATTTTGTTTTCCTTGGATGCGTCGGGTTTTTTTCCTTAGATGCATGATTTTGAAATATCAATAAGGATATATATATATACATATACATATGCATATACATATATATATGGTGTTCATTCATTGCCCACGCGGGTAGCATGGATTTTCGCTACCCTGCAGCCAAAAAAGTAACTCTCCTAGCTAAGAAAGTAACTCTGCTGTAAAAAAAGTAACTATGGTGTCAAAAAAGTAACTCTGTTGGCCAAAAAAGTAACTCTGTACAAAATATATAGCAGATATATATAAGGACGGGTTTTTTTATTTTGGAGGGGCAAATGATATTATTTTTGGCTCAAATTTTTTGGAGAGCTAGAAAAAATAGTCCTATACAATTTCGAATTTTTTTTTTGAAAAAAAGTGATCGGAAGGGTGGGCGGGTAGCTACCCGAGTGGGCAATAAAGATGGGCCCATATATATATATATATATATATATATATATATATATATATATATATATATATATATATATATATATATATATATATATATATATATATATATATATATATGCACACACACATATATATATACATGTGTATATATATACATATGAAGAATGTCTATTATAGTTGTGGTTCAAAAAATATATATATGTAGTTTTTATTTTTATGGAATGCAACATTCAAATCTGAATGTGGTGAAACACTATTCAGTAGAGGATTCATCTTGCATGCTATCAAATAGTATGAAATTATGGCAAATACAAGGTTGAGACATTGTAATGTTGTTCTTATAAAGTGTGATGATTAATAGAGTGATCTAACACCGAAAATATGTTTCTTATAAACCTACTGGGTAGAGACATTGTAATTTGATGCTACCATATAAATTATTAACCAAACCATATAACAAATTCATTTACTTCATTACTCCATATTTACTAATTAAAACAATTCAATTATGAATTTTCATATGCTCAAATTTGATCCATACTTAATAAACTAACTAAAAAATAAAGACAAAATGAAAAGGAAACAAATATTCAATATACATAATATCAAGACAATTTATTCCCGAAATGAGGTACATAGAATGAACCAATTGAATGTGTTTCTAAAATTTATTAAGATGGTAACAAATCTAATATGTTTATTTAAGTTTACGTAGAAGTTGCAAACTGTCGTGTGGTACCAGATTGTATAACAAAATGAACAACTAGGGAAATAAATATGTAGAGCGTATAATGCATAACTCATATATACATAAATTACAATCACAAACACACAGACCGATGGACAAACACCCACGCACCCACATATACCAACATATTTATCAAACCACTCGACACCTATTTTGACACGCACAACTAAAATAATCAACACGTTTATAGATATGATGTATCATATATATGCATAACCATGATGAATCAAGATGATCAACATGTGGAGGAATATGATTCACAACTTGTATATATATATATATATATATATATATATATATATATATATTGGCAGATCCAGAAAATTATACCAGGGGGGCTGGAACGAATGTATGTGTAAATATACTTTGATTTTAGTACAAAGGGGGGGTTGAGCCAAAAAGTTATCTTCATTGAGAATGGAACTTGAACCAATTACTCAAAGAGAGCACTCATCCACCACTCCAACTAGCACTTTTCTTTATAAACATGTATGCAGTGATTATATATATATATATATATATATATATATATATATATATATATATATATATATATATATATATATATATATATTGACCTTCATTTAAATATAAACTATAACTACTTGGATTATTTTTCTAGGGGTGTTAAAGCCCCGACATACACCCCTAACTATGCCTGTGTTATATTTATATTTATATATATATATATATATAGAGAGAGAGAGAGAGAGATCATCTTTAATACCCATGCAGGTAGCTATCTGCCTCATATTTTGGTTATTTTTTTTCAAATTTCTTACTTTTGACATGTAGATGGTTACTTTATCTTGCAAACTGTTAAATTTTATACATACATAGTTATATTTGCATCAATAGATTTCAACATAGTTACTTTCTTATCAACATAGTTACTTTTTTGATAGGATTATTACTTTTCTGGCCAGAACAGATACTTTTTTTACTGCTGGGTAGCGAACTCCAGGCTACCCGCGCGAGTATTGAATGAACGGTCATATATATGAGTCGGGGGTTAGGAAGTGTGTAATGACCATTAAAATGGAAATTATAGAGTATGCTAAGAAAATTCTACCATATATATTGATTCAATACTAAATAGGTTATATATTTTTAAAAATATAATCATGTATCATGTTGATCATAAGATATAGAAATATACCATCCAATGATTTCTGTACTTTCGACAACCTAGCAATCATTAAATATATATATATTATTTCATCAAATCATCTATGAATATATGAATGTGGTGAGTTTTTACATACATGTTATCTATGGGGTATAAACTACATCCATAAGGTTGGATCATTTATTATAAATTTAGGATCACCATATATGAAGTTGGGAACATGTAAGCTACAAAAATCCTATATCATATATAAATATATGTATATATATACATATAAATATACATACACATAAACACACACACACACATATACTAGTAAATACAAACGTGCCCATGCGCGTCTTGAAAAAACATACAAAATTTAAATATATAATTATATGCAAAATAATTATTAAAAATGTTTATAAACTATCCTTTCCTAAATTTGATAAACAAAAAGTTCCAGTGGTAGTGATCATGTTTTGATTATAGCATTGTCTTTTAGTAAAAATAAATATTCTTATTGAATGTTAAAGCTATTTTCCTAAAATAGTTAAGATGAAAAAGATATTATAGATCTCACATGCTACTACAAATATTCCTCATTATTCATATAGGATATTCAAATCATGGTAATTGTCATTTTGGAATAAATTATTTTAAGCCAATACCCTTTTTACATTAAGTTAGTGATTTCATTTTCCAAGTTACAGTCATGGTTGTGTAGGTTTTCAACATATCTCTCTCCCCCTCTTCTAAGATAGATTTTCGTTCATTTTAACTCTAATACGATAATTTTTCTTCCAATATTAAAGCTTTCCTACTCACTTCTTCTCTATATTAGTGCTCATCCTTCTTCTCATTTGATTTTATCAGCTATCTCTTTCCATGTAACTCCTATTCTTCTTTTAATTTGATAAAAAATTATTATTTAAATTTCTCATTTAAGAGTGTATTCAATTTTATTTTTATCCATCCCTCTTAATACATGTTAATAGTTTTTATTATTATGCTAAAAAATTATCATAGGGAAGATTATTGCTTATGTAATACTATACATGGAATATTTATAGATATTGTTTACTTATTGTGTCTTTTATTTTCCTGTGTGGATTCAAAATATACACAATATAAATACAAAATAAAATTTTACTTTTAGCTAATTGTTCTATTTTGCAAATAGAATTAACAAAACATAATCATCTATAGAACAAATTTAACATCAATAAGACAATTGCTATTTTAAATAGATTTTGTGTTTATAGAGTTAATATGTGACATTATAAAGTATTGGAATAGAAAATTGTAAATATAGAAGGTTGTGATGTGGTTGATCTATGGAACATTTGTTCAATAATTTTTCATATCAATAATACTCAAATAATTTTAGTGAAATTCAAATTATGAACATAACATTATAACTAAACTCACAATGTGATGACAATGTATTGTAAATTTTTGATAGATTGACCTCAAAATTGAAACTTGTGAGACAATCTTACTATATAAGGGGAAATGAAAATATGCCATGTGTTAAAGTCTGACTTATTTTTACACATTTAATTTGAATACCAACAATAAAGAACATCAACATTAGCCTCAAAAATAATTTTGGTAATCTTGTATTGTAAGTCACCTCTAAAGAGCCATGTTCAAATTAAAAAAAAAAAGGTATTAAATTACTACCAAATATTGTGCATATGTTTGGAACCAGTGTATTGTTTTTAAGGATAAATTTACAGTGTGATCAGGGTTGGTTTGGTAAGATGTAATATGAAATTATTGAATTCATATGTTAGAAATTGACATACATTTTTTTGTTACACATATCGAAACAAATTACTTGATTTTCAAATTACATGTGGCTTGATTTTTTTGTCTAGAAAAGTTGAATTTGCACTGTACCCTGCAAGAGTGTGGTAAAATAACTACAGTTGTTGTGACAGATTTCATGCAATAGTCCTATAGAGAAGAAATCAACCAAATAATATCGAGTGAGATCACTAGTTTTAACTTGCATCAACTAAATATATTATTTATATATCTTTTTAAACCTTTATAGTTATTATTTCAGAATATATTTACTTAAGTTGTTTTAGTCTATTTACTTAAGTTGTTTTAGTCTATTTACTTAAGTTTTTATTAATCTCTTTGTAATATTACTCTAGTTGTGTCTTGGCCCATTAGGGTTTAGTCTTGAGTCTGTATGCTTCCTCCTTATCCCATATAAGGAGGAGATTCCTCTTATCAATATATCGATTTGCCTTCTACTTACTTTTTGATATGGTGTCAAAGCATCGATCCTAAGCCTAGGGATAAAATTTGAGAGCCTCCATCTACGGGAGACTGCCATCATTTCTTGTCATGGACGCCCATCAGGCATAATCTCGACATCCATGGTCATCTCATCTCTTCATCTTTCCATAAAAAATCAATTATTATCCATAATTTGGTGTTCTCCATCTCAGCCATTACTCATATCCTCCCCACCAAAAAAAAAAGATTTGCATGTCATCTTTCTACCACTTTCTCAAGGGTGAGATTGTATTTTCCATGACAACATAATTGCTCAACACACCATCTTCCTGCTCTAGGGTGTTCTTCAAAGTCGACTCAATGATTGATTTTGTGTCGTCATTTTTGGAAAGGGAAAATGTGGAGTCATCCATGTTCAAAATTGACTTTATTTGTCGGCATCCTTGGCTCCGGTCAACTATTAAAATTAAGATTGTTCTTCTGAATTCACATGAAAGAGGAAATTTTAGGCTATTTCTCTCTATTGTTCTTGTGAAATTATGTAATTACTAGTCTTCATGAATAAGCATTAGATCCCAACTAACTTTCCATCGGATCCATCATGCAAATATAAGAATAACGCCATTCGAAACATCAAAAAGGTCTCTTGGTCTGATGCTTTCCCTTTATTTTCATATAGTCAAAGCAACTTGTAACGTCAACACTACATAGAGACCTTTTGGCCCACATTTTTTAAACGTCATTACCCACAAAGAAAGGAGGGGAGGGGAGAGGTTGTGCAATGGTAGCACGTTACCAATAGAAAAGAAACTCCTTCCACATCGGCTCTTGAGTGTAACATGGAGTTCCCAATCATCTACATGGACAATATAGATATGTGGACACATTGGTACTTACATTAGGAGATCGTCTTTAACACACTCTTCCTCTATTCTTGCAAGATCCGTTGTGAGATCTAGTCTACAAAAAAGTTTTGGAGAAGACATTCTATGAGATAACAAGTTGTTGTGAAGCAGACAGCCATGCAGAAGCTCGGTGGTTGATTTGGATTCTGATCTGAAATCTTGAGTTCTTCACTGATAAAGACATAATTATGTTTGGAAAACTATTCTGCATGAAGGTAAAATCTTTGTCCTTTGTATGTCTTATGTTCACCAACATTGTATATGTATGACTAATCAAATGGCTAGGGTAAAATGGGAAAGATAATGATTTTATTCCTCTGCACCACCTTCCCAAAAACCTAAAGACTACGGTGGTATTAGAGACAATTTTATATGCTTTGACACAAGTTTGGGTTTTAAACAACCAACAATTTGTTGGTCAAACATCGTGCAACATTATATCTAGTTTTATCACTTGATATAATGCATGATATGATATATATGGGGTTTATCTTTAATATACGCATGTGTAACTAAGGTTTGGATACCCTAAATCTTGAAAAGTAACTACTTGGTCAGAAAAGTAACTATCTGGACTAAAAAGTAGCTATATTTTCGAAAAAAACAACTATACAACTAAAAAGGTAAAATGGGCTGAATAGACAGTAATTACAAATTTATTCTAGAATTTTTACTATGTATGTAACATCCCAGGATTTGAAGCCTCGGATAACATGATCTTAAAAGGAATGATTGGACTACCCATATCACCAAGGTGCACCTCCTTTTCAGGGAGCCCATCTCTAAAGAACTCCATAGTTAAGTGTGCTCAGCTTGGAGTAGTACTAGGATGGGTGACCAGTCGAGAAGTTGATCGTGGCTTGCGCGTCAACGTGGACAAAGTGCACAGTTAAGGCTAGTGGTGGTCTGTGGGGCCAGTCATCATTCCTGAAACTCTACTAGAGCCTTGGGCAGTGGGCCCAAGCGTTACATTTGGTATCAGAGCTTGGGTTCCTCAGTTAACCATTAATAATTATTAAATTTTACAAACTCCATAGAACCCAAGGGAGTTATTAGAGGATTATCTGAAAGACGGAGGTGTCTAGAAAAGGATCACGACCGGGGGCTGGCAATATTTTCCTCCGCACCACTAGTCGGAATATGAGGACTCCCGGATCTGTGTGATTGCCTGGCCAAAGTCTTAGGGTATGAATCGAAATAAGATACCTTTAGGATTTCTCATCTTATTCATCCCTTCTCATCACAAAATTCTGTTAAGGACCTGAAGGATTAGGGTTTTCTTTCTTCTCCTCACCCTCTTGAGGTATGGGTAAGGTTAATAAGGTTTAAGGAATCCTCCACCAAATTAATGAAAAGCATGTAAATAAGATGTCATGGACATAAGCTTAATAGATTAAGCGCAAATTAAAGAATAGATACATGCTTAGGTCGTATGACATAAGTTGTCATGTCCTCAGAAGAGACATGAGGCTAGACCTTCTTGTCAGGAGGATATGTTAGTCTTAGAGATAGAGATCTCCATTTCTAGTAGAGACTTGGCACATCCTCTGAGGATGATGCTAACCCTAACCCTAAGTGAAGGTTAGAAAGAGATGAGTTAGACCAGGTGTTTGTAAGGACATGCCTCTGAGATGTCATATGATCCATGGGTGACCTAGCACCTTTGGTAACCCAACCCTAAGTGTTGCTTGAGTTGAAGGATGACCGGAAGTGCATGCCATTCCTTTTGCATGTTTGGTTCGTGGTTAAGAGATAGAGCATGCAGTTGGACACCCACAAGTGAACCTAGGGTTCCTAGGCCTAAGAGGTGAAGTGGTGTACCTAATGCTCATGAAGAGAATTAAGTTGCTATAGTTTCGAGCATGGTACTCCTCATGTATAGAGGAAAAGGGAAGCCCCTTAAGTTTATGGTATGTTTGATGAACCCCTCACAACTAGGTTGATGATAAAGAAAGGTATGACCTTGATCTAATGTTAAAGAATGAGAACCTAGATGACCTAGCATAGAACAGTAGGTGATCTTCTTGTGCCTTAATAGCTTTCTAGGGTTTAGTAGGCTCGTGTGGATGTAAATCCTAGACCTAAGAGCTTTTTGTGACCTTGTTGACAAGAGATAGTTTTCCTCCCATCCTGGGAGAGGGACCCCTTTGGTAGGGTGTACATCAGTTTTATTGGTTTAAGGTAACCTAAAGAAGTCTCATAGGATATTGAGAAGCTAAGTGAAAGGTACATGGTATGAGAATGAATCTGTAGATCCATAGATATCCATCTCTAATTGCATATGAAGCGGTAACATTTTGATATGGGGCTTGAACAAGGTAGGAAGGTTTCCATGATCCCTATGAAGGATGAGAGCCAGCCCATGAATGCAGCGAGAGAGATGATGAAGACTTGGGTAAGGTTCTAAGTGAACATGTACTGTAATGGAGAATCCTAAGTCTATCCTAGGGTCAGGTAGGGATAAGACTGATGAAAGTAGGAGTTGCCTAATTCCCCAGTTGCACATGACCATAGGGTCGGGAGGTAACAGCTATCATTGTCGGAGGGCCATGGGTTAGGAGATTGATCACCTTCATGAACTCATGGGACGCAAAGGGCAGATGAGTAGGGCACTCTCTTGATGCATGGGGGAAGAGGGATGACCCCAAAAGTGTCGGCACCCTATAGACCTAGAGGTGATGACCAAGGATTGTGAGGTGACCCAAGTGGGTTCAAAACTAGTTTTTCCATGGAGGTAACTTGGATATCAAGATGATTGTAATATGGAAGCATAAACAGCACGTTTCAACTTAGATTTAAAGATGTACTGGCAAGGTGGGATGTACCATCTCTACTCTTGGAATAGGATGAACTTTGTATTTGGACTGCAGCCAAATGCTTATTTCCTCTTGTTATGATGGTGAGAGATAGGACATTACACATGCCATACACCAAGGATAAGATATGTTGTAGGTTGGAACGTTGCCACAAGGAATGGGGATAGAGAAGATATCTTACCTTGGTAAAGTGAATGATACATGGATGGTTTGCAAACACTAAGAGGAATGAGGTAGTCACCTTATGAGGATGTTTTTATCATGAGCTGTGTGGAACTTACAAGTTATACCAAGATGAGTTTGATCACCATGATGATGAAATCAGAGAGTGTTCTTAATGAAAATAGACATAGAATTTGAGGTGAAATGCATGGAAGTGTATGTCTTCAATGTTGCCTAATACCTAAGTATGTGAAGTGGTAATGGTTGCACTGGTCGAAATACATCTGACTTGAAGCTACAAGAGGTTGTTTGGCTAACCCTAAGTTTGGAAAGGAGAGGTGTTTGGACAACACTTAGATGTAGCAAGATATGTTGAAAAGGTAAGGGTTGTTTGGTTATCCAGTTTAGTCCTTGATACGATGAAAGGATGGTGGTAGAACCTCAAGTGCACTTCTTTGGAAAAAGGAAGTGATGAGACCCCGACTAGAGTGGTTTAGGGTTTCGGAGGAATCGATCTTGGAAGAATCATGACATACAGGAAATCATGATTGAAGATCACCATACACCATGGAAAATGGCAATAGCACTTTGGATGCTTAAGATGTAGTTGCATGTGGTTTATAGCCATGCAAGCCAGGAGGTAAAGGACAAACCCCAGTAACCTAGTGTATCGATATAGAGGACAAAAGAATCCCTGAGAGGGAATGGGAGCTCAACACTATGGATGTTGTGATAGGTCTTCCCTGGACAGAGGAAGGTCGAGATGCAATATGGGTTATGGTAGATCGCCTTACCTAGATGACATAAGAAACAAAGAGTTCTGTCAAGGGACAGATCTAGTTGAACTACCCATAAGAGAGATGGTTCAACTACACCATGATGCGAGTTCAAAGGTTCTTGAGTTTGACCTAAAGGTTTCCTTCCAAAAGATGGAAGTAGGTGCATGAAGGACTCAATGTTAGTTTATCACCCCCTAACTATGGTTAGTATGATCCAGACTAAAGGGTCTGATGAGGGCATGTGTGCTCGTTCAGGGTGATATCTAGAGATAGTTCTTGTCCTATGAAAGATGTGACATGACCACCATAGCCAGTATCGGGTTTTATAAGAAGCTCTGTAAGGGAGGTTGTGTCGGTCACCACTTCAGTAAGGTGATGTTGGTGAAAGGACCACATGATGATTAGAAAAGGGCCACAGTGCATGTAGATGAAGTCGCTTTGATCGTGTAATGGCTGAAAGGAGCCTAGAGATGACGAAAGTCATGAGCAGATGCAAAGTAGACTGACATGCAGTTCACTGTGGGAGAATATGTGACATAAAAATCCGACCCCTCTAAGTTATAACTAAGAGAGATGAGTCCCCGATGCATGGGTTCTTTTGACATGGTTTGGTGGAGAAGGCTAAGTATGACCTTACCCCTCAGGATAAAGTAATGTGTGATGAGTTCCATGTGTCCAATTTAGAGCACTATGCGAGGTACCCTGACCATGTGTTGAGCAATGAACCGAGAGAGCCCCAAGGGAGGCTGACATGGCCTGAGTCGCCTGTGCAGTTTATAGACACCGGGATGAAAGGACTTAGAGAAAAGAATATGTGATGATAAAGGTTCTGTGGAAGTGCCATGAGTACGGTAAAGCCACATAGGGGCCAATGATGGACATGGAAAGGTCTTATCCGGAATTGTTTGTTCGTTTGTTTGCTTGTTTGAATTTTGAGGACAAAATTCCTATAAGAGGGGAAGGATGTTACAACCCCAATTTTTGGGTTCAATTGGTGAGAAATGCAATTTCTCATATTAAAGATATTTGAACAAAGAATGATATAATTTGCTTCAAATAAATGGATTTCATTTACAATAGCCTTGATGTTTGTATTGTGGGCTTTATTGGCTATTGGGCCCAATAATAAGGAAATAACAAAGAAAATTAAATTAGTAATTGAATAATTGAATATTTGAGAACAGAATGAAATAGAAACCTCTAGAGGGCAAATCCAAAGAGGGATTTCGTGCCTCTTGGATTCCTTGGGTTCCAAGGAGTCTAAAGTTGTAAAGAAAAGTAATAAGAAAAGAAAATATTAATTATGTATTTCTTTATTAAGAAAGAAATTGAAAACAATGAGAAAATGTGGAAAATAAGTGAAAAGAGGTATAATAGAGTTATCCTTTGTGAAATTTCGTATCTCAAGGATTTCTAATGTTAAAGGGAATACCAATGAGGAAAATAAAAGAGAAATAAAGAAAGATCCTCAAAAATAATTATTTTAATAAGAAATACACTTGATAATGTGAAATAATGCATAATGATGCATCTAGAAGGATAATGAGTATTCAATAAAAAGGATTTCGAAATAATAGAGTTTCTTGGGATCTAAGGAGTCCCAATAAAGAGGAAAGAAAGAGAAAGTACCAAAATTGTAAAATAAGAAAAGGATAATCTGATACATTATAAATGAATTTTGGTGATATTGTTAAAAAGGAAAATAGTGTCTACTATAGGAAAATAGAAATTCATGCTTATGGATTAAAAAGCAAAAAGAGAATAAGAGAAAATAAATTATGTTCCCTAATGACTAAGGAATAGGAAATATTAAGGAGATAATTAAAAAGAGAGGACTTTTTTATAAACAAGGAGAAAGGATGGGTTAAATTCATGCCCTTGCCTTTAATCTTTGGCAATCACGTATAGAAAGTCGATCCTTTTCTCATGACTAACCACGAGGCGCATGAAGGAAAACCCCTACCTTTCTCTCGATGTCTCTCACTCTGCCTTCTTTTCTCCTTACGTAAGGACTATTAGGGTTCCTTATAAAGTGTATATATAAGGGCCATTAGTTTGACCCCGGACATGTATCTCCCTTCCCGGTTGTCCATGGATAACCCTTGCGATTTCCCTGCCTTTCTGGCTTAGAACTTCCGCTCAGCGATGAGCAGACGGAGACGACCTTCTGCTCAGCGATGAGCAGACAGAGACGTCCCTGGATATTCGTCGCAGTGCACCCCGTCCACGGTCACCATGGCTCTATAGGGATGACGAAAGATATGATCGTCGGTGGAGAAAAGGAGGAGCATGAAGCAGCAGTTTCGCGGGTTCCCCATCTGTCCAGCGCTCACCGGAGCTAAACCAGACAAGAAGGTACTTGTCGGCCCTGGGCTGCAGTGACGATCACGGGGAGTCTTGGCCGGACCCTATCAACTACCTAACGACGCAGATGGGTAGTGGGGTCATAGGGCGGCAAGGTTGGAGGAGGAGAACCCGGCCAACTCAGGGTTTTGACCGGCATAGATCGGGCTCGGTTGACAGTTGCGTAGGCGCTCGACGGCAAGACCAATGGAGGTCTGCAACCTCTTTCAACCTGGTCGGAGGTAGGGCGGAGGCAGTTGCATTGTCCTCGGTGGTCGTAGGGGTCAGGGGAGGAAGGGGGGAGCCGCGCCTAGGGCTGCACTCGGCGGTTAGGGCGGCAGCCATCGGGCTGCACAAGGAAGAAGAAGGATGGAGGTGCATTGGACAGATATGCCCCTCCACGGGCTAAAGAAGCGGTAACTTGCCCAAGGGTAAAATTGACCTTTTGTTATGTTTTCAAGCAAGCCGAGATACATTGCATGGAAATAGACACGTGGCGCTCTCCGATTGGCCAAGTAAGTAAAATCTTACTAAATTCATAATTAAAGATTGGTAACTCCGATTAGGACAAGTAATATATTAATTTTGATCAAGAGAACAAGAGGAATTCAATAAAAATGATATTAAAGATTGATTCCTTTCCTAATTGCAAAAGTACTATAAGTTGATGAAAAGTGCATTAAAGTTATGTTAAAAACCCTTTTTATGATTAAAGGTTGAAGGTAGTATGCTTAATGGGTTAATTGAGGTATTAATAACCTGTTGAATGATAATGTTAGATTCAAACCTGATCTAGATGAAATTTGCATGATTTAGGGTTTTTACCTCATATGAGAATGATTAAGTATTTAGAAACCCTAAATTTAGGGTAATAGAGGATAAGATCGTATATGATTTGAAAATATGAAAATATGTTGTAAAATGATGGTCCTAAGTTATTTGCACATAAAAGTCCTTAATTCTGAATAAATACCCTATATGTAGTGATTGGGGTTTTCTCATGAGTAAAAGGTAGATTGATGGTAAAATGAGTTCATATGTTGATTAGACCCTAATGAACTTTTAATTAATGATAGATGTGTATAATGATCTTGTCATGGATTAAAAGGATAAAAATAGTAGTTTTAATGAAAAGAAGCTTGATGAAATTAATTAATGATTAATGTGCCTTTAATATGGAAATAGAGTTATATGTTGTTGAAGAATAGATAAGATAATAAGGGTTTATGAGTAAGGGTATAAAATTAGGGTTTGGAATAGTAAAAGATGAAGGGAAACCCTAATTGTAATGAAGCCCTAAAACGAGTAATAGAATTCCTAAGAAGGAGGTTGGTTTCGATAAATCTTGATAAAAGGGAATTGCATGTTTATTTCAGGATCCTTGTGTTACTTGTTTGCTTGATTGGATTTCCCTACATGGTTGACTCTATCTCAAAAAGCAGGACCTAGATAAAAGCAAAACAGGTATGTGGTTAATTATGAATAACCACTTTAGTTTCCCGATGGATTCTCGGATGTTTAATCACATTGAATGCAACTAAACTGTTGGGTGCTTATTTATTTCAAACAATTATAAAGTGACTATGATTATCACATAATGTATATGCCTTCTAGCTCAGATCATGGTCCCCTCTCTGTCGTAATGGATGACCTAGTACATGGCTACCTAGAGGGTAGGTCCATCAGGTCATGAAAGACTTTGGCTGCCTAGAGGGTAGGTCCATCAAGTCACCTTTATAGAGGTACAATTTAAGTCCTTACAGGGACAACACAGAGTTGTGGATAGGTATGGATTGAGTAGTTTGGCTTAAAACGTAATCTTGATTGTTAAATGATTAATTGATTATATTGTTAACATAGTTGAACATTATTGGTTTCCCCCACATACCAGCTTCGGCTGACCGACGTTTTGTTTGTCGGCGTTTTAGGTACAATGAAAAGAACAAATAGTAAAGTGGCACATGTGGTACTAAATGAGAATTAAAGTGCAAAGGAGGATTAGATAGATTAGTATCTATGTGGATAGAATTTTAGAGATCCAAGTTTTCAAAAAGGTATGCAAAAATTTACTTTCTTACAGCTTTCAGCATAGTATGTTAAAATTTGATAATTATTCTTGGTTAATTGTCGAACCTTTGATCCGGAAGTCATGGATGCGGCTTCGACCTCTCGGTCTCCCTTAATTGGGGGTTATCGGGAGGTGGGGTCATAACAGTGTACTTCACTCATTTTTTCTTTTTCAGTAGAATAGTTACCTTTTTTAGAACATTATCACTTTATTATCCCTATTATTACTTTTTTGGACAAATATTTTTGGATTGCACGGGTAGCGAAACCTTAGTTACCCGCATAGGAAACCAATAAAACCCTATATATATGTATATATATATGTAGCGCGGGAAACGAATAAACTCCCATATATAAACATATATATTATGTATGTATGTATTACATAAACCAATGTGATGCCTTGAAAGTCATTTTAATTGGTGGATGTAATATGGAAATTAGGTCATTTTGGTGTGATTTGAATCAGGTAATATTATTGTTTTTATTTAGGTTAAAATGAAGTAGAAGGGCATGCCTCCTATTACCACTCACCGTAGCTCTTACAAAAAGCATGCCCCCTTCGGTTTCGGGAGACGTGAAGCAGCGGATCTTCGATCCTTCTCCCTTGCTTGATCGAACTTTTCACGACTTCTCTATCAAATATTTCTTTTCTTGATCTATTTTATATATGTCCATATTGATTGCATGCCATGTCTCTCTGTATACATTCTTCATGTAAATTTTAATTATGCAATTATAATAGGATGGTGTAATGACCACCTATAGAACATGGTGGAGAGAAGGAGATGGTCACATGCACATACCGAAGTGGATATTACTTGAAGGATTTGTGATCAAGACTAGACACCAATCAATCAACGACGTAAGAAATGTCAAAAACAGGGACTACCAATCAGTTGAATGGCTTGTCTACTAGGGAGATTGGAAACCCTATAAAAGGAAAATTTAATGTTGCATTAGATGTGAGTATGATGGTTGTTTTTCTAGAACTCTTGTTGCTCAAGAAGTTGTACTAGTTGAAGCATCATGTTTTATCACATGTGGTTGTTGTTATAGTATATGATATGTATAATATCAGATACATATGGATAAATATAAATCCCTCAATAAAGTATTAAGTTAATATGTTTTCCAATGTACAACACACATGAGCTTGATCGACAAAGTGTGGGTACCCAAAGCATGATGCACTCCATGTCTCATGAAAGTGTGAGAATAGATATGTGGGGGTGCATATTCTATTGTGTTGGCCTTTTGGTCAGACTTAACTAGGTGATCATAATAGGATTAAGCACCTAGAGGCATAAACATGGTTATAATAATGGGTTGTCCAACCATCTATCCAGTAATTGCATTGGACGCAACCTACCAAAATAGTTAAGTTGTGAGAGGTTAGTCAATGGCAACCCATGACTTAATGTGTTATGAATCTTGGATCACTAGAAAATTACTTTTTGTATTATTCCAAATTAATAGTGAGGGATGCAAATTCAAATAAAATAGTGGGAGTGTAAGTATTAAAGTCCAAATTAATTCCATCAAATTAGATTTTGTGAAATAAAAATTAATTTTCAAATCAATTTTTTAAAGCAATTTTCAAACCAATTTGTTGAATAGTATAGATGTTTTTTATGTAGATCAATGGCAACCACCAAAAAAAACCCTTTTTCACTGTGATTCTTCCTTGAGAAAGAACAACTAAATGAAAATAACTTCAATTATTGGTTCAAGACACTATGAATTGTTCTCACACATTAGGATAATCTCAATGTCATGGACACACGAGCACAACATGAATCAACTCTTAACCGAGGGACAAAAAAGGAAGCTCATTAGAAGAATTACAATGACACCATGGACATCAACCTCATTATTCTGTGCTCCATGAATCATGAGTTTCAGATGCCACATGAGAATGTGGATGTTATCGAGATGATAACTCATCTCAGGAGCATGTACCAAGAACAAGCAAGGAAAAATAGGTATGAAATGTCCAAGGCATTCCTTGAGTGAAAGATGATGGTGTTGGCAAGGTATGCCCATATAGCCAGTCATATGATGATTGACATGGCATAATTACCTAAAAGGATTTGATTAATAATAACATATATAAAGGAAAGATTCCAATTCATCTGTTTCACTCAATTATGAGATAATGAGGATACATAGTGAATGTCCAGAGAATTATATTATCGAGTGACATATGTCTTCAAGAATTAGCCTTGTGGAAATGAGATGATATGGATGTTAAGAGTACATATACATATTCTCATTATGTCCTTGATCAGTTGTTATTGTGGAAGGTTGATAGACAACAATAACACATAACATCAGAGTGTGAGTTGGTTGATGACTAAATCTCATTAGTCATGATATGACAATATCAAACCAAGCACATAGATACATGTTAGGGAACAGTGTATTAGACAGACCCACCTTGAGAGTGACACATGGTTTTGTGGTCACAGTCAACTCTCATAGTGAAGGTATTGATTGTGATTCTTAGACCTGAAATCATGTCACATGTCATTTGGTATGCTTTGACATCGTGAAAAGCAGTCTTGAAACATGGGTTGTTATAACGGTGATTGTTATAACCTCAAATTTCTGAGAATTATAATATAAAAAGGCATTTCTCTTTTAATGACAAAAGGGGATCTTTTTCTTTGGTTTGTGATGATTTTCGTGTGAGATGGCTTTGATCGTTTGATTGTGGGCCTTGGAGGCCATTAAGCCCAATTTAAAAGAAAAAGGAATTAAGAAAGAAAAGAAATTGACTAATAAAAGGAGAATATGAGAAATAGATAGTTAACAGAAGATAATGCTAAACTAATATTCCCCAATATGGGAATTCATGCCTTTGGTTTCCTTGAGGTCCAAGGGACCCAAATTAATGAGATAAAGGCAAAGGAAATGAGGATATGAATTAATTGAGAGTTTTATAAGAAAACTTGGGAGTACGAAATCTTATCCATACATTGTTTTTTTTATTCCCAAATTTCGTACAAAGGTAAAGAATATTAAAAGGAACTTTCCCTTAAATTTTGAGGCCAATCAGAGTTATGGTGTGAGAGATATTAATTTTGCAAGTTATATTGGTTTTGGAATTAAATTTGGAAATAACAGAATCAGTTTCCCTTTTTCCTTGGCCGCGAATAATTTGATCCATTGGATCCTGATCCGGCGCTGGGCACTCTCCGATTGAGTCCCACTGGGACTGAGTTTCTGTGAGATACCAGAGGGATTTTCCCTCCCTCTTGATTCTCTCGTAATCCTTGGGTTTTGCCAACTGGATGAGATCTCCATTGGATCTAGGAGAAGAAAACGCGGGGAAACATCCCCAGTTTCATGCGTTCTGACCCTGGGATTAGGAAACGCCCAAATCAGCAGCACTCTGCCTCGACCCTATAAATAGGGGAGGGTGATCTGAGGCACTGGCACCTCTGTTGTTCATCCCAAACTCTACGGAACGGTGCAAGGATCGTGAGTGTGTGGTTAATTGATCGTTTCGTGTCGACCAGCACCCCCTATTGCTCAAGGATCGTCGCCAGAGTCCGGCGGGTGGTGGACTACCTTGGAGTGCCCTCGACGAGCAATTGGCATCGTCGTCGTGTTCGACGGGAGGCAGCGGGGCTCCCTGGACCTTCAGCGCAAGCTGAGAAGCACCATCGCCCAAAGCCAACATTGAGGTTGACCGTCGTTGCTACAGTGACGAGGACGGGAGGTAGAAGAAGAAGAATACATGTCTATTGACCTTTTTGCCCCTCACCTTCTTCAGTGGTGACAAGGTCAGGTTTGACCTTTTCTTGTTTTAATCGCACTGTATAGGCACGCGAAGCTGTGGCCGTTAGATCCTCCGTGGATCCACGGTCCACGGATCGGACGACCCTGTCTTTTTGGATTTAGCAAATAAATCGATTAAAATGATTTATCTTAGGAAAATTATAACTAGAGCTAGGAGGCTCGGATGGAAAAACTCAATACATCAAAAATGATCAGAAAAATATGAGGGATTTAATAAAAATAGTTGGAAACCCTGAGTCTGACTAGTTTGTAAAAGTATACTTCTAGAATAAGAAAAAGAGTTAATTTGTGGATAAAAGCCCTAATTGTTGATAAAAAAGGGTAATTAGTCTTGCAATTAAGATAATTTGAAGATGGTTAACTTATTTTCTATTTTAGATAATTATTAACCTATTTTGATGATAGAATTACAAGTTTAGGGTTTTATGACTCCATATGTGGATTAAAAGGTTGGAAACCCTAATTTAGAAAAAGGAAATGATGAAGTAATTCGAAATTAGGGTTTATTGGACTAAGTCTGATCTTAGGAATCCTAATAGATGATAAAGCAAGAAAATTTGGGGTTTGATGTATAATTTAATACAAGAAAGGTAAAAGCAATAAAAAGAGATGAAACCCTAATTATGATTAAAAACCCTAAAAAGGGCAATTAACCTAGGGAAACCTTAGTATTATTGAATCATCATGACATGATTAATGATAGAGGAATTAAATGTATTTTTCAGGAAATTGTGTGTGTGCTTGCTTGATTTCCTGGTTGATTAAATTAGTTCTGCATTCAAGTCTTCATTAACAGGTATGTGGTTAAATATGAGTAACCGCTTTAGTTTCCCGAGAGATTCCCGAATGTTTAATCGCATTGAATGCAACTAACTGTTTGGATGTTCATATTGCAATTATAAAGTGACTATGATTATCACCATTTAATATAAATGTGTAAATCCCGCACCTACATGCCACCCTGATGGAAGATGTCATAAGGGTCAGGCCCAGGAGGGTAGACCAATGGGCACCATGAGAGGTGACCCTATACACCAAGCTCGGGAATGAGAAGGTGATTGATGAGGCAAGACTAAGGAGCACCATGAGAGGTGACTCCCAGGAACCAAGCTCGGGATTGAGAAGGTGGCCTTAAGTCAAATCTAGGGTTAGGGCAAAAGCGGTGGGGATTGTCACATGGAAAATGTAAATTGACTTGTTAATTACCTTGATTGCAATACTTAAATTGTTAGACCTAATTGTGAAATTTTGGTTGTCTCCACATACCAGCAATTGCTGACCGATGTTTTGTTTGTCGGCGTTTTAGGTAATATCCTAGAAATCACAAACAGTAAAGTGGCACATCGTGAAATTAAGAATTATAGTGCAAGGAGGATTAGATAGAGTATTTCAAGCTGTGGATAGTTAGTTTTCCCAATTTTATAAAGGTAAGTAAAAGTTTTAATTTTTGTATCCAATTCCAGTTTAGTTAGTAGAATTTAATAATTATTGTTGATTATATGTTGAACCATTGATCCTGTAAATTGATTAACGATTCCGACCTTCGGGTCTCCCTTAATTGGGGGTTACCGGGAGGCGGGGTCGTTACAATTGGTATCAGAGCGTAGGTTCTCCATCTAATCATTAATAATTATTAAATTTTACAAATTCCATAGAACTGAGGGAGTTATTAGAGGATTTTCTGAAAGACTGAGGTGTCTAGAAAAGGATCACATCCGGGGGCTGGCAAAATTTTCCTCCGCACCGCTAGTCGGAATACGAGGACTCCCGGATCGTGTGACTGCCTGGCCGATGTCTTAGGTCAAGACTCGAAGTAAGATACCTTTGGGACTCTCTCATCTTATTCATCCCTTCTCAACTCAAATTCTCTTAAGGACTTTAAGGATTAGGGTTTTCTCTCTCTTCCTCGCCCTCATGTGGTATGGGTTAAGGTTGATAAGGTCTAAGGGATCCTCCACCAAATTAATAAAAGATACATAAGTAAGATGTCATTTGCACAAGTGTAATTAGTTTAAAAGTAAACTAAAAGTCTGTTTGTGTGCAGATGGCTCGTACCAAAGTTGTGGCCATCCCTTTTTCCACCAGCGATGGTGGACCACCCCACAAGGAGAATGGATCCTCCGAGAAGAGGAAGCGAAACCATGGAGAGACCTCAAAGAAGAGAAAGAGACCAGAGGAAGTTGAGGCACCCAACCCTGAACCAATGCCCGGCAGCAACCGAGAGCCAGGGGAAGGACTAGAGTATGAGGAGTACCAGATGCATGAAGAGGAAGCCCAAATGGAGGAGGACCAGCCTGGTGGTCCAGAACCAGCCATGGTGGTTCATACAACAGATGCAGTTTGGATGGAACAACAAAAGCAATTGGCCGAAGCTATCCATGCCCTGGCCCTTAGAGACATAGCTCGAGATGAGAATGGTGAACCACTTCCAGTTCGTCCTCGATTGGGAGCCACCATTCTGGACTTCGTCAAGCTGAACATTGAAAAGTTCTGGGGAGAAGATAAGACTGAAGTGGTCGACAAGGCGGAAGCTTGGCTGCTTGCAGTCGAGAACGGGTTCTAGATGCTTGAGGTGCAGCCGAATAAGAAGGTTCTGTTTGCTACTCACCTTTTAGAAGGTGTAGCCAAGATATGGTGGGAGAACCACATCACGGGAAGGGACCTAAGCGAGGAACCGACGGCGTGGACCGACTTCAAGACCATCTTCACTACCAGATTCCTCCCCATCTCAGCAAGGAAAGAGAAAGAGAGGGAGTTCATGAGCATGACTCAAGGAAGTTCTTCAGTTGCGGATTTCAGTCGCAGGTTCTGCCTCCTGGAACGCTTTGGGCATATGTTGGACGAAGAGAGGAGGGTGGACCACTTCATGGAACGTCTACATCCTGCCATCAAGCCTCATGTGATGGCTAGTAAGCCAAAGACCTTTGTTGAAGCCTACAATACCACCTTAGACATGGAAAGGACAGTGATGCCTACACAAAACCAATCTAGAGGATACTTGGGCTTCACTGAAGGAGTTCAAGGCCATAGGAATGAACACCGAAAGGGGCAAGGACGCAACCACAACAAGAACAAGCATGGGCACAAGGGCAAGCCGCGTGGTCGCCTCCAGCAGTGTCGCACCTGTGGACGGGCACATCTTGGGAAGTGTCGCTTTGAGAAGAAGGTGTGTTTCAGATGTCAGCAAGAGGGACACTTCATCGCCAACTGCCCTCAGCCTGACCCAAGGGGACCTTTAGGGTCACAACCTGTAGCAGCACAGCCAGTAGCTGCAGCACCCCCGGTAGGAGTACCTGCCGGAGCACCTCCAGTTGGAGAGAGGAGACAAGCTAGAGTGTTCTCCATCAACAACGAAGAAGCTCAGGCAAATGCTAATAAGTTGATCGATGGTAATAACCCATAGAGTTTTTCCTTTTAGTTCAGTAGACCATGTAGTAGCTTTCTGATATGGAATAACTTTGTAGGCTTGCTGGAAGTCATGGGACAAAATGTAAAAGCACTTTTTGATTATAGTTCTACTAATACTTTTATTTCGAGAAATCTGGAAACTATGCTTGGGTTGGATATCAAGGATTTGGGGTATGTTTTGGATGTCACAACCCCAAGTGGTCATATTTATACCTCTCTTTTGAAAACCCCTATCTTGCCAGTAAAGTACCTGAACCATGAGCTTCCCACTGACTTCATCCTTCTCGATATGAATGATTTTGATGTAATCATCGGGATGGACTGGCTTTCCACCTATAGGGCCTAGATTGACTGTAGAGAGAAGAAGATTCTCATTAGAAAGACCGGCTATCCACACTTCACCATTCGAGGAAGGAAAGATGCGACGACCAGTCCTTACATATCCACTTTGAAAGCTGAACGGATGCTATCCAAGGGTTGTCGAGCCTACCTAGACATAGTTACTGTACCCGAGGTTAAAGGGCAATCCTTAGAGGACATAGAGGTGGTTCGGGAGTACGCAGATGTGTTTCCAGATGATCTACCAGGGATTCCCCCTGAGAGGGAGGTAGACTTCTCGATTGAGTTAGCTCCTGGGACTAACCCTATATCTAAGGCGCCCTATAGAATGGCCCTTGCTGAGTTGCTTGAGTTGAAAACCCAATTGCAAGAGTTGTTGGATAAGGGGTTTATCTGACCCAGTACCTCACCATGGGGAACACCAATCCTCTTTGTGAAAAAGAAGGATGGGTCGCTTAGGATGTGTATTGATTATCGGATGATCAATCAGGCAACCATTAAGAATAAGTATCCTTTACCCAGAATAGATGACCTCTTTGACCAACTCAAATCAGCTCGAGTCTTTTCCAAAATCGATTTGAGATCAGGATATCACCAAGTGAGAGTGAGGAGTGAGGATATACCCAAAATGGCTTTCAGAACCCGTTATGGCCACTATGAGTTTGTGGTCATGCCGTTTGGATTATCCAATGCACCGAGTGTCTTTATGAACCTCATGAACAGTGTGTTCCAACCCTTCCTTGACTCTTTTGTGATAGTGTTCATAGATGACATTTTGGTGTACTCAGATGACCTAGCCCAACACCGTGACCACCTGGGTAGAGTCCTTGATATCCTGAGAAAGCATAAGTTTTACGGAAAGTTCTCGAAATGTGAGTTTTGGTTGGACCGAGTCATGTTTCTTGGACACATCATCTCAGGAGGAACAATCACCGTAGATCCAGCCAAGGTATCGGCAGTTCGAGACTGGCCGGCACCGAAGAACCCCTCCGAGATTCGCAGCTTCTTGGGGTTGGCCGGATACTACCGTCGCTTCATCAAGGATTTCTCCTAGACTGCTCTACCGCTAACCATGTTGACTCAGAAGGATGTGAAGTTCGTGTGGTCTGAAGTGTGTGAAGCTCGATTTCAGGAATTAAAGGAGAAGCTGACCACCGCTCCTGTGTTGACTTTTCCCTCTGGCAATGAGGGTTTCATGATATTCACTGATGCTTCCAAGATGGGACTTGGCTGTGTGTTGGAACAAGATCGGCATGTGGTTGCATATGCGTCCCGACAGCTCAAGCCAAATGAGGTGAACTACCTGACACATGACCTGGAGTTAGCTGCTATAATCCATGCCTTGAAAATATGGCGGCACTACATGTACGGTGCTACCTTCGAGATCTTCACCGACCATAAGAGCTTGAAGTACCTGTTGACACAGAGAGACCTGAACCTACGATAGCGTCGATGGATGGAGTACATGAAGGATTACGACTTCACCATCGCCTACCATCCTGGTAAGGCAAATGTAGTGGCTGATGCGTTGAGTCGAAAACAGCTTAAGTGTGCAGCTATCATGTCCAGACAGTGGAAAAGTTTAGAAGAACTTGTGAAATGGACTCCACAACTGCTAGAGGACCGAGTTCGGTTGGCTAACATCCAGATTCAATCTGAGTTGTTGAGTGAGGTCATGGCAGCACAGTTGACCAGTGGAGAGCTTGATAAGATGAAAGGTTTGCTGATAAAGCCACAGACCCATCTATCCGTGGGAGTAGACGGAGGAATCAGGTTTGAGAATCACATTTGGGTTCCTGCGGATTCAACCATAAAAGAGATAATTCTGCGAGAGGCACATGGATCCAAATACACGGTACACCCAGGAACTACTAAGATGTACAAGGACATACAACGGTTTTTCTGGTGGCCAGGAATGAAGAAAGACATTGCGTCATGGGTGGCCAGTTGTCTTACGTGCCAGATGGTGAAGGCTGAACATCAGTGACCCGACGGACTTTTACAGTCAATAGAGATTCCATAGTGGAAATGGGAGCAGATCACCATGGATTTTGTGGTGGGTCTACCCCGGACCAAGAGAGGTCATGATGCGATATGGGTCGTGGTAGATCATCTTACCAAGTCAGCACACTTCCTTGCCCTGAAGACCACTGCTAAGGTGACAGACCTAGCTGAGCTATATATCAGAGAGATAGTGTGTTTGCATGGCGTACCCGGATCAATCATTTCCGATAGAGATCCCAAGTTTACTTCCAAGTTGTGGAAGCAGGTTCAAGAGGAACTTGGTACAAGATTAAAGTTTAGTACCGCATATCACCCCCAAACAGATGGACAGTCAGAAAGGACGATTCAGACCTTGGAAGATCTGTTGAGAGCTTGTGTGATCGATTGGGGTGGCTCATGGGAGCAATACCTACCGTTAGCAGAATTCGCCTACAACAACAGCTACCAAGCCAGTATCGGGATGCCTCCGTATGAAGCTTTGTACGGGAGACCGTGTCGGTCACCACTTCACTGGGATGATGTGGGTGAGAGGACCGTGTTGAGGTTAGATGAACTCCAAGTGTATGCTGATAAAGTGGCTTTGATCAAGCAGAGGCTAAAGAGAGCCCAGGATCGACAGAAGTCATATGCTGATGTAAAGCGGACTGATGTGCATTTCACTATGGGAGATCATGCGTTTTTGAAAATCCGACCGCTCCGAGCTATAGCCAAGAACAGAGGAAAGTTGAGTCCCCGATATGTGGGTCTGTTTGAGGTGTTAGAACGGATAGGTGAAGTTGCATACTGTTTGGCGTTACCCCCCCAGTATAGCATGATGCATGATGTGTTTCACGTGTCTAACCTGAAGCGATATGTGCAAGATCTGAGCCATGTGTTGAGCATTGAACCTATTGAGCTTCAAGGGAAGCTGACCTATCCTGAGTCACCTTTGCGGATTCTAGATACCAAAGTGAAAGAACTCAGATGCAAGAATATAGAGATGGTAAAGGTTCTTTGGAAGCACCATGGAGAGGATGAGGCCACATGGGAGCTGAAGGCAGACATGGAGAAAAACATACCCTGAATTGTTTGTTTGATTGTTTGAATTTTGAGGGCAAAATTCCTATAAGGAGGGGAGGATGTTATAACCTCAAATTTCTGAGAATTATAATATAAAAAGGCATTTCTCTTTTAATGACAAAAGGGGATCTTTTTCTTTGGTTTGTGATGATTTTCGTGTGAGATGGCTTTGATCGTTTGATTGTGGGCCTTGGAGGCCATTAAGCCCAATTGAAAAGAAAAAGGAATTAACAAAGAAAAGAAATTGACTAATAAAAAGAAGAATATGAGAAATAGATAGTTAACAGAAGATAATGCTAAACTAATATTCCCCAATATGGGAATTCGTGCCTTTGGGTTTCCTTGAGGTCCAAGGGACCCAAATTAATGAGATAAAGGCAAAGGAAATGAGGATATGAATTAATTGAGAGTTTTAATAAGAAAACTTGGGAGAAAAGAAATCCTATCCATACATTGTTTTTTTTATTCCCAAATTTCGTACAAAGGTAAAGAATATTAAAAGGAACTTTCCTTTAAATTTTGAGGCCAATCAGAGTTATGGTGTGAGAGATATTAATTTTGCAAGTTATATTGGTTTTGGAATTAAATTTGGAAATAACAGAATCAGTTTCCCTTTTTCCTTGGCCGCGAATAATTTGATCCATTGGATCCTGATCCGGCGCTGGGCGCTCTCCGATTGAGTCCCACTGGGACTGAGTTTCTGTGAGACACCAGAGGGATTTTCCCTCTTGATTCTCTCGTAATCCTTGGGTTTTGCCAACTGGATGAGATCTCCATTGGATCTAGGAGAAGAAAACGCGGGGAAACATCCCCGGTTTCATGCGTTCTGACCCTGGGATTAGGAAACGCCCAAATCAGCAGCACTCTACCTCGACCCTATAAATAGGGGAGGGTGATCTGAGGCACTGGCACCTCTGTTGTTCATCCCAAACTCTGCGGAATGGCGCAAGGATCGTGAGTGTGCGGTTAATTGATCGTTTCATGTCGACCAGCACCCCCTATTGCTCAAGGATCGTCGCCAGAGTCCGGCGGGTGGCGGACTACCTTGGAGTGCCCTCGACGAGCAATTGGCATCGTCATCGTGTTCGACGGGAGGCAGCGGGGCTCCCTGGACCTTCAGCGCAAGCCGAGAAGCACCATCGCCCAAAGTCAACATTGAGGTTGACCGTCGTTGCTACAGCGACGAGGACGGGAGGTAGAAGAAGAAGAAGACGGGTCTATTAACCTTTTTGCCCCTCACCTTCTTCAGTGGTGACAAGGTCAGGTTTGACCTTTTCTTGTTTTAATCGCACTGTATTGGCGCGCGAAGCTGTGGCCATTAGATCCTCCGTGGATCCACGGTCCACGGATCGGACGACCCTGTTTTTTTGGATTTAGCAAATAAATCGATTAAAATGATTTATCTTAGGAAAATTATAACTAGAGCTAGGAGGCTCGGATGGAAAAACTCAATACATCAAAAATGATCAGAAAAATATGAGGGATTTAATAAAAATAGTTGGAAACCCTGAATCTGACTAGTTTGTAAAAGTATACTTCTAGAATAAGAAAAAGAGTTAATTTGTGGATAAAAGCCCTAATTGTTGATAAAAAGGGTAATTAGTCTTGCAATTAAGATAATTCGAAGATGGTTAACTTATTTTCTGTTTTAGATAATTATTAACCTGTTTTGATGATAGAATTACAAGTTTAGGGTTTTATGACTCCATATGTGGATTAAAAGGTTGGAAACCCTAATTTAGAAAAAGGAAATGATGAAGTAATTTGAAATTAGGGTTTATTGGACTAAGTCTGATCTTAGGAATCCTAATAGATGATAAAGCAAGAAAATTTGGGGTTTGATGTATAATTTAATAAAAGAAAGGTAAAAGCAATAAAAAGAGATGAAACCCTAATTATGATTAAAAACCCTAAAAAGGGCAATTAACCTAGGAAAACCTTAGTATTATTGAATCATCATGACATGATTAATGATAGAGGAATTAAATGTATTTTTCAGAAAATTGTGTGTGTGCTTGCTTGATTTCCTGGTTGATTAAATTAGTTATGCATTCAAGTCTTCATTAACATGTATGTGGTTAAATATGAGTAACCGCTTTAGTTTCCTGAGAGGTTCCCGAATGTTTAATCGCATTGAATGCAACTAACTATTTGGATGTTCATATTGCAATTATAAAGTGACTATGATTATCACCATTTAATATAAATGTGTAAATCCCGCACCTACATGCCACCCTGATGGAAGATGTCATAAGGGTCAGGCCCAGGAGGGTAGACCAATGGGCACCATGAGAGGTGACCCTATACACCAAGCTCGGGAATGAGAAGGTGATTGATGAGGCAAGACTAAGGAGCACCATGAGAGGTGACTCCCAGGCACCAAGTTCGGGATTGAGAAGGTGGCCTTAAGTCAAATCCAGGGTTAGGGCAAAAGCGGTGGGGATTGTCACATGGAAAATGTAAATTGACTTGTTAATTACCTTGATTGCAATACTTAAATTGTTAGACCTAATTGTGAAATTTTGGTTGTCTCCACATACCAGCAATTGCTGACCGATGTTTTGTTTGTCGGTGTTTTAGGTAATATCCTGGAAATCACAAACAGTAAAGTGGCACATTGTGAAATTAAGAATTAAAGTGCAAGGAGGATTAGATAGAGTATTTCAAGCTGTGGATGGTTAGTTTTCCCAATTTTATAAAGGTAAGTAAAAGTTTTAATTTTTGTATCCAATTCCAGTTTAGTTAGTAGAATTTTATAATTATTGTTGATTATATGTTGAACCTTTGATCTTGTAAATTGATTAACGATTTCGACCTTCGGGTCTCCCTTAATTGGGGGTTACCGGGAGGCGGGGTCGTTACAGTGATGATTGGGTGACTTTGACACATGGGGATAGACTTTGAGTGATAGATATGGGATTTGTATGATATCTTGGCCACTTGATTAGTGAGATTGAGAAACACATGTGCATGCGCATGTGAATCAATATATGATATTGAGGTCACATTATCTCAGACAGTCTGGTCTTGGCTCAAGAAATATAGATTGAACATTGAGAGGATGACCAACCATGCCACGAGTCCATCTTGGATATCACAGACAAAGGAATTATACAATCACTGCAACACCTTACACAGATTGTAGGTTGAAATTGCTCTCCGACTTTCTATTCACTTGGATAGCACTGATGTTTGACTAGGCACCACTCTTTTCTTGTGATGTCATAAGCTAGTTAAGCACATTCACTATCAATGTGACAGGGGACCTATAGGGTCACACACATAGGAACTCATCTAAAAGAGGAGTTTGATCTCGAACGACAATTGGATTGATTACTAAAGTGTTTAGATATTCAATTCACACAACTGATTGCTTAATTGGATGACTAGGTCTGCCAAACGACCATCTCACTGGGTGAGACGACTATTTGGGTAGCGAGACGGGCATCTCAAGAAGTTGAGACAGTTGTTTGGGGTTCAGGCTGATCAAAGTTCAAATTGGATAAGTTTTTCCCTTAAATTGACCAGTCTAATATGATTGAACCGATTGTCTCATCTCAACTCACCAGACAGCCATCTGGGTGAGTGAAATGGACGTCTCACCTGGGTGATATGGCTCGGTTGGGGCCGAATGAAGGTTCAGGATGTTTCCCAAATAGTTTCAATTTCATATACTTGGAGAGCAAGTAAATTTAATATGTGTATTAATTGGAACCGAAATTGCTAAATTTGTGTGTGATTAAGAAACCACCAAGTGGCTGTTTGACAGTGCGAGATGAATGTCTCGCACACCAGGAAACTGTCTGGGTGTGTGAAATGGCCATTTTGGATGTTGCAGGTTGCGAAAGTTCAAGTTGTCCTAGTCCTTTCCACTCTCACACAATTCCATACATATTGGGAACCCTGGCCTAAACCCCGCCTATAAAAGGAGGGGTACTGGGGGCTTCCCAATATATAACACAGATAAGTGAGAATCAGTTCCTCTGACAACTATTATCCTCTCTAGATGTGGTGACCAAGAGAGTCCAGGCAAGTCCTACCCGACAGGGAGGGATAGCCAAAGGGAGAGAACAACTAATAGTTGTCATTGTGGAGAGAAGATAGGTGACTAGTACACCAACTAGAGGGACAACTCTTTCTTGGCCATTCTTGGTAAATGACATGATATCTATTTGGTCCGTGTGGACTACTCTAGAGGCAGGAGTCTGTTGATTGCTGCTAGGAGGATAACTGTAGCCTGCAGTCTGTAGCCCGACCATAGGAGTGTTATAGAAGTTGTCGTGTTTGTTGTTTGTAGTGAAGACCAGGAGCTACACAACCACCATCCAAGAGAAACTTATCAGCAATTATAAATAAGCGAGTTTTGTAGTTGGACTTGCTCTAGGACAAGGTATAACTTGCTAAAATTATTTTTCCTATTTCATAGTAGTTGATGCGATCTTGTTGTTATGAGAATACAAATAGATACATTTTTGTTTCTTCTACTATATTATGTGTATGTATTTCCCAACATTGGTATCAAATCCACGTCAATTTACTATGTTTTAGTATAATTGATATGATTAGATTTTTTTATCATTTACATACGATGTGAATATTTAAACTACTCTCATATGTGTATCTGATCAAAGACCACATAATCCCAAATTAATATATATATATATATATAGAGAGAGAGAGAGAGAGAGAGAGAGTCAGGCTAGAATATACTCGAGTGTATAGATTACGTTGTACACCCCAATGGTGTTTGCCTATCTAGACCATATTTTTCTAAAATCTAATCCATTGATCTTAATGGTTACAAAATAATAGACCACATACAAAATTTGAGCTCATTTAGATGAGTGTAAGTCACTCATCCAAGGGAAACAAAATCAACGCACAAAACTAATTTGAAATGGCTGATTTTTGCATCCTTTAGATGCACGGCCTATAAGTGTCCAAATGAGCTAAAATTTATTATATGGTATGTTCTTAAGATATTTATGAAGATCAACAGTTTATATTTTTCAAAAAGTTATTGCATCTTTAAAAATGACTGAGGTGTATGGTGCCTCCGGTACACTCGAGTGTACACTAGCCTGACTCTATATATATATATATATATATATATATATATATATATATATATATATATATATATATATATATATATATATATACATATATACATATACATATATATACATATATATACATATATATATACATATATATGCAATTTACATGTGTCGCCCTAAAATTAGTTTTGATGGTGGATGTGTAGTGTGGTTATGGCCAATACCATTTATCAGTATGTTGTTGGATGGTTTGGTTCTTGTTTATCTCGGTCTACGTACCGATCCTCTACCTCCCTCTTCCTAATGTAAATTTAATGTGTTCCTACCTTTTCTCCCCTCAAATGTAACTCGAGGTTTCTCTTATTCAATGTAATAAAATAGTAATAGGATAGTTTCTTTTCATGCAATGACGTTAAAGATGTTCATCACCGGTTGAGATGACCAGTTAGTGAGACAAACCAATCGTATGGAGGACCAAGGTGGATAGAGCGATGGAACCAGACAACCGCTTGGTGGACCCAACTGATCGTTTGGAAGGAGTCCAGACATCGACTGGATAGGAGTCCAGGCAACCATCCCTAGAGGCCCAACCAACCATTTGGAAGGAGTCCAAATATCGGTTGGACAAGAGGACTAACTGATCGTACAAGAGGCGAGACAACCGATTTAAGGGTTGAACTGATCTACCCAGATTGGAAAGCACATATCTACATCAACCACAAGTTCATGCATGTGATGTGATAATTGACCTAGGCAGTAGTAATTCCTTATGTCTCTAAGGAATTTCAAGTAGACATGGAAATAACCATCATTTTTTATTTTATATTGCATGTTTATGTTGTGGGATATAGCATGTATATGATACATACTATATATGTGGTGATTGGATACAATAATGTATATACATATGATATATATATAACCCCTCAATCAAACATATTAAGTCTCATATTCTTTCCAATAGAAATACACATGAAAAACTTGTTTGACCAAGCATAGGTTACGCCAAAGTGTGGTGCACCGTCTACCTTGTAGAAGTGTGATGGTAGTAATGTAGGTGCCGCCAAAGCAAGGTACATTATTATCGTATTGGCTATTGGGTCAGGCTTAACTAGTGATTCTTAGAGCGTATGGGCCCAGAAGTTTGAAGATGATTATGGCAAGGAGTTTTGCATATCATCTATCCAAGAGTTGCATATGATGCAATTGGAACGATTACCTACCTTAATGGTTGATTGTGGATGTTGGTGTAGGTTGGGCAATAATTGAATCATTTTGGATCTTGGCTCATCTGAAAATTGTTTGTTACAACTCTCCAAATTGATACTTGAGGGTTGTTAATTTGAACAAAATAATGAGAATGATAATTAATTAAAGACCTAATTATTATTTCCCAAATTTTAATCAAATCAAATCAAATCAAAATGAGTTTTTTTATAAAATTGCAAATTCTTTTGTAGAATCAAATGACAATGAACAACAGTCACTTTTCTCTGTGATTGGTCCTTGAGAAGGACAAATTAATTGGGAACAACTTCCATGACTGGTTCAGGACGCCGAGAATTGTTCTCACATTGGAGCGCAAGCTCTATGTCCTGGAGATGCCATAACCAGATAAACCACCTCAAATTGTGCCAAAGGCTGAAAAGGATGCTTACAAGAAGCATAGTGAAGGCGTCGTGGATGACAAATGTATGATGCTATGCTCCATGGTGCAGAGGCAGCATGAGAACATGTGTGTCATTGAGATGGTCACACATCTTTAAGAACATGTATCAAGATCAGGAAAGACAAGAGAGATATGGTGCCTCCAAGGTGTTGTTCAAATGTACCATGGCAAAAGGTGACCCAGTAGTTCCTCATGTGCTCAAGCTGATTGGGTATGTGGAGAACCTAGCTAGACTGGTATTCCCCTAGGTCAATAGTTGGCCACTGACGTGATTCTGCAGTCTCTGTCAGAGTCATATAGTTAGTTTGCCATGAACTACAATATGAACGACTTTGACAAGCCATTGACAGAGTTGTTAAGCATGTTGAGGACATCTGAGACACAAATGAAGAAAGACAAGATGAAGTTTGTGATGATGATCAACAAGACAAATGGGAAGTCTAAAGACAAAGGCAAAGCTAAGAAAGGTTCTAAAGATAGCCAGAAGCCCAAGTCTTTAGATCTCAAGGCAAAAGGTGGAGTAAAGAAACAAAGAGGCAATTGTCACCAGCCTGGACATTGGAGAAGAAATTGCCCACTCTGGTTAGAAGAATTAAAGAAGAAGAAGGATGGCATTGAGGCCTCCACTTTAGGTATAAACGTTATAAGATAAATTTGATTACTGCTTAGTTTGGGTATGTGAAACCAAACAAAGATCTGACATACTGATGTGCAAGATCTGACAAGAAATAAAAGCCTTCATGAAAGGACAAGATGGACAAGGCAGAGCAATAGTTTTGGAATCCCTTGTCTAGATTTAAATTTATCTTAGCCCAATGGGCATGTAATAGAGTTAGTTGAACTTCTATTTCATTATACCATTAAAAATAATTTACTTTAGAGCATCTTGTACGACAAGGATTATATATCAATAAGTATGAGATTATTGTTACTATTTCAAACATACGATCTTGCATGGAATTGGCCCTAAAACATCCTACGAGATTTATGTGAAACGATCGGAAGATGAATGTTTATGATGTTTATACCACATGATTATGACTGATAACCCAAGACTATCATTATCATTAGTCATCTTGTACAAATATGACAGGTGCATGCCTAGAACACATATTGATGTTGATCTAGATTCCCTTGGTTATTGAATCTATGGAAACACGCAAGTCTTATTCACACACAATATGACATGACATCCTTCACTAAACATAGTGGGAGGATAAATCTTTCATTAGACCTCATGCATATGATGCATAAAGATCTTATGAGTGAATGATATGGATTATTGCTTATACTTTTACTGGTAATATGATGATATGTACTCAGTAAAGAAGAAACATAAATCTCTTGAAGTGTTCAAGGATATTGTAAATGAAGTGTGACATTGATGAAAGTATTAAGATACTTCGATATGATCAAATGTTGAAATACTTTATATCAATACCTTGAGTATCTTCAAGAAAGAACGGTGATAATGTATCACAAGACAATCCATCTTAACATGATGATATGTCAGAATGAAGGAATTATACCATGATGAGTCATGATATAACTATCAATTAAATCTAATCTTCTTATACCCTCACAAATATAAAGCTATCACTAAATAATGTACCAAATGAATGGTTTATAAATACATCATATATGATATGATTTGGTAATGTCCCAATATGTCTATAGGATTGAAAACTACATTGAGAAAGTAATTTATTGAAAAGCTTTATCCACAAACCATAATTGTTGAATGAAACTATTAATCTCAATCCAATAAGAAAAGTGTTTTGTTGATAGGTTAACTAAGTTCCTAAATAATCATTGGGAGTAAAAGTAGAACTCAAAATGTTTGAGATCAACAAAGAGGTACAATCAGAACTAAGAGAATCATAAGTTGTTGTGGAATCTCAACTTCATCATGTGACACAGAACAAAATAGTTCCAGTAGAACACATTTGATATTAGAATCCAAAAATTCAGATGGGTTGGTCATATAGGATGAGCCAACTAATCAACTAATCAACTAGAAGCTATTGAATACCATAATCTGAGTAATGACTCAAGGTCATGATGGGATCCATGTAAGCTAACAAGGTAGGACCTTGATAGCACTACCTAAAGGGGTAATAACCAATGGGTGCAATAGGGTCTTGTGACAAAGACCTAAATGGATAACATAAAAGGATAGATTGGTTGAATAGGTTTTCAAATCAGTTCAAGTTGTTGAACATGATAGAAATTTCCTTTACCAATTGTCATGCTTGTTATTTTAGTTAAATAGACTAAGAGATTTGGCATATGAAGATAAAATCAGATTCCTTAACAGAATACATCAAAGAATGTGTACGTGACACAACCTACAAGGTTTTACAACTTTAAGAATACAAATAAAGTCTGTGAACTACAAAGTTCAATCTGAGATTGAAATAAGCATCTCAAAAATGGGATATTTTGTTTTGACAAGACAGTCAAAGAGTTTGACTTAAGTCAAGACATAAGATGAAATCTGTGATTACAAAAGATTTAGTGGGAGCATATATGAATATTCCACATATGATGACGAATAACATCTAAATATTGTGAATATTGAGATCTGGCATGAAAGATAAGGTGAGACATCTTATAAGATAAGGATCAAGACCTATGAGATAGTTCCTGAAGGTTTCACAATGGAAGTTAGAGTACATACAATAGCAATGTGTTGAAAGAGTTCAACATGGATGAATTCAATGAGATAGAATTTAGATTAGTCTCTCATGAATCCAATATTCCTTTTCTTGTTAAGAATGGAAATGTCATGAATAAGATTCCATGGGCCAACCCCAATAGTGAATCTATCATGAGTGCAACAAATGTGTCTATTCCATACAGTCTTGTATGTACGGGCATGATAAGATGTTATTAAAATACAATAAGGGTTATTGGAATGTCATAAAGACATCCATTAGTAATTGTGCAGTACTTGAGGATAGATTGCTAGTCAATAAGGATGGAAATAAAAGGAAGAGTTGGATGTAAAGTGTTACATTGATGTAAGCTTTCATAATGACAAAAATCATTGAAAATTAAATGTATATGATTAGAAGAGAAGTGTTGATTAGTTGGAAATATTCCAAATTAAAAAGCCATTAATTATTCTACAATAGAAGCCGAGTATACTTGTGTTGTGAATACAGAGTGATACTATATGGATCTAAAAGTTCATATGATAAACTAATACATGTTACAATCATTGATGACTCGGTAGAGATAGTGTGACAATAATGGAGCTAATTTTTAGGAAAGGAATATCAGATACCATATTATGGCAGTTCCGTCTCATACTAGAAATCATATAGCGAAGAGAATAGGAACATGCAATATCCCGACTATAAGAAAAGTGTTACTAACCCGCTGCATAGGCACTAGCGCAGAAGAAGCATGTTGGAAATGTTTAGATCACTGAGGATGAGATTTTTTGGTGATTGACTCTAAGTGCAAGTATGAGTCTGTTGGTAAGGTATGCACTTAGAGCCAATCATATGATGATTGACATGGCATAATTACCTAAAAGGATTTGATTAATAATAACATATATAAAGGGAAGCTTCCAATTCATCTGTTTCACTTAGTTATGATATAATGAGGATACAGAGTGAATGTCTAGAGAATTATATTACGCAATGACGTATGTCTTCATGTATTATCCTTGCGGAAATGAGATCATACGGATGTTAAGAGTACATATACATATTATCATTATGTTCATGATTGGTTGTTATTGTGGAAGGTTGATAGACAACAATATCACATAAGATCAGAGTGTGAGTTGTTTGATGACTAAATTTCATTAGTCATGATATGGCAATATCAAACCAAGCACACGTATACATGTTAGGAAATAGTGTATCGAATAGACCCACCTTGAGAGTGACTAATGGTTTTTTAGTCACAATCATCTCTCATAGTGAAGGTGGTGATTGTGGTTCTTAGACCTGAAATCACTGCACTCGTCACATGTCATTGGGTACGCTTTGACATCATGAAACGCAGTCTTGAAACATGGGTTGTTATAACTGTGATGATTGGGTGACTTTGACACATGGGGATAGACTTTGAGTGATATATATAGGATTTGTCCCTCCTGCTAGAGTATGATATCCTTGTCACTTGATTAGCGAGACTGACAAACGCATGTGCATGCACATGTGAATCAATATATAATATTGAGGTCACATTATCTCAAAGAGTCTGCTCTTGGTTAAAGAAACATGGATTGAACATTGAGAGGATGACCAACCATGCCTCGAGTTCATCTTGTATATCAGAGATAAAAGAATTATGCAATCACTGCAACACCTTACACATATTGTAGGTTGAAGTTGTTCTCCAACTTTCCATTCACTTGGGTAGCACGGATGTGTAACTAGGCACCACTCTTTACTTGTGATGTCCTAAGCTAGTTATGGACATTCACTACCAACGTGACATGGGACCTATAGGGTCACACACATAGGAACTCATCTAGAAGAGGAGTTTGATATCGAATGACAATTGGATTGACTACTAAATCATTTAGGCATTCAAATCACACAACTGAGTTCTTGATTGGCTGACTAGGTCTGCCAAATGACTATCTCACTGGGTGAGACGACCATTTAGGAATCCATACAGGCATCTCAAGAAGTTGAGACGGCCGTTTGGGGGTCATGCTGATCGAAGTTCGAATTGGGTAAGTTATGCCCTTGAACTGACTGGTTCAATATGATTGAATCGATCGGCTCATCTCAACTCACCAGGCGGCCATCTAGGTGAGTGAGACGGGCATCTTGCCTGGGTGAGACGGCCCAGTTGGGACCGAACGAAGGTTCAGTATGTTTCTCTAATAGTTTCAATTACATCTACTTGGAGAGCAAGTAAAATTAATATGTATATTAATTGGAATCAAAATTGTCAAATTTGTTTGTGATTAGGGAACTACCAAATGGTTGTTTGTCCATGCGAGACGACCGTATCGCACGTCAAACAACCGTTTGGGTGTGTAAAACGGTTGTTTCAGCTGTTGTAGGCTGTGAAAGTTCAAGTTCTTCTGGTCCTTTCCACTCCTGCACAATCCCATACAGATTGGGAACCCTGGCCCAAACCACGCCTATAAAAGGAGGGGTACTGGGGATTTTCAAGATATAACACAGAAAACTGAGAATCACTTCCTTTGACAACTTTTGTCCTCTCTGGTTGTGGTAACCAAGAGAGCCCAGGAAAGTCCTACCTGACATAAAGGGATATCCATAAGGGAGAGAATAGTTAATACGTGTCGTTGTAGGAGAGTAGATTGGTGACTAGTATACCAACGGGAGGGATAACTCCTTTCTGTCCATTTTGGGTGAATGATAGGAGTTTTAGTTGGTGACTTGTACATGTAGATTGTATGTCCGCATCTCAGTTTTAAATGTATATATATAGAGATACATACATACATACATACATACATACATACATAGTTACATGCATATATAGAGGGTATCCTATAATGTAGATGTGAACAGCCAGACCCAGGATCATCTGTGAGGAAAGGGGAGGAAGAGGAAGGGGAGTTTGTTTTGACATCAAGGAAGAAGGGCTTCAAGAAAATTGGAATACCCAAGAGCCAATTCATGGAAGTGATACTAGGCACATATAAGAGTTTTAAAGCTCTGAGCGATTTTGACAAAAGGAGGAGGAGCTGACTAGATGAAGCGAGAAGAAAAACCAATGGAAGATCAACAAGAAGGAGTGGACAAGGTGTAACAAGTCATAAGAAACTTATTAATATGTTTATGCTCCTATGGAATATTAAAGGTGGGTGTAATAGGAACAAGAAGAAGGAAATCCAGAACTGCATTGCTGCTAGTGGTCCTTCTATAGTTTCATTGATGGAAACTACAATAAAAAATAGAACAAAAATAGTATTGAATACTTGTTACCACAGGGTTGGTGCATGTATCCAACCTGGAGTTCTCTGAGGTAGTGAGAGTATGTGTGGCATGGAACCTAAATGCATGGCAGGTGGTAGTGAAACAGATGTATGAACAACATATCAAGTTGATTGCAGGAATACATGAGGATTACATATGTGGGTGACAGTTTTCTATGTCCATAATGATGTGTAGTTGAGATAGAGCTTATGGAAGGATCTGATTTCTCTTTCCAAACATATTACACTTCCATGATTGACGATCGGGGATTTCAATAATGTTAGCTTATAAGTAGAGAAGAGTGGAGTAAGACCAGCATTGAATTTGGAGATTAATGCTTTTAATCATGTTATAGATAAAGTTGGACTATTGAGCTACCCATTATTGGGGGATATATCTTCACATGGAACAATGAGAGAAAATTAGAGGACTAGATAGCAAGAAAATTGGATAGAGCATTGGTGAATAATGAGTGACTGCAAATTTTTCCTAATGTGGAGGTGAAAGGAGGAGGATTTGAGCTGAGTGACCATGACCTTATCATTGTATAGATAATAGAGAAGAAACAAAAGAGGAAACCTTTCAAATTCTTAAACTATTGGGCTGAATGGAAAGGTTTCAATGATGTCATAAAGAAGATCTAGGGGATACAAGTGATAGGGAACCTAATGTACATCTTTGCAAAGAAGTTGGAAAACACCAAAGTTGCACTAAAGAGATGGGCTAAAGCTGAAGCGAACGTTCCAAAGCTGGTTGTGGACACCAAAAAAGAATGCAAGGAGGTTATAGGAAAGTTTCTATCGGACCCACTAATTGCATAGTTGATAAAGAAGGATGGAGAGCTATGGATGATGCTAAATGATCTAAAGAAAGTAGAGGACAAATTCTACTAGCAAAGAAGTAGGGAAAAGTGGATGGAGGATGAGGAAAAGAACACCAAACTCTATCACACAGACGTGAAAAGAAGAGAAACAGACAATATCATTTCTGAGCTTATTGATGTAGAAGGGAAAGTGGTCAACAAGGAGGATCTGGAGGAGCAAGTCATAACTTTTATACTTCATTATATAATAAAAATTTCATGGCTGGTCTAGAGGAGGAAGAGATTGAGTGGATATCCAAACTTATAAGCACATATAATTATATCCTCACAAGGAATACTAATGAGAAAGAAGTCAAAGAAGCAGTCTAGATCATTGACAACAACAAGTCACCAGGGTCAGACAGTTTCAATGCATTTTTCTACAAGAAAACATGGGATATCATCAAGGAGGAGCTAGTTGCATATGTTAGTCGATTCTTTGAGGGAGTTAATATGGTAAGACATGTCAATCATTCCTTTCTGGTGCTTATTCCCAAAAAAAAAAATATGACGGCTTCCCTTGTTGGTTTTAGACGTAATGCATGTTGCTCAGTTCAATATAAAATCATTGCAAAGATTTTAGCAGTTAGGTTGAAGTTAGTACTTTCCTATCTTATTTCTAAAAATCAAGAAGTGTGGTGACAAGGACACACATTAGTGATCGTGCTTTATTGACAGGAGAGTTTTTGTTAGACTATAATGTCATGAGAGGAAGTAGAAAGTCCTTCTACAAGTTGTACGTGTCTAAAGCATGTGACAATGTCATATGGGACAAACTTTGGTGGATATTGCGGCAAATGGGATTCAATGAGTAGTGGATTGGTAGGATGAATAGTGTGTTGGGATGAAACGTTTCTCTATTCTGGTCATTGGCACTTCAACAAGTATGTTTAGAGGAGGCAATGGTCTACACCAAGGGGATTCACTATCTCCTCTTCTCTTTGTGATTGTCACAGAATACTTCACAAAAGATGCAGGTTGTGGAAAGAAGGAAGGAGATCAAGCCCTACATGTTGCATGGTATGAAGGTTATTAGTCACTTAATTTTTTTAGATGATGTCCTTTTTTTAGAATCCAAATTCAATGTCTTAGGAAGTCTTCAAACTCTTCTTAGGGTGTTTGGCGAATAGACAGGGTTGTGTGTGAATACAGACAAGAAACACCTCTTCTTATCCAAGAATTGCTACCATCAAAGATAGGCTAAAGGAGGCCATGGAGTGGAGATGGAAAAATTTCCTCAAAGTACCTTGGTTTTCCCCTAGATGGAGGAAATTTGCAGGTAAAAGACTTTGATGATTGTAGTGATAGATTTGAGGAAATGATCAATAAATAGTCGACACATAATCCATCTATGGCTGGTAAAACAACTCTACCAAAGGCTGGTATTGAGGGGTTTTTTATTTTCTGGGTGCAGCAAGGAGAGATACTCGGATCGGTTCTTTATAGGATGGAAATGAAGATAGCACATTTCTTATGGAAAAGTGAGTATCATCTGATGAGATATGCATGACTGGCTCTCCCAAAAGAAGAAGGTGGACTAAATTTGAAAACACCCAGGGACATTACTAAATGTGAAACTCTGAGAAGAATAATTGCATATCAAGAAGGTACCTCGACTTGGGGGAGATGGATGAGGGAAAGATATCTACGAGCACTGGACTTCAAATCAAAGACCAGGGAGGGATACACATGCACAATAAATGTTTTGTAAGAGGTGTGGAAGCAAATAAAGCACATTTTTTACCCTTTTGATTCAGGTGGATGGAAACTCAAAGACATAAAGACCAATTTATGGGAGGTGATGAGATCAAGGTCTGCGAATGATAAGCATATGGAGCAGGTATGGGCTAGTATACATGTTCTAAAGTGGAGTGTGTGTACCTATATAATTGTTCATGGCTCTCTTGCTATCCTTGATAAGATACATAAGTGGAACCAAGATGTTTCCACTATATATTTTCTATGTAAGGAGAAGGAGACCCATAACCACCTGGTACAGGGTTGGAGATTCACAATAGAGATTTGGGAAATGATATGCAAGGATTTTTGTTTGTAAGCAAAGATGGAAATGGAACCAAGAAGGATGTTATCTATCTGTGAGAAATATGACAAGAAAGTTCTTTTTGTTGCTATGTGCTTTCATATTTGGGAGGAAAGAATGCTAGAAGACACAGTGGTAAAGCCATGAGCACTAGGAATATAGCTATAAAAAATTGTATATGTGTTAAGCACAAGCTTAAAGTTAGATAGAAGTGTGAATTGTTTCTGTTATGGTATATAGCATTTAGCTATATATAAAATTTGACCTCCTATAATTTTAGGAGGGCTCGAAATATATTTACTTGATTATGATATATAGGGGGTACTTAAGGGTAGTAGTTGTTATCAACCGAAGGATATTGTGTTCAAGTCTTGTAGTTGAAGTTCGTTAATTTTGACTCAACTATTCTAGGGACCCTTATCATGTTCATTGAGGTTGAAGTTCTTTAACTTTGACTCAACTATTCTAGGGACCCTTATCATGTTCATTGAGGTTGAAAAAGATGTGAACATAATAAAATGGATTTTCATTTATTATAAGTAAAATAAAGGTACTACATATTCCTACTAAAAATATAAAAGGATGGGCTTGAAGAGCATACATGCCAGCATATGATTAATCATGATAGGTGTCTTGAATGCACCATGATATTCTAAGAACGGCCTCTATTTGTAGTGGAAAGTGTCATAACTCAGATGGTATAGCTTTTATCACTTAAATTAAATTCATTAAATTTAATCTTTCATGAACTAATTGTTATATTAAATTATAGTCATATTATGAAAGTAGTCAACATTTTAAAGCCAATTAAAAGAATATTTCATAGTAGTTCCAACTGAAATAGGTTCAAATTCTAGTTAAGAAAATGGAAGAAACATCAATAATGATACTCCAAAATCATGTTATGTTAATTGCAATATTTTGATAGTCTTTTAAAAGTGTGTTTTTCACATACCAAAATTTAAATCATTCGTTTATGTATCCATCAACTAGATTTTAACAATCCAATGGATAACATGAAACACTGAGAGAAGACTTGAATTTTTCTACCTAACCAACAATTTAGTGTTCAGCATGATAATGTGACTATCCATGGGGCATGAGCATAGCTTTGGAAAATGGTGCTCACAGGAACTCCTGAACTAAATAGTTGGAGGATCAAGGAAAGAAGGAAGATGCAAAACATATCTAGAAAAGTAGTGGAAAGAGGATAAACATTCTCTAAATGAGAGAAAATTACTCCTTGAAATCCTTTGTCTGAAGGGATATTTAAAGGGCCATCACCGTCAATGTATTCAAAGGAGGAAAGAAATTTTCAATTACAAGTCAAAAAAGGAATCCTTTGGTGTTATAAATGGAAAAACCACGATGTTGATAGCTTGACAAGTTTTTGAAGTAGGGTGTTGGAAAAAAAGTAGTATGATGGAGGGAGAAAAAGTATTAAGTAGGAGAATACCAAAGGACAAAATAGAATCAAGGAATAATGGTATAATCTCCTTTCCCATGTGACGTCATCTTTGCTTGCCTAAAGAATTAGTTGTATAAAAAATCAACAAGTTTGGATTGACATCTCAAACTGCAATCGATGTATTTTCAGGTAATTTATCAAATCGTCTACCTTAATTGTTGTTTTGTCACTTTAAATATGTGAATGGAACTCATTTCATTTGTTAAAAAATCATTTAAATAACAAAATTTATACTAGATTGTATATAATGAATTCAATTATCCCATATGAATTATTATTAGCATGTAACGATAGAAAAGCATGCAAAATGCTTGTTAGCTTTCTCCACGAGGGCGAGAGAGAGTCCCAAGATAATACCAGCCTCTAGTAATTTTGGTGCCACTTGAAGGGTAGCAATAATGGACTTCTTTTTGAATGGTTATGGCAATTAAGGAATAAGGATGCCTTCGTGTGTATGATGGTTTTAGATCAAAATTCATACCCAAGTGAAAAACTCTAGGCCATATTTAGATGGATAGTTTGAAATCTTGACAATATCTATGGTCACTTATGAACTCATTAGGTGATTTGGTTCATCTAGAGTTTGTGAATGTAGAGATCGGTATACTAGTTTGATATTGGACATACGTACAAAGTACTAGTATTTTGCTAATATGCATGGCCTTTTTTATGTGTCATCGGCAAAAGAAGTAATTGTAGCATGATTTCACATTGTAGGGTTCCTTTCGCACATAGATACTTAGTATGTTAAATCTTTACAACAAACATTTTTTATGTGAAATAGTTATCTCTTTCGTTCGGTCTTACATTATGTGTGATAAGAAAGTAGAGAAATGGACTTCGTGCTAGAAGTTTTCAACATCCAACACATCCAACGCTTTTTAGCACTGTCAAATTAGGGCTTATTGGAATAAAAAGTGTTGAAGCCCTCTAATGTTGACAAGAATACCAATTCTTCCTGTGAAGGATGTTTAACTACTCACTAGTTTGCTTGAAAAATACAAGCCACTTATCAAGAACAATTCGGTGATCGTGGTTTCCTGTCGCAGCTTCTAGAAGTCTTTTGGGTGTATGCATCATGTACATGCATTTGGGAGCCACGTTCGGTTTGTGTGCGTTGAGCGGGTGGGGGAGTTAGTTGACGTTCAGGAGGAGACACTGTTCACATTGAGTTAGAAAGTACACCTAGGGAATATCTCTTTGGTTCAAGTCCATTTACAAATTAAAAAAAGAAGCCCAAAGAGGTTCTTTGGGCCTCTTGGTCATGTTAGAACTAGACTTTGTTAGAATGATTTCTCTTGCGCTGGCGTATTAGGAGAAAGAAAGATTACCTTATTATGCCATGCAGGCATTTTAGTCTTCATGTTGCATCCTATGTCCCCGTTATTTTATCCATAATAAAATTGAGCCGTTTGATCTCCATCAGTAGTGTGTAAATCTTTTACCTTGCACATAAAAGTTAACTACTATACCTAAAACTAAATAGCTCTAGTATGACAATTCCTGTATAGAATTCAAAAAGCTTCTGATCTAGTATTATACACGTGAAAAACCTACATGATAAATTTCTACATATAATCAACCTGGCATAATTATGCGTTCCACCTAAATTACATTAAGATACTGGAAAACCTCTTACATAGAACAAGAAACATTCTCTATTCAAACCAATAAAACCCGTCAACTTTATTCAGCTATCCTATTAAGTTTTCTATCTGCTCAGTGTCGAGAATCAGCTTGATTTTTTCAACCCTCCCCATCGGGAAACTCCTCAGCACGCTCCGTGAACCAGCAGGATTATACCGGTCACGTGCGCCCAGCAGAGAAGCAGACTTACAGATAGAACCAATTGACGAAGTGCAATCCATGACCAGGTTATCCATCTGAATCGTAGTTATTGGGTCAACTCTTAATCACAGTCACATAGATGAAGCACCATGTTAAGTAGCCATTGGCACATTTCTCCAGCCACCTCCCGAAGTCAGACGAAGACGACTACACTGATTCAGATTTAGACAGTGGAATAGTAGGACTGCAGCAAGTTATAGTAATTAAAACAATACCCAAGCCGATATGCTAGCTCAGGGAAAATCATCCGTTTTTAACAAACAAGCAGTATCTTTTAATTCCTGAATCCGTTTTTAACACGTTTCTCCCTCTAAGGAACACCACCCAAGTACACTACTTCGGCTGGACAAAAAACGTGTATATTTAAAATGGCCCACACAAACTGAGCATTTACATGGCTGTGTCCATAATCAAGATATTTTGTAACTCGTTTCTAACTCAATGCTTTGGCAATTGCCTATAACTATTATGAAGAAACACTAAACACAAACAAAGTTTACAAGTTTTAGTATGATAAAAAATAAAACTGAATCATGCTCTGGCCTTTCTTCCACCTTTCCTGCTAATGAATTCGCACAGCCTGCATGGGAGAGTATCGAGGCTTGTTGCCCGGGTTTTCCCGTAGTTTCCCAAAACACCACACCTCCTCCATGCATGATATTCCCCATACGCTGCAGGGTCATTTGCAAGATCCTTGACATACGAAGCCAGTTGTTCTATGGAGCTAAACTGTGAACCATCGATTATGGAGTTTGGAGGAACAAAGTCCCAAACATTTGGAGCTCCGAAATATATTGGGATTGAACCAGAATCCAGAGCGTAGTATAGCTTTTCAGTCACATAGCTGTCGACCATGGTATTCTCTATAGCAAGGACGAATTTATAGTGTGACATTGCACAATGCAGATGGTCGTACCAGTGTCTCACGGAGCCATCATCGTCGGAACATTCTGGATAGAGATTTAGAGCCTTGTCAAGCCCACCCACATTATTAAGGCACTTCCCAAAAGAATGGTGAGGAACTAAGGAAAGAAACTTTTTGGCAAGTTGATTTCTTTTATCAAGGCATCTTGACGAAGACCAATAAACAAGGAAATCCTGGAAGCACAAAACAATGCTCTTTAGGCATCAAATGAAATAGCAGCATCAAATGAAACAGAGGGGAAATGGTTTCTACTCTCAAGACATTGATTGAAAAAAATTCAGCTATAATGCAGTTCATTTCCTATTCATACAAATTCCACACTTTGTCTTCCGTTACTAACTAGTGTCAATATGCTTGTGTAATTTGTGACGAATTGTAATTAATTTATAGATAAGAAACAATGATACCAAGTTATTATATATCATTAAAGGCATGATCAGCTAATATCCAAAGTCCACACTTTGGTAAAAAAATGAACACACTTCTGAGGACAATTATTACCGTCATAAGCAAGAAGAAACTCACATTTCTTTTCTCAGAGGATAAATGGTAGTTCCGGTTATTATGAAAAAGTGTGCCAGCATAAGTTGACTGGACATCGTCTTTGGCATGATATCCTATGAAAATGTCCTCAAAACCAGATGGTTTTCTAGCAGCTTCCAAATCCATGTAAACACGAAGAGGATCGCCAGTACGCCTCTGTACAAGAATAGAGAAAAAGTGCATACTGAAGGATACATATGTGAAGTAATTAAATTGTGCTTTTCTACTTTGTCATTAAAGATTCTCATTGCTAGATATACAAAAAGGCAATGTTTCCAGTGAGCAATACATAATAAAGTTAGTTGACTTCATTGCAAACTAGTGCGCAATCAGTCGCATGCAATCTCAAATTAATGTTAGCCTGTCCATATTAAGAACCCAAAGATCCAAAAGCACCGAACAATGCAGATGACTATACTTTTGAGTATATATCATAAAGTCATTAGAAAATCTTTCTTTCAAAAAAAATACCGAGTAAGCTATTTGATCAACTTTGCAGAATTATCTAAGCTGGTCAACAACTTGAACCTGAATTAAACGATGTTTACTTTGAATACGATTGATTGTTTTGGGGCCCAATTTCCTGTTGTGGAAAGCCACTTGACCTCATGTTGTCCGGAAGGAGAAGGGGACAAATATGATTGATTATCTTCAGAGGCTGAGAAACAGAACTGAATCAACTCAATTCACATTCAGTTAATCAACCACGAAAAGACCTATCGCTAACTATGTATAATAGTACTCAACTGAAGATAAATCTAAATCAAGTTTGTTTTTTAAGAGGGTATTCTTTTGTCCCATAGACATAGGCAATACCTACATATCCTGTCCCTATAGCATCTACAAAGAATCTGCTGGGATTTTAAAAGAACTTCAACTCAGCAACCCGGATGTCAATCAGCTGGGCTAGGCTGCTTTGGCTACAAAAAAAATATCCTAATTGAAGACCTTGCTAACTAAACGAAAAAAAAATCCATGTTTCTCGTTCACTTGCTTCTATTATATGTGATTTTGTCTGGAGACCATTAGACAAAACTGTTATGCAGACTAAGCCCATGGTAGCAAATCTGTTGTATCCTGAAAAGGTAAATCATGCTTAAGTTGCAACTGGTGAAATGTGGGACGACCCAGTGTTATTATTCACCACAGCCTGAAAGATAGAATGAATCATCGATATAGCATGCCCATTGTGTCAACATCCTCCATGGTTTATCTCATAGGGATAGGCAGGCTCAGAAATCGACATTTGACTGGATATTGACTATGGCTCTGAATTTGATGTTAGCGCTGACTGGTTTTCACTCAGATACCATAACAATACACTCAAACACTAAACGAGAACCAAATACTCACTCTTTGCTTTTAGATCGGAGGATCATTGGAACAGATGATTACTCTGTTCAATGCACTCTCTTAATTTAAACTAGTCATGTTCTCATGGAGAAAGAGGTGGCATAATGGTGGCACAACCAGTTTAGGAACATAAACCGTGGGCTTTGCCAAAAATAGGAACAAATCATGTGATTTTCCCTTCCATCCTTAGAAGGTACCCGAATGAGATTTAGCAATAGCTATCTAATCCTTCTGGCGCCAACATCTCTCCAAAGTAAAAATTACCACCATAAATTTGATGCCAAAACATTACAACGATACAGCACATTTTTGTGACTTTTCATAACTTCATTGGACTATTTAGATATGCTGGTGATCTTATTAAAATATTAAATACCAGAATATATGTATTGTTGACGCCAGAAAAGGGATATCGATGTGGACAAATTGGGGCTGGGCGAACATGGGGGCATGTTGGTAGATAAGAACCTTTTAGTGTTGTGTCTAAGAAGAGGAGGGTTTTGACATCGACTGCAAGGTTGATGCTAGTACTGACCTACCACTGGTGAAAAATGAGACGTGGATGGTCACAGGATAAGGGCGCATTATGGTTGTTGTGTGTAGTAGAGCACTGGTGGAACATGTTGCTTATAGGCCAAATTGGTGAAGGTCACAGTGCAAAAGCAGGTGCTAGCTTTCTTTGTAGAAGAGAATACAGGAAAGTGTTTATGATTGGAAGCTAGGGAAGGCAATATGCAAAATTCTGCCATCCAACACCCATCACTGAACCTTAGCCATTGTTTAATTTACATATGTGAATGGATACAATCAAGTGGATAATATTTGTTGGATAACCACGGGGACCCAGTTTTCATCCAGAAGCGCCACAATGTGGCTCAACTGATTGCTATCACAGAAATAAACATGGCTACTACCGCATCACAGGTTTTGCGTGAAGAGACACATTATGTTAAAATTCATCTGGTGTCGCTGGGATGGAGTCGGAAACGTTGAGATGACTATTTCTCGACCACGTGGAAACGCTTCTTGGAAGGGGTGATTCCCTCTGGCATAAGAAGCGGAGCTCGATGACAACTGTCAAATAAGAAAAGAAGGCTAATCGTTGTATTAGATAGGAGAAACCCTGCTCCTATATATAGGAGAACAGGGAAGCGTACAAGACACAATTAAACCCTAATGGGCCAAGACACTTAGGCCCATATAACCAAGCTACTAATAGCATAATAAAACAGACTCTCTAACACTCCCCTCAAGCTGAAGTTGGGAGAATCCCAAATCAGCTTGCAAACAGAGATTCAAACTAGAAAACAAAGAAACAAAATAAAAAAAGATAAACCAAGCCCATATAAAATTTTTCTCCCCCTCAATATTACATTAAAGCACTCAGAAACTCCCCCTCAAGTAGATACTCCAAGCAAGCAGGTAGGTCGCAGAAGCTTCTCGATCATCTGTAGCAGAAATAAGCAGCATCACAATCATCTGGAGCAAAAGATGGAATAGCTAATAGGCACCAAGGTCTTCATCAAAGTCGTCGTCGTAGTAGCCAGAAAGTGATGGATCACAGTAACAGAGCCCAGAGAGTGCTGGATCACAGTAGCAGAAAGTCGACGTGCCAAAACACGGACATGCCAAAGAGTGTTGGCGCACAGCAGTAGAGAGTCGACGACGTAGGCAGATAGAAGACCAGTAGGCACAGTAGCAAGAAAATAAATAACTCCAGTAGACGAAGCTCCATGTAAAGTCAGCAACAGAAAGGTCTTCATCATCTTCCCTCTCATACAGTATCCATTACAGTAGCAGACGTCAAAGTCCAGAGAGTGTTGGTCCACATAGTAGAAAGTCAACGTGCAAATGAAGCACGGAAAATAGAAAGTGCAAAAGCACAAAGCAGCAGGTAAAGTGTGCTAATCATAGCACAAGTAGCAAAGATGACGTCCAAGTATGCAACTTCACAGCAGCAGTCGAGGTAGATGATGAATAAACAATAATAGCAGCAAAAAGCACTAAATAGCAGCAGTAGAATCCATGTATCAGTAGTAAATGTGGCATGAAGTCCAATAGAACAATAGAATAAAATTCTTCTTCTTCATCTTTCCTCCTCATCTCTCCCTCTACTCTTTCTCCTCTATTCTCCCCCTCATGCCAAGCACGGAAACAGTAAAGGAGTGGTTGGCGTGGAGAGTCAAAAACAATGATAGAGGCAAGGTTTAGTGTAGGCAAGTATGTGGAGGCAGTAACCAATAATGCGAGTCAAGGTGCAAAATGACCTGAATAGAAAAATAAATGGATCTTTCTCCGACCCGAAAAGGGGATTTGTTTGGCCCGATGCCCGCAAAAATCTGATAAGGCTAAAAAATGGATCCGATTAGCACAAATATTTGAGTGTATATGGGAGGGGGGCAGTAGAAAATATTGAGGGATATAAAAAAAATTGGGTTGTTTGGTAGTGCGATAGAGTAGTGGTAGGTGGCCGCAATTGGGTAGGAAGCAGTGGGCAGCGTCGGGTAGCAAGAAGTAGATGGGTTGCGGGCATATGGTTGCTGCAAAAAATAACAGGCCCGACGGCTGGGCAATAGGCGGTAGGCAGAGCTTGTAGTAGCAACTTGACAGCGGCAAGTGTTGCTGCATGGGCAGTTGGGCGGCGGCCTGCTTGGAGGCGGCACATGGACATGTAGCGGCGGGCGCAGGCAGAGAGGATACAGTAGGGGCCGGCGGCGCTGGGTGTAGAGATGGGGAAGTGGATTGGCAGCAGCAAACAGATTAGTGGTGGAAACAGTAACATGATCAATTGGCGGATGTCCAGCAGGCGGAAACCCAGCAGTAGCAGCAACGCGGCAGGCCCTTCACTTGTGCTGGCGTCATTGGAATATGAAGCTCCCAATGTACATGTTTGCAGTGGCTAGCAGCGGCTGTAGCCGGTTATCGGCGGCAGGCCAGCAGGAGCGGCAAGGTAGCAGTGGGCGAGCGAGAGTGGCAAGGTAGCAGTGGGATGTGAAGACCAAAGTGACAAGGAACAAGGAAAAGAATTCCCTGCGGGCAGCCAAGCTTCGCCAAGGGCGGAGGCCGCCTGCAAGGGGGCGCTCCTACTTTGCTTTCTCTCTCTCACATAGAGCGGCGGCTCAAGATCGCTGCTCTGATACCATGTCAAATAAGAAAAGACGGCTAATTGTTGTATTAGATAGGAGAAACCCTGCTCCTATATATAGGAGAATAGGGAAGCATACAAGACACAATTAAACCCTAATGGGCCAAGACACTTAGGCCCATATAACAAAGCTACTAATAGCATAATAAAACAGACTCTCTAACAACAATGTTGGGAGAGAACTAGTAGACGACGGTCGTTTTTCCCAAGAGAGGAGATTCTTCTTGGGACCTGGCGATGACTGGGCCGCACTTTGTTGTCTTCCTTTCCCAAACTAAACCCAAGGCTCTAATACCATGAGACCGAGAGAGAGATGGAAAATGCATTGGGTGTTTGTATTATAAATAGGGATAGCCTTTATATAGAAATAAGGATGGCTGACAATAACTTGGATACACAATGTGGGACTAATCCCATTATACACAGAATACAAAGAAATATAAAGCATGTAGACTTTTATTTATCAAACAATATTGAATCTACTACTCTGTCAAGCCCACGAGATCTGTCAGCAATCATTCAAGTATGCCACATGTTATTAAACAAGTGGGTTGTGGTAAGTGAGCTTCAGCCAAACATGGGGTTAATGGGAAAAACTTAAAATTTATCAAAGGTTAACATAATCATGCTACAAGTAGCCTGACAAATGAACTGGGAATTGAATTGGCTTGGCATTTTCATTTTTGTGCATTTTGTATTCTTGTTACGAGGTGTTCTTGGCACCATCGGACTCTTTAGACTTTACTTGTAACCTCAACCTCAACCTTTTGACCCACCTCAAGTGTCCCTCAAAAACAATCATGAACCAACCATAACCCTCCACATTGCACATACCAAGCTCAGTATAGAAGGCTTATCAGTGAGCCAACTTGACTTTACTTTGTCGTACTAGAATTGTCTAGCCCCAATGCCCAAGTGCACGAGTAGGCAAACCTTGTCAAGGCACTATTGAGTCTCGAGGTTGGCACATAGATATCATGCTCCAAGCGACAAGCATTAGGGAATTTCTGAAATATGCGGAACCAATGCTGGAAGGGTTTCTACACCCCTCTCAATGGCACGAGACGCAGAGGAGGTGATAGCAACTTATCCTCAATCACAATGTGCGAGCTTGTCGAATCAAAGTTGAGAAGGCCCAGTTATTCCAAACCTATCATAGGCCTTGAAGTTCTCATTTTTTTTCCTTACAACAACAAAAAGGACCCACTTGACTGTGCAAAGAGGGAAAAAATCAGTATGGCCCCTCCTTCCCAGACACCACTTATGTCATTCATCTTCAAGAGAAGCTTAGAGGTGATAAGGGAATAACACCTATGTATGTTGGACATGAATTCTGGGTAGGGTTTAGTAGCATTTGGCAGTGATTATACAATCAACTACCATTGACACCGCCACTCATATGTTTAAACTATGATGAATAGAGAGATACATCTCTGAATTCCAAATAACCTGCCACACATAACTTGGGAGATAGAGGACTTGAGCGAGAATGAGATGGGAGAAGTGGAAGAGGGAAAAGATAAAACAGTTTATAAGAACTTCAAAGGTAACAAGGGTGCTCTAAAGAGTAAGGTAGTTAAAAAAGGAATTGAATACACCCAATTCAAATTGAATAAAAAAGAGTAAATGAAAAACAAATTACAAAAAAAATATTGTTCAAACTCCATCTGAGAAATTGGACAAAAGCTTCCAACAAAAGAAAAATCAAAGTTGATAATATAAGAATCACAACTATACAATTAAACAAATAAACCCCTTTGAACCATACATATGCATGAGACCATCAAAGGGGTTGGTTTAGTTAAATACATAATAGGATCTAACCCAACCTGTCCCAAATTGCGTCTTCTTAATCATTGACGTAACTTCGACTTCCACTGTGTACGATCTTATCTCAAGTTCATCATCATCAACTAAGCCTCAATCCCAACCATACTGGGTTCGGCTACATGGATACTTCTTTTCCAATCAGCTCTGTTATGGATCTTATCTCAAGTTCATCAAGTGAAATTGATGAAGTGGGACAAGCCTGTACAAGGGTACAAAAGTGACTGGAATTAAGTAGAGTACACTCTAGGAAGCATGGACACAAACACCTAAGAAGCACAAACACTTCTATATAGCTCCCCTGTTCGTGTCAGAGACGTTTTGGACACAGACAGTTCCCGAACACGGCCCAAAATTTTTGGACACGGCTGGGACGTGTCCTGTCCTTTTTGGACTTTTTTTGTAGCCCGGACATGGCTGGACACGGCCCGGACATCCCTTGGACACAGCAGTGCAACTGCTGCTTCTGCTGCAATAGCCTTTCAGAGTACAGATGTTGAATATACAACTACTAGTTATGTCTTGTCATTAAGAAAATACAACATAAATCTGAGATCTAATCAAAGTTGCAATCAAATCTGTCAACAAGAATCAATATGTAAGATCTTAGAAAATTTAGATATTATTGGTCACATCATATTCTAACAAATTGGTTATTTGAGTCATCGAAACCCAGTTGTTTATTATGTAATCTACTTTATTTACTGAAGTTACACATGTCATTTGTCTGCTTCAAATTGCTTTTACTACACACACAAAGAGACACAGATTAGTATGCATATAAGATTATACATACACATATACATATTCCATTCAAAATCTAAGTAATTCCATTTCATACACCATACACCCATATATATGTATATATTGACACATATTTAACCTCATCCAATGTCGTGCATGTGTGTTATAATTTAGAAAATTGTCTGTGTCTAGAAACGTGTCCGTGCTTCGTTAACAGATGCGGACATGGATACGGACAAATACACGGGGCACAACAATTTTCAAAAATATAAGGCACAAACACGACGTTGGACACAACAAAATGAATACGTATGTGTATATCACTTTTATATATAAACACCAAAAAAATTCAAATATAAAGGTCATTTTTTATCCAAGCTATATTCCATTTCATATGTTCGTACAAACACAGTTTGCAGACATCATGAAATTAAGCCATTAAAGACATAAGCCCAAATTGTAAACACAATAATAGTGAAAGTAATAGAAATTTTATTAACAAACAATAACAAGTTAAACACTACAAGTATGAACTCAAAGGTAAATATTTTGCACATCAAAATTTGGACAATAACAAAGTATTGATGGGAGTGGACAACAAAGAAAAAGAGGAGGTATGTTGTTATTTTTAGAAGAGAGTGAAAACAATGATGTGCATTTAAAATTAGGAAAAAGAGGGGGAAGAGGAGGTTGTCATTGTTGGTGGTGGTGGTGGAGAACAAATAGAACATAGGTATTGGAGGTGGGGGATGAAAAGGGGATGGAGGAAGAGGAGAGGTTGACAACAATGAGTGGAGAGGAGAGATGAGAGGCCAGAGCCTACATGTGGAGGAAGAGTAGTTGCCTAGGTGGCAATGTGATAAGGAGGGGGGACATGGGTATCAAAAGTGATGAGGAGGAAGTTTATGTGCAACAGGGTGTTTCCCCTTCTTAATTATTGATGGGTTGTGTCCTGGTGTCCCCAAGACGTGTCTGAGACATATCCAACTCCTGATAAAAAAATGGGGGACGTGGACACCTATGGGCTTTGTCCACCACGTGTCCATGTGTGTCCACAACGTGTCCAAGTTGGATACGTGTCAAACACGGACATGGAAAGCCCCGAGAAGTGTCCGTGCTTCCTAGAGTACACTTATCCACCATCAATCAAGCCCAAAGAAGACTTCAGATACATAGCACATCATGGGGTGGAAGTCAATATAAGAATGGATATAGAAGTATGATGGTCGAAAACTTGAATGTGCACGCCTAGCATTGCTATGATGGGAGCTATTGACGGATAGGATCTTAGTTCAAGCATTTGACTTGGTGTTGTATCTTGTCTTACCCAAATCCATACTTCTAGGAGTGTGCGAGATCAATTTCCAAATCAGGGTTCGAATCTTGTCAATCTATGGCTTTGGCTCGGGATCAGTCACCATCTCAAAATTGGTCTCACAGTCTCATTGTGAATCAAAGTCTAAAGCTGAATCAAATAGAAACCCAAGTATCCTCTTTTAGCCTGCAAATCCATAGGTTGCTGATGTGATTCCGTCCATATGCAACCAACCTCTTCAAATGCCTCTCAGTTTCATCACTAGCTAGACATCAATGTTTGCCATGCAATCTAACTAAGGGAAACAACGTGTCTGTTGTCGAGAGAAACAACACATGTTTAAACCATAATGCCATCCCATCCAAGTGATTATCCATGAAGCACTAGTCACCAAGAGACACCCCCAATCTGAATGACTCCCCATCTGTTTGCTGGAATTGCGAAAACCTTGAATACCATTTCCTTTCAGAAAAGAAAAAAGGAAAACAATTTTGGATATATCTACAATTACTTGATGCCATGATATCATTCATGCCTTAAAGTTGTCCCAAACCTACAACATAGGCCTTGAAATCCTCATTTCTTCCTTACAACAACACACAGGGCCAACTTTTCTAGGTAAATGAGGAAAAAGAGAAATCTTCTCTTAAACATGGCCCTTCCTTCCCAAGACTCACTCATAGATTTTATCTCCTAGAAAAGCTTGGTGGCTGACTAGGGGACAACACCTAAGTATGTTGGACGTGACTTAGCAGATTTACTAGTAGGGTCTGGCAGCATTTGGTCATCATTTGGAGTTTTGGACAATCAACTGCCAATGATCCTAACACTCATATGTTTAAACTGAGAAAAACAGAGAGCACCAACACATCTCTAAATTCCAAAACCTCGCTAGAGAACTAGTTGGAGAGTCAGACAAGTTGAGGGAGAATGACTAGGGAGAAGAGGAAGAGGAAAAAGATAAAATGGGTTAAAAAAATCAACAAAAAAGGTTCTCTAAGAGACAGTCTAGTTAGAAAACAAACATTTTCCTATTTGAATAAAATAAAAATGAGTAGATGAAAATTAATTATGAACAAAATTACATTTGTCAAAAACTAATCTAGAAATTGGACTGAACACCTAAATGAAACAAAATCAAAGATATTATCGATATAACAATCACAAGTAAACTATTACACAAATAAGCCTTCACAAAACATGCATATCCGTGAGCCCATGCAAAAGACTACGTTTAGATATGCCAGCTTCAGCAACATATACAGTTCACACATATCCCAGATTGTGTCGTCTTAATCATACACGTAGCCTTCAATTCGATTTGTATGATCTCACCTCAAGTTCATCAAGTGAAAATGGTGGCGCGGCCCCAAGTTTGTACCAATGTGCAAAATTGTTTGGAAGAAAATAGTTTGGGATTATGTGCCTTCTATCAAGCCCAAAAGACATTTCAAATACATAGCTCATCATGGAGTGGAGAATTCAATTAGAGTGTATACAGAAATATGACGGTCGAAACTTGGATGTGAACATCTAACATTGCTATGATGAGAGCTATTACCAGGTAGGATCTTCATTCAAGCATTTGACTTGGTGTTATATCTAGTGTTACCTGAATCCATAGTTGTGCTATTGCCACATCTGAAGTGGACGAGGTCATCTTTGAATCAGGGTTTGAATCTCGTCTATTTTTGCCTTTGACTCAGGATCAGTCACAATATCAAAATTGGTCTCAAGGTTAGATCTTAATTCAAAGTGGGAAAGCTGAATCACTTAGTAACCGTTGTTTCTCTATAAATCTGAAATGCATAAGCGGTTGGTGTGCTTCCATCCATTTACAACCAGTCTCTTCAAATGTCTCTTAATTTCATCATTGGCCTAGACATCAAGGCTTGCAATCCAATCTAACTAATGGAAGTAATAATGTTCAGGTATAGAGACACATTTGTTGAAACCATAAAGTTGACCCATTCAAGTGACATCTATAGAACTCCCCATCTATCACACACACACATGAAAATGTCGAGAACGGTTTCCTTTTGGCACAATACAGGGGACAGCTATGAATTGTTTCACAAAATAATAAGATGGTATGAGATGATGTAAGATCTGGTATAGAAGTGCAACGAAGCTCCTCTGATTTTTTTTGGGCGATAGAAATGTGTATGGGATTTCATTCCTGATCTTACACCTAGTCAATCCTTAATCAAGTAATTATGTTTTTCATAGAATGTGATGGTCTTGGTTGACTGATAACATGGATGATGCAGAGAATGTATTTCACAGCAATTAAAGCAAATAGTCAATCTAAACATCACTGAAGCCAAGACTATAACAGATTCAGCACGAAACCTTGGGAATTCCACAACAGTCGCAAAGCATGCGGTACCATCAGCTGATCCATCCCAGGAAACAGGCTCATATACTACAGATACGGACTCCTTACCCGACGGGGAGGGGTGACGCTCTCATAGAGCATTGCGTCGGGCTTGTCCGCGAGCACCTCCGACTTGGTCCACAGGCAGCTGAGACCACATCGGCACCAATAGAGGTTGTCGAGATTGTCGGGAATCCAAGTCCAACCCTTCACCAGCACGCTCACGTGCTGCTGCAACCCAGTGGCATCACATCCCGCCCCCTCCTCTCCCTGCAAAGCCGACGCATTGGCGGCCCAGCCGCGGTGACGTTCCCTGAACTTATCGCAGCCGACCTCGGCGTCCCAGTGGGCAAAGGCGGCCTTGAGGTCGGTGAATGGGGTGCGCGGGCCGGGGCTGAGCGGGGAGGGGTGGGCGTGGGACGGTTCGGGCAGGACGGTTGTATGGGCGGCGTAGGGCAGTGAAGAGGAGAGCTTAGGGAATTCGAGGAAACGGGAGAGGAGGAGGATGGTGAGGCCGAAGGCGAGCATGGGAGCTATGTAGTTGATGGGTTTGATGGGGATCATGTGAGCAGGAGCACCAGCGCCGTCTCCGCTGCGGCCGTGGAGGAGTGCATGAAAAGGAGGAAGAAGAGGGGGGCTGTCCGAGCTCGGCTCGTCGTATAGATCCGGCACGGCGCGGATCTAGGAACGGTCGAGGTCGAGTCCACCTTCACCGGTTGGGGCGGGAGTCGCGGGACTGTGGGTACGACGACCGTTTCGGGTGAAGGAGAGAGGGGTTGGTGGTCTATGTGCGGAACGACGGGATTCGGAAATTCGGACAGACCGCAGGTACAAACTATGTAAATGTTTTTTGGTTAACAAGATCCACAGTATATTTTCGCGAGGTTTAGAATTATTTTGATATTTGAGAGTAATGTGGTTTGCAGGCTTTTAAATGATGGTTTGATTGGTTTTTGTTTTCACATCTAACTCTGGTCTAAGGATCGTTTTCACAAAGAAGCCATCTAAAGCTACAGTCATTCTTTCACGTGGAATCACCGTGCTCCTTCAAAAGACGAGTCCACAATTTTAGTTCATTGCAACTAGAAGACCTGTTAGCGTGTAGAACCTTGCAACTAGAAGACCTGTTAGCGTGTAGAACCACCGCTAGTGTCAGGCTTGAGCTATGTATGGATCTTCTCTACTAAGTTTTTCGAGTGGGTGTTACTACTGTCAAGAGCGTCATTATTCTTTGCCATCTTCTTTTTGTTAATGTTTTATGAACAACTCTTAATCGCATTGCATCTTATTTATCTTCTAGTGAAGTTTCAGGATTTTGCACACCATCAAGGCATCAACCTATTCATCGTGCTCATACCGCAGACGTCAAAGTATCACGTGCCAAATCTAAAGTCTAGGACGGCCATTTTGCTAAAGTTATTTGGATTCTCTCTTCTAGTAATATTGCACCTTATGGTTCTACAACTCGTTCAGACCTTAGGTCCAAGCATCCACAACTCATGTAAGGAGTGGGACCTTAAAAGAGATCCACTCCTTACTTAATTTAGAAAAATAATTGCATAAAATCTCATCCACTCACAACTTTATATAATAACCTTAAAATAAAAGGAGTGTTTCAATTGTTTCCTTAAATAGATAATTAAAGAAAGCATAGTTTTATAGCAATAGAAAAGTAATTCTTTTTATTGAAAAATTCTTGTCTAAGTTCAACATTGGGGCCACAAAGGACAACTAACGAAATATGAAATCTAAACTGGTAGAATTGGTTTGTGGTGAGGATCCTGCCTATCGTAGAAAATATCATGGAGTTAGTGTTGAGTAACGCCTCCTATTTCTTGGATCACATGTTATAAAACCTCTAGAGTGGGTTGGGAGCAACACCTAGAAGAGGAAAACACACAAAAGAGAAGATGTTGGCATAAAGTTAAGTATGTGCAGAGTAAAATAATTGGTCATTGATTTAAGTCAAGAGAAGATTTGAATAAAGAGACTTCAATAATGAGATGTCTAAATTAGAATAATTTTAAAAAGATACATTGTGCCCAAAGATGAGGTGAGTATGAACAAGGATATGATTATCAAAAGGAATCTTACCATATACTTTCACATCAACATAAACATAAAGATAGATGGTTGCATGGTGAGTAAGAACCAGGCTATCATATACTAGAAAGTAAGATAGGAATCCATATATTCCATACCAAGGGCAGGAGGACTAATACCTTAGTGTCAAACAAAATATAATCATGTAGGAGGACTAAAACCGTAGTGCATTGGCAAGAGGACTAAAACCTTAGTTCCTAAAATTAATACATTACAGGAGGAGTATAACCTTAGTGAAGTGGCAGGAGGACTACAAGCTCAGGGTCTTAAACAAACATGGTGTCACTAGTTCTAGTTATGATTAGTCAGTCACACATGCAATCAGGTATTGAAGATAGATTATAGTCATTCTCAAGTAAGTGATAGGAACGTCAAATTCTCATCGAATGGGGTCTGAGGATCCATTAAATAGCAAGGTTAGGTCAAAAGACCATAATTATTGTATTTTTATATCATGAGTAACAAATCAGTTAGATATACAGAAAGAAGAATACTTTCTAAGAGAGGTAAGTTATCCCAAGAGAAATCACAAATCAATTTATGCCTCATATAGGAAAGTGATATTTAGTCATGTTAATGCCCAATTAAAATAGAGTGAATGCACATACCTTGACTTGGGATGTTTATATTAGAACAATGTACCACCCTCTCTAGTCTAGAATCTCCTCAACCTACACATAATATCTTTACATAAATTACGATTCCACCATGTATTATATTATGAAATCCTAAAAATATAACCTTTGGGAAAATCCTAGATTGATTCATGATTTTAGGATAGCAAGAGGGTCAACTGATTCAAAGACTAATTCACCATTCATCTCTAAATTCTTAATTCCATTCATTATAATTTCTCCTGAATTATTAATAAGAGAGATTGAAATCCTAAAAATATAATCTTCAAAACATTAGAATCAAAAAATAAAAATCAAACCAATAAATAAAGAAAGATCGCATGATTCCATAACATATATTTATGAAATTTATCAATACTCCTATAATTAATTATGAAATTTACAAGATGACTGATTTATTGGTTCTTAGATAAAAACACATTCAACTAATGAATCCTTAGTATGCTCTCGCATCAAATCAAGTATCTTAGGGCTTGACAGGGGCACAGATGTCAAACCAGAGGGTGACTATACTTGTGTTTGGGTAAAAGAAAAAGAAAGAGCAATGACCAAATTAGCCCCGTGAGCAAAACAAAGAAAATCATGAGTGTAGGGGGCATAATGGGGATCTCGATGGTGAGTCTTCATCTTCCATGCTCGAAATCCATGACCATGAGAAGTTGGTCCATGGATAAGGGTAGATTTGGGAAAAACCAAACTAGCATCACTCGAACCAAATCAACAAGTCATAGAGAAAGAAGAAGCTTTGAAGTATCTTACCCTCAGAGCAATTGGTCTGAGGTGAAGGGTGGTGTTGTTGGAGAGGGCTAGTATGGAGGAGAGGAAAATAGCCTAGAGACATTGAGTAACATGAACTCAAGAAAAATTAGTGCCAAAGAAAGCTTGCAATGTGGAAAACAGTGTTCACGATATGTGTGTGTGTGTGTGTGTGTGTGTGTGTGTGTGTGTGTATATATATATATATATATATATATATATATATATATATGTATATATATATACATCTATACATATGTATGCATATATATAGGTGGGGTTTAGTTTTAGGGTTTTGAGAGGGTGTGGCTTCAATAGGCTGAGGGAAAATTGGGAAAATCAAGAATACAAAGAGAGAGCGGATGCAGAATCCAACTAGAGAAGCAACAGAGAAAGAATTGTGATCAAATGAGAAATAAAGAGTGAGAAATCTGACGCGAAAGAACCAACTTTAGAACTGGTCTGAAATGTGAAGAAGTTGAGGGAGGAAGAAAATTCCTCGATGTATCGATCCCGTGGACTCAAGTCCAGGGTGCATCTCAGCCATCCACTCTGTGGTCCCATGTGAAGAGAAAGTAAATAATAAAATTGACTGTGTGACAGAAATATAAGAGAAACTTTATCGAAATTGGGTTTGGAATAAAGTGGAGTGCATTTATTACCCTTTTTTCTTTTCTAAGTAAATTGGAGTAGCAAACAAAGCCCAATTAAGTTGAAAATTGGCAATTAGATCAATGAGGACCAAAGAATTGGAATTTAAAGTCAATTTTACCTTTTAGAAACTTTTAAAACACAAAACTCTTGATTTGAGGAAAAAGTAACTTTTAACATAATAATTGATTTCTTTATTATTTAATTTTAAAATTTCATTTATAATTCTACCTTACCCATACCTATCTCTAGGAAAATTCTAGAAAGATAATTTAAACCTTAACCTTGTCAATGTGGAACAATTGCATACTTAGTCCCAAATTAGTATATTATCTGTATTTCTTGTATTAAAGTCTTAAATACATTACTCATTGATCAAACCCCTATGATTTTGGATTCTTAACATCCTAGTACCATCTAATATAGGAAATAAGTTTAGATTAAAAGACTATACAACAAGGGGTAAGTTAAGAATTTTACCTGGGTTTGGGTATCTTACAGCTCCCGTCTACCATCCTTGGAAATATCTTTGCCTCTGATCAATGCTTCTTGTAGTATGGTTGAAGATGCTTTTTTGTCTTTCCATAGAGGGATTTCTTTTGCATGTGACGACCTTCATGCACAACACTATATTGACGCTATGTGTGGTGTGACTACTTAGTAAAAGGCATGCTTTTGAACTTAATAGTTATCGTTGTTAATATTTAGTTGCTTGGTCAATGTCCTATCTCTTTGGCACCTTATGCCCTAGTTTCCCTTTGATTCCTCTTCTTAATCCTGACAACGACATTCATCCCATTATAGTTGGTATCATTTGATGTTGACTTATTTTTGGGATTGCAATAAAAGAAATTTCTCCATATATTATCTCTTATCTTCAAGATCATCAATTTGGTGTTAGCATTTATGAGGGTCTTATGGCTCTTTCACATGTGGTGATACTCCTTGTTCATGACAAGCATCATGTTCATACACACACTTTGGTTCTTGTGGACCTCTCCAATGCTTTCAATATGGTTGATAGGTCCATCAGTTTTTGAGAAGTCCGTCTTCGGTGTCCTATAATCACTTGTTGGGTTGAATTTATTATTTTACCCATGCTCGTCTCTACTTAGATAAGGGTGATCCTAATATGTTTTCAGTTGGGATCCAACAAGGTGATACACTTAGACCACTTCCTTTTTCATTGGTCCTTCACCCCCTTATTTTGCACTTAAAGGATGGATGTTATTTAGATTTGTTATCTTTCTACCTAGATGATGGAATGCTCATGGGTGATACCACTGAAGTGTCTAAGGCCTTATCTCAACAAAGTTAAGATAGAAATATATTGGTCTTCTGATGATCCTATAAGGTCCCCAGGTTGTGGGTTTCTCCCTGGTGACATATCACATCCTATATGGGGTTTGGAGCTTCTTGGTGGTATAGTTTCCATCGACCCATGCTTCACATTGGATTTGTTGAGGAAGTGTGTGCTCAAATCCATATATATGATGGATCTCCTTGCCTTGCCAAATGATCCACAAAGAGAATATCTCTCCTCAAGTCATGTGTTGGTATGCCCAAGTTGGTGTTCTCCTTTGGAACAACACCACCTAATTCTATTGCTTCGGTCTTAGAAAACTTTGATCATGGGCTTCGTTGTTTCTTGTCTCACATTGTTGTTGGTGAAGGTCAAGGTTTTAGTTATTTACAAGTGTCTTTCCATACTACCCATGCATCTTGGAGGGTTGGTATTACAACTACCTAGGATGTTGGTAGTTATTCCTATATTGTCTCTCGAGTTCACACCATAGAGCTTCATGACCATATTTTTTGTGATGTTGGTTCTATTCATGTTGGTAGCACATTTGAAACCATTTATGATTCCATCTGCAATATACTACCATCCTTTTACTAGTCCAATATGTCTAGTTTGCCTTCTGCCACACTAAAGACACAATTTGTGTTAGCAGACACCTTCTATAAAATGGTATTCCAATGATTCAAGGATTCTAAGTTGATTCTACAACAACATAATGGTCTTGCTTCCCTACAAGATGACCATGCACAAGATTTTCCTTCTCACTACTCCTATTGATGGTATTGGATTATCCATCACACTAGTTGAATACTGATATATTCTACGTTACCATGTTTTAATCCTACTATTTCTTGGAAAAGCATTGCCCTCTTTGTTATATTGTAGTGATTGATTTCTTTGGTGACCACGTTCTACACTGACATATCTGTCATGATTTCAAGATCCACCATGATGTTGTTCGAGACGCCCTTTTTTACATTCTTTCTTTTATTGGATAAAAGCTTTAAAATAAGCTCTGATGGCCTTTCTAGGGTCACAACATGTGGTTTCCACGCTCAGAGACCTGCTGATATTTTTATATATGATTGGATTAATGGTAAGCTGTAAAGCCTGGGCCCACTGCCCTAGGCTCTAGTAGAGTTTTAGGAATGACGATTGGCCCCACATACCACCACTAGCTTTAACTGTACACTTTGTCCTCATTCACGTGTAAGTCGGAGTCAACTCTCCAATTGGTCACCCATCCTAGTACTACTCCAAGCTGAGCACACTTAACTTTGGAGTTGTTTAGTGATGGGCTCCCATAAAAGGAGGTGCACCTTGGTGATATGGATAGTCCAATCATTCCTTTTAAGATCATTTTATCTGAGGCCTCAAATCCTGGGAAGTTACAATCTTCCCCACTTAGACTCTTGATGTTCTCGTTAAGGCTTAACTGTATGGCCTCATAATTTGACCCCATTTCAGTGCAGACCCATGATGACCCATGGACACCCAGCTCCCGATCATGGATACCTAGTGCAAGGGTGGCTACGTCACCATGGACAACCCTTTCTAACATGCCTGGATCGCACGGCTCAAGACTGGTATGACACATGCCCATGTGGCCCCCACCTAGTGGAGGGGTTTTGGATCTGATACCATTTGTAAAGCATGGTCCCACTTCCTGACTAGACCCACAGACCACCACTAGACTTAATTGGGTGCTTTTTCCTCACTCATGCGCAAGCTGGGGTCAACTTCCTGACTGATCGCCCATCCTAGTACTACTTCAAGCTGAGCATGCTTAACTATGAAGTTGTTTAGTGGTGGGCTCTTGGAAAAGGAGGTGCACCTTGGTGATATGGTAGTCCAATCATTCCTTTTAAGATCATGTTATTCGAGGCCTCAAATCCTGAGATGTTACATAAGCATACTTGTCTTGATCATACAGGGTTTTCTCCATTTATTAGATATATTCCAAGTAACTTCAAGGTAGGACAAGCATCTTCTGATGCGGATACACAAAAAGTTCATAAGCACAGTGATGCATGTGAACCAAACAACTACCATTTTCTACTATTTCTGTTTGATATCTTTGGGGTGCTAGCTAATCATATAGTTTCTCTCTTGTGGCGCATCCAAAAATATCATAAATAGAAATGTAATGTTGTCATCATAAACATCTTTAGATTTTGTTTTCCAATTTTTAGGTTTTGTGTAAAGACCCCCACTTTTTATTGTCCCTCAATCAAGGTGGACCTTAGAGTCAAGATATGATACCTAAATTTTCCATGATCAGATTTAATAAATAATAAAAAGTTGTGAATACTTTCCATAAATTTGGACACGGATGAATATATATATATATATATATATATATATATATATATATATATATATATATATATATTATACTCCCTAAAGGAGTTACATGAATATTTCATGACTAATTAGTACATAGATGAGAAGAACAGAGATACTACATAACAAATCCTCTTTGGCATGTATTTAGTATCTTCATTAGGTATCATATTTATCTTTGTGTCCTTGTATCGTGTGTATAAACTATGTAAAACACCAACAAAATAGAGCATGATCAACATATTTCTATATTGATACACAGGTTCATCCGAAAACATCACATGTATATATATATATATATATATATATATATACATATATATATATATATATATACATATATATATATATAAAATATAGGGTATATCTTCACTACCCGTGCATCAGTTTTGTAATAGGAAGGCATGCATTTGTAATGAGATGGTCCAAATTGTAATAGACATACTCATTTTGTAACTACAGCGTGATGTTTGTATTCTCTGTCTGGAAACAGTAAAATATATATTTATGACTATAAAAACGTTGTCATACAAAACGAGTCTTTGTATTACAAAATGAGTCTGACTATTACAACTTGGACTTTCTCATTACAAATGCATGGCTTCCTATTACAAAATTGATGCACGGGTAGAGAATCTTAGTTACCCGCACGGGTAGCGAAGATATACCCATATATATATATATATATATATATATATATATATATATGTATATATATATATATATATATATTCAACAATCATTTAATGGCACATATGAACTTGTATATTAGTTAGATATCCTAACCCAATCGTGGTAATATATCTTGAGTGTAACTACTGTCCATCATTAGACTTACGTGTATCACCCCTTGATGCAATGTAACCCAGGGTTCATAATATCATGGTTTACTTTATGTGATATCCACAGTGGCATTATAGTTGAACTAAAATAAATAAACATACATCTATTTATTTGTCAAATCAATACTTTGGAAATCACTCGGCAACCCCTAAAACTCAATAATGTAAGTATTCGTAATTGTAACCATGAAACTTTTTGAAAACCACACAGTTATACTTCAAGTATATGTAGATCTAAAAAATCAATGATAGATCCAAGCAAACAACCAACATTCAATCTGTATATATGTAAACCTTAAAGTGCCATCAAAATTCAAGTTATTCTAAGTAGATCTAACATGGAATAGATTAGGGTCTAGGGTTATCTTAGGGTTGTATATTAGGGTTAGGCTGGAAACCCTAATATTACCTTATCATGTGCCATAAGTGTTACAAACCCTAACATGACATCATAAGAACCCCTAATTGTGGCGACACATCCCGCTATCACACAGACAACGAGGTGGCACGCGAAAATGTGCGGAAAACACCATAAACCACTTAACTACCAAAAATACGGGGTAATTAAAACCGATTTTGGGAAGCAGATAAACTAAGAAATTATTACATTCAGATCTACATCCTGTAAGAAAATAGGTTATATAAACATTTATAAGTCTTGATACGTCTCCACAGCTTAACACGGCAGCTGTCTTGTCATCACATGAGTTCATCACCTGTTTATATACATAACGGGCCACATCCGGCCAGCAGCAGGATATATAAAGCTACATCAGCTATACATCGTGAAACAACGTCAAAACGCCTCCAAGGACCTGAGAGTACAGGGATGACTCTAAGACTCTACTACAAAACAACCAAAACAGCAGCATATCCATCTCTTGCCTTCTACTGCACATCTTGCTGCTCGGTCGCAACCCCACAACCACCACCATGTCTGGCGCAAACACCTGAAAAGGTTGTAACCCAACGGGGTGAGACACACAGTCCCAGCAAGAAACATAACTCCCTGACGAAACCATAAAACCTCAGAAAGGTTAAGCAATTGTAGCAGATAACTGATAAAAGGTATAATGAGAGCAGTCTATAGAGCAAGGTTGTTATTACCATCGAGCTTACCAAGGTGTACGAAAGGCATATAACCAAGTATTTCTTTATGGAACATGATTGACAAGATACGATTTATAAGATCTTACCACATAACATAACGAACGTATAAGTAACTACAAGGTGCAACAAGATTAATTGTACAAGCAAGGCCTCAACCAATGTTCTGTGTTTTGCCTTAAGCAATAAATACTATTTGGCTGGATTACATGTTGTTATGCCCTTAGGAAGTGAGCCGTACAGCTCAAATCCAACCTTCGGTTGCGAAACCCAAGCCGGTGCCATACAAGGTCAATGGAAGAGTCAGACTCCACGACCTCCCACCTCATGGTCAGTGCACAAGAACCAAAGTAGGACCGCAATCTCACACTTAAGTGGCCTCAGCCACAGGGTTAGCTCCCACAGGCTACCCTTCCTCTAGCCCGCCTTGGTACAATTCTCGGCGCTAGTATATCTCAGCCACAGGCTAGTTCACTGTGCTCCCTGAGCCATGAACGCATTCATGCTCTATCACACTAAGCCATGGGCCTGTTCACCATGCTCTTATACACATCTTGAGTCTACAACCGAAGTTGCACTCTAACCTCCTCATTTCCGACTAGGAGAAACCACACATATTCAATAATATGCGCCCACAGGAGAACCTGTTTCACCATCACCAGCTACTGACGATGATGGATCTATGTCCAGGGCAAGCTACATAATATATTTCACTGTAATTAGTTAGTATATTTTAAGTGGATTGTTGAGGCAAACAAGTGGCATCACATGTATAACATTAAGCTACATTTTTGTTACCACCATCACAATCTCTCAGATCTCAATCCCTCATCACAAGAAACCACTGCTTCATAAGGTATTCTCATCACTGGGGATAAAAATCCCAGGTCTCATCAACAGAGGGTAACACCTCAACTAGGCACTTTAGCCAAACTTAGGTCCTCAGACCTAAACAAATCATATTGGTGATGCAAGTTATCTCATCAATAAGAGTGACCATCAAAGCAGTGTTAGTCAAACATATATGCCTCATAACCCTTTACCTGGCAATGCATCTGCATGAAACACCTACATGGTTAGTATACACATTCATAGAGATATCTGAAGCCATAAGGATCATGCTATCAAATATAGGGCAACATTGATGATTGCAAGATTTTTCATTCACGCCTCAAACATGTGACCATAGACAGGGGTCACATCATTATGTGAAGCAACTCATATACTTCCATACTTATCATTATATATATTTCAAGATAAACATAAACACGTGTAATATCATGTCATTAGAATTACATGGCATGTTTACATATGTGCGTTCTACTATATCAAACATGTTAAAAGGTTCTCAAACAATAACTCTTAACAACAAGGAAGTGATCGCATGATAAGGAACTAACACATGAGTTTCTGGGTGGAACATGACCCTCACTATAAATGCCCACTACCCTCACAAGAAGTGTGATGGGCAGGGCGGCTTCCCTCACTAGAGGTGGTATCGGGCAGGGTACTCGACAAGGCATAACGCCCAAGCGTTCTAGCCACATATTGGTCAAGCGCCTACCAAGGGTGTCGGGCTACCACATTAAGGTGTATCGTGCAACCAAAGACTAAGGCATATCGTGCACAAGCATAACGTGCATCTAGGTCTATGGGGCATGTCGAGCAACCATGTATATCGTGTATGCAAGTGTCGTGCAACCATGTGTCGGGCAGCTAGGTTTGGGGAGTGTATCATTCAACCATAGGGTTAGGGTTTAGGGTTACCATATATCACTATATCGGGCATCACCACCAAACCATGACGCCCATCACAAGGCTAGCCCACTGAGCTCCATAATGCTCAAGGTATAACGGGCACCAAGCCACTACAAGCTAGGTGTATCGAGCAGCAAAGGAAAGCCTATCGTTCAACCAAGCTAGTCTCATCCCATCGGCCAACACACAAGGCAAAGACCAAGGTGTATCGCCCAACACAACCTCACCATCTCAACCCAAAACTCTAGATAAAGAGAGGGTATCGGGCAACACCATCCCCAAGCCATATCGTGCAAGATACAACCCAACAAGATCATCACCAACCTCAAGCACAAGGGTACCAAACCCTAGATTGATCAAGAGGATTGGCTCACCTCATAACAACTAAGAGAGAAGGGTTTTGCACAACCTCTATCACAGCTTGGGCAACCACAAGGATCAACCTCCACATAGGTCTACATCTACCTAAAAGCTCACCTCTCAAATCCATGGTGAGAGGAGGGTGTTGCTCAAGCAACTAGAACACAAGCTCACCTCTCAACTTAAACGAGAGAGGGGTATTGCTCATATTACTAGAGCTCAAGCTCACTTCTCTAGACCAAGGAGGGAAAGGAGTATTGCTCAACAAGGAAACCCTAAAACATAGTTCGGCCAACTAGGGTACAAAGGTGAAAAACCTCAACCATAACAACAAGATCACTATAACCACAAGATAAAAGGTGCAACAAGCAAGACACTTATCTTAGAACATCCATGGCCGATTATGATCATATGAAACATACAAGAATGTAGAAGAAGGTAGTATAACTAGGGTTAGGAGTTATGTAACCCACCTTAAGCAAGCTCCAAGCTCCACCACAAGAAGGAGAACAAAGCACTCTAGGGTTCGACCACCAATAGAGGAAGAAGAAGACTCCAAGGAGAAGGATCGGACACCAAGCTTGCAAAGGAAGAGGTGTCGTGCAACCAAGGGAGAAGGGAACTAAGGAACTAAATGGATCCTTAGCAAGAGAAAGGGAACACATATATAGAAGGGGTGGAGGAGAAACCAAGGTAAGACAAGGCAAGGTGTCGCCCACCTAGGGACACTTGTCCAAGGGCAATGCCACCACTCTATCTTGCCTTAAACACATGTCCAAGGCCATTGCCACATGCAAGCATCAAGCACCAAGTGTCCACTAGTGGTGACACAAATGAGGTCAAAGGGTCAAAGGGGGGGTCCATGGCCGATACACCCCAACCCATGCCCGACATCACTCCCTGGGTGACACACTCAGGCCGACACAACCATGGCCGACACACTTAGGCTGACACAACCATGGACGACACACTTAGGCCGAAACAAGGTCAAGAAAAGCAAGGGCAAGGTTCAAGCAAGGCATCTCAAGGCCCAACAAGCTCATCTAAGCCCAAGGCAAATCAAGCAACGAGCCCAATCCTTCCTCTCAACACTAGAGGAAGCAAGGAGAGAGAGAAACACCTCTCAAGGTGACAAACTTGCTCCAAAACCCTAGACTTGGGTTAATTGCAAGTAGCACCTCCAGCTCTCAACAAAGCACTAACAAACCCTAATCACCATCAAAGGTGATTCGCAAGCAACTAAACACTAGGGTTAAGCAAAGCAAACAAGATAAGCCCTAGACGGAGGTCAGAGTCCTTACAAGCTATAACCCTCTACAAAGGGATTTCGTCCTCAAAATCCGAAGAGAAAAGTGAGGGATACTTCCTCCTCATCTCTTCCTCAAGCTCCCATGTGGCTTCCTCAACGCCACGAGGATGCCAAAGAACCTTTACCAGAACCAGGTCCTTCCTCTTCAGCTTCTTTATTCTTCTGTCAAGGATCATCACAGGACCTTCCTCGTAGGTCACATCTTCATCAAGATCAACCTCCACTGGCTGTATCACTGTCCCTGTATCTGGATGATTTTCTTCAGCATGCTGATGTGGAACACTGGATGTAACTTGTGCAACTCTGGCGGCAGCTCTAACTTGCAAGATACCTTGCCAACACGTGCTATTATTGGATATGGCCCCATATACCTGGGTGCTAGCTTACCTTTCCGGCCAAACCTTAACACGCCTTTCCAGGGTGAGACCTTGAGGTACACTTTGTCTCCTACTTGGAACTCTAAATATCGTCAGCGATTGTCTGCATACGACTTCTTCCTGTCTTGTGCCACTTTCAACTGTTTTTGTATCACTTTGATCTTTTCTGTTGTCTGCTGTACTAACTCAGGACTCAAAAACTGATATTCACCGGACTCATACCAACATAAGGGAGATCTGCACTTCCTTCCATATAGAGCTTAATAAGGAGCCATGTCAATGCTCTGTTGATAACTATTATTGTAGGCAAACTCTATCAAACTGAGATGTACATCCCAACTGCCTAGGAAATACAAAACACAAGCCCGAAGAAGATCCTCCAAAGTCTGAATAGTCCTCTCAGACTGCCCATCTGTTTGTGGGTGGAAAGCAGTGCTGAACCTCAACTGCGTTCCCAACGCTTTGTGCAACTGTTCCCAAAAATGACTCATGAACTGAGGACCTCTGTCAGAAACTATCGTGGCTTGTACACCGTGCAAGCGTACTATCTCATCTATGTATACACGAGCGAGCTTCTCGGCTGTATGTGTTGTCTTCACATGTATGAAATGGGAAGATTTCGTCAATATGTCCACTATCACCCAAATGGAATCATGATTCTTAGTTGTCCTGGGCAGACCAACTATGAAATCCATGGTTATGTGATCCCATTTCCACTGCGGTATTGGCAGGGGTTGTAACATACCTGACGGCTTCTGATGCTCAGCCTTGACTTGCTGGCATATCGCACACCTAGCCACAAACTCGGTTACATCTTTCTTCAAGCCAGGCCACCAATACAAATCCTTTATATTGTGATACATCTTGGTGACCCCTGGATGCATAGCATACATCGATGTGTGTGCTTCCTCGAGCACTAGCTTCCTCAGATCATCAGCATCGGGGACAACCATCCAATCATGATAGCAAACTAATCCTTCTTCAGACTCATAGAACCCATCACGCCCTTCACTGCCGAGCTCTGACCTGATCACTTGCACTGCATCATCTATTTGTTGTGCATCCTTGATCTACTGTCTTAGCGTAGGCTTGACTTGCATCTGTGCCAAAAGTCCTGCTAACAAGGAAACTTCCATCTGCACATTCATCTTCCATAAGGAGACAAACATATCCTATCTATGGCATACTAAGGAACTTAACTGTGCTCCTTTTGTGGGAAGAGAAAAAGACTTTCGAATAATCACGTCAGCTACCACATTCGCCTTACCAGGGTGATACTCTATGGTGCAGTCATAATTGTGGCGACACATCCTGCTATCACACAGACAACGAGGTGCCATGCGAAAACATGTGGAAAACACCATAAACCACTTAACTACCAAAAATATGGGGTAATTAAAACCAATTTTGGGAAGCAGATAAACCAATAAATTATTACATTCAGATCCTCATCCTGCAAGAAAATAGGTTCTATAAACATTTATAAGTCTTGATACGTCTCCACAGCTTAACACGGCAACTGTCTTGTCATTACATGAGTTCATCACCTGTTTATATACATAACGGGCCACATCCGGCCAGCAGCAGGATATACAAGGCTTCATCAGCTATACATCATGAAACAACGTCAAAACGCCTCCAAGGACCTGAGAGTACAGGGATGACTCTAAGACTCTACTACAAAACAACCAAAACACTAGCATATCCATCTCTTGCCTTCTACTGCTCGTCTTGCTGCTCGGCCGCAACCCCACGACCACCACCACGTCTGGTGCGAACACCTAAAAAGGTTGTAACCCAACGGGGTGAGACACATAGTCCCAGCGAGAAACATAACTCCCCGCCAAAACCATAAAACCTCATAAAGGTTAAGAAATAATAGCAGATAACTGATAAAAGGTACAATGAGAGCAGTCTATAGAGCAAGGTTGTTATTACCATCGAGCTTACCTAGGTGTACGAAAGACATATAACCAAGTATTTATTTATGGATTATAAGATCTTACCACATAACATAAGGAACATATAAGTAACTGCAAGGTGCAATAAGATTAATTGTACAAGCAAGGCCTCAACCAATGTTCCATGTTTTGCCTTAAGCAATAAATACTATTCGGATGGATTACGTGTTATTATGCCCTGAGGAAGTGAGTCGTACTGCTCATATCCAACCTTCGGTTGCGAAACCCAAGCCAGTGCCATACAAGGTCAATGGAAGAGTCATACTCCACAACCTCCCACCTCGTGGTCAGTGCACGAGAACCAAAGTAGGACCGCAGTCTCATGCTTAAGTGGCCTCAGCCATAGGGTCAGCTCCCCCAGGCTACCCTTCCTCTAGCCCGCCTTGGTATAGGTCTCAGCGCTAGTATATCTGAGCCACGGGCCAGTTCACCGTGCTCCTTGAGCCATGAACGCATTCATGCTCTATCACACTGAGCCATGGGCCTGTTCACCATGCTCTTATACACATCTTGAGTCTACAACTGAAGTTTCACTCTAACCTCCTCATTTTCAGCTAGGAGAAGCCACACATATTCAATAAAATGCGCTTCCAGTTTAACCCGCAGGAAAACCTGTTTCACCATCACCAGCTACTAACGATGATGGATCTATGGACAAGGCAAGCTACATAATATATTTCACTGTAATTAGTTAGTATATTTTAAGTAGATTGTCGAGGCAAACAAGTGGTATCACATGTATAACATTAAGCTACATTATTGTTACCACCATCACAATCTATCAGATCTCAATCCCTCATCACAAGAAACCACTGCCTCATAAGGTATTCTCATTACTGGAGATAACAATCCCAGGTCTCATCAACAGAGGGTAACACCTCATAGGCACTTTAGCCAAACTCAGGTCCTCAGACCTAAACACATCATATTGGTGATGCAAGTTATCTCATCAACAATAGTGACCATAAAAGCAGTGTTATTAAAACATATATGCCTCATAACCCTTTACCTGGCTATGCATCCACATGAAACACCTGCATGGTTAGTATACACATTCATAGAGATATCTGAAGCCATAAGGATCATGCTATCAAATATAGGGCAACATTGATGATTGCAGGCTTTATCATTCATGCCTCAAACATGTGACCATAGACAGGGGTCACATCTTTATGTGAAGCAACTCATATACTTCCATACTTATCATTATATATATTTCAAGATAAACATAAACACATGTAATATCATGTCATTAGAATTACATGTCATGTTTACATATGTGCGTTCTACTATATCAAACATGTCAAAAGGTTCTCAAACCATAACTCTTAACAACAAGGAAGTGATCGCATGATAAGGAACTAACACATGAGTTTCCGGTTGGAACATGACCCTCACTAGAAGTGCCCACTACCCTCATAAGAAGTGTGACGGGCAGGGTGGCTTCCCTCACTAGAGGTGGTATTGGGCAGGGTACTCGACAAGGCATTCCAAGGGTGTCGGGCTAGCACCTTAAGGTGTATCGTGCAACCAGAGACCAAGGCATATCGTGCACAAGAATAATGTGTAGCTAGGTCTATGGGGCATGTCGTGCAACCATGTATATCGTGCATGAATGTGTTGTGCAACCATGTGTCAAACATCTAGGTTTGGGGAGTGTATCGTGCAACCCTAGGGTTAGGTTTTAGGGTTACCATATATCACTATATCGGGCATCACCACCAAACCATGACACCCATCACAAGGCTAGCCCACTGAGCTCCATTACATTCAAGGTATAACGGGCGCCAAGCCACTACAAGCTAGGTGTATCGGGAAGCAAAGGAAAGCCTATCGTTCAACCAAGCTAGTCTCATCCCATCGGCCAACACACAAGGCAAAGACCAAGGTGTATCGCCCAACACAACCTCACCATCTCAACCCAAAACTCTAGATCAAGAGAGGGTATCAGGCAACACCATCCCCAAGCCATATCGTGCAAGATACAACCCAACAAGATCATCATCAACCTCAAGCACAAGGGTACCAAACCCTAGATTGATCAAGAGGATCGGCTCACCTCTCAACAACCAAGAGAGAGGGGTTTTGCACAACCTCTATCACAACTCGGACAACCACAAGGATCAACCTCCACATAGGTCTACATCTACCAAAAAGCTCACCTCTCAAATCCATGGTGAGAGGAGGGTGTTGCTCAAGCAACTAGAACACAAGCTCACCTCTCAACTTAAACAAGAGAGGGGTATTGCTCATATTACTAGAGCTCAATCTCACTTCTCTAGACCAAGGAGGGAAAGGAGTATTTCTCAACAAGGAAACCCTAAAACATAGTTCGGCCAACTAGGGTACAAAGGTACAAAACCTCAACCATAACAACAAGATCACTATAACCACAAGATTAAAGGTGCAACAAGCAAGAAACTTATCTTAGAACATCCATGGCCGATTATGATCATATGAACATACAAGAATGTAGAAGACGGTAGTATAGTTAGGGTTAGGAGCTATGTAACCCGCCTTAAGCAAGCTCCAAGCTCCAAGATCCAAGCTCCACCACAAGAAGGAGAACAAAGCACTCTAGGGTTCGACCACCACTAGAGGAAGAAGAAGACTCCAAGGAGAAGGATCGGCCATCAAGCTTGCAAAGGAAGAGGTGTCATGCAACCGAGGGAGAAGGAAACTAAGGAACTAAAGGGATCCTTAGCAAGAGAAAGGGAACACATATATAGAAGGGGGTGGAGGAGAAACCAAGGTAAGACAAGGCAAGGTGTCACCCACCTAGGGACACTTGTCCAAGGGCAATGCCACCACTCTATCTTGCCTTAAACACATGTCCAAGGCCATTGCCACATGCAAGCATCAAGCACCAAGTGTCTACTGGCGGTGACACAAACGATGTCAAAGGTTCAAAGGGGGGGTCCATGGCCGATACACCCCAACCCATGCCCGACATCACTCCCTGGGAAACACACTCAGGCCGACACAACCATGGCAGACACACTTAGGCCAACACAAGGTCAAGCAAAGCAAGGGCAAGGTTCAAGCAAGGCATCTCAAGGCCAACAAACTCATCTAAGCCCAAAGCAACTCAAGCAATGACCCCAACCCTTCCTCTCAACACTAGAGGAAGCAAGGAGAGAGAGAAACACCTCTCAAGGTGACAAACTTGCTCCATAGCCCTAGACTTGGGTTAATTGCAAGTAGCACCTCCAGCTCTCAACAAAGCACCAACAAACCCTAATCACCATCAAAGGTGATTAGCAAGCAATTAAACACTAGGGTTAAGCAAAGCAAAAAGGATAAGCCTTAAAGGGAGGTCAGGGTCCTTACAATAATCATTGATTAGCTCCATCCAACGGTGTTGTCGCATGTTTAGCTCATTCTGCGAGAAGATATACTTCAAATTCTTATTATCAATATAGATTTGACATACTTCCCCATAAAAGTAATGTCTCCAAATCTTTAACGCATGAACCACTACCGCCAACTCCAAATCATGAGTCAGATAGTTCTCCTCATGTTTCTTAAGCTATCACGAGGCGAAAGAAACTACATGGTCTTCTTGCATCAACACACATCCTATGCCCTTCTTGGAAGCATCGTAGAAAATAGCATAGCCTTTCCCAGGCTCTGGCAGTACTAACACTGGAGTACTAGTCATCTTCTCCTTCAGAATTTGGAAAGCTTGCTGGCAACGATCATTCTAGATAAAAGGTACATCCTTTCTGGTCAACTTTGTCATCGGCAATGTGATCACACTGAAGTCCTTGATAAACCTCCGGTAGTATCCTGCTAAACCCAAAAAACTACGAACTTCGGTCGGCGTCTTCGGCTGTTCCCATTCTGCAATAGACTCCACCTTCCCCAGGTCCACTTTAACTCGTTCTGCAGATATCACATGACCCAAGAAAGTTACTTCTTTCAACCAAAACTCACACTTACTAAACTTGGCATACAACTGATGCTAGCGAAGGAGAGTCAATGCTTGTTGGAGATTCTGTTCATGCTTTTAACTGTCCTGACTGTAGTACAACAAACTGATCTAGGAACGGACGAAACACTTGATTCATCAGGTCCATGAAAGTAGTAGGCACATTGGTTAGTCCGAACGGCATAACCACAAACTCGAAGTGACCATACCTCATCCTAAAAGCTGACTTTGGTATGCCATCCGCCTTAATCCTCAACTGATGATATCCAGACCATAGATCGATCTTTGAAAACACTATAGCACCACGCAACTGATCAAACAGATCATCTATCCTTGGCAACGAGTACTTATTCTTGATCGTGACCTTCTTCAACTGTCGGTAGTCTATGCATAGCCACATCGATCCATCCTTCTTCTTAACGAACAACACTGGAGCACCCCAAGGCGACGTACTCGGTAGGATGAAACCTTTCTCCAACAACTCTTGTAACTGCTTCTTTAGCTCTGCCATCTCCACTGGAGCCATCCTATACAATGTTTGTGCAATTGGATGAGTTCCTGGAACCAGATTAATCTCAAAATCAATCTCTCGGGGTGGAGGAACACCGGGGAACTCATCAGGAAACACATCTTCAAACTCTCGGACAACCATCACCTCCTCAAGCTAGGACCCTTTGCCTTGGTATCGACAACATGAGATAAGAACGCCTTACATCCTTGCCACATCAACTTTTTTGCCACCATCACTGATACTAGACATGTCGGAAGAATCTTCCTATCTCCTTGGAAGATCCACTTCTCTCCACAAACCTCAAACACTACCTTCTTGGAACCATAGTCCAACACAACCTTATACTTCTCTAAAGTATCCATCCCAAGGATCACATCGAATCCATGCATGTCAAGTGGTATAAGATCCACTTGTATACTGTGTCCCGAAAAAGATAAGACACAAGATGGGCACTCCTCTCGAAGCATTGAGGAACCACTAAGAGGGGTTTCTAACAACAAGCTATCTTTCTTACAACTAACAGGAAACAAACAGTTATCACGCATAGAATGTGCGATAAAAGAGTGTGTAGCACCCGGGTCAACCAGAATAGATATAAAGCAAGAAGAAGACAAATCAGAATGAGATAACTCCATCTGACCTGCCACCACTGGTGGGTTGACTATCGCCTCCGGCTGACTCATAGCATAGAATCGAGTTGTTGCTTGTTGTCCACATCCTATGCTTCCTTGAGCAGACGATCCCGCTTGTGACGCTTGACCGCGTCCTCACCCTTTGCTAATACTGGGTTGCTGTCAGTCTGACCCTTGTTGATTCTGCCTTAGCTGTTGTGTCACTTCAACATCTTTACTTGGGCAATTTGACTTCCATTGCCCGATCTAACCACAAAGATGGCATGACTGGTCTCACTGTTGTGGCCTAGACGACCCTGTCACTGCTACAGAAGTTGTACTATGTGTCCTTGACAGTGAAGAAACATATCCTCTTCCCTTACTCGGAGACCATTGTGATGGTGGACTGGAACCTCTTGCCCCAGAAGGTGCTGAAAACCTCAACTTCTTGAAGCCACCAAACCTCTGTCCCTAAAACTGAGTAGGCCTCTTCTTAGACATGGATTCTCTTTTCTCCCTGACTGACCGTTCAATCCTTCGGACAGACTCCACAAACGTGGCAAACCGTTCTCGGTTCTCCAACGCAGAAGCAGGTGTTGTCAGCTCAGCACTCAGGCCTTTCTCAAAACGTCTGATTTGCTCATCATCTGTAACTGCCATGTGAGGACAAAACCTCAACAGGTCCATGAACTTAGCTTCATACTCGGTGATATTCATCGATCCTTAGCGCAGGTGCTCAAACTGGCTGATCTTCTCATCTAGATACGTCTTCGGAAAGTATCTGCTGACGAACTCGCATCGGAAAACCTCCCAGCCGACCACCTCACCGGGTCGCTTCTCCTCCTCGATGGTCCACCAATGACCAACACTGCCCTTCAAAAGGTAGACAGCATGCTTGAGTTTGTCTGCTTCGGGGATGTCGAGGATCCGGAAGGCCTTCTCAAGACCTGTCAGCCATAGATTCGCATCTGCTGGATCAACCATCCCAGCATAGACCGAAGCTCCGACTCGGTGAAGCCGCTCAAAGGTCTTCCCAATACCCGATGTTTCACCATGGGGAGCCTGTGCTCTCAGAGGAGGCACTGGCAATCTTTCTACCATGAGATTCATCGTAGCAATCATCTGCCCCATAAGCTGTTGGTAGGCAGGATTTTCAAGAATGGCTGCGTCAAGTTGGGGGACCTCAGGCACCCGATCTCCATGTGCCTGCCCTTCAGCTCCATCAACTGATGCAGCATCGCTGCTCTCAGTAGCATGTTCTTCATGATTTCTAGACATCTTGACTTTTTCTTCCACTGAGGGCAGAAGATGATCGTAAGAAAATCTAGAAAGCTCACAAGAACAGACACAACCTAGTCCTAAATCCCTATAGACTCAGTGAACCTAGGGCTCTGATACCAAGCTTGTGGTGACACAACCCTCTATCACACAGACAACGAGATGCCACGCGAAAACGTGCGGAAAACACCATAAACCACTTAACTACCAAAAATACGGGGTAATTAAAACCGATTTTGGGAAGCAGATAAACCAAGAAATTATTACATTCAGATCCTCATCCTGCAAGAAAACAATTTATATAAACATTTATAAGTCTTGATACGTCTCCACAGCTTAACACGACAGCTGTCTTGTCATCACATGAGTTCATCACCTGTTTATATACATAATAGGCCACATCTGTCCAACAGCAGGATATACAAGGCTTCATCAGCTATACATCGTGAAACAACGTCAAAACGCCTCCAAGGACCTGAGAGTACAGGGATGACTCTAAGACTCTACTACAAAACAACCAAAATAACAACATATCCATCTCTTACCTTCTACTGCTCGTCTTGCTGCTCGGCCACAACCCCACGACCACCACCACGTCTAGCGCGAACACCTAAAAAGGTTGTAACCCAACGGGGTGAGATACACAGTCCCAATGAGAAACATAACTCCCCACCAAAACCATAAAACCTCAGAAAGGTTAAGCAATAATAGCAGATAACTGATAAAAGGTACAATAAGAGCAGTCTATAAGCAAGGTTGTTATTACCATCGAGCTTACCAAGGTGTACGAAAGGCATATAACCAAGTATTTCTTTATGGAACATATTGACAAGATAAGATTTATAAGATCTTACCACATAATATAAGGAACGACAAGGTGCAACAAGATTAATTGTACAAGCAAGGCCTCAACCAATGTTCCGTGTTTTGCCTTAAGCAATAAATACTATTCGGATGGATTACGTGTTATTATGCCTTGAGGAAGTGAGCCGTACCGCTCAAATCCAACCTTCAGTTGCGAAACCCAAGCCGGTGCCATACAAGGTCAATGGAAGAGCCGGACTCCACGACCTCCCACCTCGTGGTCAGTGCACGAGAACCAAAGTAGGACCGCAGTCTCATGCTTAAGTGGCCTCAACCACAGGGTCAGCTCCTGCAGGCTACCCTTCATCTAGCCCGTCTTGGTACAGGTCTCGACGCTAGTATATCTGAGCCACGGGCCATTTCACCGTGCTCCCTGAGCCATGAATGCATTCATGCTCTATCACACTGATCCATGGACATGTTCACCATGCTCTTATACACATCTTGAGTCTACAACCGAAGTTGCACTCTAACCTCCTCATTTCCGGCTAGGAGAAACCACACATATTGAATAATATGCGCTTCCAGGTTAACCTGCAGGAGAACCTGTTTCACCATCACTAGCTACTGACGATGATGGATATATGGCCAGGGCAAGCTACATAATATATTTCACTATAATTAGTTAATATATTTTAAGCAAATTGTTGAGGCAAACAAGTGGCATCACATGTATAACATTAAGCTCATTATTGTTACCACCATCACAATCTCTCGGATCTCAATCCCTCATCACAAGCAACCACTGCCTCATAAGGTATTCTCATCACCGGGGATAACAATCCCAGGTCTCATCAAACAGAGGGTAACACCTCAACTAGGCACTTTAGCCAAACTCAGGTCATCAGACCTAAACACATCATATTGGTGATGCAAGTTATCTCATCAACAAGAGTGACCATCAAAGCAGTGTTATTCAAACATATATGCCTCATAACCCTTTACCTGGCTATGCATCCGCATGAAACACCTGCATGGTTAGTATACACATTCATAGAGATATCTGAAGCCATAAGGATCATGCTATCAAATATAGGGCAACATTGATGATTGCATGCTTTATCATTCATGCCTCAAACATGTAACCATAGACAGAGGTCACATCATTATGTGAAGCAACTCATATACTTCCATACTTATCATTATATATATTTCAAGATAAACATAAACACATGTAATATCATGTCATTAGAATTACATGCCATGTTTACATATGTGCGTTCTACTATATCAAACATGTCAAAAGGTTCTTAAACCGTAACTCTTAACAACAAGAAAGTGATCACATGATAAGGAACTAACACATGAGTTTCCGGGTGGAACATGACCCTCACTAGAAGTGCCCACTACCCTCACAAGAAGTGTGACGGGTAGGGCGGCTTCCCTCACTAGAGGTGGTATCGGGTAGGGTACTCGACAAGGCATAACGCCCAAGCGTTCTAGCCACATATTGGTCAAGCCCCTTCCAAGGGTGTCGGGCTACCACCTTAAGGTGTATCAAGAAACCAGAGACCAAGGCATATCGTGCACAAGCATAACGTTGAGCTAGGTCTATGGGGCATGTCGTGCAACCATGTATATCGTGCTTGCATGTTTCGTGCAACCATGTGTCGGACAACTAGATTTGGGGAGTGTATCATGCAACCATAGGGTTAGGGTTTAGGGTTACCATATATCACTATATCGGGCATCACCACCAAACCATGACGCCCATCACAAGGCTAGCCCACTGAGCTCCATAACACTCAAGGTATAACGGGCACCAAGCCACTACAAGCTAGGTGTATCGAGCAGCAAAGGAAAGCCTATCGTTCAACCAAGCCAGTCTCATCCCATCAGCCAACACACAAGGCAAAGACCAAGGTGTATCGCCCAACACAACCTCACCATCTCAACCCAAAACTCTAGATCAAGAGAGGGTATCGAATAACACCATCCCCAAGCCATATCGTGCAAGATACAACCCAATAAAATCATCATCAACCTCAAGCACAAGGGTACCAAACCCTTGATTGATCAAGAGGATCGGCTCACCTCTCAATAACCAAGAGAGAGGGGTTTTGCACAACCTCTATCACAACTCGGGTAACCACAAGGATCAACCTCCACATAGGTCTACATCTACCAAAAAGCTCACCTCTCAAATCCATGGTGAGAGGAGGGTGTTGCTCAAGCAACTAGAACACAAGCTCACCTCTCAACTTAAACAAGAGAGGGGTATTGCTCATATTACTAGAGCTCAATCTCACTTCTCTAGACCAAGGAGGGAAAGGAGTATTTTTCAACAAGGAAACCCTAAAACATAGTTTGGCCAACTAGGGTACAAAGGTACAAAACCTCAACCATAACAACAAGATCACTATAACCACAAGATTAAAGGTGCAACAAGCAAGAAACTTATCTTAGAACATCCATGGCCGATTATGATCATATGAAACATATAAGAATGTAGAAGAAGGTAGTATAGTTAGGGTTAGGAGTTATGTAACCCGCCTTAATCAAGCTCCAAGCTCCAAGCTCCAAGCTCCACCACAAGAAGGAGAACAAAGCACTCTAGGGTTCGACCACCACTAGAGGAAGAAGAAGACTCCAAGGAGAAGGATTGGCCACCAAGCTTGCATAGGAAGAGGTGTTGCGCAACCAAGGGATAAGGGAACTAAGGAACTAAAGGGATCCTTAGCAAGATAAAGGGAACACATATATAGAAGGGGATGGAGGAGAAACCAAGGTATAACAAGGCAAGGTGTCACCCACCTAGGGACACTTGTCCAAGGGCAATGCCACCACTCTATCTTGCCTTAAACACATGTCCAAGGCAATTTCCACATGCAAGCATCAAGCACCAAGTGTCCACTAGTGGTGACACAAACGAGGTCAAAGGGTCAAGGGGTGGGGTCCATGGCCGATACACCCCAACCCATGCCCGACATCACTCCCTAGGCGACACACTCATGCCGACACAACCATGGCTGACACACTTAGGCTGACACTACCATGGCCGACACAAGGTCAAGCAAAGCAAGGGCAAGGTTCAAGCAAGGCATCTCAAGACCCAACAAGCTCGTCTAAGCCCAAGGCAACTCAAGCAATGAGCCCAACCCTTCCTCTCAACACTAGAGGAAGCAAGGAGAGAGAGAGAGAAACACCTCTCAAGGTGACAAACTTGCTCCAAAACCCTAGACTTGGGTTAATTGCAAGTAGCACCTCCAGCTCTCAACAAAGCACCAACAAACCCTAATCACCATCAAAGGTGATTAGCAAGCAAACACCAGCGTTAAGCAAAGCAAACATGATAAGCCCTAATCGGAGGTCAGGGTCCTTACACTAATTATCAAGTTATGCTTTTTATGACATCAATAGAAACTATATTTGATTATGCAACCCAAGGTCATATGACATAGTATTTCAGATTATAAATCCTAATAATCATACCTATGACTCATAACCTTAATCATGATCAATATTATCCATTATTCCACTTGGTGACTACATTTTCACACATGTTTCAAACCTATTATCATTGCTCGCTCTATTTTCGTGAGAGGGTGTTAACACCTCTATGCGCTAAATCATTACTTTGAAGTTAGGGTATTCATCCTAAAAGTCAAGTATATACCACAGGTGACTACCCCATCTCTCACACTCATAACAAGATGAAAAAACATCTAGCTGCAACCCAAATGCAGAGTTCATCCTATTATAGGTGTAGATATGGTGTATACACACATTACCTTATAATTCAAATTTTAGGTTGAACCATTCTCAACAATGACTACAACTCATACATTCTAGATACATGAATTTAATTTAAACTCCATGCCCTCAATGGATAGTGTTTTATCAACTCTTGACTTTGTGCACAACTCCCTACAATAGTTAACAATCATTACTAATTTATCATACTCTTTATATCTATATCTCATGTATCAATATCCTTAGTCATTCCCTTAAGGTCTCTAGGGGTATAGGTACCTTCAGAGCGATCTCCTCTTGACCCCATGGTCCTTATGTGCCAGTGGAGTGGCTTTCACATTAATCCCTTGGGCCTTATTTACCTATGGAGGTGGCCATTCTCTCGACCCCATGGGTCTTAAGTACTCATGCTTGGCTTTCTCATGAACCCACAAGCCTGATGTACTTAGGACATGATCATAGCCTGACCTCATAGGTCTTATGTACCTTTACTCATCCCTACTTGACCCTCAGGTTTGACTTAGGGATCTACCTTGCCTAGGGTTTATTGAGAAGTTATCACCGTATGTCACATCTTCATTATGTACACCTTGGTTTAGGACAAGGGTCTCCAACATCATTATGTGTATATGTCCCATGACCTTCCCCATGAGAGTCTATGATTTAGATGTCCTTCACATGATTTTATTTCAATCTGATAAATTTTCACATTACTTATTTTACTCGATATTTCACAAACCAAAGTTTTCATTCTTATATATTAGTGCATCTAGGGTATTAATCCAAACACACATTCTTCTTTTCTAGACCTGGTGGTTGTAGGTCTTATATACCTTAGATGCATGATTTCCTTCAATGTAAGTTACTTGACATTACATGTTTACCCTAGGATTTATCTAACCAAGCTTTTCATATTCATATATATAGGAGGTATATGTTCCATTTGACATCATATTTTGATTAGATAGGGGTAGTGACTTCCATGACTTGTACCCATATCATTTGATCACATCCCATCCCTTTAGTGTTGCCTAAAGTTTTCTCAATTCTTAATAATATATTGGTCAACTCAAATCTTAGGTAAGGTCCTAACCTAGGGTGTCTTCTCGACCTCCATCAGGAGGTTATGTTTTCTAGCCACATCCCCACACCACAAGTTTAGGGTTATGCATCCCCACATATGTATTTTCCCATTCTTGGGTTGAACTACCCCCATAGGTATTTTCCTTAAAGTTAAAATGATGGTATAATCTTTCCCTTATGTAACTACGGATTTCATATGATTCATTTGCATATGCTAAACCGATCATATGCACCATGCATGCATGGTTGTTGTACTTCATGTACTTGTATGAATAGGAAACTATGGGAATCTAAAACTAGGATACCAAAACTAAATTACCCAAACACATTTAGGTTTTCTTCTTTTCTTCACCCCTACTCAAGGTTTGGGTGGGTAGGGTTATTATTTCACCCATACTACTCCAATTACCCAGGATTAGGGATTACACCTTGAATTTTAGGGTTTTATGATTCCCTTGACCTATTAAGGTTTTTGTACACTACTAGGTTACCGTACTCAAGTTCTTTATTGAAAAATGGATTTTCCTACCCATACTTTGGTAGTTCTAGGGTATACCCTCACTAGAGAAGACCCAAATAGCACATAACCAATTTTCATAACCATTACATTATTTTAATATTATGTGTGCATTAAGGTTGAAGGAGGATGCCTTAATCATACATCTTCTCAAAACCCTAACATAAGATGAGGAGGGAAGTGTATTTTAGGGTTTATTAAGTAAAAATATGAGGGGAGGACGAAATTAAAGATGAGAAGCCTGGAAGAAATTGTAACATAATGAATCTTAGATGCAATCTCCATGTAAACCTTTTTCCCAAGTTTCCCTCTCATTTCTATCCTTTATGTCATTTATGTATAGTGGTTTAGTGAACATTCATTCACTAACTGTACCAACATAAGGGTTTATGCACAAATACCTCAATAAAAGCTTAATTACCACAATTAAGAGCTCTAAACCTTAATTGAACTTTTTTATTTGATTTGAAAACATAAAATGAGCTCAAGTTTCAAATTTGGTTCGATTTGGATGTTGTTTGTGCGAGTTATGAAATTTTAGGTACATTCTGGACTTTTATGCAATTTACCCAATTGGGAGGTTTTCTTTACAAATTATCACCTGAATTTTAATCTATAGATATTCCCTTACAATTCATGATATTTTGAAACATGGGGCACCTGGTTGCACCTTGGTTTGAAGGTGTTACTTTCCAAGGACATTATAGGGATTACCCTCTTTATAAATGTGCTTATCTTTAAAAGCTATCAACCAATGGGGTTATTTCTTTCTTTGAAGGACAGTGGGAATGGACTAGAAGTCTGTAGGGGCTCTTAGGACTGACTTTTGATATGAAAGAAGAGTCCATGATCTGTCCTCTTGCATGGCCATGAAGCCTTAGCCTAAGGACACATGGAAAGTCACATAGACACCTCATGCTTGCCCCCTTCTCTATAAAGCCATGCCTACCCTTTCCCAGCTCCCAATCCAAGAAGCAATCCTCTCCTTCTCTTTCCCACAGATTATAGCATCATACCTTCTATGTTTGTGCACGAAGTTGTTGTCCCAAGGTAAAAGAAAGTGCCTACCTTGGTGAAGAAGGCTCCTAGGGTTCCAAATTTCTCTATTTAGGATTTCTTAAGCTCCTCCTTGGTGATTTTGACCAAAATAATAAGAATCATACTTTACTTTCCTATTTTCATGCTTCTAGCCTTCCACCTTATTCCAGGTCATAACCATGACCTTCCATGGTAAAACGCCACCTAGAACCCTAAAACATCTCATCTACATGCTCTTTTGCTAGGGTTTGCACCTCTAAAGTGGAGAAAGTGATCTTTGCTCAAGAAAGGAGCTTGGCTTGGAGAAAATAGACCTTACAATCCCGAGATTATTTCTGTTTGGACCTTCTTACCTTCCTAGAGGCAAGTTTTGTTAACCCCCTTCTCATATATTGCTTAGTACATGCTTAAAACTCACGCTTCTATGTTTAAAATCGATGATTTCCATCTCTTTTTACCATGTTCTTCTAAGGTTTTGGTTTCTTGCTATTTACCTTCTCTAGAAGCTCTAGTTTGGTTACCTATGCAACTTCAAACCTGATCTTGGGTCAAATGGTATTTTCTCCCTCTCCCTTTTTCTTCAATTATCTCGATCAGTTTAATGATGTGGCAATTTCCTATTAGCCAGTATTGAAAAATTCATATCTTCTAAACTGCTTATCCAAATTTGACAAATAAATATGTTTTGGAATTAGAAAATTAATCTATATATAAAAAAAATATTTTCAAGGTCTGATTTCATAGTTTTACGAAGGGTGATCTTTGTAAAACGAATTCAATGCATAAAATCCATAAAAATTACATCTTAATCATCATAACTCCAAAATTAACATAAAAATATGTTTTCTTGATCAGGAGAACTTAATAAGTTTATTGGTGATGTTTTAAGAGTCTAAATCTGAGTTTTACTAAAAAAAGATCTAAAATTAGGGTTTCTATACATTAATGTGCACTATGTGGTCTAATACATGTTAATACATTGAAAATAGGCAAGGTGATACTTGGAATCAATTAAAGTGGTGAAAGTTAGTAATTGATATCAGTAAGAGAGGTATGTTCATTCCTTATACCCTATGTTGGGATAATTTCAGCCAAACCCTATACTTCCCTAGTTAGGCTTAAATGAACCCCTAAATATTCTATTCTTGAATCCTAATGTTGTTCATGCCTCAAATTAGATTATAGTTTCTTCTTATTTGGGTCTTCTACCCCACTGCCATGCTTATTGAATATTATGACTGCTCTTTCCATGACTAATTTTCTAGAATGTTGATTTATGTTCTATTTAATTTAAAGTAGCAATACTTATGTACAACCACCCACAGAGGGCATGTAAATAATCGCCCTGGGGAATGTCTTATTCTCCCCATAATATTGTAGGTGACTGGGAATGTCTTATTCTCCCCTCACCTAAGGTTAGAGGCCCGATAGGTGCCTCAACCCTACTTGGTTAGGGAGACATAATTATCTTACATGCAAATTCTTTTTGATATAATTTTTAATGGCAAGTTTCTTTTGAATATAGCCTCATACTCTTGTTATCTTCATCATATGATGAACCCTAACCTATTTTTATTTGCTTTACTTATCTTGATATCCTAGATTAGTTTTGTGACACATACCTTGTTTTCTTTCCCCTTTTACTGGGTGCTTTCCCAACCACCCAGGTGCTGGTGCTGAGCAAGGAGAAGGACAAGTTTGAAGGAATTCATCTTAGGAGTAGATCTCAAGCTATATGAAAGGATGTCTAGGTTTCTATAGCTAGATCCTTTTCTCTTATCTTTTTCTTTTGAGAACAGTCATGTAATGAACAATGAAAGCCATGTAATAGGCTTAGTACTTTTATTTTCACTGCTATTGACATTTTGTAATGTATCTAGTGCATGCTTATTTACTTGGAATATTATACATGCATCCCTCAATATCTGTTGTCTTTCTAAAAAGATGGATGTTTTGTACTTCCTTTAAATTTTAGTAAGGAGGTGATCTCACCTCTTTACAACATGGTATCAGAGCCTTTAGGCAACTATTAGGACATGAAGTTGAATCAAAGGTGTCTAGAATGGATCAGGGTTTTGGAGGCTGGCAATATTTTCCTCCGCACCACTAGCTTGGTTTACGAGGACTCCCGTACCCATATGATACCAGCCTGGCCTGAGCTGATACGAATTGCCCAAAATAGTATGCTTTTAGGCAATAGCATTCTAGATATTCTTTTCTCGTCTATGCTTCTATTCTTTTTCATCTATGATTCAAATACTCCTGGGAACTTAATATGTTAACCCTACCTTTAACGATAGGTGATTTGTTCAACAACAGGAACAAGGGAAAGAAGTCAAAACCTAATGACTCCAATGTGGGAAACACTCCTGTGACTCCTGTCGGCCATAGTATGGTCAATCCTACTACTATGGGCACCCCCTCCTTCTCACCAGAGCAAGAGCTGGCAATGCTACGTCATGTGCTCTCCACCATGATGGGGCAGCTCCACACAGTGGCTGCCAATGCCAACAAGCCGAGGGAGTTCACCCTCACTGAATTGATAAAGATGCAACCACCCTACTTCAAGAGTGAAAGTGAACACAACAAGGTGGATGAAGCCGATGACTGGGTGTTGGATTTGGATCAGACCTTCGAGGGTATGGCATGCCCTCCTCACCAGAAAGTTAGATTCGTGACGTATGTGCTGGATGGACCGATACATGTCTGGTGGAATGGTGTCATTCGCACTCAAGACACCTCTACCATGGAGTGGGACCAGTTCCTAAAGCTCTTCAGGGAGAAGTACATCTGTCATGCCTTCTTGAGGAAGAAGGAAGACAAGTTCTATAGCCTCAGGTAGGGAAGCATGAGTGTGGCCGACTACATCCAACAGTTCCTACTTCTGGAATGTTATGCCACCGACTTTGGAGCTGAGAGAAGGGCAACGTTATTCTTGGAGGTGTCTTATTCCACATCTTCCAGTCACCTTCTAGCAGATGGTGGATAAGACCCTGGCCATTGAGTCCTACCTAGGATTCCAATCCTATGGACACAGTAATGGCTACAACAACAACAACAAGATGAAGAACTCTACCCAGAATGAGAATCGCGGACGTGATCGATGTAATAGGTGCTCTCGCCACCATCCTCCAGGGAGATGTCCTGCCAACAATGCACCTGCGCATAGAGACAACTAGCCTCCTCCGACCTGCCATGAGTGTGGCCAAGTTGGGCATATTCGACTACTCTGCCCCCATTTCCAGCAAGGACAGAATAATACCCAGTAGCCCCATCAGCCAAGGTAGAATATGCCTCTGTGGAATAATAACAACAACAACAACAACAACAACAACAACAACCAGAACCTGAGGTGACCTCTAGTGGAGAGGAGGAATGGGAGAGTGTTTGCTCTCAATGCTGAGGAAGCAGGCGAAGTTAATGAATTTATTGAAGGTACCTCACATCTTAATATGCATCCTATAAAGGCACTATTTGATTATGGCTCATCCAATACCTTCATATCATATCAGCTTGCTTCTATGTCAGTAATAGAATCTGAGTATATGGATCATATATTAGATGTAAAAACCCCTAGTGTTAATATCTACTCTTTGTATCTCCAAAATCCGACCATGAACCTCTGTATATCTGGTATAATGTTTCCCTCATATTTCATCTTGCTCGACATGACTGTTGGTATGTATGCCCTGAGAGCCAATCATGGGATGATTGGTGGGATACATTAAGATTGATTTGATAAACATCAAAGGCAAGCTTCCAATTCTTTCTGGTTCAGTCATATGAGATAGTGATAGAACAGATTGAATGTCTAGAGAATGACAGTACTCAATGACGTATGCTTTCAGGTTAAGGACCTGAATGATGAGATCATACGGATGCTAAGAGTTTGTACATTCTTATTATGTCCCTAGTCGGATGTCAATGTGGAAGGTAGATAGACAACAATGACACACAAGACTAGATTGTGGTGTTGGTTGATGACAGAATCTCATTAGTCATGATATAGAGATATCAAACCAAACACATAGGTACTTGTTAGAGAACAAGTGTACCAGACAGACCCACCGTGAGTTTGACACATGGAACCATGACATGGTAGTCACAGTCAGTACTCACAGTGATGGTGGTGAGTGTGATTCTGTGACCTGAAATCAATACACTCAACACATGTCGTTGGGCACACTTTGACATCATCAAACGTAGTCCTGAAACACTTATGTGTGACTAGGCACCGCTCTTTGCTTGTGAAGTCATAAGTGTTATGGACTTTCACTGCCAACGTGAAATGGACCTGTAGGGTCACACACATAGGATTTAACCTAGAATAGGAGTTTTGTACACAAGCAATGCTTATATTGATTACTAAAGGAGTTTAGTAGTTCAATTAAACACTCAATTAATTGATAGCTCAATATCATAATGTTCAAGGTGTTGGACACATTGATTGGAGTATCAGATTGATTGAAATCGCAATTGACTGATTCTGCACAACCTGCACTCCCAACCGATCAGTTGATGTGATGAACCGGTCAGCTGAGCTTGGTGAACCGGTCGGCTCAAGTGTTGAGTTGATCGACTCAAGATCAGGTTGAACTGATTGCTTCAAGTGTTGAAACGATCGATTCAACTGGTGCAACCGAGAAAGTTGGGAAAGTAGGATTGGTGAGAATTTTCCTTTCGTTTCAATTGCCCAATTTGATTGGGAAATAGGATTGGTATTCGATACCAATTATAAACAAAAGAAGGAAAGTCAAACGAGAACCGACCAGGACCACCAACCGACCGGTTCACTTGTGAACTGACCGGTTGAGGTGTCCCAACCGACCGGTTCACTTGTGAACCAACCAGTTCAGGTCCCCAACCGATCATTTCAGTTGTGAAACGATCGGTTCAGGTTGCGAGTTGGTTGCTTTTGTGGAAAATCTCGAACCCTTCTACTCCTGCTTTTAGTCCCGTATTGCCTGGGATGGAGAACCCTGTCCCATGACCCTCCTATATATAGGGGTATTGGGGGCTTCTCAAAGTACAACTCAGTGAAACCAGTTGCTCTGCAAAGTTGTCGTTCTCTCTGGTTTTGGTAACCGAGAGAGAGCCCGAGCAAGTGCTACCCGCAAAGGGAGGTGCAGCAAGGGAAAGACAACTACAGTTGCAACTGGAGGCAGGAGAGTGTGCGACTCCTTCCAACTCCTTGTGGGACAAGGAGTGTGGAGTTCCAGGTGGTCCGTGTGGACTACTTCAGAGGCGGGAGGTTTCTGCCGCTCAGGAGGACAACTGTCAATCCCGATAGTTCAGTGAGACTAGGAGTCATCAGTCCCGGTGCGACCAGGAGCTGCACATACACCATCGAAGACCGGAGTTGAAGACCGTGCTAAGCGCGAGGTATTTTCGCCGAGCAAGCCTCGGGACAAGGTATGATTCCACAAACCATCCTTTCCTATTATATAGACGTTGACGCATTTCCTTGTTCCGGTTTTGGGGAGAAATTTTTTTGTTTCCGCTGCCATCTCTGCCTCCCCTAAATCCCAACAGTGGTATCAGAGCCACGTCAACTGCTCTATATTTTAGGAATATCGATATGATCGATTTTGGTTTGCCGCCTTTATTTATTGCATACGATGCAAATAAAATTGGCTTTATGCATGTCCAATCTTAAATCCACAAATCCCAATTACATATATGATATGTATTATTAATGCACTCGATACGCGTCACCCTTAAATGAGTTTTGTGGTGGATGTATAGCGTGGTTATGGCCAATAAACCCTATCTGTGTATGGTTGTATGTGGTTGATTGCATCTCGGTCTGCGCACTGATCTTCCTTCTCCTATTCCTGATGTAACTCAAAATAATTTGAGATTTCTCTCCTACCTTTGCTCCCCTCGAATGTAACTCGAGGTTTCTCCTTTTACAATGTAAAATAGGATAGATTTTATTTCCTATTATGTCGAAGAACGGAGGACATCAAGATGACAACTGAGACGATCGGTTCAAGGCGTGAACCGATCAGTTGACGTTCCAGACGATCAGTTCAAGGAGTGAGCCGATCGGTTGATGACCGATTCGAGGAGCAAGATGAGCGGGTGGCGGCCATGATGAGATACACGGCGTCCAGGGGAACCGATCGGTTGGAGGAGCCAACCGATCGGCTGGTGGCACCCAGACGACCGGCCCAGAACGAGCAAGTCATTCATGTGATGAGTTGACCTACTCAGAAGGCAAAGCACATAGTTCATCTTGTACATGTTGCATGTGATGTAGACCTAGATGACCGTGATTCCTCTTGGCTCATGGAATCACATTAGGATGGCCATAATCATCTCTTTTATCGTTTTGCATGTTTTCTATGGGATATATCATGTATATGATACATACTATGTATTGTGGTGATTGGATATGCATATGTATATAAAAACCAAATCTCTCATTAAAATATTAAGTCTTATATGCATTCCATTAGCGACACACATGAAAAACTAGATCGACCAAGCATAGGTTACGCCAAAGTGTGGTGTGTTGCCTATCTTGTGGAAGTGTGAAGGGTAGACGTGTAGGTTCTGCCAAAGCAGGGTGCATGTTTACCGTGTCGGCTTTTGGGTTAGACTTAACTAGTGATTCTTAGAGCGTCTAAGCCCAGAGGCAAGGAATGTTCATGGCAAGGTGTTGCACATGTTCATTCATCAAGAGTTGCATATGATGCAATTGGCAAAAGTTGCCTACCTGAGAGATCTATGTTGTGGGTGACAGCCAAAGCTGGTCCATAACTTAGAGGATTCAGGATCTTGCCCACTAGAAGGTTGTACGCTGCAATCTTCCGAATTGATGGTGAGGGATATCAATTTGAAGTAAAATAGTGGGAGCGATAATCAATTAAAGGCCTAATTATATCATCAAAATTTTCAAATCAATCAAATAAGTCAAAAATGAGTTTTTGAACTAAAATTGCATATTTCCTTTTGTAGTAAAAATGACGACAAACAACAATCACTTCTCCTTGTGATCGGTCACTTCAAGGGTGATTGGCTCGCAGTGCAAGTGGGAGTCTGTTGGTATGTATGCCCTGAGAGCCAATCATGGGATGATTGGTGGGATACATCAATATTGATTTGATAAACATCAAAGGCAAGCTTCCAATTCTTTCTGGTTCAGTCATATGAGATAGTGATAGAACATATTGAATGTCTAGAGAATGACAATACTCAATGATGTATGCTTTCAGGTTAAGGACCTGAACGATGAGATCATACGGATGCTAAGAGTTTGTACATTCTTATTATGTCCCTAGTTGGATGTCAATGTGGAAGGTAGATAGACAGCAATGACACACAAGACTAGATTGTGGTGTTGGTTGATGACAGAATCTCATTAGTCATGATATAGAGATATCAAACCAAACACATATGTACTTGTTAGAGAATAAGTGTACCAGGAAAACCCACCGTGAGTTTGACACATGGAACCATGACATGGTAGTCATAGTCAGTACTCACAATGATGGTGGTGAGTGTGATTCCTTGACCTGAAATCACTACACTCAACACATGTCGTTGGGCACACTTTGACATCATCAAACGCAGTCCTGAAACATGGGTTGTTATAAAGGTGATGATTGGGTGGCTTTGACACATGGGGCTTTTGATATGGGATTTGTCCCTCCTGAGGGAGTTTGATATCCATGGCCACTTGATGAGTAGGATTGAGAAAGGCGTGCACACATGTGTGAATCAGTATGTGATATTGATGTCATACATATCTCTTCCAGTCTACTCTAAGATCAAGAAAGTGAATGAACGTTGAAAGGATGACTGTTCCCTGCCTCGAGTTCATTCAGGATATCAGTGACAAAGGAATTATACATTCACTGTGACACCTTTCACGGATTGTAGGATTGAAAGTTGTTCTCCAAATTTCTACTTTCACTTGGGTAGCACTGATGTGTGACTAGGCACCGCTCTTTGCTTGTGAAGTCATAAGTGTTATGGACTTTCACTGCCAACGTGAAATGGACCTGTAGGGTCACACACCTAGGATTTAACCTGGAAGAGGAGTTTTGTACACAAGCAATGTTTAGATTGATTACTAAAGGAGTTTAGTAGTTCAATTAAACACTCAATTAATTGATAGCTCAATATCATAATGTTCAAGGTGTTGGACACATTGATTGGAGTATCAGATTGATTGAAATCGCAATTGACTGATTTTGCACAACCTGCAGTCCCAACCGATCGGTTCATGTAATGAACTGATCGGCTAAGGTTGGTGAACCGGTCGGCTCAAGTGTAGAGTCAATCGGCTCAAGATCAGGTTGAACCGATTGCTTCAAGTGTTGAAACGATTGATTCAACTGGTGCAACCGAGCAAGTTGGCAAAGTAGGATTGGTGAGAATTTTCCTTTCGTTTCAATTGCCCAATTTGATTGGGAAATAGGATTGGTATTCGATACCAATTAGAAACAAAAGAAGGAAAGTCAATCCGGAACTGACCAGGACCACCAACTGACTGGTTCACTTGTGAACCGACCGGTTGAGGTGTCCCAACCGACCGGTTCAGGTCCCCAACCGACCATTTCAGTTGTGAAACGATCGGTTCAGGTTGTGAGTTGGTTGCTTTTGTGGAAAATCTCGAATCCTTCTACTCCTGCTTTTAGTCCCGTATTGCCCGGGATGGAGAACCCTGTCCCATGATCCTCCTATATATATAGGGGTATTGGGGGCTTCTCAAAGTACAACTCAGTGCAACCAGTTGCTCTGCAAAGTTGTCGTTCTCTCTGGTTTTGGTAACCGAGAGAGAGCCTGAGCAAGTGCTACCCGCAAAGGGAGGTGCAGCAAGGGAAAGACAATTGTAGTTGCAACTGGAGGCAGGAGAGTGTGTTGGTGACTAGTATGTCAACATGAGGGTACGACTCCTTCCAACTCCTTGTGGGACAAGGAGTTTGGAGTTCCAGGTGATACGTGTGGACTACTTCAGAGGCGGGAGGTTTCTGCCGCTCAGGAGGACAACTGTCAATCCCGACAGTCCGGTGAGACTAGGAGTCATCAGTCCCGGTGCGACCAGGAGCTGCACAGACACCGTCGAAGACCGGAGTTGAAGACCGCGCTAAGTGCGAGGTATTGTTGCTGAGCAAGCCTCGGGACAAGGTATGATTCCACAAACCATCCTTTCCTATTATATAGTCGTTGACACGTTTCCTTGTTCTGGGTTTGGGGAGAAATTTTTTTGTTTCCGCTGCCATCTCTGCCTCCCCTAAAAACCAACAATGACTGCCTTTGATGTCATCCTGGGAATGGATTGGTTGAAGAGGTACAAAGCTATTTTGTTTTGTAAAGAATCAAAGGTTAGTTTATCACATCCTGTTGAGGGAAGATTGTGTGTCAAGGGTAGGAAGCAAGAAGATCGACAATTTGTAATCTCTTCCATCAAAGCTAAAAAGCTAGTCTCGCAAGGGTGTAGAGCTTTCTTAGAGTCTATAGTCCTCGAGACTACACCTCCTTCTTTCAAGCACATAGATGTGGTGAAGGAATTCCTGGACATCTTGGGCGAGGAGTTACCTAGTTTGCTACCAACTTGGGAGGTGGAGTTCTCCATCACGCTTGTACCCAAAACTTCACCAATATTGAAGCCACCTTACCACTTGGCCCCTGCCGAGCCTGCCAAACTGAAGAAGTAGCTAGAAGAGTTTCTCAACATGGGCTTCATCTGCCCCAGTGTTTTACCCTGGGGAGGCCCTGTCCTGTTTGTAAAGAAGAAGGATGGTTCGATGTGGATGTGTATGGACTACCGCATGCTTAAGCAAGTGATGACGAAGAACCATTATCCTTTGCCTCACATCGATGACTTGTTCGAACAACTAAAGTCAACCACTGTGTTCTCCAAGATGAATCTGCGAAGTGGCTACTACCATATGCGCGTGAAGGATAATGATGTACCAAAGACGACGTTCAGAACTCGATATGGGCATTATGAATTCATGGTCATGCCTTTTGACTTAACAAATGCCCCTGCTGCCTTCATGGACTTGATGAACCGAGTGTTCTGCCCATACCTTGACAAGTTCATGGTGGTGTTTATTGATGACATTTTGGTTTATTCTGAGACGTTAGCACGACATCACGAGCATCTGCAAATTGTACTCAACATACTACAAGAAAATCAAATCTATGCAAAATTCTCAAAGTGTGAGTTCTGGATAAAGGAAGTGATGTTTCTGGGTCATGTGATTTCTGTCGGACATATAACTGTTGATCCTGTAAAGGTAGAAGATGTGACCAAGTGGAAAGCTCCAAAGAATCCCTCATAGATCCGTAGTTTCCTTGGCTTAGCAAGTTACTATCGAAGGTTTATCAAAAACTTCTCTGAGTTGGCCTTGCCTTTAACCAAGATGACGTGAAAGGAGGTCAAGTTCTCTGGGACACCAAAATGTGAGAACAATTTTTAGAAGTTGAAGAAGAGCCTGACTTCTTCTCCCGTGCTTGCTTTTCCTGTTGAGGGCATACCCTATGTCATCTACACTGACACATCCAAACAAGGCTTAGGGTGTGTTTTGATGCAAGACTAAAAGGTGATCGCATATGCTTCTCGACAGTTGAAACCTAATGAAGCTAATTGGCGTACACATGTTTTGGAGCTTGCTGCCATAGTTCATGCTTTGAAGATCTGGCGACACTATCTCTATGGTGAAAAGTTTGAAGTCTTTTCTGATCACAAGAGTCTAAGATATCTATTGAATCAAAAGGATCTGAACTTGCGACAACGCAGGTGGATGGAATATCTTAAAGATTACGACTTCACCATTACCTATCATCCTGGTAAAGCGAATGTCATGGCTGATACTTTAAGTCACAAGAAGGATGCTGTTTGTGCTACTCTGAGATGTTCAGTATGGGAAAACCTTGAACATGTGGCTAGCTAGAGTCCTAAGCCTATTGAATCAGTGGATGAAGACAAGTTGTTTGTTCATGTGGCCATCTTGACCGTTACACCAACCTAGATCTCGGAAGTCGTGGCTCCATAGTTGGAGAGTTTTGAGCTTGAGGAGATGAAAGCTTTTACTGAGAAACCACAATATGACTTCTCTGTCGGAGTGGATGGTGTTGTCCACTTCAAACAAAGGTTTTGGATTCCTAATGTTGGTGATCTGATATAGAAGGTTCTGAGTGAAGCTCATGGGTCTAAGTACACTATTCATCCTAGCACAACAAAGATGTATAAGGACTTACAACGAAGCTTCTGGTAGAAGAACATGAAGAATGATATAGCTCTGTTTGTGGCAAAGTAGTTGACATGTCAGCAAGTCAAGATCAAACATCAACGACATGGTGGTCTTCTTCACCCTCTTAAAATTCCAGAATGAAAGTGGGAGAAAATCATAATGGACTTCGTTATTGGTTTCCCCAAGTCTAAGAAAGGTTATGATGTTGTTTGGGTGGTTATTGATTGGCTTACAAAATCTTCTCATTTCTTGCCTTTCAAAACCAATTACAAAGTTGCAGATACGTTGAGTGGATCGTACGCCTGCATGGAGAACCTGAGGTAATAGTTTCTGATCGTGACCCAAAGTTTACTTCTCATTTATGGGGTCAGATTCAGGAGGAGATGGGTATTGACTTGCATTTCAGTACTGCTTACCACCCGCAGACTGATGGTCAATCAAAGAGAACAGTTCAGATTTTAGAGGACTTGCTTCATGCTTGTGTGATGGATTGGAGTGGTGCATGGGATCAATATCTTCCATTAGTTGAGTTTTCTTATAACAATAGCTAACAAGCTAGTATTGGTATGCCACTTTTTGAAGCTCTCTATGGTAGACCATGTCGTTCACCTTTGCATCGGGATGATGTCAGTGAACATTCTCTAGTGAAGATCAATGACATGCAAATGATGATAGAAAAGTTGCAGTTGATAAAGAAATGCATGAAAGCTACTCAAGACCGATAGATGATATATGCTAACAAGAAGAGATCCGATGTTAACATCCTAGTGGGTGACTATGCATTTCTGAAGATCAAGCCTATCCGTTCTATTGCTAGATCTAAAGTTAAAGGAAAGTTGAGTCCCCACTATGTTGGACCATTTGAAATGTTCCATGCCTCTGTGTTGAAGAAGTATGTGAAGGACTCTTCTCATGTGCTTACTGTTGAGCCTTTGGAGATACATGAGAATCTGACCTATGAAGAGCTACTTGTGAATATTCTTGACTCCCAAGTAAATCAGTTGAAGAACAAAGAGATTGAGCTGGTAAAAGTTTTGTGGAAATATCATGGTCTGGAAGAAACCACTTGGGAGTCGAGAGATGAAATGTTACGTACTCACCCTTCTCTTTTTGCTTGAGATTTCGAGGATGAAATCCTTTTAAAGGGGTGGAGTGTTGTAACATAATGAATCTTAGATGTAATCTCCATGTAAGACTTTTTCCCAAGTTTCCCTCTCATTTCTATCCTTTATGTATAGTGGTTTAGTGAACATTTATCACTAATTGTACCAATATAAGGGTTTATACACAAATACCTCAGTAAAAGCTTAATTACCATAATTAAGTGCTTTAAAATTTAATATAAATTTCTGATATGATTTTAAAACATAAAACGAGCCTAAGTTTCAAATTTGGTTCGGTTTGGATGTTGTTTGTGCAAGTTATGCAATTTTAGGTACATTCTGGACTTTTATGCAATTTACCCAATTGGGAGGTTTTCTTTGCAAATTATCACCTGAATTTTGATCCATAGATATTCACTTACCATTCACGAGATTTTGTACCATGGGGCACCTGGTTGAACCTTGGTTTGAAGGTGTTACTTTCCAAGGGCATTATAGGGATTGCCCTCTTTATAATTGTGCTTATCTTTAAAAGCTATCAAGCAATGGGGATATTTCTTTCTTTGAAGGATGGTGGGAATGGCCTAGAAGACTCTAGGGTCTCTTAGGACTGACTTTTGATATGCAAGAATAGTCCATGAGCTGTCCTCTTGCATGGCCATGAAGCCTTAGCCTAAGGACACATGGAAAGTCACATAGACACCTCATGCTTGCCCCCTTCTCTATAAAGCCATGCCTACCCCTTTCCACCTCCTAATACAAGAATAAATCCTATCCTTATCTTTCCCAAAGATTATAGCATCATCCCTTCTATGTTTGTCCATGAAGTTGTTGTCCCAAGGTAAAAGAAAGTGCCTACCTTGGTGAAGAAGGCTCGTAGGGTTCCAAATTTCTCTATTTAGGATTTCTTAAGCTCCTCCTTGGTGATTTTGACCAAAATAGTAAGAATCCTCCTTTACTTTCCTATTTTCATGCTTATCGTATTCCTCCCACCTTCTTCCAGGTCGTAACCATGACCTTACATGGTAAAACTCCACCTAGAATCCTAAAACATCTCATCTCCATGCTCTTTTGCTAGGGTTTGCACCTCTAAAGTGGAGAAAGTGATCTTTGCTCAAGAAAGGAGCTTGGCTTGGAGAAACTAGACTTTCTAATCCCAAGATTATTTCTGTTTGGACCTTCTTACCTTCCTAGAGGCAAGTTTTGTTAACCCCCTTGTCATATATTTCTTAGTACATGCTTAAAACTCACACTTCTATGTTTAAAATCGATGATTTCCATCTCTTTTTACCATGTTCTTATAAGGTTTTGGTTTCTTGCTGTTTTACCTTCTCTAGAATCTCTAGTTTGGTTACCTATGCAACTTCAAACCTGATCTTGGGTAAAATGGTATTTTCTCCCTCTCCCTTTTTCTTCAATTATCTCTATCGGTTTAATGATGTGGCAATTTCCTATTGGTCAGTATTGAAAAATTCATATCTTCTAAACCGCTTATCCAAATTTGACAAATAAATATTTTTTGGAATTGGAAAATTAATCTCTATATAAAAAAAATATTTTCAAGGTCTTGTTTCATGGTTTGACGAAGGGTGATTTTTGTAAAACGAATTTAATGCATAAAATCCATAAAATTACATTTTAATCATCGTAACTCCAAAATTAACATAAAAATATGTTTTCTTGATCAAGAGAACTTAATAAGTTTATTGGTGATGTTTTATGAGTCTAAATCTGAGTTTTTATAAATAAGGTCTAAAATTAAGGTTTCTATACATTAATGTGCACTATGTAGTCTAATACATGTTATTACATTGAAAATAGGCAAAGTGAAACTTGGACTCAATTAAAGTGGTGAAAGTTAGTAATTGATATCAGTAAGAGAGGTATGTGCATTCCTTACACCCTATGTTGGGATAATTGCAGCCAAACCCTATATTTCCCTAATTAGGCTTAAATGAACCTTAAATATTCTATTCTTGAATCCTAATGTTGTTCATGCCTCAAATTAGATTTTAATTTCTTCTTGTTTGGGTCTTATACCCCACTACCATGTGACCGACCTAAATCGCGCGTCCTGAAATTGGAGGCGTATATGAGGTAGTCGAGTCTTCGCATTTATAACCCGAATCCTTCTAGGCCCCCGCAACTTTGTTTACGGGGTCGAAGTAGTCATACGGGGTCGAACACAGGGACAAGGTGGGTTGTGTTGACGACTCTGAATCGACACTCTACACTCCGGTGGATATAAAGAGATAATGAAGTTCCCCGAAGGGAACAACCAGATGTCACTATTAAATCAAAGAAAACTATCTCCAACTGGAGTTACGAGAAAGATTAAGATTTTGTCATTTAGCAATTTTTAGGAATTTTCATGCAACAGAAAATAGAAAGGTAACCTGCAGTTTAAGGCGTAATGCAAGGGATAAGACTTTTAGAAAGATAAGCGGTAGCAGTAACACCCTGCACCCCTCCTCTCAGAGCGGGTGCCTCTAACCAAGCTTCAACGCCCCTCTCGGGGTCGCTGGACTCAAGTTAGAGTGGAATGATACTTAAAACAACTCCGTTCCGGGCACTCTCGTACTCCAGAATCGGACCGAACACTAGAGCCACAACCCAACTCTCGAAGTAGTTGCGACGGGAAAGACGATTTGGTAGCTAAGCGAAACGCGATCCAAAACATGCAAGCTAGAGTTCAGATATCCAACACAGTAGTTACCCAATCATAAGGCACTAAGCATTAAACAAAGAGCAATTTAGCATTTCTATTTCTATTAGCAATAAGGGTCTAATACAATGCATAAGTTAAGAATGTAATTAACAGAATTAAAGATAGATGTCGCCTTCTTGATGTAGAAGGGCGACAGACTACTACTACTCCCAGCCCGATACCGTCCAGGAACCTATCCCGGTACAGCCGTGTCGGGCGGCACACCCTCTCAGATGGCACGACTGACAGACGACTATATCGTTCGAAGACCCTGGCCGATACGCTCATGTCGGGCGGCACACCCTCTCTGGTGGCAGGACTGACGGGGAGAGCGTATCGGTTTCGGTATCGTGTCGGCCAAGGATTACATATACTACTGTCGGGCATTGCTGTCAGGAACTCGTGTCGCGTGTCTACGTCGGCCGATATCGGCCCTCAGTGTCGTCCGGTACAGTCCTAGGTGAACCGATTCCCTCCCTCTTGGGATGAGGAAGAGCTCACCTAGTGTCGCCCGGTACGAGCACTGGGGCACGATACGGTTGCTCTCGCACTTCTTTCGCAGATCGCTCAAGTCCCCAACTGTCTGAACGGTGAACTGGCTAGCCGTCCCGACCTATCCAACCTCCGACGTTTTCGACCTCCTTTTCGGCTTCCTGTAGCTGCTATTTATACCGGCGGTTGAAGGAGTTATGGTGCTGGAAACGCCACGTAGCTCCCTTATACGCCGGTCGATGGATGTGGACGGCCGATACAGGTATGCCTTCGGTGCGAGGCGCTGGCTATCGGTCACGTGGCTGGCGGCACGCCTGCCAGTGGGTGGTCGTGTCGCTCGACGAGCTGGGTCATCGGGCGGCTTCGGCTCCCTGTCGGGTAGAAGGTGTGTCGGCCGGTACGTCCCTTTCGCAAGGCGCCCTTCTCCGACGATGATTCTTGTGTCGCCCAGCCCCGGTCGGGCAGGGTTGTATCGGGCGCCAGGAAGGCGAGACGAGCTTAGACTTATTGTGGGCCGGAATCGGCCTTATTGCGCAAAAACGAGGAAAACCCTGTAAAAGATAGGAAAAACTGGAATAAGAGCATTGCTTGGCCTATTATTGCGAAAAATGCTAATAAAATAGAGGAAAATAGCAAAAAAAGGTAATTTTGATAACAGAATAAAGGGCAAAAACGTCACAAAATTTGGTGTTATCAACTCCCCCAATCTTAGCTTTTTGATTGTCCTCAATCAATATTTAAACTAAACTTTGTGTTGCTTCTTCTTGCACAGCAAAACTTTAAGGCTAAGGGGTAGCACAAGATTTGTGATGTCTTGGAGGTAATGTTGTCTTAAAGCGAGCAAAAGACCTTGCCCTACTTGCCTTATTATTTAAGTAAAATTTTTCTTCTCCCCAGCTTCAGCGAGACTTTGGTGTATGATTCCGAAGTTAGCTTCCACACCAAACAACTTTATTTTAAGGGCAGAAAGTTGTGTATAGGGTAGGCTAAGGCTTTTTGGGTTTTTCTTCTTGTTTCCCATCAGTCCATCCAGGTAAGGGTCTGTTAATGGGCAAGTGGTCCCTGCAGTCCAAGCCAGTTGGCTTTAGAGCAGTGATTTCACATCCTACGTACCACTGCCCCAGATCTACCATGCCTAAAGATGGGTACTTTTGGAAAACAAGTGTGTATATATTTTTTCTTTTCTTTTATCGGGCACAACTCTCATGCTTTTATTCACGCTCATAAGGCTTCTTTCTCTTTTTGGGATTTTTGCTGGGTAAGGGAAAGCAAAAGAGATATCTGCTGTTTGGGCAACTTTTTCCTTCTCCATACTCGTCTCTTAGCTGTTTGCGAGATTATTATTTTTTGAAAATTTTTGGATGGCAAGGCACAATCTTTTGTTTGTTTGAGACAACATTATCAGAAAGATATGACAGAACTTGTAACTCACTGAAATATACAGAAAGTAAACTTTGCAAGAAGTCACAACAGGTTTTTATTATTATTACAGCAACTTTGTACATATGCATAGGGGCAGGAAATTTGCAAAGGAAAGATTTTTGAAAATTTTTATATGGCATGCATGTGTACATCAGATATACAGGGAGCTATAAGGGCACATTAGGTAAAAGAGAATGAATATCATAGAAAGCTCGAAGAGATAAAATTTTTATACCTCCCTCACTGGCATACCCCCCAAACTTACTTTCTACTCTGTCCCAGAGTAGAGAAGAAAGAAAAAGTAAGGTAAAGCTTAGCCAGTGAGGGTTAGCTTTCTGATGTGCTGCAATATGCTCCTACGAAGTTGTAGCTACCATTGGGAGGTTGTCTAGTGGGTTCGCTTTGGCAATGTAGCGGTTGAGCTGGAGCGAAACCCTCAAAATTCACTTCTGGCCCCCCCTTTCTTCACATCTCCATTGTGAGCATAAACAAAAGGACTGATTATCCGTCCCCAGTTTAGTTCCCAGGAGTGTGTAGTCAGGGTGGGCCCTCTCCCTTAAGAGTACGGAACCAGGGTGCCTCGAACTTGTTCGGAGGCCTTGGTTGCCGCACTCCTAGCTAGGTGACTCACTATTGGAGCTACCAAATCAAGAAAAATCTTCCTTTCCATTGTTGTTGCCGTTTCTGCCCGACAGTTGTTGCTGATCCCCGCGCTATGCTTGCTGGCGCGGTCGGTGGTTTGCTCCATATGAGCCATACCTGTTATTTAAAATTTATTTATTCATTCGTTAGGCAAGAAAGATGAAAAGAAAGAAAACTTATTAAAACTGGGCGATAGGCGATCGGACGACACGATGTTGTCGCGCGATAAGGCTCGACGCCCGACACAGGTGTATCGGGCGATACGAGGTCACATGAAACAAAAACATGAAATCGCAGTGAGAAGCATGACGCCCGGTACAAAACATTGGGAAAACACTATCGACCGCCGTTACGCACGAAAGCAAGTTGGGCGATAGAAAATCTGCAGGCCAAGTAAACCCGATAAGCGGCTCGGTAACAGATACTGGCGTCAGGCGACAGGGTTATCGGCCGATAAACATGTTGGTCCACAAACCTATCGGGCGACAAACCATGTCGTTCGGTAAGAAAACAACAAGCCGGCCGATACGCCTCGCACGATACAAAATCTGTGCCGGGCGAGAGATAGCGTGTCGGGCGAAAGGCGTGTCGGGCTATACCTTTGCTCTCAGGAGGCATCGCCCGATACTAGGGCGAAGGCAAGATGACCGACACACGAGCAAAAGGGAGGGTCAAGGCATGCGTTCCAGGTGGCAAAAAAAAGAGAAAATGATAACCCGACACAAAGAAACCTCCACGCTATTTATAGAGAACCCAACTGGGGGTGAAACGTGCAAAACATGGAGCGCGTCGGGTGTTTTAGCCACGCTATTCCCGAGACGCGAAGTCCCATTGGTCAGCCCAAGGGTCGTTCGCTGCCCTTGCATCACCCGGGGCGAGGCTGCCTGATACGAGCGGTTCTTCGCCCAGCTGGTCGACACGGTACAAAAGCGGGCGGACAAAAGGCCAAAACTAAACCTGTGAGTAAAAGGCCTTTGCAGGGTAAAACATCATTGGTATAGAGAAGGATCTCCCACCTCAGATGGTATTACTCCTCAAAGCTCCACAAAACACAGCGATGGCCCATAAAACAAAAAGAGTCAGCACACGTGCGCATGTACTGACTCGGGCCTTATTACAGTCCATAATGGTTCTTTTTACAAGGAAAACAAATGTATCATAATCTATGACTCGGGCTGCCTCCCGAGGAGCGCTGAAGTTTTCGTCGCCAGCTCGACCGGTGTAGGCTCTTCGGTTGTACCCATATCCAGTAAGTCAATCTCTGCTTTCCTGAAAAAAGCTTCGTCCTCATAAAACATTTTCACTCTGTGCCCGTTCACCTTAAAGATCTTGGTCGGGTCATCCTTGTCGCGGAGCTCCATCATTCCTGACGGGTATATCTTTGCCACAGAAAATGGTCCCGACCATCTTGTCTGTAATTTCCCAGGAAAAAGACGGATGGAGGACTTGAATAACAGGACCTTATCCCCTTCACTCACATCCTTTCTCCTAAGGTGGGCATCATGCCACATTTTTGTTCTTTCCTTGTAGATCTTCGCATTCTCGTAGGCGTGAATCCTCAGCTCTTCGAGCTCTTGAAGCTGTAAAAACCTTTTTTCTCCTGCTTTGTCTAGATCCATATTTAGGAACTTGATTGCCCAAAGGGCCTTGTGTTCTAGTTCCAAAGGCAGATGGAAGGATTTTCCGTATATAAGACGGTAGGGGGTGGTTCCAATGGGCGTCTTGTAAGCAGTACGGTAGGCCCATAATGCGTCGTCAAGTTTCATAGACCAGTCCTTCCGCGTGCGGCTGACAGTCTTTTCTAAGATCCTCTTGATCTGTCTGTTTGAGACCTCTACCTGCCCCGATGTCTGTGGGTGGTAGGGCGTAGCGATCTTATGTTTTACTCCATACTTGCGTAGGAGCACTTCGAACTGCCTTTCTCCGAAGTGTGACCCGCCGTCGCTTATTACGGTGCGCGGTATACCGAAACGGGGAAAGATGGTCTTCTCAAAAAGCTTGATAACCGACTTGGCGTCGCATGTTTGGGTGGCCACCGCCTCTACCCATTTCGACACATAGTCTACTGCCACTAGTATGTATTGATACCCCTGGGATGGGGGAAACGGCCCCATGTAATCAATCCCCCATATGTCAAATATTTCCACTTCGATCCAGCTTGCCATCGGCATTTCATTCCTCCGCCCTATATTCCCCGTTGACTGGCATTCTTTGCAAACCTTTACAAATCGTGCAACATCTTTAAATAAGGAGGGCCAGTTTAAACCTGATTGTAGTACTTTTGCCGCTGTTCTTTCGCTACCCAGGTGTCCACCATAGGGGGAGGCGTGGCATCCCTTCAGGATATCGGCAGTTTCTTCTTCCGGGATGCACCTCCTGTACAAGTTGTCTGCGCATCTTCTGAATAGGAGTGGATCATCCCAGTAATAATTCTTGGCATACGCGAATAGCTTTTTCTTTTGATTATAGGTGATATCAGGAGGTAGCTCTCCACAAGCGAGGAAATTGCAGATGTCTACGAACCAGGGAAATCCTTCTTCTTGAGCTTCAGCCATCATTAGAGCTTCGTCGGCAAAGTCGTCGTCGATCTATGGCCCTCTCTGTCTCTCAGCCACTATCCTCGATAGGTGGTCTGCGACCACATTTTCCGCGCCCTTCTTGTCGACGATTTCATGATCGAACTCTTGGAGCAACAAGGCCCATCTCAACAATCTGGGCTTTGCGTCCTTCTTTTGCATTAAGTATTTTATCGCCCCATGATCTGTGTATACCTTGACCTTTGATCTGACGAGATACGATCTGAACTTATCAAACGCGAAGACAACCGCGAGCATTTCCTTCTCGGTGGTTGTGTAGTTTACCTGTGCTTCGTCCAACGTGCGACTAGCGTAGCAAATCACATGGTGCCTTTTATCTTTCTTTTGCCCCAGGACTGCTCCCACTGCGTAGTCGCTAGCGTCGCACATTAGCTCAAAGGGTAAACCCCAATCTGGCGCTTGAAGGATAGGTGGTGATACTAAAGCATTTTTCAGGGCCTGAAAAGCACTGAGACAATCGTTAGAGAAAACAAATTCAACATCTTTTACCAGGAGATTGGACAATGGTTTGGAAATCTTTGAGAAGTCCTTGATGAATCTTCGGTAATATCCGGCGTGCCCGAGGAAGCTTCTTATCCCCGTGACGGAATTTGGTGGGGGAAGCTTAGATATAGCTTCGATTTTGCTGGTATCCACCTCGATCCCGCGCCTTGAGATCTTATGCCCTAGAACGATGCCCTCCCGTACCATGAAATGACATTTTTCCCAGTTCAGGACCAGGCTGTTTTCCTCGCATCTTTGAAGTACTAACGACAGGTTCTTCAGACAGCTATCGAAGTCTTTTCCATAGACGGAGAAGTCATCCATGAAAACTTCCACGATGTCTTCTAGAAAATCTGAGAACATTGATATCATGCATCTTTGAAAGGTGGCAGGGGCGTTGCAGAGTCCGAAGGGCATCCTTCTAAAGGCATAGGTGCCGTAGAGGCAGGTGAACGTCGTTTTCTCCTGGTCGTCGGGTAAGATGGGTACCTGGTAAAATCCTGAAAAGCCATCAAGAAAACAAAAATAATCGTGATGCGCTAATCTTTCAAGAACTTGGTCAATAAAAGGTAGCGGAAAATGATCCTTTTTTGTAGCCTGATTTAGCTTTCGGTAATCAATGCACATTCACCAACCAGTGACGGTCCTTACCGCCACTTCGTCACCCTTCTCACCCTTAACCACAGTCATTCCGCCTTTCTTGGGTACTACATGGATCAGGCTTACCTAGTTGCTGTCGCTAATTGGGTAAATGATCCCCGCGTCCCTAAGCTTTATTACCTCTTTCTTGACGACCTCTTTGAGCATCTGATTCAGCTTCCTCTGGGGTTGGACCAGGGGCTTGGCAGACTCATCCAAGTTGATGCGATGCATGCAAAGGGCGGGGCCAAGGCCTTTTATATCATCTACGGAATATCCTATAGCTCCCCTGTGGAGTCTTAACTCCTCAAGGAGCCGGTCCAGCTGATTGCTTGAAAGATCGGCGTTTACGATGACTGGGTTCCTCTGTTCTTCATCTAAAAATTCGTACTTCAGTCCCTCAGGTAACGCTTTTAAATTCGGCTTTGCTCTGGGTGTCTCCTCCTGAGGTTCTCCTTCAAGGGAGGCATACTTTGCAGAGTCCACCTCCTCCTCTTCTTCTTGCAAGTCTTTGTCAGAAAGGTTGAAAATGTCGAGATGCTTCACGATTTCGGGATTTTCGAAGTTGAGATCCTGACAGCTTATTGCTCTCGCGAGGGGATCCACTGTCCGGATATCCTCCTCTATTTCCTCGCAGAATTTATTGTAGCTATCCGCAAAACAGGCCGATTCAGACAGGGATGGACCTCTCATGATTTCCTTCATCTTGAAGTCCATGTGGCTGTTTCCAACCCTCAAGGTGATTATCCCTTCAGAGACATCAATCAGCGCCCTCCCTGTTGACAAGAAAGGGCGTCCGAAGATGATCGGACATCTGGGATCTTCAGCTGTGTCGATGACGACGATGTCGCAGGGAATAAAGAAGTCACCGACCCTAATCGACACATCTTCGACAATGCCTACAGGTCTTTTGAAAGAGTGATCCGCCAGTTCAATCCGCATATTGGTTCGAACCATGTCGGTCAAACCCATCCTTTGCGCGGAACTTAAGGGCGCGAGGCTGATGCTTGCTCCCAAGTCCGCCAGACCCTTCCGCTCGACATTGTCCCCGATGGCGAATGGGATCGTGAAAGCTCTGGGATCCTTTCTCTTAGTCGGCAAGCTGGGCTTTATGAAGGCAGAGGAAGTAGAGGCTAGGTACACTGTCTCTATCCTCCCCCCCTTCTTTTCTTCATTATTAGATCTTTGAGAAACTTGGCGTATGTGGGCATCTCCTCCAAAGTGTCAAGGAAGGGGACTTCAAGATGCAGCTTCCTGATCGAATCCATGAACCTTTCGTGCCGCTTTTTCAGATTTGCCTTGATCATCTTCTACGGGAACGGTACCCTGGGAGTGTAAGGATTCCTCCCACCAGATGGCTCATCGGACGGTCTCGGCGCAGGCTCTTCGGCTTCTACAGGCCTGCCTCCATCTCCTGCTGGAACGGCATCCTTGGGCCCTTGCTCAGGTTCCGGTGGGGCTTCATCAGCGCGCTCTACCGTCTTTCTTGATCTAAGCACTGCCATTACTGCAGTTTCAGGGTGAGGGAGCATTTTTCCTGTAGGGTTCTTCATCAGAGCAGCCATCTGAGACAGCCGTTGATCGACCTCCCATTGACGCATCTGCAGACTCACCGGCTGGTGTTGCATGGAATTCAGAGATCCAGGGCTGGTAAGCGTCCCCTGTACCAGCTGGTTGATGATGGTGTCCTGTCTTTTTATGTAGGCGGAAAGCTGACTAACCCAATTAGGCCGGGTCGCTTTCTCGCTTTGGCTCTGATATTCGCCCTCAGAAAGGGGTTGCTTACAACGAGGCATGGTTGACAGTCTGGTGTTCAGTAGATCAGATTACCTGAAATCCACATAAAAATCAGGTTTAGAAAATCATAATTGGGGTAAAGAAAAATGCTTAAAGTAAAAGAAAAAGAAAGAGAAAGAGAAGTGCTGTCAAGCCTATTTCTAAGCTTGAGGCACGGGAGTGTAGTTAGTGGATTCGGATTCGTCAACAGTGCCAATTGCCTTGTCCCCGGCAACGGTGCCAGAAAGTTGACCGGCCTAAATCGCGCGTCCTGAAATTGGAGGCGTATTTGAGGTAGTCGAGCCTTCGCATTTATAACCCGAATCCTTCTAGGCCCCCACAACTTTGTTTACGAGGTCGAAGTAGTCATACGGGGTCAAACACAGGGACAAGGTGGGTTGTGTTGACGACTCTGAATCGACACTCTACACTCCGGTGGATATAAAGAGATAATGAAGTTCCCCGAAGGGAACAACCAGATGTCACTATTAAATCAAAGAAAACTATCTCCAACTGGAGTTACGAGAAAGATTAAGATTTTGTCATTTAGCAATTTTTAGGAATTTTCATGCGACAGTAAATAGAAAGGTAACCTGCAGTTTAAGGCGTAATGCAAGGGATAAGACTTTTAGAAAGATAAGCGGTAGCAGTAACACCCTGCACCCCTCCTCTCAGAGCGGGTGCCTCTAACCAAGCTTCAACGCCCCTCTCGGGGTCGCTGGACTCAAGTTAGAGTGGAATGATACTTAAAACAACTCCGTTCCGGGCACTCTCGTACTCCAAAATCGGACCGAACACTAGAGCCACAACCCAACTCTCGAAGTAGTTGCGACGGGAAAGACGATTCGGTAGCTAAGTGAAACGCGATCCAAAACATGCAAGCTAGAGTTCAGATATCCAACACAGTAGTTACCCAATCATAAGGCACTAAGCATTAAACAAAGAGCAATTTAGCATTTCTATTTCTATCAGCAATAAGGGTCTAATACAATGCATAAGTTAAGAATGTAATTAACAGAATTAAAGATAGATGTCACCTTCTTGATGTAGAAGGGCGACAGACTACTACTACTCCCAGCCCGATACCGTCCAGGAACCTATCCCGGTACAGCCGTGTCGGGCGGCACACCCTCTCAGGTGGCACGACTGACGGACGACTATATTGTTCGAAGACCCTGGCCGATACGCTCATGTCGGGCGGCACACCCTCTCTGGCGGCACGACTGACGGGGAGAGCGTATCGGTTTCGGTATCGTGTCGGCGAAGGATTACATATACTACTGTCGGGCATTGCTGTCAGGCACTCGTGTCGCGTGTCTACGTCGGCCGATATCGGCCCTCAGTGTCATCCGGTACAGTCCTAGGTGAACCGATCCCCTCCCTCTCGGGATGAGGAAGAGCTCACCTAGTGTCGCCCGGTACGAGCACTGGGGCACGATACGGTTGCTCTCGCACTTCTTTCGCAGATCGCTCAAGTCCCCAACTGTCCGAACGGTGAACTGGCTAGCCGTCCCGACCTATCCAACCTCCGACGTTTTCGACCTCCTTTTCGACTTCCTGTAGCTGCTATTTATACCGGCGGTTGAAGGAGTTATGGTGCTGGAAACGCCACGTAGCTCCCTTATACGCCGGTCGATGGATGTGGACGGCCGATACAGGTATGCCTTCGGCGCGAGGCGTTGGCTATCAGTCACGTGGCTGGCGGGACGCCTGCCGGTGGGTGGTCGTGTCGCTCGATGAGCTGGGTCATCGGGCGGCTTCGGCTCCCTGTCGGGTAGAAGGTGTGTTGGCCGGTACGTCCCTTTCGCAAGGCGCCCTTCTCCGACGATGATTCTTGTGTCGCCCAGCCCCTGTCGGGCAGGGTTGTATCGGGCGCCAGGAAGGTCGAGACATGCTTAGACTTATTGTGGGCCGGAATCGGCCTTATTGCGCAAAAACGAGGAAAACCCTGTAAAAGATAGGAAAAACTGGAATAAGAGCGTTGCTTGGCCTATTATTGCGAAAAATGCTAATAAAATAGAGGAAAATAGCAAAAAAAGGTAGTTTTGATAACAGAATAAAGGGCAAAAACGTCACAAAATTTGGTGTTTGAGGTAGTCGAGCCTTCGCATTTATAACCCGAATCCTTCTAGGCCCCCGCAACTTTGTTTACGGGGTCGAAGTAGTCATACGAGGTCGAACACAGGGACAAGGTGGGTTGTGTTGATGACTCTGAATCGACACTCTACACTCCGGTGGATATAAAGAGATAATGAAGTTCCCCGAAGGGAACAACCAGATGTCACTATTAAATCAAAGAAAACTATCTCCAACTGGAGTTACGAGAAAGATTAAGATTTTGTCATTTAGCAATTTTTAGGAATTTTCATGCAACAGAAAATAGAAAGGTAACCTGCAGTTTAAGGCGTAATGCAAGGGATAAGACTTTTAGAAAAATAAGCGGTAGCAGTAACACCCTGCACCCCTCCTCTCAGAGCGGGTGCCTCTAACCAAGCTTCAACGCCCCTCTCGGGGTTGCTGGACTCAAGTTAGAGTGGAATGATACTTAAAACAACTCCGTTCCGGGCACTCTCGTACTCCAGAATCAGACCGAACACTAGAGCCACAACCCAACTCTCGAATTAGTTGTGACAGGAAAGACGATTTGGTAGCTAAGCAAAACGCGATCCAAAACATGCAAGCTAGAGTTCAGATATCCAACACAGTAGTTACCCAATCATAAGGCACTAAGCATTAAACAAAGAGCAATTTAGCATTTCTATTTCTATCAGCAATAAGGGTCTAATACAATGCATAAGTTAAGAATGTAATTAACAAAATTAAAGATAGATGTCGCCTTCTTGATGTAGAAGGGCGACAGACTACTACTACTCCCAGCCCGATACCGTCCAGGAACCTATCCCGGTACAGCCGTGTCGGGCGGCACACCCTCTCAGGTGGCACGACTGACGGACGACTATATCGTTCGAAGACCCTGGCCGATACGCTCATGTTGGGCGGCACACCCTCTCTGGCGGCACGACTGACGGGGAGAGCGTATCGGTTTCGGTATCGTGTCGGCCAAGGATTTCATATACTACTGTCGGGCATTGCTGTCAGGCACTCGTGTCGCGTGTCTACGTCGGCCGATATCGGCCCTCAGTGTCGTATAGTACAGCCCTAGGTGAACCGATCCCCTCCCTCTCGGGATGAGGAAGAGCTCACCTAGTGTCACCCGGTACGAGCACTGGGGCACGATACGGTTGCTCTCGCACTTCTTTCGCAGATCGCTCAAGTCCCCAACTGTCCGAACGGTGAACTGGCTAGCCGTCCCGACCTATCCAACCTCCGACGTTTTCGACCTCCTTTTCGGCTTCCTGTAGCTGCTATTTATACCGGCGGTTGAAGGAGTTATGGTGCTGGAAACGCCACGTAGCTCCCTTATACGCCGGTCGATGGATGTGGACGGCCGATACAGGTATGCCTTCGGCGCGAGGCGCTGGCTATCGGTCACGTGGCTGGCGGCATGCCTGCCGGTGGGTGGTCGTGTCGCTCGACGAGCTGGGTCGTCGGGCGGCTTCGGCTCCCTGTCGGGTAGAAGGTGTGTCGGCCGGTACGTCCCTTTCGCAAGGCGCCCTTCTCCGACGATGATTCTTGTGTCGCCCAGCCCCTGTCGGGTAGGGTTGTATCGGGCGCCAGGAAGGTCGAGACGGGCTTAGACTTATTGTGGGCCGGAATCGTCCTTATTGCGCAAAAACGAGGAAAACCCTGTAAAAGATAGGAAAAACTGGAATAAGAGCGTTGCTTGGCCTATTATTGCGAAAAATGCTAATAAAATAGAGGAAAATAGCAAAAAAAGGTAGTTTTGATAACAGAATAAAGGGCAAAAACGTCACAAAATTTGGTGTTATCACCATGCTTATTGAATATTATGACTACTCTTTCATTGACTACTTTTCTAGCATGTGGATTTATGTTCTATTTAATTTAAAGTAGCGGTACTTATGTACAACCACCCACATAGGGCATGTAAATAATCGTCCTGGGGAATGTCTTATTCTCCCCATAATATTGTAGGTGACTGGGAATGTCTTATTCTCCCCTCACCTAAGGTTAGAGGTCCAGTAGGTGCCTCAACCCTACTTAGTTAGGTAGACATAATTATCTTACATGCAAATCCTTTTTGATATAATTGTTAATGGCAAGTTTCTTTTGAATATAGCCTCATACTCTTGTTATCTTCATCATATGATGAACCCTAGCCTGTTTTTATTTTCTTTACTTATCTTGATATCCTAGATTAGTTTTGTGACACATACCTTGTTTTCTTTCCCCTTTTTCTGGGTGCTTTCCCAACCACCCAGGTGTTGGTGCTGAGCAAGGAGAAGGACATGTTTGAAGGAATTCATCTTAGAAGTAGATCTCAAGCTATCTGAAAGGATGTCTAGGTTTCTATAGCTAGAGCCTTTGCTCTTATCTTTTCTTTTGAGAACAATCATGTAATGGACAATGAAATCTGTGTAATAGGCTTAGTACTTTTATTTCCACTACTATTGACATTTTGTAATGTATCTGGTGCATGCTTATTTACTTGGAATATTATACATGCATCCCTCAATATCGTTTGTCTTTCTAAAAAGATGGATGTTTTGTACTTCTTTTCAATTTTCGTAAGGAGGTGATCTTGCCTCTTTACAAAAACATTATTTCAGGAAAACTTCTAGCAACTATTTAGGAAGGCATAACATTGGCTATGGGAGTCCCCATATATCAACTTAATGGTGAGGAGGAAAATATTACCAGCCCGCAAAGTCGTGATCCTTTATAGACACCATTTTAGTTAGGTTATGTCGTAATAATTTTCCTTATGCATCAATATATTATTTGAAGTTATCAACTATTAAAAGTAATTTGATAAATCTAGGCTCTGATACCAAATGTAAAGACCCCCACTTTTTAGTGTCCCCCAATCGAGATGAACCTTAAAGTCAAGAAGCAATACCTAAATTTTCTAGGATCATATTTAACAAATAATAAATAATAGTAAATAATTTCCTTGCATTTGAACATGAATGAATACATACATTTAAACTATACTCCTCTAAGGAGTTATATGAATATTTCAAGAACTAACTTGTACATAGCTCATATGAAGAGAGATACTATCTAATGAATCCTTCTTGGAATAGCTTTGATATCTTCATTAGATTTCATCATTATCTAAATGTCCTTGTATCATGTGTATCAACTACCTAAAATTCTGACAAACAAAATGCAGTCAACATATTCCTATGCTAGTATGTGGGTGCATCCCAAAACATCACACACACACACACACACAGACACACACACACACACACACACATATATATATATATATATATATATATATATATATTCGACAATAATTTAATGTCACATATGAACTTATATTTTCATTAGATATTCTAACCCATTATTAGTCATCTATATTGAGTGCAATCATTATTCATCCTTATACTTACATGTATTTCCCTTTGATTCAATGTAACCCAGAGTTCTGACAATCATAGTTTACTTTATGTGACACCCATAGTGGCATTATAGTTGAACTAAAGTGAATAAACATCAAACAGTTTATTCATCAAATCAATACTTTAGAAATCTTCCAACAAACCGTTTGAATTCGATAATGTGAGTATTCATAATCGTAGCAACGTACCATATTGAAGAACCACACAATTATACTTCAAGTAGATGTAGATTTAAACAAGAAAAGATAGATCCAAGAAATCAATAAACATTCATTCTACATATATTTAAACCCTAAAGTGTCATCATGCAGTTAAGTCATTCTAATTAAACCTAGTGTGGCTTATATAAGGGTCTAGGGTTATCTTAGGGGTGTATATTAGGTTTATGCTCAAAACACAAATATTACCTTATCATGTGTCATTAGGGTTACAAACCTTAACATGGCATCGAAATAAACTATCATTTTCAAGATGATAATTTTATGCCATTAATAGACACTATATTTGATTATGGAACTCAATATCACATGAAAAAGTATTTTAAGGTCTAAACCCTAATTATCCTATGTATGACTCAAAAACTTAATCATGATATGTATTAAGGACTTGGATTCTCATCCATATTCAACATATTCATGTTATATCACAAGAGAAAGTATGCCTAACATCATAGTTATGAATTATATAGTTTACTCATATTCATCTCCTTATAATCATGCATTAACTATTGCTTGGAGTTAGAAAAATATTAAGCATAGCAAGAAAATCCCTATACCTTGGATCAGATGCATCTTATCATCATTATTCAATAGTATCAAATTTTAGCTCAAAGAAAATTTATATATCATGTCTAGAATTCAAACAAGGAAGTTTAAGTTTGTATACATTAATTAACTCATAACCATTCATTTCTATACTTTTTAATGGGAAGCATAAAAAATATCTAATCATGTTCTATTTGGATTCTACTCATTTTCCTGATCTAATTCATATATGTTTTTGACATATTCTAACCTACCAATTAATTACTAGAACTAATGCAATATAAATATATATAGGCCAATCACGTATTAACACATCTCACATGCGTTTGTGAATTTTCAAATGGACCAAGGCCACATAAATGCTAAAGTACAACATGGTCTAGGATTTGGTCAAGCGCACAAGGTCATAAATGCCCAAGCATAGTAAATGAATCAATCACGCTTAGCAAGGGAAGTTTAGTCTGGTCACCCCTAGGATCGCTCCTTCATCATCATAGCATATAGCCTCTACCATGGAATGGTCAAACCACCACTTGACTCTCCTTTCTTGGTTGTGGGGTGTTAAAATGGAGAGTGGGATGCTTCTGCAATGTCATGCTTGATTTAGCAAGACATACAATATGAGTTATGGTGGCCTAGATACCTAGGAGCATGGTCGGAATGGTTGGTGGGGAACAAGGCATAAATATGTATTCAAGAAGTGATGTAGCATTACCTCTTGCCTAAGATTCTTTAGTCATGGATGGAGTTCCTCTGGCTGTGTGCCACTGCTCTCCATGATATGAGGGAGTTGCCCATTCAAATACTGCCATTACTAGACTTGCAGAAGGGAGGGGACTACTTGTTGGGTTTCATCCTGAGAGTTTGAAGGGGCTTTTGTTGGGTTTTAGAGAAGACAGAGAAGGTAGCGGAAACAAAAATTTTCTCCCCAAACCTAGTATAAAGGAATCGCGTCAACGTCTATACAATAGGAAGGATGGTTTGTAGAGACATACCTTGTCCCGAGGCTTGCTTGGCGACGTTACCTTGCGGCTTGCGCGGTCTTCACCTCTGGTCTTAGACAGTGTCTGTGCAGCTCCTGGTCTTACTGGGACTGTCAGGATTGATAGCTGTCCTTCGAGTGGTAGAAGTCTCCCACCTCTGCAGTCATCCACACAGATTGCCTGGAACTCCGATCGCCTTGTCCCACAAGGCACCAGAAGGAGTCATACCCTCCTGTCGGTGTACTAGTCACCAACACACTCTCCTACAACCATTCACTTTTCTGTAGTTGTCTTTCCCTTATTGTGCCTCCCTTATCAGTTAGCACTTGCTCGGGCTCTGTCTGTTACCACAACTAGAGAAAATGACAACTTTGTAGAGCAACTGGTATTCTAAGTTGTACTGAGAGAAGCCCCCAATACCCCTATATATATAGGAGGGTTATGGGATAAGGTTCTCTACCCTGGGAAATGCGGGATTAGATCCTTAACCTAAAAGCATACGTCATTGAGTAAAACAATTCTTTAAACATCTATCATGTTACACTATCATCTCAGAAACAGTTAAAACATATAGATCAGAAATTGCCTTTATTATTATTCAAATTATTTACAAAGTATCCCATTACAATCATCACATGACTTTCTCTATGGGCATACATACCAATAGACTCCCACTTGCACTTAGAGCCAGTCACCTAGGAACCTCAGTCCTTGTGACCTAGCATGACCATCATGCTTCTGTTGAGAAAGAGCCTTAGTCAGTGGATCAGCTATGTTGTCTTCAGTTGGTACTTTGCAAATCTTCACATCTCCTCGCTGTACAATCTCTCGTATGAGATGGAAGCACCATAATATGTGCTTGGACCGCTGATGTGATCTCGGCTCCTTCGCTTGAGCAATAGCTCCATTATTGTCACAATAAAGCTCAATTGCATCACAACTACTGGGAACTACACCAAGTTCAGTGATGAACTTCCTGATCCACACAGCCTCCTTTGCTGCATGTGAAGCAGCAATATGCTTGACCTCTATAGTAGAATCGACAACTGTTTCTTGCTTGGAACTCTTCCAGCTCACAACTCCATTGTTTAGGAAAAATACAAATCCCGATTGTGATCTGTAATCATGTTTTTCAGTTTGGAAGCTTGCATCGATGTAACCCCATACTACCAATTCTTCCTCACCGCCGTATATTAGGAACTGATCCTTAGTCCTTAGCAAGTACTTCAGGATGTTCTTTACGACTATCCAATGAGCATCCCTGGGATCTGATTGGTACCTGCTCGTCATGCTGAGAGCATACGAGACACATGGGCATGTACATAACATAGCATACATGATGGATCCAATGGCTGATGCATATGGGATCCCATTCATATGCTCCCTCTCTTCACAAGATTGGGGACATTGAGCTCTAGAGATGGTGACTCCATGTAGCATGGGGATGTTTCCTCTCTTTGAGTTCTCCATGCTGAACTGCTTCAGCACTTTGTCAATGTACGTGCTTTGACTTAGTCTGAGAAGCCTTTTAGATCTATCTCTATAGATCTTAATACCTAGAATGTAGGATCCTTCTCTTAAGTCCTTCATTGAGAAAGTATTCCCAAGCCAAGTCTTTACCTTTTCTAAGGCTGTGACATCATTCCCCATCAATAGTATGTCATCCACATATAATATTAGGAATGTGGTTGTGCTCCCACTAACCTTATTGTACACACAAGTTTCATCTTCATTTTGAATATAGCCAAACACTTTGACTTCCTCATAAAATCAAAGATTCCAACTCCAAGATGCTTGCTTCAATCCATAGATTGACCTTTGTAGCTTACATACTTTATTGACATTCTTTGGATCTAAAAAACCTTCAGGTTGTGTCATATATACATCCAATTTATATTCCCATTAAGGAATGCGGTTTTAACATCCATTTGCCAAATCTCATAGCCATAGTATGCCGCAATGGCAAGAATGATACTGATGGACTTAATCATGGTAACTAGAGAAAAAGTTTCATCATAGTCAACTCCTTGAACTTGTCGGAAACCCTTTGCAACCAATCTACCTTTATATGTTTGCACATTGCCATCCATGTCAGTCTTCTTCTTGAAGAACCACTTGCACCCTATGGGTTTTACCCCTTTGGGTGGTTCCACCAAAGTCCATACTTTGTTGGAGTACATGTATTCCATCTCTGATATCATGGCCTCAAGCCATTTCTCAGATTCTAGTCCCTCCATAGCCTCTAGATAAGTAATTGGATCATCATCTATGATAAACTGGTGCACCGCCTTCCTGAGTCATAAGGTATCCAAACCTCTCAGGTTCAAGGTGTGTCCTACTAGATCTATGAGGTCCTTGTGTTATTTGAGGAGACTGAGATTCCACAAAACCTTGTGAATCTCTATGTTCCTCTTGTACATCTACTGGTTCAATGTTTTCTTGTTGGGCTTGAACCTCTTCAAGCTCTATTTTCCTCCCACAGTTTCCTTTGGAAATAAATTCCTTTTCTAGGAACAGAACTGTCCTAGCAACAAACACTTTATTGTCAGTAGGGTGGTATAAATAATATCCCCACGTTTCCTTGGGGTATCCAGCAAAATTACATTTATCAGACTTGGGTCCAAGCTTATCAGGAAACATTTTCCTGATGTAAGCCTCACAACCCCAAATCTTAATAAAAGACAAATCAGGACGCTTCCCGTGCCATATCTCATATGGCATCTTTTGAACCGATTTATATGGTACTCGATTAAGTGTAAACATAGCAGTTTCAAGAGCATGACCCCAGAAGGAAATCGGAAGATCAACAAAACTCATCATTGATCGCACCATGTCCAGTAACGTGCGATTCCTTCTTTCAGACACACCATTATACTGTGGTGTTCCAGGCGGAGTCCATTGTGATACGATACCACGGGCTCGCAGAAGGTCCTCAAACTCTTGGCTTAAGTATTCTCCACCTCAATTGGATCGAAGTGCTTTGATACTTTTACCAAGTTGGTTTTGTACTTCATTCATGAAATCCTTAAACCTTTCAAGGGTTTCCAACTTATGTTTCATCAGATATACATAGCCATACCTACTGAAGTCATCAGTGAAGGTAATGAAGTACTGACACCCATTTCTGGCATTAGTTCTAAAAGGCCCACATACATCAATATGTATGAGTCCTAATAGATCACTAGCTCTCTCACCTTTACCTAAAAAGGGAGTCTTGGTCATCTTGCCCAACAAACAAGATTCACATGTCTCTATTGATTCACAATCAAAAGAGTCTAGATAACCAGCTTTTAGAAATGCACTTCTCATTTATGTGCCCTAGACGACAATGCCAAAGATACGTTTTGTTTGAGTTATTGAGTTTTTGCCTTTTGGTGTTTACATTGTATACACTTGTTTCTAGATCTATCAAGTATAGACCATAAGACATTGGGGCACTGCTATAAAGGATCCCATCTTTTGAAATGGAACATTATCCATTCTTAATGAGAAATTCAAAACCATCCTTGTCTAAACAAGAAACGGAAATGATATTCCTATTTATGGCAGGTACATAATAGCAGTTCTTCAACTCTAATATTAACCCACTAGGCAGAGTTAACTCATAGGTTTCTACAACACTGGAGGCAACCCTTGCCCCATTGGAAACACGTAGTTCAACCTTGCCTTTCCCTAAAGGCCTACTTCTCTTAAGATCCTTCACATTTGAACAAATGTGAGATCCACATCTGGTATCAAGTACCCATGACAAAGAAGTAGAAAAGTTAATCTCTAACACGTATACACCAGAAGTAGAGATCTCTATCTCTCACTTCTTGTTCCATCGTTCCTTCCATCCTCTCCATGTTTTGAGCGCATTAAGCGTACATAGAGTGGATTCAAAGACTACATGTATATTTGGATTGTGTAGAACACTTCTCACAACCCCTAACCAGTTATGGAATTTATTAATTTGCCCATTATAAAAGATGATTCTTTTTCCATTCTACAAGAGAAAATTGCATTTGTCAAAACTTCTTTTGATTTGAATAAAATTTGACGATAGTTAGTTAGACCTTTAATTAATTACTGCTCCCACTATTTTTATTCAAATTGATAGCCCTCACCATCAATTCAGAAGATTGCAACGTACAATCTCCTAGTGCGTCAAGATCCTAAAATCCTCTGAGTCATGGATCAGCTAGGGCTGTCACCCACAACTTAGATATTTCAGGTAGGCAACTTTTGCCAATTGCATCATATGTAACTCTTGAAAGATGTCATATGCAACTCCTTGCCATGATCACCTCCATGCCTCAAGGTGCTAGATCCTATCTAGGTCACCTTGTTACATTTGACCCAAAGCCAAAACGATGAATATGCACCCTGCTAGGGCAGACCCACATATCCATCCTTCACACTTCCACGAGATAGATGGTGCACCACGCTAGGGCGTGCCCGCACTTGGCCGATAAAGCTTTTCACATGTATCGCATTTGGAAGGCATCTAAAACTTTAATATTTAATTAGGGATTTGGTTTTATAGGTACATATACATATCCAATCACAACAGTATATAGTACGTATCATATACATGCTATATCCCACAGAAAACATGCGAAATGATAAAAGCGATGATTATGACCATCTTAATGTGATTCCTCGAGCCAAGAGGAATCACGGTCATCTAAGTCCACATCACATGCAACTTGTACAAGATGAACTCTATGCTTTTGCCTTTCTAGATTTGATCAACTCATCTCCATGATTGATCGGCTCGCCATCAGGCCGATCGGTTGGGTGCCACCAACTGATCAGTTCATTAGTCGTCGTGCATCTCCTTAGGTTGCCACCCGCTCATCTCGCTCCTCGAACTGGTCATCTAGAATGCCAACCGATCAGTTTGTTCCTTGAACCAATCATCTCAGTCATCATCAGGTTGTCCACCGTTCTTCTACATAATAAGAATAAAAGTTCTATCTTATTTACATTTGAATTGAGAAACCCTGAGTTACATTCGGGGGAAGCAAAGGTAGGAAAGAAATCTCGAGTTATATCGAGTTACATCAAGAAAAGGAGGTAGGGAATCAGTGCACAGACCGAGATGCAAGCAACCACATTCAACCAAGCACACATACATAGGGTTTATTGGCCATAACCACGCTATACATCCACCACAAAACTCGTTTAAGGGAGACACATATCGAGTGCATTCATATTACATATCATATATGTATTTTGGGATTTGTGGATTTAGGATTGGACATGCATAAAGCCAATTTTATTCGTATCGTATGCAATAAACAAAGGCAAAAAACCAAAATCAATCACATCGATAATCCTAAAATATAGAGCAGTTGACATGGCTCTGATACAACTGTTGGGTTTTAGAGGAGGTAGAGAAGGTAGCGGAAACAAAAATTTTCTCCCCAAACCCAGTATAAAGGAATCACGTCAACATCTATACAATAGGAAGGATAGTTTGTAGAGACATACCTTGTCCCAAGGCTTGCTCGGCGATGTTACCTTGCGGCTTGCACGGTCTTCACTTCCACTCTTGGATGGTGTCTGTGCAGCTCCTGGTCTCACTGAGACTATCGTGATTGACAACTGTCCTCCGAGCAGTAGAAGTCTCCCGCCTCTACAGTCTTCCACACAGACTGCCTGGAACTCCGATCTCCTTGTCCCACAAGGCACCAGAAGGAGTCATACCCTCCTATCAGCGTACTATTCACCGACACACTCTCCTGCAACCAATCACTTTTTTGCAGTTGTCTTTCCCTTGCTGTGCCTCCCTGATCGGGTAGCACTTGCTCGGGCTCTCTCGGTTACCACAACCAGAGAGAATGAAAACTTTGCAGAGCAACTGGTGTTCTGAGTTGTACTGAGAGAAGCTCCCAATACCCCTATATATATAGGAGGGTCATGGGATAAAGTTCTCTACCCCGGGCAATGTGGGATTAAAGCAGGAGTAGAAGGGTTCAAGATTTTCCACAAAATCTGACAAACTGCACTAGTTGAACCGATCGTTTCAAGCACGAAACGGTCGGTTGGTGACCTGAGCTGATCGGTTCACACTTGAACTGATCGTTTGGGGCATCTGAGCTGATCGGTTCATGCTTGAGCCAATCGGTTCATGCTCCTGGTCCATCTCAAATTGACTTTCATGTTCGTTTCTAACTAATCATATATTAGTCCTTGTCCAAATCAAATTTGACAAGTGAAACGAACATGGTTGGTCACCTGACCAGTTCAACAATGTGAACCGATCGGTTCATTGACCTGATCCGGTCGGCTCACTAGCCTGAGCCGACCGGTTCATCTCTATGAGCCAATCAGTTGGGGCAACAGATCGGTCAATTGCAGTTTCAATCAATCCGATACTCTAATCATCTGATCCAACACCTTGAACACTATGATTTTGAGCCATCAATCGATTGGGTGTTTAATTGAACTACTAAACTCCTTTAGTAATCAATCCAAACAAGATTTATGGAGAAAATCCTCTTCCAGGAACATGTCCTAGTGTGTGTGACCCTGTAGGTCCATTTCACGTTGGTAGTGAAAGTCCATAAAACTTATGACTTCACAAGCAAAGAGCGGTGCCTAGTCACACATCATTTCTACCCAAGTGAAATAGAAAATTGGAGAACAGCTTTCAATCCTACAATCTGTGAATGGTGTTACAGTGAATGTATAATTCCTTTGTCACTAATGTCGTGAATGAACTCAAGGCATGGTACAATCATCCTTTCAATTTTCATCCATTTCCTTGATCTCAGAGCAAACTGAGTGAGATGTGTGTGACATCAATGTCACATATTGATTCACACATGCATGCACATTCCTTTCTCAATCCTACTCATCAAGTGGCCATGGACATAAAACTCCCTCAGGAGGGACAAATCCCATATCTATCACTCACCCCTTAAAAGCCCCATGTGTCAAGGTCACCCAACCATCACCTTTATAACAACCCATGCTTCAGGACTGCGTTTCATGATGTCAAAGTGTACGCAATGACATGTGTTGAGTGTAGTGATTTTAGGTTGAAGAATCACACTCACCACCATCACTGTGAGAGCTGATTGTGACTACCAAATTATGGTTCCATGAGTCACTCTCACAGTGGGTCTGTCCGGTACACTTGTTCTCTAACAAGTACCTATGTGCTTGGTTTGATATCACTATATCATGACTAATGAGATTCTTTCATCAACCAATACACAATCTAGTCTTTAGTGTTATTGATGTCTATGGTTATTTCCACAATAACAACCAACTAGGGACTGAACAAGAAAGTATACTCTTAACATCCGTATGATCTCATCATTTAGGTCCTGAACCTAAAAGCATACATCATCGAGTAAACAATTCTTTAGACATCTATCATGTTACACTATCATCTCAGAAACAGTTAAAACATATAAATCAGAAATTGCCTTTATTATTATTCAAATCATTTACAATGTATCCCATTACAATCATCACATGACTTGCTCTATGGGCATACATACCAACAACTTTGCCTTTTGTGACCGAAGACGATTTGATCCTTCTATAGGTGCTTGGTCATGGAGTGTGGTGGTGGTCTCCACATCCTCAAGGTCTGGATATAGGCCCTATTTGGGGTTTATCACATCTTGGGGATATAATGATGATCTACATGATCAGTTGGTTTGGTACTATCTCTTGATGATAATTGCAAGAAGAAAAGATGGTTTTATCAACTGGAAAGTGAGATAGAAGTCCATTGAATCGGGGCGTCTTTCTCCGTAGGGATGGTCTAGAGACTGAGTGGAGGAGATGAGCTCCCCACTCAAGGTCTCGACCAGATCTAGAGTTTGGATTTTGGGTAGACTCCCAATTATATATATATATATATTCTCATCTTTTCACTTCTTTTAGATTGAAGTCCGTAATATAGAAATAATCGTGTAAGACACATGGAAAGTCCAATTCATTCCAAATTTTGCGATAAAGCTTATATTTCTGTTATCTTCCATTTGGCAATAGATAACTCCCTAACTCACCCTTTATCTATATGAAACTTCATTTCCAAGTAAAGAGTAATTAATTTTTTAATTAATTACGTAGCTTACATGTTATCTTGAAATCTTCTAATTTTACTCCATAATCATATAAGTGGATTATCTATATCTTAAAATTATCATGAGTATCTATCATGAGCACATGCTACTAAGTTTTCAAATGTTGTAACCCAATGACCCATATGTAAAACCTGATTAGCCCAATTCAATTTGATTTGAGTTTTAGAGACCATTGCCCATATCTTGATCTTCCAAAGGATTTATATGACTAATTATGTCCTTAACTAGAAATTTAAGGTTTTGATAATCATAGTATCCCCAATAAGATTTATATTAATACATAAGCTCAATACCACTTGAATTGAAGACTTAATATAAGTCAATGGCTTAGTTTCATTATCCCAATGTCATACCTTGAGCTCAATATTCTTTTATTGACTTAATATGGAATTATATCCAAGATCCTTGAATTATAAATCTCCAAATTTTGAGGATCTTATAGTTTGCCATCCAAAAAGGTTTGGCTGTCCAATTTGTGGCTTGTGCCTCTACAAAGGCATTTCTTTAGGTTTTTGTAGATTTTATATGGAACAAAAGTTTTGTAGATTAATTTTCTAATAAAATTTAAAGACTGGTCATATACTAATAAATTATTTAGAAATAACATAGGGTAACACTGAAGGTGGCCATCAAGGCTGAATGAATTGTTGATATTTGTTTATAGAGATATTAAGCATGATTTTATTGAACCATAGAGCCAGAGTGGTGATGTTCCTTCATGGTAGGTGACTCTAGAGCAACAATGACCCCAAATTTTGGTGAATTATGGCCTTTAATTCCTCTAGCCCCATTCCCTCCTCCCAACTTCCTCTCCTTCATCCAATGTTGTTGTTAGATTTTTGGCTGCTCGCTTGCCTGAAGGGATATCTCCCATATATTTTAGAATGCTATTCTTTTTTTATCATTGTTTTAATTTCTCTCTTCTTTCACCTCACTTCCTAAGGGTGGAAATCTCGTCCTTTATCCCATCATATTTTCCTCTCTCTATGTTTATCTATCAAATACTTGAGATGAAAAAAGGGAATACATATCTCAAGAGGCTCATTGAAAAGTTGTCTTTTCATCACTTTCTTAAATGCAAGTCTCTCAAAATTCTTCTCATATCCCATGACTCAAGACATCAAATACCACCTCCTCCTACCTCCATCTCCCCCCAAGCGATACATATCCCGAAAGGCTGTGTCGTTGAACCATCCCACCCATGGCCCTCTCTCTTCTATACTTCAATCTCAATGCTCAATGTCACTCCCTCTCCTTCTTAGGGAACCATTACCTCTACCATAGATCCATCATTTTTCATGGATACCTCTATTTAGAGGTTCACTATGATTATGGACCATTTTCCTTCAAAGGGATCACCCTTCCAGTTATTTAGAGACGAATGCAATCTGATGTTGCCCTAGTTGGGCAAGGTTTTACTGGTACAAGAAAGTTTTCTTGGTTCTATTCCTTTGGGACTCTTGACACTAGCATATTTATTCTGCCTAGAGTTGATCGAGAATTATACAATGACTAGGTCAGGAGAGCTCATGATCCCTGGACTAAGACCCTTGTTGGAACGAGGTTTCTCTCCACTGTAGGGACACTAATGGGAATCACCAGTCTCCGGTGGTATATCTTAGTAGTGTGTAACATACTAGATCTTGGATCCTACCATAGAACTTTGATCTTTTGGACTTAGCCAAATAAGGTTGAGGTTAGAATGATCAATGATATAATGCATGAATGTATCACCCTAATGTAATCTAATATGTCACATAATTCATTTGGTGGTAATATGAAGATAAGGAACTCAATTGGATGAATAATTTGGATAATAGGCCATTATTGGGCCATATGACATATCTCATAAAAATTAAATACCAAAAGTGGAAAAAAAAACTTCAAATTCATAATCTATATATAAAAATTAGCCTTGATGTCAATTTTGATCTAATTTGGACAACCTTGGAATATTAGGGTAAGTTTAGGAGAGAGAAAATGAGTAAAAGCCCTAAAATAATAAATAATGTGATAAATGACTTGAAAAGGTGGAATTGATGGAAAATTTATATTCAACTCAACAAAGATAACTTGTGGTTCAAGTTTCACCAAATTTGGATAATCCAAGTATGATTATTGCATGAGGAACGAGAAAACATGTTTTGCTTAATTGATATATGAGAAGTTTCCAAACATGAAATCTAATGCTAAAATTGGGTTCTACATGCCTTAATTAGTCTAGGTGCAAAGTTTCACCTTAAATGCTCAAAGTTTGTTATCTCAATTTATCTAGAAAAGAAAATACCTACATACTAATCCTAATGCAATTTGACTTTGGATTAATCGATTTAATTTCCAATATCCTGTCACGCGTTGATTTCCTGGATTTTCATTCATTGCCTAAAGTTTTTCTTCTATCATGATTTTGTCTGTTCAGGCTTCATCTGAGCCATCGAATGCCCATCGAACAACATCTATATATCTCCTACCTCCGCTCATTGCTCCTGTTTATGAATAGGAAAGTCAGGCTTTGGCACTTGATTTCCTCTTGCCTTCCTCTCCTCTCTTCCTCCTTTTCCTCCAATATCCTCTCCCACTCCTTCCTTGATTCTTACCAAACATGAGGAACCTATAAAACATAGGGCTTCAGACATCTTTGCTTAGTTCGACAAGGCTTTGCCCAATTCCCCTGCTACGACCCTATTCTCCCTTTGTCTCCCTTTCCCTTTCTATTCGTGCAGATCTCTAGGTCATCAAACCACCACAAGTCTCCTCAAGGACCCTACCTGAACTTCTTTGTACCTATCTCTCATGCTGGTTTGGCCTTATCCCACTCCGACGGTACCTCCACACACCAGTCTGACTCCGGTGAAGTCATGGAGTCAGAGGTAAGGTATACGACTTTCCTAGAGTTGGTTCGCACCTAGGGTATCTTCCCTGGGATCCCATGGAGCTTTGCAGCCTTTCAATTTGATCAAAAGGCAGGCTCTCAATTTTTCCCCTTTTATTGCCTTCGATTGTGTGTTTTAGTGGAATTCAGAGTGTCTCTCCAATTTGAGTCTACATCTTTCTGGTTTTCTCTTGCATAACCTCTGCTTGGCTATATGGTTGATGTATGCATGCTTAGTTCCTGGCTTTTAGAGTTTTCACCTTGAGCCCAAGCTCCTTTCTCCCATAGCCATGGCAGGGGACCTGGTATTCTACTCTGACCTCCTCAAGACCCTTGAAAGGGGTCATTGAGTTTAGTATGAGGCAGTGGACTAGGGACTTGCCACCTTGGCTCATCTATTCCTTAGACCCAGGGATCTGCGTATTGTTTTGCAGATGCAGTTCTGGGTCATCACAAGGATAAATGGAGAAGAAGGTTATTCAATCCCTTTTTTCTTCAAATTTGATTTGAATTTCGTCACACATACATGGGCAATATGGTCTTTCTTTGCCAATTTTCTCTTCATGTCTGCATTGTGTGGTGTTCTTGTCTAGCGGTGGGCCCAGGACAAATGTCCAACCATGATAGGGCCACTCAAAATGGTTTTAAAAGAAGCCAATAATTTTATCTACATGGCCATTACTCTTTTTCCTATTGGTCAATTTTCAAAATTAGATAACTAATTATATATCGATCAGAAAAGTACAAATATATAGTCATTGAATTAAAAAAACAAGAGCTATCAAATGATACTAGTTTTATTTCCTAAATCCAATGCTTAACTAAAGGTGGATATTAATGATTTAATCTAATTAGATAACTTGTTAAACTCATCACTAAATGTTTATAACTCAGAAAAATGTAATAAAATATGCTTTGTACTCAAAATAAGCTAAGATAAAATATGGCATCATTTTCATAACCTAATTCATATAAGAGGAAAAAGGTGGTTTTTAGGGTTTGAATAATTAATTTGTAATTGACTCAAAATCTACATATGTGCTTAATAGGTTCTTTGGAAGCCTAGGCTTGGAACCAAATTGGGCCTTGGACTATTTTGAATATGATGTGAGGTATGCTTTGCATCCCCTATTCTTATATGTTGAGAAATAACCTATTTTTGTCTTTCTCTTGGTCCTATGGACATTAGCCTATACAAAATGTCTTTTCTTTTGAAATCATAGTTATTGTGAACTATCTTATTTTGCTATTGATCTTGTGATCATGGATATTCTCTTGGTCTTTTCATATGCTTTGTACATGATGGAACTCTATATGATATATGATGTCTTTTGCCCACTTATGAGGTGGATGTATATGTTGGTCACTTAGTTGGTGACTAGTTTGTATAATCTGACTGTGCTTTCTACTTGCCTCTACATTAAACATGCTATGTGAATCAGTAGCACTATAGTGTAATTGCATTGGCTTTTGGGAAGTATGCCCTTGTTATTATTGGGATGGAGGTGGTGGTGCCCCAGACCCATGTTTCAAGTTTTTGAGACTTGGCCCAACTTATATATATTGATAGTGGAAGTATGCCATCTCTATCAGGTTTCATGTTTGTGAGGCTTGGCCACCATTATATTTATATTGTTCTAGGGCTATGTTTATCTCACATGCATGCAGGTTGATGATTGTGGGGTGTGTGCCCTACTATCTTTGTATGTGCTAGTATGGCATGATTTTATTTGTTTAGTTATGGAAAGTATCTCTTTTGTTGTTGTTCTTTTCTCTTATGCCCTTTTTGGGTTGTCCTTATCTTTTTCATGGGAAGCCTTTGTGTTTTTTATCCTTTTATTCCATATATTTCTCAATTTCCTTTTAGTATGCACATACCAACCTTTGTTGATGTCTTTTATTTTTCTCTTCTTGCTGGGGTATGCTTCCAACCCTAGGTGAAGGACATGGAATAAAGATATGGACCTAGCTTATTGAGTTAAATCTAGGAGACAAAATTGTTTTGGTTTATATTTCCCTCTACTAGATTCTTATGTTGTATCATACATGTAAACCCTATGTGGGAGATTAAGATATACCTTTTTAATCTTGTAGAAAAGTTGAATATAGTCATTGTTTTCTTCCGCTACTACACTTTGGTTGTTTTGGATACCATTAATAAGATTTGAAAATTTTACACCCACTCCATCATACCTTTTTGGGTGTGTTTGGATTGGAGGTTCTATTATTGAAATTTTTAGTAGGGAGTGGTTCCCCTCTGGGATCCCACTCCTTACATAGTTATTACCATGTTATCAACCCATAAATAAAATATTTTAATAGAGAAACACTTAATGTTGATACTTCCTTTATTATCGATAGTGAATATGGGTTCATCACACCATCACTAGTACAACAATGTGTAGCTTAAAAAGCTGATCTCTTCCTCGTATCCCAACCTACACCACTAGAAACTTCCTCTTAGGAGTTTATCTCTAATGATGAGACTAAGAAAGAGAATGTGATTATTGACCAATGGCCCATCCTCTAGGTGGTCAGAACCAAAAGAGGTGCATCCTTCTAAATCTAAGTCTACTTTTGTTGAATCTGATTGCTCTACTAAATCCATAAATTAGAATCCCCTATCCAGGTAAAGAATTTGTTATTAAAGATTTAAGATTGTGATTATTTAATGAATATTCTTCATGGAAACCATTTTATTACAAAAAGGTAAAAAAACATAACATTTGAAGCAATGAAGTATGGGTCACAAAAATCATGGTTGTCAATACCCTAAGTCCTATTTAAATTGTCGTGGCATATCCACTTCTCCTCTAACCACCCCTTAAAATACAAGTCACATGAACCTTCACCTCCTTCCCTTCAAGACTAAAACCAACATCACTATTTTAGTACATGCTACACCGACCAACCTAGACAACAAGAAATGTTGTGTAGTTATATCCCCCCACTTCATCATTGTTCAAATTCTATTTCAAATAGATTAATTTGCTCTCATTGAGGAATTCTTGGTAACCTCTTATGAGGAATCTCTAGATCGTCATGTCCCTCCCCTCATTTTCCCTCTCAGTTTCCCTCCCACCGTCATTACTCTGAGGTTTTTGCTAAACCTTTGGTTGTGCTTGGAAGAAACAAATCTCTATTTCTTCATTTGTCTTATCTTATTGTATCTTGGATGGATACCAATACTACCAACTATGTTGAACATGTGTTCCTTGATCTTTCCATCAATGCTATGAAATTTTAATAAGTACTACGAAACAAAACACTTCTTATGACTATTCATCTAGATAACAAAGACAATATGACCAAATTTATTGATGTCACTATGGATTTGGCCCCTTTGATCCTTGTCTTCTCTATCCCACGTCCCAAAATGTATTTGCAAAACCAGTTGATGTACACTCTCCGATACCTAGAATTTACAACACTTACAAATTCTGTTGCTTACCATTCCTAATGGAATGGGAGGTTCTATGCAATATACTATTATTATACAATCAATAAATCTTGAGGATTCAGAAGCCCCAAACAAGGGTTATGGATGGATTTTGATCTCATCTCTCCCACCTTATTATTAGGATGTCTATTCTATCAAAATCATTTTTGTTGTCTACGGAACTAGACTTCAGTATAACCACTAAGGTACTCTCATCCCCCTAAATAACACCAAACCATTCTCCCTAATTCTTATCTTGAGTGGTTCTCAGATTCATACAAGGATGAGAATCATAGTGGGACTTCATGTTTAGTATCCTTTTCTAGTTCTTCAAGACCCCTATGATTTCCATTTTTTCTTTCACAAACTTGTTCATCGTTCATTCACCTGGATAGCCCCCCAAACCCTTATAATGGGTACCTTCTCTAGTAGTCTAGCCTGAAGGTATCATACCTCCCAAATCTTAAAAGGCAACATTTGGGAGAGATATGATAAGAATCCTTCAACCACAAGAAAAATAAGAATAGAATCCCCTTCTACCATCCCAATAAAAAACCCCACAAAAATTGATCATGTTGGTTTTTTGGATATGCCACACTCTAATTTTAATGATGCAAATATTTTCCATTTGTGTTACTAGTATGTGAATAAGTATTTTAGGCGATCAAGGAACTTAGACAAGATCCAGTGACAAAAAATATGCAATAATATGTGTATTTGGATCCTTGCATATCAAGTTGTACCAACATGATGCTTTATATAGGTTTACATTATACAACTTGATAGGAATGACTTAAGAACAAGTGATGATTGAGTTAAAACCATCATAAACCTAGTTTTATACTTGTATACACCCTTTAGGATAGATAGGTATTTTTTTTCTGTATCATTTGATCCATTTCCAAAAATAGGACCTATTGCGATAGAGTGATTTTCGGTCAAACTTCTTTTCAACCGAAATGCATTAGGTAAAACTTAAGATGGATTGTGACATTGCTGTTAGACCAAAGGAGGTAGAGAAGTTTTGTGGTCCAACTTCTCTTTGACCGAGATGCAAGATTTTGACCAAGGACAATGCTGTAGTAAAATTCAGTAAGTGTGCAGCTACTTGCTATAATCCCACTGGCTATTGTATAATGGATAGTTACCGAAAAAACATGGCCTAAACACTCCTAAAATCTATATTAGCTATTGGTAAGTGTTTCCTATACATAAGAGTGCCTTATGGAAACTTAAAGAATGATTGAGCAAGCCAACTATGTGATGTCTTCTCAAGTTTATAATATCACATTTCTATCTTTAGCTACATCAAACCTAGTCTAAACTTTAGCTCAACCATAATGTCCTACTCCACAAAGTATATCCTTGAATAAACCTTTGTGAAGTTGATCATCACTTTTTCATAGTGATTGAGTTGTATATCTTGAGAGAAATAGCTATTTGGTTTGATGCTTCATGCTACTTCTTGTGAGAATGTTGCAGTGAAGTTTCTTTAGATTTACTTCTTACGAAAAGGTTGTGCCTAAAGGTAGTAGAGGTAGATTGCGATCTTCTCTAGGTAGGGTGGCCTTCCAGCATCTCTAAAGGAAGATGATAGTTATCCTTGATATGAAAATGAGGTTAGCCTTGAGCCATAAAAGACACAGGTAAATTTGTGTATTTTGTATTAGTACAGAAAAGGTAACAAAATATAGGTCAGAAATCATGGTTGGAAACAATTAGATAATGGAATGACATCATTTGGTATGGAAAAACTTTACATATTATGTCTTTTGTAATTTTCTATTTTAAATATTGATTGCTTTAGCCTTTCTGCTACAAAATCTTCTGAAGCATGTTTTAATTAACCATCCTTGTGTGTTAGATGCATATAAAATAAATTTTTATCTATTCACTAGTCTCTAGATCTTTCAATTGGTATCGGGGAAAGGCTTGAAGGAGATTTAGAAAGTCTTGAAGATGAGGGAAAATCTCTTGATCAAACTCAAACTTGAAGGAGCACATGTCTATTGACCTATTATCTTTGACAACTCTAACTACATATATTGGAAGAGGTAGATCAATACTTTATTCAAGGAGTTAGCTTTTACCTTAATAAAATGGCACCCTACCATACGTTCCTGCAACGATGGATTTTGAGTAATGGGATGCGGCTACGGTAAGAAATACTACTTTGAATGCCAAATCTGTAAGTATTATATATCCCTTCTTATCTCCTAAAATTTCAATCGAATCTTTCTTGTGAAACTACTTATGATATTTGGAAAAATTTATCTATTGCTCATGAAGGAACCAAGCAAGTAAAGGATAGAAAAATTAATATGCATAACCAAAAACTAGAGTTCTTTTGCATGGAAAAACATGGGTGTATTTCTAAAATGCACTCTAGATATACTTCTATTTTCAATACAATGAGATATCTTGGAAGAATATTGTAGAACATGAGCTTGTTGAAGTTTTGTTTTCTATAACTGCTAAGTATGAAAAGAAAGTTATTTCCATAGAATATTTTTTGGATCTCTCTACTTTTCCTTTTAAACAAATTATAGGTAACTTAAAGACTTATAAAGTCAAGATCAAAGAACATGGAATGGAAGGCAAAGAAGGAAAAAAATCAAAGAAAAAGGGGATAGCCCTCACAACAAGGGCTTCAAAGAAGCCATCTTCTTCATCAGGGCCTTTTTTTTTGACACAAAGAACTACATTATCAGTTGTTTACATGTTGGCTAGGCCTCATGGAACCCGATACAATACTACTTTCTTCATTTAGGATTCTCCTTACATCCCTAGGAGATTCTTCATAGAAATGGAAGGGTGTCTGGCTCTTTAGATAAAGTTTAGCTAGAGTATCTACCAATCTATTTCTCTCTCTATGGCTGAACTGCACTTGGATGTGACTTCACATGTTTCTATTTATCTTGGCTACCCAAAGAGCATGCCTCGGGTGTACAACTTTTTTCTTCTTCAATCATTCTAGTTGCCTTCTGACAATCAGTTTCTATAACAACACTAGTCTATCAATCAGTGACGACTTGTTCCACAACTAGCATGATTCCAACTAATTCAACTTCAGTGGCATATGTAGTGATTACTCATTTCCCCCAGCATCCCATCCATGCACCATTTTCATTTCAGGCAACAATAGCAATCACTGCTTAATTTCTCTTGATTGTTGCATCGATATTCAGTTTGATTCCACCAAAAATTGGTGGTGACCACCCATTTGGTCTGTTGGCTTTGTTGCTCATTACATCTTCCTCCCATGCAGTCATATATAGTTATAAATCCCTATGTATACAAGCGACGAGGAGTTCAGTTCTCATGATAGTTCCCTCAAATACATCTACATTTCTGCTTCGCCATATACTATGACAGATGATCCATAAGTCCTTGACTGACATGCCAACATTCTTTATAGAAGCAGTCCACCAATCCTCCAAGTACCGAGCCTCAAAGAATTTCCATTATCCGTCTGTGCGAACAATGTTCTTACAGGGTTCCTTCACCTTTGTGCAATCTCTCAGGGTGTGTAAGAGGGATTCATCTATTATCTTGCATCTGCTACACTAACTTTCTTGAGTCATGTGCCTAATCTTTCACTTCACATTTGTGAGTAATGCATGGTGTTGTACTAACCATGTGAAGGATTTGACTTGTACTGTGACACTCTGATCCCTGTGTCATCTCTAATGACCCCGAAGACCGGAGCATCAACCTTGGAAAACCTCCCCTTAACTTTTTTCTTTACTTAATCACTTATAATTAACTTAAAGGGAAATCTTATAACTTGGAATAAACTAAAATCTTACCAAACTGCGGAAGCAACTACTATTTATTTTACTAGGTAGGTAAAGCAGATTTACACAACATATTACATTTTTTATGCGGAATATAAAGCACAATAGATAACTTAAAACTAAACTACATATTGCATTACATTCTCTCTCTACCACACCACATGCCCCAAGGACCGAGGGGAAAGGACTAAGAGACCTCTATTCTAACTATGAACTACCTTCTAAGAGCCTGGGTGATAAGATCCTTCAACTTCCTCGTGCTAACGTTGGCCTGAAAAACATTTTCAGTAGGTTGGTGAGCTACTGGCTCAGTGAATAGAATTTCACCCAACCATCTCAAATAACTCATTTTATATTTATTAAAATGAAATAAAATATAGGAATTACTATACTGAGTAGATCTAAAACAATACAGTTAAATAACATAGAATGCCAAAATAACATTTAAAGAACAACTGCTATGAAACTGTACTCAAATCTTTCTTAGACTTTATTACTTATAAGAAACTCTTTAACACTTATATTATCATATTTTAGCTTATGCCCTGATCATATGCAATTTACTCTACATTTGAAGAATCGTAACAAAATACAATCTCACCGTACAAGACTTAGCTGACACACCCGGGATGCTAAGACTGACAATGTCGCTGGTCTGCAATAGGAAAATGGCTCTCTGGCCTCGACACACCTATGGGCCATAAAACTGGACTCCTCCTCTGACCTGAGCACATAGGTGGAGAGTCAAGCCACCTATTGGCTTTTCTGTACTCTAGTGCCACCAGGACCTCTGGTTGATGTTGGACACTACATGCTGTATTTTAAGGATACTTCCACTAGGGCTTCGTCTCCCGTACCACCTATTAGTACGTTCTGACCCCCGTATACTGGACACTACCAGGGTTAGGTCGATTCATCCCTACGACACAAACCTCTCATAGGGAATCTACGATGTTCAGGGCCCCTAAGTCTATTATTTTATTATTCTTGGAAAGCTCTTACTATATTGTATCTTTTCCTTACTTATACTTGACTCTGGTATCTCTATGGTACCACGTCTGTTTATTTGAAATTTATAATATGACATGTATATCATTCTAAACTTGGCAGAGCAGTATATTCAAAATACTGTGATATTCTGAGTAATCATCATACTATACATACATGCAGACTAAAATTCTTAAATAAACATAATATATGTCAACTTGGCACTTTATGCACTAGAATCATGCAATTGAACACTGATAAGATTAATTACTTGGCATACGAATAATTGTCATTTGCACATGTAAATTATTTGTACTTTCTTGGAAAACATGCACATCAATCCTAATCCTGAGTTGTGCATCACATAACTTAATTAAGAGTAAATTACTTATCATGGCAAGAATTGTTTATAATAACTAAGAATTTCTAATGATATGTTTGAGAAATGTGCCAATTCGTTTCAATACTAAACTGTGCACATTAACTAAAACAGGGAGCGTGCAAAGAAGTTTCCATTGAAACATTGCATGTCATCATCTTTTTCTTTGAAAATGTGCGATTAGTTAATTACTAAAATCGTACAGTCTGAGTTTATACCCAAACCATACAACTACTGTAAATCATGGTCGTGTGCTACTATCTTTATCCTCTCTACTGAGCTATTTAGGATTTATTCAACCATATAGTTCCAATAATCCAAATCATACAGATCAGTTAAAATAACTAGAGTCATGCAAACGTGAAGAAGAAAAACATACAATGAGAAGTCGGGCAATGCCAAGACTGCCCGACACTTGGGTAATCACTATTACCCATGAAAAACATAGATCTAACTGAAATCATACGTTTCTTAGAGTTAATACTTGCTTAGTGGGTGAGATTCTACTCATAGAGGATTGAGGTGGCCGAAATTCAATTGAAATCCGCCCAAATCCCGCTTCCAGGTGTCCATGGGGTCATATTCAACCTTTAGCACTGCCCTGGCTTCAGACCTACTGTAAGCAACAACTTGACCTCGCGTACATGAAGGAAAGAGGAAGAAGAAGCTTGGCTAGTCATCGCTGCTCGTGGCTGAGGCTGCGGATTCGAGCTTAGACCTCAAGGCTGGAGTCAAGGGCGTCGACTCGAGGTGCTACTCATGCCTGAAGGGACCCTGGCCGGCGCCGCACAACTACTGGCCGTGCTGCCCTAGCTGATTGGGGCGTGAGTTAGGGATAGGAAGAGGGAAAAGAAAGGAGGAGGAAGATGACACCAAGCTAGCTTGGCTCTAAGGAGCCCTAAAATCTCCATGCACCTCTCCTTCTGCTGGCCGATCAACAACACTATTGTGCGCCGCTCAAGCAGTGCTTTGCCCCGATCATGAGGAAGGGGATAAGGGAAAGGGGTTAATAATCCACTAATGGGTAAATTGCATCTTCAACCCAAGAAACCTAAAAATATCATAACTTTTGCCTCAGAGGTCCGATTCAAGTGATTTATTTGGCAAACTTTCAAGCGCGAGATCCACTACAACCTCAAAGCATGAAAACATACTAACTAGGTTGTCTCAACCTGATCAAAGAACTAATCACATCTTGAACACTTATCTTAACTTAATCAACATGGTGATGCACTAACCACTGTACTTACTAGTTAAACTCAGAGTGAGTCATAACAATCTCCCTCCCTTATAAGAATTTCATCCCAAAATTCCTAAAAGATAAAAGGAAACTTGTTATGCATATTGGACTCAAGCTCCTATGTGGCTTCCTCTAGGTTGTGGTTCCTCCACAAAACTTTCACTAATGGTATCTCTCAATTCTTGAGCTTCTTAATCCTCCAATCAACTATTTGTGCTGGTCCTTCAACACAGGAAACATCTTTTCTGAGTTGTGCATGTTCTGGGTCCATTATCTTCTCTATACTAGGGTAACACTTCTTCAACATTGATACATGAAACACATCATGTAAATTAGCTAACTTGGATGGCAGATTTAACCTGTAGGCTATAGGTCCAATCCTCTCGATGATAGGATATGGGCTCATAAAGGTAGGAGTCAGTTTGCCTCTCTTGCCAAACCTCAACACTCCTTTCCATGGTGAAACTTTCAGATACACTCCATCACCAACCTCAAACTCAAGAGGTCTATGGCTCTTCTCACCGTAACTCTTCTACCTATCCTGTACAACTTTTAAATGTTCTCTAATCACTGTAATCTTTTCTGTAGTCAAATCCACCATCTCTAGTCCAAGAATCTCTTTTTCAACCACCTCGTACCAACATACAGGTGATCTACACTTTCTGCCATATAGAGCTTCATACAGAGCCATACTAAGACTGGAATGGTGGCTATTGTTGTATGCAAACTCTATAAGGCTCAAGTGTTCTTCCCAACTTCCTCTGAAATGTAGGACACATGCTCTCAGCATGTTCTCAAGAGTCTGAATGGTCCTCTCTGACTGAACATCTGTCTGCGGGTGAAAAGTTGTACGGAATCTCAACTTTGTTCCTAAAGCATGATGCAACTGATTCCAAAACCTGGATGTGAACTTAGGATCTCTATCTGATATTATTGAAACTGGGATACCATGCAACCTGACTATCTCATCCACATATATCTTAGCCAACTTCAGGACATCAAAGGTTGACTTAATAGGAAGAAAGTGAGCAAACTTAGTCAATCTATCCACAATCACCCATATCGAGTCACAACCTCTAGATGTCCTAGGCAACCCTACCACAAAATCCATTGTGATATGTTCCCACTTCCACTCTGGTATAGGAAGAGATTGCAAGGTACATGCAAATTTCTTATGCTCAACCTTAACCTCTCCTTGAAGCATCACAAAACATTGTGTATCCTTTATCTACCTTAGGCAGTATCAACACTGGTGATGTAGTCAACCTCTTCTTCAAGATCTGAAAACTCTTCTCATAGTTGTCTGACCAGACAAACGGTGCATCCTTTCTCATTAAGTGTGTCAGAGGTGATGCTACAACACTAAAGTTCTGGATGAACCTCCTGTAGTAACCTACCAATCCTAAGAAGCTTCTGATCTTAGTAGGAGTTTTAGGCTGCTCCCACTGTAGAACATAATCGACTTTGTTAGGGTCAACATTTACTCCATCTCCTGTGATGACATGTCCAAGAAAAGACACCTCAACTAACTAGAACTCACACTACTGAACTTAGCATATAACTGGTGCTGTCTCAACAACTGTAACACTATTCTTAGATGCTGCTCATGCTGCTCATAATCTCTAAAATAAATCAAAATATCATCTATGAAAACTATTATGAACTGATCCAAGAATGGCTTGAAAATCCAATTCATCATATCCATGAAAGTTGCTGGGGCATTAGTCAGTCCAAACGACATGACCAGAAACTCATAATGCCTATATCTTGTTCTGAAAGCCGACTTAGGAATATCTGAAGCCTTTATCCTCAACTGATGATATGCAGATCTCAAGTCTATCTTAGAAAAGATCGTCACTCCATGCAATTTATCAAACATATCATCTATCCTTGGCAACATGTAGTCTATACATAACCTCATAGTGCCATCTTTCTTTTTCACAAAGAAGACTGGAGCTCCCCATGGTGAAGAACTAGGTCGAATGAAACCCTTATCCAATAACTCCTGTAACTGGATCTTCAATTCTTTCAATTCTGTAGGTGCCATTATGTAGGATGGTAGTGCTATAGGGTGACTACCTGGCAACACATGGATCTCAAAGTCTATCTCTCTTTCAGGAGGTAGACCTGGCAACTCATCTGGGAAAACATCTGGGAACTCACAGACCGCTGGCACCTCCCATAGGCTGACTATGTTCTTCTCTGCTCTAGTATCTACTACATGTGCCAAGAATGCTTCACAACCTTTCTGCAACATCTTATCAGCTACAACGACTGATATGATACACATAGGAAAAACTTTCATGTTTCCAGAAAAGACACAAGAAAATCCACCCTATCAAAAGACAACCTCCTGCTTCCAACAGTCGAGCTGAACTTGATACGTCTCTAGGCAATCCATACCTAAGATAACTTGAAAATAGTTAACATATAGGGGTATATGGTTAATCACAATGGTGTAACCACCAAAAGTCAACAAACATCCGGGACAAAACTCCGTCAACACTGTCGGTTCACCTAACGGAACCCTCAACAACAACTCAAACATTAACTCTTGGGTTAAAAGGTTAAGTTCACAAGCTAAAGAACTCTATATAAACAAGTGAGTAGCACCTGAATCTATCAAAACTGTAACTAAAATGCTATTAAAGAAAAGCATTTCTCCTATAATTACTCAGGAATAAATAATACCTTCTTGTTGTGTTAGAGAGAAGAAGCGTCTTGAATCTCTTCCTCTCCCACAATGTCCTCATTGTCCTTCCCTTCCACTGGGTGCTCCTTCTCTTCGTGAACCTGAAGCCACTGAAGAACACGCTCCTCCAGTTGGAGCATGTCTCAGAACATTCTGATACTGTAACTGGGAGCCATGTGTTGCCACTTGTTGTAACTGGGGACATTGCCGTCTAAAGTGTCCCACCTATCTGCAGATGTGACATCCCTAAAAATCTGCACCCCAACACTGACCAGAGTGCGGCTTTCTACAGATATCACACATTGATATCTCTCTCCTTGGCGGACCTGTCTCTGAGGCCTATGATCTAGAAGACCTTGTTGGAGGTGTCCATGTAGACTGTGTATTCCATCTACTAGAATTGGGCCTTCCTCCACTTGGTGAAAACCTAGATCCTTGTCTCCCAAAACAACGAAGTCCTCATCCTATCTTAGAAAAGAAACCACCACCTCCTCTGTATCCACCACTGCTTTTTCCCCCTATAATAAAGTCTCTGGATCTTTTCTTACTCTCAGACTGCTTATCAGCATTAACTGACTCTTCTACACATCTCGCTGCTTCCACAAATTCCCCAAAGTTTTCTCTGTCTCTTCGACCAATGGCTGACACAGTGTGTCTAATCTCTAATCTTAATCCTTGTTGAAATCTTATGCACTTTTCTATATCATCTGGCACAAGTTGTGGATAGAAATTTGCCAACCTCATAAAATATACCTCATATTTGCCAATTGTCATACTTCCTTGTCTGATATTCTCCAACTATTGAATCTTATCACTTAGGAAGGTAGGAGGAAAATACTTAAGGTGAAACTCATCCACAAAGTCTTTCCAGGTCATCTATGCATTTCTCCTTTTATCTTCCACTCCTCGCCACCATAGCTCAGCATCTCCCTTGAGTAAATAGATTGCATGATTGATTTTCTTATCTTCTGATAACTCCATTAGGAGAAAGACCTTTTCCATTTGTTGAAGCCACACCTCCGCCACAACTGGATCTATTGTTCCAAAAAATTTAGTTCCACCAAGCTTTTTCACCAACTCATAAGATCTCATCAGATCCTTACTAGAAGATGAAGACTTCCTGTCCATCTTGTATTTTTCTTTTGTCTCCAGAAAAATATGATACATTCTTGTTGCCTCATTATCCTCTTCACCTTTAGCCATTGCTTGAGGGTCAAGGCCGTAATGGCTCTCATCTTGTTCCTCACCATGTCCACACCCTCTTCCTTCCATCTCTGCATATCCATAACAGAACACATCTGTTAGAAAATTGCAGTTCAAAGAGGAAAACATCCTAATACTATTGGTCTCTTATCACCCCTGTCCCAAACCTAAATTCATTTTAGGTTCAACCTATGCTCTAATACCAATCGGAGTGATGCTCTGATCCCTGTTCCATCTCTAATGACCCCGAAGACCGGAGATTCAACCTTCATAAACCACCCTTAACTTTTTTCTTTTCTTAATCAATTAAAATTAACTTAAAGGAAAATCTTATACTTGGATTAAACTAAAATCTTACTAAACTGCGGAAGAAACTACTATTTACTTTACTAGGTTGGTAAAGCAGATTTACACAACATATTATATTTTTCATGCAGAATATAAAGCACAATAAATAACTTAAAACTAAACTACATATCACATTACATTCTCTCTCTACCACACCACATTCCCCAAGGACTGAGGGGAAAGGACTAAGAGGCCTCTATTCTAACTATGAACTACCTTCTAAGAGCTTGGGTGATAAGATCCTTCAGCTTCCTCATGCTGACATTGACCTAAAAAACATTTTCAGTAGGTTGGTGAGCTACTGGCTCAGTGAATAGAATTTCACCCAACCATCGCAAATAACTCATTTTATGTTTATTAAACTGAAATACAATACAAGAATTACTACACTGAGCAGATCTAAAACAATATAGTTAAATAACATAGAATGCCAACATTACATTTAAAGAACAACTGCTATGATACTGTACTCGAATCTTTCTTAGCCTTTCTTACTTATAAGAAACTCTTTAAAACTTATATTATCATATTTTAGCTTATGCCTTGATCATATGCAATGTACTCTACATATGAAGAATCGTAACGAAATACGATCTCACCGTACAAGACTTAGCTGACACACCCAGGATGCTAAGCTTGACAATATCACTGGTCTGCAACAGGAAAATAGCTCTCTAGCCTCGACACACCTATGGGCCGTAAAACTGGACTCCTCCTCTGACCTGAGCACACAGGTAGAGAGTCAAGCCACCTATTGGCTTTTCTGTACTCTAGTGCCACCAGGACCTCTGGTTGATGTTGGACACTTCATGCTGTATTTTAAAGAGACTTTCACTAGGGATTCATCCCCCGTACCACCTGTTAGTACGTTCCGACCCTTGTATACTGGACACTTCAAGGGTTAGGTCATTTCATCCCTACGATGCAGACCTCTCATAGGGACTCTACGGAGTTCAGGGCCCCTAAATCTATTATTTTATTATTCTTGGAAAGCTCTTACTATATTGTATCTTTTCCTTACTTATACTTGACTCTGATATCTCTATGGTACCACGTTTGTTTATTTGAAATTTATAATACAACATGTATATCATTCTAAACTTGGCAGAGAAGTATATTCAAAACACTATGATAATCTGAGTAATCATCATACTATACATATAGGCATACTAAAATTCTTAAATAAATAGAATACATGCCAACTTGACACTTTATGCACCCGAATCATGCAATTGAACTTCTTAATACACTGATAAGAGTTAATTACTTGACATACAAATAATCGTCATTTGCACCTATAAATTATTTGTACTTTCTTGGAAAACGTACACATCAACCTAATCCTAAGTTGTACATCACACAACTTAATTAAGAGTAAATTACTTATCATGGCAAGAATTATTTGTAATAACTGAGAATTTCAAATGATATCTTTGAGAAATGTGCCAATTCGTGTTAATGCTAAACCACACACATTAACTAAAACAGGGAGCATGCAAATATGTTTCCATTGAAACATTGCATGTCATCATCTTTTTCTTTGAAAATGTGCGATTAGTTAATTACTAAAATCGTACAGCCTGGGTTTATACCCAAACCGTATAGCTATTGTAAATTTGGGATGTGTGCTACTGTCTTCATCCTCTCTACTGAGCTATTTAGGATTTATTCAAACATATAGTTCCAATAATACAAATCATACATATCAGTTAAAATAATTAGGGTCATGCAAACGTGAAGAAGAAAAACATACAACAAGAATTCAGGCGACACCAAGACTGCCTGACACTTTTGTAACTGCTGTTACCCGTGAAAAACACAGATCTAACCAAAATCATACATTTATTAGAGTTAATACTTGCTTAGTGGGTGAGATTATACTCACAGAGGATCGAGGTGGCTGAAATTCAACTGAAATCTGCCCAAAACTCACTTATAGGCGTCCGTGGGGTCGTCTTCAACCTTTGGTGCTGCCCTAGCTTCGGATCTGCTACAAGCAGCAACTTCACCTTGTGCACAGGAAGGAAAGAGGAAGAAGAAGCTTGGTTGGTTGTCGCTGCTCGCGGCTGGGGTTGTGGATTCGAGCTTAGACCTCAATGCCGGAGTCAAGGACATCGACTCGAGGTGCTACTCACGCCTAAAGGGCCCTGGCCGGTGCCATGATGCATGGGTTTTGAGTCACTTTTATAGGCTTATTTTATATCTGTTTTATGCATGTATTTGTCATTTTCTTGATTATATTTGCATAATTCACTATAGTTGGCCTTTAAACTCTTTTTGCATCAAATTATACTTCTTTTATCATATTTATATGATTTTATATAATCCCCAGACTTATACACATGTTTCGACACTTTTTCAGGCACTTTTGCATTGTCCAGAGTTGATACTATCAACCCTGGTGTCGATAGTATCGACATTTTATCAGAAAGCAACCCCAAAATGCTATCTTGGAAGGAAAAACCTGTATCATGGTCGATACTATCGACAACATCGGGATCTGGTGATTTTCTGCACTAAAACGGAGCGTTTTAATCCGACGGTTGAGCTTTTTCGGAGCCGTAAAGTGGTCCTATGACCTAAGAAGAGCACGGCCGGCCCTAGGGGGATCTCATATTGTGTTGCAAAACATCCAAGAAGGAGGGAGAGAGAGAGGAGACAAGAGACGAAGGCCGTCAACCGAGCGATCCGGGCACCTCCGACGGGCAATTTTGCTGCCGGAAGACTGCAAAACGCACGTTTCTCAAGGAGGATCTCCAGGAACACCTTTGTATCAGGGGTTACACGAGTTTGATCCATGTTTCCCATGTTTTTCTTCTCTACTCCTATGTATTTTCCATTGTCAACCATGCAGGGCTAATCCCCTTTATCTTTAGGACCGGGAGTAGCCCGGGTAATCGCTGTATGATACTTTTTACATAGTTTATCATAATTTGTCTCTCAATTTCTTGGTATGATTTCATTTTCTCCATTCTATCATTATGATTGATCACCTTAATGATAATCTAATGCCTTTAATTACTTTGAAAGAAGAATTAACGGTTGAAAAGAGACGAATATCACATTAACTAATAAATTCCTTGAACAAGGCGATGTACGATTAATGGTGGAACCCCAGAGTTTGTTTCTCATACACCTAATTTAGGGTATAGGTTAATACTACCGTGGAACCGACCTAGATTTAGGTAGTGAATTGTATCGTGAAAGCGAGCAATTCTGACTACAGGCCACTATCCAGAATAGGAGACAAATTAGGATAATTGTGTAGAAATTAGTACAGTGAGAACTCGCGGTGAAACCGCAATCCTAAAGACTCCCATTTACATTGATTAAACTAAACATTTAATCGATTGCTTTGTTTTCTTTTATTTTATTTTCTTTTTCAATCAACTCTCAAACTCTTTTAATCGGTTTAGCTGATCGCAACCAGTTAGTAATAGTCTACTAAAATTTACATTTCCCTGAGTTCGACTTGGGCCTCACAAGGCCTATATTACATTGATACATATACTTGTGTTTGCACGCACGGTTTACGCGTGTCAAGTTTTTGGCGCCGTTGCCGGGGAAACGGTAAATTTTAGCACTACGAGTGCTGCGAGTGGCCACACTAGGCCACTTTTAATTCCTATATTTTTTTCTTTTAATCTTTTGAACTGAATTGCAAATCTTATTCATTGTTTTAATTATTAGTACCGGTTCATACACTACCATTTGAAATTTCAGGTACTAGTAAAGTAATAATGGGTGACGGAGCAGAAAATGAGGAGCATACGATCTGGGAGAAGATCAAGGCTTCTTCCTCCTCTGCATCTAAGGGGCCAATCAAGAAACAAGCTATCAACATACCCAGTTACAAGATTGATCCAAGGCTTATTCATTTGGTCAAATTGCAGGCTTTCCATGGAATTAAAAATGAGGATCCGGTGACCCACATCAACAAGTTTGTGGAAAATTGTGATATGATAAAGATTGATAGGTTCCCGCAAGAGACACTCTACCTGAAACTTTTTCCCAGTTCTTTAGTGGGCAATGCTTGGGAATGGCTGCACAATCTGGATGATGAGTACATTGAATCTTGGGATCACATGGTTGAGGTGTTCTTTGAGAGGTTCTTCTCGCTTGAAAAGACAAACAATCTAGTGAGGAAGATACACAACTTCAGCCAGCGAGCTGGTGAAACATACTCTAAAACTTGGGAGCACTTCTAGATCATGCTGAGGAAGTGTCCACATCACGGCTTAGACAAGGAGAAGCAAGCTAAAATTTTCTACTTTGCCCTAAATGAACATGATAGGAGCAATTTGGACTCAGCAGGTTCTGGTTTCTTTTTGAACAACACGGGCACAAGGTGTTGGGAGATTCTAAGGAACATGTCCAAAAAGCAGTCTTGGGGTGAAAGAGATGCACCCGAGTAGGTTGGCATTACACATGAAGCAAAGGCAATCAAAGCGCTTAATGACAAGTTGGATCTTATAGACAAGAAGCTCCTAGAGAAAGAGGACAATGGGTCTGATGATGAAGCACATGCAAAGTATATGCATCAAGAGGGATATAGAAATAACAATTATGATTGGAGGAAGGAACAAAATTTCAGAAGCTGCAGCCTAGCCTAGAGGAAAAGAACAATGACTTGCTTAGCCAGGTGGTGAAACAAAATCAAGAGATGATGAGTACATTTGCCAAGCAGTTACAGTCTCAGGGCGAGATTTTGAATAAATTTGGGCAGAAATTGCAAAGTCATGGATCACAAATGAGGGAACTAGAGACGACTGTGATCCAAATTTCCAATGAAGTGGCAACCATGAAGCATACAAATCAACAAAGACAGGCTGGGAATGTAGATGCTGTTCAAGCACATCATCAAGTGAAATATATATCTGTGATTTCTGAGGCAGAGCCCCCGGTGGTGGAGGTCCAGGACAAAAGCAAAATGATTTTTGATACAGAGGCTACACCAAGAATACCGTATCCTCACAGTCATTATGGACTACCGGGCGGATGTTGTCCATTTAGAAAAATCCGCCAAGAGCACATCGCGGCCGCGCCCGCACCTAGGCAAGAGGAGCAGGTGAAGGCCATGCGTCATGGTGAAGCTACAATCACTGAGAGAGGGGAGCAGCCACAAGTCATGCCATCCACGGATGATGTGTCAAATCCTATCCTAGAAGGTGGCTTTGAAGCAAGCTTAGAGGAGGAGACCCCTAAAGTTCCATATGTGCCACCACACAAGCGAGAGAAGGACCCAATCGTGCCTTTCCCGGATAGTCTAAGGCTGAAGAAAGAGCATAGGAACTACAACAAATTCTTGGAGATGTTTAGGAAGCTCCATATTAATATTCCGTTAGTGGAAATGATAGAATAGATTCTAGCATATGGAAGGTTTATCAAGGACATAATCACCAAGAAAAGGCGGATCAAAGACACGGACATTTGTGTTGTTGATGAAAAAGTGAGTTCTATAATCCAAGGACGGCTACCAAGGAAGAGGAAAGATCCAGGATGTTTCTACATCCCATGTTCCATAGGCGGCCAACATTTTCCACAAGCATAGTGTGACTCAGGGGCCAACATTAATCTTATGCCACTGTCCACGTTTCAAAAGCTTGGATTGAAGACACTAAAGAAATCTGCCATGACTATTGAGTTGGCGGATGGATCCATTGTGAAGCCACAAGGTATATGTGAGGATGTGCTAGTCAAGGTTGACAAATTCATATTCCCTATTGACTTTGTGGTCACGGACATGCATGAGTTGGAAGGAGGTGAGATTCTATTGGGAAGGCTGTTCCAAGCTACGACTGATGTAATCGCTGCCATTGGGTGAGGTTACTTGACACTTGGGATTGGTGATGATAGAGTTAAATTCAAATTACCACATGACTCATTGGAGACATCTCTTGACAACCCAGGTTAAAGGTATCTTTATGTCAAGCCTAGGACATTAAAGAAGGGCACTTGTTGGGAGGCAACCCAACTTTAGGTTCATTTTTATGTTTGGTTATGTTCTTTTATGTTTATGTACTTAGTTTTTGCTTAGGTTTTGATAATTTTTGTAAAAATGGTACCCTAACTCATGTTTTGAAGTGTGCATAATGTTAAGGTCGATACTATCGACACCCATGTCGATAGTATCGAGTTTGGATCAGTAAATGCTGAAGAAAAGTCGATACCATCGACCTTAGTGTCGATAGTATCGAGATTCCTGAAGATTTTCAGAAAAATTGGTGACAGTAAAGTCGATACCATCGACCTAGGGTTGATAGTATCGACACTTTTGAGTTCCCAGACTTTTAGATGCGTCGATTCAACAAAATCACTGAGTCTAGGTCGATACCATCGACCTTGTGTCGATAGTATCGACACCTACAGGACAGCTACATAAAACAGGCCGTAAAAGGTATCGAAATGAGATTTTTTCGAACCTTTTTTTGTAGAGGAAAGATGGATGAAGCAAGTCAAGTCTTAGAACCACTAAGACACAAAAATGGGACACAAAAAGGAGGGATATAGCAAGCATCACTTGGTCCACTTGAGCATCTAACCATCCTTCTTCACCACACTTCAAAGTGAACGGTACCGCTGTTCCACCTCTTAAGTGAGAATGTTGACTATGAGGCCATAGTCATATTCAAGCTTAGGAGGGGTGTTGGAACAACCCTCTATCTTAGTTTTTACTTACATATTCATGTTGTTTTTACTTTTGAGGTATTAGTTGTTTTTATTTCTAGGTTTACTGCTTTTGTAGGATCCACATCTATCTAGTGTAATATGTGGAGCAATAAATACATGGTTTCAATTGGGAGTTTTACTCTTGGGTTGTGTGCACATAAAAAATGAGCATTTTGAGAACTTTTTGAGCTTATTCTTGTTAGTAATCAAGTTGCATAACTGAGGAAGTGCTTGGGTGAGTCAGCTTCAGGACACAGGGACATGAATGACCATCTTTATTGTCCAAGGAAAAGTGATTTACAAGGATGTTTGAGCCCAAACCGACCAAACGATAACGTGACCTTAGACTAAAGTTTAAGAGAGAAATCCTTCAGTTACCCTGTACACAAGTCTTTAGAGAGGGACATATGATATTTTCGGAAGGTTCTGTCAATTAGTCTTGTGATCTGATCCACCACAATTTCATTCACACTCCACCATAAGAAATGAGAGCACATTACTATCTTTCACTTTTTGATTGCATCTCATGTAGATAGGTCTTGCATTACAGCTATTTTCACATATTTTTTTGCATGAAAATGAAGAAAAAAAAGATAGAGTAGTTATACATGCACATTATCCTTAGGTGTGTGTCATTTAATTGCATAACTATCATTATATAGTTGCATTTGCATAACTACCATTACAGCTATTTTGAGAATTATCTTATGTTACTCGAAAAACATTAAAGGTGGTGAACTTGTTCCATATCTTCTGAATGCTTCAAATGTATGAGTTATGTAACAAGAAGTGAGCCCGACAAATAATTCATTGTCATCTATGAAAATAAGGGCTTGAAAAAAAATTGAAGAAAAATTGAAAAAAAAGAAGAAAAAAAGAATTGAGAAGTAATAAAGAAGAAGAGGGAGAAAGGAACATGTTCTCACCTGAGAACTAAGAAGAATAAGCACATGGTGTAGTTTTCTTAGATATTCAATCTCACATTGAGACGGAATGATAGTGCATGCATCATTCCACCAAAAATATAGCATTAGGACATTTTCACTTACATTTTGCATCATGATAGGTCATTAATTTTTGTATTGCATGATTGACTGTTATGTGCTTCCATCTCTTCCACAACCACCTATCCCATCCACCCGTTGCTCTAATCGGTAGGCCACCCATGATATTCTCCTCAATCATTAATATCAGGAGATCTGCTTCCATTTAGATGGTAGTTAGGAAATGAGCAACGTAGATAGGAGATCACAAGATGAATCAAGTATGGACCAAATGAGTTTATCATATTAACTACTTTAATTGATAGTGTTTCACTGATTGGGGGACATACATCTTTTACATAGGTCTTTGGTCGCCTGGATGGCAGTTAGTGTTCAGTGGTCAATGAGGGCCGGTTTGTGGAAAGAAAGTGGGGATGATGTAGATTCATTTCATGTATTTATATCCTATTGCTGACTTATCTCAACCAGATCCAAAGTTTTGTTGCTCGAGGATGAGCAAGGTTTAAGCTTAGGGGAGTTTGATGCATGGGTTTTGAGTCACTTTTATAGGCTTATTTTATATCTGTTTTATGCATGTATTTGTCATTTTCTTGATTATATTTGCATAATTCACTATAGTTGGACTTTAAAATCTTTTTGCATCAAATTATACTTCTTTTATCATATTTTTATGATTTTATATAATCCCCAGACTTGTACACATGTTTCGGCACTTTTTCAGGCACTTTTGCATTGTCCAGAGTCGATACTATCGACCCTGGTGTCGATAATATCGACATTTTATCAGAAGGAAACCCCAAAATACGATCTTGGAAGGAAAAACCTGTATCATGGTCGATACCATCGACCTGGGGTCGATACTATCGACAGCGTCGGGATCTGGCAATTTTCTGCACTAAAATGGAGCGTTTTAATCCGACGGTTGAGCTTCTTTGGAGCCGTAAAGTGGTCCTATGACCTAAGAAGAGCACGCAGGCCCTAGGGGATCTCATATTATGTTGCAAAACATCCAAGAAGGAGGGAGAGAGAGAGCAGACAAGAGATGAAGGTCGTCAACCGAGCGATCCGGGCACCTCCGACGGGCGATTTTGCTGCCGGAAGACTACAAAACGCATGTTTCTCAAGGAGGATCTCCAGGAACACCTTTGTATCAGGGGTTACACAAGTTTGCTCCATGTTTCCCATGTTTTTCTTCTATACTCCTATGTATTTTCCATTTTCAACCATGCGGGGCTAATCCCCTTTTTCTTTAGGACCGGGAGTAGCCCGAGTAATCGCTGTATGATACTTTTTACATAGTTTATCATAATTTCTCTCTCAATTTCGTGGTATGATTTCATTTTCTCCATTCTATCATTATGATTGATCACCTTAATGATAATCTAATGCCTTTAATTACTTTGAAAGAAGAATTAACGGTTGAAAAGAGACGAATATCGCATTAACTAATAAATTCCTTGAACAAGGCGATGTACGGTTAATGGTGGAAACCCAGAGTTTGTTTCTCATGCACCTAATTTAGGATATAGGTTACTACTACCGTGGAACCGACCTAGATTTAGGTAGTGAATTGTATCGTGAAAGCGAGCAATTCTGACTACAGGCCACTATCCAGAATAGGAGACAAATTAGGATAATTGTGTAGAAATTAGTACAACGAGAACTCACGGTGAAACTGCAATCCTAAAGACTCCCATTTAAATTGATTAAACTAAACATTTAATCGATTGATTTGTTTTCTTTTCTTTTATTTTATTTTTCAATAAACTCTCAAACTCTTTTAATCAGTTTAGCTGATCGCAACCAGTTAGTAGTAGTCTACTAAAATTCACATTTCCCTGAGTTCGACTCGGGCCTCACAAGGCCTATATTACATTGATATGTATACTTGTGTTTGCACACACGGTTTACACGTGTCATGCCACAAATCTGCTGGCTATGCTGCTACTAGCCGCACTGCCTTAGCTGGTCGGGGCACGAGTTAGGGTGAGGAAGAGGGAAAAGAAAGGAGGAGGAAGATGACGCCAAGCTAGCTCGACTCTAAGGAGCCCTAAAATTGCCCTGCGCCTCTCCCTCTGCTGGCTGATTAGCAGCACTACTGTGCGCCGCTCAAGTGGTGCTTTGCCCCGATCGTGAGGAAGGGGATAAGGGAAAGGGGTTATTAATCCACTAAAGGGTAAATTGCAACTTCAACCCAAGAAACTTAAAAATATCATAACTTTTGCCTCGGAGGTCCGATTCAAGCAATTTATTTTGCAAACTTTCAAGTGCGAGATCCACTACAACCTCAAAGAATGAATAAAAATACAAACTTGGTTGTCTCAACCTGATCAAAGCACTAATCACATCTTGAACACTTATCTCAACTTAATTAACATGGTGATGCACTAAACACTGTACTTACTAGTTAAACTCGAAGTGAGTCATAACACATACAACCACTTTCAAATTCCACACCCCTGCCCACTTACCTTCTGTCACAATCTCATTATGTGTTCTCAATAACCAGTATGCTGGTCCAGTTGAAAATCTACCGTCAGGAGTATGAATCCATATGAACTGTTCTTCATAGTTACCCCTTACCGGGATTTGAATTTTCAAAATAAGATCAACCATCTCCGTATCGAACCAGTTTTTAAGAAATCTGTGTCCTGTTCCATGGAGTCCATAACTAATGAATTCACATGTAGATCATTGAGATTAGATTGAAGATGGACTTTAGCTAACTGTCTCAAACAAAGATGAGGTTTGACTCATATGTCATCCCACACGTTCACTGAAGACATGATTCATTATAGAGTTTTCTATGGTGAACTATTTGTTGTCCAGTGTGGCCCATCCTAGTATTAACACAGAGACCTTTTTTGGTGTTTGATACTCCTTGAATCGATCTGTCATTGTGGTACTCCATATGGAATTCATCCCTGAAGCCAGATCCCATGAATATTTTGAAATCATAGAAAGATTCCACTCACTCATAGATTTGATACCCAAGCCTCTGTTCTTCATCGAGCTAGTTACCTTGCCCCATGTAACCAGTGAATCTGGAGTCTCCTTGTAACTCCCTCTCTAGATGAATTTTCATATAGTGTCTTCGATCCTATCACATAGGCTCAAAGGTAGGATAACTGTCTGCATGGCATATGTAGGGATTGTTGAGAGAGTTTCTTTCATAAGGCACGTTCTACCAGCAAATGATAAGCTTTTCACTGCCCATGCATTCACCCTTGATTCCACTTTATCAACAATGTCAAAGTAGGTCGCCCTTGTGACCTTGGAATGTATAATCGGGATACCTAGATAGCGACCCAAGTCACTAGTGACTTGAAATTTTCTAATGGCTTGGATAATTCTTCTTGTGGACCTCCCAACCCTCATAAATTACATCCTCTTGTAATGAGGAAGGAAAGAACTGAAAAGGTAAGGAGTTAAACTTTTTTTCTAAGGAAAATTATAGATCACTCTCTACTAGATGTCGTGCTTGCACGGAAAAGGGACATTGAAAGGAAAAATGTCCATAACTCAAAAAGAAGAAGAAGAATTACAAGGGCAAATAGAAGAAGGAACATCATGCTTATTGGGATTCCTTTTCACATCTCAGATAAAATGATGACAATGAAGTTTGCCATCATGTAGTTGAATGCTTAATCATCAGACATAATGAAGATGATGAACATGACTAAGAAGGTGCTCAAAGTGATGATAGTGAGGTATCTCTCTCAATATTTTTCAAAGATGAAATTATTGAACTTGTTGAAATTACATCCAAAAAAGTTGAAATATACAAGAAAAAAGAGAAACAAATTGCCTACTATTGTTGATTTTATAAATTTGGAATTAAATGATCAAAACGATCAATATACTAGTGAAACAAAAGAATAGCTGAGATTGTTTCTCAAAATACTTTCTTGCAAATTCAAGTTTCTGCTCTTCATATAATTTAAGTAATATGATAAAATTGAAATGCATGAAGATGCATTACTAGTACTAGAATATGTTTAACTTATACTACTAAAGACTCATTGATTGTTTGCTAAGGAAAATGAAATCTTAAGAGATCTATACATAAATTTTCAAATAGTAGAAATATTGTTAAAAATATAGTGCCTTATTAAAATGGTCATGCATATGCTATTGGTTGTGATTATATTCCAATAAATGGAATTAGGAAGAAGGATCAAGGTCTATATTTGTAAAATATAATACTAGTTCCTCTTTATCCATTAACCATGTTACATGTTTTTCATGTGCGAGATTTGGTCACTTTAACTTCTCATGCCCTTTTAAGAGAGAAAGATGACAATAACAAGGTTTGGGTACCAAGAACCTCTCTTTTAAGAAGAATTTGTCTGATCATGGACTTCATTGAATATCTATTTGAACAGACATGTTTGAATAGATTTAGTTTGGTTTTTTACTTTCTATTTGATGTTATTTTTCAATTGGAATTTGTCATATAATCATTTTGTATAGGTAAGTATATTTTTGGATAAAAATTTCCAAAAAACTACCTCTGGATCCTAATGTAGTTTGACATAGGGACAGTTCAATCAAAATATAGTTCTACCGAATTACCGATTGTTAAGTTTTAATTTGTCCATCTTGAATTTAGAATTTAAATTCTATTTGCTATAGGTATCTATATTCCATAAGGTCTGAAATGAAAATTTTACATGTTGCAAGTGTGCTTTTGTTCTATAATGGATATCTTTATCTTAGTAGTTAGTTTCTCTATTTGAGCTCAATTTTTTCAAGTATTATAATAAGACGAGCTCAAATCATGTGGTTTACATTCTATTTTTTGAATTTGGTTTGAATGGTATCTCTTAATCAATTGTGGGCTTAACACCACTTAATATTGGTTTAGAGATTCTTTTTTGTTTTCTCTTTGTCTTTTATGGGATCTCTTGATCATGGATGACTTCACATTCCTTCTATTGGTATTGAGATATATTTTAGAAATCATGATTTTTATTTTACTGACTCTCTTTGACAATGGAATTCCAATGCTACTTTCTAGAGTACCCTCCTGTAGAGAGTAAATCCCTAATTCTATGGAGGATTCCTTCTACTAGTGCTCGACTGATGGTGGGTAATACTACTCATGGAAGGAATCTCATGAGGGTCAATCAAACAAAATTATTGTGAGCAACATTACACGGGTCCTACTCAGTATGAAAACTCTCATAGACATATATGGACTAAGATACGTCTGCTTGGCCATCATGGGATTCCTTCCATGAGTAGTAGTACCAACCATCATCTAAGCACCAGTAGCAGGAACCAACCCCCACTAGGTCACCATGGGGGATGGTGGCTGATTCCTCCACTCTATCCCCTCCCTTCTGCATTTAAGGTTTTCTTGTAGATGATAAAATTTTTAAGTTTGGGTTTGAGGGTGGGTGATACGTACCTTCTGCACCTAATGTATCATTAATCCTTATTCTTTGATCCATTACCATTATCTGTGTACATGTGCCAATTAACTACATTGTTTCAATCTGGATTTGTATTTTTCCTTCTTACATTTGATCAATAAGTAATTGGCCATTATCTTATTGGCCTATATTCAATTAATTGTTTGCATCACATGCATTTTCATCAATTCACCATGTACGCCCCTAAATGAAGCAAATATTGTGTAAAATTTATTCATAAATGTGCCAATGCTAGAACCTATTCTATCATTGACAACCTTAATCTCTATCATTCCTTGGAAATGATGACAACCTACATGAATTGATTATAATAAAATGTAACAGGTTTGTTATTGATTTTCTAACATGGTTTTATAATTGTCTTTACCTCACATGATACCTTTTTTGATTGAATTGTTATGTAATATTGTCCTTATGCATTAAATTTTGAAATATGTGTTTTGCCAGTTCAGATATCTTCTACACTTCTTCCATATTCATTTTACCCTGTCTTATACCAAAAAGAAAAGAAAAATAGTGTCAAACACTAAGTTTAGGGTGGTACCCTCTACCTTACTGTCTCCGCTTCTTATATACCCTCTGAAGTAATAGAGATGTATCACCTACAAAAGGAAAAGATGCCAATGTGCACATAATTTTTTTGTAGTATATGTATTTGCATGAATAGAATGCAATCTCAAGTTGAGTAGAGGAGAGATTTTCAAATTCTTAGTGCATACCCTTATTCACTCTGATTTCCACCTAGGAAAAGAAAAAAAAACCCACAAAACACGCTTCCATGTACAAAGAATGTTCTTGTGCAATAATATCATAATGATATGTAACACTTTCTGAAATATAAAGAATTTTGCATTTTGTTTACACTGTGACTTTTGACATGGAAATAGGTGTGCGAAAAAAAGTTGAAACAGAGAATAGAGGAAGTTATGTTCTTTGATTTCTAGAGATTTAGGTCTCTTGGTCAAGTGTGGTGGTTGGGACATAAATGATATTGAGATGGAGAAGATGATATGCTAGTAGTATTATTTGGAAATGTATTTGAGATTCTATGTTACTCAAGGAAGAGCAATGTTTAAGTTGATCATTTTTTAATAAATGCATATTAATATAATGTTAATTATATTTTCCAGGTTGTATTCTTTGGTCTGCATGTTTATTTTATACAATAATTTTGATTGAATTCTGTTCTAACTTTTATAGTTTTGATGGAATTTCTTGCTTGAATGTAGGGACAACACAAGAACCAAGTCAAGGGAAACCTTATGATACAAGCCCCCCTTTTTCTTTCACTATATACATGATATTTTAAGGCCAAAAAGAACTTGCATTGAATTGGAAATTTAGTCAGACATCTAAATTCCACATGTCTCCTAGTTGGGCTCTAATAGAAGCAACCCCTAACATAGAGACAAGTCATATGACTCACCTAATGAGTTGATTGACCAATTAGGTGTTTATCTCACAAAGGATTCATAGTTCTTGACGTATTCCAATTGCTCAACTCACCTAGTGAATTGACCGACCAGTTGGTCGCCTTAATCATAGGGAAATCTAGAGTCTTTGTTGCATTTCTAGTTAGACTCATATAGTGAGTCAGTCATCCTCCCTATAGCACACTAGATCTGATTGAAGCCCACCCGACCAGTGCATCAAGTGGGTAAACCGGACCAAAACCTCCTCAAAAACCTTATCATCGGCTAGTCAGTAGTCTCATTCAAGTGATTCGACAGTTGGCACTTCAATAAAAGGAAAACAAGGTCAGTGCATCCAATCAACCGAATGGACTAACCTTGCATCATCCTAGTTGGTCAAATGACATTGCACAACAGGAAAAGGAAAGGCACTTCTGGTCCATCCAAAGATAGATTTGGTGGGACCTAGGACTCCAATATACAATGAAGATGTACCCTAATACCCAGGGGATGATATCAAACTATTCAAATCAGATTAGGAGCAAGGAATAAAGAAGAATATGAGATGAAAATCCTCTACATGAAGACCTTCTAGATCATGGTACAATGAAGGACATTTAATATACCCTTCATAGACTTTCGAATGCACTCACCTTCATCTTAGTGACATAACTTTCTTATTCTTCTTATGTTCTTTTTTTCCCATGAACATTAGCAAGTAGTTCCCTTTCTAGGGAACATGGAGCGGCCATGTCACAATTATTTAATTTTATTTATCATCAAACTATCAATATTGGATAATAGATGCTTCCCGTCATTGTGTGCTTGTTCTTTGACTTGATTAATCACATTATTTTTGCAACATACAATACAATTATGAATCATGCATACTAAATTTTTGATGTAAACATTGAAATGGCTCCAAAATCAATATGAGATTCAATCCCACAACTTTCCACCACACCAAACATATGTTAACTTTATATAGTTAAATCATTCTACCAAGAGAGTCTACTTATTATAGCATCTAGAAGGGAACATATTCTCTAACATATATCATAGGAGAGGGGAGTCAGTTTCCTATTACATGATGTCAACTTCTACTAGATCTTTATAGGTGCATCCTCCATTATTTGACACTTCACCCTAATCATTACCTATCCAAGAAGTAACATTGAACCTCAACATGGGGAATTGGGAGTATCATCATCATCTCAACATCATAAGAAAAGATTTGGTTTCCTCATATGAACACTTTATGACAACTATGTATCTATAAACCATATGGGACCATAAGGGCATTCATTCTAATATATCAGTTCTTGTAGGTATGCATGTCTCCATCTGACATAAGGAATACTCTAGGCATCAAAAACACATTATGGATATGCAAAAGATGTACTTTACGAGTATTTTATATAAGACATAACATTCCTCAACTAACCACGGTAAATGAGCAATCTGGATTCTAGGAAAAGGATTATTCATTCTCTAGGTAGATATTTTTAGGGGAAATCTATACTATCACCGTTTCATATGGAAAGAAAGGAACACAAGAAATAATGGAGCTAGTTTGGATCATTACTTAACCAGAGGGAGTATCTAAATATGAAAGTAGGTTTAAAGGATATTCTCTTAGTACATAGTAGTAAGGAGGAGCTAGATTGTAACACCCCTAACCTAGCTTAGTGCTTGATCTTGATTGTTTGTCTTAATAAGATGCTTAAACCTTAATCCGATCATATGATACAACCTAATAACATGTGACATGCTTATGTTTTCAGTTTGGTCTAGTTTGGTTGATATTTGAGCTAGTTATACTATATGTGTGCTTGTTTTGGACCAAGTTGTAATTTGTGCATATTGAGGGTTTATCTTACAATTTGTTACCTGGAGGTTTTCCCTCTTGTTCTTTGACATCATGAGAGAGAATGATGCTTTGGGTCTCCTTGTTGGACCTTGTATGATGAGGTGGCATCATGTGTATCGATCTAGGGTTTGCGTGGTTTACATCGATGCTTGATTTTTTTGGTATCGACCATGTTGAGTTTCTAGAGTGTAGAGACCTTGGTATTTGTCTTCTTAGAGTGCTTTGACAAAATTACCTTGCTTTGGTGGTGTTTGTAGTGACCTATGTGCTTTTCCTTGATTGAGGTCGCTAGGGTTTCCTTGTGTTGAGATGTTTGTCGACCTGTTGTGGGGTAACGTTGTGTAGTGGTCGCTACTATGTTCAACCCTGGTTTTCCTTGGTCTGAAGGGTTTAGTGGACCTAAGTTGTCTCTACACTACCTTGTTTTTATCACCCTTTGTTGAATGCATGTCTAGAGTGCTTGCATGGTCTTGTCTTATGGGACATGTGTCTTTTTGGTGCTCTTATATCTTGACACCTCATGATCTTTACCTCCCTCCTACCCTTGGGTATTTATACCCTTCCTTTCACATGAAAGTATCCCCTTTATCTCTCTTCTTCCTTGTGTTTGACCTTGAACTTGGTGGAGAAAGAGAAGGTGTTGATCTTGGAGATTTGGTGGCTGATCACCTTTACATGTGGTGATCTAGGGTTTGATCATCTTCCTTATGGTGGTTCTTGGTGATCCTTGACCTTGGTAAGTTGTTATCTCTCCTTGATCTCGTTTGCTTTGAACCTTATCTCTTTCTTCCTTATCTTGGCCCTAAGAATATGGGTTACCATAGTGACTATCTTGAGGAACTTCTCTCCAATGAGTTTGAGACTATGGTTTGACCATGGTAGTACCTGAGTGAGATGAAGCTTCCCTCTTTCATCTTTCTTTTTTTGGCCTATGGTTTCTACCCTTTCTCTTTTGAGCTTCCTTTTACCTTGTTGTGTTCTTCTTCTCTTGAGGTGACCTTGTTGGCCGTGGAGTTCATCCTAGTTGGAGCTTCCTTCTTTCTCTTAGAGCTCATGTCTTTGGAGCTTGATCTTCATCTTAAGGTAGATTACATAAGTTCCCCTCTAATATTATTGCACCTTTATCTTTCTTACGTTCTACTATTTAATCTCTAAAACATGATCATAAGTTGATGATTAATGCTATCTTGATTTAGGGTTTAAGATTTTGAAGTGTTCTTGTATAGATTGCTCCTTTTCTTAACCCTAACTCATGTACTCGAGATTTTAGTGATGATGGATGTTGTTACCTCTTGCATGCCCCTTGATAGTTGGTTTTGATACCATGTTTTGGTTCGGTTTTACATGATGTTGGAGGTTTTAATCTTTGGTTGCATGAGTAGGATGCATGCTTTTCCCTCTCTCTTCATGGTTTTCCATGCTTACCCATGTGACACTTGTTTTAGGGTTTTGATCTTCATCTTTCATGGAGTTTTCTCCTTGCTGATGCTTGAGTCTGTTAGTGTTTCTCTTCTGTTTTGATTGACATATTTTCCTTAGTTCCTTCTAGTTGCTTTGACCATGTTAATGGTGTGATAGGGTTTTGGTTTGGTCACAATAATCCTAACCCTAAGCCACTATGGTCTCTATACAAGTTATCATGATGGTCATTACGTGTGACCCTTGTGTTGGTAGCTACATGTTGATCTTGGTGTTGGTTGCTACACCTAGTTTTAGCTAAATGTTGGTACCCTCCATATGGTCTCTTGTAGTTTCTACACTTGATGGTGGTGTTATGGTCTCAATGACCTAGTGTTTTCTACATAAGCCCTAACCCTAGCTTGAGGGTCTCTACAAGTGGTGTTGTTGGTGTGTTGCAGTCGCTCCATCTAGCTTCCTTGTGATCACAACACCTTAATTCTGTATGTCTGGTCACTACACATGTGACTCATGTGGTTTCTACACCTTAAGCTATGTGTGGTCACTACATGGGCTACATGGGTGGTCGCTACACATGTTTTAGTTTGGTTTATCTCTAAAGATATGTACCCTAGTGGTCGCTACATCTGATAAGGTGTATGGTTGGTCGACACATGTTGTTGTTCTCATGATTGGTTGGTCATAATGATAATACTTAACCCTAATATGCTCCCAGTATGTGGGAAGTGATGTACCTAGGATTTTGATGTTGAGTGGTGTGATGGAAACCCTAATTGGCTATCTATGGAACCCTAACCCTAATCTGAGCATATGATGTAATGCTTATCTTGTTTGAAGTGAATAATCATGAGATGATGTTTTTTCTCTCCTACTTGTATAACCCTTATGTTGTAGGTTGAATGTTCATCATAACTGGTGATTGCTATGGTAATTGTTATATGACACATGGTAATTATTATGAGCTTTGATGAGGCATGATGGGATTATGTTATTATGCAAGAACTATATGATTGGGTTTTATGACCTGGCAGAGACTCAATGCCTAATGTGAGGTGATATCCTCTAGTAATGTGATGAGAGATGGTTATCCCAAGATGATGTGATAATGATGATGGCCTTATATGGTAGTGGCATCATGCAGTGATGTGACAAGTGTATACCTCATTTTTTATATCTTTTAACGTTGCAACCTACCTTTATGTTGTAGAATTTGTGTTGGGTTTGTACGTTGTAACTAGATTGATGCGCTAAAAGACACCCAATTGGCATTATTAAATCAAGTTAAACCATAATCATGTAGGTTTCCTTGAGCCATAGGTCCATCTTCAGCATCAATACTTGTTGGGCGGTGAAATGAGTAATTCTGGTGGGAAGCTTAGAGTGCATATTTTTGAATACGCGAAGGTCCAAGTTGAGGATATATCCTTGCATCCACAAAACTAGATTTGGAGGATGACTGTGGTCATACCCTGGAAGTAGAATGGTTGAGGTTGTATCTTAGATGATATGTTTTTCCAGGGATGGTTGCGATCATACCCTGGCAGGAGAACAACTACAGTCATATCTCACTTGTGTCGTGCCTATATACCAAGCCGGACTAGGCTGATTTGTAGTTTGACTTTATATGTCACTGGGGTGGACTCAGAGTGACCGAGGGTGAGGGAGATCATAAATGTTCGACTCTCCTAGATCTTATATGACACTAATTTTGACTTAACAATGGTTAGTTGGAGCATGAGTGGTATACCTCATCTCCATAGGGCATAATAAAAGACATAATATAGTCATGTAGTATATTTGCTAAGGGCCAAACATGATTCACATGGGATGATCCCTTTCCTTATTTCTTATACTATTTAGTTGATAACGGTTATACATGTTCTTCATATTCCTTTGAAAACTATAAGATGTTCTACATCTCAATTGTAGATGTCTAAACTGTTCAATCTGTGTTATCAGTTTTAAAGAAATATTTTAGCTAAATCTGCTCACCGTGCTAATAGTATTATCTTATGCTCTATAGTCTATCTGTTCTTACAATAATTATTGGCAGTGGGTTATATCTCTCATTGGGATGTTGATATCACTGCGTGGGTTTCCACATCTTTTACTTGGTCGTGCATGATGAGGTAAAGATTGTGTAATTGAGGCTGAGCAGTAAGAAGAATAATAGTTGTTTGAATGTCAGATATGCTGCTAGTGTTTTGTAGAAGAGTCCTATGTGTCATCTTTGTACTCTCAAGTCCATGGGGAGGTTTTGTAGACGTTGTACATTGATATGAGTTTTTGGAAGTATGCCATAGTTGTACATATATAGCTTGTATCCCTGAAGATGTTATCATATGTAACATGTTTGTGGAAAATTAGCCATTGAAAAATGATATGTAATATCTTTTGGCATGTTATATGATACAAATATAATATGTTTCATCTTTTGTGTTTATACAAAATCACTTGAAATTTACCCTATTTTATGGTCACCTAGATGTTAAAGCCAATTCCACACTTTGTTTTGAGTAATATCGCTCATGTGGCAGTGGGTTGTCACATAGATGATAGAACACTAGCAAGACAACAAGGGAAATAGTAATGGTGGGAACTAGGGTTTACCTATCTAAAAGTGTTTGAAGGTATCCTACTCTCTATGGTGGTAAAACGCTAGTCAATAGGGATTGAAACCCTAATTAATACTCTTCTACTAAGGGGTAGAACATCATTTGTTTTAACATGGCCAAATAACTACATACATAAGGCACATGTATAGGAATAATAGAGGATAACTTGAAATAGTCATATTAATTATTTTCTAAGGTTCTAATATCATACATGTAATGAGTATGACCCAATAGGGAATCCACAAGTTACTTCATTGAGGAATAAATCTCACACCATTCCAAATATACCAAACAATATGAAGGTTGGGATGCATAATTCTAAAAAGGATTATTACATTATACAAATAGACAATTTAACTACTAAATTATCACAAAAATTTTCATATTTTATCTCTTAGTACAAGGCTAGTATTACAAAAAGGAAAACTCATAAACTATCTTACATAAAAGGATCAACTGTTGAGGGAAAACAACATGCTATTCTAAGCCATCCTTGATGTCCATTCCAAAGGTAAATGTTCCTTTTGATTCATGTTTGTATAAGTCACCTACATTTGGGTGCTTTGGAAACAATTTGATGAAATGAAATAAAAAAGATACACAAAAGTAAATACAAGCATGTCAAAAATAAAACTACTTGGGATTTAATATGTAAAGTACAAGTATGAAGATATTCCCATTGAACAGAGGAAAATAAGAAATAGGTAGTAGAGACCAAGAGGAATGCCAATAAGAAATGATATCAAGAGTATAAGATGTTTCATTTGAAGGAAATAATGAATCACTTGTGTAACATCCTAGGTTTTGAGGCCTCAGATAAAATGATCTGAAAAGGAATGATTGGATTACCTGTATGACCAAGGTAGACCTCCTTTTTAGGGATCCCATCATGAAAGAACTCTGTGGTTAAGCATGCTCATCCCAAAGTATTACTCAGATGGGTGACAAACTGGGAAGTTTATCCTGGCTTACGTGTGAGTGAGGACAAGACACACAGCTAAGACTAGTGGTGGTCTATGGGGCCAATCATCATTCTTGAAACTCTACTAGAGTCTTGGGTACTGGTCCCATGTGTTACAAATGGTATCAGAGACAAAACCTCTCTAGTAGGTGGGTACCACATGAGCATGTGGTGTGCCATTCTAGAGCTGTGTAGTTGAGGCATGTTAGAAAAGGTTGTCTGGGGATGTATCTACCCTTGCACCGGTAGCCATGATCAAGAGATGGGTGTCCATGGGCCATTCTGGGTCTGTACTGAAATGGGGAAATATTATGAGGCCATATAATTGATCCTTGACAAGGACGCCAAGAGTCTAAGTGGGAGAGATTGTAATGTCCCATGATTTGAGGCCTTAGATAAAATGATCTTAAATGGAGTGATTAGACTGCCCATATCACCAAGGTGCACCTCTTTTTTAGGTATCCCATAACTAAAGAACTCCGTGGTTAAGTGTGCTCAGCATAGAGTAGTACTAGGATGGGTGACCAGATGGGACATTTATCTTGGGTTGCGCATGAGTGAGGACAAAGTGTGCAGTTAAGGCTAGTGGTGGTCTGTGGGGCCAATTGTCATTCTTGAAACTCTACTTCATCCTTGGGCAGTGGGCCTAGGTGTTACAACTTGCCTTTATACAATTCCATAAACATAATTACATAAAGTAATGCATTATGATTGTAATAGTTACTAGAACTATGTAAAAACAAGGAATGGGACCCATAAATTCCAAAAGAATTGTAGAGGGACTAAAAATTGAGTTCTAAACATAAAAATATACCAAGAGGACTATAATCTCAATGCCAAACATGAATACTTTGACCTAATGCTAAATTTTAAGGTACAGTAGAAGGACTAAAATCTTAGTGTTGTGGGAGGAGGACTAAAACTCCAAAGTTGTGGCACGAGGAGTGAAACTTCACTACATAAATGTATGGTTAATCTATTTCTAGACATTATTAGCGAAGTCACTCCTACATAAATAGTGAAGGTAAGATGTATTTTCGTCCAAATATAATATTCAAGTACAAGGAGGGATGAGAACATCTATCTTATGGAAATTGGTATCACAAGACCCATAAATAAGATGATGCATGATTTTGATAATCAATGTTGGAGAAATTCGTCAGTAATAATGTTATTACAAATGAATTTCAAGAGTTAGAAAGGAGAGTGTCACTAAAAATGTACCTCATTGACAAAAAATTAGTATTTAGTAATTATATGCCCAAATATAATCAAGAAGGTGTACATACCTAATATTTGGACAACACATATCCACAACCAAACCCTAGAGTACAAACAAAGGTATAAAGGAACCTTATAATATTTTGAAATAACATTAGAGATAATATTTGATTAAATGTATAAACCCTAGATTGACTTCATAATACTATTAATTATAGGATTTAAAACCTATCCAGACAAAATTGTTGTAATATTAGGATCCCAAAACCTATTTTATTATGGTACTATAATAAATATCTATGGACTTATTTATACTAATATACTTGATATAATTTATTGAATAAATAAAGAGAAAAAAGACCAATATACCCCACATGTGCTTCCTCCAATTTATAACTTGATATGAATATTAGTCATTCTAGTACTAAAAATCTCACACAACCCATAACAACAGAGGCTTGAAGAAAAAAAATCCCACTATAGTCATGTTTAAGAGGATTGGCCAAATCTGGGGAAAACCATGAGTTCATAGTCGAGATCCATTCCTATAACCAAAACCATCCTAGAGAAGAAATACAACTCCATGCCAGATATTGTATTTGTAGAGCTTTAGGAGGAGGAGCATGTGGAATGCGGGACACCCTCACAAAGAAATGACATGTTTGAAGTAAGGAGTAGTATGGGGCTTCTTTCGAAAACAACCACCAATCCTAAGGTGAATACAAAATTAATAATGGAAAATATAAAACAAGGGTGAAGCTATGAAGCTCATCTAACTCAGGTGTTCTCAACCCAACAATATTCATAAAAACAACTCACGATGCTAACAATGTCAAAAACTATTAAAAGATGGGGCAATCTAGCAATTGAGGAACTCAGTAATAAAAAAGCAGTACATAGAAGGAAGAAAGGAAATAGGTGATTACTAGGAATTGGAATGAGCTAGATGTGATGGAAGCTTTGAGGACTCCTCTTTCCTATGTATGTGGGTTCCACATGCTATGAGAAGAACCCAAAGGTTCTAGAAATACAGCTCCAGTAGGTCAATTTGGTGGAAGCTTTCGTGCTATAATGGTGAGGAAGGAACCCATACGAGATCACGTGGAATCATAAAGATTGTATGAGATTAAAAAATTAGGCTAACTTTCTTCCAATTACCACATCCAAACCGTTTTCTACAGGAAGAAGATGGTGTTTTCATTGTGCACAATGAGGACTTAGAGAAATTGACTGAGGGGACCATGTCCTTCGGGCTGAGTAATATATATAAATGCATGTTTGGATTTGATTCAAGTTTTACATTTATTTGTCAACAAGAGTTACCTATTAGAAAAAGGGAACAAAAGGACACTTCTTACATATTGACCTTATGAAAAAACTAGGACATGGTCAAATCAGCCCAGGCTCCCCTAGCCAGTAGAGAAAGAATCGTAGGAAAAGATGGAGATATGAGAGAACGAAATGAGCAAAAACAACATCACTCTTTTTGATAAACCTCTCTTGATTGGAAATAGGATAAGTATAAATAGTCATTGTATGTTCAAGGTATACTTGTGATGCCTCGATCCCCGTGCCATCTCTAATGACCCCCAAAGACTGGGGATTCACCCTCGGTAAACCACTCTTAACTTTTTCTTTACTTGATCACTTAAAAATTTATTTAAAAGAAATATTGTTAATTGAAATAAACTGAAATCTTACTAAACTGCAGAAACAAACTTTCTGTTTCTAAATCTTGAAAGATACCACAGAGTTTAAACAATATATTACATCTTACTTGTAGAATATAAATTACAACAGTTAATTGAAAACTAAGCTACATATTACTTTACATTCTCTCTCTTTCTACCACACCATGCCCCAAGGACTGAGGGGAAAGGTCTAAGAGACCTCTAAACCTAACTAAACACTACCTTCTAAGCATCTGGGTGATACAATACTTCAGCTTCCTCGTGCTGATGCTGACCTGAAAAATGTTTTAGTAGGTTGGTGAGCTACTAGCTCAGTGAATAGAATTTCACTCAACCATCACAGATAACTCATTTATGTTTATTCATTGGAATTAAATACAAGATAATATTATACTGAGAAGGTCTAAGCAATATAATTTAAACAACAGAAGATATCAACATTTCATTATGATAACAATTGATGCAAAGCTGTAGATACAATTAATTAACAGAAAATACTAAATTTTCACTTAAAGAACAACTACTGTGAAGCTAACTCATATCTTTCTTAACTCTTTAACTTATAAGAATTCTGGGAACCTATATGAACATATTTTATCTTATGCCCTGATCAAATGCAGTGTACTCTACATATGAAGACTCGTAACAAACTATGATCCCACCGTACAAGACTTAGTTGACACCCCCAGGATAGCTAAGTCTGACTATTGTTCTGATCTGCTATAGGAAAACTGGCTCTCTGGCCTTGACACTCCTATGGTGTTGTAAACTGGACTCCTCCTCTAACTTGAGCACACAAGCGGAGAGTCAAGCCATGCCACCAGGATGTCTGGTTAGTGTTGGACATGCTTTTCTATACTCTAGAGCTACGAGGACAGCTGGTTAGTGTTGGACACTGTAAATTGCTCTCTAGTACGACCAGGACGACTGGTTAGTGTTGGACACTACAAACTGTACTCTCGTGCCACCAGGACGTCTGGTTAATGTTGGACATGAGTTTCTGACACCCCCCGGTGTAATGGACACTACCAGGGTTAGGTCATTTCACCCCTAAGGCACAAACCTCTCAAAGGGGTTCTATGGTGTCAGGGCCCTTAAGTCTATTATTTTATTAAACCTAGAAAAATCTTACTACGTTGTACCTTTTCCTTGTGTATACTCGACTCTGGTACCTCCAGGGTACCACGTCTATTTACTTGAGCTTTATAATACCACATACTGTACTTTTCGGCAGTTTAAAATTCTTAAATATCAAAATTTCATGTCAACTCGGCACATATACACTAAGTTCGTGCAATTGAACGTCTTAATACACTGATAAGAGTAAATTACTCAACAATTGAGAAATTGTCAGTAGCATCTGTAATTTATCTGAAATTCCTCGAGAAACATGCACATTAACCCAAATCTTGGTTTGAGCATCACCCAACTCAATTAAGAGTTAATTATTTATCATGACACAAATTATTATTAATAATTGAGGATTTATAATAATATCTCAGAGAAACAGGCCAATTTGTATAAATATTAAACCATTCTCATTAAACATACTAGAAAGAATGCAACTAGGGTTTTCATCTAACTTTCCATGCCATCATCATTTTGTTGAAATCGTGCATCTGATATATTTCTAAAAGTTGTACTGCTTGTGTTTATACCCAAGCCATACCACTATTGGTCATGTGCTACTGATTTCAACATTCAATCTGAGCAATTTAGGTTTCGATTAACCATACAATTCCACTGGTCCAAACCACATTGATCAGATGATAAACTAAATCATATAAAAGTGTAAAGAAGCGATTTCTGAAATAAAAAGTCGGTCGATGCCAAATACTACCCAGCGCCTGATAACTATTGTTATAAGCAAAAAATTTGCACTTAACAAAAAATTTCCGATTTCTAGAGTTAAATCTTGCATAGTGAGTGAAATGCTACTCATAGTGGTTCGGGATGTCCGAATTCATCCGGAAATGCATCTAGAGCCTATTTCCGGGTGATTTCTAGGTTGTCTTCAACCTTTGGATACTTTGTTTATAGCCTGCTAGTTCACGCTTGGTTCAAGTTGATGGAAGGGACTCCGTTGATGGCCAAATCATAGCTAGGGCTGCGGATTCATGCCAAGACCTCAAGATGGGAGCTCAAGGGTAGCTTTCCTGTTGCTAGGCGCGCCTTAGCCACTGTTGCTACAGATGTAGCTTGGCTGCCGGCCACCCAAGCAGTAGGGTGGGCTGCTGGTTGCTAAGGCGGATGGAGTGTAGGAAGGGAGAAGAGAGGAGGAAGAAAGGAATAAGGAGAAGGAAAGAAAGGTGCTGGAACGGAGCTCCTATGCTCCTCTCTGCAAATCACCCAATCGGGCCTGGTTGGCGTCGCTACAGTGCCCACTTCAAGCAGTGCTCACAGAGGGGATAAGGGAAACGAAAAGGAAAACAAATTATAAAGCTAAAAACTTGGAAAAATTGCAAATTCGACCCTGGAAATTGAAAAAGTCATAACTTTCATCTCGTAGGTCCAAATCAAGTGTTTTCTTTTGCAACTTTTCAAGAGAGAGATCCTTTACAAACTCAAGGCATAAAAACATGCCAATTAGCTTGTCTCAGATAATAAAAAAAACTAATCACATCTTAAAAACTTAACTTAGCTTAATCAACATAATGATGTTGTTATCATGATACTTACTAGTTAGCTATGGAGTGGGTCATAACAATCTCCCTCCTTTATAAGAATTTCATTTTGAAATTCCTAAAAGAGAAAAGGAAACTTGTTACACATCTCTGACTCAAGCTCCCACGTAACTTCCTCTAAGTTGTGGTTCCTCCATAGAACTTTCACTAATGGTATCTCGTGAGTCTTAAGCTTCTTGATCCTCCTATCAACTATCTTTACTGGTCCTTCAACATAGGACACATCTATTCTGATCTGTGTAGGTTCTGGGTCCACTATATACCAGGGTAACACTTCTTCAACATCGATACATGAAACACATCATGTAGATTATCCAACTCAGATGGAAAACCCAACCTGTAGGCTACAGGTCCAATCCTCTCAATGACAGGATATGGGCCCATAAACCTAGGAGTTAGTTTGCCTCTCTTAAAAAACTTCAACACTATTTCCATGATGTTGTTGGTATGTATGCCCATAGAGCAAGTCATATGATGATTGTAATGGGATACTTTGTAAATGATTTGAATAATAATAAAGGCAATTTCCGATCTATATGTTTAAACTGTTTCTGAGATGATGGTGTAACATGATAGATGTCTAAAGAATTGTTTTACTCAATGACGTATGCTTTTGGGTTGAGGACCTAAATGATGAGATCATACGGATGTTAAGAGTATACATTCTTGTTTAGTCCCTAGTCGATTGTTATTGTGGAAATAACCATAGACATCAATAACACTGAAGACAAGCTTGTGTGTTGGTTAATGACAAAATCTCATTAGTCATGATATAGTGATATCAAACTAAGCACATAGGTACTTGTTAGAGAACAAGGTACCAGACAAACCCACCGTGAGAATGACACATGGAACCATGACTTGGTAGTCATAGTCAACTCTCACAGTGATGGTGGTGAGTATGATTCTTAGACCTGAAATCACTACACTCAACACATGTCGTTGGGTACACTTTGACATCATCAAACGCAGTCCTGAAACATGGGTTGTTATAAAGGTGATGATTGGGTGGCTTTGACACATGGGGCTTTTGAGGGGTGAGTGATAAATATGGGATTTGTCCCTCCTGAGGGAGTTTGATGTCCTTGCCCACTTGATGAGTAGGATTGAGAAAGGCATGCACATGCACGTGTGAATCAATATGTGATATTGATGTCACACACATCTCACCCAGTCCTCTCTGAGATCAAGGAAATGAATGAATGTTGACAGGATGACTATTCCATGCCTCGAGTTCATTCAGGAAATCAGTGATAAAGGAATTATACATTCACTGTAACACCATTCACGGATTGTAGGATTGAAAGTTGTTCTCCAACTTTCTATTTCACTTGGGTAGCACTGATGTGTGACTAGGCACTGCTCTTTTCTTGTGAATTCATAAGTGTTATGGACTTTCACTACCAACGTGAAATGGACCTGCAGGGTCACACACATATGATTTAACCTGGAATAGGAGTTTGTCCACAAACAATGTTTAGATTGATTACTAAAGGAGTTTAATAGTTCAATTAAACACTCAATCAATTGATAGCTCAATATCATAGTGTTCAAAGTGTTGGACTGATTGATTAGAGTATCAGATTGATTGAAACTGCAATTGACTGATTATGCACAATCTGCACTCCCAACCGACCGACTCATGTGATGAACCGATCGACTCAGCTTGGTGAACCGATTGGCTCATGTGATGAACCGATTGACTCAGGACAGGGTGAAACGATTGCTTCAAGTGTTGAAATGATCGGTTCAACTGATGCAACTGAGCAAGTTGGGAAAGTAGGATTGGTGAGAAATTTCCTTTCGTTTCACTTTCCCAATTTGATTGGAACAAGGATTGGTGTTTGCTACCAATTAGAAACAAAAGTAGAAAAGTCAAATCGGGAAATGATCAGGACCACGAACCGACCGGTTCAGAAGTGAACCGACTGGTTCATGGGTCCCAACCGATTGGTTGAGGTGTCAACTGACCGGCTCAGATCCCCAACCGACCGTTTCAGTTGTGAAACGATCGGTTCAGGTTACGCAGTTGGTTGTTTTGTGGAAAATCTCGAACACTTCTACTCCTACTTTAGTCCCGCATTGCCCGGGATAGAGAACCCTGTACCATGACCCTCCTATATATATAGGGGTATTGGGGGCTTCTCAAGGTACAACTCAGTGCAAATCAGTTGCTCTGCAAAGTTTTTGTTCTCTCTGGTTTTGGTAACCGAGAGAGCCCGAGGAAGTGCTACCCGATAAGGGAGGCACAACAAGGGAAGGACAACTGTAGAAAGCGACTGGTGGCAGGAGAGTGTGTTGGCGACTAGTAGACAAATAGGAGGGTTCGACTCCTTCCGATTCCTTGTGGGACAAGGAGATCAGAGTTCCAGGCAGTCTGTGTGGACGACTGCAGAGGCGGGAGACCTCTGTCGCTCGGAGGACAACTGTCAATCCCAACAGTCCCGGTGAGACCAGGAGTCTTCAGTCCCGGTGCGACCAGGAGCTGCACGGACACCATCCAAGACCGGAGGTCAAGACCGCGCAAGGCGCGAGGTACTGTCGCCGAGCAAGCCTCGGGACAAGGTATGCATCTACAAACCATCTTTCCTGTTGTATAGACATTGACACGATTCCTTTTGTTTTGGGTTTTGGGGAGAAAATTTTTGTTTCCGCTGCTTCTCTGCCTCCTCTAAAACCCAATAGTGGTATCAGAGCCAGGTCAACTGCTCTATATTTTAGAATTATCGATATGATCGATTTTGGTTTGTCGCCTTTATTTACTACATACGATGCAAATAAAATTGGCTTTATGCATGTCCAATCAACAAATCCCAAATATACATATATGATATGTAATATTAATGCAATCGATACATGTTGCCCTTAAATGAGTTTTGTGGTGGATGTGTAGCATGGTTATGGCCTATAAACTCTATATCTGTATGTGGTTGTATGTGGTTGCTTGCATCTCGGTCTGCACACCGATTCCCTTTCTCCTATTCCTGATGTAACTCAAAATAATTCGAGATTTCTTTTCCTACCTTTGCTCCCTCCGAATATAACTCAAGGTTTCACAATTCAATTGTAAATAAGATAGATTTTTTTTTCCTGTTATGTCAAAGAATGGCGAACGACCTGACGGATGACCTGAGACGATCGATTCAAGGTGTGAACCAATCGGTTGGTGTTTCAGACGACCGGTTCGAGGAGCGAGACAAGCGGGTGGCGACCTGAGGAGATGCAAGACGACCGGTGAACCGATCGGATGGAGGCGCCAGTCGATCGGATGGTGGCACCCGAATAACCAACTTGATGGCGAGCCGATCAGTCATGGAGATGGGCCGATCAAACCCAGAAAGGCAGGCACATATTTCATCTTGTACAGGTTGCATGTGATGTAGACCTAGATGACCGTGATTCCTCTTGGCTCGAGGAATCACAATAGGATGGCCATAATCATTGCTTTTATCGTTTCACATGTTTTCTGTGGGATATAGCATGTATATGATACATACTATACATTGTGGTGATTGGATATGTATATGTATATAAAAACCAAATCCCTCGTTAAATATTAAAGTTTTAGATGCCTTCCAAATGCGACACATGTGAAAAGCTTGATCGACCAAGTGTGGGAATGCCCTAGCACCATCTATCTCTGGAAGCATGAAAGATGAATGTGTGGGTCTGCCCTAGCAGGGTGCATATTCATCGTGTTGGCTTTGGGTCAGACTTAACAAGGTGATCTAGATGGGATCTAGTACCTTGAGGCATGGAAATGATCATGGCAAAGAGTTTCATATGACATCTTTCAAGAGTTGCATATGATGCAATTGGCAAGAGTTGCCTACCTGGGAGATCGGAGTTGTGGGTGACAACCCTAGCTGGTCCATGGCTCAGAGGATTTCAGGATCTTGACCCACTAGAAGATTGTACGCTGCAATCTTCTGAATTGATGGTGAGGGTTGTCAATTTGAGTCAAAATAGTGGGAGTGGTAATTAATTAAAGGCCTAATTAACTATCATCAAATTTTATTCAAATCAAATCAAAAGGAGTTTTGACAAAATGCAATTTTCTCTTGTAGAATGGCAAAGGAATCATCTTTTAAAATGGGCAAATTAATTGAGAACAAATTCCATAACTGGTTGAGGACTGTGAGAAGTGTTCTGCACAATCCAGATATACCAGGAGCCTTTGAATCCACTTTATGTACGCTTAATGCGTTAGTGAAGAAGAAAGAAAGTTCATTGATAAAGATCAATGGAACGATAGGTAAGGGAGAGAAGGGTTCCCTCGCCAAACCAATTTCTTCTACATGGAGAGGATGGAAGGAACGATGGAAGAAGAAGTCAGAGATAGAGATCTCTACTTCTGGTGTATACGTGATAGAGATTAACTTTACTACTTCTTCATCATGGGTACTTGATACCGGATGCGGATCTCACATTTGTTCAAATGTGAAGGATCTTAAGAGAAGTAGGCCTTTAGGGAAAGGTGAGGTTGAACTACGTGTTGCCAATGGGCAAAAGTTGCCGCTAGTGCCGTAGGAACCTATGAGTTAACTATACCAAGTGGGCTAATAATAGAGTTAAAGAACTGCTATTATGTACCTGCCATAAATAGGAATATCATTTCCGTCTCTTGTTTGGACAAAGATGGATTTGAATTTCTTATTATGAATGGAAAATGTTCCATTTCAAAAGATGGGATCTTTTATGGCAGTGCCCCAATGTCTTATGGTCTATACTTGATAGATTTGGAGACAAGTGTATACAACGTAAACACCAAAAAGCAAAAACTCAATGACTCAAACAAAACATATCTTTGGCATTGTCGTCTAGGGCACATAAATGAGAAGCGCATTTCTAGACTCCATAAAGATGGTTATCTAGACTCTTTTGATTATGAATCAATAGAGACATGTGAATCTTGTTTATTGGGAAAGATGACCAAGACTCCCTTTTTAGGTAAAGGTGAGAGAGCTAGTGATCTATTAGGACTCATACATACTGATGTATGTGGGCCTTTTAGAACTAATGCCAGAGGTGGGTATCAGTACTTCATTACCTTTACTGATGACTTCAGTAGGTATGGCTATGTGTACCTGATGAAACATAAGTCAGAAACCCTTGAAAGGTTCAAGGATTTCATGAATGAAGTACATAACCAAATTGGTAAAAGTATTAAGGCACTTCAATCCCATCGAGGTGGAGAATACTTAAGCCAGGAGTTTGAGGACCTTCTATGAGCCCGTAGTATTGTATCACAATGGGCTCCACCTAGAACACTGCAACATAATGGTGTGTCTGAAAGAAGGAATCACACATTGTTGGATATGGTGCGATCAATGATGAGTTTTGCTGATCTTTCAATTTCTTTCTGGGGTTATGCTCTTGAAACCGCCACGTTTACACTTAACTGAGTACCATCTAAATCGGTTCAAAAGACACCATATGAGATATGGTATGGGAAGCGTCCCAAATTGTCTTTTATGAAGATTTGGGGTTGTGAGGCTTACGTCAAGAAAATGTTTCTTGATAAGCTTGGACCCAAATCTGATAAATGTTATCTTGTTGGATATCCCATGGAAACCCGGGGATATTACTTATACCACCCTACTGACAACAAAGTGTTTGTTGCCAGGGATGCTGTATTCCTAGAGAAGGAATTTATTTCCAAAGGAAGCAGTGGGAGGAATGTAGAGATTGAAGAGGTTCAAGCCCAACAAGAAAACATAGAACCGGTAGATGTACAAGAGGAAAATGGAGATTTACAAGGTGTTGTGGAATCTCAGTCTCCTCAGGTAACACAAGGACCTCGTAGATCTAGTAGGACCCACCTTGAACCTGAGAGGTTTGGATACCTTGTGACTCAGGAAGGTGGTGAGTTGATCATAGATGATGATCCAACTACCTACGTAGAGGCTATGGAAGGACCAGATTCTGAGAAATGACTTGAAGCCATGAGATCCGAGATGGAATCCATGTACTCCAACAAAGTATGGACTTTGGTGGAACCACCTGAAGGGGTAAAACCCATAGGGTGCAAGTCGGTCTTTAAGAAAAAGACCAACATGGATGGCAATGTGCAAACTTATAAAGGCAGATTGGTTGCGAAGGGATTTCGACAAGTTCAAGGTGTTGACTATGATGAAACCTTTTCTCAAGTTGCCATGATTAAGTCCATCAGGATCATGCTTGCTATTGTAGCTTATTATGACTATGAGATTTGGCAGATGGATGCTAAAACCGCATTCCTTAATGAGAATATAAATGAGGATGTGTACATGACACAACCTGAAGGTTTTGTAGATCCAAAGAATGCCAATAAAGTCTATAAGATGCAAAGGTCAATTTATGGATTGAACAAGCATCTCGGAGTTGGAATCTTTGATTTGATGAGGAAGTCAAAGTGTTTGTCTTTATTCAAAATGAAGATGAACCTTGTGTGTACAAGAAGGTTAGTGGGAGCTCAACCATATTCCTCATATTGTATGTGGATGACATACTTTTGATGGAGAATGATGTCTTAGCCTTAGAGAAGGTAAAGACTTGGCTTGGGAATACTTTCTCAATGAAGGACTTAGGAGAAGCATCCTACATTCTAGGAATTAAGATCTATAGAGATAGATCTAGAAGGCTTCTCAGACTAAGTCAAAGCACATACATCGACAAAGTGCTGAAGCGGTTCAGTAAGGAGAACTCAAAGAGAGGCAACATCCCCATGCTACATGGAGTCACCGTCTCTAGAGCTCAGTGTCCCCAATCTTTTGAAGAGAGGGAGCGTATGAATGGGATCCCATATGCATCAGCCATCAGATCCATCATGTACGCTATGTTGTACACACACCCAGATCTCTCATATGCCCTCAACAAGACAAGCAGGTACCAGTCAGATCCCGGGGATGCTCACTGGACAGCCGTAAAGAACATCCTCAAGTACTTGCAAAGGACTAAGGATCAGTTTCTTGTTTACAAAGACAAGGAAGAACTGGTTGTAAAGGGTTACACCGATGCAAGCTTCCAAACTGATAAAGATGAATACAGATCGCAGTCAGGATTTGTATTTTACCTTAATAATGGAGCTGTGAGATGGAAGAGTTCCAAGCAAGAAACAATTGCCGATTCTACTACAGAGGCCGAGTATATTGCTGCTTCACATACTACAGTGCTTCCATCTCATACGAGAGATCGTACAACAAGGAGATGTGAAGATTTGCAAAGTACCAACTGAAGACAACATAGCTGATCCACTGACTAAGGCCCTTTCTTAGTAGAAGCATGATGGTCATGCTAGGTCACAAGGACTGAGGTTCCTTGGTGACTGGCTCTAAGTGCAAGTGGGAGTCTGTTGGTATGTATGCCCATAGAGCAAGTCATATGATGATTATAATGGGATACTTTGTAAATGATTTGAATAATAATAAAGGCAATTTCCGATCTATATGTTTAAATTGTTTCTGAGATGATGGTGTAACATGATAGATGTCTAAAGAATTGTTTTACTCAATGACGTATGCTTTTGGGTTGAGGACCTAAACGATGAGATCATACGGATGTTAAGCGTATACATTCTTGTTTAGTCCCTAGTCAGTTGTTATTATGGAAATAACCATAGACATAAATAACACTGAAGACTAGCTTGTGTGTTGGTTGATGACAAAATCTCATTAGTCATGATATAGTGATATCAAACCAAGCACATAGGTACTTGTTAGAGAACAAGGTACCAGACAGACCCACCGTGAGAATGGCACATGGAACCATGACTTGGTAGTCACAGTCATCTCTCACAGTGATGGTGGTGAGTGTGATTCTTAGACCTGAAATCACGACACTCAACACATGTCGTTGGGTACACTTTGACATCATCAAACGTAGTCCTGAAACATGGGTTGTTATAAAGGTGATGATTGGGTGGCTTTGACACATGGGGCTTTTGAAGGGTGAGTGATAGATATCGGATTTGTCCCTCCTGAGGGAGTTTGATGTCCTTGGCCACTTGATGAGTAGGATTGAGAAAGGCATGCGCATGCACGTGTGAATCAATATGTGATATTGATGTCACACACATCTCACCCAGTCTACTCTGAGATCAAGAATGAATGAATGTTGACAGGATGTCTGTTCCATGCCTCGAGTTCATTCAGGATATTAGTGACAAAGGAATTATACATTCACTGTAACACCATTCACAGATTGTAGGATTGAAAGTTGTTCTCCAACTTTCTATTTCACTTGGGTAGCACTGATGTGTGACTAGGCACCGCTCTTTGCTTGTGAAGTCATAAGTGTTATGGACTTTCACTGCCAATGTGAAATGGACCTGCAGGGTCACACACATAGGATTTAACCCAGAATAGGAGTTTGTCCACAAACAATGTTTAGATTGATTACTAAAGGAGTTTAGTAGTTCAATTAAACACTCAATCAATTGATAGCTCAATATCATACTGTTCAAAGTGTTGGACTGATTGATTAGAGTATCAGATTGATTGAAACTGCAATTGACTGATTCTGCACAATCTGCACTCCCAACCGATCAACTCATGTGATGAAGTGATCGGCTCAGCTTGGTGAACCGATCGGCTCATGTGATGAACTGATCATCTCAGAACAGGGTGAAACAATTGCTTCAAGTGTTGAAATGATCGGTTCAACTGATGCAACCAAGCAAGTTCAAAAAGTAGGATTGGTGAGAAATTTCCTTTCGTTTCACTTGCTCAATTTGATTGGAACAAGGATTGGTATTTGCTACCAATTAGAAACAAAAGAAGAAAAGTCAATCAGGAACTGATCAGGACCATGAACCGACCGGTTCAGAAGTGAACCGACCGGTTCATGGGTCCCAACCGATCGATTGAGGTGTCAACCGATCGGCTCAGATCCCCAACTGACCGTTTCAGTTGTGAAATGATCAGTTCAGGTTACGCAGTTGGTTGTTTTGTGGAAAATATCGAACCCTTCTACTCCTACTTTAGTCCCGCATTGCCCGGGATAGAGAACGCTATCCCAGGACCCTCCTATATATATAGGGGTATTGGGAGCTCCTCAAGGTACAATTCAGTGCAAACCAGTTGCATTGTAAAGTTGTCGTTCTCTCTGGTTTTGGTAACTGAGAGAGCCCGAGCAAGTGCTACCCGATAAGGGAGACACAACAAGGGAAGGACAACTTCAGAAAGCGACTGGTGGCAGGAGAGTGTGTTTGTGCGACTAGTATGCCAATAGGAGGGTGCGACTCCTTCCGATTCCTTGTGGGACAAGGAGATCAGAGTTCCAGGCATTCCGTGTGGACGACTGCAGAGGCGGGAGACCTCTGTCGCTCAGAGGACAACTATCAATCCCGACAGTCCCGGTGAGACCAGGAGTCTTCAGTCCTGGTGTGACCAGGAGCTGCACAGACACCGTCCAAGACCGGAGGTGAAGACCACGCAAGGCACGAGGTACTGTCACCGAGCAAACCTCAAGACAAGCTATGCATCCACAAACCATCTTTCCTATTGTATAGACGTTGATGCGATTCCTTTTGTTCTAGGTTTTGGGGAGAAAATTTTTGTTTCCGCTGTTTCTCTGCCTCCTCTAAAACCCAATAGATGTATCCTTCAGATACACTTCATCACCAACCTCAAACTCAAGAGGTCTACATCTTTTCTCAGCGTAACTTTTCTGCCCATCCTGTGCAGCTTTCAACTATTTTCTGATCACTGTCATCTTTTCTTTAGTCAAATTCACTATCTCTAGTCCAAGAATCTCATTTTCACCCACCTCATACCAACATATAGGTGATCTACACTTTCTTCCATACAGAGCTTCATACGAGGCCATACCAAGACTGGAATGGTGACTATTGTTGTATGCAAACTCTATAAGGCTCAAATGTTCTTCCCAACTTCCACTAAAATGCAAGACACACACTATCAGCATGTCCTCAAGAGTCTGAAAAGTTCTCTCTGGCTGACCATCTATCTGTGGGTGAAAAGCTGTATTGAATCTCAACTTTGTGCCTAAAGCACGATGCAACTGATTCCCAAACTTGGATGTGAACTTAGGATCTCTATCTGATATAATTGAAATTGGGATACCATGCAACCTGACTATCTCATCCACATATATCTTATCCAACTTCATGACATCAAAGGTTGACTTAATAGGAAAAAAGTGAGCAGACTTAGTTATTCTATCCACAATCACCCATATCGAGTCACAATCAACCTTATCAAAAAATCCATTGTGATATGTTCCCATTTCCACTCTAGTATAGGAAGAGATTGCAAGGTACCTGTAGGTTTTTGATGCTTAACCTTAACCTGCTGGCACACACTAATCTAGCCACGTACTCAGCTACATCATTTTTCATACCTGACCACCATTACAACTCCTTAAGATTTCTATACATCTTAGTGTTACCTGGATGCATGGCGTACATCGATGCATGTTCTTCCTCAAGAATCTGTTCTTTCAAATCATTGTCTCCAGGTACACATAACATATCATGCTGATATAACAATCCATCATCTGAAAACCTAAACTCTGGTTTTTTCCCTTTATCATATCATGCGTGATCTTCTGTAACTCACTATCACTCTACTGAAGTTCCTTGATCTGATCATAAAAAGTAGGCTTGACTTGCATCTATGCAATCAAACCACTCTGCTCTGTCACCCCTAAGTCTAAGTTCAACTTCTGCATTTCTACTAGTAGGTCTCTCTTGTAACATGCCATGGAGAATACATTAGTTGTTGAACTTGACTTCCTGCTCAGAGCATCTGCTACCACATTCGCTTTACCAGGATGATAATCTATTGTCACATTGTAATCCTTAATCAATTCTAACCAACTCCGTTGTCTTAGAGTCAGATCCTTCTGGGTGAAAATATATTTCAAGCTCTTATGATCTATAAACACTTGGCACACCTCACCATAAAGATAGTGACACCATGTCTTAAGAGCATAAACTACTGCAGCTAGGTCCAGATCATGTGTCGGGTAATTCTCCTCATTCTTCTTGAGCTGTCTAGATGCATAAGCTACTTCTTTGCCTTCCTACATCAACAAACAACCTAAACCTCTCCTGGAAGCACACAAAACACTGTATAGCCTTTATCTACCTCAGGAAGGATCAACACTGGTGCTGTAGTCAACCTCTTCTTCAAGATCTAAAAACTCTTCTCATAGTTGTCTGATTAGACAAATGGTGCATTCTTCCTCATTAAACGTGTTAGAGGTCACGCTATAACACTGAAGTTCTGGATAAACCTTCTGTAGTAACCTGCCAATCCTATGAAGCTTTTAATCTCAATAGGAATCTTAGGCTGCTCCCACTGTAGAATAGACTTGACTTTCTTAGGGTCAACACTTACTCCATCTTCTGAGATGACATGTCCAAGAAAAGACACCTCAGCTAACTAGAACTCACACTTACTGAACTTAGCATATAACTGATGTTGTCTCAACAGCTGTAATGCTATCCACAGATGTTTCTCATGTTGTTCATCATATATGGAATAAATCAGAATGTCATCTATGAAAACCACTATGAACTGATCCAAGAACTACTTGAAAATCCGATTCATCATATCCATGAAAGTTGCTGGGGCATTAGTCAGTCCAAATGACATGACCAAAAACTCATAATGCCCATATCTTATTTTGAAAGATGATTTAAGAATATCTGAAGCCTTTATCCTCAACTGATGGTATCCGGATCTCAAATCTATCTTAGAAAAGATCATCGCTCCACGCAACTAATCAAGCAAGTCATCTATCCTTGGCAACAGGTACTCGTTCTTGACAGTGATCTTATTCAATTGTCTGTAGTCTATACATAATCTCATAGTACCATCTTTCTTCTTCACAAACAAGACTGGAGCTCCCCATGGTGAAGAACTAGGTCAAATGAAACCCTTATCCAGTAATTCCTGTAATTGGATCTTGAGTTCCTTCAACTCTTCCGATGCCATTCTATAAGTAGGCAGAACTATAGGTTGACTACCTATCAACACCTGGATCTCAAAGTCTATATCTCTTTCAGGAGGTAGACCTGGCAGCTCATCTGGAAAAACATCTGGGAACTCACTGACCACTGGCACATCCCATAGGCTGACTGTGCTCTTTTCTGCTCTACTATCTACTACATGTGCCAAGAACGCCTCACAACCTTTCTGCAACATCTTATCAGCTACATCAACTGATATGATACACGTTGGTAAGACTTTCCTGTCTCCAAAAAAGACACAAGAAAATTCACCCTGTTGAAAGACAGCCTCCTTTTTCCAACAGTCGAGCTGAATTCAATACGTCTCTAGGCAATCCATACCCAAGATAAATTGAAATGTGTTAACATCTAGGGGTATTAGATTAACCGCGATGGTGTAACCACCAAAGGTCAACAAACATCCAGGACAAAACTCCGTCAACATTGTCGGTCCACCTAACTGAACCCTCAATAACAACTCAATTGGTGATTCTTATGTTAATAGGTTAATCTCGCAAGCTAAAGAACATTGTATAAACGAGTGAGTCACACCCGGATCTATCAAAACTGTAACTGACATGCTATTAAAGAAAAGCATTTCTCCTGTAATTACTCAAGAAGAAACAATACCTTCTTGTGGTGTCAGAGAGAAGAAGTGTCCTGAAGCTCTTCCTCTCTCATGATGTCCACATTGTCCTTCCTTAGCACAAGGTCCTGCACCACCTCGGGAACCTATAGCTACAGAGGAACCGGGTCCTCTAGCTGGAGCCTACCTTGGGACATTCTGGTACTGTGACTGGGAACCCTATGATGCTGACTGCTATAACTGGGGGTAATATCTTCTAAAGTGTCCCACCTGTCTGCAGACATAACAAACCTGAACATCTGCACCCCAACACTGACCAGAGTGTGACTTCCCATAGATATCACATCTCAATACCTCTTTTCTTGATGGATCTGTCACTAAAACCAATGATTCAGAAGGCCTAGTTGGAGGTGTCCCTGTAGACTGTGTACCCCATCTTTCGGAATTGGGTCTCTCTCCACTTGATGAAAAACTAGATCCTTGTCTACCAAAACAGCCAAGTCCTCGTCCTATCTTTGAAAAGAAACCACCACCATCTTTGTATCCACTAGGGCTGGCAAAAATACTGCGACCCAATCTGACCCGACCCGACCGGACTGGACCCGACCTGCAATTTGGATTTTTAAGACCTGAAGTAGGGTCTGGGTCTTAACCGGGTAGACCCGAATCGGGTCTTTTGTCTTTGGGTTGGGCACAAAGCTACACCCTAATACCCTAGACGGACCTGAGAGACCTGCTCACTCAACCTAAAAAATGGCGAGAGGCCGCAAGTCGTGAGACTTAATAGTTAAAACCCTCAGTTCTACCATTCTATCGCTCTCTCTCAGTCTCTCACTCACTCAAGCTAACCCTAGCCACCACAAACACGAAGAGGAGAATTGGGATTCTCAGCCAAGATGGCGAAAAAGGTGAGAAGTTGGTCTTCTGGTGATTCTCAGCGACGACGAGCCTGCGAGGAGACAAAGAAGGGCAAGACGGTGGTAGTTGATCCTTCTTCAGAGGCAGCATGAAGACGAAAATAGGGTTTTGTGCTTCCTCTTCGCCTCTTCAGGTTGGTAGCTCGATACGCGCATTCCTCATTCTTACGGACTATCTCTATCATGGTCTCCTCCCGTTCGTTTCCTTCCTCCCGTCGCCCCCAAAACGCAGAAGAAGCCCCATTCCATCTGGACTCGATAAGCACCCACACACATCGCTCAGTATCCTGAGACCAGCGACTACCCCTCTGTCTCCATCCCCCTACCTTCTTCCTGCACGACCTGTCCTGCTAGTCTGCTACTCCTCCTCGTTCCCTCGCACTGGAACATGGTGCCCAGACTGAGCATGTCGTCATCCTTCACAGGCATAGTAGGTAAACCACAGACAACACTACTTGTAATCATCTGATAAATAAATGCAAAATGACACCACGCATTCCCACCCCTATGCCAGATCGTTATTCCCTCTCTGTCTCCGGTCTTCTGCAATGAAGCAATTTTTTTATATTTACCTATTTTTCTTGGTCAATTTCACATGCAACATCCTCTGTTCTAATTTGTATGATCGATCATCACGCACACCACCTATAGTTTAACACAGTCCACCATAGTTGAAGTAAACTAGTGCGGTTTTTAGATAATTTTCTTACAAATTGCAGGATTTTAGCTTCAGTGACCGATAACCTTCATATTCTTATTACAAATTCAAACTACTTGATTGATCAAGCTTCATATTCCGGGCAAAGTACAGATTGAAGCAACAATTGAATAATGGTTTTCTGTTTGGATGCTCATAATTTTTTGAACGTCTCTTGTAATCGTTAATAGACAGTTGGTGTGGAGTTTTTGGTATAAAGTTGCTGGTTGAGTGATATGAATTCACATGGAAGAGAACAAATTATTTGTCATTGTATATTCTGCTTGGAGATTCATTTTGTATATTTTGGTTGGTCTTGCATCTCTTTTAATTTTTTCTGTAGAATGTTTGATTAATTTTGGTTATATTTATTGAATATGGTTGGAGATGTGCGACATTAAATGTTGGGTTTGAATAGAAATTTGTTAATATAAATTTGTTAATCTGAAGATAGAGACGCAACAATAAAAAGCAGACAGAATTCTATGAAAGTACGCTAAACAATGTGGACAGGTACAAGGTTGGGTCGGGTCAAAGATGGGTCAAATCTGGTCAAACGATGGTTTTAAAAATACATGCCAAAAATAAATTTTCGGGCATTTCAGGTCAGGTCGGGTCTAAGCTTTTGGGTCGGACAAAATTGGGTCGGGTAATTTTTGGGTCTTTGTTGTAATTAAAATTTCAGATCGGGTCGGGTCCGGACCCTAAAGAAGCCGGGCCGGGTCGGGTCTCGGGTCAGGTCTCAGAAACCCGACCCATTGCCAGGCCTAGTATCCACCACTGCTTTGTCCCCTTCTAATAAAGTCTCCAGATCTTTTCTTACTCTCAGTCTGCTTATCAATGTTAACTGACTCTTCTACACATCTCGCTGCCTCAAGAAACTCTCCAAAGTTCTCTCTTTTTCTTCTGCCAATTACAGATACATTATGCCAGATTTTGGGCCTCAATCCCTCCTGGAACCTTCTACACTTTTCCACATCATTTGGGACGAGCTGTGGGCAGACGTTTACCAACCTGGTGAAATGTGCTTCATACTCTCCCATTGACATATTGCCTTGTCTGATGTTCTTGTCTTATCTTCTCACTCAAAAAGGTAGGTGGTAGTACTTAAGATGGAATGCATCAACAAAATCCTCCCAAAGTAGTACCGTGTTTCTACTTTTATCTTCCACTCCACGCCACCAGAGTTCTGCATCACCTTTAAGCAAATAATCTGCATGATTGATTTGTCTTTCCTCAGACAGCTCCATCAGACGGAACACTTTCTCAATCTACCTCAGCCATTCATCTGCCACTGTGGGGTCCATTGTTCCAGTGAACTCAGTACCTCCAAGCTTCTTAACCAGTTCATAGGATCTCATCAAATCCTTTCTACTCGAGGTAGAAGCTCGTCTATCCGACTTATATTTTTCCTTGGTCTCAAGAAACATCCTGTACATTCTCACTACCTCATCCAACTCTTCACCACCGCCTGGACCCGTCTCTTGAGGATTAGGTCCAAAGTGGCTCTTAGCTTGGTCCTCATGACCACATCCTCTTTCTGCCATCTATAATAGTATAATAGAACATTTCCTGTTAGAAAATTACAGTTAGAAAGAAGACACCTAAGTCCTAATCCTATTGGTCTCTTATCGTCCCCTGACCTTGACTTGGAGTAACTATGTACTCAACCTATGCTTTGATACCAAAGCTTTTGTGACACCCTGATCCCCGTGCCATCTCTAATGACCCCGAAGATTGGGGAGTCACCCTCGGTAAACCACTCTTAACTTTTTCTTTACTTGATCACTTAAAAATTTATTTAAAAGAAATCTTATGACTTGAAATAAACTGAAATCTTACTAAACTGCAGAAACTAACTTTCTGTTTCTAAATCTTGAAAAATACCACAAAGTTTAAACAACATATTACATCTTACTTGTGGAATATAAAGTAGAGTAGTTAATTGAAAACTAAGCTACATATTACTTTACATTCTCTCTGTTTCTACCACACCATGTCCCAAGGACCAAGGGGAAAGGACTAAGAGACCTCTAAACCTAACTAAAAACTACCATCTAAGCATCTGGGTGATACGATCCTTCAACTTCCTCATGCTGACGCTGACTTGAAAAATGTTTTAGTAGGTCGGTGATCTACTAGCTCAGTGAATAGAATTTCACCCAACCATCACAGATAACTCATTTATGTTTATTCATTGGAATTAAATACAAGATAATACTATACTGAGTAGGTCTAAGCAACATAATTTAAACAATAGAAGATATCAACATTTCATTATGATAACAATTGATGTAGCTGTAGATGCAATTAATTAACAAAAAATACTATATTTTCACTTAAAGAACAACTACTGTGAAGCTAACTCATATCTTTTTTAACTCTTTAACTTATAAGAACTCTGTGAACCTATATGAACATAGTTTATCTTATGCCCTGATCATATGCAGTGTAATCTACATATGAAGACTCATAACGGACTACGATCCTACCGTACAAGACTTAGCCGACACCCCAGGATAGCTAAGTCTGACTGTTGTCCTGGTCCGCTATAGGAAAACTAGCTCACTGGCCTCGACACTCCTATGGTGACATAAACTAGACTCCTCCTCTAACCTGAGCACACAGGCGTAGAGTCAAGCCGTGCCACTAGGATGTCTGGTTAGTGTTGGACATGCTTTTCTGTACTCCAGTGCAACCAGGATATCTGGTTAGTGTTGGACACTATAAACTGATCTCTAGTGCCACCAAGACGACTGGTTAGTGTTGGACACTACAAACTATACTCTCGTGCCACCAGGACGTCTAGTTAATGTTGGACATGAGTTTCTGACCCCCCATGTATTGGATACTGCCAGGGTTAGGTCGTTTCACCCCTAAGGGGCAAACCTCTCAAAGGGGTTCTACGGTGTCAGGGCCCTTAAGTCTATTATTTTATTAAACCTGGAAAACTCTTACTACATTGTACCTTTTCCTTGTGTATACTCGACTCTAGTACCTCTAGGGTACCACATCTATTTACTTGAGCTTTATAATACCACATACTGTACTTGCCAACAGTTTAAAATTCTTAAATATCAAAATTTCATATCAACTTGGCACATATACACTAAATTCATGTAATTGAACGTCTTAATACACTGATAAGAGTAAATTACTCAAAAATTGAGAAATCATCAGCAGCATCTATAATTTATCTGAAATTCCTCGAGAAACATGCACATTAACCAAAATCTTGGTTTGAGCATCACCCAACTCAATTAAGAGTTAATTATTTAACATGAAATTTTTTATTAATAATTGAGGATTTCTAATAATATTTGAAGGAAACGGGCCAATTTGTATAAATATTAAACCATTCTCATTAAACATAGTAGAAAGCATGCAACTAGGGTTTTCATCTAACTTTCCATGTCTTCATCATTTCCTTCAAATCGTACATCTGATAAACTTCTAAAAGCTGTACTTCCTGGGTTTATACCCAAACCATACCATTACTGGTAGTGTGCTACTGATTTCAACATTCAACCTGAGCAATTTAGGTTTCGATTAACCATACAATTCCCATGGTTCAAACCACACTGATCAAATGGTAAACTAAATCATATAAACGTGTAAAGGAGCGATTTGTGAAATAAAAATTCGGGCGACGCCAAATACTACCCAACGCCTAATAACTATTGTTATCAGTGAAAAACGTGCAATTAACCAAAAATTTCTGATTTCTAGAGTTAAATCTTGCATAGTGAGTGAAATTCTACTCCTAGTGGTTCAGGATGTCTGAATTAATCCGGAAATGCGTCATGAGCCTGTTTCTGGGCAATTTCTAGGTTGTCTTCAACCTTTGGATACTCTGTTTATAGCCTACTAGTTCACGCTTGGTTTAGGTTGACGGAAGGGACTCTGTTGATGGCCAAATCACAGCTAGGGCTGCGGATTCATGCCAGGACCTCAAGATGGGAGCTCAAGGGCAGATATCCTGTTGCTAGGCGTGCCCTAGATGGAACCCTCGCCGCTACTACTGTAGCTGCAACTTGGCTTCCAGCCACCCAAGCAGTAGGGCATGCTTCTGGTTGCTAAGACGGATGGAGTGGAGGAAGGGAGAAGAGAGGAGGAAGAAAGGAAGAAGGAGAAGGAAAGAAAGGTGCTGGAACGGAGCTCCTGTGCTCCTCTCTACAAATCACCCGATTGGGCCTGATTTTTGCCACTATAGTGCCCACTTCAAGTGGTGCTCACAATGGGGATAAGGGAAATGAAAAGGAAAAATGATTATGAAGCTAAAAACTTGGAAAAATTACAAATTCGACCCTGGAAATTGAAAAGTCATAACGTTTGCCTCATAGGTCGAAATCAAGCATTTTATTTTGCAACCTTTCAAGCACGAGATCCTCTACAACCTCAACGCATAAAAACATGCCAATTAGCTTGTCTCATCTAATAAAAAAACGAATCACATCTTAAGCACTTAACTTAGCTTAATCAACATAATGATGTTGTTATCATGATACTTACTAGTTCGCTTTGGAGTGGGTCATAAAAATAGTGGTAGGGGTGAGTGGAGCCATCCTTCACGTGGTCTTGATCAAAAAATGAAGAAAGATTTGTGTGATATATGTAAATTAAGAAACACAATATATATGGAACTAAGTTATATTGTGATCGATATGAGGGTTATTTATTCTAACCATTATACTCTAAAGTTAAATTTGGGTAGAAAACATTACTTCGTTAATTCAAAACTTGGCACCTAGAATAATTTAAGCATGTAGATTATGTTTTAAATATTCTTTCCAAATTTTGGGATAATATACAATATAAATTGGGTTTAGTAACATTATGCACATATATATTGTCCTAATTGATATATTTCAAAATATTTGGGGATCATGTATTTTTTGGATTATTATCTTGATTTACTTTCCCTAAATACCTGATATTCAATTATCACCAATAGTTTATTCCAGAATTTTCCTTTTGAAGCCTATCTATTAACTTATTTACCAAATTAAAATTGAATCCTATTATTAATGTATTAAATACATCTCTAAGTGTTTTCTAATGGTACTTTATGTTCCATATATTATAATAACTATCTAGACATGTGATGGTTCTAGATAACCTATTTAACACTAAATTATACAAATTATATATTTTTCATTCTAACCCACTAAAAACCCCTAACTCTTCTATTTACACCAAAACAACTAAATAAGATAATCTAACATATGTACTACCATTCTCCATTCCAAATATCCATATACAAATATATAGTAAAAGTGTATTAGAATCACTTCAAAAGGGAAAAGGAATAAGAAGACTCAACTTAGATAATATATCACATTTTAAGTATGCTATAATGTCTAAGTACAAACATGATGGAAGTAGTGCACAAGGAGGTCATAAACTATAGATAAAGGACATCATTTGACATATTCAATATCATTTTTGGGTGTGGTATTAAATACCAAGAACAAGATTATTCTGACCCATACCATGATAGGGTGACATGTGTATTGCTACAAAATTCTCAGCAAAGAAACACACAAGGATCAATTTCCTCTTTATTCTTGGATTAATATTTGGAGCACTTAGCACAATAAGAGTTATTTCTCAATTTATATGACTTTCATGCTTTAATCAAATTATCATTCACCTAAATAATAAAGAGAAGACGATGTTCACCTTTTTTTGGCACTTCTTCATTTAGGAAGATTCCATTTGGGTTGTGCAATGCCTCACTACCTTCCATATATGTACACAAGCTGCCTTTTTATGGTACAAAACAATGATCATGAAGGTCCTCGTTGACATTTTTCTCAGTCTGTGGAGACTCTTTTGAGGTGATCCTATATTATCTTTTTCCAGTGTTAGAGAATTATGAGAAAGCACATCTGGTCCCTAAATTAGGAAAAATACCACTTCATGGTGAATGAGGGCATTGTGCTTAGGTACATGTGCATCATGCATGGGATTGCAATTGATAAATGAAAGGTCAATGTTGTTTCAGTTCTTACCCCCGTTGAGCTTAATTAGGGATTTGTAGCCCATCCTTGTGCACATAATTTTTGTTAGGAGATATATCAAAGACTTCAACAAGATTTCTTGAAGACTTTAACTAATGTTTTCCTATTGGGCATTAACTTTATCCTTCACAACAAGTGATTCTAGAGTTTCCACTTTCTCAAGGAGGCATTGGTGTCTATTCTTATTATCTAGGGTCTAGATGTGTTTCTTGTTTTTAAGGTCACATTTGATGCCTAGATTATGTCGTTAGAGAAGTCCTACAACAACATGTGAATAAAATCAACAAGTTGTCTACTACTCAAGTAAGTACGTGATGAGGTGTAGGGGAATAGCCTACCAGTTAAATGTGATTCTCACTATTGTATGCGGTTTTGAAATTTTTTGTTTTGATCTGGTGGGTTCAAAGGTCACCAACTACACATAATATACTTCTATTAATATCTTATTTCCTAAGAAGGAATCTAAGTTGTGCCTAATTCGTTTGATTTTTTGTGAAAGGATTTTTATATAGAATTTGGGATAAGAAATGCATTGAGAATATAGTGGCAAACCACTTCATCCACCTACAACATGATAATCTAGACACTATGCCTATATATGCTTCACTTCCTAATGACCAATTGATAAAGATCTCTATAGATCCTAGGAATGGATACATACCTTAGATTGATGATATCATACATCACATTACGGGATGGACCATGCATTAAAATTACATGTGGAATTCCATAAAGAATTTTCTTTCATAAATGAGTGACTTCTATGGGGATGAAACATCTATCTTCAAGCACTATTCTAATGGACTAAACCATAAATGCACTCCCTAGGAGGAGATAGATTATGTTCTATATTACTAGCATTATAGATCAACATATGAGCTCACAAAAGATAGTCACAAATGTTTTAAAAGACATCTTATGTTGACCGATCATATTTTGAGATTCATGTATTCTAAAAAATTCATGTAGAACCAATGTAAGAGGACTAGGATCATTTTTTAGATTTATGATAACACTTTAGCTATGGTATTGGATGGAGATATATGGTGGATGAGGAGTGAATTACATGATTCATTATGATCCCCTTATGATTTTTGTTATGTTCTTCTAATAGTGGAAACATCTTCAAGTGGTTGGATAAAATCTCCATTTCCTTTGAGAAATCTTTTGATCAAAATCATTAAGGACATCATGTTTCCACACTTTGAATCCCCCTCATAGTCATAACCCACTTCTTTGAGAGGATATTTAAGTCACTAAAAAATTCAAATTACATCATTGCACCACTTCTTTGTATCACCCATACATGAGTTGGGCAAGTGGATGGCTTTGACCACTACATTAGAAATAGTTTTTGGAGGTGCTTTTATGTCAACAGTTGCATCTATGAAACTACCAACATATGTAAAAATGACAAATCTAAAGAAAAACCACCATCTCAAAGGGGACATGGGATTCATTTAAGTGACATAGTTTAGTTGATGGTTTTACATCTTAAACGGTCACATCTAACATTTTGTTGGGTTTTTTTGTTTCTGTCATATTAGGATTTTTTTATCCCCATGAACTATATCTTTCACATTATATTTTCTAGTTCATCAAGAGAGAGTGAGGCTTTGGGTTGTGATGATTTTGGCCTAGATTACCATCATTGTTGACTTAGTCACTGTTGGGTGCTACAACTGTCTTTGCTACTTTCATGGATCATCTTTATCTCCATTTATAATTGTATTGTCTGTTTGTTCACTATTGATGTTTCCATCACCAAAACCTTTGCTTCTACCATGGTTGAATAAACTTTGTGAAGTCTTATCCTCTTCCAGCTTCATCATTGCTATCTTAAACAACCCCTTTGCAAGCTAGCAAGCATCCAACCACCGTGTGAAGATATGTAGTGAGAAAGCACCATTTCTCCTTTCCAATTTGCCTACTTCTAGCACCATCACTACTCCTATGTGTTCCTCCCTACTCCTCCCCGATAATAATCCCCTAAATGATTTCATTGAGAAAATGTTTGATTAATTTCTACACTCTACTTTCAATATCTATTGGAGTATTGGAAGATATGTATTTCTACATTTTTTCATATGTTTATAAATCTTGTGGGTCTCTTATGCCAAACAATTACCATATGATCAACTTTGTGTGTTTGAGAACTTAACTACAGGTTAATACTTCCATTAGAATAAAAATTCTCATTTTATATGAATGGCCTTCTAATGTAGAAGTATAATCATCTGTTTATGTGAGAATGGCCTCCAAATGAAGAAGTATAATCATGTATTTGGTTTAAATATTAAATTCTCATTTCATGTGAAAGGTGAATGCTACTACAAGTACTATTTTAAGTTACAAAACATGGTCATCTATCAACATATCTTTGAATGTGTACTTTGCCTTAAATTACTTTAAGAATTTTACATGAAGATAATAAAATTATTAAAGTAAATACAATATAACCTAATTAAGTATGCATGAGTCTGCCATGTTACACCTCCTGAAGCCCTTGTGAATGTCTTATAAAAACAAAAATTACAAATGAAGATATGGGGTTATTAAATATATGATTAAATATAAATTGTAAAACCTTTTATTCTCAAATTTGTAATCAATTATTATTATTATGTTTATAACGAAAGCTTTCAAATAATGGATAATAGATGGATATTTGCCAATGTGGTCTTGCCCGCAAAGTTAGAGGATACATGGATGGAATTGGTGTCAGTAATGGCCGACCTAAAGGCAACAAACTGGATAGAACATTCTGTATATGTATATGAGTATCCATGTAACGACCTCACTTTTCAACATTCCCCAATTAAGAAAGGACCTTATAGTTGAGAGACATTACCTAAAATTCCCAAAATCTATATTTTTCAAATAAAAAATAATAGTGAATAATTTCCATTATTTCAGAATTATTGTTTACAAGATAGAGAATGATGCTGCTCTAAGAAATTACATGAATTTCCAACATGAAACTAATACATATTGAGAAGAATCTTATAATTAATCCTCTTTACTTAGATTTAATGTCTTTACTGGATCATATCTTGATATATTCATATTTTGCATTTATTTAAAATAATGTGAAACAAAACACATATTAGTATATTGCTATGCTTTGTATGTGGCATGTAGACAAAAGTGTTTGAGTAGTGTAACAACATATATCAATCAATTACTTGCAAATAAGAACTAGAATTTTCATCACATATTCAAACCCTTACTTGATATTCTATCTTGGGTGTAATCACTTTCCCTTCCAAGTACCATGTGCATCACCCCTTGATACATGTCATCCTAGGGTTCAAAATATGATACTTAACTTTATGTGATACTCATAGTGGCATTACAACTGAGCAGAGTGTAAATAAACATCCAACAATTTATTATAACAATCCTCAAGAAATACATGATAAACATTGACAATCGATAATGTTAATATTCATAATCATAACCACATACCTAAATGTAAAATAATGTGAACCATGCAATCATACTTCACTTAAGCATATCATCTAATCAAGCAAGCAACAATGAATCCAAGCGATCGATACTCACTACAAAAACTATGGTCTTTGACTACAAAAAAAAATTGTAGCGAAAACCCCAAAATTTGTAGCTAAAATCTTTGGCTACATTTATCCTTACATTTAGAATATGAAGCTAATACCCATGTAGCTAATTGTTTAGGCTATATTTTTCAAAGTTGTAGTTAGTTATTCCTCTGGTTACAAATTCATATGTGACCCTAATTGTAGGTAAAAAGTGTCCTTACACATAAAAATGTAGTTTCCATAGGCTATATTTTTCAAAGTTGTAGTTATATATTCCTCTGGCTACAAATTCATATGTGACCCTAATTGTAGGTAAAAAGTGTCCTTACACATAAAAATGTAGTTTCCATTGTAGCTAAATATATGACTACAATTCAATTTGTAGCTATGATATGTAGGGAGAGATGACATTTATTACAATTTGTATATGTAGTTTATGTATAGAAAAAATTAGCACTTACCACACTTGTAAATATAACTAGTGTGTACGGAAAGACATCATGTACTACACATACATATGTAGTGAGAGACATTATGTATCCAGTCAGTCACTTGCCAATATAGAGGGGTTTTTTAAAAAGAAGAAAAATGAATAGTGATCAAGATCAAGTTGTGCTTATAATGTCAACAATGATACTTTTATTTATATTTGAAAAATGAGTACACATGGGGAGGACATTAACCTGGCCCCTATTTTACAATATGCATGGAAAAAAGATACATGTATACAATATTTTTTTCTAACTGCCTCTATCCAATGCAGACTCTATATGCCACATGATCATGTGCATCTTCTTCTATCTTGATTTTTCTTTTGTATTAATTCTACCACTTGTATCGTTAACGAATATGATAATGTTGATAAACTCATAAGTAGAGAAAGACTGCTAAGGTATTGCTCTTCTTGATTGAAAATAGAGAACTTTTCTATGCTCTACTTCTGATTGGCCATAGGAAGCTCTTGTAGTTGATATTGATATTCATGGATATTCTTGAAAGACAAATCATTCTGATCAACAACTGGAAGTTCCACCCAGTCCCCAAGTTTGAGGTTTCTATATACCTCAACACATATTTGTTGGTATGTATGCCCTGAGAGCCAATCATGGGATGATTGGTGGGATACATTAAGATTGATTTAATAAACATTAAAGGCAAGCTTCCTATTCTTTCTGGTTCAGTCATATGAGATAGTGATAGAACAAATTGAATGTCTAGAGAATGAAAATACTCAATGATGTATGCTTTCAGGTTGAGGACCTGAACGATGAGATCATACAGATGCTAAGAGTTTGTACATTCTTGTTATGTCCCTAGTCGGATGTCATTGTGGAAGGTAGATAGACAGCAATGACACACAAGACTAGATTGTGGTGTTGGTTGATGACAGAATCTCATTAGTCATGATATAGAGATATCAAACCAAACACATAGGTACTTGTTAGAGAACAAGTGTATCAGATAGACCCACCGTGAGTTTGACACATGGAACCATGACATGGTAGTCACATTCAATACTCACAGTGATGGTGGTGAGTTTGATTCTTTGACCTGAAATCACTACACTCAACACATGTCTTTGGGCACACTTTGACATCATCAAATGCAGTCTTGAAACATGGGTTGTTATAAAGGTGATGATTGGGTGGCTTTGACACATGGGGCTTTTGAGGGGTGAGTGATAGATATGGGATTTGTCCCTCCTGAGGGAGTATGATATCCATGGCCACTTGATGAGTAGGATGGAGAAAGGCGTGCACGCATGTGTGAATCAGTATGTGATATTGATGTCATACATATCTCTTCCAGTCTACTCTGAGATCAAGAAAATGAATGAACGTTGACAGGATGACTGTTCCATGCCTCGACTTCATTCGGGATATCAATGACAAAGGAATTATACATTCGCTGTAACACCATTCACGAATTGTAGGATTGAAAGTTGTTCTCGGGTAGCACTGATGTGTGACTAGGCACCGCTCTTTGCTTGTGAAGTCATAAGTGTTATCGACTTTCACTGCCAACGTGAAATGGACCTGCAGGGTCACACACATAGGATTTAACCTGGAAGAGGAGTTTTTTCCACAAGCAATATTTAGATTGATTACTAAAGGAGTTTAGTAGTTCAATTAAACACTCAATCAATTTATAGCTCAATATCATATTGTTCAAGGTGTTGGACACATTGATTGGAGTATCAGATTGATTGAAATCGCAATTGACTGATTCTACACAATCTGCACTCCCAACTGATCGGTTCATGTGATGAACCGGTCGGCTGAACTTGGTGAACCGGTCGGCTCAAATATTGAACCGATCGGTTCAAGAGAAAGTTGAACTGATTGCTTCAAGTGTTGAAATGATCGATTTAACTGGTGCAACCGAGCAAGTTGGGAAAGTAGGATTGGTGAGATTTTTCCTTTCGTTTCAATTCCCCAATTTGATTGGGAAATAGGATTGGTATTCGATACCAATTAGAAATAAAAGAAGGAAAGTCAATCGGGAACCGACCAGGACCACCAACCGACCGGTTCACTTGTGAACCGATCGGTTGAGGTGTCCCAACCGATCGGTTGAGATGTCAACCGACCGGTTCAGGTCCCCAACTGACCGTTTCAATTGTGAAATGATCGGTTCAGGTTGCGAGTTGGTTGCTTTTGTGGAAAATCTCAAACCCTTCTACTCCGGCTTTTAGTCTCGCATTGCCCGGAACGGAGAACCCTGTTCCATGACCCTCTTATATATATAGGGGTATTGGGGGCTTCTCAAAGGACAACTCAGTGCAACCAGTTGCTCTGCAAAGTTGTCGTTCTCTCTGGTTTTGGTAACCGAGAGAGAGCCTGAGCAAGTGCTACCCGCAAAGGGAGGTGCAGCAAGGGAAAGACAACTGCAGTTGCAACTAGTGGCAGGAGAGTGTGTTGGAGACTAGTACGTCAACAGGAGGGTGCGACTCCTTCCAACTCCTTGTGGGACAAGGAGTGTGGAGTTCGAGGTGGTCCGTGTTGACTACTTCAGAGGCAGGATGTTTCTTCCGCTCAAGAGGACAGCTGTCATCTGACAGTCCAGTGAGATCAGGAGTCATCAGTCCCGGTGTGACCAGGAGCTACACAGACACCGTCGAATACCGGAGTTGAAGACCATGCAAGGCGCAAGGTATTGTCTCCGGGAAAGCCTCGGGACAAGGTATGATTCCACAAACCATCCTTTCCTATTGTATAGACGTTGACGCGTTTCCTTATTCCGGGTTTGGGGGAGAAATTTTTTGTTTCCGATGTCATCTCTGCCTCCCCTAAAACCCAATAGTGGTATCAGAGCCACATCAACTACTCTATATTTTAGGAATATCGATATGATTGATTTTGGTTTGCCGCCTTTATTTATTGCATACGATGCGAATAAAATTGGCGTTATGCATGTCCAATCCTAAATCCACAAATCCCATATTACATATATGATATGTATTATTAATGCACTCGATACGCGTCGCCTTTAAATGAATTTTGAGGTGGATGTATAGCGTTGTTATGGCCAATAAACCCTATATGTGATTGGTTTTGTGTGGTTGCTTGCATCTCGGTCCGCACACCGATCTTCCTTCTCCTATTCCTAATGTAACTCGAAATAATTCGAGATTTCTTTCCTACCTTTGCTCCCCTCGAATGTAACTCGAGGTTTCTCTTTATGCAATGTAAATTGGACAGATTTTTATTTCCTGTTATGTCAAAGAATGGAGGGCATCAAGACGACAGCTGAGATGATCGGTTCAAGGCGTGAACCGATCGGTTGACTTTCCAGACGATCAGTTCAAGGAGTGAACCGATCAGTTGATGACCGGTTCGAGGAGCGAGAGGAGCGGGTGGCGGCCATGAAGAGATGCACGATGACCAGGTGAACCGATCAGTTGGAGGAGCCAACCGATCGGCTGGTGGCACCCAGACGACCGGCCAGAGAGAGAGAACAGATCATTCATATGATGAGTTGATCAACTCAGAAGGAAAAGCACATAAGTTCATCTTGTACAGGTTGCATGTGATGTAGACCTAGGTGACCGTGATTCCTCTTGGCTCGAGGAATCACATTAGGATGGCCATAATCATCGCTTTTATCATTTGTGCATGTTTTCTGTGGGATATAGCATGTATATGATACATACTATGTATTGTGGTGATTGGATATGTATATGTATATAAAAATCAAATCCCTCATTAAATATTAAGTTTTAGATGCCTTCTAAATGCGACACATGTGAAAAGCTTGATCGACCAAGTGTGGGCACGCCCTAGCATGGTGCACCGTCTATCTCATGGAAGCGTGAAGGATGAATGTGTGGGTCTGCCCTAGCAGGGTGCATATTCATCGTGTTTGCTTTGGGTCGGACTTAACAAGGTGATCTAGATGGGATCTAGTACCTTGAGGCATGGAGATGATCATGGCAAGGAGTTGCATATGACATCTTATCAAGAGTTGCATATGATGAAATTGGAAAGAGTTGCCTACCTGAGAGTTCTAAGTTGTGGGTGACAACCCTAGCTGGTCCATGGCTTAGAGGATTTCAGGATCTTTCCCACTAGAAGGTTGTACGCTGCAATCTTCTGAATTGATGGTGAGGGCTATCAATTTGAAGTAAAATAGTGGGAGCGATAATCAATTAAATGCCTAATTATATCGTCAAATTTTAAAATCAATCAAATAAGTCAAAAATGAGTTTTTAGACTAAAATTGCATATTTCCTTTTGTAGTACAAATGACGACAAACAAAAATCACTTTTCTTTGCGATTGGTCCTTGAAAAGGACAAGCTAAATGGGACAAACTTCCACGACTGGTATCAGACATTGAGAATTGTTCTCACTCAAGAGCGTAAGCTCTATGTCCTGGATACTCCAATTCCAGAGGAACCCGCTCCTAATGCACCAAAGACAGAAAGGGATGCTTTAAAGAAGCAATCTGATGATGCCATTGATGCAAAGTGCTTGATGTTATGTTCTATGAACCATGAGTTGCAGAGACAGCATGAGAACATGGGTGTCATTGAGATGATTCAGCATCTCAGGAACATGTATGAAGATCAGGCACGTCAAGAGAGATACAATGTCTCAAGGGCACTGTTCAAGTGCGTCATGACAGAAGGAGATCCAGTTGGTCCTCACACACTCAAGATGAATGGGTATGTGGAAGACCTGCAAAGATTGAGATTTCTACTGAGCCAAGAGTTGGCTACTGACGTGATACTGCAATCGTTGCCAGAATCCTACAGTCAGTTTGTGATGAACTACAACATGAACAACTTTGATAGGCCACTGTCAGAGTTGTTGGGCATGTTGAGGACAGCCAAGATACATATGAAGAAGGACAAGCCTAAGCCTGTGATGGTGATCACAAGCAAGAAAGGCAAGTCCAAGCGCAAGGGCAAGGGCAAAGCTAAGAAAGGCTCTGATGCTAGCCAGGAGTCCAAGTCGTCTTCAGCTCTCAAGGCCAAGGGAGGCATGACCAAGAAAGGAAATTGCCACCATTGTCAAAAGCCAGGACATTGGAAAAGGAATTGTCCTGTCTATCTAGAAGAACAAAAGAAGAAGGAGGTGACATACGTCTCTACTTAAAGGTGTCATGAAAGTAAACTTGTAACACTTTTTGAGGTATATGATACCAAGATGTAAAGTGTAAAGCACTCCTAAATAGGGCAAGTGTTGACGCCATAGATAGGAGTAATTTAGTTCATTTCTAGCCAGCAAGGCATGTAATACAGTTATGAACTGCTATTTCATATTTTCCAATAGATAGAAACACTTTATTTTTGCATATTGTATGACAATGATGGCAATTAATAAAGTTGAGTTTTCAATCTTAAAAGATATGATCTTTGTGGAAATGCCTTATTTATCTTGTGGTATTTGATATGCATAAGATAAAATGATACCTAAAAGTTATAGATAACTAAAACAATCAAATTAGCATCAATCATGAGAAATTCATTTCTAGTTTCCATATGATGGATAAATCTAGACACTTTTGGTTAGAGAACCAGTAAGAGACATGAATATCTTGGACATGATTAATCAATCTTCACTAAAAGTAGTGGGAGAATGATTATCCTATTAGGTAAAATACATGTGATGTATTTACATACCTATTGGAATGAATGCTAATACTTCTAATGGTGTTTAGATAAATGCCAATATGAATATCTTGAAGTGTTCAAGATTATCATAGATGAAGTACAAATTTGGTAAAGTGTTAATTCTTGATGAGATCAATGAATGAAATACTTGGACCAAATGTTTGAGATCCTTATGAGTGATTATGATAATGTATCATAGTGAACTCATGATTAAGGCATGGTGATGTCTAAATCAAGAAGGAATCATACTCTAAGGAGTTAGAGAATGATTATTGAATAACTGAATTCTTCTTAATAAAAGAATACCCCACACTAATAAAAGAAATTAAGAATCACAAGGGTTGTGAGTTCTTATATCCTTAACAGATATACCTCAATTATCTATGTGATGAGTTGTTCATGTGATGAGTCAACTATCTATATGAATATGAGGAACCAAATTTTGAGTTATGGTTTATGACCATTACATCCTAAATGACATCCATGTGAACCATAAGGTATGACCTTGATGGTAGCACCCATTGGATGAAATCCATAAGTGCAAATGAATCTTAAGTGTTAAGATACATGGACAACATTTTGAGAAGGATGATGCTTGTTGATTGCAACTTAATGACTGAGGCATTTGGAATATGGATACTAAAACCACATTCCTATGAGGAATAAAACAAGGATGTGGACGTGACACAACCTATAAGGTTTATGAATCCCCTAATGAAAATGAAGTCTATAAGTTCCAATGGACTAATCAATGTGATTGATTGAGTACAAGCAACTCAAAATTGGATCTTTACTTTGATGATATAGTCAAAGGGTTTGACTGATATGTCAAAGATAAAGAAGGAATCTATGATTTAGTGGGAGCGTATTCACATTCCACATGTTGATGTGAAATGGAAATGTTCTAGAATGGAAATCCAAAAGTGGAAATTATCTTTAAGGAAGATAGAGATGTTTCCTATGTGATAAGAATAGAGATCTATAGAGATAGTTCTCGAAGAACCTCTTGACCTAAAAAGAGAAAACATACATTGGCAATCTGTACTGAAGTGTTCAATATGCATAGATTCAGTGGGGGAAAACTTGTCCATGTTACATGGAGTTAGTATCCCAAGGCCAAGTGTCCAATTCTTATGAAGAATGGGAACACTAAGAATAGATATGGATCTATCATGTATGTAATCATCCCATTATCTTGCATGTATGGACATGGCAAGAATAAAATGCATTCATCATCGTGTATGTACGACATGACAATATGATGTGCTCATCCTGATAACTCGTATGTGGGACATCACGAGTGGATGTCTGTCTACTTCCAGTAAGGGTTACAGGAATACCATAAGAACTTGATAAGTACTTGAGAAGTACTAGTTCTATGGAGATAAGGAAGAGTTCGATTGATGCGAACTTCCGAAAGGACAGAAAATTAATCACAAAATATATAGGATATATATATAAAAGGTGAAAGTTTGTTGATAATTGGAAGTGTTCCAATAAAACCATTTAAAAGGAAATGCTGAGTATCTCTGCGTTAGAGAACAACAGTAGATACTATATGGATCTGGAAGTTCATGAGATGAACTTATAAATATTCCACTCATTGATGACAAGTATGGAATCCTTGATCATGCAATGTGGCTAAAGGTTAGCGAAGGAATACTAGATCACATATTACGACAACTCCATCTCATATGTGTGACGTAAAGAGAAGACATGTCAGACATGCAATTTATATAGACTTTGGCAAGATGTTACCATTACTCACTATGATAGCACAAGAGCACAGTAACATGTGGGACATGTTTGAAGATCACTATGAATATGATTCAATGGTGATTGGCTCGCAGTGCAAGTGGGAGTCTGTTGGTATGTATGCCCTGAGATCCAATCATGGGATGATTGGTGGGATACATTAAGATTGATTTGATAAACATCAAAGGCAAGCTTCCTATTCTTTCTGGTTCAGTCATATGAGATAGTGATAGAACAGATTGAATGTCTAGAGAATGACAATACTCAATGACGTATGCTTTCAGGTTGAGGACCTGAACGATGAGATCATACGGATGCTAAGAGTTTGTACATTCTTGTTATGTCTCTATTCGGATGTCATTGTGGAAGGTAGATAGACAGCAATGACACACAAGACTAGATTGTGGTGTTGATTGATGACAGAATCTCATTAGTCATGATATAGAGATATCAAACCAAACACATAGGTACTTGTTAGAGAACAAGTGTATCGGACAGACCCACCATGAGTTTGACACATGGAACCATGACATGGTATCCACAGTCAGTACTCACAGTGATGGTGGTGAGTGTGATTCTTTGACCTAAAATCACTACACTCAACACATGTCATTGGGCACACTTTGATATAATCAAACGCAGTCCTGAAACATGGGTTGTTATAAAGGTGATGATTGGGTGGCTTTGACACATGGGGCTTTTGAGGGGTGAGTGATGGATATGGGATTTGTCCCTCCTGAGGGAGTATGATATCCATGGCCACTTGATGAGTAGGATTGAGAAAGGCGTGCATGCATGTGTGAATCAGTATGTGATATTGATGTCATACATATCTCTTCCAGTCTACTCTGAGATCAAGAAAGTGAATGAACGTTGACAGGATGACTATTCCATGCCTCGAGTTCATTCGAGATATCAGTGACAAAGGAATTATACATTCATTGTAACACCATTCACGTATTGTAGGATTGAAAGTTGTTATCCAACTTTCTACTTTCACTTGGGTAGCACTGATGTGTGACTAGGCACCACTCTTTGCTTGTGAAGTCATAAGTGTTATGGACTTTCACTGCCAACGTGAAATGGACCTGTAGGGTCACACACATAGGATTTAACCTGGAAGAGGAGTTTTGTCCACAAGCAATGTTTAGATTGATTACTAAAGGAGTTTAGTAGCTCAATTAAACACTCTATCAATTGATAGCTCAATATCATATTGTTCAAGGTGTTGGACACATTGATTGGAGTATCAGATTGATTGAAATCACAATTGACAGATTCTGCACAATCTGCACTCCCAACCGATCGGTTCATGTGATGAACCGATCGGCTGAGCTTGGTGAACCGATCGACTCAAATGTTGAACCGATCGGCTCAAGATCAAGGTGAACTGATTGCTTCAAGTGTTGAAACGATCGATTTAACTGGTGCAACCGAGCAAGTTGGGAAAGTAGGATTGGTGACTATTTTCCTTTCGTTTTAATTCCCCAATTTGATTGGGAAATAGGATTGGTATTCGATACCAATTAGAAACAAAAGAAGGAAAGTCAATCGGGAACCGACCACGACCACCAACCAACCGGTTCACTTGTGAACCGATTGATTGAGGCGTCCCAACCGATCGGTTGAGGTGTAACCGACCGATTCAGGTCCCCAACCGATCGTTTCAGTTGTGAAACGATCGGTTCAGGTTGCGAGTTGGTTGCTTTTGTGGAAAATCTCGAACCCTTCTACTCCTGCTTTTAGTCCCGCATTGCCCGGGATGGAGAACCCTGTCCCATGACCCTCCTATATATATAGGGGTATTGGGGGCTTCTCAAAGGACAACTCAGTGCAACCAGTTGATCTGCAAAGTTGTCGTTCTCTCTAGTTTTGGCAACCGAGAGAAAGCCCGAGCAAGTGCTACCCGCAAAGGGAGGCGCATTAAGGGAAAGACAACTGCAGTTGCAACTGGAGGAAGGAGAGTGTGTTGGCGACTAGTACGTCAATAGGAGGGTGCGACTCCTTCCAACTCCTTATGGGACAAGGAGTGTGGAGTTCGAGGTGGTCCGTGTGGACTACTTCAGAGGCGGGAGGTTTCTACCGCTCAGGAGGACAACTGTCATCCGATAGTCTGGTGAGATCAGGAGTCATCAGTCCCGGTTCGACCAGGAGCTGCACAGACACCGTCGAAGACCGGAGTTGAAGACCGCTCAAGGCGTGAGGTATTGTCGCCGAGCAAGCCTCGGGACAAGGTATGATTCCACAAACCATCCTTTCCTATTGTATAGACGTTGACATGTTTCCTTGTTCTGGGTTTGGGGGAGAAAATTTTTGTTTCCGCTGCCATCTGTGCCTCCCCTAAAACCCAACATTATTTTCCGAATCTGAGACTATATATTGGATAATTCCTTTGTCCTCTCTTCCTTTTCTTGTGGCAGTTGTTCATGTATAAGAGATATGGCAGCCAACTACAACTTAACCTGAAGTAACATAATTTGTGTTATGCTGGTGAAAGTAAAAGAGTATGGCACTAGTTTTGAGAAAATGATGTGTACTGGAACAAACCAATGAAATTATTGCATAGTTTACCTTTCACATAGCAATCCATAACAACCCAAACATACTTCAATCTTCTTCAGATAGATCCCAAGAGTTGCAACTTTTAAACCAAAGAGGGAAACCAAAAATAGATCCACAAACTCCACATAAAAATCAAGCAGGATCCTCATAAGTGTTTATAGATAAGAGACTGTGTTTGAAAGATATTAGGTAACAAAGAGTTCTAGTCCTTTGAATTAGTAGAAAGTAGTAAATTTGAGTAGCAACAACCAGCTGGAAAATAAGGAAAAGAGGGATTCATAAAACATAATAAAAATGGAGAAACACTTATATTTGGTCTTTTTGATCATGTAGATGTGTCACATAAGCCAAACCATCTAGGCGGGCATCTGATCCAATCATGAGGCTCTTTAAAAGTCAGGATCCTTAATCATTTCATTAACTGAAGAAAAGCTAGTTTATTACTTCTATAGAAGCAATTGTATTTCTATTGTGAGGGGTTGTTATGTTCAGTAGGGTTAGGGGATGGTGCTGGAAGTCAACAAAAGGTCTACAGAAGTTGGCATGTTATACCGAATAGGAAGAATCTATTATGTTTTTAGTTTGAACATATAGACATAGCAAAATTTGCAATTGATTTAGGCAGTGAACATGGAGATACAACGATGCATGAAAACTAAAAAAACAATTATCTCATAACTTCAAGATAATAATAAAACATAGGACATAATAACTGAGAGTCATTCCCACTAAATCCAAAGATCAACTTGTTGATAGTTAGTCATTTACCTCTTAGCTGCAGTGGTCCTTAATGTGGCTGCTTCTTTTGTTATGGGAAGTACTACCTAGGCTTGTAGATGCATCCGTCTGATGTCTAATGCTGAAAGTACATAGAACAAGGCACTTATAAAACAAGAGATATAACTGCATTAACATGGTAGAAAAAGTACTTAAGTGCATATATGTAACCCGAGCCAGGAAAAAGAGTGTCCACATGAATGTAGAAGGGGGCTGTTTGGATAAATTACAGTTAAGAAGTCACCCAGAAATTACTAAGTAAACCATAACATATACCACAACTTAAAATTGCAATACCTTCTAGGGAGTTCTCCAATCTCTCAAATAGAGTTTTCTAGATCGAATTATAGATCATCAGTATGTTTGTGGAAATATAAATAAAGATGTAATTGTTGTCATCTTATCAAATTATTCTTAGTACTAGTTTCTATTATAAGTCATACTAAAATAAAAAAATCTTATTTGGCAAATCATATAGCCAACTAAGATATGAGAATAATGATGGAACTCCCTAAAAAATATTGAACAAGCCTATTGTAGACCAAAAATGATTTCAAAGAAATGACAAGAAACTTATGAATCATGGAGTTAAACGATATGTTCAGTATCATACATATATTTTCTCCTGGAATTGAATGAGCTTGATAGTTCATAAATAGAACAGAATTGACAATTAAGTGGTAACTATCTGTTGCCTCTCTAAACCAATCACCTTCTAGAAAATCAAGTGGTATCCATTGATTACACAGAAAAAAGATGAATGCATTAATAAAATAGTTACAACACTAAAATAGGAAACAACTATAGCTCACTTGATCATTGGATGGACCAAGATGTATAAAGCCATTTCTCTCGAGGATCATGGTTGATATATGCAAGTTGATCAACCCAAAGTTCACTCACATTGACATAAAGGTGAAGAACATCTAGTACATTGCTTACAAACAACATTAAGGTTAAGGAAGCTGTAACGACCCCACCTCCCGGTAACCCCCAATTAAGCGAGACCCGAAGGTCAGAGCCGTTATCCCAATTAATAGGATCAAAGGTTCAACAAATAATTAATAATAATTATGAGATTCTACCAACTAAATTGAAAATTGGTAACAAATAAAACTTTGCATACCTTTTTCAAAACTGGGATATCTACTTCTATCCGCATCAGGAGTCTATTCTAACTAATCCTCCTTTGTACTTTAATTCTTATTTACTCCACCATATGCCACTTTACTATTTGTCCTTTTCAAACTTGTACCTAAAACACCGACAAACAAAATGTCGATTAGCATAAATGAATATGCCGGTATGTGGAGACAACCAAAAGTTGACAAATATGGCTAACAAACTAATTATCACAACCAAGGTAATTAACAAGTCAATTTATGTTTTCAATGTGTCAATCTCCACTGCTTTTGCCCTAACCATGGAATACCCTCTCTAGGGTTTGAATTAAGGCCACGTTCTCAATCCCGAGCTTGGTGCCTAGGGTCACCTCTCATGGTGCCCTTTAGTCATGCAACATAGACCACCTTCTCATTCCCGAGCTTGGTGTCTAGGGTCACCTCTCATGGTGCCCATTGGTCTTCCTTCCTGGGCTTGACCTTTTTGCATCATCCATCAGGGTGGCATGTAGGTGCGAGAATACACACTTATTTATAATTGTGATAATCATAGTGACTTTATAATTTGCAATTATGAACATCCAAACTTATAGGTTGCATTCAATGCGATGAATCATCCGGGAAACTCATCTTGAAACTAATGCGATTAACCATAATTAACCACATACATGTCAGGAAGATTTGAGACAGAATTAATCCAATCAATGCAAGAAATCCAATAGGCAAGCAAGCACACAAAGAGATCCTTAAATATGCATACAATTTCCTATCATTGATCATGCCATCAAAATCTATTAAACCTAGCTCACTTCCTAGGTCTAGTCCACTTTTAGGGTTTCCATTGTCATTAGGGGTTCACTTAATTTTTACTATTTTGAACCCTAATTTTATACAATTACTCACAAAACCTAATTCTCTCATCCATTCTTCACAAAAGATATTAAGGTTATCTTTTAACAACATATTGTCACATTTTTCAAATTAAATATGATGTTCTCCTCTTTTACCCTAAATTAGGGTTTCTAAATGCTTAATCATTCTCATATGAGGTAAAAACCCTAAATCACGCAAGAAACATCTAGATCCAGTTCAAGTTCATCATTAACTATTCAACATGTTGCAATTACTCAATTTAATCAACTAAGCAATATGAGCTTAACCAATATGCTCAATTAGGGTTTCTTAATCTAATACATAAGCACTTTTCATTAGATTAACACACTTTTGCAAATAGGAATAGATTCAGGTTCTCAAACCAATTTTAGTGTGTTCCTCATATTTTTCTAAGCAACTTTCATATTTTAACTCTATTCATCTGAGCTTCCTAGCAGAAGTTCTGATTTTTCTAATGTAATTCATTTTTTTGGATTATCTGTTATTTTTAGAAAATTGTTGACCATCCGATCCGTGGTCCAGAGGACCACGTGAAATCTAATGGTCCACAGGGACGTGTCTCTTTCATGATTAAAAATAAAAAAAAGTAAGACATGCCCTTACCTAAACAACAGAGGAGGAAGGGCAAAGGGGTCTTTTACCCCTTGGTCATCTTCTACCTCGGGCTGCCTCATGAGCAGCCCAGCCGAGTCAACTCAAGTGTTGACTCCGGCCATCCACACATATGTGAGCAACTTGATCAGTCCAGGGGCTCCGCCTGCCCCTCTCGGACTTGCCTGGGGTGTCAATTCCTCCTTGGCATCACCCCTTCACTGCTGATGAGTCTCTACTACTCTGGCGACAACATCAGCTAGATGAGGGAGAAGGTCGAGGTCTCTGACCAAATTGAACACACTGGAGGAATCATCTCAAGGGTTCGAACATGCGCGTATGATTTGTGGGATGCCAATACCACGGAGTACCCCCCCCCAATATATAGGGTCTGTCCATGATTCCTGGGATTTGGGGTTTCTCTAGTTTCACTACGAAACCTATGGAAACCTAGGATGATCAGACTCAAAAAGATCTCCCGAGTCCAATGGAACAATTTCCATCCGTGCACATCCCTCCAATCTCAACCAAAGTGGAAGACAAAATCTCATTCCCCTGCTCCACAGTCCATCGTGACTGGGACTTAGTCCCATTCCTCAGATTCCTGATTAACAGTCCTCGTTCAATCCGAAAATCCAAATAATTCCAATTTCATTGTGACATTAAATACGGTTCAAAGATTTCCCATTTACTTTACGAAACTTCTAAAAATCACAACTCATTATTCCTTTATACTTTTTCTACTAAATTTTAAAGGAAGCTTTTGGTCGACATCATCTACCTGTGTACCAAATTGGAGACCCAAATTCCAAAGGAAAAGAGTGTTTTCTTCATAAGCAAGCTATCTTTTAAATTGAGCCAATTTAATTTGGTATTTCCTCTTTCTTTGCCATTAAATTATTATTTTGAATTCCTTGAACCTCAAGGAACCTTAATGTCTTGTAATCCCATCTTGGGAATATTCCTTAGCCTTTTACTTATCTTTTATCTATTTTCTCTTTCTTCTTATTCATTTCTTTAGTAAAATATCTATTTTCAAGGATTTCTCTTTATCTTTCTTTTTATTTTCCTCTCTGGCATCTCTTTTATCATTAGGAATCCTTTGGATACGAAAATCCATCAAGGACAACTCAATTATACCTCTTTCCACTAATTTTCCATATTTTATCATTGTTTTCAATTTCTTTCTTAATAAGGACTTTCCACTTATTTTCCATATTTTATCATTGTTTTCAATTTCTTTCTTAATAAGGAAATATTTAATTGATCTTTTCTTTTCTTGTTGCATTATCTTTTCAACTTTGGACTCCTTGGAACCCAAGGAACCCAAGAGGCACAAAATCCAACTTTGGATTATATTCTTTTTCCTTCTAGAGGTTTCTACATCCTTCTTTTCTCCAATTCTCAGTTATTCATTTACTAATTGAATTTCCTTGTTGTTGGTCCCAATAGCCAATCAAGCCCACAAAACAACCAGCAAAGCTATTGTAAACAAAAATCATCTATTCAAAACAAATTATATCATTATTTGTTCAAATATATTTAATAGGAGAAATTACATTTCTCACTAAAAGAACCCAAAAATTGTCACTAACATCCTTCCCGTCTTATAGTAATTTTGCCCTCAAAATTCCACCAGGTACACAAACAAACATGATTAGCCTTTCTGATGTCCATCAGGGCTCCCATGTGGCTTCACCCCTTCCATGGGGCTTCCCAAGAACCTTCATCATCTCATACTCTTCCATCTGAGTTCTTTCTTACCTGAGTATATCGTACCCTCATAGGTGACTCAGGATATTTCAGCCTCTCAAAAGATGAATAGGTTCAGGGCTCAACACATGGCTTGGGTACCTCACATAGTGCTCTATATCAGACTCATGGAACATATTATTCATCATGTTATCATGAGGGGTAAGGCTAAACACAACCATCTCCACCAATCCATCTCAAATGGACCCATATATTGGGGACTCAGCTTTCTCAGTTGTAGCTTAGAGGGGTAGGATTTTCACATCAAGCACTCTCCCACAGTGAATTACATGTCAGTCTGTTTTGCATCAGTGCACAACTCATGTCACCCTTGGGCTCTCTTTTAGCCATTGCATGATCAAAGCGACTTCATCTGCACACACTGTAGTTATTTCTTGACCTTCACGAGGTCCCTTCACCAACATCATCTTAATGAAGTGGTGACTGACACAACCTCCCTTATAGAGCTTCTTTATATCCTAATACTGGCTATGGTGGTTATCATCACATCTTACATAGGACAAGAACTATCTCTAGGTATCACCTTGAACAAGCACACAATCTCTCATCAGACCCTCTAGTCTGGATTACGCTAACCATTAGTGAAGGGTGATAAGTTGTACTAACATCAAGTTCTTCATGTACCTACTTCCACGGCATGGAAGTGAATCTTTAAAAGAACTCGCATCATGGTTTAGTTGAACCATCTTTCTCTCATATGTAATTCAATCAGATCTGTCCCTTGACAGTACTCTTTCTTTCTCATGTCATATAGGTAAGGCAATCTACCATAACCCATATTGCATCCTGACCTTCCTTGGTCTAGGGTGACTCACCATAACATCTATAGTGATAAAATCCCATTCCCTCTTAGGGACCCTTTATCCTCTATATAAACTCATTGGGTTACTGGTGTTCATCCTTCACCTCCTGGCTTGCATGGCAACAAGCCACATGCAACTTCATCTTAAGAATCTCAAGTACTATTGTGACTTATTATCTTCATAGTACCATGGTGTATGTCGATCTTAAAATCATGATTTCTTGTATGCCATGATTCCTCAAAATTGATTCCTCAGAAACCCTAAACCACTCTAGTCGGGGTTTCATCACCTTTTTTTCTAGAGAAGTGCATCTGAGGTTCTAGAACCATCCTTTTATTGCATCAAAGCCTAGGCTGGCTAATCAAACAACTACTAACTTGTTCAACAGATCTCATTATATATGAGTGTTAGACAAACATATCTTCTTTCTCAAACTTAGGGATAACCTAACAGTCTCTTCTAGCCTCTAGCTAAGCTAGGCAGTTGCATCTCAACCCGAGCATCCATTACCACTTCACATCCTTAGGTGTTAGGTAATGTTGAAGACATACACCTCCATGTATTCCATTTATCATCTCATCTCAAACTCTACGTGTATCTTCATCAAGAAACTCTAAGTTCATCCTCTTGGTTTTTGAACTCAACCTTGTATAACTTGCAAATTCCACATAGCTCAAGTTAAAACATCCTTACAAAATGATTACCTTAATACTCTTAGTGTTTGTAAACCATCCATGCATCGTTCATTCCACCAGGGAATGTTATCATCTCTGTCCTCATATCTCCTAGCAACGTTTCCACTCACATCATCTTTATCCCTGGTGTATGGTATGCGTATTGTCCTATCTCTCACTCCCATAATAAGAGGAAATAAGCATTTGGCTACAATCAAAATACAGAGTTCTTCTTGTTCCAAGAGTAAAGATGGTACATCCCACATTGCCAGTACACTTTCAAATCTAAGTTGAAACGTACAACATATGTCTCTACATCACAAACATCATGATATCAAAGTTGCTTCCATGGAAACTAGTCTCAAACCTACTTGGGTCACCAGACAATCCTTCATCATCTTCTCTAGGTTTATAGGGTGCTGACACTTTTGGGGTCATCCCTCTTCCCTTATGCATCTAGAGAGTGCCCTAATCATCTGCCCTTTGGGTCCCATGAGTTCATGAAGGTGATCAATCTCCTAACCCATGGCCCTCAGACAATGATAGTTGCTACCTCCCGACCCTATGGTCATGTGCAACTAGGGGATTAGGCAACTCCTACTTCTACCAGTCTTATCCCTACCTGACCCTAGGATAGACTTAGGATTCTAACATATTACATGTCCAACTTAGAACCTTACCCAAGTCTCCATCATCTCTCTTTGCATTCATGGATTGACTTTCATCCTTTCACAGTGGTCATGGCAACCTGCCTACCTTGGTCAGGTCCCATACCGATTACCTCCATGGTAACACATCCACATGCACTTAGAGATAGTTATCTATGGGTCTACAAGTTCATTCTCATACTATGTACTTTCCACTTATCTCCTCAAGATCCTATGAGACCTCTTTTGGTTTCCTCAAAACCCACCAAAAATTGGTATACACCCTACAAAAGGGTCCCTCTCCCAGGATGGGAGGAAACTACACCTTGATAACAAAGGTCACAAACACCCTTATGTCTAGGATTTACATCCACATGAGCATGCTTAACCCTACCATGCTAGGTCTTACTGGTTCTCATTCCTCAACATTGGACCAAGAACAAACCTTCTCATGCCACCACCTTGGCTGTGAGGGATTCATCAACCATACCTTCAACTTAAAGGGGTTTCCCTTTCCTCTATACATGAGGAGTTCCATGCTCGAATATAAAGAAACTCAAATCTCATCATGAGCATTAGGTACACCACTTCCCCTCTTAGGCCTAGGAACCATAGGTTCACTTTCTTGATGCCCCATTGTCTGCTCAACTTTTAACCACGAGCCAAGCATGTACAAGGTATGTCATGCACTTCCCATGATCCTTCTACTTGAACTACACTTCAGAGTGGAGTCCTCCTCAAGGACAACCAACAAGGTACAAGGCCTCACAACCTGTTACTAAGCCTCTTCAGGGTCTAAGGAATTCTTCTTCTTAACCCTAGAAGTTGAACATCTATACCATAGGCTCATAGGTACCAACAACCCCACCTTCTCTCTAGATTTTGGTTTCTCTAAAGGCAACCAAGATATCCTCAACCTCCAGGGATCATGCATGAGGCAACCACAACCATCCACTTAGGTCGCATCATCCTCAACTCGGAGTCTAAGCTCCAACCTACTTGTTTGAGTCATGCTCTCTCTCTCTCTAGAGCTAATCCTACAACCAAACTCACTATTAGAGGTCCTCACTCCATGAAGATGGATCCAACTCACAAGCATACCCCTACATGGGTGAAGCCTATGTTCAACTTATGTTTGCTCAAGATTATCCATAGCTCTTTATGCTTATCTCATAAGCTATCCTGGCCAGGGTTTCAACCTACTGCTCGCACTACTGACGTACTCTCGGTGTATGATATGTTGGTTCCTATAGGTTCTTCTTTAACCTCATCAATGAAGAAGCTATCCTTCACTCTAACATGCATGACTCTTTCCAGGTTAAGTTGCCAAAGGAACTAGGTAATCCATACTCACATGGCTCATAATGTCATGGGCATCCAAAAGCATGTCCACACACCTGGTCTATCATGACATCTAACTCATCATGCCATCTCTCCCTCTAACAACCACTTAGGGTTAGGGTTAGCATCATCCTTAGAGGATGTTCCATGTCTCTATTTTTAATGGAGATCTCTGCCTCCATGACCAACTCTCTCTACTCATCCTCCTGACAAGAAGGTCTCGCCTCAGATCTCTCCTGAGGGCATGACAACTTATGTCATACGACCTAAGCATGTATCTATTCTTTAGTTTACGCATAATCTATTAAGATTAAGTCCATGACATTTTATTTACATGCTTTTCATTAATTTGGTGGAGGATTCCTTAAACCTTATCAACCTTACCCATACCTCAAGAGGGTGAGGAAAAGAGAGAAAAACCTAATCCTTAAGGTCCTTAACATCATTTGAGTTGAGAAGGGATGAACAAGATGAGAGAGTCCTAAAGGTATCTTATTTCGAGTCAAATCCTGAGACATTGGCCAGGCAGTCACACTAATCTGGGAGTCCTCGTATTTCAACTAGCGGTGCGGAGGAAAATCTTGCCAGCCCCCGGACGTGATCCTTTTCTATACCCCTCTGTCTTTTATAAAATCCTCTAATAACTCCATTGGGTTCTTTGGAGTTTGTAAATTAATAATTATTAAGGATTAAATGAGGAACCTATGCTCTAATACCAAATGTAACGACCCCGCCTCCCAGTAACCCCCAATTAAGGGAGACCCGAAGGTCAGAGCCGTTATCCCAATTAACAGGATCAAAGGTTCGACAAATAATCAATAATAATTATGAGATTCTACTAACTAAACTGAAAATTGGTATAAAATAAAACTTTGCATACTTTTTTCAAAAAATGGGATATCTACTTCTATCTGCATCAGGAGTCTATTCTAACTAATCATCCTTTATACTTTACTTCTTATTTACTCCCACATATTCCACTTTATGGTTTGACCTTTTCAAACTTGTACCTAAAATACCAACAAACAAAAAGTCGGTCAACATAAACGAATATACCGGTATGTGGGGTCAACCAAAAGTTCACAAATATGGCTAACAAACTAATTATCACAACCAAGGTAATTAACAAGTCAATTTATGTTTTCAATGTGTCCATCTCCACCGCTTTTTCCCTAACCCTGGAATACCCTCTCTAGGGTTTGACTTAAGGTTACCTTCTCAATCCCGAGCTTGGTGCCTAGGGTCACCTCTCATGGTGCCCTTTAGTCATGCAACATAGACCACCTTCTCATTCCCGGGCTTGGTGTCTGGGTTCACCTCTCATGGTGCCCATTTGTCTTCTCTCCTGGGATTGACCTTTTTGCATCATCCATCAAGGTGGCATGTAGGTGCAAGAATACACACTTATTTATAATTGTGATAATCATAATGACTTTATAATTTGCAATTACGAACATCCAAACTGATAGGTTGCATTCAATGCGATAAATCATCTAGGAAACTCTTCGGGAAACTAATGCAATTAACCATAATTAACCAAATACCTGTCAGGATGATTTGAGATAGAATTAATCCAATCAAAGCAAGAAATCCAATAGGCAAGCATGCACACAAAGAGATCCTAAAATATGCATACAATTTCGTATCATTGATCCTGCCATCAAGATCAATTAAACCTAGCTCGTTTCCTACGGTTTCTAGTCCACTTTTAGGGTTTCCATTGCCATTAGGGTTTCACTTCATTTTTACTATTTTAAACCCTAATTTTATACAATTACTCACAAACCCTAATTATCTCATCTATTCTTCACAAAAGATATTAAGGTTATCTTTTAACAACATATTGTAATATTTTTCAAATTAAATATGATCTTCTCCTCTTTTACCCTAAATTAGGGTTTCTAAATGCTTAATCATTCTCATATGAGGTAAAAACCCTAAATCATGCAAGAAACATCTAGATCTTGTTCAAGTTCATCATTAACTATTCAACTGGTTGCAATTACTCAATTTCATCAACTAAGCAATATGAACTTAACCAATATGCTCAATTAGGGTTTCTTAATATAATACATAAGCACTTTTCATTAGATTAACACACTTATGAAAATAGGAATAGATTCAGGTTCCCAAACCAATTTGTGTTCCTCATATTTTTCTAAGCAACTTTCATATTTTAACTCTATTCATCCGAGCTTCCTAGAAGAAGTTACTATTTTTGCAAAGTAATTCATTTTTCTGGATTATATGTTATTTTTAGAAAATTGTTGACCATCTGATCCGTGGTCCAGAGGACCACGTGAAATCTAATGGTGCACAGGGACACATCTCTTTTGCGATTAAAAAGAACAAAAAGGCAGACATTCCTTTACCTAAAAAATAGAGGAGGGAGGGCAAAGGGGTCTTTTACCCCTTGGTCATCTTCTACCTCGGGCTGGCTCACGAGCAGCCCAGCCGAGTCAACTCAAGGGTTGACTCCGGCCAACCGTGCATCTGCAAGCAACTTGATCGGTCCATGGGCTCTGCCTGCCCCTCTCAGACTTGCTTGGGGGGTCAATTCCTCCTTGGCATCACCCCTTCACCACCGAGAAGTCTCTACTACTCCGGCGACAGTAGCAGCTAGACAAGGGAGAAGGTCGAGGTCTCTAACCAAATTGAACACACTGGAGGAATAGTCTCAGGGGTCCGAACATGCGAGTATGATTTGTGGGAGTATTGGTATTGCGGTGTACCCCCCCCCCCATATATATAGGGTCTGTCCATGATTCCTGGGATTTGGGGATTCTATGGTTTCACTACGAAACCTATGTAAACCTAGGATGATCAGACTCGAAAAGATCTCTCGAGTCCAATGGAACAATTTCCATCTGCGCACATCCCTCCAATATCAACCAAAGTGGAAGACAAAATCTCATTCCCCTGCTCCACAACCCATCGTGACTGGGACTTAGTCCCGTTCCTCAGATTCCTGATTAATGGTCCACGTTCAATCTGAAAATCCAAATAATTCCAATTTCATTGTGACATTAATACGGTTCAAAGATTACCCATTTACTTTAGGAAACTTCTAAAAATCACAATTCATTATTCCTTTATCCTTTTTCCACTAAATTTTAAAGGAAGCTTTGGGTCGACATCATCTACCTGTATACCAAATTGGAGACCCAAATTCTAAAGGAAAAGAGTGTTTTCTTCATAAGCAAGCTATCTTTTAAATTAAGCCAATTTAATTTGGTATTTCCTCTTTCTTTGCCATTAAATTATTATTTTGAATTCCTTGAACATCAAGGAACCTTAATGGCTTGGAATCCCATCTTGGGAATATTCCTTAGCCTTTTTCTTATCTTTTATCTATTTTCTCTTTCTTCTTATTCATTTCTTTAGTAAAATATCTCTTTTCAAGGATTTCTCTTTATCTTTTTTTTTTATTTTCCTCATTGGCATCCCTTTTATCATTAGGAATCATTTGGATACGAAAATCCATCAAGGACAACTCAATTATACCTCTTTCCACTTATTTTCCATATTTTATCATTGTTTTCAATTTCTTTCTTAATAAGGAAATATTTAATTGATCTTATCTTTTCTTGTTGCGTTATCTTTGCTACTTTGGACTCCTTGGAACCCAAGGAACCCAAGAGGCACGAAATCCAACTTTGGATTATATTCTTTTGCCTTCTAGAGGTTTCTACATCTTTCTTTTCTCCAATTCTCAATTATTCATTTACTAATTGAATTTCCTTGTTATTGGGCCTAATAGCCAATCAAACCCACAAAACAACCAACAAATCTATTGTAAACGAAACTCGTATATTCAAAACAAATTATATCATTATTTGTTCAAATATATTTAATAGGAGAAATTACATTTCTCACCAAAAGAACCCAAAAATTGGGGTTGTAATAGAAGCCATAGTTGGTAACTGATTCACTACCAACCAGAAATAACATTAAGGCTATAAGGTCTCAAATAAGATGAATGGAAAAATTGATACAACGCTCAAAATGGGTACCATTCATTTTTGACGTCAATAACATTTAGGATAACTCCCATGTGTACTCCTCAGATGATTATATAGGAATACAGAGCACCTAAAATGCAAAGGCAATAAACTAAATCTGTAGCTAAGTCCCTCCAAAAAACCTATAAATGTACAAGTATGTTAAACTATCTATTCAAATCCGTTCTTGCTTGAACACACAAAACTCATCAATACTTCAAGAAAATTGGTAGAAGAACCGTTCACATATAAAGAACTCAAATGCATTACCTGAACAAACCAATTCTGGAAAAATAAGAACTGGTGTCTCCTCAACTGCCTCTGCATTTTCTGAACTTCCTTGCATGATGGTTACATCCAATCCCAAACTCAATTTGATTCAAACAAGCATCCCTACATGAGGAAAAACAAAGTAACACGGACCTCAAGAATTAGTAATTATGTGGCCATTTAATTATGTGACCATTTTGAAAACACCTTCTTTCTTTTTTAGAATGTGATACCCTTATATAATGAATAGTGCCACCTGTAACCATATAAACATGGCAATTCATTAGCATATTAAGATCACCTTTTATCCATGAACAAATGATAGGATGATCTTAGCATATTAAGATCATCATTGCACTTTCTAACTACACAAGCTGATGATATACTGATATATCAAACAATAGATAGATGTAAATGAATCAAAATAATTATAAATATAGACTGAGTCAAGCTATCTCTAAGGGCATCCTACAAGGAAGTAGAAACCATAAATATTATCTCATTGTTCGTATTGACTGTGACAAAATAAATCATAAGGCCCAACTACGATAGTGGTGGTTATATTTTAAGTGTCAAAGTTTGCATAAAACTTGAACTACAAATCACACTAAAATAATGGTTTCATACTTACATGTGCATCACTAGAAAGAACTATTTTCATATGAGGATTAACCTGGCATTAGATGCTACAATGAAGCAAATAGAAACCTGGTTACCATTGGAAGCAAGTCTGTATAGGGCCTTGTCCTACTTTTTCTGATCTAAAATTAAGAACAACTATTAGGTATCCTTCGTCGATTTTTAAAATTTTCAAAACTCAATTAAGAAAGACAACAAAACTACATTTATCTATATTGGCATGAAAGCAAATAATATTAGTGATCGTGAAAATTTAGAAAGGCAGGATTCTAGAACTCGTACGTTACTGCCAAATTCTGGGCAGATTGAAGAACAATGGAAAGACAAAATCACAATCTTGAAGAAACTGAACTATTACTTGCTAAAAGATTAGATTTATCATCCAAGTACATACGATCTATTGAAGAGTTTCTTAGTGTTGATACTGTTATATGATATTAGTTATCATAGTTGTTAGTGTGTTAGGAGAGATAGACTGAATTACTACAAGATATAAAAGCATTCAAGAAATCAGTTGGTATATTTGATATTTCTAGTAGCAGCATAGATGGCAGATAGCATGAATAAGCACATTCTTTGATACTCATATTTGGAGCGTTGCTACATAATTAACACTAACTTCCTGGTTATAAGAATGAATTGGTTAGTTGTAGGACAACAAACAAAAAAGCGTTCAATTATAGTAAATAACACAAACAATTCATAGTCGAGATTAATCTAGACAGGAAAATGAGAAATACAGAGATAAGTATTCAAAAAGCAAAGTCAAAAATATATATTGAAATTCACTATTGGTAAGAATATCCTTAAATATATTGATGGAACAAGTGGATTCCTACTAGTGGTATCTACTACGTATATGGGCATGAAGAAGCTCTGTATAAAATGCCAAATGAATAGGGAGAGGCACCTGCTGATATTCTATGTGGTTCTCTTATTCACACAATTTTGAATAATTAAAATAACTCACCATCTTCCTTACCACATTCTCCAGGGATTGAGAATCACAATGTTCTTGGAAACTCCCACAAAACAACAAATTCAGCCAATGGCTTCAGAAGATTGGAAACATGATGAACATACGAGAAATAAAAAAAATCAAATTTCTAGGAAAACACCACTTGAAATAGCGGTTGACAGTAGGAGAATTAACACCACTTGAAGAAATATATGGGAGGTCACCTCCTTTTCTAAATCTATGGAAGATTTTATTTATGTTGTTATGAGGATGAACTTAATGGAGATAGAAGCCATAGGGAGTGGATTCCTGGAATAATCAGCAAAAGGGAAAGGATGCAAAAAATAAAAAAAATAGACATAACTTTTGTGAATTTTGAGTTCTTACAATTGTTCTTCAATGTTTGGCCTAACATCTAAACACAATAAACCATATATGACCTTATTCATCATTGGTTTCTTTTTTTCACTAATTGTATGTACCATATTTCTGTACCCTATTTGGAGTATTGCAATGCATATATTCCTAGTTGATAAGCATGTGTTTTCACATGTGAAACTTATTTTTGAGATAATCACAGAAAATATAAAGCAAGTACTATAATTCCAAATATTAGTATCAATAGTTGATATGATTTTTTTGTAATAAGCTTAAACTAAGCTACCAAGACGTTACATAGATGGTTATAAGGGATCCTGGAGGTCTTCCTCATCTGAACTTAAATTATAAGCTCAAACATAGAATAAACACATGATATACCTGGTTATAAGGGATCCTATAGGTCTTCCTCCTTTGAACTTAAATTGTATTTACATAGATACATGGCTTCCAACAAAGGTGTGGTGGTTGGACCATATGTTGGATTAGAAGTCTTAAGTTCAACATATTGCAAAAGTTGAACTATTCAAAGATACATTGAACTAGCTTTTTCTTTGAATATCTTTCTGTGCAGAGATTCCCTTATTTTCTTTATCAAATGTTTTACGAATATCTTAATTGTTGATCTAGCAAGTATGCTATTCAAATTAGCTCCTTTGAAACCAATACTTATAAATGAACGGTGCATCTCAATTTGTGATGTTGATGACATCTCAATCTAAGCATTCTTAGTTCCTTCACTTAGTCTTTGAAGTACCAATATGATTATAGAAAGGCCAATAGCTTCTGTTTTCTTGAACTCTTTAACTAGAAACTCTATTAGACAATTGTCAAAATCTTCTACACCTAAGAAAGTTGCCCCACTACTTTCTTGCACCTGAAATGCAGATATACATCATGAACTTATGTAGTACAAATAGAAAGTTATGTTCACACCTAAATGTAATACAATACCTCAAAACCACCATTGGATACCTATACTATATGCAAATATCAAATGTTACATCACTAACATCAAAAACTAAAATTAATCCCTTTTTTTTATTCATCCCATTAGATAATGCAGTAGCAGTAGGTTCATTGATAATTCCTTGTACATAGAGTCAAAAATTATCCCTGTATCTTTTGTATCCTTACACAATACATCACTGGCATAACCTAAAACAGTAATAACTTATTTTAATACATATTTTTAAGATAGGACTCAACATTCTCCTAGGAAAAGGAGTTTCATCTAAAGCATTGTATATCAAAAAACAAATAAACATTATTCATAAGGAAGAAATCGACAAAAAATAAAATTAATGAAAAAGTAATCACCACACAGATGCAAGTAAGAGATGTGGATATGAGTGATTGATCATCTAGGATCACTTTTGCTACATTAATTGCTTCATCCTGAGTAGGTTTTGAATTTTATATCATGCTATCAACCATTAAATTAATGATTGTAAGTTTATCCTCCAGATTATAATCATCATGTTCCAAAAATGGTGGTATTACAACCTTATGGGATAGGGAACCCATCTCATGAAACATTATTTTGCATTTGAAGAGTAAACTAATGCATCAGGATGCAATGTCTAAGGATCTAACCCATTAAAATCTCAAATCAATAAGGATATGAGCTCATGCGTCAATACAAGATGGTGCATCAGAAAGAAAAGATGTCAACCATTTCTCACACATGAGCTCTTAAGAATCTTTTAGAAAAAATTTGTTGGTTAAGTTTGATCTATAAGTATGTATTTATTGATGTCATGTCTTGCTATGAAAGAGGACTGCATAGAACTTAATAAATTATGTGTATTATGTGCTAGACTTGTTAATATAATGAGTTTAGATAGATATAACAGTCTATCTTGACAGAAAACCTTGAGACTAACAACCCAATGTTGGATTAACACACACTTAAAGTATTAAACTTATAATATGCATACATATAAAACAAACTAACAATAAATGTCATATTTTAGACAAGAGTAGCACACTTTCTTATACTATTACATCAGCTATAGATCTTGACTATGTTTCATTATGATGTATGACATCAAATAGAAAATGTGTCGTGGGCTTAATAATAAAATAAACACTTGACAATGTTGAAGTCATACCATAGTTGTAGTGGAACTATTAAATCTTCAACATATATCATTTTTAATAGGAAATCAGTCCAATTGGTATTCTGAGCAGTAGATTTGGTCACATGACATTGACAATACACATAGAACCTGACCATTTTTACTCTAAGATGGTATGGTACCTTTGCAATACACATAGAGTCTGGGTCTTTTCACTCTAAGATGGTACTTCTGTATGTTAGGATTCTTGAGTCATGTCATTCTAATAGTGTTTCCAGACCTTCATACCAATCACATAAAGTGTTAGTTTCCTACCAACCTCAACAAGCTAGAGTAGATATGCAAAGTAAGCACATTCTATGATGCAAATTCCATAACTGTTCTAATGAGTAGAAGCTTCTAACAAGACTTATTTGACATCATTTAGAGGATTAACATGTAATATGGTATTCAATGATCAACTAACAATTTAGCTAAATTACTTTTTATGATGAATGTTGATTGTTATAACCTCAATTTCTTGAATATGTAATGAAAGATGTAATTCTCTTTTAATGAATAAATGAAATCTTTTTCTTTGATTTGCAATGGATTTCGTATGAAATGGCCTTGATTGATTGATGGTGGGCTTTGTTGGCCAATGAGCCCATTTGAAAAGAAAAAGAGAATTAAAAAGGAAAAGAAATTGATTAATAAAAGGGAAATATGAGTAATTGATAAGTAAAAGAAGATAAAGCCAAACAGATGTTCCCTGATATGGGAATTCATGCCTTTAGTTTTCTTGAGGTCCAAGGGACCCAAAATGACAATATAATCATAAAGGAGAAAGGAATAGAAATTAATTTTGTATTAATTAAGAGATAACTTGCATATAAAGGAAAGTATCTCATACTTTCGATTTTGAGTCCCAAATTTGGTACACATGAGAATTATGTCTTTATAGACTTTCCTTTAAAATTTGGGATCAGTTGGATAAACTATGTGGAAGATATGAATTCTGCAAGTTTTATTAAAGTGAAAGGATAATCATTTAATCGAATTAAATGTCACAAAATTTTCCTTTTCTAAAAAGAATACGAGTGACGCGCTCAACAACAGCCATTGGATCCATGATCCAACGGCGTGCGAGCATCGTCTAGTTCTGGGAAAGGAAGTTGAGAGGCGGGATCTGTGATCCCAATTTTCTCGCGAAACTGACCACGAGCAAAGATGTGAAGGGTGTAGTTGGCTCCGAGAGAGGACTCCGAGCAAGCCCACCCTAGTTTTTAGGTGGTTTCAAAGACTCTAGAAGGAATGCCCAAATTGGCAATTGTTCCCTTTAGCGGCGAGGGTTGAAAACCCTGATCCAGATGCCAAAAACTATAAAGGTGACCACCCTTCACTTCGTCCAGGAATCGCAAACTAGAACGGCACGCTCATAGCCCTATATTTCCCCTATATCCCTCTATTGATCTTACTCCGGTAGCTGCTCCGCCGCGGCGCCGTACGTGTGCAGAGTTTAAAGACGAAGGAGGGAGGGGAGCAGGTGCCGCAGGATTGGAGCACACCGTGGACTCACAGGAGGAACGAAGGGCCAAGATCTCCTCGGCTGCTCGACATAGTACGAGTGGGCGCGATTGTCGCAAGTCACATGATCCGTGCACCGGTCAGTGCGACCGTGATCAAACGGCAGTCTTTTTCCAACTTAAGGTAATAACTCGCCTCCCTGCCCAGTATTCCAGAAAAGAAGGATTCTTGTATAAATTGTTAAAAATCACTCCTTTGGCCGAAAAATACATATGAGTAGTGATTTTTGATCATAAAAATTCATAGAACATGATAAAAATGATATTAGAGCCTTATTGTACATGTTATTCAATAATTATAGGGTTTTGCATCTATTAATGCTTTAATTAATGGGAAAAACCCTAGAAAGAGATGAAAGCAATCATGATGAATCTTGATTTTGGTTTTGATCAAGGTTAACCTGTTAAGGGTAAAGAAAACGGGTAAAATTATAAAAGGATGATTAATATGTTTCTTTTAGGGTTGAATAATAGGATAAAAACCCTAATTTGGGAAAACATGAGTTTTTGTGGTTACAATTTGAAATTTTCCTGTATACAACAAGTTTGTGACTCAAATACGAAAGTATAAGAGAATTTTCTTCATATGTAAGTTATCACTCATTAAGGTATATTTTATGCATATTTTCTCTCTCTTATTCTTATATTCTCTTTATTTGGATTCCTTTTACCATTAGAAAACTTGTGGATTCGAAATCTCATCCATGATAAGTCAATCACACATCTTTTCACATATTTCTCATATTTTCATCATTATTTCAAATTTCCTTCTTAATAATGAATTATTTGATTTCTTCTTTTTCTTTTAATCATATTGGACTCGTTAACATATTATGACCTACAAAATCACCTTCAAAAAGGAAATATTGCAAAGGACTTCCATTCAATACACATTAATCATACAATTTCCATAATCATACATTTATTGGGGAAATTGCATTTCAAACTATATGAAAACATCCTTCCCCTCTTATAGGAATTTTTCCCTCAAAATTCCACCAAACATACAAACAATTTAGGATAAGAATTTTCTATGTCCATCATTAGTTCCCATGTGGCTTCATCCTCTCCATGGTGCTTCCAAAGAATCCATTATCATCTTATATTCTTACATCTGAGTTCTCTCTTACCTTGGTATCTCATACCCTCATAGGTGACTCAGGAAATGTCAGCCTCCCTCGAAGCTCAATAGGTTCAGTGCTCAACACATGGCTCGAGGGCATCACATAGTGCTCTAGATCAGACACATGGAACACATCATACCTCATATTATCCTGAGGGGTAAGGCTAAACATAAGCAACTCCACCAATCCATCTCAAATAGACCTATGTATCGGGGACTCATCTTTCTCAGCTATATCTCAGAGGTGTCAGGTTTTCATAATACATGTTCTCCCACAGTGAACTGCATGTCAGTCTGCTTCACATCAGCGCATGACTCCTGTGGTGCTTGGGCTTTCTCAGCCATTACTCAATCAAATCGACTTCATATGCACCCACTATGGTCTATCTGACCTTCACAAGGTCCTCTTACTGACATCATCCTAATGAAGTGGTGATCGGCACAACCTCCCTTACAGAGCTTCTTACATCCCGATATTGGCTATGGTGGGTATCATAACTACTTCTCCCATGAATCACCCTGAATGAGCACACATGCTCTCATCAGACCCTCTAAAGCCTGGATCATACTCTTATATGTAGTAAATGTGTACCACCTATCCCATCCTTAAACACCTAATCTCACTAGTAAGTGTATAATGTGTATTGGGTTTTCGAGAAAATTTCGGCCACATTTCCCCGTTTGTTCTCTAAGTACATATTTTTGAGAAAATTTCGGCAGCATTTCCCCGTTGTTCTCTAAGTACATATGTACTTAGAGAACAAACGGGGAAATGTTGCCGAAATTTTCTCGAAAACCCAATACACATTATACACTTACATCCTAAGTGAGATTATGTGTTCAAGAACAGTCCCAAATAGGGGACTAACCAAAATTTACTCCTAATGAGTAAATCTTGGACGGGTTTCTATGCCAACAAATAAATGTGATTTCATTCTTATATATAATAAATATGTACCACCTATCCCATTATTGAACACCTAATCTCACTAGTAAGTGTATAATGTGTATTGAGTTTACAAGAAAATTTCGACAACATTTCCCCGTTGTTCTCTAAGTACATATGTACTTAGAGAACAAATGGGAAATACTACTGAAATTTTCTTGAAAACCCAATACACATTATACACTTGCATCCTAAGTGAGATTAGGTGTTCAAGAACAGTCCCAAACCGGGGACTATCCAAGATTTACTCCTAATTAGTAATTCTTGGATGGGTTTCTAGGCCAACAAACACAATGATAGATATGTACATGTTAGGGTTTCATCACAATTGATGTTAGGGTTTCATCAATGCTAGGGTTTAATCAAATCAAATTAGGATGCTAGAATGGACAAATTTAAATCTTATTTCAACTTGCATCAAAATTTATTGAATAAGGTCAAGCATTAGGATTAGAAGCACAAATATATGCAAGAAAAAGATTTGTTCATATCCTAGGTTGATTTACAATAGTAACATCTAAATAAATAAACTAAAAGCATTAGATAAATAAATATAATCAGTATATAAACAAACACAAAGCAATAGATAAAAAAATAAATGAACAAAATACCCTCTTTTCATCCTTCTCCCTCCTTACCAACAGCAAGCACGGTCGTGGCTATGTTGGTCGACCACGGCCGTGCTGCGGCCAACACAGCCATGACAATGCTTGTTGTTGGTAATGAGGGAGAAGGAAGAAGAAGAGGGGCATGGAGGAAGAAGAAGAGGGCTACCTATCGAGCAGCTAGCAGCGTGGAGAAGAGTAGTGGCGGTGTGAGGAGTAGCGGCGGCGGTGTGAGGAGCAACGACGTCTGTGTGAGTGGCAGCAGCAGTGAGCAAACAAGGAGGAGGAGGCGAGCAGAGAAGGAGGCGGCGGCGGTGTCGAGCAGAGTGGCAATAGGAGAAGGAGGCGGCATTGGCAAGCAGAGGCACCAACAGTAGTAGGCGGCGACGATGACGACGCATCAGGAAGTCGGGGAGTCGTCGGGTGCGATTGTCAATGTGGACAAACTGCTACTACACATAGCCATATAGATGCCTGACATCAGGCATGGCCCAGGAGTACTCCATATGTGTGCTGGTGGAGGGAGGTGATGGAGCAGTAGGGGGTGCCCCAGAACCATCAGTATCTCTAGTTGCATCAATTTCTTCTTTGGTGTTCAGTATGACTTTCCAGTTATCTTTATTCTCCAATGTGTTACGTTCAGGATCTAGAATGTCAATGTATTAATCTTCGTCAAAGAGTTTCTGAAATTCAGTATTACTATTGGCAACCCTTGAGATCAATCCTACAGAAAGTAGATACTAAATGTCTACCAGGTATCTACCCGGTGCAGCCTCAAGACCTGTTAGATCAACATCTAACTTTTGTGCTATCAAAGTGATCAAGCCACCACACATAATGCCTACAGATTCCCTCTTCTTCACTTTCTTAATGTGTAGGAAATGTGTAAGGATATAATAAGCTGCATTGATCTGATAGTCATACATCATTCCCCACAAAAAGAAAAGATCCTATTTTCCGACGACCCCTTGAGTTTCTTTCTTAGCAAAGACTCATGTAATAAGAAGGCGGTGAATGTATCAAAAAATAGAGTTGTGAATAGAGGATGCCCCAGCTTTCTTGGCATCATGGTGCTCCTCATCTGATATCTCAAACCAGAATTCATCACTGTGAAAATTTGGTAGATAACTAATTGCCCCCTCTTAATGGAAATCTAAAACCTCACAGAAATGCTTAAATGCAAGCTTAAAACTACGACCCAAAAGGAGGAAATGGTTAATACTATAAGGTTCCATCTTATTTTGTGGGTCTTAATCTATAGTGAGCGTCGTCAAAAACTGATAAACTAAATGGAGGTAAGTGTTTGATATCGTGCATCATATGTAGCTTAGCCCCAAATCTGTCAGGCACATGAAGACCTCATCCTTGAAGGTGAGTGTGGTGAGAGTCTGCTCACAAGTAAATCACATAGGAAGCACCCTCCTTGCTGTGAGGAACTGGTACGTCATGTATTCCTTAGGAGTGACCCAAAATTGGGTCACGCAAATGTATGTTGGTGCGGAGGAGGAGTTAGCATCATGCTTGCGGTTGGACATCTGCTTGAAAGGTGCCATTTGTTGAAGCGTCAAAAGACACGACGTGTACTTTTGTGAACATGATGCGTCGATGTAGCTGACTGCTGTAGAACTCACTGACCAGAAGAAAGACACGACGTGTCTTTTGAAAGACACGTCATGTACCTGGGCGAATGCAGCAGCTCAAACACAAAGAACACAACAGATTTGTGGCTTTCACGACGTGTCTTTTGTGTGGGAAAATGAACAGATGGAGGAGGTGGGATAGATGGAGCTTCTTGCTGCGATTTCATGCCCAAAAAGGGGCCAAACGGTGCCGTAGGTGGAGCTTTCTTCTTGGAACTTGAGAAAAGAAGAAGAATAAGAAGAAGAAGAAGAAGAAGAAGAACCAGTTTTGACGATGCCGGAGAAGAAGATTGGTGGAGAAGAGGGAACTTCACAGCCTTGGTGCTGTTGATAGCAGCTTGGATATGTGGTTTCTTGCTCCAAATCGCACACAACTGGTCGTCGGCGGAGGAAGCTCGGACACGGTTGGCAACACGTCTAGAATGAAATGAGAAAGTGAGGAAGACGGTGGCCGGTTAGGGTTAAAAACCCATATTTTCATCAAAAGACATGAAGTGTCTTTTGTAAGCCACAATGTGTTTCTTGATAGAAATTCCTTTGTGGGTTATGAGACACGTCGTGTTCTACGAAGTACATGCCGTGTTCGAATCCAAAAATTCAAATTGTGTCCCTTTCACTAATAACCACATGACGTGTTCAAATAAAGACACGTCGTGGTATTTTCCAGATAAGTTATGCTCCCTGTTGCTTCTGAAGTACACACTGTGTTAGAATGATGACATGTTGTGTTCTTTTCCAGATTGAGTATGACTTTAGTCTATTGGACAGTGACATGATGTGTCTTTTTTCTGACACGTCATGTGTTTTTGAGTTTTGCTCACTTTTTTCCTACTGTAAGAAGCGACACGCCGTGTCAGATAAAGACACGTCAAGTCTCTTGGAGTTTTTGTAGAATTTAGCTTCTCTCCAGCACCTGTATAAGTATAATGATGCAATTATAAGTATTTAAGTTATTACATACACCCATGACAAGCTTATTTTTAAAAAAATTAAATATTGTTCTTGACTCAAACTACTAGAATAAATTCTAATCTAATATGGGGCAAACTCCCATGCGTTCCTCCATTTAGAGTCCGAAGTAGGACTCTTTAGTCTTTGGATCAAGCATCTTGGAGGGAGCAAGTTGCTCCCTTGTGAACTTCATCTCCTGTGCTGTAAAGCGTGCATCATAATCCGTTGACCCTGAAGGAGGATTGTTTCCCTTGTAGCTCCACAATTCCATACGGAAAGACAGGTAGGACTATGAATGGTCCAAACCACTTAGATCTTAATTTTTTTGGAAATGACTTGAATTTAGAATTGGAAAGAAAAACTTGGTCTCCTTCTTTGAAGTCTTTGATTTTGATTCTCTTATCATTCCATCTCGTTGTCTTCTCCTTGTAGATTTTGGCATTCTCATAAGTGTTATTTTGCATCTCCTCTAGCTCTTGCAGTTGCAGTAGCCTCTTCTCTACTACTTTGTTATGATCATAATTTAGCAACTTGACTGCCCATATGATTTGTGCTCCAATTCTACAAGTAAATGGCATGATTTTCCATAGACTAGCTTGAAAGGAGTTGTTCTAATGGGTGTTTTGAAGGTTGTCCTGTATGCCCATAATGCATCTTCCAACTTAAGTGCCCAATCCTTTCTTGAGAAAGAAACAGTCTTTTCTAGAATAGCCTTTACTTCCCTATTGGAGATATCCACTTGACCATATGTTTGAGGTTGATAGGGTGTGGATATCTTATACTTTACCCCATATTTTCTAAGCAAGTTGTTGAAGTTTCTCTCTTTAAAATGGCTACCGCCATCTGAAATCATTGCTCTTGGAACTCCAAATCTTAGGAAGATGATCTTTTGAAGAAGTTTGACGACTGAATTTGCATATGGAGTTTGAGTGGGAATTGCTTCCACCCATTTGGACAGGTAATCACATGCCACCAATATAAACTTGTAACTGCATGAGGATAGGGAGGGGCCCATATAGTCTATACCCCACACACCAAAAACTTCTATCTCTAGAATTGAGTTTAATGGCATTTCATCTCTCCTTGAAATTCCCCCACCTCTTTGGTAGTTGTCACAAGCCTTGAAAAATATGTGCACGTCACATAATAGACTTAGCCAATAAAGGTCAGATTGTAGAATCTTTATTGTTGTTTTGTGGGCTCCAAAATTTCCTCCATAGGGAGAAGAATGACAATCTGAAATCATGTTACCAACTTCCTCATTTGGGATGCACCTCCTTATGAGTCCATCATCACATTGCTTAAATAATATCAGATCATCTGAATAGTAGAATTTTACATCATGAAGAAACTTCTTTTCTGTTGGTACATCATTTCTGGAGGTAGTTGTCTTGTAGAAAGAAAATTTGTGAAATCCACGAACTATGGTGCTTGTGTGGAAGACAAGGCATAGAGTTTCTCAATTGGCAATTGGTCCTCAATAGGCAATGAACTTTCAACACTTGTAGTCAACCTAGATAGGTGATCTGCAACGCTGTTCTATGTCCCTTTTCTATTTTAGATTTCAATATCAAATTCTTGAAGGAGTAATATCCAGCAGATGAGACATGGTTTAGCATCTTTCTTATTAAGCAAGTACTTAATTGCACCATGATCTGTATGCAGAATGACTTTGGATCCTACCAAATACTATCTAAACTTGTCAAAAGCATATAATATGGCAAGCATATCCTTCTCAGTGGTTGTATAGTTGATTTGTTCCTCGTCTAAGGTTTTGGTTTCATAGTGTATAGCATGAAGGTTTTTATCTTTGCCCTATCCAAGAACTGCTCCTACTGCATAGTCAATTGCGTCACACATTAATTCAAAAGGAGCATTGATGAATGCATATTCAACATGATTTTCAGTCTCCTTTTTGGGACCAATTTCACTCAATACATCCAATTTCATTTACTAAATATCAAAATGTGCAAAATTTCTTAAATGGTTCAATTATCAAGGTTTTAACTGAGTTTATGTTGATTTTATGTAGGTCATTATGAGGTTCAACCATCATATGTCACCCACCTCCATTCAACCCTTATACACAACAATCACCACCACTCGATCTTCATCACAATCAACCATCATCCAAATCAAACCCTAATGTGTGTGACCCACCTTTCTCAACCCTAGATCTACCTTCACTCATCCTTGGTCTTGACTAATGGGTTTTGACCAAATGATCTTGATCAAATAGTTTCATCCATTCGGTCTCATCCATACGGTTTCATCCTTTTGGTTTGGACATCTCTCGGTCCTAGCCGTTCATCCAAACATTCCTGATCCATTCGGTTTCACCTCATTCGATCCCGGTCTTCCCTTCACCACATGATCACAGATCAATGACCCCCATCCATCCGACCACATGGTCTTAGCCATCCTTTGCCTAAACGGTTTCTTACTTTTTCCCTTCCATACGGTCTCAAGACCGTATGGGCAGCATCGTACCAAAACCGGTTGCCACCATTGTGCTTTCACCAGTAGCACCTCTGATCGGTCTTCTACACCTACAACATGACTTGCAGCTCACCGCTATGTCATCGTCTTCCTGTCTTCCATCTTCTTCTTCTTCCTTCCATCCCCTCTGCAAACCCTACGATGTAGTGCCCCTGCCACCTGCCATCGGGATCACCACATCACCTGCAAGCCTCGCTGCCCACCTCTCCATCACGCCTCCTACACGGTCTCAAGATCGGTTGGCCACCGCATGGTCTCAAGACCGGTTGGCCACCACTCGGTCTCAAGACCGTTCGTCTAATAGAGACCAATAGTAGCAGACCATTTGGACGTCTGCAAATCCTAAATTCACAGAACAACAACCACTCTTCAGCCACTTTCCGTAGCAAGCAAACACACCTGCAACCTCAGCGATCTGCAGCGCCCTCAGCCGTGACATGCACCGCCGCCCAGTGATCCACGCCTAACAACAATCGTGGCTCAACCTGTCGCTAAGCAGAAGTGACCAATAGATGGTAAACGATCTTGCTGACTGTGAGGTGAAACTGATAGGCTACAAGATCATTTGGCGGTGCACGATCTAAAACCATTTGGATGTCAGATGCACGATCACTGAAGACCATTTGGAGACGGAGGTCCCAAGACCAATCAAGCATGAGGAATGATTGGATGTGCTATCAATTTGCAAACCGTTAGGATGATTACAATCCTACAAGATAGTTAGAACAAAAGGTCCAAGGCCGATCGCTGAAGGTGAGCCTATTTCGACAATCTGTTGCAGATCGGTTGGACGTGAGGAACAAAAGACAAATCAGACTACTAGGGCAGCAATCGTAAAGACTGATCAAGACTCAAGACCGCTCAGGCCTCATCACCACAACCATGTGGAGCCACAACCAAGACCATTTGGAGAAATTAACGCAAGACCATATGGTCATATATCCAAGACCGTTTGAGATTAGCAACAAAACCGTTTGGAGAGAATGTATACCCAAGACCGTTTGGACATACCAAACCGATCAAAGCCAAACCGTTTGGAGGAAAACTAATACAAGATCATTTTATCATCTCAACGAACTGCAAAAATTACAACATGGCCCTAAATGCCAAGACCCCATCCAAGCCTATAAATAGGACCAGCAGGGTCCTCATTTGAGGCATCGGGTCTGGGACGCCGATAGGCTGCCTGTACATAGGTCTGATCCAGGGCATCACGCACTTTCATCTATTGCTCGTACGGCGATTGAGGAGACTGAGAAGAGAAGGAAGGAGGAGTGAGAAAGACTGTCCGGTCTGTCTTGGCATCCCTCGTTCCTCATCCAAATCTACTCCGACATGACGTAGGAGACCACATCATCTTCACCGAGCTGCGTCTAGCTACTGCATCATGCTCATGGCAGAATCCTCTCTCTATCTTGTTCTTCTTGTTTCTCACATCATGAGCGAGTAGTTCCTTTTCTCTAGGGTGTGGGGACTAGCCTCGCTTCTCTTGCAAACATGTCTTTTCATTAAACACCCCAAGGTAATGTATACAAATTTTCATTTTGTTGTTAACCATCAATGTTTGTAGATTGGTTACCTACTTGCTTTCATCATGTTTTTCCCTATGTTTTGAGAACTTCTTTACGTAGGGTAGAATGTCAATTAATGAGGTTGACTCCCAAACTAGAAATAAAAGAAGATTCCTTGAGGTCGTAAGTGTATGATCCGTGAGGGGACGAGCCATCTAGCCTACGGTGACACTTATGTGGGCTAAACATCCCTCAGGGAGGGCCACAACCTCAATTGGATTTTGTATCTTCTTTGTTAATCGTCGATGTTTTCTTGTAGATTAATCATTCGCATGCTTTTTGATTAACGTAGTTGACTCCCAAACTAGAAATAGAATAGGATTCCTTGAGATCGTAAGTGTATGATATGTGAGGGGACGAGCCATCTAGCCTATGGTGACACTTCTGTGTGCCTAATGCATGTATAGGGGGCCCATATCTTCATTTGGATTTCTATATCTTCGTAGCCGTAGGTGAGTTATCCGGATGGTGAAGAGACATCTGATACCTAAGGTGATGCTTATGCAAGCCTAACGCCTGTATGGGGGGTTTTGCAGTAGCTTCATTTGGATGGTTATGTCTTTCCTGGATGTTTGATGCTTGGATGTGTTTGCATGTGTAGTGGTGGTGAAACCTAAGACCATCCCAGTGATTCCATATCATTAATCTAGATCCACTTTAACTATGTTCTTTACTTTCCCTCACTTAGAGTAATTAACCTCAAATCAACCCTTAGTTCTAAATATTAGTCTTACTTGATCTAGATTTGACTAACGACGATTCTTAAAAATGTTGTCTCTTGGGATTCAATCCTCAACTATACTACGATAAGACCCGTCTGCTTGCGGGTGGTATTATTGCACAAGGTTTTGGTAAAAGCTCAGGGATTTCAACCCTGAGTGAATTTTTTAGTGTGATAATATTCCACATCAAGCACTCTAGTCTGGTGGTTGTATTATTGGGGAAGAGACAAGAGCTTCTTTGAAGGTTGCATGGCAAGCATCATCAAAAATGCGCTCGACATCTTTTACAAGCAAGGAACACAATGGTTTTGCAATCTTGGAGAAATCATTGATGAATCTCCTGTAAAATCATGCATGTCCAAGGAAACTACAAATGTCTTTAATTGAAGGAGTATACATCTTCTCTATAGCTTCCACTTTAGCCTTGCCAACTTCAATACCCTTATTAGAAATAATATGGCCTAGTACTACACCGGATTGTACCATGAAAAGGCACTTTTCCCAGTTTATTACTAGGTTAACCTTTTTGCAACAGGCTAAGACTTTAGATAAATTGCACAAGCAATGATCAAAAGAATCTCCATAAACACTAAAATCATCCATGGATATTTCCATTATATTTTCGATGAAACTGGAGAAAACATCCATCATGCAACGTTGAACCGTGGCTGGGGTGTTACAAAGACCAAAGGGCATGCGATGGTAAGCATAGGTCCCATAGGTGCATATAAATGTGGTTTTCTCTTGATTAGGGGGTATATTAGAATTTGGAAAACCCGAAATACTCTTTCAAATAGCAAAAGTAAGAATGGTTTACAAGTCGCTCAAGCATCAAATCAATAAAAGGTAAGGGAAAATGATCTTTGCGAGTTGCTTTATTCAAACACCGGTAATCAATACACATACACCAACCTGTGACTATACGTGTTTGTATCAACTCATCATTATCACCCTTAATGACAGTTGCAACCCCTTTTAGGTACCACATGAATGGCACTAACTCAAGGGTTGTCACTTATAGGATAAATGATGCTCAACTTAAAAATTCCTTTTTAACCACTTCCAACATGTTTTGATTTAAGCGTCCAGGTGGTTCAATAGTGGGGTTATCATCATCTTCCATGTTTATTCTATGCATGCAAATGGAAGGATGGATTCCATTTAAATCATCAATAGAGTAACCAATGACATCTTTATATAAATTTAATTAAGAAAGCAATTTATTTTCTGGTTCATCAGTTAATTCATCATTGATTATGACTAGAGAAGTGGAATCAAGGTAAAGAAATGAATACCTCAGCCCGGGTGGAAGGGCTTTGAGTTTTACCTTTCTCCCCATTGTGTTTTGTTCAACTTTATCATCAAGAAATTAAGTATCTTCATTAATAGAATTTGATTGAGAAATAGAATATACTCCAGAATTTTTAGAGTTTTCATTTGTAACTTCATCATCATCACAATAGTTAAATATCAATTTAGCATCAATATGATCTTCCTCCATAATAGAGTCAATAGAGTCAATAATACAAAGTTCTTCCACTTGTGAAGGTGCCTTCATGGCATTAAACAAAGAAAACTCCATAGCTTCTTCACCGACCCTTAGTGTAAGCTTTCCTTCCCAGACATCAACAAGGCATCTGGTAGTCCTAAAAAAAGGTCTCCCTAAGAGAATGGCATTGGAAGGGATTTCAAGCAAGTCTAACACAACAAAATCACAGGGAATGTAGAATTTACCAATTTGTACTGGTACATCCTCCACAATACCATTGGGAATTTTATTGAGTGATTAGCTAACTGGATAGCCATCTTTGTAGGTTTCAAATATCCAAGGGCTAGATCCTTCCACAATGTAGATGGAATGAGACTAATGCTAGCACCAAGGTCAACAAGACCTATATCAAATGTGGTGTTGCTAATCTTACAAGGTAGTGTGAAAGCTTCCAGATTGTCCAGCTTTGCAGGAAGTCTATTTTAAATGATTGAACTCATTCTCTCAGAAAGCATGACAGTTTCAATTTGGTCTATCCACCTCTTCTTGGTGAGGATCTATTTTAGAAATTTGGAATATGACGACATCTCATCATAAGGAAGATTGATATGAAGTTTATTTAGAACCTCCATAAATTTTCAAAACGTTGAATGTTCCTTCTTATTTGCATATCTTTGTGGAAATGGTGCACTAGCTTTGTAGAAAGGTGGTACTTTAGCTGTACCTTTTAGTTTGTAATCAACAGGAGTGTCTATCTTTTCTTCATCAGCAACCTCAACGTTCTTCTCCATGGGTGGAGAAGGTATTTGGATTTCAGTTCCACTCCTTAAGGTGATAGCATTTACTTGGCCTCTTGGATTCACTTCCAGTTGGCTAGGAAGGGAATTGGACGATGTGTTCTTTAGCTGCACTAAAGCTTGCTAGGCGATTTGATTCTCCAACATCCTTATATGTGTGGAAATGCCATCTACTTTAGTGGAGAGTTGAGCTATTGCATCTTTTAGCAGTTTGTCATTGCCTCAAAAATCTTCATTTTGTTGTGCTTGAGTAGAGATAAATTGCTCCGTCACAGTCTCCAAAGAATATTTCTAGGGTTGTTGTTGCTGTTGGTGACCCCTGTTGTTATTGAAACCTAGAGGATTACCATTTGATTGTCTATTGAAGAGTTGTTGTTGATGTGATTAGTGTTGTCCTTGTTGATAGTTTTGCGCGTTGCTAGTGTTCCGATAAGAGAAATTAGGATGACCTCTCCATCTCGGATTGTAGGTGTTGGAATAGGGATTTTATTGCTTGTTCCCCTATATCCCAATGACATTCACTTGCTCTTGGTTTTCTTGATTCAAATTAGGAGAAAAACAAATAAAATAAGTGTGTTCGAAAAATCCACAATCTTCACAAGTTACCTCAGCTGCTTGGATCTGAATTGTAGTCATCTTCTCAAATTTTTGTGTAAGGACATCAAGCTTGGCTGCAATCAAATCAACTGCATCAACACTATGCTTTCCTCCTTGCTTTTTGGTTGAAGAACCATGTGTAGAAGATGATTGTGCTTTTCTATCTGACCCCCATTGGTAGTGGTTGAGTGCTATATCTTCAATGATATCATAAGACTCCCTGTAAGACTTGTTCATTAAAGCTCCATTAGGTGTGACATCTAATGTCATATAGGTGTTGTAGAATAGTCCATTGTAAAATGTTTGAAGTAGCAACCAATTAGTCAATCCATGGTGAGGGAAAAGGCATTGTAGGTCCTTGAACTACTCCCATGTGTCATACAAAGTTTCTCCATCTGATTGACAAAAGTTTGTGAAATGGATTCTTAGTTGAGCTATTTTTCTTGGTGGAAAATACTTTGTAAGGAAAGCATTTAAAAGTTGATCCCAGCTATTGATGGACTTCTTTGGAAGAGATAAAAGCCACACCTTGTCTCTATCTCTCAAGGTGTAGGGAAACAGTATAAGCCTTATTCCATCAGCGGATACACCATTTATTTTAAAGGTGTTCATGTACTCCAGGAATTCAACTACATGAAGGTTTGGATCTTTGGTGGCGGTACCCACAAAATGGGTTTGCTAGATCATCTGCATCATAGAAGGGCTGATGGAGAAGTTGTTTTCTTCTATCGTAGGTAGATCAATGGCTCCACAAATGTTTGTGGCAGTCGGCATAGCAAAGTCCTTCAAAGGATGGTTGTCCTCCATGGTTGGTTCTTCTTGTGTGACTTCTTCAAAGGATGAAGAAGATGGTCATAGTGATGATGGTTGTGATCCCTCCAAGTTTGAAGAGTTATCGCTCCTCCTTGCTCATCTACAACTACTAAATGTGTGTTCAATCTCTTGATCTAAGAAGATAGAGGTTTGTAGACCTCTCTTAGAACGACACATGCAACCTGAAAAGTAGGATTTGAGTGAGATTCACAAGACTAAGAGATATCACACAAGGTAAAATGTGATTAATGTGATTTAGAATCAATTACTAGTTAACACTTTTTACTGTAACTAAAAACTACCATAGCTCCCAGGCAACGGCGCCAAAAACTTGTTGGGAGTTTTGAAAAGGGAAAAGAATTCAACTCACTAATCACCCGGAAGTATGTCAATGTTGTCGATTGTCGAACACGAGGAGATAGGCTAGTTAGGTGAAAACATGTTAACTTTCATTAATCTAAATTAGATTGTAAAAGATTAATTATTTGTAGTACTAAGAAAAGGAAAACAAGGCAAATGTTTAAACAACAGAACTGATTTAATGATTGGGAACTTGAGCATAAGGTTTCACTACCATTACCATTATATCACATGAACATAAGAAACAAGATCACTATTTAATAAGCAAGGAGTTTGTCATAGTCATGCATTTCCCAATGCCATGAGATGGTTCTCAACTTCACATAATGCTCCCACATCTATGATTAGTATCAAACACAACCAAAACCCTCAATAATCCCTAGCCACTCATGTGGTCAAGAAAATATTGCCATAGATCCTACTCCATACTTCCTGATGCATTCTCCCGAAGTACAAAGCAAGCATAAAATATGTATAAAAGGTGGCCACCCTAGAATACAAGTAAGAAAATACCATAGACATCCATGGAAGTAAGGAAATTAAATAGCAATAAGCATAAAATTCCGGTTCACATGATCAATGGAATGTGATCTACTCTCCCATGCTCAAGAAAAGGGCTCTACTCATCCATAGTGAAGACATGTAGATACATGAGTGTAATTTTAGAGTTTTTCATGCTTAAGGGAAGGAAAAGCTAAAAGAACAAAAAATGCAAGCCTAGGGTTGAGAACTCAAGTAAGAGGACGAAGTTCCACCACTAGAAAGTTCCAACTCAGACCAACTTCCCTCCTAGAAAGCTAGAATGAAGAGAGTAGCTCTGCTACACCTTGGAGAAGAAAAATGAAGAAGAAATGAAGTAGAATGAGGGTTCTCTTCCAAGAAATCACCTTCTTCTACCCCAAAATCACCTTCCGCAACTTTAGAACTTCTCTTGGGAGCAAAACACATCCAAATGACTGAGCATAACTGCCTCATGGGCTCCCATTTTCTTTTAAAACAAAAGGCAGTCATTTTCAATTTTTGTAGAAACTGACAGTGACATGACATGTCTTTTGTGGAACACGCCATGTCTTGTCATTTGTATTTGCTCAGTGTTGTCACTACATTGAGGTACACTATGTGTTTGAATAAGACACGTCATATTTCTATCTTCAGGGAATAAATCAAATGAACGGCACACAGCGTGTCTAAATAAATACACATCATGTTCTTTGGCAAAAAGGTGTAGACGGTCTTCATGTACCAGGAACACGTTGTGTCTGATGAAGGACACGTCGTGCTACTTCTTTTCTTTGATCTAGACTAGGCATTGTTGGAGAATCACACACCATGTGTTTAATAACACACGTCGTGTTATTCGTCCTGAAAGACTTCCTGTAAGGGAACACATCGTGTTCCTAATAGAACAAGTTGTGTGTTCTGCCATTTCTTCAGAAATCTACTTTGAGTTAGTAGAAAAACTTGGAGAGGTCCCATTGAGGTTGGATCTGACTTAGGTTATCTCCAATTTGACTATTTTAATACATATCTGCAATCAACATCATGTGATAAGCAAAGAGACTAAAAAGTGTGGAAAAATGGATATAAATAGAGGCTAATTTGGGATAGATTGAGCTAAAATTGTATGTGAAGAAGTGTAGAAAGTTAATATAAAAAACACACAACATCGTGGGCTACCATAATTAGATAAACCCAATTGTATATTGTTGGTGAACCCATTCAAGATTTTCTGATCGTTTGGGAACTAGCAACTCGTCCTCCCCAAAGCCAATTTTCAACGGTGTATCGTGTGTTAAATTGCTAGTATGGCACTTAAGGACCCCTCAATGCATGCACACACCATGCCTGAGTTCGGTGGTATTCTTGAAGCTCCTTCATCTACTATCTATCCTAATTAGACGTAACCTTATTAATCCCATACCAGCCTCTTGATATCCTAGACCATTAGTCAAATCTACATGTTTTAGAATCACCTTTTCAATTTTCATTAGTGTTGATATCATCCAATCTTTTAGTTTCTTTTGTTTTTCTAACTGCATGAGGGCCTAAAAGACTTTCTTCTCTCTCTCCACACTCACTTGAGATTTGATTTTCTTTGTGTTTTGTGTTCCTATTCTACTAGTTTTCATGGCAAGATGGGTTTTAGACACACACTAGTTCCTACCCCTAGTGTTTTGTCTTTTTGTGTTTCGAGCGAGGATATATACTCCACAATATTTATTGGCACATGGTAATTTACAACATTTTAGCATGTTGATTCACGTGTTGAGGTTTGATTCAGTTATATGTCTTCTCAATTTTATTGGTAGAATGAAGAAGATGATCCAACAACTAGTTTACTATTATGGCCTTGTTTTAATTAGATTTTTTTCACATTTACCATCAACCAAATTGACTTTTCCACAAGATCTATTGAATGTGATAAGTTATGTACAACCCGGTCCAGTTGGAAATGGCTGATAGGGCCACCTCGAGAGGACCTCGCTTTTGTGGATTTTGTCTACCTGTATAGATTTTCCCTGATTCTATGTTGGTCAAAATTGTAAAATTCTAGTACAACTTATATATAGCTCAGAAAAAAAATTTAATCATGAGAGTTTTCTTTACAAGCTAATACAAGTTTGTGACCTAATTTCAATATGTATAATATGTGATTTTTTATTAATAATTCTAGTTAGTTAGAAATTCTAAAATGGATAATAATTATTAATTCATAATAGTAAAGTAAAAAATCATAAAATAAGATAAATATAATCTTTAATATCACATGGTTTTGACAAAATAATTCATTAATAGTATAAATTCAATTTTGGGTTTCATGTAACTAATGTGAAACTAATCCAAGTTCTATATAATATGTTTAATAGGTGTTTTGAAGATCCTGGATTGGACCTAGACTGGCTTTGTATATATGTAGACTCTATCTAAGGTATGTTTCATCTTCTATATTCTATATTGAGCAATCACCTATGTTTTCTCCTTCTTGGGTTTTATGACACATATACCCTACACAATTTCTCTCTTTATGAGAATTTGATTTATGAGTGGTTCTTTTGATCTAATCACTTTGTTAGTTATTCTTTTTTGGACTCTAATTTATATCTTGATCATATTTTTACATGTAAAAATACTACTTTGAGAAATTGACTTAAGTGGAATCATACTTTCCGATGTGATATCCTCATGTGATTTTATGATGTATCTTTATTGTGTAATTTTATTAGATTTTTTTATGGGCCCTCTAACCCGTCATGATAATTTTTGGTTGTTCTCATCCTCTTCTTTGAAAAGGGAAAATAATTCAACTCACTAATCACTCGTAAGTATGTCAATGTTGTCGAGTTTCGAACACGAGGAGATAGGCTAGTTAGGTGCAAACATGTTAACTTTCATTAATCTAAATCAGATTGCAAAAGTTTAATTATTTGTAGTACTAAGGAAAGGAAAACAAGGCAAAAGTTTAAACAACGGAACTGATTTAATGATTGGGAACTTGAGCACAAGGTTTCACTACCATTACCATTATATCACATGAACATAAGAAACAAGATCACTATTTAATAAGCAAGGAGGTTGTCATAGTCATGCATTTCCCAATGCCATGAGATGGTTCTCAACTTCACATAATGCTCCCATGTCCACGATTAGTATCAAACACAACCGAAATCCTCAATAATCCCTAGCCACTCCCGTGGTCAAGAAAATATTGCCATAGATCCTACTCCATACTTCCTAATGCATTCTCTTGAAGTACAGGCAAGCATAAAATATGTATAAAAGGTGGCCACCCTAGAATACAAGTAAGAAAACACCATAGACATCCATGGAAGAAAGGAAATTAAATAGAAATAAGCATAAAATTCCAGTTTACATGATCAATGGAATGTGATCTACTCTCCCATGCTCAAGAAAAGGGCTCTACTCATCCATAGTGAAGACATGCAGATACATGACTGTAATTTCAGATTTTTGCATGCTTAAGGGAAGGAAAAGCTAGAAGAACCAAAAATGCAAGCCTAGGATAGAGAACTTAAGAAATAGGACGAAGTTCCACCACTAGAAAGCTCCAACGCAGACCAACTTCCCTCCTAGAAAGCTAGAATGAAGAGAGTAGCTCCGCTACACCTTGGAGAAGAAAAATGAAGAAGAAATGAAGTAGAATGAGGGTTCTCTTCCAAGAAATCACCTTCTTCTACCCCAAAATCACCTTCCTCAACTCTAGAACTTCTCTTGGGAGCAAAACACAACCAAACCGAGCATAACCGCCTCATGGGCTCCCATTTTCTTTTAAAATGAAAGGTAGTCATTTTCAATTTTTGCAGAAACTGACAGCGACACGACATGTCTTTTGTGGAACACGCCATGTCTTGTCATTTGTATTTGCTCAGTGTTGTCACTACATTGAGGTACACGACGTGTTTGAATAAGACATGTCATATTTCTGTCTTCAGGGAATAAATCAAATGAAGGGCACACATCGTGTCTAAATAAATACACATCATGTTCTTTGGCAAAAAGGTGCAGACGGTCTTCATGTACCAGGAACACATCGTGTCTGATGAAGGACACATCGTGTTACTTCTTTTCTTTGATCTGGACTAGGCATTGTTGGAGAATCACACACCATGTGTTTAATAACACACGTCGTGTTATTCATCCTGAAAGACTTCCTGTAAGGGAACACGTCGTGTTCCTAATAGAACACGTTGTGTGTTCTGCTATTTATTCAGAAATCTACTTTGAGTTAGTAGCAAAACTTGGAGAGGTCCCATTGAGGTTGGATCTGAGTTAGGTTATCTCCAATTTGATTATTTTAATAAATATCTGCAATCAACATCATGTGATAAGCAAAGAGACTAAAAAGTGTGGAAAAATGGATATAAATAGAGGCTAATTTGGGATAGATTGAGCTAAAATTGTGTGTGAAGAAGTGCAAAAAGTTGATATAAAACACACACAACATCATGGCCTACGATAATTACATAAACCCAATTGTATATTGTTGGTGAACCCATTCAAGATTTTCTGATCATTTTTGAACTAGCAACTCGTCCTCCCCAAAGCCAATTTTCAACGGTGTATCGTGTGTTTAATTGCTAGTATGGCACTTAAGGACCCCTCAAAGCATGCACACACCATGCCTGAGTTTGGTGGTATTATTGAAGCTACTTCATTAACTCTCTATCCTAATTAGATGTAACCTTATTAATCCCATACCAGCCTCTTGATATCCTAGACTATTAGACAAATCTACATGTTTTAGCATCACCTTTTCGTTTTCATTAGTGTTGATATCGTCCAATCTTTTAGTTGCTTTTGTTTTTCTAACTGCATGAGGGCCTAACAGACTTTCTTCTCTCTCTCCACACTCGCTTGAGATTTGGTTTTCTTTGTGTTATGTGTTCCTCTTCTACTAGTTTTCATGGCAAGATGGGTTTTAGACACACACTAGTTCCTACCCCTAGTGTTTTGTCTCTTTGTGTTTCGAGCGAGGATATATACTCCACAAGATTTATTGGCACATGGTAGTTTACAACATTTTAGCATGTTGATTCACGTGTTTGAGGTTTGATTCAATTATATGTCTTCTCAATTTTATTGGTAGAATGAAGAAGATGATCCAACAACTAGTTTACTATTATGGCCTTGTTTTAATTAGATTTTTTTCACATTTACCATCAACCAAATTGACTTTTTCCACAAGATCTATTGATTGTGATAAGTTATGTACAACCCAGTCCAGTTGGAAATGGTTGATAGAGGCACCTCGAGAAGACCTCGCTTTTGTGGATTTTGTCTTCCTGTATAGATTTTCCCTAATTCTATGTTGGTCAAAATTGTAAAATTCTAGTACAACTTATATATAGCTCAGAAAAAAAATTAATCATGAGAGTTTTCTTTACAAGCTAATACAAGTTTGTGACCTAATTTCAATATGTATAATATCTGATTTTTTATGAATAATTCTAGTTAGTTAGAAATTCTAAAATGGATAATAATTATTAAGCCATAATAATAAAGTAAAAAATCATAAAATAAGATAAAGATAATCTATAAGATCACATGGTTTTGACAAACTAATTCATCAATAGTATAAATTCAATTTTGGGTTTCATGTAACTAATGTGAAACTAATCCAAGTTCTATATAATATGTTTAATAGGTGTTTTGAAGATCCTGGATTGGACCTAGACTGGATTTGGATATATGTAGACTCTATCTAAGGTATGTTTCATCTTCTATATTCTATATTGAGCAATCACCTATGTTTTCTCCTTCTTGGGTTTTATGAGACATATACCCTACAAAATTTCTCTCTTTATGAGAATTTGATTTATGAGTGGTTCTTTTGATGTAATCACTTTGTTAGTTATTCTTTTTTAGACTCTAATTTATATCTTGTTCATATTTTTACATGTAAAAATACTACTTTGAGAAATTGACTTAAGTGGATTCATATTTTCCGATGTGATATCCTCATGTGATTTTATGATGTATCTTTATTGTGTAGTTGTATTAGATTTTTTATGGGCCCTCTAACCCGTCATGATAATTTTTGGTTGTTCTCATCCTCTTCTTTGAAGCTTTACTGAACCATTATTTCCTATACATTGTAAATACCTTAGACAAATTTTGTTTCTAGTAGTACATGAGTAAAACCATACATAGAGACTGTTTTTCCACTTCGAGTGTACTTTCCCACTCATTTTTATATATATACACTTATTCCACCAAGGGTTCTCTTTTCCACCTATATTTTTGACTAAGATCCAATAGTGTCCCATCCCTTATTGAATTAACTTTAGTCTAGTGTTGTTTACATGATAATAAATAAGGTAAAAAGTTTTTTATTGATGTATTTTTCATAATGTTCTTTTGATATCCACTTGGATGGTACTTTTCCCTCTTAATTTGAGAAGTCTTGATATATTGATGTCCTTTTCACATAAAATTTCTTGATCTATATTATAGTGACATACAAACTTTTATGCTGAAAAAATCTACTTTATTTTCTCTTGTGGTATATGCTTCCAACCCCTAGGTAATGGACCTAGTGGAACTGACATGGTGATTTGAACTTGGATTAGAGGAGATGACTCTTGGGAGATAGACTTGAGATAGTTTGGATATTCTCGACTTAGATCATGAATTTGTTATTTATTATAAGACTCTGAATGGGAGATTCTTTTGAAATATTGATCAATTGAATATAGTAAAGATTCATTATTCAGTGTCTATACTTTGTTCATTTTGTATAACACTATTTGGGAATGAACAATTTATTCCTATTTCAGCTTGCTTGATAGTGTGTTTGGATTAGATGGATATATTCCCCAAATTAAGTGAGGAGTGGGTCTCCTCTTGGGTCCCACTCCTTATAGTGAGGGTGTGAAACATAAATTACATCTGTCAAGTCAATTATTTGGTTCCTTAGTAGGGTTCTTGCATGGTGGATTCTAAAACTTTTTCATGAGGTGTTGGTCAAACCTACAAACTCAGTAACCTATGTCTTACAATTTGAGATGTTTTGTACGATTTTCAGAAAATCACAATGAAGGAATTTTATAAACAATGATGAATAATCCTACCAACACTACAATAAAACTTGTTAAGGGTAAAGATCGTCCAGTCAGGGATAATAGCCCTAACTATTTTATTATTTTATCAGTGCTTTGCTATGAAGAGAACATAGGACAATGGGTTTTTATTCTCCTATAAAACCCAATGAAGCATACATCCCCCCTCCACTCACTCCCTCCTCCGCGAGCCCTAAACATTTCCTTCATTGAAACCACGTGCCTCCCAGTTGCCCAACCACATTCAATGCAAGTGAATTCCCTTTAGTCATTGATATCCATGAAAGGACTGCTCATCCTCACCCTCATTCCTTCTCAAAGCACAAGTACATTGGTGCCATGTTGTGAATTTGAGTAGGCATGAGTCTTTATCTATTGATAGGCCTCAAATCGACCACTAGCTATATTTTTAAATCCCAATTTTGGTTGTATTATTATGCAATTATTTAATAAAAGGGGTTTACTTGAAAATTTGTGTGCAAAATTGTCTTGAATTACGAATTTTGTGTTTTCCCTATGTTAATAAATCAATGGAAATATAAAAGAAGAAAGGACAAAAGAAATAGATGAAAAGGCAAGAAGAAAGTAAACAAGTTTTGTTTTATTTTAAGAAAAATATGGAATTCTCTAGAAGGTGGCATAAGTGGCTACATTAGGATGGTTTTAGTACCACTTGCCTTGTAATATTTAGAATAGTCAAAATTAAGATAACGGAAAAGGAAAAAAGAGAAAATATGAGTTTTAATGCATTATATATGCCCTTTTAGTGCATGACATGCATATTAAGAAAAAGACTTATTCTTTTTTAGTTTTGATATGAAATTGCAACCAATGGTATATTATATAATCAAGAACTTTCCCTTAAGGTTTGGGATTAAAAATCTTAATGGATTAGGAGATATGGATTTTACAAACATCCATAAAGTTTGAAAATAGTTTGAGGAAGTATTAAATGTCACCATTTTTTGGATCAAATCAGAATACCTATATTGGGTGTGTGATTCATGGACTGTTTGAACCAAGATCCAACGGGGGCATTTATATCCTACCTTCAGCCGTATAAGCAAACAGGAATAGGGACATGCCAGTTTTGATCTAATTTTCTCCACACCTACATTTGTGAGATTGGAAACTTGCTCAACGAATTTGTAACAACAAAGCAAACTGATTCATCCACGCTTTGTTGGGGTTTTGAAGGACCTAGGAGTTTCCTCCTAAACTGCCATGGAGGTAGAACTACCCGAGGGATCCCACCTATAAAAAGGGGGACTAGAGACCCTCTGTGTGTGCAACGTTACCCTCACATGAATGCTCGTGACTCTCTAATCGCAACCCTGCTCTCAATATCACCCTGGATCATTGTTCTCAGCCTCCACCATCCTCTTTGGACCTCACTGGAGATTTCCTAGTCATCTCGGTAGCTCTGACTTCTCCATGGACAATTGACACCGCAAACAAGTTTGTTTGGGTGAGGCGGTGCTCCATGCACCTTTATCTGTGGCTTAGAGACCCAAAGGTCCAGAGTCAACTTTAGTGTTGACACGTTGGGACTCCTATTCGGGAGAAAGACCAGATGGAGGTTGAAGACAACCAACAACAAAAATACCTTCGTGCCCCCAACCCACTTCAGTGATGGTAAGGCCCTTCTGGTCTTTTCCTCTTTTCTTCTCGCACAATTAACTGAATTGTCGTGTGAGCGGGCTGCCTATGTGGCAGCCTATGATTGGTCTAAAAGGGTTTACCTTGTAAAAATACTAATAAATTATTAAATTATCCAAAAGTAGCAAATAATATATGTATTTTGAATAGAAAAATGTAAGCTACATGATAAAAATATAATATTGATTAGTGTCTACTTCCTATTCAAATGATGTTTAAAGTTGATGTCATTAATACTTTTAATTGATCCAAAACCTTAATTTGTGAATGTTGATGAGTCTAATAGACTTAATTAATATTTTTAATCAATGTTGGATCTTTTATGAATGAAAGGAAAACCTTGGACTCATATGGATATTAAATCCATGTTTTGTAGAGTTAGGGTTTCTTTATGCATAAAGGTGTACTGAATGATGGAAATTTGGGCTTTTCAATAAACATAAAAGTGTCAAGTATTCATATTTTCACCTCTCTAATCCTAATTTGACTTAAAATGTATAAAATTGGGACTTCTATTTAAAAGACACATTTTTGTAGCATAATCATGTACATGGAACCTAAAGTAGGGTTTGTGAATTTAGAAAGTGGAACGGAACAATAATTTGACTAAAAGGCTAATATGGATAAAGACATAGGAAAGTGGACATAAAAACCTAAATTTAGAATCAAGTCAGTCCTTTAATAGGATTTAGAGTCATGTCTGACACATGGGTGTATGCATTGAATTTCAGGTTGACTTTCTTGATTGTGTGGTTAATTTTACATATTCCTATTTGGATTGCAAGTTCTCCTGAGATACGTATATGGTTACACCTAAGATTGTCCGTTATAGCTTCTCATTGAACCTCAAAGATTTTCCTCACATGGTTGAAACTATATGCTTGTTTGTTTATTTCATTCCATGAAAACTTTAAAGTGACTATGGTTATCACATTATATATGAACATGACTAGCCCAAATCTAGGCCACCTCTGGATCTATGGAAAGTCCATCTGCCTGGATAGGGGAAGGCATATTTTGGTACCATCTTGAATAGGGAGTACATGAGAAGTCACCCTCCTAGATAGGGGGACACATGAGAAGTCACTCATCTAGATAGGGGGAGATATGATGATGTAATCCACCTGGATAGGGGAAGATGGTGAATACTATAGTATGAGGCCCTAAGGGTTTATGACAGAGGGTGGAGAAACATAGATCGGGTAGTCTTGGTGAAATGTTAAATTTGGTTTGTTAAATATTAATTGTTGAATTATGTGGTTAGCATTATTTGTGAGATTTTGTTTCCCCCACATACCGGTATGACTTGTCATACTGATCGACGTTTTGATTGTCCGCATTTTTAGGATAATCTTGATATGTGATATGATTGAGGATGACTGTAGTTGTACCTTGGATGATAGGGTTAAATACCCTGATTTCTAGTGTCATGGCATGTATACCAAGGGCAGAATAGTATGATTGCAACTTGACTGATATGTCACTATGATAGACTCATATTGACTGAGGGGAAGAGATCTTAGAATTTTGACTCTCCTTGATCTTGTACAAAATTGATTGTGACTTCATAGTGGTTTGTTGGAAGTTTTAGTGGTATGCCTCAAACTCCTATGTCTTAATAATAGATATAAACTAGATGTGTACCATATCTATTAGGGCTAATAAGAAACTCAAAATGGATGATAACCCTTGCTTTTCTTCTTTTAATATTTACTTTATATATAATGTTGCAAGAGAAATCAATTGTTCTTATGGTGTTAGCTCTGTCTGTTCCCTTGAAATATATGTTGTTGAGAGTTATATCTCTCGCTGGGACATGTGTCTCACTTTGTGGGTCACCATATCTTTTTAGGTGATTGTTACCAGCATCGTCAGACCCATGGTAGTGAGCAGGAGAAGTTTGGAGATTAGTAGAAGCAGAAGATTGTCTAGTGTTTAGTGTGTCCTAGAGTCATCCATGTACTCTCAGGTACATGTAGGGAAGTTTTCTAGATGATGTATATCAACTCAAGTCTTTGGAACTGAGAACGACGCTTGGATTTTGGCTGTGGAAAATGGGTTCTGCATTTTGGAGGTAGAGCCAAGCAAGAAGGTTCTCTTCACTACTCATCTTCTAAAGGGAGTGACAAAGATATGGTGGGAGAACCATATCATGGGTTGAGACCTAAGTTAAGAGCCCATGGCCTGGCCAGATTTCAATGCTCTTTTTACTACAAGATTCATTCCTCCCGAATCCAAGATGGAAAAGGAAAAAGCAGTTCACTTTCCTAGTTCAAGGGAACTTGTTTGTGGCCAGCTACGCTCACCAATTTCGCCTCTTGGAGAATTTTGGCTACAAGCTTACTGAAGAAAGGAAGGTGGAATATTTTGTGGACAAACTTCACTCTTCCATTAAGCCCCATGTCATGGCAAGTAAGCCCAAAACTCTCTCAGAACCTCTCAACATTGCCCTGGACATGGAGAAGACAGTCATGCCACAATAGAACCAACCCAAGCGATATCTCGGGTTCACTAAAGGAAGTTCCAGTCCAAGGAATGACAACATGAAGAACCAGAGTCGTCACTATGAAAAGGGAGGAAAGGGAAATCCCCACAATGAGCAATGAGCAACGACAACAAGGGGCGTCATCTAGATGCCACAAATGCGGGAGGTACCATCATGGGAAGTGACCTTTGAAAGGAGTGTGTGTTTTAATGCCAGCAAGAAGGACACTTCTAGGCTAACTTCCCCCTTCCTGATCCCAGAGGACAAGCCCTAGTGGTAGCTCATCCAATGGAAGCACCACCGCCAGTGGCACAACTAGCAGTAGCAGCACCACCAGTCCCACATACAGGGGAACGTCGATAGGCTTGAGTTTTTTCCATCGGAAATAAGTAAGATCAGGCTAATGCCAACCATCTAATAGAGGGTAATAACCCTTAGAATAGATTTTCCGTATTTGATTATGCAATGTAATGGAAGTTTGACTATCATGAAAACTATGTAGGAACACTTGAAATTATGGGACAAAGTGTAAAATCTCTTTATAATTGTGGATCAACAAATACTTTTATTTTGAGAAATCTTGCAACAATTTTCTATATGGATTTCAAGGATTTAGGATATGTGTTGGATGTCACTACCCTGAGCAGTCAGATTTTTATGTCTCTTGTGGAAACCCCTATTTTACATGTTAAATATCTGAGTCGTGATTTCCCTATTGATTTTATTTTGTTGAACATGAATGACTTTGATGTGATAATTGGCATAGACTGGCTTTATACCCATAGAGCCCATATTGATTGTAGGGAGAAAAAGATTTAGATAAAGAGACTCAGTCACCCGCCTTTAACCATTAGTGGGTGGAAGGATGCAACCACTAATATGTACGTTTTAGCCTTAAAAGAAGAACAAATGATAACCAAAGATTGTCATGATTTCCTCCCAGTTGTTATAGAACTTGAACCAATGGTGAAACCATTAGGAGAGATAGAGGTAGTTTGAGACTATGTGAATGTGTTCCCAGATGATTTACATGACATGCCTCTAGAGAGAGAGGTGGATTTTACCATAGAGTTAGCTCCTAGAAAAATCCCTATCTCTAGGGCACCTTATCGGATGGCCCCTACTGAGCTCTTAGAGATGAAGAAGCAACTGCATGAATTGCTAGACAAGGGCCTCATTAGGCCCGGTACCTCACCCTGGCGAGATCCAATCCTCTTTGTAAAGAAGAAGGATGGATCACTCTGCATGAGCATTGACTATCGCATGATAAACCAAGCTAACATAAAAAATAAGTACCATTTAGCCAGATACGACGACCTATTTGACCAAATTAAGTCATCCTGACTCTTTTCCAAAATTGAACTAAGGTTCAGGTACCATTAGTTACAAGTTAAGAATGAAGACATACCGAAGACCAATTTCCGTACTTGTCATTGCCATTATGAGTTCTTAGTCATGTTGTTTAGTTTGTCCAATGCCCCAAGTGTTTTTATGAACCTTATGAACAATGTGTTCCAAACTTTCCTTGACTCTCTTGTTATAGTGTTCATAGATGACATATTAGTCTACTCGAATCACCTAGACCAACATGGAGACCACCTAGTTAGAGTCCTTGAAATTCTAAGGAAGAAGAAGTTTTATGCAAAGTTCTCAAAATATGAGTTTTGGATTGATCACGTCATGTTTCTATGACACAACATGTGAAAGACTAGATTTCTAGTTTAATTTCGAGGATGAAATATCTTTTAAGGTGTGTAGAATGTGATGTGATGAAATATCCCAAGTTTTTTCATAAAGTTGGAGCGTTGATTGAGGCTGATATAATGAGTCAGATTCATAAGTTATGCCTATATGAGGAAATTAATTGAATGGTCTAACAATTGATTTTTGGCACCAAATTCATGTACAAGGTACCTTGATTAGTGAGGAATCTATGGTTAAAATTTGGTGGCAATTGGATGTTTCTAGAAGGAGATATTTTGTTTTCAGATCGATGATTTTTGTTGATGAATAAAGTAACTTAGACCAAGGTCTTTGATTTGATTAGATTAAGTTTTGATACAGTGCCCCTGAGTTTTTGGGCTTGGCACGCGTGGCTGGATTTTGGCCTTAGATCTCTGATCTAGCAGCAGTTCTCCTAGAGGAGGAGAAGACACAGATCAACTTTAAGTGCACATTGATCCTAACCCTTGGATTGGAGATGAAGGGTCCCTGTGTCATCCCCTACCTTGCGGTTATGGCTAGGTAGTGGGGCAAGTAGGCATCACAACCAACCCACAACCACAAGTCATGGACATGTTTCGAGGAGATAATCGGAGTGAGCAGTTATCTTCATGTTGCTTTGTTCTCCACTTTGACCCTTTATTCGAAGTCTATGGTGGTAGGAAACGAGAGTTTGAGCCCTCTAGTTCCATGACCTCTCTACTGCACTTTTGCAGGAAGTAGCTGGAAGAAGGGAGATGGAGATAGAAGGCAGAGCGGAGGAAATAGAGAAGAGGAAAAGAAATACCGGACATAGAGGAAGCGATCCCCCTCCTTTAACTGGACCACCGTGATGGCTTTCATGGACGAGGAGGTTCAGTTTACTGATGAAGAAGAGCAAGCTCGTCAGAGATTTTCAGACCTCACCATCACAGATAGAGACTGTGAGTGAGTCCCAAAAGGCCTTGCGATGCTCGATGGTACTTTGGAGAGGAGTTTCAGACCATAAATGAGGTACCCCCTTTTGCATCTACCATGGCAGCAGTTGGGCGGCGACGCCTTTGCAGAGGACGAAACCCACACTCGCGGACGAGGGGGGGAATAGCTGTGGAGGCTGGGGAGGGGACCTCGAAGCTGATGGAGGCCTTCAGATCTGATGAGAAGCTCTTTGGTGTGACTGCCTCCTCACCAGAGATCTCCCTTACCGTGGCGGCTGCAAGACAGAGCCCGCAGAAGCGTCGGGCATGGAACGAGAGAGAGGGTGTGGGTTAGCTTCGCGTGGACCAGGGAAAGAAAGAGAGTGGACCGGGTTCAGTCACTAGACCGCCGGCCCTATTAGTGAACTATTGAGATTCGACCGATTCATTCATGCCAGACCAAGAGAGGATGTGCCCCCTTGCTAGCCACGTGGCAACACGCCATTGGCCAGAAAAGGTAAATTACCTCATAAATGCCTAGTTCTTATATAAATCATAGAAATTAGCTCGAGCATCAGAAAAATACAAGTAATACAAAAATTCTCAGAAAAATATATAGAACAATATGAAATCATAATTTCAGGCTTTTGATGCATTAATATTAGTGATATCTTCTTAGTGTGAAATGCTTAATTGATAGATAAGAAATATCAAACAATGACCTAAAATTATGAGAAAATACTACTAAATCATAATTCATGTTTATAATTCATATGATGCCAGTTATGGTCACGTTGATGTACAAAATCATGTAATTTTCTCCATATGGCTCATTAGGGCTAATAACCCTAAATAACATGTAATTAATACATCACTGATCAATAAATGATGAAATTTACAGAGAAATCTCATATTTGTATATGGAACCTCAGATTTAATTATGATATCACTATGATGCACAAAATTCATGTTATATGAAGAGAACCCTTAATACATGTGATGCAACCCTAATATGGTTAATGAAGGTGACATAATGTTAAATATGTTCACATAATAATGTGACACATGAGTATATCCAGTTGATGAACTATAATCTAGAATATGACATCAGTAAGATAAATATAAGGCAAGAACACAAGTAATAATGAGAATATGCTAATGAACTAAGCTAAACCCTAATGGACGTAACTATGGTTGATATGATGAGAACCTAATGATGGTACATATGATCTTGTCTTAATTAGGTTTGACCAAAGGTTAGAGTTGACATGAGGAATATGATGATTAAGTTTATCTCTTGATCAAGGTACGCCATTACCTCTTACTTGGCTTATTATACAATATGCTTGTGTTATGTGTAGTAAAATACTTGGCATATGGTATTGGATGAAATGATTGTTCTTGTATGATATCTTGCTTGATTTTCCATACTTATGTCTATGGACACATGAAACATAAGATATCGGATCCATCATATGATAGCACTAAACTCTTTGGTAGTATAGTGCATTGAAGTGATCTCAAACTCTTTGGTAGTAGATCACATGAGTTAGATCGCAAACTCTTTTGTAGTAGATCACACGTTAAATGATCTCAAACTCTTTGGTAGTATATCATAAGGCCTAAAAACATCAAAGCCCTTGGGGGCAGATGTACGAGATATATGATGGAAATGTGCTTAGAATATATGTGTTCTCTTTCTTGTTGATGAATATCTTTTTGCCAGTATATGCTTTTCTTTATATTTGTTTAATGCTACCAAGTATTAGTTTTATCTTATTGCCAAGATATGATGAGAGTTATATAAAAGACACATAGGTGTACTCAGTACAATATTCTTGAATATTGTGCTGACGTGTACCACATGTAATCTTTTGTTTAGGTTGTGGTTATGCTCTTGAAGATCCAGGATAGTAGAGTTGTGTGGCGAGCTGATGTATAGGTGGACCTATTGTCTGAAGATCTTGTTGTTTAGTGGTAGTACATGTATATGTATAAGTTTGTTGTTCAATATGTAATATCAAATGTTGTAACAATTTATGTTGTAATTATATGCTGAATGGTGCACATGTGTTGTGGTTTTATTATTGTTCATGTGCATGTGCTACTCATTGTTTCCTTCTGACTCCATTGATTTTCTCTTTCTTAGCCTAGTGTGTGGTGTTTAAATTGGGATTCTCTCTGAGGTGAGGGTTTCAATTTGGACGTCACACATCAGATTAAGTTTTAAAAAATCCGAGGACGTCACAGGTGGTATCAGAGCATGAACAATAGCAAATCTTGATATTTGCTCATTATGAAACTCAAAACTAAATAACCTTGAACTTAATAATCTTTAGGGTTAGATTAGACATCTTTTAGAGACTAGACCTGGCCTAGCCTCTAGGTTAGCACCTAGATGTCTGAGAACTAGGTCTTATCTGGTGCTTGTTTTATAGCAGGTCCTTAGATGTCGTTCTTTCCTTATAGTGCAGCAGTATGGGACTTTGCATTATTTGGAAATGACATGCATCAAAGGAAGAGAAACCCTAGACATATGTCACTCGTTGTCTAGAGTAGATACACTAGTCTACCCCTTGTTCTCACCCTTTTCACTAGTTTTCAGGACATTGTACTCTCTACTATGTGTGGGACACTCGTTTTTAGGATTTGGTTTTTTATTCCAAACAGATCGAACCCCGATAGTTTTCTGTGACGCTTGTTTAATCGAAGAAAAACTATATAATATTTTATTATGTATATATATTACAAAAATGTGTCCCCATACATGTACGAGTAGGAGGTGGTCATGTAACCTAAGTGAAAGTGAATGGCATCAGTCTAGATGAGAGAGTAGTTCTAGATTAGATGTCTAGAACCCTGTTGGAATACGTGATAGATGGAATAGATGAAATAATTTTGATGATATGATGTATGTTTCATATAGACGATATAAGATGGTTTATGATGATCTATGTTTATCTTTGAGGACGTAAGTTCAATTTTGAGGATTTGAGATAAGTTTTGACGATGCAAGTAAATAGGCTTTTATGAGATAAGATAAGCTAAGTTGAGACAAGGTTGTGAGTCGGCATGAGCCTCAAGCTCTTTTACAAAGGAGGACCTCTAGTGTTAGGACCAGTTTTGGGGTTAGCTCAAGAGAGAGCAGACCCACAGGGAGAAGGTCAGAAAACCTAGACTCCACGATATGAGAAATATGAGATATGTGATATGATATGTCCTAAACTAGACTACTCCTGAGTGATTGAGATGAGATGCTTTATGCATGATTCCTATAGTCTTGTTGAACCCTAGATGTACTTGGGAGGACCAAACCCTAGATACAGAGAGAGGTTGGTTACATATGTGCATATGTGAACATGAATATGAGTGCCTACCATCTGGGTGAGGGAGAGAGCCCAATACTCTAGAGGAGGTAGCTATGTTGGTTTCTGTGAAGCCTCATGCTCGGGTTGGTGGTTTCCCGCATAGGAGTCTAGTGGTGTATATAAGAGAGTTGTGGGTAAGAGGTTTCATGGTTAGAGATCTATGAAGAGTATGCCATAGCATGTTTTGGTTTGTTCTTATGTGGCTAGAGCTTGTAAAGCTATTGCTAGTACCAATGAGGTAGACCCAAAAACCCTAAACCAAGGAGGGAGGGTAAAGTATATGCATATGAGATACGCATAGGGATGAGTTAGCTCAGAGAGACTGAGCATGGAACTATCCTGATGAAATGGGTCAGGAGAACCTCAATTGGGTTAGATAAATATATGTTTAACAAGCCACTCACATAAGTTTGTTAGCACAACCATGATATAATATATGTAGGATGTGATCTAATCTCGAGATGTGATATATAGACATGATATGATGAAAACCTAGAGATGGTTTGATAGATGGCAATGCATAAATGGTTAACCATGTACATGAATAATGATGATAACGTGATAATGTTGGTTAATCTTGTAAGAATTCATTAATAAATGTTGCAAATTATTATGAGCAATGAAATAAGGTCATGTGAATGAAACATGTTACCTGATGTGTTAATCTTAATTCTTAATAAAAATGAAGAATATGCTTAATAGTAGCACATAATAATGTTTATGACACCTTGATATGATCTAGATGGATAAATTGGGTTAACTTTAGTTAACTCTATCCTAAAAGGCATATGTTAATGTTGAATATGTTTTAACAATTAGCTCAATAAAATGTTGATGACACCTTGATATAATGAGCTAACTTTAGCTAACTCCTTTAGAAAATGGTAATATGATGTGAGAACCCTTATGCATGGCTAAAAATATGGAAGGAAATCTAACATATGAGATATGTAATGACATAACCTAAGCTTCTAAACCCTTGTTTGAGCCTTCTATGGAGTGAGGTTTCACCCTTGATGCTTTTGAAACCTCCTAATAGTGCTTTGGATACATAGTTCTAGGTAAACTTTGTGGATATGTTACACATAGAATGGTGCCTACATGTGGATGAGAGCAAGATAGGGTTTTCCCTGGAAGTATGAGTATGGTGTACTGTCCAGGACAAAAGTTCTTTTAAGATGTATATGATGTGAAAGACTAGATTTTTGGTTTAATTTTGAGTATGAAATATCTTTTCAGGTGTGTAGGATGTGATGGAGTGGACTTTTAGAATCCTAAAATGTCATATGAAACAAGTGAAGTCATGCATGTTGAGTTGTTTTGAGAATCCCAAGTGTTTTAGTAAAGTTGGAGCGTTGATTGAGGTTGATATAATGAATCAGATTCATAAGTTATGCCTATATGAGGAAATTAATTGAATGGTCTAACAATTGAGTTTTGATACCAAATTCGTGTACCATGTACCTTCAGCAGTGAGGAAGCTATGGTTAAAATTTGGTGGCAATTGGATGTTCCTAGAAGGAGATATTTGGTTTTCAGATCGATGATTTTTGTTGATGAATAAAGTAAATTAGGCCAAGGTCTTTGATTTGATTAGATTAAGTTTTGATACAGTGCCCCTGAGTTTTTGGGCTTGGCTCGCGTGGCTGGCTTTTGGCCTTAGATCTCTGATCTAGCAGCAGTTCTCCTAGAGGAGGAAAAGACACAGATCAACTTTAAGTGCACATTGACCCTAACCCTTGGATTGGAGATGAAGGGTCATTGTACCATCCCCTACCTTGCGGTTATGGCAAGGTAGTGGGGTAAATAGGTGTCACAACCATCCCATAACCACAAGTCATGGACATGTTTCGAGGAGATAATCGGAGTGAGCAGTTATCTTCATGTTGCTTCGTTCTCCACTTTGACCCTTATTTCGAAGTCTATGGTGGTAAGAAACAAGAGTTTGAGCCCTCTAGTTCCCTGACCTCTCTACTACACTTTTGTGGGAAGTAGCTGGAAGAAGGGAGATGGAGATAGAAGGCAGAGCGGAGGAAATAGAGAAGAGTAAAAGAAAGACCGGACATAGAGGAAGCGATCCCCATCCTTTAACTGGACCACCATGATGGCTTTCATGGACGACGAGGTTCAGTTTACTGACGAAGAAGAGTAAGCTCGTCAGAGCTTTTCAGACCTCAACATCGCAGTTAGAGACTGTGAGTGAGTCCCTAAAGGCCTTGTGATGCTCGACGGTACTTTGCAGAGGAGTTTCAAACTACAAATGAGGTACCCGCTTTTGCATCTTCCATGGCAGCAGTTGGGCGATGGCGCCTTTGCAGAGGACGAGACCCACACTCGCAGACCAGGGGAGAATAGCCGTGGAGTCTGGGGAGGGGACCTCGAAGCTGATGGAGGCCTTCAAATATGATGAGGAGCTCTTTGGTGGGACTGCCTCCTCACCAGAGATCTCCCTTGCGGTGGCGGTTGCAAGACAGAGCCTGCAGAAGCATCAGGCGTGGAACGAGAGAGAGGGCGTGGGTTAGCGTCGCGTAGACCAGGGAAAGAAAGAGAGCGGACCGGGTTTAGTCACCAGACCACCGTCCCAATTAGTGAACTATTGAGATTCGACCGATTCATTCATGCTAGACCAAGAGAGGATGTACCTCCTTGCTAGCCATGTGGCAACACACCATTGGCCAGAAAAGGTAAATTGCCTCGTAAATGCCTAGTTCTTATATAAATCATAGAAATTAGCTCAAGCATCAGAAAAATACAAGTAATATACTGAAATTCTAAAAAAAAATGTAGAACAATATGAAATCATAATTTTAGGCTTTTGATGCACTAATATCAGTGATATCTTGTTAGTTGTGAAATGCTTAATTGATAGATAAGAAATATCAAACAACAACCTAAAATTATGAGAAAATACCAGTAAATCATAATTCATGTTTCTAATTCATATGATGCCAGTTATGGTCATGTTGATGTACAAAATCATGTAATTTGCTCCATATGGATAATTAGGGCTAATAACCGTAAAGAACATGTAATTAATACATTGCTGATCAATAAATGATGAAATTTATAAAGAAAGCTCTTATCAGTATACGGAACCTCAAATTTAATTATGATATCATTATGATGCACAAAATTCATGTTATATGAAGAGCACCCTTAATACATGTGATATAACCCTAATATGGTTAATGAAAGTGACATAATGTTAAATATTTTCACATAATAATGTGACACATGAGTATATCCAGCTTATGAACTATAGCCTAGAATATGACATCAGTAAGATAAATATAAGGCAAGAACACAAGTAATAATGAGAATATGCTAATGAACTAAGATAAACCCTAATGGACGTAACTAGGGTTGAGATGATGAGAACCTAATGATGGTACATATGATCTTGTCTTAATCAGGTTTGACCAAAGGTTAGAGTTGACATGAGGAATATGATGATTAAGTTTATCTCTTGATCAAGGTATGCCATTACCTCTTACTTGGCTTATTACACAATATGCTTGTGTTATATGTGTAGTAAAATACTTGGCATATGGTATTGGATGAAATGATTGTTCTTGTATCATATCTTGCTTGATTTTCCATACTTATGTCTATGGACACATGAAACATAAGATATCAAATCTATCATATGTTAGCACTAAACTCTTTGGTAGTACAGTGCATTGAAGTGATCTCAAACTCTTTGGTAGTAGATCACCTATGTTAGATCTCAAACTCTTTGGTAGTAGAACGCACGTTAAATGATCTCAAACTCTTTAGTAGTAGATCATAAGGCCTAAAAACATCAAAGCCCTTGGGGGCAGATGTACAAGATATATGATGGAAATGTGCTTAAAATATATGTGTTCTCTTTCTTGTTAATGAATATCTTTTTGCCAGTATATGCTTTTCTTTATATTTGAAAAATGCGGCCAAGTATTAGTTTATCTTATTGCCAAGATATGATGAGAGGTATATAAAAGACACGTAGGCGTACTCAGTACAATATTCTTGAATATTTTGCTGACGTGTACCACATGTAATCTTTTGTTTAGGTTGTGGTTATGCTCTTGAAGATCCAGGATAGTAGAGTTGTGTGGCGAGCTGATGTACAGGTGGACCTATTGTCTTAAGATCTTGTTGTTTAGTGGTAGTACATGTATATGTATAAGTTTGTTGTTCAATATGTAATATAAAATGTTGTAACAATTCATGTTGTAATTATATGTTGAATGGTGAACATGTGTTGTGGTTTTATTATTGTGCATGTGCATGTGAAACTGATTGTTTCCTTCTGACTCCCTTGGTTTTCTCTTTCTTAGCCTAGTGTGTGGTGTTTGAATTGGGATTCTCACTAAGGTGAGGGTTTCAATTTGGATGTCACACATCAGATTAAGTTTTAGAATATCTGGGGACAACACGCATCATATCTAGAGGGACAATCTCAATAGATCCTGCCAAAGTGTCTGTTGTACGTGATTGGCCAACGTCGAAGAATCCTTCTGAAATTCACAACTTCCTCATATTGGTAGGGTATAATTGAAGGTTCATTTAAGATTTCTCAAAGACCGCCCTGCCCCTTAACAAGATCACTCGAATGGATGAGAAGTTCATATGGTTTGAGTTGTGTGAAGCTCGTTTCCAAGAGTTGAAGGAGAAACTGACCACAACACATGTGTTGACTTTGCCGTCTGGCAATGAAGGTTTTATGATCTTCAGCGATGCATCCAAGATGAGGCTTGGATGTGTGTCAGAGTAGAATAAGCATGTTGTCTCTTATGCATCCTAGAAGCTCAAGCTAAATGAAGTAAACTATGCAACACATGACCTAGAGTTGTTTGCGATCCTACATGCTCTAAAGACCTGACGACTCTACTTGTATGGTGCTACCTTTGAAATCGTCACTGATCATAATAGCTTGATGTATCTCCTAACTTAGAAGGACCTCAACCTAAGACAGAATCGATGGATAGAATATATGAAAAACTATGATTTTACCATCGCATATCACCCGGAAAGGCCAATGTGATGGTAGATGCCCATAGCTGGAAATGACTTAGATGTGTAGTTGTCATGTCCACTCTGTGGAGGGAGCTAGAGGAGTATTCCATATGGTCCCTACAACCATTAGAAGACCAAATTTGCTTAGCTAACATTCAAATAAAACCTAACTTGTGGAATGAGTTAGTAGTTACCCAGTAGGCGAGCCAAGATATTCAGAAGATGAGAGGTTTGCTGGAGAAACCTCAGACCCACTTGTCCTTGGGTGTGGATGGAGGGATCTGATACAAGAATCATATTTGAGTTCCTAAGGAGTCTCCTTTGAAGACTCATATCCTACAAGAAGTTCATGGATCTAAGTATATTGCACACCCTGACACCACCAAGATGTTTAAGGACTTGCATCAGTATTTCCGGTGGCCTGGAATGAAGAAGAACATAGCAGCATATGCGACCAGTTATCTCATGTGCCAAATGGTGAAGGCGGAACACTAGTGACCCAAAGGATTACTACAATGGATTGAGATTCCTGAGTGGAAATGGAGCCAGATCACCATGGGATTTGTGGTGGGTCTTCCCAAGACTAAGAAAGGTCATGCTGCTATATGGATTGTGGTGGACCGATTGACCAAGTCGGCACACTTCCTTGCCTTGTAGATTGCCACTAAAGTGTCAGACTTAGCCAAGTTGTACATACAGGAGATAGTCTGTCTGCATGGAATTTTGAGCTCAATTATTTCGGATTGTGACCCTAAGATCACCTTGAAGCTTTGGAAGTAGGTGCATGAAGAACTAGGGACAAGGCTAAAATTTCACACCACCTTCCACCCCCTGACTGATGGACAGTCAGAGAGAATGCTCCAAACTTTGGATGACCCGTTGAGAGCATGTGTGCTCGATTGGGGTTTATCATGGGAGAAATACTTGCCTTTAGCTGAGTTTTCCTATAATAATAGCTACCAATCCAATATCGGGATGCCTCCGTACGAAGCACTATATGGGAGGCCGTGTTAGTCACCACTTCACTGGGATGAGGTTGGTGAGAGGACCTTATTGAGATCAAAAGAACTTCATATTTATGCTGACAAATTTGCTTTGATCAGGCAGAGGCTGAAGAGAGCCCATGATCGACAAAAGTCGTATGCAGATGCAAAGAAGACTGATTTACATTTCACTTTGAATATTTGGTCCCTCTGAGCTATAGCCAAGAATAGAGGAAAATTGAGTCCCCAATACATGGGTCTGTTTGAAGTTCTAGAATGGATTGGTGAAGCAGCATACCATGTAGCCCTACCCCCAAAGTTTAGAATGATGCATGATGTGTTCCATGTATCTAATCTGAAGCAATATGTGAAAGATCCAAGCCATGTGTTGAGCATTGAACCTATTGAGCTCCAAGGGAGCCTAACATATCTTGAGTCACCTGTGAGAGTACTGGATACTAAGGTGACAAAACTCATAAACAAAAAGATATATACGGTAAAGGTTCTCTGGAAGCACCATGGAGAGGATGAAGCCACATGGGGGCTGAAGACGAACATGGAAAAATCCCATCCTAAATTGTTTATATGATTAGCTAAATTTTGAGGAGAAAATTCTTATAAGTGGGGAAGGATGTTATAACCCCAATTTTGTTGTATTATTATGTAATTATTTAATAAAAGGGGTTTTCTTGACAATTTGTGTGCATTGTTTTACAACTTGGGTTTCTTTGCAAAATTGTCTTGAATTGTGAATTTCGTGTCTTTCCCTATGTTAACAAGCCAATGGTAATATAAAAGAAGAAAGGACAAAAGAAATAAGGGACAAGACAAGAAGAAAGTAAATAACTAATGTTTTATTTATAAAAAATATTAAATTTTCTAGAAGGTGGCATAAGTGGCCAAAATAGGATGGTTTTAGTACCACTTGCCTTCTAAAATATAGAAAAGTATAATTAAGAGAATGGAAAAGGAAGAAATAGAAAATATGTGTTTGACTGCATTATATATACCTTTTTAGTGCATGATTTGCATATGAATAAAAAGAGTTATTATTTTTTAGTTTTGATCCCAAATTGTGTCTAATGGTATTACGTCATCAAGAGCCTTCCCTTAAAATTTGGGATTAAAAAGCTTAATGGATTTTACAAAAATCCATAAAGTTTAGAAATAATATGGGTAAGAATGAAATGTCACCATTTTTTGGATCAAATCAGGAACACATATATTGGGCGTGTGATTATGGACCGTTGGATCCAAGATCCAATGGTGGGCATTTATCTCCTACCTTTAGGCATATAAGGCAACGGGAATAGGGAACATGCCAGTTCCGATCCGATTTTCTAGACACCTAGTCCATGTGCAAGAATGGAAACTTGGTCAACAAATTTTTAGCAAGAAAACAAGCTGATTCATCCTAGCTTTGTTGGGGGTTTTGAAGGCTCTAGGAGTTTCTCCCTAAATTGCCATGGAGGTAGAACTACCCGAGGGATCCCACCTATAAAAGGGGGGACTAGAGACCCACTGCGTGTGCACCATTACCCTCGCAAGCATGCATGTGACTCTCAGATCTCAACCCTACTCTCAAATCCTCCTTAGACCCATGTTCTCAGCCTCCATCGTCTTCCTTGGACCTCGTTGGGGATTGGCTAGTCGACTCGGTTGTTCAACTTCCCCACGACCAATTGACACCCTGAGCAAGTTTGTGTGGGCGTGGCAGTGCTCTGTGCACCTTCATCTATAGCTCATAGGCCCCATGGTCTGGAGTCAACTTTGGTGTTGGCTCGCTGGGACTCTGATTTGTGAGAAAGACTAGGCAGAGGTTGAACACAAACAACCACACAAAGACCATCGTGGCCCCAAACCACTTCAACAAAGGTAAGACCCTGTTTGTCTTTTTCTCTTTCCTTCTCGCACGATTAACAAAATTTCCGCATGAGCGGGCTACCTACATGGCAGCCTTTGATTGGTCTAAAAGGGTTTATCTTGCAAAAACCCTAATAAATCGTAGGATTATCTAAAAGTAGCAAATAATATATGTATTTTGATCAAAAAAATGCAAGATACATGAAAAAATATAATCTTGATCAGTATCTGCTTCCAATTCGAAATATGTTCAAAGTTGATGTCTTTAATAATTTTAATGGATCTAAAACCCTAATTTGTGAAAGTTGATGAGTCTAATAGACTTAGTTAATGTTGTTAATCAAGTTTTGATCTTTTATGAATGAAAGTAAAACCTTGGACTCATATGGATATGAAACTCCATGTTTTAAAGAATTAGGGTTTCTTTATGCATAAAGGTGTACTAAATAATGGAAATAAGGGTTTGTCAATAAACATAAATGTGTCAAGTATACATCTTTTCACCTCTCTAACCCAAATTTGATCTTAAAAGGGTCAAATTGGGACTTTTGTATAAAGATACCTTTTTTGTAGCACAATCATGTATATTGAACATAAAGTAGGGTTTGTAAATTTAGAAAGTGGAAAGGAGCAATAATTGGACTAAAAGGCTAATATGGATAAAGACATAGGAAAGTGGACATAAAAACTTAACTTGAGAATCAAGTCAGTCCTTTGATAGGATTTAGAGTCATGTAGTGACACATGGGTGTATGCATTGAATTTTAGGTTGACTTTCTTGATCGTGTGGTTAATTCTATCTATTCCTATTTGGACTACACATTCTCCTAATATAGGTATGTGGATATGCTAAGATTATTCATTGTAGTTTCACACGATTTCCGAGAGGTTTTCCTTAGATGATTGAAATTATATGCTTGCGTTTTTATTTCATTCCATGCAGACTTTAAAGTGACTATGATTATCACATTTTATATGAACATGACTAGCCCAAATCTAGTCCACCTCTGAATCTATGGAAAGGCCATCCGCTTGGATAGGGGAAGGCATATTTTGGTACCAGCCTGAATAGGGGGTACATCTGAAGTCACCCGCCTAGTTTGGGGGATACATGAGAAGTCACCCACCTTGATAGGGGGAGATATGATGAAGTCACCCACCTGGATAGGGGGAGACATGATGAATTCATCCTCCCAGATAGGGGAAGATGGTGAATACTGTAGTATGAGGCCCTAAGGGGTTATGACAGAGGGTGGAGAAACCCAGACTGGTTAGTCATGGTGAAAATGTTAAATTTGGTTTATTAAACATTAATTGTTGAATGATGTGGTTAGCATTAATTGTGTGATTTTGTTTCTCACATATCAGTATGACTTGTCATACTGATTGACATGTTGATGGTCGATGTTTTTAGGTTAATCTTTTTGGAAATTGGATATTCCAAGAAATAAGACATTGTAAGCAAACAATTGAATTAAGGCTCAGAGAATTAGATAGATGGTCTAGTTCTCGGTAAATTCTAGAACCCATGATTTGTAAATGTTGGAAAAAAATTATCTTGCTCCAAGTTTAGTTAGTTTAGTAAAATTTATTAATTATTTTTTATTATGTGCAAAACCATTTGATCCTATTTTTGGGATAACAACACTAGTTTCTTGGCCTTCCTTAATTGGGGGTTGTTGGGGAATGTGGTCGTTACAAGCTATCTTTAAGAAACTTCATAGTGACATTAGAGACACCTCCAATGATTAACAAATGCATGTATATTTAAAAAGAGGGTCCATCCCAAGTGAGTTGATTGTGGTTTTATGCTTACGACATGTTGATTTTTTATACAAATTGGTTGTGCTTTCATGTTTACTACAAGTTGGTCGATCATAAATGAGTTATCTATGTTTTCATTCTTAAAGAGTTAGTCCATTGCAAGTGCTAGGAATGTAGGGTAGGTTTTGTATTTACTACAAGTTGGTTCTGCTAACTTTGATTTGTTTCACCCCTTTTCCATTATCATCGAGAATTTAGTCTTCTTATAGTAATATTTTTTGTTTTCTTCCCATTTTTATTTAAGATTTTGTCATCCTCTGGGTTGGTTAGTGGACCTTGTTCTGGTAGTCCTTTGAATCCATTGTCACAATAGTAGTGAGGATCATCGTTTCAACTGGTAGCATTAATGTACATGATTTCATATTTTCCATTACTAGATAATATTCCATATATGTGACTACTGGTTTCCTTCTCCTTTACATTTACAATACACTTGGTCTTGTTGTATGTTTGCTCTATTAAAGGTAGGTGATTCATCTTATCTGTGTATTCATACCAATTTATTTTATCTCTATTTCCTAGCTATGAAAAAATGACTAAAATAATTTTTACTTGTCGTGTTATCAATGTAGAAATTGTGTCAGTTGTTGGTCATTGCGGAGAAAAAGAAGGACATCAGAAACCAAAATTGATTTTGAAATTTATACCTAGATTTGAAGTAGGTGATGATTTTTCTTTTAATCTACCAATGAGTCACTTCCGTCTTCCATTTATATCACGTTAAATTACTATACTTTCTCTATAATGTTGGATGTATTGGTTATTAACTTTTCAAGTATTCCATATGCATGCTAGTTATCATAGGTGAATAGATCCATATGGTATTAATTTTCCTATACATACATATTATTTATACCTTTTTAAACAAATAAAACCTAAAATTTTAACTAATTTTAATTGATACAAACATAGATTTATCTACTTTATATGATTTTGGTGGGAGGGGAGCAGAAATATAACATTTTCTCTAACCAAACTCTTAGCTAACAGATCCATCATAGATGTAAATATTGGTATATTAAATTAATAAAGGGGGTATCTAATTTACCTTAGTACACACCAATTTTTAATGATTATACACATCTTATGTTGGTGTAGAACTTCTACTTCTGGATTTGGATTTGAAGTGGTTGTTGTCATTCCTGCCTTGTCATCACAACAATATTGTGTGTTCTCCTTGCAAAAGTTGCTTGTTCTCACGTGTCCACCTAAGGGCCTAAACCTCTTCGTATTCCATTTCGATGAAATTCTAAGTTCACTACCTTGGTTTCCAAAAGGAAACATGATTCAGAGTAGTTGACCTACTAGCATCACTTGCTCTACTTGTACTCCTACTATGAGTTTTTGTCCTAGGGAAAGTTTTTCTCTCCCTAAGGTACAAAAAATTTATGACAATGTGTCCCACAATTTCTGTGTCTCTCTTTGAACTTTCTTCCCTTATATAGAAGTATCATGGGCTAGTACTTCCCTTATGTAGATTTTTGCACAACAACATACAAAAATTTTATCATATGAATTATATGGCATATTTATTCATCTAGGTGCTTAATACCAACAATCACCTAGTCAAGTCTAATCCAGGACCAATACAATAAGATATGCATACAACTTGGAAGACCCACTAACTTATTATCGCACTTTCTTGAGGTATAAGAGACACCATTCTTCATGTGCCCACACTTAATCAGACAAGGTTTCATGTGTATCATACTTTGAAGGCATCTTCAACATTACTGATATTTATCCAATCACCATTACATATACATTATTATACACATCATATGTTGTAATAATCACCAGATACAATAAATAGGAACGAAAACCATTAAAAAATTGAACAAACAAGTGTTTTAGAAAAATAACTAAGAGATTCACATCTAAATGTAATCCTAAATCAGCTCTTTGTAGGGCTTCTAGTTGCCCGATCAGGGAAGCTGATCAACTATTCAAAATTCCCTGATTTGGGCAGATCTTGTGTTGTTGCCAATCCACCATCTCATCTTGATCACAAACCCTTCAAGGATCATCATCTTTACTATGGGATTCTAGTTCTCTTATCATCTCCATCATGGACCACAAGTGATGTTTTCATATCATCCTATTGTAATTACATAATGGAAATTTGAATGGACAATGAATAGAGATAGGCATAGAATGCAATCCATATACATGGTGCATGATGTTTGATCAAAATAAAAATGTTAATATTCCATGTTTTTTTTATTACACCACAATAATCTGATTGCCATAGTCACATACACCATATGAAGACAATTTTCTAGGTCTCACATTGGCATATGTAATGCCTATCATATAAGTTATTTGGTGATTATCATGGATACAAGTTTGTACAATATTTTTCCAATGAATTGTGTGTGTTTTAAAACCCAACATGGCATTATAAGTGTATAACATCAGTTTTGATACCACTGTTAGGTTTTTGAAAAGGAAGCACATCGAAATAATAAAAAAAGTATCTTTCTGTTATACCCTAACCGTCAGATCTATTGTAGCTATAAAACACCAGTGAACAAAAGACATGAGAAGGTATAATTGTGTCACCATTTTTCCCACTAGTTTTCCAACAACTAGGCAAATCTTATGTTGGTGAAGAACACAATCTTCAGGATCTAGATCTAGAAAGACCACCAAGAAATCTGAATATATTAAAAAAAGAAGATCCATATTGGCCACCATGCTACTGCACAATTGTTTTCTTGTAGAATAGTTTCTCTAAGCCTCCACATATGTTCCTTGGCCTCTAATTCAGCCACACGGATGAGGAGAACATGGTGAACCACCTTGACCACCAATTTGAAGTGGAAAAAGAGTTTTTGATGTTGTAGGAATTCTGAATCTCCCTTTTTTCTTCTAGATTGGGCAATATTAGGGTGACTTTATCTATCCAAGAAAGATGTATAGCTACCAACTTGTCTCACAAGTTGTATAAAAAGATATATCTCACACTTGGGACGTGCCCCCTTTACATAGGAGATTCATGGGCTTGGAAAACTCTTATTCCAATCCATTTCCTAATTGCAATCCCGAAAACAATTGAATGTTGAAAAACATGGACTAGATTGTGATCACCAGATCACAACCCCTGATCGGTTGATCATGTTATCTAATTGTCCAACAATATCATTTTAGATCTGGATCTGATTTTGTTTCCAATTTTAGACTTTCTCTTTAACATTGTGATCACCTAATGAACAACTGATCATCTCTATCTAGTGGAAAAATCATCTGATTAATTAATAATCAATTGATCCATTGACCTCATCAATCACATCGTCCGACTAGAAAATATTTTTTAGGGAAGTTAGGAGGCTCTTTTATTCATCCCATCCTTCTCGTGCATGTCTTAAGCAAAAGTTTGATACATTGTCTACAGAGAAAGTAAACTTGGTAGGAATCCTACCATTACAAAAGGGGAAGAGGATAGAACAACCCATAGGGTCGAGGGGAGGAGCCATGTAAGTACAATGCTCCTTATGGTTTTTGAGGTGATGCTTAGGCAGAGCATTGGCAATATAGGTATTTTGTCTTGGGACTTTGAGAATGCATGTATCAGGCATTTTGTCGAGCATATCATTGACAGAGTTCAACCATGGATAGAAAGTTGGGCAGTTATCTGCAGCGCCTTCAATATCTTTGATGGCCTTGTAACTATCTATGATGACAGTGACTGGAGTCAAGTTCCTGCTAGTATAAATCTATAAACCAAATTCAATATCTCTTATTTCCACTTCGGTGATAGAATGTACTTCAATGTTGAGTGTTGTGCCTCCACTCCACCTACCTATTTCATCGATTAAAGTAATGGCTATAGCTACATCCTCCCCTTTCATTGCCGCATCTACAACAAGAACTTTCTACCCTCTGTAGATCTCCAACGCCTCATTGTATTGTTGAATGGAGTCCATTTTAGTTCTGCTTCTCCTTTTCTTACCTTTGTTAATTTGAATGCAAATAGTATACACTTGAGTCACTTGTTTGTCAGTACCAGTGTATTTATTTTCGAACACCATGGCATTCCTAGCTTTCCAAATAATCCAGCATGTTCTCATGAAGCATATAGTGTCTTCATCTTTACCTTATAAGTTGCTCATGACCAATTGTTGAACACTAGCGTCATGATAGCTTCCTGAAGCGTTAGTAGGATTAGACTTAGTCCAAACCTCTTTAGCATACAAGCACTACCATAAGGCATGAAGAGTGTCCTCTTCTTGAGTTTCACATCTCAAGCAGATCACATAGTCAGTGTGCTTTTGCTTTTTCAGGCAGAAGTTGGTCAGTATGGCCTCATGTGCCACCATCCAGATGAAAGTTATGATTTTGCTGGGCATATTAGAATGCCAGATGTACATCCAGAGCTTGTTGATAGGAAATTGGTTATCTGCATGGATGAGTTCATAAGTTGTCGAAGTGATATATGAACCACTTTCATTGTGTAGCCAATGCCATCTATAACCACATTTCTCTTTGGACAGGGATCAATAGTTTTAGTATTTGATTGACACAGTAATCCGAGAGTTGATTCCATAAGAAGGCCTCATCCCAGCACCCTTCTAGGTTTCTGGCTATTATTAGATCCAGAATATCATTGTTGATGGGTTCAGTAACAATGGTCGAGAGTTCTTTGATGCCTGGAACCCAATGATCAGTCCAAACCATAGTATCATGGTTGTCATTGATAACCTTCATACAATTTTCCTTGATAAACTGCATCCCTAGGTACATGCTTCTCCAGAGAGGTGTGGACCGACCTTTGTTGTTGATTGTGAAGTTTCTATATTTATGGATGAGGCCCCTTATCCAAATTGTGTCCTTGTTAGTCATATATTTCGAGGAGTTTTTCCAAAGAAGTGCTTTATTCCAGTCTGCCATCGATTTGATTCTATGTCCACCATTCTCCATACTGGTGCACACCTTTTGCCATGCGACGAGAGACATTGGGTGAGTTTTGTGACAGTTATCCCAGATGAATTTGTGGATAGTCATATATAATTTAGAACATACGGAGAGAGGGATGCTCCCTGTTTGCATAATGTAGGTGGGTAAAGTACTGAGAACCACCTTCACCATTCATACGAGGCCTCCTAAGGATAAAGTTTTGGCTGCCCAGCCATTAATCAACTTTTTTATGATTCAGAACCATTCTATTCATATGTTTGAATCTAAACTTCAATTAATTTATGCATATTTATGCGAGCAATTTGGTAGGTTCCTAATTACATTATTGGTGAAGTTCAAAACAACATAAGAAAATATTGACATCTAGACACACATCTTTTCTACCCAAGTAATAAAAATGAGTTGGATAACAAGTACAAAATGTAAAAATAATAGTGTTTCCATGACATATAATTCCTATGTCACTACAATCTATATTGAAATTGAGTTATGGAATGTAATCCTTTTATCATTCAATCTTGTTCCTTGAACAACTTTAACATATTTGAGATAATGTGAGATCTATGTCATATATTGGCTCACATGAGCATAGCCATGCATTTCATAGCCTCGAATATCAAGTGGTCAGGGATATGACTTCAAAGGAGGGATAAATTCCATCTACATCACTCATAGTATGCCCTATGTTTCATAGTGTACCCAACTACCACCTTTTTGGAAACTTGTATTTTAGAACATATTGGGCTAGTTTCATAAGTACAAAGAACAAAATATGGTACAACAATGACTTCTTATCTAAGGATCATAATCACTAATGTCACATTAATATATGAATCTGACATGTCATCACATGACTTCCACGTTTCAAAATCAAGGTGGACCCATCTAGTACATTTTGTTCTCTAGCAAGTAACCAAGCATCAGAATTGATATATAATATCATGACTAAGGAGATATAATCTTCACTCACCATACATGCCATTCTTGTGTAATATTGTTGTCCTATACTACCCACAATAGTAATTGAATAGGGATATAAAAGGAATCAATAATATTATTATACACATGATATCAAGTATAGGTCCTCAACCTAAACCAAATGTAATTGAGTCAAAACATTCTTAGGACATTATTAGGTTTATTCACTATCTCAATATTGAAACAAACATAATAAGTGGTTTTGTGTTTTATTAAAAATCAAATAAAGTACAAAATATCCCTTTTAAAATCATGAGATGATGGCTCTCACATCATATAACAAACTAATCTGTCATGACCTGATGGAGAGAGTCAACCTGGTGGTTGACTAACCATGGTTGGAGAAACAACCTGAGTCATGTGAGGAAGAGGATGACCCTTGGTGTCATATTTAGAAGAATGCACAAGTATGCATGACACATCTATGTCACTACACATGAGTAATCATGTCCTTCTTCCTATTATCAAGACTCACCTTGCATGGAGTGTGGTGCTTAGGTGGACTGAGCCTACTAGCTCTAGCACGACCATGCGATGAGTTTGGATAATATAGTAATTGTTGATAGGTCTTTCTTGAATTGGTCTAATGGTGGTATTATTGTAATTATTCTAGTAAGTAATTGGTATCTCCGATTAGGGTCATATCATATAATAATGTTATCAAAATGAAGTGCAGACCATGGATAAAATTTTTTATATACCTAGTTATGATCCTAATTCCAAAAAATATAGGTGATACATGAATCCATTGATGCCATGTAAACCCTAGATTTGATGAATATCATGCTCAATTCGTAGAATAAGTCTATTTTGTTATAATACCTATTATTGTCGAACATTATCAGGCCCTAAGATAACGATTATGATGATGCATATTAAGGATTCCTAAAGTCAATAACCATATACATGTGGAACTGGGGTTATTAAGCCAACGTTTATAAGTTGTTATTTTCTTAATCTTCATAATTTGATCAATGTGACATGATATGTTCAATCTGATAATTAGATTTACACCTAATAGATAGTTAGGACTTCTAACCCTTGGAGATAATGATTTAATGGAATTAGGGTTTATTTCCCTTATTCCTAGTCTATACCCAAGATGACCTAAACCCTAACTTAGGACCTAAGTAAGGTTTAACTAGTGTCATGTGTGTACAATGGTGACACATTTATAGTATGTATATTTCACATAATGTTGATTGATTGCGGATTGCTTAAATATACAATTCATTATTGGTTCTCATAAAGTACATGGATCTAACTGTGTGCGACTTTAGTTGATGTGCGTGGTTATTTATGAATAGTTTCATATATCGAATTCTGAATATTAACTAGGATTTCTCAAAGTTTGATGAAAGAAACTATTGGCTGTCTATTTACTTCCAATTCATTATGATGCAACTATTAGTATCACATAATGAAATCTAAGATAATTAGGACCCTAGATTAGACATAAGGTTGTCCATAAAACAACATAAGTGACACACAAGCACATATAAAGTACATTTAGCTAGAATCCATCTAATAACTAGAACTAAAAGGTCATTAAATACAACATAAGATCATAAAGGAAACAAAAGATGGACAAGTTCAACAAAAACTACTCTATTACATTGAGAGGATAGAACACCCCTTAGATTACTACAAAAATACCCCATGATATTTGGTGTCATTTGGTGTAGTAGATTCTTCTCACAACAAATTGTTTGTCATTTTCTAGTAAGGAACAAAATTTCAATGCAATAGCAAGGATACACTATGAAAGATCAAAGTTAACAAGTTTTAAGAGATTAACATAGATTATCTTGGCAAGTAGTTCTATAAGCATGAAAGATACAAAATAACATTTTAGAAGTAATAAAATGTCTTCAAAAGTACATTTATATGCATTAACCATTATACTACAATATTTCATCATGAGTGATTGTTTTCTTGTGACAACTTCCAATAGGAAGAGCCCATAAGTCAATTAAGGAACATGACCAATAATTTCCCATGTTTAAATGTGAGGGGCCCGGATGACCATAGCCATTGGGTTAACTCTATATCTATATGTGTTGTGCTCCTCACATGATAGGAGGAGCACCGAGCCTTGTGCCTAAACCACATATTGGGTAAGGCGTAAGGGTTTGTATAATGGTTTCTCTGAATCATGTTTGAAGGTTTTGAAAAAACATATAATATACCAATGTAAAAAAAGTATACCATAAGAATTACATATTTCAAACACATATTCATAGGAAAGCTAAGACGTCATATATATAGTAACCAATTCATAGCAATTATAATAGGTCAAAGAGGATAAAAATGTAGTATTGGAAGGTGGGGTGAAGATGCGACCCTTGCACATGATTCCCAAAGTAGATCCCCTCAAGTATGACCTATGATGTAAAAAGTACAATGAGGGGTCATCTTAAATAAGTAGGGATTTGAAGTCATAATCATGTTTAAAAATCACACTGATGGTCTTATGGAGCTAGGTCCTACATCATTCATGGCCATATTCATATCAATCATATTCACCATATATTCCACATGGTACTAGTACCACAAGGCACTTTGGGTTTAAATAGAACATACATGTTTAGAAGAGATAAAAGGTGAGTTCATCTCTGATTGAATTAGAAATTCCATGATGTTTGCATAAAAGTCATATTCTCATCATGTGGATACATTCTAAGTCATTTAAATCATATTAATGCATAAAATGATTACTTGAGATCTTATAACGAATGTATATCATTTGAGTATAAGATTTTGGTTTGAAAGAAAACAATGCATGATATATGTTAATGATTTCGAAGTGAAATCATTTCATGATGAAAATTTAGGCCAAAACCTCATATATGATCAACTTGCTTCATTTAAGTAAATAAAAGAATCATCCTTAGTCAATATAAGTCAAAATTACATTAGGGTGTGCATAAATGGTTAAAGAGATTAGATCACATTCACAAAGGAATAAAGTTACTAAGTTGCTTAATGTATAGAAATAGATCTCTAAGCATACATGTCATGCATGATAGATGGTGATTAATAATCAAAAGATCATTTAGGAATTTTTTAGTAAAATAGTGGGAAATTGTAAAAAGTTAGTAGGAGATAATAGAATAATTTGCAAGATGTTGCTTTTCTGATTGGAATCATATATAACATCAAAGTATCAGGGTAAAGAACCTTAGAGATATGAGGTTTTTATGTTTGTCACACTAAAAGATGGATTTTTTAGAAAATAACCTTGATGGGATGAGAAATAGAAGGTCCGCGGCCAACCCACAAAGGATCGAGGAGAAGTGCTACTTTACTTGAGATTGCATGTCGATCAAAAAAATTCAACGGTACTTGTAGGCTATTAGGGGTGTTGGATAAGGGAGTTGGAGATCGGTCACGGGAGGCTGATAGCCAATACGAATCGATTGTCTATGATCTGGTGTATTGTGGAACAAGCATAATGGGGGTTGTCTTATACCTTGGTCTAGGGATTCCAAAATGCTAGAGAGGTGGTGGTGGCTAACTAGGGGGTAATAGGGGCAACGAAAGTGCTTGGCGTAGTGGAGAAAAGAGAGGGGCAGAGTAGTTGGACATATTTATTAGAGAAACAAGGAAGCATAGGGAGAGTTCTTGGGTTGGGATGGATTGGTGGTAATTGGTGGATATGAATGTGGGAGTGATAGGTTTCTTCCACCAACCCATTGCCTCCTTGTGCACCTAGTGGTCCTAGTTGTGGTTCATGTGGGATGAGATATCCATGGATGGCTATGGTAAAGTGTTGGTCCCAAAGGAAATAATTGTACATGCTACCTTGCAGGCCCGAAAGATGGGGATCTTGCGGTCATCGGTTCCCTCAATTATATGTGGTTCACACGATCTAAGGGCCCACATGACCTGGGAAAAAGGGGTTGAATTGAGAGGAGGGCAAAAGGGAAGGAGGCGAGGTGTGGGTCGGACATAGCCTGCACCTAAAGGGGCTGGACAAAGTCTAGAAAAGATTAGGAAAATATGTATAAATAGGTGAAAAGAAGGAAAATTTGAAAGAGGCATATTGTCTTCATTCAAACTCCGGTTTAGGAAAGAAAAGGAGGGTTGAAATGTTGAGAACAAGTTTTACAACATGAACATGAGAATATAGTAGAGATGTACATAAAGATAGGATCAAACCTAATAGGGAATACGACGATGACTGATACAATAAGAGACCTGATTTATTGTCAAAATTGAGTATCACCAAGATATTAAATGTACAGAAGATTTATAAATAATGCATCAAACATATTCAATTATAAAATTGAAGTTTAGAGAAAAACATAGAGCATGGTAGAGTTTAGGTGTCACCTATGGAAAGAGAAAAAGATCCATTTCATCAAAAAATCCCCTCCTTAAAAATGAATGTTATCCTCAAAATGAGACATTCTCAAAAATTTCGGGAAAAGGTAACTCCATCTCGTACTTATCCCCCAGGTGGTACCATCACTATTTTGGTTCTTTCATAGAATCTTCACCATATCTATCTTTTGTTTATGAGTTCTTTAGTTTGACAATCCAGAATCATCACCAAAACCTCATGTAAGACGAAAGAGTTGCTCAGCCCCATAGGTTCTTCATTCAAAACATGATTGGAATCCTTTACATATCTTTCAAGGTTGGAAACATGAAAGGAATTATGCATCATATGGTACTATAGAGGAAGGGCCAGTCTATATTCACATTCCCTAATACAAGCCAGGATCTCAAAAGGTTCCACATAATTAGGGATCCATTTTCTCATGTTTTTGCAATGGCTTATATTGGCCTAAACCTCAAGAACACATGCTCCCCAACTTCAGAAGATAAGTAACTCTTGTGAGAATCGACATAAGATTTCTATTTATCCTGTGCCCTTTTCATTTCTTTGCTTGATCAGTTGATCACTCTTGAACGACCCGATATGGGTAGGAGATCTTATAACCCAACATGGGTTAGAGACTTGGGAAAACCGATATGGAACCCAATATGAAAACTTTCTTGACATGTAGGAAGGTCATAGTAGGTCTTATGGACGATAAAAAGGATCTTTATCTATTACTTGTACTTAGTATAAAGGTGAAACAATACCTTGTACCCGATATGAGTAAAACCCTAGAACGAGTATGGGTGGCCGATGTGTTGCCCTAATATTGATGGACGATATGTTGCCCAATATGGATGGCCGATATGTTGCCCAATATGGATGGTCAATATGTTGTCCAATATGAATGGCCAATATGTTACCCAATATGGATGGCCGATATGGTGCCCCAATATGGTGCATGATATGGTAATCTATGTGGGTGCACGATATGGTAACCTATGTGGGTGCATGATATGGTAACCTATGTGGGAGCATGATATGGTAACCTATGTGAGTGCACGATATCGTGATAGGGGATATGCCCTATACCTAATATGAGGATGTGGTTATACCACATGATCAAATTGAATACTTGACAAAATGATATATGTATCTTCAAATACAATAGAATGACATTATCAATCATGCTATTTGACATGGTAGGCATGTCCTCAATTATTAAGATTAACTAAGTGATAAATATGATCTATGTAATATTGAGATGCAATGAGGTGAACTAATTTGATATTAATTAGGGTGTAACCCTTAAAGATGTGAACTAAGTAATTTACGTCCTAGTGAGGATGAGAGAGAAACTAAGACTTGAAAGATAAGCATGTGATTAGCATACACTAATACTCCTAAGATGAGTGGAGTATGAGTTAGGCATGGTCCTTAAAACCTTAATTGGTTAATTATAACCCAAATTCATTAGGGAGGATGTGTTCCTTAGTACTTCATGGTTAGAATCATATGTTGAGATGGTTGATAACATGATATGATAATCATGCAAGTATCCTTAAGTAATAAGCATGGCTAAGTAAGAGCTATGTGGCTATGTGCTATAGACTCAATCAACTATGTGGACTATGTAATGAGGTGGAAGATTACCTCCTCCATCCAAAAGGAGAATGAACATATTCACAAGACTTAGGAGTGGTTCCAAAAGCTACTACAAGATTGGCCACATAATGAAGTACATATTTGACAGTTGGTTTAATCTTTCTATTGCAGTCTTTCTGAAATGGGCCAAATAATATTTGACTCATCTTGTGGTGGAGATTTTTATGGCCAAGCCTTCAGGAGATTCATGGCCCCTCTTTGATCACTGAGATGAAAACACTTTTCATTGTGCTTCTAGCGTGGATGTGCATTTTGATAGAAATTGACCAGCTTCACCCCCTCAACACAAAGATGACTTGAATTCACAAATTATGATGATATTAGTGAACATGATTAATCACATGAAGACTCATGTGTGGGGGTTATTTTAGCCACTCCACCATCTCTATGGAGGTTCTTTGTGAGGAGGTTCAGGTTCTACAATATTTTGGCTACCAAAACAACCAAGTCCTAATGTCCAACTCTTACACTCCAGAATGGAGAAATCACCTAGAATTCTCTTGGAAGCAAGGAGATGAAGGACATGGGCTGCCTAGGTGACACGAAGGGTCAAAATATAGATCCAAGTTTGAAGATATAGTCCTTGGGATATTGATAATCCTTTATGAGGTGAAGAAGGATGTGTCCACTCATTGACCAAACATTAGTTGGATAGAGTAAATGATTTATCAAATTTCCCTATATCTTTCTAGATGTGAAGACGTGAGGTTCCCTTCCCAAAGCCTATTGGACCCCAATAGTATTGGTGGAACTGTGCGAGCTCCTTAAGGAACCTATGTTCCACAACAAGGGTAAGTTCCCACTTTACACCAATACCAAGGGCCTAAAAATCCATATCCTCGCCCACCCCGACAACCTACCTACTGATATCAATATTCTCCACTTCCATCACATCCATACAAACAACCTCCACCTCAATATCATCCCTTTATACAAAAACCACCACAACATCCTCCACCTCAACCATAATTCACTCTCTAAACCCAAACCCCCCACACAAAAGGTCACCACCTCAAGGATCACAATAGCCACCACAAGCTTCCTCCTATTCAACTCATTATAATGTGAATATGTTGATTGTGTTGAGAAGTGGGAAGACATTTGATAAGCCAAAGGAAAAGGAATTTGATGATTTTGTGAGTGAAAATAGAGTTGATACCATGATTCAAGGAAATGATATTGTGATGCAGGTTGATGATACTGTGATTAACAACCAAGGTGATGTTGTGACTATACATGATGATATTGTGATTACTCGCACATAGATTGATGATTTTTTTGATGTGAACAAGGTAGGAACATAACTTCTTCCCTTCCCAGATGCACTTGAAGAGTCTTCCGCCTCCAAAAGGAAGAAGAAGCACTAGGAAGATATCATGCAAACCTTCAAACAAGTGAGAATCAATATCCCTCTATTGGATGTTGTTAAGAAGATTCCTTCCTATTGAAAGTTCTTGAAAGATATGTGCACCTTTAAGAGGAAAAAACTAGTAGAATGCCTAGGCAAGTAAAGTTAAGTGAACATGTGAGCTCCATTCTGCAATACAAAGGAAGAGAAAAGAACACAATGTCCCTATCATTCCTTTCTATATTAGAAGACACCACATAGACCAAGCTCTTCTTGATTTGGGTTCTAGTGTGAATCTAATGCCTTATTATTTGTAAGTAGAATTGAAGTTGAGACAATAAAATTTGACTAACTACACCTTGAAGTTTGTTCAACCCTTTTATGAAGATGCCTCAAGGGTGAATTGATGATGTGTTGGTGAGACTAGATGATGACACATCCACATTCTTTCGTGCTGATTGTATACTTCTTGACATGGAAAAGGACATGAGAAAGGTACCTATTATCTTAGAAAGACCCTTTTGTGCTACAACATATGTAGTGATACAAGTGAGAACTGACACTACGTATGTGAACTTCATGCACATGAAGATCCAGTTGAACATCTTTAAAGCAGTCAATAATGCTAAGGTCATAAGTGCCATAGAAGAGATTGTTATCTCATTGTATGACTTGAAGATATAATTGAGGAATGCCTACCCACATCGACTGATTTTTCCACCAAATATAGTGTATAAAGATAATGTTTGGGATTCCATATGATGATACAATTGAAAAGAATGAGTTTTCAATGGTTTCCACAAGTGAAAACCTTCCTTCTATTTATGAAAAACCTTTGAAAATTTATAATAAAGAAACTCATGTATTTTAGATTAAATACCTACATGATGATTTGAAATATGCATTTCATGGTTCAACTAACACCCTCCTGATGCACATTTCTTCTATTCTCTCTCTGGACCAAGAAGATGCTCTCAAAACTATATTGAAAAGGAACATTCAGGTCATTAGGTTATGTATTACTGATTTGATGGTTGTTAACCTCTCCATTCGTGTCTATAGGATTTGTCTTGGAGATGATACAAGGTCAACCCATCAAATGCAAAGAATATTGAATCCCAAGTTGCAGGAAGTTGTGGCTCAAGAGGCTGTGAAGTTACTTGATGCTATAATCATCTATCCCATTTTTGACAGTCCTTGGGTGAGTCCCATCCAAGTTGTACCCAAAAGGGTGGATCACTGTGGCTTGAAATGAACATGGATATATGATGCCAATAAGTAAACAATCCAAGTGGAGGATGTGTGTGGACTATAGAAGTTATGAGAATACAAAGAAGGATCACACCTCTCCCATTCATTGAATTTTTTTGGAGAGACTTGCATGTCAAAGTTTCTATTTCTATCTTGATGGATACTCATGATATTTCCTACAGATCAAGAGAAGACCATGTTCACATCTCCAAGAGGCACCTTTTCTTATCCAAGAATGTTTTTTTCTCTTTGCAACACCTTCTCTACATTCCAAATATGTGTCACATCCATTTTGTTTGACACGCTTGAATATTCACAAGAGGTCTTCATAGATGATTTTTTAGTGTTATACAATTTCTTTGATGAATGTTTTTGCCACCTCATAGGTGTTGTTGATAGATGTGTAAAGATCTATTTGGTTCTATCTTGCGAGAAAAGTCTCTTCGTGGTTCCCTAGGGTAAGAGTGTCCAAAGCCAGGATTGAAGTGGAAAAGGCCAAAATGGGCCTCATCTCTACTTTGACTATTCCTTCCACCATTATACATGTTCACTCTTTAATGAGGCATAAAGGCTTCTAGTGCAAATTTATCAAAGGCTTTACAAATATTTCACGGCCTTGGAGCCATTCACTTGAGAAACACATTGAATTCAATTTTGAGGACATTTGCATTAAAGCCTTCAATCACTTGAAGCACAACTTGCCCTAGGATTTTTCTTTCATTTGAGATCATGACTGATCCATTGTGATTGGCCAAAGTATTGTCTAAATACCTCATTCTGTGTATTACACAAGTAAAAGTCTTGATGAGGTTCATAGAAACTACACCACCATGGCAAAAGAATTGCTTTTTGTGATCTTTTCTCTTGACAAGTTCTGCTCTTATGTTCTACAAAACAAACTGATTGTTTATACCGACTATGCAGATCTTAACTATCTCATGTTGAAGAAGGACTTGAAGCCTAGGCTGATCCATTGGATTTTATTTCTTAAAGAATTTTATTTCAAAATTGTTGATAAGAATGGAGCTGAAAATTCTACAACCAGTCATCTCTTTTGTATTAGAGCACCCTATGATGATGTGAACAAAGTCAAGAAGACAATGCCCCATGAGCAACTCCTCTTGTTTGACTATATGCTACAACCTCCACCTTGGTATATATAGATGGCACGGAAGCACTAGGTTAAGTGCGGGAAAACTAGGAATTTCAATGTAAAAATATAGTAAGGGTTTTCAGCCACCACGAACATGGTGGATTGGGTGAATCCATCTATAACACATGGGCCCACTTTCGTAGGCTCCAGTAGAGTTTCAAGAATGATGAATGGCCCCACAGACCACCACTAGTGTTAACTGTGCACTTTTTCCTCACTCACGTGTAAGTCGGGGTCAACTTCTTGATTGGTCACCCATCCTAGTACTACTCCAAGATGAGCATGTTTAACTATGGAGTTCTTTAATGATGGGCTCTTAGAAAAGGAGGTGCACCTTGGTGATATGGGTAGTCCAATTATTCTTTTTAAGATCATTTTTATTCGATTCCTCAAATCATGGGACATTATATTCTCTCCCACTTAGACTCTTGACATCCTCAACAAGGCTCAACTATAAGGCCTCATAACATCACCCAATTTCAATGCAGACCCATAATGGCCCATGGACATCCAGCTCACGGTCATGGAATACCAATACAAGGGAGGCTACATCAACCATGGACAACCCTTTCCTACATGCCTGGACCGCATGACTCAAGACTGGCATGCCACATGGCCATGTGGGCCCCACCTACTGGAGGGGTTATGACTTTGATACCATTTGTAACACCCAGGCCCATTATCCTAGGCTCTAGTAGAGTTTCAAGAATGACGACTGGCCCCACAGACCACCACTAGTGTTAACTACATGCTTTTTCCTCTCACGCCCAAGTCAGGGTCAACTTCTCGACTAGTCACCCACCTTAGTACTACTCCAAGCTGAGAAGACTTAACTATGGAGTTCTTTAGTGATGGGCTCCAGAAAAAGGAGGTGAACCTTGGTGGTATGGGTAGTCAAATGATTCCTTTCAAGATCATTTTTATCTGAGGTGGCCTCAAATCCTAGGACATTACACCATCTATGGTTTAGAAGAATGGATGAGGTGGAAATGTTGGGATGTTAGATAAAAACATACTTTTAGGAAGCCAGTGAAATGTCCATGGTAGTCACCACGGTTTTGGTGTGTGGATGGTGGCATGTTTGTGCTACTCACAATGGCCATTTTAGAGGGGAGTGGGTACGACCACTTTCTGTAGTGATGGCATTGTAGGTGCTTCTCACCACAGGCATGATGAATGTCATGGGTGTGGCAAATCTTCATTACCATAGTCTTTTGTATCCCATGACTGTGATGGTTGATCTACTGCAACACATTCTACAATTGAATTTATTTGTAATATGACACATTCTTTGTTGGTGTGTATGCTATAGAGAGAATCATATAATGATTGTGATGGCATAGAAGATAAAGGATTTGATTAATAATAAAAAAACACAAGATTCCAATTCACTTAGTTGTGAGATAATGAGGAAACATAATGAAAGTTTAGAGAATGACAATACTAAATGGCATATTTCTTAAAGTATGTGACTTGAACAATGAGATCATACAGAAGTTAAGAGTATGTACTTCCTTACTATTTCTCTAGTTGGATGTTGTAGTGGAATTCAGATAGATAGTAATAACGCATAAGACTAGAGTGTGTGTTGGTTGATGACATAATCTCATCAATCATGATTTGTGATATCAAACCAAGCACATAGATACATGTTATAGAACAATGTATCGATCAAGCCTACCTTCAGAGTGACACATGGAAACCATCATTGGTGGTCATAGTCATCTCCCATAGTGAAGGTGGTGATTGTGGTTCTTAGACCTGAAGTTACTACACTCATCACATGTCATCCAATGTGATTTGACATCATCCATCATGATCCTAAATAAGGGTTACCATAAAGGTGATGATCAGATGTACTGTGACACATTGGTATAATTGTGAGTGATGTAGATTGGATTTGTCCCTCTTATAGGATTATATATATTGGCCACTTGATAAGTGAAATTGAGAAAAACATGCACATGCACATGTGAATCACTGTATGATATTGAGGTCACATATATCTCAGACAGTCTGCTCTAGTTAAAGGAACATGGATTGAAAATTAAAAGGGTGATGATTCCATTCCTCGAGTTCAATATATATATGAAATACAAAGAAAGTATACAATCGCTATAATAACTATCACAGATTGTAGGTTGAAGTTGTTCTCTAACTTTCCAATTACTTGGGTAGCAATGATGTGTGACTAGGCATCTCTCTTTACTTATGTGTCATTAATTAGTTATAGACATTCACTGCCAACATAATATGGGACCTATAGGGTTACACACATTGGAACCCACATTGAATAAGAGTTTATCCGTGAATGGTGCTTAATTTTATTACTAAAGATGTTTATGTACTCAATTAAACAATCAATTAACTGACTGGACTCAGAACCATCAAGTTCAAGTGTTGAACTAACTAGTCAAAGTGTCAGTTTGATTGGAAATTAAATTGGTTGAAATCTACATGAGTCAGGGCACCAACCGACTGGCTCACTGAGTGAACCGATAGACTCAAGGTTGGTGAGATGACCAGTTCACCTAGTGAACCGATCGGCTTCGTCAGGCCAACCAAAGTTTCTAATGATTTTACCAATTCATGAGAAAAATTGATTATTTCACTTGTGCAATTCGATTGGTACAATGACTTAATGTTGGGCATTAATTGATAGACAATTGGCAATTGAATTGCGATTTGGGAAACATGTGAAATGACCGGTTCACTAAGTGAACTGATCGGCTCACTTCCCATCACCAACCGGTTCACCTATCGAAGGGTGATTAATTAATGGAAATTTTGGACCCTTCTACTCCTACACAGACTGGGAACCCAGACCCTAACGCCTCCTATAAATATATGGGTACTGGGGAATTCTCAAAAAACACACAAATTGAGAATTAGTTATTCTAACAATTCTTTTTCACTTTGGTTGTGGTAACCAAAAGATTCGAAGAAAGTCTTACACGACTAAGGAGGGACAAATATGGAGAGAACAACTGGGAACAATTGTGGGAGAGAAAGTTGGTGACTAGTACACCAATAGGAGGGAATGACTCATCCCTATCTATTCAACTAGAAGGACAGATGTTCTAACTGGTCCTTATGGGATACTATAGAGGTGAGGTGGCCTTTGCCCGTCGCTACGAGGACAACATATGCCTGCAGTCCGTGGAGGAGTTGCGAGAGACACCATCTGAGTTTGTTGTCTATGTTGATGACCAAGAGTTTCACAGACATCTTCCAAGTACAACTAGGAGAGTTCCACTACTACAATGAGTTATAGTCACTAGATATTCTCTAGGACCAGGTATGAACTCATTAAACATCATTGTAACGACCTCAAAATCTAGGTATCTATTTCCATTTCCTTTCTCCTAAAAACTTGAGCTTTATTCCTTTCTTTAATTATTTTGAGTAGTGTCTTTGATTCTAAAATAAATTAACATGTCTTTAGACTATGAGACTTTGAAGGAAATGGAGATCTTAAGATCACTCATGTTGGTATTATCACATTTAACCTTGCATGTGTTATCCATTTCTTAGGCTATATAAACGCCCATCTATTGAATTTGTGGCTAGCGAATCAAAAATTGGACTCTAGAAATAAGAATCATGTTTCTTACTAGTTTTATAACCAACCGACGTATTGACAGTCAAAAGGAGGATCAAGACATAATTATATTGCATTAAAGGGAATATTTAAACTTGACATTTTGCACTTGAGTGTCACGCTGGCTGGACGTAGTTACTAGCCAGTTATAAGCCTTTTGATAACGCAACCTAACAGAGACGACCCTTCATCTTCGTCCTGATGAATAGAGCATGCGTAGGCGTTACAGCGTTACTGGGGCTCAATCATCCGGTCACGTAATCTCAGGGCCTTAATTGCCCGCAATGTTTCCGGTTGGGGTTTCGGGAGAACAAAGCTATCGCAATAAGTAATAACGCCACGCCTGTGGTGCCTTGTCCACCTGTGGAGAGGCGTTTCGGTCGAGTCTATGCCATGGACGCGGCAGAAGTCGGTGACGATAATGGAGTCATTGAAGGCACGATACATCTACTTCAGTGCCCTGTTAAAGCTTTACTCAACTCTGGATCTTCAAATACTTTCATAATCAGCAAACTCGTAATAATGTTAGAGCTAGAAACCTTGTATATGGACTACATCTTAGATGTTCAGACACCTAGCGAGAGGATAGTATCTTCTTCCCAAAAAATTCTGCCTGTAGATTTGAGCATAGCAGGGAAGATGTTCCCGACATATTTCATCATCATTGACATGACAGCCTTCGATATCATCTTGGGAATGGATTGGCTAAAAAAGTACAAGGTAGCTCTATTTTGTGAAAATAGGAAGGTCAGTTTGTTGCACCCGGACGGCGAGCGTATCTGTATCAAGGGTAGGAAGCACAATGAACGACAATTCATAATATCAACACTCAAAGTTGAAAAGTTAGTTTCTCATGGTTGTAGAGCCTTTTTGGCGTCAATTGTCCTCAACCCTACACCGCCTCAGATTAAGGATATCGACATAGTGTGAGATTATCTTGATGTTTTCCCTGATGAACTGCCAAGACTTCCTCCTTCACGAGAGGTCGAATTCTCTATCGATCTCACACCTGGCACAACTTCAATCTCAAAGGCACCATATCGTCTGGCACCTGCTAAATTGGCGGAACTTAAGAAGCAGTTGCAAGAGCTTCTAGAGTTGGGGTTTGTTCGTCCAAGCATTTCACATTGCGGAGCCCCTGTTTTGTTTGTAAAGAAAAAGGATGGTTCCATGAGGATGCACGTGGACTATCGTATGCTGAATCAGTTGACGATCAAGAATCGCTATCCTCTTCCACGCATCGATGTCTTGTTTGACCAGCTAAAGTCTGCTACCATATTCTCAAAGATGGATTTACGGAGTGGATACTACAATATGTGTGTAAAGGATGAAGATGTACCGAAGACAGCTTTTCATTCTGGATATGGGCATTATGAAATCTTGGTTATGCCCTTTGGCTTGACTAATGCCCCAGCTGCCTTTATGGACTTGATGAATCGAATTTTCCGTCTGTATCTAGATAGTTTTGTGGTAGTGTTCATTGATGACGTGCTCATATATTCTATATCCATGGAGCAACATCGGGAGCATCTGCGAATTGTTCTTCAAGCCTTATGAGATCATCAACTCCATGAAAAGTTCTCAAAGTGTGAATTCTGGCTTGATGAAGTTATGTTTTTAGACCATGTAATCTCTATGGGTCGTATCGTTGTGGATCCTGTCAAGGTTGAGGCCGTGATGAAGTGGCAACCACCAAAGAATCCTTCTAAGATACGTAGTTTTCTGGGACTGGCTGGTTACTATCGGAAGTTTGTGCAGAACTTTTCTAAGCTAGCACTACCGTTGACAAAGTTGACTCGTAAGGATGCCAAGTTTGTATGGACACCTGAGTGTGAGAAGAGCTTTGGGGAACTGAAGAAGTGGTTGACTTCTGCCCCCGTTCTTGCTTTACCGGTGGAAGGCAAACTATATGTCATCTATATCGATGCTTCTGGATAAGGTTTAGGGTTGTGTCCTTATGCAAGAAGGACGGGTGATCACATACGCCTCACGCCAATTGAAGCCGAATGAAACAAATTGGCCTACACATGATTTAGAGTTGGCTGCCATAGTACATGCTCTAAAGATTTGGCGTCACTACTTGTACGGAGTCCAGTTTGAAATTTTCTATGATCACAAAAGCTTGCGCTATCTTATGACACAAAAGGACCTGAACATACGACAAAGGTGATGGATGGAATACCTCAAAGATTATGATTTTTCTATCACTTATCACCCTGGTAAGGCCAATGTCGTAGCAGATGCTCTGAGTAGGAAGAAGGATGTGGTGTGTGCCTCTATTCGATGTTTCTTATGGAGGAGTTTGGAGCAAGTTTCAAGATGGAGACTTGAGTTATCAGAAGTCGAGTTGGATCCTAGTGTGAAGAAGTTGACTGTTCATATGGCAAGCTTGTCTATTACTCCTACCTCTGGCTATCTGAAGTGGTTGACGCACAACTCCGTAGTCCGGATTTGTCTAAGATGAAGTTGTTAATCGAAAAGCCACAGTCCGAATTTTCTATCGGCGTGGATGGTGCCATTTTCTATCGCCATAGATTGTGGATACCTGATGTTGCCGATCTCATACAGAGAGTTTTGTGTGAAGCCCACGGTTCCAAGTACACGATTCATCCTGGCACAACAAAGATGTACAAGGACCTTCAACGAGGCTTTTGGTGGAAAAACATGAAAAGAGACATTGCTACATATGTTGCAAAGTGCCTAACCTGTCAGCAAGTGAACATAGAACATCAGCGACCTGGGGGTCTTCTTCATCCGCTTGAGATACCTAAGTGAAAATGGGAGAAAATCACTATGGATTTTGTCATGGGATTTCCCAAATCAAAATGTGGATACGATGTGGTATGGGTTGTTATTGATCGCCTAACCAAGTCGGCTCACTTTTTGCCCTTTAAAAGCACTTACAAGGTTCCGGATATGGCCCAATTGTATGTGGATTGGATTGTTCATTTGCATGGGGTCCCTAAGGTGATTGTTTTGGATCGGGACCCAAAGTTCACATCATGTTTGTAGAAGCAGATACAAGAAGAAATGATATCTGATTTATGTTTCAGCACTTCATATCACCCCCAGACAGATGGACAGTCTGAGAGGACATTACAAATATTGGAAGACCTACTACGTGCATGTGTGACGGACTGGGGAGGTTCTTGGGACATATATCTTCCTTTGGCCGAGTTTTCTTACAATAATAGCAACCAAGCCAGCATTGGTATGCCCCCTTTTGAGGCACTCTATGGTCGACCTTGTCGTTCCCCGCTACATTGGGACGATGTGGGGGAATGTACATTGATGAAGAACGATGATTTGCAGATGATGACTGACAAGATATGCTTGATTAAGAAAAGAATGAAAGCTGCTCAGGATCGTCAAAAGATGTATGCTGACAAGAAAAGATCAGATGTGACTTTCTTAGTAGGTGATTACGTGTTTCTGAAGATATAACCTATCTGATCGATTGCTAGATCCAAGGTGAAAGGCAAGTTGAGCCCTCGTTATGTGGGACCGTTTGAAATCTTGGATAAAGTGGGGGAGTGTGCCTATCGCCTAGCTCTTCCTCCCTCTTATGACAAGATTAACAATGTGTTCCACGTGTCAGTTCTGAAAAAGTATGTGAAAGACCCCTCACACATTTTATCGGTGGAACTCATTGAGCAGCGAGAAGACTTATCATACAAAGACTTACCTATGAAGATCTTAGACTCCAGATTGAAACAATTGAAAAAAAAGAGATTGAGTTAGTAAAGGTGCTTTGGAAGTATCATGGTCTTGAAGAGACCACTTGGGAGCTCAAAGAAGAGATGTTGCGGACCCACCCCTCACTATTCACTTAAGATTTCGAGGACGATATATTTTTAAGGGGTGGTGTGTTGTAACGACCTCAAAATCTAGGTATCTATTTCCATTTCCTTTCTCCTAAAAACTTGAGCTTTATTCCTTTCTTTAATTATTTTGAGTAGTGTCTTTGATTCTAAAATAAATTAACATGTCTTTAGACTATGAGACCTTGAAGGAAATGGAGATCTTAAGATCACTCGTGTTGGTATTATCACATTTAACCTTGCATGTGTTATCCATTTCTTAGGCTATATAAACGCCCATCTATTGAATTCGTGGCTAGCGAATCAAAAATTGGACTCTAGAAATAAGAACCATGTTCCTTACTAGTTTTATAACCAACCGACGTATTGACAGTCAAAAGGAGGATCAAGACATAATTATATTGAATTAAAGGAAATATTTAAACTTGACATTTTGCTCTTAACTGTCACGCTGGCTGGACGTAGTTACTAGCCAGTTATTAGCCTTTTGATAACGCAACCTAACTGAGACGGCCCTTCATCTTCGTCCTGATGAATAGAGCACGCGCAAGCGTTACATTGTTACTGGGGCTCAATCATCCGGTCCCGTAATCTCAGGGCCTTAATTGCCCGCAATGTTTCCGGTAGTAGTTTCGGGAGAACAAAGCTATCGCAATAAGTAATAACGTCACGCCTGTGGTGCTTTGTGCGTCGAATGCCCAAAAGCAACTCAACCGGCTACTGCGGGTTTTCCCCTAAAACTTCTACGCCTAGTCCTTTTGGGTTTCAGCCACCGGTGAATATTCACAAACGAGGAACGATTTCCCTTCCAGCTTCTTCCACCAATTTCCACTGTGCACCACTGCCTCTTCGCGCCAGCGCAGCCGACGTCTCCGGCGAGGAAACGGGAAGAAGTGCTGCTATTTTTCATTCTCGGATCGATTGGAGGTAAGAGAACCACCACAGACCCCTATGCTTCAGTTCTCCGCCCTCTTTCCGCACTGATTTAAACCCAACTGATGGGTCGACAAAATCCTCTGTTTTAATCGCGTGTATGCTCTTTTTTTTTTTGGATCTGCATGGGACGAAGCCCACCCCCTCTCCAAACAGGTGCCAGAGCCCGGATGACCCAAGAGGTTGGTAAATCGCGTGTATGCTCTTGTCGACAGGAAGCATGGCGTATTCCGGCCCTCAGGTCCAAGCACTAGATCCAATGCCTGTTCGATTTGATAATTCCGACCGATCAGTTTTTTTATCTTGTTTTCCTCTCTGCAGCACAGAGGCAATAAGTTGGATTCAGGTTTGGCTGTCCTTCGTGCTCACTTCGACTCATTTTCTGAGGCTATGCCTCATTTTCTTGTGTCTGTATATACATCGATTTCTGTGTGCGGATTAAGAAGACTGGAGCTGGAGCTATGAAGTTGTCAAGCTTGTATAAGGGTATAGACTATATTCCGAATTATTCTACTGCGATTTGTGCGAGGTTCCAGCAATACGCAAATTTATAAGTGTGCGATTTCTTCTACTTTGAGATTCTGACCAATAATGTCAAACTACTTACCAGCCGTGAGGAGGATCGCCAGTTATGATCTATCCTTGACATTCTTTGTTCAGAATCCAAGTAACATGTCCGCTTCCGAAGTTGTTGTCTTTCCGGGAACGGCCAAAGTGGTAGATCAGTCGCTGGGTTCTGAGGGGCGATGAATTAAAAACTATTTCTGGTTCATTTGGTAAGTTCACAACAATTGCTGGAGAACCCTTCAGTGCTTTAGATCACCGCCTTCCTCTAAGAGGCTATGAGTGGGTTTCTGTTTCTAATTCCTTCATATCGAGTCGTTAGAAGTGTACACTTTTGTTTGTTTTTCTGTATCTGATATACTCTCTCCTCCCAACTTCATATTGCTGACTACTCCTTATAACGCGGAGGTCAGGGACACCAAAGAAAGAAGATTTCTGTTGCCTTAATCATTTAAGTATAATTTTAGTGTTTAGCATGTCTGAGTAAAACGATCAACGAAGGGTTACGGAACGTAACCACTGTTTGCCTTGTTTTACTTGATTAAGAATCTCGGGAGAAGTGTTACTTGGGATTTTTTTGATTTGAGTATGGGCTTTTGTATCAGGAGGAGGTCCGTGTGTGTAGTAGTACCGACCTCAGAAACCAACACCGAGTGTTCAGGAAGAGTGTTTTACTGGATTGATCATTCGATGAGAAACAATATTAACGCAAAGTATAATATTATGTCGTAGGTGATATTAAACTTGGCTCAGACCTAGGTGACATTTTATTTGGCCTAAGTAGGACTTGAGGTATGTACTCCTCCCTATTTATAACTGGGCATATATATGACTAAATTTTCCCATAATGAGGCATCTTTTGAAATACTTACTCTTATTCCATTTGTTGGACAATTCATATACTTTCAGTTGGATTTATTATTATTCTTTTGAAATTACTATCATGTTGAATTGGGTTAATGACCCCATCTGCTATTGTGCTTAAATCATGCCACATGTTTGTGAAAGGTATATCTTGCCACTCTATTTATACATGTTAGATAGTTCGACTAGTTTAACTATTGTAGACACTTATGTGTAACCATTAGGGTATGCTTTTCTACCTGGGGTATGTTTTTCTACCCTTATATATACAGAGGCGTGCTTTTCCGCCTAGGGTGTGCTTTTCCACCCATTTTACTTAGGCCAATGACCCAGTGGTGTCATGGCCCTACTATAGTTACTTTAGTCAAATATATCTACATGTGGAATTATTATGATTGTTGTGATATTGCGAATGGTTAATGACAATGTGTATTATTTCACTTGTTTATTTATATGCCTCATTCTTTTGGAAATTCCTTCTTCTGGTACTTCTCATTGAAACTTACCTAGTTTTTGTGTCCCTCTTTGATGGGGAACATCTTGCTTTCTCATGCATTAAATAATGCTCCATTTAACATATAATGTACATACTCGGTTTTATTGATTCAACCTTTTTATTTTATTTCCCATCCTGGGTGATGTTCCCTACCACCCTGGCGCAAATCCGCCCGTTGAGAATTTTATTGAAGAACAAGAGATTGCGGGCCCAGCAATTGAAGGAAACGTACCACAGTAGATCACGGCTTCTGAGATGGCTAGGTTGCCTACTGCAACAGATCCTCGTAGTTATAGTTCCCTTTATTTTTCCTAGTTGACATGAGCGATGGTTTTGAGACTATTTTAAAATATGTAATCAGTTAGTTACTTCCGCTGCTATATTTTTTAAACACTCTTGATGGACCATTTATCTGAGAATAATTTGGCACCCCAATATCTATATGTGGTGTTTGAATGCTGGGTTGTGCTTATTTATTTTCAATATAATAGTAGGGAGTGGTCCCCTATGGGACTCATTCCTTACAGAATGGTATCAGAGCATAGCAGTCGGTAGTCTAGGATCTCAGAAAACCTTATGTAGCTTTCTTACCCCGATAATCCTTTTTCAGGAGGACCAATTTGTTTGGAGGGAGAAGTAGTGGATCCTACCAACTATTCAATAGGGAGGATGAATACACTACACCGCCAAATCCTCAGTTTGGCATGCCCCATATGGATCCCCCCTTGGAGACCCCAGCTGCATAGGTTCATCCTAGAGGTCAAACGGTGGTTACCGTGCAGCCCCCCATTTCAGGGATTCCACCTCCACCAGTCTTCACTCCGGAGCAAGAGTTGGCCTTCCTGCACCAGCTTGTGTCTAATTTGATGGTGGGGCGAGTCAACGCATCCTCTTCGTCAACCAAGCCCAAAGAGTACTCCCTCATAGAGTTCATTAAGATGCAGCCGCCCTACTTCAAGGGTGAGGGAGAGATCGAGATGGTGGATAAGGCTGATGATTGGGTCTTAGCCATCGAGTGTACCTTCGAGGGTATGGTGTGCCCTCCTGAACAAAAGGTTTGCTTTGCTGCATATGTTCTGGACGGACCATCCAGAGTGTGGTGGAATGGAATTACACACACATGTGACACCTCACAAATGACATGGGAACAATTCCTGACGCTTTTTCGTGAGAAATACATTTGTTTTGCTGCTCTGAAGAAGAAACAAGCCGAGTTCTACAACGTCAAGTAGGGTTCACTAATCGTGTCCGCATACGTCCAGAAGTTCTTATTGCTGGAGCGCTACGCTACGAATCTGTATGAAGAATGACGTTCTGAGACATTCTTTGAGGGTTTGTCGTATCAGATCGGACGAACCTTGGTGCTACAACTCCCACTCACCTTTCAGCAGATGGTGGACAAAGCACTCGCTGTCGAAGCATATCCGGGTTATCAATCATCGTCGTACAACCCCAATAAACGGAAGAGTGTTTCTGAGGACTGTCATGATAAGTGCAAGTGCTGCCTTCATCATCACATTCTAGGAAAGTACCCTTATGGGGATTTCGCGCAACACAAAGACATGAGACAAGTGATTTGTCACGAGTGTGGTCAAGTGGGACATATTAGGTCCCAGTGCCCCTGAATATCAAAGGACCCAATTCCTGCTCAGCCATGAGTCCCACAACATCCACCTCCACCTCAACGGAAACAACAACCTCTGAAGAACAACAACAACATCAACAATATCAATCAGCAGGGTGATCATCCTCCTGTGGAGAGGTGTGTCGGTCGAGTCTATGCCATGGACGCGGCAAAATTCGGTGACGATAATGGAGTCATTGAAGGCACGGTACATCTACCTTAGTGCCCTGTTAAAGCTTTATTCAACTCTGGATCTTCAAATACTTTCATAGCCAGCAAACTCATAACAATGTTAGAGCTAGAAACCTTGTATATGGACTACATCTTAAATGTTCAGACGCCTAGCGAGAGGATAGTATCTTCTTCCTAAAAATTCCGCCTGTAGATTTGAGCATAGCAGGGAAGATGTTCCCGACATATTTCATCATCCTTGACATGACAGCCTTTGATATCATCTTGGGAATGGATTGGCTGAAAAAGTACAAGGTAGCTCTATTTTGTGAAAATAGGAAGGTCAGTTTGTTGCACCCGTACGGCGAGCGTATCTGTATCAAGGGCAGGAAGCACAATGAACGACAATTCATAATATCAGCACACAAAGTTGAAAAGTTAGTTTCTCATGGTTGTAGAGCCTTTTTGGCATGAATCGTCCTCAACCCTACACCGCCTCAGATTGAGGATAACGACATAGTGCGAGATTATCCTGATGTTTTCCCTGATGAACTGCCAGGACTTCCTCCTTCACGAGAGGTCGAATTCTCTATCGATCTCGCACCTGGCACAACTTCAATCTCAAAGGCACCATATCGTCTGGCACCTGCTGAATTGGCAGAACTTAAAAAGCAGTTGCAAGAGCTTCTAGAGCTGGGGTTTGTTCGTCCAAGAGTTTCACGTTGGGGAGCTCCAGTTTTGTTTGTAAAGAAAAAGGATGGTTCCATGAGGATGTGCATGGACTATCATACGCTGAATCAGGTGATGATCAAGAATCGCTATCCTCTTCCACGCATCGATGACTTGTTTGACCAGCTAAAGTCTACTATCGTATTCTCAAAGATGGATTTATGGAGCGGATACTACCAGATGCGTGTAAAGGATGAAGATGTACCGAAAACAGCTTTTCGTTCTCGTTATGGGCATTATGAATTCTTGATTATGCCCTTTGGCTTGACTAATGCCCCAGCTGCCTTCATCGACTTGATGAATCGAATCTTTCGTCCATATCTAGACATTTTTGTGGTAGTGTTCATTGATGACGTGCTCATATATTCTAAATCCATGGAGCAACATCGGGAGCATCTTCGAATTGTTCTTCAAGCCTTACGAGATCATCAACTCTATGCAAAGTTCTCAAAGTGTGAATTCTGGCTTGATGAAGTTATGTTTTTAGGCCATGTAATCTTTGTGGGTCGTATCGCTGTGGATCCTGTCAAGGTTGAGGCCGTGATGAATCCTTCTGAGATACGTAGTTTTCTGGGACTGGCTGGTTACTATCAGAAGTTTATGCATAACTTTTCTAAGCTAGCACTACCGTTGATAAAGTTGACTCGTAAGGATGCCAAGTTTGTATGGACACCTGAGTGTGAGAAGAGCTTTGGGGAACTAAAGAAGCGGTTGACTTCTGCCCCCGTTCTTGCTTTACCGGTGGAAGGCAAACCATATGTCATCTATACCGATGCTTCTGGACAAGGTTTAGGGTGTGTCCTTATGCAAGAAGGATGGGTGATCGCATACACCTCACTCCAGTTGAAGCCGAATGAAACAAATTGGCCTACGCATGATTTAGAGCTGGCTTCCATAGTACATGCTCTAAAGATTTGGCGTCACTACTTGTATGGAGTCCAGTTTGAAATTTTCTGTGATCACAAAAGCTTGCGCTATCTTATGACACAAAAGGACCTAAACATACGACAAAGGCGATGGATGGAATACCTCAAAGATTACGATTTTTCTGTCACTTATCACCCTAGTAAGGCCAATGTCGTAGTGGATGCTCTGAGTAGGAAGAAGGATGTGGTGTGTGCCTCTATTCGATGTTTCTTATGGAGGAGTTTGGAGCAAGTTTCAAGATGGAGACCTGAGTTATCAGAAGTCGAGTTGGATCCTAGTGTGAAGAAGTTGACTATTCATATGGCAAGCTTGTCTGTTACTCCTACCTCTGGCTATCTAAAGTGGTTGACGCACAACTTCGTAGTCCTGATTTGTCTAAGATGAAGTTGTTAATCGAAAAGCCACAGTCCGAATTTTCTATCGGCGTGGATGGTGCCATTTGCTATCGCCATAGATTGTGGATACCTGATGTTGCCGATCTCAGACAGAGAGTTTTGTGTGAAGCCCACGGTTCCAAGTACACGATTCATCCTGGTACAACAAAGATGTACAAGGACCTTCAACGAGGCTTCTGGTGGAAAAACATGAAGAGAGACATTGCTACATATGTTGCAAAGTGCCTAACCTGTCAGCAAGTGAAGATAGAACATCAGTGACCTGGGGGTCTTCTTCATCCGCTCGAGATACCTGAGTGAAAATGGGAGAAAATCACTATGGATTTTGTCACGAGATTTCCCAAATCAAAACGTGGATACGATGCGGTATGGGTTGTTATTGATCGCCTAACCAAGTCGGCTCACTTTTTGCCCTTTAAAAGCACTTACAAGGTTCCGGATATGGCCCAATTATATGTGGATTGGATTGTTCAATTGCATGGGGTCCCTAAGGTGATTGTTTCGGATCGTGACCCAAAGTTCACATCACGTTTGTAGAAGCAGATATAAGAAGAAATGGGATCTGATTTACGTTTCAGCACTACATATTACCCCTAGATAGATGGATAGTCTGAGAGGACAGTAAAAATATTGGAAGACCTACTACGTGCATGTGTGATGGACTGGGGAGGTTCTTGGGACAAATATCTTCCTTTGGCCGAGTTTTCTTACAATAATAGCTACCAAGCCAACATTGGTATGCCCCATTTTGAGGCACTCTATGGTCGACCTTGTCGTTCCCCGCTACATTGGGACGATGTGGGGGAACGTACATTGATGAAGAACGATGATTTGCAGATGATGACTGACAAGATATGCTTGATTAAGAAAAGAATGAAGGCTGCTCAGGATCGTCAAAAGATGTATGCTGACAAGAAAAGATCAGATGTGACTTTCTTAGTAGGTGATTACGTGTTTCTGAAGATAAAACCTATCCGATCGATTGCTAGATCCAAGGTGAAAGGCAAGTTGAGCCCTCGTTATGTGGGATCGTTTGAAATCTTAGATAAAGTGGGGGAGTGTGCCTATTGCCTAGCTCTTCCTCCCTCTTATGACAAGATTCACAATGTGTTCCACGTGTCAGTTATGAAAAAGTATGTGAAAGACCCCTCACACATTTTATCGGTGGAACCCATTGAGCTGCGAGAAGACTTATCATACGAAGAGTTACCTATGAAGATCTTAGACTCCAGATTGAAACAATTGAAAAACAAAGAGATTGAGTTAGTAAAGGTCCTTTGGAAGTATCATGGTCTTGAAGATACCACTTGGGAGCTCAAAGAAGAAATGTTGCAGACCCACCCCTCACTATTCACTTGAGATTTTGGGGACGAAATCTTTTTAAGGGGCGGTGTGTTGTAACGACCTCAAAATCTAGGTATCTATTTCCATTTCGTTTCTCCTAAAAACTTGAGCTTTATTCCTTTCTTTAATTATTTCAAGTAGTGTCTTTGATTCTAAAATAAATTAACATGTCTTTAGACTATGAGACCTTGAAGGAAATGGAGATCTTAAGATCACTCATGTTGGTATTATCACATTTAACCTTGCATGTGTTATCCATTTCTTAGGCTATATAAACGCCCATCTATTGAATTCATGGCTAGCGAATCAAAAATTGGACTCTAGAAATAAGAACCATGTTCCTTACTAGTTTTATAACCAACCGACGTATTGACAGTCAAAAGGAGGATCAAGACATAATTATATTGCATTAAAGGGAATATTTAAACTTGACATTTTGCACTAAGTGTCACGCTGGCTGGACGTAGTTACTAGCCAGTTATTAGCCTTTTGATAATGCAACCTAACAGAGACGGCCCTTCATCTTCATCTTGATGAATAGAGCACGCGCAGGCGTTACAGCGTTACTGGGGCTCAATCATCCGGTCGCGTAATCTTAGGGCCTTAATTGCCCGCAGTGTTTCCGGTGGTGGTTTCGGGAGAACAAAGCTATCGCAATAAGTAATAACGCCACGCCTGTGGTGCGTTGAGCGTCGAATGCCCAAAAACAACTCAACCGGCTGCTGCGGGTTTTCCCCTAAAACTTCTACGCCTAGTCCTTTGGGGTTTCAGCCACCGGTGAATATTCACAAACGAGGAATGATTTCCCTTCCCAGCTTCTTCCACCAATTTCCACTGTGCACCGTTGCCTCTTCGCGCCAGCGCAGCCACGTCTCCGGCGAGGAAACAGGAAGAAGTGCTGTTATTTTTCATTCTCGGATCGATTGGAGCTAAGAGAACCACCACAGACCCCTATGCTTCAGTTCTCCGCCTTCTTTCCGCACTGGTTTAAACCCAACTGATGGGTCGACAAAATCCCCTGTATTAATCGCGTTTATGCTCTTGTCGACGGGAAGCACGGCGTATTATGGCCCTCAAGTCCAAGCACTAGATCCAATGCCTGTTCGATTTGATAATTCCGACCGATCAATTTTTTTATCTTGGTTTCCTCTCCGCAGCACAGAGGCAATAAGTTGGATTCAGGTTTGGGTGTCCTTCGTGCTCACGTCGACTCATTTTATGAGGCTATGCCTCATTTTCTTGTGTCTGTATATACATCGATTTCTGTGTGCGGATTAAGAAGACTGGAGCTGGAGCTATGAAGTTGCCAAGCTTGTAAGGGTATAGACAATATTCCGAATTATTCTACTGCGATTAGTGTGAGGTTCCAGCAATACGCAAATTTGTAAGTGTGCGATTTCTTCTACTTTGAGATTCTGACCAACAATGTCAAGCTACTTACCAGCCGTGAGGAGGATCGCCAGTTATGGTCTATCCTTGACATTCTCTGTTCCAAATCTAAGTAACATGTCTGCTTCCGAAGTTGTTGTCTTTCCGGGAACGGCCAAAGTGGTAGATCAGCCGCTGGGTTCTGAGGGGCGATGATATTTCTGGTTTAGTTGGTGAGGTCACAACAATGCTGGAGAACCCGTCAGTGCTTTAGATCACTGCCTGCCTCTAAGAGGCGATGAGTGGGTTTCTGTTTCTAATTCCTTTGTATCGAGTTGTTTTTAGAAGCGTACACTTCTGTTTGTTTTTCTGTATCTGATATACTCTCTCCTCCCAACTTCGTATTACCGACTACTACTTGCGGAGGTCAGGGACACCAAAGAAAGAAGATTTCCGTTGCCTTACTCATTTAAGGCCCTGTTTGGTTGGATGTGGTAACCACACAAAATGTGATTTCCAGAGTAACGAGTTCGTAAACGTTGATTTGCAACTATTATAATTTGTTTGGTTGGGTGAGGTGCAAGTTCATTGATTTTATATTCTTTTATTTGGTGGATAGGGATCAGTGAATTTGCGTTTCGTGAGCAGTGGCTCATGTCTGTGTCTTCCGCAGAGCAGGTATGATTTTTTAATTAAAAAAACCACACAGCAGGTGTGACGATAGTAGACCAGAAGTTGAGATAGCTTTTTCAGTTGGTTATTGTGGGGTCCGCCTCCCGTTTCCGTGTGATACCTGCACAAGGCAGCGTCATGGGCTCCTTCGGTGCGCGAACTACACCTGACCGCGCCCTGAATGGGCGCAGTACATTTTCCTGGATTTTCAGCCTAAAAGTGCAGTTGCAATTCACATGTTTACACCCTACTGCATCCTACCAAACAATTTTAATTTTAAAAACACAACAATCAAACATCATTTGTTACAATTATACCCTACCAAACAGGCCCTAAGTATAATTTTAGTGTTTAGCCTATCTGAGTAAAACGATACTTAATCAACAAAGGGTTACGGAACGTAACCACTGTTTGCCTTGTTTTACTTGATTAAGAATCTCGGGAGAAGTATTACTTGGGATTTTTTTGATTTGAGTATGGGCTTTCGTATCAGGAGATCCGTGTGTGTAGTAGTACCGACCCCAGAAACCAACACCGAGTGTTCACCGGATTCATCATTCGATGAGAAACAATATTAACGCAAAGTATAATATTATGCGTAGGTGATATTAAACTTGGCTCAGACTTAGGTGACATTTTATTTGGCCTAAGTAGGACTTGAGGTACTCCTCCCTATTTATAACTGGGCATATATATGACTAAATTATCCCATAATGAGGCATCTTTTGAAATACTTGCTCTTATTCCATTTGTTGGACAATTCACATACTTTCAGTTGGATCTATTATTATTCTTTTGAAATTACTATCATGTTGAATTGGGTTAATGACCCCATCTGCTATTGTGCTTGAATCATGCCACATGTTTGTGAAAGGTATATCTTGCCACTCTATTTATACATGTTAGATAGTTCGACTAGTTTAACTATTGTAGACGCTTATGCGTAACCATTAGGGTATGCTTTTCTACCCGGGGTATGTTTTTCTACCCTTATATATACATAGGCGTGCTTTTTCACCTAGGGTGTGCTTTTACACCCATTTTACTTAGGCCAATGACCCAGTGGTGTCATGGCCCTACTATAGTTACTTTAGTCAAATATATCTACATGTGAAATTATTATGATTGTTGTGATATTGCGAATCGTTAATGGCAAGGTGTATTATTTCACTTGTTTATTTATATGCCTCATTCTTTTGAAAATTCCTTCTTATGGTACTTCTCATTGAAACTTACCTAGTTTTTATGTCCCTCTTTGATGGGGAACATCTTGCTTTCTTATGCATTAAATAATGCTCCAGTTAACATATAATGTACATACTCAGTTTTACTGATTCAACCTTTTTATTTTATTTCCCATCTTGGGTGATGTTCCCTACCACCCAGGCGCAGATCCGCCCGTTGAGAATTTTATTGAAGAACAAGAGATTGTGGGCCCAACAATTGAAGGAAACATACCACAGTAGATCAAAACTTCTGAGATGGCTAGGTTGCCTACTGCAATAGATTCTCGTAGTTATAGTTCCCTTTATTTTTCCTAGTTGACATGAGAGATGTTTTTGAGACTATTTTAAAATATGTAATCAGTTTGTTACTTCCGCTACTATATTTTTTAAACACTCTTGATGGACCATTTATCTGAGAATAATTTGGCACCCCAATTATCTATATGTGGTGTTTGAACGCTGGGTTGTGCTTATTTATTTTCAATATAATAGTAGGGAGTGGTCCCCTATGGGACTCATTCCTTACAATCATTCCCAATATATAGTTGTTGACACGATCTTGACGTTTTAGGTAATATGGATAGATAATATTTTTGTTTTTTCTACCTACCTTGTTCTCATATTTCCCAATAGTGGTATCAGGGCCACGTCAATTTACTATGTTTTGGGATAATTGATATGATCATATTTTGTGTTTTATTTTTTATTTATTGCAAATGATGCAAATACATAAACTGCTTAATGTACATATCTGATCTAAATCCACATATGATCCCAAACTAATATATATATATATGATATGATATATATACAATTTCTACATGTCGCCCTAAAAGTGGTTTCGATGGTGGATGTATAGCATGGTTGTGATAACCCATATTTTAGGTCTCTGATAACCAATATAATATTTTAAGACCATGTGTGTCATTTAGATGATTGATCCCAAATTGAGAATTGGTTATTTAATTACTATCTCTTTTACCCCAATATAACTAGATATGCAATTGATGAATACCAGACCAAGTTGAGTTCAATTATGATGAATAACTTTTATTAGTGATCTTGGGTACTTATGAGGCTAAAAGTTCTAATTAGTAGTCACAACAAACTCAAGTAGCTAATTAATGAGCCTTGAGGTATGTTAGTATCATAACACATGTTTATGGACATGTAGGATCAAGATTTGATGATTATTAGAATTGAATTAAGGTCTGTACACCAAATTATAAGGTTCTTTGAAGAATTTATTTGCATGTTTAAATAATGATGTTTGTGTAACAAACATTAGCAGGAGCTTCTTTAGGATATTATGAGCCTATGTCTAAAATTTCAAAATATTTGGAGACTGCTACAAGTAGATATAACTATTTGTAGATGAGGACATTAATGATATAAATGTTATTGGACTTTGGTCTTTTGTTCATTTATTAGTTAGGCTATGACTATTTGATGTCACGTTTGCATGTCTATTGGGAGCGTCCCTCAACTAATAGGCGTGGATGATTTTAAGCCCTTTGATGAAGATCTTGTTGTATAGGGAGGTCATCCCTTATCTCTGATCATTATGGATTAAAAGGGTCTGACCAAGCCGATACTCATATGCATCGGGTAGCGCATAAACTACAGATCAAGGTGAGTTTATAACTAAGAAATCCCCACCACCACACTCTCAAAATCTCAACAAACCCTGGTTAGGAGCGTGAGGTGGCGTATCAAGAGAAAACCAAAGTCTTTCCCTAGAACCATCTCCATTAGAGAGAATCAGAGAGATCAAATCCTCATCCATTCCTTCTTTCTCCAGTACATTTTGCAGTGACCAGGAAAAAATGATCACGTGTCCCTTTCGAATCCTTCAACACTATCAATTTCTCAGTTGTGTGTGTTATGATGGCCGACGAGCCCTACAACATGTAGATCAAGGTCGGTTCTTTGGGGAAGAGCCACGAGCTACCCTACCATGATTTGGAAGCACCATCCATTTTGCTAAAGACCTGCTACCATCCTCAATGGCAAACCGGAGCCCTAGGATGTGAGAAGAGGATAACCCCAATTGCCTTCCACCTAGCTCCGTCGTCACCGAGAGACGAACATGCCGAGAGCTCCAGATCAATAGAGGGACCTTGTGTCCCCGCCGCTCAGACTCGGCATGGCCGGTCGAAGGTGTGTAAAGCATTAGCTTTGGTTGAAGAGCTAGTAGTTGATGCAGATTTTTCACTAGGACTGGACCTTGTGACGGCGACAATGCACAGACGTAGAGGCATCTTTCTCTAGTTGCGTGTGAGAAAGAAGACTAGAATAGATCAGTTCAACTACATCTTGGTCGGCTTACACAATACCAATAAGGAGTGAACCGTGATTCAAGGGCAGGCCACACGCCCCACTTTGAGTACACATGACAGAGATCGATACCTCAAGGAGCAAGATCCAACACCCATGGAAAATTCCATACAAGGTAATTACTTTCTTTTATTCTAGAAAATGACACCAGCTTAGAAAATGCATAGAAAATAGCCCAATTGTCCAATAAATCCCCCAAAAATACCCCTAGACTCAGAAAAATGTTCTATACATTATTGAATCCTTAGATCAGGCTTTTAAAGCACAAATAATGATGATATTTAATTTAGATGATAATGTTTCTTTTTGAGATCATAAGTGGTATAATTAGCATATCATGGAAATTAAATCTGATAAAAATATTACTAAACCCTAGTATGATGTGGAAACCAAATATGAACTCAGATCTGACTATTATGTCAAAATAATATGCCATTTCTCATTAAAACCCAATTCCATGTTTGTAACCTCATTTTAATTCTAGAAAATAGACTAGTTATCAGAAAAATATGAAAATCATACCAGACCTTTTTAATGACAAATAGATCAGACTAAAATTACTAGACACAATCCTAACATCACATTGACCTAGGTTTGACCAAAACCCAAATTTGGTCCTACAATATCTAGAATGTATGGACCATGTGTTAATGATGAATAATTGTTATTAATCAGGTCATGGACAAAGTTGTAGATGATCATGGATATGTAAAGAATATCTGAACTCAGGTACATGGATATAAGTATATGACTAGTTTTGTTGGATGTTAATTATAAGTATCTGCTTGCATGTAATTGAATACATCGATGGATGTATATCTATGTGTATTGCCAATTCTTCCTGAACACTAAAGAACATTAAGGGAATGAATAATGAAATGTAGTTACTGATGATGTTCATTAATCTCCCTATTAGAGAGAGAAATTATTAATGTTGACTAGCACCTCCCTAATGGTACAAGGTACGCAGGGAGATCCCAAATAGTACGAGGTACGCGGGGATAGGGCCCAAATAATTTATGTTTGTGCTATGTCCACCATAGTAATGCATGTTCATCTGAAATATGATTAATAACTTGGGTTTACCTAATTTTCTACCTTTAAATCATGTTTTCCTCTCTTTATTCTCTTTTCAACTATTTCCAATATGTCAGCATAGTATAGCATTTTTACTACCACATACCAACTTTTTGTTGATGTTTTTGTTTCTCGTATTTTCTAGGTTCAGAGCTAGCATGACATAAAAGAATAGGATGTTAGCAAGTTGTCTAGGATGTACCTATTGTGTAGATCCTGATTAGCATACATGTTCATAGACTTGTAAATCTTCTTTCAATATGTAAATGTAATTCATGTTGTAATAAGTCATCTTGTATTAATATACATGTTAAATTTTGAGAAATTTTACAGTGTATGTTATGTTGAATGTTCATGTATGTGTATGTCGCTTCCGCACCGCTCTCTAAAATAATTGTCTAACATTTTTGGATTTTGTCTTCTCATCTCCATGGGGTTTTGAGAAGGTGAAAATCTAGGGACATCACAGTTGGTATCAGAGCATGAACAATAGCTACACCTAACAATTGCTCACCATGAAACATAAAAATAAATTGAACCTTTCACTTGAAACCTTAGAAACTTAGTAGAAATAAGGTTTGACTTAGCCTCTACTTTAGAACCTAGATGTTCGAGAACTAGGTTTAGACAAGTGTCTAAAACCCTTTCCATATAGTGCTCATATGTATTGGGTAGCTACACTAGTCTACATCATGTTCTCACCATTTCACTAGGCTACATGGCACCAGACTATCTACTATGTGTGGGACACTCAATTTTGCTGATTTGGTTTTGTTTTTCCAATCGGCTCGAGCCTTAGTAGTTTTCTCTGATGTTTTCTTTCTCGGAAAAAACTTATAAAATATTTTATTGTATATATGTAAATATGAAAATGTATCCCTCATACAAGAGAGTAGTAGGTTTTCATGCAATCTAAGTGAAAGGGAGTGACATCAGTCTAGAAGAGAGAGTAGTCTAGATTAGATGTCTAGAGTCTTTATCAGATATATGATAGTTACAGTATATGATAGATCGATAAATGATATAAAAAAGGAATGATCCTATGTAAGATTGATCTTTGATGATATAAGTTTCTTTATATATATCTAAGTTGTATATGAGTTCTGATCCCAATTTTGAAAATGTGAGATAAGTCTAGGTGATAGAAGTATATATGTTTTCCTTACATAAGGTAACCAACGTTAAGATACCGTTGAATATGCATGATCCTCAAGTCATTTACAAAGGAGTAATTCTAGCGTTCGGAAAATGTATTTGGTGAACTCTAAAGAGAGTGAGACCCACTAGGAGAAGGTCAAAGGACCTAACCTCCAATATATGAGATATATGTAAAATGATATGTACTAAGATAGATTACTCCTGAATAAATGAGTTGAGTCATTATGCATGATTCATAATGATGATCTAAGTCCTCAATTTGTGAGTTGGGTTGAAAAAAATGATTTATGGGTAGAGAAATTCAAGATGAGAAAGTTGATCTTTTGTTTGAGCTAGGTCCTAGCTTGAGTGACATATGTTTGTGAAACTCATCATTAGCTGTAAGTGAGGTGATATATGAAATTCTAGTTCTTAGAGTAAAATCCCTTGTGCATAAGATACTCACATATGTTGATCCCTCCTCTTCTCTTTCTAAATATATGATGCTAGAAACCTCACTTGAGCTATAGAGATGATTATGTATGCAAAGTCACTTCAATAAGCTTGACCTATTCTATATCCCCCCTACCATACATGAAAGATATAAGTTTGAAATCGTGATAAATTTAATTTAGTATATTCTCTCACTCTTCATATTATACATGAAATATATCAATTTGATCCATGAGCTTGACGTAAAGATATGTTTGCATCATATATGAGATGACCATATAATAAAGATCCTAACCCCAAATCTTCATGATCTATGCTTCTAGTTAATGATCACTCTCATAGAATAGGGTGCAACCCTAATATTTATTCATCTTAAGTAATCCCTCCTCAAGTAATGAAATCAAAGATGAAGATAAATCCCCTCTAATGTTGAAATCCTAGTAGGATGTTGATCATAAACAACAATAATGAGGTAAAATTTGATAATACTAGTATAAAATGGTGTGGAAACTTGATATCACCTTGCACGGTTCCATGGGGTGGAAGATGAAACCCTTATAAATTTCTTCTCAACTCTATATGAGTAATGAATCCCTAACTATTAGGGTAATAAAGTATGTAAATCCTATAATAATAGAATGTCATGTTGTGACTAAACCATGAAATGATTCTTTAATTCCTTAAAAGAAAAAGGATGTCATGCTTCAACCTATATAAGGTGGGGTGTCTACACAGCTCTAGATCCTAAGATTGCGACTTGGGATGCATATATAAATATCAGAACTTTGGCAACTAGAACTGGTGACCTTCATATAGTTAAAATTCTTCATATCACCTTGAGTATAAGTTCAATTGAATTTCGAGGATGAAATTCCATAAAATGTGGGGTGAATGTGATAACCCATATTTTAGGGCTCTGATAACCAATATAGTATTTTAAAACCATGTGTGTCATTTAGATGATTGATGCCAAATTGAGAATGGGTAATTTAATTACTAGCTCTTTCACCCCAATATAACTAGATATGCAATTGATGATTACCAGACCAAGTGGAGTTCAATTATGATGAATAACTTTTATTAGTGAGCTTGGGTACTTATGAGTCTAAAAGTTCTAATTAGTAGTCACAACAAACTCAAGTAGACAATTAATGAGCCTTGAGGCATGTTAGTATCATAACACATGTTTATGGACATGTATGATCCAGATTTGATGATTATTAAAATTGAATTCAAGGTTTGTACACCAAATTATAAGGTTCTTTGAAGAATTCATTTGCATGTCCAAATAATGAAGTTTGTGTACCAAACATTAGCAGGAGCTGCTTTAGGATATTATGAGCCTATGTCTAAAATTTCAAAATATTTGAAGACTGCTACAAGTAGATATAACTATTTGTAGATGAGGACATTAATGATATAAATGTTATTGGACTTTGGTCTTTTGTTCATTTATTAGTTAGGTTGTGACTGTTTGATGTCACACTTGGCATGTCTATTGGGAGCGGCCCTCAACTAATAGGCGTGGATGATTTTAAGCCCTTTGATGAAGATCTTTTGGTAGGGAGGTCATTCCTTACCTCCGATCATTATGGATCAGAAGGGTCTGACCAAGATGATACTCATCTGCATTGGGTTGTGCACAAACTATGGATCAAGGTGAGTTTGTAACTGATAAATCCTTACCACTGCACTCTCAGAATCCCAACAAACCCTAGTTAGGAGCATGAGGTGGCGTATCAGGAGAAAACCAAAGTCTATTCCTGGCACCGTCTCCATTTGAGAGAATCAGAGAGATCAAATCCCCATCCATTCCTTCTTTCTCCACTGCATTTTGTAGTGACCAGGAAAAAATGATCACAGGTCCCTTCTGAATTTTCCAACACTATTAATTTCTCAGTTTTGTGGGTAATGATGGCCAACGAGCCCTACAACCTGTAGATCAAGGTTGGGTCTTTGGGGGAGAGCCATGAGCAACCCTACCATGATTTGGAGGCACCATCCATTTTGTAGAAGACATGCGACCATCCTCAATGGAAAACTAGAGACCAAGGATGCGAGGATAGGATAACCCCAATTGCCTTCCACCTAGATCCGTCGTCACCGAGAGAGGAATAGGTCGAGAGCTCGAGATCAATAGAGGGACCTCGTGTCCCCACCACTCACACTGGGCATGACCGGTTAAAGGAGTGTGAAGCCTTAGCTTTGGTTAAAGAGCTCCCAATTGATGCACATCCGTCACTGGGATAGAACCTCATGACAGTGACAACACACAAATGCAGAGGCGTCTTTCTCCAGTCGTGTGTGAGAAAGAAGACTGGAACAGACCGATTCAGCTACATCTCAGTCGGCATACACAGTGCAAAGAAGGAGTGAACCGCAGTTCAAGGGCAGGTCGCACGCCCCACTTTGAGTACACATGGCAGAGATCGATACCCCAAGGAGCAAGATCCAACAACCACGGAAAATTCCATACAAGGTAAGTACTTTCTTTTATTCCAAAAAATGACACCAGCTTAGAAAATGCTTAGAAAATAGACCAATTGTCCAATAAAGCCCCCAAAAATACCCCTAGACTCAGAAAAATGTTCTCTACATTACTAAATCCTTAGATCAGGATTCTAAAGCACAACTAATGATGATATTGAATGTAGCTGATAATGCTTCTTTTTGAGATCATATTATTGGTATAATTAGCATATCATGGAAATTAAATATGATAAAAATATTGCTGAACCCTAGTATAATGTGGAAACCAAATAAGAACTCAGATCTGACTATTATGTCAAAATAATAGGCCATTTCTCATTAAAACCCAATTCCATGTTTGCAACCTCATTTTAATTCTAGAAAATAGAACTGTTATCAGAAAAACATGAAAATCATACCAGACCTTTTTAATGACATATAGATCAGACTAAAAATACTAGACACCTAACATCACATTGACCTAGGTTTGACCAAAACCCTAATTTGGACCTCAATATCAAGAATGTATGAACCATGTGTTAATGTTGAATAATTGTTATTAATCAGGTCACGAACAAAGTTGTAGATGATCATGGATGTCTAAAGAATCTCTAAACTCATGTACGTGGACATAAGTATATGACTAGTTTTGCTGGATGTTAATTATAAGTATCTGGTTGCATGTAATTGAATACATTGACGGATGTATATCTATGTGTATTGCCAATTCCGCCTGAACAATAAAGAACATTAAGGGAATGAATAATGAAATGTAGTTACTGATGGTGTTCATTAATCTCCCTATTAGAGAGGGAAAGTATTAATGTTGACTAGCACCTCTCTAATAGTTCAAAGTACACAGGGAGATCCCTAATAGTACAAGGTACGCGGGGATAGGGCCCAAATAATTTGTGTTTGTGCTAAGTCCACCATAGTAAAGTATGTTCATTTGAAATATGATTAATAACTTGGGTTTACCTGATTTTCCACCTTTAAATAATGTTTTCCTCTCTTTATTCTCTTTTCAACTATTTCCCATATGGCAGCATAGTATAGAATTTTTACTACCACGTACCAACTTTATGTTGATGTTTTTGTTTCTCATATTTTCTAGGTTCAGAGCTGGCATGAGATAAAAGAATAGGATGTGAGCAAGTTGTCCAGGTTGTACCTATTGTGTAGATCATGATTAGCACACATGTTCCTAGATTTGTAAATCTTCTTTCAATATGTAAATGTTATTCATGTTGTAATAAGTCATCTTCTATTAATATACATGTTAAATGTTGAGAAATTTTATGGTGTATGGTATGTTGAAAGTTAATGTATGTGTATGTTGGTTCCGCACCGCTCTATGAAATGATTGTCTATTGTTTTTGGAATTTGCCTTCTCATCTCCATGGGGTTTTGAGAAGGTGAAAATATAGGGACGTCCCAACGGTTGTTTCCAATAACCAAAATATCTGTGTGGTTGGATGGTTCTTTATTCCTATTATATCTCAATTTCCATTCAGAGCCTCTGCCTTCTTTTCCCAATGTAAAAGTTATTTCTTTCCTACCTTTGATCCCCTCGAATGTAACTCGAGGTTTCCTTTTACAATGTAATAAGTTAATACAAAATAGGATAGTTTGTTTTCTTGTAATGCAAAGATGATGATCAATGTCAAGAGAGTCAACTGTTCATGTGATGAGTCGACCGGGTGGAGGAACAAGGGGGGCATATGATAGGAAAGAACTAAACGGTTGGTGGGTCCAACTGACCATTTGGAAGGAGTCCATACATTGGTTGGACATGAGGCCAACTGATCATTTTAGGAGACCATCTGACCAAACAAGAGGTGAGTCAATTGGTTCAAGGGTTGAACCAATCACCCAAATTGGCAAGCACATATCTACACCAAAAATAGGTTTCTTCATGTGATGTAGACCATAGGTCCTAGTAATTCCTTGTGACTACAATTAATTATAGTAGTATGGCCATAACCCCCACTTTTTGTTACATGTTTACATTGTGGGATATAGCCTATATATGATACGTACTATATATATGGTGATTGGATAAAGTGTATGTATTTAAATATAAACTCCCTCAATAAAAATATTGAGTACAAGATGCTTTCCATGTGAAGCACATATAAAAAGATTGATTGACCAAGCTTAGGTTACGCCCAAGCATGGTGCACCATCAATATCATAAAAGCGTGATGGTAGATATGTAGATTCTGCCCAAGAAGGGTGATGATTTGTCGTGTTTCCATTTGGTTCAGGCTTTACTGGTGATTCTTAATGGGATTAAGTTCTCGAGGCATGAAAATGATTATGGAAAAGAGTTCCGCATATCATCTATCCAAGAATTGCATGAGATGCAATTGACAAAAGTCATCTACATTAATAATTGACTATGGATGTTGGAGTTTGTAGGTTAATAGTTGAATATTTTGGATATTGGCTCACTAGAAGATTGTACACTACAATCTTCTGAATTTATATTTGATGCTATCAATTTGAATAAAATAGTAAGAGTGGTAGTTAATTAAATACCTAATTAGTATCATCAAATTGATCAAATCAAATAAAAATTATGTTTTTGACATAATTGCAAATTCTTTTGTACAATCAAATTGCAACATACAACAACACCTTTTCTATGCAATCACTCCTTTAGAAGGGCAAGTTAATTGGGAACAACTTTTATGACTGGTTCAGGACACTGAGAATTATTCTCACCCAAGAGCGTAAGCTCTATGTCCGTCAGACACCAGAGCCAAAAGGACCTCTTCCTATACCTATGATAGAGATGCTTGCAAGATGCATACTAAAGATGCCATTGATGTCAAGTGACTGATGTTGTGCTCCATGAACTATGAGTTGCAAAGATAGCATGAGAACATGGATGCGATTTCGATGGTGACACATCTTAAGAACACGTTCCAAGATTAGGCAAGACAAGAGAGATATGATGTCTCTAATGTGTTGTTTAAAAGTAACATGGAAGAAGGAGATCTAGTAGGTCCTCATGTCCTCACACTCATTGGGTATGTGGAGAACTTGTCTAGACTTCATTCCCCTTGGGTCAAGAGTTGGGCACTGATGTGATTTTTTAGTCTTTTCCAGAGTCATACAGTCAACTTGTCATGAACTACGACATAAATGACTTTGACAAGACATTGATAGAGTTGTTAGGCATGCAAAGAACATCTGAAACACAAATGAAGAAAGACAAGCTCAAGTCTGTCAAAGGGAAAGTCCAAGGGTAAGGGCAATTCTAATAAGAGTTTTAAAGCTATCCAGAAGCCCAAATCTTCAAATCTCAAGGCAAAAGGAGGAGTAAAGAAGGGAGGCAAATTTCACTATCACCAGATTGGATGCTGGAAAAGGAATTGACCTCTCTTCCAAGAAGAAATAAAGAATAAGAAGGAAGAGGAATACGTCTCTACTTTAGGTATATACATTATTAAATAATTCTAAATTACTTCTACATCACATGTATATGATACTTGATGTGGATCTGACATATGATGATGTGCATGAGCTGACAAGAAGTAAAGCCTTTATGAAAGGACAAATATGGATTGTGACGAGCAAGAGTTTCTACAACTTCAATCTTCATCTAGATTTTCTCTTAGCCCATAGGGCATGTAATAGAGTTAGTTGAACTGCTATTTTATAATGTCAATAATAGAAACGTTTTATTTATGCATCTTGTATGGACAAGGATGGTCATAAATAAAGAGTTGTTAATACTTCTATTTCAAATATATGATCTTGTATGGCAATGCCCTATACGTCTTATGATCATAGATCAAAAGTATGAATGTTTACAACGTTAATATCTACACATATTACAGTTCGTAACACAAATAATATGTATCAATAACAATGTCATGAAGAACACACATATGAGAAATGCACCTCTACAAATCCATATTGATGTTTATCTAGACTCCTTTTGGTTATTGAACCAATAAGATACATGTAACTTTTATATATGAGTAATACGATAACCCCTCTCTCTAGGTGTAGTGGGATAATAAGAATTCGACAAGGACATGTACATTTTGATGTGCAAAGACCTTTGGAATAAATGCTACAAATAGCTTGTTGTACTTCATAATGTTTATTGATGATATAAAGACATGCATGTAGTAAAGTACAAATCTCTTGAAGTCTTCAAGAAGATTACATGTAAAAAGTAAACAAAATTTCTTAAAAGTATTGAGATACTTTGACATGATCAAATATTGAAATACTTTATAGAAATAATTTGAGGACCTTCTGAAGATTATATGACAGTGTATCACAATATGCTCCACCTGAAACATGATGATGTGTTAGCAAGAAGGAAATACAACTTGATGTGATTATCATTTAATCTAAATCTTCTACATTCTTAAAAGAATATGCTTATTTGTAGAAAAAAGTACCATCTAAAAGGGTTTGATGGTCAACATATGAGATATGTCACGTGAATGTCTCATTATGTCCTAATGATTAAAACTTGTACAAGAGAAGAGCTTTATTGGAAGTGATTCAATCAAATAAATGTTTGTTGAACACTATTTGTCTCGATTCAATAGAAAAGGTGTATGTTGATGGGATCGATGAATTCCAAAAAGAATCAATGGGAGTAAATTACAATTTGAAAAAGCTCAAGGTCAACAAGAAAACATTGGAACCAAAAAGGGTACAAAAAGAACATAACAGTCGCAAGTGGTTGTGGAATCTCAAACTCTTTAAAGTAACACAAAACTCTTAAGTTTTGACAGAACACATATGGTATTAAAATATTGTGTATCCTTTGACTTAGATGAGTTTTGAGTTCGTTATAAGATAATGAGCCAACAATTTGCGGGACCAAAGTCTTAGTAATGTCTTAAGACCATTATATCCAGAAAGGAATCCATGAACACCTACAAGGTATGACCTTAATGGTATCACCTAATGGGGTAAAACACAAAAGGATATAGTTGAGTTTTCATATGGGAGACCAACATGGATGACATGAAAGGATGGATTGGTTAAAAGGTTTTCAAATCATCTCAAATGTTGAATATGATAGAATCCCTTTACCAATCAAACATGCTTGTTAATTGCATCATGTTAAGACTGAGTGATTTTTCATATGAAGTTAAAAATCACATTCCTTAATAGGAATAAAGAAGGGGATGTATATGTGACACAACCAAAATGTTTTATAACTCAATTAATGCAAATAAAGTATATAAGATACAACATTCAGAATAAAATAAGCATCTCTGAACTAGAGTCTTTGATTTGACAAGATAGTCAAAGAGTTTGACTTGAGCCAAGTAAAAGACAAAATCTGTGACTACACAGATTTAGTGGGAGCATATATGTATATATATACATTCCTCATGCGATGAGGAATGGTATTTCAATATTAAGTATTGAAATTTGGCATGGAAATAACCTTCAGAATGAAGGATTATGTGAAACATCCTATGCTGGTAATTGAGGTATATAAAGATAGGATCTGGAAAGTTTCTTAACCTAAATAAGAGCACATGTATTGGAAAAATTCTGAAAAGAGTTCAATTTAAAGGATTCAGTAAGAAAGCCTACCCATGAGACAGGATTAGTTTCTCAAGAATCCAATATTCCATGTCTTGTAAAGAATGGAAAAGATGCCATATGCATTCAAAGTTGGATCTATCTGCAATATAGTGTGATCATCCCATAATCTTATATGTATTGGACATGATAAGAAGATATTAGTCATAACCAATGAAGGTCATGGGAGTGCCATTAACAAGATCCAATAGTACTCTAGAAGAACTAAAGAATTATTTGATGCAATATGGTAACTAGGAAGAGTGGGATGTAAAGGGTTACATCGATGCAAGCTTATAAAATGATAGAAGAATGATTTCAATATGAAAGTGTGTGTTTAATCTTAGAGAAGAGTTATTAGTTGGAAGAATTCATAACTAACAAACTATAATTTTAAATTCTACAATAGAAGTTGAGTATCCTTGTGTTGAAAACATAGGAGTAGATATTGTATGAATATAGAAGTTCATATAATGAACTTAAGGATGTTCCAACCATTTATGAAAACAATGGAGATACTTTTTATGAATGGAATATCAGCTAGCATATTAAGACAAGTTCCATCTCATATAAGGAATCGTACAATTAAGAGACAAGAAATATGCAATTCGCTAACCTTAGCAAAGTGTTCCTAACCCGCTAGATTATTACTCGCATAGAAGAAACATGATATACATGTTTTAGTCACTTAGGATAAGATTTGTGGGTGATTGTCTATAAGTTCAAGTGGGAGTCTATTGATATATATGCCCAGAGAGCCAAAATATGGTGATTGTGATGACATATCAAATAAAGGATTTGACTAATGATCATAAAGGTAAGCTTCCAATTCCATCTATTTCACATAGTTGTGGGATAATGAGGAAACATAATGAATTTCTAGGGAATGACAATACATGACATATGTTTTCAAGTATGTGTCTTCAAAAATGAGATCATACAGACATTAAGAGTATGTACATTTTTACTATGTCCCTAGTCATATGTTGATGTGGAAGACATATAGACAACAATAACACAGAACACTAGAGTGTGTGTTGGTTGATGATAGAATCTCATCATTCATAATGTGTGATATCAAACCAAGCACATAGATATGTGTAAGCGAATAGTGTATCAGATAGAACCACCATAAGAATGAAACATGGAAACCATCATTGGTGGTCACAGTCATCTCTCACAGTGAAGGTGGTGATTGTACTTCTTAGACCTTAAGGTACTACACTCATCACATGTCATTCAGTGAAAGGTGATGATTGGATTAACTTTGATACATGGGATAACTATGAGTGATTTAGATGGGATTTGTACCTCCTACATGAGTATGATATCCTTGCCACTTGATAAGCGAGACTGAGAAAATCATGCACATGCACATGTGAATCAATATATAATATTGAGGACACATATATCTTAGATAGTCCGCTCTAGTTCAAGGAACATGGGTTGAACATTGAAAGGGTGACGATTCCATGCCTTGAGTTCAATCTAGATATCAGAGACAAAGGATTATACAATCTTTGTAACACCTATCATATATTGTACGTTGAAGTTGTTCTCCAACTTTCCAATTAATTGGGTAGCAATGATGTGTGACTAGGCACCGCTCTTTGCTTGTGATGTCATAAACTAGTTATGGACATTCACTTACGATGTAATATCGGACCCATAGGATCACACACATAGGAACTCACTTGGAATAGTAGTTTATCCATGAATGATGTTTAAGTTGTTTACTAAAGATGTTTAGGTACCCTATTAAACAACCAATTAACTGACTGGACTCCAAATCATAAAGTTCAAGTGTTGAACTAATGAGTTAGAGTGTCAGATTGATTAGAAATTGAATTGAATGAAATTTGCATGAGTTAGGGCACCAACCGACCATCTCACTGAGTGAACTGATTGGCTTAGGGTTGGTGAGACGACCGGTTCACCTATTGAACCAACCAGCTCAGTCAAGCCAACTGAAGCTTTTGGTGGGTTTCTTGATTCATGAGAAAAGATGATCGTTCTACTTGTGCAATTTGATTGGTATAAGGAATTAGTGTTGGGCATTAATTGGAAACGAATTGGTAAGTCAAATGCAATTTGGGAAATATGTGAAATGATCGGTTCACTAAGTGAACCGATTGGCTCACTCCCCAATAGACTAGTTCTCTAGACTCACCGGTTCACCTACCGTAAGCTGATTAATTCATGAATATTTGAGACCCTTCTATTCTCACACAAACTGGGAACTCATACCCTAATCCATCCTATTAATAGAGGGGTACTGGGGGGGGTTCTAAAAAAACACACAATTGAGATTCAGCTATTTTGGCAATTGTTGTCCTCTTTTGTTGTGATACCAAGAGAGACCAAGCAAGTCCTACCCGACTAGGGGGATACATATAGGGAAAGAATAATTGGGAATAGTTGTGGGAGAGCAAGTTGGTGACTAGTACACCAACAAAAGGGCTTATCTATTCTACTAGAACAACAATGGTTCTAAGTGGTTCGTGTGGACTACTATAGAGGCGAGGTGGACTTTGTCATCGCAGGAGGACAACATCATCCTATAGTCCATGGAGGAGTTGATGTAGATGCCGTATGAGTCTTCTATATGTGGTTAAGACCAGGAGCTGCACAAACATCATCCAAGTTCAACTAGGAGAGTTGCAATACGAAAATGAGTTTTATTTGTTGGACTTTCTCTAGGACCAGGTATGAACTCGTTAAACCATCCTTCTCATTATATACTTGTAGATACGATCTTGCAGTTCTCGGAAATTTGGATAGATAAAAAAATTTGTTTTTGCTACCTACTTTGATCATGTATTTCCCAACATTCTCAACATGCTCATGGAATTTTACCATGGTCAGTTTTGAGGGCCCAACTATACTTTTTAGTTCTGAAGTCCTTCTTTTAGCTATTCTTTGCCTTGAATTGATCTTTTACCATCTGTGGAAGGTTGGAATATGGTCTATGGCTCACCCCAGAGTGTTAAAACCCTAGGATCATCCATTCTTTCTCCTCTCCATCCAAGACATGGTTAAAATACCTGAACCACAAAGAACAACCATAAGTACATCTGAAACTGAATCATTTATTATGGGAAACAACTTGCAATATAACATGTCTAAATATGATTAAAGTGCAACAAAACACAAGATGAAGCCCTAAAATAGGGTTACATCAAAGGTCAACCTAGGCAGATTGTTCTTCAAACATGCATACCAGGTATAAAAGAGTCACAAGTCAAAGCCGTCAATACATTTTGGTGATCTCATCACCTAGATCTCCATGCATATCAACCTCGATCTCTCCGACCTTTGGCTAGTTGAGTCAAAGGGGAACCTAGATTTTATGCACTTACAGAATGAAAAAGATCTTCCCTAAGCATGGAGGATATATATCTACAAACAAAGCAAAGATCTTCCCTAAGCATGGAGGACATATATCTGCTAACAATGCAAAGATCTTCTATAAGCATGGAGGACATTTATCTATTATCTCCAAGATAGAAAAGAAACATCTATCAAATCACATATTTGACCTTACCCATCAAGATGAAGTTTGATTCTTGGATTTTGATGTGAAATAGGACATCTATGATCCAATCACAAATTATGAAGTAGAGGAGGTCATGGAAGTAGCATCTACGACAATGAGGTCTTGAAGGAGGCTTTGCATCACACTCAACCAGTCCATGGCATATCCACCTCCATCCATACTTAGCCATTGGAGAGTCCCTATTCTTTTTAGAGCATATACAACATGATCCATATATCCATATGGGCCAATATCAACAATAGTTCAGCATGACTCATATTGGATCATAGAAAGAGAGGATATTCTAATCAGGATAAGATCTTCACGCATTAACAAGTGATTTATAGTAATGTTTGTCTCTTGTTAATCAACCAAGAGGACTTTGACTATAGTATGTCACACATTGAGCACTCTCAACAACCTCTAAGTGATTATTATTGGAGAGTTGGCATCTTGGTTAATTATCTATAGTCATCACAAATGACAATGGATCGGCCTCAACCTAACAGAACTTTCTATCCACTAGATCCACAATTTTTATCAGGAATCTTCTTTCTCTCTGATGCTTGAGTACATGGTACACTTATTCTTTCTCTAGATTTATGTTTTGATAATGAGGACATTATCAAATTCAATCTTGTGCGAGTATGGAATGAGATCATTATCATTCATATTATTGTGCATCTTTTTATCATTTTGTTTTTAGTTATCTCTATTGGTAAGGTATTTCCATAGATGAAATGATGTGATGATTAACATGGAATATACCAAAAAGCATTTGATTAATACTCACAAAGACAAGCTTCTAATTTAATCTATTTCATTTAGTTATGAGATAATGAATAAATAGTATGAATGTCTAAAGAATGATGATACTGAATGACATATGTCTTCAAGTACGTGACTTGGAAGAATGAGATCATACGAATGCTAAGAGTATGTACATTCTAATTATGTCCCTAGTTGGTTGTTAGTCTGTAAGGTAGATAGACATCAATAACACATAAGACTAGAGTGTGGGTTGGTTGATGACAAAATCTCATTAATCATGATATGGCCATATCAAACCAAACACACATATATATGTTAGGGAACAGTGTATCAGACAAACCCACCTTGAGAGTGACACATAGAAATCATCATTGGTGGTAATCATAATCTCTCATAGTGAAGGTGGTGATTGTGATTCTTATACCTAAAATCACTACACTTGTTACAACCCCAATTTTTGGGTTCTTTTGGTGAGAAATGTAATTTCTCCTACTAAAGATATTTGAACAAATAATGATATAATTTGTTTTGAATAAAAGGATTTCGTTTACAATAGCCTTGTTGGTTGTTTTGTGGGTTTTATTGGCTATTGGGCCCAATAACAAGGATAAGACAAAAGAAACTCCATTATTAATAAGAAATGGAGAAAAGGAAGATGTAGAAACCTCTATAAGGCAAAAGAATATAATCCAAGGTTGGATTTCGTGCCTCTTGGCTTCCTTGGGTTCCAAGGACTCCAATGTTGCAAAGATAATGCAACAAGAAAAGAAAAGATCAATTAAATATTTCTTTATTATGAAAGAAATTGAAAATAATGATATAATGTGGAAAATAAGCGGAAAGAGGTATAGTTGAGTTATCGTTGGTGGATTTTTGTATCCAAATGATTCCTAATGTTAAAAGGAATGACAATGAGGAAAATAAAAAGAAAGATAAACAGAAATCCTTGAAAAGAGATATTTTAATAAAGAAATAAACAAGATAATGAGAAATAATGGACATAGATGCATCTAGAAGGATAATAAGTATCCACTAAAAAGGATTTCGAAATATTAGAGTTTCTTGGGGTCCAAGGAGCCCCAATGGAGAAAAAGAAAGAGAAAATACCATTAATACAAAAAAAGAGGATAATGTGATGTATAATTAATGAATTTTGTGGTATTGTTTAAAAGGAGGTAATTTCTACTAAAAGAAAATAGAAATTTCGTGCCAATGGATTATAGGGCAAGTACTAAGAGAATAAAAGAGGTAATTTTCGAAATCCAAATATCTAAAGAATAATGAATATCAAAAAGATAATTAAGAGAGAGAGGAACATGCTCCTTAATGAAGGAATCAGATTCCCATTGGAAAAGGACTTGGTTTTTGTAACGACCCCACCTCCCAGTAACCCCCTATTAAGGGATACCAAGAGGTCAGAGTCGTTATCCCAATTTCTGGATCAAAGGTTCGACAAATAATCTATAATAATTATCAAATTCTACTAAACTAAACTGAAAGGTTATAATAAAAATTAACTTCGCATACCTTTTCCAAAAACTTGGACATCTACTTCTATCCACATCCGGAGTCTATTCTAACTAATCCTCCTTTGCACTTTCATTCTCATTTAATTCCACATATTCCACTTTGCTATTTGTTCTTTTCACTTGTACCTAAAACGCCAACAAACAAAACATCAGTCAGCATAAATGAGTGGTATGTGGGGGAAACAATAATTGCGCAACTAACTGTAACAACATATTGCAGTCAATTATGATTTAACAAACAACTTTATGTTTTAATCATAAAAGCTCAATCCATACATACCCTAGCCTCTACGTTGTCCCTACAGTGGACCTGGATGCTACCTTCCTCATGGTAGATCCCCATTAAACCCTGCATATCCTACCTAATAGGTAGATCAATATCTAGGGTTGAGTGTATGGCACTACCCATAGGTAGCCCAATCCCTAACTCATGATGTGCTAAAGAGTCGCATGGAACTACCCATAGGTAGCCCAATCCCTAACTCTTAATAACCTGATGGTCCCACTTAACAAGTAGACCATTTACCAGGTTACCCTTTTCATCAATAGCAAAGCCACAGAGGAGGACCAGGATCTGAGCCAGTCATGTATGCATACTTATGGTGATAGTCACAATTACTTTATAGTTGCATGAAATAAAAGTCATCCAAGCAGTTATTTTTAGGCAACCGATAAAACAATCAGGAATCACCATGAAACTAAAGTGATTATCCATAAGCGTAACCACATACCTGTAAGGCTGATTTGAGACAGAATAATCCAATCAATCAAGAATTCCAAATAGGCAAGCAAGCACATTATGAGATCCTAAAATATGCATACAATTTTCCTATCATTGATCATGCCATCAAGATCTATTAAACGTAGCTCGCATCCTAGGGTTTCTAGTCCACTTTTAGGGTTTCCATTGCAATTAGGGTTCCTCTTTATTTTTACTCTTTTAAATCCTAATTTTATACAATTACTCACGAACCCTGATTATATCATCTATTCTTCACAAAAGATATTAAGGTTATCTTTTAACAACATTTAACCTTGATTTCATATTAAAGGCACAATCATCCATCAATTAAGTCCATTATGCTCTTTATACTAAAACTACCAAAATTATCCTTTTTATTCATGGCAGGATCATTATGCTCATTTATCATCAATTCATAGTTCATTATGGTCTAATTCACATATGAACTCTATTTGACATTAATTCTACCTTTATCCATTAGAAAACCCTAATTCCTACATTTAGGGTATTTATCCACAATTAGGAACTTTTATACTCAAAATAGCTTAGATTTATCATATCTCAAATTTAACCATGAAATGGAACAATTCAAGCCATTAAGAGTCACATTTACTAATATTAGGGTTTCAAGGTCCATTAAAGCATATTTATGCATAGAAAACTCTAAATTAAACCAGTTACCTACAATGTGCATCCTTTTTTCTCTTAATGTACCTTTTTACAATTAATAGGTTAATATCAACTTTAATCATCCACTAAACCCTACTAAATACATTAATCATCTCCAAATAGGGTTTCTTAATCTTTAATTCATTAAAGTTGATAACTTACACTACTTTTCAAATATCAAGAGGAATTAGCCTCTAAAACCATTTTAATTGAATTCCTCTCATTTTTCTGAGCAATTTTCATATTTTATGCGTATCCATCCAAGCTATTGATATTTAAATACGATTTTTGCAAGATATTACTTACTAGAGCCAATCAGAGGGTGCCACGTCACCTCATTCATGCAACGTTGCTCCATGAGTTTGAAAACATAACAGATTAAGGGAAGAAGCCAAAGGTGTGTTTTGATACAATGTGGTATATGAATGGCCCAAATGGCCTTGAATAGGGGTTGGTCCTCTTCTTCCCAGTGGCTAATGGTGGCATAAGCCGAGCTGGATGTGAATATACCATAAGGATCTAGCTTCCATACACAAGTATCCTCGCCATAGGAATGCTTAGGTGCAGGCATGTACAAGATGGATTGGACAGTGTCTGTGTTGAACCAATATGTCAGAAAATCAGCATCCCATGTATCGTCTTCCTTTACCGATCTTGTCACCTTGAGATCAAGTATGTCTTCTGTAATAATTAGACCTGCTTTGATGGAGGGTTTATGACACTTCCCACCCATTCGTCTGTCCAAACTAGGGTATCCTGTCTGGAGATAAAAATACTTCTAGAGTTCCTAAGGAGAATGAAAGTGAGGCTTCTAATGCTTCACCACAGGTGGGAGTTGTTGGTGCATGGATGTCCTCTGCTGAGGTATTTACCTGCCAAGAGTTCCACCCAAGGGGTGCGCTTTCATAGCAGAAAGGTCCACGCCATCTGCATAAGAAGGGTTGTGTTGAAGTCCTTGGTTCATTTGATTGCAAGGCCACCAATATGTTTTGTCTTCGTTACAGTCTTCCAAGAAACTAGATTGAGGTGTTTGTTGCTACTTCCATTCCAAAAAAAATCCTTATTGATTGATCTATTTTGTCACGCATATCAAGGGGAAGCTGGACCGATTGCATGATGTAGTAGGCTTGTGATTATAATACTGATCTCACAAGGGTGATTCCTCCTGCCAAAGAGAGGAGATTGTTCTGCCATTGATGTATATATTTATGGATTTTCTCAGTGAGGGTAAGGAAGAGTTTCTTACTTTTCCTTCTGTGCACAATCAGGACCCCGAGATGGCAGCCCAAATTGCTTGTTTCTTAGATTCCTAGTTTCCTACAGACTTGGTTTCTCAGACCCCTAGGAGTGTTGAAGGAGAAGAAGACTGTGGATTTGTCGTGAGAAAGGAAGAGACCTGATGCATCGCTGAACCTCTTGAGGTAGTCCTTCATAATCTTAGCTTGGTGAAGAGAGGCTTCCCCGAATAGGATGATATCATCCACAAAGCTTGCATGGGTTATGGGGATTTTGGCTTTAGAAATGAAAATGGGTTTCCATTTCCCATAAGAGACCTCGAATGCAATAAGCTGATTGAACCTTTCTAGACAAATGATTAAGATATAAGGTGATAGAGGATCACCTTGTTTCACCCCACAGGAAGGCTTGAATGAACAGGTGGCCTCGCCATTCTAGAGGATGGAAGATTACCCCAATGTGATGATCTCCATAATGATGTTGATGATGACTCTTGGGAGAGACATTCTGTTAAGTGTATCACGAATGAAGTACCAACTCAATTTATCAAAGGCCTTAATGAGGTCGAGCTTCAAAGCTAATGTCTTCTTCTTGCTTGTTTTTGACTCCATGGAATGAACAACTTCTTGGACCAGAGTTGTGTTATCACTTATCATTTGTGTGAGGATAAAGGATGATTGATGGGGCAACACCTAGTCTTTGAGGAAGGGTCTGATGCTAGTAGCGATCACCCTGGATAAGAGCTTAGTACATACATTATTTAGTGAAATAGGGCAGAATTGAGAGCAAACCTCAGGTGCAGTAATATTCAGAATGAGGATGATGAGGGAATATGTCGAGTTGGGGGGCAAGGGGATGCCCTCAAAAGGTTTTTGGATGAAATTGCAGAGTTGATGTTTCAGAAGCTTCCAGTTCCTTTAATAGAAGGCAGCATCAACCCTGTCAGGACCTGGGGCTTTGATGGGGGACATGGAGTCCAGGGCAGTATGGATTTCTTCTTCGTGTGGAGTGTTAGCCAACTTGATTTTATGGTCCATAGATAAATGGGTGTAGGAGCCTGGGAAGGATGGACACGCCAATATCCTCAGATTTTTGTTGACTTCCATATATACGTTAGAAAAGAAGGAAAGGATTAGCTGCTTGATCACCAATTCTTCAGTCCTCCACTCTCCATTGGAGTCCTTAAGGAAAGTAATTGTATTCCTCCATCTTCTGGCTTTGTTGAGGGAATGGAAGAACCGGGTATTGTTATCCCCAAGTTTAATCCACTCGCATCTAGACCATTGTTGGCTTTCAACTTCCTCTCTTCTGAGAATCTCATCTAGCTTTGATTACAGGTCAATGGTTTCTTTTGCAGTAGTATGATTGAATCTGATGGTGAGGTTCAACTAGTTCCATTTTATCTTATTTGATACTCTATCCTTCACCCTCCTATCAGATTTCCTGATAGTAGTCTCCCATTTTTTAGCTTTTAGCAAGGAAGCAAGAGTAAGCGGACATAAGGTCCTAGTCATGAGGCCATGCACATGTGAAGAAGTCCTCATAACCAGGGGTTGAGTACCAACATGTAGAGGTGCGCATTGAGTGGTGCTTGTGGGTTGATGGATGATCGATGTAGGAGACCATGATAGGCGCATGGTCGGAGTGATTCTTTTCAAGGACACTGACCTATTTGCTTGTTGGGTTGTCGATCTAAAATCTATTGGCCAATGCCCTATCAAGGCGCTCATGGAGGAGCCCTCATCTAAAGGTGGTGCGAGCACTTGAGGCTCCAAGATTGTAAAGGCAATAGGTTTCCTTGGCCTCCTGGAAATCCCTGCTGTTAGCACTGTCGAAGGAGTTGTTGCCGAACTTCTCAGAGGGATGCATGACTACATTAAAGTCACCCATAGCCACCCAAGGATCCATGATGTATTGAATCAAAGTATAAAGATGGTTCCACAGGAGTTTTTTGTCCCCCATTGTTGTGCTTGAATAGACAAACATAAATAAGGTTCCATTAACATTGCAATGGACGAATTGTTTATGTGAGAAGATGATGTAAAGGTTGACATTGTGTTTCTAGAGCACCCATATTCCTCCAGAGTAGCCAGTGGCCTCTACTCTATGCGAGTGCGCAAACCCTAGCTTTTTGATGATTTCCATGGCCCTTCTTTTGCTACATCTAGTCTCAAGAAGACATAAGACTGAGATGTCATATTTCCTTGCCAAATCCTTAGCTGCGTTTTGGGTGTCCTTATCACATGCACCTTGAATGTTCCCACAGATGATCCCCATTAATAAGTTTGGATGAGTGTTGATGTGCCCATCATCTTGGCTTTGTCTTCTAGGTCATGAATATGAGAAGTTTTACCCCTCTTCCGATTGGATGGGGTGGAGTTGTTCTTAATGTGTATCACTTTCCTTTTACTTAAGTGAATGTCCACTGAGTTTCGGCTAGGACTTCAATGGGGATGAGGGGGAATGTCCAATCTGGAAATATGTCACCTAAGGAGAAGACTATGGTGACAAAGGGGTGTGGTTCTTGTGATCTATTGGATACAAGGGCATCTCTGGTTGGCTTTACTGTCGTATGATTCATGTTTTCCCGTTCTTGCATTGAGTTTGTCGATGGAACTTTGCCGTATTTCAGTGACGGATCTGAATGAAGATTATTGACACTTCACTGATTACCTGAGGTCAATTTATTCTTCCTAGAGTTTTTCTTCCTTGTCCTCCAATCTATCCCATTGACGATCCTGTCTGCCACATTGTCTACGTCTAAGACTTTGGTGACATCGTCTTCTTCTATTTGGTTTTCCAAACTCTAAAATCGATTGATGGGGTTTATCATAACCTTCTGCTTAGCTGCTTTGTTGGTATGTTGTTTGTGTGGGATAGGTTGTGCATGGATGAAGTCGGTGAACCCCTAGACAGGAAGTGGCAGAGGTTGCGTTGGGGTATCGTTCATCTTGTCGGTTCTCCTTGATTCATTTTTTACTGTAATTCTTTTCAAACAATCCTTCTCCAGATGTCCTACTCTACCGCAAAACATGCAAATAAAAGGAATGTTCTCGTATTCAATCCGGTACCGGTTTCCCTCGATCATGACTTGCGGGGTTAGGGGTTTGGACATGTCCAATTCGACGATGATTCTAGAAAAATGACCGCGATGCTGCGATAAGGTGTTGAGATCCGCTTTGATGGTTTTGCCTATATGATCTACAATTTCTGAGAGGAGGACTTCCTTATATAGGGGATGGGAAGGTTAGGGATGTGTATCCATGCCACTGGTTTTGGGGTAGAGGATGACTCAGGTGAGAATTTTGGTTGCTAGCGTTAGATGGAGCGATATGACCCAAAGAGAGGCCATGGGCCACCTGTTAGAGCATGGATGTAGTCATCTTCCCTCTACAGTTGGACCACAAAGAAATAGTTTGATAAATATATGAGATTGAAGCAGCCTTTAGGTTTCCACATCAGGTTGATCCTGTCTTGTAAATTTAGAAAGCCAATTTCTTTGGACAGAATTTTCACTATAACAATGAATTGCCATGGTTGTAGAGGGTTCTCTCGAGCAACCTGCTTCAAGCCAAAGGCAGGTATGCCATTTTCGGAGGATATGATTATGTCATTAGGCTTCAGAGTTGTATTGTTGTCTTCTAGATCTATATTGTTGTAACCTTGGTCTTGAGTCATATTTCTTCCCACAGATTCACTGTAAGAAGGCCTTTGTTGTTGGGGGATAGATGAGGACGATGATCCAGACTTATTGTTGGGAAGATTAGGAAACTACGATGATGCTAAGGCTTCGGTATTGACTTCCATGGTGTTTCCGTGTTGGGTGGACATGGTGGCTTGTTTTGATCTGGAGCTGGAGAAGTTTAGGTTGATGTCAGTGTTGCTGATCGGGACAAGAAGGGATGGACTGGGACACACATTGTCGTCTGGATAGTCATCTCCCGGTGTTGCGCCGCCTCCTCCTGTCATGCTAGGGTAAACCTAGTTATGTTAAGATTATTCCTCTTTAGCAAATTACTAATCAATCAACATAAGAAAAATGGATTTTTCTTTAAGCATAAGTTAAGAAGAAACATTGAAAAATTGGTCTTATATGTTTAAGTAAATGTATAGAACAATAACACACAAGAACTAGGTACATTCTTCAATTCTCTGCTTCTAAATATTGTGATAGACGATTGTTGAACCATCCATATTCAGACAATGTGCTTTTTGTAGTGTCATTCGATCAAATTCTTTTCTCATGGATGCTCTAATAGATTATGAGAATAGTGATTACACCCAGTATTTTTCCCTTTCAAGTATCTTCTATAAAGGGTGAAGCACTCTTCAACACAATAACCCTATCCTCTAAGTTGTGCCTTATTGTAAACATGTTACTCTAATATTTTCAAGTACTAGACAACTGGATACATTCAATGATAATGAATTGGTCCTATAATATTTTTCCATAGAGACTAGAAGGACAGCCATGTGCACCATATTAGGGAAAAGGTAGGGTAGGAATATCCTTTCCAATTGGTAGATTGTGGCATCTATATGCTTCTTCATTTTGTTGAACTCTTCAAGACACAATAACTTTGTGCACATTTGATTGTACTATGTGCATTTTCTATATATTGGCACACAAGCTTCTCTATAAGAGGCCTTCCTCAATGTAATAACCAATAACCTCTACTTTCATACAGTCAATCATGACCTTTGAAAGGGAAATTTCTCTTTTTAAACAAGGTAATACACTTTGATATAGTTGACAGATAGATATCTGGTTCATTAAAGTCAAGATAAAAAGAAAACTATCTTTTTATTTTTCCATCATTGTATAGAAAAAAGGTAGTATACAAAGTTTTACACTATCAAGATTTTTTGACTAAAAATCTTGTCATATCCCAAATTTACATAAATCTAGTTTCCTTGAATATTATATTAAGACTTACCATAATGGCATAAAAGTGTGCCTAAAATATTCTTCCACACATTTATTTTGAATTTAAATATATCAAAATAATGTCTTATAAAAAAATGCTTTCAATATGGCAAGTGATAGAAGATACCAGTCTTCTTCCATGTTTCTAGTAACGGTAACATATGATGTACTTGTGATGACAAAATTTCTTTTAAGGTTTATAAGATGTAATGGAGTGAGCTTTTCAGATAATGGAACCTATGTAGCTGGTTTATATTAAGATCTTCAAGTTTTTAGATGAACACTAGAGGATAAATAATATTAGTTTTATGGTGAATATCCTCAATTATGTGCCATTTTAAATTTATTGGTTGACTAGAATAATAGTGATATCTTGACACCAAAGTCAAACATAATGTATGTTGTGTTACTATAAGATTATGGTTATTATTTCTTGAAATTTTTATGTTTCTAGTGAATGATATTTTGGTTTTTTTAAATTATGTGTATTAATCAAAGTTTATTGAAAAAAATTTAATGGACATCAGTAACTTGTTAATGCATGTTGTGCCACACATGCTCAGTCAAGGGCATGCCATGTGTAGGTGATGTGGATATCTATCAACCTTATTTGATTAGATAGGATGGCTGTGATGATTGCCTTCAACCTTTATTGTTATTGAGTGAATATGGCCATATCTGTATGAAACTCTTGTCAATGTTTGTGGCTAAGAGAAGTTTTTTGATCGTTATTCTTTTCATGTCTTGAGGAACCCCTAGACACATTCCTTATCAAATTTGGTTCAGAGAGAATTTTATAACATGCTCCCAGTTTACCATTTCTCTCCACCATAGAGAGTTTGGTGTGAGGAAGAAGAAGTCGTAAATACAAGTGGGAAAGGAGGGGAATGAGTAAGCAAACACACCTTGGAATATGAAATCAGACCCCTCCCACTTTCAGGTCTTTCCATGGTTCTCTTGCTTATGGTCAAAGTTGATTTTATTAAGATAAGAAATAAGATTAGGGTGGTAGGCGGAGGCTTTTCCACTACATTTTGAAGTGTTTAAGAAGTTTAGTAGGGTGTTACAGTGACTTTGAATACCTCACATTTTTGTGGGGATGAGCAAGCACAGTTTACAATTTTTCTCTATCATATAAACACCTTGTGGTAGTTTCCTCCACACAAATGTGAGGTGGAGTTGCAACTGCCTATTCAAGCATTTGAGTATGATCACAACAATTTTTTGTAGCTCATAGAAACATGGGACACAATCGAGGGACACTCTAGTACTTGATTCCTTACTAAAAGAGAATCTTAGGGTTATAGGCACCATAGAACAACATCGAGATCATGTTGGATGTGATGTGTAAGAAAAGAAATATGAGAGACGGGAGTGGGTATCTGGAATACTAGCAAAGAGATGGTCGATGCAAACAAGGATCCACTCCCCTTACTAGACACATGGAGGAACCTGAGTATCCTAAAAGGTAATTATGCCTCAAAAACCATACAAATATGTAGATCTTCTAAAAATCATAGTAATTAGTCCAGTTGCCAAAAAAATATGAAAAGACTTTTGAAATTCTTAGACGAAGGAGTAGAATAATATGGAACTGTAACATAAGTCCTTTGATCCATAAACAATTGAGATATGCAAAAATATATATTGGACTTATTCTATATTTAATAAACAAATTTGTTAAACTACATTTTATAGATCTAAAATGTCATATATATTTAGTATGTCTTAATAAAATAATGTAAATTTGTTAGTATGTATAGTTAGGGATGATAAACCTACACTAGTACATAACCAGCCTTTAGTGTCAGTTATTTAAGGCCTTTAGTGTCGGTTTTAATGTGACACCTATTTGGGCTCCGCTAAAAGTCCAACTGTTAGGCCTCGATTCTCAAACCGACGCCACAACCCTTCACGCGCCACCGAAAACGCGCCAGCAGGGGGGTATAGGCATCGGTTATTAGCTTTGAAACTGACGCCATAAACCTTCACGCCACAGAAAGGGCACCATCTGGGGAATTATCAACATCGGTTTATTAGTGAACACCGACGCCATATCACCCGCTACCACGGTCGTGCTGGCTAGCACAGCCGTGTTGTCTAGCCAGCTACCACAACCGTGCTGGCGAGCACAGCCGTGGTGTCTAGCCTGCTGCCACGACCATGCTGTCCAGCACGACCGTGGTGTCTGGCCTCATTAGGGAAATCGACGTCGGTTACTAGTAGGGAAACTGATTCCAGAACCATGAGTGTCAATTTATTAGTGATAACTAACACAATATCACATGCATTAGGCATCGATATAATTATTTATCTGACGTTGTAATCATTTTTCATCGGTTTTAAACAAATAACCGACGCCTATTTCATGTTTTTTTTCTTTTCAATCTGCAGGCCTGCTGTGGCTGGTCGCAGGATGAGAAACTTGCAGTTTAGTTATGAACTGCAAGTTTTATGACATCCATTAATATCAGCCAACAACAGGCCACAAACCTGCAAAATTAACAACATTAATTTTCACACATTTAGCAACATGCAGTTCCATTCAGTTTTCACACTTGTAGAAACATTCATGTAGCAATTTGCAGTTCCATTCATTTTCACATTCACACATGTAGAAACATTCATATAGCAACCAACAGTTTCATTCACACATGTAGAAACATTCACACAAGATTAAACATTCAGACACATGTAGAAACATTCAGACATTGAGAAACATTCACACATATTATAATTCAGAAATTCATTTACAAAATATCATTCTTTAGTCATTATTCTCTATTAACATCCCAATTATATGTTAAAACCCCCACTACTTGTATGGTTGTTGCCGATTCTTCTCTTACATCATTTAATTCTTCCGTCGTATAGGGAGCATGTACATCTGGTAAGGTCTTTCTTGTAGTGTGGTCAGTTTTAAACACCTGCAAAGAGAATGATGTATATATATAATTAATAATATATAAATAAGATCGATATATTTCGTATTATCTAATGAGACTATATATAATACCTCAGGAATGATATCGATGTCCACTGCGGCATATTTGATAATCATGTGCATAAATCGCATCATATAGTATGCACATGCCCATCTGTTGTCTTGTGTAGCACACTATAATTTTAAACATACAAAATATTAAAAAATACAACTAATTAAGCATTGTTCACATAAATAATATATACATTGCAGTCGGAAACTTACTTCCACATTTTTCTAAATTATTTGCTGGTTCTTTTTCCTGGGGACCTTTCCTCCAGCCTTTTTGAACTCATCTAAACCCCTACATGTTAATGTAACACAGTACATTGCATAATTAAATAGTAATGTAATAACATATGTTAACAGATATGAAAATAAAATATTTCTCACCGGAATAATGCCATTTTCATTTTGTGTCCATATTTTGAATTCAATTTAGTCCCCTTAGGATCTAGATAATAGACAGTGAACGTCTCGGGGACAATAACTAGTAACTCCCAATCCATACCACTAGAGGTAAAAAAGTTAAAAATTAATAACTCAAAATCCACAAAAAAATGTAATTTTCTTAAGTCCAAATTATAAGCAAAGTAAACTTACTCCACATTGAATGGAGCTATTATCACCGTCTTCTTATTTTGACCAAAATTTGTAAAAGCATCACATCAGTATTGTTGAACTGACAGAGTGTCTTTAGCTACTAGACTAATCAAAGATGGAATAAAAAATCCTACATGTTCGAATGGAAAATCTGCACATATCTTGTCTAAGTAGCTGCAAAACATGTATTACGTATGCATTAATAAATAACAAACCAGATCACCAGATCCTACACAAGGTATATGGATGTATAAAGAAGTTCTCACCTTATCCATAGCTCTATCACAGATGTATTCAGCCAATCATATCGAAACAACTCTAAAATATCTTGTATAAATAGGTTGCTTTCATATGATTGACATGCAACATCCACATCTATAGAAACAATTATAGGGCAATTTATATCATGTTCGCCTAACCATATTGCCATACCCCTACAATTAGGACCTAACGGGACAGGTAGGTCCTGTGGAACCCAACTTGGTAATGTCGGAGGTGGAGGTGGAGCCCTAGATGCTCTGGGTGTCTAGTTTTTAACCTATATATATATAATTTCAGATCAATTGACATCATATACAATGTAACTTTACCATACAGTTTCAGTATAGAGGACATCCGCTTTTAGCCACAATATCACTCCGCCTTCTGCCTCACCAAGCGTTTCACAATCTGGGTGGGCCTATGGCAATGGAAGATCCATCCAATTGGGGAATATACGTATCGGGCTCACATGAACCCAACCAGCTGGTAATGGAGACCCATGAAACATTTCCCCTGGTAGGGATGGGTAAGCCGACGCCTCTGCAACGACAAATTCTTTACTTTTTAAATGGCATGGCTTCAACCCCTACAAATTTTTGTGTGAAGAATGTTATATACATATATACATATCATCTTGAAAACATATCATCTTGAAAAGACCAGTTACTATGTCATAAAAATACTTACAGCGGATGTGCTAGGTGGTGGGTCTACAGGATTACTCCCAACCTCTACAGTAGGAGTAGAGCGGGACGCCATAGGTACTATCTGCTGAGTGGCAGTCTGAGATGCCTTCCACTTGCTCATTGCTTCTTCGAGTTTGCTATCAACTAACTTATCTACCTATACATGGATAAAAGAAATGTTAGCTTCTGATTATTGAATTCTCTTTTACAGTAACATTATAAAGAAAGAATAGATTACCTCTGCTTGTGAAAGTCCCATTTTTGGGACATGTTTGCGTTGGGATGGCCCAAAGAACGCTTTGATGCCCACACCAGCGCCTGCAGCCCTAACACGTCCAGGATGCATTGGGTTACCCAGAGCAACTATCAATTCATCCCTTGTGCCCTCAAGGATGAACTTGCCTTGTTTCCTCAGCTTGTGTAGCTACCGCTAATCACCAAAACAAAAATTTGTAATTAAGTAAACACCTCAAATAATCAATATTCGAACGATTACTCTAAAAGTTGTATTTTACCATTTTTGCATCCGCCTCAGCAGTTGCGGGCTTCCTTATTTCTCCCTTCTTATTTTGCCTCCCATCTATCCAAACATCATGGCAAGGTAGAGGTATGGTACCTATAGTAGAGGACTCCTAAGTAGAAGAAGACTGAGTAGTAGACTCATCCTGTAGTCTTTGGCAAATGCCTGCATACCCCTTTGGACCCATTGTGTGGTCATGCACATTCAGTGCAAACTTTGCTTTTTGTGCCTCACTGAGGGCCTAGTTAGTATGCTCATTAATGATTTGGTTAGTAACACTAAATGTTAATCTTGAATAGGTGAATACAATGTATATTAATTAAATTGGGAGTGACACGTAATACCTTGAATTCATCAGTTTGTCTTAAAGCAACAAACGCGTCCCATTCTTCTTGGTCTAGGAAGTTCCACTGTTCAGTGGCTGTCTTCTTCCTCTTGTCACTTTCTTTTATGTATTCTCGGGTGAGATTTGTCCTATAGTTCCTTAGGACTCTCCCACAACATTGCATCATGCATTTACGATGCAGCTTTTCATCCAATTCAAATATACTCTGCAAAATAGAATTGCTATTAACTAGTATCCAAAAAATTAGTAATCTACAAAATAGAATTGCAAATTAATAATAACTCACGCATAAATCCTTCCATATTACATCTTTCTTCCCCTTAGGAACTTTATGCCAAGAATTTATCTTACAACTGCAATGGCTTTGAGTAACAAACCCAAGATATGAAACAAACGAATTGCGATTCACTCCAATTGCATTTCCTGCATTATCAAAATCCACAACAAGTTTGGGTCCATTGCCCCTTTTCTCTATTAACTTCTTCATCATAGTGATGCCCCTTCTCTTGTCAACTTTTTGGTGCTACTCATCAAGTGCCTCAAGTGCTTCAGAGGGTACATGTGCATCATCAACCTAAAATTTGACAAAATAAACACACTTACAGGATATAACTATAAATGGAAAAGTAGATATAAATATATGATATATTTTTAAAACTTACTTTGTGAGGCGGTGCATTGATGTCCTCACCCTCACGGTATGGCCATCAGGAGAATGGTCAGCCATCTGAAAGTTCACATTCACATTGTAAAGTTCATATTATAAAGTAATTCACATTGTAAAGCTCACATTGTAAAGTTCACATTCACATTGTAAAGTAATTCACATTGTAAAGTACTTCACATTGTAAAATTCACATTGTAAAGTTCACATTCACATTATAAAGTAATTCACATTGTAAAGTTCACATTTAGAAAAATAAAACATATAAAAAAATATAAACATGCCTTTAATATTGCGAATTTTTATCAATTAACAATCCTTCATTCTGATCTCCGCACACATACAAGTCATCATTAGCTTCAATATTTGCTGGTGTTGGCAACCCAACTGAGAATGGACTAGAGTCATCATACTTATCATAGTACTCTTCTTCATCTATAGGATCTTCAATGAACTGTCTTTTACCATGAAGAACAACTGACCATTTATCATTTTAAGGACCATCGATATAAAATACTTGTTTCTCCTGTGATGCCAATATGAATGGTTCACCCTTCTCGCCAATCTTTTCAAAGTTCACTAAAGTGAAGCCCAATTCATCCACTATAACTCCTTTGGTGTTATCAACCCAATTACATTTGAAGAGTAGAATTCAAAAATCTATGTAGTCAAACTCCCATATGTCTTCAATGACACCCTAATATGACATTTTAGCTTCACGTGGACTCTTATCCTTTGCACTTGCAAAAAACAAAGTCGACGCTTGAAGGGTGACCCCACTATTTTGGACGACACTCTTATCATCTTGGCACTTTGTGTAATATGTGAATCCATTAATGTCATACCCTTCATAAGACATAACATTCAATTTTGGTTTAAAGGCGAGGAATTTGATAGTTTCAGTAATATCATCTGGTGTTTGAGATAGTTGATGTAAGACTTTATCTTCAAACCACTTAATAAATGTCTTGTTATGCTCTCTAGCAAGCCACATTGTATTGGCTCGAGGATATTGTCTCTTGATGAAATTGGTATGTTCCTTGATATAAACACTCACTTCGTCCATGTTATGTAAAATATACAAGTGACCTTGTTCTAACTGCTCACGGCTGATTACTTTCACCCGTGATCCCAAAATTCCTTTGCCAAATTGCTCCTCAATATTCTTGTCATTACCAGGAGTGTCATTAGCACTGAGAAAGTCATTGCAAAAATCCATAACCTCTCTCACCACATAACCCTCAATAATACTCCCTTCAGGACGATAACGGTTTCAAACATCACTTTTAAAAATGCTCATGTATCGTTCAAGGGATACATCCAATGCAAGAAAATTGGTCCCAACATTTTCACTTCCCTAGTCAAGTGGACAACAAGATGTACCATGATATCAAAGAACGACGGAGGAAAATACATCTCAAGCTGACATAGGGTAACAACCACTTCTCTTTGCAAATTATCGAGAGTATCAGGGTCAATAACTTTGCTGCACAAACTGTTGAAAAAGAAACAAAGTCTGGTGATTGCAAACCTTACATGCTTTGTCAATATAGATCGAATTGCCACAAGCAATATTTGTTGAATTAGGGTGTGACAATCATGAGATTTAAGACATATCAACTTCAGATCTTTCATTGATACCAATCTACGGATGTTGGATGAGTAACCCTGTGGCACCTTAACATTTACCAAACATTCACAAAAAGCTTTCTTCTCCTTTCTAGACAATGTGTAACAAGCGGGAGGTAAGTATGTTCTCTGATTTCCCATTTCACGTAATTCAGTTGATTCTGACCTTATTCCCATTTCATGTAGGTCTAGTCTAGATTTTAGGCCATCTTTAGTCTTACTTGGTATATTCAACAAAGTACCAATGACACTATCACAAACATTTTTCTCAACGTGCATGACATCGATAGAATGCCTGACTGTCAAAGAACTCCAATAAGGAAAATCCCAAAATATTGACTTCTTCTTGAATAAAGATTTTTCACTCTGTGTGGCCATAGCACATTGTGATCTCTTACCAAATTCATTGACAAAGTCTTTTACTCTTTCATAAACAACCTCCCCTGGTATAGGTTTAGGTGCACTCCGTTCCTCATTCAATCCATTGAATGCTTTGCGCTTCCTACGATACGGATGGAATTTTGTAAGAAACCTTTGATGACCGAGATATACAGTCTTACTACCATTTTTTAGTCTTGTTGAATCAATGTTCTCTTCACATATAGGACATGCTTTAGCTCCTTTGACACTATATCCAGACAAATTCCCATATGCTGGAAAGTCATTAATAGTGCAAAACAACATAGCATGCAAACAAAATGTCTCTCTTCGTGAAGCATCATAGGTCATCACACCTTCACCCCAGAGTTTCTTTAAGTCATCAATCAGAGGTTCAAGATAAACATCGATATCATTTCCAGGTTGTTTAGGGCCCGATATCAACAATGAAAACATTACGTACATATTTTTCATACACATCCAGGGAGGAAGATTGTATATAACAAGCATGACTGGCCAAGTGCTATGTTGGCTGCTCAATGTCCCGTATGGATTCATCCCATCTGTACAAAGCCCAAGTCTTAGATTCCTGACTTCTTCACCAAATTCAGGGTACAATAGATCAATCTTCTTCCACTATGGGGAATCAGACGCATGTCGTAGGATCCCACCATTATTTTTCTTAACATCTGCATGCCACCTCAAATTCTTCGCATCTATCGGATTGGCAAATAAGTGTTGAAACCATGATATGATAGGTAGATACCACATCACCTTGGAAGGAGAACTAGTTTTGGACTCCCCCGAAGTCGTCAATTTATACTGTAACACACCACATTTTGGACAATCTTTCAAATCCACATAGTCCTTTTGAGGGCATGCGTGTATCTTCTTGGCATCCATTCCCATTAGGCACAACAATTTCTTTTCCTGGTATGTTGAGATTGGCAGCTTGTTTCCTTCAGGAAGCATTTCTTTCAACAAAGACAACAATGATGTGAAGCTTTTGTCGCTCCATCTATTGTTAGCTTTCATCTTATACAATCTCAATACAGCGCTAAGCTTCGTAAACTTAGTGCAACCTGTGTATAATGATATCTCAACATCATGCACAATGTTTCTAAAAATGGGAGGTGGATCGGTGTGCTCTACCCCACAACTATCCAGCATCGCATCAACGATGTCTACTGGAACTGGTTCATTCACATCTACATCATCAGAGGAAATTTCTTCTTCCACACAAGCACTGCTATCGACATCCACTGGTTTCAGGTTTGAAATCTCTCCATGCCAGTGTCATTCTGTATAGCCTTGTATAATCCCATTGCACATGACATGACTTTTGATTTCTCACCAGTGCTGACTTTCAAGTTGTTACCTCAATGCCTACATGGACAGTAGAACATATCCCCAGGTTGTTTCCTATGTTCCTTGTCAAATCCAATAAACTAGTCAAGACCAGATATAAACTCTGGGGTGCAGCGATTGCGAATGGACATTCATGATCTATCCATTTTATGATCAAAGAGAAAACAAGTATATATTAAAACAAGATTAGGGTCTAGGGTTAATAGATTAGAGTTTTTGCATGGTTAAAACTTTAGGTCAACAAATACATGTGATGTCATTCTTATATGTAATAAATGTGTACCACCTATCCCATCCTTGAACACCTAATCTCACTAGTAAGTGTATAATGTGTATTGGGTTTTCAAGAAAATTTCAACAGCATTTCCCCGTTGTGTTCTTAGAGAACAAACGGGAAAATGCTATCGAAATTTTCTCGAAAATCCAATACACATTATACACTTACATCCTAAGTGAGATTAGGTGTTGAAGAACAGTCCCAAACTGGGGACTATCCAAGATTTACTTGGACGGGTTTCTAGGCCAACAAATACATGTGATGTCATTCTTATATATAATAAATGTGTACCACCTATCCCATCCTTGAACACCTAATCTCACTAGTAAGTGTATAATGTGTATTGGGTTTTCAAGAAAATTTTAGCATCATTTCCCTGTTGTTCTCTAAGTACATATGTACTTAGAGAACAAACGGGGAAATGCTACCAAAATTTTCTCGAAAACCCAATACACATTATACACTTACATCCTAAGTGAGATTAGGTGTTCAAGAACAGTCCCAAACCAGAGACTATCCAAGATTTACTCCTAATGAGTAAATCTTGGACGGATTCCTAGGCCAACAAATACATGTGCTATCATTCTTATACCTACAATCCTAGTTTCATCATTCATATCCTAAGTTTACATCATTTAATCATGCATTTCAGTAAATAATAAACAATAAATATCCTAAATTTACATCATCAAGATAATCATTACACACAAATTTAGGTATCGTATTGAGCAATATAGAACAAAATCATCAAGATAATCATTACACATATTGAGCAATATAGCACAAAATCAGCCACCACGGCCGTGCTACCAACACGGCCGTGTTACCTAGCACGGGTGCGCCAACCTACGATTTCACAAAAATATGTACCATGCATGGTGGAGAAGAGGAGGAAGAAGGTACCAGGAGCAAAGAGCGGGTCAGAGGGCGGCGGCGAGCGGGCGGGTGGGTGGCCGGAGCAGCAAGCAAGAGAGGACAGCGGCGGTGAACGACGCTGGAGGTTGACTGCGGTGAGCAGTGCAGGTGGCGGCGGTGGAGGTTGATTGCGAGCATAGCAGAGCGGCGGTGGCGGCGAGCAGAGATGCACCAGGAGCAGCGGCGGCGAGCAGTAGGTTGAATGCGGGTGGGCGGGGGCATTGTCGGGTGATTTTAGGCGAGCAGCAGGAGAGGAGAATTCTCACGATGAAACAGAAGAAAGTGGAAGACTCGGGTAATTGCGAGTCTATTAAGTTTGTAAAAGGCGTTAGTTATCTATAAAACCGACACCTAAAATCTTAAGTGTCAGTTGATAGTAACAAACCGACGTCCAATTGGACATTCCTTTACCCTAATTTTTTTGGCGGGGACGGCGCACACACCCTTATCACGTCGGTTATGCTAAGACAACTGACGCCCATATTGGAACTTTTCGCACAAATTTTATCTTCATTCAGTGTCGATTATTAGGTAAAACACCGACGTTGTATCTGATACTTTGGTGCAATTTTTTTTTGCTCAAAAAAATTGGATTTGGCGGGCTACTTTAGGCGTCGGTTTCCTTTCTTCAACCGACACTGAATGAAAAGTGATACCCGTGTCTGACTGGTCTTTAAATATAGACATCAAATGTCCTTATTAACTGACGTTTAATGTTAACAGCGTCAGTTTTACTAAAAAATCGAGGCCTCTAAAAGCGACGTTGAACGTTGTTTCTGTAGTAGTGCTATATCAAAGATACTAAATAAATGAATGATCTATAAATGTTGCATTTGTATAACATATTCTTGTCATTACATGGAACTTTATACGAAATTATCATATCATTTTGATGCTCATAGATTATGTTATCATGATAATAACTCATGATACATGGTTTGAGGAACAATTGGATAAATGCATGTAGCCTAGGGCTACCATGCACACATATTTATATGCAACAAAATATATAGATAATTTATACTAATATGGAGCCCAAGATAAAGAAACTAATAATAGTTTTGGAAGACAAGTAATCATGGGAATTTCTTTACGAGATAACTAAAATCCTAATGGACAAAACTAGCATGCCATATGCGTGTTCTTTTGTTTATCAAGGTTTTACTAAGGCTAGAGTGTACTTGTGAATGTGATTATTAGTTTATATTGATTCAAGGTACGCTTTACCAGTTACTTGACCTATTTCATGGTATATATGTACATTATGTGCACAAAGCGGTCAAAATATGATATTAGTTAAATAAAGTGTTGGTGTATGTTACCTCTCTCGAATATTTGTATATATAGTTATGAACACATGAAACAAAATGTATCTTTTTCACTATTTATCTTGGGCAGCATAGTGTTGGTAAGTGATTATTCTCTTTGGTAGAAGATCACATTGTAAAGTGATCTAAATCTTTGGAAGTACATCATTAACAGTTGTGTGTAGAGCTCTTTGGTGCAAACATGATGCATTATTCTCTGAGGTGTCAAATGCATGAACAATATAATAGAAAATGTGCTAAAAATATATTTCTATTTTACAAAGAAAGATTTCTATTCAAGAATGTTTTTGTTATACATATTACTAAGAAGTAATAATTCTTATAGTGGCTTACTATTTTACACAATCTGTACTCAACATATTTTTTCTGATGTGTGTTAATTTTATCATTTTAGGTGTGTGTCTATCTGATCATGATGGTACATGATGGACAATGGTAGTTGTGTGATGAGAATATGTACTGGTGGACCTATTGTCTAAATATTTTTAAGTATATTTGGAATGTTGATAACACCAAATTTTGTGATGTTTTTGACACTTATTTCGTTGTCAAAACTGCCCTTTTAAACTATTTTCCTCTCCTTCTTGTCGTGATTTTGAATAAACAGGTCACGCTACACTCTTATCCTATTTTTATCATCTTTTACAGGGTTTTCCTAGTTTTTCCACTCTTTTATCAGCAAAAAGCCTGTTCCGGCCCATGAATGCGTTTTACCTGCATCGGCCTTCCTACCAGTCGGCTGACACACTCACTGCCCGACATACAGTAGCCCGATACAGCCGCCGACACGGGCATGCCGTGTAAGGAAGATCTGAGGGGGGATGTGCCACTTACTTGACAGGGAGTTGTACTCGCCATGACTACTGAAGTGTGTCGCGCGATACAAGCCAGCCACCGGTAGGTGCCCACTCGTCACGACACCCGACACGCTTACAGCCCGACACCCTCTGTGCCGGGCGACATGCATATCGGACATCCCTGAAGCTGCAATAATAGAGTTGATGGAGGACACGTGGCGCCCAGAGGACCGCAAATTCTCCCAACCTCTTCCTATAAATAGCAGCTACAGGACTCTGATGGGACATGTCAGAACCTCGCGAAAGCTAACTTGGGAAAGCGCATGGAGCTAGCGGGTTGCGTCTCAGAGGTTTACCGGGCGATACTAGGTGAGCAATTCCCCGACCCGAGAGGGCGGGAATGGTTCACTTAGAAGCCTCCCCGGTCACCACAGCAGCCCGATATCGACCAACGAGGATACCCGATATGAGTAACCTGATACCCTAAGCAGTCTCTAGCCCGACATGATACCGCGCCCGATACAAGTCACCTGTCACTATGTGTTGCCCGAGAGGGTGGCATCCCATAACGACCGTATCAGGCAAGAGCATTTTGGTCAGTACGTCTGCCTATCATGGCCTATCGCCCGACAGGGAGTTCCACCCGACACAGGTGTATCGGGCAGAGCTCCAAACCGGTATTGGGCTAGAGAAATCTTAGGGGTCTGCTGCTGCATGTCGCTCTTCTAAATCAAGGAGACGATACTTATCTTCCCTTTTTCAGTCATTTACTTCTTTTTACTTACGCAATGTAACCAAACCCTTTTATATAATGATTCTGCTAATGGAATTAGAGAAGTTTTAAATATCTGTTGCTTTATGTTTGGTCCCTCTTTGTTGGATGATTGCTTTGTTTAGCATCTGAACTCTAGCTCGTATGCTTGGATCATGTTTTGACTAGCTATCGAATCGTGTTTCCCGTTGCAGCAGCCTCGAGAGAGGTGTTGTGGCTCTAGTGTTTGGTTCGATCTAGGAGTACGAGAGTACCCAAGATCGGAGTTGCTTTAGTGATCTTTCCACTCTAACCCAAGTGCAGCAACCTTGAGAGAGGGGTTGGTGCTTAGTTAGAGGCACCCTCTTTGAGAGAAGGGCTACTAGATGTTCCTGCTGCCGCTTGTTTTACCGAAATTTTCCTACTTCATTCCTTAACAAAGCAATAGTTTTATCTCCTCTGGTTCTTTTACGCAAAACCCCTAAAAACCTATAAACGCTTAAAAACCTTAATTTTCCTTGTAACTCCAGTTGGAGATAGTTTTCTTTTATTTTATTTTATCGATCTTCGCCTGTTGTTCCCTTTGGGAACTTTATCCTCACCTTGCTTTTACCGGAGTGTAATGTGTTGATTCTGAGTTCTTAACACTACCACCCTTGTCCCTGTGGTTCGAACCCAATCGCTACTTCGGACTCCGTTATCGTTGCGGGGGCCTAAGAGTCGGGTAATTTAAAAGTCTAACTACTTCAAATCCGCTCCTTCTGGACGCACGATTTAGGCCGGTCAACTTTTTGGCACCGTTGCCGGGGACAAAAAAAACGGTACTGTTAACGAACCTGAATCCACTAACTACACTCATGTGCCTCAAGCTTAGAAATGAGCTTGAGAACAATTTTTCCTTTTTGATCTTCTAACCTAAAATGAGTATAGAGTAGTTCATTTTATTGATACAAGTTTTCTAACTTGATTATACATTCTATTCAGGTAGTTAGGAAAGAAGCATTTTGCTCAGTTGAGCACCGACACCGCTAGTCATGCCACCTCGCGTCGAACCACCTCTTTCAGAGGGTGAGCAACACGCGAGAGTTAGACCTCACTCACCTCCGCATGGGAACAATGACAGTATGACGGCGACCAAAAACATGAAGAACCTGATACAGAACAATTTGAGATGATCATCACCGCAAGAGGCATCGTCATCACCGCAGACACCGAAGAAATCAACATAATCAGGAGCATAACCATGGGAACAATGACAGTGAAGATTCTAACGAAGAAGACAAGACCCTCAGGGAGTTAGCTACCACAAAGGCCAATAACTCAAGATTTCATGTTGTTATCCCAAGGTTCAATGCAACCAACTTTGAGCTTAAACCATATGTCATTTCTATGATCCAGAACAAGAGCTTCAGAGGGAATTCGAAGAATGATAACCCTTACCATCATTTAGATGCTTTTAAGAACATCTGTGATACCATCAAAATGCGGGGAGTTCCACAAGAGGTGATTTACTGCAAGGGCTTCATCTTTTCTTTAGAGGACAAGGCCCTATCCTGGTACCTCAGGCTACCACATTAAGCTCTAAATGGATGGAATGCGTTGGCGGACGCTTTTGTAAACAAGTTTTACCCTACGGAGAAAATTGTCAGGAATAGACAAAGGATCACCTCATTTATGCAACAGCCGAATGAGAATCTACACGAAGCCTGGGAAAGATATCAAGAATATCAGAGGGACTTCCCTCATCACAACTACAAGAAGGGTTTTCTGATAACCACCTTCTACAATGGTCTGGCCCTTGAGGAAAGGGTTTCACTGAACGCAGCTACATGAAGTGACTTTCTGAGGAAGAAGACCAGTAGATCCAAAAAGATCATCGAGAACATGGCCGAGCTACAAGCCGGCACCGACTACGACAGATCTGATAGAGGATATGCTAAGAAGGCTGCTAGTGAAGGACCATCGGTCGAATCCAAGGCTCTTGAAGCTATCACCACTCAAATCCAGAAAATAACCACTGATGTCAGACATTTGAAAGAATCAGGTGGAAAAGGGAAGACACAAGTTGAGAAAGTCATGAAATGTGTCACCTGTGGAGAAGGTGGACACGGGGTTGATAACTATGTTTACACCCAGACTGACGAGTCAAGTGAAAGTGAATCCGAAGCATAGGAAGCTGAGAACGTCTCTTTTGTCAACTTCAAGAGACCGGATCATCCTGGTTTTAACTATGGCAACAAGGATGCGGCTGAAAACTCGCATTAGTTGAATAACCCCACCAAGCAACCGCAAGGTTTTGAGAAAAGGGGGGGACAAGGTCAGTTCACCAGAACTACCAGTTTCCAATCGAACAAGGCAAACTTCTAAGGGCAAGGAAAGTACCAAAGTCGCCAAGCGGCTAACCCTAGTCAAGGCCAGGGTCAAGCTAAGGAGCAAAGTTAGGACAAGAGCTCGAACCAACCAGACTTGGTGGGCCAATTGTTCGATTTTTTCAAAAGACAAGATACTATCAACAACCAGCTGGCACAAAGCGTGCTGTCCAATTCAGGAGTTATGAACACGATGCCGGTTCAGATGGCGGACATACAGACTCACCAACGCCAAATCGATCAGCAGCTTGCCCAGATGGCTGAGTTAATAAAGAATCCCTCGGGTAAGATACCCTCTAACACCGAATCTGCTAAAATGGCGGTGCTAAGATCAGTAAAGACAGTAGAACGTCCTGAAGCAGCCAAACCCGAGGAACCTGAATCAAGGATTGCGACAGAAAATCTCACAGAGGAGGAAGACCAACAAGCTCATGACAGGGAGCCAGTACCAAGATCTATGGAGGAATTGTTTGGTAAAAGAAGTCCTTACTCTCCTAGGTTTCCTTTCCCTTACAAAATAATAAAGGCACATCTTTAAAAGCATTACAAGGGGTTTATGGAGTCAGTAAATAAGCTTCACCTCGAAGTATCTTTTTTGGATGCTTTAGAGGAAATGCCGACCTACGCAAAATTTTTTAAGGATCTGATAACCAAGAAGAAAAGAGGTGGAAGGGTTGAGACCGTGCATCTAGCTAGTATGTCTTCTTCTTTTGTCAAAGCGGATTTACCCAACAAGAAGAAGGATCCAGGGGCTTTCACCATTCCTTTTTCCGTTGGAGACAATATCGAGTAGAAAGGTCTTGCTAATTTAGGGGCTAGCATCAACCTTATGCCCCTAAGCCTGGCGCAACGCTTGGGTTTGATGGATACGGTCAAGACCAACATGAGGATTGAATTGGCCAACCATTCTTTCAAGAGACCTGTAGGTGTTGTTAAGGATGTACCGATCCGTGTGGGAAGTTTCTTCATTCCGTGCGACATTGTGGTCATTGACACTGTGGAGGACCCTAGCTGTCCTATCATCTTTGGACGCCCCTTCTTGGCTACAGGAAGATCATTGATAGATGTTGCCGAAGGAGTAATCACTCTAAGGGTCGGAAACGACCACTTAGATTTCAAAGTAAAGGATGCTATGAAGGGACCACCCCTACTAGAATTCGCCTACTTTGTAGAAATCTACAACTAGTTTTGTGAAGAGATGGAGGAAGATATCCAAATGGTAGACCCGCTTGTGAGAGCTTTGAGCAATCAAGATTTTGATGCCAAAGATTCTGACGATCCAGAGGTTGTAGAGTTTCTCAACTATCTAAATTGGTTTGATGAAGATCTGAACGACGAGGACGAGGAAATAGAAACATGTAAGTTTGCCTCTCTAGAGGAGGAACCTGAAGAAAATGCACCCAAGGCTAAACCAGAACTGAAGCAGCTGCCTGAAGGTTTGAGGTAAGAATTTCTTAATCAAGAAGAGAGAAATCCTATCATCGTTAATGCCTATCTTACGAATGATTAGTTGGAAAAGCTTCTCGAAGAGTTGAGACTCCACAGGCAGGCTATAGGATACTCGGTAGAGGATATCAAAGGCCTTAGCCCTGCGCTTTGTATGCATCACATTAATTTGGAAGAATCTGCTAAACCCCTGGCTCAACCCTAGAGGAAATTGAACCAGATGCTAAAAGAAGTTGTCAAGAAAGAAGTAATCAAACTAAGGGATGCAGGGATCATTTACCCAATCAGTGACAGTAACTGGGTAAGTCTGATGCATGTGGTACCAAAGAAAGGAGGAATAACAGTAGTAAAAGGAGACAAAGGTGATGAAGTGGCAGTTCAGACCGTCACTGGATAGAGGATGTGTATTGACTATCGATAACTGAACCAAGCCACGAAAAAAGATCATTATCCGCTTCCTTTCATTGATCATGTTCAGGAAAGATTAGCGCATCATGACTATTTCTTCTTTTTGGATGGTTTTTCTATATTTTATCAAGTCCCTATCTTCCCAGATGATCAAGAAAAAATCACTTTTACCTGTCTCTATGGGACTTACACCTTCCGAAGAATGCCTTTTGGCTTGTGCAATGCTCCCGCAACGTTTCAGCATTGCATGATATCAATATTTTCGGATTTTTTGGAAGAAATCGTGGAAGTTTTCATGGATGACTTTTCTGTCTATGGAAAGGACTTCAATGCCTGCCTGAAAAACCTGTCTCTAGTTTTCCAACGCTGCGAAGAAAAGAGTTTAGTCCTGAACTGGGAGAAGTTCCACTTTAGTGTACGAGAAGGCATCGTGCTATGGCATAAAGTCTCGAGGTGTGGCATCGAGGTAGACGTTAGCAAGGTTGAAGCCATATCTAGGCTACCCCCACTAAAGTCTATAATAGGAGTGCGGAGTTTTCTCGGGCACGCCAGATATTACTGAAGATTCATAAAGACTTCTCAAAGATCTCGAAACCATTGTCCAACCTTCTGGTAAAGGATGTTGAATTCAATTTCTCTGACGATTGTCTAATTGCTTTTCAGGCCTTAAAGGATGCCCTTGTCTCACCACCTATCCTTCAAGCTCCATATTGGGAGCTACCTTTCGAGCTTATGTGTGACGCCGATGACTTTGCTATAGGAGCAGTCTTGGTATAGAAAAAGGACAAAAGGCACCATGTAATTTGCTACGCCAGCCGTACTCTGGATGAAGCTCAGGTGAATTACACGACTACAGAAAAAGAGATGCTCGCAATTGTCTTTCCTTTCGACAAGTTCAGATCCTATCTTATCAGAACGAAGGTGAAGGTCTACATAGACCGCGGGGCAATAAGATATCTTATGCAGAAAAAGGATACCAAGCCCAGGTTGTTAAGGTGGGCTTTGTTACTCCAGGAGTTCGACCATGAGATCGTTGATAAGAAGGGTGTGGAAAATGTGGTCGCCGACCACTTATCAAGGATCATAGTGGAAGGGCAGAAGGAGCCACCTATTAACGACAACTATGCTGATGAAGCCTTGCTGATGGTTGAAACCAAAGATGAGAATTTGCCTTGGTTTGCAGATATTTGTAATTATCTTGCATGCAGGGAGTTGCCTCTTGATATAACTTTCAATCAAAAGAAGAAGCTCTTTTCGAATGTAAAGAACTACTATTTGGATGATCCATTTCTCTTTAGAAGTTGCACATACAACCTATATAGAAGGTGTATCCCTGAAGAAGAAGTCTGAAACATTCTAAAAGAATGTCATGCCTCTCCATATGGAGTACATCTGGGGAGAGAAAGAACCGCCGCCAAGGTGTTGTAATCGGGTTTTTACTGGCCCTCCTTGTTCAAGGATGCTACAAATTATGTAAAGGTTTGTAAAGAATGCCAATCGACAGGAAACATTGGAAGAAGAAATGAGATGCCTATGGCCAATTGGGTTGAAGTCGAGATCTTTGATGTATGGGGAATTGACTACATGGGTCCATTTCCCCCATCAAAAGGATATCAATACATATTAGTCGCGGTGGATTATGTGTCTAAATGGGTGGAAGCTGTTGCCACCCAGACTTGCGACTCCAAGTCAGTTATCAAGTTGTTTGAGAAGACTATCTTCCCTCGCTTCGGAGTACCTCTGTTACGACCCCGCCTAGGAATTAGAATCAAAAGATGCTTCTACCCTTGGTAAGTTGATTGCTTCCTTAGCCCGCGAAGGGGTAGAACTGTCCAACGACCTACAAGTCGTCTTCCTCCTAGCGTTGGCGCAACCTGCCACCCTAGCCATGACCGATGGCCTTCTCCACCCATATCCTAGACCCGAAGGTCACCGACTACTACTGCTCCACCTATGACGTCCTCCACCACGTGCGCTCAAGCTTCCTCCCGTGGCCAGGATGGCTGGGACAGGCCGGCGGAGCTGCATCTTGCGGCCATGAAGTGCAGTCGTGCGGCTGCTATGCAGCGTCGTTTAGAGTATGGCGACATTGGCTAGGCCTCCCTATGGCATTGTGGCACGTACAGATAAGATTAAACATATAATCATCTCTCTTAATCAAAACACCTATGGTTAAAGTATAATCCAGGTCAGGGATGTTACAAAAGCAGCCTTAGGTCTCTATCCACGAATCAAGGAGTCCCTTTCTAAGTAGGAAATCAATTCCTCCAATGAGAAGCAAGATTCTCTCTCATACTTACCTCTTTAATATACTTTGTTCTTTAGATATTAGGAATTCGAAATTCCTCTCACCCACTCTCTTTATTGCTTGACTTCTAACCCAAAGGCATGAAATCCTATTTTCCTTTAAAAAGAAAATTACTTTCTTTTTAACAATACTTCATTATTCATTAATAATGTATCACATTATCCTCTTTTTTTACAATTTTGGTATTTTCTCTCTCTTTCCTCTTTATTGGGACTCATTGGGTCCCAAGAAACTCTATTATTTCGAAATCCTTTTATTGGATACTCATTATCCTTCTAGATGCATCTAAATGCATTAAACTTTATTATTTCCCATTATCTTGTTTATTTCATATTAAAATATCTCTTTTTGAGGATTTCTCTTTATTTCTCTTTTATTTTCCTCATTAGTATTCCTTTTATCATTAGGAATCCTTGGGATACGAAATTCCACAAAGGATAACTCAATTATATCTCTTTTCACTTGTTTTCCACATTTTATCATTATTTTCAATTTCTTTCTTAATAAAGAAATACTTAATTGATCTTTTTTTTCCTATTGCACTCTTTATGCAACTTTGGACTCCTTGGAACCCAAGGAACACAAGAGGAACGAAATCCTTCTTTGGATTAGCCTTCTAAAGGTTTCCATCTTATTCTTTTCTCAAATATTCAAATATTCATTCACTAATTGAATTTTCTTATTATTTGGGCCCAATAGCCAATAAAGCCCACAACACAAACATCAAGGCTATTGTAAACAAATTCCAAATACATCATATCATTATTTGTTCAAATATACTTTTTATGAGAAATTACATTTCTCACCAAATAAACCCAAAAATTGGGGTTGTAACATCCTTCCCCTCTTATAGGAATTTTGTCCTCAAAATTTTATCAAGCAAACAAACAATTCAGGATAAGACTTTTCCATGTCCATCATTGGCCCCTACGTGGCTTTACCGTACTCATGGCGCTTCCAAAGAACCTTTATCATCACATATTCTTCTCTCTGAGTTCTTTCATCTTGTCGTCTATAAACGGCACAGGTGACTCAGGCCATTTCAGCCTCCCTTAGGGCTCACTAGGTTCATTGTTCAGCACGTGGTTTGGGTACCTCACATAGTGCTCTAAATTGGACACCTGGAACTCATCACACATTACTTTATCCTGAGGGGTAAAGTCAACCATAATATTCTCCACCAATCCATCTCAAATGGACCCATGTATCGGGGACCCAACTTCCTTAGCTGTAGCTCAGAGGGGTCGGATTTTTCATGTCACATATTTCCCACAGTGAACTGCATGTCAAACTACTTTACATCCGCTCACGACTCTTGTCATTTCTAGGCTCCTTTCAACCATTTGCATGATCAAAATGACTTCATCTACACACACTGTGGTCCTTTCACCAACATCACCTTATTGAAGTGGTGACTGACACAACCTCCCTTACAGAACTGTCTATGGTGGTCATCATTACAATTTTCATAGGAAAAGAACTGTCTCTAGCCATCACCCTAAATGAGCACATATGCTCTCATCAGACCCTTTAGTCTGGATCATACTAACCATTAGTTATGGATGATGAACTATACTAACATCGAGTCCTTCATGTACCTACTTCCACCTTTTGGAAGGGAACCTTTAGGTCAAACTCAAGAACCTTTGGACTCACTTCATGGTTTAGTTGAACCATCTCTCTCATGGGTAGTTCAACCAGATCTGTCCCTTGACAGAACTCTTTCATTCTCATGTCATCTAGGTAAGGCGATTTACCATAACCCATATTGCATCTCGACCTTCCTTGGTCTAGGGGAGACCTATCACAACATCCATAGTGATGAACTCCCATTCCCTCTCAGGGACTCTTTTGTCCTCTATATCGATACACTGGGTTACTGGGGTTCGTCCTTTACCTCCTAGCTTCCATGGCCATATACCACATGCAACTTCATCTTAAGCATCCAAAGTGCTATTTCCATTTACTATCTTGGTAGAACCACGGTGTATGGTGATCTTCAATCATGATTTCCTGTATGTCATGATTCCTCAAGATCGATTCCTCCGAAACCCTAAACCACTCTAGTTGGGGTTTCATCACCTACTTTTCCAAAGAAGTGCATCTGAGGTTCTACCACCATCCTTTCATTGCATCAAGGACTAGACTGGCTAACCAAACAACCATTAGCTGATCTCATTACATTAGTGTTAGCCAACCATATCTTCTTTCCAATCTTAGGGTCAACCCAAACTAGTCAGTTACATCTCAACCAGAACATCCATTACCACTTCACATCCTTAGGTATTAGGTAACATACACCTCTATGTATTCCACTTATCATCCCATTTCAACTCTAGGTCTGTATTCATCAAGTACACTCTCTGATCTCATCAACATGGTGATCAAACTCAACCTTGTAAGACTCGCCTCTTGGTTTTTGAATTCTACTTGGTATAACTCATCGCTCATGCTAAAAACATCCTTATAAGATGACTACCTAATTTCTATTTAGCGTTTTCAAACCATCCATGTATCATTCACGTTACTAGGTCATGCTATCCTCTCTATCCTCATGCCTCGCAGCAACGTTCCAGCTCACATCATCTTTTATCCTTGGTGTATGGCATGCGTACTATCCTATCTCTCACTCCCATAACAAGAGGAAATAAGCATTTGGTTGCAGTCCAAATACAGAGTTCTTCCTATTCCAAGAGTAGAGATGGTACATCCCACCTTGCCAGTACACCTTTAAGTCTAAGTTGAAATGTGTTGTTTATGCTTCTATATTACAATCATCTTGATATTCAAGTTACCTCCATGGAAAACTGGTTTCGAACCTACTTGGGTCACCTCACAATCCTTGGTCATTTCCTCTGAATCTACAGGGTGCCGACACTTTTGGGGTCATCCCTCTTCCCTCATGCATCAAGAGAGTGCCCTACTCATCTGCCTTTTGGGTCCCATGGGTTCATGAAGGTGATCAATCTCCTAACCCATGGCCCTCAGACAATGATAGTTGTTACCTCCCGACCCTATGGTCATGTGCAACTGGGGAATTAGGCAACTCCTACTTTCATCGGTCTTATCCCTACCTGACCCTAGGATAGACTTAGGATTCACAATTTATAGTACATGTCCAACTTAGAACCTCGCCCAATACTTCATCATCTCTCTTTGTATACATGGGCTGACATCCATCCTTTCATAGGGGTCATGGTGACCTATCTACCTTGGCCAGGCCCCTTACCGGTTACCTCCATGGTAATACATCCGTATGCACTTAGAGATGGATATCTATGGGTCTACAGGTTCATTCTCATACCATGTACTTTTCACTTAGCTTCTCAAGATCCTTTGAGACCTCTTTAGGTTACCTTAAACCAACAAAACTGATATACACCCTACCAAAGGGGTCCCTCTCCCAGGATGGGAGGAAAACTATCTCTTGACAACAAGGTCACAAAAGCTCTTAGGTCTAGGGTTTACATCCACATGAGCCTACTTAACCCTAGCAAGTTATTAAGGCACAAGCAGATCACCTACTGAACCATGCTAAGTCATACTTGTCCTCTTTCCTCGATGTTGGATCGAGATCATACTTTCCTTTATCATCAACCTAGTTATGAGGGGTTCATCAAACATACCTAAAACTTAAGGGGCCTCCCTTTTCCTCTATACATGAGGAGTACCATGCTCACTTCTATAGGAACTCAACTCTCATCATGAGCATTAGGTACACCACTTCCCCTCTTAGGCCTAGGGAGCCTAGGTTCGCTTGTACGTGTCCAACTGCATACTCTATCTCTTAACCACAAACCAAACATGTAACAGGTATGACATACACTTCGTGTCATCTTTTTCCTTGATCAACACTTTCAAGTTGAGTCCTCCTCAAGGACAATCAACAAGGTACAAGGCCTCATAACCTGATACTATACCTCTCCAGGTCTAAGGAACTCTTCTTCTCATCTATACCATAAGTATAGAGGTACCAGCAGACTCATCCTCTCTCTAGGGTTTGGTTCTTCTCATGGTAACCAAGACATCAACAAACCCTAGGGATCAAGCATGTGGCGACCACTGTCATCCACTTAGGTCACATCATCCTTGACTCCCCACTGTTCCTCATATCTCAGGGTCTAGATTTACGACCTTCTTGCTTGGTGTCCCGCTCTCTCTCTAACCCTACAACCAACCTCACCATTAGAGGTCCTCTCTTCATGAAGCGTCGACCTCAAAAGCATTCCCCTACCTGGATGAAGCATATGTTCAACTTATGTTTTGCTCAAGGTTATCCATAGTTCTTTATGCTTATTTCATAATCCATCCTTCATACTTTCCTGGTCAGGGTTTCAACCCTTTACTCACACTACTAACATACCCTGGGTGCATGCTATGCCCTACTCACATAAGCCCATAGGGGTTTTAAGGTCCTTCACTAACATCATCATCGAAGGAGCTATCCTTTACCCTAACATGCACGACCCTTCCCAGGTTGGGTTGCCAAAGGTTCTAGGTCACCCATGGATCATATGGCATCCCCAAGGCATGTCCTTTCAAACACCTGGTCTACCATTACATCTAACTCATCATGTCATCTCTCTCTAACCTTCACTTAGGGTTAGGGTTAGCATCATCCTCAGAGGATGTGCCAGGTCTCTACTTGCAATGGAGATCTCTATCTCCAAGACTGACTTATCCTCCCGACAAGAAGGTCTAGCCTTAGGTCTCTTCTGAGGACATGACAACTTATGTCATACGACCTAAGCATGTATCTATTCTTTAATTTGCGCTTAATCTATTAAGCTTATGTCCATGACATCTTATTTACATGCTTTTCATTAATTTGGTGGAGGATTCCTTAAACCTTATTAACCTCACCCATACCTCAAGAGGGTGAGGAGAAGAAAGAAAACCCTAATCCTTTAGGTCCTTAATAGAATTTTGTGATGAGAAGGGATGAATAAGATGAGAAACTCCTAAAGGTATCATATTTTGATTCATACCCTAAGACTTTGGCCAGGAAGTCACATGGTTCCAGGAGTCCTCGTATTCCGACTAGCGGTGCGGAGGAAAATATTGCCAGCCCCCGGTCGTGATCCTTTTCTAGACACCTCCGTCTTTCGGATAATCCTCTAATAACTCCCTTGGGTTCTATGGAGTTTGTAAAATTTAATAATTATTAATGGTTAAGTGAGGAACCTATGCTCTGATACCAATTGTTACGACCCCGCCTAGGAATTAGAATCAAAAGACGCTTCTACCCTTGGTAAGTTGATTGCTTCCTTAGCCCGCGGAGGGGCAGAACTGTCCAACGACCCGCAAGTCGTCTTCCTCCTAGCGCTGGTGCAACCTTCCGCCCTAGCCGTGATCGGTGGCATTCTCCACCCATCTCCTAGACCCGAAGGTCACTGACTACTGCCGCTCCACCTCCAACGTCCTCCACCACATGCACTCAAGCTTCCTCCCGAGGTCAGGATGGCCGGGACAGGCCGGCGGAGCTGCATCTTGCGGCCGTGAAGTGCAGTCGTACGGCTGCTATGCAGTGTCGTTTAGAGTATGGTGACATTTGCTAGGCCTCCCTATGGCATTGTGGCACGTACAGACACATTGCCAACCCTCCTGGGCACCTAGTTGCTCCGGGGTCATGCTACTTTCTTCTTCTAGGGCTTACGGACAAAGACAAGTAGGAAGAAGGTAGGGAAGAGAGAGAGAGTATTGCATGGAATTCCTTGGAACTCGATCCTGAGGGCCTACCCTTTATATAGGGTGAGGAAAGCTGTGGCGACCGTCTCGCAAAAACTTGATTAACTAATGCAGAAGTGAATTATTTGTAGCGGATTTCTAAAAATCACTGAGGATTAAAACTTTTTCAAAGAGATCCATTCATAGGAAAACTCTTTAACCAAGAACCAAAGTATTTCAAATTCATCCTGGTTCACAAGTACACAACCTGTACCATTCCTTCTCAAAGATTACAACATCAATTGTGTTATAAACATTATATACAGACAATATACGAATCTCGAGGCATCAAGCCAAAACCTCAGATTGATTCATAAGACACTGACTAAAAACTCTGAGGACCTGAGAGTACAGAAACGACACATAGGACTACTATCTATATGACTAGACAGACAATATCTCCACCTGAGATCTTATTGTTTTCCCTGCTGTTGTTGTTGCAGTTGCTCTTTCATTGTTCTAGGATTTCTACTTTGCCTCCCATGCATACCTAAAAATGTTTCCCACAGGGGTGAGACAATTGAAAATTTCCCCAGCGAGAGATATAACTCTCCGCCAAAAACATTGTTATTGCAGTTTATTAAATTAAAATTGAGCAGGGGTTACTTTTACATTATCAGGCAGAATGATTCATCATAGAACAGAATAAGATAATCTCCATTCTCAAGGAGGTCATTGCATCTACCCATGGTAGATAAGTAATTCATCTGTCTACCTTTCCGAGAATATAAAGAAACATAATTAACATTTATCCACTAAGGAATGCACAAAGAAATGCAACATCAGCCAATGAATCTCCGTATTCAATCCTTAAGTAAACATGATATACGGCTGATTGCATTTTACAATCACACTTATGCTCTGAGGAGATGAGATATACCGCTCATACTCCAACCGACCACTGCTAGGAGATGAAATCGGTACCATACATAGGTCAATGGAAGAGTCAGACTCCAAGACCTCATCTGTCTCGATCAGTACGAGACCACATGCAGGACATCTCGTGTCTCTACTAACTAGCTAGCCAGGGTATACTGGCACCTTCACTATAGAGTTACAGCGTCAACTGCACTCTCATCGCCAATCGAGAGATTTCTTGTTTATCTCCTCGATCCGACATTAAGTATCATTGGGAGATGTCTACACCATCTATCCCAATCATCGGGAGATTCGTGACACATCCATCCCCACATATTCATGAAGGATTGAGAGGTTTCTTGTTTACCTTCCAACAATCTCTTCAAGAGGACGTAAGGATGTTTTCACCCATTTACCACCACATATTCAAAATATGTGCTCCGGGTTTTTCCGCGGGCACCCGTTTCACCATCACCTATTCCTGACGATGATGGATCTATGGTCAGAGAACTACATGAATTGATTTCACTTGATTTATTAAGTACATTCTCATATTCTTTTAGCATCAGCCAAGTTCTCAAACATAACTTATTACAACAATGCTATAAAGAAAAATGTACTACTTTCATCACATATTTATCAGTCTTTCAAAGACCCTGGGAACTCAGTCCCTCATTTCAATACTAGGAATTCTCATCCCTTCACATTCTCATCACCATAATAATATGGTTTTGGGTATTCAAACCCTTCACTCATCATTGAGCATCATTACCATTTATTAGGTAACTATCACCTTGAGGTCATTTGACCAAGGTATACATGATACTTGTTACCCAAGCATCACACATGCCTCATCAGGCCACTGCACATCTTGTCGCCTCTCACTAGGCAACAACTTATTCACATGGCTCTCAAGGTCATTCACATCTTGTCACCTCTCACTAGTCAACAACTTATTCAAAGATATCATAAATATTTATTCAAGATCATTTGTCTCATCATATAACATTAATGATCATTAGTTCAAGGAATGAGTTCATTTCACATCCTCATCATGGTATGACTACATCATACTCATCATTTGGGCTTAACCCCATTTTCAAGGTGCATTAATTAACACTCATAAAGTGTAACAACTCATTACATTTCATTGTAATAGTTGCATAGCACACTTCATATATTTCTTACCCAATTATTTTGGATTTGGAGTATATCAGGGTATATAAACCCTGAAGTTCTGAATGTGATAACCATCATATCTTGATGTATCATTTTCTCATCATTTCAGACCCTCTCGAGTTAACCAACTTTATCCTATATTAAGGTATTTCCCCTCTTAATACATTCCATCACCAAATACTCACCCTTAGCATATAATGCATAGGCCACACATTATAATTTTCCAACTATCTCACATGATATGGACTTATCTTAGTTTAAGGCATTGTTTTATTATAAAGTTGCCTATAAACAACCACATTAGATACTTCCCTTTTCAGGGTATCAGCTACTATTCCATTATTAGGATTAGTCTTCACATAGATACACCTTCAACTAGGGTTTCACAAGGATACACCCTCAATTAGGGTTTCATTAGAATTGCCCTCAATTAGGGTTAGAACACAATAACCCTATCGATTAGGGTTTATGTTCATGATTAGGGTTTCATGATCTCTCTACTTTAAGGATCATACCCTTAATCACCACATGAATCATATTCATATATGAATTCATGCTATCATCATCTCAACTTGATTAGGTCATATCAACCCTTCCATCAAGTACATACTACTATGATTAACATAGTGTACCAAGTCATTGATCCTATAAGCAATTAGGGTTCATCCCTTAATTAGCACTAATCACTTAGGTACTATTAGGGTTTCAACATTTTTACCTTCAATGATCATTATTACTAATCATCATTGGATCAATTAATCATTCATCATCTCTATTCTCAAGAGATTCAATCACCTTGGACCTCCATTACATAAGGTATCCAATTGAATTGATCAATTGAGTCCTCAATTACAACAAGTGTCTAAGTGGATTAACCAATTGAGTCCTCAATCAACTTTGACTACTTGAGCCCCAAACGGTCTTGGTCCTTCAAGGTTCAAACAGTTCGAAACCGTTTGGTAAAGGTGGTGCTTGAGACCGTTTGCCCAAGCAAGTAGGTGAAGATCGTTTGCCCAAGTTTGACTTTTAAAACTGCATGGGCACAAACGGTTTGGGATTGTTTGGTCCAAAACGGTCTTGAGACCGTTTGGATGAGCTCCAAACGTTCTTGAGACCGTTTGTCTCATCCAACCCTTGGATTCTAGTGAAAAATCATTAGGGTTTGAGCTACTGAGTTGATCATCAAATCAACACTTAATTGCAAAGTGATTTGGTATCTTTAGACCTTCAATTGGTCAACCATGCTTAACCCTAGACCTCCAAACGGTCTTTGGTGATCCCCAAATGGTCTTGAGACCGTTTGGGTGATTCCCAAATGGTTTTGAAACCGTTTGGGTCAATCAACCCAAAACATCAACTCATTCAAATGTAAAATCAGCACTTAGGCGATTAGGGTTAACACCATATCTTTTGTCCTTCAATCACTTAACCATATCCAACCCTAGACCTCCAAACGGTCTTGGGTGACCCCCAAACGGTCTTGAGACCGTTTGGGTAATCCCCAAACGGTTTTGAAACCGTTTGGGCTAATTAACCCAAAAAGTGAAATCAGCCAAGTTGAAAATCAGCACTTAATCCAATTAGGGTTTACCTAATTGATTAGCCTTCAACTCATGATTCATTTGGAATTAATCCATAAAATTTGGTGGGTCATCAAAAAACATAATTAGGAACAGGATTCTCAAACGGTCAACCCTTGGTCAACTCTTTCAAACGGTTTTTAAACCGTTTTCCCAAAAAGGCAAATAATTCAAGTTGAAAATCAGCACTTAATCCAATTAGACTTTCCCTAATTGATTGGCCTTCAACTCATGATTCCTTTGGATCTAATCCATCAAATTTAGTGAGTTATTAACCAACATCATTAGGAACAGGAATCGCAAACGGTAAACCCTTGGTAAACCCTCTCAAACGGTTTTGAAACCGTTTGCCCAAAAAGGAAAATAAATCAAGCTGAAAAATCAGCACTTAATCCAATTAGGTTTGCCTAATTGATTGGCCTTCAACTCACGATTCCTTGGGAGTTAACCCATCAAATTTGGTGAGTCATTAACAAAAATAATTAGGAACAATAATATCAAATGGTAAACCCTTGGTCAACTCACTCAAATGGTTTTGAAACCGTTTGCTCCCAAACGGTTTCAAACCGTATGCTCTCAAACGGTTTGGTGAAACTGCATGAGCAATTAACTCAAAACCGTATGAACCATGATTTCTTTTGCAAAAGTATCCAAGATGATGTCATAATCATATACCTTCGTCCCTGAAGTTATAACAACTTCTGATTTCATGAAATAACCATTTTCAACCAGCAATTAAACAAGATAATGAAGGAATCATTGAAATTGCAAGATTAATGGTTGAATAACAATGAAAAAGGGATCAAGTTATGAAACCCGCCTCCAATTGAGCTCCAAAGCTCCATGTCCACGGAAACAATGGTGGATGCAACTCCTTTCACCATTCCAAGGCTCGTCCTCAAGGTTTGAGTGAAAAGGAATGGTTAGAATTGAAGAGGAGATCGAAATAGGAATAAATCCATAATTTATTTTTGATTTCCACCATGGAATCAAGGTGAAATGGATCAAGAACCTTACCAACAGGTTGGGGGTCGTCCTCCTGATACTCCCAAGCTCCCTTGGTCGTTTTCCAAGCAAGGCGAAGAATTGGGGTCGAAAAAGCCTTCCATTTCGCTTGTAAAGGGTCTTTTTATAAGAAAATCAAGGAGAGAGAAAGTGCCTTATAAAAATTCATTTAATCCCAAAAATGTGGCCGCCTCTTCCCCCTTATCTTCCTTAGGGACGAGGCTATCTTGTTTGCCTTTTATCCCTCTCAATTATCTATGATTTAAAGAAAATCAAATCAAGCACCTTAAATCATATTATATTAATATCCATATGTGAGTGGATATTTCTTTTTCTTATAAAATTGTGTGTGAGTTATCCACTCCCTTGGATATTTTCGTGGTCCTTGCAAGGATCAAGGACATCACATACACATCTGAATCCAACCATTTTAATTTTGGTTGAAGGCCCTTTAATTAATACATTCATTTTTGCCCTAAATCGAATTAGGGTTTCAATTAGGATTAAATATTGATTATTTTAATATCAAGATTCTCTCTCCTCCAACTTAATTCAAATGAGGCGCCCCTCTCATTTTCTTTGCTCTAAATGATGCCAAGAAGCATTAAGGACCTTATTGAAGTGGTAATTTGCATATTGAACCCTAGGTTTTGGGTAAATTGCACTTTACACCAAAACTAGGTTTTAATGCACAAACATTACTTTATCAGCTCTTCCTTGGTACTCAGACTACCACAAGCCATAGCTTTGCATCATCTTCATTCTCATGATGCTTCAATACATGAGGAACATCTTATCATGCAACATTTTCAATTTAACCCCTCAACTTTGGTAATTTGCACTTTAGTCCAAAATAAGCAAATATTGCTTAACATTGTTCAAACATGGCCCATATTGAAACATAAGTTTCTCATGAGCCCTAATTACTTTTCAGAAGATAAGATTAAACATATAATCATCTCTCTTAATCAAAACACCTATGGTTAAAGTATAATCCAGGTCAGGGATGTTACAAAAGAAGCCTTAGGTCTCTATTCACGAATCAAGGAGTCCCTTTCTAAGTAGGAAATCAATTCCTTCAATGAGAAGCAAGATTCTCTCTCATACTTACCTCTTTAATATACTTTGTTCTTTAGATATTAGGAATTCGAAATTCCTCTCACCCACTCTCTTTATTGCTTGACTTCTAACCCAAAGGCACGAAATCCTATTTTCCTTTAAAAAGAAAATTACTTTCTTTTTAAGAATACTTCATTATTCATTAATAATGTATCACATTATCCTCTTTTTTTACAATTTTGGTATTTTCTCTCTCTTTCCTCTTTATTGGGACTCCTTGGGTCCCAAGAAACTCTATTATTTCGAAATCCTTTTATTGGATACTCATTATCCTTCTAGATGCATCTAAATGCATTAAACTTTATTATTTCCGAATATCTTGTTTATTTCTTATTAAAATATCTCTTTTTGAGGATTTCTATTTTATTTTCCTCATTGGTATTCCTTTTATCATTAGGAATCCTTGGTATACGAAATTCCACAAAAGATAACTCAATTATATCTCTTTTCACTTGTTTTCCACATTTTATCATTATTTTCAATTTCTTTCTTAATAAAGAAATACTTAATTGATCTTTTCTTTTCCTATTGCACTCTTTATGCAACTTTGGACTCCTTGGAACCCAAGGAACCCAAGAGGCACGAAATCCTTCTTTGGATTTGCCTTCTAAAGGTTTCCATCTTATTCTTTTCTCGAATATTCAATTATTCATTCACTAATTGAATTTTCTTATTATTTGGGCACAATAGCCAATAAATCCCACAACAGAAACGTCAAGACTATTGTAAACAAAATCCAAATACATCATATCATTATTTGTTCAAATATCCTTATTATGAGAAATTACATTTCTCACCAAATAAACCCAAAAATTGGGGTTGTAACAACCTCGTACTGTGATAAGCGACGGTGGATCACATTTCGGGGAAAAACATTTTGAAGCGCTCTTGTGGAAGTATGGGGTTAAACACAAGGTTGCTACACCCTACCACCCTCAAACTTTATGGAAGGTGGAGGTTTCAAATAGACAAATTAAGCAGATTTTAGAGAAGACTTTTAGTCGCACGAGGAAAGATTGGTCAATGAAGCTCGATGACGCCCTTTGGGCCTACAGAACTACATATAAAGCACCCATTGCAACTACCCCTTAAAAATTGATTTATGGAAAATCATTGCATCTACCATTAGAACTTGAACACAAGTCTCTTTGGGCGATTAAGTTCCTGAATATGGATTTAGAAAAGGCAGGGGAGAAGAGATATCTGCAGTTACAGGAACTCGAAGAACTGAGAATACATGCCTATGAGAATGCAAGGATCTATAAGCAGAGGACCAATGTGTGGCATGATGCCCATCTGAGGAAGAAGGATGTAAGTGAAGGTGACAAAGTTTTATTATTTAAATCTTCCATTCGTCTTTTTCCAGGTAAGCTGCAAACAAGATGGTCCGGACCCTTCACCGTAGCAAATATATATTCATCAGGGATGATGGAGCTGTATGATAAAAAAGATCCATCCAAAGTTTTTCCAGTGAATGGACACAGAGTAAAAAGGTTCTATGAAGATGAAGCTTTCGTGAGAAGGACAGAGATAAGTTTGCAGGATGTGGAAACAACTGAAAGTGCAAAGTAAAGGATCTAAAGCTGTCGAGCTGATGACGCTAGCTACAACGCTCCTTGGGAGGCAGCCCAAGTTTTACTTTTCTTAGAATAGGACGTTATTTCCTTTCCTGCAAGAAAAACATTATGAACATTATGATTGTAATAAGGCCTGAGTCATCGCATGCGTCACATGCCCTGACTCTTCTGTTTTATGGGCCACCGCTCGGTTTTATGAGCATTGATGAGTAATGCTATCTGAGGCCGGGAACTTCACCTTAGGCCAATGATGTTTTACCCATCAATTGCTTTTTCCTTTGCTTTATTTTTAGTTTTTCATCAAATATCTTGTTCTGAAGCCTTGTATCGGGCTAGGATACCTTGTTCCCTAACTGTATTGGGCAAAAGACTCAGGCGGCATGCAAGACATGCCCTTATCGGCCTGGCGTATCAGGCGACACACCTTAGTAATAAGCCGTGTCGGACGATACGCCGAGCAGCAAACGACCGTGTCAAACAGCATGAGTAATAACCCTTGATTGACGGATGGGACTGCTCATCTCGAGAATGATTTGTCTCCTCGCCCGACACGTACCCCTGTTTTACCCATTTTACCCCCGATCTGGATTGCTATATATAGTAACGGAAGTTTAACTGTGTCGGACACCTACATTTACTCCTCACCTACTCCCGTGTCGTGCGATAATTGCTCTCGTTGCTCCCGTGTCACACAACCTAGCTTCTTCTCCCGTGTTGCACAAACTAACTTTAGATAGCAAAGGTATAGCCCCACAGCCGTATCATTTTGCTTACCGGACACGACCCCCATGTCACGCACTTTCTTATCGGACTCACGGCTTTAGTTGATTTCCTTGTATTTCCCGACACACATTTGTGTCGGGCGCGTTACTTTTGACCGTCTCGCGTGACACATCTATAACACGCGCTTGCTCGACACCTTATATTAGGCTAGACCCATGTCGCCTAGTCTTGTTTTGCTTCACGTGTCGGGAGACACCTTTTCTTTCAGAGCGACCGTACCATATCGGGCGCTTCACATCACGTGGCTGTGTTTCCCGACACACCTTGAACTTTAGACGTATCGGACAATGGCCATAACAACCAGTTTTTCCCGTGTTGCCCAATTTTGTATCGCCTCATGTATTTCTCCTGATGGGCGACACCCGTGTCTTGTATCAGGTAAGAAATATGTTCGCGATGACGCCCGACATATCACGATGAACCCATGTGATTTTTCAACCGAACTTCGTATCGCCCGACACGACCGTATCGGGCAAACATCATATCGCTCAGTTCTAAAGCCCGATACGGTGGTGTCAGGTAGCTCTTGTGTCGGGCCAACCCTCTTGGCTTATCGTTCTATCAGTTTTCTTTTTCGACACCGATATCGACTTTACGTTTTACCTACCTGATAACGAAACATTTAGATGCTTAATAAACTTGTCTTATGATAACAGAAATGGCCCACACCAAACAAACTATCATTCAAGTTGACGAACACGGTAGAAGGATTGACACCGAGGCCACATTTGAAGCTACAACCGTCGGGTAGAAATGCCCGAACCCTGAGACAGCTGGGCCATCCACGGCCGGAAAGAGACCAAGGACGGAAGAAGTAATGACCCCAACAGTAGTTTCAACCGCAGCGGCAAAACCTCTAGATCAGATACCAAGAAGGTTCGTGCCCAGAGATAATGAGCACCGGTGTCGATACTCAGAACTGGCAACAAAACTCTACAGGTCAAGCAGATTCTACCACCAGTCGTCCTTCCTTCAACTAGGCATTTTCGACAGGCTTGAAAATGTCCTAGTTGCGGCAGGGATGAGGAAGATCTGCTTCAACCACTCCGCCTCCTACAGTGAACTCACCAGGGAGTTCATGTCATCTCTCCGCTGAGTGTAGAATAAACCCGAAGAAATTGAAGAATAGGGCGGAGCAGACAGACTGCAGGGGCGGCTATACAATGTCGAGCACACCATCTCCGAGAAGCTGCTCAACGAGATCTTCTCTTCCAGCGATTAGAAGGAACTGCTTAACAATGGTGCAAGGATCACCGAAGGAGATGGGTTCAATCCCGTGGAGCTCTGGAGGAAGCTGACCGGCGAGTCATCGTTCAAGACGGGAAGCAAGGTGGCAGCGGTGCACTCCTGCTTATGGAGAATAGTGCACAAGCTTCTGGTGTGCCTGCTCTTCAACAAGAATGAATCAAGCAACATCTACACCGAAGAACTCCATCTCATGTGGCACATGATGGAGGGAAATATGATCAACCTGGGATGTTTTTTTGCTGAATAGGTACACCCAATAAAGGATGCCACCAAGGAGTATTGCATGGGTGGCATCGTCAATCTGATTGCGATCGGGTTAGGGTACCCGCGGGAACCGCGCAGTCTGTCAAGGATAAGGGGCGATGAGAAGATCGACCTCAAGTTCCTCATGAGGGCCAACATAATCAAGAAGGAGGGGTGAAGCTACTTCTACAAATTCGCAAGAACAATCATCCTCCTTCTGCTTCCTAGTTGCGCCAACTACGACATAGAAAAGCTGGTCTTCACCAGCGTAGAGATTGAAGCGGTGACAGTCAAAGCCACTTACGCCGCCACCACCAGTATATAAGAGAGGGCGGCTGCAAGAGGAGAATCAATTCCTCTCGACACACGACAGGACAAATCTTCAAAAACTCCTGCTGAGCCGCCCACTACTCCAGAGCCACCGCCGACAGCAATTGATAGAGCTGTCATCGCTCCTACCATCCCAGCCATGATCACGACAATATTTGTTGTGGCTGAAGAAGTATCAGTGATCGTTGAGGTTGATGAGACACCCGGGGCAGAGACAGCCATACTAGCCCCAACGGAAGCTGCCGTGGAAGAGACAGCCGCAGCTCCCGAAACTTCTGTGGTGCCCTTAGTGGCAGAAGAAGAAATGCAACCGAACGTCAGCGATGAGGCGTTCGCCGAGATCCTCGAGATGGTGCTCGGGGCTGCGCAACCTGCATCAACACCGCCGGTATCTCCCGTAGCAGCTACAGAGGAGGTCGCCGATAATAGAGAGGTGGAGCAGCATCTGCCCACACCGCGACCTTCTTCATCACAACAAGGGGGCGAGGTAGAGATAGCCGAGAAAATGCTTACGCCTCACCCAGAAGCAACTACCTCGCGAACAATCGAGATAGAGTCTACCTCGTCGGGTAGACCCTCGTGCGAGAGAAGTGTCACGAGGATAAGAGGGAGATCTGCAGGAGCCCCTCCGTCGCTAGGGAAGATGATGGGGCACAAACGTGATCACTTGCGGGAGGTAACAGAAAGCCACTCGGTTACATGTACTTCACTAACCCACAAGTTTTCTATTTTCCAGCAGAGGCTGAATAGCCAGGAGCGGCAACTGCTGACTCTAGTTGGCCTCCCCTGCTGACTCTAGTTGGCCTCCCCGACCAACTAGAGGTACTCAACGCCACGCTGCAGTAGGCCCTCTAATGCCTTGACGTGATGGAGGAGAGGATAAACAGGAGGGACGATCACCCGCGTCCAAGGCAGCCGAGGAGATCTTCATCACCTCCTGGCTCAGGCTCTCAACCCTCCTCGTCAGTGTCCTCACCAAGATCATCGTCCACTTCCTCCTCCAGCGGACCATCCCCAACGCCCGAGGAAGGGATGCCGCAAAGGTCAGCCAACGAAGCTCCAGCAGGACAGGCGAGCTCCCGTGGTTTGGAAGAAGCTGCTCTTTCAGTCCACCAAGACGAAGCTGAAGATAACAACGAAGAAATCAACATCGGCGAGGACTCTTCTGATGAATCTGAGGGAGAGGGGGAGGACATTTGTGCCGCCAATGAAAGACACCCCCCCAGAGGAAGAAGCTCGACAGAAGATGAATTCTCTGCGCCATCGGAGATACCTTCCTTTGAGATGGCCGACTTTGACAGAAGGGTCATCGGATACTTGTCGATCAGGGACCAGAAACTATTAAACAATGTCCTGAGGTTGTAGGCTGATGAAGAAGACATCGTCTAGAGCGACGACTACTTCTCTGTACGACGGGGAGCACTCAGAAGCATGTTCCGCTCGCTATCCGTCATTGGAAAGAAGTTGTTCAGGGTCCTAGAAGGTGCAATAATAGAGAATATCAGCACCAGGACAGGTCGGCAAACAATATACAATGCCACCCCAACCTTGGCAAGAAGATTGATGATGGGAGTACCAGACTCCATCGCGGTGGCCAACATGCTGCAACACATCGAAGAGCACAACATGAACATCGTGTTGGCCCCGTACAAGCACTGTAACATGTGGTTCCTATGTGTGGCAGACCTCCAGAACCATGACGTCCAACTCCTCAACTGCTGCAACAAGGAGGTGTCACGCTCAGGACTTATTTTCAGTTGCCCAGAGGATAAACATCTCAGGCTTCTACTGCTGCATCTTCTCTGAGCCATCAAGCAAGGAGTCCAACGTCATAGCGGTGTTTGGAACTTCTTCTCTATCGGAGACTTCCCCGTCCAAGCAGAAGACGGAAGTAGAAACATCGCTTTTATCATCTTGCATGCCATGGAGCTGCTCAACATATTCGGATACATAAGGCATCTCCAGGGCCAAAACTTCTACCAGCTCAGGAGCACCTACTCCTTGATGCTGATCAAAGACAGGCGCTACTTCCAAGACACAGGGGTACCAGAGAGGCTGCTGGATAGTGATCAAGCAGATGAATCATCACAACCCATCAGCACTCCAGAGAAAGAAGCTGAGATAGAAGCAGACATCTACGGGGTAGGCAAGTAGTTAGAAATCATGTGGGAAGTACACAGAATTGAAGACCCCGCTTCGCCTGAAATATCAAAATAAATGATCAACAACTTCGACCGTTTCTCGTGCTCTACACTCACGCAGGAGCAGGTCAATGAAGTTCTTCTGAAGTTAGTTGACTCTACCCCGACAGATGTCATATACGAGGCAGGCAGTGTCATAGTCTCGGTTGACGACTTGAGGGACATGGTAAAAGAAGGAGGATGTTTGGCGATATCTGTGGCGGCCACCTACATCCAGACACTACAGAAGAAGTTTGAACACACATACATAGATCATCCAATGTTGTTCAATGACATTTGTCTTGCCGATGAATCAGGAGCGAAGCAAACCTTTCTGGTAGAGTTGCAGTGCAGAGTTCCCCGCACCATCTTCCTTCCCATCCTGTACTACAATCATTGGACGCTCCTGACAATGTACACTCACCAACGAGTAGGAATCTTCTACAACAGCGCGGACAACAACAAAGATCATCCAGTGCAGTGTACATCGACAACATTGACACCCCTCGAGTGCTTAGTACAAAAATACTACGAGGAGGTTGTAGCGTTGATACAACCATTCCTGGAGACAATAGCTAGCAAATAGCACGAGCTTCAATTCTGCCACCGTAGTCCACAACAAATTCCTTTATCCAACGACTGCGACATCTTCGTGATGGAATGGATATCAAATCAAGAGATGCCTGATCAGCTCCACCACATCGACCACCACATCAAATGAGGAGAATATGCGTGGGAGCTTCTATCTGGAAAAGGTGCGCTCACCAGCTAACCCTCACTACGTTAACATTACCCTACCTTAGCTACTTCACAACTCTGGGACAGAGTGTGGAGTAAGTTTGGGGGGGATACTATGTACTAGCGAGGGAGGTACTAAAAGCACTTCAAACTTCACCTCTTTTGTTCTTTTCTATTCTTTTTATATAACATGTGTACATATACATATACATGCCTCATAAAAAATTACAAAAAATTTTCTTATCTTGTCTCCATATATATGTACAAAGACACTGTATAGTAAAAACCTAATATGACTTCTTGCCAGTTTGTTTTCTCTGTGTCTAAAGTGATGCAGATTTTGTTATGTCTTTTCAATAATGCAGCCTCAAACAACAAAAGAATACGACCTTCCACGCAAAAATTTTGAAAAATAATCTCGCAACAGCTAAGAGATGTGTATGCAGAAGGAAAAAGCTGCCCAAACAGCAAACATTTCTCTTGTTTTCCCTTACCCAACAAAATCCCCAAATGAGAGAATAGCCTTATGAGAGTGAATAAAAGCATGAGAGTTGTGCCAAATGAAAAAAAAATATGTATACACACTTGTGTTCCAAAAGTACCCATCTTTAGGCATGGTAGATCCGGGGCAGTGGTACGTAGGATGTAATGACCCCGTCTCCCGGTAACCTTCAATTAAGGGAGACACGAAGGATAGAGCCGTTATTCCATTAACAGGATCAAAGGTTCGACAAATAATCCATAACAATTAATAAACTTTACCAACTAAACTCAAAACTGGTATAAAATAAAACTTTGTTTACCTTTTTAAAAGATGGGATTTCTAAACTTCTATCCATGAAGATGCTACTCTAACTAATCCTCCTGTGCACGTTAATTCTCATTTAATTCTACATATGCCACTTTACTGTTTGTTCTTTTCATTTGTACCTAAAACACTGACAAACAAAATGTCGGTCAGTATATCGAAATATACTGGTATGTGGGGACAACCAAAAGTTTGCACATATGGATAACAATTTAAATATCACAATCAAATTATTTAACAAGCCAATTTACACTTTTCAGTATGACATTCTCCACTGCTTTTGCCCTAACCCTGGCATACCCACCTTAGGGTGCCCTTTGCCAATGACTTAAGGCCACCTTCTCAATCCCGAGCTTGGTGCCTGGGGGTCACCACTCATGGTGCCCACTAGTCATGCAATATCATAGGCCACCTTCTTGGTGCCTGGGGTCACCACTCAAGGTGTCCATTGGTCTACCCATCTGGGCCTGACCTTTGGCATCATCCATCAGGGTGGCATGTAGGTGCGAGAATCCATACTTCTATTATTAATGTGATAATCATAGTGACTTTATAATTTGCAAATATGAACATCCAAACTGATAATTTGCAGTCAATGCGATCAATCATTCGGCAACCATGCGGGAAACTAATGCGATTATTTATAAGCGTAACCACATACCTGTCAGGCAGACTCAGATGCAGGAATATTCCAAACAAGCAAGTAATCCAGAATCAAGCAAGTACACAATTCAATCCTGAAATATTCATTCAATATTTTCTATCATTGATCATGGCACACAAAACTAATAGACATACTCGTGCCTTAGGGTTACTAGCCTTTTTAGGGTTTTGACTATAATTTTACCCTTTTATTCCTGAGAAAACCCTAATTACTACCTTGATTCAATCGAAAACCCTAATTTCTATATTAAGGTCCATTATCCACAAATTAAGGATTTTAATGCTTGAAATAGCTTAGATTCAGCATATTCCACTTTAATCATGAATTTAGTCAATTAAAGCCATTAAGAGTCGATTTTACCAATATTAGGGTTTCAAGGCCCATTAAAGTATTATTCATGCATATTAAACTCGCAATTAAATTAATTACATGCAAATTCATCCTTTTCCAATCTTAATGATCCTTTTTATCATTAACTGGCTAATATTAACTTTATATACTCATTTAACCCTATCTAACTCATTAATCATCAAAGGTTAGGGTTTTTCAATGATTAAACAATTATAGATAGTATCTCTATATACTTTTCGAATTGCATAGGGAATCAGGCTCCAATTATATTTTATTTAGGTTCCTCTCGATTTTCTGAGCAAGTTTCATGTATAACATGTCCTTATTCGACCTACCATTTATTTACTATGAATTAAACAAATTTTACTTACCCTGGCCAATAGGAGGTTGCCACGTAGGCCCTTGCATGCAACGTTGGCTGGTTTGCTTTAAAACATTTCAAAATCCCGTTTTTGCCCTTGACTTATCCATCTGGCCTAGCACAGCACGGAGGGCATATTGGTCCAATGTCTCCCTCCTTTCTTCAACCTCGCGACTTGCCTTTGCTGTCGCCCTAGCGGCCACTTGCGCCGCCTCTCCTTGCCTCTCTTTACTCCCTCGACCTCCGGCGATGCTCCCACTAGCTCCGCCAAGCCCTCGCACACCCAGGGCACTAAAGAACCGCTACCAAGATGATCAGTTGCTCGTCCATTATGCCCAGCACCTGTAGCCGTCACTGCTGCTTGGCAGCGGCTGTTGTGCATGCTTCGGGGCACGGCCTTGATGGCTAAGCCTTGATCTAACCTCGGGGCACGTCCAGACTCCCTCTTAGTCTTGCTTGGTCTCCTTGTCATGCCAGGATCATCTTGCCTTACCCTGCTAGGGTTTTGAACGAAAAAGGATGTAGAGGAAGAAGAAGAAAGAAGAGAGGGGTCGTGGGATCTCTTCCTGGACTCAAAAGGGCTTCCCCTTTATATAGGGGAGGTCATTCACGCCCTAAGACGTTTCTCCAAGAGAAACCGAGTCCCAATGATTAAAGGAAACCTTTTCCTTCAAGGAGAAACATATTCTCTTTCTCCTTTTCTTCCTTTGGATATTTCCTATTACTTGGTTATATAGGAATACGAAAATTCCTTCCCTTATTCTCTTTAGTCTTTTCTTTTAATTCATGGATCACGAAATTATATTCTCCTCAAATAGGAAATACTCCTTTTTTTATCAAAATTACATAATTGATGGATCATGTATTCCCATTATCTCTTTATTTTATAATTATGGTATTTTCTCTTTCTTCTCCTTTATTGGGGTTCCTTGGATCCCAAGGAACTCAAAGATCTTGAAATTCCTCATTAAGGATACTCATTATCCTTCTAGATGCATCTAAATGCATTATACTCATTATCTTGTTTTATTTCTTATTAAAATATTTCCTTTTGTGGATTTCTCTTTATTTCTCTCTTATTTTCCTCGTTAGTGTTCCTTTTATTGTTAGGAATTATTGGGATACGAAATTCCTCTAAGGATTTCCCATTTATACCTCTTTTCACATATTTTCCACATTTCATCAATGTTTTCAATTTCTTTATTAACAAGGAAATACTTAATTGATATTTTCTTTTCTTATTGCCTTTTCTTTGCAACTTTGGACTCCTTGGAACCCAAGGAATCTAAGAGGCATGGAATCCTTATTGGATTTGCCTTCTAGAGTTTTCCACCCCTTTCTAATATCAAATTCTCAGTTATTCATTAATTAATTGAATATCCTTGTTATTGGGCCCAATAGCCAATAAAGCCCTCAAATCAAACAACAAGGCTATTGTAAATGAAATCCATTTATTCAAAATAGATTATATCATTTATTCGTTCAAAAAAAATCTTTATTATGAGAAATTATATTTCTCAGCAAATGAACCCGAAATTGGGGTTGCAACATCCTTCCCCTCTTATAAGAATTTTGCCCTCAAAATTCCATCAAACAAGCACTCAAAAAGGATAAGTCTTTCATATGTCCATCATGGCTCCCATGTGGCTTCACCCTTTCCATGGGGTTTCCCAAGAACCTTAATATTCTTCCATCTGAGTTCTTTCTTACCTTGGTATATCATACCCTCATAGGTGACTCAGGACATTTCAACCTCTCAAAAGCTGAATAGGTTCATGGCTCAACACATGGCTTGGGTACCTCACATAGTGCTCTAGATCAGACTTATGTAACACATTACACATCATGTTATCCTGAGGGTCAAGGCTAAACACAACCATCTCCAGCAATCCATCTCAAATGGACCCATATATCGGGGACTCAACTTTCTCAGTCGTAGCTTAGAGGGGTCAGATTTTTACATAACATATTCTCCCATAGTGAACTGCATGTCTGTCTGCTTTGCATCAGCTCATGATTCATGTCACCATTGGGCTCTCTCTTGGCCATTACATGATCAAAGCGACTTCATCTACACACACCATGGTTCTTTTCTGACCTTCGCGAGGCCTTCTTCACCAACATCATCTTAATGAAGTGGTGACCGACACAACCTCTCTATAAGACTTCTTGCATCCCGATAAAGGCTATGGTGGTTAACGTCACATCTTAAGAACTATCTCCATGTATCACCCTGAATGAGCACACATGCTCACCTCAGACCCTCTAGTCTGTATTGTACTAACCATTAGTTAGGGGAGACATACTATACTTATCATCAAGTCCTTCATGTATCTACTTCCACCTTATGGAAGTGAACCCTTAGGTTATACTCAAGAACTTTTGAACTTACATCATGGTGTATTTAAACCATCTCTTTCTCTTATAAGTAGTTCAACCTGGTCTGTCCCTTGACAATACTCTTTCTTTCTCATGTCATTTAGGTAAGGTGATCCACCATAACCCACACTGCATCTTGTCCTTCCTTGGTCAAGGGGAGACTTACCACCATATCCATAGTGATGGACTCCCATTCCCTCTCGGGAACTCCCTTTACTTTATATCTATGCACTGGGTTAATGGTGTTCGTCCTTCACCTCCTGGCTTGCATGGCCACATGCTACATGCAACTTTGTTTTAAGCATCCAGATTACTACCATCACTTACTATCTTTGCAGTACCAAGGTATATCATGACTTCCTGTATTGTTATGATTCCTCAAGCTTGATACCTCGGAAACCCTAAACCACTCTCAAAAGGGTTTTATTACCTTCCTATCCAAAGAAGTGTATCTGAGGTTCTATCACAATCCTTTTACTACATCGAGGACTAAACTGGCTATCCAAACAACCATTAGCTTGTTCAACATATCTTATTATATCCGAGTGTTAGCCAAAACACATCTTCTTTCCAAACTTAGGGTTAGACAACAACCTCAACTTCTTCTAGTTTCCAACTAAACTAGGCAGTTATATCTCAACCAGAGTATTCATTACCACCTCTCATCCTTAAGTGTTCGGTAACATACACCTTCATGTATTATACTTATCATCTCATCTCAAACTCTACGTCTATCTTCATTAAGAAGCTCTGAGCTCATATTCACTGTGATCGAACTCGACCTTGGTTAATCTGCAAATTCCACAATATCCTTATAAGCTGACTACACTACCTCTCTTAGTGTTCGCGAACCATCCAAGTATAATTCACTTCACCAAGGTATGTTATCATCTCTATCCTCATACCTTGTAGCTACGTTCCAACTTCCATCATCTTTATTCTTTGGTGTAAGGCATGCGTACTGTTACAACCCATACTAGGGTTAGTCAATAAATATCTCGATTAGTGTGAAGTACCTTGATTAGTGCTGAGTATCCTATTAAACATCATGGTTAATCAAGATAAGCTAAGATGTGAATTAATAGTTGAGATTGAATCATCTGAGGTAATTAATGATTATAGCAATGACGGTTATTAAGTTAAGTAACTTGAATAAGTACTCCAGATGTAATTGGTGCCTTGACCAGTGGTGACAAGATGATAATTGTGATTTCTCGCTTCGAGGTTGTAGTGGTTTTTGTGCTTGAGAATTTGCAAAAGAAATATTTTCAATCGGACTCCCGAGGTCATAGTTATGGTATTTATAAGTTCTTTGGGTCAATTTTGTAAATTACCCATTTTTAATCGGCCCCTTTGCCTTATCTCCTTTTCTGATTCGATAAAATAGGAGTCGGCCGCTTAAGCAAGCGCCGACCTGTTCCCGATTTCCAGTAGCTGCAAGAAGGAGTCATGGGCGATTTCTGGAGCTCTAGCCCCGATCCATGGCGCCCTCCACCCTTCCCCTTCCTCTCTTCTTCTTCCTCCCCTTCCTCACACCTCCGCGCCCTAGTAGCACCACACCTGCAACTGATCTGTTAGGGCGGCGCCCCTAGCACTGCAGCCAACAGCAGCCGCTCAGCAGCTGCGGCACCGACCAAGGATCCTTCAGAAGCGTGCAGCACCACCAGACGACTGCCTTGATCTCAATCATGAGGTCCAATCAAGCACCTGCGATTCCAACCAGTGATCATCTAGAAAGGGCACCCCTACCTAGCTGCAGTGGCACCTGCGTGAAGCAGCAGTTGGACGAGTCCGTGTTAAAAGAAGAGGGGTGCTGTTAATTGGCTAAAGAAGGCCAAGGGAGCGGAGAGCCGGGCTGTGGAGGTGAAGGGAGGATCGGAACCGGAGCATCAGTACTGCCCCCTGTAGGGGAGACTCGAGGGCATGGAGACGGCGAGGTTGGATAGCAGTTCTGACAGGTTCTTCTCCTTACGGTCATGTTTCTCCATCGCCCAGTAGGAGAGCACCGAGATGGTTGATCCAAAGTATTGAAATTTTTAGAGGGAGCTGGACAGATCGATTCTACCGCCCAACCTTATGCGGCGCTCATTGTCAAACTGCTTGCCAGTGATGAAGTAAGCTGTGTTCGGTTGCAAATGATCTTCCCCATCCTGTAGATAATACTAGCGGTAGGATGGGAATTGGTTTCTATAAGGTGGCTTCGCATCTGATCCATCAAACAGGATGACAGTGCATAAATGTTGATCCATGCCAGGTTGGTGCCTGTCAATGCAAATGTTATGGTGCCAATGAGTTCAGCCAAGGGTCCCGGACGAATCAGCCGAGCCCTTCCACCTGTAGGTGAAATCTGTCCAAATCCAGAACTGAACCGAAGTTGAAGAAGACCTGCGTGTGCCCAGAATCCGGCCTTTGACGCATCTCCGGACGAATCCGGACAGTCCAAATCGCTGTGAGTAGGATTTCATTCATTTATCATTAAATAACTCAGGCGTTTGAATATTTTCTGTTTTGTGCGCAAATTACGCTGATAACAGGCGTTATCAGGCGTAGGGCGGCGTTTGGCGTCGCCCGACTTTTTATTTCATAAATTGCTTCTAGACGCTGTTATATGATTAAATTTAGCAATTGATCAGTGTGGATTGAATCGGTAGATTTATATGGTTCATTGGAACCTAAATTGCTTATTTGAATGTTGAAATTAGAAATTCATGTCTAAAAAATGGTATGGATTGGGTATGAACCCAGACAATAAGGATTTCTGATAAATTATCAGATGTATGATTTTAAAGTTGATATGAATAAATAAAATATGCAATAAAACCCTGAATTGCATATATCTTTTGACGTTAATATGTGTAAATTGATATTTACATGAAATGGCACATTTCTCTGAAATATTACCAGAAATTCTCAAGTATTTTTATTAAATTGTGTTGTGATAGGTAATTAACTCTTAATTGAGTTAAGTGATGCACAAACCAGGATTAGGGTTAATGTGCACATTTTTCGAGAATTTTAGAGAATTGACAAATGTTGAGTATGGTTCTCATATGTGAAGTAAATTTCTTTAATTTGTGCAATAAGATGTTCAATTGCGTAAATTCACTATGTATGTGTCAAATTGAAATAAGTTGGGTTATTTATACATTTCAAATTTTCCTGAATGCATGGTATGAGAATTTCTCAGAAATTACAATGATTTGAAATATATGGCTCTGACAGTTTTAGAATGACAGTGTATTGTGATTTGATCTGAAATCAGTAAATGTGATATTCCTGTTTAAGTGTTTATATGTTAATCAGTTAATAGACTTAGGTGCCCCAACACCGTAGAACCCCATTGCGCGGTCTGTACCTTTGGGGGGGAAACGATCGATCTAGCCTTGTGCCTAGATGATCGGTGGCTCGTGTTCAACAATAATCTGTGCGTGTGTCACGGTGGCACGAGGGAAGAGAGACAGTGTTCAACAATAATCCGTGCGTGTGTCACGGTGGCACTGGAGTAAATAGGGGTTATTCAACAATAATCTGTGCGTGTGTCACGGTGGTAACCCAGACCCTCCGACTGTGCACTACAGGTTGCGGGAGGAGTCCAGAGCACTCAGAGTTAGTGCAGACAGGCCCTTGTGCGCCTGAGGCCCTTGTGCGCCTGAGAGTCCTGTGCAGACCAGGACGGAAAGTCAGACTTAGCATTTCCCGGGTGTGTCGCTAAGTCTTGTACGGTGAGATCGTAGTTCGCTACAGATCTTCATATGCAGAGTGCGCTGCATATGTTTGGGGCATAATGGTATAAAAATGTAATCATATAGGATCACAATAAATTTAATATGTTAAGAGTTTAGTACTTCTGTGCTAGTTCTCAATAATTGCTTTATTATTCAAGATATGCAGTTTCTGATATTTTATGCTTTACAGTTATGCGATATTTGTTGTTGTATAGAAATGTGATTATTATCTGTAAAATCTGCTATGTCATTAGAACTGCTCTGTATAGTATTGTTCTTATGCTTTATTTCAATTTAATAAACTTCACGAGTTGTTTAATGATAGTTAAATGAAAAACTATTCACTGAGCGAGTAGGCTCACTCCTCTACTCAAACATTTTTAGGTCAGCGACAGTTCCAGGAATCGGAAGGATCTTTTCATCCCAACGTTTAATCAGCAGAAGGTTTGTAGCTAGTCTAGTTAGAGGTCTCTTAGTCCTTTCCCCTCGGTCCTTGGGACATGGTGTGGGTGAGAGAGAGTATGTATGGTGAATGTGTAAAAGATGTAAATTAACTGTTATGTTTTACTTTCTGTTAAACAATGTTACATGTTGTAAACTCTGTTTATGTTCTCTAGCCAGTTAATTGAAATGCTTCCGCAATAGTTATTTATGTTTTAGTTTACGACAATAATCCGGATATCATTACGAGGTTTTAAAAAGAAAAAGTTTTCAGTGTTTTGTTTATGTGATAATCCCTCCGTCGCGCCCTAATCTTGTGATTAGTGGTTAGTGTGAGATCGGGGTGTGACACGTACTGTCCTATCTTTCACTCCCATAACAAAAGGAAATAAGTATTTGGCTGCAGTCCAAATACATAGTTCTTCCTGTTCCATGAGTAGAGATGGTACATCCCACCCTGCCAGTACACCTTTAAATCTAGATTGAAATGTGCCACCTATGTCTCAACATCACATTCTTCTCGATATCAAAGTTTACTTTCATGGAAAACTGGTCTCGAACCTACTTGGGTCACAATCCTTGGTCATCTCCTCTAGATCTATAGGGTGCCGACACTTTTGGGGTCATCCCTCTTCCCTTATGCATCCACAGAGTGCCCTACTCATCTGCCCTTTAGGTCCCATGAGTTTATGAAGGTGATCAATCTCCTAATCCATGGTCCTCGGACAATGATAGCTGTTACCTCCCGACCCTATGGTCATGTGCAACTAGGGAATTAGGCAACTCCTCCTTCCATCGGTCTTATCCCTACCTGACCCTAGGATAGACTTAGGATTTCATTATAGTACATGTTCATCTTAGAAACTTACCCAAGCCTTCATCATCTCTCTCTGCATTCCCAACTGACTTTCATCCCTTCACAGGGGTCATGGCAACCTGCCTACCTTGGTCAGGCCCCACATCGGTTACCTTCATGGTAACACATCCACATGTACTTAGAGATGGTAATCTATGGGTCTACATGTTCATTCTCATGCCATGTACTTTTCACTTAGCACCTCTTTAGGTTACCTCTAAACCAATAAAACTGGTATACACCCTACAACAGGGTCCCTCTCCCAGGATGGGAGGAAACTACTCCTTGATAACAAAGGATCAAAAATGTCTTTAGGGTTTACATTCACATGAGCATGCTTACACCAACAACTACTACGACACAAGCGTACCCACAAAACAATGCTAGGTCACACTTGTTCACATCCTCAACATTACATCAACTCAGTCGTGAGGGGTTCATCAAACATACCCTTACCTTAAGGGGTTTCCTTTACCTCTACTCCTTAAGTGTAACATGCTCAAAACTATAGACTCAAATCTCACCATGAGCATTGGATACACTGCTTCCCCTCTTAGGCCTAGGAACCCTAGGTTCGCCTCCGGGTGTCCAACTACATGCCCATTCCCTTAACCAGGAATCCAGCATGTCCAAGATACGTCGTGTACTCCCATGATCTTTCTACTCAAGCAACACTTCAGAGTTGATTCCTCTTCCCGGACAATTACTAGGTATAAAACCTCACAACTGGTGCCTTAACCTCCTCAGGGTCTAAAGCACTCTTTATCTCATCCAGCAGATAACCACTTATTCCCTGGGTACTAGAAGCATCGTCCTCTCTCTAGGGTTTGATTCCTCTAAAGGCAACCAAGATATCATCAGCCTCCAGGGTCAATAATAAGGCATCCACTTAGGTCGCATCATTCCCGACTCCCTACTATTCCTCAAGTTTCAGGGTTTTAGGCTTCCAACCTCCTTGTTGGGGTTCCGTTTCCTTTTTCCAGAGCTAAACCCACCTCCAATCATACTAGAGGTCCCTTTTCCACGAAGGCTCATGCTCACAAGCATACCCCTCTGTGGTTGAAGCCTATGCTCAACTCATGTTTGGCTCAAGAGCATCCATACCCCTTTTATAAGCCATCCATTATGATCTCTTAACTAGGATTTCATTTAATGTCACCACTACTAACGCACTCTGGGTACAAGTTATAGCCTACTTGCAACAGCCCTATAGGTTCTTCTCTACCCTCATCCATGAAGGAGTTACCCTTTGCTCAATCATGCACGACCCTCTCCAGGGTTGGGTCGCCAAAGGTACTAGGTTATCCAACCTCTCATGGCTCGTATGACGATCCCAAGGCATGTCCAACCAAACACTCGGTCTAACTTATCATGTCATCTCTATCTCTACCCTTCACTTAGGGTTAGGGTTAACATCATCCTCAAAGGATATGCCAGGTATCTACTTTTGATGGTGATCTTTACCTCCAAGACTAACTCTCTCTACTCATCCTCCTTTCAAGGAGGTCTATCCTCAGGTCTCTCCTGAGGGCAGTGACAACTTGTGTCATACGACCTAAGCATGTATCTATTCCTTTACGCTTACTCTATTAAGCTTATGTCCATGACATCTTATTTACATGCTTTTTATTAATTTGGTGGAGGATTCCTTAATCCTTATCAAACTTACCCATACCTCAAGAGGGTGAGGAAGAGAGAGAAAACCTTAATCCTTAAGGTCCTTAACAGAATTTGAGTTGAGAAGGGATGAACAAGATGAGAGAGTCCTAAAGGTATCTTATTTCGATTCATACCCTAAGACTTTGGCCAGACAGTCACACGGATCCGGGAGTCCTCGTATTCCGACTAGCGGTGCAGAGGAAAATCTTTCAAGCCCCCAGTCGTGATCCTTTTCTAGACACCTCTGTCTTTCGGGTAATCCTCTAATAACTCGCTTGGGTTCTACGAAATTTGTAAAATTTAATAATTATTAAAGATTAGATGAGGAACCTATGCTCTGATACCAATTGTAACGACCCCGTCTCCCGGTAACCCCCAATTAAGGGAGACCTGAAGGATAGAGCCGTTATTCCATTAACAGGATCAAAGGTTCGACAAATAATCCATAACAATTAATAAACTTTACCAACTAAACTCAAAACTGGTATAAAATAAAACTTTGTTTACCTTTTTAAAAGATGGGATTTCTAAACTTCTATCCATGAAGATGCTACTCTAACTAATCCTTCTGTGCACGTTAATTCTCATTTAATTCCACATATGCCACTTTACTGTTTGTTCTTTTCATTTGTACCTAAAACACCGACAAACAAAACGTCGGTCAGTATATCGAAATATACTGGTATGTGGGGACAACGAAAAGTTTGCACATATGGATAACAATTTAAATATCACAATCAAATTATTTAACAAGCCAATTTACACTTTTCAGTATGACATTCTCCACTGCTTTTTCCCTAACCCTGGCATACCCACCTTAGGGTGCCCTTTGCCAATGACTTAAGGCCACCTTCTCAATCCCGAGCTTGGTGCCTGGGGGTCACCACTCATGGTGCCCACTAGTCATGCAATATCATAGGCCACCTTCTTGGTGCCTGGGGTCACCACTCAAGGTGTCCATTGGTCTACCCATCTGGGCCTGACCTTTGGCATCATCCATCAGGGTGGCATGTAGGTGCGAGAATCCATACTTCTATTATTAATGTGATAATCATAGTGACTTTATAATTTGCAAATATGAACATCCAAACTGATAATTTGCAGTCAATGTGATCAATCATCCGGCAACCATGCGGGAAACTAATGCGATTATTCATAAGCGTAACCACATACCTGTCAGGCAGACTCAGATGCAGGAATATTCCAAACAAGCAAGTAATCCAGAATCAAGCAAGTACACAATTCAATCCTGAAATATTCATTCAATATTTTCTATCATTGATCGTGGCACACAAAACTAATAGACATACTCATGCCTTAGGGTTACTAGCCTTTTTAGGGTTTTGACTATAATTTTACCCTTTTATTCCTGAGAAAACCCTAATTACTACCTTGATTCAATCGAAAACCCTAATTTCTATATTAAGGTCCATTATCCACAAATTAAGGATTTTAATGCTTGAAATAGCTTAGATTCAGCATATTCCACTTTAATCATGAATTTAGTCAATTAAAGCCATTAAGAGTCGATTTTACCAATATTAGGGTTTCAAGGCCCATTAAAGTATTATTCATGCATATTAAACTCGCAATTAAACTAATTACATGCAAATTCATCCTTTTCCAATCTTAATGATCCTTTTTATCATTAACCAGCTAATATTAACTTTATATACTCATTTAACCCTTTCTAACTCATTAATCATCAAAGGTTAGGGTTTTTCAATGATTAAACTATTATAGATAGTATCTCTATATACTTTTCAAATTGCATAGGGAATCAGACTCCAATTATATTTTATTTAGGTTCCTCTTGATTTACTGAGCAAGTTTCATGTATAACATGTCCTTATTCGACCTACCATTTATTTACTATGAATTAAACAAGTTTTACTTACCCTAGCCAATAAGAGGTTGCCACGTAGGCCCTTGCATGCAACGTTGGCTGGTTTGCTTTAAAACATTTCGAAATCCCATTTTTTCCCTTGACTTATCCATCCGGCCCAGCACAGCGCGGAGGGCATATTGGTCCAATGTCTCCCTCCTTTCTTCAACCTCGCGACTTGCCTTTGTTGTCGCCCTAGCGGCCACTTGCGCCACCTCTCCTTGCCTCTCTTTACTCCCTCGACCTCCGGCGATGCTCCCGCTAGCTCTGCCAAGCCCTCGCGCACCCAGGGCACTAAAGAACCACGACCAAGATGATCGGTTGCTCGTCCATTATGCCCAGCACCTGCAGCCGTCACTGCTGCTTGGCAGCGGCTATTGTGCATGCTTCGGGGCGCGGCCTTGATGGCTAAGCCTTGATCTAACCTCGGGGCACGTCCAGACTCCCTCTTAGTCCCGCTTGGTCTCCTTGTCGTGCCAGGATCATCTTGCCTTACCCTGCTAGGGTTTTGAACGAAAAAGGATGTAGAGGAAGAAGAAGAAAGAAGAGAGGGGTCGTGGGATCTCTTCCTGGACTCGAAAGGGCTTCCCCTTTATATAGGGGAGGTCATTCACGCCCTAAGACGTTGCTCCAAGAGAAACCGAGTCCCAATGATTAAAGGAAACCTTTTCCTTCAAGGAGAAACATATTCTCTTTCTCCTTTTCTTCCTTTGGATATTTCCTATTACTTGGTTATATAGGAATACAAAAATTCCTTCCCTTATTCTCTTTAGTCTTTTCTTTTAATTCATGGATCACGAAATTATATTCTCCTCAAATAGGAAATACCCCTTTTTATCAAAATTACATAATTGATGGATCATGTATTCCCATTATCTCTTTATTTTATAATTATGGTATTTTCTCTTTCTTCTCCTTTATTGGGGTTCCTTGGATCCCAAGGAACTCAAAGATCTCGAAATTCCTCATTAAGGATACTCATTATCCTTCTAGATGCATCTAAATGCATTATACTCATTATCTTGTTTTATTTCTTATTAAAATATTTCCTTTTGTGGATTTCTCTTTATTTCTCTCTTATTTTCCTCGTTAGTGTTCCTTTTATTGTTAGGAATTATTGGGATACGAAATTCCACTAAGGATTTCTCATTTATACCTCTTTTCACATATTTTCCACATTTCATCAATGTTTTTAATTTCTTTATTAACAAGGAAATACTTAATTGATATTTTCTTTTCTTATTGCCTTTTCTTTGCAACTTTGGACTCCTTGGAACCCAAGGAATCTAAGAGGCACGAAATCCTCTTTGGATTTGCCTTCTAGAGGTTTCCACTCCTTTCTAATCTCAAATTCTCAGTTATTCATTAATTAATTGAATATCCTTGTTATTGGGCCCAATAGCCAATAAAGCCCTAAAATCAAACAACAAGGCTATTGTAAATGAAATCCATTTATTCAAAATAGATTATATCATTTATTCGTTCAAAAAAAATCTTTATTATGAGAAATTATATTTCTCAGCAAATGAACCCGAAATTGGGGTTGCAACACTTGTGTTCCAAAAGTACCCATCTTTAGGCATGGTAGATCCGGAGCAGTGGTACGTAGGATGTGAAATCACTGCTCTAAAGCCAACTGGCTTGGACTGCAGGGACCACTCACCCACTAACGGACCCGTACCTGGATGGACTGATGGGAAATAAGAAAAACTCGAAAAGCCTTAAACCTACCCAAACACACAACTTTTTGTTCCCAAAAGCTATTTGGTGTGAAAGCTAACTTCAAAATCATGCACCCAAGTCTCGTCGAAGCTGTGAAAAAAAATTGCTTAAATAAGGCAGGAAAAGTAAAGTCTGTTGTTTGTGGTCGGGCAGTATTCTCTGTAAGACATCTCAATACTCGTTCAAACTCATGGTCTGAAAACCATACCGGTTAAGAAGAAGTATCGCAAAACAAAGCTTTAAAAGATTGATTGAGGACAATCAAAATGCTAAGTTTGGGGGAGTTGATAACATGCCCAGATCGGGCTACATAGCCAAGAAGGAGCTAACTAGCCATAGACAAGCATAGCTGGCACCGAACAAAGATGGATAAACATCGTTTCTACAAGAAACAAAGGAATGCAGTAGAATGAAAGAGAAGAGGGAAGAGATATAGCTCGTAGAGGAGAGGTGGATCTCGCTCCTCGGCCTCTATGGAGGTTGGATCTCGGAACTTGGGTCTTCTCTTCGTCCCTCTGGACTCCTCGGCTCTCTCTCTCTAGACCGTATCAGGCAAACCGTATCGGGCAGACTGTATCGGGCAGACCCTATCGGGCGACTGTATCGGGAAGTAGACTTTTGGGGAACTCGACAGACTAGCTCCTTGGTCTAGGCACTAGCTCTTGCAGGGTCCTCCCTCCGACTCCCTCCTCTTTGTAGGTTGGCAGCTACTATTTATAGGCAGCGAGTTGATGAGAGTTGTAGCTTTTATTGGTCCGCGTGTCCTTCATCCGTGGCTTCGATCTTAAGGCATTAGGTGGGCCAATATGACTGTCGCCCGAAGACCGTGTCGGGAAGGGGGTGTTCCAAGCAACTGTATCGGGCAGGCCGTATCAGGAAGCTGTATCGGGCAGGCCATATCGGGCAGACCATATCGGGCAGGCCGTATCGGGAAGCCGTATCGGCTAGACCATATCGGGAAACCATATCGGCCAGACCGTATCGGGCAGGCTGTATTGGGTAGCCGTATCAAGTAGGTCGTATCGGGAAGCCATATCGGCCAACTGCCGAAATTCTTGTCTTTTCAGGTTTGGTACTTGAGAGTCCCCAAAATTGGCTAGTTTCGGTGCCTGTAAGTCAAAAATTGGCTAATTAGCTACATTATTGGCTATTTTTACTACTTTTATCTAATTTGAGATAGAAAGCATAAAACATGAACAAAAGAGTGCATATTATGACTAAAGTGGCACAAAACTATAGATAAAATGCATAGAAAATATGCACTAATTTGGGTGTTATCAACTACCTCAAGCTTAAAACTTGCTTGTCCGCAAGCAAGGCTGTGCTCAAAGAACAAAAAGATAACATCCAAATTAAGCTTGTCAATAAATTCTAACGTTAAGAAAAATAGTTTAAAACATCAATTCTCCTGATCCATGTCATTTCAGAACAAACCCCCACTTGTCAGGCACAATCCTTCCAAAGCAAGATCAAAGAGTTTCCAGGCAAGATTAAGCAAATTCACTACAACTTGTCGATACTCATGAATGTTTGAACCATAATTATTTAAACATGAAAGACTTGTCACACAGGTGATCACGTGGGTGATGAGCAATGAGCCATCACCATGAATCCATGCAAACCAATCAGGAATACCACGCCTCTCACTTATTCATGTCCTAAGAAACAATGTAAAAAGACTCTACTGACTTCTGAGAATCCCGTTCTGTGTCAGGTTGGTCCATGTAACGAGCAACAGTCCCTGCAGTCTGAGCCAGTTGGCCCAGATCAGTTAGACGAACTCCTCGTACCGCGCTCGAACCAACCCTGCTACTAAGATGATCTCATAGGTCAACTAGGGGGTTCCTAGTGACTCTCTAATGAGCTTTTAGAGTGGTACTACCAAGAACGATATATCTGCGTTCATGAGCACAGTCATACACCGGCTGGGCACCATCATCAACTCTCCTAAAAGAAAAAACAACACTCATTTATTGTTCACACTCAGGCTTTTAACATCTGCATTCTATTTGTAGGCTTGGGTGAGAACTATATAGATATTTTGGGATTTTTTGGGAGGCCAAGCCTCTTTTGCACATTTTTATATTTTTCATCTTTTTGACTCAATCTAATGTGAGAAGGCACGTAGTCCATCAAGGAATACACTTCATTTTGATCATAGCTCAAAACTCATCATGATCTGCTTGACACCTATGTGAAAAGTTGCAATTATGATCAAGAATCCTTAGAATAGAGGCAAGCTTGTGAAACCACATCTAGGATTCTTTAATCTTGTTTTAGCTCATTCCAACAGTCCTTTACCATGGATTCGCCATTCACAACATAGATCAAGGGAATTTAGCTTTAAGCTATGAAAAAGGGACGTAACCTTAGATTTATTACCAAACTCAAGGAAAGAGTCAAAGAGCAAGTCAAGCAGAAGGTCAAGCAATTTTTAAGATAAAAACTATGCAATTTTTAAGATAAATCCCCGACAACTGTGCCAAAAAGTTGACCGGCCTAAATCGCACGTCCAGAAGGAGCGGATTTGAAGTAGTCAAACTTTTAAATTACCCGACTCTTAGGCCCCCACAATTTTTAAGATCACAAGTTGTTTTTTGTACTTTAACACTGGCCTCACACCACTTTAGATAAGGGTTTCCATACAAATGGTGATTAGGTGCACTATGAAAATTGTGAATTGTTGTGAGTGATGAAGATGGAACTTTTCTCTGCACTAGAGTGATATCCTGGCCACTTGATAAGTTGGATATGAAATTCATAGCCATGCTCATGTGAGTCAATATTTGATTTTGAGCTCACACATGCCCAATAGTATGATCTAGTTCAAGAATGGATTCATTGTTAAGAGGATGGAAACTCCATACCTCAATTTGATGAACATTGATGACAAGGACATTTTGATGTCATGTTAACATTGCTCACTTATAAGTTAAAGTTATTCGATCTTATTCCTATTACTTGGGTAGAAATAATGTGTTCCAAGGAACCACTCTTTGATTACATGATTCTAAACCTTAATATTAATGTAATGTGGAACTTACATGGTCACATGCATAAGGATGAATAACGTAGTTGAGGTTTATAATAAAATATATTATTAGAATGTTGTTGAATTATGTACAAGCTGATTTCATGTCCACTTGGCAACTAGGATAGTTGGTATTTCTTCGAGATGCTTTGTCTCAATTGGTCAATCGATTGTCAATTCCTCAAATGCTCATTTGTTTTTGCACTTGTCCAGCTGGCCAAATGGACTAAAGTTAGAATAAAACAAGAAATGTGTAGGATGTTCAATTTGGAATTAAGTTGATCAATTCAAATTGAACAATGACTGGTGAGTCGGACAATTAGGTAACCTAGTGGGTCGACTAGATGACAAAGCCTATCCTTGGCAGCCAATTGATTAATGAATTGGGTGACTAGGACTTTTGGTAGATTTTGAGTTTGATTTACTTTGAGTTGTCATTAGGAACAAGATTGGATATTTGGGAAATCCAAACCCATGAATCCTTTGTATAATGGGGTGGAAGTCTTAGGAGAGACACACACATTGTGATGCAAGTTGTGTACGAGTTTGTCCTATTAGAGAGAAAAAATCACCCCACGGACAACATCCCACGATAGGAGGATAAGGAGAGCAAGCTAGCTTGCACTTTTATAACTCTGAGTTCCACTTCTTGGAGACCAAAGTGGTGTACCATGATTCCTCATAACTGTTTGGATGATATAGAGGTTGAGACACTTGGGAGGAGGCTTGAGATCAAGCAACTTCTTCAAGAAGAAGACACTACAAAATGTGAATTACTTAAAAAAACAATTTATTAAAACATGAGAAAGATTACGAATGATAAACTGAAACTACTAAATTTAAACATGGTGTTATAATATCCATTACATATGGTGTCTCTAATCCTAAATGTGAAGACTACGTCCATCATCCTTTCATTAAGATGAGAGTTAAGAGAGTTTTTAGGGTGAATGTTAACTAGGGAAATGGCAACATAGTAGGCTTCACATATTGATTGAATCATCTCTAAATCCATTCTTTTTAGAGAGTGGTTGTTTATATGCTTTGTTGAAAAGTAATCAACTGATGTTGCTGGATTGACTGGTGTGATCATATGGTGTTACTTATTAATAGTCTAGTTTTTACCAGAGCGATCCTCAACTTTGTGCTCCTCCCGTCCTTCTAGTGGTCTATACTTAGACGCTATCTTTGAAACCAGTTCGGTTATGGTTTCCTTAACATTTTGCCTAAGACTTCTTATTCACTATTCCAAGGATGCAAAATCCTTGTCTTTACCCTTCCTTTTCATCTTGGTAGTACTATCATTGACCTTCCTTCCCATCTAGGATATTGTCTCCTTTCTTTGTTTTGTTATGTTTTGCCTTTACCATGGATATTTTGTTGTCTATAGTTTCCTTGAACGAGGTATCATTTGTAAGCATGTTTGTACCTTTTATCACTTCTCCAAACTCAATAACCTCATCAATGCCTGGGTAAACAACTATATGTGATCCCTTCAAACTCACCCTCTGACCTCCTTTACTCTACTCACTATTTTCAACTTTGGTTTCCATATATGACTTTTCCCCTAAGATTGTAGGCAAGTTTTCACCCCCTTCCTTAATTCCTGTGTTATTCTTCCTCTTCCAGACCTTACAAGTATTTTAGCAAATTTATTCTTGTCTATATTAGGTTCTGAGACGGTTTCTCTCTTGTTCATTTCTTCTTCATCCTCATTCGCCAACCCTACAAAACTATTGATGCCATTAGTTTCCATTGTAGTTTTGGCATGGTACCCTCACTTCCTCTTGTTTCCTCGTCGTTGTTGTTGAGTTTGCCACTGCCGAATATCCTTTGATCTCTTGTCCATATGCTCTTTGTGGGTGCTTAAGTCAGCGATAGCCAGCCGCTCAGGGCAGAGTTTCAGTTTGTTCCACATTTTTCCGCAGCTTGTACATCAAAGAGATGTAGCTTCATATTCAAACAAATATTCGATATCGTTAAAAAGAATCCCTAGAATCCGCGCATGAGTTGTGTTAACTTAAACTGCTAAGTAGGCAAATCTGCTTCAAGATCTATTTACAGTAAGCAGGCAACTGCTAACTTTATCAGCCTCCCTAGTGCCCTACCTATGTACTCATACATGGTTGGAACATAAGGGTGTAGGGACGTACCCAAGTTACAATGTGTGCTGGAAGCTCATCGAGCAGCATGAAGGTCGAAAACCGTTCTCACACCACAAGGCATCATCCAAATATCTTCCACGGGGCCGCCGGTCAGGGCCATGTCTAAGTCTCTTTTGCAAGAGAGTTGTACTACAAAGTGATGCTTTCCTAGGGTGAGCAAATCATGGTCCAGTCTTAGTTCGGTCTAGTCTAGTCCTGGACTGGTTTGAGTTCAATCCGATTTGTGGTCTGAAAATTCTGAAAATCTTGTCAGCGGTCCGACCCGGTTATAAACCGGTCAGACCATGGACCGGACTGTGGACCGTTTTATATATGTTACACATGTATGTATGACGATTTATTATATCAAATGTACAAACAAATCACATATTCAAACACTAGTAGTGTGTATATTTGATATTCATGTAAATAATTGTTATTAGTAATTAAAATTATTAAAGTTTAATATATATACTATTACCATACTAAACATGAAGACTCGTTTCCGTCCTTGTATCAAGAGTCCTCTATACTTCGTACTTCTGCCTCATATCCGAGTCTGGTCCTATATTTAAACTCCGTTGTACCTTTGTTAAGGGTGTACGCAATTCTATTTTGACCTAACACAGAAAACCTAATAATCGTCACAGACAACCCAATTAATCATTCGTCTACTTGGTGCAACATTCGAGCAATGCATTACGGAAGATTGCATCATCTGCCTTTCATTCAAACTCCAAGCAAAACGGAAAGGTCTCACCCGCTGGCCTTCCTCCGCCAACTGACAGTAAGGATCTTGGATTTTGTTATATCGAGTATGAAGGACAATATTATCTGGTAGATATTGTTGCAGGTAGAGCCTAGGTAAGAACTTATTTGTTGATGTTGTTGTCGTTTATTGCAGCCTTTGACGATTCCAGCATATAGAATGATAGTTCTGAATTGTACTTATTTTCGCCCAATCTTCTACCGATGTCTATTCTAGCCATCATCCAGATTAAAAATTGTTGAATTCCACCGAGACTTATGACCAATACTGATTTATTAACTCGTGTCTAGAGGTCAAAAGTTCCTCACGTAGATTTAGATTGTCCACAGTCTATTTTAATTTGATTGTTTATTTCCGATCCGCCCGCTTTCTGTGATCGTATTTGTTTCTCTAAATTATTTCTTTAATATTTAATCCGTTTAAACTAGATACAATTTGTTTGCCTCTCTTTTATACTTTTCGTGACTTTGTTCCTCGAGTTGTGATTGTCATGTATGGAGCGTTGGTGTTCATAAGTCATCACCAACAACGTATACCTCTACGGCCCATAATAGTATTACTATCATATTTTAAAAATCACGGACCTCTCATGGGTGTATATCAAAAACCACCTCTACTATGTCCCCAAAAAGTTACTTTGTGCCTGACAACTTTATTCAAGCTAATTTGTTATGAACATCTAAGATCGATATTCCTTTTTTCCGGCAATTCTGGTTCATAGATTCTTATAGAAATCATGGCATCCTGTCAAAACGTGAAGACTCGTGTCCGCCCTTGTATCAAGAGTCCTCTATACTCCATACTTCTGCCTCGTATCTGAGTCTTCTCCTATATTAAAACTCCGTTGTACCTTTGTTAAGGGTGTACGCAATTCTGTTTTGACCTAACACAGAAAACCCAATAATCGTCACAGACAACCCAAGCAAGGCATTGCGGAAGATTGCATCATCTGTCTTTCATTCAAACTCCAAGCAAAACGGAAAGGTCTCACCCGCTGGCCTTCCTCCGCCAACTGACAGTAAGTATCTTGACTTTTGCTGTATCGACTACGAAGGACGATATTATCTGGTAGTTATTGCTGCAGGTACAGCGTAGGTAAGAACTTATTTGTTGCTACTATTGTCGTTTATTGCACCCTTTGACGATTCCAGCATATAGGACGATAGTTCTGAGTTGTAGTTATTTTTGCCCAATCCTCTACCGATGCGTCTATTCTAACCATCATCCAGGTTAAAAACTGTTGAATTCCACCGAGACTTATTACCAATACTGATTTAGTTTGTCTAGAGGTCAAGCATTCCTAACATAGATTTAAATTGTCCACTGTCTATTTTAATTTGTACATCTTTTTGTTTATTGCTGATCCATCTGTTCCACCCACTTTCTGTGATCGTATTTGTTTCTCTAACTTATCTTCTTTAATGTTTAATCCATTTAAACTAGATACAATTCGTTTGCCTCTCTTTTATGCTTTTGGTGACTTTGTTCCTCTCACAATCTCATCAAGGAGCTGTGTCATTTTCATGTATGGAGCGTTGGTGTTCATAAGTCATCACCAACAACGTATACCTCTACAGACCATAATAGTATTACTATCATATTTCAAAAATCACAAACCTCTCGTGGGTGTATATAAAAAACCACCTCTACGATGTCTCCAAAAATTTACTTTGTGGCTGACAACCTTATTCAAGCTAATTTGTTATGAACATCTAAGATCGGTATTCCTTTTTCTCGGTAATTCTGGTTCATAGATTTTTATAGAAATCATGGCATCCAGTCGAATTTGTCTCACTATCTTACACTATGACCCAACTCATATTACTCATTGTTCTTGACAAGTACCTTCAGCCGGCTTCATTATATCCTTATTCTTGGCAAGTATGTTGCATATACCATCTGTATATGATTTAGGAAGAAAGAAAAACAAATAAGGGATAAGACCCATCCGTGTAACACCACCGAAGCATTCCATTAGTAGCATATTTCTTTCAAAAAAACCCACCACTATGGTTGATGTCTTGTACCATTTGACAGAAACCACACTTACTTCAATGATTTAGCGAAAAGTGTATAATGAATATCGAATATCATGAAAATGAGAAAACATCATATATTTATAACATATTAAAACAATAACACCACGAGCACTAAGAATACTTCATTATACACCGGAACACATGTCAGATTTGGGTTAATTGGGTAGCTGGTTGTCTTTTATGCACTCATCACGGTCTACTTTGAGTTATTTATATTGATGGAAAAGGAAGAGAATTAAAATTTGAAGTGTCTATCGTGTGGCGAATGATGGCCATCGTTCAGACAACAACTAATTCAATATGAGGCTATATGGTTGAGAAGAGATATTGTACACATTTTTTTCTAACAAGTTGTGACAAATACTTGTGGTAGTTAAATACTAATGACAAAAATGATATTAGTTATATAATAATTGGTTTTTTATTTCATCTTACTTCATGTACGTATTAGAGTTTATTAGTGCACAATAACACATACATAGAGACAAGTGGCAACAAGTTAGTGATGTTGACAAAACAAAAGTCGGGTAGTTAATGACATGCATTGCCATAGTGATAAATATACTCTCATATAAAGTCTAATATTGATTCACTACCACATATGATATTCATGGTATTTCATTATTAGTCCATGTGTGACACATATAATATCGTGGCAGGTGATATGTATACGACACACTCTCATTATAGTGGCATGACTCAAGACAATGTTATCTAATAAAAGATTTGGATATTACATGACCATTTTACGGAGATAAGAGATATGGCTATTGCATGACATTTTTATGGTTGAGAAGGAAATATTGCAAGAAACCTACCATGATCGTGTGCCATTTTAAATACTCAAGTAACAAGTATAGGGGAGAGTACTAAGGCTGACGTTGTACAACTTACACCACATACTTGATATGGATGCTTGAGTTCATAAATTGTGAGATCATGTTTAGGAATAGACTTTGGTGATAAAATTTGGATTCACAGATTCAGTTGGAATTGAAATTGGGAATGGGAGAATTTGGATTTACCATGGTTATTTTTTAGTAAATAAACCGAGTCACATGTGATTTGGATGGCAAGCTATAGGTTGGATTCTAATATGGTTTTCTTAAGATTTTTAGTAAAAAGTTATAATGTCATTGGGCATAAGACCAATCCAAACCAAGAGTATTACTCCAATCATCCTCAAAGCAAGACTATGTTGGTTCAAACTAGGCAATTCAATTAAGACTAATGAGCCTTGTATTTCTAATTTTGTCCATCTTCAACCAAACAATATTGTTTGAAATTTTCATCCAATTGTCTTGATGTGGCACTTAAGAAAATGGACAAAAGGCAACCATGAGTCAAACATGAGCTAAAAGATGGAAGTAGATTCGGTGTATAACCAAAAGATTAAAATAGAGAGTATATGGATGCATAGAGTACAACAAATTATGAGTGTAGACAATTTGGACCAATTCGTAATAAATAATTAGAAATTAAGTGGTCTTTTTAGCTCAATTCAATATTGTGAGAATTTTTGTTGTCGTGTCTTTAATCATTTCAATAACTAAATACCTTCAAGAAAAGAATTTTCTTAGGAAAATGTTATCTTCCTCAAATGTTGTCAGTATCCAAAAGTGATTATAAAAATTGGATCCAAATTTTTTTTATGGTTAGTTCATTTGATTCAGTTCTAGTGATACATGGGCTCTCAATACGCATAGTGTCCTTTATTTATATTATAGTAAGTTGTCATGATTGAGTTACATATTACCATATAAATTCCTAATGTGTTCTGTCAAGTTTCCTATCTATGCAATCATATTATATAGTTTTTCTTAGATAAAGAATTCAAATGTTTTCTTGTCATTGGTCTTGAAATTTTCATTGACATCATAATTTTTGAAATTCCAATGATTCTATACAAGTCAAGCAAGCACATTCCAACGGACATTACTCATAAAAAGATGCACCAAGATTTTGAAAATATTTTACAATGATTAGCCCAACTTTATGAGGATTTTTGCAGTCAACTATAGTCTCTAAGGGGCATGTGTAAAAAGTTCTATTTTGGCTGGAGTTATTATGAATTATTTCTTTTTCGCTTTTGTGCAATGTCCACAGTAAAAAGGTCTCATGATACCCCACTTTCAAGGACTATACAAGTTTTGATTGAATCATCACTACATGAATCATCTCATTGTTATGCAATCGAAGTAAACAATAATCATAGGTGTTAACTTCCAGTTTCACACATGTTTAAGAAAAAATTGTATCCCTTCTCTTTATTTTCAAATTATAAATTGATTTCATAACTATATTCTAGAGATAGCTATTCATTTAACATGGATGAAAGAAAATCATAATGGGGTAAATTGCAAATATAGTATATGATCCCTTATAATTCTTTGACTCTTGTTGGCATTTATTTATTTCATTAATAATAGAAGCCTATGAATTTTGGTTTATGTCTACTAATAAGCACAAAAATCAATTTATTTCTACATCTAAAATTATTTTTTGGGTTAGTTTCTCCCCTAGACAAACTTAAAATATTTATATTCTTCAATGTAAATTATGGGACAATAAGTAGCGTATCTAACAAATCTATATCTAACAAACGTTAGGTACGTATATCTGGTATAAATTGTACAATAATATTACATTCAAAATTATCTTAGAGAAATAAATATTGCATTATATTTTAAAATAAATAAATTAGGCATGTGTATAATCAAATTGTCAAATCATAAACTTGTTCAAAATATATATGCTACATATGATAATAGTTTACAAACTTTTTTTCACTTTGCCCATAAATTATACTATTATTTAGTTTGGTTGGGGATATAAAACATTCATTTTAACTCTATTATTAAACATCATTGTATTACACAAAAGTGATCACTCTCATAGTGTTTGATAAGTGTTTCTGTAAATGGGTTTACATAATCAATTTAGATGATAACATGTTTCTTCTAAAAAGTATTCATATTAATATATAACTTTGAGTTATGGTTTAACTCAAACCAAGTACAGTTACTGAGATTTATCTCAGTTCCACATAAAATTGAACGAAATATATCCAAATTAATTTTTGGAGCATATTTGTTTAGTTTATATGTATGTGAAATAAAATTTAATTAAAATTAATGTGTATTTTATTAAAAGACATTTCAAATACATAAAAACATCTAAGAAGAATTGTACACTTAATTTGATTTGGCTTATTTTTTTTCTAAAGATAATAACAGAGTAATTTTCATTTTTTTAAGGTTCATATTTGTAATACACCACCAATAAGTGAAGATTAGTATGAAAATATCACTTTGTAAAATACATATCTGACTTTAATAAAAGCAATTTCATGTTTTCCATACCTATCTACTTAAGTCATTCCATAAACATATTTTCTGATATTGCCATCACAAGTCTCCTAAGATGAATTACTTACAAAAACTATGGCAGGTAAACCTTAAATTTTTCCATTAATTTAAAATAATCATAAAGTTATGTAAAACTATTACTCTTCTTCAATATACTCTTTGTATTGTGCAGTCCATTAGCCCCTCACTTTTTTTTGAAGTTCAAATATTTATTGTGGTCTTCAATATCCTTAGGTAAGTTACTCTATTGCTTCCTAGAAATGACCAATGTGGTTCTAAATTCGATCTGAGATAGAAACATATGTAATGTTTTCTAGACATTATCAATCTGGTTCTAAACCTAATGAAAACTTTTATAATTTACAATATATGCATTTCTATACTGAGCTAATAATTTGTTTTCTCATCCATATAATCTAATTAAACTGTATCCTTCATATTTAGTCTCACAATATTAATATACTTACAAATAATTTCAAGTGAAATTGGAATGTGTTAGTGTTTACAATTATTTTTATTGGATGTTCCATACTAAGACTCAAGTATATAAACATGAATGTTAGTGCACATGGAATACATAGTGCATAGGTGAATTTAAGAAGTATAAATAGGAGCTTGCACTATTAAGTGGGAAATTCAATGTGGCTTGTCTTTGCTGTATAACTAGGATCAATACCTATGTCTTTTTTAATTTTTCTTGTATTATTTTTAAAATGATTTTCATCTGACAATGTTTTTGTTTGTAAAAATTTGTTAAATATAATTTAAACATTTACACACAAAAATTGGTCCCTATTATTTTTCATATCAACTATATTTATGAAACAAAATCATAAATTTGACATCCTTATGCAACAATGACTAGCAACTAAAATTTCTAAAACAAATAATGGTCTGAGTTTATTCTCACATGATTTGTTGAGTTGACCTAATATCAATATTTCTTGAAACAAACGTAGACTATTTTTTCAAGACAAACAACTAAATTTAGAGAATCTTAAGATCATATAATGATATTTTATAGATATTTAATTAGAATGTGTTTCTATTATGACCTACATTATATTGAAGAACAAGAGCACTGTGATTTCCATAATTATTTTGAGGGTATAAAAGTTTGAAGGAACATATTAAGTAGTTAGCTCCAACACTATAGGTTAAATATTTAATCTATACCAAGATATGTTTTTTGTTTTCAAAGTCATTGCAAGAATTCCAATTATAAATCTGGATTTCCAAATTCAACAAACATAGAATTTAGATGTTGTACATTTCAAAAAAATTGTTAAATACCTTTTTTAGATATACTATGACTATATGATTCAATCGATATAATATATATATATATATATATATATATATATATATATATATATATATATATATATATATAGAGAGAGAGAGAGAGAGAGAGAGAGTCAGGCTAGAATACACTCGAGTGTAGCCAGAGCGGAATACACTCAAGTAGTTTTTTGTGATGTAATATTTTTTTTTGAAAATATGATCTGTTGATCTTCTTAAACATCTCATGAAGAGCTCATATATAAAATTTGACCCCATTTGAATATGTATAGATCATGTTATGAACACCACAAAAATTATACATTTCAAATTAGTTTTGTGCGTCGATTTTGTTGCCCTTGGATGAGTGACTTACACTCATCCAAATGAGCTCAAAAATTGTACGTTGCCTAATTATAGTATGAAAATGAAGATCAATGGTTTACATTTTATAAAAAAATAGTCTTGATATGTAAACACCACTTGAGTGTAGCATGTGATTCGAACACTCAAGTGCATTCTATCCTGAATATATATATATATATATATATATATGTATGTATATATGTATATATATATATGTATATATGTATATATATATATATATATATATATATATATATATATATGAAATACATGTTCAAACTAAAAACACGTAACATATGATGTGACTAAAATGTCTTGTCTTTAACAATTCTCACCTCAAAAATGAGCTTCAAATATTAATGCAGAAATGGTCCTTTCCTAAGCTAATGGTCAAACATATGAGTTGTTTATTCTATATAACTTTAAATTAGTTTAGGTTCTTATAGCTTCATATAGTAGAGTGTATGTATGAGTCCACTTTGAAACTTTTGCAAAATAATAATCATTATACTTGGATGGTTTCTTATTATCGTATTATATCAAGATACACATAATTTGCAATGGTGTTTTAATTATCTAAGTATAACTTGCATTTTAGAAAATGGGAGTAGTCAACTCTGAGAGATGCAAATAACTGATTTAATAAATCAAAAGTTATGAATCATGATACATGCATTAATACTTGTTCTACAATTCTACATTATCAATGCAACTAAAATTGTAACAATATAATGTCAGGTATATAAAGATATACTTGCCTTGTAGAAGTTAATTATGTAATTATTTTTTAGAGAAAAAGAATATTTTGATTGTAGTAATATGATTATATTTGATAAATGATCATGTTGTAAATAAATATGAATACATGGTAAGACTAAAGAGTATAAAATTATATTTCAATGTCCCTAGGAAAATATATTTTCAAAAATCCAAAAACTACTCAAATTTGCATTCTAGACACTTCAGACATCAAAATTCATATTTTAAGATTTTTTTAGGCAGGATTTTGAAGAAGTGCTTGTAGTGACTACGTGGCAGTAATGTGTCAATAGACAACGATAAAAGTGTGATATAATAATGTTTGATCATAATTAACATGAGAAATTTCAAAAAGATGGTGATATTAATAATTTCATTGCATAGAAGCAATAATGCATGTTTGCAAATTTATGGATACCAAATAAATGTTAAAAAATCTAAACCACACTTCTATTAACCCATAAATTAATTTATGAATTTACCAGAAACTCTATTAGTTTTTAGAAATTTTATTGCACTAATTTTTTTAACCTTGTAATTGAAATAACTCATATTTTAAATATGTCATGTGCGAAGCACGTGTAATTACTAGTATTAAAAAGTTCATAAAATGCTAACAAGTTTTGATTGCAGTCCAAGTGGTCCAGGTCCGGTCCGGTCTATCTTTGAAACGGTCCGGTCCCAATCCAATTTTACATCAGAACTGTCAAGTCTACTGTCAATACTTTTGTATAAGTACTGTCCTCAGTCCGGTCCGGTTATACACCTATGCCCACCCCCACGGTTGTCGAGTTCAAACATGTTAGATCTGTTGCTTGGGGGCCATAGTAAATTCAATCTTTGCCTTATCCAATGTCTGCGCCGGTGAGCTTCACAACCACAACATACCGTCATGGCCGTGTGAGATTTTCCTCAGCTTCTGGATGGATTGCAAGTGCATGTTTGCCTTCAATCTCCTGCAAAGTTACATCGGCTGCCAAAAGAGTCGCTTCAAACATGCTCTCCAAAAATAAGTTTGTGTTCTTTGTGCTTTGACTGTTCGTAACGACGCTGCAGAATGATCTTGTGGCAGCATAAGTTGTTTGCATTCTCCGTTGCATCCCGTCCATATATAGAGTTTGTAGCCGGCACCACCTGATTATCATGGAATCGGATTGGTATGTTGGACGTGGTATATCTATCATTATTGGGTCATTGGGTGTCTCTGTCTGCAATGCAGAGCGAAAAGAGGTAGCAATCGACTGAGTTTGATTTCCCCCGCAACCCTTTGTATGGATTCCGATCTCCAGTAACTCCAGTAAGTTGCAGGTTCCGTTGTCAGGGGTCTGTCTCTCAACAATCCACGAGTTCATCGCTGCTTCCACCACCGCGTCCATCGCTTCAGCGTGGTGGAAATCCGACTTCTATGCCGCACCACCACCACATCGCCCGCTTAGTCCCCCGCCGCATCCCTTGCCCCCTGACAACGGCATAAAAATGTGAACTACATATTATTTAGTCACATTGACTTTTTTTTTTATTAAGTCAGAAGGCTCTTTTATTCATCCCGCTCTTCTCTTGCTGGTAGAGAAACTGAATTACATATTTGTCCGACTGAAAACTGAAACTTGGTGGGTAACCCACCATTACAACGGAGAAGGGGTAGAGGATGACCCACGGGATCGAGAGGGGTGTCCATATAGAGACGAACATCTGAGTAGGTTTTTAGATGGTGTTTTGCTAGCGCATCAGCAGGGCTAATATCTTCTCTAGGGACCTTCAGAATCTTCACTTTGTCATAGCAGTCCAGACACTCCTTGATAGGCTTGGTCCAGGCATACCAACTTGGATACTTTTCAGAAAAATCTTCGATCACTTCCACAACGTTTTGGGAATCTGTGAGAACAATGAGGGGCTTACTATAGTCATTGTTTGGATTCAGCAGTGCCATTGCAATAGCCCTTATCCTAGCAGCCGTCGTAGAACTCACCAAGGTCATCTCAGCTCTTCCAAAACGCCATCGGCCAATGCCGTCCAGATAAATGGCCACTAGTGCAGCGTTGCTATCTTTAACGGCAGCATCAACCAGGATAATAGTCCCATCTGTCGGTATAGTGATATCAGTGAGAGGTGTAGACATTGCAGCCGTCTCTGTCCTATTCTTTATCTTTCTCCCTTCTTCAATGAGGTGTTGTAGGTGGTTGATATCCCTAAGTTGCCATTCTTGTATGGTGATTTTGTTTCCAAACACCCACGAATTGCGAGCCTTCCAGATGGTCCAGCAGGTAATGCCAAACAACGCTTGATTAGCTTGTGGTCCTTTCAGCTTGTTCGCCAACCAAGTGTGAGCATCCACATCATGGTTGGTATAGGCCTGCATCGTATACTGATTATTCTGCCAAATCTCCATGGCATGATGACAGAAAAGAAAAGTGTGCATGGTAGTTTCTACCGCCATCTCACAGCGAGGACACATCTCATTGTCAGTGAGGGTTCTCTGTTTCCTTCGAGCATTAGTCAAAATAGCACTGTGTGCGGTTAACCACAAGAAAACCTTTATCTTACTCGGGAGCATAGGAGTCCAAATCATGTGCCAAAGATCGTCATTAAGATCGCTATCATTTTCTCGAATGAATTTGTATGCAGAACTCGTGCTATAGTTTCCTGTATCGTCATGTTTCCAGCTCCAAGAGTCCTCCCCTTTGGATGGGTGTGGTTCAGGTCACTGGAGGATCTTATCTACAATGTCCCGCTGTAGGTAATAAGTGAGGAAATCTGTGTTTCATTTCCCATCCAGGTCAGTTAAGCTAGAGACCCAGAGATCAGTGATGTCTTCTTCAATCAGCTATATAGTGTGATCTTCCAGACGCCCAATATTTGGCACCAAGGGTCCATCCATACCATAGACGATTCACCATTATTAATAGTTTTATAGCAATGACTCTTGACAAAGAATAAGCCCCTATGTAGCTAGCGCCAGAGGGGGGTGACATTTGTACTCTTCAGAGCATTATACCCTTTGTATTTCTTCTATAAGATCACCTTCCACAACTCGGTAGTACTGTTGATATATTTCCAGGACTGTTCCACAGAAGAGCTTTATTCCACTCGACCATTGACCGTATGCCCAACCCTCCTTCCTGTATGCTTGCACATACCTTCTTCCAGGAGATCAGGGACAATGGCCTTTCCTTGTGCCCGGCTCCCCAAATGAACTTGCGTATAGTCTTGTTCAACTTCGCACACACATTGCTAGGGACTTTTGCAGTTTGCATAACGTGAGTTGGAAGCGCCGTAAGGACAGTCTTGGCTAGACAGATACGACCACCAAGAGATAAAGTTTTGGCTGCCTAGCCGTTAATTCTGGATTCCATATTAGCAACAAGAAAGGAATATGTGTATCTGGACACCTTCTTATGGAGGACCGAGACTCCTAAGTATTTTCCTAGGTCCTCGGTCTCTGGTATTTCACTGATAGAGCAAATCATGTCTCTAGTATGCCGAGTAACATATTTGGAGAAGAAGATCCTGGACTTGTCAACCGAGATTTTTTGTCCAGACGCGTCCTCAAACAGATTGAAGCAGTCAGTGATGATTTTAATTTGGTCAACGGAAGCTTTAGCAAAAATAACAATGTCATCCGCAAAGGATACGTGAGATATTGCAGGTCCCTGTTTGGATGCTTTGACGGGTTTCCAAATCTTTCCTTCCACACGTTGGTTGATGAGTTGAGTGAGACGTTCCATACACAGAACAAACAGATAGGGGGATAAGGGGTCCCCTTGTCTTAGGCCACGGGTTGCTTTGAATGGCGGAAGCGCTTCCCCATTGATGATAATATTTGAGTTCCCTACATTCAGCGAGTTCAAAATATATTTCTTGATATTCGGAGGCCATGTCATGTTATTAAGAGTGTCTTCAATGAAATCCCAGGACAAACGATCATAGGCTTTGGACAAATCGACTTTAATAGCCATCTGCGGAGCACATGATTTCCTCCTCATATTGTGAATGACCTCCTGGACAATGATGATATTATCAGAGATGCTTCTGCCTGGTATAAAACTCGTTTGAACAGGAGAAATCCACTGCGGAATATATCTTTTCACCCACTCAACAACCACCTTGGACGCCAGCTTCATGCAAGTATTATTCAGGGTGATCGGCCGTAATTGGTTACAATTTGGAGGATGCTTAGTCTTGGGTATGAGTGGGTATGAGGACGATATTAGAGTTCCCCATCGACTCGTCAAAAGGGTCGCCATTAAGCATACTTTTAATGGATTTAAGGATAGAATAGAGAATTATCTTCCAGTTGTTTTTAATGAAGAACATATCGGTACCGTCTGGCCCGGCCGCTTTGAAGGGAGCTGAGTTTTTTACAATTGTCCAAATTTCATATTCGGTGGGTGAAGCCCCAACCCCACACATCTATTGATTAGTTAATTTCTTGAATTTTGCAGGTACCTTTGCCATGTCCATCCCGTCTTGTATAGTGTTCGCAGTGAAAAGCCCTTGAAAGTGATTAGCCACAAGGCGTTTCAGTTCTGGTTGAGTAGACACCCATTTTGTGGCGACTCAACTTCTCATAAAACAAGATCAACGAATGCGGAAGCGATTAACTAGCAGCGGAATTATTAAAAATCACTAAAAATTAAAACTTTTCGTAAAAAAATCTATAAATGATAAAACTCTTCCATAAAGAAACAAAATAAGTTGTTTACAGACTGATCCAACATTACATCTCTGTAATATCATATCTCGAGTATTAAAAACATCAACTGCCTTGTTAGCTGTACAAGGTAAGATACAAAAATCTCGAGGCATTAAGACAAAAATCTCAGATCTTATCTTTAAACATCTACTGACTCCTAGGACCTGAGAGTACAAAGACGACACATAGGACAATCTATCTATAAGACTTGACAGACAATGTCTCCACCTGAGGATCACTGCTGTCCCTGATGTTGTTGTTGCTGCTGTTGTTTCTCCCACTGATGGGTTCCTTCGTCCTCGGCGTATACCTAAAAAGTCGAATCCCACGGGGGTGAGACGATTTGAATAATTGTCCCAGCGAGAGTTATAACTCTCCTCCAGAAGCATTGTTATTGCAATAATGGAATAACATTAAGCAGTAGAACTATAAGCATTCAACAACATGTTTAACATTGTGTAAACTAAGTAAAACATTATTTCATAGGCAATCATTTCAACTATAACTTGATTGAATGACAAGACATATATCATTAAGGAATATGAAGGACATGTATACTAGTTGTTCAACTAGAACATTGTAAACAATGTATCGTCAATCATTGTTTCTCGTAGTTCAACCTAAGCAAATATGCTACACGGCTGATTACATTTTACAAATATATTTATGCCCTGAGGAGATGAGTTACACCTCTCATACTCCAACCGACCATTACAAAATCGCAATCGGTACCATACATAGGTCATTAGAAGAGCCGGATTTCTATGACCTCATCTTCCTCAGTCAGTGTGAGGTACAATGTTACAACCCCAATTTTGGGTTCATTTGGTAAGAAATATGATTTCTCCTAATAAAGATAAATGAACAAATAAGGATTTCTTTTGATTGAATGCATGAATTTCGTGTTGTATGTTTTCTTAATGGGCCTTATTGGCCATTGAGCCCAATTGAGGGAAAAAGAAAAAGAAATTAAAAAGAAATTCAATTGGATAAGGAGTACATAAGAAAATAAATAAAGTAAGAACAAAAGGCTAAGGGATTATTCCAAAAAATATAATTTCGAGTTTTAGAGTTCCTTGGGGTTCAAGGAACTCAGGATAATTATATAATAGCAAGGGAAATATGGAATATGAGGAAAATATGAATAAATAGGTGTTTTCTTGCAACTGAAGAAAAAGAATTGTTTTATTGAGATAATGGCTTCAATTTTTACATGATGAGAGATAACAGTATGAACGAGAATTCCTTAAAATTTGTATTAAAAAGGAATTAAAGTTTGGGAGTTATTGCTTTTTAAAGTTACCCTTAAATATGAAGTTATTTTGGAATAAGGAAAATAGTTTCCTTTAATCAGTTGAACGCGAAGATGGTGGGCTATTGGATCTTAATCCAACAAGCGCCACTCATCGTCTAAATCCCACACGGACTGGGACTCTGCCAGTGATAGGAGAATTTTCTCTGTTGGATTCTTTGCAACCCACCGAGTTTGCAAGTTGGCTGAAGTTTCCTTTAGATTCGGGAAGGAAAACCAAAGGGATTCATCCCTGGTTTGTCGTGGTTTGGTCTCCGATTGGGAAAATTCCCAATCCAACAGGGGCTTGCCCGACCCTATATATAGGGGGGGATAAGCGAGAGGATGAGCATCCCTGATTTTTACACCAAACGTTGTGGAAAGACGAGAGGAATGAATTCGTGCCTCCAATTAGTTCATCTACCTTGACCTGCACCCTCGTTTCCAGCAGTGAACCTCGCCGGAAGTCCGGCGAGTGGAGAGGGGTCGCGACGCATGCTGGGCTCTCAATTGGATCTCTAGTTGAGTTCGAAGAAGGGAAACGACGCTCCCTGGCTTCATGGAACAATCTCTGGTGGTCAAGAGCTAAGAGTCAACCCCAAGGTTGACCCTCGCAGAGATGCTAGGACGGAGGAAGACGACGACCCATCACCATCCGATCAGGGTCCACGGTGTACTCAGTGGAATCCAACGCTCCAGGGTAGGAGCAACTTTGGTTAGGCGCGCGTGCGATCGGGATCGTTGGATCCAAGAAGAGGACCACTGGTCCACAGATCGAGCGATCAAGGATTTTTCCGGTAAATCCCTCTCTAATCAAATAAATCAGAAAAAGAATTATTCTTATAAAAATGATAGAAATAACTAGGAATCTCGTATGACAAAACTTTTTATATGAAAGTTGTGTAGAAAAATATGTGGAATCTGATAAAAATACTTTGAGAACCTGATTCTACTCTGTTTTGCAAAAGTATCCTAATTGCTAGTAAAGTGTATTAAAAGTTGATGAGAAACCCTAATTGAATATTAAGGGTATAATTTGGAGAATTAATAGGTTAAATTGATAATCTTGACCCTGTTAACTATAAAGATGGTTTAATTATCCGTTTTGAATGCAAAGATGCCTAAATTAGAGTTGCAATCCAGAAAAGAAGGCTAATCTATATGGGAACCCTAATTTGGAATAAAAGGAGATAAAAATCATATTTATTTGGAATAGGATAATTAGATTCTTAATAAAGATCCTAAAACTTTTTAAGAGAGATACAATGAGAAATTAGGGGTTTTATGTAGTTTTGATAAATTAAGGATGATAATAAGGAAAGAAGAAGTAAAAGCCCTAATTTCCAAAGGAACCCTAAAATTGGAATTGAAATCCTAAGTAATGTGATGAAATTGGATAAATATTAATAAAAGGAAATTACTACTTTTATTTCAGGATTTCTCTTCCTCATTGCTTGCTTGATTGGGTTTCTCTGCATATTTGATTCTATCTTGAAATCTGCAACCAAAGGTATGTGGTTACGCTAATGAATATCTCGAGATAGATTTCCGAGGTTTTCCGAGATTTTCACCGATGACTTGAAATAAACTGTTGGATAAATTTAGTTCATGCAAACTATAATGTGTATATGACTATCACATAATACATGTGCCTACTAGCTCAGATCCTGGTCCCCTCTGTGTCGTAATGGCTGACCTAGTATATGACTACCTAGAGGGTAGGTCCATCAGGTCATGGAATGCCTTAGTATATGGCTACCTAGAGGGTAGGTCCATCAAGTCACTTTGAGTTAGATATTGGGCTACTCCTGGGTAGTGCCATGCGACTCTATTACCCTATGTATTGGCTACCTGTAAGGTAGGACCATGAGGGTAAGGAACTACCTAAAGAGAGGTAGCATGCAAGGACAGCTCAAAGTTAGGGGATAGGTAAGGATTGATTAGTATGGCTTAAAATGTAATCTTGGTTGTTAAATGAATAATTGAATGATTACATTCTTAACATAGTTGCACATTATCTGTTTCCTCCACATACCAGCTTCGACTGACCGTCATTTTGTTTGTCGGTGATTTAGGTAAAAATCTCAAAAGTACAAATAGTAAAGCGACACATTGTGAATTCAAGAATTAAAGAACAAGGAGGAACTAGTTAGATTAGTATCGTCATGGATAGAAGTTTGGAAATCCCAATTTTAAAAAGTTAGGCAAAGTTTTATTTTATACCAGTGTTCAGTTTAGTTGGTAAAGTTTATTAATTGTTATTGATTATTTGTCGAACCTTTGATCTGGGTTATTGGTTAACGGCTCTGACCTTTTGGTCTCCCTTAATTGGGGGTAACCGGGAGACGGGGTCATAACATACAACATGAAGGACATCTTGTGTCTCTGCTCAAATAGCTTTCCAGGGTATTCTGGCAACTTTGCTATTAGAGTTACAGTGGCATTCTGTACTCTCTTCGCCATTGAGGGATTTCTTGTTCATCTCACATCAATGTGGTATTAACCAAATCATCGGGAGATTAGTGATACATCATCCCGGAATAAACATATAATGAAGGAATGAGAGATTACAGGTACATCTCACATCAAATCCTACATTAGGACGTAAGGATATTCACATCCATAACCCCCACATACTAAAAAGTATGCTCTCCAGGAGTTCCCTTAGGAAAACTTGTTTCACTATCATTTAACTTATGACAATGATGGATCTATGGTCAGGGCTCTACATGATATCACTATACTTGACTAATTAAGTACATTGAGGCATTCTTTTAGCATCAGGCATGTTTTCAAACATAAACCAATAAGACAATTGCTATAAAGAAGGGCTACTAATTGTATCAAGTTCATTTCACATCCAGTTATCATTGGGATATCAATCCCTAACCATCTCATCATTATGATTCAGGAATATGGGTATTCAAACCCTTAGATCATCAAAACACTTACTATTAAGTAACATATTGATGACTTGATGGCAATAAAGACATTTCTCATGGCTCATATAGCCTATTAATCTCATATGTTAACTCTTACTAGGCAACATAGCATGTCATTACTTTCAAAACTCATAAAGTGCTTTTAATGAATATGACATCAAAACCCTTACCTGGCTATGATCACTTCTGTATAAAAACCTGCATGATTAGCACAATTGATAACATGCACATTTTTTCTATATAAGCACAGTACAAATTATTTCCTAATTCAATCGTAGAGTTTCATGCTTTAAAAGCATAACCCAGAATTAGGATTTACAGTTCATATCATCACATTTTCCTAGATTAGGGTTTACTATTCACATTACCTCACATTACCCTAGATTAGGGTTTACTATTCACATTACATCACAACACCCTAGATTAGGGTTTACTATTCACATTACACATTACATCACATCACCCTAGATTAGGGTTTACTATTCACATTACATCACATTACCCTAGATTAGGGTTTACTATTCACATTACATCACATTACCCTAGATTAGGGTTTACTATTCACATTACATCACATTACCCTATATTAGGGTTTACTATACACATTACATCACATTACCCTAGATTAGGGTTTACTATACACATTACATCACATTACCCTAGATTAGGGTTTACTATACACATTGCATCACATTACCCTAGATTATGATTTACTATACACATTACATCACATTACCCTAGATTAGGGTTTGCTATTCACATTACCTCACATTACAATGAATTAAGATCGTACCATCATCATGTATGAGGATTACTTCCATTAATGCTCTCAAACAATGTTCAGAATATCGGCCTAATCGACCGAATATTCAGTTTCGTAGGTGGACCGAACCGCATAAGCCAAATCGAAGCTATATTCGGCCATGGACCGATTACTCGGACGCCTGGGCGCTTAAATGGCCGATTATTCGGAGATTTTCTAAACCCGGCCCAAAAAATGAAAAAAAACACTGGGCCTAAGACTCTAACCCGACTCCCCACCCTCAATCCCGATACCCCCCTTCTCTGGACTCTCTCCCTTGCGAAACTGCAAGCGGTCGCAACAGCAGCGCTAGGGCGCGACTTTCCCTCAGTTCTTCAGCGGCAATCTCCTCCTCCAGTACCTCCTTCCCTGACGCTCTCTAGGTCTGGCCGGCCACCTCTATTTCCATCTCCTCCTCTCTGGGCGCCAACCTAGTGGTGGCGACAGCTTGAGTTCTCCACCAGGCGGCGGCTTGAGTTCTCCCTCGGTGTTCTTGACCAACCTAGCGGTGGCGGCGACTCTTCATAGCAGGCTGGCGGCGCCGACTTGAGTTCTCCACCAGGTAGATCTTCTTCACTCCTCAATTTATCCTCAATTTCCCCATTCATTATTACTACTCACACCACCTTCTTGCCCCTTTCACTTTGATGATTATCAAAATGTCTGCACTTCCAATGTGCATCCTTTACTCTAGTACGAACCTGTCCAAGACCCCAGCATGTTCTTTTTTTTTTGTAAAAGTAACAGAGTTTTCTTAAATCTGAAATGCTGTCACCTTAGCTAAACTTGTCCGAGTAATAAATGGACTAAAGATATGAAGCCAAAATCGTGAAAGTACAATGAGATGTGAGATTCAGTAGCTAGCATCAACATGTGGTACCTATTCGCATGTTCTGTGATCTTTGAGGCTAGCAACTTGAGTTCATGAGAAACACCGAGAAGGCTGTCAAGTGCCCACTGCTCCATCTGGGTGATTCCAAAAGGGAGCCAAACGTCAGTCTGAAAACCAGTTTCACAAGCAGCATGAGTCAGAAATGCTTTGAAAGAAAAAGCAACAAGCCTCTCCTGTATCTCCCTTTCAATTCTGATAGCTAACTCCTTCCATTGATTCATTATCTCTGTTTGACTATGTTTTGTATCATCATTTTCCTCTCCAATTTCATTTTGAATAATGTCGGGACTATCAACAAGCATCAACCTTCGGCATATAGCATTTGACAAGTGCAGCTTTCGGATGTTGAGCTTTGACAGTGAACCACACAGACAAGATAGTGTCCAATGAACTGTAGGACTTGAATCAAAATTCAATAACCACCTCGTCAACCACTGGGAGAGTAGAGAATCCACAAAAGTAGAGTTGTGTTCAAAATCCATTTTCACATAATTGCTTCACCTTCCTAGCTACTGCTCACGACATTGAGCAGCTTCATTGCTATTACCTCCAATTATTGGAAACACGCGTTAAGCAACTAGTTTATACTAAAAATAATGAGACGTGAACATCATCGTCAGTAGCAGCTTATCTTGAATGTATTTAATTTGATAGTCTAAGTTCACTAAAAATAAATGGTTAGATCTAGCCTTATGGCTTTGTTCACGTCTCACTGTTTTCCACTTGTGCAATCTATTGCTTTCTATATTCTTGGAAATACAGCAAAGTCTTGCATGCTTAGAACTTAAAAAGTGCAGGTTGCATCCACATTTTTGTATTTTAAAAAGTGCATTATTGTTGAATGTTTTCCTCATATGTCATCATTTCAATAGGTTTCTGTATTATACTTAATTTCCTAATGCTATGAACATTTCACATATAAGTATTCACATTTTTAATGAACTCTCTCCACGTTCCATTTCCCTTTACGCCATTTCCCTTTACTGACCATCTCTATTTCAAATAATACTACTGCAATTTCATACTAGCAATATGTTTCTTATTATTTTTTATGCCAGTCTTTCATATTAGCATTCTTATTATTTTTATGTCAGTCTTTCATATTAGCATACTGTAATGTGATATTCTTTTTAGATACAGTAATGTCCTCTAGTTTTGTGTATTTGGTTTGATGTGATTTTGTTTATTATATCCAGTGAACCTTTTGACGTGCGTTAAACTATCTTCATGTTTGTGATGTATGTTGCTTAATTAACATTCTTAATGGATCTATGTTTCTTGTTACATCCTCATTTGTTATAGTTTAATTAATATATACAATTATATAGGGCCAAGTTTTAAATTTATGTGAATATATAATTAATTTTAAAAAAAAATTCAAAACTGATTAAAACTGAATATACTCCCGCTTATACTCCTACATACCATATATACTCTAATCGGTACCCTATCCCCCGTACATCGATTACCGCTTTTCTGAACACTACTCTCAAATTAGGGTTAAGATTCATTAACCATCATAATTAGGGTTTCCATGATCTCACTATAAAGGATCATACCCTAATTAGGTACATTCATACATATTGGAAGCTTGTTACTTGATTCACATTTATATGAGGAGTCTTCACTCTCCTCTTACTATTAGATGATGTTTACATCACTCTTGATTAGGTTAAATCAAATCAGTACTGACATTATGGGTTGTGTCATTACTATTGTGGTCATTAAGATTCACTTGATCCAAGTGTATTAGTCACTCTATCCCTTCAAGGGTACTTTTCTAATGTTCACCATTGATCAGAACATGCATTACTCCACTAATTACGTGGTCTCTTAATCACTTTAGGTATCTATAAGGTTTAGGTTAATCAACTACTAAACCATCTTGACCACTAAGGCATCAAATGATCTTGACCTTTTTAGACCTCAAATGGTCTTGCACACTAACCCTCCAAATGGTCTTGAACAATCCTGGAAACCGTTTGGTGGTGTTGACCGTTTGGTTTTGTTGACTTTGAAACCGTTTGATAAAGTGCACACTAAAACCGTTTGGTCATGAAGACCGTTTGGCCAAGTTGACTTTGAAACCGCATGGACACAACCGTTCTTGAAACCGCATGAGCACCAAACGGTTTGGGATTATTTGGTCCCAAACGGTATTGAGACCGTTTGGAACCAAACAGAGACCGTTTGGTCCAAACCATCTCAAAACCGCATGGACCAAAAAGTGTCTCAACCATTCCAGTGGAGTTAGGGTTTCCAATGTTGAACCCCTCAATCGTTCATGCACTTGTTAGCCACTTATCAATTGAGTCAATTAGGTAAACCCTCAACTGATTTGACCCTCAATTGATCACTAATTAGGGCTTGGATCAATTGAATTAGGGTTTGGAATCGATCACCCTTCAACATGTATCAACATGAGTCTAATTGACATTGAAACCATTGAACCATCATTCAATTTGGTCATGATCTGACCCCAAACGGTATTGGGATCATTTGGACATCCTCCAAACGGTCTTGAGACCATTTTATGAAGTCAACACCAAAATCTAAATCAACCTTTTAAGGTTTGGCTCATTGATTTGGTCATTAGGTCACTAATCAATTGCACTTCAACTTGTTATCTTTAGATTTATAATCACTTGACCATAGTCAACCCTAGACCTCCAAACGGTCTTGGGTGACCCCCAAACGGTCTTGGGATCATTTGGATATCCTCCAAATGGTATTGAGACCGTTTTCCCATTATTTCATCAAAAATCAAGTTATTCTCTTAAGGGTTGAACCCTAGATTTGATCACAAAATCAGCACTTAATTGTTTAATAACTTGATATCATTGGACCCTCAAATGGTCAACCCTACTTAACCCTAAACCTCCAAACAGTCTTGGGTGATCACCAAACGGTCTTGAGACCGTTTGGGTGATCCCGAAATGGTTTTGAAACCATTTGGGTCACTCAACCCAAACTTCAACATGATTGCATTATTGAAATCAGCAATAGACCCGATTAGGGTTTAGGTGATTAATGTACCTTCAATTGGTGATTCTCTTGGAATTACTTGATGATTTTTGGTGGGTGATTAGTCCATAATGTTTACAACAGATCTCCAAATGGTCAATGCCTGGTCAACGCATCCAAATGGTCTTGGACCGTTTGCTTCCATGCGTTCTTGGTTGAAACCATTTTCTTTTAAACGGTTTGAAACCGTTTGCTCCCAAACGGTTTTGGAAACCGTTTGTGCAAGAGGTGGAAGACCATTTGATAAAGAAAGATTTTGGATAAACATTGAAAATAACGTCATCATCTTCTACCTCAAGAACAGGGGCTGTTCTTCATGGAATTTCTAGCAAGAACAGTTAAAATTGTCTAAAGAAGAAGAATAAGCAACGATTCTATGAGAAGAAGATGCATTAACAAAACTTAAGGGTTAGAGTTATAAAAGCCGCCTCTAGGACTGATCTAGAGCTCCAAGATTCATAGATTTAATGGTGTCTTGAGCTCCAGTAGGTGTCCAAGGTCCGTTCTTTAAGATTTGGATGGAGAAGATGGCTAGAAAGAAGAGTTGTGTAAGAAAAACTAACAAACCAACCTTGTATTATGGTTTCCTCCAAGAATTCGAGCTAGGTGATGATCAAAGCTTACCCAAACCAGCTTGGTCATCCTCCTCTGCTCCTGAGCTTCTCCTTAGTTGGCCAAAGCAATAAGATGAGAAAAGAAACTAAGGGAAATGTTCCCTTGCTTTGTAGAAAAAGGTGCTTATATATTTTTGGGTATTATCAAGGCAATGAAAATATAGTTATTTCTTTTATTTCTTAAACCCATCCACTCATGCTCACTCCACCCTTGGCCACATTTCTTCCTCCTTTTCACATGCAAAACCTCTCTCTTATCCAAGGTTAAAGGAAAAGGATCCATATATCTTTTATATATATATATATATATATATATGAAAGGGCATTTTGCTTAAAACTTGGTTATTTAAATATTAAGGTTATCTTTCTTACTTAATCATTCAAATGAGGCGCCCTCCTCATTTTCTTTACCCTTCTTGATGCCAAGAGTCATGAAAGATACTCTAGAGAGTATATTTTACATGTTGCACCCTGTTTTGGGTAAATTGCACTTTACACCAAAACTAGGTTTTAAAGCACAAGGATTGCTCTACAAGCTGTATCTTGGTGTTCAAGCTTGTAGAATCCATACCACCATATCATATGCATTCTTATGATGTCTTATCATCTGAGCAACATCTCAACATGTGCAATTTTCAATTTAACCCCTCTAATTGGGTAATTTGCACTTTAGTCCATATTTAACAAAATAATATTGCAACATTGTTCTAAAAGGAATGAAATTAAAATATAAGTTCCTTAAAAGCTTTAATTACATATCAAAAAATAATCACAAGTATCTAATTACATATTTAAGCAAAACACCTAGGGTTAGTTCATAACCCAGGTCAGGGATGCTACAAATTATCCACCCCTTACAAGGATTTCGTCCCCGAAATCAACAAAACATATTAAGAGAAAAGAGCAGGGTATTTCTTTCTCATTTCTTTCTCTAGTTCCCATGTGGATTCTTCAACACCATGATGATTCTAGAGGACTTTCACAAGACTTATGTCTTTCTTTTTCAGCTTTTTAATTCTTTTATCAAGGATTGACATAGGTCCTTCCTCATAAGACACATCATCATTCAGTTCTACTTCCATAGGTTGCAGAACTGATTTTGTATCGGGGTGACATTTCCTAAGCATGGAAATGTGGAACACAAGGTGTAAATTTTGTAGCTCTGGTGGTAACTCTAGCTTATAAGCTACTCTTCCAATCCGTTCAATGATTGGATAAGGCCCCATAAACCTAGGAGCTAACTTCCCTTTCTTTCCAAATCTCAGAAATCCTTTCCAAGGTGAGACTTTGAGGTACACTCTATCTCCAACCTGTAACTATAAAGGTCTATGACACTTATCACGCTTATCAGCATAAGATTTATGCCTATCCTGTGCAGTCTTCAACTGATGTTGTATTACCTTAATCTTCTCAGTGGTCTGCTGTACAAGATCAGGACCTAAAAGTTGATATTCACCGGTTTCATACCAACAAAAGGGTGATCTACAACGTCTACCATACAAAGCTTCATAAGGTGCCATGTCAATGATATGTTGATAGTTGTTATTGTAGGCAAACTCTATCAAGCTTAGGTGCAGATCCCAACTCCCTGTAAGCTGAAGAACACATGCTCTAAGCAAGTCTTCCAAGGTCTGTATAGTCCTTTCTGACTGTCCATCAGTCTGTGGATGAAATGTTGTACTAAACCTTAACTGTGTGCCTAAGGCTTTATGAAGTCACTCCCAAAAATGACTCGTAAACTGGGGACCTCTGTCAGAAACAATGGTAAATGGAACTCCATGTAGTCATACTATCTCATCTACATACAACTGTGCCAGCTTCTCAGTAGAATAGGTTGTTTTAACAGGAAAGAAGTGAGCTGTCTTTGTCAACCTATCAACTATTACCCAGATGAAATCATGTCCTTTGGTTGTCCTGGGTAGGCCAACCACAAAGTCCATGGTTACATGATCCCACTTCCATTGCGGTATGGGTAAGGGTTGCATTGTTCATGCAGGCTTCTGGTGTTCATCTTTAACTTGCTGACACACAGGACACTGCATAACAAATTTAGCAACATCCTTCTTCATTCCAGGCCACCAATACATATCTTTTAAGTTTCGATACATCTTGGTGCTTCCTGGATGCATAGCATACATTGAAGAATGAGCTTCTTCTAGGACTAACTTTCTCAAGTTATCCACATCCAGTACTATCATCCTACCATGATAACATGCTACTTGATCATCTGAAACATGGAAACCATCTCGTCTCTCACTACCATACTATGATCTGATCTGTTGAACTGCAGCATCGACTTGTTGTGCCTCCTTAATCTGCTCTCTTAGAGTAGGTTTTATATGCATCTCAGCCAACAACCCGGCTAACAATGATACTTTTAACTGTACATTGTCTTGCCTTAAGGAGATAAGCATATCCCTCCTAGAGCACACCAAAGAATTCAGTTGTGTTCTATCTAGGGTTGGTGTTGCTGATTTCCTACTCAAAGCATCAACAACTACATTGGCCTTCCCTGGATGGTAATCAATTGTACAATTGTAGTCCTTGATTAACTCCATCCAGCGGTGTTGCCTCATGTTAAGCTCATGCTGAGAAAAGATATACTTAAGGTTCTTATGATCCATGAAAATCTGGAATGTTTCTCCATAAAGATAATGTCTCCAGATCTTCAAGGCATGAACCACAGCAGCTAGCTCTAGATCGTGTGTCGGATAATTCTCCTCGTGTTTCTTAAGCTGTCGGGAAGCAAAAGAAATCACTTGTTTATCCTACATCAACACACATCCTAGTACATTCTTGGAAGCATCACAGAAAACTATATATCCTTTCCCTTGTTCAGGTAACACAAGCACAGGTGCACTTGTCAACCTCTCCTTCAACAACTGGAAAGATTGTTGACACTTGTCACTCCAGGTAAAAGGAACATCCTTCCTTGTCAACTTGGTCAAGGGTAAGGCTATAGAACTGAAGTTCTTAATGAACCTCCGGTAATAGCCTGCCAACCCTAAGAAACTACAGATTTCCGTCGGTGTCTTCGGCTGCTCCCATAGCAGGACAGATTCTACCTTTTTAGGGTCAACACAAATACCTGAAGCAGATATTACGTGTCCAAGGAAAGATACTTCTGGTAACTATAACTCACACTTGCTAAATTTATCATATAGCTTATGCTCTCTTAGCAAAGTTAGAGCCTGACGAAGATGCTGTTCATGCTGCTGAGCATCTCTACTATAGATCAAGATGTCATTTATAAAGACAACAACACACTGATCTAGAAAAGGTTGGAAGATTCTATTCATGAGTTCCATAAATGCAGCCATTGCATTAGTTAATCCAGACGACATAACTGTGAACTCATAGTGACCATACCTGGTCCTAAAAGCAGACTTAGGTATGTCACCGTCCTTAATACGCAGCTGGTGATATCCCGACCTCAAATCTATCTTTGAAAAGACGGTTGCACCACGCAACTGATCGAAGAGATCATCAATGCTCGACAGAGGATACTTGTTCTTTATCGTTACTTTATTTATTTGTCTGTAATCAATGCACAACCGCATTGGCCCGTCTTTCTTTTTGACAAAGAGGACCGGAGCACCCCATGGTGAAGTACTCGGTCAGATAAAACCCTTCTCAAGCAACTCTTGCAGTTGTTTCTTGAGTTATGCCATCTCAACAGGCGCCATCCTATATGGTGTTTGTGATATAGGTTGCATGTCTGGGATTAGATTGATCTCAAAATCAATTTCCCGAGGTAGTGGAACACCTGGAAGTTCTTCAGGAAATACATCTACCAATTCCCTGACTATAGGAACTTCAACAGGGTTAGGACTCTCCATTGTAGTATCTACCACATGGGCCAAGAATGCATGACATCCTTGCCTCATCAGCTTCTCAGCAACCATAGCTGACACAAGACAGGTGGGTAAAATCTTTCTCTCTCCTTGAAAGATCCACATGTCACTATCATCAGCAAACACAGCTTGCTTGGATTCACAATCCAAAACAACCTTATACTTTTCTTAGGTATCCATTCCAAGGATTATATCAAATCCATGCATCTCAAGTGGTATAAGATCCACTTGAATGCGATGATCAGAAAAGAAGAGAATGCAAGGAGAACATACCTCCTGCAACACAGCAGACCCCATTAACGGAGTTTCTAGCAAAAAACTGTCTGCTCTATGACTTATAGTCAAGTTGCAGTCAAGAATCACTCTTCAAGTGATAAAGGAGTGTGTAGCACCCAGATCAATTAAAACAGATACAACACAAGATGTAGACATATCAGAATATAACAATTCCATCTGACCTGCCACAACCCAAGGGTTGATCACTGCATCAGGTGGATTCATCGCATAAAACCTTTTTGTTGCCTATGGTTGATTCGGTGCTTGTTGACTGGGTGTCGATGATCCAGCTTGGGACGCTTGTCCTCATACTCTAGCTCTTCCTGGTAACTGTCTTCTTTGAGATCCTTGCTAACTTTGCCTCTGGGGTTGAGTCACACTCACTTCTCTGGCTCTGCAATCCTTCATCACATGTCCCATCTTCCCACATATATAACAACTTCGATTCAGTTGTTGTGGTCTGGGTGGTCCTGTAACCGACATAGATGCTGAACTGTGAGCTCCTTCTAGTGGTAAGCTTCGTCCTCTACCCCTATTCTATGTCCACTGCTTCTGGGTACTGAATCTAGGTGGTGGTGTAGGCGCAGAAAACCTAGGTTTCTTGAAACTTTTAGATGAAGATCCTTGGAATTGGGGATACATCCTGTTGTTCTGGGTCTATCTCTTCTCTGCTATAGACCTTTCTACCCTTCTGACAGACTCCACAAAGGTAGCAAACCTTTCTCTATTCTCTAGGGCAGACGCATGAGTAGTCAATTCATTGTTTAATCCTTTCTTAAAATGCCTAATCCTTTCTTCATCTGTGGTTGCCATGTGCAGACAGAACCGCAAAAGCTCCATGAACTTAGCCTCATACTCGCTAATGTTCATTGGACCTTGTCTTAACCTCTCAAACTGAGAGATTTTCTCGTCCAGAAATGTCTTAGGGAAATATCTGTTGATAAATTCCCGTCGGAAAACTTCCCGTGCAACCTCTACACCTGGCCTTTTCTATTCTTCCATGGTCCACTAATGACTTGCACTCCCCTTGAGAAGATATACATCATGTCTAACCTTCTCGACTTCTGGGATGTTCAGGATTCTAAAGGCCTTCTCTAGTTCAGTTAACCATAAGTCAGCATCTGCTGGGTCAGCTGTTCCAGCATACTCCGTGGCTCCAACTCGGTGAAGTCATTCAAACGTCTTGCCGATTCCTTGTCCTTCAGGATGGGTAGGTGCCCTAGGTGCAAGTATTGGCATCCTATCAGTCATGTCTGTCATGGTAGTCATAAACTGCCCAAACACGGCTTGGACGGCTGGGTTCCCCATGTCAGTTGGATTGAACCGGGGTGGTTCAGGAACATGTTCTTCTCTATTTGGGTCTCTTGCACCTCTTCTAGGTGAAGCAACACTACTTTCTACAACATGTTCTTCGTGTGGTCCAGACATCCTTAATCTTATCTTCTCCTCCTAAATGAGCAGAAGACACTATCAGACATACTGGAAGACACTAGAACAGACTCAACATCCTAAGTCCTATGTCTCTGTAGACTCAGCGAACCTAGAGCTCTAATACCACTAATTTATGGCGACTCAACTTCTCGGAAAACAAGATCAACGAATGAGGAAGCGATTAACTAGTAGCGGAATTATTAAAAATCACTAAAAATTAAAACATTTCGTGAAGAGATCTATAAATGATAAAACTCTTTCATAAAGAAACATGATAAGTTGTTTACAGACTGATCCATCATTACATCTCTGTAATATCATATCTCGAGTATTACAAACATCAACTACCTTGTTAGCTGTACAAGGCAAGATACAAAAATCTCGAGGCATTAAGCCAAAAACTCAGATCTATCTTTAAACATCTACTGACTCCTAGGACCTGAGAGTACAGAGATGACACATACAACAATCTATCTACAAGACTTGACAGACAGTGTCTCCACCTGAGGATCACTACTGTCCCTGATGTTGTTGCTGATGCTGTTGTTGCTCACCCACTGATGGGTTCCTTCGTCCTCGGCGTATACCTAAAAAGTCGAATCCCACGGGGGTGAGACAATTTGAATAATTGTCCCAACGAGAGTTATAACTCTCCACCAGAAGCATTGTTATTGCAATAATGGAATAACATTAAGCAGTAGAACTATAAACATTCAACATCAGGTTTAACATTGTGTAAACTAAGTAAAATAGTATTTCATAGGCAATCATTTCAATTATAACTTGATTGAATGATAAGACATATATCATTAAGGAATATGAAGGACATTGCAAACAATGTATACTAGTTGTTCAACTAGAACATTGTAAACAATGTATCATCAATCATTGTTTCTCGTAGTTCAACCTAAGAAAATATGCTACACGGTTGATTACATTTTACAAATATATTTATGCCCTGAGTAGATGAGTTACACCTCTCATACTCCAACCGACCATTATGAAATTGCAATCGGTACCATACATAGGTCATTAGAAGAGTCGGATTTCTATGACCTCATCTTCCTCAGTCAGTGTGAGGTACAACATGCAGGACATCTTGTGTCTATGCTCAAATAGCTTTCCAGGGTATTCTGGAAACTTCGCTATTAGAGTTACAGTGGCGTTCTGTACTCTCTTCGCCATCGAGGGATTTCTTATTCATCTCACATCGATGCAGCATTAACAACATCATTGAGAGATTAGTGATACATCATCCCAGCATAAACATATAATGAAGGATTGAGAGATTACAGGTACATCTCACATCTAATCCTACATTAGGACGTAAGGATATTCACGTCCATAACCGCCACATACTCAAAAGTATGCTCTCCAGAAGTTCCCTTAGGAAAACCTGTTTCACCATCATTTAACTTCTGACAATGATGGATCTATGGTCAGGGCTCTACATGATATCATTTTACTTGATTAATTAAGTACATTGAGGCATTCTTTTAGCATCAGGCATGTTTTCAAACATAAACCAATAAGACAATTGCTATAAAGAAGGGGTACTAATTGTATCAAGTTCATTTCACATCCAATTATCATTGGGATATCTATCCCTAACAATCTCATCATTATGATTCAGGAATATGGGTATTCAAACCCTTAGATAATCAAAACACTTACTATTAAGTAACATATTGATGACTTGATGGCAATATAGACATTTCTCATGGCTCATATAGCCTATTAATCTCATATGTTAACTCTTACTAGGCAACATAGCATGTCATTACTTTCAAAACTCATAAAGTGCTTTTAATGAATATGACATCATAACCCTTACCTGGCTATGATCACTTCTGTATAAAAACCTGCATGATTAGCACAATTGATAACATGCACATTTTGTCTATATAAACACAGTAAAAATTATTTCCTAATTCAATCATAGAGTTTCATGCTTTAAAAGCATAACCCAGAATAAGGGTTTACAGTTCATATCATCACATTTCCCTAGATTAGGGTTTACTATTCACATTACCTGACATTACCCTAGATAAGGGTTTACTATTCACACTACATCACATCACCCTAGATTAGGGTTTACTATTCACATTACACATTACATCACATCACCCTAGATTAGGGTTTACTATTCACATTACATCACATTACCCAAGATTAGGGTTTACTATTCACATTACATCACATTACCCTAGATTAGGGTTTACTATTCACATTACATCACATTACCCTAGATTAGGGTTTACTGCACATTACATCACATTACCCTAGATTAGGGTTTACTATACACATTACATCACATTACCCTAGATTAAGGTTTACTATACACATTACATCACATTACCCTAGATTAGGGTTTACTATACACATTACATCAGATTACCCTAGATTAGGGTTTACTATTCACATTACCTCACATTACAGTGAATTAATATCATACCATCATCATGTATGAGGATTACTTCCATTAATGCTCTCAAATTAGGGTTAAGATTCATTAACCATCATAATTAGGGCTTCCATGATCTCACTATAAAGGATCATACCCTAATTAGGTACATTCATACATATTGGAAGCTTGTTACTTGATTCTCATTTATATGAGGAGTCTTCACTCTCCTCTTACTATTAGATGATGTTTACATCACTCTTGATTAGGTTAAATCAAATCAATACTGACATCATGGGTTGTGTCATTACTATTGTGGTCATTAAGATTCACTTGATCCAAGGGTATTAGTCACTCTATCCCATCAAGAGTACTTTTATAATGTTCACCATTGATCAAAACATGCATTAATCCACTAATTACTTGGTCCCTTAATCACTTTAGGTATCTATAAGGTTTAGGCTAATCAACTACTAAACCATCTTGACCACTAAGGCATCAAACGATCTTGACCTTTTTAGACCTCAAACGGTCTTGCACACTAACCCTCCAAACAGTCTTGAACAATCCTTGAAACCGTTTGGTGGTGTTGACCGTTTGGTTTTTTTGACTTTGAAACCGTTTGGTAAAGTGCACACTCAAAATCGTTTGGTCATGAAGACTGTTTGGTCATGAAAACCGTTTGGCCAAGTTGACTTTGAAACCGCATGGACACAACCGTTCTTGAAACCGCATGAGCACCAAATGGTTTGGGATCGTTTGGTCCCAAATGGTCTTGAGACCGTTTGGTCTAAACCATCTCAAAACCACATGGACCAAAAAGTGTCTCAACCATTCCAATTGAGTTTGGGTTTCCAATGTTGAACCCCTCAATCGTTCATGCACTTGTTAGCCACTTATCAGTCGAGTCAATAAGGTCAACCCTGAACTGATTTGACCCTCAATTGACCCTCAATTGATCACCAATTAGGTCTTGGATCAATTGAATTAGGGTTTGGAATCGATCACCATTCAACATGTATCAACATGAGTCTAATTGACATTGAAACCATTGAACCATCATTCAATTTGGTTATGATTTGTCCCCAAACGGTCTTGGGATCGTTTGGACATCCTCCAAACGGTCTTGAGACCGTTTGCTCAAGTCAAAACCAAAATCTAACTCAACCTATTAAGGCTTGGCTCATTGATTTGGTCATTAGGTCACTAATCAATTGCACTTCAACTTGTTATCTTTAGATTTATAATCACTTGACCATAGTCAACCCTAGACCTCCAAACGGTCTTGGGTGACCCCCAAACAGTCTTGGGATCATTTGAATATCCTCCAAACGGTCTTGAGACCGTTTTCCCATTATTTCATCAAAAACCAAGTTATTCTCTTAAGGGTTGAACCCTAGATTTGATCACAAAATCAGCACTTAATTGTTTAATAACTTGATATCATTGAACCCTCAAAAGGTCAACCCTACTTAACCCTAGACATCCAAACGGTCTTGGGTGATCACCAAACGGTCTTGAGACCGTTTAGGTGATCCCCAAATGGTTTTGAAACCGTTTGGGTCACTCAACCCAAACTTCAACATGATTGCATTATTGAAATCAGCAATAGACCCGATTAGGGTTTAGGTGATTAATGTACCTTCAATTGGTTATTCTCTTAGAATTACTTGATGATTTTTGGTGGGTGATTAGTCCATAATGTGTACAACAGGTCTCCAAATGGTCAAAACCTGGTCAATGCATCCAAATGGTCTTGGACCGTTTGCTTCCATGCGTTCTTGGTTGAAACCGTTTGCCTTCAAACAGTTTGAAACAGTTTGCTCCCAAACGGTTTGGGAAACCGTTTGTGCAAGAGGTGGAAGACCATTTGCTAAAGAAAGATTTTGGATAAACATTGGAAATAACGTCATCATCTTCTACCTCAAGAACATGGGCTGTTCTTCACGGAATTGCTAGCAAGAACACTTAAAAGTGTCTAAAGAAGAAGAATAAGCAACGATTCTAGGAGAAGAAGATGCATTAACAAAACTTAAGGGTTAGAGTTATAAAACCCACCTCTAGGACTGATCCAGAGCTCCAAGATTCGTAGCTTTAATGGTGGCTTGAGCTCCAGTAGGTGTCCAAGGTCCGTTCTTCAAGATTTGGATGGAGAAGATGGCTAGAAAGAAGAGTTGTGTAAGAAAAACTAACAAACCAACCTTGTATTAGGGTTTCCTCCAAGAATTCGAGCTAGGTGATGATCAAAGCTTACCCAAACCAGCTTGGTCATCCTCCTCTGCTCCTGAGCTTCTCCTTAGTCGGCCAAAGCAAGAAGATGAGAAAAGAAACTAAGGGAAACGCTCCCTTGCTTTGTAGAAAAATGTGCTTATATATTTTTGGGTATTATCAAGGCAAAGAAAAGATAGTTATTTCTTTTATTTCTTAAAACCATCCACTCATGCTCACTCCACCCTTGGCCACGTTTCTTCCTCCTTTTCACATGCAAAACCTCTCTTTATCCAAGGTTAAAGGAAAAGGATCCATATATCTTATATATATATATAATATATATATATATATATATATATATATATATATATATATATATATATATATGAAAGGCCATTTTGCTTAAAACTTGGTTATTTAAATATTAAGGTTATCTTTCTTACTTAATCATTCAAATGAGGCGCCCTCCTCATTTTCTTTACCCTTCTTGATGCCAAGAGTCATGAAAGATACTCTAGAGAGTATATTTTACATGTTGCACCCTATTTTGGGTAAATTGCACTTTACACCAAAACTAGGTTTTAAAGCACAAGGATTGCTCTACAAGTTGTATCTTGGTGTTCAAGCTTGTGGAATCCATACCACCATTTCATATGCACTCTAATGATGTCTTATCATCATAGGAACATCTCAACATGTGCAATTTGCAAGTTAACCCCTCTAATTGGGTAATTTTCACTTTAGTCCATAAGTTCCTTAAAAGCTTTAATTACATATCAAAAGATAATCACAAGCATCTAATTACATATTTGAGAAAAACACCTAGGGTTAGTTCATAACCCAGGTCAGGGATGTTATATAGTTACCCTCCTCATCTTGGAGAGTAGTCAGTTTATTAGATCTTCTTCTGTTGCTGACAAAAGTGTGATAGAACTTGGTATTATTATCCCCATCTCAAAGCTAATTAGTAAGGCTGTGTTTCTTCCAATCGTAATAATCTTTTTCTAGAATAGTCTCCAACTCGAGTTCCTTCTGGTTACACAACCTATCTTTAGTTGTGTTGTAGCATTCTTCTAACTCTCTCTACAGCTTGCCAATGGTCTGGAGAATTGTGTGTTTTTCCTTATTATGCATCTTCTAACAAGAAGTGTCCCATTTCATGATGGGCTTATTTATCTGTTCCAGCGCTGTAGGGAAATCCAAAGAATTATCCCATAGTGTTTCCAGAAGGCCGGGAAACTCGACGTGTGCTTGCCAGGAGGCTTTTGATTTGAAGTGGCTCTTGTGCTTTGCAGTCCGACCATGAATGACAGTGATAGGGTTATGATCTGAGGCAACTTTTGAAAGAGTGACACAACTAAAACTCAGATACAGTTGCAACCATTCAACATTCACAACTTCTCTATCCAGGCGCTCATGAAGCAGGTTCTTTCTATACGTGAACTTGAAGCCCGAGCAGCCTATGTGGGTGAGGCCTGCCTACAATAAAGCATTGTTGAAGCACATAGCCTCAGAAATATTGAACCTTTTACCTCCTATTTTCTCTGAAGGGTTCAACATACAGTTAAAATCTCCCATCGTGATCTGAGGCTTCTTGATTGTTTTACTCAGTTGAAGGAGGTGGTCCCATAAAATTGTCCTAGCACTCGGGTTTGGTGATTTATTGATGAACGTATAATAGACTTCCTCATTGATACAAAAATGGATATAATACTTGTGTCTTTGAATGATCCTGACATTACACTGAGCCTCGTTCCAAAGAACCCAGATACATCCTGAAAAACTGTGTGCCTCCACGTGATGTGAGCTTGAGAAACCTAGTTGTGTAATAACCTCTTGGGCCTGTTCCCCTGCTATGCGAGGTTCAGATATAGACACAACCTGGATTTTATATTGAGCAACAAGATTTTTTAAAGAGAGCCGAGAAATCTTCTTGCTGGTTCCCATGATGTTCCAGGCTAGAGAGTTAATCATAAAAGATAGTAGTTTAGTTGAGTTGGGACCCTACAGTCACCTCTTGATTGTCGCCTCCTCGTCTAGATTTTCTTCTGGTAGTGCAACTTTGAGGTTTCTGACGGCTACCTACGCCCAGTAACCCTTTCTTTTCTTTTTCTTTCCTTCTGGAACCAACGCCATCTATGAAGCCCGAACTGAGCTTGCTTCCTTCCATTCTGGCTGGTACAACCACTGTCGGTGTCCCTTGCTGATCTGTAGAAATCGGTCTACCAGGTATCACCTCATCGCCCACAGGCATGGCAATAGTGTGAGTCACATTTTCATCAGTCATCATATTAGCCCCCCTTTCTGGAGCGTCGACTTCTGTAACATCCGTAGATGGCTCCTCACTAGCCATAGGTGGTTCTTTGCTAGCCGATACATCAGCGTCTTCATTGCGGCATTGTTTCTTTCTCCACACCTTCGGTCCCCTGGAATCCTCCTGTGTTTGCTGGTGCGATGGATTATGTTCCTCCCCTACCCGAAACTTTGTTGCTCTCTTTAGATTCTTCCTCTTCCAACAATTGGAACATGTTAGCTTGCTTCTCAGGATTAGGATTCTTCTTAGTAACCTCTCTGTTCTTCTGTGGTCTCCGAGTGTGAATGTTTTTCCCCTAGTAAACCTGCCACTTTTCTTCTGCCTCCACGCACCACACACCTGCATCATCCGTCGTAGGCTCTAGGTTTGGTGGCTTCTGCGTACTGCCAGGTCCATTACATTCTTCTCGAGCATGTCCCAGCTTACCGCACTTCATATATAGGTTGACTTTATATGTAGATATAAATTGTATTTCTTTAACATTTGTATGGAATGCATTTATTTAAAATGTAATAAAAAAATAACCAAATAGATAAAATTGTTGGCAAATAAGACCGTATAATTCAATTAACAGACCTCAAAATATTACAAAGATTGTCACTCTCTCACAACTCCATGTCTCATAACTCACTCTTGTACTCTCTCCTCTTTGGCTATCTTTTGTGGCTTCTCATTTTTGGTGCAACATGTTATCCCACGTTGGCAATCCAAAGTTATCACATGTTGGAACTCACACACATCAACATACCGTATTCTACTAGTGTCTACCCTTATTTATATAAATAGGGACTCTCGGTTAGATAGTACAAGCAGATACAACTATTTTATAGGGATTAGGAAATGACAATACAAAAGGATAAGAAAATAATGTCTTAGACTCCAAGTCTAACATTAATTTACACTTTTATAATATTGTTAGATATTATTTCTTATCCAATTAGGATAAGAGACAATATTCTAACAATCTCCACCTTGTATCTTATCTGCTTAAGTTGCTATTCCAAGACTTTTGGTCCCATTCTTCTTTTATGCTTCCAGCTTTGGAAGTTGCTTCCATTTCTTGAAGAATATCACTATGAACGCCAACATGGACTGTGTGTCCAGACATGGCTATTTGAACCCTTCATGTGAGAGATCCTCGTGTTGTACAGTTTGAGAAGTTGTACCGCCTTCACTTGTGGTTGATAGAACTACATTCTTCGCACCTTTGTCCCCCATGCTATAGGGTTGTGTCTTTATTGAGCCCAACGTGTATGATGGCACCATGTAGTGGGTCCTACCATGTCTTCCTCCTTCCAATAGTTGATAGCTTTGCCTGCACACCTGTTGAAATTTACAACTGATGTTTCAGTCTCGCACAAGACTACCCATGATAGTTGATTATATGTAGAAATCTTCGGTTCATGACACCCATCAACCATGTTACTACTTCATCTATGCCTCCCTTGTTGATATATCTTTCCTCAACAACTCCTCTTTTGGTTAGTAAAAATCCAACTAGTCGATAGAGCTAGGTAGTCCCCATGGCCACTTACCCCTTGCAAGTAGATATCATGACTTCACCTCACATTGATATTTCACAACCAGTAGATTCACGCCCTCCTAATTTGGTAATGTTGCCATCAAGATTTTCTACCGGATTGCCTCCAAAAGTATTTTTTGATGTCGTCATGTTTTTATGTGCCTCCCATACTTTTTTACTGTCTCGCATGAATCCTACTTTGATACCACGTGAAGAGATTTGTGGAAGCTTCAAGCTCAAGAAAAATGCCACACGACATACAACCCAAGCATGCACAATAAAATCTATGATGGCCCACGTAGACAAAGCCAATAACCACTTAAAATCAAATGTAGAACATGGTTGGTGAAGAATACTGCAAAATTCTATTAAAAAACCTCAAAAGATTACATAGATTTTCACCCTCTCACAATCCTATGCCTACAATAGAATCTCATAACCCACTCTCATACTCTCTCATCTTTTTTTATCTCATGTGGCATTTTTATTGGGCTTGAATCTTCTACAAATCTATTTAATATGATTTTCATCTCTTGTCGTACTCAACATATGACTGCAACCCGATCAATAGTAATTTCTTGCTTTTGCATAGTCTTGTTTGATTGAATTTTCAATCTAAACATTTACTATATTAATCATTGAAAAATCACACCAAGGAATAGTGTTTCTAGTACCTTTGCTTAGCACTTCAAAATGTTCCCCATTTGAATTGTCATGTCTTAATTCTAATAACTAGTGGCTTATAAAGTGTAATACTTTTTCTAACCTACAACACTTGTCTTAGCTAACTAGATCTGATTGTAAATGGTAATGAATTAATCCCCAAGGATACTTCAGAATTATTTATGTGGGTTCATACACTCAAAGATAGCTCTTGAAAAGTGGGCTTTGGAAGAAAATGAGTCATATTATAAAGTCTCTTAGTCCTGACCCCTACAAAGATTTGCGTCAGTCTTCTAAAACTCATGCTAGTTTGAAAAATCTCTAAGAAACCTGCTATGTAAACAAAATATTATGTTGTATTTATATGAATACATTATTTCCAATAGATTTTTTCCATTGAACCATATATATATAAGATTTGTCTTGTTTTAGAAGAATACATGGCTCCTTGAACAACTGCATTGTAGTAAAGTGTCTTTCTTTTTTCTCCTTCGTAATCTTTTTTGCATGTTCTAATGAACGAGATCTAGTTTTGACTCAAAAGATCCATTGGACCTCATCCATTAGTTGATCAATTTCCATGATCTCTATCAGAGCCAAAATTAGATGAGTTGTTCTAAATATGTCTATAGCTCTCATTCTTCATAAAAACTGTTGCAAAATCCCTTGCTTTTCAACTGTTTTATGTTTTTGACCTAGTCTACTAAGTTGATCTCGTAGGGTTTCCAATGTTTGTTTGTAGGGGATGAAATTATTATCTCATTATATCTAGTGGATGGAAGAAGTATAGTTGGTGATGTTTGACCACGACATAAGTACATTTATAATAGATTTTGAGAACCATTTAACATATTCAACAATAGACCTTGTTGATTGTCAACTCTAAAGAAAAGTTCCCTACTTACCTTGATCGTTCAATCTGAATAAAAGTTTACAAGAAATTGCATATGTTCTACATGTGAAACAACGATCTACTTAATTTGAGTATAAGAACTTCCTTATCCCTTGACAAAACATCATATTGTACAATGAATTCCTTGAAATTAGAACCACATACCCTAACTTCATGTAGCTTACTCATCTAAGTCCTAATTATTTGTCATCCATAGGTTTGTGAAAAGTGGTTTCTTAACCCAATTTTCTTGTGATTTTCTGTAATAGTGAGAAACCCTTCTAATATTTTTGAAAACAAATAAACTCAGGGAAGCTTAAAATTCTTAATTGAGATCATGGAACTCTGATGTAAATTTAGAGCACTCAAGTCTAATGTTGGTTAATGCAATAATATGAAGATGGTTTGTGGTGTACATAGGTAATGTAAAAAACATAGGTTGGTTACATGTAATGAAGGGAAGGGGTAGGTAAAAAAAGATTCTTAGTGGCTTCCACACCATATAATCCTCATCGACATATTGATATATTCATATACAATGACTAATAGGCAAGCCCCCACATGTGTAAGTTGCATTATCATAATTTGTAAGTCTTAATCAAAAGATGGGGAAAATGTGATCAACATATTTTTATCATCTCATTTAACTCACACTAGAAAATGTGAGTTTCTCAGATAGTATGAACCTTTCACATTCACATGGTACTTCAAGATCTAGAATGTATGATGTGCATTTTTTATCCTCCTCCAAATAAAATTTCTAATCTTATGCTATGGGGAATACTGACAATAGTCATCTTGAGCTACATGGTGTAGTTCATGAAATGGGTGCAAACTATCCTAGAACCTCCTATGACCTCACTACCAAAATATGAAACTATGATAATGATGATTTGTGTCACTTGCTTACTATAAAGTAGATTCTTGGATGCGTCAACTAATTTTCTTGAAAGGTATTTTTATTGAAGTCCTGAAAATCAGTTGCCTTACATCGTTGAACTTTACTAACATTTCAAATTGTTACCTATGCCACTTAAATTATTTTATATAACAATCCACTTGTTTTTCTTTAACAACACTGACTTACTCTCCATTTTTTTCTAGTGAGTTGTGCCATTGTTGAATTCCTATACTTCTTAGATTCCTAGTGTATGGGATGGAAATTATCATTATTCAAGTAGAGTGATAGCAGGATGCATGTGAATATTGATAGATTAATTATTAATGTAAATTTATAGAATCAGAATTATATACATGCCTTTTAGTAAGTCCTCTAATCTGATAAGTTTACCAAATGGCATAATTATTTTAATTTCCTGTGATCTGATAAGTTTACTAAATGGATTATTCTATTAAATTTTCTTCTTTAGTTTCCAATATTTGTGTGTTCAATAAATAGGCTCTACCTTGTGGCGAATAATTGTACACTACATAGATATTACAAGTGTAGTGTTTAGACTCCCACCATAATTGATTTATCCATGCTTCGTAAACAAGAGTTTAGTCATTTTGAGCACATCAAGATACTTTTAGTGCACTCTTGATAGGATGAACGCAGTGAACCCGTGAACCATTTCTTAGGGGATGATGTAAAGAAGCTTCAACCTAATGTGCATAATTGTCAAAGAGAAGAGCAATGGGACATACCGAGCTAGTAGATATATACTACTATCTTGAGTGATATTTTTCGGTCAAAGATATCAATACATATATGGTGCTAGACCCAATTTTATCCTTACCAACAATAAATTATTTTGTTGGGTACAAGTCACCTATAATAGTCCTATGTATAGTCATTTCAAAACTCACTAATTGGATTATTGTTAATCAAAATCTTGTCATATGACAACATGTTATATTATATATTTTGGGGTCTTTTACCGCTGAAATATAATATTTTTTATTTTTTCACAAGGCAGGCAAAATATTGGAGAGAAAGAGGTTCTTGTACTAACCCATGAGATCGGCAGTACAAGAATAACACTAAGCCAAGAAGGGCCCATGAAACTATGTATGGTAAGGTCTTCCAGCTCGCCAAAAATTGTTGGGTTATAGTATCATTAAATCATGGACCTCCCTTTAACTAGATGTCCTTCAATGAATTGACGCATATTGGAGGTTCAACATGATTAGGTGATCAATGTCATTGGGAAACATTCTTATATGCTTCGAAGAACCTTTTGTTGACATAATATTCTTGATCTAACCATTTAATTGGTGCAACTGATGCCTCAGAGTCAAAGGGGTTTCATTATGAGCCTAATCCATCTCTTTCTAAGGAGAATAATTCCATGGGGTCTATTGTGGTTTAACTAGAAATTAGTATCACAGAGGTGGCAAAAATACTGATATGAATAGTTCCTCTGCATGAAAAAACATCACCATGCCGTTTTAGGAGTATCATTCACAACATATACACCAACCACCTCTAGCCCTTCCTATTATTTCTCCTTGGTGCCTCTCTTTGTTAAGACATAGAATTTTTATGGTTTAGGTTGAAAGTGTGTCAAGCATTTCTAAACTGAAATAATTTTTTTATCAAATTTAAGGAGGAACTGTATCTACCTTGTATTTATGTGCATGCTGAAGCATGTGCCTGGTTATTAAGCATCAAATGAAAACTTTGATCCATTGAATATTTTTGAAAAAGGTTAGTTGAAAATTCTTCATTTTGTATGATGGAAAAGTAGTTTATGTTGTGAGTGTCTATCTCTTTTCTCTTACAATAAACTATTAAAAAGTGAAATTACATTTCATCATTTAATTGACCTTTAATCTAAAGATTCTAAAATAGTATCCTACCATTGAAGCAACAACAATGGAACCCCCTCTAGTTGCATGAGTATCTCAAATTCAAACTCTTGCCGTTATCTTACACTAGGATAAGAAGAAAATTTGAGGCCTCAGTTGTAAACAAAACACAAAGATCAAGTTTGGATGTAGAAGATTCAAAGGACTCCCAAATGGCTGTAAAAATCCTTCTTATGAGAAATATTATCCAATCATATTTATTTAATACTTCAAATAATGATGCACATATATACTTATTTTGATTTGGATATTTTGATTCTAGCTTTTGGTATTAGATTTGGGTTATTCTTGTATTATTTTCTTATGATGTATGTACTGTTTAAAATAGTTACATGAATAATCTACTCAAAGCAATTAAGCTTGTTGGAGCTTATTTAGATATGATTAGTGATGACATGTGGCCTGGAATTAGGAAACTATTGGCAAAAGAGTCTAATTCAGCTCATATAGACATGTTGAGTTACCTTTTTGGCTTCAATATTGATGAAGAAACTATTTAAAAATGTGTTTTGGAGCATAATGCTAGATATAATGTTGAAACTATGTAAAAGAAGAACCCATTAGGTGTTTCTTGCTATGAAGGACTGTTAAGAGAACTATTGAATTTGTACACTTGCATTTGTATTTGGGATTTCATGCTAGATAATAATATTCAGACTTGCTAATGTGGGTTTACAAACATATTTTGTCATGATTCTGATTCAATGCCAAGGATCGAACTAGAAATAGGATGTTAGATCCATAACAAATAGAGACCTATATGTTGTATGCTATAACATAATATCTTATGTTATCTATGTAAAATTCAATTAAGTCTAGATTGATTTGATTTTCTACAGTGATTTGATTTTTTGGATTGCAATCCTTGAAACGTTGTCTGTTATGGATGTTGTTTGTCAATATAAAGAAACTGGTAATATTGAGAGAATCCTCTATCATTTTCTTTTTCAAGTTATAATTCAGAGGTATCATCTTGTAAAGGTTGTGAAGTAGAAGCTCTACTTATATATTTGCATTTTGAAGGGGACCTTAAGAGAATATGTTTGACAACTCATGACATGTTTTATGGCGGTGTTTGAAATCAAAAGGAGAGTATTGTACCTAAAGAGAAATGTGTAAGAAATAGTAGTAATTCCAATACTTGATGCTTCAGTTTGTCAAAAAGGTTGCGCCTTTCTCATTGACATTTAAAGCTTTCATCCAGTGAAGCATGCTTCTCTATTGCCTTTCATAGCTTGGTTGTTTCTTTCTCAAACCACCAACAAAACCTTCACCTGAATCTAGGACCCACTGTTTCACTAGAAGAAACCTCAATCTACTTACCACCACTTTCAAGTATCACCCAGGAATAGTCATAAATCTCTTGGTTGTGTCTTATCTATTTTTATTTAGTATCCATCAAATTCAACAATTAATTCAACATGCTTTGTTGGAAACACATTGTGGTCATGAAAAGAGCTAAGCTAAGAGGCCCTTATCAAGAACACTTCATTATTATAGAAGTTAGTTGAATAAAAAAAATTGACCCAGGTTTGTTTCTTTCTCAGTGATGAAATTCTATTTGTAGGTCCATCATCTGGATTAAAAATGAGAGACAACTATTGTTCACTACAAAAGACTAATATGGAGCCACTCGTGGGAATGAATCAACTGAAATTCACTGCTCCCCCATACACTACATGTCACACAAACCATAACCTTTTCACAAGGGAAATCTTCCAGTCCAAGTATTGAGTGAAGGTTGAAGTCCAAGGTCAATGCACTCTGTGAGACAACCTGATTAATTTAGTTTCATCAAGGTATTGTCTTGATGGTCCTATAAAAAGTAAAGTGACACCTAACTAAAGAGAATATATGTAGCTTCTAGTTTTGAAGTGGTATTTTGATTTCCACTCACACTTCAACTTGTTCTTGTAATTACATTGTTAAAAGAAGCTATGAACAGAATACACAACTTTATAGAAGGAAACATGTGTCCCGGATGGGTAATATATTTAATCACCAACTACAAGATGTGGAGGGTGGGGAAAAACACCTCCATCTGGGTACGGATCTAGTTTATAGTCTTGCTTCTTTTTTTCAAATTATGATTCTAAATAGAGTAGCCATGGGGCTTGCTCATTCGCAAGTTGCAAGATTTACTCTAGGCAATTGAGTCCACATTAGAGAACATTGCATCATTTTGTTTTTTTCTTAAATGTTATTGTTTGTCTTGGTTGAACATCATTATAATGCACAAATGTAGGACTCCAAGAAGGCACATCCAACAAATCCTTCAGAATTGGCTTCTTCTTCATAATGCCAAAGTCAAAGTAATCACTACTTTGTTGTTGATGCCTTGAATCGGTGTGACCAATACTTGATTGATCAACACCTCAAAAACCCATCAAAGCCACTTGACTATTAGCTACAAGTAGTTCATACTTGTAGTATTTGTTAGTATCATCCTTGCGAATAGAACTCTTGTTCTATCATGCCACCAAAATAATGAAAAGTTCGAAAAAGATATAGGCACAACAAACTAACCATCGATTTTTTAATAAACAAAGCTACTAAACATTGTATCATTTTTTTAATAAACAAAGCTACAAAACATTGTCACAAATTCTATTGTAATTAAATCTAGTGTTGCATCAACTAAAAAACATCATACAAATTATGCATAATCATAAGATAGTATCACAAGCTGATGTACTTGCCAAAAGAGAATACTTATAACCAATCAAGCATACAAAAAATCCTATTTGGTAGAAAGTTTGCAGTCCTTGTTCTAAATGGAAAAAGGCACCATTCTTGGAAATTATGACAACACACATGAATATCTATGGGCTAAGCTATCTCCATAGAGTGAAAATCACCAACAGATTCATTAGTCAGCAATCCCTTACCTACCCAAGATGACAAATTTCCAACCATCTTGCCACCCATTCTGCCATTTGGATATTTTATTTGTGTAGGCTGAATGTGTGCATCCACATTCCCATGTTTTATATTGTCTCCAATGTGCTCCCTTCTTTTATTCCCTCATTTATCTTCCTTTAAGTGTTAATGGATCAAGCTCCCTTCTTTATAGACTAGTCTATTGATTTCTTTAGAGGTCCACAGACCATTTTGTTTGAATTTCACCATATCATTTCTCAAAGATTCAATTTTCTTCCGTTCTTTGGATTTTAAAACTAATACTCCTACAGATTGTCCTATAACCGATTCAATAGTAGGGAAGTTGGAACAACCATCCTCTATATATTTTTTTACCATAAAAAGACTTCAATTTTCGTTCAAAACTCTTATGCTTACCTTGTCTGACCATATCTAATTTTTAGAAGGCTTCAGTTTGAAAGGCCCATTCTCAGTATCTTTATGCCGATCATCATCCTTTCTTATTGTATAGGTTGGTTGACTATAAGGCTAGCTCCCATTATTTTGAAATTCAATTGAGACATTGAGTAAGTGCTTGTGATTAGGAAAGGTGTCTAAGTAGAGAACATTCTTTGAGGGGAAATGCTCACTCCCAACCCTCACAGTTTCTTCTCCATCAAAATACCTAATAGTTCCCCATGGATAGGTTCATGCAATGCCATTCTTTTCTTTAAAATAGATATTTCAAGTCCCTTTATAAAACTAAATACTTTATTTGCATCGTTGACCACTGTTGTTTTTCATTTGTCACTGACTTGTTTCAACATGATTCAACCTCGATTGAATTGTGGATGTTATTTCATTTTCAATGAAGATATTAGTTCCCATTGTCTAATACAACATTCATGTTGTCTTCTCTAACTTTGGAGTTTACATTTCTCAATTCAGAGAGGTCAAGCAATTCAGAAGGGTCACTCTTTCCAGTTGTATTTATGCTTTCCCCAAGTTTATTAGAATCAGATATTAAGGGAATGTTTTCCTCAGGTTTGCATTTATTTTTCTATCATGCTTTTGTCTGCCAAGTGTAGAAAACTTTTAAAAATAGGAGATAATAAGTAGGCCACATATTTGAAACCTAAAAGCACGAACAAGGTTGATTAAAAAAATATATTAGAACATTAGCAGTCTCTAAAAAGAATGGAATAATAGTTGCATTTGTGAGAAGTATTGTATCACAACTAATGAAACATCTTGCCTCATAAGTGGAATGAGGAGAAAGATATGGGGAATTAGGAAGTCAATGAGGTATGTCTCTGTTAACATTTGGGTTGTCTTCATATGATGAAGATGGAGACATATCCAAGCCCAACTCACTATAGATAGTAGGATGCTCACTGTCTGCTCCAACTTTAGAGTTTATCTTTCTCACTTCGAAATCCAAGGTCAGACCCATCTGGGTTAGTTCTATATCATAGGCATCATCAACTGCCCCCACTGCACTGGTTGGCTCTGGGTAGTCTGAGCATGTTCAGAAGATTACATCGGGTGGTATAGATAAATAATGAAGGTATGAATATTTTATGATGGGAATTGGAAATATAGATAAATGTGTTCATTTTTTTTCCTATTGTTCATGTGGCTAGCAACAACCAAGGGTAGTATTAGGGATGTAGGTGGGTTGTGGAAGACGATTAGGGGCCTGAAGGTGGGATCTTATGTATATGGATGAAGTGTACAGATCATTGCTACTATAATATTGGGACATATGGAAATCAGACACCATGGATTAGGAAGGAAGTGGTAAAAACACTGATAATATACATTTACAATAGATTGAAGATTGTGATACTTTTTTATTTATCCGTTGTTTTGAGAAAGGAGTCGTGATAATCTAACTTGACCTCAATTGAAATTTCTAGATCTATTTACTTAACCAAATTGAATGGATTTTGATTATTCTTAACTAAGTAACTAATATTATTACTTATGATTTTGTAGTGGCAGTTGCGGGTCTGAATCTAATGGTAAAGTTAACGCAAATAGTAATTGTAGCTGCTTGACTTATGGAATGCTCAAAATTACAAATGAACTGCTCACCTAGAAATGAAGATAGGATGTCTATCCTAGACTGAGACACAAAAGTAAAATGGATCCCTCTGATTCCTAGATGCATCAAAGAAAACTTAGATGCAACAATTATCAGCAACACGAGACTCTTATTCAACATATTGTTGGAAACTCAAAGCAGACTTCTATTGCAATGTATGTGGCAAGGTGGATGGATGTTATACTTCTATTGCTGAAAAAATTATTGAACAATGTGGTTGCATTTGTAGGTTGTCAGACACTGGTTTTGGTGAGTTTGTTGGTTGCTAGAGGGAAAATATGTTCTGTAAAAAGTGGATAAAAGCAACACTAACTTGAATCAATTGTTTTAGCAGGCTTTGTTCATGAAACAATAAATGTTAAACACAATAAGGATTTTGGTCTACTTCTAGAATGAAGATATCACATATCAACTATGGAACACTTAATAATAGAGTGATTGATGTTTGTCCTAGAAATTACCATACTGAACCCGATAAGCAAACATGTGTGCTACAGAAAGTGCCATACTACACTATAGTTACAAATAACTGGTCCACTTCATAATGACCCCAATGGGGGAGACATGTATTCATCCATGAACCAAACTAATTAAATTAGGTATGTTGCAAACTTGTTCTTATACTATGTTCCATGCATTCCTTCAGTCAATGTGTTTTTCACTAACTATTTGATGGATTGGTTTATGAGAATCTGATTGATGCAATGGTGGCTCTAGAATTTTGTTTCCATTTGGTGAATGAAATGTTTTTGCTTGAGTAGCCTATACAAATCCATAAGGATCCTTCAAATATGATCCAACTACATGTACATATGTTTGTAATGCTAGGTAGGCCCCCAAAGCTTATCAATAGAAAAAGAAGAGCAACAATACATGGCATTTCATATCTTGCCCCACTACCTTTCAGCACCAGTTACCTCACGCCTTTGGTCGTGAACTTTCTCATTCACATGATCATTTAGGAAATGACCCTTAACATGATAGTGGACATAGGAACACTCATTCTCTCAAGGACCTTTTAACATTGTGTTGTTTTTTCTGAATTTGTCAAAGTATAGTGCACCAAATCCATTAGCTAGGATCACCCTTAGTTGTATTATAAGAAGAATCCTTGCACATTTAGTTGTAAAGTACCTTTCTTTATTTCTTCACATATAAAAGTGACATCAATGATACACATACCTTTGTTCCCATATGGATTTCTTACACACCTTCCTTCTAACATAGTGTGGTTCATCTTTTCACTTGTTGTGGTTGATGAATCGATAGGTTGTAATGTTGATAATGAGAATCTCTTAAATGATTAAATGTAGATCTACAGTTGTATGCAATTATATTTCTTAAATAATTGTTGTATGTTAAGTATAGGTCACCATCTTGATTTATGTAGGTGAGATATATTTACCCGACTAATATCAATTTTCATTGATGGTATGAATGAGTGGAAGGCCTAAAAGTTAGACACCATCATATTTATTTGTGATTGCTCTTTTATTTTAGTTGGATCCTTAATTAGTTATTATAAATATGAAGGGTTGATTTTGAATATGAAGCCTTGATTTGTTCTTCTTCAAATTACTTGTCTAAAAAGCTTACTATCATCATATCTTTCTCTTAATGCTGTCAGTTCGTAAGCTTGAGAGTTTTTTACTACTATAGGAAGCAAGGTTTTCTTATATATAATATTAGATTCCCAGAGCATATGGAGATGTCTTCATGTGAGTTTGTGTCATACTTGTGTTGATGTGTCTGATTATACGAAGGTGAACCAAGCAATTGTGGGGCAACATTTAGGTCTCTCATGAGCATGGAACTGGTTGATCAATCTAACATTAAATAACATAAATCATATTTCTTTTCATTGGTTCTTGTGGTGGAGATAGAATGCCGACATTTGTAGATGTGTTGCTAGTGAGCGGGCATTGGCCTGGGTGAAACATTTCTAGAATATTACCAAGAATCTAGCATCTTGCAAGCCAACATAATTAAAATGCAACCGAGTTTTTGATAATATGTCGCTATCTTATGTATCCTAGTACAATGCTTGTTTATGAATATCGTTCTTTAAACCATTATGTAATAGGGGAAATGTATACGTCCTCCCCATGTACATTTTTTTAATATTAATAAAAATTATGATTGTTGGCATACAACCATAATTTGATCTTATTGCTAATGATTTTTCTATTGAAAAGGCTTATGTAATGATAAATCAATCACTATATGTGTTGGGACTTGTCTTTTGATTTGGATAACTACCAACAATTAGAGAAAATTACTTAAATTAAACCCAGATTCTGAAACAAACAACCAGTTTCCAACAAATGTGATTAACAATGTATAAGAAAAATACATATAAACTTTTTCCTTTTTCCTTCTTCACAATTTTCACAAACTAATGTGACATCACAAATATCACATTAAGATATCACAAATCATATTCAACTGTGCCAAAACTAGAATCAAATCTTATTGATCATATGCAGTTTAGTTTACATCAAATACAACTACATGAAAGAACAAACTCAAAATATTACCCATCTTGGGAAACAGAGTGCCTAAGGACAATCGAATCTATACAGAACGTGTCTATGAACAAATCATTAGATACTTCTTAGTTCAAATTAACGAACCTTTTGCATGAGTATTAAGTCCAGATCTAAGAATTTTAAATCAATGCATAACAATTATATCATCTTTCTCACACTACACCATCCGAACCAAGAACACATCCTACAGTCCTAAAGATGAAGTACAAATAAAACATGGCTACCAAATAATACTATCAAATGACAAACAATATAAATCATATTCAAAGTGGATATATGCGACATCCAACTTACAAAAACAATATTTACTTAAGAGGAAGTGAATCATTTGCAGTGAATTACTGAAAATCACTAAAAATTAAAACTTTTTGCAAAGAGATCCACACATAGGAAATCTTTTTCTTCAAGAACCAAGGTATAATATTTACAACCTGATTTAAAAGTACATGACTTGTATCATCTCTTCTCGAGGATTACAACATCAGCTGCCCTATTCAACATTATATACAGACAACATAAAAACCTTGAGGCATCAAGCCAAAATCTCAAATCGATGATAAAAGCACTAATAAGTGATGTTCATATTATTTTACATGATTAATCTAATTTTTATGCAAAACATAAACCCCTAATAAGTTATGTTCATATTAACTTACATGATTAATCTGATTTCATGGTTGACCATTCCAGATAGTCAACATAAATCATCAGATATTTCTTAGATACCAGAATCTCTTATCTTGGTACCTATCACATGTGTTGGAAACTTTAAAGACCAAGTCTCTACTAAAAACCATGGCAAACAAAAACACCAAATGTGTGGCAGTGGAAGAAATGAAACTTGACTGTATTTAAAATGTATAAAGAGTACATTATAAAAATTTCCACAAAGGAAGTACAACTTTATACAAAACATAGGATCTAGGTAGAGGAAGACTTAGACTAAGCCAATATTGTCTCCCAACAAAACAACTTATAAAGGTAACTATGATCATGCAAGCTATATGTTCCTTTTCTTCTTGTCCTATCCTTAGCCTTAGGTTCACCAAGCTTCAGCTGCGCACTCTGATCCTATACCTGGATGGTTGGGGTCATCCAGCAAGAGAAAGATAAAAGTATGTGTCAATCAAAAGGAATAAGGCAAGTAATAGTCAACAACATTGCATAATAAAAGATTACCTATGCTATAAGATTTGAAGAGAATGAGACAAATATTCAAATAAGAAATAGAGAACTGCCAAAATCAATCACCACAATAATAATCACATAGCATGAATATATTAAGACACAAACTTATCTCAATGTAGGGTGAGGCACGTACCAGACCTCACCAAGTGGCAGGGGGACTAAAACCCCAGTGCCTAAAAAGTGGCAGGGGGACTAAAACCCTAGTGCCTAATATAAAATGGCCGGGGGACTAAAACCCCAGTGCCCGGCAGGAGGACTAAAACCTCAGTGCCCTATGGGTGGTTTGTACTCATGTACACTACATTGTCATTTGGCCTAAAATGCATCATGCTTAATAGTCACTTGGCAGTATTGAGAAGTATAACAAGATTGCAACATTGCAAAATGGGAATAAAACCCCAAATAAATAATCTCAATAAATGGATGAACCAAACATTGGCTATATTAAGATTCAAGAGTACAATCAAATGAGCCACATAAGCAATAGAAGCATCACATAGTAAAAAGCCAAATAAATGTAATTAGAAGGATAACAAGACTAGAACAATAGTGAGGTAGGGTTGGATAAGAGCCCAACTGAAGGATAGGTAATTTGCACATATAAATTCCACATAGATTTCACATTCATCATAGATGTCACATACTAAAATAGGCTTCACATACCTTTTTAATTAATTACCATCACATTTACCAATCTGATTGTATCACCATTCCATTCCCCCCTAGTTGCAAACATTATCATGTATTAGGATGTGTTAACAATAAAGATATAAAGAAAAACCCATTTTAAACCTTTTTAGGAAAACCTTCGATTTGAGACCCAAAACTTAGACCAAGACATTACTTAGACTTTAGTGATTAGGAAAACATATTTTATTTTACAAATTGGACTTAAAATGAATTAATTACACATTTTAGATCATTTAATATAATCAAATAGGTATCCAAAGAAAACATTGAAAAAGGAATCCAAATCATGACTCAAAAACTTCAAAATCGAATTCTACATTAAAAATCCTTTCCATTGACTATTTATTTGCATTTTTCTGAGCAAGGACCAATTTACTATGAATTAAATAAATCTGGCCAATCAGGAATTAGAATAAGGCCACATGAGACGCAAATGACTATTTTGACCTTGATCGTTTGATTAGATCAGTTGAAAATGTAGGGACACTTCAGTCATTTGTGTGTGCCAAATTCGCAGGCAAGAAAACTGAACCTAAATCAAAAAGACAAGGCTGCCCATGCAAAGTCAATCGATTAATCAAGGGCATAGGGGCTCCATGGTCATTGTTTGACCAAGAATGTTCCCCTGGCCATGGCGATGGAGCCACAACCTGGAGCTCGGGCTCCATGGCTCCAGTTCACCACACAGAGTACAAGACTGAACTGAACCCGGAAGCAAACTCCCCAAATTCTCACGAACACAGAGATCACCTACTCACGTACTCGCGTGCTCAGGAGCAGAAGAAGTCGCTCCAGACTTGGACGGAACAGGAGAAGAGGAAAGTGAACGAGAAATCCAATGAAAATGAAGAAGAAGCTACCTGTTGAGGCCGTCAATGCACTCGAGAAGTTGAGATGAGCCTAATCCAGGTCTTTCTGCGGTGGAGGAGCACCAAAGGTGGAGAAATGCTAGGCGCCGGTGAGGCATGGAGGTGCGGTTGCAGGGTTCGGAGACTCAAGGCACACCAGGGCCAACCAAGGAAGGAAAAGGGTAGGAAAGGTGTCGATGATCAGAGACGAGAGCTCTCAGTCGTCGTCGCCAGAGAAGGAAAGTAGGTAGGTCCGGGTGAACAGGGATATTAGGGAACATATTGGAAGGGGAGGAAGATAATAAGAGGGCTGAGGATTCTATGGGTGGCCTTAAATAGGCACTAGAGAAGCCGACGCTCCCTCTGCGTGTACTGGCGAAGAGGAGGAGAAGAGCATGTTTGGGCGTTTCGTGACCAGGCCAAGGGAATAGGTGAGCAAAGGGTAAAATGAACCGGCACGATGGGACAAAGCCGACGGAACTAAAATCGTGCAAAAAGGTTAAGCATAGAGAGAGAACGGGTCAAGGGATCCTGAGGGGTCGGGTCTGTTCTGACGGCCGGAGGAGGAAGACGATGGCTCGTCTGTCCGATCGGCCATTCCTTAGATCTAGGCTGTTGGATCGGGGTCGGGGGCGCGTGACAGCCAAAATGCGTAGACTTTGGCGTTACAAAGTTATTTAAATGAAATCAATTAAATGTTAAAATTACTCTTTATTAAAAGCTTATAAATTGGATTTGAAGGGTCAAATGAAGTCCAAAAGGCACCAAATTTTAACCACATGCTCATATTAAAGTCTAGAACAATGCTATGCAATTAGATTCTCGTTTTACTCATTATTTATCCCTTAATAAATATATTGCTCATTAAAGTGTATATTAACATATTAAAATGAATGAGTTATATGAAAAGTCTTCTTTTAATGGATTACATGAGTGATTTTCGAGATTTCCATCCATTATTAGCTTTAAGAGCAAAATCCCACCATTATATTCTATTATGATATATTATTATCCAAAAAGCTCCAAATTAACATTATCCACTTATTTTCTCTCTTAAGTGTACATTTTGCATATTAAGCCCCCAATTATTACATTGTGTGGGTTATTTGTGCAAACACCCCTCCATTTATATAAATGAGGGAAAATGTAATGTCAACCTTGAATTGTGCTCACATTGCACAAGGAGTCCAAAAATGATCCAAAAGGATGGAAAATTTATGAAAAAGGTCCAAATGGACTAGAAGGCCAAGAAAAGCTCAAAAGTGGGTAAATTGTAGGAAAGACCCTGGATTCCAGTATGTTACAACACCCCACCCCTTAAAGAGGATTTCGTCCCCGAAATCACAACAAGAGGGAAGAGAGGGTGGGTGTGCAACTTCCCAACCTTAAACAATAGGTTATAACCCTTCATCTAGGGTACAACACAAAATCTACATATGTTAGGTGTTACTAAGGTTCCCTCAAAACCTATAGCCTTTTATCAAACTCAAATTAACATTTTTTCCTTATTAGCATAATCTCCATCATGAAGAGGTTTCATATTTACTATACTATCACTTGTGCCACATTTTATTCAAAACAATTACATCTCAATATTATATCATGTGTATTTCGCTCATCAAGGGTTTTAAACACAATTAGGGTTTACTAAGCCATTTCAACATTAATTAGTGTATTAGGTCAAAACCTTAATAACATGAATTCATTTTCCATTATCCTCTTAAAACTATCATGTAGAACTATCACAAATTATTTTGTAGAAAAAGTTAATATTATCCAACAAGTTATTAAGCCTATAATAATTCGAAATAATGTTCATATTGCACATTGTCATATCATCGTTCATACTCATATTAATGACATCATTAATCATTTTCGTCCATTACACTTCATATTATAAATTATACATATTTTACTTCACATTAGGCATTTTATGAATATTTATGTGAATCCAATTATTCATTATCATATTTGAGTCATTATACTCATTTTAGTGAATAGGATGTAACACATTAAATATTAATGAATTAATTCATAAGTTATGATGAGGTGTTAATTAGAGAACAAGGTGATATACCTTACATATATTGATAACTTTGTGACTATAATCCATTTATATGTATCAAGGTATATTATGTGATGATGACACCTAATGTCACTAGTGTATCATGAAAGGCATTAAGGATATGTATATATATATATATGTATATGTTGTCAAGGCTAGATGATTACATATTAGGGTTTAGGCCAGCATGATAATTATATGTTAAAGCATCCTTAAGGTACATTATCCTTACACATTTTACCATTAGGGTGGCATAGTCAACATTATGTATATTCACAATTAGTAATAAGTAGCTCATTATTATGTGAATCAAGAATATGTGAAGGTTCAAGCATATGAACTATCTCTATATGACTTACTACATATTCATTTGTGTATAAACAAACAAGTTGAATTACAAGTATAATGTGTTTGGTAAATTCTTGTTCACATAAGTTATTATGTACATATGTCCACATAGATAGGGTTTCTAATTCTAAAGGTATTTGATTTTTCTTTTAATTGGGATTCCATCCCCCTAAAAAGGGATTTCGTCCTCGAAATCAGATTTGCAAAACCAAATATGGTACTAACACCATTACCCTCACACCACCCCTTAAAAGGGTTAACTAAGTCAAACTAAGCTAAGGGTAAAAGGGTACATAAAACTCAACACTAAAAGGATTTACTAACCAAGCTTCAGGGTGCAACATAGGGTACACTAAAACCTAAACATAGGAGTATAAGATATTTAAGGATGATTTTTGTGTAAGAGTTCAAATCATCACTTATGGTTTTCCTAAGGTATTCAAAAATTAGGCAACATGCCCAAAGATAGACTATTTTGAGTTGTCTGTATCAGATCAGGCCAGGCCAGGTCATATGAGCTCAGGAGTCCTCGTTACCAAGCTAGTGGGGCGGAGGAAAATATTGCCAGCCCCCAAGCTTTGACCCTTTCTAGACACCATCACTTCAACTTCTTGCTCTAGTAGCTTCTCAATAGACAATTCACCAAAAAGTTGACAAATTTTATTTCTAATTATGAAATTATTATGATACTAAATCAAACTTTCATTATGGGTCAACTCTAAGGTGAAAAATTTACTATAGGAACTATACATGATAAGCGTTCTATCTAGGAGACAATTTTGAATTAGTCAAGAATCCGACTACCTTGATGCTCTGATAACATGCTGTAAAGACCAAGTCTCTACTAAAAGCCATGGCAAAAAAAAACACCAAATGTGTGGCAGCGGAAGAAATAAAACTTGACTTTATTCAAAATGTATAAAGAGTACATTATAAAAATTTCCATAAAGGAAGTACAACTTTATACAAAACATAGGATCTAGGTAGACGAAGACTTAGACTAAGCCAATATTGTCTCCTCACAAAACAACTTATAAAGGTAACTATGATCATGCAAGCTATATGTTCCTTTTCTTCTTGTCCTATCCTCAACCTTAGGTTCACCAAGCTTCATCTGCACACTCTAATCCTATACCTGGATGGTTGGGGTCATCCAGCAATAGAAAGATAAAAGTATGTGTCAATCAAAAGGAATAAGGCAAGTAATAGTCAACAACATTGCATAATAAAAGATTATCTATGATACAAGATTTTAAGAGAATGAGACAAATATTCAAATAAGAAATAGAGAACTGCTAAAATCAATCACCACAATAATAATCACATAGCATGAATATATTAAGACACAAACCATCTCAACGTAGGGTGAGGCACCTACCGGACCTCACCAAGTGGCAGGGGGACTAAAACCCCAGTGCCTAAAAAGTGGCAGGGGGACTAAAACCCCAGTGCCTAAAAAGTGGCAGGGGGACTAAAACCCCAGTGCCTAATATAAAATGGCAGGGGGAATAAAACCCCAGTGCCCGGCAGGAGGACTAAAACCTCAGTGCCCTATGGGTGGTCTGTACTCATGCACACTACATTGTCATTTGGCCTAAAATACATCATGCTTAATAGTCACTTGGCAGTATTGAGAAGTATAACAAGATTTCAACATTGCAAAATGGGAATAAAACCCCAAATAAATAATCTCAATAAATGGATGAACCAAACATTGGCTATAGTAAGATTCAAGAGTACAATCAAATGAGCCACATAAGCAATAAAAGCATCACATAGTAAAGAGACAAATAAATGCAATTAGAAGGATAATAAGGGTAGCACAAAAGTGAGGTAGGGTTGGATAAGAGCCCAACTGAAGGATAGGTAATTTGCACATATACATTCCACATAGATTTCACATTCATCATAGATGTCACATACTAAAACATGCTTCACATATCTATTTTAATTAATTACCATCACATTCACCAATCTGATTGTATCACCATTCCATTTTCCCCTAGTTGCAAACATTATCATGTATTAGGATGTGTTAAGCATAAAGATATAAATAAAAACCCTTTTTAAACCTTTTTAGGAAAACCTTCGATTTGAGACCCAAAACTTAGACCAAGACATTACTTAGACTTTACTGATTAGGAAAACATATTATATTTTACAAATTGGACTTAAAATGAATTTATTACACATTTTAGATCATTTAATATAATAAAATAGGTATCCAAAGAAAATTTTGAAAAAGGAATCCAAATCATGACTCAAAAACTTCAAAATCGAATTCTACATGAAAAATCCTTTCCATTGACTATTTATTTGCATTTTTCTGAGCAAGGACCAATTTACTATGAAATAAATAAATCTGGCCAATCAGGAATTAGAATAAGGCCACATGAGAGGCAAATGACTATTTTGGCCTTGATCGTTTGATTAGATCAGTTGAAAACATAGGGACACTTCAGTTATTTGTGTGTGCCAAATTTGCAGGCAAGAAAACTCAACCTAAATCGAAAAGACAAGACTGCCCATGCAAAGTCAGTCGATTAATCAAGGGCACAGGGGCTCCATGGTCATTGTTTGACCAGGAATGTTCCCCTGGCCATGGTGACGGAGCCACAACCTGGAGCTCGGGCTCCATGGCTCCAGTTCTCCACATAGAGTACAAGACTGAACTGAACCCGGAAGCAAACTCCCCAAATTCTCACGAACACAGAGACCACCTACTCACGTACTCGCGTGCTCAAGAGCAGAAGAAGTTGCTCCAGACTTGGCCGGAACAGGGGAAGAGGAAAGTGAACGAGAAATCCAATGAAAACGAAGTAGAAGCTACCTGTTGAGGCTGTCAATGCACTCGAGAAGTCGAGACGAGCCTAATCCAGGTCTTTCTGCGGAGAAGGAGCACCAAAGGTGGAGAAATGCTAGGCGTCGGTGAGGCATGGCGGCACAGTTGCATGGTTCGGAGACTCGAGGCACACTAGGGCCAACCAAGGAAGGAAAAGGGTAGGAAAGGTGCCGAGCATACTCACCGAGGTGGGAATTGAAGTGGGATGATCAGAGACGAGAGCTCTCAGTCGTCATCGCCGGAGAAGGAAAGCAGGTAAGTCCGGGTGAACAGGGATATTAGGGAACAAATTGGAAGGGGAGGAAGATAATAAGAGGGCTGAGGATTTTGTGGGTGGCCTTAAATAGGCACTAGAGAAGCCGACACTCCCTCTGCATGTACCGATGAAGAGGAGGAGAAGAGCATGTTTGGGCGTTTCGTTACCATGCCAAGCGAACACGTGAGCAAAGGGTCAAACGAACCAGCACGATGAGACAAAGTCGACGGAACTAAAATCGTGCAAAACGGTTAAGCATAGATAGAGAACAGGTCGAGGGATCCAGAGGGGTCGGGTCTGTTCTAACGGTCAGAGGAGATCGGGGTCGGGGGCGTGTGACAGCCAAAACGCGCAGACTTTGGCGTTACAGAGTCATTTAAATGAAATCGATTAAATGTTAAAGTTACACTTTATTAAAAGCTTATAAAATGGATTTGAAGGGTCAAATGAAGTCCAAAAGGCACCAAATTTTAACCACATGCTCATATTAAAGTCTAGAACAATGATATGCAATTAGATTCTCGTTTTACTCATTATTTGGCCCTTAATAAATATATTTCTCATTAAAGTGTATATTAACATATTAAAATGAATGAGTTATATGAAAAGTCTTCTTTTAATGGATTACATGAGTGAATTTCGAGATATCCATCCATTATTAGCTTTAAGAGAAAAATCCCACCATTGTATTCTATTATGATATATTATTATCATTTTTGAGGAGAGAGAAGGAAATTAGGTTAATTACACTCATAATTCATTCAAATACACATTATTACTAATATATTTATCCAAAAATCTCCAAATTAACATTATCCACTTATTCGCTCTCTTAAGTGTACATTTTGCATATTAAGCCCCCAATTATTACATTGTGTGGGTTATTTGTGCAACCACCCCTCCATTCATATAAATGAGGGAATAAGGTAATGTCAACCTTGAATTGTGCTCAAATTGCACAAGGAGTCCAAAAATGATCCAAAAGGATGGGAAATTTATGAAAAAGGTCCAAATGGACTAGAAGGCCAAGAAAAGCTCAAAAGTGGGTAAATTGCAGGAAAGACCCTGGATTCCAGTATGTTACAGAAACACGTCACATATTTATCTTCCTTTCATCTTGGGACATTACTTGTTACATATATCTTTTCCTTGGAACCAAAGTCCAAGATAAACTGATACGTTTCTAAGTATCCATCACATAAACATCTTTACATTATGCACGTCAAGTGTTCTAGGATACACTTGATTGCTATGTCCCTAAAAGAAAAGAAAACAAGGAGTTATATTCCTCTATATTATTATTTCAGGTATTTTTAACTATTCATGAATCATTTACATATTATCTCATCCTAGGTTCCTTGCCCTCATCATAGGAATTGTAAGTATGATTACATGACATTATTCCTTTCTTTGTTATTATCTAACATATTCGTGAGTATCCTATGATCTCATGACATTTCCACATTATGGGAAGAATCTTTATTATTCCTGCAGCTTTATGGGATAGGGTTCACCTCCCTTATTCCCATTCTTATCTTATGAGGAGTATACTTTTAATTCCTCATACACACATGCTCATTTGATATTATCCCAGACTTCTCTTTCTTATGCTTAGGACAGGACACATTTATTCATTCCATATTTCTTATGATACTCATTAGATTGTCTCAGAATGATTGCTTGATCAGAGCAATCAAAAAGACAACAATCTAAGAGTTTCCATACTCACTTTATCATCAATAGTTGTATACCTGGCCAGGGTATATAAATACTGAGGTTAAGTAGTATGCACTTTTTATACTATCATATTCCTTCCTTTTCATATTATCAAAAGTATAAGATTTAGCATCACTGGATTTTATCCAGGCATCTCTTCAATACCTCATCTTCTTCTCATAGAGGTAAGAACAACACAAAACATCTATAATGTTTATTATGAAAAATGTAAGTCCTCATAGGACTAGTCAAGGAAAGTTCAATCAATTACTTTCTTAATTTAACTCAGCAAGTCATAAAACGACATATAAGAATGACATTATTTTGTCTAACCTGTCATGATTCGTGGATTATTCACTGCCTCAGGCTGCCTCTGCCTCAAAGGTTGATTCATAATAACATTTCTGGCTGAGCAATCTCTTGCCAGATGTCCTACCTGTCTACATAAGTAACAAGTTCTAAACTCTCGATATGGTCTAAAAGGTTCTTTACCTTTTCTAGGTAACCATTGCCTTGGTGTACTAGGCCCTGGTTGTACTGGTGGTACCAAAGTCTTTCCCTTTTTAGAACTACTAGGCCTCTATCCCTGGATTTGGATAGGCATCTACTTAATTCTCTCTTCCTTGTTCTTTGTTGGACAATTCTTTAAAATATGTCCAGGCTTCCCACACCTATAGAAAATTCTACTTTTGGGTTGTAACCTATTCCTTCCCACCTTTTCTATTGCTTCCTCATGTTGATGTTGATTAAGAATCCTGTTAGAGCCCATAACTTCATCATTGGGGGTTGGTAATCTGGGTTGCATTACTAATGCATGGTCCACTGCATGCATCACTGCTGCTCTGAATTGCCCATACAGTGCTTGGAAAGCTGGGCTCTCTATTATTTCTTGGTCTAACTGAGGATATTTAGATATTGGTTCCTTCCTAGTCCAATCCCTTGCACCACTTCCTGGTGCAGCAATGCTGCTCTCAGCAACATGTTCATCATGTGATCCAGACATCTTCAAGTTCTTCTCCTCCTATATGAGCAGAAGACACAATCAGATACGCTGGAAGACACTAGATCAAACTCTACTACCTTAGTCCTATGTCTCTGTAGACTCAGCAAACCTAGAGCTCTGATACCACTAAATTGTGGCATCCAACTTACAAAAATAAGATTTACTTAAGCGGAAGCGAATCATTTGCATCGGATTACTGAAAATCACTAAAAATTAAAACTTTTTGCAAAGAGATCCACACATAGGAAATCTTTTTCTTCAAGAACCAAGGTATAATATTTACATCCTGATTTAAAAGTACATGACTTGTATCATCTCTTCTCGAGGATTACAACATCAGCTGCCCTATTCAACATTATATACAGACAACATAAAAACCTCGAGGCATCAAGCCAAAATCTCAAATCGATGATAAAAGCACTATCTATTGACTTCGAGGACCTGAGAGTACATAGACGACACATAGGACTACTATCTATACAAAACTTGGCAGCCAGTGCCTCCACCTGAGTCATCACTGCTTTCTCTGATACTGCTATAGCCTTTCCCTTGCTATAGGGTTCCTGCTTCTTCTTCTGCGTTTACCTAAAAACATTGGATCCCACAAGGGTGAGACAATTGTAAATTGTCCCAGAGGGAGATATAACTCTCCGCCAAAACATTGTTATAGCAGTTTATTATAATTAAAACTGAACAAAAGTTCTTATATATTAACAACAATATTAAACATTGATTGAAAAGAGTAAAGTAATCTCCTTTCCTAAGGAGAACATTGTATCTACTCATGGTAGATTCATAATTCATCCTTCTACTTGCAATGAGCATAAAGATATATGAATAACATCTATCAACTAGAGATGCATAAAAAAAATGTAACATCAGCCAATGAATTTTTGTATTCAATCCTTAAGCAAACATGTTATACGACTGATTACATTTTACAATCACACTTATGCCCTGAGGAGACGAGGTATACCACTCATACTCCAACCGACCATTGCGAAGTCGAAATCAGTGCCATACAAGGTCAATGGTAGAGCCGGCTACCAAGACCTCCCTTATCTCGGTCAGTACAAGATCAAATGCAGGGCATCTTGTGTCCCTGCTAAATAGCTTTCCAGGGTATACTGGCAACTTTGCTATTAGAGTTACAGTGGCGTGCTGCACTCTCTTCGCAATCATGAGATTTCTTATTTATCTCATCGATCTGGCATTAATATTATTGAGAGATTTGTACAGCATCTGTCCCAATCATCGGGAGATTCATGATACATCCATCCTGGTACATATAATGAAGGATTGAGAGGTTTAATGTTTACCTTTCCTCAATTCCCTCATTAGGACGTCATGATATGTTCGCCCGTTGCCCCCACATATTCAAAATATGCATTCTGGGTTTTGCCACAAAGCACCCGTTTCACCATCCAACAAGTTCTAACACTGATTGTTATATGGCCAGGGCTCTACATGATATGATTTCACTTGATTAATTAAATACATTGGAATATTCTTTTAGCATAAGTCAAGTTCTCAAACATAACTTATTCATACAAGTGCTATAAAGAAATATGTACTATTTTCATCAATTGCTTCTCAGTCTTTATAAGACATTGGGATCTCAGTCCCTCATTTCATATCTTTGAAAGTTCATATCTCTCAACAACATCATTATCATACTTATCAATTTTGGGTATTCATACCCTCAATTCATCATTATCACTGTTACCACTTATTAGGTAACTATTACTTCTAGGTCCTCAAACCGAGGTATACATGATACTTGTTACACAAGAATCTCACATGGCTCACAAGGCCCATTAAGTGTCTTGTCACCTTTCACTAGGCAACAACTTACTCATATGGCTCATAAAGTCCATGCACATTTTGTTACTTTTACTAAGCGACAACAACATTAGGCACATAAGGCCATTCATCATGTGGCATCCAACTCACAAAAACAAGATTAACTTAAGAGGAAGCGAAACATTTGCAGCGGATTACTAAAAATCACTAAATATTAAAACTTTTTACAAAGAGATCCACACATAGGAAATCATTTCCATAAAGAACTATTGAATAACATTTACATTCTGGTTCAAATGTACATAACCTGTACCATCTCTTTTCAGAGACTACATCATTAACTGCCTTATAAACATTACATACAGACAATATACAAACTCGAGGCATTAAGCCAAAACCTCAGATCGATTCATAAAACACTGATTAAAAACTCGAAGGACCTGAGAGTACAGAGACGACACATAAGACTTTCTAACTACATAACTTGACAGACATTATCTCCACCTGAGATATTACTATTGTCCTTGTTGTTACAGCTGCTGTCCATTCCCTGCAATGGGATTCTGCTTCTTTGTCCGTGTCCACCTAAAAAGTTGGATCCCATGGGGGTGAGACAATTGTAAATTATCCCAGCGGGAGATATAACTCTCCGCCAAAACATTGTTATAGCAATTTATTAAATAAACTGAGCAGAAGGATTTATATATTAAATCAACAACAGGTAAGTCACTTCTATGAACAAAGTGAAGTAATCTCCTTTTTCAAGGATAACATTGCATCTACTCATGGTAGACTAATAGTTCATCCATCTACTTGTAATGAATACAACATATATGAACAAAATTAATGAACTACATACATATAACAGAAATGTAACATCATCCAATGAATTTTCGTATTCAATCCTTAAGCAAACATGCTATACGGCTGATTTCCTTTTATAAACACACTTATGCCCTGAGGAGATGAGATATACCACTCATACTCCAACCGACCACTGCAAAGTTCAAATCGGTACCATACATAGGTCAATGGAAGAGCCAGATTCTCATGACCTCTCACATCCCGGTCAGTGCAGGACAACAAGCAGGACTGTGTTAACTTCTCAAGATAGCTTTCCAGGGTATACTGGAACTTCGCTATAGAGTTACAGCGTCAACTGCACTCTCATCGGCCATTGAGAGATTTGTTGTTTATCTTCATCGACCCGACATAAGTATTATGGGAAGATGTGTACGACATCTATCCCAATCATCGGGAGATTAATGATACATTCATCCTGACACATGAAGGATTGAGAGGTTTGTTGTTTACCTTCCCTCAATCTCATCACTAGACGTAAGGATATTTTTCACCCATTTACCCCCACATATGCAAAATATGCGTTCCGGGTTTTGCCGCGGAGCACCCATTTCACCATCACCTATTCCTGACGATGATGAATCTATGGTCAGGGCTCTACATGAATAGATTTCACTTGATTAATTAAGTACATTTTCATATTCTTTTAGTATCAACCAAGTTATCAAACAAGACTTATTACAACAATGCTATAAAGAGACATGTACTACTTTCATCAGATACTTATCAGTCTTTCAAAGACCTTGGAAACTCAGTCCCTCATTTCAATACTGGGAATTCTCATCCCTTCACATTCTCATCACCATAATCATATGGTTCTGAGTATTCAAACCCTTAACTCATCATTGAGCATCATTACCATTTATTAGGTAACTATCACCTTCATGTCATCTGACCAAGGCATTCATGATACTTATTACACAAGCATCACACCTGGCTCACAAGGCCATGAAATATTTTGTCACCTCTTTCTAGGCAACAACTTACTTATGTAATTTATAAAATCCAGGCTCATTGTTACTATTATTAAGCAACAACAACATCAAGGCACAAAAGGCCAACCAACATTTATTATATAAATTTCACAGCTCAAACCTGGCTATATTCATCATCTCATAACATTTACATGGTTATTAGACATGATGACAGCCATACAAGATATTCATCACATCATGTGATACAATAGTAACACCATTATTCCTTTCCCAGGAATTAGGGCTTACTATCAAATAGGGATTTTCATTCCCTTTACCCAAAATTAGGATTAGGGTTCCCCATTTCTCAATAATTAGGGTTTCAGGATTATCTTATCTATCCAACCCTCAATTCATTATTCCATACCTCTGGGGCATTCAAAGGTATCATATTTGATTATTCAAGAACTTTACTTTCATCATATAACATTAATGATCATCAACTCAAGGTATGAGTTCATTTCTCATCCTTATCATGGTATGACTACATCATACTCATCATTGGGCTTAACCCCATTCTCTAGGAACATTAATTAACACCCATCAAAGTGCAACAACTCATTACATTTCATTGTAATAGTTGCATAAAACACTTCATAAGTTTCTTACCAAATTATATTGGATTTGAAGTGTATCAAGGTATATAAACCCTGAAGTACTGAATGTGATAACTATCATATTTTGATGTATCACTTTCTCATCATTTTAGACTTTCTTGAATTAACCAACTTATCTTGTATTAAGGTATTTCCCTTCTTAATACATTTCATCACTAATCACTCACCTTTAGCATATAATGCATAGGCCACACATTAGAATTGTCCAACTATTTTTTAATGATATGGACTTGTCTAATGCTAAAGACATTGCTTACAATAAGGTTGCTTATAATCAACCTCATGAAATGTTTCACCTTTATAAGGTCATTCCTTCTATCTCATCATTAGGGTTTCTTTATACCCTTACTTAAAATTAGGATTATGATTCACTATCATGTTGCCCGGGATTAGGGCTTAATATATTATGTCTCCACATTAAAGTCTCTCATACCTTTACCCTTCTTAGGGCCTCTCATCACGACATAGCGTTGGAGCTTCATGTGATGTCAACTCTTAGTCAGGGTTTCTCATGGAATCACCCTCAACTAGGGTTTCTAATGGAATCAACCTCAACTAGGGTTTCTAATGGAATCAACCTCAACTAGGGTTTCTCATGGAATCACCTTCAACTAGGGTTTCTCATGTCATTACATGATATCACCCTAAGTTTGATTATCATATCACATCACCACATTAAAGTTCTATATACATCATTCTAACTTAGGGTTTCTCATGACATAATCCTATAATAGGATTTCACATGGAATCACCCTCAACTAGGGTTTTACATGGAATCATCCTTAATTAGGATTCCCACAATAGTCACCCACAATTTGGGTCTACTATTCATCTCCATTAGGATTTCATTCAATTATCCATAATTAGAGATTCACTATATATCCCAATTAGGGTTTTACATCTCATTTCCCTAAATTGGAGTTTCACATATCATTACCCTAGGTTAGGGCTACATCCTCACCCTAGATTAGGGTTTTATTTAGAATAGAACTCAATTAGGGTTAGAATTCAATAACCCTATCAATTAGGGTTTATGTTCATGATTAGGGTTTCATGATCTCTCTACTTAAGGATCATACCCTTAATCACCACATGAGTCATATTCATGTATGAATTCATGCTAACATCTTCTCAACTTGATTAGGTCAAATCAACCCTTCAATCAAGTACATACAACTATGATTAACATAGTGTACCAAGTCATTGATCCTATAAGAAATTAGGGTTCATCCCTTAATTGGCACTAATCCCTTAGGTACTATTAGGGTTTCAACCTTTGTACCTTCATTGATTATCATTATTAATCATCATTGGATCAATGAATCATTCATCATTTTGATTCTCAAGAGATTCAATCACATTGGACCTCAATTAATAAGTGTCCAAGTGAAATAACCAATTGAATCCTCAATCAACTTTGACTACTTGAGCCTCAAACAGTCTTAGTCTTTCAAATTTCAAACGGTTTGAAACTGTTTGGTAAAGGTGTTGCTTGAGACCGTTTGCTAAAGCAACTTTTTGAAACCACATGGGCTCAACCGGTTTGGGATCGTTTGGTCCCAAACGGTCTTGAGACCGTTTGGCCCCAAACGGTCTTGAGACCATTTGGAATCAAACAGTCTTGAGACCGTTTGGTCCAAACCTCCTCAAAACCGCATGGACCAAATATGGTCTCAACCAATCAAATTGAATTAGGGTTTCCAATGTTGATTCCTTCAATCATTGAATTCATGGAACCACTCATCAATTGGACCTATCATCATGCTTCAATTAAGTTAAATAGATCAACCTTCAACTGATTTGACCCTCAATTGACCCTCAATTGGTCATCCATTAGGGTTTGAATCAATTGAATTAGGGTTTGGAATCGATGATCCTTCAACATTGATCAATGTAAGATCAATTACTTTGAAACCATTGAACCATCATCCAAATTGAACATGACCTGACCCCAAACGGTCTTGAGGTCATTTGGATGACCACCAAACGGTCTTGAGACCGTTTTCCCATCACATAATCAAAATCCAAGTCAACCAATTAGGGTTTGGATTATTGGGTTGAAAGCCAAATCGTCAATTGATTACACTCCAACTTAGTATCTTTGGATCTTCAATTGCTTAACCATACTCAACCTAGACCTGCAAACGGTCTTGGGTGACCTCCAAATGGTCTTGAGACCATTTAGGTGATCCCCAAACGGTCTTGGAACCGTTTGGGTCAATCAACCCATGTTTCAAACTCAATCAACTTGGAAATCAACAGTTAACCCGATTAGGGTTTTGGTGATTGATTGAGCTTCAACTCATGAACCAATTGGAACTAACCAATCATAGTTGATGGGCCATTAACCTAGATAATTTTCAACAGATCTCCAAATGGTCAACCCTGGTCAACACCACCAAACGGTCTGAAACCGTTTGGTCTCATGCGGTTTGGTGAAACCGTTTGCTTCTAAACGGTTTGAAACTGTTTTCTCCCAAACAGTTTGGGAAACCGTTTGAGCAACTCAATCAAGACTGTTTGCCTTGGATATTTTTATAGGTGTTTTCTTATCATCTTCAACCTCTAAACTCACAAAACCTGCTTTGGTTTCCATGGTGATTACATCAACCAACAAAATCGATTATTGTAAATATGAAAATGATCATTATTTGATAAGGAATTGAATGCAATAACAAAATCAAGGGTTCAAGTTATAAAACCCACCTTCAATTGAGATCCAAAGATCCATGTTCACGGAAACAATGGTGGATGCAACTCCTTTCACCATTCCAAGGGTCGTCGTCAAGATTTGAGTGAAAAGGAATGGTTAGAATTGAAGATGAGATCGAAATAGGAAGAAATCCATAATTTATTTTCAATTTCCACCATGGAATCAAGGTGAAATGGATCAAGAACCTTACCAACAAGTTGGGGGTCTTCCTCCTGATCCTCCCAAGCTCCCTTGGTCGTTTCCCAAGCAAAGAGAAGAAGTGGGGCCAAAAAAGCCTTTCATTTGGCTTGTAAAAGGTCCTTTTATAAAAATTCAATGAGAGAGAATATGCTTTGTAAAAATCCAATTAATCCCAAAAAATGTGGCCTCCTCTTCCCCTTCATCTTTCTTAGGGACGAGGATATTTTGTTTGCCTCCTATTCCTCTAAATTATCCATGATTTAAAGAAAATCAAATCAAGCACCTTAAATCATTTTATATTAATATCCATATGTGAGTGGATATTTCTTTTTCTTATAAAATTGTGTGTGAGTTATCCACTCCCTTGGATATTTTCGTGGTCCTTGCAAGGCTCAAGGACGTCACACACACATCTGAATCCAACTATTTTAGTTTTGGTTGAAGTCCCTTTAATTAATACATTTATTTTTGCCCTAAATCAAATTAGGGTTTCAATTAGGATTAAATCTTGATTATTTTAATATCAAGATTCTCTCTCCTACAACTTAATTCAAATGAGGCGCCCCTCTCATTTTCTTTGCTCTACATGATGCCAAGAAACATTAGGGACGTTATTGAAGTGGTAATTTGCATATTGCACCCTAAGTTTTGGGTAAATTGCACATTACACCAAAACTAGGTTTTCATGCACAACATTGCTTTATCAGCTATATCTTGGTATTCAAGCTTCCATAAGCCAAACCTCAGCATCATTTTCACTCTCATGTTGCTTCAACACATGAGGAACATATTGTAATGCACAATTTGCACTTAAACCCCTCAACTTGGGTAATTTGCACTTTAGTCCAAAATAAGCAAACATTGCTTCAACATTGTTCAAACAGGACCAAAATGGAAACATAAGTTCCTCATGAGCCCTAATTACTTTTCACAAGATAATATTAAGCATTTAATCACCTTCCTTAATTAAAACACCTAGGGTTAAAGTATAACCCAGATCAGGGGTGTTATAAATTATAAACCCCTAACAAGGATTTCGTCCTCGAAATCCAGATAAAGGAAGACAGATGTATTTTATTCATCATACTATCTAGTCTTCACATAACTTCTCCTTATTGTGGAGACACCATAAAACTTTTATCAACACAAAGTGTTTCTATACAGGATTCTTATAGAATCAACACACAAAACACATGCTCCACTGTTCCTTATCATTGACTATGGAGTCAACTTTGTGTCAAGAAACACTTTTCTTGTTCAGAGAAACATCATACCTCCTTTTATTAATAACATGTTTATGCAGAGCATAAACCCCTAACATATGATGTTCATATTATTTTATATAATCAGACTAATTTCATAGTTGACCACTCCAGGTAGCCAACCTAAACCATCTGATATTTCTCAGATACCAGAATCTTTCACCTTGGTATCCATCACATGTGTTGAAAACACATCACATTTTTATCTTCCTTTCATCTTGGAACATTAATTGTTACATATGTCTTCATCTTGGAACCAAAGTCCAAGATAAACTGATACTTTTCTACATATCCATCACATGAACATATTTATCTTATGCACATCAAGTGTCCTAAGACCCACTTGATTGCCATGTCCCTGAAAGGAAAGAAAACAAGAATTCACATTCCTCTTATTTATTCATGTATTTTCAACTATTCATGAATCATTTATTCTTTGTCTCATCCTAAGTTCCTTGCCTTTAGCATAGGAATTTGTAAGGATGATTACATGTCATTATCCCTTTCTTTATTATTATCTAGCATGTTTATGATCATTTTATGTTCTCATCACATTTCCCATTTCCTCATTATGGGAAAGATCTTTATTATGCTGGCAGCATTATTGAACATGGTTCATCTCCCTTATTCTTATTCTTATCTTATAAGGAGTACATTTTTAGTTCCTCATACAACATGCTCATCTGAGATTATCTCAGACTTCACTTTCTTATGCGTAGGATATGACACATTTATTCATTCCATATTTCTAATTTCATGATACTATTAGATTGTCTCAGAATGACTACTTGATCAGAGCAATCAAAAAGACAACCATCTAAGATTTTCCATACCCACTTTATCATCAATAGTTGTATACCTGGCCAGGGTATATAAATACTGAGATTAAGTGGTATGAACTTTGTATGCTATCATATTCCTTCTTTTCATATTATCACAAGCACAAGGCTTAACATCCCTGAATTTCATTCAGGCATCTCTTATATACCTCATCTTTTCTTATAGAGGTAAGAACAACATAAAACATTTGTAATGTTTTACTATGCAAAACATAAGTCCTCATAGGACTAAGCAAGGAAAGTTCAATCATTTCCTTTCTCAGTTTACCCAGGAATTCATAAATTAACATATTTGTATGACATTATCTTGTCTAACTTGTCATAATTCATGAATTATTCACTACCTCAGGCTAACTATGCCTCAAAGATTGATTCAACAGGCTAAGGTTGAGCACAAACTCAATTTAAGTCCAGAAATTCATCATTTCCTTTTGCTTCAACCTGCAGATGCTGATTAAAAATCCTGTTGATATCTAAAACATCATCATTTAGGCTGGTAATCTAGGTTACACTGCCAATGCTTAATCCACTATATTCATTACTATTGCCCTAAATTCTCCAACAGTAATACTTGAAGAAGGATTTTCTTATTATAGTTGGATCAACTAGGGGATTCTTAGGCAATTATCTCTATCTTGCTTGCTCCCATGGACCTTTTCTTGGTGCAACATTGCTACTTTCAGCAGCAACCTCCTCATGTGACCCAGTCATCTTTAAGTTCTTCTTCTCTTATACGAGCAGAAGACACTATCATATACACTGGATGACACCAGAACAGACTCTACTACCATAGTCCTATGTCTCTGTAGACTCAGCGAACCTAGAGCTCTAATACCACTAATTTGTGGCATCCAACTCACAAAAACAAGATTAACTTAAGCAGAAGTGAATCATTTACAACGAATTACTGAGAATCATTAAAAATTAAAACTTTTTACAAAGAGATCCACACATAGGAAATCTTTTCCATCAAGAACTATTGAATAACATTTACATTCTGGTTCAAACGTACATAACATGTACCATCTCTTTTCAGAGACTACATCATTAACTGCCTTATAAACATTATATACCGACAGTATACAATCTCGAGGCATTAAGCCAAAACCTCAGATCGATTCATAAAAGACTGACTAAAAACTCTGAGGACCTAAGAGTACAGAGACGACACATAGGACTTTCTAACTACATAACTTGACAGGCAGTATCTGCACCTGAGATATTACTGTTGTCCTTGCTGTTACAGTTGTTGTCCATTCCCTGCAATGGGATTCTGCTTCTTTGTCCGAGTCCACCTAGAAAGTTGGATCCCACGGGGGTGAGACAATTGTAAATTGTCCCAGCGGGAGATATAACTCTCCTCCAAAACATTGTTATTGCAGTTTATTAAAATAAACTGAGCAGAAGGATTTATATATTAAATCAACAGCAGGTAAGTCACTTGTATGAACAAAGTGAAGTAATCTACTTTTTCAAGGATAGCATTGCATCTACTCATGGTAGACTCATAGTTCATCCATCTACTTGTAATGAATACAACAGATATGAACAACATTAATGAACTATAGACATATAACAGAAATGTAACATCAACCAATGAATTTTCGTATTCAATCCTTAAGCAAACATGCTATATGGCTGATTTCATTTTACAAACACACTTATGCCCTGAGGAGATGAGGTATACCTCTCATACTCCAACCGACCACTGCAAAGCCAAAATGAGTACCATACATAGGTCAATGGAAGAGCTGGATTCTCATGACCTCTCACATCCGGGTTAGTGTGAGACAACACGTAGGACTGTGTTAACTGCTCAAGATAGCTTTCCAGGGTATACTGGAACTTCACTATAGAGTTACAGCGTCAACTACACTCTCATCAGCCATCGAGAGATTTGTTGTTTATCTTCACCGACCCGACATAAGTATTATGGGAGGATGTGTACGACATCTATCCCAATCATCGAGAGATTAGTGATACATTCATCCCGACACATGAATGATTGAGAGGTTTGTTGTTTACCTTCCCTCAATCTCTTCACCGGACGTAAGGATATTTTTTGCCCATTTACCCCCACATATTCAAAATATGCGTTCTGGGTTTTGCCGCGGAGCACCCGTTTCACCATCACCTATTCCTGACGATGATGGATCTATGGTCAGGGCTCTACATGAATAGATTTCACTTGATTAATTAAGTACATTTTCATATTCTTTTAGCATCATCCAAGTTCTCAAACAAGACTTATTACAACAATGCTATAAAGAGACATGTACTACTTTCATCATATACTTATCAATCTTTCAAAGACCTTAGAAACTCAGTCCCTCATTTCAATACTGGGAATTCTCATCCCTTCACATTCTCATCACCATAATCATATGGTTCTGAGTATTCAAACCCTTAACTCATCATTGATCATCATTACCATTTATTAGGTAACTATCACCTTTAGGTCATCTAACCAAGGCATTCAGGATACTTATTACACAAGCATCACACCTGGCTCACAAGGCCATGAAATATTTTGTCACCTCTTTCTAGGCAACAACTTGCTTATTTAATTTATAAAATCCATGCACATTGTTACTTTTATTAAGCAACAACAACATCAAGGCACAAAAGGCCAACCAACATTTATTATATAAATGTCACAGATCAAACCTGGCTGTATTCATCATCTCATAACATTTGCATGGTTATTAGACATGATGACAGCCATACAAGATATTCATCACATCATGTGATACAATAGTAACACCATTATTCCTTTCCCAGGAATTAGGGTTTACTATCAAGTAGGGATTTTCAATCCATTTACCCAAAATTAGGATTAGGGTTCCCCATTACTCAATAATTAGGGTTTTAGGATTATCTTATCTGTCCAACCCTCAATTCATTATTCCATACCTCTGGGGCATTCAAAGGTATCATATTTGATTATTCAAGAACATTACTGTCATCATATAACATTAATGATCATCAACTCAAGGTATGAGTTCATTTCTCATCCTCATCATGGTATGACTACATCATACTCATCATTGGGCTTAACCCTATTCTCTAGGTACATTAATTAACACCCATCAAAGTGCAACAACTCATTAAATTTCATTGTAATAGTTGCATAACACACTTCATAAGTTTCTTACCCATTTATATTGGATTTGATGTGTATCAAGGTATATAAACTCTGAAGTACTGAATGTGATAACTATCATATTTTGATGTATCACTTTCTCATCATTTTAGACTTTCTTGAATTAACCAACTTATCTTGTATTAAGGTATTTCCCTACTTAATACATTTCATCACTAATCACTCACCTTTAGCATATAATGCATAGGCCACACATTAGAATTGTCCAACTATTTTTTAATGATTTGGACTTGTCTAATGCTAAAGACATTGCTTAGAATAAGGTTGCTTATAATCAACCAATTGAAATGTTTCACCTTTATAAGGTCATTCCTTCTATCTCATCATTAGGGTTTCTTTATACCCTTACTTAAAATTAGGATTATGATTCATTGTCATGTTGCCCAGGATTAGGGCTTAATGTATTATGAATCCAAATTAAAGTCTCACATTCCTTCACCCTTCTTTGGGCCTCTCATCACGACATAGCATTGGAGCTTCATGTGATGTCAAATCTTAACCAGGGTTTCTCATGGAATCACCCTCAACTAGGGTTTCACATGGAATCAACCTCAACTAGGGTTTCTCATGGAATCAACCTCAACTAGGGTTTCTCATGGAATCACCTTCAACTAGGGTTTCTCATGTCATTACATGATATCACCCTAAGTTTGATTCTCATATCACATCACCACATCAAAGATCTATATACATCATTCTAACTTAGGGTTTCTCATGACATAATCCTAGAATAGGATTTCACATGGAATCACCCTCAACTAGGGTTTTACATGGAATCATCCTTAATTAGGATTCCCACGATAGTCACCCACAATTTGGGTCTACTATTCTTCTCCATTAGGATTTCATTCAATTATCCATAATTAGAGATTCACTATTTATCCCAATTAGGGTTTTATATCTCATTTCCCTAAATTGGAGTTTCACATATCATTACCCTAGGTTAGGGCTACATCCTCACCCTGGATTAGGGTTTTATTTAGAATATCACTCAATTAGGGTTAGAATTCAATAACCCTATCAATTAGGGTTTATGTTCATGATTAGGGTTTCATGATCTCTCTACTTAAGGATCATACCCTTAATCACCAAATGAATCATATTCATGTATGAATTCATGCTAACATCTTCTCAACTTGATTAGGTCATATCAACCCTTCAATCAAGTACATACAACTATGATTAACATAGTGTACCAAATCATTGATCCTATAAGCAAGGGTTCATCCCTTAATTGGCACTAATCCCTTAGGTACTATTAGGGTTTCCACCGTTGTACCTTCATTGATTATCATTACTAATCATCATTGGATCAATGAATCATTCATCATTTTGATTCTCAAGAGATTCAATCACATTGGACCTCAATTACAATAAGTGTCCAAGTGAAATAACCAATTGAATCCTCAATCAACTTTGACTTCTTGAGCCCCAAATGGTCTTGGTATTTCAAAGTTCAAACGGTTTGAAACTGTTTGGTAAAGGTGGTGCTTGAGACCGTTTGCTAAAGCAACTTTTTGAAACTGCATGGGCTCAACCGGTTTGGGATCGTTTGGCCCCAAACGGTCTTGATACCGTTTGGCTCCAAACGGTCTTGAGACCATTTGGAATCAAACGGTCTTGAGACCGTTTGGTCCAAACCTCCTCAAAACCGCATGGACCAAATATGGTCTCAACCAATCAAATTGAATTAGGGTTTCCAATGTTGATTCCTTCAATCATTGAATTCATGGAACCACTCATCAATTGGATCTATCATCATGATTCAATTAAGTTAAATAGATCAACCTTCAACTGATTTGACCCTCAATTGACCCTCAATTGGTCATCCATTAGGGTTTGGATCAAATGAATTAGGGTTTGGAATCGATGATCCTTCAACATTGATCAATGTAAGATCAATTACTTTGAAACCATTGAACCATCATCCAAATTGAACATGACCTGACCCCAAACGGTCCTGAGGTCGTTTGGATGACCACCAAATGGTCTGGAGACCATTTACCCATCACATCATCAAAATCCAAGTCAACCAATTAGGGTTTGGATCATTGGATTGATCACCAAATCAACAATTGATTACACTCCAACTTAGTATCTTTGGATCTTCAATTGCTTAACCATACTCAACCCTAGACCTCCAAACGGTCTTGGGTGACCTCCAAATGGTCTTGAGACCGTTTGGGTGATCCTCAAACATTCTTGAAACTGTTTGGGTCAATCAACCTAAGTTTCAAACTCAATCAACTTGGAAATCAACACTTAACCCGATTAGGGTTTTGGTGATTGATTGACCTTCAACTCATGAACCAATTGGAACTAAGCAACCATAATTGATGGGTCATTAACCTAGATCATTTTCAACAGATCTCCAAATGGTCAACCCTGGTCAACACCATGAAATGGTGTGAAACCATTTGGTCTCATGCGGTTTGGTGAAACCGTTTGCTTCTAAACGGTTTGAAACCGTTTGAGCAACTCAATCAAGACCGTTTGCCTTGGATATTTGTAGAGGTGTGTGCTTATCATCTTCAACCTCTAAAATCACGAAACCTACTGTGGTTTCCATGGTGATTACATCAACCAACCAAATCAATTTTTGTAAATATGAAAATGATCATTATTTGATAAGGAATTGAATGCAATAACAAAATCAAGGGTTCAAGTTATAAAACCCGCCTCCAATTGAGATCCAAAGCTCCATGTTCACAGAAACAATGGTGGATGCAACTCCTTTCACCATTCCAAGGCTCGTCCTCAAGATTTGAGTGAAAAGGAATGGTAAGAATTGAAGAGGAGATCAAAATAGGAAGAAATCCATAATTTATTTTCGATTTCTACCATGGAATCAAGGTGAAATGGATCAAGAACCTTACCAACAGGTTGGGGGTCATCCTCCGGATCCTCCCAAGCTCCCTTGGTCGTTTCCCAAGCAAGGATAAGAAGTGGGGCGAAAAAGCCTTTCATTTGGCTTGTAAAAGGTCCTTTTATAAAAATTCAATGAGAGAGAATTTGCTTTGTAAAAATCCAATTAATCCCAAAAAATGTGGCCGCCTCTTCCCCCTTATCTTCCTTAGGGACGAGGCTATCTTTTTTGCCTATTATTCCTCTCAATTATCCATGATTTAAAGACAAGCAAATCAAGCACCTTAAATCATTTTATATTAATATCCATATGTGAGTTGATATTTCTTTTTCTTACAATATTGTGTGTGAGTTATCCACTCCCTTGGATATTTTCTTGGTCCTTGCAAGGCTCAAGGACGTCACACACACACATCTGAATCCAAACATTTTAGTTTTGGTTGAAGGCCCTTTGACTAATACATTTATTTTTGCCCTAAATCAAATTAGGGTTTCAATTAGGATTAAACCTTGATTATTTTAATATCAAGATTCTCTCTCCTCCAACTTAATTCAAATGAGGATCCCCTCTCACTTTCTTTGCTCTACATGATGCCAAGAAACATTAGGGACCTTATTGAAGTGGTCATTTGCATATTGCTCCCTAAGTTTTGGGTAAATTGCTCATAACACCAAAACTAGGTTTACATGCACAACATTGATTTATCATCTCTTTGTTGGTATTCAGGCTTCTGTAAGCCACACCTCAGCATCATTTTCACTCTCATCATGCTTCAACACATGAGGAACATATTGTCATGCAATATTTGCACTTAAACCCCTCAACTTGGGTAATTTGCACTTTAGTCCAAAATAAGCAAACATTGCTTCAACATTGTTCAAACATGACCAAAATGGAAACATAAGTTCCTCATGAGCCCTAATTACTTTTCACAAGATAATATTAAGCATTTAATCGCCTTCCTTAATTAAAAAACCTAGGGTTAAAGTATAACCCATGTCGGGGGTGTTACACATCATATTTATTATATGAATGTCATAGCTCAAATCTGGCTGTGTTCATCATCTCATGATGTCAACATGATTAATAGACATGATAACAGTCATGTAAATCATTTATCACATCATATGAAACAATAGTAACACCACCGTCCTTTATCAGGATTAGGGTTATCTATCAAATAGGGCTTTTCATTCCCTTTACTCAAAATTAGGGTTATGGTTTCCCATCTTACATTAATTACGGTTTCATGCTCACATTATTAGTTCAACCCTAATATATTTCTCCACACCTCTAGGAGCATTCAAATATATCATAAGTATTTTCTTATTATCACTATTCTCATCATATATCATTAATGATCATCAATTCAAGGTATGAGTTCATTTCTCATCCATGTCATGGTATAATTACATCATACTCATTGATTTGGCTTACCCCATTCTCAAGGTATAATAGTCAACATTTATCAAAGTACATTGAGTTCATTACATTTTTATTGTAACAATTACATATGATACACTCCATGTGTTTCTTATTCTAGAATATTGGATTAGAGGTTTATCAAAGTATGTTTACATTGAAATGTTGAATGTGATATCTATCATGTCTTGATGTATCACTTTCTTCTCATTTCCATCTTACTTAAGTTAATCAACTAATCTTGTATTAAGTTATTTCCCTCTTAATACTTTACCCACTAACTTGTCACTTTCATCATATAGTGCATAGGTCACACATTAGAATTGTTCCACTGTCTTTAAGGATATGGACTTATCCAATGGTTAGGCATTGTTGAATATAGGATAAACCATTATCCACCACTTTAGGTAATTCAACTCTTAGGATGTTATCCATATCACTATTTAGTATAACATACATCATTCCTAAGAGTTTCATATCCTCATCATTGTAAGTTGTATAGGGTTGTTACACATGCATGAAATGAGATATATAATGATCTAGGCATAGTCTTGTCCCTTAGTCCCTTACTCATTATATTATCGACATTACTATTCATATAGTTCATCAACTTTACCCTCGATTGTAACAACCACATCCTACTTTATTGTATTGGCCCCTATACCATCACTACGGTTGCACATATCATTATATGGAATCAACCTGGATTTAAGTCTTTCCTAATATCATTACATCAAGGTTTTACATAACATCATTCTAATTTAGGGATTTTCATAATATTGCTATAGATCATGGTTTCTCATTCCATAACCCACAATTAGGGTTTACTATTCATTCCAATTAGGGTTTCTCATAACATCACCCTTGATAAGGGTTTCTCATAACATCACCCTCGATTAGGGTTTCTCATAACATCACCCTCGATTAGGGTTTCTCATAACATCACCCTCAATTAGGGTTTCTCATAACGTCACCCTCGATTAGGGTTTCTCATAACATCACCCTCAATTAGGGTTTCTTATGGAGTTACCCTAAATTTGGATTTTCTATATCATCATCCTGGCTTAGATTCACAACTTTACCCTTGATTTGTGTTACATCTTGATATTGCCTTAGACTTAGGTTAGGGTTTCAACAATCTTCTTGATAAGGGTTTCATGATCTCTATATTAAGGATCATACCCTAAATATACATCCATTCATATTGCAAGTGTTGAGACTTAACCATTACATGATCATCATTCATGTAGGAGATCCCCTTTCTCTCATCCTCTACAAGGTGACACTTACTTCAGACTTAATTAGAGTAAGTTAGCTCAACTTGAATGAAGGATTAACACAATGGATTATATCATTACTTCCATGATCATTAAAGATCACTAAAGATTAATTTTTCAAGGGGTACTAATCACCTTATCACATTAAGGGTACAATTACTATAATCACCCTTGGTTTGCATCATGTAATTGTTCAATTAAACAATTGACCTTTAATCACCTTAAGTGTCCATACTGTATTGATTAATTATTTCTCAATCTGTCTTAGTCACTTAGACCTCAAATGGTCTTGACCAACCAGAACTCAAATGGTCTTGATCTAAGGGTTTGAAACCATTTGGTAAAGGTGGTGCTTGAAACCGTTTGTCAAAGAATGTACTTGAAACTGTTTGCTAAAGCAAGTACTTGAAACTGTTTGCTAAAGCAAGTACTTGAAACCGTTTGCTAAAGCACTCATGAAATCGATTGGGCCTCAAACGGTTTGGGACCGTTTGGTCCCAAATGGTCTTGAGACCGTTTGGACTCAAATGGTCTTGAGACCGTTTGGTCCAAGCCTCCTCAAAATTGAATGGACCAAAGATGGACTCAACCACTCTCATCGATTTAGAGTTTCTAAGATTGATTCCTTCATTGGTTGAATTCATATAATCACTCATCAATTGAACCCAACAACATACTTCAATTGAGATTAATAGGTCATCCTTCAACTGATTTAAACCTCAATTGATCATCAATTAGGGTTTGAAATCAGTTGGATTAGGGATTGAAATCGATGAACCTTCAATATTAGTCATTGTATTATTAATCACTTTGAAACTATTGGACCATCATTCAAATTGGACATGACCTAACCTCAAACGATCTTGAGGTCGTTTGGATGACCTACAAATGGTCTTGAGACCGTTTGCCCATCAAATCATCAAAATCCATGACCTCCAATTAGGGTTTGGGTCATTGGATTGATCATCAAATCAACACTTAATTGCATTTCAATTCGGTATTCCTAGACCTTCCAAAACTCAACCATACTTAACCCTAGACCTCCAAACGGTCTTGGGTGACCCTCAAACGGTCTTGAGACCATTTGTGTGATCCCCAAACGGTTTTGAAACCGTTTGGGCTAATCAACCCAAAGTTCCAAGTCAATTGATTATGAAATCAGCACTTAACCCGATTAGGGTTTGGTGATTGATTGTCCTTCAACTCATGAACCAATTGGAACTAATAAATTATAATTAGTGGGTCATTAACCAACATTATTATCAACAAATCTCAAAATGGGCAACCCTGGTCAACACCTCCAAACGGTTTGAAACCGTTTGCCCTCAAACGGTTTGATGAAACTGTTTCCTTTCAAACGGTTTGAAACTGTTTGCTCCCAAACGGTTTGTAAAACTGATCCCAATTGTTGAAGCCGTTTGGACTTGATATTTGGGGATGTGTGTTCTTAGGATGATGTAATCATCATCAAGCTCTAAACTCATGAAACTTCTGTGGTTTCCATGGTGATTGCATCACTCAACCAAATCAATTATTGTGAATGAAGAAATGATCATTATTTGACAAGGAATTGAATGCAATAAGCAAATCAAGGGTTCAAGTTATAAAACCCGCCTCCAAATGAGGTCCAAATCTCCAAGCTCATGGCAAAAATGGTGGATGAAGCTCTTGCAACTTCCCCTAAGCTCGTCCTCAAGCTTTTGGTTGAAAAGATTGGCTAGGGTTGAAGATGGAGTGAAGAAAAGAAGAAATCAATGATTTATTTTCAATTTCCATCATGGAATCAAGGGGAAAAGAGGTCAAGAACCTTACCAACAGGTTGGGGGTCATCCTCCTGGTCCTCCCACGCTCCTTGGTCAGTTTACAAGCAAGGAGAAGAGGTGGGTTCTGAAAAAGCCTTTGTTTTGGCTAGGAAAGGGTCTTTTTATAAGAAATTCAATAAGAGAGAAAATGTTTTATAAAAACCTTTTACTTCCAAAATTGTTGCCACCTTCTCCCCCTTGGTTTCTTGTATGAAAATTCATATCTATCCCCACAGATCTCCCTTCCATTAATCAAGAATTAAGGCAAAAGAAATTAAGCACCTTAACCCTTATAATAGTAATTTCCATATTTGAGTGGAAATTCTTTTTCTTATAATAATGGTGAGTGGAGTGTTCACCTCCTTGGGATATACCTGTGCCTTTGCAAGGATCAAGGATTTCCATACACACATGAATCCAACCATATTAATTTTGGTTGAAGGCCCCTCAATTATTTTATTTATTTTTGCATTAATTTGAATTAGGGTTCCAATCTTATTAAGAATTGGGTTGGTGGGATTTATAGAACCTGGCGGATCGGAGATTCCCGGTAGCGGAGCAGCGGCATTCCCTCTCCTAAGCTAGAAGATGACTGTTATGGCGACAGTGCTTCGCCGTCCTCCTGACAAGTCGGATCTCACGGGAGGTGATGCTTCAGGTCGAGTAGTTGATGATCAATTTCCGTTAAAGCCAAATGCAGTTCAAGATTCACATTCTCCTCGGCTACCAAAGAAATGGGAAGATATGGCTGGTATTTCCTCGAGGGGTCCATCCGCTCTGAATCTAAAGGAAATCTCCATTAGTGATGGCAAGATCGTCTACCCAAAACAAGAGACCATCAGGAATGCTGAACGTTGGAGTAAATGTCTGATGGGTTACGTGATTGACTTCAATCCTCACATCCCGAATTTGCTTAAGAATTTTGCTGATATCTGGTGTACAAGAGGGTCCTTTGAAATATTTGATAGGAATGACAGATTCTTCCTAGTTAGGTTTGATGAGCAGAGTGATCTGGATCATGTTCTGAAAGGTGAATGGTACGTTCTGAGTAAACATGTGATTCTGAAGAGATGGAAGCCGGGTGATGAACAAAAGAAGATGATTCTTACTAAGGTTCCAGTTTGGATTAGAATCTTCAATCTACCGTCAAAAATGTGGGATCCTGGTTTCTTTGTGAGAATTGGTTCTTATATCGGCAGACCTGTGCAGATGGATGAGAATACTAGGTGTTTAAAGCGCATAGATTATTCTCGCATTCAAGTGCTGATGAACTACTCTACGAAATTCCCAAGTAAAGTTTCCCTGATAAGTGATGAAGGGGAAGTATGTTCTGTTGATATTAGATATGAGTGGATTCCTTTCAAGTGTTCTCATTGTGGATTTCTGGGACACAACAACTATGTTATTACCCCAGTGCTGAAGGTAGGATCACATGTAGCTCGTACCGGTGGTGTTTAGAGGAAACAATGGGTTGAAAAGAAGTCTATTGATCTTCCCACTCCCGCTCAGGTTGCTGAACGTGAAGAAGAGCCTATTTACATAGTGGAGGAAATAGTGGATGAAGCAGAAATAGCTAGATTGAAGGGACTGTCACAACAAGTTGAGACAATTGAAGACTTACAGCTTTTGCGTGAAGTTAATGAAGGTTTTGGTTATGATGCTCTTGAAACTGAAGCTATACTTCAAGATATTCTTATGGAAAGTAATGCTTCTCAAAGGATCAGTTTGTCTACTCCACCCTCTAATCTGGTTACTCCTACTATTTCTCCGGTCAGTGTAGGTAGTTCTCAAGCGTCCTCTTTCTCTGTGGCGCATAACAAAGGTAAGCAGGCCAGAAGTCCCCCCAGATGCCAAGCTAAAATAAATGTTAGTATATATGATAGACTAGCAAGCTCTTTGTTCTCCTCTGTTCCAAGAGACTTTCTAATTTCTCCTTCGAATGCTGAGGCTGTCAGCCCAACAACCGAGAAGCAGTCATGAGTTCTTTTCAAATCACCTCCTGGAATGTCAGAGGTATTAGCAATAAGATCGCTGATGTCCAGGAGGAGTTGAGGAGGGTGAAAGGTCACATCATCATCCTCATAGAAACGAAGATTAGGAAGAGGAAGGTTAATTCGTTTATGAGAAGGTTCTTTCCCCTGTTTGATTTCTGTACCAATTTGGAATCTCATCCTCTTGGTAGGATATTTCTTTAGTGGGATCCTAATGTCTGCTCTGTGAGAAAAATCTTAGAGACTGATCAAGTTATTCATGGTGAGGTTGTTTCCGAGAATCTTAGTTTTACTCTTACTGCTATTTATGGGCACAATGATGACTATGATAGAGAAAATCTTTGGAACTCTATTCACAATATTAGTCCTACTGTTACTTCCCCCTGGTTCATTATTGGAGATTTTAATTCTATTCGCAAAGAATATGAGAAGATTGGTGATTGCCCTCCGTCTACTAAATCGATGAGGGATTTTAACAACTGTTTGCTTGATAATAATATCTTCGATCTTGATCTTAAGGGGCCTCAATTCACTTGGGACAACCATCAACTTGGTGAGAAGCATATTGCTACTAAAATTGATAGGATTTTATACAATGTTAGTGCTGTTAATTCCTGTCCCGACTTTGTTGGTAATGTCATCTCCAATATTGTTAGTGATCACAAAATTCTCAGTCTTGTGATTGGAAATGTTCACCACATTAAATCCCCGTTTAGGTTTATTAATAATTGGGCTTCAGAGCAAGGTTTTCTTGATATTGTTGAAGAAGCTTGGAGTGCCAGTATTGAGGGGTATGCTATGTTTAGAGTTTACAGGAAATTGCAGATTCTCAAAAGCAAGTTGACAAGCTGGAATAAGCAAGTCTTATGCAATTATATCAGTGATGCGAATAGGAAAAGGCAGCATGCTCTATGGTTACAGGAATAGGATGACACAAATCCTACTGATCAAAATCTTTTAAAGGATACTATTGAGGCTAGAAAGCTGGCTAAGGAAGCTTCCTTGAAGGAAGATAGGTTACTTAAACAGAAATCTCGTGTTTAATGGCTCAAGGAGGGGGACAGTAATTCAATTTTTTTTTACTTATCTATGAAAACCAGAAGACAAAGAAACAATCTTCTTTCTCTTAAGGTCAACGAGTCTATTACTTTTGATCCTAATGCTATTCAGGAGTTTGTTTATGATTATTACAAAAATCTTTTTAACAATAATTGTCCACATGGTGTCTTTCTTGATGAGTGGAGGGGAGCAAAGATCTCAGAGGCTCATAAATCTATTCTTATGGCTCCTGTTTCTCAGAAGGAAATTGATGATATTATTAACTCCTTGAAGGTTGACAAGGCGCCCGACCCTGATGGCTTTAATGGTTTCTTCTTTAAAAAAGCCTGGCATATTATCAAGAATGATGTTAGTGAAGCTATTACTGAGTTTTTCAAGAATGGTTGTTTGCTGCAGGAAGCTAATAATACTTTCATCACTCTTATCCCAAAAGGTCAAGACAATAGTGAGCTCAAGAACTGGCGTCCTATTGCTTTATGCAACATCACTTATAAACTGATTTCTAAGATTATGGCTAATAGGCTCCAGCTCATCCTTCCTGATATCATTAGTCCGAATTAACGTGCTTTTATTAAGAATAGAAGTGTTAAAGATGCGATTATGCTTACTAATGAGCTTATTCATGATTTCAATAGACATAATGTTAGCAAGATGTGTGTCAAAGTGGACTTAACTAAGGCATATGATTATGTGAAATGGAGCTATCTTTTCTCTATTCTCTATAAGATGGGTTTTCCTATTAGATGGATTAAGCTCATTGAAGCTATGTTTAATTCCACTTCTTATCAGATTCTCATTAATGGTGAACCCGGGCCTAAGTTCAAACCCTCCAATGGCATTAGGCAAGGTGACCCATTGACCCCTTATCTCTTTGTCATTGTTATGCAAGGTTTTACTGAGCTGATCAAGAAGGAAGTGGACGAGAAGAAGCTTACTCCAATTAAAGCTTCTACCTCTCTTAGTGTCTCCCATGTTATTTTTTCTGACGATCTTATGGTTTTTTCTGAGGCCAATGAGAGCAATGCTAGAGCTATTAAAGATTTATTTGATTCTTTTGGTGATTGCTCTGGGTTGAGAGCAAATGTTTGCAAAAGCTCTATTCTTTTTAGTAAAGATGCTCCTATTGATAATATTCTGGATATCACTGGTTTTTCTAAATGCTCTCTTCCTTCAAAGTATCTAGGTGTTCCTATGTTCATTGGAAAACTTAAGAAGCTGGATTGTGCCCCTCTGATTGATCGTGTTAGAGGTAAACTGGAGGGATGGAAATCCAAAGTTCTTTCTTTTGCTGGGAGATGTGAGCTCATTAAATCTACTCTTAGCACTATTCATCTGTACTGGTCTTCCTCTATTCCCCTTCCTATGTCTGTTTGCAATATCATTGACTCCATTTGCAGGAATTTCTTATGGAGTAATTCAGAAGGTAATTCCACTCTTCACCTTGTGCCTTGGGATAAGATCACTCTTCCTAAAGATGAAGGTGGTTTAGGTTTCCGGAAAACTAAAGAGACTTCTCTTGCTTGCTTATGTATTAATGCTTGGAACTTGGCGAGTAAAAAGGATACTTTGTGGGTCAAATGGGTTAATGAAAGATACTTAAAGAATGCTTCTTTCTGGTCGGCTACTCCTAGTCCTGCTTGGTCTTGGCTTTCAAGAAAGATTATCAAGGTTAAGGATCTCATGTTACCTCATACCACTTTTCATATTGGGGATGGTGCTAATATCAAGCTTTGGTCTGATCCCTGGATTGCTGGAGGAAATTGGATTGAAGACATCATTGGGAGAGATGGGTTCCTTAAGTCTGGTTTGGATCGCTCATGTAATGTTAATGCTATCATTCATAATGGGAGTTGGTCTATTAAGGATAACAGAATGAATAAGAAGTTCTATGATTTGATTTCCATCCAGAAGCCTCCCCGAGGGGGAGAGGACTCTATTTCTTTTAAGGAGATTTCTAGTCCTACTATGAGAATCTTTTGGGACTCCTTTCGTTCTAAAGGTACTTACAGTAGTATCTTCAAGTGGATTTGGGACAGCAAGATTCCTGGAAGTTTCTCTTGTCATATTTGGAAAGCGGTTCTTAATAAGCTTCCTAATGATGACTATCTTAGAAGGATTGGTATTCATGTGACTTCAAGGTGCAATCTCTGTCTTAACTCCTATGAAGATACCAACCATTTGTTCTTCGAATGTGATTTTTGCAAGAACGTTTTTGAGTGGATTGCTAATACTGCCAACCTGCCTAATTTGAAGTATGTTGACAATTGGAATAAGGCGCTGATGCTTGGGAAGTCTGCAAAGATTCTTTACTTTTTTTGTCATTACAATTTATGGTCTGAAAGGAACAGAAGAAGTCATGAAGGTTCATTTCTGTCTGTAAGAAGTGTGTGGGACAGAATTAAAGGCGATTACTTTGGTCTCATTGTTGTCCTCTGAAGTCTGTGCTTCTTTTGTTGTTGGTTTTGTTTGAAGCCTATCTTTGTTCTAGGATTCTCCTTTTGGGTGTTTTGCCTATAGTGGATGAGCTTATCCCTCGGGAGTGGCAGAGCTCTCTATAGGATGGTTTCTTTGTTCCTTGCTCTTTTGACCGGATTCTTGGATGAAGGTCGAGTCCCCACTCCTTGGAGTGTCGACGCTCCCTTCTCCCTGAGTCTTCTTTTTTCTGTTGTGGTGTTGGTTCAGCTACTGTTCTGTTGCCTATGGTAGGGTGAAGAGCTTTTACCCTGCCAATTCTTAAGCTGTTCTGCTCTGTTCTTTTTTCTCTGCTGTTGGTTTTTATGGTAGTACCTGGTGTTGCGTCTGAAGATGCTGGCTTCATCTTGGTTGCTCTCCCAAGCTGCTGGGATTTCTTTCTCGCTGTTTGCTAGAGCTTTTGCTTGAGTGGTTGAGCTTATCCTATTAGGAGTGGCAGAGCTCGCTCAAGCTGTTGTCTGGAGTTGGATGTCTTTTGGAAGATTGCTATTTCTGTTCAGTTGTGGCTGCCTTTTCTTTGTTCTTGTTATATTCTTGCTGTTGTGAACACCTAGTTCTTGAGATCATTGGTGGTTTATCTGCTGGAAGTCTGCTGTTCTGTTGGCTTGATTGAGGCATTTTTTTATTTCTTGTTCTTGTGGTTGTTGGTGTTTTGAGCTGCTAGGAGCCTGGCTGTGTGGTCCCTGCTTTCCTTCTACTGAGTTGATGGTTGTTTGCTGTTAATTCTTGCAGTTTCTTGCTGAGTGATGCCCATTTATGGCTGCTGCTATGTGCTAAAGATATCTGGTTATGGCTACTGTTGGCGAGAAGACACAAACCATCTTTTCAATGACCAAAGCTTCTGGTTGGTGATGCAGAAGTTCGATGTTACAGAAGGCTGATGCTCTCTATTGCTGCTGGAATTCTGAGCTGCTGCTTGTTGGCTTTCTTGTCCACTCCCCTCTCACTTGATCTAAGTGATGTCTCGAGCTCTTATGAAGTCTCTATTGTTATATGAAGTCTGGAGCAGGTTTTTCTGAAGATGCTTCTTGGTCTCCTAGATGCTCTCCCTGTGGTTTGTCGTTGGTTTTTCCTCCTAAGGCTGCTGTTCTTTGATGATGTTGGGATTCTGAGCTGCTACTTGATGGCTTTTTTTCCCGTTCCCAACTCACTTGATCTAAGTGATGGTAGAGATTTTATTTCTATTCACTGAAGCAGTTTTTTCTGGAGATACTTCTTGAGTCTTTTTCTTTTGGGCCATCTTGCTGAATCCTTGTGGATGTAAAGATAGCTCATATCTCTTCTTCTGTGATGTAAAGATAGTTTTCTTTTTGGTTGGCTCTCATTTTGAGACCAACTAGTTTTGTACTTACCAAAGAACAAAAATGCAAAAAAAGCAACAGAGTTTTGGCCGACCAAAAAAAAAAATTAGGGTTCCAATTAGGCCTAAATCTTGATTATTTTAATATCAAGATTCTCTCCTCCAACTTAATTTAAATAAGGCACCCCTCTCATTATATTTTCTCTAAGTGATGTCAAGAAACATTAGGGACCTTATTAAAGTGGTAATTTGCATATTGAACCCTAGGTTTTGGGTAAATTGCACTTTACACCAAAACTAGGTTTTAATGCACAAACATTGTTTTATCAGTTCTTTTTTGGTACCCAGGATTTCATAAGCCATTCCTATGCATCATCTTCATTCTCATGTTGCCAAACCCCTTTAGGAACATCTTACCATGTAACATTTGCAAGTTAAACCCTCAACTTGGTTAATTTGCACTTTAGTCCTAAATAAGCAAATACTGCTTCAACATTATTCAAACATGACCAAAAATTGAAACATAAGTTCCTCTGGAGCCTTAATTACTTTTCACAAGATAAAATTAAGGATCTAATTAACTTTCTTAAGCAAAACTCCCACGGTTAAGGCATAACCCAGGTTAGGGGTGTTACGAATTGTAAACCCCTAACAAGGATTTCATCCCCGAAATCCCAGATAAAGGGAGATAGATATTATTCATGCTTCCTATCATCATGTCTTCACATAACCCCTCATTATTATGGAGACACCATAGAGTTTTTATCAATACAAAGTTATTCCACACAAGTTTATCATGGAAAGATTCACATGGGACATATACTCCCATGTTCCTTAGTTAGTTCAGCATTTCTCTTTCAAGATCACAATTATATTTTGTCATCCACTTGAAACTATAAGTCTTTTTATACCTTGATTGTGCCATCTCACCTGATGAAAACATACTAGCTTTCCTTATTACTTGCACTAACTATCTTATTAGTTGTACATTCTTTTACCATAAAGAGAGGTTACATATCAACCAAGAACTTTTCTCAAAGTTATCTTCAATTGTTATGTTTATGCAAAACATAAACCCCTAATAAGTAATGTTCATATTATTTCACATGATTAATCTGATTTCATGGTTGACCATTCCAGATAGTCAACATAAATCATCAGATATTTCTTAGATACCAAAATCTCTTATCTTGGTACCTAACACATGTGTTGGAAACACATCACATATTTATCTTTCTTTCATCTTGGGATATTACTTGTTACATATATCTTTTCCTTGGAACCAAAGTCCAAGATAAACTGATACTTTTCTAAGTATCCATCACATAAACATCTTTACATTATGCACGTCAAGTGTTCTAGGATTCACTTGATTGCTATGTCCCTGAAAGAAAAGAAAACAAGGAATTATATTCCTCTATATTATTATTTCAGGTATTTTTAACTATTCATGAATCATTTACTTATTATCTCATCCTAGGTTCCTTGCCCTCATCATAGGATTTGTAAATATGATTACATGACATTATTCCTTTCTTTGTTATTATCTAACATATTCATGAGTATCCTATGATCCCATCACATTTCCACATTATGGGAATAATCTTTATTATTCCTACAACTTTATTGGACAAGGTTCACCTCCCTTATTCCCATTCTTATCTTATGAGGAGTATACTTTTAATTCCTCATACACACATGCTCATTTGAGATTATCAAAGACTTCTCTTTCTTATTCTTAGGACATGACCCATTTATTCATTCCATATTTCTTATTTCATGATACTCATTAGATTGTCTCAGAATGATTGCTTGATCAGAGCAATAAAAAAGACAACAATATAAGAGTTTCCGTACTCACTTTATCATCAATAGTTGTATACCTGGCCAAGGTATATAAATACTGAGATTAAGTAGTATTCACTTTTTATACTATCATATTCCTTCCTTTTCATATTATCACAAGTATAAGATTTCACATCACTAGATTTTATCCAGGCATCTCTTCAATACCTCATCTTCTTCTCATAGAGGCAAGAACAACATAAAACATCTATAATGTTTATTATGCAAAATGTAAGTCCTCATAGGACTAGTCAAGGAAAGTTCAATCAATTACTTTCTCAATTTAACTCAGGAAGTCATAAAAAGACATATAAGAATGACATTATTTTGTCTAACCTATCATGATTCATGGATTATTCACTACCTCAGGCTGACTCTGCCTCAAAGGTTGATTCATCATAACATTTCTGGCTGAGCAATCTCTTGCCAGATGTCCTACCTGTCTACATAAGTAACAAGTTCTAAATTCTCAATATGGTCTAAAAGGTTCTTTACCTTTTCTAGATAACCATTGCCTTGGTGTACTAGGCCCTGGTTGTACTGGTGGTACCAAAGTCTTTCCCTTTTTATTACTACTAGGCCTCTGTCCCTGGGTTTGGATAGGCCTCTTCTTAACTCTCTCTTCCTTGTTCTTTGTTGGACAATTCTTTACAATATGTCCAGGCTTCCCACACCTATAGCAAATTTTGCTTTTGGGTTGTAACATATTCCTTCCCACCTTTTCTATTACTTCCTCATGTTGATGTTGATTAAGAATCATGTTGGAGCCCATAACTTCGTCATTGGGGGTTGGTAATCTGGGTTACATTACTAATGCATGGTCCACTGCATGCATCACAACTGCTCTGAATTGCCCATACAAAGCTTGGAAAGATGGGCTCTCTATTATTGCTTGGTCCAACTGAGGATATTCATATATTGGTTCCTTCCTAGTCTAATCCCTTACACCACTTCCTGGTGCAGCAATGCTGCTCTCAACAGCATGTTCATCATGTGATCCAGACATCTTCAAGTTCTTCTCCTCCTATGAGTAGAAGACACTATCAGATATGCTAGAAGACACTAGAACATACTCTACTACCTTAGTCCTATGTCTCTGTATACTCAGCAAACCTAGAGCTCTGATACCACTAAATTGTGGCATCCAACTTACAAAAACAAGATTTACTTAAGCGGAAGCGAATCATTTGCAGCCGATTACTAAATATCTCTAAAAAATAAATCTTTTTGCTAAGAGATCCACACATAGGAAATCTTTTTCTTCAAGAACCAAGGTATAATATTTACATCCTGATTTAAAAGTATATGACTTGTATCATCTCTTCTCGAGGATTACAACATCAGCTGCCCTATTCAACATTATATATAGACAGCATAAAAACCTCAAGGCATCAAGCAAAAATATCAAATATATCATAAAAGAACTATCTATTGACTCTGAGGACCTAAGAGTACATATATGACACATAGGACTACTATCTATACAAAACTTGGCAGCCAGTGCCTCCACCTGAGTCATCACTGCTATCTCTGATACTGTTGTAGCCTTTCCCTTGCTATAGGGTTCCTGCTTCTTCTTCTACGTTTACCTAAAAACATTGGATCCCACGGGGGTGAGACAATTGTAAATTGTCCCAGCGGGAGATATAACTCTCCGCCAAAACATTGTTATAGAAGTTTATTATAATTAAAATTGAACATGAGTTCTTATATATTAAGATCAATATTAAACATTGATTGAAAAGAGTAAAGTAATCTCCTTTCCTAAGGAGAACATTGTATCTAGTCATGGTAGATTCATAATTCATCCTTCTACTTGCAATGAGCATAAAGAGATATGAATAACATCTATCAACTAGAGATGCATAAAAGAAATGTAACATCAGCCAATGAATTTCTGTATTGAATCCTTATGCAAACATGCTATACGGTTGATTACATTTTACAATCACACTTATGCCCTGAGGAGATGAGGTATACTTCTCATACTCCAACCGACCATTGCGAAGTCGAAATCGGTGCCATACAAGGTCAATGGTAGAGCCAGCTACCAAGACCTCCCTTGTCTCGGTTAGTATGAGATCAAATGCAGGACATCTTGTGTCTCTGCTAAATAGCTTTCCAGGGTATACTGCCAACTTCGCTATTAGAGTTATAGTGGCGTGTTGCACTCTATTTGCAATCGTGAGATTTCTTATTTATCTCATGGATCCGGCATTAATATTATTAAGAGATGTGTATTGCATCTATCCCAATCATCGGGAGATTCATGATACATCCATCCCGATACATATAATGAAGGATTGAGAGGTTTAATGTTTACCTTTCCTCAATTCCCTCATTAGGATGTCAGGATACGTTCACCCATTACCCCCACATATTCAAAATATGCGTTCCAAGTTTTGCCGTGGAGCACCCGTTTCACCATCCAGCAAGTTCTGACACTGATGGTTATATGGCCAGGGCTCTACATGATATGATTTCACTTGATTAATTAAATACATTAGCATATTCTTTTAGCATCAGTCAAGTTCTCAAACATAACTTATTCAGACAAGTGTTATAAAGAAGTATGTACTATTTTCATCAATCGCTTCTCAGTATTTATAAGACATTGGGATCTCAGTCCCTCATTTCATATCTTTGAAAGTTCAAATCTCTCAACAACATCATTATCATACATATTAATTTTCGGTATTCATACCCTCAATTCATCATTATCACTATTACCTCTTATTAGGTAACTATTACGTCTAGGTCCTCAAACTGAGGTATAAATGATACTTGTTACACAAGCATCTCACATGGCTCACAAGGCCCATTAAGTGTCTTGTCACCTTTCACTAGGCAACAACTTACTCATATGGCTCATAAAGTCCATGCACATTTTGTTACTTTTACTAAGTGACAACAACATTAGGCACATAAGGCCATTCATCATATTTATTATATGAATGTCTTAGCTCAAATCTGGCTATGTTCATCATCTCATGATGTCTACATGATCAATAGACATGATAATAGTCATGTAAATCATTTATCACATCATATGAAACAATAGTAACACCACCGTCCTTTATCATGATTAGGGTTATCTATCAAATAGGGCTTTTCATTCCCTTTACTCAAAATTAGGGTTAGGGTTTCCCATATTACATTAATTAGGGTTTCATGCTCACATTATTAGTTCAACCCTAATATATTGCTCCACACCTCTAGGAGCATTCAAAGATATCATAAGTATTTGCTTATGATCACTATTCTCATCATATATCATTAATGATCATCAATTCAAGGTATGAGTTCATTTCTCATCCTTGTCATGGTATAATTACATCATACTCATTGATTTGGCTTACCCCATTCTCAAGGTATATTAGTCAACATTTATCAATGTACATTGAGTTCATTACATTTTTATTGTAACAATTACATATCACACACTCCATGTGTTTCTTATTCAAGAATATTGGATTAGAGGTTCATCAAAGTATGTTTACACTGAAATGCTGAATGTGATATCTATCATGTCTTGATGTATCACTTTCTTCTCATTTCCATCTTACTTAAGTTAATAAACTAATCTTGTATTAAGGTATTTCCCTCTTAATACTTTACCCACTAACTTGTCACTTTCATCATATAGTACATAGGTCACACATAAGAATTGTTCCATTATCTTTAAGGATATGGACTTATCCAATGGTTAGGCATTGTTGAATATAGGATAAACCATTATCCACCACTTTAGGTAATTCAACTCTTAGGATGTTATCCATATCACAATTTAGTATAACATACATCATTCCTAAGAGTTTCATATCCTCATCATTGTAAGGTGTGTAGTGTTGTTACATATGCATGAAATGAGATATATAATGATCTAGGCATCGTCTTGTCCCTTAGTCCCTTACTCATTATAGTATCGACATTACTATTCATGTAGTTCATCAACTTTACCCTCAATTGTAACAACCACATCCTACTTTATTGTATTGGCCCCTATACCATCACTATGGTTGCACATATCATTATATGGCATCACCCTGGATTTAAGTCTTTCCTAATATCATTACATCAAGGTTTTACATAACATCATTCTAATTTAGGGATTTTCATAACATTACTATAGATCAGGGTTTCTCATTCCATAACCCACAATTAAGGTTTACTATTCATTCCAACTAGGGTTTCTCATAACACCACCCTCGATTAGGGTTTCTCATAACATCACCCTCGATAAGGGTTTCTCATAACACCACCCTTGATTTGGGTTTCTCATAACATCACCCTCGATTAAGGTTTCTCATAACATCACCCTCAATGAGGGTTTCTCATATCGTCACCCTCGATTAGGGTTTCTCATAACATCACCCTTAATTAGGGTTTCTTATGCAGTTGCCCTGAATTTGGATTTCCCATATCATCATCCTGGCATAGAGTCACAACTTTACCCTTGATTTGTGTTACATCTTGATATTGCCCTAGACTTAGGTTAGGGTTTCAACAATCTTCTTGATTAGGATTTCATGATCTCTATATTAAGGATCATTCCCTAAATATACATCCGTTCATATTGCAAGTGTTGAGACTTAACCATTACATGATCATCATTCGTGTAGGAGGTCCTCTTTCTCTCATCCTCTATAAGGTGACACTTACTTCAGACTTAATTAGACTAAGTAAGCTCAACTTGAATGAAGGATTAACACAATGAATTATATCATTACTTCCATGATCATTAAAGATCATTAAAGATTAATTGTTCAATGGGTACTAATCACCTTATCTCATTCAGGGTACAATTACTATAATCACCCTTGGCTTGCATCATGTAATTGTTCAATTAAACATTTGACCTTTAATAACCTTAAGTGTCCATACTGTTTTGATTAATTATTTCTCAATTGGTCTTAGTCACTTAGACCTCAAACAGTCTTGGCCAACCAGACCTCAAACGGTCTTGGTCTAAGGGTTTGAAACCATTTGGTAAAGGTGGTGCTTGAAATTGTTTGTCAAAGTAAGTACTTGAAACCGTTTGCTAAAGCAAGTACTTGAAATCGTTTGCTAAAGCTAGTACTTGAACCCATTTGCTAAAGCACTCATGAAATCGATTGGGCCTCAAAAGGTTTGGAACCGTTTGGTCCCAAATGGTCTTGAGACCATTTGGACTCAACGGTCTTGAGACCGTTTGGTCCAAACCTCCTCAAAATTGAATGGACCAAAGATGGTCTCAACCACTCTCATCGATTTAGGGTTTCCAAGATTGATTCCTTCATTGGTTTAATTCATATAATCACTCATCAATTGAACCCAACACCATACTTCAATTGAGCTTAATAGGTCATCCTTCAACTGATTTAAACCTCAATTGATCATCAATTAGCGTTTGAAATCAGTTGGATTAGGGATTAAAATCGATGAACCTTCAATATTATTCATTGTATTATTAATCACTTTGAAACTATTGGACCATCATTCAAATTGGTCATGACCTGACCTCAAACGGTCTTGAGGTCATTTGAATGACCTCCAAATGGTCTTGAGACCGTTTTCCCATCAAATCATCAAAATCCATGACCTCCAATTAGGGTTTGGGTCATTGGATTGATCCTCAAATCAACACTTAATTGCATTTCAATTTGGTATCTCTAGACCTTCCAAAACTCAACCATACTTAACCCTAGACCTCCAAACGGTCTTGGGTGACCCTGAAACGGTCTTGAGACCGTTTGGGTGATCGCCAAATGGTTTTGAAACCGTTTGGGATAATCAACCCAAAGTTCCAATTCAAATGATTATGAAATCAGCACTTAACCCAATTAGGGTTTGGTGATTGATTGTCCTTCAACTCATGAACCAATTGGAACTAATCAATTATAATTTGTGGGTAATTACCAACATTATTATCAACAAATATACAAACGGTCAACCCTGGTCAATACCTCCAAATGATTTGAAACCGTTTGCCCTCAAACAGTTTGATGAAACTGTTTCCTTTCAAACGGTTTGAAACTGTTTGCTCCCAAACGGTTTGTAAAACCGATCAACTTTGTTGAAATCGTTTGGACTTGATATTTGGGGAGGTGTGTTCTTAGGATTATGTCATCATCATCAATCTCTGAACTCACAAAACCTATTGTGGATTCCATGCTGATTACATCACTCCACCAAATCAATTATTATGAATGAAGAAATGATCATTATTTGATAAGGAATTGAATGCAATAACACAATCAAGGGTTCAAGTTATAAAACCCGCCTCCAAATGAGCTCCAAAGCTCCAATATCATGGAAACAATGATGGAAGAAGCTCTTGCAACTTCCCCTAAGCTCGTCCTCAAGCTTTTGGTTGAAAAGATTGGCTAGGTTTGAAGATGGAGTGAAGAAAAGAAGAAATCAATGATTTATTTTCGATTTCCACCTTGGAATCAAGGGGAAAAGAGGTCAAGAACCTTACCAACACGTTGGGGGTCGTTGTCCTGGTCCTCCCACGCCCCTTGGTCAGTTTCCAATAAAAGAGAAGAGGTGGGTTCCGAAAAAGCCTTTGTTTTGGTTAAGAAAGGGTCTTTCTATAAGAAATTCAATGAGAGAGAAAATGTTTTATAAAAACGTTTTACTTCCAAAATTGTTGCCACCTTCTCCCCCTTGGTTTCTTGTATGCAAAGGCATATCTATCCCCACTGATATCCCTTCCATTGTCCAAGAATTAAGGGAAAAGAAATTAAGCACCTTAACCCTTATAATAGTAATTTCCATATTTGAGTGGAAATTCTTTTTCTTATAATAATGGTGAGTGGAGTCTTCACCTCCTTGGGATATACTCGTGCCTTTGCAAGGCTCAAGGATGTCCATACACATCTGAATCCAACCATATTAATTTTGGTTGAAGACCCCTCAATTATTTTATTTATTTTTGCATTAAATTGAATTAGGGTTCCAATTAGGCCTAAATCTTGATTATTTTAATATCAAGATTCTCTCTCCTCCAACTTAATTCAAATGAGGCACCTCTCTCATTTTATTTTCTCTAAGTGATGTCAAGAAACATTAGGGACCTTATTAAAGTGGTAATTTGCATATTGAACCCTAGGTTTTGAGTAAATTGCACTTTACACCAAAACTAGGTTTTAATGCACAAACATTGTTTTATCAGTTCTTTCTTGGTACTCAGGATTTCATAAGCCATTCCTCTCCATCATCTTAATTCTAATGATGACAAACTCCTTGAGGAACATCTTACCATGTAACATTTGCAAGTTAACCCCTCAACTTGGTTAATTTTCACTTTAGTCCTAAATAAGCAAATATTGCTTCAACATTATTCAAACTGGACCAAAATTGAAACATAAGTTCCTCTTGAGCCTTAATTACTTTTCACAAGATATTGAATTATAGATTGATCTTAACAACATTTAGAATTCAAATACAGAGTATAAGAAGTATCTATGATAGCCCAAGTGCAATAGGTGCTCTCCTGTGATGCATGACGAAGCAGCTCCATTTGAATCCCAGGCCCACCCAGTCACAGTTCCAACAACAACCACATGCGCAACAATGTATCATGATATGTTGTGATTTGATATGGCTCTTTGCGGCTATGAGAAGGTTGTATTGCATAGACCTATGTATATATTTGAACAACCACTGTCAGCAGCTACAAACATAGTGACCAACTTCATAGGGATGATATTCCTTCTATATCTACTTGGAGGGTTCCTTTCAGATTCTTATCTCGGGAGCTTTTGGACGATGCTGGCTAAACAACAAGAGATCGAACAAAAGAAGAAGACAATAAGGATGTTAAAACTGGCCAAGAAAGACAGAACTCTTTCGCAAAGATGTTAGTAGACCACTAAATAATTGATATATGTATATACTTTTCTTTGTATACATTGTGTAATAGGGGAAAGGTATACATCCTCCCCATGTACATTCAACACTTCATTATAAATGAAAGTAAGATTGTTGGCATAATGAGAATAACTTGCAAAAATACTACAATTGTGTTACTAAAAGAGCTTGTGTAATAACAAAATTACAATATATATATATATATATATATATATATATATATAGAGAGAGAGAGAGAGTCAGGCTAGAATACACTCGAGTGTATTTGGAGCGGAATACACTCAAGTAGTTTTTTATGATGCAACTTTTTTTGAAAATCTAATCCATTGATCTTCTTAAACATCTTGTGAACAACTCATACGCGAAATTTGAGCGCATTTGGATATGTATAGCTCATGATATGAAGACTGCAAAAATTATGCATTTTAAAATAGTTTCGCACGTTTATTTTGTTGCCCTTGGATGAGTGACTTACACTCATCCAAATGGGCTCAAAATTTGTATGTAGTGTAGTTATAGTATGACGGTGAAGATCAATGGTTTACATTTTGCAAAACATAGTCTTGATATGAAAACACACTTGAGTCTATTCGTGCGATCCATACACTTGAGTGTATTCTAGCCTAACTATATATATATATATATATATATATATATATATATATATGAATATATAGTCGAGCTAAGCATATATGTATGTGTACTAAATGGAACTACATATGTAGCTAGATTCATAATCAACTACATATATATGTATCTAGTATCTACCACCTTTCCCTACACGTTAAATACATATAAAATGTATCAACTTCATGTTTTTTCTACATACTAACTATATATGCAATTGTAGTCAATTATACTTATATTTAAATATGTAAGGACAATGTCTAGCTATGCTTCTGGATACATATGAATTTGTAGTAAATGGATTATCTAACTACATATTTGAAAAATGTAGTTAAAGGCTTTAGCTATACGAGCATATACTACAATTTGTATGTGTAAAGATATATGTAGTTAAATCCTTTAGCTACAAAATATGGGGTTTTCGCTATAATTTTTTTTTAGTTAAAGACCATTTTTTTAGTAGTGTGTGTGCAGACATGACATCAATTACTAACTTATCTATATTATCTAGGTGGAGCCGACCGCCCAATGGCCTCACACTTCCCTGGCCCCCATGCCTGTGTGGATACTCTTAGGGAAGGATTTAAAATATGAGTATAGAATTTACCTGACAACGTCGAACCAGGGGTAAATGAGTCTTTTCACCCTTCATCGTTCCTTATTCCTTCCCGCGAGCCTGCTTCTGGCTATCCATGGATGTAGTCAACCTGATGGTTAACTCTCTATTGTCGACTTTCAAAGACCTTCCTAAAACTCATTCCCTATCCACAACGGATCTCCCAACTCGTCGACATTCTCACAATGTCCTGTGGTGGCCTGATGTCACTACACGATGTGAAGTTTCGGGCTCCAGGAACCCAATCTCAGGGTCCCTCTTGGTACAATCCTGGGCTCTGCTGAAGGTTTAGGACCCTTCTTAAAGTCCTCACAAATCCTTGAGCCAAAGGAATTGGTTGCAGACACCCTGTCCCTCCATGTAGAGGTCTGGGTTACATCGTAGGAAGGCAGAGTCCCTTGGGGTAGTTCAGGGTATTACGGGGGAAAAATAGAGAGAGTTTGGGATTTTTGGGCCACGAAGAAGCTCTCTATGTCTTTTTATAGCCATGGGGCCAAGGGAAAAGGTATTCTCTGGGTAACCTTGGGTTTCTGAATTTCCATGGATTTGGGTGTTATCACAAACAGTGACAGTAATGTCTAAGTAGAGGTTTGTTAGGTTTGGATTTGTCTCCTGAGAATGTTGACACCAAAACCAGGCCTTGAAGATATCTAGAGAGAAAGAGGGAATCCAAAGAATGTTGGCTCTCTACTACCCATGGGATTCAATGAAGTTCGGGTGAGAGGGAAGACTCGCCTTCCTGCATTCCACCTGAATCCGAAGTCTTTGTCCGGTAGGACTCTCATCCACCTATTTCTTTTAACCCTTTATCTCTTTAAAAAAACTACTCATTCTAGTAATAATTATACGAGCTATATTTGAGCCCCTTTTTATCCCAAATTTTAAGATAATGTTAGCATCAGCCTTATCTCCCATTATAACAAGGATACGGGTTCAATTTGTTCCTTAATCATCAGAAACTTGGTTTTCAAGTAATAAGTGGATAATCTTTTAACTAACTATCTTGGTCACATATTATCTTGGGGAAATTCTCTCATTATCTTATATCATGATTATCTATCAAGAAAAAGTATATTGGATATCTATTATGATCACAAGTATCAACCATATCCAAAATCATATCCCTAGGGCTCATATGTAAACCATGGTTAACCAATTTGGGTTGGAACGAGTCCCTAAGGCCCAAGATACACATATTGGGCCTTCTAAAGCTTCCATGAGCTTACGTACAATCCTATATACCTATTTATGGCTTTGATAAACATTTCATCTTATATTAGCCTCATTTGAACACATATGATCAAAAGCACATTATTTACTTAAATTGATCATTTAATATGAGTCTAGCGTTTGGAATCATCAACCAAGGTCCCTCAATACTTTTCCTTGTTATTTGTACCATAACTTCATTTAGGCATGAAATCTACAAATTTCAAGGATGTAACAACCGTTGTTCTACCAACGTGTTTTATTGATATCTTTCTCCACCAACATTCTACTGGTGTGAATTTTTCATCTTGTGTAAAGTGATTGTTGATGGAAAAGATTCCCTACAGACCATTGTATAGGAAAAATTTTCTAAATTTGAATGGAGAACATTAGCTAGTATAGATTAATTATATACAAACCATCTTGGAGTCCAAAGATGTAACGTCCCAGGATTTGAGGCCTCAGATAACATGATCTTAAAAGGAATGATTGGACTACCCATATCACCAAGGTGCACCTCCTTTTCCGGGAGCCCATCACTAAGAACTCCATAGTTAAGTGTGCTCAGCTTGGAGTAATACGGGGATGGGTGACCTGGCCCACATGGGCATGTGGCATGCCAGTCTTGAGCCGTGCGATCTAGGCAAGTTGGAAAGGGCTATTCATAGAGACGAGATGGAGCCGCCCTTGCACTGGTAGCCGTGGACGGGAGCTGGGTGTCCCTGGGCTATTGTGGGTCAGATTATGAGGCCACATAGTTGAACCTTGACGAGGACGTCAAGAGTGTAAGTGGGGGAGATTGTAACGTCCCAGGATTTGAGGGCTCGGATAACATGATCTTAAGAGGAATGATTGGACTACCCATATCACCAAGGTGCACCTCCATACTGACGTGCAAGCCAGGATCAACTTCCCGACTGGTCACCCATCCCAGTACTACTCCAAGCTGAGCACGCTTAACTATGGAGTTCTTAGTGATGGGCTCCCAGAAAAGGATGTTCACCTTGGTGATATGGGTAGTCCAATCATTCCTTTTAAGATCATGTTATCTGAGGCCTCGAATCCTGGGATGTTACAATCTCCCCTTCTTAGACTCTTGACGTCCTCATCAAGGCTCAACTATAAGGCCTCATAATCTGACCCCATTTTAGTGCAAACCCACAATGGCCCATGGACACCCAACTCCCGATCACGGAATACCAACGCAAGGGTGGCTACGTCAACCATGGACAACCCTTTCCTACATGCCTGGACCGCACGGCTGAAGACTGGCATGCCACATGCCCATGCGGGCCCCACCTACTAGAGGGGAATTGGCTCTGATACCATTTGTAATGCTCGGGCCCACTGCCCAAGGCTCTAGTAGAGTTTCAGGAATGACGATTGGCCCCACAGACCACCACTATCCTTAACTGCGCACTTTATCCACACTGACGCGCAAGCCAGGATCAACTTCCCGACTGGTCACCCATCTCAGTACTACTCCAAGCTGAGCATGCTTAACTATGGAGTTCTTAGTGATGGGCTCCGGGAAAAGGAAGTTCACTTTGGTGATATGGGTAGTCCAATCATTTCTTTTAAGACCATGTTATCTGAGGCCTCAAATCCTGGGATGTTACAATCTCCCCTACTTAGACTCTTGACGTCTAAGTCAAGGCTCAACTATAAGGCCTCATAATCTGACCCCATTTCAGTGCAGACCCACAATGGCCCATGGACACCCAGCTCCCGATCACGGAATACCAGCGCAAGGGTGGCTACGTCAACCATGGACAACCCTTTCCTACATGCCTGGACCGCACGGCTCAAGACTGGCATGCCACATGCCCATGCGGGCCCCACCTATTGGAGGGGAATTGGCTCTGATACCATTTGTAATGCTCGGGCCCACTGCCCAAGGCTCTAGTAGAGTTTCAGGAATGACGACTATCCCCACAGACCACCACTAGCCTTAACTGTGCACTTTGTCCTCACTGACGCGCATGCCAGGATCAACTTCCCGACAGGTCACCCATCCCAGTACTACTCCAAGCTGAGCACGCTTAACTATGGAATTCTTAGTGATGGGCTCCCGGAAAAGGAGGTGCACCTTGGTGATATGGGTAGTCTAATCATTCCTTTTAAGATCATGTTATCCGAGGCCTCAAATCCTGGGACGTTACAAAAGACATAATGAAATAGTTTGAAAAATCTACTGAGAATACCCCTAAATGGAAAGAGGGAAATAGCCAAGTCAAAAGTTGGCTATGAAACAACAAGGAATCCACTATTGGCTCAAAGTACATGTTTTACAAAACATGAAAGGAACTATGGGGTGTCATCCATCACTACTACACATAGGAAAATAATGCTTTGAGGCTTTATAAAATTTGGGATAAATTTAATGGTGAAAATCAGGGTGATAGGACCCCTGATGAGTACTTTGATTCCTTTGTCATCTTGTCTCAACTTCTTGACTATTTTCATCCTATGTCTTTTGAGGATCAAACCAAAGAGAGATCAAACTTGTCAAGGCCAAGTTCCTCAATTACCTTCATCCAACCTATGCTCTAGTCTGCAACATTATCTTGGTCGGTGACAACTTTCTCACTCTGGAAGATGTATTCTCTCATCTCCAGTAGTCTAATGTCCACGACATGACCTCTATTCCACTAGTTTGCAACTTACAATTGCTTTTGTTACCCGTTGACAAAGATTTGTCCATAAGTAACACCCCCCAGGCTGCAATGCATCTTCTACAACAAGTTAGGCCATCTTGAGGAAAAGTTCTATCAAATTAATAGTCACCCCTATGGGCACAGTCGTAGAATTGGAACTAGCCATGTTTCCAAAGCATTAGACTATCAATCTTTTATCATCTCTTCAGATAGTATGAGAAACTTCTGTACACCCCTCAATAGCCTCCTCCACAAACTACAGATCTGGGGATTATGTGACCATGCAATCTGATGTAACATCTTCAGCACATCTGGCCTCCAACATGGGAAACCTCAGGACCTCCATGCCAACATCTATCTCTACTTAGATTGTTCTCTGGTGCCATCCAACATATGAATGGTATGATACACCTTCTTTCCACCACTGAACCTTATATTTCTACCACATCTATCATTCTAGCAGATGGGTCCACTAAACCTATTCAACAATCTGGTAGCGATAATCTCTCTTGCAGTCTCTAACGTCAATTCGTTCATTATATTCTTCATTTTACTTTCAATTTAATGTTTGTTGATAGGTTATTTGATGCATTTATTTACAATGTAAAGTTTGGTAGTCATGCTTTGTGATGCAAGATTCTCAGACTTTTTGGATGTTGGTTCATATTCTCGAGCCGGTGACCATTATTACTTTGGTGATGATCTTCACCCAATCACCAGAGATGTGGCTAAACATGGACAAATGTTCTCTCATGGGTTATTTTCATCCACTATTATCAAGAAAGCACTACATGAGTGCATCTCAAATAGGTGAGTAGACTTGAAATACACTTTGGACATTTACTTATACTTAATGGAAGCCTTGGTGGTGTGAATGATGGTCATCAGGGAGTCTCTATATTACTTCATCAATGAGGTGCACACAAAGTCAATGTTTGTGAGGAATTGTGTAGACGCTTCATCATATCCCATCTTGACAAATGCATAGCTTGCTGACTATGAAAAAGTTTTCAATGAAAATCTCTCACCAGATGGGAACTGAACCTTCCAAGTGCATCCAGTAGGATTTGAACCTACAAATTTTCTCCCTTTCTTAGGTTGTGTAGTTATTAAAGTTCAATCCAACTTCTTAAACAAGGAAAGACATCCTTGTTGAAACTCAAACCATGCCCAACATTACTCCAATGAATATTGAGGTAGTTTGCTTGATCCTTATGAGGATGTATCAAGGGACGAACAACTCATAGAAATCCTTCAAGAAAAATTCTCACATTGAGTGGGAGAGTCAATGGATGGTTAGGAGATAAATATAGTGATATAAAGATGATGAGATGGCCATCAAGAGAGATAAAATATAGAAAGAGGGTAAAGTAGGTTAAGGGGTAGGCCTACTATTGAGAGAAACACATGGATAATGGAAAGGGCCAAATGGAACCTACCACTTGTTCATTTACAAAAGAGAGAAAATAGGAGAGATCGAAAGAGGATAAATGTAATGAGAAGAGAGGAGGGTATTTTGAGGAGATATAAATAAATAAATAAAGGGTTTGAGATAACATATTGTTAAAGAATGAAAACTAATTTTACTAACAAAAAAATTTAATATATAATAATAACAAAGACAAAATATAAGTTTTATTATAAAGTTATATAAATGAGAAAGAAAGAAAATAAAATGTTTGAATAATACACACAAATGATGGCCTGAACAATTACACAAATAAAAACAACACACAATAGTTTATAAAAAGTAAAATGTACACAACTAAAAAAGATAATACAATGTGAAAAATACAAAAAAAATTACCCTACACAAAAATAGAAAATTAAATACATATATATACAAATATATGATACAAATATAAGTACCAAATTAGATGTGCTACATATTAAAAAACAATACATATGTAATGAAATACCTAAATTACATGAAATTAATAAAAAGTGGGTAAATAGAAAAACAAAATAAGTAGGTGAACATATTCGTATATAATAAAAAACTCAGTATTACTAAAAAACACAATATAAACAATAACACATAAGTGTATCCATTGTGTATCCATGTGTTATTTTCTACCATATGTTTTCTTTTATTATATATGTTTGTTTCGGTTTTAGGTTGTGTTAGATCTCGTGATTTAATGTAACAATATAAAAATAACAAACAATATTATTAGTTAAGTTTGTTATTACTTTTAGTTAACATGTTCTAATCTTTTTATTGAAGTGTCATCTCCTTCCATCTATTTTCTTTTCTCTATCTCATATCACTTCCCTCTTTTCTCATCATCACCCCTTCTTCTCCCTTTTTCTCTCTCCTAGAAAATTAGTTTTGCAAGCAACCACTCACATTTCTTGCCTCCCCCTTCCCATTTCGTTCTCCTCTATACCCCATCTCAAGTATAGTGCATTAATAGTGAGTTCAGGTATTTGTTCTCTCAATGAATTGAAAGTTGTATCTAGCTTAGATAATGTTTAAAATATTATCTTATACATAACTACTTTGATTTATTCATAGGTGTTAATCTAAAAGGTATAGTATACTACATAGAGGACAATGTGTGAAATGTATGGCACATATAAACAACTTACCATGTGGGAGTCAACCATCTAAATCTCAAATCATATCAATTTTGATATACTTCATAAATATAACTTATATGTTGATCAAATACATTGGGTGGTTACTTTTGCACTAATATATATGGTCTTCTACATATTGCATGCTAATACTTTTATCATATCAATTTTGATAAACTTCACAAATATAACTTATATGTTGATCAAATACATTGGGTGGTTTGTTTGGCACTAATATATATGGTCTTCTACATATTGCATGCTAATACTTTTGGGAACCACATCTAAATAGAGCCCTAGTCAAATATGTAGGTTAGATGATGTTTTATATTTATTAAAAAATATTATATTCAATAGATTGATGTATTTTATTGTAATCATGTATATCATTCTCTTAAACCTATGAATATTCTTGACAAAACATATACATGAAAAAATTTAATTTGAAAAGTATCTAGTCAAACAAATATTCATATTTTATTCAGACTTGCAATTATATATGTATATTTACTAAAATTTGATATATGGATTTGACATTAAAAAAAATAGATATCTAGGTTTCTAGGTGTTTGTTTTACTTTCACCCAACCTGCCCTATATACAATATGGGAAATATGTACATACCACCAATATAGGTGGTTGACTATGGATTTTATTATACAAATGAGGACACAGATCATATCAGATAGGCTACCCTAGTTCTGAATCCCACAAGGGGAGGGGGTAAACCTCCATATATGTATATCATATGATGCCCTATATGGATTGGTTTCAAGAAAAGAATGTTTATGTGGCATGCACTAGCCCATACTATCTTAGACAATTACATAACAAAATGTAATATTGTAATTTCTTGTCTTTGAGTATTTAGTCATATAATAATGTACATTCAAACAAAATATTTATTTGAAGAATACATACTATTTACTAAAGATCGTACAATAAGAAAACTAGGTAGATGAATGTATCACATGATTAACATATTTCAAAGAATCACTCCTCAAATTTTACCATGTTTTGTATATGATCATTAAATTGACAATTTATGGACTAATTTTACATAATAAAAATATTTTTTTTTTTTATATGTATTATTTTTGTAGGACATGTTATGCATATAATACATACACAATATCAAATTTACAAAAATGATCACAACTATTAAAATAGGGTAAGGAAGGCAACATTTAGCATTAAGGTGTCAGTTAAGGACATAAGGCTAGATGGGTGCCACAATTATCAAAGTCAATGTTGTTAGTTGGAGAATGCTTTAAGAGTTTCATGACAGTTGAAGATGACTAACTATCATATTTAAGATCTATAATATCATTAATTAGATGAAAAATGACAAGAAACATTATGAAAGATGGTATTGGATGATTTTTGGTGATGTATGCAGTTGGGATATGTTTTATAAGTGGAGTAATAGGGGGTGTAAAGATCAATAAAGTATATAGTTCCACACATTATCATGATGTATGATAAGTTCCCATAATTTTCTGCAATTCCTTACTCAATGGAAGATGGGGAGACAAAGAATGTAAATGGTGTATTATGTGTGCCATCGAACCATTTATTACCTGAGTCCTTAGTCCTAATGGATAGATAGACAAAGGTGATAGGATTGGAGTACCCGTCCCTACAATGGATCGCATAACATATGCATGAATAATCTAAAATCAACAACATACAAGAACAAAGGTACCCACAAAAATGGCATATCAAAAGAATATAAGTTAGTACCTGACATGAGATTGTAGTTTGCATATTTCAAACCATATGAGTTGCATTTGCATGTCATTAGATTCTTGAGTAAGAGCACAACATTACAATTATGAGAGAAAGAAATAGTGACATAACTAAACACCAAAAAGTGGGTAAACATCAACATTGAATATGCTATATAGACATAAGACTATATGTTTAGTAGGCCATATATTGCTTGGAAAATATATAATAAAATTTTGTAGGTTATATTATGTGAAATATTTATATAAACCTTGTTAATATATAATGGGTTTGTGTAATTTATTGTACTCAACTATATATTTTATTAGCCATGTGATTATGGATGAACAAGCATATACTACACAAATTGTAATTTGAAAAGTTTGTTGTCATACAAAGATGGATATTTTATATAGACATGGAGTTATAGGCATGCATATGAGTTGAATTTCAGTTACAACATTTGACATCAATAAAATTTTGTATCTAGGTTTCTAGGAGTTGGTGTTTCCTTTGTCGGGACATAGGCAATATTAAGATATGGGAAACAATGCTCAAATCGACCATGTAATCGGTGGAGCTTGAATCTTATGGTACAACTAAGGACTCTGATTAGTTCAGATTGTACGAATCTTGTGTTCAGCCCCATAAAGTGGGGGAGAAAGATGCCCACATATGTCTATCACATGTTTCCCAAGATGGCTTGGCTTTTATAAGAAAACATGTTTACATGGCATGCACTATCCCAAATTAACTTAGAATATGACATAGCAAAATGTAATAATGAATAAACTTATATATTTGAGGATTTCTTCCCATCATCACGTACAACCAAACAAATTGTTTATACAAATAATATAGAGTATTTATGGAAAGGTAACATGTATAGATCTAGATTATACTACGTGAAACTAACTAGATGAATATGGCATGTGATTAACATATTTTAAAAAAAATCAGCTTTCAAAATTTGCCATTTTTCATTTTTATATATAATTCCTTGTGGACTATATCTTAACCATATAATACGTCCATGGTATCAAATTTTCACAAATGATCACTATTAGAAATATAGAATAACTATTACGATTCTAAGCATCCCTCATTTAAGAGAGATCTTGGGTACAAGATCAATGCTTATATCTCCTGGAGTTGGATCTTATAAATAACATATAATAATACATAATTTCAACTATTTGAGATTGAGGTGGATACAAATGCTAAAATAATACTCCTTAAAGGAGTTACATGAAATTCTCAAATAAAACTAACATATTCATGATAATAAACACTAATACTACCTAAGTATTCATTCTTGTAACTTATCTCATTCCTCTTTCACTCATTCACATTGTTCTTCATATTTTCATATGTTTATATATGGTAGTTACCTAAAATGATCATAAACAAAAGAATCGATCAATACACTACTATACTAAGTATATTGTTTCATACACAAGTGTGTATGTATTATAATAACATACATTTCACATATGTACTAATATATTAATTTAGAAAATATGAGGCATGTTTAAGAAACCACCTGGGGTGTAATCACCTTTCTCTATTCATCATTCAACTTAGGTGAAATACATCTTATGGATCTAACCCAAGGTTCATGTTATCATGGTTTAGTTAATTCAAACACATATTGGCATTATATCTTTAACTAGAATTAAATAAACATCCAATGTTCCATTCATCGAACCAATAATTGGGAATCATATGAATATCCATCAACAATCGATATGTTGGGTATACATAAGGTGACCACATATAACAAATGGAGTCATTATGAAGTTATACACTCCAAACATCAATTATATATTCAAGAAATCCACAATCAATCAAAATTATAGGAAACATGCATAAAACCAATGTGTCACTATTGTATCCATATTATGTTAATTATTCAATCTTATATATTAAACTTTGGTTTAGGGTCATATTAGGTTTGGATAAGGAATAAAGCTATCAAGCCCCAATCTATCACATCATGATTTCCAAGGGTCACCAGCCCTAACTAACCATTAGGTTTAATCTTAACTTTCAGACTGAACATACAATGTCATTATGAACACTTAGATTAGATCTTGTGGAATAAGATCATTGATATGTACATATTTATCTGTTTTACTTACATCTTTTAGATATCACTTTAGGATTATGTTTTTGATTATTTTCTTAGTTTAGGCACTAATTATTCTGGTCTGGATTTTCTCTCTTTATTTGGAGCTTTAGTAGGAAAATGGCCAAATAACTCTAATAATTAATTCCTCTTGGAAGATGTTTTGCACAACTCCTATAATGCCTAAAATTCATGTATATCGGGCTCCAAAAGTTCCAAAACTTATGGGTTAGAACTCCAAATTGAGTTTACAAATATCCTTTGGAAAGGAAATTTTATTTCCTAAAATAAAATCCTATTATTTGGACCTCTTTTGACCTTTTGACGGGATAGAAATCCACTTGAAATCTCTATTGTGGAAATCTACATTAAAGAAAATCAAATGGTCAAATATTAAAGAGGACAACTCAAAAACCCTCCATTTGTGGGTAAGTAATTAATATTATAAAAGTTCTCTACTTTGACTAGGAAAGTTTCCCAATTATGTATACTTTTATATGGTGGAAAGAATTCAAATAAAAAGTCTGTCAAATGTTAAAAATCAACAATGCGGTCAAAGTTTGAATGTAACTTCAGGCTGAAGAAAGTGATTAAATAGTGTTGACTGACTACACCAAAGAGGAAGCAGTCAGCCGCTGGCTAGTAGTCTTTTAGAGAGTCTTGTATCTAGAGTTTCCACCCCTCCTTCCCCTATTCAAGACGGGGTATTCCACAAGAAAGAGGAATCCAATTTTTAGTTGTAGACAACATCTTGTATCATGTTGGATGTTATTTTAGTTTACATTCCTTGTAGTTTTATTATGTTCAGGTAGATTTTTCTAGGTCATGGGGAGTAGCCCCATAGCCCATTTTTATTCAATATAATCGGTCCTCTTGCTCTATTGAAACGATGTTTTCTGTCCATTTTTGCATGATTGTTGGGAGATCTAATATATTCTTATGGGTTTATATGATTGTGGATCCCCATTAGAATGAAAATGTAATCCCTTTATTGCAATTATCATCTTTTCATCCTTCTAATCTTATTTTTGTTACTCATGGTGATGCGACCACCTAATCCATGGGTTTGAATGTCAGTTTGAAATCACATGCTTCTTGATATGACCTTGGATAGTAGTATGTTAGATAGTTGGACGAGGATTTATAAATGCCAAGACCAATGGGTTTGTGGGAAGTCTAACCTTATGAGTTTATCTGTAAATGCATGCAGCTGCATGGTCCTAATTTGATCATTGGAGTTTAAGAATTAGTTTGTTAAATAAAGATGTAGTTTTTGGTGGTGGTCCTCCAAACTCTCATTTTTTTCCCTTCTTGACTAGTTAAATTTTATTTCAACACTTTATTTTTGTTCTTAGTTCTTAATCAAACTCACAAAAATTGGAATTTTATTTCTTGAATCTCAACCATCTTATTTCCTCTAGGCCTTGGATCGATACCTATCTATACTATGTTGACATGTTGTCTGTAGCAAGTTGAGAACCTCATTACAAGGTTAAACTCTAGGACTTTTCCTAGTAATTGTTGTGTGCCCAATGACATGCATCAACCATATCAAGTTACAAACATTAATTTGAAAACCCTAATTTTCTTGTATATGTATATATTTATGAACTCTAATATCCATCATCATCATTGTCTTGGGATCTCATTATATTCAAAAATATCAAGTATTATCACAAAATAATTGGATTTACTAAATTGAGCATTATATTCAACATATTTAGGTTTTGTATGCCTTAATCACCTCATAATCATGTATTACCCATACTTTTGGGACTATGATGTGTTCAAACTATTTTTTCATATCCACATTTTTTCTAGATCAATTTATAAATACTTTTGATATATTATGAGTTATAAATAACATCCTACATTTATTGCATCAACAATAAGTGGGATTATCAAAAAGAGAAATGTAGGCAATCTATGCCCTACTTCATTTATCCTGGGGCATATATACCCACTTCCCTTGCCACTATAAATATGTGTGCCATGCTCTTAGGGGTGCGGTGTCTTTTTGACCCCAAGCTCTCAACTTCCTCAAGAAGATCCCTTCTCCCATCATGTGAAAGTCAATGACAAAGTTTACCCATAAACTCCTGGGTTCTAGAGTCCTGAAGGAGGTAGGGAAACTTTGATAGCCCTCTTCAGACCTAGAAAGGTCCCAGGTAGAACCTAGGTGGTTGAACGTCGAGGGAACAAAGGTGTTCTCTAACTGGATTGTGAAGGAAATATTTGACAAAGGAAAAGGAATCAGATGGCTACACGGGTACCACACTTGTGTGGGTTGAAGGGAACACATTCCTTTAAAGAGTGTGAGCTCCCTTTTGTTATCCCGGATCAAACAAAAGGCTCCACCAGAGCATTAATTGTCACAAACTAAGATGAAATGAAGACATAACTTCCAATGGCAATGCCCAAGGTGATTAGATTTTTTCAAGGGTGTATGATGCCTTCATTCAGTTTCTCTTCTAGCCAAATGCACTAAGTACTTTATATAGGCTTCTCATGACTGGAGGGTGAGTTGAGAATTGGAAAAACCTAACATATGAATGCCCATGGATTAGGCTTATAAAAAAGCCAATTAGATAATGGAAATGCAGTTAGGACTTTGTCATTGGATCTACTGGAGCCAAGGGTAGAAGTCCTCATACTCATACTTTGTAGACGGAGAGAGAGGGATTGAGATTATTGGAATGGGGAACCCTACATTTGTGAGGAAGACTAATTTTTGGTTCGAGGACATAACCTCCTCACTTGTTGATCCACCTAGGTATGATAGCCTGGGTATAGAAGGACCCCTTCCTTGTACATTTGTAGGTTCATTATATTCTTTTTCATTTTAGTCCATATTAGGTAAATAGTTATACCAATAAGGTTATATCTCCTTTTAATAAAAAAATTTGAATTATTATCATATTTATTTTATCCTTTCCAAAGAACAAGATTATATCTAAAGAAAGTTGATAAACACTTCAATCTATCCTTACAAATAGTTAATAGATTATTACTTAATTAATTACCTAGATCACAAGGGAACTGAGAATATTATGTAATTTCACCCATTTTATAATATTCAAATTATCCATCAACCAAAATTATCTTGGATATGTATGATGTGTGTAAAATACTAAATTTCCATTTTGCATCCCAAGGAATCACATGGAAACCCAAAATGGCCCAATTGGGCTTGATTTAGGTTCTAGACACCATGGCCCATAACTAGGCCTTCCAAAGGGTCCACATGATATATAATATTACGAAATTAAGTCTTGGGTAGATGATAATATCTCCATAGAATCCAACAACAGTCTATTTGTCCAACATTACTTGATTCATATAAGTTGAAGACCTATATTGGGTCTACGACTTGTATTTATTAACCAAGGTCTTCATGTTCTTTTGATTATTGTACTTTGATTATCCCTCATGAAATTCCCATTTTTAAGGTATTATATATACCCCACCTTAAAAGGAATTTGTCCCCAAATTTAAAACACATTCAGGTTCTGTGGATAACTCAATTAGCCTCATACGTTAGGGCTACTAACCTTTCTAGGATATGTTTTAGTAGGTTATCATCACTAACTTTGATAAAGGTAAAAATTAATATATTTTTTGATGTTGGATCCTGAATTTATTCCAAGCGTATATCCACATCCCCGTCCATTACATAACATTATCACTTGTGATTACATTTTCGCTTGATGATTTCATTTTCACTTACATATTTCATGTTCACCTAGGTCTCAGACCTACTTATCATTATTCCACTATATTCATGAGTGGATGATGCAATACCTACATACCCTAAATTACGTATAAATTCAACTTATGGTATTCATCATCACATGTCACTTTTATATATCACATGTGGCTACCCAAACTCTCATAGGTAGAATAAGATGAAATGAACATTAGGGTATAGTACAAGTACAAAGTTCACCTTCTTTTTTTGTATCGAGATGGCATACCAACACATTACCTGGCAATTCAATCTATTTTGCATGAATCTGTTGGCTAAATGGACATCTGTAAATCCCTTTGTTTTGATAATGACAAACATTTCATTCTTGTTAATCTAACGTGCTACTTGAGTGTTGTAGGAATAAGGTGGATGACAAAACACTAGGGAATCTATATGCTTGAATGATTGTAAATGTCATGAAATGTAATCAATTGTAAACTTGTACAAATATATAATGTACAAGTACTTAGACTTCATGTAAATCAAGCGTTAGATCTTCCCTAGCTAAACACCACATTTAGATAGGTCATCCCCTTCAACAGTGTCACATATGCACACACATACACACACTTAATGACTTCATTTGAAACATTGAAACAGGGTCTATCTCGGTCGACAAAATCCTCGACCGAGACACTCTCGGTCGACAATCTTCTCGACCGAGAAAGACCCAAGTAGTCGTTAGACACAGCTGACAAGGTAGTTGGCAGTTGGAGATAAACGTTGCAAACAATTGATCCAGAGAGCCTGTCGGTCGACAAAACTTCGACCGAGTAGGTGTCTCGGTCGACTGAGATGGTCTCTGACAGCAACTGCAGAATTAATTAACTAGTCGTTGTTAAAGCAACTAACTTATATCTAACGACTAGTTAAGCACTTAGAAACCCCTAGAAAGTGTCTAGAACGTCCTTAAGAACTTGTAGGACATTCCTAAATAGGACATGCCTTAGGACACCTAAACTTACTTGATTCCATACTTGAGCAATCTTTGAGAAAACATTTACATTGAGCAATCTATTTGTGAGCAATTAAGCATATTGGCAACTGGCTAATTCCTCTCCTAGCTCAAATTTTGTGTCCTATAGGCTAGCATCTCCTATCCACAAAAATCATAATTCCATACACATTGGTTAGGAGATCTATACGCTTGATCTAGGAAAATCAAGCCTTGTGCTTCAAAGGATAAGTTGTAATTTCCTTTTTCCTTTCTTGTTCACTATTATTGTTTGTACTCTCCTTGCTACTCCTAGGTTGGAGGCTGCGAATTGGAGAGGTTGGAAGATCTTCTTGGTGAAGAAGGGGACCTTGAACTACTTCAAGAAGGCTGGTGCAACGGGAGGTTACTTCTAAAGAGGAAGGCTACTTCAAGGGGGAGCTTGGAGTTACTTTAAGAAGGCTACCTCGGGTTGGTGCATCTACTTCAAGTGAAGGCTGTTCAAGGGGTGTAAGAAAGTATTGTATTTTGTGTAAATCCTTGTGAAGGTAATAAAATTAATACTTTCAAAATCTCGGTTGGGTAAGCAACCGGGTAGTGGACTGACAACCTTAGTATTTGCTAAGGTTGGAACCACTCTAAAACACTTGTCTCCTTCTTCCATTTTCAATTGTGGTTGTTTGAGTTAAATAATTGTTAAAATATTTAAAAACTCTATTCACCCCCCCTCTAGTGTTTTTCAATTGGTATCAGAGCAGGATTCAAGGAACCCTAACAAGGTCTTGAAGAATGGGTGACGGGGTGCTTAACAACCTTAACCTTGAAGGGACACTTGTTGATAGACCTCCAGCATTTGATGGAACAAACTACACATATTGGAAGAGAAGGATGCAGTTCTACTTCCAAGGCATCAATTGGGACTTATGGAGGATGGTGTCAACCCCATACGAGCTTCCTCAAACACAATATGCAGAGTGGGATGCAAATACGATAAAGTTGGATCAAATGAATGCCAAAGCTGTAAGCATTTTATATTGTTCAATTTCAGTAGGAGAATTTAATAGGATATCAAATTGTGACACAGCCTATGACATTTGGCATAGACTGTCCATAACTTATGCAGGTACAGTTCAAGTCAAGAATTCTAAGATTAGCATGCTTAAACAAAAGTTTGAACACTTCTGTATGGATCCAAATGAATCTATTAGTGAAATGTTTGCAAAATTCTCTTCTATTGTTAATGGTTTAAATTCCCTAGGAAAAAATGTTCTTGAAGAAGATAAGGTATCACAAATCCTTCGATCACTTCCTCCTAAATACAAGCCAAAGGTGACAGCCATTGAAGAAGCTAATGACCTCACTCGACTAAAAATGGAGCAACTCATAGGCAATCTAGAAGCTCATGATGCAACCCTAGAAGAGGAAGAAAGAAGAGAACGTGAACTTCAGCAAGGAAAGAAGAAGGATGTGGCTCTAAAAGCTTCAAAGATAATCACACCAGAAAGTGAGGAGTCAAGTGAATAAGAAGGAGAAGAAGCCTTGATTGTCAATGGTAAGAAATATAAAAGATTTAAATCTAACAAAATTTATAGTTCTTCTTCTTCTCCTCCTAGGTGCTTTGAGTGTGGAAAGAAAGGACATTTTAAAAATGAATGTCCTAAAGAAAAGAAAGGAAAGAAAAGATCGCACAAGAAGAAGGGAGAAAAAGCCTATAAAGCTGCATGGGACGAGTCAAGTGAAAGTGAAAGCGGAAAAGAAAAGGTAGAATGTGTAATGGCAAGAGAAGATGATGAAGACTCTCAAGAGGTAAGCCTACTTGATCTTCCTAAAGAAGAGTTAATTACTAGTCTACAAGAAACTCATGATAAGTATGTTGATATCAAGAAGAAACTAAAGAAGGTTATCAAAACAAATGATGAGCTATATGCTAAATTAAATGATCTCTCTTTTGAAAAGAACAACATTGATCTTGAGAATTTATCTTTAAAAACATCTTTAAATGACTGCACTAAAAAGCTACTCACTCTAGAAACAAACGTTGATCTTCTCTCTCAAGAAAAGACTGAATTGTTAGCTAAACTAAAAGATATTCAGACTCAACCAATTCTGTGTAACCATCTAGACTATGACAATGTTGTAAAAGAAAGAGACTCCCTATTATCTGATTTAGATCAAGCAAGAAAAGATTTACACAAGAAGATGGATGACATTGCTAAGCTATAAAGAAACCTACATGAGTTAAGAAGAAAAGATATCCTTGACAACATCCTAAAAGCCTCCTCTAGTTTCAATGGAAGAAAAGGTTTAGGATATGATCAAAAGAAAAATCAACCCAAAAGAACTCGGACTATGTTCGTACCTAAGAACACAATTCCTAGAAAGAGAAATGAGGTTGACTCTATTACTTGTCATTTTTGTCTACGTCTTGAACATTATTCATTTTCATGCCCTTATAAGACCAAGGATTCCTACTTAGTTTGGATCCCAAAACCCCAAACTTAGTAGAGTCGAATGCAATTCAGTTGAGATATGATCAAACGCTCAATTTTGCAATTTATATTGTCTTATCTCAACTTAACAAAAGGTTTCATGCATTATGGTAATTTTCTGAACTGCTGTACTGAAACAGAAACTTAGTCGGTCGAAGTATTGTCGACTGAAAATATAATCGGTTACACTTTTGTCGACTGACCAGATGCCTGTAACAAATCAAAATCAACAGAAACTATTTCGGTCGAAAATTAGTCAACCGAGCAGAATCTCTGGTTTTCTTTGTTCTTAATGTGCAATACAGCAACCTTCTCGATCGACGATTAGTCGACCGAGAAAGATGTCGGTCGAACAATTATCGACCGACTGAAGTTCTGAATCAGAATTTTTATACAATCTGTACTTAAATGCTTCTAACCATATCGGACCATAACATGGGTACCAAAACCTACATTTTAATGCAGGATTGGGTGGTCGACAGTGGATGTTCCAAACACATGACCGGAAACAAGGATGCATTTCAAACTTTTGAAGAAAAGAAGAGTGGAACAGTCACTTTTGGAGATAACGGTAAAGGTAAAATCGTTGGAATAGGTAACATTGGTACAAACCTCGAAATAAAGAATGTTCTACTCATTGATGGTTTGCACCATAACTTAATAAGTGTGAGTCAATTATGTGATAGTGGTTATGATGTTTTATTTTACAAAACCTGCAGCAAATTATTAATAGAAAACACTACAAATGTTGTATATGAAGGAAAAAGAGTTGGAAATATTTATATTCTTAGACCTAACTCTATAAAATCTGTAGTAGGAAAATGCTTGCTTGCAAATGAAAATACTTTACAACTATGGCATAAAAAGCTAGGACATGCTAGTTCACATGTTATCAAAAAGTTAGTGAAATATGATCTTGTTCGTGGTTTGCCTACTTTATCCTTTGATCAAGTTGAAAATTGTGAACCATGTACATTGGGAAAACAAACAAAAACCTCTTTTAAACCTAAACATGTACTTAGCACCAGTAGATCTTTAGAATTAATTCATATGGATTTATTTGGACCCATGAGGACACAATCTTTTGGTGGCAAAAGATATTGTTTTTTTATTGTTGATGATTATAGTAGATATACATGGGTACAATTTATTGCAACCAAAGATGATACTATTCATGTGTTTATAAAATTTTGTTCCATGATTGAAAATCTATTACAAAGCAAAATATGTACCATTAGAAGTGATCTTGGTGGAGAATTCGAAAATCATGTATTTGAAGAATTTTGCACATCTCAAGGGTACACTCACAATTTTTCTGCTCCACGCACTCCACAACAAAATGGTATAGTTGAAAGGAAAAATTGATCACTACAAGAAATGGCTAGAACTATGATGCTCGAACATAACACACCCAAAACCTTTTGGGCTGAAGCTGTAAACACCGCATGCTATGTGTTAAATAGAGTAATTGTTCACTCTCATTTGAAGAAAACTCCATATGAAATAATACATTCTAAGAAACCTAGAGTTGACTATTTTCATACCTTTGGATCTACATGCTATATCTTAAATACCAAAGATGATAGAGATAAGTTTGATTCTAAATCCCACAAAGCATTCTTTTTGGGATATTCTACCTCTAGCAAAGCATTTAGAGTCTACAACACTATCTCTAGAAAAGTTGAGGAATCTATTCATGTCTCTTTACATGAAGAGTCCAAATCAGAAAATCTAGAAATAATTGATCTTACTAATCAATTCGAAAACTTAAACATACCCAATGATAGTGAGAAAGATACTACAAACAATAACCAAGCTGAAACACAACCTATACCTAGACTTATTAAGGATCATCCTCAAGAATTAATTATTGGAAATCCAAATGATAAAGTAAAAACTCGGTCTTCCTTTAAGGATGTCGCAAACATGGCTTTTGTTTCTATCATTGAACCTAATAAGATATCTGAAGCTCTTAAAGATGATTATTGGATAATAGCAATGCAAGAAGAATTAAACCAATTCACAAAAAATGATGTATGGGATTTAGTTCCTAAACCACAAGATAAAACCATCATTGGAACTAAATGGGTTTTTAGGAATAAGCTAAATGAGGCAGGAGAAGTAATAAGGAATAAAGCTCGGTTAGTAGCACAAGGATATAATCAACAAGAAGGAATAGACTTTGATGAAACATATGCACCAATAGCTAGACTTGAAGCTATTAGAATGCTACTAGCTATTGCTGCACATAAAAACATCAAACTCTACCAAATGGATGTAAAACGTGCATTTCTAAACATAATCATTCAAGAAGAAGTATATGTTGCCCAACCACCCGGTTTTGAAATACCGGAAAAAGGTGACTATGTTTATAAACATAAGAAAGCAATTTATGGTTTAAAACAAGCACCTAGGAACTAGTATGAAAGGCTCAAGACATATCTTTTTGATAATGGTTTTTCTATTGGAAATTCAGATTCTACCTTATTTTTTAAAACATATACATCTGATTTTCTAGTTGTTCAAATATATGTTGATGACATTATTTTTGGAGCTTCAAATGAATCGTTGTGCACATAATTTAGTGACATTATGCAAAATGAATTTGAAATGAGCCTCATGGGTGAACTAACTTTCTTTCTTGGTTTCCAAATTAAACAAACGCCTGCCAGGATTTTTATAAGCCAAGAAAAGTATACTAAAGAACTCTTAAAACGTTTTGGGATGGATCAGTGCAAACATGCTACTACTCCTATGGCCACTTCTACTAAAATTGATAAGGATGAAAATGGGGAACCTATTGATGATTCCTTATATAGAGCCATGATTGGTAGTTTGCTTTACTTAACTGCTTCTAGACCGGACATCATGTTTTCCGTTGGTCTTTGTGCTCGATTTCAATCACAACCTATGCACTCTCATTTTCAAGCAGTTAAACAAATTCTTCGATACTTAGCCGACACTACATGTTTTGGTTTATGGTATCCAAAAGGACAATCCTTGGATTTTAAAGCTTATACTGATGCTGATTATGCTGGTTGTCGACTTGATCGCAAGAGCACTAGTGGTGGTTGTTTCTTGTTAGGGAGAGCTTTAGTATCTTGGTTTAGCAAGAAATAAAACACGGTTGCCCTTTCTACAACTGAAGCTGAATATATGGCAGCCAAATCTTGTTGTGCTCAAGTTCTTTATATGCAACAAGTATTAAACGATTATGGTTTTATTCTTTCATCTACACCTATCTTTTGTGACAACACAAGCGCTATAAACTTAGCACACAATCCTATTTTACACAGCAGAGCTAAACATATTGAAATCGGTCATCACTTTTTAAGGGATCATATTTCTAAAAATCATGTTTATCTTCATCATGTTGATACAGAAGATCAATTGGCTGATATTTTTACAAAACCGCTTCCACTAGACCAATTCAACAAAATAAGGAAGCAATTGCTTATCACTTCTTTGGAAGATGTTTTCTTTGATATTTGTGCTTCTTAACAATGTCATTTATTTGCATCATTTTGACTTTTAATGGACATCTTTGTCATTGAATTTGTTGGGACATCTAATTAAGGGGGAGTTTTATTTTTAACAGATATTTTTTTGAAATGACAAAGGGGGAGAAATAAATATAAAACTTCATAATTGTGCAAAACTCAATCAATGAGTTTCATAAACTCTTGGCTTTACATTGAAAGTTGCTATATTCCCTAAAGAATTGGATTTCATGTTCCATAATTCATGGGGAATAATAAGCACACATTTTATAAATAAGAGAAGAAATTCACAAAGGTAATCTTCAGGTATGAAACTCACATGTTTTATATTTTCTTATTTTATATTTAGGAAATGTTTGTCATCTTCAAAAAGGGGGAGATTGTTGGCTAAATGGACATCTGTAAATCCCTTTGTTTTGATAATGACAAACATTTCATTCTTGTTAATCTAACGTGCTACTTGAGTGTTGCAGGAATAAGGTAGATGACAAAACACTACGGAATCTATATGCTTGAATGATTGTAAATGTCATGAAATGTAATCAATTGTAAACTTGTACAAATATATAATGTACAAGTACTTAGACTTCATGTAAATCAAGCGTTAGATCTTCCCTAGATAAACACCACATTTAGATAGGTCATCCCCTTCAACAGTGTCACATATGCACACTCATACACACACTTAATGTCTTCATTTGAAACATTGAAACAGGGTGTATCTCGGTCGACAAAATCGTCGACCGAGACACTCTCGGTCGACAATCTTCTCGACCGAGAAAGACCCAAGTAGCCGTTAGACACAGCTGAAAAGGTAGTTGGCAGTTGGAGATAAACGTTGCAAACACTTGATCCAGAGAGCCTGTCGGTCGACAAAACTTCGACCGAGTAGGCGTCTCGGTCGACCATTTCTCGACCGAGATGGTCTCTGACAGCAACTGCAGAATTAATTAACTAGTCGTTGTTAAAGCAACTAACTTATATCTAATGACTAGTTAAGCACTTAGAAACCCCTAGAAAGTGTCTAGAACGTCCTTAAGCACTTGTAGGACATTCCTAAATAGGACATGCCTTAGGACACCTAAACTTACTTGATTCCATACTTGAGCAATCTTTGAGCATACATTTACATTGAGCAATCTGTTTGTGAGCAATTAAGCATATTGGCAACTGGCTACTTCCTCTCCTAGCTCAAATTTCGTGTCCTATAGGCTAGCATCTCCTATCCACATCAATCATAATTCCATACACATTGGTTAGGAGATCTATGCGCTTGATCTAGGCAAATCAAGCCATGTGCTTCAAAGGATAAGTTGTAATTTCCTTTTTCCTTTCTTGTTCACTATTATTGTTTGTACTCTCCTTGCTACTCCTAGGTTGGAGGCTGCGGATTGGAGAGGTTGGAAGATCTTCTTGGTGAAGAAGGGGACCTTGAACTACTTCAAGAAGGCTGGTGTAACGGGAGGTTACTTCTAAAGAGGAAGGCTACTTCAAGGGGGAGCTTGGAGTTACTTCAAGAAGGATACCTCGGGTTGGTGCATCTATTTCAAGTGAAGGATGTTCAAGGGGTGTAAGAAAGTATTGTATTTTGTGTAAATCCTTGTGAAGGTAATAAAATTAATACTTTCAAAATCCCGGTTGGGTAAGAAACCGGGTAGTGGACTGACAACCTTAGTATTTGCTAAGGTTGGAACCACTCTAAAACACTTGTCTCCTTCTTCCATTTTCAATTGTGGTTGTTTGAGTTAAATAATTGTTAAAATATTTAAAAACTCTATTCACCCCCCCCTCTAGTGTTTTTCAATTGGTATCAGAGCAGAATTCAAGGAACCCTAACAAGGTCTTGAAGAATGGGTGACGGGGTGCTTAACAACCTTAACCTTGTAGGGACACTTGTTGCTAGACCTCCAGCGTTTGATGGAACAAACTACACATATTGGAAGAGAAGGATGCAGTTCTACTTCCAAGGCATCAATTGGGACTTATGGAGGATGGTGTCAACCCCATACGAGCTTCCTCAAACACAATATGCAGAGTGGGATGCAAATACGGTAAAGTTGGCTCAAATGAATGCCAAAGCTGTAAGCATTTTATATTGTTCAATTTCAGTAGGAGAATTTAATAGGATATCAAATTGTGACACAGCCTATGACATTTGGCATAGACTGTCCATAACTTATGAAGGTACAGTTCAAGTCCAGAATTCTAAGATTAGCATGCTTAAACAAAAGTTTAAAGACTTCTGTATGGATCCAAATGAATCTATTAGTGAAATGTTTGCAAAATTCTCTTCTATTATTAATGGTTTAAATGCCCTAGGAAAAACTGTTCTTGAAGAAGATCAGGTATCAAAAATCCTTCGATCACTTCCTCCTAAATACAAGCCAAAGGTGACAGCCATTGAAGAAGCTAATGACCTCACTCGACTAAAAATGGAGCAACTCATAGGCAATCTAGAAGCTCATGAAGCAACCCTAGAAGAGGAAGAAAGAAGAGAACGTGAACTTCAACAAGGAAAGAAGAAGGATGTGGCTCTAAAAGTTTCAAAGATAATCACACCAAAAAGTGAGGAGTCAAGTGAAGAAGAAGGAGAAGAAGCCTTGATTGTCAATGGTAAGAAATATAAAAGATTTAAATCTAACAAAATTTCTAGTTCTTCTTCTTCTCCTCCTAGGTGCTTTGAGTGTGGAAATAAAGGACATTTCAAAAATGAATGTCCTAAAGCAAAGAAAGGAAAGAAAAGCTCACACAAGAAGAAGGGAGAAAAAGCCTATAAAGTTGCATGGGACGAGTCAAGTGAAAGTGAAAGCGGAGAAGAAAAGGTAGAATGTCTAATGGCAAGAGAAGATGATGAAGACTCTCAAGAGGTAAGCCTACTTGATCTTCGTAAAGAAGAGTTAATTACTAGTCTACAAGAAACTCATGATAAGTATGTTGCTATCAAGAAGAAACTAAAGAAGGTTATTAAAACAAATAATGAGCTATATGCTAAATTAAATGATCTCTCTTCTGAAAAGAACAACATTGATCTTGAGAATTTATCTTTAAAAACATCTTTAAATGACTGCACTAAAAAGCTACTCACTCTAGAAACAAACGTTGATCTTCTCTCTCAAGAAAAGACTGAATTGTTAGCTAAACTAAAAGATATTCAGACTCAACCAATTCTGTTTAACCATCTAGACTATGACAATGTTGTAAAAGAAAGAGACTCCCTATTATCTGATTTAGATCAAGCAAGAAAAGATTTACACAAGAAGATGGATGACATTGCTAAGCTACAAAGAAACCTACATGAGTTAAGAAGAAAAGATATCCTTGACAACATCCTAAACGCCTCCTCTAGTTTCAATGGAAGAAAAGGTTTAGGATATGCTCAAAAGAAAAATCAACCCAAAAGAACTCGGACTATGTTTGTACCTAAGAACACAATTCCTAGAAAGAGAAATGAGGTTGACTCTATTACTTGTCATTTTTGTCTACGTCTTGGACATTATTCATTTTCATGCCCTTATAAGACCAAGGATTCCTACTTAGTTTGGATCCCAAAACCCCAAACTTAGTAGAGTCGAATGCAATTCAGTTGAGATATGATCAAACGCTCAATTTTGCAATTTATATTGTCTTATCTCAACTTAACAAAAGGTTTCATGCATTATGGTAATTTTTTGAACTGCTGTACTGAAACAGAAACTTAGTCGGTCAAAGTATTGTCGACCGAAAATATAATCGGTCGAACTTTTGTCGACCGACCAGATGCCTGTAACAAATCAAAATCAACAACAACTATTTCGGTCGAAAATTAGTCAACCGAGCAGAATCTCTGTTTTTCTTTGTTCTTAATGTGCAATACAACAACCTTCTCGATTGACGATTAGTCGACCGAGAAAGATGTCGGTCGAACAATTATCGACCGACTGAAGTTATGAATCAGAATTTTTATACAATATGTACTTAAATGCTTCTAACCATATCGGACCATCACATGGGTACCAAAACCTACATTTTAATGCAGGATTGGGTGGTCGACAGTGGATGTTCCAAACACATGATCGGAAACAAGGATGCATTTCAATCATAAATGACAACCTAAGATTAGGTAGGGGTAAGGATGTTGCTTTCCTATACCCATGCCATCCATTCCATTACATGGCTTTTGGTTTGGGTCCTTTTAGGATGTCCATGGTTACTTAATATTTATAAATCTAACACAAGGTGGTCCAACTCATCCTTGTATGGGAGTTCCTAACCTTGGGTTCCTTCTTGGATTTTGGTAGGAGGTTATGCTATCTATCCACAACATGAACCTATGGGCTTATGGCTATGCATCCCCCATAGGTCTTTTCCCAATTTTGGGATGCCCACCCCAAGTCGAGACACCCCCCCTAAAAGTGAACTAAGGTTCTTTTATTAATTCTTTTTAACAACTGGTTGCCTATGTTTCATAATTATTCAAAACCCCTTTACATGTATTATGCATTCATAGGAAATAAGGGTATCTAATTTGTGGTACCCATACTGGATTACTTGACCCATTTGTATTTTCATTTTCCTTCCCCTAATATAAGTTTTTCTTGGGTAGGGTTATTATTTCACCCTCACTATTCCTATTACCCAGTATGATGGATAGGGATTACACGTTTTCTGTTAGGGTTTTAGGATCCCTAGACCCACTACTATTTTTATAATCTACTAGGTTACCCCACTAAAGTCTTTTATGGACCACACTAGTGAGACATAAACTACATTTCACGTCTTTCACATCATTTTGTGAATCAAAATTTTATTCAAATTGATGGAGGATGCCTTAATCCTACTTCTTCTCGAAACCCTAACTTGAGATGAGGATCCAAGAGCATTGTATGGTCTATTAAGAAAGAGATCAGAAGTGGATAAAATTATAGATGAGGAGACATAGAGAATATTATATTAGAAAAACCCTAGTTTATGGTTAGAAAGCTATCAATTTGGCTTAAGGAGTCCTCGTATAGCAACTTAATGAAGAAAATTAAAAATATTGTGATCCCTCACATATGTGATTCTTTCTATAAACCATTACTTCAGAGTATGCCCAAATAAACTTTCTTATAATTTATGGTTTATTTGAATTATCTATAGTTAAATATAATTTAAGAAATTTGGGATCTGATACCAAATTTGGCAAACCTAGTTCAAAGCATCCCCAAAGTAAGAGAGACCTAGAATATAAGGATATATACCTTAATTTTGACGATCCATATCTAACAAACAACAAATAATAATCAACAATTTCCTTTAATTGAAATTGAAAACCATACAAATGATAAAACAATAATCCTTTAAGTATTTACACAATTTTTTAAAGAATACTAACATATACATGATAATGAATACTAAGGCTACCTAATTAATACTCCTTGTGACTTATCTTATTACTCATTGATGCATTCACCTGGTTCTTCATAACTTTATATCTCTTTATATGGTAGTTACCTTAAACATTTTCCAACAAAAGAATGTATTTGTATACGGCTACATTGTGTATGTGGATGCATAAAATAAGTGTGCATGTATGATAAAAATATATATTTGTCAACAACCAATTACTTTCACATAAAAACACATATATTAATTTAGATAGTCTAAACCATGTTTGCGAAATCACCGTGGGTGTATTATCTTTCTTTATCCATCATTAGACTTAGTCTAACTACCCTTTGGTGGATCTTACATATGGTTTAGATTATCATGTTTCAATTTTATGATATACTTATTGGCGTTATATCTTGAACTAGAATTATGAAAACATCCAATAGTTCATTCATCAAATCAATACTTCATAGTCATCTAAAAATCAATGAAATGTGAATATGTCAAGTATTCATAAATTAACCAACATGTAAGATGGTCATCTTGAAATACTACAATCTAAGAAATTCAATCTTAAATTGTATATTCAAGAAATCCACAATTTAATCAACAATATATGAAACATGCATATTATCAATGTGCCACCATTTTATCAATAAGACACTAATTAATCCTATCTTAGGCCTTAAACTAGGCTATATCATCATCTCGAGTTTGGATTGAAAATGAAGGTATCAAATCACTATTCCATCCCATCTTGATTTTCGAGGGTCAGTAATCCTAACTAACCATTAGGTATAAACCTAATTTTGAGACTAAACATATCATGTCAATGTGAACACTTGGAATAGATCATATGGATTATAAGATCATATCAAGTTACAAAAATTAATCTCAAAAAACCAAATTTCTTGTGTATGGATTTTATGATTTAGAAACCCTAATATACATCATTACTATTAATCATTATCTTGGGATCTCATTAAACTCCACAAAGTTTAAGCATTAATACAAACTAATTAGATTTAAATATTGAACATTATATTCATCAAATCTAGGGTTTTATGCCTTAATAACCTCATAATCACGTAATTTGTGTACTTTTAGAACTATGACCATGGTTAGGTTCAAACCATTTTATTCATATTCTAAAAAATTTATGTAGCAATTTGATATAGGTTATTGATATATTCTGAGTTACATTACATGGGCCAACACCAAAGAGATACATAGGCAATCTACACCCTTTATTTATCTTGTGTCTAGGTTAGAGATAGGGTGTAAAGAACCCACTCCCCCTGACACTGTGAATAGGTGTGTCAAATGCTAAGGGGAAAGGATGCCTTTCAATCCCTAGATCACATCTTCCTCATGGATGATCCATGATAAAGGCATGAGAGAGTTAGCGCTAGAGTAGACCTCTCAAATCTTGGGTTTTAAAGGCCTGGAGGAGGTAGGGGATGCTCTCCTAGCCCTTGTCAAGCCTAGAAAGATCTCGGCTATGGCCTAGGGGTTGTAGGGTGAAGGAACAAAGGTCCCCATTGGCTAGTTTTAGGCAGGAACTATTCGAAGAAGGAGGAGGAAGAGGATGGTTACTTGGGTACTGTTACAACCTCAATTTGGCCTATGTTTTCATAATTGAAATATAATGATTTTATGAATTTGGACTTAATTGAGAAGATTGTATGCTTTGCTTCAAACAATGGATTTCTTTGTAAATCTCCCTTTTGATAGGAATTTCATGATTCCTATTATTATATTAATCCAATAATGGATATAAAAGAGAAGAAAAGAAGAAAAGTCCAAATAATCAAAAAAGATACAAGATAATGAATATTAAGCAAAGTATTTATGAGAAATACATTGAAATCTCTAGAAAGTGGCATTAATGGCCATAATTGAATAAATTTCGTTTACATATGATTTCTAATGGAAGAAATAGGAAAAGAGGAAAAAGGAAATAAAAGATAAAGAGAAATCCTTGAAAAGAAATCTTTTAGTAAAGTAGATAATGGGAAATAATGAACGTAGATGCATGTAGAAGGATAATAACAATCCTTCAAAAAGGATTTCTAAATCTTAGGATTTCTTGGGGTCTAAGGAGTCCCAATGGAGAAGAAGAAAGAGAAAATACAAATAATACAAAAGTCTTAATTTGAGGATAATGTGTTATATAATTAATGACTTTTGTCATTATCAAAAAGAAATATTATTGTTATAAGGAAGTAAATTTTCGTGGCCAATGGATTAAAAGCCAAGCACAAAGAATATAAGTGAGATAATTTTCGAATTCCTAATAACTAAAGGATATAGATTATCAAGGAGATAATTAAGAGAGAGAGAATACTTCTTAGTTAAGGAAAGTTGGTTTCCTATTGGGAAAAGACTTTGTTTCCTTCATGGGCAAGCATGTTAGTGCATTGCTACCCTCCTCTATATAAGGGTAGACCCCTTGGACTGACTCTAAGAGAATCCCATGCATCCCTCTCTCTCCTCCTTCTTGTTTTCGTGCAAACCTTATCCATGAAAGAGTGGAGCAATCTCTGGAGCAATGAGGGGCCGTGAAAGGGTGTGATGGGGGAATGATGTGTCACCGACGACCTAGGGGATCTTGGCCATCATCTCTTTGCTTTCACCTTCTCTCCAGCCACCTACAGCGTGCCAGCAAGGTCGGCCAACACGGAAGCAGTCGTCACCCCGACCCCAACCACCGCAGCCGCATCTTGGAGCCTTCGCAGGTGCGGCAGAGGGCGGCGGAGGTGAAGGGACCCTTGTCGGTACCCTTCGGGTCCAGGAAACGGAGGGGGAGCCGCGCCAATCGTGGCTGTGGCAGAAGCATTAGGGTTGTGCAACGTTGAAGATGGGCGGAGGCTCCGTTGGATGATTTTATCCCTCTAGAGTGTGTATAACTGACCACTTACACAAGGGCAAACATGTCTTTTGGTTATGATCGGCCGAAGCTACGTATTTCATGGGAAAGGCTGACGTGGCAACCTCCCATTGGTCCAAGTAAGTGATTTTTGTAAAAATCATATCTAATTAATGGTAGCTCGGATGGATGCATATACTATATGAATTCTTCTCAGAAAAATGTGAGGAATCCATTAAAAATAGTTTTGATCCTAATTCCTCTTGAAATTCGAAAAGTACTTGAAGTGATCAACTTTAATGCATTAATAATTAAGAAACCCAAATCTATGATGATTAATGATTTGGGAAGAGTTATATGGATGTTTAAAGTTGATATTAACATATTGATTATAAAAAGGACACATTAGAGCCAAAAGGATAATCTTTATGCTTAATTTGATTAATTTAGGGTTTTATGTAAACTTTAATGGGCTTTGAAACCCTAATGTTAGTAATTATGATTCTTAATGTCTTTAATTGTTTGAATCCATGAATAAAACTGAGATTTGATGATTCTAAGCTATTTTAAGAATAAAAGTTCCTAATTGTGGATAAATACCCTTAATTTGGTAATTAGGGTTTTCTAGTGGATTAATGTGATGTTAGCGATAAATAGAGTTCATATGTGAATTAGACCATAATGAAATGTGAGTTGTCAATTTGAAAGAAACCAAAGATGATAATTGGCCTTAATGATCGTTTCATAACCTAAAAGGATAAACATAGTAGTTTTAGTGTAAAAGAGATATATTAGACTTAATTGACATTCAAGTATGCTTATGATGTTGAAATTAGGGTTTATGAACTAAAAGGGCATTAAAAGTGATAAATGCATTATGGCGGCTAAAACCCTAATAAAACCCTAAAGTTGGCCTAGAAATCCTAAGGTGGAATCCAAGTCAATCTTGATAATGCTTTGAATAAAACAATGACACTTGGATGTTATACATTAATTTCAAGATATTGTTGATCGCTTAATTGATTGTTCTTGATTATTCTGGATTGGACATCAAGTTACTCTAGATCAGGTATGTGGTTACGCTTATGGTTAAATCGCTTTAGTTTCACAGTGATTCCCGAAGTTTTGTCAGTTGCCTAGAAATAACTGCTTGGATGACATTTATTTCATGCAACTATAAAGTGACTATGACTATCTCCATAAGTATGTGTACATGACTAGCTCAGATCCTGGTCCTCCTCTGTGGCTTTGCTAATGATGAAAAGGGTGACCTAGTATATGGTTTACATGTTAGGTAGGACCATTAGGTTATCATGAGTTAGTGATTGGGCTACTTATGGGTTGTGCCATGTGACTCTTTAGCACATCATGAGTTAGTGATTGGGCTACCTATGGGTAGTTCCATGCGACTCTTCAAATGAGTTAGTGATTGGGCAACCTATGGGTAGTGCCATGCAACTCTTCAACCCTAGATATTGATATACATGTTAGGTAGGATCATGAAGGGTTAATTGGGATCTACCATATGAGAGGTAGTATCCAGGTCCACTGCAGGGACAACGTAGAGGCCAGGGTATATATTGATTGAGTTGTTATGTTTAAAATGTAAACTTTTCTTGCTAAACTATAATTGCTTGCAATATGTTGTTAAAGTTAATTGCATGATTATTGTTTCCCCCACATACTGGCATATTCATTTATGATGACCGACGTTTTGTTTGTCGACATTTTAGGTACAAATTGAAAAGGACAAACAGTAAAGTGGCATATTGTGAAAATAAGAAATAAAGTGCAAGGAGGATTAATTTAGAATAGATTCCATATGTGGATAGAAGTTAGATATCCATGTTTTGAAAAGGTATGAAAATTTTATTTTATTACAACTTTTCAGTATAGTCTTGGTAGAATTTAATAATTATTATTGATTATTTGTCGAACCATTGATCCGAAAAATTGGGATAACGGCTCTGACCTCTTGGTCTCCCTTAATTGGGGGTTACCGGGTGGCAAGGTCATTATATTTGGTATTAGAGCCCTGGTTCCTTATTTAATCTTTAGTATTTATTAAATTTTACAAATTTCATAGAACTGAGGGAGTTATTAGTGGATTTTCTGATGATAGAGGTGTCTAGAAAAGTATCATGGTACGGGGGCTAGAAAGATTTTCCTCCGCCCTGCTAGTCGGTCATGATGACTCCCAGATGCAGCGTGACTGCCTGGCCAATGTTTGAGGATTTGACTCGAAATGAGATACCTTTAGGACTCTCTCATCTATTTTTGTCCCTTCTCAACCCTAATTCTGTTAAGATTCTAAGGTTTAGGGTTTTCTCTCTCTTCCTCACCCTCTTGAGGATAGGGTATGTATGATAAGGTTAAGGAATCCTCCATCAAATTAATGAAAAAGCATGTAAACAAGATGTCATGGACATAAGGTTAATACTTTAAGCGTAAACTAAAGATTAGTTGCATGCTTAGGTTGCATGGCATGTGTTTTCGTGCCCTCGGGAGAGACCTGAGATTATACCTCCTTGTCAGGAGGATGAGTGGAGGGTTGGAGGAAGAAACCTCCATTAAAGGAAGAGACGTGGCACATCCTATGAGGATGATGCTAACCCTAACCCTAAGTGGTGGTTAGAGAGAGAGATGACATGATGAGTAAGATGTCATTGTCGACCATGTGTGTGGGTTGACATGATTTTGGTTTTGGATATCTATGAGAAGTATGAGCTATGTGAGGTTGGTTGACCTAGTGTCTTTTGGGCAACCCAACCTCAGTAGGGTTGTGCATGTTAGGGTGAACGATAACTCCTTCATTGATGAGGTTAATGATGACCATATAGAACCCTTATAGGCATATATGAACCAGGATGAGGCATGTGCCTATGTGAGATGACACAACAGCAGTGCTGGAAGTAGGTTGAGACCTAGGCCAGAAGGGCATGTTGGATAGCTTATGAGGTAAGCACGTAGATCTTTGGGTGATCTTTGATCGTTCATGGGATTCACCCATGTAGGTGTATGCATGTGATCTTGATCCTTCTTAGAGAGAGAAGCTCTAGTGGTAAGGTTGTTTGTAGGGTTATCTCTACAGAGAGAGAGCAAGACCCAAGAAAGAAGGTTGGAAGCTTAGACTTTGAGATATAAGGAGCCTTGAGAAGTCGGGTATGTTATGACCTAGAATGGATGACCTAAGTGGATGGTTGTGGTTGCCTCGTACATGATCCTTGGAGGCTTGTGGTATCTTGGTTGCCTTTAGAGGAACCAAACCCTAGAAAGGGAAAGAGACTTCTTGAACCGATCTATGGAAGTAGTAAGTACCTACCTTACCTTCTAAGGATAGGAAGAAGAGTTCCATAGACCCTGAGAAGGTATAGTATCAAGTTGGAAGGCCTCATACCTAGTTGGTTGTCCTTGATGAGGGTGCAACTCTGAGGTGTTGTTCATGTGGAAGGATTATAGTATGTGCATGATATACCTCGTACATGGTTGGTTCATGGTTGGAAAGCTGAGCATGCAGTTAGCCGGCTCATGCATAAAAGTGAACCTAGGGTTCCTAGACCTAAGAGGGGAAGTAGTAGTTCCTGGTGCACCTGATGCTCACACAGATGCTTGAGTTCTTGCACATGGGATCATGTCACTCCTCATGTTTAGAGGAAAAGGAAACCCCTTAGACTAAGGTATATGTTTGATGAACCCCTCACATATAGGTTGGTGACATGGGAATGTATAATGATGGTCCAATGTTGAGTAATGAGAATAAGTATGACCTATCATGGAAACCTAGCATGGTTTAGAAGGTGGTTCGCTTGTTAGATACGTGCCTTAGTAGCTTGATAGGGCTAAGCATGCTCATGTGGGTGTAAACCCTAGATGTAGGGATGTTTGTGACCTTGGTTTCTATCAAGAGGTATTTTCCTCCCATCCTGGGAGAGGGACCCTATTATAGGTATGGATCAACTTTTGTTGGGTTTGAGATAACCTTAGGAGGTTTCATAGAGTCTTGAGAAGCTAAGTGGAGAGTACATAGTATGAGAATGAACCTACAGACCCATAGGTAATCATCTCTAAGTGCATGTGGATGGGGCCTGACCAAGGTAGGGAGGTTTCCATGAACCCTATGAAAGGATGTAAGTCAGACCATGAATGTTGAGAGAGATGATGGAGACTTGGGTAAGGTTTCAAGTTGGATCCGTACTATGTTAAGAATCCTAAGTCTATCCTAGGGTCAGGTAGGGATAAGACCGATGGGAGTAGGAGTTCCCTAATTCCCTAGTTGCACATGACCATAGGGTCGGGAGGTAACAACTATCATTGTTTGAGGGCCATGCGTTAGGAGATGGATCACCTTCATTAACTCGTGGGAACCAAAGGGTAGACGAGGAGGGAACTCTCTGGATGCATAATGGAAGAGGGATGACCCCAAAAGTGTCGACACCCTACAGACCTAGAGGAGATGACCAAGGATTGTGTGGTCTCTCAAGTGGGTTGGAGACCAATTTTTCATGGAAGTCACCTTGATATCAAGATGTTCATGATGTTGGGACATGTGTTGCATGTTTCAACCTAGACTGGAAGGTGTACCGGCAATGTGGGATGCACCATCTCTATTCTTGGAATAGGAAGAACTATGTATTTGACTACAGCCAAATGCTTATTTCCTCTCGTTATGGGGGTGAGAGATAGGGCAATATGCATGCCATACACCAAGGATAAAGATGATGTGAGTGGAAATGTTGCTATGATGTATGAGGATAGAGATAATAGCGTACTTTTGTGGAGTGTATGATGCGTTGATGGTTTACAAACACCACGAGAACTAAGGTATTCATCTTATGAGGATGTTCTTATCATTAGCTATGTGGAATTTATGAGCTATACAAGGTTGCGTTCGATAATCAAAAGGATGAGCTATGAGTTTTCTTGATGAAGATAGACTTAGAGTCTGAGATGAGATAGTAAGTGGAATACATGGAAGTGTATGTCTTCAACATTACCTAACACATAAAGATGAAAGGTGGTAATGGATGCTATTATTGAGACGTAGTTTCCTAGTCTAGCTAGTGGAAAGGCTAGAAGAGGTGGTTAGGTGAACCCCAAGTTTATGAGATATGTTTGGCTAACACTTAGATGTAACGAGATCCATTGATCGAGTTAGTGGTTGCCTAGTTATCCAGCCTAGGGCTTGTCATGATGGAAGGATGGTTGTAGAACCTCAGATGCATTTCAATGGAAAAGAAGGTGATGAAACCCCGACTAGAGTGTTTTAGGGTTTTTGAGGAATCAACCTTAAGGAATCATGACATATAGGAGATCATGATTTTAAGTTCATCATACACCGTGGTACTACTAAGATAGTAAGTTGTGGTAGTACTTTGGATGCCTAAAATAAAGTTGCATGTGGCTAGTCACCATGTATGCCAGGAGGTGAACGACGAACTCCAATAACCCAGTAAGTTGATATAGAGGATAAAGAGTCCCCATGAGGGAATGGGAGTTCATCACTATGGATGTTGTGGTAAGTCTCCCATGGACCAAGGAAGGTCAACATGCAATATGGGCTATGGTAAGATCGCTTTACCTAGATGACATAATCTAAGAGAAAGCGGGAGTATTGTCAAGGGACAGATCCGGTTGAACTACATCTAAGAGAGAGAGAGATGGTTCAAATACACCAAGATGTGAGTTCAAAGGTTCTTGAGTATGACCTAAAGATTCACTTCCATGAGGTGGAAGTAGATACATGAAGAACTCGATGTTAGTACAATTTTTCACCCCTAACTTATGGTTAGCATGATCCAGACTAGAGGGTCTGATGAGAGCGTGTGTGCTCATTCAGGGTGATATATGGGGACAATTCACATCCTATGAAAGTTGTGATGATAGCCACCATAGACAATATCGGGATATAAGAAGCTATGTAAGGGAGGTTGTATCGGTCACCACTTCATTAAGATGATGTTGGTGAAGGGACCTCATGAAGGCTAAAAAAGGACCACAGTGTGTGCATATGAAGTCACTTTGATCATGCAATGGCTAAAAGAGAGTCCAGGGGTTACATGAGTCGTGAGCTGATGCGAAGCTGACTGACATGTAGTTCACTGTGGAATAATATGTGATGTGATAATCTGACCCCTCTTAGCTATAGCTGAGATAGATGAGTCCCCGATACATGAGTCCATTGGTGGAAATGCTTGTGTGTAACCTTACCCCTCAATATAACATGATGTATGATGTGTTCTACAAGTATGATCTAGTGCACTATGTGAGGTACCTAAGCCATGTGCTAAGCCATGAACCTATTTAGCTTTGAGAGAAGTTGAAATGTCCTAAGTCACCTATAAGGGTACAAGATACCAAGGTGAGAAAGAACTCAGATATAAGAATATAAGATGATGAAGGTTCTTGGGAAGAACCATGGAGAGGGTAAAGCCACATGGGAGCCATGATGGACATGAGGAAGTCTTATCCTACTCGTTTGTATGTTTGATGGAATTTTGGGGACAAAATTCCTATAAGAGGGGAAGGATATGACAACCTCAATTTTGCCTATGTTTTCATACTTGAAATATAATGATTTTATGAATTTGGACTTAATTGAAAAGATTGTATGCTTTGCTTCAAACAATGGATTTCTTTGCAAATCTCCCTTTTTGATAGGAATTTCGTGATTCCTATTATTATATTAATCCAATAATGGATATAAAAGAGAAGAAAAGAAGAAAAGTCCAAATAATCAAAAAAGATACAAGATAATGAATATTAAGCAAAGTATTTATGAGAAATACATAGGAATCTCTATAAAGTGGCATTAATGGCCACAATTGAATAAATTTCATTTACATATGATTTCTAATGGAAGAAATAGGAAAAGAGGAAAAAGGAAATAAAAGATAAAGAGAAATCCTTGAAAAGAAACCTTTTAGTAAAGAAGATAATAAGAAATAATGAATGTATATGCATATAGAAGGATAATAAGCATCCTTCAAAAAGGATTTCGAAATCTTAGAATTTCTTGGGGTCCAAGGAGTCCCAATGGAGAAGAAGAAAGAGAAAATATAAATAATACAAAATTCTTAATACAAGGATAATGTGTTATATAATTAATGACTTTTGGCATTATAAAAAAGAAATACTTTTGTTATAAGGAAGTACATTTTCGTAGCCAATGGATTAAAAGCCAAACACAAAGAAGAAAAGAGTGATAATTTTCAAATTCCTAATAACTAAAGGATATAGATTATCAAGGAGATAATTAAGAGAGAGAATACTTCTTAGCTAAGGAAAGTTGGTTTCCTATTGGGAAACGACTTCATTTCCTTCATGGGCAAGCATGTTAGGGCATTGCTACCCTCCTCTATATAAGGGTAGACCCCTTGGCCCGAGTCCAAATCCCATGCATCCCTCTCTCTCCTCCTTCGTGTTTTCATGCAAACCCTATCTGTGAAAGAGTGGAGCAATCTCTAGAGCAATGAGGGGCCGTGAAAGGGTGCGATGGGGGTATGATGCATCGTCAACGACCTAGGGGAGCTTGGCCATCATTTCTTTGCTTTCACCTTTGCTCCAGCCACCTACAGCGTGCCAGCAAGGTCGGCCAACGCGGAAGCAGCTGTCATCCTGACCCCATCCACCGCAGTCGCATCTTGGAGCCTCTGCAAGTGCGACAGAGGGCGGTGGAGGTGAAGGGACCCTCGTCGGTACCCTTCAGGTCCTGGAAACGGAGGGGGAGCCGCGCCAATCGTGGCTATGGCGGCAGCATTAGGCTTGTGTAAGGTTGAAGATGGACGAAGGCACCGTTGGACAATTTTATCCCTCTGGAGTGTGTATAACTGACCTCTTACGCAAGGGCAAACATGCCTTTTGGTTATGATCGGCCGAAGCTATGTATTGCATGGGAAAGGCTGACGTGGCATCCTCCCATTGGTCCAAGTAAGGGATTTTTGTAAAAATTGTATCTAATTAATGGTAGCTTGGATGGATGCATATAATATATGAATTTTTCTCAAGAAAATGTGAGGAATCCATTAAAAATAGGTTTTGATCCTAATTCCTATTGAAATTCGAAAAGTAGTTGAAGTTATCAACTTTAATGCATTAAAAATTAAGAAACCCAAATCTATGATGATTAATGATTTGGGAAGAGTTATATGGATGTTTAAAGTTGATATTAACCTATTGATTATAAAAAGGTCACAATAGATCCAAAAGGAAAATTGTTATGCATAGTTTGATTAATTTAGGGTTCTATGTAAGCTTTAATGGGCCTTTAATTATAATTTCCTCTCAGATATACAGAAACTTTTTCAAGGGAAGATGTGTTCTCGCCATGACATATTCAATGAACTTCAATTTAGGCTCAATTTGAAGATCCATGTTGTTCTATGTAAGGAAGTTTTTGCCACCTTGAACCTTCAACATATGATTTAACAGATACAAGCATGCAGAAGGGTACCTGCGAAAGATGATGGTGAGATCGGTTGTGGCATGGGACCATTATTCCCACTGTATAGAGGTGCAAAAGCTACTAGCTTGGTTTTAAAATCTGCAAAATTTCATGATTAATTAGAATTATAACCAATCCCAAACAAGACGAGAAAGAGGTCTAACATGAAGCTCGACAACCAATGCAAACACGAAGTAGTTCTCCAAAATATCCTAGTTTCAATTAACTAATAAGAGTGTATGACACACATAATCTTTTAACTAATGTGAGCTTAGCGATTCTATAAAAGAGGGTGCACAAAATAGAAAATTAAGAAATAGGGACAAACCTCCAGAAACCAAGAAGGCATCAGTAAGATAATCAGCCAACGGAAGTGAAGACCAAGTCCTCAATCATCCATGATAAGAGATTGTGAGAAGGCAAGTCATGTATTATTCAAATGCACATGCTTCCCATATGGGAAATTTGATGCCACCATTCACATATATATCAATGAGGTCATGAGGAGAACTTACAATAAAACTAGAGTCTTCAATCAAGTTCTCAATCAACACATAGGAATCCCTAGATGGGTCAGCCTAAAGGGTGGCCTCTATATTTGAATTTACACACTGGTTGTGCTAAGCCCGCATTCCTATTCTTCCATTCCAACCACCAGGTGACTGCAAATAAGGTATGCCAACCTTTGATCTTCTTTAGTGTGACCAAAATATATACCATCCAGATTTCTGTGTTAGTGTGAGTAAAAAAATCCACTACCTCCCTTGATCTAGTGAAACTTACATATCAGTTGGACGTAGGTGTTTTTTATGATGTATGCTCTCATGGAAGTCTCTAAAAATCGTCAAAAATTTCTTGTAGAACTAGCGTGCAAAAAAAGGAATAGTGGTTAGGACTAAATCAGTACGAGCATCATAACTCGAAGAGAAAAGAGTGAAATATAGTTCAGTATGGAATTGTTAGTACATTAAAGTTTGGAATTATGCATATAGGTTGCTTAACCCTTTCCTCAGATTTTTCTAGCTAGCTATTCGTTAGAAGGAGTAAGAAAACAATGTAGGTCCATGTGATGTCAAGAAACTTTGGTGCATCGAGCATTAAACATGGAGGATTAAACAATGTAGGTCCATGTTCAGTACAAAATACTTATGTGAATAACAATGACAACAATGGGTCTCTTGAGGTATGGAGAGAAGGGAGGAGAGAAACAAAACTCAAAGTCCATGCATAAACAAGTTACTTAAAATTGGGTTTTTGGGGCCATTCTCATGAATATTTTTCTCAACCCTTCCCATGGTAGACTGAATGCATTAACATGGTGTTTCAATCATGGCACAAGTTAGTAACAGGGTGCATGGTATCAAGCCTATAATAATCACACCACAGGAGAAAAATTAGTAGACTTCATGCCAAAATATGTTTGACATGGTGGAACCCATAGCCAAGATACAATAATGAATTGCCTCAATCTTTATATTGTTTGCACAAGATCTGGTCTCATGTTTTAAATGTGAGAACAAACTTGTACATGGTAGAGGAATATAAAATTCAGAAACTAATACTTATTAAAATAACCCATGATGGGTGTATCTTAGATTTACCTGAGAAGAACTACCTTTGAACCCATCTGGGGCATGTAGATGGACATTGTTGAAAATCTTTTAGAGAGTGGAGTCTGCGGAATTCACAAAATGAATGTTCATCCTACAACACTACAAAATGAGAATCTTGGGAAGGAGGTTTAACAAATGGGAACTGTAGCCTTGATGAACCAGTTCGAAGATTACATTATGCAAAGAACCACATGATTGATACATATGAGATAGGAAAGCAATCCAAACATTATTAAGAAAGCAAAACTAAAAATATTTTATTTTCAAGGTCTATGTATGATAAATTTGTTGTTTCCTAGAGGCCACTAAAATTCATGGGTTCACACATGCTAGCTTCATGTACAGGAAGTGCAATGAAATCCCACAAAAATATGTCAAATTAAACTCACTAAAGTGGGAAGAGAACATGAGGTATTAAAGAAACCAGAAGCAATTGAGAAGCTTTTAAAACATGCAGCTCAACTTGGTATCATCAAGAATTATAGCTTTCCCACTCACCTGCCAAAGAATGTTTCAGTGTTCAATGAAATTTCAGCATGGTTTAGGAGGGAATTAAATTATAATCCAAAGTAAAAGAATCTTCTTGCTTCCTTATCACATATGACTTCAACTGTGACCATAGATATCATCACCATCTGCCTCACAATCTGGAAAGTACAAAATGAATTTGTGTTTCAGCTCAAGCTCCCCTGAGACTCACTTTTTGCTAAGCTTAATGATTTGGATCTAAATCATTTAGCCAAAATCTTATAGCATATCTCCTTAAAAAAGCATGAGAGTCACTTACTTTTTTCTAAGCTTCATGATTTGGATCTAAATCATTTAGCCAAAATCTTATAACATAGCTTCTTAAAAAAGCATACTTGTTAGAGCTAGAGCCAATGGTTGTCGGAAAACTATCCAAGGGGTCATGAAGCTGAATGTTGATGCTTCCCTTTAAGTTGATTCAGAGCAACATCATGACCCCCATGGTGAAAGATAAAGAGGGACACCAAATCTCCAACGATGATGAGCTAAAGAACCTGGTGGTGAATCACTTGATGATAAAGTTTCTTTCTATAGTAGCATGGGAATAACAGGAAATTTAATAATGAAGATCCTTCAAGATGCAAACAAAAACAAATTAGCATAATGGATAATTCTTCTGATACATTCTTTTAGGTGAAATATTTAAGATGCGTGTTGATTATCACAAACTACTCATCTACTTACACACCAATAAGGCCATTAACTTGGAATTAACTTGCAACTTGTTGTTAAGTGGTGGTTGCAGATCCCTGGTTCATCAACAAGTAGAATGGTAATCAACATAGTTGTCCACATGCTCTGCATAACCTTTAGGATTATAGATTCAAGTGATCTAGGTTGAATCACAAAATCATACATCCTAATGTGCACTTGCATAGATCTTTAAGCAAGAAAATAGCAAACTACACCTTCAAAAGATCCTCTTGCAGATAACCAATACTAGGAAAAGGATAACAAGGGAGCCTCCAAAAGATCTATACACTAAGATGGATCTTTAAAGCAGGATCAACAAATAGTAGCTTCAAAACAATGCATATGCATTTTTTAATAAATTTTCTATATTGAATAAATGCATTTTTCATGTGTAAGAATTTGAAACTTTTCCCCTTGTTTTTGACAAGTTACCTGCAACATACTAGTTTTGGCTATGTTTTGGTTTTACTAGAAAAGTATCAAATAACAAATTCATTTTATGAATAATACCAATCTATCTTCATTTCAAGTTTTAACAAAATAAAAAATAAATTCAGGCTAACATTGATGCTCCAAGTTTTAAGCTTTATAATAAGCAAGACAGACAATACCTTTCATCAAAACCTTTACTATTGCCATCAACATGAATAGTTATATGAACTGGTCCACATCACTTGCTCCCTACCAGGGAAGTGCAGGAAAAGTGCCTCCTCTACTATTTAACCATTATATTCAAGTTTTTGAGTTCTTCTTTAGGAAATTATCTATAAGAAAAATAGGGAGCACATGGAGGTGTGCTTAAAGAACCTGTATTGCATATAGCAACTAGATAAAATCCAATTACTATAGAACTTCTAAGGAGAACAAAGAAAACACTTGTACTTGACTGGTAAAAAAAGAAACATAATGGAATCAAAGTGATAATTAGGATGGGTGATGAGATGTTGGGTTGAAGGTGATGGAATGGAGGCTTCTGGTTATCAGGTAGATGTAGGACACTGCTTATGTGGTGGTTATGCAAGACAAGGCGTGAACTGGTAGCGGCCACATGCAACAATAGGAAGTACAAGCATTAAGGGAAAAAAATGTATGCTTTTGTTAGTGAAGATAGAGAACAAGAAATTATATATTTTTGATTAGGTTAGGAGATGGTATAAATTGGAATAATGAAATGTCATTTGGGTACGATAATAAGGCAATGAATGCCCACATTACTAGATCTTGTGGAAGTGATTGTTATAATTGGCATATGTTTTATTTCACTCAGTGCCTAGACTCCCATTCCAAGCCACAACTCTACCTTTAATGGAGGTCTCTACCTCCAAGACTAACTCTCTCTACTCATCCTCCTACCAAGGAGGTCTATCCTCAGGTCTCTCCTGAGGGCAATGACAACTCGTGTCATACGACCTAAGCATGTATCTATTCCTTTTATGCTTACTCTATTAAGCTTATGTCCATGACATCTTATTTACATGTTTTTTATTAATTTGGTGGAGGATTCCTTAATCCTTATGAACCTTACCCATACCTCAAGAGGGTGAGGAGAAGAGAAAAAACCCTAATCCTTAAGGTCCTTAACAAAATTTGAGTTGAGAAGGGATGAACAAGATGAGAGAGTCCTAAAGGTATCTTATTTCGAGTCATATCCTAAGACATCGGCCAGGCAGTCACACAATCCGAGAGTCCTCGTATTCCGACTAGCGGTGCAGAGGAAAATATTGCCAGCCCCCATACGTGATCCTTTTCTAGACACCTCAGTCTTTCGGACAATCCTCTAATAACTCCCTTGGTTCTATGGAATTTGTAAAATTTAATAATTATTATAGATTAAATGAGGAACCTATGCTCTTATACCAATTGTAACGACCCCGCCTCCCGATAACCCCCAATTAAGGGAGACCCGAAGGACAGAGCCGTTATTCAATTACAGGATCAAAGGTTCGACAAATAATCAATAACAATTAATAAACTTTACCAACTAAACCGAAAACTGGTATAAAATAAAACTTTTCTTACCTTGGAGAAACTGGGATTTCTAAGCTTTTATCCATGAATATGCTAAACTAACTAATCCTCCTGTGCACGTTATATCTCATTTAATTTCACATCTGCCACTTTACTATTTGTTCTTTTCATTTGTACCTAAAACACCGACAAACAAAATGTCGGTCAGCAAGAAGCTGGTATGTGGGGGAAACAATAATCATGCAACTGTAATAACAAAGTAATCAGCCAATTATCATTTAACAGCCAAGATTACAATTTAAACCATACTAATCAATCCTTTCCTATTCCCTATCTCTGTGTTGTCCCTGCAGCGGACTGAGATACTACCTCTCTCTAGGTAGATCCTTATTAAACCCCGCATGATCCTACCTAATAGGTAGATCAATATCTAGGGTTGAGTCGCATGGCACTACCCATAGGTAGTCCAATCTCTAACTCAATGTGACTTGATGGACCTACCCCATTGGTAGCCATTTACTAAGTCATTCAATGACCTGATGGGCCTACCCCATTGGTAGCCTTTTACTAGGTCAACCCATTAAGCTACATAGGGGACTAGGATCTGAGCTAGTAGGCATATTTCTTATGTGATAGTCATATTCACATTATACTTTGCATGAACTAAATACATCCAACAGTTTAATTCAAGCCATGATGGAAACATCGATAAAATACCAGAAAACTAATTCGAGTAGTCATAAGAGTAACCACATACCTGATCCAGAGCAACTTGATTGTCCAAGCAATAAGGATAAAGAATCAATAAATAAGCAATCAACAATATCCTAAAATTAATGTATATGATCCAAGTGTTATAGTTTATCCAGAATATTCTAAAGCTAGACTTGGATTCCACCTTAGGCTTTCTAGACCACATTAGGGTTTCATGAGGGTTTTTGCCTCCATAACACTTTTATCATATTAAATGCTCTCTTAATTCATAAACCCTAATTTCAACATCATAAGCCCAATTAAAGAATTATTCATGCACATTAAACTCAAAATTAAACAAATTACATGCAAATTCATCTTTTTTTGTTCCTAATGTTCCCTTTCATCATTAACAGGTTAATACTAACCCTAATCATCCATTAAACCCTTATAAATATTATTCATCTCAAAGTAGGGTTCTTTAAACATTAACACATTAAAGTTGATATCTTCCATTACTTTTCGGATTGCAAAAGGATTCAGGTTGCAATTATATTTTTAATAGATTCCTCTCATTTTCCTAAGAAAAATTCATGTATAATATGCATCCATCCGAGCTACGGATATTTAAATACGATTTTTGCAATTTAACACTTACCAGAGCCAATCAGCGGCTGCCATGTCACCCGTTCCTTTACAACTTTGCTTGGCGATTTAAAAACATAAGTGAATGACCTTTTTTCCCCTCCTTCATTGAATAATTCTATTGTGTGCCCAGGGCATACTCGTCCAACGGTTGCAATCCGTCTTCAACCTCCGTCCTCTCAGCTTGTCGCGGTCGAGCCCTCTCGTTGTCGCACCCGGACCTGCCCCTGACCTCGGGGAGGTCGGAGTAGGTCGGGGCGACGTCCCACTATTGCCGTCGGACTGAACTAGGCCCCAGGTTTTGCTCCTCTGTGGCCAGAGTTCAGGGGAGCCACAACTAGGGTTTGTGAGGGGTTTGCAGGCGCACCACGGGGAGAAGACGGGTCATATGCCCCTCGGATGTGTGCGATGGGGTTTCTTCTTCTTCCTCTGACCGCCAGTGTCGAGGGTTCCATGTTGGGTGGATGCTTGGCTATCCCCACGTTACCTATGCATGTCCGTCCCTTCGCTTCTATGGATTCTGGCATCTCATGTCGGCGCCAAGGGAATCCGTGTGTGCTATTGTGTCGATGTCCAAGTTCATGAGAGAGAGAACGCTATGGTCCTCAGACTCTACCCATGGTGACGGTGAGCTACTCCTCGTTGTTGGTCAAGTCCACGACCAACGCATGCAACTCCTTCTCGTTGGTTCACTACCCACCCTAGATGGGACGAGAGACGCACAAGGGTCAGATCGGATGTCCATATGCGTAGAGGGTGAGTCACGAGAGAGATGAAAGTTTTGCTTGTATGTGGATCTCCTAGTGTATATATATATATATATATATATATATATATATATATATATATATATATACAATTATACCTTATTCCTTATCGCTTCCTTTCCTTTCGTTTTTTCATCTTGGGGCTCAAGTAATCCAAAAGTGGCAAGACTCCCCGTAGACCCCCAACTCAAAAGAAAATATTCTTTTTATTTAAAAACTTGCTTTTATCTCAAAAGACTATGAGAGGTACCACCAAAAGATTTCCACATACTTTAATAATTATGTATCACATTATCCTCTTATTTGTTATTATTTGCCTTTTATCTTTCCTTTCCTTCATTGGGACTCCTTGCATCCCAAGAAAAACAAAGAATTCGAAATTCTTTTTAAGGAATACTCATTATCCATCTACATGCATCAATATGCATTATTTCACATTATCTTGTTTATTTCTCATTAAAATATCCCTTTTTGAAGATTTCTTTTTATTTCTCTTTTATTTTCCTCATTAGTATTCCTTTTACCATTAGGAATCCTTGAAATACGAAATTCCACTAAGGATACCTCTTTTTACTTATTTTCCACATTTCATCAATATTTTCAATTTCTTTCTTAAAGAAATACTTAATTAATCTTTTCTTTTCTTATTGCATTTCTTTGCAACTTTGGACTACTTGGAACCCAAGGAATCCATGTGGCACGAAATCCACCTTTGGATTAAGTTATTTACCTTCTAGAGGTTTCTACATCTTTCTTTTCTCAATTTCTTAATTAATTGAATTTCTTTGTTATTCGGGCCCAATAGCCAATAAAGCCCACAAAACAATCATCAAGGCTATTGTAAATGAAATCCATTTATTCAAAATAGATTATTCATTCCAATATCTTTAATATGAGAAATTACATTTCTCACCAAAAGAACCCAAAATTGGGGTTGTAACACTAGGTATGTTCATTCATGTATATATAATAATCTAGCAAGATTTGAATGTTCAATTTTGATTTCATCATGAATTTTCTTCAAGTGGAAGAATGATATGTTTAGGTCCTATTTTAGGAAAATAAGATAAATTGAATATTCGTTGTCAAGTTGTAAGTCAATATTCTCGTAATCATTGTTATGAGCAAGGTAATGTTTGACATTTATGGTTTTGAAATGATTTTCAAGCTCTAACTGGATATCTACACACACACAATTATGTGTATATATATCGTAATATAGATATATGTATGCATATATATACATGTATAAAGACACACACACACACAAACACACACACACACACACACACACACACACACACACACACACACACACACACACACACACATATATATATATATATATATATATATATATATATATCTGTGTGTGTGTATGTGTGTGTTTGTGTGTATGTGGATGTATTTGTAACCCAACTGGGTAACATAAATTAGTTATTGAACGACTATGGAAACCATTGAGAATTTTGGATACAATTTTTGTGATTCTAGTTGAAAAACATCACTCTTGGTTATAGTTTGAGTCGGTGTTTTTCCTCAAAGATGTAATATTACTATTTTTGACAAAAAAATAAAAATAAATTGTTTGTTTATAAAATGAATCTATGTATCACAAATTTTTCATCTCTTAATAATTTAGTACATTTTTGTTACTAAACAGGATCCAAAGGCAATAAAAGTTTTTACCCACTCCATGTAATTAATATATGACACAGACACACACACATATACATATACATATACAGACATATATATATATATATATATATATATATATAGAGAGAGAGAGAGAGAGAGTCAGGCTAGAATACACTCGAGTGTATGGATCGCACGAATACACTCAAGTGTGTTTGCATATCAAGACTATTTTTTGCAAAATGTAAACCATTGATCTTCACTGTCATATTATAACTAGGCTACATACAAATTTTGAGCCCATTTGGATGAGTGTAAGTCACTCATCCAAGGGCAACAAAATCGACGCACGAAACTAATTTAAAATGCATAATTTTTGGGGTCTTCATAACATGAGCTATACATATGCAAATGTGCTCCAATTTTTCGTATGAGTTGTTCACAAGATGTTTAAGAAGATCAACGGATTGGATTTTCAAAAAAAATATTATATCATGAAAAACTACTTGAGTGTATTCCGCTATGGATACACTCGAGTGTATTCCAGCCTGCCTCTCTCTCTCTCTCTCTCTCTCTCTCTCTATATATATATATATATATATATATATATATATATATATATATATATATATATATATATATATATAGGGAGAGAGAGAGAGTCAGGCTAGAGTACACTCGAGTGTATTTAGAGTAGAATACTGTAACACCTGGGCCCACTGCCCAAGGCTCTAGTGGAGTTTCAGGAATGACGACTGGCCCCACAGACCACCACTAGCCTTAACTACACATTTTGTCCTCACTGACGCGCAAGCCAGGATCAACTTCTCGACTGGTCACCCATCCTAGTACTACTCCAAGCTGAGCATACTTAACTATGGAGTTCTTTAGTGATGGGCTCCTAGAAAAGGAGGTGCACCTTGGTGATATGGGTAGTCCAATCATTCCTTTTAAGATCATGTTATCCGAGGCCTCAAATCCTGGGATATAAAAATCTCCCCCACTTAGACTCTTGAAGTCCTCGTCAAGACTCAACTATACGGCCTCATAATTTGACCCCATTTCAGTGCAGACCCATAATGGCCCAAGGACACCCAGCTCCCGATCACAGAATACCAGCGCAAGGGTGGCTACGTCAACCATGGACAGCCCTTTCCTACATGCCTGGACCGCACGGCTCAAGACTAGCATGCCACATGCCCATGCGGGCCCCACCTACTGGAGGGGTTATGGCTCTGATACCATTTGTAACACTTGGGCCCACTGCCCAAGGCTCTAGTGGAGTTTCAGGAATGATGACTGGCCCCACAGACCACCACTAGCCTTAACTGCGCACTTTGTCCTCACTGACGCGCAAGCCATGATCAACTTCCCGAATGGTCACCCATCCTAGTACTAATCCAAGCTGAGAAGGCTTAACTATGGAGTTCTTTAGTGATGGGATCAGGGAAAAGGAGGTGCACCTTGGTGATATGGGTAGTCCAATCATTCCTTTTAAGATCATGTTATCTGAGGCCTCAAATCCTGGGATGTTACAAATACACTCAAGTAGTTTTTTATGATGCAATATTTTTTCTAAAATCTAATATGTTGATTTTCTTAAACATCTTTTAAATAACCCATATATAAAATTTGAGTCCATTTAGACATGTATAGCTCATGTTATGAAGACCACAAAAATTATGCATTTCAAATTAGTTTCCTACGTCAATTTTATTGCCCTCGGATGAGTGACTTACTCTCATCCAAATGGGCTCAAATTTTTTATGTAGCCTAATTATAGTATGACAATGAAGTTCATTGGTTTATATTTTGCAAAAAATAGTCTTGATATGCAAACACCACTTGAGAGTAGCATGTGATCTATAGACTCGAGTGTATTCTAGCTTGACTCTCTCTCTATATATATATATATACATACACACACACACACACGCACACACATATATATATATAAGGCTAGAATACACTCGAGTGTATAGATCGCATAGATACACTCAAGTGTGTTTTCATATCAAGACTAATTTTTGCAAAATGTAAATCATTGATCTTCACTGTCATACTATAACTAGGCTACATGCAAATTTTGAGCCCATTTGGATGAGTGCAAGTCACTCATCCATGGGAAACAAAATTGGCACGCGAAACTAATTTAAAATGCATAATTTTTGCGGTCTTTATAACATGACCTATAAATGTCGAAATGTGCTCAAATTTTGTTTATCATATATTCATAAGATGTTTAAGAAGATCAATGGATTAGATTTTTGAAAAACATGTTCCATCATGAAAAACTACTTGAGTGTATTCTGCTCCAAATACACTCGAGTGTATTCTAGCCTAACTCTCTCTCTCTCTCTCTCTCTCTCTCTCTATATATATATATATATATATATATATATATATATCTGTGTGTGTGTGTATGTTACATACATATATGTGTATGTGTGTGTATATATATGTTTATATACATGTATATGTAGATTGTATATATGCATAAATGTATACATTTATGTACACACACAATAACACACACATTATATATATATATATATATATGTATATATATGCTGGTATGTATGCCCTGAGAGCCAATCATGGAATGATTGGTGGGATACATTAAGATTGATTTGATAAACATCAGAGGCAAGCTTCCGATTCTTTCTGGATCATTCATGAGAGATAATGATAGAGAAGATTGAATGTCTAGAGAATGACAATACTCGATGACGTATGCTTTCAGGTTGAGGACCTGAACGATGAGATCATACAGATGCTAAGAGTTTGTACATTCTTATTATGTCCCTAGTCGGATGTCATTGTGGAAGGTAGATAGACAATAATGACACATAAGACTAGATTGTGGTATTGGTTGATGACAGAATCTCATTAGTCATGATATGGAGATATCAAACCAAACACATAGGTACTTGTTAGAGAACAAGTGTACCGGACAGACCCACCATAAGTTTGACACATGGAACCATGATATGGTAGTCACAGTCAGTTCTCACAGTGATGGTGGTGAGTGTGATTCTTAGACCTAAAATCACTGCACTCAACGCATGTCTTTGGGTACACTTTGACATCATCAAACACAATCCTAAAACATGGGTTGTTATAACATGGGGCTTTTGAGGGGTGAGTGATAGATATGGGATTTGTCCCTCCTGAGGGAGTTTGATATCCATGGCCACTTGATGAGTAGGATTGAGATAGGCGTGCGCACACATTTGTGAATTAGTATGTGATATTGATGTCATACATATCTCCTCCAATCTAATCTGAGATCAAGAAAGTGAATGAATGTTGACCGGATGATTGTTCCATGCCTTGAGTTCATTTGGGATATCAGTGACAAAGGAATTATACATTCGCTGTAACACCATTCACAGATTGTAGGATTGAAAGTTGTTCTCCAACTTTCTATTTCACTTGGGTAGCACTGATGTGCGACTAGGCACCGCTCTTTGCTTGTGAAGTCATAAGTGTTATGGACTTTTACTGCCAATGTGAAATGGACATGCAGGGTCACACACATAGGATTTAACCTAGAAGAGGAGTTTATCCACAAACCATGTTTAGATTGATTACTAAAGGAATTTAGTAGTTCAATTAAATACTCAATCAATTGATATCTCAGTATCATAGTGTTCAAGGTGTTGGACTGATTGATTAGAGTATCAGATTGATTGAAACTACGATTGACTGATTTGCACAAGTCTGCTGCCCCAACTGATTGACTCAGGTTGGTGAACCGATCGGCTCAAGATAGGCTGAACTAACTGGTTCAAGTGTTGAACTGATCGGCTCAACTGGTCCAACCGAGATCGTTTTGAAAGTGAGAAGACTATTTTGCAAATACAATTTGTTTCACTTGTAAAAATTCGATTTGGACAAGGATTAATATTTGATTAATTGGAGACAAATTTCAAAAGTCAATTTGAGTTGGACCAGGACCATGAACCGATCGGCTCATGTGATGAACCAATCGGCTCAGGTGTCCCAAATGATCAGTTTAGGTTGAAATGATTGGTTCAGGTTGAAACAATTGATTGATGTCACCAAACGACCGTTTCATGCTTGAAACGACCGGTTCAGCTGGCGCAAGTTCTTTGTTTTGTGGAAAATCTCGAACCCTTCTACTGCTGTTTAATCCCGCGTTTCCTGGGATAGAGAACCTTTTTCGATGACCCTCCTATATATATAGGGGTATTGGGGGCTTCTCAGGAACAATAACTCAGAGACCAGTTGCTCTGCAAAGTTGCCGTTCTCTCTAGTTTTGGTAACCGAGAGAGAGCCCGAGCAAGTGCTACTCGATAAGGGAGGCACAACAAGGGAAAGACAACTGCAGAAAAGCAACTGGTTGCAGGAGAGTGTGTTGGTGACTAGTAAACCAATAGGAGGGTACGACTCCTTCTGATTCCTTGTAGGACAAGGAGATCAGAGTTCTAGGTGGTCTGTGTGGACTACTTCAGAGGCGGGAGACTTCTGCCGCTCGGAGGATAGCTATCAATCCCGACAGTCTCAGTGAGACCAGGAGCTGCACAGACACCATCCAATACCAGAGGTGAAGACCACGCAAGCCGCGAGGTAAAGTCACCAAGCAAGCCTCGGGACAAGCTATGCCTCTACAAACCATCCTTCCTATTGTATAGACGTTGACACGATTCCTTTATTCTGGGTTTGGGAGAAGAAATTTTTTGTGTCCGCTGCCTTCTCTGTCTCCCCTAAAACCCAACAGTGGTATCATTGCCACGTCAACTACTCTATACTTTAGGATTATCGATGTGATCGATTTTGGTTTGTCGCTTTTATTCATTGCATACGATGCAAATAAAATTGGCTTTATGCATGTCCAATCCTAAATCCACAAATCCCAATTTACATATATGATATTTAATATGAATGCACTCAATACGTGTCACCCTTAAATGAGTTTTGTGGTGGATGTATAGCGTGGTTATGGCCAATAAACCCTATGTCTATGTGCTTGGTTTAATGTGGTTGCTTGCATCTCAGTCTGCGCACCGATTCCCTATCTCCAATTCCCTATGTAACTCGAAATAATTCGAGATTTCTTTCCTACCTTTGCTCCCCCCCGAATGTAACTCGGGGTTTCCAAATTCAAATGTAAATATGATATATTTTATTTCTTGTTATGTCAAAGAATGGAGGACGATCTGATGAAAACTGAGATGATTAGTTCAAGGAGTGAACTGATCGGTTGGTGATCCAAATGACTAGTTTGAGGAGTGAGACGATTGGGTGGCGGCCATGAGGAGATGCACGACAACCAGGCAAACCGATCAGTTGGAGGAGCCAATCGATCGGCTAGTGGCACCCATACGATCGGGCAAGATGAGCAGGTCATTCATGTGATGAGTTGATCAACTCGAACGACTATAGCACTGTGTTCATCCTAGACAGGTTGCATGTGATGTAGACCTAGATGACCGTGATTCCTCTTGGATTGAGGAATCACATTAGGATGGCCATAATCATCGCTTTTTATTGTTTCACATGTTTTCTGTGGGATATAGCATGTATATGATACATACTATATATTTTGGTGATTGGATATGTATATGTAGCTATAAAACCAAATCCCTCATCTAAATATTAAGTCTTTTATGCCTTCCATTAGTGGAACACATGAAAAACTTGATCGACCAAGCGTAGGTTACGTCCAAGTGTGGTGCGCCGTCTATCTCGTGGAAGTGTGAAGGGTAAACATGTAGGTTCTGCCAAAGCAGGGTGCATGTTTACTGTGTTGGTTTTTGGGTTAGACTTAACTGGTGATTCTTAGAGCGTCTAAGCCTAGAGGCACAGAATGTTCATGGCAAGGTGTTGTGCATGTTCACTCATCAAGAGTTGCATATGATGCAATTGGCATGATGGCCTACCTAAATAGTCAAGATTGTGGGCAATCAGCCAAATCTGACTCATGACTTGATGAAATATGGATCTTAACCCACTAGAAGGTTGTTCGCTACAATCTTATAAATTCATGGTGAGGGCTATCAATTTGAAAAAAATAGTGGGATCGATAATTGATTAAAGTCCTAATTATATTGTCAACCTTTCAAATTAATCAAATAAGTCAAAATTGAGTTTTGGACTAAATTGCATATATTTCCTTTTGTAGTACAAATGACAACAAACAACAATCACTTTTCATTACGATCGGTCCTTGAAAAGGACAAGCTGAATGGGACTAACTTCCATGACTGGTTAAGGACATTGAGAATTGTTCTCACTCAAGAATGAAAGCTCTATGTCATGGATACTCCAGTTCCAGAGGAACTTGCTCCTACCACACCAAAGGTAGAAAGGGATGGCATTGAGATGATTCAACATATCAAGAACATGTATGAAGATCAAGCACGATAAGAGAGATAAGATGTCTCCAGGGCACTGTTCAAGTGCGTCATGATAGAAGGAGATCTAGTTGGTCCTCACACACTCAAGATGATTGGGTATGTGGAGAACCTGACAAGACTGGGATTTCCCCTGAGCCAAGAGTTGGCTACTGACGTGATACTACAATTGTTGCCAAAATCCTACAGTCAGTTTGTGATGAACTACAACATGAACAACTTTGACAAGCCATTGACAGAGTTTTTTGGCATGTTGAGGACAGCCAAGACATAGATGAAGAAGGACAAGCCTAAGTCTGTGATGATGATCAGTAGTAAGAAAGGCAAGTCCAAGCGCAAGGGCAAGGTCAAGGCTAAGAAGGGTTCTGATGCTAGCCAGGAGCCCAAGGCATCTTTAGCTCTCAAGGCCAAGGGAGGCGTGACCAAGAGAGGCAATTGCCACCATTGTCAAAAGCAAGGACATTGGAAAAGGAATTGTCCACTCTATCTGGAAGAACAAAAGAAGAAGAAGGTGACAGACGTCTCCACCTGAAGGTGTCATGAAATAAACTTGTAACCTTTTTGAGGTATATGATACCAAGATATAAAATGTAAAGCACTCAATAAATGGGGCAAGTGTTGTTGCCATAGACAGGAGTACTTTAGTTTATTTTCAGCCTAAAAGTCATGTAATAGAGTTATGAACTGCTATTTGCCAATAGATAGAAACACTTTATTTTTTCATATTGTATGACAATGATAGAAATTAATAAAGTTGATGTTTCAATCTCAAAAGATATGATCTTTATGGCAATGCCTAGTTTATCTTGTGGTACTTGTTATGCATAAGATAAAATGATACCTAAAAGTTATTGATAACTCAAACAATCAAATTAGCATAAATCATGAGAAGTTCATTTCTAGTTTCCATATGATGGATAATCTAGACTCTTTTGGTTAGAGAACCAGTAAGAGACATGAATCTCTTAGACATGATAAATCAATCTTCACTAATGGTAGTGGGAGAATGATTATCCTATTAGGTATAATACATGTGATGTATTTACATACCTATTGGAGCTAATGTTGATACTTCAAATGGTGTTTAGAGAAATACCAATATGAATATCTTGAAGTGTTCAAGAATATCATAGATAAAGTATGAATTTGGTATAGTGTTAATTCTTGATGAGATCAATGAATAAAATACTTGAACCAAATATTTGAGATCCTTGTGAGTGATTATGATAGTGTATCATAGTGAACTCATGATTAAGGCATGGTGATGTCTAAATCAATAAGGAATCATACTCTAAGGAGTTAGAAGATGATTATCAAATAACTAATTTCTTCTTAAATAAAGAGTACCCCACACTAATAAAGGATATTAAGAATCACAAAACGTTGTGAGTTCTCAAATTCCTTAACAGATACACCTCAATTGTCTATGTGATAAGTTGGTCATGTGTTGAGTCAACTATCTAGATGAATATGAGGAACCCTATTTTGAGTTATGGTTTATGGCCATTACATACTAAATGACTTCCATGTGAACCATAAGGTATGACCTTGATGGTAGCACCCATTGGAATGAAATCCATAAGTGCAAATAAGTCTTAAGCGTTAAGACACATGGATGACATTTTGAGAAGGATAATTCTTGTTGATTGCAACTTAATGACTAAAGGATTTGGCATACGAATACTAAAACTGCATTCCTATGAGGAATAAAACAAGGATGTGTATGTGACACAACCTATAAGTGTAACATCCCTGACCTGGGTTATGCCTTAACCCTGGGAGTTTTGCTTAATCAAGTTAATTAGATCCTTAATTTTATCTTGTGAAGAGTAATTCAGGCTCAAGAGGAACTTATGTTTCAATTTTGGTCCTATTTGTATAATGTTGAAGCAATGTTTGCTTATTTTGGACTAAAGTGCAAATTACCCAAGTTGAGGGGTTAACTTGCAAATATTACATTCCTAAATGTTACTCATGTGTTGAAGCATCATGAGAATGAAGATGATGCAGAGGTATGGCTTGTGAAAGCCTGAGTACCAAGAAAGAGCTGATAAACCAATGTTTGTGCATTAAAACCTAGTTTTGGTGTAAAGTGCAATTTACCCAAAACCTAGGGTTCAATATGCAAATTACCTCTTCAATAAGGTCCCTTATGTTTCTTGGAATCATGTAGAGCAATGAAAATGAGAGGGGCGTCTCATTTGAATTATTCGGAAGGAGAGAGAATCTTGATATTAAAATAATCAAGATTTATGCATAATTGAAACCCTAGTTCAATTTAATGCAAAAAGAAATATAATAATTAAAGAGCCCTTCAACCAAAAGTTCAGGTATGAATTTGCAAAGAGGTTGGACGAGCTTGTGCCTTGTAAAGCACGAAAATATCCAAAGGAAGTGGATAACTCACTCACGTTATTATAAGAAAAAGAAATATCCACTCACTTATGGATATTATTATAAAATGATTTAAGGTGCTTAATTTGCTTTTCTTTAAATCATGGATAATTGAGAGGAATAAGAGGAAACAAAGATAGCCTCGTCCCTAAGGAAGAGAAGGGGGGAAGTGGCAAGGATAAGGGGGAGATAATTCCTACTTTCTCTCTCCTAATTGAATTTTTAATAAAAATTGCATATAAGCTCATTTAATCATAGAGTAAAGGGGGAATTTCGAATTCACTTCCACCCTTTGCTTGGAAAACGACCTTAGGAGCTTGGGAACAGGAGTAGAATGAACCTGAACCTGTTCGTAAGCTTCTTGACTCTCTTTCACCTTGAATCCATGGTGGAAATTACAAATCAATGAATGATTTCTTCCTATCTCGATTCCCTCTTCAATTCTAACTATTCCTTTTCACTCAAAGCTTGAGGACGAGCCTTGGGATAGTTAAAGGAGTTGAATCCACTATTTTTTATGTGATCTTGAAGCTTTGGAGCTCAATTGGAGGTGGGTTTTATAACTTGAACCCTTTTACATTGTTATTCAACTACCAATCTTACAATTTTGTTGATACCTTCATCTTCTTGATTAATTGTTGGTTGAAATTGGTAATTCCATGAAATCAGAAGTAATAAGACCTTCAGGGACGAAGGTAGATGATGATGACATCATCTTGGAATCATTTCCCAAAGAAATTGTATCTCATTCGGTTTCAATAAGTTGCTCATTCGGTTTCAACAAAACTGTTTGAAAGCAAACATTTTCATCAAACCGTTTGAAACTAAATGGTTTCAAACCATTTGGGAGAGTTTACCAGGGTTGAACGTTTGGAAAATTTAATGCTAATATTTATGGTTGATGACCCGCCAAATTTGATTGATTAATTCTAACGGGTTCATCAGTTGAAGGTTAATCAATTAGCAAACCCTAATCCGGTTAAGTGCTGAAATTTAATTTGGTTAATTTAGATTTTTGGGTGTTTGAGACCAAACGGTCCCATGACCATTTGGAGGTCACCCAAATGGTCTCAAGACCATTTGGAGGTCAACCAAGACCGTTTGGAGGTCTAGGGTTAAGTATGGTTGAGTATTTGAAGGTCCAAAGATATCAAATTGAAATGCAATCAATTGTTGATTTGATGATCAATCCAATGACCCAAACTCTAATTGAATTCCACAAATTTCAAGCATTGAATGGGGAAAACGGTCTCAAGACCGTTTGGAGGTCATCCAAACGATCTGAAGACCATTTGGGGTCAGGTCATACCAAAAATTTGATGATGATTCATTAGTTGCAATGGAATCAATTCCACAATGTTGATCTTTGATGGCTATTCGATTCCAAGCCCTAATTGAAGGTTTCTTATGTTGAAATCCAAGATCAATTGGGTTCAAAACCCAAATTGATGGTCTAATTAAAGGTTCATTCAATATTTCAAGTGATAAAGAAATCAAGGCTTCAATTGATAATCGATTCATCCATAGAAATCATGAATCATGTAAGTGTTGAAAGGACTTTTTGGTCCATTCAATTTTGAGAGGGTTTGGACCAAACGGTTTGAGTCCAAATGGTCCCAAACATTTTCAAGACCCAAGACCATTCGGTTTCAAAACCGTTTGGTGATGAAACCCCAAAACCGTATGAAGGTCAAATGTGATTCAATCATTTGGAAATTAACGGTGATGATTGTTCCATTTGATCCAATGATTGATAGCAATGATAATCAATGATAGGTATAAAGGTTGAACCCCTAAAGTACCTAGATGATTAGTACCTTTAAAGGGATAAACCCTAATTGCTTATAATAGCAATAACTCAGTACACTATGTTACTCATAGTTGTATATACTTGATCGTATGATTGATGTAACCAAATCAAGTGGAGAGATTGATAGAATGGAATTCATACTTGAGTATGATTCATGTGGTGATAAGGGTATGATCCTTAGTAAAGAGATCATAAAACCCTAACCATGAGCATAAAACCTTAATTGACCATATAATTGTTACTGATTTTGTTGGTATGTATGCCCTGAGAGCCAATCATGAGATGATTGGTGGGATACATTAAGATTGATTTGATAAACATCAAAGGCAAGCTTCCAATTCTTTCTGGTTCAGTCATATGAGATAGTGATAGAACAGATTGAATGTCTAGAGAATGACAGCACTCAATGACGTATGCCTTCAGGTTCAGGACCTGAACGATGAGATCATACAGATGCTAAGAGTTTGTACATTCTCATTATGTCCCTACTCGGATGTCATTGTGGAAGGTAGATAGACAACAATGACACACAAGACTAGATTGTGGTGTTGGTTGATGACAGAATCTCATTAGTCATGATATAGAGATATCAAACCAAACACATAGGTACTTGTTAGAGAACAAGTGTACCGGACAGACCCACCGTGAGATTGACACATGGAACCATGACATGGTAGTCACAGTCAGTACTCACAGTGATGGTGGTGAATGTGATTCTTTGACCTGAAATCACTAAACTCAACACATGTCGTTGGGCACACTTTGACATCATCAAACGCAATCCTGAAACATTGGTTGTTATAAAGGTGATGATTGGGTGGCTTTGACACATGGGGCTTTTGAGGGGTGAGTGATAGATATGGGATTTGTCCCTCCTGAGGGAGTTTGATATCTAAAGCCACTGGATGAGTAGGATTGAGATAGGAGTGCACACGCATGTGTGAATCAGTATGTGATATTGATGTCATACATATCTCGTTCAATCTACTTTGAGATCAAGAAAGTGAATGAACATTGACAGGATGACTGTTCCATGCCTCGAGTTAATTCGGGATATCAGTGAAAAAGGAATTATACATTCGATGTAACACCATTCACGGATTGTAGGATTGAAAGTTGTTCTCCAACTTTCTACTTTCACTTGGGTAGCACTGATGTGTGACTAGGCACCGCTCTTGGCTTGTGAAGTCTTAAATGTTATGGACTTTCACTGCCAAACAATGTTTAGATTGATTGCTAAAGGAGTTTAGTAGTTCAATTAAACACTCAATTAATTGATAGCTCAATATCATAATGTTCAAGGTGTTGGACTAATTGATTAGAGTATCAGATTGACTGAAACCGCAATTAACTGATTCTGCACAATCCACACTCCCAACCGATCGGCTCATGAGATGAACCGATTGGCTCAGCTTGGTGAACCGGTCGGCTAAGGTGGTGAGTCGATCGGCTCATGCACAGGGTGAAACGATTGCTTCAAATGTTGAAACGATCGATTCAACTGGTGCAACCGAGAAAGTTGGGAAAGTAGGATTGGTGAGATTTTTCCTTGCGTTTCACTTTCCCAATTTGATTGGAACAAGGATTGGTATTTGATACCAATTAGAAACCAAAGAAGGAAGTCAATCGAGAACTGATCAGGACCACGAACCGACCGGTTCAAGAGTGAACTGATCGGCTCATGGGTCCCAACCGATCAGTTGAGGTGTCAACCGACCGGTTCAGGTCCCCAACCGACCGTTTCAGTTGTGAAACGATCGGTTCAGGTTGCGAGTTGATTGTTTTGTGGAAAATCTCGAACCCTTCTACTCCTACTTTTAGTCCCACATTGCCCGGGATGGAGAACCCTGTCCCATGACCCTCCTATATATATAGGGGTATTGGGGGCTTATCAAAGTAAAACTCAGTGCAAACCAGTTGCTCTGCAAAGTTGTCGTTCTCTCTGGTTTTGGTAATCGAGAGAGCCCGAGCAAGTGCTACCCGATAAGGGAGGCACATCAAGGGAAAGACAACTGCAGTTGCGACTGGTGGCAGGAGAGTGTGTTGCCGACTAGTACGATGTCAGGAGGGTGCAACTCCTTCCAATTCCTTGTAGGACAAGGAGATTGGAGTTCCAGGTTGTCCGTGTCGACTACTTCAGAGGCGGGAGGTTCCTGCCGCTCATGAGGACAACTGTCAATCTCGACAGTCCCTGTGTGACCAGGAGCTGCACAGACACCGTCCAAGACCACAGGTGAAGACCACACAAGGCACGAGGTATTGTTGCCGAGCAAGCCTCGGGACAAGGTATGATTCCACGAACCATCCTTTCCTATTGTATAGACGTTGACGCGTTTCCTTGTTCTGGGTTTTGGGGGAGAATATTTTTTTGTTTCCGCTGCCTTCTCTGCCTCCCCTATAAAACCCAACAGTGGTATCAGAGCCATGTTAACTATTCTATACTTTAGGAATATCGATATGATCGATTTTGGTTTATCACCTTTATTTATTGCATACGATGCGAATAAAATTGGCTTTATGCATGTCCAATCCTAAATCCACAAATCCCAAATTACATATATGATATGTATTATTAATGTACTCGATACCCGTCGCCCTTAAACGAGTTTTGTGGTGGATGTATAGCGTGGTTATGGCCAATAAACCCTATCTGTGTATGGTTATATGTGGTTTCTTGCATCTCGGTCTGTGCACCGATCTTCCTTCTCCTTTTCCTGATGTAACTCGAAATAATTCGAGATTTCTTTCCTACCTTTGCTCCCCTCAAATGTAACTCGAGGTTTCTCTTTTACGATGTAAAATAGGATAGATTTTTTTCCCGTTATGTCAAAGAACGGAGGACATCCTGATGACAGCTGAGACGATCGATTCAAGGTGTGAACCGATCGATTGTTGTTCCAGACGATCGGTTCAAGGAGTGAGTCGATCGGTTGATGACCGGTTCGAGGAGCAAGACGAGCGGGTGGCAGCCATGATGAGATGCATGACGACCTGACGAACTGATCGGTTGGAGGAGCCAACCGATCGGCTGGTGGCACCCAGCCGACCAGCCTGATGGCGAGTCGATCACTCATGTGATGAGTTGATCAAACCCAAAAAGGCAAAGCACCGAGTTCATCTTGTACAGGTTGCATGTGATGTAGACCTAGATGACCGTAATTCCTCTTAGCTTGAGGAATCACATTAGGATGGCCATAATCATCACTTTTATTGTTTTGCATGTATTTTGTGGGATATAGCATGTATATGATACATACTATGGATTGTGGTGATTGGATATGTATATGTGTATAAAACCAAATCCCTCATCAAATATTAAGTTTTAGATGCCTTCCAAATGCGACACACGTGAAAAGCTTGATCGACCAAGTGTGGGCATGCCCTAGTGTGGTGCACCGTCTATCTCGTGGAAGCGTGAAGGATGAATGTGTGGGTCTACCCTAGCAGGGTGCATATTCATCGTGTTTGCTTTGGGTCGGACTTAACAAGGTGATCTAGATGGGATCTAGTACCTTGAGGCATGGAGATGATCATGGCAAGGAGTTGCATATGACATCTTATCAAGAGTTGCATATGATGCAATTGGCAAGAGTTGCCTACTTGAGAGATCTATGTTGTGGGTGACAGCCCTAGCTGGTCCATGGCTTAGAGGATTTCAGGATCTTGCCCACTAGAAGGTTTTACGCTGCAATCTTCCAAATTGATGGTGAGGGCTATCAATTTGAAGTAAAATAGTGGGAGCGATAATTAATTAAAGGCCTAATTTTATCGTCAACTTTTCAAATCAATCAAACAAGTCAAAAGCGTTTTGGACTAAAATTGCATATATTTCCTTTTGTTAAAATAAATAGTTAATCAACAAATCACTTTATTTGCGATCGGTCCTTGAGACAAACAAATTAAATGGGAATAATTCCATGACTAGTTAGGATGATGAGAAGTGTTCTCAAAGAGCGAAAGCTCTAAGTCCTAGTTATACCAAGACCAGATAAATGCAATCCCACCACATCAATGGCTGAAAGTATGCTTATGGAAGCATACCGAGGAAGACATTGATGAGGAGTGATGGATGTTGTGTTCTCGGAACTATGAGTTGCAGAGACAACATGAGACATATGATGTCTCCAAGACACTATCCTAGCATGTCATGTCAGAAGGAGATCCAGTAAGGTATTCACACACTCAATGTGATTGGGTATGTGGAAAACCTGACTAAGAAGGATTCCCTCTGAGCCAAGGGTTGGCTATTGGTATGATACTACAAATGTTGCGAGAATCATACAATTCATGATAAGCTATAACATGAACAACTTTGACAAGTGTTGACAGAGTTGTTGGACATGTTGAGGATAGTAGAGGCAAAGATGAAGAAAGACAAACCATATTCTTTTATGTGATCAAAGAGAAAGGTAATTCTTAAGGACAAGGATAAGGGCAAAGCAAAGAAGTGTTCTGATGCTAGCCAACAATCCAAGCCGTCTTCAGCCGCAAGGCACATGGGGAAAGGGTGTATGAGGGATTGCCCTCTATATATGGAAGAACAAAAGAAGATGAAGGAGGGGATGGAGATCTCCACCTAAGGTATCAGGAAATGAAGCACTTCTTTATCTGGGGTATATGATACCAAGATATGGATATGTCATATATGATATGCAATATCCACAAAGAAGTGATGGCCTTTGTGAAAGGACCAAGAAAGAAGTACCTATCATTGGAGCAAGTGTTGCTGCCATAGATAGGAGTATCTTTCAGTTTATTTCAGCCTAAAGGGCACGAAATAGAGTTGAGAACTGCTATTTCATATATTGCCAATAGATAGAAACACTTTATTTTTGCATATTGTACGACAATGATGGAAATTAATAAAGTTGATGTTTCAATCTTAAAGATATGATCTTTTGGAAATGCCTTGTTTATCTTGTGATACATGGTATGCATAGGATAAAATGATACCTAAAAGTTATAGATAACTCAAACAATCAAATTAGCATTAATCATGAGAGATTCATTTCTAGTTTCCATGAGATGGATAAATCTAGACTCTTTTGGTTAGAGAACTAGTAAGAGACATGAATATCTTGGACATGATTAATCAATCTTCACTAATGGTAGTGGGAGAATGATTATCCTATTAGGTATAATACATGTGATGTATTTACATACCTATTGGAACAAATGCTAATACTTCAAATGGTGTTTAGAGAAATACCAATATGAATATCTTGAAGTGTTCAAGATTATCATATATGAAGTGCAATGGTAAAGTGTTAATTCTTGATGAGATCAATGAATGAAATACTTGGACCAAATGTTTGATATCCTTATGAGTGATTATGATAGTGTATCATAGTGAACTCATAATTAAGGCATGGTGATGTCTAAATCAATAAGGAATCATACTCTAAAGAGTTAGAGAATGATTATCGAATAACTAAATTCTTCTTAATAAAAGAATACCCCACACTAATAAAAGAAATTACACAAGGGTTGTGAGTTCTTATATCCTTAACAGATACACCACAATTATCTATGTGATGAGTTGTTCATGTGATGAGTCAACTATCTAGATGAATATGAGGAACCAAATTTTGAGTTATGATTTATGACCACTACATCCTAAATGACATCCATGTGAACCATAAGGTATGACCTTGATGGTAGCACTCATTGGATGAAATCCATAAGTGCAAATGAGTCTTATGTGTTAAGACACATGCATAACATTTGAGAAGGATGATGCTTGTTGATTGCAACTTAATGACTAAGACATTTGGCATATGGATACTAAAACCACATTCCTATGAGGAATAAAACAAGGATGTGTACGTGATAGAACCTATAAGGTTTATGAATCCACTAATGCAAATGAAGTCTATAAGTTACAATGGACTAATCAATGTGATTGATTGAGAACAAGCAACTCAGAATTGGATCTTTACTTTGATGATATAGTCAAAGGGTTTGACTGATATGTTAAAGATAAAGAAGGGATCTGTGATTTAGTGGGAGCGTATTCACATTCCACATGTTGATGTGAAATGGAAATGTTCTAGAATGGAAATCCAAAAGTGGAAATTATCTTTAAGGAAGATAGAGATGTTTCCTATGTGATAGGAATAGAGATCTATAGAGATAGTTCTCGAAAAACTCTTGACCTGAAAAGAGAAAGAATACATTGGCAATTTGTATTGAAGGGTTCAGTATGCACAGATCCAGTGGGAGAAAACCTGTCCATGTTACATGGAGTTAGTATCCCAAGGCCAAGTGTCCAATTCTTATGAAGAATGGGAACACTAAGAATAGATATGGATCTATTATGTATGTAATCATCCCATTATCTTTCATGTATCAACATGGCAAGAAAAAAATGCATTCATCATCTTGTATGTGGGACATGGCAATATGATGTGCTCATCCTGATAACTTGTATGTGAGACATGATGAGTGGATGTCTGTCTACTTCAAGTAACTGTTACTGGAATACCATGAGAACTTGATAAGTACTTGAGAAGTACTAGTTCTATGGAGATAAAGAAGAGTTCAATGTAAAGAGTTACATTGATGCGAACTTCTGAAAGGACAGAAAATTAATCGCAAAATATATATAGTATATATAAAAGTGAAAGTTTGTTGATAATTGGAAGGGTTCCAATAAAATCATTTAAAAGGAAATTCCGAGTATCTATGCGTTAGAGAATAGCAGTGGATACTATATGAATTTGGAAGTTCATGAGATGAACTTATAGATATTCCTCTCATTGATGACAAGTATGGAATCCTTTATCATGCAATGTGGCTAAAGGTTAGCAAAGGAATACTAGATCGCATATTACGCCAACTCCATCTCATACGTGTGATGTATAACGAAGAGATGAGAGACATGCAATTTAAACTGACTTTGGCAAGGTGTTGCCATAACTCACTATGTTGGCACTAGAGCACAGTAACATGTGGGACATGTTTGAAGATCACTATGAATATGATTCAAGGGTGATTGGCTCGCAGTGCAAGTGGGAGTCTGTTGGTATGTATGCCCTAAGAGCCAATCATGAGATGATTGGTGGGATACATTAAGATTGATTTGATAAATATCAAAGGCAAGCTTCCAATTCTTTCTGGTTCAGTCATATGAGATAGTGATAGAACAAATTGAATGTCTAGAGAATGACAGTACTCAATGACGTATGCCTTCAGGTTCAGGACCTGAACGATGAGATCATACGAATGCTAAGAGTTTGTACATTCTCATTATGTCCCTAGTCGGATGTCGTTGTGGAAGGTAGATAGACAGCAATGACACACAAGACTAGATTGTTGTGTTGGTTGATGAAAGAATCTCATTAGTCATGATATAGAGATATCAAACCAAATACATAGGTACTTGTTAGAGAACAAGTGTACCGGACAGACCCACCGTGAGTTTGACACATGGAACCATGACATGGTAGTCACAGTCAGTACTCATAGTGATGGTGGTGAATGTGATTCTTTGACCTGAAATCACTACACTCAACACATGTCGTTGGGCACACTTTGACATCATCAAACGCAGTCCTGAAACATGGGTTGTTATAAAGGTGATGATTGGGTGGCTTTGACACAAGGGTCTTTTGAGGGGTGAGTGATAGATATGGGATTTGTCCCTCCTGAGGGAGTTTAATATCCAAGGCCACTTGATGAGTAGGATTGAGATAGGCGTGCGCACACATGTGTGAATCAGTATGTGATTTTGATGTCATACATATCTCATTCAATCTACTCTGAGATCAAGAAAGTGAATGAACGTTGACAGGATGACTGTTGCATGCCTCGAGTTCATTCAGGATATCAGTGACAAAGTAATTATACATTCGTTGTAACACCATTCACAGATTGTAGGATTGAAAGTTGTTCTCCAACTTTCTACTTTCACTTGGGTAGCACTGATTTGTGACTAGGCATCACTCTTTTCTTGTGAAGTCATAAATGTTATGGACTTTCACTGCCAATGTGAAATGGACCTGCAGGGTCATACACATAGGATTTAACCTGGAAGAGGAGTTTTGTCCACAAACAATGTTTAGATTGATTGCTAAATGAGTTTAGTAGTTCTATTAAACACTCAATTAATTGATAGCTCAATATCATAATGTTCAAGGTGTTGGACTGATTGATTAGAGTATCAGATTGATTGAAACCACAATTGACTGATTCTGCACAATCTGCACTCCCAACTGATCAGCTCATGAGATGAACCGATCGGCTCATCTTGGTGAATCGGTCGGCTCAGGTGGTGAGTCGATCGACTCATGCACAGGGTGAAATGATTGCTTCAAATGTTGAAATGATCGATTCAATTGGTGCAACCAAGCAAGTTGGGAAAGTAGGACTGGTGAGATTTTTCCTTGCGTTTCACTTGCTCAATTTGATTGGAACAAGGATTGGTATTTGATACCAATTAGAAACAAAAGAAGGAAAGTCAATCAGGAACTGATCAGGACCACGAACCGACCGGTTCAAGAGTGAAGCGATCGGCTCATGGGTCCCAACCGATCGGTTGAGGTGTCAACCGACCGGTTCAGGTCCCCAACCGACCGTTTCAGTTGTGAAACGATCGGTTCATGTTGCGAGTTGATTATTTTGTGGAAAATGTTGAACCCTTCTACTCCTGCTTTTAGTCCCGCATTGCCCAGGATGGAGAACCATGTCCCATGACCCTCCTATATATAGGGGTATTGGGGGCTTCTCAAAGTACAACTCAGTGCAAACCAGTTGCTCTGCAAAGTTGTCGTTCTCTCTGGTTTTGGTAACCGAGAGAGCCCGAGCAAGTGCTACCTGATAAGGGAGGCACAACAAGGGAAAGACAACTACAGTTGTGAATGGTGGCAGGAGAGTGCGTTGGCGACTAGTACACTGACAGGAGGGTGCGACTCCTTCCAATTCCTTGTGGGACAAGGAGATTGGAGTTCCAGGTGGTCCATGTGGACTACTTCAGAGGCAGGAGGTTTCTGCCACTCAGGAGGACAACTGTCAATCGTGACAGTCCCGGTGAGACCAGGAGTCTTCAGTCCCGGTGCGACCAGGAGCTGCACAGACACCGTCCAAAACTGGTGGTGAAGACCGTGTAAGGCGCGAGGTATTGTCGCAGAGCAAGCCTCGGGACAAGGTATGATTCCACAAACCATCCTTTCCTATTGTATAGACGTTGACACATTTCCTTGTTCTGGGTTTTGGGGAAGAAGTTTTTTTTGTTTCCGCTTCCTTCTCTGCCTCCCCTATAAAACCTAACAGATTTATCTTAAAGAAAAGCACGAGGGTTGTACCTTTAGGGTACCAAGTGATTGGTAATATTAGATGAGTTAATCCTTGAAGCTTTGATAAGCAATACTTCAATATGCTATGTCAACCCTAATTGAATGTACTTAACTGAAGGGTTGGTTGATCTAACGTAACCAAGTTTGACATAGTCAATATCCTAGAGAACGTAAGAGAGAGAGGAAACCATACATGTAGAATAATCATGTAATGGATGAGCCTCAACACCATCAACATGAATGATTAAGCAATTAGGGTATGATCCTTAATAAAGAGATCATGAAACCCTAATCAAGAAGGTTGTTGAGCCCTAACCTAAATTTGAGGCATGATTAGATGCAACCCAAATCAAGGGTGATGGTGTCACTCTAAATTAGGATTATAATATAGGAAATCCAAATTTAGGGTAACTTCATGAAAACCCTAATTTGAGAAGATACTCCATGAGAATCCCTAATTATGGTTGATTCCATGAGAATCCCTAATTGAAGTTGATTCCATAAGAATCCCTAATTGAGGTTGATTCCATGAGAAAAACCTATTTGGATGAATAGTAAACCCTATCTATGGGTAATGTGATGTGAAAGTCCAATGAATGGAGAAATTACATGCAATCCAAACCCTAATGAAGTATGATAGTATGTGAAACTCTAATTTAGGGTAATGTTATACAAAACCCTAATTGGGATGAATAGTAAACCCAAAGTGTGGGTTATTGAATGTAAAACCCTAAGTTAGAATGAAGTTATATGGAACCCTGATGCAATGATGTGATATGAGACTCAAATCTAGGGTGATGCCTTGTAATGATATATGAAACCCTAGTGATGGTATAATGGCCAATACACTAAAGTAGGGTGTGGCCAATATAATCAAGTAAGATAAGGATGTTACACCATGAAGGGTAAACTTGATGAATCATATGAATGGTATTGTTGATACTTTAATGAGTAAGGATACAAGGGACAAGATGATGCCTAGATCATTATATGTCTAATTTTATACATTTGTAGCAACCCTATACACCTTACAAAGATGAGAATAAGAAAATCTTAGGAGTGATGTATGCAATACTGCATAATGGAGTGAATAACATCCTATGGGTTGAAATACCTAAAGTGGTTGATAATGATTTATTCTATATCAACAATACCTAACCATTGGATAAGTTCATAACATTAAAGATAGCTGGACAATTCTAGTGTGTAACCTATGCACTACATGATAAAATTGATAGGTTAGTGGATAAAGTATTAAGAGGAAAATACCTTAATACAAGATCAGTTGATTATCTTAAGTAAGATGGATATGAGGAGAAAAGTGATAGATCAAGACATGATAGGTATCACATTTAGCATTTCAGGGTTGATATACCTTGATGCATCTCAATCCAATATACTTGGAAAAGAAACACAAGAAGTGTGTGTTATGTAAACTATTACAAAGAAGATGTAATGAATTCAATGCACTTTGATGAGTGTTGGCTAAACACTATGACAAAGGGGTTAAGCCAATATAATGGGTATGATATAAACATAACATGGTAAGGTTGAGAGATGAACTCATACCTTGAATTGATATTCATAAAGGATATATGATGAAAGTAATGATCATGAGTAAATACTTATGATAATTTTGAATGCTCCTAGAGGGGTGGAGCAATATAATGGGGTTGAACTAATGATGTAAACATGAAACCCTAATTAATGTGAAATGGGAGATGCTAAACCTAAATTGGGTAATGGAATGGAAAATCCTAATTGATAGTAAACCCTAATCTTCATATAGGAATGGTGGTGTTAGTATTGTATCACATGATGTGATAAATGAATCATATGACTGTTATCATGTCTATTAACCATGCATATATAATGAGATGGTGATCATAGCCAGATTTGAGCTATGGCTTTTATATAATAAAATATTGATTGGCCTTGTGTGCCTTAATGTTGTTGTTACTTAGTAAAAGTAACAAAATGTGCATGGACTCTATGAGTCATATGAGTAAGGTGTTGCCTAGTGAAAGGTGACAAGACAATTAATGGGCCTTGTGAGCCATATGAGATGCTTGTGTAACAAGTATCATGTATACCTTGGTCTGAGGACCTCGAGGTAATAGTTACCTAACAAGTAGAAACAATCATAGTGATGAATTGAGGGTATGAATACCCAGTTTTGATAAGTAAGATAATGATGTTGCTGTGAGATGTGAACTTTCAAGTAATGAGACTAGGGAATAAGATCCCAATGCATTATAAGTTCTGGTAAAGCTATAGATAAGAGCTTACATCTTTCTTTGTAGCAACTGTCATAATAATTCCTATTTGAGAACTTGACTGATGCTAAAATAATATGCTAATGTACTTAATTAATTAAATAAAATCATATCATGTAGAGCCATGACCATAGATCCATCATCGTCTGTAATAGGTGACGCTGAAATGGGTACTCCGCGGCAAAACCCGGAGCACATATTTTGAATATGTGGGGGGGCAATGGGAAAATGTATCCTGACGTCCTAATGAGGGGATTGAGGAAAGGTAAACATTAAACCTCTCAATCCTTCATTATTGTACTGGGATGGATGTACCACGAATCTACCAATGATTGGGATAGATGCAGTACACATCTCCCAATAATATTAATGCCGGATCGATGGAGATAAACAAGAAATCTTACGATTGTGAAGAGAGTGCAGCACACCACTATAACTCTAATAACGAAGTTGCCAGTATACACTGGAAAGCAATCTAGCAGAGACACAAGATGTCCTACATGTGATCTCGCACTGATTGAGATATGAGAGGTCTTGGTAGTCGGCTCGACCTTTGACCTTGTATGGTATCAATTTTGACTTCACAATGGTCGGTTGGAGTATGAGTGGTATACCTCATCTCCTTAGGGCATAAGTGTGATTGTAAAATGTAATCAGCCGTATAGCATGTTTGCTTAAGGATTGAATACGGAAATTCATTGGCTGATGTTACATTTCTTTTACGCATCTCTAGTTGATAGATGTTATTTATATCTCTTTATACTCATTGCAAGTAGAAGGATGTATTACGATTCTATCATGGATAAATTCAATGCTCTCCTTAGGAAGGAGATTATGTTACTATGTTCATTCAATAATTAATACTGTTGTTAATATATAAGAACTCCTGCTCAGTTTTATTATAATAAATTTCTATAACAGTGTTTTGGCGGAGAGTTATATCTCCTGCTGGGGCCATCTACAATTGTCTCACCCCCGTGGGATCCAACTTTTTAGGTAAACGTAGAAGAAGAAGCAGGAACCCTATAGTAAGGGAAAAGCAGCAGCAGCAACATGGACAACAGTGATAACTCAGGTGGAGGCACTGGCTGCCAAGTTTTGTATAGATAGTAGTCCTATGTGTCATCTCTGTACTCTCAGGTCCTCAGATTTTATTGTTAGTGTTTTAATGAACTGATCTGAGATTTTGGCTTGATTCCTCGAGGTTCTTATGTTGTCTGTATATAATGTTAATAGGGTAGCTAAGGTTGTAATCCTCGAGAAGAGATGGTACAAGTTATGTACTTATGAACCATGATGTAAATGTATACTTTGGTTCTTTATGAAAGAGGTTTCCTATGTGTGGATCTCTTTGCAAGAAGTTTTAATTTTTAGTGATTTTCAGTAATCCGCTGCAAATGACTCGCTTCCACTTAAGTAAATCTTATTTTTGTGAGTTGGATGCCACAATTTAGTGGTATCAGAGCTCTAGGTTCGCTGATTCTACAGAGACATAGGAATAAGGTAGTAGAGTCTGTTGTAGTGTCTTCCAGTGTATCTGATAGTGTCTTCTGCTCATATAGGAGAAGAAAAAATTGAAGATGATTGGGTCACATGAAGAGTTTGCTGCAGAAAGTAGCAATGTTGCACCAAGAAGGGGTGCAGGGGATCAAAGAAGAGAAGAACATACACCTGCACATCCCGAGTTTTACCTATCCATGATGGAGAGCCCAGCTTTCCCTTCTCTGCTTGAGGAATTTAGTACAACTATGATACACATAGTAGATCATGCATTAGAAATGCAACCTAGACTACCAACCCCCAATGATTAAGTGTTGAACTCCAATAGGTTTCCTGCTCAACATCAACCTGTTGGAGCAATGAATAATGATGAAAGGAATATGATACAATCTGAAACCAGGATCTGCCATAGGTGTAGGAAGCCTGGACATATCAGACCTAATTGTCCAGAAAAGGAATATAGAGGAAGAATTGAGAAAAGGCCTATCCAAATCCAGGAATAGAGGCCTAGTAGTTCCAAAAAGAAAAAAAATTTGGTACCACCAGCACAACTAGGGCCTAGTGCACCAAGGCAATGGCTATCCAAAAAGGATAAAGAACCTTCTAGACCACATCTAGAGCTCAGGACTTGTTACCAATGTAGACAGGTAGGACATCTGGCAAGAGATTGTACAACCAGAAATGTTATGGTAAATCAACCTCTGAGGCAGAATCAACCTGAGGCAATGAACAATCCATGAATCATGACAGGTTAGATAAAATAATGTCATTCTAATATGTCTTTTTATGAATTCCTGGATCAAGTGGAGAAAATAATTGATTGAGTTTTCTTTGATTAGTCCTATGAGGAATTACATTTTTTACAGTAACATTATAAATGCTTCATATTGTTCTTACATCTATGAGAAAAGGATGAGGTATAGAAGAGGTGCCTAGATAAAAATTCAGGAATGCTAAATCTTATGCTTGTGATAATATAAAAAGGAAGAAATATGATAGTATAAAAAGTCCATACTACTTAATCTCAGTATTTATATACCCTGGACAGGCATACAACTATTGATGATAAAGTGAGTATGGAAACTCTAAGATTGTTATCATTTTGATTGCTCTGATCAAGTAGTCATTTTGAGACAATCTAATGAGTATCATTTAGAAATATGGAATGAAATAAATGTGACATGTCCTAAGTGCAAGAAAGAGAAATCTGAGATAATCTTAGATGAGTATGTGTGTATGAGGAAGTAAAAAGTATACTCCTCATAAGATAAGAATGGGAACAAGGGAGATGATCCCTGTCCAATAAAGTTTGTAAGTATAATAAAGATATTTTCCCATAGTGTAGAAATAGGAAATGTGATGAAGATCACCAGATGCTCATGAACATGTTATATAATGACAAAGATAGGAATAATGTTATGTAAACATCCTTATAAATTCCTATGCTGAGGGCAAGGAACCTAGGATGAGATAAAGAGTAAATGATTCATGAACAGTTGAAAATACATAAAATTATAAGAGAAATATGACTCCTTGTTTTCTCCCTTTTTAGGGACATGACAATCAAGTGAATCTTAGGACACTTGATGTGTATAAGATAAAAATGTTCATGTGATGGATACTTAGAAAAGTATCAGTTTATCTTGGACTTTGGTTTCAAGGTAAAGATATTTGTAACAAGTAATGTCCCAAGATGAAAAGAAGATAAATATGTGATGTGTTTTCAACACATGTGATAGATACCAAGGTAAGAGATTCTGGTATCTAAGAAATATCAGACGGTTTATGTTGATGATCTGGAGTGGTCAACCATGATATTAGATTAATCATGTAAAATAGCAGGAACATCACATGTTAGGGGTTTATGCTTTGCATAAACATAACAATTAGTGATATCTTTAAGATAAGTTCTTAATTAATAAGTAACCTCTCTTCATGATAAGAGAATGTACAACTAATGAGATAGTTAGTACAAGTAATAAGGAAATCTAGTATGGTGTCACCTGGTGAAATGGCACTACTAAGGTATGAAAAGACTTATAGCACCAAGAGGGTGACAGAACATAATTGTGATCTTAAAAGTGAAATGCTGAATTAACTAAGGAGAATGGGAGACTCCTCAAAAACAAGAAACTGTCACATGAAATGGTAAAAATAAAGAAAGTGTTACCTGACACAGAATTAACTCCACAGTGAATAATAAAAAGGACAGTGGAGTATGTGTCCCGTGTGAACTATTCTATGATAAACTTGTACGGAATAACTTTATGTTGACCAAAGATTTATGGTGTCTCCATAACAATGAAATGTTATGTGGAGACTAGATAGTATGATGAATAAATAATATATGTCTCCCTTTATCTGGGATTTCGGGGACGAAATCCTTGTTAGGGGTTTATAATTTGTAACATCCCTGACCTGGGTTATGCCTTAACCCTACGAATTTTGCTTAAGAAAGTTAATTAGATCCTTAATTTTATCTTATGAAGAGTAATTAAGGCTCAAGAGGAACTTATGTTTCAGTTTTGGTCACGTTTGAATAATGTCGAAACAATGTTTTCTTATTTTGGACTAAAGTGCAAATTACCCAAGTTGAGGGGTTAACTTGCAAATATTACATGACTAAATGTTCCTCATGTGTTGAAGCATCGTGAGAATGAAGATGATGTAGAGGTATGGCTTGTGAAACCCTGAGTACCAAGAAAGAGCTGATAAACCAATGTTTGTGCATTAAAACCTAGTTTTGGTGTAAAGTGCAATTTACCCAAAACCTAGGGTTCAATATGCAAATTACCACTTCAATAAGGTCCCTTATGTTTCTTGGAATCATGTAGAGCAAATAAAATAAGAGGGGCGTCTCATTTGAATTATTTGGGAGGAGAGAGAATCTTGATATTAAAATAATCAAGATTTATGCATAATTGAAACCCTAATTCAATTTAATGCAAAAAGAAATATATTAATTAAAGATACCTTCAACCAAAAGTTCAGGGATTAATTTGAAAAGAGGTTGGAAGATCTTGTTCCTTGTAAAGCTCGAAAATATCCAAAGGAAGTGGATAACTCACTCACATTATTATAAGAAAAAGAAATATCCACTCACTTATGGATATTATTATAAAATGATTTAAGGGGCTTAATTTGCTTTTCTTTAAATCATGGATAATTGAGAGGAATAATAGGAAAAGAATATATCCTCGTCCCTAAGGAAGATAAGGGGGCAAGTTGCAAGGATAAGGGGGAGATAATTCCTACTATCTCTCTCCTAATTGAATTTTTAATAAAAATTGCATATAAGCTCATTTATCCATAGAGTAAAGGGGGAATTTCGAATTCACTTCCACCCTTTGCTTGAAAAACGACTTTGGGAGCTTGGTATCAAGAGAAGAACGAGCCCCAACCTGTTGTTAAGCTTCTTGACTCTCTTTCACCTTGAATCCATGGTGGAAATCACAAATCAATGAATGATTTCTTCCTATCTCGATTCCCTCTACAATTCTAACCATTCATTTTCACTCAAAACTTGAGGATGAGCCTTAGGATAGTGAAAGGAGTTGCATCCACCATTGTTGACGTGATCTTGAAGCTTTGGAGCTCAATTGGGGGTGGGTTTTATAACTTGAACCCTTTTACATTGTTATTCAACTATCGATCTTACAATTTCGTTGATTCGTTCATCTTCTTGATTAATTGTTGGTTGAAATTGGTAATTCCATGAAATAAGAAGTAATAAGACCTTCAGGGACGAAGGTATATGATGATGACATAATCTTGGACACATTTCCCAAGAAATTGTATCTCATTCGGTTTCAACAAGTTGCTCATTTGGTTTCAACAAAATCGTTTGAAAGCAAACAATTTCATCAAACCTTTTGAAACTAAACAGTTTCAAACCGTTTGGGAGAGTTGACCAAGGTTGACCATTTGGAAAAGTTGATGCTAATATTGATGGTTGATGACCCACCAAATTTGATTGATTAATTCCAAAGGGTTCATCATTTGAAGGTTAATCAATTAGCAAACCCTAATCGGGTTAAGTGCTGAAATTCAATTTGGTTAATTCAGATTTTTGGGTGTTTGAGCCCAAACGGTCCCCATACCGTTTGGAGGTCACCCAAACAGTCTCAAGACCGTTTGGAGGTCAACAAGGACCGTTTGGAGGTCTAGGGTTAAGTATGGTTGAGTATTTTAAGGTCCAAAGATATCAAATTGTAATGCAATCAATTGCTGATTTGATGATCAATCCAATGACCCAAACTCTAATTGAATTCCACAAATTTCAAGCATGGAATGGGGAAAACAGTCTCAAGACCGTGTGGTGGTCATAAAAACGACCTCAAGACCATTTGGTGTCTGGTCATACCAAAAATTTGATGATGATTCATTAGTTGCAATGGAATCAATTCCACAATGTTGATCTTTGATGGCTATTCGATTCCAAGCCCTAATTGAAGGTTTCTTGAGTTGAAATCCTAGATCAATTGGGTTCAAAATCCTAATTGATGGTCTAATTAAAGGTTGATTCAATAGTTCAAGTGATAAAGAAATCAAGGCTTCAATTGATAATCTATTCATCCATAGAAATCATGAATCATGTAAGTGTTGAAAGGACTTTTAGGTCCTTTCAGTTTTGAGAGGGTTTGGACCAAACGGTCTCAAGACCGTTTGAGTCCAAATGGTCTCAAGACCATTTGAGACCAAACGGTCCCAAACCATTTGAAGACCCAAGACCATTCGGTTTCAAAGCCATTTGGTGATGAAACCCCAAAACCGTATGAAGGTCAAATGTGATTCAATCATTTGGAAGTTAAAGGTGATGATTGTTACATTTGATCCAATGATTGATAGCAATGATAATCAATGATAGGTATAAAGGTTGAACCCCTAAAGTACCTAGATTATTAGTACCTTTAAAGGGATAAACCCTAATTGCTTATAATAGCAATAACTCAGTACACTATGTTAATCATAGTTGTATATACTTGATCGTATGATTGATGTAACCAAATCAAGTGGAGAGATTGATAGAATGGAATTCATACTTTAGTATGATTCATGTGGTGATAAGGGTATGATCCTTAGTAAAGAGATCATAAAACCCTAACAATGAGCATAAAACCATAATTTACCCTATAATTGTTGTTGATTTATCTTAAAGAAAAGCACTAGGGTTGTACCTTTAGGGTACCAAGTGATTGGTAATATTAGATGAGTTAATCCTTGAAGCTTAGATAATTAATACTTCAATATGCTATGTCAACCCTAATTGAATGTACTTAATTGAAGGGTTGGTTGATCTAACCTAACCAAGTTTGACATAGTCAATATCCTAGAGAAAGTAAGAGAGAGAGAGGAAACCATACATGTAGAATAATCATGTAATGGATGAGCCTCAACACCATCAACATGAATGATTAAGCAATTAGGGTATGATCCTTAATAAAGAGATCATGAAACCCTAATCAAGAAGGTTGTAGAGCCCTAACCTAAATTTGAGGCAAGATCAGATGCAACCCAAATATAGGATAATGGTGTGACTCTAAACTAGGATGATAATATAGGAAATACAAATTTAGGGTAACTTCATGAAAACCCTAATTTGATAAGATACTCCATGAGAATCCCTAATTAAGATTGATTCCAAAAAAATCCCTAATTGAAGTCGATTCCATAAGAATCCCTAATTGAGGTTGATTCCATGAGAAAAACCTAGTTGGGATAAATAGTAAACCCTATCTATGGGTAATGTGATGTGAAAGTCCAATGAAGGGAGAAATTACATGCAATCCAAACACTAATGAAGTATGATAGTATGTGAAACTCTAATTCAGGGTAATGTTATACAAAACCCTAATTGGGATGAATAGTAAACCCTAAGTGTGGGTTATTGAATGTAAAACCCTAAGTTAGAATGATGTTATATGGAACCCTGATGCAATGATGTGATATGAGATTCAAATCTAGGGTGATGCCATGTAATGATATATGAAGCCCTAGTGATGGTATAATTGCCAATACACTAAAGTAGGGTGTGGCTAATATAATCAAGTAAGATAAGGATGTTACACCATGAAGGGTAAACTTGATGGATCATATGAATGGTATTGTTGATACTTTAATGAGTAAGGATACAAGGGATAAGATGATGCCTAGATCATTATATGTCTAATTTTATACATTTTTAGCAACCCTATACACCTTACAAAGATGAGAATAAGAAACTCTTATGAGTAATGTATGCAATACTACATAATGGAGTGAATAACATCCTATGGGTTGAAATATCTAAAGTGGTTGATAATGATTTAATCTATATCAAGAATACCTAACCATTGGATAAGTTCATAACATTAAAGATAGATGGACAATTCTAGTGTGTAACCTATGCACTACATGATAAAAGTGATGTGTTAGTGGATAAAGTATTAAGAGGAAAATACCTTAAGACAAGATCAGTTGATTATCTTAAGTAAGATGGATATGAGGAGAAAAGTGATACATCAAGACATGATAGGTATCACATTTAGCATTTCAGGGTTGATATACCTTGATGCTTCTCAATCCAATATACTTGGAAAAGAAACACAAGAAGTGTGTGTTATGCAAATTATTACAATGAAGAAGTCATGAATTCAATGCATTTTGATGAGTGTTGGCTAAACACTATGACAAACGGGTTAAGCCAAGATAATGGGTATGATATAAACATACCATGGTAAGGTTGAGAGATGAACTCATACCTTGAAATGATATTCATAAAGGATATATGATGAAAGTAATGATCATGAGTAAATACTTATGATAATTTTGAATTCTCCTAGAGGGGTGGAGCAATATATTGGGGTTGAACTAATGATGTAAACATGAAACCCTAATTAATGTGAAATGGGAGATCCTAGCCCTAAATTGGGTAATGGAATGGAAAATCCCAATTGATAGTAAACCCTAATCTTGATATAAGAATGGTGGTGTTACTATTGTATCACATGGCATGATAAATGAATCATATGACTGTTATCATGTCTATTAACCATGCAGATATCATGAGATGGTGATCATAGCCAGATTTGAGCCATGGATTTTATATAATAAAATATTGATTGGCCTTGTGTGCCTTAATGTTGTTGTTACTTAGTAAAAGTAACAAAATGTGGATGGACTCTATGAGTCATATGAGTAAGGTGTTTCCTAGTGAAAGGTGACAAGACAATTAATGGGCCTTGTGAGCCATATGAGATGCTTGTGTAACAAGTATCATGTATACCTTGGTCTGAGGACCTAGTGGAAATAGTTACCTAACAAGTGGAAACAGTCATAGTGATGAATTGAGGGTATGGATACCCAGTTTTGATAAGTAAGATAATGATGTTGTTGTGAGATGTGAAATTTCAAGTAATGAGACAACGGATTAAGATCCCAATGCATTATAAGTTCTGGTAAAGCTATAGATAAGAGCTTACATGTTTCTTTGTAGCAACTGTCATAAAAATTCCTATTTGAGAACTTGACTGATGCTAAAAGAATATGCAAATGTACTTAATTAATCAAGTAAAATCATATCATGTAGAGCCCTGACCATAGATCCATCATTGTCAACAATAGGTGATGGTGAAACGGGTGCTCCACGACAAAACTCGGAATGCCTATTTTGAATATGTGGGGGGCAATGGGAAAATGTATCCTGACGTCCTAATGAGGAAATTGAGGAAAGGTAAACATTAAACCTCTCAATCCTTCATTATTATACTTGGATGGATGTACCACAAATCTCCTGATGATTGGGATAGATGCAGTACACATCTCCCAATAATACTAATGCCGGATCGATGGAGATAAACAAGAAATCTCACGATTGTGAAGAGAGTGCAGCTCGCCACTGTAACTCTAATAACGAAGTTGCCAGTATACCCTAGAAATCTATCTAGCAGAGACACAAGATGTCCTACATGTGATCTCTCACTGACCGAGATATGAGAGGTCTTGGTAGCCGGCTCTACCTTTAACCTTGTATGGTAACGATTTCGACTTCACAATGGTCAGTTGGAGTATGAGCGGTATACCTCATCTCCTCAGGGCATAAGTGTGATTATAAAATGTAATCAACCGTATAGCATGTTTGCTTAAGGATTGAATACGGAAATTCATTGGGTGATGTTACATTTCTTTTATGCAGCTCTAGTTGATAGATGTTATTTATATCTCTTTATACTCATTGCACGTAGAAGGATGAGTTACGATTCTATCATGGATAAATGCAATGCTCTCCTTAGGAAAGGAGATTATGTTACTCTGTTCATTCAATAATTAATACTGCTATTAATATATAAGAACTCCTGCTCAGTTTTATTATAATAAATTGCTATAACAATGTTTTGGCGGAGAGTTATATCTCCTTCTTGGGCAATCTACAATTGTCTCACCCCCGTGGGATCCAACGTTTTAGGTAAACGTAGAAGAATAAGTAGGAATCCTATAGCAAGGGAAAAGAAGCAACAGCAACAGGGACAACAGTGATAACTCAGGTGGAGGCACTGGCTGCCAAGTTTTGTATAGATAGTAGTCCTATGTGTCATCTCTATACTCTCAGGTCCTTAGAATTTATAGTTAGTGTTTTAATGAACCGATATGAGATTTTGGCTTGATGCCTCGAGGTTCTTATGCTGCCTGTATATAATGTTAATAGGGCATCTGAGGTTGTAATCCTCGAGAAGAGAGGGTACAAGTTATGTACTTATGAACCATGATGTAAATGTATACTTTGGTTCTTTATGAAAGAGGTTTCCTATGTGTGGATCTCTTTGCAAAAAGTTTTAATTTTTAGTGATTTTCAGTAATCCGCTGCAAATAACTCACTTCCTCTTAAGTAAATCTTGTTTTTGTGAGTTGGATGCCACAATAAGGTTTATGAATCCATTAATGCAAATGAAGTCTATAAGTTACAATGGACAAATCAATGTGATTGATTGAGTACAAGCAACTCAGAACTGGGATCTTTACTTTGATAATATGGTCAAAGGGTTTGACTGATATGTCAAAGATAAAGAATAGATCTGTGATTTAGTGGGAGCGTATTTGCATTCCACATGTTGATGAGGAATGAAATGTTCCAGAATGGAAATCCAAAGCGGAAATTTTCTTTAGGAAGATAGAGACATTTCCTATGTCATTGGAATAGAGATCTATAGAGATAGTTCTCGAAAACCTCTTGACCTGAAAAGAGACAACATACATTGGCAATATATACTGAAGGGTTTAGTATACATAGATTCAGTGGAAGAAAACTTATCCATGATACATGGAGTTGGTATCCCAAGGCCAAGTATCCAACTCTTATCAAGAATGGGAACACTAACAATAGATATGGATCTATCATGTATGTAATCATCCCATTATCTTGCATGTATGGACATGGCAAGAACAAAATGCATTCATCATCTTGTATGTAGGACATAACAATATGATATGCTCATCCTGATAACTCATATGTGGGACATGGCGAGTGGATGTCTGTCTAGTTCCAGTAAGGGTTACTGGAATACCATAAGAACTTGATAAGTACTTGTGAAGTACTAGTTCTATGGAAATAAGGAAGGGTTCACTATAAAGAGTTACACTAATGCGAACTTCCGGAAAGGGACAGAAAATGAATCGCAAAATATATACGGATATATAAAAGTGAATGTTTGTTGATAATTGGAAACATTCCAATAAAGTTGTTTTAAAAGGGAATGTCGAGTATCCATGTGTTAGAGAACAATAGTGGATACTATATGGATCTAGGAGTTCATAGAGATGAACTTATAGTTATTCCAGTCATTGACGACAAGTTAGGAGTACTTGGTCATGCGATGTGGCTAAAGGTTAGTAGAGGAATACTAGATCACATATTACGACAACTCCATCTCATACGTGTGACATGCAGCAAAGAGATGAGAGACATGCATATAATACCAACTTTGGCAAGGTGTTTCCATAACTCACTAGAGCATAGTAACATGTGGGACATGTTTGAAGATCACTATGAATATGATTCAAGGGTGATTGGCTCGCAGTGAAAGTGGGAGTTTGTTGGTATGCATGCCCTGAGAGCCAATCATGGGATGATTGGTGGGATACATTGAGATTGATTTGATAAACATCAGAGGCAAGCTTCCAATTCTTTCTGGCTCAGTCATGAGAGATAATGACAGAGAAAATTGAATGTCTAGAGAATGACAATACTCATGGACGTATGCTTTTAGGTTGAGGACCTGAACGATGAGATCATATGGATGATAAGATTTTGTACATTCTGGTTATGTCCCTAGTCAGATGTCATTGTGGAAGGTAGACAGACAACAATGACACACAAGACTAGATTGTGGTGTTGGTTGATGACAAAATCTCATTAGTCATGGTATGGAGATATCAAACCAAACACATAGGCACTTTTTAGAGAACAAGTGTACCAGACAGACCCACCGTGAGTTTGACACATGGAACCATGATATGGTAGTCACAATCGGTTCTCATAGTGATGGTGGTGAGTGTGATTCTTAGACCTGAAATCACTACACTCAACACATGTCATTGGGTACACTTTGACATCATCAAACACAGTCCTGAAACATGGGTTGTTATAAAGGTGATGATTGGGTAACTTTGACACATGGGGCTTTTGAGGGGTGAGTGATAGATATGGGATGTGTCCCTCCTGAGGGAGTTTGATATCCATGGCCCCTTGATGAGTAGGATTGAGATAGGCGTGCACACGTATGTGTGAATCAATATGTGATATTGATGTCATACATATCTCCTCCAATCTACTCTGAGATCAAAAAAGTGAATGAATGTTGACAGGATGACTGTTCCATTCCTTGAGTTCATTCGGGATATCAGTGACAAAGGAATTATACATTCACTGTAACACCATTCATATATTGTAGGATTGAAAGTTGTTCTCCAACTTTCTATTTCACTTGGGTAGCATTGATGTACGACTAGGCACCGCTCTTTTCTTGTGAAGTCATAAGTGTTATGGACTTTTACTACAAATGTGAAATGGACCAGTAGGGTCACACACATAGGATTTAACCTAGAAGAGGAGTTTATCCACAAACCATGTTTAGATTGATTACAAAAGGAGTTTAGTAGTTCAATTAAACACTCAATCAATTGATAGCTCAGTATCATAGTGTTCAAGGTGTTGGACCGATTGATTAGAGTATCAGATTGATAGAAACTGTGATCGACTGATTTGCACAAGTCTGCTGCCCCAACCGATCAGCTCAGGTTGGTGAACCGATCGGCTCATGGGATGAACCGATCGGCTCAAGACAGGTTGAACCGATCGGTTCAAGTGTTGAATCGATCGACTCAACTGGTCTAACCGAGATCATTTTGAAAGTGAGAAGACTATTTTGCAAATACAATTTGTTTCACTTATACAAATTTGATTTGGACAAGGATTAATATTTGATTAATTGGAGACAAATTTGAATGTCAATTTTGTTGGTATGTATGCCCTGAGAGCCAATCATGAGATGATTGGTGGGATACATTAAGATTGATTTGATAAACATCAAAGGCAAGCTTCCAATTCTTTCTTGTTCAGTCATATGAGATAGTGATAGAACATATTGAATGTCTAGAGAATGACAGTACTCAATGACGTATGCCTTTAGGTTCATGACCTGAATGATGAGATCATACGGATGCTAAGAGTTTGTACATTCTTGTTATGTCCCTAGTCAGATGTTATTGTGGAAGGTAGATAGACAGCAATGACACACAAGACTAGATTGTGGTGTTGGTTGATGACATAATCTCATTAGTCATGATATAGAGATATCAAACCAGACACATAGGTACTTGTTAGAGAACAAATGTACCGGACAGACCCACCGTGAGTTTGACACATGGAACCATGACATGGTAGTCACAATCAGTACTCACAGTGATGGTGGTGAGTGTGATTCTTAGACCTGAAATCACTACACTCAACACATGTCATTGGGCACACTTTGACATCATCAAACGTAGTCCTGAAACATGGGTTGTTATAAAGGTGATGATTGGGTGGCTTTGACACATGGGGCTTTTGAGGGGTGAGTGATAGATATGGGATTGTCCCTCCTGAGGGAGTTTGATATCCAAGGCCACTTGATGAGTAGGATTGAGATAGGCGTGCGCACGCATGTGTGAATCAGTATGTGATATTGATGTCATACATATCTCGTTCAATCTACAGTGAGATCAAGAAAGTGAATGAACATTGATAGGATGACTGTTCCATGCCTTGAGTTCATTCGGGATATCAGTGACAAAGGAATTATACATTCGATGTAACACCATTCACGGATTGTAGGATTGAAAGTTGTTCTCCAACTTTCTACTTTCACTTGGGTAGCACTGATGTGTGACTAGGCACCACTCTTTGCTTGTGAAGTCATAAGTGTTATGGACTTTCACTGCCAATGTGAAATGGACCTGCAGGGTCACACACATAGGATTTAACCTGGAAGAGGAGTTTTGTCCACAAACAATGTTTAGATTGATTACTAAAGGTGTTTAGTAGTTCAATTAAACACTCAATCAATTGATATCTCAATATCATATTGTTCAAGGTGTTGGACATATTGATTGGAGTATCGGATTGATTGAAATCTCATTTGACTGATTCAGCACAACCTGTACTCCCAACCGATCAGTTCAAGTGTTGAACCGGTCGGCTTAGGTTGCTGAACTGGTTGGCTCAAGTGTTGAGTCGATCGGCTCATGGTCAGAGTGAAACGATCGGTTTATGTGTTGAAACGATCGGTTCAACTGGTACAACCGAGCAAGTTGGGAAAGTCAGGTCGGTGAGAATTTTCCTTGCGTTTCACTTGCCCAATTTGATTGGAACAAGGATTGGTATTCGATACCAATTAGAAACAAAAGAAGGAAAGTCAATCGGGAACTGATCAGGACCACAAACTGACCGGTTCAGAAGTGAACCGATCGGCTCATGGGTCCCAACCGATCGGTTGGGGTTCCAACCGACCGGTTCAAGTCTCCAACCGACCGGTTCACTTGTGAACCGATCGGTTCAGGTTGCGAGTTGGTTTCTTTTTGTGGAAAATCTCGAACCCTTCTACTCCTGCGTTTAGTCCCATATTTCCCGGGATAGAGAACCCTGTCCCATGACCCTCCTATATATATAGGGGTATTGGGGCCTTCTAAAAGAACAACTCAGTGCAACCAGTTGCTCTGCAAGTTGTCGTTCTCTATGGTTTTGGTAACCGAGAGAGATCCCGAGCAAGTGCTTCCCGCAATAGGGAGGTGCACTAAGGGAAGGACAACTGCAGTTGCAAGTGGCAGCAGGAGAGTGTGTTGGCGACTAGTACGTCAACAGGAGGGTGCGACTCCTTCCACTTCCTTGTGGGACAAGGAGTGTGGAGTTCCAGGTGGTCCGTGTGGACTACTATAGAGGTGGGAGGACACTGTCGCTTAGGAGGACAACTATCATCCGATAGTCCGGTAGGAGGAGGAGTCGTCAGTCCCGGTGCGACCAGGAGCTGCATAGACGCCGTCCAAGACCGGAGTTGAACACCGCGCATTGCGCGAGGTATTGTCGCCGAGCAAGCCTCGGGACAAGGTATGATTCCACAAACCATCCTTTCCTATTATATAGACGTTGATGCGTTTCCTTGTGCTGGGTTTGGGGAGAAATTTTTGTTTCCGCTGCCTTCTATGCCTCCCCTAAAACCCAACAGTGGTATCAGAGCCAGGTTAACTGTTCTATATTTTAGGAATATCGATATGATCGATTTTGGTTTGTCACCTTTATTTATTGCATACGATGTGAATAATATTGGCTTTATGCATGTCCAATCCTAAATCCACAAATCCCAATTACATATATGATATGTATTATTAATGCACTCGATACGCGTCGCCCTTAAATGAGTTTTGTGGTGGATGTGTACCGCATGATTATGCCCTATAAACCCCTATTTGTGTGTGGTTGTTTGTGGTTGCTTGCATCTCGGTCTGCGCACCGATCTTCCCTCTCTTATTCCTAATGTAACTCGAAATAATTTGAGATTCTTTCCTACCTTTTCTCCCCCCGAATGTAACTCGGGGTTTCCCTTTTTAAAGCAATGTATAAATAGGATAGTTTTTTATTTATTGTTATGTCGAAGACCGGCAGACATCAAGACGACAGCTGAAATGATCGATTCAAGGTGTGAACCGATCGGTTGACGTTCCATACGGTCGGTTCAAGGAGTGAACCGATCGGTTGATGACCGGTTCGAGGAGCGAGACGAGCGAATGGCGGACATGACGAGATGCACGATGACCAGGCAAACCGATCGGTTGGAGGAGCCAACCGATCGACTGGTGGCACCCAGACGACCGGCTGGAGAGTACAAATCATTCATGTGATGAGTTGATCAACTTGGATGGCAAGGCACAAATGTTCATCTTGTAAAGGTTGCATGTGATGTTGACTTAGATGACCGTGATTTCTCTTGGCTCAAGGAATCACATTAGGATGGCCATAATCATCGCTTTTTATCGTTTGTGCATGTTTTCTGTGGGATATAGCATGTATATGATATGTACTATGTATTGTGGTGATTGGATATGTATATGTATATAAAAACCAAATCCCTCATTAAAATATTAAGTTTTAGATGCCTTCAAAATGTGACACACGTGAAAAGCTTGATCGACCAAGTGTGGGCACGCCCTAGCGTGGTGCACCGTCTATCTCGTGGAAGCGTGAAGGATGAATGTGTGGGTCTGCCCTAGCAGGGTGCATATTCATCGTGTTTGCTTTGGGTCAGACTTAACAAGGTGACCTAGATAGGATCTAGCGCCTTGAGGCATGGAGATGATCATTGTAAGGAGTTGTATATGACATCTTATCAAGAGTTACATATGATGCAATTGGCAAAAGTTGCCTACCTGAGAGATCTAAGTTGTGGGCGGTCATCCCAAGCTGACTCATGACTTAGTGGATTTTAGGATCTTGCCCACTAGAAGGTTGTACGCTGCAATCTTCCGAATTGATGGTGAGGGCTATCAATTTGAAGTAAAATAGTGGGAGCGATAATTAATTAAAGGCCTAATTTTATCATCAACTTTTCAAATAAATCAAATAAGTCAAAAATGAGTTTTGGACTAAAATTGCATATTTTCCTTTTGTAGTACAAATGGAAAGAAACAACAACAACTTTTCTTTGCGATCGGTCCTTGACAAGGACAAGCTAAATGGGACAAACTTCCACGACTGGTATCGGACATTGAGAATTGTTCTCACTCAAGAGTGTAAGCTCTATGTCCTAGATACTCCAATTCCAGAGGAACCCGCTCATAATGCACCAAGGGCAGAAAGGGATGCTTACAAGAAGCATGCTGATGATGCCATTGATGCTAAGTGCTTGATGCTATGTTCCATGAACCATGAGTTGCAGAGACAGCATGAGAACATGGGTGTCATTGAGATGATTCAACATCTCAGGAACATGTATGAAGATCAGGCACGGCAAGAGAGATACAATGTTTCTAGGGCACTATTCAAGTGCGTCATGACAGAAGGAGATCCAGTTGGTCCTCACACACTCAAGATGATTGGGTATGTTGAGAACCTATAGAGACTGGGATTTCCACTGAGCCAAGAGTTAGCTACTGACGTGATACTGCAATCGTTGCCAGAATCATACAGTCAGTTTGTGATGAACTACAACATGAACAACTTTGATAGGCCACTGCCAGAGTTGTTGGGCATGTTGAGGACAGCCGAGATACAGATGAAGAAGGACAAGCCTAAGGATGTGATGGTGATCACGAGAAAGAAAGGCAAGTCCAAGCGCAAGGGCAAGGGCAAATCTAAGAAAGGTTCTGAAGCTAGCCAGGATTCCAAGCCATCTTCACCTCTCAAGGCCAAAGGAGGCGTGACCAAGAAAGGAAATTGCCACCACTGTCATAAGCCAGGACATTGGAAAAGGAATTGTCCTCTCTATCTGGAAGAACAAAAGAAGAAGGAGGCGACTGAAGCCTCTACTTAAAGGTGTCATGAAAGTAAACTTGTAACACTTTTTGAGGTATATGATACCAAGATGTAAAGTGTAAAGCACTCATAATTGGGGCAAGTGTTGCCGCCATAGATAGAGTATTTTAGTTTATTTTCAGCCTACAAGGCATGTAATATAGTTATGAACTTCTATTTCATATATTTCCAAAAGATAGAAACACTTTATTTTGCATATTGTGTGACAATGATGGAAATTAATAAAGTTGAGTTTTCAATCTTAAAGATATGATCTTTGTGGCAATGCCTTGTTTATCTTGTGGTATTCGATATGCATAAGATAAAATGATACCTAAAAGTTATTAGATAACTCAAACAATCAAATTAGCATCAATCATGAGAAATTCATTTCTAGTTTCCATGTGATGGATAAATCTAGACTCTTTTGGTTAGAGAACCAGTAAGAGACATGAATATCTTGGACATGATTAATCAATCTTCACTAATGGTAGTGGGAGAATGATTATCCTATTAGGTATAATACATGTGATGTATTTACATACCTATTGGAATGAGTGCTAATACTTCAAATATGAGTATGTTGAAGTATTCAAGATTATCATAGATGAAGTACAAATTTGGTAAAGTGTTAATTCTTGATGAGATCAATGAATGAAATACTTGGACCAAATGTTTGAGATCCTTATGAGTGATTATGATAATGTATCATAGTGAACTCATGATTAAGGCATGATGATGTCTAAATCAAGAAGGAATCATACTCTAAGGAGTTAGAGAATGATTATCAAATAACTGAATTCTTCTTATTAAAAGAATACCCCACACTAATAAAGGAAATTAAGAATCACAAGGGTTGTGAGTTCTTATATACTTAACAGATACACCTCAATTATCTATGTCATGAGTTGTTCATGTGATGAGTCAACTATCTAGATGAATATGAGGAACTGAATTTTGAGTTATGGTTTATGCCATTACATCCTAAATGACGTCCATGTAAACCATAAGGTATGGCCTTGATGGTATCACTCATTTGATGAAATCCATAAGTGCAAATGAATCTTAAGTGTTAAGATACATGGATAACATTTTGAGAAGGATGATGCTTGTTGATTGCAACTTAATGACTAAGACATTTGGCACATGGATACTAAAACCGCATTCCTATGAGGAATAAAACAAGGATGTGTATGTGACACAACCTATAAGGTTTATGAATCCACTAATGCAAATGAAGACTATAAGTTACAATGGACTAATCAATGTGATTGATTGAGTACAAGCAACTCAGAATTGGATCTTTACTTTGATAATATAGTCAAAAGGTTTGACTGATATGTCAAAGATAAAGAAGGCATCTGTGATTTAGTGGGAGTGTGTTCACATTCCACATGTTGATGTGAAATGGAAATGTTCTAGAATGGAAATCCAAAAGTGGAAATTATCTTTAAGTAAGATAGAGATGTTTCCTATGAGATAGGAATAGAGATCTATAGAGATAGTTCTCGAAAATCTCTTAACCTGAAAGGAGAAAGCATACATTGGAAATATGTACTGAAGGGTTCAGTATGCACAAGATTCAGTGGGAGAAAACTTATCCATGTTACATGGAGTTAGTATCCCAAGGCCAAGTGTCCAATTCTTATGAAGAATGGGAACACTAAGAATAGATATGGATCTATCATGTATGTAATCATCCCATTGTCTTTCATGTATGGACATGGCAAGAACAAAATGCATTCATCATCTTGTATGTATGACATGACAATTTGATGTGCTCATCCCGGTTAACTCGTATGTGGGACATGACAAGTGGATGTCTGTCTACTTCCAGTAAGGGTTACTAGAATACCATGAGAACTTGATAAGTACTTGAGAAGTACTAGTTCTATGGAGATAAGGAAGAGTTCGATGTAAAGAGTTACATTGATGCGAACTTCTGAAAGGACAGAAAATTAATCGCAAAATATATATAAGATATATAAAAGTGAAAGTTTGTTGATAATTGGAAACGTTCCAATAAAACCGTTTAAAAGGAAATGTCGAGTATCTATGTGTTAGAGAATAGCAGTAGATACTATATGGATCTGGAAGTTCATGAGATGAACTTATAGATATTCCACTCACTGATGACAAGTCTGGAATCCTTGATCATACAATGTGGCTAAAGGTTAGCAAAGGAATACTAGATCACATATTACGGAAACTCCATCTCATACGTGTGACGTACAGCGAAGAGATGTGAGACATGCAATTTATACTGACTTTGGCAAGGTGTTGCCATTACTCACTATGTTTGCACTAAGAGCACGGTAACATGTGGGACATGTTTGAGGATCACTATGAATATTATTCAAGGGTGATTGGCTCGCAGTGCAAGTGGGTGTCTGTTGGTATGTATGCCCTGTGAGCCAATCATGGGATGATTGGTGGGATACATTAAGATTGATTTGATAAACATCAAAGGCAAGCTTCCAATTCTTTCTGGTTCAGTCATATGAGATAGTGATAGAACAGATTGAATGTCTAGACAATGACAGTACTCAATGACATATGCCTTCAGGTTCATGACCTGAACGATGAGATCATACGGATGCTAAGAGTTTGTACATTCTTGTTATGTCCCTAGTCGGTTGTCATTGTGGAAGGTAGATAGATAGCAATGACACACAAGACTAAATTGTGGTGTTGGTTGATGACAGAATCTCATTAGTCATGATATAGAGATATCAAACCAGACACATAGGTACTTGTTAGAGAACAAGTGTACCAGACAGACCCACCGTGAGTTTGACACATGGAACCATGACATGGTAGTCACAGTCAGTACTCACAGTGATGGTGGTGAGTGTGATTCTTAGACCTAAAATCACTACACTCAACACATGTCGTTGGGCACACTTTGACATCATCAAACGTAGTCCTGAAACATGGGTTGTTATAAAGGTGATGATTGGGTGGCTTTGACACATGGGGCTTTTGAGGGGTGAGTGATAGATATGGGATTTGTCCCTCCTGAGGGAGTTTTATATCCAAGGCCACTTGATGAGTAGGATTGAGATAGGCATGCGCACGCATGTGTGAATCAGTATGTGATATTGATGTCATACATATCTTGTTCAATCTACTCTGAGATCAAGAAAGTGAATGAACGTTGACAGGATGACTGTTCCATTCCTTGAGTTCATTCGGGATATCAGTGACAAAGGAATTATACATTCACTGTAACACCAATCACAGATTGTAGGATTGAAAGTTGTTCTCCAACTTTCTACTTTCACTTGGGTAGCACTGATGTATGACTAGGCACCGCTCTTTGCTTGTGAAGTCATAAGTGTTATGGACTTTCACTGCCAACGTGAAATGGACCTGCACGGTCACACACATAGGATTTAACCTGGAAGAGGAGTTTTGTCCACAAACAATGTTTAGATCGATTACTAAAGGAGTTTAGTAGTTCAATTAAACACTCAATCAATTGATAGCTCAATATCATATTATTCAAGGTGTTGGACATATTGTTTGGAGTATCAGATTGATTGAAATCGCATTGACGGATTCTGCACAACCTGTACTCCCAACTGATCGGTTCAAGTGTTGAACCGGTTGGCTGAGGTTGCTGAACCGGTCGGCTCAAGTGTTGAGTCGATCGGCTCATGGTCAGAGTGAAATGATCGGTTCAAGTGTTGAAATGATCGGTTCAACTGGTGCAACCGAGCAAGTTGGGAAAGTCAGGTCGGTGAGAATTTTCCTTGCATTTCACTTGCCCAATTTGATGGGAACAAGGATTGGTATTCGATACCAATTAGAAACAAAAGAAGGAAAGTCAATTGGGAACTGATCAGGACCACAAACCGACCGGTTCAGAAGTGAACCGATCGGCTCATGGGTCCCAACCGATCGATTGGGGTTCCAACCGACCGGCTCAAGTCCCCAACCGACCGGTTCACTTGTGAACCGATCGGTTCAGGTTGCGAGTTGGTTGCTTTTTGTGGAAAATCTCGAACCCTTCTACTCCTGCGTTTAGTCCTGTATTGCCCGGGATAGAGAACCATGTCCCATGACCCTCCTATATATATAGGGGTATTGGGGGCTTCTAAAAGAACAAATCAGTGCAACCAGTTGCTCTGCAAGTTGTCGTTCTCTCTGGTTTTGGTAACCGAGAGAGAGCCCGAGCAAGTGCTTCCCGCAAAAGGGAGGTGCAGCAAGGGAAGGACAACTGCAGTTGCAACTGGCAGTAGGAGAGTGTGTTGGCGACTAGTAGGTCAATAGGAGGGTGCGACTCCTTCCACTTCCTTGTGGGACAAGGAGTGTGGAGTTCCAGGTGGTCCGTGTGGACTACTACAGATGCGGGAGGACACTGCTGCTTAGGAGGACAACTGTCATCCGACAGTCTGGTAGGAGGAGGAGGAGTCAGTCCCGGTGCGACCAGGAGCTGCACAGATGTCGTCCAAGATTGGAGTTGAAGACCGCGCATTGCGCGAGGTATTGTCGCTGAGCAAGCCTCGGGACAAGGTATGATTCCACAAACCATCCTTTCCTATTATATAGACATTGACGCGTTTCCTCGTGCTGGGTTTGGGGAGAAATTTTTGTTTCTGCTACCTTCTCCGCCTCCCCTAAAACCCAACAAATTTGAGTTGGACCAGGACCACAAACCGATCAGCTTATGTGATGAACCGATCGGCTTAGGTGTCCCAAATGATCAGTTTAGGTTCAAATGATCGGTTGAGGTCACCAAACGACCATTTCATGCTTGAAACGATCAGTTCAGCTGGCGCAAGTTGGTTGTTTTGTGGAAAATCTCGAACCCTTCTACTCCTGTTTAACCCTACATTGCCTGTGATAGAGAACCCTATCCCACGACCCTCCTATATATATAGGGGTATTGGGGGATTCTCAGGAACAACAACTCAGAGACCAGTTGCTCTATAAAGTTGTCATTCTCTCTGGTTTTGGTAACTGAGAGAGAGCCCAAGCAAGTGCTACCCAATAAGGGAGTCACAACAAGGGAAAGACAACTGCAAAAAAGAAACTAGTTGTAGGAGAGTGTGTTGGTGACAAGTACACCAACAGGATGGTACGAATCCTTCTGATTCCTTGTAGGACAAGGGCATCAGAGTTCTAGGTGACAGTGTGGACTACTTCAGAGGCGGGAGACTTCTGCCGCTCGGAGGATAGCTGTCAATCTCGACACCGTCCAAGACCGGAGGTGAAGACTGCATAAGCCACGAGGTAAAGTCGCCGAGCAAGCCTCGGGACAAGGTACGCCTCTACAAACCATCATTCCCATTGTATAGACATTGATGTGATTCCTTTATTCTGGGTTTGGGAGAAGAAATTTTTTGTTTCTGTTGCCTTCTTTGTCTCCCATAAAACCCAACAATATATATATATATATATATATATATGTACATATATATATACATACATACATATATATATACGTATATATGTATATAGATAGAGATATTGATATTTATATGCATGTAGATATGTACACACACATACACACACACACACACAAATATATATATATATATATATATATATATATATATATATATGTGTGTGTGTGTGTGTGTGTGTGTGTGTGTGTGTGTGTGTGTGTGTGTTTGTGTATGTCTGAGAGAGATAGAGAGGGAGAGTGTGTGTTTTAATGCTATCAACATGCTTGCTTTTGAATCACTCAGGCCGCTACTGGCAATGTTGATGCATCAATCTTTACACAGAATGAACTCTCTAGGTGCATACATTATGTTAAAGACAACAACAAAATTCTAAGCATGTATAGTGTCTGCATCACTTTAAAGTTGTCAATTGCATAAGAATGTGTGTCTAGAACTATTCAAAACAATCTAAAACAACTTTATATACATAAATAATAACAAAGCAAACATGATTATTGAAAGTGAAAGAAATATGAACTAAAGGGTGGGCTTCCCCCCACAAACACCCTTGTCTAATGTCCCAAGATCAATGGAATGAAGATGAAACTAAATTCAGTTCAACAAGGTTCATCGTTCAACCTGTCAAGATAACTCTTCACCATAATTGTGTTTTATCAGTGAACATTGACCTTGAAAACATTTAGACCACCTTTGACATATCCATGTGGGTATGCTTTGACCACCTCATATATTCTAATCAGTATCAATCTTTCTTTCTCAAGTGAAATCTTAGTGTCTAATTTTACAAAAATACATGTGTCCTAGGTGGAACTCTATATGTAGGATACGACGGTTCCAAATATTCTTCGTTCCCTACTTATAAATCCTTGAGTTCCCATAAGCATTGAAGAAGAACTCATCCAATTATTTGATTTAGAACTTCCAATAAGCCCCCACTTGGGTCAAGTCTAAGTTTAATTCCTTGTCACCCACATGTCTCTATGGTAGTCCTTACCATAAGCCAAGTAGTACAGGGATGTTCCAATTGGAACTTTATATGCAGTATAATAGGCCTACAAGTCATATTCAAACTAGGTATTGTAGTTGGTTTGGGATCTGGATATGATGCCTTCTAGGATTTACTTCATATGATTATTGAAGTTTTTTTCCTCCCCCTAATTTAAGGTGGGAGGTTGTTCCTAACCCATGCTTCACTCCATACTTTCCCAAAGGAGTATCAATAAGGATGTTTGAAAAATATGAATCCCCACTAATAATAATTAATTATGGTACCCCAAACCTACATAAAATGTGGTAGTCCGGCCATAGTAGCCTGGGTGGTAAGAGCTCAGTAAGTCCCAGTGAAGGACCCGAGTTCAAACCTCTCTGAAGGCACTTTGTGAATGGCAATCCATGCTAATTAGGAGCGGGAGGGGGGTGACCGGACCACACCCTCTCATGCCTCGAGAGTTTACCATGTCGGGCTTGCCCGGGGTGGGTTCTCTCAGTTACCAAAAAAAATTATGGTACCCCAAACCTACATAAAATATGGTATTTAACAAAATTGCAAACCACCTTGGTATAGTGTAACGACCCCGTCTCCCAGTAACCCCCAATTAAGGGAGACCCGAAGGTCAGAGCCATTATTCAACTAACAAGATCAAAGGTTCAACAAATAATCAATAACAATTAATAAACTTTACCAACTAAACTGGAAATTGGTATAAAATAAAACTTTGTTTACCTTTTAAAATCTGGGATTTCTAAACTTCTATCCATGAAGATACTAATCTAACTAATCCTCCTGTGCACGTTACTTCTCATTTAATTCCACATATGCCACTTTACTATTTATTCTTTTCATTGTACCTAAAACGCCGACAAACAAAACGTCGGTCAGCCGAAGCTGGTATGTGGGGGAAACAATAATCATGCAAATATGCTAACAACGTAATCATTCAATCAATCATTTAACAACCAAGATTACATTTTAAGCCATACTACTCAATCCTTACCTATCCCCTGACTCTGTGCTATCCCTTGTATGCTACCTCTTCTTTAGGTAGCTTCTTACCCCAATGGACCTACCTTACAGGTAGCCAATACCTAGGGTAATAGAGTTGCATGGCACTACCCGAAGGTAGCCCAATATCTAACTCATGATGACTTAATGGTCCTACCCCATTGGTAGCCATTTACTAAGTCATCTAATGACCTGATGGACCTACCCCATTGGTAGCCATTTACTACGTCAACTATTAAGCCACAGAGGGGACCAGGATATGAGCTAATAGGCACATATCTTATGTGATAGTCATAGCCACATTATAGTTTGCATGAATTAAAATCATCCAACAGTTAATTCATGTCATTGATGAAAACTTCAGTAAATCTCGGAAAACTAACTCGAGATATTCATAAGCGTAACCACATACCTGTACTATAGATTTGGAGACAGAATTATGTAGAGAGAGAAAATCCAGTCAGACAAGCAATGTGTATAGAAATCCTGAAATAAACATTCCAAATTCCTTTTATCAATATTTATCCAATATCATCTTATTCCTTAGGATTTCTATTCCAATTTTAGGGTTTCTTGAAGATTAGGGTTTCATTCCCTTTTTACCACTTTTATTTCACTTTTATCAAAATATCCATCAAACCCTAATTATCTTGTCTTATTTTCCATTAAGATCCTTAAGATCAAGTTTGTTCCATAAAACCCTAATTTTCGGATTATTATATTCTTTCTTCCTTTTTCCCCCACTTAGGGTTTCTAAGGGTTTTAATCAACATATTAGGTTAAAAACCCTAAACCTTGCAATTCTATCATCAAAACAGGTTAAAAACCATCTTAAACATTAACAAGTTAACCATGCTCAGATTAATCTATTTGCAGTACTAAATCTATCATTGATTAATTATTAAGGTTTCTATCTACAAATTAATACCTTTTTCACCCAAAATATACACTTTTACAAAAGTATACTGATTTAGGCTTCCAAACTATTTTAAACTTATTCCTCGCATTTTTCTGATCAATTTTCATATATAAAACTTCTTAATCTGAGTTACCAATTTTGCGTTACGATTTTTACAAGATAAATATATATTACCCAATTACAAAAGGACACGTAAGCAACTTACCCCTTTCAAACTAGTTTTGCGGTCACTGATTTTTAGGGAAGAAAGATTGATCTACCCTTCCTTGTTGTCCTCGGTTATACAGACACGTGAGGGCTAGTTCACCTTTTGACCTGATCGTCTTCCTCCTACGCTAATCTGCTCCGGCTCGTGAGATATGGACCTCCAACAGTCAACTCCATCGTTGACTCGGGCCGTCTGGGCTATTGGGAGGCCGGAAAAGGGACCCAAACCTCCGACTCCCACCACCAAAACCAATGGCACAGGTAACCTGGACAGAGGAGGTATGAATAGGGGAAAAGATGAGGTTGTGCGCCGGCGGCATAGAAGCAGAAATCCAGGAGAAAGACCTATTAGTCGATCACTTGCCCGAAGGGACGGTTATATTGGGTGACACAGAGTATTTCAAAGGGTTTATTGAACTCACAGAGGAGTAATTCATCTTCTTTTATAGTCCTATACCATGGTATAGAATCTTCTCGAGATTTGGGGGGTTTCCTCTTTATCCCTCCAATGTATGGAAAACTTGGTATGTATGGGTGTGGTTTTCTCTCCTGTATCTAATAGAGCGATTTCTAGTTTCGCACATTAACTGTATGGAGAGGAAATTGAATCTACCAGATGTGCATTACTGTTCTCCTTTCCTTTTCCTACCCGAGGTAGGTGATAAAGCAGCCACCGTTGGATATTAGATCCAACGACTGCCATGTCATGCGCCCAAAACAAAATATGACATTAGATATAAATTTCCTTTACTCTTTTTACTTTAGGAGATTTTGTAAAAATCATAACTCTCAGATCGCTTATCCAATGAATACCAAAATTTGAGGGAACGTTCATAATGACTTAATATATCTCTCTACCACAATTGGGCTTATTATCAAAAAGAAAACGTGTCTTTTCTTTAGGTGCAAGATATCACTTATATATATGTATTTCTCACCTATTTTCTCTTTCCTTTACCATTAAACTATTATTCTGAGTTCCTTGAACCTCAAGGAACCCTAATGGCTAGAAATACCATCTTGAAATATGCCTTAGCCTTCCACTTATCTTTTATTCATTATTTTCTCATTATTTCATTTATTTCTTATTGAAATATTTCTTTTGAGGATTTCTCTTTATCTCTCTTCTATTTTCCTCATTGTTATACCTTTTAATGTTAGGAATCCTTGGGATACGAAAATCCACCAAAGTTAACTCAATTGAAACTCTTTCCACTTATTTTCCACATTTTATCATTGTTTTCAATTTATTTCTTAATAAAGAAATACTTAATTAATCTTTTCTTTTCTTATTGCCTTTTCTTTGCAACTTTGGACTCCTTGGACCCAAGGAACCCAAAAGGCACGAAATCCATCCTTGGATTAAGTTCTTTCACCTTCTAGAGGTTTCCACATCCTTCTTTTCTCAAATATTCAATTATTCAATTACTAATTGAATTTCCTTGTTATTGGGCCCAATAGCCAATAAAGCCCACAACACAATCATCAAGGCTATTGTAAACGAAATCCATTTATTCAAAACAAATTATATCTTTTTTTTTCAAATATCTTTTATGTGAGAAATTACATTTCTGACCCAAATGAATCCAAAATTGGGGTTGTAACATATAGCTTATGAGGGTTTGAGTTTCTTCTACACACTTTGACACATAGTCAAAAGCACGACATATGTAAAGATAAAAAACTTAATGCACAAATGACTACATGAAGCCAATTCCCTAGATATTAAAAAATCTATAACTAGAAGATTCTCATGGGAATCCATTGTGTCTTTGAGAAATTTCCTACATGATGACAAGAATCACAAATAAAAGAAAATTGTTATGGATCCTCAAATAGAATAAACCAACAAAAACAAGACCCTAGAACTTTATCAACCTTCCTATAGATCACATGCCCCTACATTTTCTATCTATCCTTATCCTTAATATTGATGACCTCGATAGATCCAATGGCAATTTTTATGACCTCGATTTTAGGGTTTTGATACCCATTATGACATTGATATAAGTGGGTGACCAATTGATGACAAAATCATTTATTTCCATAATGAAGTGATATCAAACAAATTTGAGAGGCATGTATGATTATAGAGCCTAAATGATTGTTTGAGGTTCTTTGGGTGAGATTTGGGAGTTACAATGACAATAATAATATGTTTAATAAACCATATTCACTAATGATTTAATGGCCCTATTGATGGTATTTTGAATCCAATCTTGGTCACCACCTAATACTGGTCATGATTGAACTTGGGTTAATATTCCTTTGGATTAGGGACTTGTGTTTGAGTTATATCGAGGTTTGAAGGTGTATTAAATGAGTAATACCTCATTGAATTTAGATCAAAGTTTGCTATTATGTGTTATGTCAGAGAACCACTCATATCACTGGGTTGTGTGACACCCTTGCCAGTTCAAGGGAGGCAGAATAGGTCCCATGTCATTCCTAACCTCCCGAGAAAGGAGGAATAGAACACGACTGAGAAACCATTTACATCCTATGAAGGTGGAGCAACCAAAGGGAAATGTTAATGCTTAACAATGATCTACGTGGTATGTTGGATAGAATGAGACTTCACTCACCCTTCTCGGTGTCTGGATGAGGAAGAACAACAATCTCCCTCACAGCATCTCCATTACCTTTTATAGATAGGCGACAAAATACTAAGGAAGTGAGGAGACATATATTTATAGAAAGCGTCTCCGCTCAGTAGAAAGGTGGGTCTCTGGAGCATCCTCTAGCAATTGAGAGTGCAATTCAGATCCAACTTCAAGGCTGTTGAGGTGCGCAACAACACGTAAATGGTTTTTGGTACTGCTGAGATGATCACCATATCTATTTCAGGCCTCAAACCTATTTGAGGAGTGGGAGATGAAGCCTTCCTACATAGTGGTAGGGGGGCCAACAACCTAGAAGGAGAGAGACCCTCAGCTCTGTCTGAGGAGCTATGCTCATGGAGACTTTCCTGGAGTGGTGGTGAGGTGGAGATACCAATCTGTTTGCGAGGTGGGTATTGGCAGCTGCAAGATTCCTGCTCGTGACCCATCCCTATGGTGGCTCACAACCGTATTCAAGAGGTGCTGAAGTGGTAGATGTGTTTGTGAAGGTCTTCCATTTCTCTAGTCACCTTGGTGTGTGAGCTTGGGCACAAAGAGACCGACTTTCCCCTTCCTTCTCCCGCTACAGCTACAGATGCAACGAAGCCATCTCGAATCTGCGCTTTAGAGCTTGTCGTGATACACCTCAGTGCTGATGATTTGAAGGGACATGCAAGCAACCACTTTTATCTAGTTAAGATGGGTGAGACAACTTGGAGGGTGGCATATTGCTCACCGGAAGAGTGCCCAGTGGCAAGATTTGGAAGCCTGCAGAGAACGTAGGTCACGATGCAAGAGAGAGGGCCTGAGGGAGACTTTTGACCCCAGGCCAATACAAGCGAGTTACCCCCTGAACTGAACTGACTCTATAAAGATGAAAGGAGAGGGCCAAATGCCTTGATGTGGCGCTCATCCATATCCTAGGTGTGAGATCCAACGACTATGGAATTTCATGAAAGGTAACTCATTTCTTTGTTTTTAGAGAAAATTGAGATCTTGTATAAACCTTTAAAAATAGCTCACTTATGCAATAAATTCCCCAAAAATATCCACAAAACTAGAAAAATACCCTCTTTCTCATAAAATCTACAGAACATATTGTTGAAACATGTAAATTGATGATATTTAATTTAGTTGATAATGCTTCATTTAAATGGTATCGTTAGGAAATGATAAATATTAAAACTAAGAAAAATAATTTTGAAGCCTAGTATCATTTTATACCGAAATATTGACTCTGATCTTGATTTTATTGATCAATATTAAGCTGTTTCAGATTAAAGACTAATTAGGTGTTTTAACCCCCTAAATAATAATGTGGAAAACAAGACATGCCTTTTATAGAATGGAACTGTACCATAATTGGAAAAAGGGATGTAGCGTAACTTGGTAGCGCGTTTAATTCTAGAAATTAGGGAAATCCTTAGAAAATATGAAATTCGTACCAGACCTTAATATTGACATATATATTAGACTTAAAATACTAGACACCATCCTAGCATAATATTGACCTAGGTATGACTAAACCCTAGTTTGGACCTAAAACACCATTAATTATGGTAAACATTGTATTAATGATGATTAATTGCTATTAATCAGGTGGTGGCTAAAATAGTAGATGATGATAAACACATTAGGAATCTCTGAACTCAAGTGCGTGGGTTTATTTAATTATATGACTATGGTTTTCTTGGTTGAATCATGATATCTATGTATGCTCTTTTATTTACAAATATTGGATGTAGTGTTTTTGTATGTACTCAGTATTTTGTCACTTGATACATAAATGATGAATAGATGTTTTGTAGTTATTAAGGTGTTCATTATCCGCCTTATGAGGGAAGGATAAATGTTGACTAGTACACCTCCCTAGAGCACAAGGTGTATGAGGGGTTCTCTAGAGTACTTGGTACATGGGGATGGGCCCAATATATATGTTTTGGTACTATTCCACATTAGTAATGTAAATCATCTAGAAAAATGAATAAAATTGGTGTATTTCTCTTAATCAAGAAATGTTTTCTATGATTTTCTTTCTTTCTTTCTACAATTCTTTCCAAATTATGAAAACCATAAATATATGTATCTTTCTACCATGTACTTGACACTTTGTGTGTTGATTCGTTATTTCACGTATGTTTTAGGTTCAGAGCTAGCATGGGAAAAAAGTAGAGGATGTGAGCAAGTTGTATAGGTTGTACCTATTATGTAGACCCTGATTAGCATATATGTTCATAGACTTTTAAATCTTCTTTCAAATGTAATTGTAATTCATGTTGTAATAAGTCATCTTGTAATAATTTACATGTTGACTGTTGAGAAATGTTATGGTGTATGTTATGGTTGTATGTTCATGTGTGTGCATATTTCTTCCGCAACATACTTTGATACAATTGCCTAATGTTTTTGGATTTGTCCTCTCGAGCCTTCTAAGTCTTGAAACCATAGAATCCGGGGATGTTATAGTTGGTATCAGAGCATGAACAATATCTACACCTGACAATTGCTCACCATGAAACATAAAACTAGATTAACCTTTCACTTTAAATCCTAGAAACTTAGTAAGTTGTTCTATAGGAATAAGGTTTGATTTAGCCTCTGGGTTAGAACCTAGATGTTTGAGAACTAGGTTTAGACAAGTGTATGAAACCCTTTACATATAGAACCCATATGTATTGGGTAGGTACACTAGTCTAACCTTTGTTCTCACCATTTTACTAGGTAACATAGAACTGGACTATCTACTGTGTGTAGGACACTAGGTTTTGTTGATTTGGTTTTGTTTTCCAATCACCTCAAGCCTCAACAGTTTTCTCTAACGTCTTCTTTCTTAGAGAAAAAATATATAATATTTTATTATATATATGTAAATATAAAAATGTGTCCCTCACACTAGAGAGTAGTTAGTTTTCATGCAACCTAAGTGAAAGGAAGTGACATCAATCTAGAAGAGAGAGTAGATCTAGATTATATGTCTAGAGCCTCATTGGATATGTGACAGTTAGAGTAGATAACTGATTTATATAAGCATGTGTAATCTTATCTAAGTTTGATCTTTGATGGTATAAGTTTCCTAATAAAGAATTAAGTTATTATGAGCTGAATCCAATTTTGAAGATTCTAAGATAGGTCTTGATGATGAAAGTGAATCCCCTTTTATTATTTAAGATGAGCTAAGTTAAGATAAGGTTGAATATGCATGAGCCTCAATCTCTTTTACATGGGAGGACCTCTAGTGTTAGGACCATTTACGTGGTGAACTGCAGAGAGAGTAAAACCCACAAGGAGAGAGTCATAGGACCTACCCTACAATATATGAATAATATGAGATACATGTGAAATTATGTGTCCTAAGCTTTGTTACGCCTAAGTAGATGAGTTGAGTACTTTTGCATGATTCGATCATATATGTGAGAATTGGGTAAAAAATGATGAGTAAATACTAAACTAAATCCTTTTGATTGATTTAGGTCCTCTCTTTAGTGAGATGTGTTCGTGAATCTCATCATTAACTAAAAATGAGCTGATATATGAAATATGGTTCTGAGAATAAGTGCCTTGGGCATAAGATACTCATAAATATCATTCCCTTCCACTTCTCTTTCTTAAAATAGGATACTAGAAACCTCACATGAGCTATATAGATGATTTATGTATGAACTATGAGGAGTCACTTATAGAAGCTTGACCTATTCCATACTCCATTCCTATATCATACATGTAATTTCCATGTTTGAAATCATGATAACATTGGCCTGGTATATTCTCTTTCCCTCTATATCATGCATGAGAGATATAAGTTTAAAATCACGAGCTTCCCTTAGTATATTCTCTTTCCCATCATATCATAGATGAAATAGGTAAATTTGAAATCATGATTAGATTGGTTTAGTATATCCTTTTCCCCCTCTCATCATACAAGAAAAAAAAATATTTGTCTGAAATCATGAGATTAAAATAAATATATCTATGGAAGATTGATTGCATCATCACAAAATTTAGTCTCTAACCTCAATCTTCCTAAATCTAAGCTTCTAATGTGGTTACAACTCACATATAATAGGGTGAATCCCTAATATTAAAGCATGTGACATAAGCCCTTTTCAAATAATGCAACCCCGGTATGATGTTAATCATATAACATATTAATTACATTAAAATTGATAATTCCAGTAAATAATGTCATGAAGCGTTGACATCACCTAGTGTGAGATGGTAGGGTTAAAGATGAAACTTGAGTAGTATCTTCTTAACTTTATATCTATGAATAAAACCTTATTTCTAAGGAAAATGATGGATGCAAATCTTAACATAAAAGAATTTGTCATTCTATGAATAAGATAGTAAATGATGATTCCATATATATAAGGTGAGGTGGGTACACCCTAAATGCTCTAAATCCTAAGATGACAACTTGGAGAGCATGCACTACTATGGTAGCCTTGACACCTAAAAATAAAAATAAAAATTGGTGACCTAGAGGATGTGGAGACTCCTTCAAATCACCTTAAGTATGAGACTAGTTGAATTTTGAGGACGAAATTCCTTATAAGGTGTGGTGAATGTGATGACCTAAATTTTAGGGTTTTGATACCCATTATGACATTGATATAAATGGGTGACCAATTGATGACAAAATCATTTATTACCACAATGAAGTGATATCAAACCAATTTGAGAGGCTTATATGATTATAGAGCCTAGATGATTGTTTGAGGTTCTTTGGGTGAGATTTTGGGAGTTATAATGAGAATAATAATATGTGTAATAAACCATATTCATTAATGATTTAATGGCTCTATTGATGGTATTTTGAATCCAATATTTTCACCACCTAATACTGGTCATGATAGAACTTGGGTTAAAATTCCTTTGGATTAGGGTCTTGTGTTTCAATTATATCGAGGTTTGAAGGTGTATTAAATGAGTAATACCCCATTAAATTTAGACCAAAGTTTTCTACTATGTGATATGTCACACAACCACTCATATGACTGGGTTGTGTGACACCCTTGCCAGTTCAAGGGACGCAGAACAAGTCCCAAGCCATTCCTAACCTCCCGAGAAAGGAGGAATAGAACATGATTGAGGAATGGTTTAGATCTTATGAAGGTGGAGCAACCAAAGGGAACTGTTAATGCTTAACAATTATCTACGCAGTATACTGGATAGAATGAGACTTCACTCACCCTTCTCAATGGTTGGATGAGGAAGAACAATCATCTCTCTTGCAGTTGCTCCATTGCCTTTTATAGATAGGCGGAAGAGCCCTGAGAAGTGAGGAGAAATAGATTTCTAGCAAGTGTATCTACTCAAAAGAAAGGTGGGTCTCAGGAGCATCCTCTAGCCTTTGAGAGTGCAATTCAGACCCAATTTCAAAGCTGTCGAGGCGCGCAACAACACATAAAGGGCTTCTGGTACTACTGAGATGGTCACCATATATGTTTCAAGCCTCAGAACCTTTTGAGGAGTGGGAGATAAAGCCTTCCTACACAGTGGTAGGGGACCCAACAACCTAGAAGGAGAGAGACCCTCAGCTCTGTCTGAGGAGCAATTCTCATGGAGACTTTCCTGGATTGGTGGTGAGGTGGAGATACCAATCTTCCGGTGAGGTGGGTGTTGGCAGCTACAGGATTCCTCCTTGTGACCCATCCCTACGGTGGCTCACAACTATATTCAAGAGGTGTTGAAGGGGTAGACATGTCTGTGAAGGTATTATGTTTCTCTATTCAGCTTAGTGTGTGAGCTTGGGCACAAAGAGACTGACTTTCCCCTTCCTTCTCCCTCCAGAGCGACAGATGCAACGAAGCCATCTCGAATCTGTGCTACAAAGCCTATCGTAATACACCTCAGTGTCGGTGATTCGAGGGGACATGTAAGCAACCCCATTTATCTAGTTCAAATGGGTGAGATAACGTGGAGGGTGGCATATTGCTCGTTGGAAGAGCACCCAGTGGGGCGATTTGGAAGCCTGCGGAGAACGTAGGTCGCGATGCAAGAGAGAGGGCCCGAGGGAGGCTTTTGACCCCAGACCAATATAGCTGAGTTACCCCCTGAACTGAATCAACTTTGTAAAGATGAAAGGAGAGGGACCATTGCCTTGACATGGCACTCATCCAGATCCTAGGTGCGAGATCCAACAACTATGGAATTTCATGATAGTTAACTCAATTCTTTGTTTTCAAATAATATCGAGATCTTGTATAAACCTTTAAAAATATCTCCCTTATGCAATAAATTCCCCAAAAATATCCACAAAACCAAAAAAATACCCTCTTTCTTATACAACCTACAGAAAAGACTATTGAAACATGTAAATTGATGATATTTAATTTAGTTGAGAATGCTTCATTTAAATGGTATCGTTAGGAAATGATAAATATTAAACCTGAGAAAAATAATTTTAAATCCTAGTAACATTTAATAGTAAAATATTGACTCCAATCTTGATTTTATTGATCAATATTAAGCTGTTTCATAATAAAGAGTAATTAGGTGCTTTAACCCCCTATTAATTCTAGAAAATAGGGAAATCCTCAGAAAAATATGAAATCTGTACCAGACCTTAATAATGACATATAGATTAGACTTAAAATACTAGACACCATCCTAACATAATATTGACCTAGGTTGGACTAAACCCTAGTTAGGACCTAATTTACCATTAATTATTGTAAACCTTGAATTAATGATGATTAATTGCTATTAATCAGGTGGTGGCTAAAATAGTAGATGATGTTGAACACATTAGGAATATATGAACTCAGGTATGTGGGTTTATTTAATGATATGAATATGTTTTTCTTGGTTGAATCATGATATCTATGTATGCTCTTTTATTTGCCAATATTGGATGTAGTGTTACTATAAGTACTCGGTGTTTTGTCACTTGAAACATAAATGATGAATAAATGTTTTGTAGTTATTAAGGCGTTCATTATCCCCCTTACGAGGCAAGGATAAATATTGACTAGTACACCTCCCTAGAGCACAAGGGGTATGGGGAGTTCCTTATAATACTTGGTAAATGGGGATAGGCCCAATGTATATGTTTTGGTACTACTCCACCTCAGTAATGCAACTCATCTAGAAAAATGAATAAAATTGGTGTATTTCGCTTACTCAAGAAATGTTTTCTATGATTTTCTTTCTTTCTTTCTACAATTATTTCCAAATTATGAAAACCATAAATATATGTATCTTTCTACCCATGTACTCGACACTTTTTGTGTTGATTTTTTGTTTCACGTATGTTTTAGGTTCAAAGATAGCATGGGACAAAAGTATAGAATGTTAGCAAGTTGTACCTATTGTGTAGATCCCGATTAGCATACATGTTCATAAACTTGTAAATCTTATTTCAATATGTAATTGTAATTCATGTTGTAATAAGTCATCTTGTAATAATTTACATGTTGAATGTTGACAAATGTTATGGTGTATGTTATGGTTGTATGTTCATTTATGTGCATATTTCTTCCATAACACACTTTGATACAATTGCCTAACATTTTTGGATATGTCCTCTCCAGCCTTCTAAGTCTCGAGATGGCAAAATCTAGGGACTTTACAACATTGGTTTTATATATCAAATTGATCAAAAATAAGAGGAATACAAATAAAATGAATTGAATATATAATAACCGTACTAGTTCAAAAAGTATGGCTAAAATGTATCTTAGTGGTGTTTCATATCTATATGGAAACCCTAAATTGATGGTGTCGGTGTTTTACCCATTAAATGCTCTTAGTTCATGTTAAAGTTTGATATTGTTGTATAAAATGACATTCCAAGATGACCATGATAATCATGATGATACTTAGGGTTTCTAATATGAATATCCATGGAGAATATTAATTAGGGTTAAATGGCATATCTTGCTATGTTGATAATGAGCATATTTGAGTCTAGGTGATCATAATGAAAGGTTAAGATGGATCTAGTAATCAGGATTACACATGATGTATAATGTGGGTGAATAACTTTAATAAAGTATTACATGGTGGAATTAGGGTTTGTACCCTTAATCCTCACCCAAATCCAAACATGACACTAAACTATAGATTAGGACTCAAGCAAAGTTTAATCTATATAATTAATGTGATGGTGACACTTTACGATTTACATACATGTAAATTAAATGATTGGATTCCTCTTAACTTGCTTGAATGGAAGATATGATTAAATTATGATTCAATAATCTACATGGTCTTATAAAAGGTACATGGTTATGCTTATGACTACCTGGATATAGTTTGTCGATGGTTTTTGAGGATTTCTTGAAGATTGAACAACTAATCTATTCAGTGTTTGTTTACATTTGTCTAATTATAAATGCCACTATGAGTATCACATGAAGGAAGAATATGTGATGGAAATGCCAGTTCTTATTGCAAGTATCGATTCATCATATGCTGTTACAATATTTTCTCACATTTTCATTCACCCCACGTACACAATATAGTAATATATAGATTCATGCTTTTGGTTTGACAGTGTTTTAGGTACATGATAAATATCAAGAGATATGATGGAAAGATGAAATTACTTGAAGAAATTAAAGTTAACCTGTAAGGAGAGTTAGATAGATACTTATTCTCATTTAGTTCTAAAAGGTACAATTTTGATGATAAAAATTCATGTAACTCCCTAGAGGAGCATTATGTAAACAATAATTGAATCAATGGAAATTAGGTAATGGCTCTCAACTTTTTGGGTCTTCCTTAATTGGGGGATGATGAAAAGTGAGGTCGTTACAAAGTGTCATATGGGTAGGTGAAAGTCGTCTTCTCCTTCACCCCAATTTATATGGAACTCTAATATTACCATAAGTACTCCATTTAAAATTGTGATAATTCAATTAGCCACTATTGAATCAAATCAATGGATGGCAAGGTAAGTAGTCCTTATAGGTGGTTGTTCTAAATGGACAATAGTCTCAACATAAACTCAAAATTCAATGGCCAATCTCACCAAAATCAACTCATCGGTAGAGTTAGTAGTCATATTAATCCCCTATTCTAGGGGACCACTTCTCTAGGACTTACCCAAGTGCTCTGTGAGAATACATAGTTATACCCATGACAAGAAGCTTAATTACCTCTTTCCTCATGCCATCCTTAATAAATAAGTGGAACCAACATTGTGGCTACATGATCAATTTAGCTCCCTCCTCCATTTGAATTTTGTCCTACTAAAACTAGGAGAAATACCTTTTATGTTTACATTTGATGACCTGAAGGCTTCCTGATGCCGATGTAAAATATACATCACTTCTTGTAAATCATTCATAAATATATAACAAAAAAGTCATATCCTCCCTGAAACACATACTTCAAGTGTAGGACTAGATATCTTCAGCTCTAATTTAGTTGGGATTTCCAAGGATTCTTACATGTCATATAGGCATCCCCAAGTCTTCACATTGGTGTAACCAGGAAGTGTCACAAGTTTTATAACCCATTCTTTAAGAATATCAATTCAGTTATATTCTCAATGGGGTTCATTAGATAGGCATTGGTCAAATAACTAGAAATGAGTGTATGATGGAAACTACAACATGTTAAAATAAATGAAGATGAGAAAAATATATATAGGGGTTTGATTAAATGTTGTAGGTATCTAGGAATGGAAAATATAACAACTCCAATCATGTCATACACTTGTAGTTATCTAAAAATGGTTAGTCTATGAGCAAGAAAGTATCACACTTTTGGTTCCACTACATCAAAACCCACACTTTCTGCCCTCAAGATTGGCTTGTTTATAAAGCTTGAACACTAGAGAGTAAACTTATGTTCCTATTTTATGTTCTTGTTCTTTATCTCTACTATGAAATCTACAATCATTCACATTGTTCAACCTTGAAAGTAGTTTTGACCCATTGTCTTCTTGCATATTCATCACCACATGGAATATGAATTCATTAACCTTCACTAGAACATGTTCATGGACACCTCATGTATGATGACCCCAAATTCAACATAATTTCCATTTTGACAATCCATCCAGGCATCCCTATAAAAACTACTAAACACAATTATGATATAAGAATATCAAAATAAATACATGGAGGATACAATGAATGATCTAATTGCTTCTAGCCATGATTATTTAGTTTATAGATATGACCATATCATGAATATATAGGGTGTTGTTATACTATTGATAACTATGACTTCATATATTTTACAATCTATTTGCCTCAATAATAATTAGATGACCTATAAATACATAGACCTTAAATTACAACGTAAAGAAGATTCAATCTATTTAGCGAACATAAATTCTTACATAAGTTGAAATAGAAACATAGCATATTTTTATTGAAATAAGTTTAGGGTCTTAATAGGAATTTTTAAGTACTTATATTTTAATCTTGGTCTTTGATGCAAATAAACGCATAAATTCCCCCCCTAAAATATTACAAAAATGAATAACACAATTTCTCACTGACATGATATAGTTACTTCAATGTTCATGTTACTCGTCTAAGTCAAAATTTCCATATAATGCAATTTATTTCTCCTCCACATAACATCATCATCATTAATGATTTTCTCTCATGATGAAATAACCCAAATTATTTTCTCTTCCCCATTAATAAAATTATGTGTCTCATTTATCCCAAAATATGATAAACACTAGTTACACTCTCTTTCTCTCACCTCCAAGTAATTTCTTCAACAAGGCATAAATGACCTTCAAGATTACATTCTAGTGAAAAATCACCCCAAATCTCAAAATTTATCAAATGACTAAATAAGGTTAAGGTTAATTTTGTTTATCCTATCCTTTAGTGCATTTAAATTATGATAATCATGTAGAGTTTGTGAAGGATAGATAATCAAAACCTATATTGAATTTTTTTTTCTGGAAATGTAGAGATCAGGTTGTATTCACCCTGCTCTCCACTGTGGGCAAAAAGTTTGCAACATCAGCATCAAGGTTCATACAAAGCCACGAGGGCACATTATTTGTAAAAGTAAAAGTTGAACTAATGGTAATAGAAAAATGGGCTATACGATCCGCTACTCCATTAAGAGACCTAGGGATGTGGAGGATGCGTGGCTGCCCGACTTCGTCATAGAGCTTCCGAAGCCGACACAAACGAGGGGCAAATAGGGTTGTTGCAGATGCAACCTCAGCAGTCAAAAGCACTGTTGTGGAAGCATCAGACAGGATGGTAGGAGACCGCCACCCTGTGATTTTGTAGAGATCCAAAGCGTGAACGATACCTTGGACCTCTCTTTCCAACGCCGAGTCAGCGTGACTGGGCGAACCATGGCCCAATAAGAATCTGCCATGCGTGTTGATGGCATGAACTCCAATCCTGGAAGGGACGGAGCTGGAGCTGAATGATGCATCAACAAAGAGCATGAAATCACTAAGTAAAGAGGTGTGCCGACAGTCGACCTATGCAGTGGCGGGTGTGGTGGTCCTCGTAGGAAGGGAGAGAATGGCTCGTGCCTTGGCGTTAATAAAGGAGATCCTTATGCTAATGGGAAGGTTCTTGCGATTGTGAATGAAGTCGTTTCAGTGCATCCATATCGCCCAACATGCTACCATAAGGATGATGGAGGCTATGTCGGTGCAAGGAGCTGCAAGGATGGTCATAATCTAGTCATCCTCTGAGAGCAAGAAGAAATAAGGGTCCACCTGGCATGTAGTCCACGTCTCTTTGCTAGTAGGGTAGTCTCGTAAGCAATGTAAAATGGTGTCCCATGAATTGGAGCATACTGGGTAGGTATCTTCCACCGGAATGTTCCTTTGAGCTTTCTCAACATTGGTGAGGAGAGCCTTGTGATGCAGGAGCCATAGGAAGGTGCGAATATGCTGGGGTATGACCAGCTTCCATATGGATGACCAATTTCTAGGCATGGGAGGAGAAACATCCTTGCGGAGCCAGTGGTAGGTGTATTGTGTTGTGAATTTGTCAGACGGTGTCCTCGGCCACTGCCAGGTATCACTGCCCACCTCTGGGTCGGGAGGGAAGACATGTCGGATATGCAGCCATGAGGAGGGTGGCAGGTAGTTAATGATGAAATCCCAATCCCACTCACTGCTCCCCATGCCCATAGAGACGACGTTGAGATCAGTGAGGTCTGACAGTGGCACAAAGGAAGGCTCTAAGTCAGAGATGGACAACCCATGCAGCCATTTTCCAGTCTAGACATTTGTGGCTTCACCATTGTTGATAGTGATGGCCGATACTTGTTGCACGGGTAGCATATGTTTCTTGATAAAGGACCACGCCGAGGAGCAAGGTTTCTTGGTGACATTACTATTGTGCAAGTACTTGGCCTGCATGACACGAACCCAGAGGGTGTGATGATCATTCATAAAAGACCAGACATTCTTGAGCATAAGGGCTTGGTTTTGTGAGAGTGCCTCCTTTATCCCCAAACCCCCGTCTGCCTTGGGAATGGTGACTTTCTTCCAAGATAGTAGGGAGATACTGTGATGTAGCCTACTCCCAGACTAGATAAAGTTTTTAACATGTTTATTAATCTCATCACATAGAGAAGGAGAGAGATGAACTGACTACATAGCATATGCGGGGATGGCATGGAGCGTAGATTTGGAAAGGGTAATCCTGCCAGCAAGGAACAATTGTCAAGATGACCAACTTGACATACGTTCCTTCATGGTGTCAACAGTGGCAGAATGGGTGGCTCTATTGACCCGATGGTGGAGGATAAGAATGCCTAAATAGCGACTGAGGTCTGTAGTGGATTGGATGCCCAGGTGACTGCAGAATGTATCTTTGATTGACTGTGGTGTGTTGGGCGAGAAGAAACACCATGATTTAGACATCGAGACCGTTTGACCGGAGGTGCTACAAAAGTCCTTGAGAACCTTGGTGATAACCCGTGCTTGCCCAGAAGGATATCATCTGTGAAGAAGACATGCTAAAGAGGCGGGCCTTTCCTTGATAGTCAGATGGGCTTCCAAGCTCCCAGGTGGATGGAATGTGAGATGGCTTGACTGAGTCTCCCCATACATAATATAAAAACATAGGTATTGATTGGGTCACCTTGCCACACCCCTTGGGTTGTTTTGAAGGACTCCAAGGGACATCCCTCCCATAAAATAGAGGTGCGCCCTTTGGTAATGATCTGAATGATCAAACTAACAATGATTCCTGGGAGGCCAGTCCTCTTCATAGTATCATGGATGAAGGCCCATCTCATCTTATCAAAGGCCTTTGCTAAATCCAACTTGATACAAACTAGTGCTTTTCCACTATGCTTCATGTGTATGGTATGCATGACCTCCTAAACTAGAAGGATGTTATCAGTAATACGTCTGCCCGGGAGGAAGCTTGATTGGGATTCAGAAATCCAGTCATGAAGGAGAGGTTTGAGGTGTTCCACGATGATCTTAGAGATCAACTTGAAACAAGTATTGTTCAGGGAGATAGGCCAAAGATCGATGCAGGTCTGCGATTGCTTAGTCTTTGGAATCAGGCAAGTGTAGGAGTCTGCAATGCGACCGTCGATAATGTCAGTGATGAAAGAGTCTTGGGCAGTGCGGATAAAGGATGGACCTACAATAGACTAGTTCTTCTGGACAAAGGAATTACATATGCCGTTAGGTCCTGGTGCCTTGTTAGGCGCCATCATGAACATTATGCGCTTAATCTTGTCGACAAATGGGATAGCTTTGATGCTGGTACATGATGCTGCTAATGGATTGTAGAAGGTGTCGCTAAAATTGGTGATGGAAACACTGGTTCTGAGTGTGGGGCTCGAGGCAGACATAAGGTTGAGGAAGAATCTGTGAACAAGGCTTTGCAAAGACGTTGGGTCGTCCACCCATATGCCGGTCTTGTCTTTGAGGCGACTGATCTTGTTGAAGAGGCAGTGAGCCTTGACATATGTGTGTAAAAATTTTGTGTTGGCGTTGCCTAGGCTGAGCCAGTTGATGTTGGCCCATTGGTGCCATTCCGCGTCCTCTTGAAGGAGGATGTTGCTGTATTCGTCTTGCAAGTTTGCCACAACGATGTCAGTATTAATAGAAACAAGAGAGCTGGTTGATACCTGAAGGTTATGCACTTGACGCAAGATCTTGCTTTCTTGTTTGTGATTGCCAGATTGGTTCTTGGAGTCCCAAGCATAAGCAACAACAAGGAATGTAGGGAGGGCGTCGAGGAAACTCTTGGTAGTATCCCAAGAGTGGAGGAGAATGTCACGAAAGGCAGGCGTCAACGACCAGCTGTCCTTCGTACGAAAGAGTCGTGGATGACGGTGACTCGCGGAGCCGTGAATGAGAAGCGGGCTGTGATCACTGTAGAGATGAGGAAGCACAGATACAGAAGTTTTGTTTTCCATAGTCAGCCATTCTTCATTGGCGATGACCCTCTCAAGCTTTTCCAACAATTGAATCCGCTTGAAGGTGAAGAAGGGACCACTAGCCTTGATATCTGTGAGTCCGGTTTGTAGAAGGAGAGAGTTGAATTTCCTGCTAGAGTGCCGGTCGAAGGAGTGCCCATTGAGCTTTTTATGACATGTCTAACATCGTGTTGAAGTCATCATTCACCACCCAAGCCCCAAGAATAGAGGGAGAGAGGTCCTGTAAGCGTCACCAAAGAAATTCCCGACGGCTGGGATTGGGGGCACCATAGACAAAGGTCAGGTGCCAGGTGTTGTCAATACATCAGTGGATGAATTGAAGATGATAAAGGATGAATTCTATAGAGCAATGCGCATCATCCCACAACACCCAAATGCCACCAGAGAAACAGATGGCCTTGACATGGTGGGAGGAAAGGAAGCCTAGTTGCTTGATGATGCAATCAACCTTAGACCCGCTGATCTGAGGCTCAACAATAGCCATAATGTGGAGCTTGTGACGTCTTTTGAGGTCTTTAAGGAGACAGATTTTCTTCTTGTAACAGGCACCCCGTATATTCCAACAGAGGATGTTCAACATAAAAAAGACCAGAGAAAGGAGAGGGTGTGGGAATTTAGGCAATTGCCGCACATAGGTCGACAGATTGATCATCGTTGACCATGTCATCATCCTGGGGTGCCACAGACTCTGTACTGAAGTCTATAGCACGTTTGGCTTCTAGACCTTAACTTAGGCTGCCGACCATCTGGGCTAGCTTGCCTTTCTTCCTCTCTCTACCAGAACTAACAGTCTGGTATGTTACTTTCCTATTTCTCATAAGAACACCGCTGCCTCCTCCCTTCTCACCCCATTCGAATGAACATTGAGATTCGGCTAGGGTGCTTTCCCTTGCTACAAACTGAAAGGGCAGGGATGCCCCCAATTCATGTTCCCTTCCCGAGCAGACGTCGTCATTCAGTAGAGTGACACTAGTATTACTCAAGTCTATGGCCTTGGCACCGTGCAGGGGTGGCAAGGGTGCTGTAGTGGGGCCAGAGCTCGGTTGGGTGCAACACACTAGCCCGTTTGACCCGACTAGATGCGCCTCACGAGGTCAGAACACACATTGGATTCACTTTCGAAATTTGTAAACCTAACTAACACACCTACTTCTACTAAAACAACTACACCCGCAAGCGCACAGGGTCGTGTCGTAGTTTAGGAAGGTTGCAAGTATAGGGTCGATCCACAGGGAAAAGAGGGGGGGACTAGAGCTAGGTTAGTTTTGTTGGGTTCCTACTGCGGAGACTAGGGTTAAGGGTTTAAAGGTTGTTTTGATTGTTAACTAAGGATGAACAAGAAAGAAGTTAAAGGAAGGAATGAAATCTATGTTAACCCTAGACTAGATTAATACTAAGCAAGCAAGGAAAGACTAAGCTAGGTATGAAAAGGCAAGTTACACTAGGACAAGCAAGAGAGGAGCGAAAGTGCAATTAAAGAACTAAACTAACATGAACAAGGCAATAACAAAGCAAGAAGCTAACTAAGCAAGGAAAGAACTAATCAAGCTAAGCAAGCACAAAACTAGGGTTTCAAGCAGTAAAGAGATGTGTGGGCTGTTTAGGGGTATGAACTTATCACTTAAGTTGGGGGTTGACATATGAACATAATGATTCCATTTAGATTATTCAAACCAAAAAATAAGTTAGAGTCTAATGAATTAACCTAAGCTGCTAACTGGCCATGTATATGCTAGGTTGTGCATAAGGGAACTAGTCCCTAACACCCCCTACTACCCTTACGAGGCTAAATTGGGTTAGAGATTAGGTTCAATTCAATTAGAGTCTAATCAAGTCTAGGTTTCTAGATTAGGCATTCCTAGGGCAATTAGAGGCCGAGGGTAGTAATGGGGAGGTGAGATGAGGGTTTTGGACCCCAATTCCCCCACATTCTAGCCTTGAGAAGGCTCCACGCTAATTGCACTAGAATTATCTAATCTAGCTACTTAGATCTCTCACTTAGGTTTAGGGAGATTGATTAGGATGTAGGAAGATGGGAGGCAACCTAGGGATCCAAGAATTGGACCTAGGGGCAAATCCCAAAATTCACACATATAAGCAATTTGCCTAAATTCCTAGGTGATTTCACACACAAACCAACAAGCAATCCATGGAGAATGAGATAGAAATAGAATATAATTATTAACAAATGGAATTACAAAGTTTACATGTCATTTTCCCCCAACATGGTATCAAATTAACATATTTTCCCCCAAACATCCCACCCAAGGGGCCTAGCTACTCATAACAAAGCAAAACACAAAAAGAAAGTAGATAGAGGAAGAAGTAGCCATGGAGATCGGTGTAGATGAGGAATCCCGTCCCTCCAACTGGTACAAGGACGTCGTCCTTCTTCTCCTTGGATGGAATGGAGTGGGATGATGGTGGGAAGTTGATGGAAGGCTTAGATATGGGGGGTTATGTGGTGGAAATGGTGAAATGGAATGGATTTGAGGTGGAGGTGAAGTGGAATGGAGTGGAGGTGACAAGGGAGCGAAAATGGGACTTTAAGTAGCCAACCCTCGAACCCCAGCTGCCACTATGGCTTATATAGGGATCTATGTGGTTTAGGGTTAAGTTAGGGGTAAAATGGGGAAAGTAGTGGAGACATGGGTGGATTTTGTGAGTACCACGGCTGTGGTGGGTTACCATGGTCGTGGTGGGTAGGGTAGACCACGGGCGTGATGGATGGGCACGGTCATGGGAATTAAAATGTGGAGATCATGGGGATATGTACATGGATGGGCACGACCGTGGGGGCTCACCACAGTCATGGTGGGGACCTATGGCCACAGGCATGTTGATCACCACAGTTGTTTTGGCCATTTTCATCAATTTCTGGGAGTTTTAGTGATTTTTTGTGCGTAGGGCATGTCCACCATAGCCATGGTGGGGTACCAAGGTCGTGGTGGTGTCTCTCCCATGCATTTGAGCTTTGAAATTGATCATCCATGGAGGGTATTGCTTCAAAACATTCTTTGACCACTTGGGGTAGGTTGGAAGTGGTTTTGGCCTCATTTTGGGCTCCTCCAAGCCTGAGGAAACCCTAGATTGGACCATTCTCTTTCCATGCCATCAAGTAGTGGACAAAGTACCTATAAAACATGCAAAAAGCCTCCATAAGTGCATTTGATAGAAATAAACATATTGGGGGAAATAACATGTAATATAACAAGTATAGATGTGGCTGAAATACAAAATGACACAATATAAAGCCCTAAAATAGGGCTGAATCACCACCCCAAACTTGGAACATACTTCTCCTCAAGTATGCTCTAACTCAATCTCTCTACAAATTTTCCACAAACAAGAAATGACAAATGCAATGTAAAAGATTATTATTGCTGAATGGTATCAAAGATGACTAAGTACATGCATTTCACCTCTCTCCTCTCCTACTTTCACAATCCAATCATGAAAAGAGCACAAAGCACATGAACTTCAAATATAGTGCATAGAATACACAAGTTATCAATACTTCTTCCAAAAAGTTCTGGGTAAACCGTTTCATGATGGTGTTAATCAAGGATGACTAGGAGTGTTGTTTCATATTCATGCATTCAGTCTTATATTTCGAATCACACCAAATGACCCACGTGGCTGCGAAAAAAGGAAAAATGAGCTAAGTTTGATGCTTCTTAGCTCAATGGGTATGAAAGTGGAAGAAAGGGTTGCGGTAAGATTTTTGGAGTGTTTTTACACACTCATATTTTCTTTATTTGAATGCTCTTAAATAGGAGCATCCTTTTATTTTGTTTTTTCTTTTCTTTTTTTTTCTTTTTTTTCTTGCCCTTGGTGTAGATAGGGCATATGGTGGATAGTGTGAAGCGAGGGGATAAAGATATGTCCACCCCAAACTTTTGGAGGTGGCCAAGGCTGATATGTGCACTTTGGCATCCTTTCATGAGGCGGAGGGGTAAGAAGATGGTGAGTGAAAAGTCGGGTCAAAGAGGGGTCACATGCATGATTCTCCACATAAGACATCCTGCATGAAAATTAATCCAATACTTCATCCTAGATATCATACCACGTGAATGAACAAGATGAAATTGGTATATAAATCAAGTGATTCCACAAACACTAAGCGTTCAAAGCTTGCTCAACTTCACAATTCAACCAAATCATCCACAAACACAAGAGAGATGATGCACATGTAAAAAGTCAAGAATTGATACCATTTAGCAACAAACAATGTTAACTCACTTGCATTTGTCAAAGATCATCATTTTTACTCAAAATAGTAGAGATTGGGTCAAAACATACTTTTAGGCAAGAAATCTCAAATTTGGGAAAAATTGGCCAAAATAGTGCCAAGTTGCCTTCAATCACATATAAACTCTATATTATTGAACTTAAAGCAGTAAACAAGCAAATATTATCTATAACATGCAAGAATTACTAAAAATCTACATGATATGCAATGCATGAAAAAAAGAGCAAATTTTTTGAAAATTAAGCAAAAATGACAAGAAAGTAAACGACATGGCATTCATGTATGCAAAGTAGTAAAGATGACTGAGGTAGATAGCAAAAGCAAGAAAACAAAAGTGGATGTGGCAGGTGAAATGCAAAGTGAAACTAGGGCATACCTGCCCTACCACCCCAAACTTTTGAATCATGTTATCCTCACCATGATCCTAGAGTTTAGGATGATAGGGTAGACGATCATGGCTCTCTCAAGGCTCTGGTGTAGTTCCTCCCTATGGTGGAGGATATGCATAGTAGCTGCCCCACTAATCTGCCTCGAGTGGCTAAAATTGGTTTGCTGCACGTCCGTGCTGTGTAGCACGGTCGTGGTGGCTTCAGGTTGCACGGCCGTGGTGCAGTCCTTTGGCAGCTTTTCTCAATTTTGCTTCTGAATCCAAGGACTTGGTGTGTTTTTATGCAAATGACCACGGTCATATTGTGCCACGGCCGTGGTGGTCCCTGTAGCTACTACTCTCAAAATGAGGAACATCAAACACTCAAAAACTTGACTCAAAGTGATTTTTCTTAGAATCCTTCTCTCAATTGTACTCAAATTTCCTTTATTTCACCCTATTATCACCTGGACATCTTAAAACTAGACAAAAACTATTAAACACATGTGTGTGTGTGTTCTTGGAAAATGTAAAAACAAAGCAATTGTATCAAAAATTGAAGTTTGGGTGAAAAATTCCCAAACCTGGGTGGGTTGCCTCCCACAAGCACTAAGTTTCATGCCTTCAGCCGGGCTTGTTGTTCTTTCACCATCAACCATGGTCCAAAAACAAAATGTTTGCACCCCCATCATAAGAAATCCTCTCAAATGCTTTCCTTGATTGATCTTCCTCCCAAGGGTCATGCGAGCTTCGTAAGTCTTTTTCAGAAATTCTCTTTCCTTGGGGATCATCATCATAGATCTTAGTAAGCCTTAATACCCTCAGAAATATCTTTCCATAGGTTTTCTCTCTCTTAAGGAACGGGTCTTCATAGGCACCAAAGAGAGGGGTCTCAATCATATCCATTTTCTCATGGAAAGTAGGGAGAGCATGTGATAGTTGTGGTGGTGGCATCAGTGTAGATGTCCCTTGGACTTTAGGTGGAGGATGGCATTGAGGTTGGAAGGTGAATTGGTGGGAGGGTTGTGGTGATGGAGGTGGTAGAATGAATTGAGGTTGGAAGGTGAATTGGTGGGAGGGTTGTGGTGATGGAGGTGGTGGGGGTGTGTAAGGCTTATGATAGCCATGGAGGTAGGGCGGTGGAGAAAATGGAAGGGTTTGTGCATCTTGGCCTTCCATCTTGTCTTCCTCGATGGCTTATCACATGCACAAAGCACAACAAAATAAAAGAGCACAAGTTAATAAACCAATATACACAAAGAATGAAAAGAATGATGAATAAAGAATAGAAATGATGAGGGCAGTAGGAAAAGTCAAAGCAAAACTAGCTAGCTAGGTCGAGCACCTCTAATCCTCGGCAACGATGCCAGAAAGCTTGGTGCATTTCTGCTAGACTTGTAACACACTAGCCGGTTTGACCCGACTAGATGCGCCCCACAAGGTCGGAAGACACGGTGGATTCGCTTTCGAAATTTATAAACCTAACTAACACACCTACTTCTACTAAAACAACTACACCCGCAAGCATACGGGGTCGTGTCGTAGTATAGGAAGGTGGCAAGTATAGGGTCGATCCACAGGGAAAAGAGGGGGCACTAGAGCTAGGTTAGTTTTTCAGGGTTCCTACTGCGGAGACTAGGGTTAAGGGTTTAAAGGTTGTTTTTATTGTTAACTAAGGATGAACAAGAAAGCAGTTAAAGGTAGGAATGAAATCTACGTTAACCCTAGACTAGATTAAGACTAAGCAAGCAAGGAAAGACTAAGCTAGGTATGAAAAGGCAAGTTACACTAGGACAAGTAAGAGAGGAGCGAAAGTGTAATTAAAGAACTAAACTAACATGAACAAGGCAATAACAAAGCAGGAAGCTAACTAAGCAAGGAAAGAACTAATTAAGCTAAGCAAGCACAAAACTAGGGTTTCAAGAAGTAAAGAGATATGTGAGCTATTTAGGGGTATGAACTTATCACTTAAGTTGGGGGGTGACATATGAACATAATTATTCCATTTAGATTATCCAAACCAAAAAACAAGTTAGAGTCTAATTAATTAACCTAAGTTGCTAACTGGCCATGGATATGCTAGGTTGTGCATAAGGGAACTAGTCCCTAACACCCCCTACTACCCTTACGAGGCTCAATTGGGTTAGGGATTAGGTTCAATTCAATTAGAGTCTAATCAAGTCTAGGTTTCTAGATTAGGCATTCGTAGGGCAATTAGGGGCCGAGGGTAGTAATGGGGAGGTGAGATTAGGATTTTGGACCCCAATTCCCCCACATTCTAGCCTTGAGAAGGCTCCATGCTAATTACACTAGAATTATCTAATCTAGCTACTTAGATCTCTCACTTAGGGTTAGGGAGATTGATTATGATGTAGGAAGATGGGAGGCAACCTAGGGATCCAAGTATTGGACCTAGGGGCAAATTTCTAAATTCACACATATAAGCAATTTGCTTAATATCCTAGGTGATTTCACACACAAACCAACAAGCAATCCATGGAGAATGAGATAGAAATAGAATATAATCATTAACAAATGTAATTACAAAGTTTATATGTCATTTCCCCCCAACATGGTATCAAAGTAACATATTTTCCCCCAAACAGCCCACCCAAGGGGCCTAGCTACTCATAACAAAGAAAAATTCAAAAAGAAAGTAGATAGAGGAAGAAGTAGTCGTGGTGCTCAGTGTAGATGAGGAATCTCCTCCCTCCATCTGCTGCAAGGATGTCCTCCTTCTTCTACTTGGATGGAATGGAGTGGGATAATGCTGGGAAGTGGATGGAAGGCTTAGATATGGGGGGCTATGTGGTGGAAATGGTGAAATTGAATGGATTTGAGGTGGAGGTGAAGTGGAATGGAGTGGAGGTGACAAGGGATGGAAAATGGGACTCTAAGAAGACAACCCTCGACCCCCAGCCGCCACTAGGGTTTATATAGGGATCTAGGTGGTCTAGGGTTAAGTTAGGGGTAAAATGGGGAAAGTAGTGGAGAAATGGGTGGAATTTGTGAGTATCACGGCTGTGGTGGGTTACCACGGTCGTGGTGGGTAGGGTAGACCACGGCCGTGGTGGATGGGCACGACCATGGGAATTAAAATGTGGAGATCATAGGGATATGTACATGGATGGCCACGACCGTGGGGGCTCACCACAGTCGTCGTGGGGACCTATGGCCACGGGCATGTTGATCACCACTGTTGTTTTGGCCATTTTTATCAGTTTCTGGGAGTTTTAGTGTTTTTTTGTGCTTAGGGCATGTCCACCATGACTGTGGTGGGGTACAACGGTCATGGTGGTGTCTCTCCCATGAATTTGAGCTTTGAAATTGATCATCCATGGAGGGTATTGCTTCAAAACATTTTTTGACCACTTGGGGTAGGTTGGAAGTGGTTTTGGCCTCATTTGGGGCTCCTCCTAGTCCGAGGAAACCCTAGATTGGACCATCTTATTTCCATGCCATCAAGTAGTGGACAAAGTACTAATAAAACATGCAAAAAGCCTCCATAAGTGCATTTGATAGAAATAAGCATATTGGGGGAAATAACATGTAATATAACAAGTGTAGATGTGGTTGAAATACAAAATGACACAAGATAAAGCCCTAAAATAGGGTTGAATCACCTTTCCCTTTCTTCTTCCTCGATTGAACAGTCTGCCACTCCTCCTCAGATTCTTCTTGGACTTTTGGTGTTGACACCGGTGGGCACTCCTGTGCAGCCACACCATCCGTAGGTGCCTCAGTCACTCTTGAGCTGGGCTCTGCTTGCGGTGGAACAACCCTCTTGGGTGGAGGTTTCCACTTTTCAGTCTTTTTGGCATGAATTTGAGATTTATACTACACTAGATTTATGAGAGAAGGGCCAGATGCCGAGGGAGGCTTGGCTGGAGAGAACGGAGTGACATAGGTACACAATTTCTCCTCGTGTCCCATGCGACCACACTTCATACATACTGATGGGAGGTTCTCATATTCCAACCTATAGTACTCACTGTTGAGATGAATAGCTGGAAGGAGGGGTTTTATGGAGTCCACTTCCACTGCTAGCCGGGCAAATTTACCACGGTGGCTAGACAACGTGGTCGTGTCCACCTTGATTGTCTTGCCTACAACATCACCAATGCTTGAGAGGAGTTGATATTGGTATAGATAGACCGGAAGCTCAGGGATCCATAGCCACACCACGAGCTTCCTGGGGATGTGGTCTACTGGCCGAAAGTCTGCCAGCTAGGACTGAACTAACAGATAGTTCTCGAAGATTGTCCAAGGACCTTCCATCATGGCTCTCTCAAAATCCTCTTTGTTTCGAAGTTGGATAATGAAGTATCCCATCTCTATGTCGATGACCTAAAATTGGTCCTTGATTCTCCAAAGCGACGTGATGTGGTTCACCAGCGTGGTAAATCCCACATTAATTCCGACCACTTTGATCACGACGACATATCTCCAGGGCTCGAGTAGTGGTGGCAGCGCCGCAGGGTTGATCTGAAAGTTTGGGAGAGGGCCACTCATGTCGATACAGATATCAGGCGCTTGCAGCACGTCCGGAGAGACTGTCCTGATTGTCAGGGTCCTCACTCCACCAGTGATAGTGTCACAGAAAGACATTCACCAGGTTGGAAGCTACCGTCATTCTCACCTTTGTCCATAACCCTAGCGTCAGAATTGACTGCTACATTCTGTGGTGGTGGTTCTGCCGTCATAGGGTCATCTAGAAGGGGAACATACCCCTGATTGGAGTGCGGGAGAGGCACGTTGAAATAGCCTCGCCCTACACCACGGCCTCCACAACCATCGGTTCCACCGCCCCTCATGCGCGTATGCAAATCGCCACCAGAAACCCTAGAAGAGTTGCCGTCTCAACACTTACACTGGTCTTATAAGGCTACAAAACCTAGATTGAATTTGATGAAGTATAGACACTAAAATAAGCTTATGATCAAAATTTGAGGTTTATTTGACCTCTTTTGACCCATTTATTAATTCAAGGAAGTTTTTATATTGTATTTATCCTAATATAACCAATGGTTTGGTTTATTTGATTTGTCACGGGGACAGAGACATAGTTTGATTGGGACTCTCAAACCAACAAATTTACGAGTCGGGGGCTTTTTCTCTTCACCCGACTTCCCTATTTTCTTTGGCCTCCAGAAGTACGTGACTCCAATCCCCCTCCCCACCACATCCTACAAGTAATGGGGGCTGGATTAGTTATCTTTGGGTTTTCTCATATATTCTAGTTCCTATCTCGATAGGGGTTCATACCCTAGAGTTCTGAGATGATTGTGGACTCCCTAACTAAGTGAAGCGTGGCGACCAGGGTGATGGTGGTGGGTATGGGTGAAGAAGACAATGCAACGATAGTGTTCCCCTACGGCTACAACATGACAGATGGTAGGAGGAGATCAGGTTGTTAGACATGATCAAGTTGGGTGGTGTTGGTGGCGTTGGTATTCATAGTTGAGTTGATTGTGCCTACTGATAGCCACAATGGCAACATCTTCCTTCTATTAGGTTGGTTTGACGCCCACTGGAGTAGGGAAGTAGCGCAGATAGGGTCATTAATAGGATGTGGAAGAAAAGGAAGGATGACACGATTATATATGGAAGGCAAAGGGGAGAGAGAGAAGAAGGGGTGTTGTTACTTGCATCTCATAGTCAATAGAAAGAACAAGATGTGTGGTGAAGGGGATGGAGGAGGAGTAATGCTTTGTAGTACCTATTTATGGAATCAAATGAATTGGTTGATAAAGTGAAGTGATATTGAATATATTAATATTAGACCAATTAAATGAGTAGTCAAATAAAGTGATATTGACCTAAAATTTGGCATGTTGGTCAAATAAAACATGATGAACTAAGTTTTAATGTTAATTTCTTCTTTTGATATCATTTTCTAGTTGATTGAGTTACTTCTAAGTTAGTTACTCAATTATAAATTTAATAATGTGTTTATTAATCATTTTGATGTATTATTTCATACTTGTCAAATCTGTTTTATCGATTAGGCTAATGGAACTTTTGGATTAACAATTAGTACTTAACTAGTTAATTTAATTAATAAATGTTAAACCGTTGACTAAATTAATTAAATAGTCATTTTCATTATACAATAGGTTATTTGTCATTATATTTTCTTGGACTCAGTTATCTTATTTAATCAAATTTTAAGGTAGAAAGATTTGATACTCATTTAATTATATGTGCACCTACAGAATCAAAATTTAATATATATACTCTGATTTGAGTATGTTACAATTCTAAACCCTAAGATAACGTAAATAAAGGGGTGATGCAGTGATTTGAGTATGTTACAATTCTAAACCCTCAGCTAACGTAAATAAAGGGGTGATGCACACGAGCCCAGGATGGAACAATGATCCACCCAAGATAATATATCCAGTAAGGGCTAGGATATGTAAACAATATTCCAATTCGAATTTGCAATATTTGATGCTTATTATGTGATCATGTAAGTTTCACACATTGTGGTTGCACCCCACGTACAGAGTATAGTAATATGCTGGCTGCATTTTGTTTGTTGACACTTTAGGTATATGTTTCACATGATAAAAGATATGAAGAATAAGATGAAAGATATCAAAGGTAATAAATCAATACCAAGGAGGACTAGATAGATGATACTTCTTCTCTATAGTTATTAATTCCATGAGGTACATCATTCTACAATTTTTAAACGATATTTTAAATTTAATTGAAATTGTTTTCTATTATTTATTATTTACTAAATTTGGATCCTTGAGAATATAAATGACTCTCAACTTTAAGGTCTTTCCTTAATTGAGGGATGCAGAAAGTGAGGTTGTTATAGAACTGATCAAGTCAGCTCAACCAACCAATTTGTTGGGGTCGTGACGACCGCCTCACAGGGCAAGTCATCTAGTTCATGGAGAAATTCGATTACATCAAGGACTAGTGCTGGTGTCTTGTTATGCATTAATTCGATTCGAATTTGCTAATTCATATGTGATTAGGAAAAAATGAAGAAACACCCAGTTGGGAAAGAGAACTGATCAGAGGTTGCAACAATTCATGATTTTACCATCCCTTACACTCCCACACAGTCTGGTAACCCAGATCTTGACCCCACCTATAAATAGAGGGCTACTGGGGGCTTCCCAGAACACAAATCAATTGATTCTGACTATTGTTTCCCTCTATGGTTGTGGTAATCAATAAAGAAGCCCGATCAAGTCCTACCACTAAAGGGAGGGATAGTAAGGGAGGATAATTGTGGGAGAGAAAGTTGGTGACTAGTACACCAATGGGAGGGACAACTCCTTTTTGTCCATTTTGGTAGGACAACAAGAGTTCTAAGCAGTCTGTGGGGACTTCTCAAGAGGCGTTGATACTTTACCCTCTAGGAGGACAATGTCATCTTGCAGTTTGTGGAGGAGCTGATGCAGACGTCGTCTGATTTCACTACCCATAGAAGATCCATAGATGAGTTCTAATGCTATTAGAAGATAGTTGTACATCTACAACGATGAGGAGATGTCACTGGATTTTCTCCAAGACCAGGTGTATCCTCAAAACCACCCTTCCCATCTTATAGTTGTTGACGCGATCTTCTAGTTTATCTAAAATATGGTAGTAAATGTTTTCTTTCCTCAACCTATTCTGTAACCATATTTCCCTACATATATATGTTTATATAATATTACATATAAATACACACACTATATATATATACATTTATATGGGATTAAGAGAGGCATTCTTCCCCCTCTCCCATGCCCATGATGCAGGTATATATATATACATATATATATATATATATATATATATATATAGAGAGAGAGAGAGAGAGAGAGAATCAGGCTAGAATACACTTGAGTGTATTCAGAGAAGAATACGCTCAAGTAGCTTTTTATGATGCAATATTTTTTACAAAAATCTAATCCGTTGATCTTGTAAACATCTTGTGAATAGCGTATACACAAAATTTGAGCACATTTGGACATTTATAAGTCATGTTATAAACACCACAAAAATTATGCATTTCAAATTAGTTTTGCACATTGATTTTGTTGCCCTTGGATGACTTACACTCATCCGAATGGGCTCAAAATTTGTATGTAGCCTAGTTATAGTATGACAGTGAAGATCATTGGTTTACATTTTGCAAACAATAGTCTTGATATGCAAAAGCACTTAAGCGTATTTTTAGGATTGGTACACTCGAGTGTATTCTCACCTGACTCTCTCTCTCTCTCTCTCTCTCTCTATATATATATATATATATATATATATATATATATATATATATATATATATATATATATATATATATATATATATATATATACTGACACGGAGTGGCTCAAGTGGTCAAGCATGGTGTCCCCCAACAAAGGGACCCAGGTTCGAATCCTAGTTGCTGCCTTGGTTTACCACCCTCCCAGGCATTCGGCCTCCGCCATGGGCATGGGAGAGGGGGGGAGAAATCTTTCTCTCTTAATCCCATATATATATAGGTATATATATAGGTATATATAGGTATATATATATAGGTATATATAGGTATATATAGGTATATATATAGGTATATATATATATAGGTATATATATAGGTATATATATATATAGGTATATATATAGGTATATATAAGTATATATATAGGTATATATATAGGTATATATAGGTATATATATATAGGTATATATATAGGTATATATATAGGTATATATATATGTATATAGGTATATATAGGTATATATATATAGGTATATATATATATATGTGTGTGTGTGTGTGTGTGTATGTGTATCCAACAAGGAGTGGCTAAAGTGGTAAAACACAGTGTCTCCTCACAAATAGACCCAGGTTCAAATCCCATCTTCTACCTTGGTTTACCACTCTCCTGGACATTCGACCTTCATGGGCATGAGAGAGGGGAAAATAATGAATACCTTAATTTCATATATATATATATATATATATACCCAAGTGTGATAAATAGTAATCAAGGAAGGAGTAATTAGATATGTCAATCATGATGCATATGCTAATGGCAAGGAACCTGAAATGAAAAAGATAAAATGATACATGAGAAGTTGTAACCTACATAATGAAAATAGAATTGGTTATCTTTTTGCTTGTGACCCTTGAACAATGTTGCTATGATGTGGGAAGTGTGTTTCCCTTTGTGTATTTCCTTTCTAGGGCACAACTTTCAAGTGGATCATTGGCACTTGGTATGTGTGGATTCGTTGTAAACATGTGAGTGGATGGCTTATTATAGCATAAGGTTGCTTGGATTATGGTTCCAAGATCATAAAGTTTGTGTTGATTTTACTTTTGAGCCTTCCAATAATTAGGAAGACTCCTCTTATTTGTCTTGAGATTTGTTATGTTGGTAAAAGTAGATGAGATAAGGATGTGAGTTCCTTATAGCACATGAGGTGGATACCAAGGTAATGAATCCTAGTATCCAAATGTATCAACAATATGGGAAGTACGTGAAGGTTGGAGATGTTTATTAAATGAACATTCCAAGTGTTCCTCTCCCTTAAAGAGAGAAAGAGAGAGATTTGATGATGACCCTCTAAATGTTGTTTGGAAAGAAAAACAAAAGTGATTCTATAATGTTGTGTATGGTTCGGTGATAGTTGGGCAATACCACTATCAAGGATAGATGGCTTATTGATCAGTAGACATGTGCTACCGTGTTCCTTTAAGATAAAATATCCTTAAGACATAAGAGTTAGAATGGATGACATAAGTTACATGTCCATGGTGAGTTTAGGGTTATGTCCTTTAAACTAACCAATATACCTATATAATCTATGCATAGGAAGAATAGAGTGTGCATGTCATGTCTTACAAGTTGTAGCAAGCTTTTAATGATGACATCTCAAGGTATTTTAGAGATGGTTAGTAACATGGTGAACATCTTTGCTAAACCTTAAGAATGTTGAAGTAACTTCACTTATGTGTGAGAAATCTAGCAAGAATGAGTTGGGGGTTGACTAAAGTAACCTCTTGCAGTTATGATACATTTTTTAAGTATGTTATGTAAATCCTGATAAGATGAAGACAATGTCGTTTTTGTACCCCTAACAATGTCAATCAGGAAGTTATATTTATTAATAGGTATAGAAAAGTGCATGATTCTTCAACCAAATAGATGGTCAGTCTACCATTGAGATGATTGGAGAATCCTCTAAAACATATTCCTCATAGTTCTTGAAAATTAGGGGATGCCTTCCTAGTTGATTGAGTTGTTAATTACAACAATTATTATAGGAACATAGAGATGAAACCTTGTAAAGTTACATATGATATGAGATACATGATGTTTCATGTTTGATAAGAGCCATAAAGTATGACCTATAAATGATGTGTGGTACAATAGATAGAATAGTTTAGGACAATAGTTGGAGTGCTAAGCTGAAAGGTATTACCATACCAATACAGGTGGCACAATAGTTCTTATGTTGAACCAAGGTGACACATGCAAGAGTTGAGGGAGAAGAATATGACTTCTATGAGAATAATGTGACATAATCATGAGATGAAATTTACCATGTAGAAGATTGGGGATGAGGTTCATTAGAAGTATCCATCTTTTTCTACCTTGGATTTCGGGGGCGAAATCCCTATCAGGGGTTTATGGTTGAGAGAACCCTGACCTTGCTAAAAGCGTTGCGCATACTTAAGTATCATAATTTAATTCTTTAAACTATAATCTAACCTTGTAATATGATTTTAAATCATAATACAATCTTAAGTTACAAGTTTGGTCCAATTTGAACATTGTTTGTGCAAGTTTTGCAATTTCATGTGTATTTTGAACTTTTCTACAATTTACCCAATTGGGAGGTTTTTCTTGCAATTTATCACTTGCATTATGTTCTTTGTATGTTCTATCATAATTCTTGAGCTTTTTGATCCATGGGTCTCCTAGTTGAACCTTGGTTTGGAGGTGTTTTCCTCAAGGGTATTTTAGGGTTTACCCCTTTATGGATGAGCTACCTTTTTGAGCTATCAAGTAAATGGTTTATTTTCTTTGCTTGCAAAATCAAGAAATGAGGACTTTGTAGGTCTCCATGGATGGTGGGTCATCCTCTTGTGTGGCTGCTTGTATATCCTTAATAGTTTAAGGCCATGGACAAATGTGGAGCTACTTGTACACCTCATGCTTGCTTCCATCCTTATCTATGGGATATATCTAACTCTTCCTTGCCCAAGTACGAAGACTTTTCTTGCTTTCTCTTTCATCTAACCTGGAGAAAAGACTCCACTCTATTTTTCTATAGAACCAAGTGCTCTAAGGTAGAATACAATCTCTTCTTAGAGAAGAAGGTCTCTTAGAGATCCATCTAGCCCTACCTAGGGTTTCCAAGGTCATCTTCTAAGGATTTTGACCAAGGCAAGTTGTTTTCTTCCTTCCTTCTCTATTTTTCTTTATCTTATCCTTCCTTAGACCTTTATTCAGGTTGGAACTTTGTTGTTCCATGGTAGAAGCTTCTCTAAAGCTCTAAAACCCTACCTTTCTTGCTCCTTATGCTTAGGGTTTACTTCTTTGATGGAGAAAGGTGTTAGATGGACGAGTTCAAAGCTTATGCTTGGATTTTATACCTAACTGCTCGAGTTTTCTTCTTTTTGGGATTTTATCTTCTCATTATAGGCAAGTTTTATAACTTTTTTCACGTTTATATCTTACCACAAGCTTGCTAGCTGATGTTCTTGCTTTAAAATGATGATCCATGCACTAAAAGGCTATGCTTGACTTGGATTTTGATTTTTATGATGTTCCCTATTCTGATTTCAGTTCTAGATGAACTTGTAATCATGTGTAAGTTCCTCCTAATATATAGTATGACTTGGACCAGGTTGTTTTGAGAATCAACTGGTGCTAAGCACCCATCAACCAATGGTCAATTTTAGAGTTTAAAGTTGATTTCTTCTATAAACACGACCCAATGGTGGTACCATTGCAACAACTAATGGTGTTGACTTCATGACAATTGATGGTGGTGACCAAGGGTGTCAACTGATTTTCACCCCATAGGTCACGTTTTGGCTTAATTAGAATCTTAATGATCGACAACTAAGTACCCTGATGATGCTATCAATCAAGGGTAACATTAGCTTGACATCTGTTGATGATTAACGAATATAGTGTTGATCTAACAACCTATGGTGACTTAATGGTCACTAATAATGGTTGATCATATCTCTACAACCTATGTTGATTAATCATGTAGTTTTAGCATCAATTAAGCCTTAAACCAACGGTTTCTTGGGTAATTTGATGCAATGGTTGGACCTGTAATCCAATTGATGGTTTTAATATATGAACTTGACCGAATGGTGAAGATCTAATGATTCTTCATACAATCAATTGGAATGATGCCTAATGTAATATGTTGGTCCTAATAAAGTCATTTAGATGGTTTCGTTAATGTGAACAACTTAATAAGTTCATTTATTGATGACTTGTTTTAAATAGACAATCGCTTGTGGGTTTTACCCTACTCTCAATGGAACTTTTTGTGTTGTTAATCAATGGATATCTAGTGTAAAATGGTGACTCTTTCTAGAGAAAAATTCAATGACTTCATAGGTGGTTTATCCAAGGTGTTTATTTATGCAACAAATAGTTTTACCTTCTCAATAATCCAATGTTTTGGGATGATGCTTATGGTAGGTTTGTATGGTTTGAGTGATGTTGAAACCTAATGGAGGTTTACCTTAATAATATAGTCTTACCATTTCCCTCACATGGTTAGAATTGATAATAAATATAATGAGTTAATAGGAAACCCTGATGAAGTATATTTCATTATACTTAGCCCTAATATAATCAAGTGATGGTAATTGATTATGAACAACCCCTTCAATGGCGAATAGAATCATGGAGTACTCTCTTTTGTGGTTGAACCCTAGTATGCTATGTCGAGATGGTTACACCTTAAGTTATGTGTGGATCTATACATGACTATGGTATGGGATGTGATGGTGATACTTCACTTTATGCATCCATGATCCAATGGGGATTCCATGAGTTAGGGTTTGTGTATGAGTGTTGATTAGTAATATTAATATAATTTATCTTGTTTAACCAAATGCTAATGCAAATAGATAAATACTAGTATTAATTTTTAATCTTCTTATATGATGGCATGATGGTGGAATAATCTCCTTAATATGATCATAACCTTAATGTGTTAATTTGTGGTTATCATAGCCACATGGTTGATACTTTCTTATGCTAAACCTGTGCATTATGAATATGATGAGGGTTAATCATATATAGATTCCTTGCATCTTGATGTAATAAAAGAATGTTCTTAATGTTAATATAACCCTGCTATGATTGTTTATGAATATCTCCTATCTCATTAATGCAATATTGTGCTATCCGGTGTATTATACGTAAGTGATGTTGTTGAGACTTGTTATAAGGCATGGAGAGATAATGATGATCTTGTAGGGAATAGTATGATGGTCTTAATGACCTTTGGGCATGGTTGAGCCCTGAATGAGGTGTAATCCTCTTGTGTTGATAACGGTTGATACCCTATGAATTATGAAAAGGATTTATATCATGTGATAGTATGATGACATGTATAGTCTCATGAATGGAAAGACAATAGTATCATGTGATGATGATTTGATGATAAGTAGAATCTCTTGATTGGCAAGTGAATATTTCCATGTGATGTTGAGATGAGAAATTATGTCTCATATGTTTTATATCTTTTGAAGTTGTTTTATAGCAATGTTTTCTAGAGATGAATTAGGGTTTGGTTGTCCACTTGTTTCATGCAACCTTAATGAACCCAATTGGAGATTACTAATCAAGTAAAACTTTAATCATGTAGTGCTCTATGCCACTGAACCATCCTTTTTGTCTGAACTTACTAGATGGTGAAATGAATTCGTAAGGGAATCTTGGAGTGCATATTGTTGAACATGCGGGGTGCTTGTCACACTGATATCAATTGTTAGGGAGGATGACTAAGGTCATGCCTAGCCCTCTTTTTGAGAAAGGCTGCGATCATGTCTTAGTATTTGTGGAATGTGATTGGAGGACAACTACGGTTGTACCTCATTGGCAGGTTTTGCTTGCATACCTTGAAGTCTAGTGTCATGACATGTACCAAGGGTAGACTAGTTATTAGTAGCTCGACTATATGTCATTGTGGTGGTAGCTTGATTGATAGTTCACTACCTTTTTGGTCCATACTGACTGGGTAGAGGAGAGATCTTAGGATACCGACACTCCTAGATCTTGTACATAACCAAATAGCCCTTCACAGGGGTCAGTTGGACTTTGGATGGTATGATTCAAATTCCTTAGGGGATAATAAAAGATGTAAGATAGCCATGTAGCATATCTATTTAGGGTTATACACAATGCTTCACATTGGATGATAACTATTGTTTGTTTTCTTTTCATTAAGATCATGTATAGTATAATAAGAGATAATAGATATGCTTATGTTGTAGTTATGCTCATGTTGTAAACATGCTTATGTTGTCAAATATACTAACACTGATGGTTAAGATGATGTTGTTAGCTATGTTTAATATTTCTAGCCATGCAAATGTAATTAGAAATGCTTAAACTGCTAATCATTCCAATGCAGTTAATTGTGCTTTGATGTGAGTTCTACTTATGATATAGATCTGTTCCCTTTATTTGATATGCCAATATTGATAGCCATGTTATGTTACTAGACATATTCATGATGTCTGGGATGCTTATGCTACTAGATTGCTTGTGTTGTTAGCAAGGAATATGATGATAGTCATATTAATGATGATGATTGTTATTAGATGCAATTTAATGAATTTTGAGTAGATATATATCCATAGATATGGGTTTATTTCTTATCTATCTATACATTGATAATCATACTTGTTGCTAAGATTATTTGCTTAATACGATTAGCTTACTTGATCTATTCAACCAGTTCAATTGATTATTAAATAATCCAACTACTCATTTATCTACTATTTAAAATGTTGTAATCAATAAGCATTGTTGCAGGTTATATCTCTTACTGGGACATGGGTCTCATCCTTGTGGTTCACCACATTTTTTTAGGTTATCGGCAGTGACGACAATAGAACCGTGGAAGTCAAGAAGAACTATAGTCATGAATCTTTGAGAAAGTTGGTTAGATGTCTAGTGTATCCTAGAGTCATCCTTGTACTCTCAGGTGTGGATAGGAAAAGTTTGTATAAGGTGTTTCAAATTAATCATACTTTTGTTATCATGTTAATGCTTATTTGTGTGGTATATACAAATATTGTTCTTTTGTGTATATATGTTGTGGATAAGGCGATAAAACTATTTGTATCAAATTCTTGGCATAGTATGGATACAAGAAAGATGTCGGTCTCTTATGTAAACATTTTTAAGCGGGTGTTGATGTTGAAATCGATTTTCATTTACCCATATTTTTGGGTATGTGATTAATTAATGATCGATTGTGTTTTATGTTTTGAGTAAACTCATTTAGGGTAATAGGTTCTCACAGCGTCGATGAGTTCCTTTTATTGAGCTAGCTATAGAGCATTAGGGTTAAGAGCTTGCCCGACTTTAGGTTTAGGACTGGCATCATGGTTGGGGTCATCCTTGGGCTCATCTTCCATCAAAAGTTTTCACCTATGGTCTAAACTATCTTCAGGGTTTAGGATGTCAAAAGGGCAAACTTTTGGCTTGAAACCTTCCTCAATGGTGGCCTCCTCTGGCCTCTTCCGTTTCTTGGAAGTCTCATCTTCCATCACCCCCTGGAGACAGTCTCCCCTGGTAGGAGGGTCTTCCCTCTTGGTAGTCAAGGATGATAGTGCTCTTGGTGCATGCCATGCTATTTCACATAAGATAACTTTATTAACCACAGTTTATACTTTGTATATTAACACATCCTAAATTTATGTCCATGACATCTTGTTTACCTGTGTTTTATTATTTAGTGGAGGGTGCCTTAATACCTAATATCCATAACCCTAGTACTTAGAAAGAGATGAAGAGAGTAGTTATAGGTACCTAGGGTTTAGTGAGTGAAGCAAGGGTTACAGAAGGGACAAAAGTAGATGAGAAATCCTAGAGGTATTTTATGCCAAGTGAAATTCTCTGACTTTGGCCAGGTCAGATGCATAGGTTTGGGATTCCTTGTAATCCAACTAGTGGCATGGAGGAAAAATTACCACCTCCCGGATTGTGATCATTTCTAGACACCATCGTCTTTGGAGAACACTCTAATAATTCCCTTGGGCTCTAAAAAACTCTTAAAATTTAATTATTATTTGAGGTTAAATGGTAAACCATGCTTTGATACCAAATGTAATGACGCCCTCCCCCTGTTCTCCCCTATTCATGTGGATGGAGAGGGCAATAGACATTACCATGAATACAAGACCGATGGTTTATAAACAACCAAAAATAATGAATATATTTTCACTAATTGGGGAAGAGTTTGGTACAAGATAAAATATAAATTCTCCAACATGGTTTACAAAATATGGAATTCTAAAATTTGTTGCTAAAGTAAACCTTCTAACTCACTAAACCCTCAAGAATTATGTTAGATTTTTCTTTCAATGAATTCTTCTATGGATGTCCATTTCCCATCATACTTGCAGAACTGACAACAAGTTATCCTAAAATAGTGATAAACAAAACTCAGTCAGTATAACAAGTTATACTGGTATGTGGGGGAACAAAATATTCTCATCAAGTTGTAACAATATATTCACAACAATTATTGTTACAGAATCAAAATTAACATTTTCATCATAACTACTCAACCTTAATCTATCCAACCTCTGTGAACCCACTTAGGGTATAGTCCCTACAGTGGACATAGGCCACCTTCTCCCCTTGGTTTCTAAGGTGACACATCAATTTTTCCACAACCAAGGGTTGATCTTCGATGATCCTCTGCCCCAAGGGCTTAATCAACATTTTCCTTATATTTCCATACATCCAAAGGGGAATAGGATTGGAGCTAGTCAGGTCCATATAATGTGATATCCATAGTGACTTTATACATTGTAGGAAATAAATAAACAAGTAAACATTTATTCATAATCATTTTGACAATCCTCAGAAAACATTGACAAACTATTGTGGGTAGTCTTAGGAATAACCACATACCTTTTTTGGGAGTACTTGATGTTCAAGCAAACAATCAACAAGAGAAACCAATTAAGAAACTATCCTAAAATTAAATCATAATACCCATGCATTATTATTTTATTTAAAATCTATCATTAAGACTAACTTGGGTTCCAAGTTAAGGTTTCATTAGGATTTAGCTTCCTAAACCATAATTATCTCTTTTCATTTTTTTGTTTACAAACCCTAATATTAACATCATATGCATTTTTTATCTCAAAGAAACCCTAATTCGTCAATTAATGGGTTGTTAATATTAAATTAGATCCAATTTGTCCTTTTTATCCAAAAAGATCAATCTTTGATTATTAAGATCAATTGAACATATTAAGTTCATCAAAACTTAGAAATTAGGGTTCTTATGCATTAAACACATTAAAGATGGAAGATTTGGGTACTTTTTGAACAAGAGGCAGATCTAGGTTTTTATTATAATTTTATTAAAGTTCTCATTTTTTTATCAATTTTCATATATTACATGTCTTGATTCTAATTATGATTTAATTACTAAATAGTTTCCAAATTAATTGCATTTCCAACCATTCCCCAGGAGACACGTCCCAAACCATATATCTTGAGTTATCATTTGGACAACCCCTTTATGTAGTGAGAAAAGACGATGTTGTCCTCCATGTCGCTCGTGTATGATTGAGGCATCTGGGTCTTTTGACCCTATCTCATCTCCTTTGTTGCAGAAGGCATGACACTCATCTCCGACAAGGCGTCTACATGCTACCTCCACTAAATTTTTGGTTCTGAAACCTCAGGGACAAGTTGAAGGGGCTCCTACTATGCCAACGGACTTGGGTGGGAGCTTGGAATGACCAGAGAATAACAAGGGATACGTTCAGGATGGCTCATGTCTGCTAGGGTTTATAGAAGGTTAACATAGAAAATAGTAAGTAGGAGTGCTTATCTCAGTGTTCTACGTGACAATTCGATAGTGAGGGGGTATCTAGGGATCCTTCCACCGTTGTTCCATGCTCTAGAGACATTCTAAGGCATGCTAACACTTTATTTTTGTGGGGGCGACGAAAATTTTTTTTGGAAATCCTCCCGCTAGTTTGAGCCACACTGAAGACTGCTCCACGTAGTTCTTCTTTTCGAATGCCATTCATTTTTTTATATAAGCCTTGGGTGATACGAGAGGGGAGGGATATTTATAGTATTAAAGTCCTTGGTGGTTTTAAGGAAAATGGAAAGGTTCTTCCAAAAAGGTATTTGTTTACTTTTAAAGTAAAACCCAATTTTAGGAAATATTTATATCTCCCTTTCCCTTACAGACATTCCTCTTAAAACTTATGAGAACCTTCCAATTGACCTTACCTTTTCCTAGCCAAAATATTACATCCATGATGAATGACAAATTAGTCCAAACTTGCCTATTTAGCAATTTATGGATAATTACATAATTAAATCCCTCAAACACAAGGCATCATGGAATGTTCTGATTTTTATTCCATAGTGTTATATTGAGATCATTTACCATTTAAAAATATACTGGATATTTAATATGGGCACTAAAAACCCCATCTTCCTATTTTGATTCACACAGACTTATGTGTGAATGTTTGATTTTGCGAATTTAAATAAATAACATCTCTCTCTCATCTTTAGTCCAATTGTCCCCAAATTTTGAGGGAAAGTCTATACTTTATCTAACCATGACCAAGGTTTGAGGCCAAAAATAGAAAAGAAAAGGTACATTTCTTAATATCCAAGTCTTCTCTTTATAAGGCATATTTCTAAGCATTAAAACAAACATTTTCGCTTTCTATCTTTTTTATATTATTTATTTTGACTTCCTTTCTTATTAGAAACCATATGAAACTAAAATACAACCATTGATGGTCAACCATGCCACTTTCTAGAGAATTGCACACAATTCCCATAAGTATATTACTTATTATCCATTGTCTTTTTGCCTTCTTCTTAATATTGAAGTTTCTTCTCTTCATTTTCTCTTGTATCTATTATTGGACTAATAAAATTAGTCAAAATCACGAATTTCACAACAAAGGACATTTTTAAAAAGAAATCATAATTTTAAAACAAAGCACACCATATTTCCAATATATCCTTTTTATTGAAATAATTTCATTTCAACTAAATAAAATACAAGCGGAAACTTGGTTATAACAAAGGCTCCCTTCACAAGTAACACTGAGAGGACTACAATCTATTAGGACTCATACACGCCAATGTATGTGGCACTTTGAGAACAGATGCAAGAGGTGTTTATTAGTACTTCATTACCTTATTGATGATATCGGTAGGTATGGTTATGTTTACCCAACAAAACATAAAAAAAATCTTAAAAAGTTCGAGGATTTCATGAATGAAGTACAAAATGAACTTGGTGAAAGTATTAAAACCACTTCATTCTTATCAAGGTGAAGAATATTTAAGCTAAGAGTTTGAGGACATTCTACAAGACCGTGGTATCGTATCACAATGGACTCCACCTGGAACACCACAATATAATGGTGTATTAGAAAGAAGGATTGCACATTGCTAGATATGGTGTGATCATGATGGGTTTAGTTGATGTTCCAACTTCCTTCAGGGTTTATGCTATAGAAACTGCCACGTTGACACTAAACCATGTACAATTTAAATCGGTTCAAAAGGACACCATATGAGATATGGTATGGGAAGCATCCCAATGTGACTTCTATGAAGATTTGGGGTTGTAAAGCTTATGCGAGAAAACAATTTCCCAAAAATCTTGGACTCAAATAAGATAAATGTTATTTTGTTGGATATCCTAAATAAACCAAATGATACTAATTTTATACTCCATCTTACAACAAAGTGTTTGTTTCCAGGGATGATGTATCCCTAGAAAAGGAATTCATTTTCAAAGGAATCAGTGGCAGGAAAGTAGAACTCAAAGAAGTTAGAAACCAATAAGAAAGTATTGAACCTATAGAGGTGCAAGAGGAACATATAGAGTCACAAGCCATTGTGGAATCTCCTCATGTAGCATAGGAACCTTGAAAATCTAGTACGACATGCCTTCAACTAGATATATTTGGTTATCTACTGACTCAAGAAGGAAATGAGCTAGTCATTGATGATGAGCCAACTACTTACCTAGAAATTGTTAAGGGACCAGAGTTTGAGAAATTGCGTGATTCTATGAGATCTTAGATGGGATCCATGTACAACAACAAGGTATGGACCTTAGTAGATCCACCTAAAGGGGTAAAACCCATAGGGTGCAAGTGGCTCTTTAAGAAGAAGACTGACATGGATGGTAATGTACAAACTTACAAAGGTCAGTTGGTTCCAAAGGGTTTCAGACAAGTTCAAGGTGTTGACAATGACAAAACCTTTTCTCCAATGGCCATGGTTAAGTCCATCAAGATCATTCTTTCTATGGTAGCTTATTATGACTATGATATTCAATAGATGGATGTTAAAACCACATTCTTTGTGGGAATCTTCTTGAGGATGTATACATGATAAAACTAGAGAGTTTTATAAATACTAAGGATGCAAATAAAGTATGTAAGCTACAAAGGTAAATCTATGGATTGAAGCAAGCATCTCGGAGCTAGAGCCTTGGATTTACGGAAATAGTCAAACTGAAGATGAAGTGTGTCTTTACAAGCAAAATAGTGGGAGCATGATTGTATTCCTCATATTTTATGTGGATGACATACTATTGATGGGGAATTACATCCCTACTTTACATATGGTAAAACCTAGATAGGAAATACATTCTCAATGAAGGACTTAGGAGAATCATCCTATATCTTAAGAATCAAGATTTACAAAGATAGATTTAAAAGGTATATTGGCCTATTCCAGAGCGATTTCAACATGGAGAACTCAAAGAGAGGAAACCTACCCATTATAATGGTGTTCGTATCTCTAGAGCTTAATGTCCCGGTTCATGTGAAGAAAGGTAACACATGAGTAAGATTCCATATGTATCTACAATTGGATTTATGATGTACACAATGTTATGTAGTCATCTAGATGTCTCATATTCCTTGGGCATGACGAGTACATATCAGTCATATCATGGTGAATGTTACTAGGCTACCATGAAGAGCATCCTTAAGTACTTGAGAAGAACTAAGGATCAATTTCTTGTCTACCTTGGTGAGGAAGAGTTGGTGGTAAAGGGATTACATTGAAGCAAGCTTTCAAATTAACAAAGATTACTATGCATCGTAGTATGGATATGTGTTTTTCCTAAACAATAGAGATGTAAGTTGGAATAGTTCGAAATAAGAAATAGTTTTGGATTATAATACAAAGGATGAGTATATTGTTGCATCCAATGTAGAAAATAGGCTATTTGGATCAAAAAGTTCATCTCAGAACTTGAGGTGGTTCCAAGCATAAATGATGAAATTGAGGTAAATTGTTACAATAATGGAGCTGTTGTACAAGCTTAGCAACCCATATCACATCAGAATTCCAATCACATACAACGATGATTCCATCTCATACGAGAAATCATACAGTGACAAGATGTGAAGATTTATAGAGTACCAACTGAGACCAATGTGGCTAACCTATTGACAAAAGCACTTTCACAACAGAAACATGAAGGTCATGTAATATCACTTGGGATTAATTCCATGAGTGATTGGCTCTAAGTGCAAGTGGGGTTCTATTTGTATGTATGGCTAAAGAGCCAATCATATTATGATTGTAATGGCATATCTTGTAAATGGTTTGATTAATAATAAAGGCAATCTTCTAATTTATTCTATTTCATTTGGTTATGAGATAATGATGTAACACTATAAATGTCTAAAGAATGATATTACTCAATGATGTATGTCTTCATGTTGAGGGCCTAAACAATGAGATCATACGGATATTATGAGTACATACATTCTTGTTATGTCCCTAGTCATATGCTATTGTGGAAGGTTGATAGATGTGAATAACACATTAGACTAGAATGTCTAAAGAATGATATTACTCAATGATGTATGTCTTCATGTTGAGGGCCTAAACAATGAGATCATACGGATATTATGAGTACATACATTCTTGTTATGTCCCTAGTCATATGCTATTGTGGAAGGTTGATAGATGTGAATAACACATTAGACTAGAATGTGTATCGGTTGATGACAAAATCTCAGTAGTCATGATAGGTGATATCAAACCAAACACATAGTCGGACAGATCCACCTTGAGAGTGATACATGGAAACCATGGATTGGTAGTCAAAATCATCTCTCACAGTTATGGTGGTGATTGTGGTTCATAGACCTGAATTTATTACACCCATCACATGTCACTTGATATACTTTGACATAATACACCATGACCTTGGATAAGGGTTTCCATAAAGGTCATGGTCGTGTGCATTATGAAACATGAGGATGATCGTGAGTGATGTAGATGGGATTTGTCCCTCATACATGAGTATGATATCTTTGCCACCTGATAAGCGAGACTAAGAAATGCATGGCCGTGTTCATATGAGTCCATATGTGATATGGAGCTTTCATATATCTCAGACAGTCTACTATAGTTGAAGGAACATGGATTGAATGTTGAGTGGATGATGATTCCATGCATCTAGTCCAATCTGGATATTAGTAACAAGGAACTATACGATCACTATAACACCAATCACAGATTGTAGGTTGAAGTTGTTCCCAAACTTTCTAATTGCATGGGTACTAATGATATCTTGATAGATACCACTCAATTTATGGTGATGTCACAAATAAGTTATGGACATTCACTACCAACTTTACTTGGAACCTATAGGGTAATACACATATAATACACTTGGAATAGGAGTTTATTCATGTATGATGATTAACTAAATTACTAAAGTGTTTAAGTACTCAACCTAAAAGCAACAGTTGGAAATTGAGAGATAGGACTATGAACTAATCGGTTCAGTTTTGAATAGATCGATTCAAGTGTCAGGTCAATATGAACCAAGATTGGCAATCATGACTCTAAAAGGATCGGTTCAGTAACAGAATCGATCGATTCAGATGTATGAATTGGATGATTCAGGTTGTGAATCAACTATTTGGTTGATCATTATGATTGGATAAAGTATTTATGTTGATCTCATTTTGTTTATTAATTGAATATTAATTACCAATACAACTATGGTGGGGAACATAGTGAAATGACCAGTACAAGTATTGAACCAATCAAATAATATGTGAACTGAATGGTTCAGTAGTGAACTGACCAGTTCAATGTTCACATTCCAGAAAATTAATGAAATTTCATATCTTCAACTCCCACTTGGACTAGAACTCCAAACCCTAACCCACCTATAAATAGAGGGGTAGTCGAGGCTTTCTACATACACAACAATATGCCATTACGATTTTTTTCTTCTCACCATTGTGGTAATGTGAGAACCCAAGCAAGTTCTAGCTGTCAAAGGGAGGAACAACAAGGGAGAGAGAATTAGGAGAGCAAGTCAATGCTAGCACGTTCACTAGAAGGGATAAATCCTTCTTGTTCATTCATCTAGAATGATAAGAGTTCCCAATGGTCTATGTGGGCTACTACAGATTCAAGGAGACCTTTGCCATCTACTAGGAGGATTCAATCAACTGCCATCTATGGTGATGAACTAAGAGGCCTCTACGGATAGTCGTGTAGGTGAAACTTAAAGAAAGGTGCATACTATTAGAAGGGATTGTCACTGGACTTGCTCCAAGACCAAGTATAAACCTTGCAACCCTCCTTCCCATTACATAGTTGTTGACAAGATCTGCATTTTAAGGGGAATATGGCAACTAAAATTTTTGTTTCCACTTCCATATCTGATGCCATATTTCCCAACACTAACTGTTAAGAACTAGGAAATTAAATGAAAAAGGCTATTGAAGCAGCTAACTAAGCAAGCATTAACTAGTAAGAAGTGAATTTGGGTTTTTAGCAAGTAATGAGGTGTGGATCGTTTGGTGAAGTTTCACCAAAACTTAGGTTTAGGGTCATAATATGAAAATTCATTCATTAAGATTGTTAAACCAAACAATATGATGGATGCTAAAGAATTGCCCTAAGCTACTAATTGACCATGGGTGGTACAAGGTGTGTGAAGGGGAACTACACCCTTGCATACCTTACTCAACCTTGAAAGGCTCTTTTAGACTAGGGATTAGGTGAAATTCTAAAAGGATTCGACAAGTCTAGTCTTCTAGAGTAGGTTCACTTAGGGAAATTGGGGCTAGGTAGTAATGGAAGGTGGAAATGAGGGTATTTCACCTCACATCACCCACCATATAGCCTTTAAGATGTTCCAAGGAAATTGCACCAAGTACTCCTACACTAGATACTTAGATTTCACACCTAGAAGTAGGGTAGGGGATATGTATGTGGGATTATGGGGTTCTATCTAGAGATCCACTAGTTGGACCTAGGAGCGATCCCTAAGATAGCCACATATAATTTGTTCTCTCCTAGAGTCAATGTGGTTTCAAGCATAAAACAACAAGCAATTCATGTTTTTAACCACAAACCACAAGACAATTTATGGTAAATGAAATGTAAGTAGAATACTATCATCGTAAAATGAAATTATAGTATTTGTAAGTTATTTCTCCCCAACATGGTATCAAAGTCACATGTCGGCCCTCAAACAACCCACCTAAGGGGCTTAGCTAGACATAATGAAAGAAAATGAGAAATAAGGAGTAGAGGACTAGATAGCCATGAAACTTGGTGAATTATCATCCTTCTTCATCTCCTAGTAGATGGAGCACGTCGTTCTCACTCCCAGGTGGATGGATGGCATGGAATATTGATGGAAGGTAGCCAAAACCCTAAAAAACTTGGATTTTGAAGTTGGAAATGTGGAAATGAAATGGATGTAGGTGAGAGAAGGTGAGACCTCTTTAAATGCTCAAGTAGGGTAGAATTAATGCTAAGGAAGTGCAACCTTGTGCTAAAGCTTCCACCCAAGTATATATAGGTGGTTGGGAAGCACTGGGTCAACTGGTAGAAAACTATAAATATTGTATAAAAAGTAGGTTACCATTGTTGGTCACCACGAGTGATTTGATCACCATGATTGTGGTGGATGGGGTGAATATGGCTATGGTGGAGTGGCACAAATGTGGTAGTGAATAGTGAGATGTCAGATTAAAAACCTAATTTTGAGAGCCCAATAACAAAGTCATGATGGTCAACACAGATGTGGTGTGTGTATGGTGGCACAGTCGTGGTGGTCACTATGGTCATTTCGATGGCAGTTGACTTGGCTATTTTCTTTAGTATTAGTCATTGTGGAAGCTTATCACCATGGTTGTGGTGAGTCTCATGCCTATAGTAGGTCTAAAGCACCATGACCATTTTTTATGCCATGGTCGTGGTGGTCAAGCTTTGGTAGCATCTTCAAGGTTTGAATTTCTCTATGTATTGGATCAATTGTACCACAACTGTGGCATCATACCATGACCCATTTTAAAGATCCAACCATATACTTTAGCTCCAAAGTCCTTCTCTTAGTTGTTCTTTACCTTCAATTGATTTATGACATCCTATGGAGGGTTGGGAGATGGTCTTTGGCTCATCCCAGGGTGTAGAGACCCTAGAATCCTCCTTTCTTCTCCCCTCCATCCAATCCATGGTTCAAGTGCCTGGAAAATACACAAAGAACAACCATAGGAAGAATTGATAATAAACCATTTATTAGGAAATAGCTTCAAATCTAACATGTCTAGATGTGATTAAAGTGCAATAAGACACAAGATGACGCCCTAAAATAGGGATACATCAATGTCACAAACATGATATTCATTGTATAAAAATAGAGTTTATATATAAACCAACACAGGATAAAGATAACAATTTTCACACTCAAGTCCTCAACATGAATCAAACACAAAACAATATAACATGGTCACTCTTAAACACCACATAGTATCTCATAAATATGAAAAAATATCCAAATTAGGTATAGTTGGCACCACACCAAGACTTTTCTCCTGAAGATCTTTGAACTAGTTCTTACACGTCATATGCCTTTAATTATCTAAGATTATTCCTTACCAACAAGCATCGCACCACCAACCATGCAAAGCAAAATGGAAATTCGATTAGAGTAAGTGGCAATGAGTAACATTATATGAACTAAAAAAATAGTACAATTTTGAGAAATCATAACTTTAAACATGATAAACATTAGATTCTTGTCATGTCATTTATCTTCATCTTTGTTTATATTGATTAATGTCTTGGGATGGATATATGTTTTTCATATTAAAATATGCTTGAAAGAGGTCATTTCTCACATAGATCTTATGCTCCCAATAGATCATTGCTCACACAAAGCTTATGCACCCAAGTTCTCATTGATCACACATAGCTTATGCCAAAAAATTAAGTAAATCTTGGAAGGAACATATAATTATACTTAAGATTGATCTTGAGAATAATAACATAAAGCATTATATTTGACTTAGAAAGCATGTGTGTGTTATGAAGATAGCAATCGGTGATAAAGATATATTAAAAGCTATAATCCGATTCATAATCAACTTTTTTGCAAGTATTTATTATGTACTACATATAATTATAATTGAATTTCATCAACATAAGAGGATATAAAGCCCTTTACCCAAACTTTTTACTCCTAGTGCATGTTCCACTTAACAATTAGAGAGAAGGTTCCTTAAGTTTCCTTAAGATTGATGAAACCCTAGATCTCTAGGAATTATATGCTTTACATCAATTACCATCATAATTACAATCTAAACCCTAATTTTGGTATTTTAAGAAATTGTGGTAAGAGAAAATGGATTTAGGGTTCGGAAACACTGAAATCAGGTACTACTCAAAGAATACTTTCCAAAACATAACTATGCTCATTTTTCTGATCATTAGTTTAGTTACTATGAATTTATGAAGAACATACCAATCAGAATTTGAGAAAAATGGAAGTAAGCAACATTATCTAGAACACAATGTGAGATGTGTCAATGAGGTGGACCAATCAAGACCAAGCACTAAGATTGGGACCGCTCAACCCACAAGTTCTATTGTAAGCAGTCTAGGGTGACTCAAAGTGCCAAAATCAACCATGAATGCATGAAAATTTCAAGAATCAATGCAGGAGAAGTGATGTAATATGACTGGTTAGCATCATCATCAACCTGGCAATGGAATAGAAACCTAGAAGTTTGAGATGAAAAATTGCTACCCAACAACAAAACCCTACTAGAAGCTTAGTTATGAAAGATAATCATTTCCCTATCCATGTTTTTTGGGTCACAAAACCCTATAGGCAGGTTGTGTGGTGACCAAAATCTCTAGGGAGGTCTACCTTCAAGGAACAATAGGGGAGGAAGAACAAAACTTGGTTTGAGTAAAAGTCATAGATTTTGATGAAACACATTGAGTTCCTTCACCCCTAGAGGAGGTTGAGAGGAAGAAATCAGGGATGATGGTGACCTAAACAGTCAATTCATAAAAATGGATTCAAGAGTAGTATTAATGTGAAAAGGGGAAGCACCAATTATCAATTCTCTGCCCAATTGGTGACCCAAAAACCTCCAACTTATGATTACGGAACACGTCAGAGCTTTAGAGATCATCGTGAAGGTGTGAAGCTCATAGATGAACCCCTAGAAGGCATTTCAAAGGTAGACATTGACAAGAATGATTGTAGGAGAGATAAGGGTTGCGGAACGGTGTAGACAAGTTTTTCCTGGTGTAGGGGGGAGCTTTGCAATAGATTATATATAGGATGGGAGTCCATGGCTTTTTTTACTTGATCCCCAATGTTGCCTTCTTACAACACCAGGTCACAGACACCCTTCCTCCTTCATGTGTGTTATGAATGGACTAGAAACAAACACCACGACTCCAGTGACACAACCATCTGCAACCTCGCCAGCAAGGGAACCCAACCAACCATAGACCCTCCTTACTACTCATCCACCACCATGGAAAATGTCCGCCAACTGATTTTCCGTGTCCACATGTGTGATATAGATATCTTTCTTGGCAATGTGGTCACGAAGAAAATGATGGCGAACCTCTATATGCTTAGCTCTACTATGCAATATAGGATGGTAAGAGAGGTTAATTGCACTAGTATTGTCACAATAGATAGGAGAAGCATCAAAAAATATGTTAAAGTCTTGGAGCATTTGCTTCATCCATAGGACCTGTGCACAACAATTCCCGACTGCGATGTATTCAGCTTCGGTAGTTGATAATGCCACTGTGCTTTGTTTCTTGGAGAACCAAGACACTAAGCATGGTCCTAGAAGGAAGCAAGTGCCAATTGTGCACTTTCTATCAATCAAACACCCTGCATAATCTGCATCACTATATGTCGTAAGAGTAAGATCCCTTGATTTAGGATACCATAGACCAAAATTTTGAGTTTTGGCTAAGTACCTCAAAATTCTCTTAACAGTAGTGAGATGCGACTTCTTAGGGCAAGATTGAAAGTGAGCGCACAAGCCAACACTAAACATAATGTCAGGTCTAGAGGCAGTTAAATAAAGTAAACTTCCTGTCATACCTCTATAGAGCTTCTCATCTACCTTTTCACCTTCTTCATCTTTGTCAAGTTTGGCGGTGTTTGACATGGGTGTATCCATCGACTTCATGTTCTCCATCCCAAAGCACTTGAGTAGTTCAGTTGTGTATTTTCCTTGGTTGATGAAGTTTCCTTCCTTTTTTACTTGATTTGAAAGCCAAGGAAGAAGGTCAACTCACCCATCATGCTCATTTCAAATTCACTCTGCATAAGAGAACTAAACTCCTTGCAAAGATCAAGATCATTCCCGCCAAAAATGATATCATCAACATATATTTGGATGATAAGAAAATGGTTAGAAGTGGGTTTTAGAAACAAGGTAGAATCAACTTTTCCCATGACATATCCATTATCTAACAAAAAGTTCTTTAATTTCTCATACCAAGCTCGAGGTGCTTGTTTGAGTCCATAGAGAGCTTTTTGTAACAAATAAACATGATTGGGTAATTTGCCATTTTCAAAGCCTAGAGGTTGAGCAACAAATACTTCCTCCTCGATTGTACCATTCAAAAACACACTTTTAACATCCATTTGATAAAGCAAGAAATTTTTATAACTAGCAAAAGCAAGTAGCATATGGATAGATTCTAATCTAGCAACAGGAGCATAAGTTTCATCAAAATCAATACCTTCCTATTGGTTGTAACGTTGTGCTACTAACCTTGCTTTGTTCCTTACCACTTTTCCTTGCTCATCAAGCTTGTTGCGGTAGACCCATTTGGTGCCAATGATCTTTCTATCATTTGGTCATGGCACTAGAGTCCACACACAATTCTTCTCAAATTGCTCAAGCTCTTCTTACATGGCTAGGATCCACTCATCATCACCAAGGGCCTCTTTGATGTTCTTTGGCTCTAGTTGGGAGATGAAGGCACTATCTGCTTGTTCTTTGTTGTGGGCAGCTCGTGTCCTCACTCTCTCAAATAGATTGCCAATGATCAACTCCTTGGGGTGATTCTTTGCAAAGTGGGGAGTGGGATCCTTCTTTTCTTCTTCTTTTTCTTCTTCTGCAACCTGCTTGCCTTTGTCTTTGATGTTGAGATCTTTTAAGATAGGAATTATTTCATCTGCAACATCATCATCACCAATATGCTTACCAACAATAGGGTTAGTTTCAATAAATTTAACATTTATAGATTCTTCAATTTTAGATAGTTCAATGTTAAATACTCTATATGCCCTGTTGGTAGTGCTATACCCTAGGAAGAAAGCCTTATATGATTTCAGATCAAACTTGTCGAGAGAATATTTCGTGTTTAAAACAAAACAAGGACATTCGAAAACATGAAAGAAATCAATAGATGGCTTCCTACCACGCCATAGTTCATAGGGGGTTTTCTTGAAAGTCGGATGTGTGAAAACTCGGTTTTGCACAAAACATGACGTGCTAACTGCTTCAGCCCAAAACTTCTTAGGAGTGTCATACTCAAGAAGCATGGTCCTAGCCATCTCTTGTAGCAACCTATTCTTCCTCTCAACAACTCCATTTTGTTGAGGTGTGCGAGGAGAAGAGAAATTGAGCGAATAACCCGATTTTTCACAAAAACATTCAAAAAGATCATTTTCAAACTCTCCCCCATGATCACTACGGATGGAAACAACATGGCAAGAAGCTTCGTTTTCAACTCGTTTACAAAAGCTCGAGAAAACATCAAGGGTATCGCTTTTAGAAACGAGAAAGAAAGTCCAAGTATATCTAGAAAAATCATCAGCAATAACAAGACAATACTTGGAGCCACGAAGCGTTTGTGTTCTCATTGGTCCGAAAAGATCAATATGAAGAAGCTCAAGAACTCTCTTGGTACTCATGACTCCTTTGGATTTGAAGGATGATTTGGTTTGTTTCCCTTGTGTACAAGGTTGGCATTCCTCATCCTTATCAAAATCCAATTTAGGAAGTCCTCGAACCAAGTCCTTTTTGTTCAATTTCTTCATTTGATGCAAATTCACATGACCCAAACGACGATGCCAAAGCGAAAGATCATTTTTATCCACAACTAAGCATCTATTTAGTATGGGCTTAAGAGCATCGAGAACAATAACATAGAGATTACCATTTCTAGTTCCCTTATATATAACATTGTAGGACAGGGAATCTAGAAGCAAGCATTCTAAAGAAGTAAATAGCACAAGATAACCATTATCACATAATTGGCTAACACTAATTAAATTGTGATGTACCGCAGGGTCTCATAGGCCAAGATGCAGGTCAAAGCATTCCTCGGGACAACCTGCTGATAGCTGGATGAGAGAAGGCGGTTGTGGAGGTAATCAATGAAGCAGCGACCGAAGAAGCTGTGGGAGCTGTTGCTCCAACAGGCGTCGAGCTTGAAGGTGTTGATAGCACTGCTCCGCCTAAAGGAAAAGGAAAAGAAGTTGCGGAAAGCTCCAGGCAGGGTCCTGTTGATCCAGAGGAATCTATGGCTGATGTAGTCTTAACAACAACCAATCTGTTCCAGGTTCTCAATGATCTTCCTGGTGAAGACGAGTTGATGCTATGTACTGCTAGGCACATTACCAGAAGTGGCTCCAGTGGCGATAAGGGGGAGCGAGGGAGAGGAAGAGGGCAAGGTGGTACCTCCTCGGGCAGAGGGGGTCAGTCTAAGACCTCTAGATGAAGATCTTCACCTGGAATGTCAGGGGCGCCTCTCTTCCCAGTAAGCAGAGGGTCCTTAGACATATTATACAGGAGAAGGAGGCTGAGATTGTCATATGCTTGGAGACCAGGATAAGAAGGGAGATGAAGGAGAGAGTGGAGGGTCTTTTTCCTAGAGGTTGGAGGTTTTCAAATAAACTGGAGCAGATTGAAGGAGGTAAAATCGCTTTGGGGTGGAAACCGGGTTGTTGGGATGTGCAGGTAATCTTCAACTCTAACCAACTTATGTTGTTGAGTTGTATCAATCAGGGTGGTTTCCATTGTGTTATATCAGCTGTATACAGTTCCAATTCTGAGAAAGATAGAAGAAGGCTGTGGGAGTATCTAGTGAGCACAACACAACATGATCTGCCTCATCTGGTGGTGGGTGACTTTAACAACACTAGGAAGGCCAAGGAGAAGATGGGTGGCCTTCCTATTCTGGATTTGATCCTCGGTAGGTTTAATGATGTTGTCAATAAAGCTAACCTCATTGAGCTGAATATGAAGGGTGGAGTAACTACATGGCATAATAAAAGAAATCTGGTGAGACGTATTTCTAGTAACCTTGATAGGGGCCTTGTCAATGTGAAATGGCTGGAGGTGTTCCCAAATGCTTCGGTCTCGTTGGGTGCACATCCCAATAGTGACCACGCCTGGATGGAGGTTGATCTCATCCATAAGATTGTTCCTAATAGGCCTTTCTGATTCCTTAATCATTGGCTGTTGTGGAATAAGTTTGAAGATACTGTGAAGAAGGCCTGGTCTAGGAATGTGGATGGTAATCCTCTTTTTGTTGTAGTTGATAAACTGAAAGCTTTGAAACTTGCTCTGAAGGTGTGGTCTAAGGATATGATTAATCTTGATCTGTTGGTCAAGGAATCCAGAAATGATTTTGAAATTGCTGCTAGAAATTTGAGGGAGGTCCCACTCTCTATGGTATACATGAAGAATGAGGAGGATGCCGACAAACACCTCTTACAATTAGAAAAAGCACAGGAGGTTTATTATTGGAAAAGGAGTAGAATGAATTGGGTCAAAGATGGTGATAGAAACACAAAAGTCTACCATGCGGTTGTGAAGAAAAATGAAATGAGAGATCACATACATAACCTCGTTGATCCTATGGGGACTCTTGTTGATGAGGAAGACAAGATGGCTAAGATGGCAGTGGACTTCTTCTCCGGGCTGTATAATCGTAAGAGCAGACATGATCAATCGCACTCCAAAATCCAAAGACGTGTCACTGAGGAGATGAATAGGAACCTCTTGAGACTAGCGGCCGGATGATGAGGAGATAAAGAAAGCAGTGTTCTCCATACGTGCTTCTAAGGCACGAGGGCCCGATGGATTCAATGCTAATTTTTTTCAATGTTGTTGGCCTATTGTTAGCCAGGATGTCTGCAGAGCTATTCGTTGGTTCTTGGTGGGTGGTAGAATGGTGAGGCAAGCCAACCACGCCTTCATTAGGCTGATACCGAAGTCGTCGTCTCTGGCTGCCATTTCTGACTTTAGGCCTATAGCATGCTGTTCGGTTATATACAACGTGATTGCAAAGGTTTTGGCTAGTAGATTAAAATTTATCCTCCCTGAGCTGGTTTCCCCAAATCAAGCTGCCTTCATTAAAGGTTGGTCTATATCTGACAATACACTTCTAGCGAGTGAGTTCCTGCTCGACTTTGGTGTGAAGAACACTTCTAAGAAGGCTTGCATTAAGCTGGATATTGGCAAGGCTTATGATCATGTCAGCTGGGATGCTCTTTGGAGTAGTTTGTAGGCGTTGGGGTTTTCTGAGAGATGGATTGAGGTTATTAAATAGTGCGTGCAAACCACCTCCTTTTCTGTGCTTATCAATGGTGTTCCTTATGGTTTCTTCAAGGTGACTAATGGCCTCCAGCAAGGAGACCCTCTGTCCCCTCTTTTTTCACACTGATTATGGAAAATCTGACTTGCTTAACTAAGTTAGCTGAATAGGAGGGGCGTGTGAAACTGTTTAAGGTCAAAGGTACAAAAGTTTTATCTCATATGATCTTTGCGGATGATGTGCTTTTCTTCATTACTGGTCACTGCAAATATCTGAGATATGTGAGAAGACTGATGAAGGCTTTTGGGAAGATGACAAATCTGTATATGAGTGAACTTAAATATCATGTTTTTCTTTCTAGATCATGTGACACTAGAAGGGGCCGTCTGAGGGATGCAATTGGCCTGTCTGAAGGTTTTTTCCCAATGAAATATTTAGGCATCCCCATGTCGGGTGGGAGAGGCAAAGGTGTGGATTATATGAGGTGTGTGGATGACATGAGAACCACAGTTGAGAAATGGAGTGGGCTTCACATATCCATGGCTGGGAGGGTTGTCCTGATCCAATCGGTCCTTAAAGCTAAGGTCAATTTCTGGTGCAGACAAACTGAGCTACCTGGGTTCATCCTTGACAAGTTCAAAGCGTTTGCTGCTAGCTTCTTGTGGGGTGGAGGTGCTCATGGTATTAGCTGGAAAACTGTTGCTCAACCACGCAACGCTGGTGGTTTGGGCCTCACCTGTCCTATGGACAGTGCCTAGGGAGCAAATAATAGGAGAGTGTATAGATTCCTTAACTGTTTGGACTCCCCATGGGTGATATGGATGACTGAAAGGTATGGGGCCTTGGGGAATGGCTGCTATCCAAATGATTCCAGGATTTGGAGGAAAACGGTTGATACTCGGGAACAAATGAAAAACCACTTTGTGTTTCATGTCCAGAATGGCGGCTTGCTTACACAGTTCAGACCTTGGAATATTAACAGGCATATACCACAGGTCCTATGGCATTCGATTGTGTGGACGAAGAATTTATGCCCAAAGTGGAGCTTTGGTGCGTATAGGGCTATCATGGGGTGCCTTCCTACCAAGGACAGGTTGATCGAGTGGGGACTTAATTGTGACCCTTGCTTCTTGCTGTGCAAAGGGGATGCTGAAATGCACAAGCACATCTTCTTTGAATGCGACTATACGGCCTACCTCTAGAGGGGGGCTGAAGTGTTGGTGGGGTGGCCAAGCCCCCTTGGAGTTGAATGAGGCGATGCAGTGGATTTTGGAGAGGACCAGTAACAATACAAGGAATAGAAACTTGGGAGGGATCTTCTTTACCTCTCTAATCTTTCACATATGGGGTGAAAGGAACAATAGGTTTCATGGAAAGTGGCCTAGGGATAGTCTCAAAATTTTTGATGTTATTAGCAATAGTATTGGGTGGTTCTTCAAGGTGAACCCGAAGGGCATGGTGGGTGTTGATACCATGGCTCTCATGATGTGGGGTCTATTGTAGACCTTGTATAGAATACATGATTTTGTTGTTTCCCTTATACTCCCTTTTGTTCATAACAATATTTTACCTTATCCAAAAAAAAATAGCTATGTTTCCCCACTCTTCATATGAGATGGACCCCCCAACGATAGAGGAGGTTGGGAGTAATCCCATGGAGCTGTCAGCTAGAACTCTTGGTGTAAGTTTTTTGTGATATAATAATCTTTCAGTTGAATCTATAATGTGTTTGTGTTTATGTAAATATAACACTATATACAAATTTGTAAGGGTGGAGGCCATGCCATTTATTACTATGACACTATGACATTATACTACGCGATGCTTACGCACCCCTTTCAGTTGACATGATTCATGGTATTCTAATGCATTCTGATGTAGTTCGTGTGACTATAAAGCTTGTCAATGACGCTTGGAAATATACACCCTGAGCAAGAGACAATAGGTGATGTAGTAAATGAGATGGTTGCATGGACCAAAGAAAGAGTTATCTATATCGATTTATGCTAGATTTTCATTGTGTTTGTATTTGTAATTATTTTCTACTTGAGTATATAATTCACAGTTGATATGAGACTATATATATATATATATATATATATATATGTATATATATGTATATATATGTATATATATACATATATATGTATATATATACATATATATACATACATACATGCATATATATATATATATATATATATAACTCGATGGTCCATATTAAGTTTTAGGTCAATCTCAAGATACTGGTATATTCTTGATAGATAGTGTGGAGCTATTATAGTTATGCTTGGTTGAATACAAACCTGATAGAACTTTGGATATGGTGAGATCTTATGGCTAAATAAGTTTTTCTATATAAGTGAAAATATATTTTAATATATTTCCTTATTAATACATAAATATATGTTTTGTAGCTACATATAAAGGATGTGTGGAAAGTTCACACTAACCAATGTGGCATTTCTAATTCCATCATTTATTATCCGTGTATATAAATACCCAAGATCTATAAGTGATTACTTCTCAATTGTATTAAAATATTTTCATAATGTGAGAAAGAACGTGATTATACCTCCTTTCAATGTTGGGTAAGTTTCGAGCACTTTTCTTATAAGTTTGACTTTAGAATTACATTTCATTCTGGATTTTGAGTTTTCTTTTGTTTTCCTTCTTTTCACTCAGTAATATTCATTGGGTGTTGTTGTTAATTGTCCCTAAGATGCTAATTGTGTATTATCTAGATCCTTCAGGTGAAAAAGTAGATAGATGGGAACATTTAATAAAAAAGGAACTATTTATATGAGTACTCTTTTATCTTTTTTGACTTGTATTAATGTATATATTTCCTAATTCAATTAAATGTGTTAATTTAACTTATAGGGGTTAAAATAATTCAAAAATGTCAGAGAAAAGGTAGATAAGAAAAACAAATTATTAAGTTAAAAGAATGTTGAGGTAGTTTTTTGACTCAAATGCAAATATATGCCAACTATGCTTACTTCAATTTAGTAACATTTCACATAACTATAAATTATAGTTCCCTATATACAATGGTGGTTGGGCATGTGGATACTGCATGATGTGATATATGGACTTGATTTTTAAACATGAAACACTAGAAATCCATTCTATACAAAAGCTAATATATATAATCTTGATCTCCATAGTAATCGGTCTCATTTGATAATATGAAAAAATCAAATCAAACTCTTTAATTATTTCATTCTCATTATAGTTGTTTGACAATATAGAGCCCTATACAAAAGAAGAGATAGATGAGATACAAGAAGAATGGACAAACACCTTCATTAAGGAAGTCAACTTTGAATTTGATTGATAAAAAATGTGTTTTATAAATCTTGATGACGGTATTTCTATATATATGTGATGGTTATGGCTTTTTGTAACTTCAAATTTGATGCAAGTGAGTTCTTGGTGCATACGTGAATGTTATGTGTATATATGTATGCACATGAATGAATGTGAAGAGGAATGAATACAATGAGAACTCCATTTGTACATGTCTTGAGAATGGGATTGGAGAATGAAATTTTATGTGTGTTTTTTGAATTGTGCATGTGCATGAGAACGAAATTAAGTGTTGAAGAGAATGGAATTGTAGAATGGAAATGGATGTGAGTGGATGAATTATGTATTTGTTTGTTATTATAGGTTTTGTAGGTGTGTTGACTTGTTGTTAGGAAGAACATAATATGGAACATGTAGTTCTAATGAACTATAGGTTCTACATCCTGCTAAACAGCCCGACAACGGGTCTGTATACCTACTATATAAAACATACATACAACATAGTTATTATTGAAAAATGATGATGTAGGTCTGTGTTGTCGATTTTTCACCAACACTGATGACAAATGGCCTTTATCTGTTAATTTTACCTAACAAAGGAGTGTAAAATCGTTTTGTAGGACTAAAACTAACAACGCAATAGGACTATGGTGTCGTTATTATAAAAAACTCGATGTTGTAGGTCTGCATCGATGGTTTTGTCCCTAAAATGATGACAAATCTACCTTTATCAATTAAAATTTAACCTGATAAGGGAGTGAAATGTTAATTTTAGGAATAAAACTGATGACACAGTAGGACTATAGTGTAACACCCCTCCCTAGGGTTTCTTACATAACCAGTGGAAGCACAGCCTAATCCCCAACATTATCCATAATGTGGGGTACTTGGCATATCAGGGAGGGATTGTCACATGCATGATCTCATCTCAAGAAATAAACAACACTTGGCATTCATAGAAACATAGATTCATACATGAGTTCTTGGAAAGAAAGCTACATCATACTTCTAAAGGTATTCTAAACATAAACTAGATAATCATGAAAAAGATAGGATCTCCATAGATGGACGTCCCACCAGGCAACAACTCCTATGGTGTTGGATCCTTGGAATCTCCTCAAGATGTCTCCTTCACTTTAGCTCCAATGTCTGCGGACATCTCGTCCCAAACCATGCAAAGGAAAACCAAACATGGTAAGTAAGCGGCATTGGCATGTTATAAAACATAAAAATAACATATAAAGGTGACTTAACATAAACATGAGCATGCATTAACATTAATCATATATTAACATCTTTTACATGAATAATTTGAATAGAAGTATATGCTCCTCTCTTAATGCCCCATAAGGAGCCCATAATGCTCGGAAAGCCCATAATTGCTCAGAAAGCCCATAACAAGGTGCATATAAATATAAATCAAATTCCCTTAAACATGATCTTTCTTAGACTTTACTTATCTTATTAATAACCTAAACTTGATCTTAATTGGGATTTCTCCCTCTTGAACATAATTGGGATTTCTCCCCATGAAACATAATGGGATTTCTCCCTCTTAAGCATGAATGGGAAATTTCTTCCCTCTTAGCCTAGATTTCATGTATCTTAATCATAATTCATAATCTTAATGTGATTTCTAATCTTAGACTTAGACTATACAATCAACATCCAATAATCATATTCATTGAAGAAAACATGCATTAACCATGACTTTAACATAAGGTGTTTAACATAAATCATAAACATTCAATAAATCCATTCTTATCTATGCCAAGGTCATGGCCCACTTACCTTGAGCTAAAACACCTAAGTCAAACATGGTTTGACTGGTTGGATCCTCTTAATCACCTGAAATTAACATAAATATCCTTCATCATATATCATTAAACCCTCATTTGTTCATATAAAAATCGAGATGTGAAAATAACAAAATCAGTCGATAAAAACCACAAAATCGGATTTCTCATTGAAAATACTTTCCAAAACCTATTTTTGTGTATTTTTCTGATAATCAGGCAATTTACTATAAATTTTCAAAGAATCGGCCAATCACAAATCGAGATAAAGCCACATATACATATAGATTTATCCAAATCCAAAAATAGCGGGCCAGCATCTGACTTGGCCCAATCGGGCTTGGCCAACTAGGTCGTGATGCTTGCCCCAGCGATCAAAGGAAACAGGGCATGAAATTCCTCAACTGCCCTTGCGGTTTAAAGCATTGGTAAAAGAAAAATGTGGGGCTCAGGGGTCATTGGACACCCTGGTTTTTTCCCCTGCCGCGATCCATGGTTCGAGCAATATAGGATCTTTGAAGAGCACTTCTACACTGGGATTCTAGAGTCCCTTGACGCACGACTAAAGTCTTATGCCTCCGTGAAGTCCTGACGATCAGAACGAGCTAAAGGAGAAGCTCTGTGGTGCACAGGAGCACCAAAGCCAGGCCATGGCAATGGTCAGAGATAGCTGGAAGAGGGGAAAGGTTCTATCGAGCCCAGAAGAAGAAACACTACTTGAACGAATGACTCATTGTGGTCATTTGAGTCCTGAGAAGTTTACGGGGAGGCGTGAGGTCCTCTTTGTTCAAGAAAAGAACAAAGGAAAGTGAGAAATAGGGGAAGGGGTGACAAATCCAAAACTAGTAAAGAGGGCTAGAGCAAGGTCAAAATACGATCCAAAAAACATTCTAGAAGACACATCGAGATTGGGGGTACCACTTCCATGGTTGGAGGATCACCGGCGTGGCCTAGGCTGAGAACGCTGTCGAGATCAGCAACCCGCCTGTAGGACCCAGCGGTTGGGGAAAGCCCAGGGAAAACCGACTAGGTATAAACGACCATCGGGGGTCAAGGAAGCTTACCAATACTCCAAATTGGCCCGAGGTGACTTGAGAAGGTCGGGCGAACTCAAGGTCGCCAGAAACTGAAGCCGGGTAGGTCGGGGCTGCTGGGGAGGTCGGGGGAGAAATTGATGGTGGAGGAGTGTAGCTCGGGGGCCGGTGATGCTCTCAGAGCGTTTGGGTGGCAGTGGAGGAAGCTAGGAGGCCATATGCACATCAAAGGCAGAGGGGAGGTGATGCCCTATATTGGGCGTTTGCCCTATAGAGTATGAAAGGGTGTGAGTTTGGGCTCACTCGGATCGGGGCTGTGAGCCGGATTTGATGGCGAAGAAACGACGTGAAACCGTCGAGAACCAAAGGCGATTGAAGGCCCGCATTGAAGCCGCTGGTAACGGCTGAGTTCCACAGACAGAACAGAGGAAGGAGATAAGGTGAGCGCAGTTGGATCCTGATCACATGGCTGTTGTCATGCGCGTGAGAATTAAACAAAAGTAACACATGACAGTTTCAATTAAAATGAACTATAGCTTAAATCGGCTGCATAAATGAGATTTCATTCAAATCTTGGTCATACTATACTCAAAACCTCTCTCAAATTAATTGGAGGGTCAAACATGGTCATACTGGGTTCAAATTTGAACCATAGGTGTATTAGAGTGTCTAGAATATTCCCGTTAGGTTAGATTTTATGCTTGTACACATTTTAGGACTAAAATAGCAAAACCCTAATGTATACTTAAATGGCTATGATTAGTGCATATAAAGCTATTAATTTCTCAAATAAGAATTACAAAACATGAAAATGTGCACTTAACATTATTTATTTTCATTTAACAAGAGGGAGGCCATTAAGGAAGAAATTAAACATGTAAATCACTAATTATCATATGAGAGAGAAAATTTGACATAAAAGCATTTGTCCTCATTTTCTTAAACAAAAGAGCATAGATATATATATGTGAACATTTTCTTTAAATAAAACAAGGATAAGAGAGCTATTGAGCATAATAAAATGTTTTTTCAAAACTAACATGGGAAAATAGTAGTTAAGTCCTCAACAATTATCTTATTAGAAAAAGAGCATGTAGAGAATAAATTATTTTGAAAATTTTGCATAAAAAGAGTGGGATGTTACAATTCTACCCACCTTAAATAAATTTCGTCCTCGAAATTTCCTAGAGTTTCTACCCACCTTAAAGGTTTCACATAAACTTGCAAATCATACAATTTTCATTATAAAGGAAGCATACATAAACAAAACATTATGATTCAACATAAAAATACTTAACTACCCTTCCTAAGGCTCATACTTACTCCTTAACATTACACCTAACTCATTACACTTAGGGAATCTATCTCTCACTTACCATGACTACATCTTCATAGTTGTCTAACCTTAGGTCATATATCCTTCATCTCTTTATATGTGGTGATCATGCACATATTTAGAAATGTTGAGTCTTCTTATGCTACATCTCAGCAACTTATTTGCATATGTGTCCCATACCACACACACAATTAAGAAGGTAAGCCACATAAAAAGTCACTTTAAATGAAATTTTCCTCAAATCTCAATTGGGTGGCCCTTACCATTGAGACAAGGAGAAACATGCCATCATCTAGGGTTTGGCTTCAACTACATGAGCATGCTAACATGTACTTCTCTAATGAGGTGAGGGCTCTAGTCATCTTTAGGGTTCTCTAGACATACTAGAATACATATTCATGTTCTCTACTTCTATTTCTTCATCCTAGGGTGACTTGCATGAATCCTTATTGTTTCCTTAGTGGCCATCTATTTCTTGCTCTGATACCATTAATGTAACACCCCTCCCTAGGGTTTCTTATGTAATCAGTGGAAGCACAGCCTAATCCCCAACATTATCCACAATGTGGGGTACTTGATATATCAGGGAGGGATTGTAACATGCATGATCTCATCTCAAGAAATAAACAACACTTGGCATTCATAGAAACATAGATTCATACATGAGTTCTTGGAAAGAAAGCTACATCATGCTTCTAAAGGTATACTAAACATAAACTAGATAATCATGAAAAAGATAAGATCTCCATAGATGGACAGACGTCCCACCAGGAAACAACTCCTAAGGTCTTGGATCCTTGGAATCTCCTCGATATGTCTCCTTCACTTTAGCTCCAACGTCTGTGGACATCTTGTCCCCAGCCATGCAAAGGAAAAACAAACATGGTATGTAAGCGACATTGGCATGTTATAAAACATAAAAATAACATATAAGGGTGACTTGACATAAACATGAACATGCATTAACATTAATCATTTCTTGGCATGTTTTACATGAAGAATTTGACTAGAAGTATATGCTCCTCTCTTAATGCCCCATAAGGAGCCCATAATGCTCGAAAAGCCCATAATTGCTCGGAAAGCCCATAACAAGGAGCATATAAATATAAATTAAATTCCCTTAACCATGATCTTTCTTAGACTTTACTTATCTTATTAATAACCTAAACTTGATCTTAATTGGGATTTCTCCCTCTTGAACGTAATTGGGATTTCTCCCCATGAAACATAATGGGATTTCTCCCTCTTAAGCATGAATGGGAAATTTCTTCCCTCTTAGCCTTGATTTCATGTATCTTAATCATAATTCATAATCTTAATGTGATTTCTAATCTTAGACTTAGACTATACAATCAACATCCAATAATCATATACATTGAAGAAAACATGCATTAACCATGACTTTAACATAAGGTTCTTAACATAAATCATAAACATTCAATAAATCAATTATTATCTATGCCAAGGACATGGCCCGCTTACCTTGAGCTAAAACACCTAAGTCAAACATGGTTTGACTGGTTGGATCCTCTTAATCACCTCAAATTAACATAATTATCCTTCATCATATATCATTAAACCCTCATTTGTTCATATAAAAATAGAGATGTGAAAATAACAAAATAAGTCTATAAAAACCACAAAATCAGATTCCTCATTGAAAATCCTTTCCAAAACCTATTTTTGTGTAGTTTTCTGATAATCAGGCGATTTACTATAAATTTTCAAAGAAACGGACAATCACAAATCGAGATAAAGCCACATATACATATACATTTATCCAAATCCAAAAATAGCGGGCCAGCATCTGACTTGGCCCAATCGGGCTTGGCCAACTAGATCGCGATGCTTGCCCTAGTGATCAAAGGAAATAGGGTGTGAAATTCCTCAACTGCCCTTGCAGTTTAAAGCATTGGTAAAAGAAAAACGCGGGGCTCAGGGGTCATTGGACACCCTGGTTTCTTCCCCTACCGCGATCCATGGTTCGAGAAGTATAGAAGCTTTGAAGATCACTTCTACACTGGGATTCTAGAGTCCCTTGGTGCACGACTAAAGTTTGTATGCCTCCGTGAAGTCCTGATGATCAGAACGAGCTAAAGGAGAAGCTCTGGGGTGCACAGGAGCACCAAAGCCAGGCCATGGCAACGGTCAGAGATAGCTGGAAGAGGGGAAATGTTCTAACGAGCCCATAAGAAGAAAGACTACTTGAACGAATGACTCATTGTGGTCATTTGAGTCCAGAGAAGTTTACGGGGAGGCGTGAGGTCCTCTGTGTTCAAGCAAAGAACAAAGGAAAGTGAGAAATAGGGGAAGGGGCGGAAGATCCAAAACCAGTAAAGAGGGCTAGAGCAAGACCAAAATATGATCCAAAAACATTCTAGAAGACACATCGAGATTGGGGGTACCACTTCTGTGGTCGGAGGATCACCGGTGTGGCCTAGGCTGAGGACGCTGTCGAGATCAGCAACCCGGCTATAGGACCCAGCGGTTGGGGAAAGCCCAGGGAAAACTGACTCGGTATAAACGACCACCGGGGGTCAAGGAAGCTTACCAATACTCCAATTTGGCCTGAGGTGACTGGAGAAGGCGGGGCAAACTCAAGGTCATCAGAAACTAAAGCCGAGTAGGTCGGGGCTGCTGGGGAAGTCGAGGGAGAAATTGATGGTGGAGGAGTGTAGCTCGGGGGCCGGTGATGCTCTCGGAGCGTTTGGGTGGCGGTGGAGGAAGCTAGGAGGCCGTCTGCACATCGAACGTGGAGGGGAGGTGATGCCCTATATTGGGCATTTGCCCTACAGAGTACGAGAGGGTGTGAGTTTGGGCTCGCTCGGATCGGGGCTGTGAGCCAGATTTGATGGCGAAGAAATGACGTGAAACCGTCGAGAACCGAAGGCGATTGAAGGTCCGCATTGAAGCCGCTGGTAACGACCGAGTTCCATGGACAGAACGGAGGAAGGAGATAAGGAGAGCGTAGTTGGATCCTGATCCAACGGGTGCTGTCATGTGTGTGAGAATTAAACAAAAGTAACGCGTGACAATTTCAATTAAAACGAACTATAGCTTAAATTGGCTGCATAAATGAGATTTCATTCAAATCTTGGTCATACTATACTCAAAACCTCTCTCAAATTAATTGGAGGGTCAAACATGGTCATACTGGGTTCAAATTTGAACCATAGGTGTATTAGAGTGTCTAGAATATTCCCATTAGGTTAGATTTTATGCTTGTCCACGTTTTAGTCCTAAAATAGCAAAACCCTCATGTATACTTAAATGGCTATGATTAGTGTATATAAAGCTATTAATTTCTCAAATAAGAATTACAAAACATGAAAATGTGCACTTAACATTATTTCTTTTCATTTAATAAGAGGGAGGCCATTAAGCAAGAAATTAAACATGTAAATCACTAATTATCATATGAGAGAGAAAATTTGACATAAAAGCATTTATCCTCATTTTCTTAAACAAAAGAGCATAGATATATATGAAAACATTTTCTTTAAATAAAACAACGATAAGAGAGCTATTGAGCATAATAAAATGTTTTTGCAAAACTAACATGGGAAAATTGTAGTTAAGTCCTCAACAATTATCTTATTAGAAAAAGAGCATGTAGAGAATAAAATATTTTGAAAATTTTGAATAAAAAGAGTGGGATGTTACATATAGTGTCAGTTCTGGTGCTCAAAACTGATGACACTGAGCGATACAACATATGGGATCACCCTGAGTCATTGATTTTTATTTTCATAGAAATTGATGTTGACTCTATGCCGTCATTTTCTCTGTTACCGAAAACCCAACATAGAAAGTCCTTAGTTGTAGTGTTTCTCAATTAGGTGTCTATAAAAAACCAATGTTATAGATCTATTTAACCAACACTAGAGGTGGTATCGGTACTAGTGCTTCTTAGCCTCCATTCCCATTAGGCACAATCTTTTCTTTAATTTGTATGTTGATATTGGAAGCTTGTTGTCTACAAAAATAATTTCTTTCAACAAAGACTACAAAGACGTGAAGCTTTTATCGCTCCATCTATTGTTAGAATACATAGCATACAATCTCAACACAATGTTCAGCTTTGTAAACTTAGTACAACCTAAGTATAATGGTCTTACAATATCATGCATAGTTTTTTCTAGATAAGGAAGTTGGGTGAGTAAGATTTACCCCAGAACTACCTAGTGTGACATCAATCATGTCTATCAGAATTGATTATTTCAACATCTACATTGCCAACAATTTCTTATTCAAAACAACTACTTCTATCAACATCTATTTATTTCATAGTAGGAACTTCTCCATGACATTACCATTGTATATAGCCCTATACAATCCCATTTCACATTACATGACTTTTGATTTCATCAACAATCTCGATTTTCAAATTGTTGCTACAATTTGTACATGCACAATAGAACCTATCTCCATGTCGTTTCCTATCTTCCTTCACAAATCTTATAAATTGGTCAAGACCAATATAAACTTCGAAGTGTAGTGTAACGACCCCGTCTCCCGGTAACCCCCACTTAAGGGAGACCAAGAGAGCAGAGCCGTTATCTAATAACCCAGATCAAAGGTTCGACAAATAATCAATAATAATTATGAAATTCTACTACTAAACTGAAAATTAGTATAAAATAAAAACTTTACTTACCTTTTAAAAGCTAGGATCTCTAAACTTCTATCCATGAAGATACTAATCTAACTAATCCTCATTTGCACTTTAGTTCTCATATAGTACCACATATGCCACTTTACTGTTTGTTCTTTTCATTGTACCTAAAATGCTGACAAACAAAATGTCGGTCAGCCGAAGCTGGTATGTGGGGGAAACAATAATCATGCAAATATGTTAACAACGTAATCATTCAATTAATCATTTAAAAACCAAGATTACATTTTAAGCCATACTACTCAATCCTTACCTATCCCCTAACTATGTGCTATCCCTTGTATGCTACCTCTCTTTAGGTAGCTTCTTACCCCCATGGACCTACCTTACAGGTAGCCAATACCTAGGGTAATAGAGTCGCATGGCACTACACGTAGGTAGATGATGACTTGATGGTCCTACCCCATTGGTAGCCATTTACTAAGTCATCTAATGACCTGATGGACCTACTCCATTGGTAGCCATTTACTAGGTCAATTATTAAGCCACAGAGGGGACCAAGATCTGAGCTAGTAGGCACATATCTTAGGTGATAGTCATAGCCACATTATAGTTTGCATGAATTAAAATCATCCAACAATTAATTCAGGACATCGATGAAAACTTCGGTAAATCTCGGAAAACTAACTCGAGATATTCATAAGCGTAACCACATACCTGTATTGCATATTCAGATACAGAACTAAACAGAACATAGAAATCCCGATCTAGCAACCAATCATGCACAGAATCCTGAAATAAATATACCAATTTCCTTTTATTAATATTTATTCAATATCATCATCATCCTTAGGATTTCTATTCCAATTTTAGGGTTTCCTTGGGAATTAGGGTTTTGCCTCCATTCTTAGTTATTAAGAACCCTAATTCATCAAATCTACTTAAAACCTTTAAATTCTCTCCTTTTAATATTCTTAACAGTCTTAGGATCATCGTTTAGTATTTTACTTCCTTAATCTAAAATATCATGGTTTCCTCTTCTTTTACCCCAATTAGGGTTCCCATATGAATTATTCTTCATTTATGGATTACAACCCTAAAACTACCAATTTTGCATACCAAACAGATGAAAACTCTATATTATTAATCAACAGGTTAATATCTTTCAAATTAACCTATTAGTCTTCAAAGATGTATCCTTTATATTCAATTTAGGGTTTCTAAGGTTTCCTACAAAACCCTAACCATCTCAATTATCTTCATTAAGAATTATCTAATCCAAACTTTGATCAAGAATCATTATATTATAGTTTTATTCTTGCAATATCATGTTATGACCACTAAAACTCATATTTACTCAAATCAAGGTTTTTAATCTATTAAACCATGTTCATGATCATAAAACCCTAAAACCAACATACTAATCATCTTTTTATGATTTTACCATTCCTTTTATTCTTAACAGGTTAAGATTGATCAAAAACATATAAAAGATTCAACATGTTCATTTTTACATCATTCAAGGGGGTTTTAATCAATTAATGCATCAAAGATGTAAAACACTATACTTTTATATTTTCATGTAGAATTAGGCTTCATACATAATTTCTTTGTGTTCCTCTCGTTCTGAGGATAAATTTTCATATAATACTTGTTTCAGTCTGAGTTACGGTTAACTAGATATGAATTTTGTAAAGTTTACCTTTTTGGACGAATCAGAGGTCGCCACGTCACCTCTATCTCCATGCAAAGCAGCGATTTGGAAACATAACCAATTTACGAAGATACCCTCCATTAAGTGATTCGTTTCTTTAGTACGCGGAGGGTAGAAGCGTCAAACAAACATCTGAGCTTCTTCAATCTTATGTATCCTAGCAGAACGGCCGACCTGTAGCAGGTTGCGGCCGCGTCCTCCCACATCCATGGCCCCGATGGTTGCCTCCGACTCCTCCCTTGGCTTCGTCTCCCTCCGCCACCCTTGGGGCGCCACCCAGATCATGCCTAGCGCAGCTGCCAGAGCTGGGTTGATCTGCTCCTCGATGCCTAAGAACAGCCCTAAGGCTGCCGCCCTAGCTGCTACGGCGCGGCTTCCCCCGCCTTCTCCAGGACTTGACGGCCACCATGGCTAGTTCCTCTTCCTCCGACGTGCCTCTGAACACCCTGGGATTCCACTGAACTACAGCCAAGATGGCTGATTCATGACCACTAGACCTGCAAGCACGGTCGGCCTACAGCCACCTGCTGCGTTGCGTAGGGCTGTGCTGCTTCTCTACGGCATCATAGGAGAGTCGAGCTTCCATCATCGCTCCTTCCACAGCACCTCGTCATATCAAGGGGTCGTGTTCCTCCCTTGGTTAGGGTTTGGACGGTGGCATGGTAGGAGAAGAGTGGGAGACAAGGAAAAATGTGAGCATGTGGATCCGTCCCCTTTATAGGGATATGCAGCAGCGTACTAGCACGCCTACCCACGAGGAGAGCAAGTCCCATAGTCTATGGGAAACCTCCTTTCCTTGTTCACAAAGAAAACATCTCTTTTCTAATTATTTCCTTAATAATTCATATCCCTTAATCGTTAAGAAAACCGAATTTTATCTCCTTGATATTTCTTTATGCTTTAGATCTTAAGATTTTGAAAATAACTTCTTTTATATTATTTGCACTTGCCTTTTAATCATTGGTCATGAGATTGTGTTTCATTTAAGAGAAAATACCTCCTTTTCATCAATATTACTTAATTCCTTAATAATGCATCACATTATCCTCTTACTTTGCAATTTTTTGTATTTTCTCTCTCTCTTTCCTCTTTATTGGGACTTCTTGGATCCCAAGAAACTCTATGTAATGCTTGTGCCCATTTCCCAAGGCTCTAGTAGAGTTTCAGGAATGACGACTGGCCCCACAGACCACCACTAGCCTTAACTGCGCACTTTGTCCACACTGACGCGCAAGCCAGGACCAACTTCCCGACTGGTCACCCATCCTAGTACTACTCTAAGATGAGCATGCTTAACTATGGAGTTCTTTAGTGATGGGCTCTCTGGAAAGGAGGTGTGCCTTAGTAATATGGGCAGTCCAATCATTCCTTTTAAGATCATGTTATCTGAGGCTTCAAATCCTGGGATGTTACAATCTCCCCCACTTAGACTCTTGACGTCCTCATCATGTCTCAACTATATGGCCTCATAATCTGACCCCATTTCAGTACAGACCCACAATGGCCCATGGACACCCAGCTCTTGTCCATGGCTACCAACGCAAGGGTGGCTCCATCTCGTCTCTACAGATAGCCCTTTCCAACTTGCCTGGACCGCACGTCTCAAGACTGGCATGCCACATGCCCATGTGGGCCCCACCTACTGGAGGGGTTATGGCTTTGATACCATTTGTAACGCCTGGGCCCACTTCCCAAGGCTCTAGTAGAGTTTCAAGAATGACGACTGGCCCCACAGACCACCACTAGCCTTAACTGCACACTTTGTCCACATTGACGCGCAAGCCACGACCAACTTCATGACTGGTCACCCATCCTAGTACTACTCCAAGTTGAGCACGCTTAACTATGGAGTTCTTTAGTGATGGGCTCCCTGGAAAGGAGGTGTGCCTTGGTGATATGGGTAGTCCAATCATTCCTTTTAAGATCATGTTATCTGAGGCCTCAAATCCTGGGATGTTACACTGTATTATTACGAAATCCTTTGTATTGGATACTCATTATCCTTCTAGATACATCTAAATGCATTATTCTTCATTATTTCCCATTATCTTGTTTATTTCTTATTAAAATATCTCTTTTTGAGGATTTCTCTTTATTTTTCTTTTATTTTCCTCATTGGTATTCCTTTTATCATTAGGAATACTTGGGATATGAAATTCCCCAAAGGATAACTCAATTATATCTCTTTTCACTTGTTTTCCACATTTTATCATTATTTTCAATTTTTTTCTTAATAAAGCAATACTTAATTGATCTTTTCTTTTCTTATTGCACTCTTTATGAAACTTTGGACTCCTTGGAACCCAAGGAACCCAAAAGGCACGAAATCCTTCTTTGTATTTTCCTTCTAAAGGTTTCCATCTTATTCTTTTCTTGAATATTCAATTATTCATTCACAAATTAAATTTTATTATTATTTGGGCCCAATAGCCAATAAAGCCCACAACACAAACATCAAGGCTATTGTAAACAAAATCCAAATACATCATATTATTTGTTCAAATATCCTTATTATGAGAAATTACATTTCTCACCAAATAAACCCAAAAAAATTGGGGTTGTAACATCCTTCCCCTCTTATAGAAATTTAGTCCTCAAAATTTTATCAAGAAAACAAACAATTCAGGATAAGACTTTTCCATGTCCATCATTGGCCCCTATGTGGCTTTATCGTACTCATGGCACTTCCAAAGAACCATTATCATCACATATTCTTTTCTCTGAGCTCTTTCATCCTGTCGTCTATAAACGACACAGGTGACTCAGGCCATTTCAGCCTCCCTTGGGGTTCACTAGGTTCATTGCTCAGCACATGGTTGGGGTACCTCACATAGTGCACATGGAACTCATCACACATTACTTTATCCTGAGGGGTAAGATCAAACTTAACCTTCTCCACCAATCCATCTCAAGTGGACCCATGTATCGGGGACCCTGCTTCCTTAGTTGTAGCTCAGAGGGGTCGGATTTTTCATGTCACATATTTCCCACACTGAACTGCATGTCAGACTACTTTGCATCCGCTCACGACTCTTATCGTCTCTAGGCTCCTTTAAGCCATTGCATGATCAAAGCGACTTCATCTACACACACTGTGGTCCTTTCACCAACATCACCTTACTGAAGTGGTGACTGACACAACCTCCCTTACAGAGCTTCTTTAAATCCCAATACTGGCTATGGTGGTCATCATTACATCTTTCATAGGAAAAGAACTATCTCTTTCCATCACCCTGAACGAGCACATATGCTCTCATCAGACCCTTTAGTCTGGATCATACTAACCATTAGTTATGGATGATGAACTATACTAACATCGAGTCCTTCATGTACCTACTTCCACCTTTTGGAAGGGAACCTTTAGTTCAAACTCAAGAACCTTTGGACTCACTTCATGGTTTAGTTGAACCATATCTCTCATGGGTAGTTCAACCAGATCTATCCCTTGACAGAACTCTTTCTTTCTCATGTCATCTAGGTAAGGCGATCTACCATAACCCATATTGCATCTCGACCTTCCTTGGTCTAGGGGAGACCTATCACAACATCCATAGTGATGAACTCCCATTCCCTCTCAGGGACTCTTTTGTCCTCTATATCGATACACTGGGTTACTGGGGTTCGTCCTTTACCTCCTGGCTTCCATGGCCATACACCACATGCAACTTCATCTTAAGCATCCAAAGTGCTATTACCATTTACTATATTTGTAGAACCACGATGTATGGTGATCTTCAATCATGATTTTCTTTATGTCATGATTCCTCAAGATTGATTCCTCCGAAACCCTAAACCACTATGGTCGGGGTTTCATCACCTTCTTTACCAAAGAAGTGCATCTGAGGTTCTACCACCATCCTTTCATTGCATCAAGGACTATACTGGCTACTCAAACAACCATTAACTTGTTCAATAGATCTCATTACATCGGAGTATTAGCCAGACCTATCTCCTTTCCAAACTTAGGGTTAGCCTAACAACCTCTTCTAGCTTTTAGCCAAACTAGTGAGATACATCTCAACCAGAACATCCATTACCACTTCACATCCTTAGGTATTACATAACATTGAAGACATACACTCTCATGTTTTTCACTTATCATCTCAAACTCGAACTCTAAGTCCGTCTTTATTGAGAACACTCTAAGCTCATTCTTCTGGTTTTCAAACTCAACCTGGTATAACTCATAGCTCATGGTAAAAACATCCTTATAAGATGACTACCTTATTTCTCTTTAGCATTTGCAAACCATCCATGTATCATTCACTTTACCAGGTCATGCTATCCTCTCTATCCTCATGCCTCACAGCAACGTTCCAACTCACATCATCTTTTATCCTTGGTGTATGGCATGCGTACTATCCTATCTCTCACTCCCACAACAAGAGGAAATAAGCATTTGGCTGCAGTCCAAATACAGAGTTCTTTCTATTCCAAGAGTAGATATGGTACATCCCACCTTACCAGTATACCTTTAAATCTAAGTTGAAATGTGTTGTTTATGCTTCTATATTACAATCATCTTTATATTCAAGTTACCCCCATGGAAAACTGGTTTTGAACCTACTTGGGTCACCTCACAATCCCTGGTCATCTCCTCTAGGTCTATAGGGTGTCGGCACTTTTGGGGTCATCCCTCTTCCCTCATGCATCAAGAGAGTACCCTACTCATCTACCTTTTGGGTCCCATGAGTTCATGAAGGTGATCAATCTCCTAACCCATGGCCCTCAGACAATGATAGTTGTTACCTCCCGACCCTATGGTCATGTGCAACTCGGGAATTAGGCAACTCCTACTTTCATCGGTCTTATCCCTACCTGACCCTAGGATAGACTTAGGATTCTCCATTTATAGTAAATGTCCAACTTAGAACCTCGCCCAAGCCTTCATCATCTCTCTTTGTATACATGGGCTGACTTCTATCTTTTCATAGGGGTCATGGTGAACTGTCTACCTTGGTCAGGCCCCTTACCAGTTACCTCCATGGTAACACATCCGTATGCACTTAGAGATGGATCTCTATGGGTCTACAGGTTCATTCTCATACCATGTACTTTTCACTTAGCTTCTCAAGATCCTATGAGATCTCTTTAGGTTACCAACAAAATTGATATACACCCTACCAAAGGGGTCCCTCTCCCAGGATGGGAGGAAAACTATCTCTTGACAACAAGGTCACAAAAGCTCTTAGGTCTAGGGTTTACATCCACATGAGCCTACTTAACCCTAGCAAGCTATTAAGGCACAAGCAGATCACCTACTGAACCATGCTAAGTCATACTTGTCCTCTTTCCTCGATGTTAGGTCGAGATCATACTTTCCTTTATCATCAACCTAGTTATGAGGGGTTCATCAAACATACCTTAAACTTAAGGGGCTTCCCTTTTCCTCTATACATGAGGAGTATAATGCTCGCTTCTATAGGAACTCAACTCTCCTCATGAGCATTAGGTACACCACTTCCCCTCTTAGGCCTAGGGACCCTAGGTTCACTTGTAGGTGTCCAACTGCATACTCTATCTCTTAACTACAAACCAAACATGTAACGGGTATGACATACACCTCCTGCCATCTTTTTCCTTGATCAACACTTTAAATTTGAGTCCCCCTCAAGGACAATCAACAAGGTATAAGGCCTCATAACCTGATACTATACCTCTTTGGGTCTAAGGAACTCTTCTTCTCATCTATACCATAGGTATAGAGGTACCAGCAGACTCATCCTCTCTCTAGGGTTTGGTTCTTTTCAAGGTAACCAAGACATCAGCAAACCATAGGGATCAAGCATGTGGTGACCACTATCATCCACTTAGGTCGCATCATCCTCGACTCCCCCATTGTTCCTCATATCTCCGAGTCTAGGTTTACGACCTCCTTGCTTGGTGTCCCGCATTCTCTCTAACCCTACAACCAACCTCACCATTAGAGGTCCTTTCTTCATGAAGGGTCGACCTCAAAAGCATGCCCCTACCTGGATGAAGCCTATGTTCAACTTATGTTTTGCTCAAGGTTATCGATAGTTCTTTATGCTTTTTTCATAAGCCATCCTTCATACTCTCCTGGTCAGGGTTTCAACCCTTTACTCACACTACTAACATACCCTGGGTGCATACTATGCCCTACTTCCATAAGCCCATAGGGTTTCTAAGGTCCTTCACTAACATCATCATCTAAGGAGCTATCCTTTACCCTAACATGCACGACCCTTCCCAGGGTTGGGTTGCCAAAGGTTCTAGGTCACCCATGGATCATATGGCATCCCAAAGGCATGTCCTTTCAAACACCTGGTCCAACTCATCTCTCTCTAACCTTCACTTAGGATTAGGTTTAGCATCATCCTTAGAGGATGTGCCAGGTCTCTACTTGCAATGGAGATCTCTATCTCCAATAATGACTTATCCTCCCGACAAGAAGGTCTAGCCTCAGGTCTCTTCTGAGGACATGACAACTTATGTCATACGACCTAAGCATGTATCTATTCTTTAATTTGAACTTAATCTATTAAGCTTATGTCCATGACATCTTATTTACATGCTTTTCATTAATTTGGCGGAGGATTCCTTAAACCTTATTAACCTTACCCATACCTCAAGAGGGCGAGGAGAAGAAAGAAAACCCTAATCCTTTAGGTCCTTAACAGAATTGTGTGATGAGAAGGGATGAATAAGATGAGAAAGTCCTAAAGGTATCTTATTTCGATTCATACCCTAAGACTTTGGCCAGGCAGTCACACGGATCTGGGAGTCCTCATATTGGGACTAGCGGTGCGGAGGAAAATATTTCCAGCCCCCGGTCGTGATCCTTTTCTAGACACCTCCGTCTTTTGGATAATCCTCTAATAACTCCCTTGGGTTCTATGGATTTTGTAAAATTTAATAATTAGTAATGATTAATTGATGAACCTATGGCTCTGATACCAATTGTAATGATCCCGTCTCTCGGTAACCCCCACTTAAGGGAGACCAAGAGAGCAGAGTCGTTATCTAATAACTCGGATCAAAGGTTCGACAAATAATCAATATTAATTATGAAATTCTACTACTAAACTGAAAACTGGTATAAAATAAAAACTTTACTTACCTTTTAAAAGCTGGGATTTCTAAACTTCTATCCATGAAGATACTAATCTAACTAATCCTCCTTTGCACTTTAATTCTCATTTAGTACCACATATGCCACTTTACTGTTTGTTCTTTTCATTGTACCTAAAACACCGACAAACAAAACGTCGGTCAGCCGAAGCTGGTATGTGGGGGAAACAATAATCATGAAAATATGTTAACAACGTAATCATTCAATTAAACATTTAACAACCAAGATTACGTTTTAAGCCATACTACTCAATCCTTACCTATCCCCTAACTCTGTGCTATCCCTTGTATGCTACCTCTCTTTAGGTAGCTTCTTACCCCCATGGACCTACCTTACAGGTAGCCAATACCTAGGGTAATAGAGTTTCATGGCACTACCCGCAGGTAGCCAAATATCTAACTCATGATGACTTGATGGTCCTACCCCATTGGTAGCCATTTACTAAGTCATATAATGACCTGATGGACCTACTCCATTGGCAACCATTTACTAGGTCAATTATTAAGCCATAGAGAGGACCATGATCTGAGCTAGTAGGCACATATCTTATGCGATAGTCATAGCCACATTATAGTTTGCATGAATTAAAATCATCCAACAATTAATTCAGGACATCAATGAAAACTTTGGTAAATCTCAGAAATCTAACTTGAGATATTAATAAGCGTAACCACATACCTGTATTGCAGATTCAGATACAGAACTAATCAGAACATTGAAATCCCAATCAAGCAACCAATCATGCGCAGAATCCTGAAATAAATATACCAATTTTATTTTATTAATATTTATTCAATATCATCATCATCCTTAGGATTTCTATTCCAATTTTAGGGTTTCCTTGGGAATTAGGGTTTTTCCTCCATTCTTAGTTATTAAGAACCCTAATTCATCAAATCTACTTAAAACTTTTAAATTCTCTCCTTTTAATATTCTTAACAGTCTTAGGATCATCGTTTAGTATTTTACTTCCTTAATCCGAAATATCATGGTTTTCCTCTTCTTTTACCCCAATTAGGGTTCCCATATGAATTATTCTTCATTTATGGATTACAACCCTAAAACTACCAATTTTGTATACCAAATAGATGAAAACTTTATATTATTAATCAATAGGTTAATAGCTTTCAAATTAACCTATTAGTCTTCAAAGATGTATCCTTTATATTCAATTTAGGGTTTCTAAGGTTTCCTACAAAACCCTAACCATCTCAATTTTCCTTCATTAAGAATTATCTAATCCAAACTTTGTTCAAGAATCATTATATTATAGTTTTATTCTTGCAATATCATGTTATGACCACTAAAACTCATATTTACTCAAATCAGGGTTTTTAGTCTATTAAACCATGTTCATGATCATAAAACCCTAAAACCAACATATTAATCATCTTTTTATGATTTTACCATTCCTTTTATTCTTAACAGGTTAAGATTGATCAAAAACATATAAAAGATTCATCATGTTCGTTTTTACATCATTCCAGGGGTTTTCTATCAATTAATGCAGCAAAGATGTAAAACCCTATACTTTTAGAGTTTCAAGCAGAATTAGGCTTCATACATAATTTCTTTGTGTTCCTCTCATTCTGAGGATCAATATTCATATAAGATTTGTTTTAATTTGAGTTACGGTTAACTAGATATGAATTTTGTAAAGTTTACCTTTTTGGACGAATCAGAGGTCGCCACGTCACCTCTATCTCCATGCAAAGCAGTGATTTGGAAACATAATCAATTTACGAAGATACCCTCCATTAAGTGATTGATTTCTTTAGTACGTGGAGGGTAGAAGCGTCAAACGGACATCCGAGCTTCTTCAACCTTCCGCAACCTAGCAGAATGGTCGACCTGTAGTAGGTTGCGGCTGCATCCTCCCTCATCCATGGCCCCGATGGTTGCCACCGACTCCTCCCTTGGCTTCGTCTCCCTCCTCCGCCCTTAGGGAACCACCCAAATCATGCCTAGCATAGCTGCCGAAGCTGGGTCGATCTGCTACTCGACGCCGAAGTGCAGCCCTAAGGCTGTCGCCCTAACTGCTATGGCACGACTTCCCCCGCCTTCTCCAGGACCTGACGGTCACCATGGCTAGTTCCTCTTCCTCCAACGTGCCTCTGAGCACCCTGGGATGCCACCGAACTGCATCCACGATGACTGATTCACGACCACCAGACCTGCAAGCACGGTCGGCCTATAGCCACCTACTGCATTGCGTAGGGCTGTGCTGCTTCTCTCCGGCATCATAGGAGCATCGAGCTTCCATCATCGCTCCTTCCACAACACCTCGTCATACCAGGGGGTCATGTTCCTCCCTTGGTTAGGGTTTGTACGGTGGCATGGTAGGAGAAGAGTGGGAGACAAGGAAAAACGTGAGCATGTGGATCCGTCCCCTTTATAGGGATATGCAGCAGCGTACTAGCATGCCTACCCACGAGGAGAGCAAGTCCCATAGTCTATGGGAAACCTCCTTTCCTTGTTCACAAAGAAAACATCTCTTTTCTAATTATTTCCTTAATAATTCATATCCCTTAATCGTTAAGAAAACCAAATTTTATCTCCTTGATATTTTTTAATGCTTTAGATCTTAAGATTTCAAAAATAACTTCTTTTATATTCTTTGCACTTGCCTTTTAATCATTGGTCATGAGATTGTGTTTCTTTCAATAGAAAATACCTCCTTTTCATCAATATTACTTAATTCCTTATTAATGCATCACATTATCCTCTTATTTTGCAATTTTTGTATTTTCTCTCTCTTTCCTCTTTATTGGGACTCCTTGGATCCCAAGAAACTCTATTATTTCGAAATCCTTTGTATTAGATACACATTATCCTTCTAGATGCATCTAAATGCATTATTCTTCATTATTTCCCATTATCTTGTTTATTTCTTATTAAAATATCTCTTTTTGAGGATTTGTCTTTATTTTTCTTTTATTTTCCTCATTGGTATTCCTTTTATCATTAGGAATCCTTGGGATACGAAATTTCACAAAGGATAACTCAATTATATCTCTTTTCACTTGTTTTCCACATTTTATCATTATTTTCAATTTCTTTCTTAATAAAGAAATACTTAATTGATCTTTACTTTTCTTATTGCACTCTTTATGCAACTTTGGACTCCTTGGAACCCAAGGAACCCAAAAGGCACGAAATCCTTATTTGGATTTGCCTTCTAAAGGTTTCCATCTTATTCTTTTCTCGAATATTCAATTATTCATTCACTAATTGAATTTTCTTATTATTTGGGCCCAATAGCCAATAAAGCCCACAACACAAACATCAAGGCTATTGTAACCAAAATCCAAATACATCATATTATTTTTTCAAATATTCTTATTATGAGATTTGACATTTCTCACCAAATAAACCCAACAAAATTGGGGTTGTAACATGTAGCAATTTGGAATGGACATCCATGATCAGTCTATTCTATGATCACGTAGAAAATGAGTATTGAATAAGGTGCTTAGAGACTAAGGTTTAGAGATTAGGGTTTATTGTTTAGGGTTTATGGTTTGGGGTTTATGATTTATAGATTGAGGTTTAGAGTTTAGGGTTTAGGGTTTAGGGTTTAGTAATGAATGTGTACCACCTATCCCATTCTTGAAAACCTAATCTCACTAGTAAGAGTATAATGTGTATTCAATTCTCAAGAATATTTTGAAAACATTTTCCATCTATTCGCTGAGTACACCTGTCCACCTACATATGTACTTAGAGAACAAAAAGGCAGAGTTTATGAGACATCTTAAAAATAAAATACATATTATACACTTACATCGTAAGTGAGATTAAATGTTCAAGAGTAGTCCCAAACTGGGGACTATCTAACATTTACTCATTTCTCAATGAGTAAATCTTGGACCAATTTCTATGTCAACAGAATTCATGTATGTGGTCATTTCTATACCTACGATCCTAGAGTCAAAATTCATATCCAAGGTTTTCAATTCTAATTAGATAGACATAAAATACGAGATTTATATGAAATTTTCTCAACTACCTAAACAAGAAACCAATCATGCATTTTCTTAAGCATAATTCAGTTGTAATTAGATAGACAAATAGAATATAGACAAATAGAATTTAATGACCTAACAAGCATGTAATAAGACATAAATCAAGCAAATAAGCAATTACTACAATAAATATTAAAGTACCTTAGCCATAGTGAATGGTGACAAGCAGCTATAGTAGGAGGTAACCCGAGGCTGCGGCGGCATCCAAGCTCAAACCTCCTAGCTTGTAGCTCAAAGAATGGCGGCGGCATCAGCAGCCAAAGGTGATAGTAGTGGCGGAAAACCAGAGGTTGCGACAAGCAAGATCACAAGTGGTGGCAGGGTCTGCAACCAAGGAAGAGACAGAGGCTAGGCGTGATAAAATCATGGTCTAGACTACAAAAATAGACCAGACTGGCCAGTTCGGTTTCGTCTGGTCCTAGACCAGTTTGACTTTGGTCCGGTTTGCTGATTAGAAATTTTAGAAATTTGATCTGCGGTCCGGTCGGATCCAAAACTAGTCATACCTTAGACTGTACTGCTAACCATTTTATATGTAAAATGCCTTTAAATATGAAGTTTTATTATGTCAAAAGTACAAACAAATCACATATTAAAACACAAGCAATGTGTATATCTCACGCTTATGTTAAAAAAATGTTAGAAATAATTAAAATATCAAAGGTTTCATATTAAAAAGGTTATGAAGATCTAAAAGGTTTTGATTGCAATTCAAACAGTTCGGTCCCAATCAATTTTAGCCTTGAAGCAGTATGTTCCTGGTCCGGTCCGACTTCAAAATGGTTCAGTAAGCGATCCATACTTTTGCACAAATACGGTCCTTGGTCCAGTTCAGCCTGGTACAGTTCAGGACCAATGCTCATGACGTGTGTATTGAATGTACTAACAAATTCACCCGGGGCTAAAATCCCCGAGTTTTTTTACCAAAACCAAGTGCAATAATACCACCCGCAAGCGGACGAGTCTTATCGCAGTATAGTTGAGGATCAAACCCAAAGGAAAATGTTTTTAAGAATCCTTGTCAGCTGGATCTAGCTCAAGTAAAACTAATATTTAGAACGATTGGTTGATTTGGGGTTGTTTAAACTAATTGCAAGAAAGTAAAAGCGGAAGTAAAGATGGTTTGAGATCAATGATATGGAATCATTGGGATGGTACCGTGTTTGACCACCGCTACAAACACAAACATACTCCATTGTAAACAATCCAGGCAAGATATAACACTCCAAGTAGAGTTGTTGCAGAACCCCCCATACGGGCGTCAGGTCCGCGTAAGCATCACCATAGGCATCAGATGTCTCGTCACCATCCGGATCACGTGTCTTATGGATCTGAAGATATAACATCCAACTAAGGTTGTGAACCCCCCATACAGGCGTCAGGCACACAGAAGCGTCACTGAAGGCTAGATGGCTCGTCCCCTCGTAGATCATACACTTATGACCTCAAGGAATCCTATCTGAAGTTCTCGTCAAGGAGTCTAACTTGATAAACGACGTTCAAGCCCATGCATTGAAGTTCTCGCAACATAGGGAGCACAAAGATGAAAACAAGAAAATAACCAACCTACGAGCTTAATGATTAACGACAAAATGAAGAGTTATATACATTGTCATGGAATGTTTAACAAAAGAACATGGATTGCATGGGCAGCGGGGCTAGTCCCCGCACCCCAGCAAAAAGGTACTACTCACTCATGATGCGAGATACAAGAAGGATGAGAGAGAAAGAGAGATCCGCCATGAGCTCGGTGCAGAGAGTGGTCACAACCCGGTGAAGAAGATGCACTCCTTGCTCCGTCTTCCTTCTCTTCTCGGCCTCCTTGGATGAAACACTAGCAGTAGGTGGAGTGGAACTTGATCGGAGTTGTGCTCTGGCAGCCTATCGGCATCCGGATCTGATGCCTCCAAATGAGGACCCTAGGGGTCTATTTATAGGCTCAGATCTGATCCCAAACGGTTTGGATAAGTTGCTCGAAATATCCTCTCGAAACGGTCTGGAGACCGTTTGGTGCCAAACGGTTTGGAGACCGTTTCGGCGTCAAACGGTTTGCGTCGATCGATCTTGAGGTCGGTCTCGGTCTCGGTGTGAACGCGCGGCTTCTGTTCTTCAATCAGTCTTTGCGCTTGCGGCAAACGGTCTTGGAAACCGCATGGATCCAAACGGTCTTGGGACTGCATGGACCCAAACGGTCTTGGGACCACATGGACCCAAATGGTCTTGGGACCGCATGGACCCAAACGGTCTTGGGATCGCATGGATCCAAATGGTCTTGGGACCGCATGGACCCAAACGGTCTTGGGACCGCATGGACCCAAATGGTCTTGGGACCGCATGAACCCAAACGGTCTTGGGACCGCATGGATTCAAACGGTCTTGAGACCGCATGGATTCAAACGGTCTTGGGACCACAAGAGCTCAAACGGTCTTGGGACCGCATGCGTGGAATTGCTTGATTTACCTCCATTAAATGAATGATATTTAGTTAAAACCTTGATTATTGAATCAGCTAAGTAGTTTTGTACATTATAATTCATATTAGGATGAAAAGGTGTGAAATAGAGTTGAAATTGTTCCAAAAAGGTAATTGAATTCCATGATGAGTATGCACTCATCAAAACACCCCGAACTTAAACGTTGCTCGTCCTCGAGTAACATAAAATTTGAAATTGTTGCCCAATGAAATACTTTCAATCCGTGTGATTACTTCATCTTCACATCATGAATGTTTTCTTTCTACTCAGTATGAATCAGTATCTCAACCTCCGGGGACCACTAAACACGTCTTACCATAGCTTCGTTCCTGAATTCGTTTTCCAACATCACTTCCTCCCCACTTTTTCCAACAACAAGCATGTCAAAGAGTTTTGTAAGAGTCCAGAGATACCCACAGAATCAACAAGTGTGCATCCGATCTGACACTGGTGTATTTCGGGATGGTGGGGGCATGCATTGTGCTCTTAGGTAGAAAAAGGAGTGAAAGGTGGTATGTAAAGAAGAAGTAAATCTCTCCTCTATTCAACTCAAGATTTTTATTTGTTTTGCAATTTCATTTATTGCATTATTTTGTGCAAATCTCTCCTCTATTTGACTCGAGATTGCATTTCTTTTTGTGTGCACTTTGGCATCTTTTGTTTGCAGATCTCTCCTCTATTCGACTCGAGATTGCATTTTTGGTGGTACGCCCCTTTTTTAATTGTGAGGGGTATGGAAGAAGCGGATAAGGGGGAAGTGGCGTGCCACCTCGAACTTACGGTTTGGCACATATTCAGATATTTTGTTCCTTTTGATGGATGGAGGGGTATGAAGATGATAGAAGAAGTGTAGAAGAGAGTTCCGATCAGAATGCAACTTGATTTACAATTCAAAATTGGGTTATTCTCTTTGTCATACTCTGCTCAAATAATGACTTGATGCGGATCTGGTGGGGATTCCGAGCCATTGTTCCACTAGTCAGTTAGAAAGCACGACGTGTTTGATCCCAATCAGTTTGACAGATACTTATCATTTTTGTAAAAAGTATTATGATGTTAGGAATCATAAGCTTCACAGGATGATTTCAGGCAAAAGGCATGTTTCAAAAATCAGTCTTATTGAGGATTTACTTCAAATAAGGAGGATATTATGATTGAAGATGCATAGCAAATTAGTTAGTTAAATTTTATCAACAAGTGTCAAAAATTCATCAAATATCTGTTCAAAAATTTTGAAAATGTTGAAATTTTTTTATGATAGAGACAACTTGAGTATGAAAAGAGGGTGTATGTGGAAGTGAAGGACGTACCACCCACCCTCCACCCCAAACTTAGAGGTTTGCTTGTCCCGAGCAAACCCTAAATCCAAGATGGAGGGGAAAGGTTACACCCGTTATGACCGCCGAGTGTGATTTCATTCTGATCAGCGCAACTCCAATCTTTTATCTGAAAGAAAAAAAAACTATCTCAAAAGGCAAATTTTATTTAAGGAAAAGTTAACTAGAAGGTGAAACAAAATTTGGAAAGGAAAAGTAAAACAGAGTTATTGATCGGGTTGTCTCCCGACAAGCGCCTTTGTTTTACGTCGATGGCTTGACTGAGTCCTTTAGATTCATGGTGGGTCTTTTGGATTTGCAAGTTCCAGCACTGTTTTGGTGCCTATGTCTATCGTGGTGAAATATCTCTTCAGGCGGTGCCCATTGGTTATGAATTCTCCTGACTCTTCACTCCATAAAGAGAAGGTGCCACGAGGAGAGATGCTTTTGAGGATGTATGGTCCGGACCAGCGTGAGCGGAGTTTTCCTGGGAATAACCTTAATCTTGAGTTGAATACTAGAACCTGGTCTCCCACTTGTATGTCCTTTCTTTTCAGATGTCCATCATGCCACAATTTTGTACGTTCTTTATAGATTTGTACATTCTCATAGGTTGTCATTCTGAGTTCATCCAGCTCATGGAGTTGCAGAATCCTGGCTTGGCCCATTTCTTTCATATCAAAGTTCAATTATTTGATTGCCCACCATGCCTTGTGTTCTAGTTCGACTGGCAGGTGGCAAGCCTTTCCATATATCAATCGAAAAGGTGTAGTCCCAAGGCAAGTTTTATCAGCAGTACGATAGGCCCATAAGGCGTCGTTGATTTTTGTCGACCAGTCTTTTCGATTACGTGCAATGGTTTTCTCAATAATAGCCTTTAGTTGTCGGTTAGAGACCTCGACCTATCCACTTGTTTGTGGATGGTAAGGTGAAGCTACCTTGTGTGAGACTCCATACTTTTTCTGTAGAGCTTCAAAGCTTCTTTCAATAAAGTGGGAACCTCTGTCAGATATCACAATTCGCAGCACTCCAAACCGAGGAAAGATAACATCTTTGAATAATTTGATGACGGGTTTTGAATCAATAGTGACGGTCGGTATAGCTTCAACCCATTTTGAGACGTAGTCCACCGCCACTAGGATGTATGAAAATACATTAGAAGATGGGAATGGACCCATATAGTCCACCCCCCAGACATCAAATATCTCAACTTCCTACCATAGATTCAATGGCATCTTGTCTCTCTTTGTTATATTGCCAGATCTTTGACATTTGTCACAAGATAGGACGAAATCATAGGAATCTTTGGATATGGTTGTCCAGAAGAATCCACACTGCAAAAATTTTAGAGTAGTCTTTTTAGAGCTCATATGCCCACCTACAGGTCCTGAGTGACATTGTTCCAGAATAGATTGAGCTTCTTCTTCGGCGATACAACGTCTATACAAACCATCAGCGCATAGTTTAAAAAGATATGGTTCATCCCAGTAATAATGCTTCACATCATGCATAAATTTCTTTAGTGCATTCCCGGTGCATTGAGGATGGATGACTCCAGTAGTAAGATAGTTTACGAAATCAGAATACCATGGTATAACTTCTGAGACCCTCATTAGCTGATCATCTGGTAGGGAGTCATTGATCAGAATCATCTCATTGTCTAGAGTGTGGATACGACTGAGGTGATCCGCTACAACATTTTCCATCCCTATTTTGTCTCTTATCTCCAGATCAAATTCTTGTAGTAAGAGGATCGATCTAATCAACCTTGGTTTTGCATCCTTCTTTGCCAGAAGGTAACGAATAGCAGCATGGTCTGTGTAAACAATGACCTTCGAACCAATAAGGTAATATATGAACTTGTCGAAGGCATAAATGATTGCTAGAAGTTCTTTCTCAGTAGTGGCATAATTCATGTGGGCTTCGTCGAGGGTTTTTGATGCATAATAGATCACATAATGTTTCTTTTCTATATATTGCCCCAAAATAGCACCCACCCCGTAATCACTGGCATTGCACATAATTTCAAAAGGATGGTCCAGTCGGGAGCTCTAATGATGGGGGTTGTTGTAAGTGCCTTCTTCAGTGTGTCGAAGCTTTTGACGCATTCTTCATTGAAATTGAAATCAGCATCCTTTAGTAGCAGGTTCGTCATTGGCTTAGTTATCTTGGAAAAATCCTTTATGAATCTTTTATAGAATCCAGCATGACCAAGGAAGGCGTGAACTTCTTTCACATTCGTGGGAATAGCCAATTTAGATATCACTTCAATCTTGGCTTTATCTACTTCAATTCCTCTATTGCTAACCCTATGGCCCAGGACAATTCCTTCCCTTACCATGAAGTGGCATTTTTCCCAATTTAGCACCAGATGTGCTTCTTCACAACGTTTGAGGACCGGGGAGAGGTTCTTTAGACATGAATCAAATGAGTATCCATACACAGAAAAATCATCCATGAAGACTTCCGTAATATTTTCCGTAAGCCCCGTGAAAATTGTAGACATGCAACGTTGAAAAGTCACGGGTGCATTATAGAGTCCAAATGGCATTCTTTTAAACGCGTATGTTACGAAGGGACAGGTGAAAGTCATTTTCTCTTGATCATCTGGATGTATGGGAATCTGATAGAATCCAGAGTAACCGTCAAGGTAACAGAAATATTCTTGGTGAGCCAACCTTTCTAAGACTTGATCGAGGAAGGGCATAGGAAAATGATCTTTTCGAGTAGCCTTGTTTAATTTTCTATAATCAATACACATACGCCACCCGGTGACTGTTCGAATGGGGATGAGCTCATCATTTTCATTCCTTATAACAATTGTTCCACCTTTCTTTGGCACTAAGTGTACTGGGCTCGCCCATGGCGAATCTGATATCGGGTAGATTATTCCAGCTATGATAAGTTTGATGATCTCGCGACGGACAACTTCCTTCATATTCGGATTCAACTTCTATTGATGCTCGATAGTCGGCTTGTGATCTTCCATCATAGGGATCTTGTGCATGCATAGCGTTTGACTGACCCCTGTGAGGTCGCTCATTTTATAGCCTATGGCTCCCTTTCTTCTCCTTAATTCCTCTAGAAGTTTTTCTTCTTGTTCAATTGTTAAATTAGAATTTATAATGACTGGACAAACTTTGAGGTCGTCCAAAAACATGTACTTTAGTCCTTCAGGTAGGGGCTTCATCTCGGGAGCCTCTTGTTTTTCACTAGTTTCTTCTGTAGTTTCGGTAGTCTTGAGTTCTTCGCAAGTGGCTTCAGCATCTTTGTCAGTAGAGTCGAGGGATTTGATGTAGTCCTCTGCTCGTTTGGCGATTGGTTCATCGATCGATAGATCAGTTAGAGCAGTTTCCAAGGGATCGTACGATTCGTGATACTCTTGGGTAAGTTGTGACATTTGCTCAACGTAGTCAATCAGGTAGACTTCTTCCTGTATACTTGGTCTTCTCATACTTTCAAAAACTTTGAATTCTAGTGTCTCCTTGCCTAATCTTAGCAGTAAGGTACCGACTTCAACATCAATTAGGGCTCTTGCAGTGGCGAGGAACATATGACCAAAGATGAGAGGATATCTGGTGTCTTCTTTTATGTCCATAATGATGAAGTCGCATGGAACATATGTGTCCTTGCCCACCTTGACCGGGATATCTTCGAGGATTCCTAACAGTCTTTTTATCGAATTGTCTGCGAGTTGAATAGTCATAGCAGTAGGAAGCAATTCTGCAAACCCTTATCTTTTGCACAGGCTGAATGGCATACTTGAGATGCTTGCGCCCAGATCTTCCAATCCTTTCTTGCATGATGAGTCACCAATGTGACATGATATTCCAAAGGATCCGGGATCTTTTTGTTTCTTTGGCATCTTGCTCAGTATGATATCCGATGTGGTTGTAGCCAGTTTTACAGTTTCATACTCTTCAGTGATGTACTTCCTGGTGAGAAGCGACTTTAGATACTTAATCCAGGCCGGTATCTCAGTAAGAGCATCTAAGAAGGGTATATCAACATGGAGCTTCTTCATAGCCTCTTTGAACTTATTGAATCTAGTATCAAGCTTGGTTTGCCTCAGGCGGGAGGGGAAGGGTATACGAGGCTTATACACAGGAATATCTGGCTCTGCTGTTTCAGCTTCTTCATCAGCAGATTTCTCAGGACTTTCCTTGTCTATCTTATCTTCCCTTGGTTGTGACTCAAGTGTTGTTGAGTTTTGAACCATCACAGGTTCATCTTCATCAGTAATAACCACAGGTGTCTTTACTGGATGATTTGAATAGTCTTTTCCTGACCTTGTGGTGACTGCCTTCAACTATTCAGGGTGCTTAGGATTGTTTTCAAGTTGTCCGGCAAAGACTCCAGCTGGTGTCTTGATGCTAGCTGCTAGTTGAGCTAGTTGAGTTTCAATAGCTTTCTGCTGGGCTTGTTGGTTGGATATCATCGTTTTCTATGTTTGCAACATCTTTTCAATGGTTGATAGCTTCTCATCAGAAGGTATGGGTCCTGCTTGTCCTTTCTATTGATTAAGGTTCTGATACTGAGAGTTGTTCTGATAGTTATTGTAGTTCCTATTCTGAAAGTTTCCTATGAAGTTTCCTTGATTCCCAAAGTTTTGTTGTTGGTTATACTGGAATCCTGGTGGGCCTCTTGATTGATTGTTGGGACCAAATTGATGTGAGTTCATAGCTCCTGAAGGGTTTCCATATTGGAAGCCTGGGTGATTCCTATTTTGATTTGGATTGTAATAGTTCTGCCCAGGGATGGTGTTGATAGAATTTAGATTTTCCATATGGCAATTATCTCCTTGTCCACAAGCATTTCTTAGAACAACATCGTAGAGAACATTGCATGATAGAGTCGAATGATCTGTGCTTTTGCATGCTTCACAGAATAGAGAAGTGGACTTGACCTGTTCTTATTGCCTAGTGGGTGAATGTCCTCTTCCAATAGCAGCTAGAGATGATTCTATATGATCTTTCTTGGCAACTAAGACCTTCAAGGTTTCAGCGATAGACTTGTATTCTGGAATAGCTTCAGCCATAGCCACCTTCAAGACTCCTTTATCTACAGATCTGCCCCAATTGGCTTGATTTTCTACTCCTAAGGTGATGACTCTCCATGCGCTGTCATAACTCTGTCGCATGAAGTTTCCTCCAGATGAGGAATCTAGAAACATCTTGAGATCATCCTCCACACCCCTATAGAAGATTTCTATGAGTTGATTCTTGGGGATTCCGTGGTGTGGGCATTTGTGTAGGAGCTCTTTGTACCTATCCCACACTTCAGCGAGAGTTTCTCCGGGGACTTCAGTGAAATTGGTTATTCGGCCCCTAATTTCATATGTAAGAGATGGAGGGTAGAACTTTTCCATAAATGCATTTTGGAGTTGCTCCCAGGTGGTGATGGGTACTTCACTTTGCAGTGAATTGTACCAACTGATGGCTCTATCAGCAAGGGAATACGTGAAGAGACGGAGTCGAATGGCATCATCGGAGACTCCATTTTGCTTTGTCATAGCACATAAGTCAATGAATCTTAGAAGATGTCCTTGGTTGTCCTCCGCTTGTTTGCCATAGAACGGGTTGTTTTGAAGCAATGTGATCCAATGTTCTCTAATCTCAAAATTGGCAGCTTCGATGGGAGGAGGTTGTACTAGATGATACACATTTTCAGCTTTTGGGATTGAGAACTCTCTAAGATCTTTCTATAGTTCTGCTGCTTGTGCTGCTAAGATCTCTTGTTGAACTACAGCTCTGGCTTCTTGCATGAGCCTCTCTCTCCACGCATTGATGGCTTGAGCCACTCTTCGGGCTACTTCTTCTTGCGCCATCCTTGCTTGATTCTCTCTGATCTGACGATGGAAGGTTCTATCTATTTTAGGATCAAAGCTCACGGTAAGTCCGTGATTGTCTGAACGGTGAATGCACTATGCGTTGAGTAGCACCTAAAAATTGGAAAGAATTTGAAAATGAGATCCACAAGGTAGAGTCAAATTCAAGTAGATAAGCGATTATTTCAAAAGAAAAAGAAAAATCCTAGATTAGTCTTAAAAGAACTAGATTAGACTGACTGATTTTGTTCTCCCCGGCAACGGCGCCAGAATTTGACGTGTGTATTGAATGTACTAACAAATCCACCCGGGGCTGAAATCCCCGAGTTTTTTACCAAAACCAAGTGCAATAATACCACCTGCAAGAGGACGAGTCTTATTGCAGTATAGTTGAGGATCGAACCCAAAGGACAACACTTTTAAGAATCCTTGTCAGCTGGATCTAGCTCAAGTAAAACTAATATTTAGAACGATTGGTTGATTTGGGGTTGTTTAAACTAATTGCAAGAAAGTAAAAGTGGAATTAAAGATGGTTTGAGATCAATGATATGGAATCACTGGGATGGTACCAGGTTTGACCACCGCTACACACACAAACATACTCCATTGTTAACAATCCAGGCAAGATATAACACTCCAAGTAGAGCTGCTGCAGAATCCCCCATACGGGCGTCAGGTCCGCGTAAGCATCACCATAGGCATCAGATGTCTCGTCACCATCCGGATCACGTGTCTTACGGATCTGAAGATACAACATCCAACTAAGGATGTGAACCCCCCATACGGGCGTCACATACACAGAAGCATCACCGAAGGCTAGATGGCTTATCCCCTCGCGGATCATACACTTACGACCTCAAGGAATCCTATCAGAAGTTCTCGTCAAGGAGTCTAACTTGATAAACGACGTTCAATCCCATGCATTGAAGTTCTCGCAACATAGGGAGCACAAAGATGAAAACAAGCAAATAACCAACCTACGAGCTTAACGATTAATGACAAAATGAAGAGTTATATACATTGTCATGGAAAGTTTAACAAAAGAACATGGATTGCATGGGCAACAGGGCTAGTCACCGCACCCCAGCGAAAAGGTACTACTCACTCATGATGTGAGATAAAAGAAGGATGAGAGAGAAAGAGAGATCCGCCATGAGCTCGGTGTAGAGAGTGGTCACAGCCCGGTGAAGAAGATGCGCTCCTTGCTCCGTCTTCCTTCTCTTCTCAGCCTCCTTAGATGCAACACTAGCAGTAGGAGGAGTGGAACTTGATCGGAGTTGTGCTCTGGCAGCCTATCGGCATCCGGATCTCATGCCTCCAAATGAGGACCATGGGGGTCTATTTATAGGCTCAGATCTGATCCCAAACGGTTTGGATAAGTTGCTGGAAATATGCTCTCCAAACGGTCTGGAGACCGTTTGGTGCCAAATGGTTTGGAGACCGTTTGGTGCCAAACGGTTTGGAGACCATTTCGACGTCAAACGGTTTGCGTTGATCGATCTTGAGGTCGGTCTCGGTCTCAGTGTGAATGCGCGGCTTCTGTTCTTCAATCGGTCTTAGCGCTTGCGGCAAACGGTCTTGGAAACCGCATGGATCCAAACGGTCTGGAGACTGCATGGACCCAAACGGTCTTGAGACCGCATGGACCCAAATGGTCTTGGGACCACATGGATCCAAACGGTCTTGGGACCACATGGATCCAAACGGTCTTGGGACCCCATGAACCCAAACGGTCTTGGGACCGCATGGATTCAAATGGTCTTGAGACCGCATGGATTCAAACGGTCTTGGGACCACAAGAGCTCAAACGGTCTTGGGACCGCAAGAGCTCAAATGGTCTTGGGACCGCAAGTGTGGAATTGCTTGATTTACCTGCATTAAATGAATGATATATAGTTAAAACCTTGATTATTGAATCAGCTAAGTAGTTTTGTACATTATAATTCATATTTGGATGAAAAGGTGTGAAATAGAGTTGAAATTGTTCCAAAAAGTTAATTGAATTCCATGATGAGTATGCACTCATCAGCTCACCCCTAGCAGTGTCTCCATAAGAGGAGGATGGAAGCTAGAGAAAGGAGCTACTGGTGGTTGGAGAAAGGACCTATTGGCAAGTGAAGAAAGGCAGTGATGGCTACAATGTAGGTGCCGATAATGGCTGGAAGTGGGAGAGAGAACTAACAGGTCATCATCATCATCACTAGAGAAAATCTAGGTACATGGTGTAATGAAATAGAGAATGGGGAAAGAAAGTCCATGGGTACTATTAACTGGAACTTAGGGGTCGGTTGTTACCTAAAACTAATGACTAAGTATTTAGCCTTTAGTTTTCTAGGAAAAACTGACGACTTAGTTCAATCTTATCTACCAATAAACCAATGTCATGTGTACTTATCCCTACTAAAATGACACCAACCTCACTAAGACTTGTGTCTCTAGTTGTCCAATAAAATCAAAGACATAGTTCATTCTCTTTCATTGATTATACACCAAAAAACTGACGCCTTATGTAATTATCCCTATTAAAAAATGCCATCCTCACCCAGAATTTTGTCATCATTTTTCCAATAAAAATGACGACATAGTTCACTCTCTATCGTCATTTTTCCAACCAGAAACTGATGGCATATGTACATATCCTATTAAAAAGCACCAATCTCACTAAGTCCTATTGGTTGATTTTCAGAAACAAAACCGACAATATAACCCAATTTGGAGGGGGAAATATTTTTTGTGGGGAACGTGGAGGGAACCTTTTGTCTTCAATTCTTTAAGAAGGAACTGAAACCATAGGTTTGTTGGAAGTAAAAAAATTCACACTAGGTATGACCTGCGGTGTTTGTTTGAAATGATTACAACTGATGATAGATGCTTTTTGGAGGTATAATTTATGTCATGGGAAGGGGTGTGTCATCGGTTTTAGTAAATCCACTGATTAACGCCTATATCAAAAATTTCCCCTAAAATTGAATTTTATAGGTTGTATGTGACCTCGGTTCTTTATAAAAAAATGGACATTATAGTAAAAGTTATACCCATGTTTTTTCTTAATCTTTGACTTGATCAGTAGTGGCATTTTGTGCTTTACCAACCGATGCTATAGCCATGTAGTGTCAGATTTTTCTGGAAATTGACGTTAAGAAAAGTTACACTAGAGGTCAAATATGTACTAGTGATAGTAGAGTGGTTCATGCATCATGAACTTTAGGATAAATGGGAAGAAACAAGGATGAGTATGTTTGTAGGAAATGGCTAGATTTTGTGTTAAGTGTCAACCAAAGGGAGTCATCAACCCATGGGCCATGACAAGTCAGATGGAACATTTTGATTATGGCTTATCAACCTCTAAAAATGTGTCTATTTTGATCGATGTGGGTGAGACTCACTCATTTGTCACCAAATAGGTAATTTTACACTATAATTTGCCTAATAATAGTAGAATTGATCATATTCTTCTTGAAACTCCTTTTTTTGGTTTTATAATTTTACGAGAGGTGTGTATGTCAAGCGTTCTTGTTTTCTGTAGAAGCAACATTCAAGTGGGCCTCATGCAAGTTGGCATGCTTGGATTAAATTTGATTCTTGAGTTGGATACCCTATACAAGTATAATGTGATTTTGGATTGTCAACACAAGGTTGTGGAGTTTATGGATGGATATGTCTCTTTGACTTTCTAAGGAGACCACAAGATTCTCCTTATGTGACATGTGTTGATAGAGATAGATAAGAAGTTGACAAGACAAGTTGTAGGATTTCTTGGCATGTGTTGTAGATAACAATTTGGTGAGTCTTAGTTGTTGGCTAAATTGACATTATGATAAATCCCTTTGTTTCGATGATGACAAACATTTCACTCTTGTCGATCTAACGTGCTACTTGAGTGTTGCAGGAATAAGGTGGATGACAAAGTACTAGGGAATCTATATGCTTGAATGCTTGAAAGGTAATCAATTGTAAACTTGTACAAATATATAATGTATAAGTACTTAGACTTTATGTAAATCAAGCGTTAGATCTTCCCTAGCCAATCACTACACTTAGATAGATCATCCCCTTCATTAGTGTCACATATGCACACTCATACATATACTTAGCACCTTATTTGAAACATTGAAACAGGGTCAATCTCGGTCGACAAACTCCTCGACCGAGACACTCTCGGTCGACAAACTTCTCGACCGAGAAAGACCCAAGTAGCCGTTAGACACAACTGACAAGGTAGTTGGCAGTTGGAGATGAACGTTGCAAACACTTGATCCAGAGAGCCTGTCGGTCGACAAAACCTCGACCGAGTAGGTGTCTCAGTTGACAATTCCTCGACCGAGATGGACTCTGACAGCAACTGCAGAATTAATTAACTAGCCGTTGCTAAAGAAACTAAAATGTACCTAACGGCTAGTTAAGCACTTAGAAACCCCTAGAAAGTGTCTAGAACGTCCATAATCACTTATAGGCCATTCCTATAAATAGGACATGCCTTAGGACACCTAAATACACAAAAGCTACACTTGAGCATACACTTACGATTGGCAATCTGTTTTGAGAAATTGAGCAACACTTGCATTGGCGATTCCTCTACTTGCTCTAATTTCGTATCCTATAGGATAGTATCTCCTATCCACAACAATCACACGTGCATATACATTGGTTAGGAGATCTACACGCTTGATATAGGCAAATCAAGCCTTGTGCTTCAAAGGATAAGTGTAAATTTCCTATTTCCTTCTTGTTCCTTTTATTCTTTGTATTCTCCTTGCTACTCCTAGGGTTCGAGGCTACGGATTGGAGAAGGTTCTTCTCGGTGGAGAAGGTTGACTTCGAGCTACTTCAAGAAGGCTATTGCAACGGGAAGCTACTTCAGGAGGAAGGCTACTTCAAGGGGGAGCTTGAAGTTACTTCAAGAAGGCTGCTTCAAGGTTGGTGCAATTACTTCAAGGTGAAGGCTGCTTGAAGGGTTTAGGGAAAGAATTGTAATTTTATGTAAAGTCCTTGCGAGGTAATAAAATTAAATTTTTTCAAAATCCCGGTTGGGTAAGCAACCGGGTAGTGGACGGACTACCTTAGTATTTGCTAAGGTAGGAACCACTCTAAATCCTTGTCTCTTTGTCCAATATTCTTGAGATTGGTTGTTTGAGTTAAATAATTGTTAAATTATTTTAAAACCCTATTCACACCCCTCTAGTGGTTTTTCAATTGGTATCAGAGCAGGCTTCAAGGAACCCTAACCAGGTCTTGAAGAATGGGTGATGGGTTGCTCAACAACCTCAATCTTGAAGGGACACTTGTTGTTTGGCCTCCAGTGTTTGATGGAACAAACTACACATACTGGAAGAGAAGGATGCAATTCTACTTCCAAGGCATTAGTTGGGATCTATGGAGGATGGTGTCAACCCCCTATGAGCTTCCTCAAGTGGAATATGCAGCTTGGGACACCAATACGGTAAAATCAGCTCAAATGAATGCAAAGGCTGTAAGTATTCTCTATTGTTCAATTTTAGTAGGAGAATTTAATAGGATATCAAATTGTGAAACAACCTATGAAATTTGGCATAGACTTTCCATTACTTATGAAGGGACTGTTCAAGTTAAGAACTCTAAAATTGGAATGCTTAAACAAAAGTTTGAACAGTTCCGTATGGATCTGAATCAATCTATTAGTGATATGTATGCAAAATTCTCTTCTATTGTAAATGGTTTGAATGCTTTAGGTAAAGTTATTAGTGAGGAAGATCAGGTGTCAAAGATCCTTAGATCACTTCCTCCCAAATACAAGCCCAAGGTGACAGCCATTGAAGAAGCAAATGACCTCACTCGACTGAGGATGGAACAACTCATTGGCAACCTAGAAGCTCATGAAGCAACCCTAGAAGAAGAAGAAAGAAGGGAACGTGAACTTCAACAAGGGAGGAAGAAGGACATTGCATTCAAAGCATCAACCAAGAACAATCATGATACAAGTGAAGATGATAGTGAAGAAGAAACACTCATTGTAAATGGTAAGCAGTATAAAAGTTTTAAAACTAATAAAACTTCTAGTGTTTCTTCTCCCAGGTGCTTTGAATGTGGCAAGAAGGGACACATGAAAGGTGATTGTCCAAATCTCAAGAAAGGGAAGAAATCATCTCACAAAAAGAAAGAAAAAGCATATAAAGATGCATGGGATGATTCAAGTGATGATAGTGATGATGGAAAAGAAGAAGTAGAGTGCCTCATTGCTACAACAAATGAAGAAGAAGAAGAAGAAGAGGTAAGTCTTTTTGATCTACCAAAAGAAGATCTAATTTCTAGTCTTCAAGATACTCATGAGAAATATATTGAGTGCAAGAAGAAACTTAAGAAATCAAATAAAGTAATTGATGATTTAAATGTTAAACTTCTTGCTCTTGCATCTGAAAATGAGGATCTCAAAAAGGCAAATGAAGATTATGATCTTAAGTTAAAATCTATAGAAGCAAATTGCAATCTTCTTTCCTTAGAAAAGTTAAACTTGCAAACTCAAGTGAATGATCTTCAGAAACAACCTATTTTATGTTCACACTCAGATTATGATGAGGTTGTAAAAGAAAGAAACTTTCTATTATCTGATTTAGATCAAGTAAAGAAAGATATAAACTAGAAGATGGATGATATTGCTAAGCTACAAAGAAAATTAAATGAGTTAAGAGGAAATGACATCCTTGAAAATATTCTGAAAATTTCCTCTAGTTATAATGGAAGAAGAGGATTAGGATATGAGCCAAAGAGAAGTCAACCCAAAAGAGCTAAAGCATCCAAGACTAAGACTATGTTTGTACCCAAGAACACAATTCCTAGAAAGAGAAATGAAGTTGACTCCATTAGTTGTCATTATTGCATGCGTCTTGGACATTATTCATTTTCATGCCCATATAAGAAAAGGAATGATGATCTAGCTTGGATTTCTAAAACTTAGTAGCTCAAATTTAACCAGTTGAGATTTGACCTAAACTGATTCTTGATATACAAATGTCATGTCTCAACACAATCGAGCTCAAACTTGCATAATCTTATTTTACATGGCATCGATAAATAGTTCTGAAAACAATACAGAAACCTGATCGGTCGAGAAATCTTTGACCGAGCAGTCAGTCGGTCGAGAAATCTTCGACTGAGCAGGTCACGGATTTCAGTCTGCAGTAAAATTGCTGAATAATTTTTAAATTGATCAAAGTGCTATCTATTTGCTATTAATAACTGCTTTACATGCAAAATAAGAATAAAATCTAGAAATCATTCTCGGAACACAATATATTAAAGTTTTCCATCATGAGTTAAGATAAATATTTATGATAATTCCTTGACATATCTACATAGCAAACTTGTATTGAATTTCATGATTCTAATGTTCTATCATCATACATATGTGTTCACTATTTCACCATTAAGCTCTCTACATATAAAGATGTTGCTATGTTGCATTAAAAATAAGAATCTATAATGTGCATGGATTATGTCATATAATACATGAATGATTATTGATGATACATATGCAAGCAAAATGATTCATTTTTTTTACATGTTGCTTTAGAACAAGAATGTCAATGCTTATTCCCCTACAAAGCAATATGTCATAAAGATACAAACTTATTAATTAGTATTTTTCAGAAATTAATCTTACTTTCAAGGATATATGTCTTTTCTTGAAGAATCACATGATTAATCTGAATACAAACAGAAATAGGACTTGATTTATGCACTCATAGTAAAGATCAAAGGACATCATTCATAATAGGTTTTACTCAAAGTATTTTCAAAATTCATATCTCTTTAAGTAACCTGCAAAATTTATACTTCACATGTGAAATCTGCAGATTTTGTCTCTTGGTTGAAATGAAATTTGACCAAGGGGCGCTATGGTCGTAGTCAAGGCCGACCTAAAATAAGCTTGACACAATGCTTATTTTGGACATCATTTTACTGAATTTAACCTTAGTATATTGATTCAAAAATGTGTTTATCATATTGAAAACCTGAAGTTTTAATAAAATGTCAAAATCAAACTTTAAAGATCAATTTGTGACATTAGAATACTCAAATTTCCTTAATTATAAAATTAAGAGGGAGTTCATAAAAACAAATTGGATTATTTGATTAAGAAGCTTACAAAAACATTGTAAACATCATTTGAAGCTTGTTACAACCTTAGTATTTTTACTCTTGGTTATGAAGAAATCTATGAATTTCATAAAAATGATATATCTTGTTCTTAAAGGAACTCTCTAAACAAATCAGGGCTTAACATCACATGCATTTAGTTAGAGACATTTTTTATGTACTCTAAGATTAAAGGATTCTCATTTCATTTTTAGGGCTTAACATCCCTTGTAAAATGGGTGAGAAATCAATACACATAAGCCATAAACTCAAAAGAAACTCACATCATTTCAAGGCTTAACATCCTTTGTAATTGATTGAGAAACAAATTGTGGCTAAATTTCACAATAAAATCCCTTGATTTTAATTGGATATCTCTTTAAGGGGGAGCAAAGATTAAAAAGAAAGACTCGAAGTCATATTAAATGATTGAATTGGATATCTTTTTGAAATGACAAAGGGGGAGAAATAATATAAAATCACAAACATAAAATTAAAATGAGTTTCATAATATCTTGGCCAGCAGTCACTTGCAAAACCAAAGATGCTTACAAAGGTAAATTTCAGGTATGAAACTCACATGCTTTATATTTCCTTATTTTATATTTAGGAAATGTTTGTCATCTTCAAAAAGGGGGAGATTGTTGGCTAAATTGACATTATGATAAATCCCTTTGTTTCGATGATGACAAACATTTCACTCTTGTTGATCTAACGTGCTACTTGAGTGTTGCAGGAATAAGGTGGATGACAAAGTACTAGGGAATCTATATGCTTGAATGCTTGAAATGTAATCAATTGTAAACTTGTACAAATATATAATGTACAAGTACTTAGACTTCATGTAAATCAAGCGTTAGATCTTCCCTAGCCAATCACTACACTTAGATAGATCATCCCCTTCATTAGTGTCACATATGCACACTCATACATATACTTAGCACCTTATTTGAAAAATTGAAACAGGGTCAATCTCGGTCGAAAAACTCCTCGACCGAGACACTCTCGGTCGACAAACTTCTCGACCGAGAAAGACCCAAGTAGCCGTTAGACACAGCTGACAAGGTAGTTGGTAGTTGGAGATGAACGTTGCAAACACTTGATCCAGAGAGCCTGTCGGTCGACAAAACCTTGACCGAGTAGGTGTCTCGATCGACAATTCCTCGACCGAGATGGACTCTGACAGCAACTGCAGAATTAATTAACTAGCCGTTGCTAAAGCAACTAAAATGTACCTAACAGCTAGTTAAGCACTTAGAAACCCCTAGAAAGTGTCTAGAACGTCCTTAAGCACTTATAGGCCATTCCTATAAATAGGACATGCCTTAGGACACCTAAATACACAAAAGCTACACTTGTGATACACTTGAGCATACACTTACGATTGGCAATCTATTTTGAGAAATTGAGCAACACTTGCATTGGCGATTCCTCTACTTGCTCTAATTTCATGTCCTATAGGCTAGTATCTCCTATCCACAACAATCACACGTGCATATACATTGGTTAAGATCTACACGCTTGATATAGGCAAATCAAACCTTGTGCTTCAAAGGATAAGTGTAAATTTCCTATTTCCTTCTTGTTCCTTTTATTCTTTGTATTCTCCTTGCTACTCCTAGGGTTGGAGGCTGCGATTGGAGAAGGTTCTTCTCGGTGGAGAAGGTTGACTTCGAGCTACTTCAAGAAGGCTATTGCAACGGGAAGCTACTTCAGGAGGAAGGCTACTTCAAGGGGGAGCTTGAAGTTACTTTAAGAAGGTTGCTTCAAGGTTGGTGTAATTACTTCAAGGTGAAGGTTGCTCGAAGGGTTTAGGGAAAGAATTGTAATTTTATGTAAAGTCCTTGCGAGGTAATAAAATTAAATTCTTTCAAAATCCCGGTTGGGTAAGAAACCGGGTAGTGGACTGACTACCTTAGTATTTGCTAAGGTAGGAACCACTCTAAATCCTTGTCTCCTTGTCCAATATTCTTGAGATTGGTTGTTTGAGTTAAATAATTGTTAAATTATTTTAAAACCCTATTCACCCCCCCTCTAGTGGTTTTTCTTTAGTATCCAATATGTACATGTGGTGTGTGAGTATGATGATGTATTTCCCAATGAGTTACTAGGTTTCCACACCCTAAAGATATTGACTTTGAGATCAATTTAGTTCCTAGAACACAACCTGTAGTGTGTGCACCTTATGGTATGGACTTATACAGATGAAAGAGTTGAAACCACATCTTTAGAAGTTATTGGAGAAGGGTTTTTGTATAGTCTAGAATTTCTCATTTGGGTGATCTAGTGTTGTTTTTTAAGAAGAAGGATGGTTCTTTGAGATTATGCATAGAATTGTGATAGATGAATAAGATTACAATATAGAATCAATATCCTCTATCGAGGATTGATGATTTGTTTGACCAATTGAAAGGCATTGTAGTGTTTAAAAGGATATATCTTATGTCAAGATACCATCAACTTAGGATCAGGACAAAATATATATCTAATATAATCATTAGAACAAGGTATGGTCATTATGAGTTTTTGGTTATGTCACTTGGGATAACTAATGCACAAACATGTTTTTTGGATCCTATGAGAAGAGTATTCTAACAATACATTGGTCAGTTTATTGTAGTCTTCATAGACAATATCGTGATCTATTCCTATGATAGGGAACAACATGAGCAACACCTTCATTTGGTGTTGAAATTGCTGAGACAACACCTCTTGTATGTGAAGTTCAGTAAGTGTGAGTTTTGGCTGATTGCGGTGTCTTTCTTGATCATGTCATATATGTGAATGGGATTTGTGTAGATCCCAAGAAGGTGAGTCACAAATGATGAAGAAGCAACTAAAGACACTAATTGAGGTGCAATGTTGTCTTGGTTTAGCTGGATACTATAGATGATTTATTGAGGACTTCCATGTCATAGCCTTGAAATTGACCATATTAACTAGGAAGGATGTACCTTTTGAGTGGATAAAGGAATGTCAATTAGTTTCCATTTGTTGAACAAAAGTTGACCTTGGCTCTAGTTTTATTGTTTCCATGGCATAAGAAAGGTTACATAGTATTCTAAGATGATGTAAGGAGGTGGGATCACCCCCTTACTAAAAAAATTTGAACAATAAAACATCCATTCCAAACACACTCAAATGTATGCTGGAATAGGTGCAAAATTTTCAAACTTCAATAAATGGTATTAAAAAAAACCAAAGTATATCGGTGGAATAATTTTTTTGACTATATTCAATTTATCACAAGGTTATAAAAGAACATCATAATCTCCCACAAAGGGTTTACATTATCACTCAACATAAGGATCTAGTAGAGGGAAATCTAAACCATAACAACTTTGTCTCCAAGCTTTAACTCCTTAAGCTAGTCCAAAACTTCATTCCTTATCATCCAAGTCCTTCACCTAGGGTTGTAAGCATACACTAGCAAGAAGAGAAAATAGATGACATCAGCAAAGGCTGGTATGTGCATACAAAATAGGAAATTGAGCAATATATAGAATAAAGGACATCAAAATGTAAAGGCTTCCTATGAAAAAGATAAGGACAACCGAAGTGGGTATCAAGAGAAATGATTTTCAATAAAAAAAGATATATTTGCCATAATCAAAACAATAAAGTTGTGCCATACTAGAACATGTAAAGAAAGTACGACACACACCCCTACAATCATCATCAACATGTATGCATGTGAGATAAGCATAGCCCTAGAACAATATAAACACAAAGGTGGCCAAGTCTCATAAACTTGAAACCTGATAGAGAAAGGAATACTTCCAATCTCCAAAATATATAAAACATGGTCCAAGAATCACACATCTTGCTCTGGGTATGAGGTTCCTTTCCATCCCAAAAGAGTAGGAAATATCACATCTGCTTGGCTGGAAATAACACATCTGTCATAAAAACCTATGAAATTACACTACTCTAGTGGTACTAAATCACATAGCTTGTTAAATGTAGAGGCAAGTAGAAAGTATAGTCAGAATATATAAATTAGTCACCACATAAGTGACTAACATATACATCCACCACATAAGCAGGCAAAATACATCACATTTCATTTCTTAGTGTTCCATCATGAGCAAAGCATAATATACCAGTTCAAAAGAATATCTATGATCACATGATCAATATCAAATAAGGTAGTTCACATGAACCATGATTTTTAAAATAAAAGACATTGTGTATAGGCTAATGTCCATAAGACAAAGAGAATGAATAAAAATAGGTGAATTGCTCAACATAGAAGAATAGGGGATACATCATACCTCAAATTTAGAGTCTAAACAGTCCAAGACAATCCTAGATACAAGCCTAGGCCTTCAAAGAACCTCTACGGAAGGTAGAAATGTCCAATAAGTAATGTTCCCAAGCTTAGAGAAGTTGGTTTCTCCAATAAAACTCCTATCTCGAGTAAGAAGCACCTTCTCCACTTTTGAGGTGAAAAACCCTAACAAAACAACATGGAGATGAGGTGTTTATCGGTTCTAGGTGGGGTTTCACCATGGAAGGCCATGGTTCCGACCTGGAGGAAGGTGGAAGGAAGACTAAAAACATGAAAATAGGGAAGGAAATGTGGATACTTACTAGCTTTGGTCAAAATCACCAAGGAGGAGCTTTTGAAATCCAAAATAGAGAAATTTGGAACCATAGGAGCCTTCTTCACAAAGGTAGGCACCTGCTTTTACCATGGGACAGCAACTTCGTGGCCAAATAGAGTAGGAGTGATGCTCTAAGCTAGAGGAAAGAAATAAGAGGAAGAGTTTTTGAATTTGGAGTTGGGAAGGGGTAGATATGGCTATATAAAGAAATAGGTCAAGTATGAGGTGTCTATGAGACTTTCCATATGTCATGTATAAGGGTGTCCATGGACATGCAAGCCTTTATGGATAAGGAAGAATTCAAGAACGAGGTTTAAAGTTACTTTCCATGTTTCCAATGCTAAGGGTGCCTATGGACATGCAAACCTTTATGGATATGGAAGAAGTCAAGCATGAGGTGTCCATGGAGCTTTCCATGTGTCCTTAGCCTAGGGATTTCATGGCCATGCAAGAGGGCAGCTCATAGAGGCTTCTTGAATGTAAAATGTCGGTTTATGGAAACTTATAGGAAATCCCAACCGACCTCCAATAACAGAAATAACTCCATTGGTTGATAGCTTCTAAAGATAAGCTCATTTATAAAGAATGTAATCCCTAAAATGCCCTTGGAAAGAAACACCTTCAACCAAGGTGCAACTAGGCTCCCTATGGTTCAAAAACTTGAGAATGGTAAGGGAATATATAAGGATTATAATTCATGTGAAAATTTGCAAAGAAAACCTCTTAATTGGGTAAATTGCAGAAACGTCCAAAATGTACCTAAAATTGCATAACTTGCACAAACAACATCCAAACTGGATCAAACTTCATCACAAGTTATGTTTGATGTGTTGAATATGAATTTGCCATTATTTATATATTTGAAGTTATATAATCACATTATTTATTACTTATGCGTTTTATTCATTTTCTCTCTCCTAAACTTATCCTAATATTTCAAGGTAGTCCAAATTAGATGAAATTTGACATGTAGGCTAATTCTCATATGTATATTTTGAATTTGAAGTTTGTTTCCACTTTTGAGACTTATTTTTATGAGATATGTCATATGTCCCATTAATGGCCCATTATCTAAATTATTCATCCAATTAAGTTTCTTAACTTCATATTACCACCAAAATGAGTTATGTGGCATATTTTATGTATCCATTATAAACCTAAGATTAATTTTAGAACATTAGGCTACATTAAGGTGATCTATACATGAATTAGCTCATTGGGGCTATACAAAACATCTATTTAGATCTAACCTTCAACCTTGTTTGGCTAAGTCCAAAATGTCAACTTCCAAGGTAGGGTCCGAAATCTAGTATGTTACAACACACCACCCCTTAAAGGGATTTCATCTATGTAATGACTTTATTTATCTTCATTGAATGAATGTTTGTGTGGTTATTCATGATGATGTGAAAAATGATCTTGGCTCATTTCTCTATTTTTAATTGACTATCTTAATTTCTTATATTTCCCGTCTAACATTTATAGAAATTGGGGTCGTCACAGTTGGTATCAGAGCCAATGTTCACACATCATAGTCACATGGACTTCATTCATCCTATTATGAGTCTAGTGTAGTCCTTGAGTTAGGGATATGAAGGGTTCAGGTGACTAGGATATCATCTACAATGGGTCTGGCTAAAGTCTCTGAGCCACTATGCTCGACAATCACGAGGCTACCTATATGGCAATGTAAGTCTACCTGGCTCATATCCTAAATGTCCCCTACTTCTTGGGCATACCTTAATTAGGATCCTTCTCTTCTATAAAAATTCACTCTCATCTTTTCTATAGGAAAAATTTTTCCCTCTTATCTCCATTTTTGAATAATTCCCCCTTACCTTTATGATATAAGGTTAGGAAAAGAGTCTCTCTATTAGAAAGTCTTAAGGACTGACTGATAAGGATTTTAGGGTATCCTCCACAAATTGTAACATTAAGAACATTAATAATTAATAATGGAAAACAATGAAATACTATGTGATAATAATAATAATAATAATGAAAAAAATTACTGAGTGATAAATTTAATATGTCCACCTAATTTCAAGATGTCTCCTAAGACTACAACTCAAAGGCCTCTGAGGAATCATCCTCTATGAAGAGGAAAGAGCCTGAAACCTCTGAAGTACCTGATCCCGATACCGCAGCCAAGGAAAGGTGGGAGGAACAGAAGAAAATCCTTCTAGACTTTTAGGAAACCCTTTCCACAAGAGGAACCCTTGAAACTAGTACCTCTAGGATAAAGGAAGTAATAGTGATAGATTTCATCAAACTCAACCCTGATACCTTTTGGGGGGCAGATCAGCCTGAGGTCATGGATAAGGCTGAGACCTGGATCCTCTCTATGGAGAACGGTTTTCGTACCCTAGAAGTACCCACTGGGAAGAAGGTCAAGTTCTCCACCCATCTGCTTAAGGGAGGGGAAAAAATCTGGTGGGAGAACTATGGTGGAAATATGGGAGAAGAAGTAGTTGCCATGGGTGGGAAGCTTTCAAAATCCTCTTGACCGACTGTTTCATGCCTATAGCTGAGAGGAAGAGGAAGGAGAAGATGTACATGGAGCAATGGAAGGGTAGTCTCTCAGTAGCTGACTACACCTGGAAGTTTAAGCTTTTGGAGTGTTATGCACCCATCAGGACTGAAGACCGCCTTACCGAGCATTATGTTGACTACCTTTCCATTCACCTAAAAACCCTAGTCATAGACTCCCATACCAGAAGCATAGATGAAGCCCTAGACATGGCCTTCAAGCAGAAGAGAGAGCAGGGCATGCAGAAACCTTCCAGCATGGGGTACTTAGGGTTAACCACATATGAGGAAGATAAGTCTAGAAAGTTCAATCTTGGCCATAACAACAAGGGATCCGGGAAACAAGGAGGTTCAGGAAAGGAAAGCCACCAGAACCAGCCGAGGATGAATCATCCCAAGTTCAAGACTTGTGGACGTTTCCATGGTGGGGTATGCCGCCATACCAAGCTGGTTTGCTATAACTGCAAGAAGGAGGGCCATTTCGTCGCCAAGTGCCCCACTCCCTCCGTCTTTAGCAATCCTACAGTAGGTGCTCCATAGCCTTAGGGACACCGCAATGGCAGGGTATTTGCAGTGAATGCAGAAGAGGCCAAGGAAAATCCCAACCAGCTTTGTGAAGGTAACCTAAATTCTTTTCATAATTTAATATCTTGTTCAAGCCTGCAAATTATTCATAACTCAATTATCTTGTGTAGGCACTATATTATAAAATGGTCATCATGTTAAAGCTTTATTCGACTCTAGATCTAAAAATACATTTATTTCCCAAACTTTGGCATCTATATTACATCTGCATATAAGGGACTTGGGATATATTCTGGATGTGTCTACTCCTAGTGGAAAAATACTCACAACCCTACTTAAAACTAATTTTCTCTCTCTTAAATTTGAAAATCATGATATGCCCTTTGAATTCATTCTATTAACTATGGAAGACTTTGATGTTATACTTGGCATGGACTGGCTAAAACACATACCATGCTCACATTCATTCTTGTCCTGTGAAAATCCCTAGGGGAAGCAGATTCCTTAATAATATTATAATTTCCTCTCTTAAAGCTAAAAAGTTCATTTCTCAAGGATGTAAAGTCTTCCTCGCATTAGTCTCAGAGACCAGTCCTAGTTGTGGACCTATAGAAAGTCTGGAGGTGATATGTGACTTCCCTAACATATTTCCAGATGAGCTTCCTGGGCTGCCTGCAAATAGAGACATTGAGATATCCATAGATATTCTTCCTAGAACCTCTCCAATTTCTAGGGCACCATATAGGATGGCTCCTACTGAGCTTATGGAGTTGAAGAAATAGTTGCAATAGCTTCTCGATAAAGGGTTCATCCGTCCTAGTATTTCCCCCTGGGGTGCACTTGTTCTTTTTGTCAAAAAGAAAGATGATTCTATGTGTATGTGTATTGACTACTGCATGTTGAACCAGGCTACTATTAATAACAAGTACCCTCTCCCTTTCATTCATGACCTCTTTGATCAACTTTGAACTGCCAAGGTTTTATCAAAAAATGACCATTGCTTTGGCTACCATCAACTTAAAATCAAGGATTCTGATATTTCTAAAACTACTTTTTGAACTCATTATGGGCATTACAAATTTCTGGTGATGCCATTCGGGTTGACCAATGCACCTGGCATATTTATGAATCTGATGAACAAAGTCTTCCAACATTATCTCGACAAGTTTGTGGTCGTCTTTATTGATGATATTATGATCTATTCTGATTCTATGGAGAAACATTAGGAACACTTGAGAGCAGTTCTTGAGATTCTACGAACCCATAAATTCTATGGCAAGCTTTCTAAATGTGAGTTATGGATTGACAAAGTCATGTTTCTTGGACATGTCATTTCTGGGGGTAATATATCTGTTGATCCCACCAAAGTCTCTGTTGTACTTGATTGGCAACCTCCTCAGAATCCTTCTAAAATCTGAAGTTTCTTGGGTCTGGCCGGATATTATCGTTGCTTTATTCCGAATTTCTCCAAAGTGGAACTTCCTCTAACTAAGCTTACTCGGAAGGATGAACACTTCATCTGGTCAGCTGCATGTGAGTACAATTTCCAACAATTAAAGCAAAAGTTAACTTTAGCTTATGTTCTTATTCTACCCTCTAGCAATGAAGAGTTTGCGATATTCACTGATGCTTCGAGAAATGGGTTAGGATGTGTCCTGCAACAGAATGGAAATGTAGTGGCCTTTGCATCTAGATAGCTAAACCCAATGAACTTAATTATCCCACACATGATTTGAAATTAGCTGCAATCATTCATGCTCTCAAAATCTGGAGGCACTACTTGTTCGGGGTAATGTTCGACATCTTCACCGACCACAAAAGCCTGAAGTATATCCTCACTCAGAAGGACTTAAATCTGCATCAATGTCGATGGATTGAATATCTAAAGGACAACAATTTCACTATTTCCTATCACACAGGTAAGGCAAATGTAGTCGCTGACACCCATAGTAGGAAAAGGGTAGTGTGTGCATCTCTATATGTTCTTGAGTGGAAGAATATGGAGGATCTAGTAGGTTGGAAGCTACAGTTTCTGTCTGATTGTGTGCATGTTAATAACATCTCCATCACGTCCAACTTGGATTTCAAACTTCTTGAGGCACAAAAGGCTAGTCCTGATCTTGCAGAGATCTCCTCTCTCCTATCAAAGCCTCAAGCACATTTGTCTGTGGGTCTTGATGGTGGTCTTCGATATAAGAACTGTATGTGGGTTCCTGAGCAGTCAGCTATAAAGACAACGATTCTCGGTGAGGCACATGGGTCAAAGTACACAGTTCATCCCAGCACGATGAAGATTTACAAAGTCCTACAATGGCAGTTCTGGTGGAGGGGCATGAAGCGTGATATTGCCGATTTCGTGTCTAGGTGTCTGACGTGACAAATAATCAAGGCCGAGCATCAGAGACCAGGCGGTCTAGTACAACCCCTTTAGATTTCGGAATGGAAATGGGAACACATCACCATGGACTTCGTGGTGGGATTACCTAGGACCAGGAAGGAATATGATGATGCATGGGTCATAGTGGATTGTCTCACCAAGTCAGCACATTTTCTCCCTGTAAAGACTACTGCAAAAGTTTTTGAGTTGTCCGGCCTCTACATATGGGAGATAGTACATCTGTATGGAGTTCCAGCATCCATTGTTTCGGACAGGGACTCAAAGTTCACTTCAAAGCTGTGGAGGAGATGTAGTTGTATACTGATAAAGTTGCACTGATCAGGCAGAGGATGAAGCGGGCATAGGATAGGAATAATTCTTATGTAGATGCGCACTGACAGGAATGTCAGTTCAAAGAAGGTGACCACATTTTTCTGAAAATTTGGCCTATTCGAGCTTTGGTCAATAATAAAGGAAAGCTCACTCCTCGTAATGTTGGACCATTTGAGGTTCTGGAAAGGGTTGGTGAATGTGCCTATCATCTCGCTTTACCACCTCAGTATAGTGCCATGCATTATGTCTTTCATGTATCTAATTTGAAGCCTTATGTCAAAGATCCCAGTCACATTCTGAATCATGAGCCTCTCGAGTTGAAGGATGATCTGTCATATGTTGAGTCCCCAGTAAGAATTCTCAAATTTAAGTCAAAAGAGGTTCGCAATAATCGACGTATAGAAAAGGTGAAAGTTCTCTGGAGCCACCATGATGAGATCGATGCTACCAGGGAGCTAAAGACCAAGGTCGAGAAGAAGTATCCACATCCTTTTCAGGTTGCTTGAATTTTGGGGACAAAATTCTTAGAAGGAGGGGAGAATGCGACAGAGTGAGTTTTTCTATATATTCTTCTCTCTCCTACAATTTTATTTATTCCAATTATTCCTCAACCATATCTCTCACTAAATTTATTAAATGGCCTATCAATTTCACATAATACAAAACCCTAAGTGTCAAATAAAGGAGAACTATAGGTATAAACATATTTAGTTAATAACCATGTCAAACTTTCGAATTTGAACCCCAAATTTTTACCATAGCTACATGGTGACATTATAAAGCTACTCCTAAAATTTCATTACAATTGGGTCAACTAATTAGGAGATATGACCAATTGAAATTATGTACATTTTCATCTACATTTGAGTCTAGAACCTAAGTTTTCGATTTTAATGGTACAAATCTGTGTCACGCACCCCTTTACCTATAAGCGCGGATCACTTAATTGGGGAATCGATCCCATCCATCCGATTTGATGGCTACAGATCCACATAGGGATCCAAGGGCCAAGGACCCGTCTTCAACCTCCTGCAAAGGGCAGGGAAAAGGGAGGAGGCTCGAGGCTCGTCCAGGAGTCACCTCACCCCTGCTCATGAAAATCGATCCGAACATATAGATTTGTCTCTCTAGAATGAGGTCAACAAGCCCGTACCCGACTCCCCTTGCCCTCGGATTGGGGAGAACCACCTCCACCTACTGTGCGCCTCTCACTGGAAGTGGAGGCTGACTTAGGGCTTCCTCTTCTAGCCCCCCAGTGCCTATATAAGATCCCCAAGAGCTCCACTGACCTCCCTTTTATCATCCCCCACCCTCAATTCCAACGAAGCACACCCCAATCTCCCCAACCTCAAACACCCTCACCTTGTCTGACCTTGACCTCCTCCTTGCTCAAGTGACTCCCTCAGTCCAATCATCCGCAGCAACACCTTTGGGGGACCTCGACAAGAAGACCACCACCCTTGGTTGGAGTCACAAAGGCCTAGGTCGACGATCCACGCAACCAAGTTACAAAAGCTTCATCACCGGAAAGGTCAGGAGCACATCGAGCCGCAGGGAGCTATCGCTGAGCCTCACGAACCTCACACAGAGCTTCGTGACCCCTCAATCCAAACTGAGGGCATGTATATCCCCAAAACATTTTTTCTCTATTTGCCACCTGTTTTGATTGAAAAATGGAGCTTGGACCACCAACAGTGACGATCTTGATCTCCTTGTTACCATCAAGACCCCACACATTCAACTCGCTCCTCAGCAATGCCCAACACCCCCTGAAACCCACAACCTCACCTTTACCTCACCTTGTTGTTCCCTCAAAGCAGCCATGGTGCGAGAAGAGAACAAATGAGCAGGTGAATTGTCCACCTTGCCCATGCCCGCCAAGGCGTTCCATTCAAACCCCTTGGGCCTTTTCAACTTTTTGCCAGTACTGACCCTCCCTTCTGACGAGCGTCTGCTCATGGGTCAGTTGGAGGATCCGGTCAGTCGGATCCCTCACCTGATCCGCAAAGTAGAGTTCACTTTTTTTCATTTATTACTTCAAGAAATTATCTGTTTGGCCAGATCTTGTAAAATTGATTAAAAATAGTTCACGTATTAGAAAAATCCCTGTAAAATGTCCATGTTTTCAGAAAAATAAGAGTAATATGTATAAAATGTTGCAAAGACCTAAATCCAACCTTAGAATCGAAGAACCTTTCTTTTGGATCTTAAATGTTTTCTTTATAAATTAACTTATAGAAAATAATGATAAGAATGGGGATCAGTATTTATGAAAAATCCTAAAACCCCAACTTGATCCTCATATGACTCAAAACCCTAATCAAATATGGGTGGTTAACTCAATAATGATGGAAAGCCTAAATTCTTTTTTTCTCTCTACATGTGTATACCTTATGCTTCTAAATGTCAAATTCTAAACATCTGATGACACTTTATAATTTTTGGACGACCCTAAAACCCTAGATCCAACTCTAATCCCTTTGAATCATTTGAATCCTAAAGGGACACCCTTAATGATCTAAACCATAATAGAAACCATAATATGGGATGATGAGAACCCATGATGATATTAGGTCCTTGTTTACATTTCAAGATGATCTACTCTCTCTTAATATAGGCTTGTTGGAATCAATCTTTGAGATTCAAGGTACGTGGATATAATTATATGACTAGTTTTTGCTGGATGCTAAATATACGTATTTGCTTGCATGTATTTGAGTACATTGTTGGATGTAAATATATGAGTATTGTCATTTTCTACATTGAACATTAAAGAACATAAATGAATGATAAATGAAATTTAGTTACTAGTGGTGCTCATTAATCTCCCTATTAGAGAGGGAAAGAGTTAATGTTGACTAGCACCTCCCTAATGGTACAACGTATGTAGGGAGATCCCTAATTGTACAAGGTATTTGGGGATAGGGCCCAATCAATTTATGTTTGTGCTAAGTCCACCATAGTAACGTATATTCATTTGAAATATGATTAATAACTTGGGATTACCTGATTTTCTACCACTAAATAATGTTTCTTTCTCTTTCTTCTTTTTTAAGTATTTTCAATATGATAGCATAGTATAACTTTTTAATTCCACGTACCAAATTTTGTTGATGTTTATGTTTCTCGTATTTTCTAGGTACAAGGAACATATGATTCACTTCAAAGTACCAGAAGCAAATAAATAATGGACATGGAGGATAGTTAGATAGATCTCCATCTCTTATCTTATCTTATTTTCAGCTAGATAGTTTTTATTCTTCTAGATGTTGTAATAGGATGTTCTAAATCCTATGTAATAATCATAATTTCCTTTCTTATAGAACTATTCATTCTTCCTTCTCAAATAATAAGTATGTAATGACTTTATTTATCTTGAATGAATGAATGTTTGTGTAGCTATTCATGATGACGTGAAAAATAATCTTGGCTCATTTCTCTGATTTTAGTTGACTATCTTAATTTCTTGTATTTTCCCTTCTGACATTTATAGATATGAGTGCATGCATATTTGTGAATGTCACTAATGAAAGTATATAGAAATTGGGGTTGTCACAAGTTATAGAGTTAACTCAAGAGAGAGTGAGACCCAAAGGGAGAAGGTTAGAGAACCTAAACTCCAAGATATGAGAATCCTGATAAATATGTGATATGATATGTCCTAAACTAGACTACTCATGAGTGAATGAGCTGAGCTGCTTTATGCATGATTCTCACAAATCATGTTTATTGATAGATGTCTTTGGGAGGACCAAACCCTAGAGTTAGAGAGAGGCTGGTTATATGAACATGTGAACATGAGAACCTACCATCTGGGTGAGGGAGAGAGTGTAACGCCCCACTCCTCGGCAACCCCCAATTAAGGAAGGCCAAGAAGCTAGAGTCATTATCCCAAAACAAGAACATATGGTTTTGTAAATAATAAAAAATAATTAATAAATTATAACAATACTAAGATAAAATAGGATAGAAAAATTTCTTTTCACATACCTTTCAAATAATAGGACTTCAGAACTTTACCCAAGGAAAGAACCAACTAACTATAATCCTCCTAACATTATTTAGACTTGTTCTTTTCAATGTCGCCTTTTATTAAACATTACTTTCCATGGACTTAATTGCATATTTACCTAAAATGCAAAAAAAAAACATCGGCCAGTATAATGCATTATACTTGTATGTGGGGGAAACAAAAGTTTGTATTTAGTTGTAACAACATATTGCAACAAACTTATTGTTTAACAAATGAAACTTCACATCAACATAACTACTCAATCCTGACATATCCAAGCCTCTATGTTGTCCCTACACTGGGCATGGATACTACCTTTCCCATATGGTAGATCCTCAATAGCCCCTTTTTGGTCTTACCCTAAAGGTAGTACAAGACTTAGAGTTGTATAGTCATATGAACCTACCCAAATGTAGACCAAACCTCGACTCATGATAATCTGTTGATCCTACTGCGAAGGTAGACCAAACCTCGACTCATGATAATATGTTGACCCTACCCCAAAGGTATACCAATACCTAGATCAACAATTTCTCACATATACACCAAGCTACGGAGGAGGATTAGGATCTGAGCTGCACATATTTATGGTGATAGCCATAGTCACTTTAAAGTTGCAAGAATTAAAGTTCATCCAAGTAGTTAATTTCAAGCAACTGTAAAACCTCCGAAATCACCATGAAACCAGAGAGATTAGCCATAAGCGTAACCACATACCTAATTTGCCAGTCTTAAAACCAAGCAAGATAGCTAATCTAATCAAGAATTCCAATCAACCAAGCCAAGCAATAAATCAAGAAACTGGATCCTGAAAATATTTATAACACCTAATTGTTATAATTGCTTCAAAACATCTTTTATTAACTTAGGATTCCATTATAGGGTTTCTAAGCCATATTAGGGTTTTCTTAGGGTTTCTTGGTTTTACTTTCCAATTTTAACCTTTTCAGGTCAAGAAACCCTAAAAGCACTCTTCTGCTCATAAAACCCCTAAATACTCAAATTATTCAAATTAAGGGTCTTCATCCACAAATTAGTTCAAGAACATCATTTTCATGCCTTCTTTATTGATTTCCAAAATTAAATCCATTAAACCTCATAACTATTAAAATTAGGGTTTCTAAGTCCATTAATGCACTTTTATAATTATGAAACCCTAATTAAGAAAATTATGAACAAATATCATCCAATTAGATCTAATCCATCCTTTTTATGTCAAAAGGCTAAACTTTTCTCATAAAGTCAGGGAACATCATTAGATCCATTAATCTTCAAAACTTAGGGTTTTAAATTAATTAAAACCATTACCGGTAGCACCTTTACATACTTTTTGAGTTACAAGCAGAGCTAGGCATTGTGATAATTTTTGTTGGATTGCTCAAAATATTTTGATCCATTTTCAAATATAACATGTATCAATCCGAGTTACAAATCATAAGTTATGATTTTTACAAAATAAATTCGTATTGACCAATAAGAAAGTGCCATATGTACTTGCCAATGATCAAATCATGAGCCAGTTATCCACGGCCAATGGGCATGCGCCACTTCTGCACAAACCTTCCAATTTGTCTTAGCATGTAACCCTCTGAAAGGACTCCTTTGCCCTTTCCTTGAAACGATTGATTCAGGAGTGGGTGTGTCTTCTCACGCCGGGTCATCTTCTACCCCTCAATCTCCTTCTCTTCATGACATTGCACCAGGAGCGGTCAACCCGCTAGTTGACATTGTGCCATAGCACATCGGAGGGTTAGGAAAGGGTGCATGCACCATCGCCGGGTCCGGATGGAATCACTGGTGGTCTCGCTTCAGCCGGAGGGGCACAGACCAGGGTAGGAGAGGAAGGGAACTTTGGTGGTGGATAGGTGATCAGAATAGGAACTACATGTTGGTTGTGGGGGGAGGGGGGTTTGTTCAATCTTAACCCCATGGAAGGGTTCCTTAAATTCACAACAATTTTGCCCCTCTCACGAAGGGGTTTCTAGGTCTTTTATATCTAGTGTCGATCTGCCGAGCATCAATGGAGTCCTGGATCCACAATGCTTTGGGGAAAACTCCCAAATGTGCACAAAATAGAGACATCTATGGGTCATTAGGTACAATTTCCACTCTCAAACCCAATGGGAAAGGTTTCAGTTTCAATTATAGGCCAGAGAGGGGAGGAATCAGATTTGGAAAAATGTTAAAATGTTGCCTTGTTTCCTTGTTTAGTCGAGAGCTATGATATGAGTCCTCCACCATATGATTTCTGATCTGGAAGCTGAGAGTCTGCATGATGAAAGCATGGGTTGGGCCAAAGATTCCTAGAACAAAAATAAATCATTACATTTAATTCATCTCCTTCTAAAGATCAACACTTTAGGGAAACTATTAAATTTAATATCTCTCTCTCCTTTAATCCTTTTAATCTTAAAATTTGAGGGAAAGTCTATAATGAATTTATCCAACTTTGGGTAGAGTTTGAGATCAAAACTCAAAAAAGAAAATATACTTTTGTTCATATGCAAGTCTCCCTCTAATTCCATATATTTAAGGCATTAAAATTAATCCTTCTCTCTTTCTTTATTTTCTGTTTTCTTTATTTTGATATCTTCTCTTATTTGAAACCATGTGGAACCGAAAAACAAACCATAGTGGTCATCCATGCCACTTTCTAGAGAATTCTACACAATTCTCATATATGCACACAATTATCTTTTATTTATTTTTCCTTTTTCTTATTATGGGATTTCTTTTATCCTTTTTACCTTTTTATCTTTATTGGATTTATCAAACCAGTATAAACCAAAAACACATGCATCCAAGGGAATTTTTTACAAAGGAATCCATTCTTTTAAAACAGATCATACAATTTTCCATTCAAAACCCTTTCATATGAAAATTTGTATGTAAATTCGTACAAGCAAAATTGAGGCTATAACATCCTTTCCCTATCATAGGAATGTTTCCATCAAAGTTTGACTAATCATACAAATATTTAAGGGTAAGATTTTTCCATGTCCATCTTTAGCTCACACGTGGCTCCATCCTCTCCATGGTGCTTCCAAAGTACCTTTACCACCTATATCTTTTACTCCTGCGCTCTTTCACCTTAGTATCCAGTACCCTCACAAGTGACTCAGGGTAGTCATCCTCCCTTGGAGTTCAATAGGTTCAATTCTTATCACATGGCTCAGTTCCTTCACATAACGCTTTAGATTGGACAAATGGAGCACATCACACATCATACTATAGTGAGGGGTAGGGCTAAATGACAATCAACTTCACCAATCTGTTCAAAAATATCAAACAGACCCATGTAACAGGGACTCAACTTTCCTCTATTCTTATCTTTAGCTCAGAGGTGTCAGATTTTCAAAAACACATGCTCACCCATAGTGAGGTGCAAGTCAGTCAGCTTCGCATCAGCATACGACTTCTGTCAATCCTGGGCTCTCTTTAGCCTTTGATTGATCAAAGTGACTTTATCATCATACAACTATGGTTCCTCTGACCTCAATAAGGTCCTCTCACCAACATCATTCCAATGAATCGGTGACTACCATGGCCTCCCATAGACAGCTTCATATTGAGGCAGCCCAATACTGGCTTGGTAGCTGTTATATGTAGGCAAACTCAGTTAAGGGAAGGTACTTCTCCCATGATCCACCCCAATAGAGCACACACCTCTCAACAGATCCTCTAAAGTTAGGATCATCCTTTTTGATAGTTCATTAGTTTGGGGGGGGGGGGGGTAGTAAGCTACGCTAAACTTCAATCTAGTATCGAATTCTACATAAACTTCCTTCCACAACTTGGAAGCAAACTTAGGATCACAATAAAAAATAATCGAACTCAAAACACCATGAATTTGAACTATCTATCTAAGTTCAGCTAGGTCTGTCACCTTGGTAGGGATCTTTAAGTCTATAGAATGTGCTGACTTGGTAAGGCGATCTACCACAACCCATATTGCATCATGACCTCTCTCGATCTTGGGGAGACCCACCAAAAAGTCCATGGTGATCTACCCCCATTTCCACTCAAGAATTTCAATCAATCGTAGCAATCCACTAGGTCACTAGTGTTCAGCCTTCACCATACAATAGTGAGACAACTGGACACATATGCCGCTATATCTCTGTTCATCCTCATCCACCATAAGTATTGCTACATGTCTTTAAACATCTTGGTAGTGTGAGGGTGTACCGTGTACTTTGAACCATGAGCTTCTTGCAAGATATAATTATTTAAGGGCAAACCTTTAGGAACCCAAATACAACTCTTGTAGCAGAGTCCACAATTTACTTCCACTGAGAGATGGATCTGAAGTTTCTATAACAAACATTTCATCTTGTCAAGCTCTGGGCTGGCTAACTAGGCGGTAGATACCAGCTCGGTCAACATGTCTGGTTTTATCTAGATGTTAGCTACATGGATCATGTCTTCTAATAGATACAGAGTCCACCTAGAAAACTCTTCCAGTTCTCTCCACTGGCTAGACAAGATAGCTACACACTTGAGCTATTTCTGACTAAGAGCATCTATACTACATTAATTTTCCCAGGGTGATAGGTGATGGTGAAATCATAATCCTTCACATACTGCATCCATTGTCTTTGTCTCGGGTTTACGTCCTTCTGAGTCAGGAGGTACTTCAAGCTCTTGCACCCATTATCTTGGTCATCAGATTCAATCTTAACTTGTAGAAGTCAAACTATACTTGATAACTATATCCTCATTTGAAATCTTAAATTAGCAATTTCCTTGCTCACCTCATCTTCCAAACTATTTATCCATATTTGCTCGTAAGGGGGTGGTAATTTCTCCAATCTTCAATTATCATAAAAAAAATTAACTTAAGTATTTATTCCTCATATCACTTTTATTCCTAGTATGGCATGTGGTTGTCCCATCTCTCACACTCATAATAAGATGAACTAAGCATTTAGTTGTAGTCCAAATACAAAGCTCATCCCGTTCCAAGAGTAGAGACGGTGCATCACACATCATCATTTTATTTTTCAAATCTAGGTTGAATCATACCTCTCATACTACCATTCTATGCATCCATATAGGAAAAACATTCCATGTAATCTTAGAGTCATATCATAACTCCTATTTACCACCCTTAGTCATTTCCTAGAGGTCTCTAGGGTGCCAATACTTTTAGAGTGATCTTACCATTATGCATCTAGGGAGTGCCTCTCACATTTACCCCTCGGGCCCCATGAACTCATGGGCCAAATATTATCTCATTATAGGACATGAGGAAAAGTCACTATGGGAGTGAATGAGAGTATGATGCCGATCATGAAAGATAAAGTTTCCATGAGTCCAAGGGGACATAAAATGAAAAATGAGAATTATAAGAGATGGATGAAATTAGGTTTAAAGATCATAACTTTCTAGGTTAATGCACATAATCCAATGTAAGTGTTCATGATGCAATAATATGATAGATTTATATTCTTGACATCTAATGTAGATTAGGGTTCTTGACTGATTCATACAATGAACATATGAATTGGAATATCCAACATAACCCTAGTGATAACTTGACACCAAGAGAACATGAACCCTAGAATTGTACCCGAGTAGTGTCAAATATGATTAGTGTAATGGTGACACTTCAAGATTTATATTCATGCAAACTAAATTGAGGATTTCTTGATTTGCTTGTTGATTGGATAATATGCTTGAAGTATATTCTATATGAATTCTACATTGCAAAGGTACATGGTTACGCATATGATTACATGTATCGACTTCTGACGTTTGCCGAGGTTTCTCAAAGATTGAATGAATGATATCTATTGGATGTTTATTTATTTCATGAAAATTATAAAGTCTCTATGAGTATCACATAAAGTAAATAATGATATTATGAACCCTAGGTTACACTAATCAAAGGGTAACACACATAAGTCCATTGATGGATAATAGTAGACCATATATGGGTAAGAATATGAAAGAAAATACATGTTCTTGTGTGCAAATAATTGATGGTTGATTATATGTACTTGTAATTATTTGATGAACCCATGTACCAGTATAGAAATATGATGACCACATTTTGTTTGTCAAAATTTTAGGTAGTTGATACACAAGATACAAATACGAAGATAAAAACGCAATCCATGGAAGGTATTAAATCTATGCAGGTTGATTAGATAGATGATACTTCTCAATAGGTATTAGTTCCATGAGGTATATCATTTTACAATTTGTAAACAATACTTATAATTTAATTGAAAATCTTTTCTATTAGTTGTAATTAGACTAATCTGGATCCTTGGTAATACATGCAATGACTCTCATCTTGAAGGCATTTCCTTAATTGGGGGACGTTGAAAGTGAGGTTGTTACATTTGAGTCCTTGGATAACATTTTAACATCCCAAGATTTGAGTCCTCAAATAACATGATCTTAAAAGGAATGATTGGACTACCCATATCACAAAGGTGCACCTCCTTTTCGGGGAGCCCATCTCTAAATAACTCCATAGTTAATTGTGCTCAACTTGTAGTAGTACTAGGATGGGTGACTAGTCGGGAAGTTTATCCTGGCTTACGCGTGAGTGAGGACAAAGCACACATTTAAGGCTAGTGGTGGTCTGTGTGGCCAGTCATCATTGTTGAAACTCTACTAGAGCCTTTGTGACATCCCAGGATTTGAGGCCTCAGATAAGTTGATCTTAAAAGGAATGATTGGACTACCCATATCACCAAGGTGCACCTCCTTTTCCGGCAGCCCATCTCTAAAGAACTCCATAGTTAAGCGTGCTTAGCTTGGAGTAGTACTAGGATGGGTGACTAGTCGGGAAGTTGATCCTGGCTTGCGCGTCAGTGTGGACAAAGTGTGCAGTTAAGGCTAGTGGTGGTTTATGGGGCCAGTCATCATTCCTGAAACTCTACTAGAGCCTTGGGCAGTGGGCCCGGGCATTACAAATGGTATCAGAGCCATAACCCCTCCAGTAGGTGGGGCCCACATGGGCATGTGGCATGCCAGTCTTGAGCCGTGCGGTCCAGGCAAGTTGGAAAGGGCTATTCGTAGAGACGAGATGGAGCCGCCCTTGCGCCGGTAGCCGTGGACGGGAGCTGTGTGTCTATGGGCCATTGTGGGTCTGCACGGAAATGGGGTCAGATTATGAGGTCATATAGTTGAGCCTTGACGAGGACATCAAGAGTCTAAGTGGGGGAGATTATAACATCCCAGGATTTGAGGCCTCAGATAAGTTGATCTTAAAAGGAATGATTGGACTACCCATATCACCAACACCTCCTTTTCCGGGAGACCATCTCTAAAGAACTCCATAGTTAAGCGTGCTCAGCTTGGAGTAGTACTAGGATGGGTGACCAGTTGGGAAGTTGATCCTGGCTTGCGCGTCAGTGTGGACAAAGTGTGCAATTAAGGCTAGTGGTGGTTTATGGGGCCAGTCATCATTCCTGAAACTCTACTAGAGCCTTGGGCAGTGGGCCTGGGCGTTACAGCCTTAGGCAGTGGTCTAGAGTGTTACAAGTTGTGTCAGAGCCAATTCCCCTCCAGTAGGTGGGGCCCACATGGGAATGTGACATGCCGGTCTTAAGACATGTGGTCCAAGAAAGTTATAAAGGGATATCTACTGAGACGAGATGGATCCGCCCTTGCACGGGTAGCCATAGATGGGAGTTGGGTGTCCATGGGCCATTCTGGGTCTACACTAAAATGGAGAAGAGATTATGAGGCTGTATAGTTGATCCTTGACGAGGACGTCAAGAGTCTAAGTGGGGGAGATTGTAATGTCCCTGGATTTGAGGCCTTAGATAACATGATCTTAAAAGGAGTGATTGGACTTACCATATCACCAAAGTGCACCTCTTTTTTTAGGAGCCCATTTCTAAAGAACTCCATAGTTAAGCATGCTCAACTTGAAGTACTACTAGGATGGGTGACCAGTCGAGAAGTTCATCTTGGCTTGCGTGTGAGTGAGGACAAAGCAAGCAGTTAAGGCTAGTGGTAGTCGGTGGGGCTAGTTTCAAGCAACTTGAAGTACTACTAGGTTTATGGTGCCAGTCATCATTCCTGAAACTCTACTAGAGCCTTGGGCAGTGGGCCCGGGCATTACAAATGGTATCAGAGCCATAACCCCTCCAGTAGGTGGGGCCCACATGGGCATGTGGCATGCCAGTCTTGAGCCGTGCGGTCCAGGCAAGTTGGAAAGGGCTATCCGTAGAGACGAGATGGAGCCGCCCTTGCGCTGGTAGCCATGGACGGGAGCTGTGTGTCTATGGGCCATTGTGGGTCTGCACGGAAATGGGGTCAGATTATGAGGTCATATAGTTGAGCCTTGACGAGGACGTCAAGAGTCTAAGTAGGGGAGATTATAACATCCCAGGATTTGAGGCCTCAGATAAGTTGATCTTAAAAGGAATGATTGGACTACCCATATCACCAAGGTGCACCTCCTTTTCCGGGAGACCATCTCTAAAGAACTCCATAGTTAAGCGTGCTCAGCTTGGAGTAGTACTAGGATGGGTGACCAGTCGGGAAGTTGATCATGGCTTGCGCGTCAGTGTGGACAAAGTGTGCAGTTAAGGCTAGTGGTGGTTTATGGGGCCAGTCATCATTCCTGAAACTCTACTAGAGCCTTGGGTAGTGGGCCTGGGCGTTACAGCCTTGGGCAGTGGTCTAGAGTGTTACAAGTTGTGTCAGAGCCAATTCCCCTCCAGTAGGTGGGGCCCACATGGGAATGTGACATGCCGGTCTTAAGACATGTGGTCCAAGAAAGTTATAAAGGGATATCTACTGAGACGAGATGGATCCGCCCTTGCACGGGTAGCCATAGATGGGAGTTGGGTGTCCATGGGCCATTCTGGGTCTACACTAAAATGGAGAAGAGATTATGAGGCTGTATAGTTGATCCTTGACGAGGACTTCAAGAGTCTAAGTGGGGGAGATTGTAACGTCCCTGGATTTGTGGCCTCAGATAACATGATCTTAAAAGGAGTGATTGGACTTACCATATCACCAAAGTGCACCTCTTTTTTTAGGAGCCCATTTCTAAGGAACTCCATAGTTAAGCATGCTCAACTTGAAGTACTACTAGGATGGGTGACCAGTCGAGAAGTTCATCTTGGCTTGCGTGTGAGTGAGGACAAAGCAAGCAGTTAAGGCTAGTGGTAGTCGGTGGGGCTAGTCATCATTCCTGAAACTGTGTTAGAGCCTTAGGAAATGGGCATGTGTGTTACAATAAGCAAAATTGAGGTTATAACAGAGAGAGTCCCAAGATCCTTGAGGAGGTAAGAAATGCTAGTATGTTGTGGAGCCTCATGCTTCGGTTGGTGGTTTGCTACATAGGACTCTAATGGTGTATATAAGAGAGAGAGAGAGAGTTGGCAATTAGTAATTCATGGATAGAGATCTATGAAGATAATGTCGTGTTTCAATTTTTTCTTATGTGGATAGAGCTTGTGAAACTGATCACTAGTGCCAATGAGGTAATCTGAGAACCCTAGACCAAAGAGGGAAGATAGAGTTTGTGCTTGATATATTCATAGAGTTGATTGAGCTCAAAGAGATTGAGCATGACATTACCCTTAGGGTAAGGGTTAGGAGAACCTCAATGGGACTAGATAAAGCTTTGATATATGTTTGTCAAGCCACTTGCATAAGTTATTTATCACAACCATGATGTAATTTATATAAGAATATGACCTGATTTTGAGATGTGATATGCGGATATGACATGATGGAAAACTTGCAGATGTTTTAAAGATCTTTATTAATATATGGTTAACTATATACATATTGATAATGCAATATATTTGGTTAATCCGGTGATGACGTCACTCATTAAGTTTGTAATCTGATATGAGAAAATGAAAATTAATGATATAAATTAAATTTCATGATTAATAGTGCTAAAAAATATGTTAAATATGATTTGAGAAAAAACAAAGCACAACATTATGATGATGGCATCTTAATACAATATAGATCGATAAAGTGGGTTAGTATAATTATCCCCTTCAAAAAATATATAAGCTAATGTTTGAATCTTAATGCTTGGGTGAAATAAGGATGTAAATCCTAAAATATGAAAGATGACATGACATAACCAAAGTTTCTAAACCATATTACATGGCCAGTGGTTCACCCTTGATACTCTAATAACATCCTAGGAGTGTTTAATACATAGTATTAGAAACTCTTGTTTGTGGATATGTTGTATCTAGATAAGTGCCCTACATGTATATGAAGACTTTTTGGTTTTTCCAGGGAGTAAGGAATGTCTAAATTTTGAGGACAAAATTTCCTTTAAGATGTATACAATGCAATGGACTGGATTTTGGCTTAATTTCAAGGACAAATTTTCTTTTAAGGTGTGAAGGATGTGACGAAGTGAACTTTTTAGGGTTCTAGATGACCAATCAGATAAGTGCACTCATGGATTTGAGAATTTGAATGACTTATAAGTCTATGCATTTATGTTTATATTGATATCATGTTTCATAGAACTAGATATGTACCACTTTGAAGAAATCAATGAGGCATGAATCCTTGGATTTTGGACCTCAAATTTTTTGAGATGGTACTTTAGGATGATATCAATCGATATCTGAAGTTTCATGATCATAGGAGATCCCTGATGGAAGTTATACATGATCAAAGATTAAAGAATTAAATGTTTGATATCTAATTGAGAAGTACAGTTTTGGATGTGGGATGTTTCATGCATCCCTTGCATTGGGAAGGAAGTGTGGTCCCTTACTTTGTCCTTTGGGATGTGATGGACTACATAGTCGTGAGTGGAGAATCCACATATTGCAATCCAAGCCACACAAGGGCTTGATTGGATGTTGTTGAGGTCATCTTCTACCCTTCGACTATCGCTAACTACAGACAATGACCCCTACATGATGTGTTGCTCAAAGATCTTGGGTGGAGGAGTGAGTCCAAGTGGGGATTTATCCTCATCTCACCATTTTCACCTATTATTGTCCAGATTTCGTAGTTTTTAGTGATGTGTAGAGGGATAATGAACTTCCCATTTCCTCAAGCTCTCCATCACGACTAATAGGTAGTAACTAGTGGTGGAGTAGTATCAAGAGGTGGAGAATGATACAGAATTAGGGGAAGCAAAGTAAGGGAAATTGTTGAGGAAGGTTGAAAGAGAAGTATTTTGACATTTCCAGTGTCTTTCCTAGAGATTTCTCTAGTAAACCAATCTTAGTTGGTTGGAGATGGAGGAAAAGAACGAGGTTTGTTCTAGGGCACTCCTTGTCGTATTTCGCTGATGAGGTTGATTTTGTGAAGGTTGTGTGCTAGTTCTAGAGTCGTTTTCTAGGAGATATCTCAAGCAGAGGCACTTTGCCTCTTTTTCTCCTTCGCACACGGCACAGCGGAGGAGAGCCTATGGTGGCGGCATCCCAGAAGTGTGTTCGTCTTTCCAAGAAGCCAGTGGGGGGGGCAATTCGATGGTGTCAAGCTTACTTGCACATTTAGTGCAGACAAGGAGGACATAGAGAAGCATGATCACTCATCGGAGAGGATTACCATGGCGGCGGCTCTATTCCAGGCTCATGTGGATGGATCATGGGGAACATGAGATCGTGAAAGGGGGAGAAGGCGGACCCGATCCAGGCCAATAGATATGGTTCGCTCAACCATGAACTCAGTCGGTTCCATCATGAACACAGGAGTAAAGGGCCACTTCCTAGAAGAGCCACATGGCGGATCGTCATTGCCTTGACAAGGTAAATACTTCAGAAATATACAAATTTACAATAATTCATAGTAAATAGACCATATTTCAGAAAAATAAAAATAAGATATCAGTATTCTTAGAAAAATGAGTAGAACAACATGCAACCCTAATATTTTTCTTTTGCTGAATAAAATATGTTGGTTTCACACAAGATGTATTATACTCATTTTATGTATAATAAATATTGTAATGACCCCGCCTCTTAGTAACCCCCAATTAAAGAAGACCAAGACGTCAGAGCCACTATCCCAAAATAGGATCAACGGTTTTGCAAATAATAAAAAATAATTAATAAATTCTACCAAAGACTAAGCTTAAAATAGGATAAAAACTTTCTTTTCACATATCTTGAAAAATATAGAATTTGAGGGACTTTACCTAGATAAGAAACTATCTCTCTACAATCCTCCTATTCTTTATTGATCTTTCTTCGTTCAATGTCACTTTAAAGGAATATCCACTTTCTAATAAACCTAAAATGTCGAAAAACAAAATGGACGTCTGTATAATGAATTATACTAGTATGTGGGGGAACTAAAATCTTGCATCTATTTGTAACAACATAATGCAACCAAATTATTGCTTAATAGATCAAACTTTACGTATTAAACATAACTACTCAATCCCTACATATCCTTGCCTCTATGTTGTCCCTGTGGTGGACATGGATACTACCTCTCTCATATGGTAGATCTCAAATAGCCCCTGTGATCATACCTTATAGGTAGATCACTACCAAGGGTTGTGTAGTCATATGGTCCTACCCAAGGGTAGACCAACACATCAACTCATGATAACCTGATGATCCTACCCCAAGGGTAGACCATGTACTAGGTCATTCATCTCATCATCATCAAAGTTATAGAGGAGGACTAGGATCTGGGCTAGTCATGAACATATAGTTATGATGATAATCATAGTCACTTTACAGTTGCATGAAATGAAAGTCAACCAAGCAGTTATTTCTAAGAAATAGATAAAACCTCAAAAATTAATGTGAAACTAGATAGATTAGTCATAAGTGTAACCAATACCTAATTTGGAGTCTCAAATGAAGCAATCTATCCAATTCCAACTAGATGTCCAATCCAGCAAGCCAATCAATCAATCACACTAAAGAACGATATCCTGAAAATCATGCATAATCTATTTAATACATACTCATAAAGAACTTACTTAATTGACTTGGAATTACTTTCTACGGTTTCTAATCCGAATTAGGGTTTATTAGGGTTCCTTTAGATCTATTTACAACTTTCCTCTTTTATGTCCAAAAAACCCTAAAACAACAGTTCTAGGTTCAAAACCCTAATTATCTAGTTATTCATATTAAATGCTTCTTTGTTATCAATTTTGTGTAGGATCATCCTAATATCATCTCATGCAAAGGATCTCAAAATATAACTCATTAAAAGTCATCAACACCTAAATTAGGGTTTCTAAGCCCATTAATGTACATTAAACATATCAAACCCTAACTTAGGCTATTAAGCATATGGATCATATATCTAGACATCAAAACATCATTCTTATTATCAACAGGTTAATATTCCCAGAGAACATCCATATTAATCTTCTCAGTTTCATAGAACAACGAATTAGGGTTTCTTAGTTATAAAAGCATTAAAGATAGAAACTATAGGAACTAAAACTATGATTAGATTCAAGCTCTAAAACTATTTTTATTGGATTCCTTGTATTTTTTTGATCAACTTTCATATGTAATACATCTTAATCCGAGTAACCAAACCATCTCTAGAATTTTTCACAATTAAAATAGTTATAGACCAATTAAAAGGCACCACATCAATGCTTACCTCGAAATCCTTGGGTCCACGCCAATCTCGGCTGGACCACTGGCTATGTGCCACATCAATAGTTTGCTTTTTTCAGTCCAGGCCCACCTTCTCTTGCAAAAACTCCTCTATACCCTTGCTTCACCCGTATTGAGTTGAGGGAAGGAAGGACTTTTCTCGTTCGATCATCTTATACCCTCTCTCTAACAGAAACAACTTCCTAGAGCTTGTGTGAATCAAAGTGAGAGGGAGAAGTCTAGAAGAGATGCAACTCCTATAAAGGAGTTTCTCGTTTCAGTCAGGATCTAGGAGACAAGTTCTCCACTGTCAGATCCCTGATCGAATGGCCAAAATACTTTATGACGTCATCATGGGCCGGGTCCAAGAATCTTAATTCTGATGTAAATCATGACATTTAAAGATATCCTTCTTACTTTAGGAAATATTACAAAAATCATATCTCCTAAACTGCTTATCCGTTTGATCCCAATTTTAGAGGAAAGTCCATACTGACTTAAACTACTTGTGCACCATGTTTGGGACTCAAATTTGAAAGTATAAGAGTTGTTTCTTCATATGCAAGTTATCTCTTAGAAAGGCATATTTTATACATAGTTTCTCTTTCTTACTCTTTATTCTCTTTATTTGGATTCCTTTTACCATTAGACCTTTTGGATTTGAAATTTCATCCATGATGATTCAATCATACCCCTTTCCACATATTTCTCATATTTTCATTATTATCTCAATTTCCTTTCTTATTTATGCATTATTTGATTTCCTTCAATTTTCTTTCTCTTTTTATCATCTTGGACTCACTAACTTAATAGGGTCCAAAAAATCATATATTTAAAGAAAATATTATCAAAGAAATCCACTCATTACACATAAATCATACAATTTCTTAATCACACATATCATGGTAGAAATTGCATTTCAAACCATATGTCCCCAAAAATTGGGGTTGTAACATCCTTCCTCTCTTATAGAAATGTTGCCCTCAAAATTCCACCAAACATACAAACATTCAGGATAAGGCTTTCCTATGTCCATCATTGGCTCCCATGCGGCTTCATCCTCTCCATAGTGCTTCCAAAGAACCTTTATCATCTTATATTCTTACATCTGAGTGATTTCACCTTGGTATCTAGAATTCTCATAGGTGACTTAGGACATGACAGCCTCCCTTGAAGCTCAATAGATTCATTGCTCAACACATGGCTCTGGTACATCACATAGTGCTCCAGATCGGACACATGCAACACATCATACATCATATAATCTTGAGGGGTTAGGATAAACATAAGAAACTCCACCAATCCATCTCAAATGGACCGATATATCGAGGACTCAACTTTCTTAACTATAGCTCAAAGGGGTCGAGTTTTCATAACACATATTCACTCATAGTGAACTTCATGCCAGTCTGCTTCACATCAGCACATGACTCCTATCGATCCTGGGCTTTCTCTGCCATTGATTGATCAAAGTGACTTCATCTACATACACTATAGTTTCTTTGACCTTCACAAGGTCCTACCACTGACCTCACCCTAGAGAAGTGGTGCCTAAAATGGCCTCCCTTACAGAGCTTCTTACATCCCAACATTGTCTATGGTGGCTATCATAATAAGCGAACTCTACTTGGGTAGTGTGATAACCAAGATTTTTGAGTTTTAAAAACTAATACAATAATTGAGAAACAAGCATTCTATGTAAGATGTCCAAATACCAAATTGAGGAATTGGTTATACAATCATGGATTCCTTCACCCAAATTAGGTGATTGGAAATATGAGGGAGGACTATGATGCCAAATTGAATTCAATTGTGAATGAACACCCTTTCCGATTAATTAAGTCCTCATGAGACCAATCATTCATTTAGTGATCCAGTGAGTAGTGAACTAATTGCTTTTGAGGAATTGTGTACATATGAACCAATGTTAGAGTTTTGGTGTCAACTTTGACTAAATGGCCTATCTTTTTCACTTAATGTAATGCCCTAAGTGTCACATGAAGGTGAACTTTAGGTATTAATGTGATTAGTCAATAACCATGCCTAACCTTTGAATTGCCTCCCCAAATTTATGCCACACCTACATCATGACATTATAAAGCTACACCTAAAATTTTGTGGCAATTGGATTATCCAATTAAGAAATATCAGCAGTTGAATTTTGGTGCATATATTCATGCACATTGGACCCTAGGACCTAAGTTTCGGCTTAAATGAACGTGGCTTCATTTTTCCTGGTTCGCCCGTTCCTGACCGTGGGATCCTGGCCCTTTAGATCGCGCGGGGATACAAGGGCGGGGGAGAAACCGTCTTCAACCTCCCGCAAAGGGCGGGGAGGTGAGATCAGGATCGTTCATCAGCGGGCTGCCACCTCACTTCAGGTCCCGAAGATCCATCCCTTTAGACGACCTCATCTCCCCAAACCGAACCTCACAAGCCCTAACTCCACCCCCCTTCGCCCTCGGATCAGGGAGGATGGGCTCCCCTTATCTCTGCGCCTGTCACGGGCAGTGGTTCCCCTTTAGGGCTTTCCCTCCCACACCTCCTCGTGCCTATTTAAGGATACCAATAGCTCCGACCGACCTCCTTTAGTCTCCCACTCAACTCAATTTGAAGCAGCCAATCTCCGAGCACCTTCCCCGAGTCCACCTTCCTCTCTGCAGATGCATCACCTCGGCGACACGGCATAGGTCTCGCCCCACTGAATACAACCTTCCATCACCTTCGCCTCAATCTGACGATGCTTCTCGGCTAGAACGAACTACCCCAGAACACCCCTCCATCTCTGACCTCCACCTCACCAGTGACCTCGCCGTCACTGCGGCGGCGATGAGTTTTAGAGGGAGTCGTAGCTCAGAAACCTCACCCCTTCGATCAAGGCAGCCCCACGAAGGTGATGACAAACTCGTTGATACTCCAGCACCACCCAAGGGCGAACGGGGCCTCGCCGGAGTAGCTAACTGGCTGCTCGAGCAAGCAGCAACAGAGTTTGGGTTGCGCCTAGTGATCGTTAAGAGGAATTGGACCGGGTCAGGCCAGGAACCGGCCGACCCATCACAATAGACCGGGTTCAATACCCTTAAACCGGCTGGATCCCAGTAAAGCAAAGGAGCCGTGCCACCTAGACACGTGGCCAATTTTGATTGGCCCGATCAGGTAAATAATTCAGTAAATATCCTTTTTCTCATATAATTCATAGAAAATAGCCTGCTGATCAGAAAAATGTAAATAAGGTATTGAAATTCTCAGAAAAATACGTAGAACAACATGAAAGCTTAATATCATACTTTTGATGCACTAATAATAGTGATATCATGTAAGATGTATAATTCTTGTTTAATAGATAATAAATAGCAAAGGATGATATAAAATCATGGAAAAATATTAGTAAGTCCACAATTATGTATATAATGCATATGATGTCAGATATCATCATGTGATTTAGAAAATTCTATAATTTGATTAATATGGCTAATTAGGGCTAATAACCCTAATAAAATACAATAAATACATATGTGCTCTATAAATGATGAAATTCACAGAGTAAACTTATATCAGTATATTGAACCTCAGTTTTAATTATGAGATCATAAAGATGAACAAAATCCATGTTATATGAAGATGAATATTAATACATGGTTTAAAACCCTAATCTATATTAATGATGTAACCTAGGTTTAATATGTGCACAAAAAGGATTTGGAACCTAATGTTCGGATGATGAACTTTGATAATGAGATGTAATCTGGAAAATGACATCAGTATGACAAATCTAAGATAAGAAGACAAGTAATAATGTATATAACATAATGAGATAAGCAAACCCTAATGAACACAACTAGGGTTAAGATGATGAGAATCTAATGCTAGTATATGATTTTGTTATTAACCAGGTGATGACCATATATGTAGATGATCCAGAATGTAAATAGGAATCTCTGAACTCAGGTACGTGGATATAATTATATGACTAGATTTGTTGGATGTTAAATATATGTACTTGCTTGTTTGTACTTGAAATACATTATTGGATGTAGATCTATATGTATTGTCATTTCCGTCTTGAACAATAAGAACACTAAAGAAAGAAAATGGAATGTAGTTAATGATGGTTCATTAATCTCCCTATTAGAGAGGGAAAGTATTAATGTTGACTAGCACCTCCCTAATGGTACAAGGTACGCGGGGAGATCCCTAATGGTACAAGGTACGCAGGGATAGGGCCCAATATTTATGTTTGTGCTAAGTCCACCATAGTAATACATGTCCATTGAAATATGGCTAATAACTTGGGATTACCTGATTCTCCGCTTTAAATAATGTTTCCTTTCTCTTTCTTCAATTTTGAGTATTTTATATACCAGCATAGTATAGCTTTTACTTCCACGTACCAACTTTTGTTGATGTTTTTGTTTCTCGTATTTTGTAGGTCCAAAGCTAGAATGGGATAAAGGATTGGGATGTGAGCAAGTTGTACATGTTGTACCTATTGTCTAAGATCATGCTAGCATACATGTTCATAGACTTGTAAAAATTCTCTTTCAATATACATTTGTAATTCATGTTGTAATAATATGCATGTTATTATTGAGAAATGTTATGGTTGTATGTTCATGTATGCGTATTATGCTTCCGCATCGCTCTCTGATATGATTGGATGATGTTTTCGGATTATGACATCTCATTCCCAATAGGGTTTTGAGAAGGCCAAAATCTGGGGACGTCACAGTTTGTATCAGAGCATGAGCAATAGCTACAGCTAACATTTGCTCACCATAAAACATAAAATCTTAATCTCACCTTTCACTTTAAACCCTAGAAACTTAGTAAGTTGTTTTATAGAAATAAGTTCTGACTTAGCCTCTAGGTTAGAACCTAGATGTTCGAGAACTAGGTTTAGACAAGTGTGAGAAACCCTTTCCATATAGATCTCATATGTATTGGGTAGCTACACTAGTCTACACCTTGTTCTCACCATTTCACTAGGTGACATGACACTAGACTATCTACTGTGTGTGGGACACTCGATTTTGCTGATTTGGTTTTGTTTTTCCAATCGGCCCAAGCCTCGATAGTTTTCTCTGTCGTCTGCCTTCTCAGAGAAAAACTATATAATATTTTATTACCTATATGTAAATATAAAAATGTGTCCCTCACATTGTAGAGTAGTTAGTGTTCATGCAACCTAAGTGAAAGGGAGTGACATCAGTCTAGAAGAGAGAGTAGTCTAGATTAGATGTCTAGGGCCTTATCAAGATATGTGATACATGGAGTGGGTGATAGAATGATAATTGAAATAAGCATGTGCAATCTTATCTAAGTTTGATCTCTGATAGCATAAGTTTCCTTATAAAGGTTTAAATTGTATATTAGTTGAATCCAATTTTGTAGAATTTATGAAAAATCTAGATGGTGAAAGTACATTCCCTTTCCCTACTTAAGATAGGCTAAGTTAAGATAGAGATGAGTGTGCATGAGCCTCAAGCTCTTATACAAGGAGGATGTCTAGTGGTAGGACGAGATATGTGGTGAACTCTAGACAGAGTAAGACCCATAGGGAGAAGGTCATAGGACCTAGCTTCCAATATATGAGACATGTGTTAAAAAAAGTCCTACACTAGATTACTCTTGAGTATTGAGTTGAGTCCTTATGCATGATTCATATATATATGTGAGAATTGGGTAAAATAAAAGGATGGGTAGATGGCCCATATGATAAAGTCAATCCTTTGGTGAGTTAGGTCCTAGCTTGAGTGACATATTTTGTGAATCTCATCATTAGTTGGAAGTGAGGTAATATATGAACTCTAGTTATGAGAGTATGATGCTTTGTGCAAAAGATACTCAAAATACATGTTCTCCCTTCTTCTTCTCTTTCTTAATATACGATGATAGAAACCTCACTTGAGCTATAAAGATGATATATATATGAGGAGTTACTCGCAAAAGCTTGACCTATTCTATTTTTTTTTCTTCTCCCCCCCCCCTATATCATACATGTAGCACCAAGATAGAAATCATGATAAGTTTGACTTTAAAATATTCTCTTCCCCTTCATATGAAACATGAAAGATATTTTTGGATCATAGGATATATGATCAGAAATATAGTTCGAAACTTTGATCCTTCTCAATATATGCTTCTAAGTTGAGTATGAATATCACACCACGGGGTGAAACCCTAATGGTCAAACATGTTGCGTAATTCCTTCTTAAGTAGAAAAATCCTAATATCAAGAATGAAGATAAATCTCCTCTAATGCTGAAATCATTGTAAGATGTTGATCATAAAACATATTAATGATGTTAGATTTGAACCGATCTGAATATCATGTCATATAAATGAATTCCTCTTGAACTTTAAAAGTATGAACAAAACTCGTATCCTTAAGGGTGATGGTATCCTAAGATATCATAATGTCATGTTATGGCTAAGACTTTAAGTGATGCTTCCACATAAATAAGGTGGGGTGGACACACCCAACAATCTCTAGACCCAAAGTTGAAAACTTAGAGTACATGCAATCATGGAGGTCTTAGAACCTAAGCAATGATGATGTATATGAAGTCGAACTCCAAAATAACCTATGAAGGATGAGATTAGTTGAATTTCGAGGACGAAATTCCAAATAAGGTGGGGTGAATGTGATAACCTATATTTTTGAGTTTTAATAACTAATACAATAATTTAGAGACAAGCATTCTATGTAAGATGTCCAAATACCAAATTGAGGAATTGGTTATACAATCATGGATTCCTTCACCCAAATTAGGTGATTGGAAATATGAGGGAGGACTATGATGCCAAATTGAATTCAATTTTGAATGAACACCCTTTCCGATTAATTAAGTCCTCATGAGACCAATCATTCATTTAGTGATCCAGTGAGTAGTGAACTAATTGCTTTTGAGGAATTGTGTACATATGAACCAATGTTAGGGTTTTCGTGTCAACTTTGACTAAATGGCCTATCTTTTTCACTTAATGTAATGCCCTAAGTGTCACATGAAGGTGAACTTTAGGTATTAATGTGATTAGTCTATAACCATGCCTAACCTTCGAATTTCCTCCCCAAATTTATGCCACACCTACATCATGACATTGTAAAGCTACACCTAAAATTTTGTGGCAATTGGATTATCCAATTAAGAAATATCAGCAGTTGAATTTTGGTGCATATATTCATGCACATTGGACCCTAGGACCTAAGTTTCGGCTTAAATGACCAGGCCGTGACACATTTATGTGTCACGCGGCTTCATTTTTCCTGGTTTTCCCATTCCTGACCGTGGGATCATGGCCCTTTGGATCGCACGGGGATCCAACGGCGGGGGGGGGGGGGGGGGGGGGGGGGGGGGGCGGGGACCGTCTTCAACCTCCTGCAAAGGGCGGGGAGGTGAGATCAGGATCGATCATCAGCGGGCTGCCACCTCACTTCAGGTCCCGAAGATCCATCCCTTTAGACGACCTCGTCTCCCCAAACCGAACCTCACAAGCTCTAACTCAACCCCCCTTCGCCCTCGGATCAGGGAGGATGGGCTCCCCTTATCTCTGCGCCTCTCACGGGCAGTGGTGCCCCTTTAGGGCTTTCCCTCCCACACCTCCTCGTGCCTATTTATGGATACCAATAGCTCCGACCGACCTCCTTTAGTCTCCCACTCAACTCAATTTGAAGCAGCCAATCTCCGAGCACCTTCCCCGAGTCCACCTTCCTCTCCGCAGCTGCATCACCTCGGTGGCACCGCATAGGTCTTGCCCCACTGAATACAACCTTCCATCACCTTTGCCTCAATCCAACGATGCTTCTCGGCTAGAACGAACTACCCCAGAACACCCCTCCATCTCTAACCTCCACCTCACCGGTGACCTCGCCGTCACTGCGGTGGCGATGAGTTTTAGAGGGAGCCGTAGCTCAGAAACCTCACCCCTCCGATCAAGGCAGCCCCGCGAAGGTGATGACAGACTCGTTGATAGTCCAGCACCACCCAAGGGCGGACGGGGCCTCACCGGAGTAGCTAACTGGCTGCTCAAGCAAGCAACAACAGAGTTTGGGTAGCGCCTGGTGATCGTGAAGAGGAATTGGACCGGGTCAGGCCAGGAACAGGCCGACCCATCACAGTAGACCGGGTTCAATACCCTTAAACCGGCTGGATCCCAGTAAAGCAAAGGAGCCGCGCCACCTAGACACGTGGCCAATTTTGATTGGCCTGATTAGGTAAATAATTCAGTAAATATCCTTTTTCTCATATAATTCATAGAAAATAGCCTGCTGGTCAAAAAAATGTAAATAAGGTATTGAAATTCTCAGAAAAATACGTAGAACAACATGAAAGCTTAATATCAGACTTTTAATGCACTAATAATAGTGATATCATGTAAGATGTATAATTCTTGTTTAATAGATAATAAATAGAAAAGGATGATATAAAATCATGGAAAAATATTAGTAAGTCCACAATTATGTATAGAATGCATATGATGTCAGATATCATCATGTGATTTACAAAATTCTATAATTTTATTAATATGGCTAATTAGGGCTAATAACCCTAATAAAATACAATAAATACATACGTGCTCTATAAATGATGAAATTCACAGAGTAAACTTATATCAGTATATTGAACCTCAGTTTTAATTATGAGATCATAAATATGAACAAAATCCATGTTATATGAAGATGAATATTAATACATGGTTTAAAACCCTAATCTAGATTAATGATGTAACCTAGGTTTAATATGTGCACAAAAAGGATTTGGAACCTAATGTTCGGACGATGAACTTTGATAATGAGATGTAATCTGGAAAATGACATCAGTATGACAAATCTAAGATAAGAAGACAAGTAATAATGTATATAACATAATGAGATAAGCAAACCCTAATGAACACAACTAGGGTTAAGATGATGAGAATCTAATGCTAGTATATGATTTTGTTATTAACCAGGTGATGACCATATATGTAGATGATCCACAATGTAAATAGGAATCTCTGAACTCAGGTACGTGGATATAATTATATGACTAGATTTGCTGGATGTTAAATATATGTACTTGCTTGTTTGTACTTGAAATACATTATTGGATGTAGATCTATATGTATTGTCATTTCCGTCTTGAACAATAAGAACACTAAAGAAAGAAAATGGAATGCAGTTACTGATGGTTCATTAATCTCCCTATTAGAGAGGGAAAGTATTAATGTTGACTAGCACCTCCCTAATGGTACAAGGTACGCAGGGAGATCCCTAATGGTACAAGGTATGCAGGGATAGGGCCCAATATTTATGTTTGTGCTAAGTCCACCATAGTAATACATGCCCATTGAAATATGGCTAATAACTTGGGATTACCTGATTCTCCACTTTAAATAATGTTTCCTTTCTCTTTCTTCAATTTCAAGTATTTTATATGCCAACATAGTATAGCTTTTAATTCCACGTACCAACTTTTGTTGATGTTTTTGTTTCTCGTATTTTCTAGGTCCAGAGCTAGAATGGGATAAAGGATTGGGATGTGAGAAAGTTGTACAGGTTGTACCTATTGTCTAAGATCCTGCTAGCATACATGTTCATAGGCTTGTAAAAATTCTCTTTCAATATACATTTGTAATTCATGTTGTAATAATATACATGTTATTGTTGAGAAATGTTATGGTTGTATGTTCATGTATGCGTGTTATGCTTCCGCATCGCTCTCTGATATGATTGGATGATGTTTTCGGATTATGACATCTCATTCCCAATAGGGTTTTGAGAAGGCCAAAATCTGGGGACGTCACAGGTAGGAACTACTCCCACAAATCACCCCGAACGAAAACACATGCTCTTATCAGACCCTCAAAAGTCTGGATCATACTCTCTTAACTGTTCATTAGTCAAGGGGTAATATGTTGTGCTAAACTTCAAACTGGTATCGAGTTTTGCATGCACCTGCTCCCACAAATGGAAGTGAACTTAAGGCCATGCTGAAGAATGTTCGAACTCATATCATTTTTTAGTTGAGCTATCTCTTCAATCCCTATAGCTCAACAAGATCTGCCACCTAGATAGTGCTCTCTTAGATAAGGGAAATGTGTCAACTTGGTAAGGTGATCTACCATAACCCATATTGCATAATGACCTCTCTTGGTCCAGGGGACCCACCACCATGTCTATGGTGAACTACTCCCATTCCCTCTTGGGGAGTCCTCATTTTTTGTAGCAACTCACAGGGTTACTGGTGTTTGGTCTTCACCCTATGGCATGTATGGCAACTGACCACATGCAACTCTATATCCTTCTTCATTCTAGACCTTCAAGGTACTACTGCAAACCTCAACCATCTTGGTAGTACCACAGTGTATGGTGTACTTAAAATCATGAGCTTCTTGCATGACATGACTCCTCAAGGTTGACTCCATAGAAACCCTAAAACACTCTAGTAGCGAGTTTCACCACCTTCTTCTCTTGAGAGGTGTATCTGAGGTTCTTATAACAGTCCTTTTATCTCATCAAGCTCTGGGCTGTCTAACTGAGTAACCACCAACTTGACCAACATGTGTGGTTGTATCTAAAAGTTAGCCACATAGGTCTAGTCTTCTAACGATCCTAGGGTTCACCTAGCAACCTCTTCCAGCCTCTCTAATAACTATACAAGACAGTTGTATTCACCTGAGCTATATTCAGTTGAGAACATCTCGTTACCCCATAATCTTCCTTATTAGTCAGGAGATGGTGAAGACATAAATCTTCATATACTCCACTCAACATCTTCATCTCAGGGTTAGGTCAACTAAGTTAAGAAACTTCAATCTCGTCACCTCATTTATCAAACCCAAACTTATAATTCATAGATTCCAAACCACTTCTAGAGAGGTACGTCCTCATGTTACCTTTGTTCTCTTCATGTTTTCAAACCATCTATCCCACACACTTTCAAAAGGTGTGGTGAATCTTCCATCCTCAAATATCATAGAAGGGTTTCAACTCATATCACCTCTATCCTTAGTATATGGAATGCATTTCGTCTTGCCTCTCACACCCATAACAAGATGAAATAAGCATTTGGTTGTAGTCTAAATACAGAGTTCATCTTGTTCCAAGAGTAGAGATGGTGTATCACACATCGCTATCACTCTTTCCAATCTAACTTGAAACATACTTCACATGACTTCTCACCATGAACATCTCCATTATGGTTCTACACCCATGGGAAGACTTTTCCCATCACCTCTAGATCATAACATCTCTCTTATGTACAATCCTTAGTTCATTACCTTAAGGTCTCTAGGGTGCTAGTACTTTTGGGGTGATATGACCCTTATGCATCTAGGGAGTGCCTCTCACATTTACCCCTTAAGCCCCATGAACTCATGAAGGTGGCTATCCTTATAACCCATGGGCCTCAGGAAAAGGTAGTCGTTACCTCCCGACCCTATGGTCTTGTGCATACAGGGAACAAACAACTCCTACTCCCATCAGTCTTATCCCTACTTGACCTTAGTGTTGACTTAGGATTCTAGTATAGATCATGGTTTCTCTGTTGATACTCCTACACATCTCATCCTTGAATCCTCACCCGAATCATCATCATCTCTCTGGGCACTTAGGGTCAAACTTACGTCCCTTCATGGGAATCATGGTGACCTTCCTATCTCGGTCTGGCCCCATACACTTTACCTTCATGGAAACAAGCCCCTTAGAGATGGTCACACATGGGTCTATGGATTCATGCTTGTACTATATGCTCTTACACTTAGCTCATCAAGCTCTTATAAGTGACCACTTCAGGTTACCTTGAACCTAAACAAAACTTTGTGCTCACTCTAACATGAAGGGTCCCCCCCAAGACGGGAGAAAACTACCACTTGGTAGTAACAAAGGCCACAAAATGTTCTTACCTCCCAGGTTTTCATCATCATGTATATGCTTATCTCCTACCATGATACTTATGCATGTATCTAGTAGGAATACAACCTACTAAACCATGCTAAGTTCCTTGGTATGTCATACGTATTCATCATTCCTCAAAGTTGCACAAATATTATGCATGCATATGTCACCAACACACATATATCTCATCTCAACCGGGGTTTCCTTCTATTACATGGGAAGGGGTGCCTAGCTAAAATCCTATGAACTCCATCAGCCTCATAGGCATTGTGTCCACTAGGTATTTCTACATACCCTCTTTGGCCCAGGAACCTTAGGTTCACCTCTTAAGCATCAGTTGACTAACTGCATGTTCAATTATTTCAACATGAACCGAACCTATACAAGATAGGGCATATACATCCTAACACTCTTCCACATGAACAACCCTTCGAGCCCTACATAAGGACAACCAACTAGGTACGAGGTCTCACAACTTGTTACCATACATCTTCAGGGTCTACAAAACTCTCCTTCCTACACCTAAAAGGTAGGCACTTATAACATTTGTACCTCGGTTCAAGAAGCCTCTTTTGCTTTTTAGGGTTTGGTTCCTCTAAAGGAAACCAAGGTACAACAAGCCTCCAAGGATCGTGCATGAGGAAAAAACATATATCTACTTAGGGTCTTCTATTCCATGCCACATTATACCAAACTTATCATGATCTCATGTCTCAGAGTCAAGGTCTCCAACCTTCTTCATCAGGGTCTCGCCCTCTCTCTAGGTCTAACCCTAAAATGGGTCCTACCACTGGAGGTTCCCTCCTATAAGATAGGTCAAGTTTGTAAGGATACACGTATATCCCCACCTAGGTGAAACGTACTATCAGAACCTGTGTCCGGCCAAGATCATTCAAAGCTCTACATGCCCATCTCATAAAACATCAGGCATAACATGTCTGGCTTAGGTCTAAAACCTATTGTCAGCCTTGCTGCCATTCACTTCTACGTAGGTGCATGCCTCTTCTCTACTCATATATGCTCATAAGGTCCATATATGGCCACCACTAACCTTATCAATGAGAGAGCTATCCCTCACCCCTAATAGGCACGATTCACCCAAGGTCGGGTTGCTAAAAGGCACTAGGGTCAAGAAACCATACATAGTTCATGCTTCTCATGTGTACTCAAAACCTTTACGTAAAGCATGCATGTCAAACCCACGTACATGCATGCATGGTCAACTATGATATCCAATTCATCGTGACTTCTCTTTCTCTATCCACCACTTACAGTTTTGGGTTGAGCATCATCGTCGATGAATGCATCATGTCTCTACCTCTTCCTAGAGGCTTCTTCCTCCAAGGCAAACTCTCTCCTCATCCTACGAGGGGGTCAAACCTCAGATCTCTCTTAAGGGCATGGCAACACAGGACATGCAACCTAAGCATGTAACTAAACTCAGTCCGAGTTTCTAATTATCAAAACTTATGTCCATGACATCTTTCTTACATTATTTTTATTATTTGGTGGAGGATTCCTTAATCCTTATCATTCTTAACCCCAAAGCTCAGGAGGGTGGTGGAGAGAGAGAAAACCCTAATCTCATAAAGTTATTCAATGAATGGGGTAGAGAAGGGATGAATCCAGATGAGAGAAGACCTAGAGGTATCTTATTTAGAGTCAAATCCTTTGATTTTGGCCAGGCAGTCACACAGAATTTGGGAGTCCTCATAGACCGACTAGTGGGGTGGAGGAAAATCTTGCCAGCCCCCCAGATTGTGATCCTTTTCTAGACACCTCCATCATTGGAAAATCGTCTAATAACTCCCTTGGGTTCTAAAGAGTTTGTAAAATTTAATAATTGTTAGAGATTAAATGGAAAACCATGCTCTTAAACCAAATGCAACGACCCCGCCTCCCGGTAACCCCCAATTAAGGAAGATCAAGAAGTCATAGCCGCTATCCTAAAATAGGATCAATGCTTTTACAAATAATAAAAAATAATTAATAAATTCTACCAAAGACTAAGCTTAAAATAGGATAAAAACTTTCTTTTCACATACCTTGAAAAATATAGGATTTGAGGGACTTTACCCAGATAAGAAACTATCAATCTACAATCCTCCAATTCTTTATGGAGCTTTATTCATTCAATGTCACTTTAAAGGAATATCCACTTTCTGATAAACCTAAAATGCCGACAAACAAAATGGTGGTCAGTATAATGAATTATACTGGTATGTGGGGGAATCAAAATCTTGCATCTATTTGCAACAACATAATGCAACCAAATTATTTCTTAATAGATCAAACATTACATATTAAACATAACTACTCAATCCCTACATATCCTTGCCTCTATGTTGTCCCTGCAGTGGACATGGATACTACCTCTCTCATATGGTAGATCTCAAATAGCCCCTATGATCCTACCTTACAGGTATACCACTATCTAGGGCTATGTAGTCATATGGTCCTACCCAAGGGTAAACCAACATATCGATTCATGATAACCTGATGATCCTACCCCGAAGGGTAGACCATGTACTAGGTCATCCATCTCATCATCATCAAACCTACAGAGGAGGTCTAGGATCTAAGCTAGTCCTGCACATATAGTTATGGTGATAGTCATAGTCACTTTACAGTTGCGTGAAATGAAAGTGAACCAAGCAGTTATTTCTAAGCAACTGATAAAACCACAAAAATCACCCTAAAAATAGAGTGATTAGTCATAAGCGTAACCATATACTTGATTTGGAGTCTCAAACAAAGAAATATATCCAAATCCAACTAGATGTCTAATCAAGCAAGCCAATCAATCAATCGAACAAAAGAACAGAATCCTAAAAAGTATGCACAACCTATTTACTACATACTCATCAAGAACTTACTTAATTGGCTTGGTTTTAGTTTCTAGGGGTTCTAATTTGAATTAGGGTTTCATTAGGGTTACTTTAGATCTATTTACAACTTTCCTCTTTTATGTCCACAAAACCCTAAAACGGTAGTTCTAGGTTCAAACCCCTAATTATCCACTTATTCATATTAAAACCTTCTTTATTATAAATTTGGCATAGGATCATCCTAATATCATCTCATGCAAATGATCTCAAAATATAACTCATTAAAAGTCATCAACACCTAAATTAGGGTTTCTAATCCCATTAATGCACATTAAACATATCAAACCCTAACTTTGGCTATTAAGCATATGGATCATCTATCTAGACATAAAAACATCTTTCTTATTATTGAAAGGTTAATATTCCCACAAAACATCCATATTATTCTTCTCAATTTCATCAAACATCAAGTTAGGGTTTCTTAGTTATAAAATCATTAAAGCTAGCAACTTTAGGCACTTTTTGAACTATGACCAGATTCTGGCTCTAAAAATATTTTGATTGGATTCCTTGTATTTTTCTGATCAATTTCATATATAATAAATCTTAATTAGATTTACCAAACCATCTCTAGAATTTTTGCAATTAAAATAGTTATATACCAATCAAAAGGCACCACATCAGCGCTTACCTTGAAATCCTTGGGTCCACGCCGATCATGGCTGGACTAGTGGTCGTGCGCCACATCAGTGGTTCACTTCCATGAGTCCAGGCCCACCTTCTCTTACAAAACCTCCTCTCTTAGCCCATGTTGATTCGAGGGTAGGAATGATTTTTCTCGTTCGATCATCTTCTACCCCCGATCTCAAAGAAACAACTTCCTAGAGCTGTTGTGAATCAAAGCAAGAGGGAGAAGTCTGGAAGTCATGGAACTCCTGTAGATGAGTTTCCCATTTCATTCAAGAGCTAGGAGACAAGTTCTCCACTATCAGATCCTTGATCGAATGGCCAGAATACTTCATGACATCATCATGGGTCGGGTCCAAGAATCTTAATTCTAATGTAAATCGTGACATTCAAAGATATCCTTCTCACTTTAGGAAATATTACAAAAATCATATCTCCTAAAATGCTTATCCGTTTGATCCCAAATTTTAGAGGAAGGTCCATACTGAATTAAAGTACTTGTGTGCCAAGCTTAGGGCTCAAATTAGAAAGTATAAGAGTCTTTTCTACATATGCAAGTTATCTCTTAGAAAGGCATATTTTATACATATTTTCTCTCTCTTACTATTTTATTCTCTTTATTTGGATTCCTTTTACTATTAGAGACCTTTTGGATTCAAAATATCATCCATTATGATTTAATCATACACCTTTCCACATATTTCTCATATTTTCATTATTATTTCAATTTCCTTTCTTATTTATGCATTATTTGATTTCCTTCAATTTTCTCTCTTTTTATCATCTTGGAGTCACTAACTTAATAGGGTCCATGAAATCATATATTTAAAGGAAATATCATCAAATAAATTCACTCATTACACATAAATCATACAATTTATTAATCATACATATCATGGGATAAATTGCATCTCAAACCATATGAACCCCTAAAATTGGGGTTGTAACAAATACCAAACGATGGACTAAAATTATAGGAATGTTCCAATAACTCCTAAATGTGATGTATCCATTTGATGACTGGATAATATAATGTTGATGCACGAAATCATGTAATATGCTTCATATGGCTAATTAGGGCTAATAACCCTGCATGAAATACAAGAAATATGTTTATGCTCAATAAATCTTGGAAACTCTAGAATATGTTCATAACACTATTTGGAACACAATGTGAAACTAACATATCAATATTATGCACATAATTCATGTGATTATGATGATGACTCCTAAAGTTATATAAACCCTAATATGACTAATGCATGTAACCTAGGGTTAATTTGTGCACATAATTATATGCAACTAAATAAACAGATTATGTATTATAATCTAGAATCTAAGACCAATAACACACTACCAATTTGATAAGAGGAGTAATAATGAGAATATCTAATGATCTAAGAAAAACTCTAATGAATCATAACTAGGGTTATGACAGTGATGAGAACCTGATGGTGACATATGTGATCTTGTCTTTATTAGGGTGTGAACAAGGATATAGATGACTTAGAAATACGTGATGGTTAGGATATATCTTGTCAAGGTACACTTTACCACTTGGCTTATTATACAATATGCTTGTATTATATGTGTAGCAAAAAACTTGGCATATGATATTGGATGAAATGATTGTTCTTGTATGATATCTTGTTTGATTTTCTATACTTATGTCTATCAACACATCAAACATAATATATATGTTCCATTATATGAAAGCACTAAACTCTTTGGTAGTACAGTGCTTGCAAGTGACTTAACTCTTTGGTAGTCAGTCACATTGTACTTATGATCTAACTCTTTGGTAGTCGATCATAAAGACCCCAAGATCTTGAGATCTCTTCCAAAGAGATGGGAGCCAAAGGTCACTTCAATTGAAGAAGTCTACAAGCTAAGCGAGTTATCAACCGAGGAGTTGGTTGGTAACCTTCAAGCTCATGAACCTAGGATTGAAAAGCAAGAGGAAGAGGAGAAAAGAGAAGAGAAGGAATCAAAGAAGATAAAGGACACCACCTTCAAAGCTCAAATTGAAGAAATGGTCCGAGAACAACAACTTGCCATGACGTCTCCCTGCCCTTCCTCAAGTGAAGATGAAGGTGTCAATGATCATGAAGCCAACTACTCAAAAGGGAAACACTTCAAGAGAAATCCCTCCTCCATAACTCCTAGGTGCTACGAGTGTGGTCAAAAAGGCCACTACAAGAGTGACTGCCCAAAGGCCAAGAAGAGCCATCATAAGAGCAGCCACAAGAAGGATGACAAGTACAAAAGAGAAGCAAAGTATAAGAGGAAAGACAAGAAGGAAAGAAGATCCAAAGATGCAGCTCATGCGGCATGGGAGTCTTCTTCTTCAAGCTCCTCAAGCTCCGAAGATGGTGAATGTCATCTTGCCCTCATGGCCTCTACTAGTGAAGATGTAATTGAGGTAAATGAGGTAAGCAAAGTAAGTGATATTAGTTTACATGAGCTATCTAAGGAAACTCTTATTGATATGCTTAATGAATGCCAATCATCTTTTGCTAAATGTAAATCTAAAAGGAAAAGATTAGGAAAAATAGTTGATGACCTTTATGCAAAAATTGACATTCTTGATAAAAATGAAAAATCACATCTTGATAGCATAGAATCCTTGCAAGGACAATTTCTTGTACCTCTATCCATGACACTCCCAAGGGCTGCAAGGCTATTCAAGATGACATTTAACCTTGTGTACATATCTGCTACCCTCTCATTCTTCCCCATCTTGAAGTTATCAAGAAGATCACCAAGCATGTAGACCTTGGCCTCCTTTACTTGCTCGGTCCCTTCATAGGTGACACACAACTTGTGCCATATCTCATGCGCCGTGTCCCATGAAGAGATGTGGTTGAACTCCGATGGTGTAAGGGCGGCGTAGATGATGCTCACGGCATTGGCATTGAGTTGAGCACGCTTCATCTCCGCTTCCGTCAATGTGGTGATGTCGCCTTTTGGATCTTCATACTTGAGATGGACAATCTTCCACATTTTGAAACTCACCCCTTGGAGATAGAATTGCATTCTCCTCTTCCAATATAATAAGTTTGTGCCGTCGAAGACCGGGGGTCTCATGGAGAATCTTCCTTCAAGTTTGAGTGACCCAAGAGCCGAATCGCCTATCTTCTCCTACATGTAGAAGTATCTTGGAGAAGACCTACTCTGATACCACTTGTTGGATCGATGGGCTCTAGAGGGGGGGTGAATAGAGCTACACACACTTCACAAAATCGATTAGACCACCAATTTAATTGAAGTGAAAAAACTATTGCAAGCAGCAATTTGGTATCCTATTCTAGCATACAAAGCAAGGATAAGAGATAATGAATATCATGCACTTGGACAGGTGGTTTAGAGTGGTTCCACGTCCTAAACTTAGGAGCGATGTCAGTCCACTACCTAGAGTTGGTTAGACTCTAGGATTTGCAACTTGGTCCTCTTATATATCACGATAAGATTACAAGAAACATAAACCACACAACCAAGGGCTTAATTACTCAAGCTAAGATCTTCTACCTATCTAAGGACTTACCCATAAATCGAGATTCTTCGGCCTTCTTCAAAGGACTTACCCAATCTCACCTTTGTCTTCAGCCTTGCAGGATTTACCTATCTTACTTGAGCTTGCCTTACACCTCTCCTTCACTTGGAGAGCTTGCCCACATTTTCCCTTCACCAAGGGAGCTGGAGCAATGATCAATCTTCACTCTTGAAGATCAGAAACACATCTTCCCCTTCACTCGGAGAAGAACAGTAGCAACTCCTCTTTCACTCGGAGAAGTAGCTTCAATCAATCTTCAATTTGATTTGGAGGTGGGAAGAAGGAAAGGAGAGCTTTACATAGAACAAAGGATAGATCTCATACATAGAGACATATCTCACTCATGAAATTGTCTTGAAGGTAGAGAGAGAAAGGGGCTCAAGGGCTTGGAACACTCTCAATTAAGCTAGAACCAAGTTTGCAATGGAAGAGCCGCTTGGAATGAAGTCCAAGGGGTTCTATTTATAGTTAAGGGTGGCCGTTTATGTTGTGGGACACTTGGGTGCAAAAGTGATCATTTTTCCTTCAAGAAAACGACTATATTTGCCCAAAACAATTCACCAATGGTCATATTACTTTTTCTGCAATTTCCGTATAGTGCATTCGGTCGAGTATCAATGGGTGTAACTCGACTGATCAAGTAGCAGGTAATCCAATGTTTAAATGATCGGTCGAGTTTGTTCTGAGGAAACTCGACTGACCATTTCAACTGGAAATGGCCTACTAACCTATCGGTCGAGTTCTGTGAGTGCACAACTCGACCGATTGCAATCTTTAGAAAATCGACTCAGGATGATCGGTCGAGTTTCAGGGTGGGAAACTCGACCGACCAAGTGCCTAAAATTGATTTTCTAATTTGCAATAAAAGTTATTAGCACTTGGTGAATTTTGTCCCAAACATTTTTCTCTTCTAAGTTACAAGCATATTCATCATTACAAGTGATTACATTTATGTTCTAAGGTGATTTACATGGAAATCCTAAAATGCACACTTGTAGTCAATTTGGCTTGCACTTGGCCCATTCTAGGGCTTGTATATGTGATCCTTTTCATGTACCTAATGTCTGGAAACAATCTTTAACGCACATGTTAGATACATATGAATGGAATGGTTAAGTCATTATCAAAATATAGGTAATGTATAAACTCTAGGTCAACAGTTCCCTCCACCCAGGTGTAGGTTCTTTATAGAGAAGAGACTCAGGATAATCGTGAGCTCACTGGTGAACTTAAGGACACCTTGAGATAGTCTTGTTACCCTCTGCATATGGGATTTTATGCATATTGATGTAACCTTTTCATTTTATGCACCACCCTTATGGTGATAAAGCTATGTACATGGTAATATTGTATACCTTTATGGTAGTTATGTTTTCCACTGCTTAAATATTTCATGGCTCATGTTTGTACCATTGAGTGGGCCCACTATCAGGTCCCACTTCTTACAGAACGGTATCAGAGCCTAAGCATTCACTAACTAGACTATTTCAAGTTATCCTAGATTGTTCCTAAGTTGGTAGGTGACCCTTAGAGATTGTTGTCATACCTAAACCTGAGTTGTGTTTAAAAATTACAGTTTTCACCCCGATCCAATTTGATGGTATATGTTTAAACAAAAAAATATGTGGACAACCTAGTTTTGGGTGAATCTTTAAAAGCCCTACCCCCTCTATAGAGGTATAGCTTTGTACACTTAAAGTTGACTCTCCTAGGCATTTCCTCTACCCCTCGCTTTATGGGAAGTTAGTTCCTCTACTGTTGGGATTCATTGACTTGAACTCACATAATTTTGTGTAACCCTAATACAAGTCAATTAAACCTTTTGGCTCTATTGTTTTATAGCATGCGTATGACACACACATTATGTAGTTTAGGCATGCATGGGTACAAACTTAAAATATTGGCATGATTTTTGGATTTTGAGATGTTTAATGATAGTATGTGATGATATGAACTAGATCATTTATGGTTAGGCTTGACATGCCTGCAACACACAAAGTTGTCTCAACATAGTTTTTCTCAGTTGGATATGATACTAGTTAAACTTGGGATATCTCATAAATAAGGATTTGTTGAAGGAAGATATAACTTTCAAGTAACTATCCTTGGGAGTTCATCACTGACATATTGATATGGTAGGGATGATGCTATCTCCCTTGTCCTATAAAGGAATTATCATGTAGTTGGATCACATAATATAAATTTGTGTCATGCTATCTTTCCCCGAGGACATATGGAGGCACAGACATGTTGTAAGGTACAATGGATACCCTTTTTCTTGAAAATTTTGAATGCACATTGATACTAAGGTTATGTGATGTAGGTATGTCTGGGGTTGATCCTTAAAAAGTTTACCACTCTCTCATCACCCCCATGGAATTAGTTTACTTGATGTGTGAGATCGAGAGTAGTTTGACTATTTAGTTCATATGGGCTTGTAAGACACCATGGATGTAAACCAATTAAGGAAGTAGAAATCATAATATCTTCTTATTATGGTTATATGATCTTATAAATAAATGATGTTTTGATATGTGATGGCCTAAGTCATGATGAAGAGAATGATGGAATAATGGAGGTTGTGCCTAGAAGGACCTACTAGAAATATAATTGCATGCTTGAAGAAACATGTTTTCCCTCTTCATTTAGAATTTGCATATGCTTGTTGTATTGCTTGATGAGGTGTGTAAAGAGGCCTCTTTTGAAAAGATCAAGTGATGTTAGGTTGATAGTACACATTTATGTGGTAGAAAGTGGTTGACTTGGTTCTCAAATTGACTTTGGAGCCATTTTGGATTTCCATCACGTGGTTTTCATCATCAAACTTATGTTCATAATTAACTTATATTTATATAAAACTTTTTTAGATTTCATTGATGGTTTTGGAACCAAAACACCACCTCAGGGAGATTGTAGTAATAGATAGACTCGTTATGGTAGAAGATATTTAGAAAAGACCCAATGAATGGTTAGGTCTAACATGTAACCTAGACCTAAGCAAGAAGTAGTAAGTATGAAGAATAAGTGTGGTTATGTATGACCTAGTTGACCTACCCCTTTTATATCTCGTAGTTAGTTAGATTGTAGAGTAACCTTTTTAAGGGGCAGTTTCACATAGACTTTATTCATCTAGAATGCAAATTAACTTAAGGATATGAGGAACATGAGATGGTATGATATGACCTACTAGAGTAAGTAAAATTAGAAATCCTCAAATAGGTTTAGAGTTATGACTTGGTAAAGTTAGTAATGGTTTGATTTTGGGGAAGAAATCCTCTTTATGGGGTGGAGTGCTGTAACATACTTGAATCAGAGTATATAGCTTAACTTTTGATTCCATAGGCTCACATGAAATTAAATGAGTGTCAAATCTTTCTACCATAAAATTTGATTAAATAGTATAACAGAGTCTAAGAAAATATAATGACAAATAACCTATTGTATAATGGACTTGACTATTTAATTAATTTAGTCATCAATTTAACATTTATTAGTTAAATTCACTAGTTAAGTATAGTTGACCCTAATTTTAAATCTAAAAGTTCCATTAGCCTAGTTGATAAATAGATTTGACAAATATGAAATAATACATCAAATTGATTAATAAAGACATTATTAAATTTATAATTGAGTACCTAACGTAGAAGTAACTAGATTAAATAGAAAATGCTATCAAAAGATGAAATTAACATTAAAACTTGATTTGTCATGTCTTATTTGACCAACATGCCAAATTTCAGGTCAATATGACTCTTTTTGACTACTCATTTAATTGGACTAATATTAATATATTTAATATCACTTCACTTTATCAACCATTAATTTGATTCCATGAATAGGTTAACGCAAAGTTTTACTCTTCCTCCATCCCCTTCTTTGCTCATCTTGCACTTTCTACTAATTATGAGACATAAGTAACGACGCCCCTTATTCTCTTTCTCCCCTCTCCCTTTCATATATCTCGGTGTCATCCTTCCTTTTCTTCCACAACCCATTGCTAACCCTAGCCGCCCTACTTCCCTACTCCAGTGGGCATCAAACCAACCTAATAGAAGGAATATGTCACCACTGTGGATGTCAGCGGGCACAATCAACGCAACTCTAAATGACATTGTCACCAACACCACCAAGCTTGATCATGTCTAACACCCCAATCTCCTCCTACCCTTAGTCATGTTGTAGCCGAAGGGGAACACTGCCGCTGCATTGTCTTCTTCACCCATAGCCACCACCATCGCCGCCCTGGTCTCCATACCACCACACAAATTCCCAACGTGATCCCCGACATTTCCTTCTTGTGACACCAGGTCACAGATGCCCGTCCTCCTTCATGTGTGTAATGAATGAATTGGAAACAAACACCACAATGCCAGCGACTACGCCTTCTGCAACCTCACCAAGAAGGGAACCCAACCAATCATAGACCCTCCTTACTACTCAACCACCACCATGGAAACCAATGGCTGATAGAAACTACTACGGTCGACAGTGGCCCCTGAAATGATGCCCATCCATGTAACATCCTCCCCCTTCAACTGCATCTAATAGTCAAATGACATGGAACCACCACCTACAACCATAGATGACAATAGAAACTACTACCCTTGAACCTCGTCGAGTAGCAATGCAATGACGCCATTGATGGCCCTTCAGACGAGATCCAAAACACTAAATCTTTCTCCATGAGGCCACCTTCATCTCTGTCATCAACCTTGGTGTCCACCTCACCATTAACGTCAAACCAAGAATGGTTCTCAACCTATAATTGATAGACTACCAACCTCTTCACCATGATCTGCAGTATGATCCAATAGTGTTTCAGATCAAGGGACGATCACTTGAATCCTCTCTAACATGGAGACCCTAGATCAGATCATGGAGAAGCATCAACATAGTACAAATCTAACAACATCACTTAGATCCACACCAGAAACCAATCACAGATCATCAACTCTATACAAAGACTAGAAGGTGAGTTCATCTTTACTATTTGTGATTTGGGAAAGAATCAACTAAGTTCAATACAATCGTAATTATAAAACATTGAATGTGACATTTAGTCCTAGTAAAAAGATTATCTAGATGGTTGTTTTATCCTAATGTTATCACACATATGTTAAGAAGATTATATAATAAAGAGAGCATGCTAATCTAGATAATAACTTGACCTAATTAATAGATCTTCCTAATGTCTATCACATATGGTTTAATGGTCTAGATTCACATGTGTTATGGTACCAGAGAATGTATCTATCTATTTTTGCTCATTTGAAATAAAAGGCATCATATAAAAATAATATAAACTCATACATGTGAGTGTATCCAGAAATTGACAAAAGTGTCATTAGATGACATGCTAGTTGTACTACATATCAGTCTACTTCAGTTTCACATAACTATATGGTATATACTAATCACATATTCATATTGAGATGTAAGAATGGGTAAATGATCAGTGTGTATAAAATATGTTGGTTTAAACCCAAGATATTCCTAATAAATGTATTTTTATGAAATGATATCTCGTGTAACGCATGTCCTTGACCTGGTTAACCAAATTGAATGCTATGATATAAAGAGGGGGTGACATAATTAGACCTAAATTGAAAGAATGCAAGCTATTAGTCATATGAGTATAGGTAATCCATACATACTTAGACCTATCTGTCTAAAAATGAATATGGGTACTAAAATAGATATATAATGAATCATACATTCACTTAATAGAATTTAACACCCTAATATGAAATTGGGTGTTTGGGACAATGATAATAAAAATATAAATATACAAAGTAGGAATGTATACATAAATTGCTTTGGTTTTGATTACCTTAGGTAATGTGTTTCTAGGATGAATACTTGATTGTGTGGACTAAGTGCCTTATTAGAGTTAACTTTTGTATGCATAAGGTATCTATTCCTTCTATTATAACTTGGCATTATTATGAATAAGTTTTTCCATAATGAGGCAATTTTTGAAATACCTGCTCTTGTTCCATTTGTTGACACATCCTAACTCCTCAATTGTAACTTATTATTATTCTTCTGAAACTATTATTATACTGTTGAATTGGGCCAATGACCCGACTTGCTTGGTTATTATTCTTAGAAATGTGAATGGTGAATGTAAATTGTCTTGCCACTCTATTTATGTATTATAGGTAATTTTACTGATTTAATAATGACACTTATGTGTAACTATTAGGGCACACTACTTCTGCTCGAGATGTGCTACTTCCAACTTGATATATATAAAGGTGTGCTACTTCTGCCTAGGTTGCACTACTTCCACCCATTTTACTTAGTTCAATGACCCAGTGGTGTCATGGCCCTGCTATAGTTACTTTAGTCAAATATATCGGCATGCAAATGTTTATATGATTGGATGATTGATAATGGAAAGTGTTGTGATTTTAATTGTTTAATTATACTGCCTCATTCTTTTAGAAATTACTTCTCTTATTACTCCTCATTGAAACATACCTAGATTTAATAGTCGCCTTATTGATGGGAGCATCTTACTTTATTTTTGAAATAATGGATGCCTAGTTAATCTTCTAATGTGCATACTCAGTTTATGTTGACACATACTCTTTTGTTTTCTATTTATCAGGGTGTTCCCTCCACCCAGGTGTAGGTGCTTTATAGAGAAAAGACTCGAGATGATCGTGAGCTCCTGGCAAACTTAAGGACAACTTGAGATTTCCTTGTTACCCTCTACATATGTGCTTTAATGTATATGGATGTAACCTTTTCATTTTATATACCACCCTTAGGGTGAGAAAGCTTTGTACATGGTAATATTTTATAACTTTGTAATAGTTATGTTTTTTTCTACTTTAATATTTCATGACTCATGTTTGTACCATTGAATGGGCCCACTATCGAGTCCCACTACTTACAAGAATAATATCATTTACTTATGTGATACTCATATTTGCATTATAGTTGACATGAATTAAATAGACAACCAATAGTATATTTATCAAATGATTCCTCAGAATTCATTCAGAAAATATCAGAAAACTATACTCTAGATAGCCATAATCGTAACCACGTACCTCATTGGTGATTCATGCAGTTCATGCAAATACACTTCATTTATATTCAATCAAGACAAGCAATCAATCCAAGAAAAACATGCATTCATCATTTATGATATGCATTATGTAAATTCTAGAATGTTACCATCACAATAATCACATTAAACCATACTCGGTCCTAATCTAGGGTTTATTTTTTTGATAAGAAATAAGAGTATTAACCCTATTTCCATCGCATATTTAACATTAGGTGAATCCTAGTTACTAATACCATCTTATCCTTTCATTAAGATCACTTATATCAAATATGTTCATTACAACATAACAAGTTAGGATCTTCACGCTGAATTATCCATATGTATGGTTATTCACATAAGAAACCCTAACTACTCATCTTTACTCTCATCATCATCTTGATTTATTATTTTATTCAACAATATCAAATATTATCACAAAAAAAGGCTTGTGAAGGTTTCCAACATTTTAATACCCAAATTATGGTTAAACCACATTGATGACCAATTTGTCACATCTTGCACCACTTTTATAATTGGGTTAATATTTAGGCTTCAAGCATATTTTGGATTCTACGTGTTCTCCTGATCAATGTTCATATATAACTTGCCTAAATTGGATTAACCTAGCAATTTCTATAATTTTTGAAAGTTAGATACCAATAGACCAATCAAATGATGACATGTCAACGTTACTAATACACTCAAAACATAACTTGGTAGCCCATCAGATAGTTGGAAAGGACACTCATTCCCCTAGGATTTACGCACACTCCCCTGGTCATTTGACTCAGGGCCATCATTCTCCCCATGACAGGTTTTGACACCTACTCAAACACGACTGTTATTGGGGCTGATCGGGCTAGTCCAAGGTCCTGAGGGTCGGGACAAGGCCAAGGTACCTAAGCTAGTCCCCGATGGACTGGGTTGGCTACCAAAAAGGTCACCAGCCACCATATACTATAGGAAAAAGGTTTAGGGTTGCAACAAGTTTTGACATAGAGTAAGGTCAAGGATTATACCTAGGAAACGGATGTGCAATGCTTGGAGGCAGAGAAACCTCGCCAGATCCGTTCAATCATCAGGTTGAGTCGATGGCACCGTTACCTCAGTCACCCTCTGGAACACATGGTGGGCCTACCATCTAGGGTGGAGATAGCGGAGATGGAGAGAGATACTTCACCGGCATTGTACTTGTTGAAGGACCTACTATACTTGCCATTGATTTGATTGAGGTAGAAGAATGTTGGGCCTTGATTTCTTCCTTGACTGAAGGCCTACGACACCCTCTAGTAGCACCATCACTACCCAGCTTGGTCGATCGTATCATGTTCTCCTCTTATCTTCTTCTAAAGGTGAGAGATAGAAAAGATGACCCTTGAAATGATGCAAGGGATGGCCCTTTTATAGGTGTCAGTGCCCCTAGGGTTAGATTGTGAGGGGGTGGGAGAAAGTGGTTTGGTAAAATAGTACTTGGAGATTATGACATTTCCATCAACAAGTCTTTCTTCTATCCTTTCTCATATGGATGGTTGTGTAGGCAGTCCCCACTGATTTCCTTTGTTGCAAGGAATGCAATTTACTCCTACCTTAAGGTATTTCCTTTTTATTAAATCAATTTAATCACCAAATAAAAGATGGGGAAGGCAAGTCATAACTCGATATTCTTCTTATCTTCTCATTTTATGAAAACTCTTGGCTTTTAATTCTATAAGGGCTTGGATTTGAACACAATAATCTGTTAAGAAAAAACATATAAAATTATGGCACTTTATTGGTTAATCTGCCTATGTATTCTAGATTATTCCTTTATTTCGCTCCTCAATATAATCTCCCAAAACAAATATACTTATATTCAAGGAAAATTTCTAAATACCCTTCTAAAATTATATTTAGTAATTTTAATTTATTAGAATGCCTCTTATATACAAAACTTGCTCTTTTAGACATCTCATTAAAACAAAGACATTATCTCATGGAATATATAATTTCTAGAATTTTCTTCCGTTCCATTATTATTTACAAGTATACTAAAGATTAAAACAAAACAATACTAATGTCTGCCTCAATATTGTGTTGTAACTCTTGGCTAGATAATTACTCCTTTAATTATCTAAAACACTATGCATTTTATTTTGTTTTGAAAACTTTAAAATTATATCATTTATTCATGTATGAATTCCATCTTTTTATTTATTTTGTGCCATAAGAACTCATTCCACAACGTGATCCATGATATTATTCTACCAATAATACCATTGGAGAATTTTATTTGTCAATCAATATGCAAACGAGCCCTAGATGGGATAGTGGTCTCGCCCAATATAATATATCCAGTAAGGGATAGGATATGTAAGGAATATGCCAGTTCTTATTTACAAAATTTGATGCTTATTATGTGATCATGTTAGCTCGACATATTTTGGTTGCACCCCATGTACACTGTATAGTAATATGCTGACCATATTTTGTTTGTTGGAACTTTAAATATGTGTTTCACATGATAAAAAACATGAAGAATGAGATGAAAGATATCAAAGGTATTAATTATATACCAAGGAGGACTAGATAGATGATACTTCATCTCTATATATATTAATTCCATGATGTATATCATTCTACAATTTGTAAACAATATTTGAAATTTAATTGAAATTATTTTCTATTATTTATTATTTATGAACTCTGGATCCTTGGGAATATAGGTAATGGCTCTCAAGTTGAAGGTCTTTCCTTAATTGGGGGTCACAGAAAGTGAGGTCGTTACATTTGGTATCTGAGTACCAAATTTTTCGAAAAATATATAATAGTTTATTATTTCAAGTAATATGTAGAAATATGAGGGAATTATTAAGGTATTTTCCAAAGAATAAGGTGTCTACAAGGGACCACGACCAAGGCTGGAAATATTTTCCTCCGCACCGCTAGTCGTCTTATGAAGACTCCCAGACCTGTGCATTCTGCTTGGCCAAAGTTAAAATATTTTGCCCGAAATAAAATATCTTTAGGTTTTCTTCTCATCTTGATTCATCCACTTCTAATCCTCTTTCTTAATAATCCCTAAAAGGAACTTCCATCTTCATATTAAGTAGGGTTTTAAGAAGAAGTAGGATTAAGGCATCCTCTGTCAATTGATACACATGAAAATGTAAGGATAATAAAGTACATGTGGAATTAAAATGTACATATAAAGTACATATGACCGACCAAAAAAAATTAAAATGTACATATAATGAGGAAATGGTAATGTACATATACTGTGGAAATAATAATGTATATGAAATGTGGAAATAAATACTTAATGGGTTGCAAGGGTAAACTCTAGTTGGAACTAGGGGTGAGTTATATAGACTCTATAGGGTCAAGGGACATGGAAAACTCAAAGATGTAGGGTGTAGATTGAGTAGTTCCTAAGCCTAACCTAAAACCCTACTCATGAGAAATGGGAATAGTGTGGGTGAAATAGAGACCCTATCCATGTGAACCCAATTAGGGAAAGAGGAAAGGGAGAATACAAATTTTTTTGGTAACCCTTGCATGAAGGATGCATGTGAAAGAATATGAATATAGATGAGGTTACGTAGTTCAGTCTCCCATGCTGGCTTGTGTGTGAAGCATGACATTCATGTAAAAGGTTTTGAGAAAGATAAGAAACCAATGGTGTATATATATATGAGAATGAAAATGTGAATATAACTTGCTCGAACCCCTCATCCTATCTCTAGGAGTTTGGTTATGGAAAGAAACTCATCATGATCAAGCCCCAGATTGGGAAGTTCACAAAAGGTCAAGCCCCTGATTGGGAAGACCATTATGTCACCAAGCCCCAGATTGGGAACATTAGTATGTCACGAAGCCCAGATAGGGAAGGTGGCATGAATCCACAGTGTTGATGACCAAGCCCCAGATTTGGAAGGTCATCAAGTGGTCAAGCCCAAGAGTGGGAAGACCCGTATGGCACCAAGCTCCAGATTGAGAAGGTGGCCCAAGTCTAGTGTGTAGATGACTGACCAAGCCCCAGATAGGGAAGGTCACAGAGAGGTCAAGCCCTAGATGGGGAAGGTCGACATAGCACCAAGCTCTAGATTGATAAGGTGGCCCAAGTCCACTACATTGACAAACCCCAGAAGTGGGTATTCGAGATATTGAGAAACAAGGGTTGGGAAGTTATAATGGTAAAAATAACACATAAAGATGAAAATATGAAATGTTATAGGCTAGTGTGCCAACCCAGGGTGGGTCAAACCAAGAGTGGGAAGATGACCTATGTGGGGAGGAAAAACCTTAGACCTTGGGATCAGGTTGTGGCTAGAGAAACCTAACTTCCTCCTATGAGGCAAGAAGGCACCCTAGGTTAGGACCTTCCCTAGAAAGGTAAGTTGACTAAATCAATTTAAAGACTGAGGTAACCATGAATGTCACCTAATAAAAAAAATTGAAAGCACACATATTGAGTATGATTCTATGAACTTAAGTATGGCATCTCTCAAGGACATCAGGATAAGTCACTATGGAAGTGGTTGACCGTATGAGGCCGAGCCCAGAAAAGAAATGTTGCCATGAGTCCATTGAAGGGACATAAAGTGAATAAGGAGCATTATAAGAGATGGAGAAATCATGTTTAAAGAATTTAATAATGTGCTATATTAATGTACCCTTGGGAAGGGTAGAGTCATAAGTAAATCCTAAGGCCAAGTTGGGTGTAGGACTTACATATGTTCCTCGATGGTGTATTCTGTATGAGTTTTTGGTTTATGCACCCTTGTTTTATATAGTTGGTTGTTTTACATGCTTATGTAGATGAACATATATCACATGTGAAAGGTAGTCTTTTATGGGCATGATGTAAATAATGATGCTTTATGACATATCATTCAGATGGAAAGTTTTTGGACCCTAATGTAATAAGTTTCTTGATTTTGATTCTTGTTTGTAAATGGTTTTAATTTCTAGTGATTTCTGATAATCTGTTTGTTTAGTTCTATTTCCGCGTTTAGTTTTTTGAGTCATCTCGTGGTTTGTTGCACGAGACGTCATAAGAGAAAATTACATATAAGCCAAGATAAAAAGAATAAATTATGAAGAATGGATCATATAATCGATTAAAATGCATTTATGTACTACAAAACAAAGAAAAAATAGGACAAAAGAGTTAAGTATACAACAAGTACATAGAAGTGGAGGATTTTCAAAAGAATTAAAGTGGAGAGAACTGGATGAACATGTAAATTAAAAGGTTGGGATAAAAACTCAAATGAAACAAAGAGAAATGTTAGAGATAATGAGTTTGATCAAGGAAAGAGGGATTACATGATACTATAGAAATCATGGAATGTGTCATTATATTATGAACTCCAATACATTCATCCTTACTACCTTTTGATTCAAAGTCTCTATAGAGTGAAAACCTAGTTTCAATCTGATGTGCTTCATGCGTTCCTTGTGATGAAATGGAACTAGTTCTAAAAAAAAGAACAAAGGTGTAGCTAAACAAAAGAACAAGACGTACAAAGCTTAATTATGTTCAGAACAAAAATGCTTGATTGAAAGAGAAACTATGTTTGACCCCTGCATGAGCCGTTCAATATGAAACAACGAACATGTAATGTATGAAACATAATATGAAACTAGTAGGGAGAATATTGATTTAGGATTTGAACTTGACATTATTAAAAGGATAATAAGAAATATATGTGGCATGGAATACATAATCATACACATGAACGAGAAACATGATCATAAGACATAAGTAGAAGTTAAAGATGATAGGTGGAAGAGTATCACATAGTTAGAGGGTGATGGAAATTAAAGAAGGATTTGAAACATATGAGGTAATATAGATTACAAAGAGAGAAATTGTGAGATGTGAGAAAATGATAGATAGACTAATCTCCTTGTTGATAACTAAATTAAACCAGATAGGAGAAGTTTGTTAAGTGAGTACTCTAAGATCAGAATTTTAAATTTCAAAATCATCTTCTCTTTTATATCCTTCTTAATTTGAGTAACAAGGGGATTAAGTGATAATAAAATGAAATTTAAATGATACATAATCACCACGGTAGACACATCTAGTGAATGTACTAATGACACATAATATGGTAATGAAACCCTTGTAGGGAAAACAAAAGAAAGTAACCTATCATAAATGTCAAATAAGAGAAAAGAAATTCAAGTGACAAGATAAGGAAGACTTTAGTAAACTTCATGAGATCTAAAGTTTGAATTTTTAAATAAGGGAGTAGTATCATGCCACAACAAGATCATGTTTTGAAAGCATGGGCCCACAACCCAAGGCTCTAGCGAAGTTTCAGGAATGATGACTATCCCCACAAACTACCACAGGCCTTAACTACATGCTTTGTCCTCACTCACGCATAAGCTGGAATCAACTTCCTGACTTGTCACACATCCTAGTACTACTCCAAGCCAAGCTTGCTTAACTATGGAGTTCTTAGTTATGGGCTCCCTAAAAAGGAGGTGCACTTTGGTGATATGGGCATTCCAATCATTCCTTCAAGATCATTTTATCTGAGGTCTTAAGTCTTGAAATGTTGCGATCTCCCCCACTTAGACTCTTGACGTCCTTAACTGCACACTTTATCCTCACTCATGCGCAAGATAGGATCAACTTCCTAACTGGTCACCCATCCTAGTACTACTCCAAGATAAGCACACTTAACTACAAAGTTCTTAGTGATGGGCTCCCTGAAAAGGAGGTGCGCCTTGGTGATATGGGTAATCCAATCATTCCTATTAATATTAGCTTATCTGAGGCCTCAAATTCTAGGACATTACAGTCTCCCCCACTTAGACTCTTGACGTCCTCTTCAAGGCTCAACTATACGACCACATAATCTCTTACCCATTTCAATACAAACCCAAAATGGCCCATGGACACCCATCTCCTATCCACGGCTATCAACGCAAGGGTGGCTCCATCTCGTCTCAACAGATAGCCCTTTCCAAATTGCTTGGACCACGTGCCTTAATACTGGTCATGTGGGCCCCACCTACTGGAGGGGAATAGGCTGTGATACCATTTGTAAAACTTGGGCCCACAACTCAAGGCTCTAGTAGAGTTCCAGGAATGACGAGTGGCCTCACAAACCACCATCGGCCTCAACTGCTCTTTGTACTCACTCACGTGCAAGCTGAGATCAACTTTCTGACTGGTCACCCATCCTAGTACTACTCCAAGCCAAGCACGCTTAATCATGGAGTTCTTAATGATGGGATCCCTAAAAAGGAGGCATACCTTGGTGATATGGGTAGTCCAATCATTCCTTAAAAGATCATTTTATCAGAGGCCTCAAATCTTGGAATGTTACAATCTCCCCCGCAGACTCTTGATTTCCTCATCAAGGCTCAACTGTATGGCCTCATAATATCTTCCTATTTCAATATAAACCATGAATGACACATGTACACCCAACTCCGATCCTCGACTATTGGCGTAAGGGTGGCTCCATCAACTAAGACAACTGTTTCCAACATGCTCAGACCACACGGATTAAGACTGGCATGTCATGCCCATGTAGGCCCAACCAACTGGAGGGGAGCTAGCTTTGATACCATTAATAATGCTCGGGCCCACTGCCCAAGGATCTAGCAAGGTTTTAGGAATGACAGCGGGCCCCACACCAACAACCTTAACTGCACACTCTGTCCCAACTTACACGTAAGCCAAGATCAACTTCCCAACTGGTCACCCATCCTAGTACTACTCCAAGCTAAGCACACTTAACTACGAAGTTCTTGGTGATCGGCTCCCTATAAAGGAGGTGCACCTTGGTGATATGGGTAGTCCAATCATTCCTTCTAATATTAACTTATCTGAGGCCTCAAATCCTAGGACATTACAATGTTATTGAATAAGGAGCAAACCCAATAATGTTTAGGGTTGTAGTAGTTCATGGGATGTCACTAGTGATTTGACCTTGAGTATTAACATCATTATAAAATAAAATCCTAAGATCAATAATATGAGAAAAACTTATCTATGATAGTGACCCAAGGTGTATGTGAAGTAGATGATAAAGATAAATAAACCTATGGAAATGACTAAGAATAGAGGATATGGAATATATTTGAAATATAAGAAGTGAGATTTGAACAAATTGAGTACAACATGAGTAAAATGTGATATGAAATAAATTCTTGACGTGATTGCAAAAATAATGAAAAATCCATTCTTACCTCAAATATTTTAATGATTAGAGATGTTTACTACATGATAAAAGTGTGAAATACAAGTAAGAATGAGTAAATGGTAGTGGATAAGAAATAAATCAGAGAAAACAAATGGCTTTCAGTACTACGTGAATTTGTTTTCAGAAATATAATTTGTTGAAGGCATATCAAAGGATGTAAATTCGTTTTATATAAGATTTCAGTTGTGCATGTGCAAGGATTATATTAATTGAAAGGGTTTGATGGTTTTAGTCATCCATATTGGTAATCAAGCTCAATATTGTACAGTTATTATTAAATTTAGTCTTGCAGCTTATGAATGCTTTTCTATTGTAGTAGCACAATAGTAAACTTCAAAGCAACAAGGTAAACTTTCTTTAGTAACTCAGATGTAATAAAGCACAATAATGTAGATTGAATCATATAAAATGATATAGTTGGATCATATTACCATTACTAAGGTAATGCCTTAAGAGAGTATGACATGATTGAAAATAGTTGATTTCTCTTTCCTATTATTGACCGTGACATAAAAAAATTCATTTGCCCTCACTGAGAAGTCTTATTTTAAATTTTTTGTGGTTAGAAGAGAAACAAAGGACACAATGTTGAAAACAACATTTAAACATGAAATAAAAGAGTGTAATGATAACTAATATTTTAGAAGTTCAAAAGAAACCTTGAATGTATTTCCTGTGTATTTATGTTTTAGGGAAGAAACCTCTTTAGGGGGGAGAATTATTATGACTGTGGTTGATTGGTAAATTAGGGTTTACCTAGATGATTACATGATAATTAGATTGATCATTGTTTGAATTTAATTAAGAATGGTAGCTCAATTATGATGTGTTAAACCTAATGAGAACTACATGAGTGCAACCGTTTTGAATAATTAGGGTTTGGAAAGTATAAACCCTAGTATGCCAGAATTAGGGTTTTGCTCACCACGGTCATACTGGGCAACACGGTCGTAGTGCAGGAGGGCATAACAACTATGATAGAATGGAATGGGTGAGGTAAACAAAGATATGGTGAATTTGGAGTTGAATGCTTCTGCAGAATGGTTCGTGGTTAGTAGAATGGCCATGTAAGGTTGATGATGACACACACAATCTTTGCCACACGGCCGTTTTGGAGAAATATAAGTGTGGTCAGTCTCTATACTCAAATATACTAGAACCAAGGTACCACAAATGTGGTAGGCAACATGACCTCTCAGTGGAACAACTGTGGTAGCTTGCACGCCCGTCCTAGGTGTGTAAATCATGATGTTCTTCAACTGACTATTCCATAGACAACAATATAGTATCGTGCTATTTGATTTTTAGTTATTTATTGAAAGCTTAGAACGATGTGAATTTTCCTAGTGGTATGAAACTAAACTATAAAAACATGCTAAGTTTTCATAATTTTTGGAGGAGGTTTGACCTATTAAGTAAATGATTTATAGTAACATTTTTATGAGATAACATTCTACTGAAATATAGGGTCAATTTGCAATTGACCCAGGTAGATCAATTACTCTAGATGAGTAACCAGACACATTATGAGCTCTCATATTTCATGATTTGATCCAGAAAAATGAAATCCTAGAGGAAGAGGGGGAGCTAGGGTTTGGATGGAGAAAGTAGAGCATATAGTGATCTAAGGGTTTCCTCTTGCTAGAGTTGATGAAATCAAATAAGTTTGTCTGCTCTAGATAGCTTTTCTTACGGATTCTTCTCTCACATGCCAATATTCTGCACCTACTCTAATTTGATTCGAAATGATATCAAATCACTCCCATTTATCACTCTTTCTCCATAGTCCTCCATTTTTAGGGGATTTGAGTTGAAATAAAGAAGAAAGCGGTGAACTGCTAGGAGATTGATATGGATTCTAAAATTTCAGCTCTTGAGCTATGTTTTTGAGGTGATTTCACACCTTAGCTATGTGGGTACTTCCTTTAAATAGTATATTGCATGAAATTAGATTAAATATACAATAATTTCAATCACTTTGTATGCGGTTACAAATCCTGAATCTGCCTTTCAGTTTAAGTTTATAAAAGATGATCCAGAAATGGATTGTTATCATGTTGTGATGAACTTCAGATGATTAAATCATATTATTAATGGATACTAATTATCCAATAGAATTCCTAAAGTTATCACAGAATTTATATGAATACACCAAAATCTAGGGTTTTTTCCAGTTATGTCTAAAATCTCTCATTGTATTTAAACTTTATATGAAGGGGATATTTACAATAAGATAGAAGGTATGGATACAACAAGATGTGACACCACCCCGTTTTGGATACCAAACCCAATTCTTTGGAATACTACATCCATAGATTTGGGGGTCATAATGTTAATATTCATTACTTTTTGAACCCATTTGAGAAGCTCCACAACATCCAGTGCTAAGTAAATTTAAAGTATCAAATCCAAAAGGTATAAAAGCATGTTGATCATTGATAGATGCTTTCTCATGCTTGGCTACTTTGGCTGAGGCAGCTTTGAGGGAAGCCTGCCCCACATTAAAGGCCCCCTCCTTAATCTCGCTAGTGGGGAGACCCCAGTACATGCATGCTTCCCTCCAATCCATCCAAAAATCAAGACATCATATGGTATCAATGTCACTCTTCCCTCCTGTGGTCTATCAAAAAGTTCATAGGTCCTTCATTCTTAAGAGGCGCTCTTGCATGTCTAAGTATGTCATAAAGAACATCTCTAACAAGATCATGTCGATATTTAAAACCTGGGAGCTCCTTGTAATGGACAGTGTGTTCTCTACAAGCATCTAAGCATGCTTTATGGCATGTTGGGCATACATCATCAACTGGAACAAAGGAATCAAAAGATGGTACTTGAGGATAGTATGATAATATAGTGATGACATGTGTTGTCCTAGTCCATCAATAGGAATGGCAAGAAGAAAATCTTGCGCATGGTCATCTTATATACATTCAAAAACTACTTTTTGTCTAGAAGCCATGTCAAACTTCACTTCCATATCCTAAAAATTTTTGCTAAAAAGGAAACTTGCCAAAGCATTCTGGACTTTAAGGGGGACAATTTCCTTGTTAGCAAAACTACTAAGGTCAAAGTTCGAAACAATTACATGAAGATGATATAAACCACTATAAAAATTAGAATTCATAGTAGAAATCCATATGCCTCACAAAATATGATCTTGAACCACACAAGATTGGGTTCTGAAGGCTATAAAAGCATATGAGGAAGCCTCTAGTGCTGAGTAGAGTCCCAAGACACCAAGTCTAATGGGTAAGAATGCCATCTCCATTGAAGGTCTCCAAAGAAGGCGCCTCCACAAAGCACAATGTCGAACACCATCTCCATTGAAGGTCTCTAAAGAAGGCGCCTCCACAAATCACAATGTCCTCAATGGACCCTCATAAACCTCTGTCGAATAATGTTTCTACCTCCTCCATGTGCATAGGAGGACATGTCCTCATGCCAAACATAATCCTTGCGATCCATGATCAGAGCAAAAGAACTTCACTATGTGGGTCACCCAACGGTGGGAGAAAATGCATCAACTCAACAGCTTTGGCGACCCTCTTCAAGGACAACCCTTTAATAAAGTCATTGACCATGCTAATATATACTATGAGTATCTTCATTTCCAACAAGGACCTCCCTATTTACTTGGGAAACAAATAGTTATGAAGCATTCTACTATAGCATGTTGGCCAAAACAACTCAATTATACAAATATTCGGCCCAAGGCCCAAATTTCTATGTAATTGAATAAAGACCTTTGACTATTTGAATCTCTTGTTTATGAATGATTGTTTTATCTGAATGCATTGTATAGATATGATAGATACAATTTGGATTTCATTTAATGTCATTAGAGTTTTCTTGATATCTTAGCAAAGAGGGTGAAGCCCTAGATGAATGGAAAATTGGAAGTTTGTGAATAGGCATCATGAAATTCAACTGATGCAATTCTTTTATCATTTTAAATTCATTTATTCAAGGTTTTTCTTGATCCATGATATTTCAATGAATGGTGTGGTGTGGAAACCCTAGTTTAGTTTATTCCATGGTTTCATATATATGCTTGGTTGTATGTGAACTGTTGAAAGCAGTATTTATTAGTGAAAGTTTATGATGCATTAAATCTTTATGCAAGTCATGTGATATGTGAATGAAGCGAATGAAACCCTAATGATAGGGTATTAAGTGAATCAAGTCATTTCCATTCAATGTTCTTCAATATGATAACTGGTGTTGTTTAATTGCTTAGTTTACGATACAGATTGCTGATAATTTATGAAAAGGAATGTTTATAAGGTTAAATTCAGAAATATTGCTCTGATGATTGAACTACAAATTTAAAGAGTGAATTAGACTTTATATGCTCTAAACACTATAGCATCTTCATATGATAAAGCCTGTGCTGCGAGGAGGAAATGAATTCTTGATTGGAGGTAGTCCAGATCTAGGTAATCCAGATCGTACAGTAAGGTATAGGGGTCTTGACCGGTAGGGAAGACTCCTTATGAACTGCGTGGTACCCAACACCAACTGGGGATGCCAACAGTACCTCTGTTAAAGTTGTAGTGATTAGTGGTCAGTAGGTCCACTGATGCACAATAATCCATAGTGCTTTGACTCTCCGCTTGAGTACTCATGTTTAGAGGATTTGTCAAGATATCCAGCTACTCCCAATGTCCACAAGAGCCAGACATGACAACTGCACGTTGTAGATGGGGAAGATGAGACTATAGGCTCAGGAACCCATGCATGCTTCTAAGTCTTGTAAAGTGAGATTGTAGCTTGCTTTAATGCTTTCACATGTCGTGGTACACTTCATGTGGGTTCATGGCATAATAAGATGAATGAGAGATTCTTCGAGTGTGTGTAGTTATTCATATATTCTTTGTGGTTATCTCTAATAACTTGCCATTTGTATGTTAATGAATTTCTAGTCACCTGTGCAATTAATCAAGTATGCTTAGATATTAATTTCCTCTTTTTATATCTAGAGTATTGTGCTGTATATGTATGACTGTGAATGATTCTCTCCTCTATAATTTATTACTATTTTAGTTTAAGTTCACTTTCTCAATAATATATCTTTGACTATTAAAGTGATTTAAAATGTTTATTTGAAGTACTTATTCATTGAGCGAGTAGGCTCACCCCTCTACTCACAATTTTTAGGTTAACCACATGGATTTAAAAAATGTTGATGCCTGATTAGATCTTCCACAAGAGATATGTACCCGATTAGTTAAGTTCAGTCGTTACCTGTCACTCTATGTCCTTGAGTAGAAGTGAGAGAGTTGTAAATATTGATGTGTCACTTTGTTTCCTTGATAATAGATAATGTATATGATTATCATGTCGTATGTACATGGGAGTATGAGAAACATAATGATTGTCTAGATATGTATCATTATTGTTGAAATCAAATTAGAGTAATAAAGTTTTAGTTTCCCTTGTAAAGTTGTTTATATTATTGGAAGAAAAAATATTAAGGGTGATCCTTGTATTATATTTAATTCTCAACTTATGCCCTAATCTCATGACTAGTGGAAGTTGCAGGATGTGGGTGTAACATCAACTATCTCTATTCCCATGTTTTCAACTAGGATGGACATTCCTCGCCTCTCTATGACTCATCACCTATAATTCATCTTTCTTTGACCTTCTCTAAGACCTCGATAATCAATGGGGTACCTCCTTTGACATGCTTTCACCTCAAAACCACCTTTTCTATCTTTGATTAGTGGTGAATGCCCCCACAAGATTGGTAGCACAACCCTTTCCCCCGTACAAGTGCCCATATAATCAAACTTTTCCCATGGGCTTTGATGAAGCTTTCGACGACATTGATTTCTTAGGTAAGGTGTGCTCTTCTTTCCCCCCCCCCTTTTATTTTCTTTACCTATAGTCATATCCAAATTTCTATTCTCAGGTTTTCTATCTACTTTTTGTCTAAAATTTGTGTCTTTGGACTCTTGGAAAGGCAACAAGCCCTCATGAACCTTTGGCATGTCGTGATTATAAATTAGATTGGATTTTTGAGCTTATGAGGCTCCTAATCATGGCCTTCCATGGCGGCAAGTTCATATGGGCACACGAACCTTCATAGGACCCATGCCCAGGGTTGTTGAATCCGCGGGAGCATAAGGAAGTCATTGGTAGTGTTAGTCTTTTGATTTATCTATGAGAGTCAGATTTAAATAATCACAATAGATATTGCATCTATGTCTTCTCGCATGAGGGTGATGAAGATAACAACCTATTATTTTACGACCTTGCCCTAGTTCTATTTTATTTTCTTATCACGCCAACATGGGTAGAGTTGTCTATTTGGGCATCCATTGTATTATGAAACACATGGTGATAATAATTACAGGACCAATAATAAACTAAAGCACCAACAATATAGAAAGAATCATGGTGATTTTGTATATAAATTATTGTAATTTCTTCATTCATCACGTGGTCAGGGGGTACCAATCTTGCGACCTCTTGGTCGCACATCATCAGTTCTACCAACTAGGTGCCACATCTTTGGTAATGATCTTAATTTCTAATCTTAATCTATGGTGGTTATAATTATAGGACCAACAATATATCAAACCTCAAATGATGTATATATTAAAGAACCATTTTGAGAATTTTTATTATTTAGATCTTATTAATTGAAATTATGTAAAATTAAGATAAACATTCATAAACCATACATAACAATCAATCAATCATACTTTTGTGCACAACAACATCACTATTTACTTGGAGCATGAGAAGAGTATACCTATTAGATCCTTGAGTCTTTGATTCACAACCTATCCCCTTGTACATCAGATCTCACCCATCCCATGGAGATCTGATGGTGCTAATAGCACCATGTTCTGCAACTGGTCAGACACACTCTTCATTAAGCGGCCATGTTTGACCATTGGTTGGGCCCTGGGTGGTCCAGGCACATTGACCAAGGATGCCCATGCATTTTCCTCTTTCCCACTCTTCCAATTTTTGGAGCACATAACATTTTGCTTGAGTAAGCATGTTCTTCTTTTTCTTGCATTTTTTAGTTGTATAATTTATTAATGTAGATAGGATTATTGTAATGATGACAACCCAAACTAGGTTAGTATTTGACATACCTTTTGCCATTCCTCTTTCACCTTTGACTCATCTTACACTAATACCACTATCTTATTCGAAGTGGAATGTGAAGTACTCAAATTTGATGACCTATAAAATCTACTCTCTTGATTCAACATGTTGTATGCACCACATTCTTGATCTATCCTTCCCTCTGGTTTGGAGTAACTAATAGAAAATACCAACATTTCCCGTAGGGGTGGGTGTGGTCTAGTCAAGTCTGGTCTAACTCTATAACATAGACTAGATCACATATATTGGTTTGAAAATTTTCCAAGCCAAAATTGATTGCTAAAAGGGTCTAGACCAAACTTAACTTGATCGCTAAAATGTGGTCAAGTTTGGTTAAGCTCGATCTAAAATCACACTACATGGTATTTACTAGCCACACACTTAAATGAAGATAAAAAAAAGTTCAGTAAATAATATGATTAAGTTTTAATGTCAAGTTATTGATTCTCTTCAATAAAAATCATACTTTTAATAAAATGAATTAAATATTATATTCGAAATATTAGATGGAATGCTTTGTATATTACATGTAATTAATAAATTTTAATTTTTAGAAAGAATATATATATAAAATACAACTTTAGTATAAAAGTCATTCTCAATATTAATATAAAATGTTAAGATAATTTAAAAAATTATCTATACATCAAATAAAACATGACTAGAACAATTTAACTGAGTATACATATCGGCACACAAACATACACATATATAGAGTTGGTCAAGTTCATTCAAAATGGTTAAGCAGCTTCCTAGATTGTGACTAGACCATTATAGATGGTCTGAACATTTTATAGACCAAACTTGATCACAATACTCATCTAGACCAGACCTAACTAGGCACTTTGGTCAAGTTTGGTTTCCTGTCCAACCCTAATTTGCCTTTCCCAACTATTATGTAAAGAACAAAGAATAAAAGTCCATATGATCTATCAACAAGTAGTAGTCCCATCATAGCTAGCTAGCTCATCAAGATTTTGGAATTATGTAACTTTTCTAGCATGTTTTTTTCCACTTTTGTGTTTCATATTCATAAACATTTTACTAAAAGGACTTGTGTGATGTGATTCAATCTTCTTCTAAAAGGATTGAGTAGTCAGTTTCACTAGTGATATGTGGAACTCATCTAGACAACAATAACGAACTCTGATGTTCTTCTTCTTCATCCTTTCAAATCATCTTTTTTCATGTTAGCGGGTTTTCTCACTTATCCCTCATATGGTTCGTGCAGATCAATGCTACAAAGGATGCCTTATATCTCTATCTTTCAAGTAATTGAGCCATTGACTACCAGTTATATCATGGTGCTTGCACCTACATCTAGTGGAAGTGGGAAAAATACTGATATGGTCTTATGTAGAAGGACAAACAAGGTGTGTTCAATGCACATTACCACATAAACCAACAATTTTACAAGCAACTAAAATTAGAGTAGAATAGTGGACCTAAAAATTCCAATATTATGATTATTACAAGAGAAATTCTAACATGAGATCATCATATAGAGTGAGAGAAAATAATGGTACATAATTCCTTCTCAAGTTTTGACCTAAAATTAGAAGATTTGGAAAAGGAACATATATTCCACAAGTAATAATAGTATTTTACCTTGTCATGCCCCCATACCGTATTGTAGGAAATCCTCAGGAACAAAAACATATAGGTGGCAGGCGTTTGGATTAGGAAACTAGAATGGCATAATCCTACTTTCTCTTTCTTCTTTTCTTATTTTCTGCCTTGCTTACTCTCATCTTCAAAAAATAATTGGGATTGTTATACACTATCAAAATAAAGTTTGAAATAAAACAATTAGCAATGGAATAATATTCCTTTAATAGTCTTCAAAGGTTTGAATTTTGTGTACATTCCTAGATATTATATTCGTATGCTAACATTGTATATTTTGTATGTTGTTCTTGATATGTTTATGTACACACAAATTCCTTACAAATAAACATATTGATAATAACCTCATAAGGATATAGAATAACCTAATTGTTTATGTAATATTGCTTACTATTGTATAATATACACACCATATTATATTCTATATAAACATGTACAAAAAACAATATGCAAATGCTATCCAACAATCTAATAGCAGATAAAATGATCCACACTAGTTGTTTTTTTATATTACTATATTATTTTTTAAACTGCTTGTATATATAAATTATGTACATCATGATATTGATACCGTTTCTATGCAATCTGGCCCGACCATGGCAAAGTGGTCAAGGACATTTACCTGGGCGTGACTTTCACGTGGGTCCTGTTGTGCTTCCAGTGGGACATATGTTTGACCATCCCGTGTAATGACAAATATGATGACCTAAGGAATCTGGTGACTATAACAACAATGGTACAGGAACTAAATATCTATAGTCATCAACCTTGTTCTTATTTTCCTTATACTTTTTAGCTGTGTAGTATATTTATGTATATAGGAAAATTTTAAAGTGAGATTCCAAACCAGTTTAAAGTTTGACCTATCATTGGGCATGCCTCTGTCACTATTTCCTCATGTTGCATTAGTCCCACTATGTTATTCAAAGTGGAATGTGCAATACTCATATCCGATGACGTATGCAATTTGGTCTCTTGATTCAACATGATGTATGCACCAAATTCTTGATCTAACTTCCCATTTGCTGTGGAGTTACTAACAGAAGCTATCAATGTTTCCCAAGTATTATGTAAAGAACAAAGAAATAAAAGTCCCTATGACCTGTCAACAAGTGGTAGTCCCATTATAGCTAGCCAAGTCACCAAGCTTTTGGAATCATACCACTTCTCCAAGATGTTTTTCCACCTTCTAAGTTTGATATTCACAAAATTTTACTATTAACGACGTGGACCTATTATCTTCCTCCTGTAAAGTGGCTCAAGCATCTTATGAAAGGATTGAGCAGTTGTTTCACTAGTGACATGTGAAACTCATATAGATAACAACAAAATAGTTTGGTGTACATCTTCTTTTTCATTATTTTTTCAAACCATCATAGTTCATTTTAGTGGGTTTGCTCTCTTATCATCATATGGTTTGTGTAGATCAATGCCCCAAAATATATATTATATATCTATCCTTCAAGTAATTTGAGCCATGGGTTTTCGATTTTATCACATTATTTCCATCTCCATCTAGTTCTAGTGGAAAAGGCACTGATAGGATCTTATATAGAAGGACAAACAAGGTGTTGTTGATACAGATGATCACATAAACCAACAATTTTATAAGCAATCAATAAAATAGAGTAGATAGTTGACCTAAGGATTGCAACATTATGATCTTTACAAGAAAATTTCTAAGAAGAGATCCTCATAGAGAGCGTGAGAGAAAATGGTACATAAGCCTTCTCAAGTTTTGACCTGAACTTTGAAAACCTAGAAAAGAAGCAGATGTTGCACAAGGAATAGTATGTTACCATGTCAAAACCTCATACCACATTGTAGGAATTCCTAAAGAAAACTAACAAAATAGGGGGCAGTGTGGTGGAAAAAACAAGAGTGGCATTACCCTAATTTGTTTTCTTATTTTCTTTATCATTTATTATTATCTGTAAATAAATAATTTGGAATGTGATACGCAAGATAAATGAAGTAGAAAATAAAGACATTGTATATAAAAATGTATAATATAAATAGTTATTTAATATTCCTATTGATGTATATTATACCGATAGTGTAACAACTCGCACTTTTGAGTGTCCAAAAGACCTTAAAGTCACAGACCATTACTCATAAATTCTAGGATCAGATTCAATAAATAATACAGAATAGTAAACAATTTCCATTAATGAACAAATAATTACATGTTTGCATAAAAAGCTCCTCTAAGGAGTTACATAAATTTTTAAAAAAGTTAACATGTACATGTGTGAAGATATACCACTATGACTAAATATTCATCAATAACTTTAGTATCTTCAACATCTTTATTTTGTAACCTCATGTCCACAAATCAAGTATACTTGATTCCTAAAACACCAAAAAATGAAATACGCGGTCAGTATATTTCTATACCGATACGTGGGTTCATCTAATAGCCACAAGTAAGCATATAACTAGTGACTTCTCTCTCACCCTAGCGCCACTAGGGTTTCTTCTTCCAGAGGCTGCTGGCTGGGGGGAGGGGGATTTGGCCACTGCAAAGCAGTGCCCCACTCCCCCTTGACCTCTTCTTTCCCATCTTCAGTAGGATCTCTACTTTGGGAGGCGCGTGGGCGTGTTGTCTTTGGAGGCAGTGGCCTTCTTCCTCCTTGTCGTTGAGCCCATCTGTGACGAGTTTCCTACCTCCTTTCTCTTTTACTTGCTTTCTATTTAGATTGGGTTGTTCTCTTATTTTGTCTATCTCACTGTTAATCAGCGCTTCTTTCTCTTCTCATAGTAGATTTTTATTTCTCAGTCAATTTTATTGTGGTGTTGTATGGTAGCAAGTGGGGGGAAATATTCTTTTGGAACACCGATTTGGTGCATGTAATCTACCACATATACATACTCAGGTTGAAGGTATTCCTCATAGAAAGCTGTGTTAGCCTGCAAAGGAGAAGAGGGATCTATACATCATTGTTCTTATCAGATTTCGATATGAGTTTTTGTGGTGGTTTGTATGTGTTCTTGATCTTTGTGTGGTCTTTTAGTTTTTTTTCCTCCTCGTGTGGATGTCGTATGGCTCCTCCATAATGAAATTTGTCTGTTTAACTTCAAAAAAAATCATATAACTAACATCTGTTATTTGCACATAAGAACATAAACTTGTTTTCATATTCTAACCCATATTTGGTCTACTACCTCAGGTGTAATCACTGTCCCTCCTGGACTCGTGTGCATTATCCTTAAGATCAGTCTGACCCAGGGTTAAAAATATTACTATTTATTTTACATGATACTCATAGGAACTTTATAATTTCCAAGAAGTGAATAAACAAGTAAGCAATTTATCATTTGTTCAATCTCATCGAGAAACCTCAGCAAACTCAAAATTCAATACATGTATTCATAAGCGTAACCACATACCTTATGCCATTGTAGAAATCATGCAGAATAACTCATGTACTTTAAGAGTGCATCCAAACATCCAAGCAACCAAGCATGCAATCAACATAATATGAAACACACATACTACATAGGCGTCACCATGTATTCACATTACATTAATCAGATCTAGATTCACTCCTAAACTAGGGTTTAGAATTCTCTAATGTTTGGACTAGGGATTAGGGTTACAAACCCTAATTCCATCATATCATGGCTTCTAAGATTACAACCTTTAGTTATGCATATTAGGCGAAACCCTAATAATCAAATTAAGCATAACAGATAATTTATGATACCTAGATCATATTACTAGCATTAAGATCATAGCAAGGTATTCACATCAGTTTCAAAACCCTAAATCGACATATACATGATTATTAATCTAGAAACATCAATTATTCATCATAATCCACGATTCCTTCATTATACATGTCTAGATCAGGTATTATCACAACATAAATGAGTCTACTCAATTAAGCATCATATTAACCAAAATCTATGTTTCCCTTTATACTAATCACTTCAACATAGGTATTGCATATACTTTTGAAACAAGAAGCCTAATTGGGTTCTGAATATATTTTCTTTGGATTCCTCTCATTTTTCTAAGAAATTTGATATATAGTTTCTCTATATTCCGAGTTACCATTAATTAACTAGATTAATTGCAAGATAGGTATAAACCGACCAATGGAAGGTGGCCACATAAGCAAAATTACCTTATAAGCAAAAGCCACGTGGCCCAGGTCCATCCAATGGACGCACTCCGCTCAACCTTCTTCTCCAGCATGGCCATGAGTAGATTAGGGGAAAAGGTCACATTAGCCCTCTCCTCGCAGTGTTTAACCTTGGGGTAAACTCGTCATTCGCCATCTTTCCTTCTTCTACCTCACGCAGGACCAGGCCGCGACAAAGACGGGTCAACCGAAGGGTTGACTCCCACCTCTAGTGCTCCAATCATCTGGGATGGATCCCTGGGCTCCGTTTGACCTGGGAGAATTTAGACATCCATTCGATACAGTCGCCAATGGTCAGGTTTGCTCAATTCACCATCTTCCTCGAACCTGGCTGTTCATGCCGGGACAAGTTGACCGGGTGTTGGCTTCATGATTTTGGATCACAAAGACTCAGGTGAAGGTATAGGGTCACCCGTAGGGTTCCTCCGGATTCGTTGGCCATCTCAACGCCGTCGGAGAGGCCAGGGTCAGGGGAGAACAAGTCGATCTTAACGACAGATACAAGGAACCATGACCAGGTTGATCTGGATCGCGGGATGGCTGTTCGAGTTTAGAGATTTTGATGGAGTTTTGCTCCCCTCACAGGAGTCATCCTAGGCCCTCTTATAGGAACCGATGTGATCCATGTAATGGCTTGCCTCCCGCATTAGAGTTTAAGAGTTCAAGGAATTGGGGATCATTGTGTCATGAGGAAATACCGCCAAATTTAGGACTCGTAGGATCCAGTTTGACCTCCAGATGAGAAGGGAGTGGATAATTGCTACAATTATCAATTGGAGAGGGGAAGATGTGTTCTTCAATCTCCTATTTCTTCCTACAGGGTCACGGTCTAGAGACTGGGCGGAGGAGACAAGCTCCCTCTCACGGTCTCGCCTGTATCCAGAGTCCAGATCCGAGAGGACCCCCCTACATGTCTTTTCTTCCTTTTTATACTTCTTTTAGGAAAAACCCCATTATCTCATATTAATTCTCTATATCAGGTAGTATTTCCAATAAATCCCAAATTCTGGCATAATCTTATTATTCTTATTATCCGTATGCAAGACAAATATTAGGTCAAAACCAATCTTTTGGTTATATCCAGATTTCCCTTCAATAAAACACTAGATAATTATATAATTAATTACCTAGGTCTCAAAGCATTTTAGAACATTCTAGAATTTCTCCCATCATTTGATATTATGATTTTCTATCAAATTAAATTATGTTTAGCATATATCATGAGCACAAAATACTCATTTCCCAATTTTATATCCTAGGGACTCATTTGTAAACCCTAATTAGCCAATTGGGTTGAAAAGTGTCCCTAAGACCCATGAACCATCTATTGGGCCCTCCAAAGGTTCCAAGATCTTAATTACATTCTTAATTACCAAACTTGAGGCTTTGATAACCATTGCATCTTATATTAGCCTCATTTGAACACATATGTTCAAAAGAACCATATTTCCTTAAGTTGAACATTTATTACGAGTCTAGGGTTTGGAATCATCAACCAAGATCCCTCAAATCACTTCATTATTATATGTTCGCTAATTCATTTAGGCTTGAAATCTATGAATTTCAACGATGTAACATTCACCCCTCCTTAAAAGGAAATTTGCCCTCAAAATTTAGGCCTACTAAGCCTAGGTGAATGATGACTCATATTATCTTCAAAACTTAGGGTTATCACCCCACTTAGATATCTTTAACAACTTTTCCATAGTATATCAATTTTTATTTTATTACAAAGATTGGCACCTGAATTGAAATTCAAAGTATATCCACATCTATAGTATACACATCTTATCATCACTTAATGACTTTATTCTTATTTTGTGATCTCAATTTCACTTGGTGATTTCTCTTTTCACCTAGGTTTCTAACCTGTTATTCATTATTTTCACATGTGGGTGAGGTGACACCTCTAACCCTAGTTCATGTTATTACACATTCAATGTAGGATATTCATCCTCTTTATCTCAATTTTAAGCATAACATGTGTCTATCCAATCTCCCTCCCTCATAATGAGATGAAATAAGCATTTGACTACAACCCAAACACAAAGTTCATTCCATTCTAAGAGCGGAGATGGTACATCCACACATTATCTTTCAATTTCACAAATTAAGTTGAATTATACTCGATATGACTCTAAACTTATTTGTTCTTAATTTCATAGCATTTGTATTCCATGGAGTCATGTTTCCCTTTTCTTACTCTTAAGTTAGGGCACAACTTCTCTCAAGTTTTCATGACTTCATTATATATTTTAAATTTACACCTCATGTTTTATAAGTCTTAGCCAATTCCTTGAGGTCTCTAGGGGTATAGGTACCTTTGGAGTGATCTCATCATTATGCATCAAGGGAGTGTCTTTCACGTTCACCCTTTTGGGCCACATGAACATCATGAAGGTGGCCAACCTCCTGAGACATGAGCCTAGGGCAAACCTAACTGTTACCTCCTGACCACATGGCCATATGCATTTAGGGTATATCAATTCCCAACCCATCGGTCCTATGTACCTCTAATACACCCTACTTGACCCTAGGATTGCATTAGGACTCTACCCTCCCTAAGGGTTTCTATGAGATGTCACATCTTTTAAGCACATTATTCTCTTATATAATTCTTTAACCCAGATTGCCTTCATCTCTCTATTTTGAGTACCCACTATGCAGTGTAGTCCCAACATTGGGCTCAGGTCACCTTCCCTCCAAGGCTTGGTGCCATGTCGGTCTTCCCTCCTGGGCTTGACCTTCTGTGATGTTCCCCTCTAGGGGATTGATCTTAAAAAACTACACTATGGACTTGGGCCACCTTCCCTTCCTGGGTTTGGTGCCTTACTAGTCTTCCATCTTGGGCTTGACCATTTCATGACCTTCTGTCATGGGCTTGGTGCCTTACTGGTCTTCCCAATCCTATAATTGACTAGTTGTGTTACTCAAAGATGACATACTTGGGTTCAAAGAATACCAGTGCTTTCATAATTTATCTTTAACTCTTCACCCCTATAGGTGAGGATTAAGGCTATCTCAATACTTAAATACGTTTATTCACTTACATTTTAAGGGAAGTCCTAGCCTAGGGTGCCTTCTTGGCTCATAGGAGGGGGTTATCTCTCTAGCTACAACCTGATCCCAAGATCTAAAATTTTTCCTCCCTCATAGGTCATCTTCCCACTCTTGGGTTGACCCACCCTAGGTTGGCACACTAACCCTACATGTTTCATATATATCTTTTTTTCTTTCTTTCATCATTATGCATAAATTTTATCATTGTAACTTATCAACCCATGTTTGCTCAATCTATAGGCTACCCCCTCATGGGTTCTATCCATTCAATGAACTTGGGCCACCTTCTCCTCCAGGGGCTTAGTGCCTACATCGACCTTCCCCTCTAGGGGCTTGGACATCATCACCAAACTTCTAGAGACCGCATGAGGGGTTTGAGCAAGTTATATATAACTATTGGGTTCTTATATTACTTAAGACCTCTTACATAAGTGTTATGCTCCTCGTGAAGACATGCATGGGAGACTGGGTCAACTAAACCCATCCCTTTATCTTTCTTATTCCTAATTTGAACTTTCATATGGGTAGTGTCCCATACCACCACACCATTCTCATTATTTAAGGTTAAGGTTTTAGGGTTCGGGTTAGAGACTATACTCTACCTCTCATAGTTTCCATATCCCTTGACCCACTAGAGTTTTCATACCCTAATCGAAGTCCTTCCTCTATGAAAGGGCTTACCCATACTTGTATCTTTTTAGTGTCTACCCTCTCTAGAGGGACCTACATAACATCTTACATCCTTCCACATTTACTTCTCTAATTAACAATTTCTTTTCAAGGCTTATTAAGTAAGAGGTGAGAAGTATACAAAATGTGAGATGCAAAACCTAAAAGATACATTGTGCTTTACTAATTTTTTTTCTCTTAAATTTTTAAGGATGATTTGAAATCATAAGCTATTAAGTATTAGTTGATGAATCTGTGCTCTGATACCAAATGTAACGACCCACACTTTTGAGTGTCCAAAAGACCTTAAAGTCACAGATCATTACTCATAAATTCCAGGATCAAATTCAAGAAATAATATAGAATAGTAAACAATTTCTATTAATAAACAAATAATTACATGTTTGCATAAAAATCTCCTCTAAGGAGTTACATAAATATAAAAAAAGTTAACATGTACATGTGTGAAGATATACCACTATGACTAAACCTTCATGAATACCTTTGGTATCTTCAACATCTTTCTCTTTTAACCTCATGTTCACGAATCAAGTATACTTGATTATTAAAATGCCAAAAAACAATATATGCGGTCATTATATTTCTATACTGGTACGTGGGTTCATCCAATAGTCACAAGTAAGCATATAACTAACATATGTTATTTACACATAAGAACATAAACTTGTTTTCATATTCTAACCCATATCTGGTCTACTACCTCAGGTTTAATCACTGTCCCTTCTGGGCTCGTGTGCATTACCCTCAAGACCAGTCTGACCCAGGGTTCAGAATATTATTATTTACTTTACATGATACTCATAGGAAATTTATAATTTTCAAGAAGTAAATAACAACCAAGTAGTTTATCATTTGTTCAATCTCATCAAGAAACCTCAGCAAACTCAGAATTCGATACATGTATTCATAAGTGTAACCACGTACCTTATGCCATTACAGAAATCATGCAGAATAACTCATGTACTTTAAGAGTGCATCCAAACATCCAAGCAACCAAGCATGCAATAAACATAATCTAAAACACACATACTACATAGGCATCACCATGTATTCACATTACATTAATCAGATCTAGATTCACTCCTAAACTAGGTTTTAGAATTCTCTAATGTTTGGACTAGGGATTAGGGTTACAAACCCTAATTCCATCATATCATGGCTTCTAAGATTACAACCTTTAGTTATGCATATTAGGTGAAACCCTAATCATCAAATTAAGCATATTAGATTTTGCATGATACCTAGATCATTTTATTAGCATTAAGATCATAGCAAGGTATTCACATCATTTTCAAAACCCCAAATCAGCATGTACATGATTATTAATCTAGAAACATCAATTATTCATCATTATCAATGATTCCTTCATTATACATGTCTAGATTAGGTATTATAACAACATAAATGAGTCTACTCAATTAAGCATCATATTAACCAAAATCTAGGTTTTCCTTTATACTAATCACTTCAACATAGGTATTGCATATGCTTTTGGAATAGGAAGCTTAATTGGGTTCTGATTACATTTTCTCTGGATTCCTCTCATTTTTTGACCAATTTGATATATAGTATTGCTATATTCTGAGTTACCATTGATAACTAGGTTAATTGTAAGATCAGTATAAACCAACCAATGGCAGGTGGCCACGTAAGCAAAATTACCTTATAAGAAAAAGCCACACAGCCCACGTCCATCCAATAGACGCTAGCCACCTCAGCCTTCTTCTCTAGTGTGGCCACGAGTAGATTAGGGAAGAAGGTCACCTTAGCCCTCTCCTCGCATTGTTTAACCTCAGGGTAAACTCATCATTCGCCATCTTTCCTTCTTCTACCTCGCATAGGACCAGGCCGTATGACAGATGGGTTAACTGAAGGGTTTACTCCCACCTCTAGTGCTCCAATCGTCTGGGAGATGGATCCCCGGGCTCCGCTCGACCTAGGTGAATTCATCCAGCACTTTGCTACAGCCGCCGGTGGTCAGGTTTGCTCAATTCACCATCTTTCTCAAACCTAGCCGTTCATGCCAGGACAAGTTGACTGGGTGTTGGCTTCATGATTCTGGGCTACAAAGACTCGGGCAAAGGTACAGGGTCGCCCACCTGGTTCTGTCAGATTCATTGGCCATCTCAGAGTCACTGGAAAGGCCAGGGTCAAGGGAGAATGAATCGGGTTTGATGACAGATACAAGGAACCATGACCAGGGAGACCTAGATCGCGGGATGGTTGTTCGGGCTCAGAGATTTCAAGGGAATTTGCTCCCCTTACAGGAGTCATCCTAGGCCCTCTTATAAGAACTGGTGTGAGCCATGTAATGGCTTGCCTTGCGCACTAGAGTTTATGAGTCCAAGGAATTGGGGATCATTGTGTCACAAGGAAATACCATCAAATTCAAGACTCATAGGATCCAGTTTGACCTCCTGATGAGAAGAGAGTGGATAATTGTTAAAGTTATCAACTGGAGAGGGGAAGAGGTGTACCCAAATCTCTTATTTCTTCCTATAGGGTCACGGTCTAGAGACCGGGCAGAGAAGACAAGCTCACACTCGCGGTCTCGCCTGGATCCAGAGTCTGGATCTGAGTGGACTCCCCCTATATATCATTTCTTCCTTCTTATACTTCTTTTAGGAAAAACCCCATTATCTCATATTAATTCTCTATATCAGGTAGTAGCTCCAATAAATCCCAAACTCTGGTGTAATCTTATTATTGTTATTATCCGTCTTTAAGACATATATTAGGTCAAAACCAATCTTTTGGTTATATCAAGCTTGCCCTTCAAGAAAACACTAAATAATCATATAATTAATTACCTAGGTCTCAAAGCATCTTAAAACATTCTAGAATTTCTCCCATCATTTAATATTATGATTATATATCAAATTAAATTATCTTTAGCTTATATCATGAGAAAAAAATATTCATTTCCCAATTTTATACCCCAGGGACTCATTTATAAACCCTAATTGACCAATTGGGCTGAAAAGTGTCCCTAAGGCCCACGAACCATCTATGGGCCCTCTAAAGGTTCCATGAGCTTAATTACATTCTTAATTACCAAACTTGAGGCTTTGGCAACCATTGCATCTTATATTAGCCTCGTTTGAACACAAATGTTCAAAAGCACATTATTTCCTTAAACCGAACATTTATTATGAGTCTAGGGTTTGGAATCATCAACCAAGATTCCTCAAGTCACTTCATTGTTATATGTTCCCTAATTCATTTAGGCTTGAATTCTACAAATTCACAGATGTAACAAATTGGGTATGTATTAATAATGACTTCATAAGCAGGGGCGTATGCATGGGGTTGCTGGGGATTTATCCCCCCTCTCCCTCAAAATCTAATATGTATATATATAAATTTAATAACAAACAAACATAATAATATCATTGTGTGTTGCTTTGGAAAACCAACTGTCTGTTAGCTCGACTGGTTGACGCACCTTGCGACAATTCCTCTCTCCTAGTTTTGAACCTCAAGGACTTTTTTCCTTGCTCACTTATCTCAGATGAGATATAACAGGTAATGTGTGATTACATGTCAAGTAAGCTAATAGCTTTGTTGGTAGATTGCACTAGTATCCCTTGCATTTGTCCTGGGTTTGAGTCCTATTTGACAAATGGATTTTTTAAAGTCAAATTTTGATAAAAGCATATGTAACAAACCAATTCATTTATCTTAGAACACTACCATCTATAAAATTTTATGGAATCCAATTTTCCTATTGTAGCAAATGGTATGTTTCTTTAACGAGATGTTTTTATAACTAGATGTTGATCTGAATGCAGAATACAAAATAACCATATATTGGTTGATTTACACACAATATTTTAATAGGTATTAGCTCAATATATTATATATCACTTCACTATTTTCTAAAATCAAAAGGCCATATTGATTGTGAGTCATCTTACTCAGCCCCCCTATGGTGATTCTCTGGATCCCCCACTGCTCATAAGGATACAGAACAATCTGATTGATTATGTAATGTTGTTGATTGATGTATGCGTATGTTGTATATTAAAATTTGTATAATATAAAAAAATCCTTACAAACAAACAGTTCTAATAATGACCTCACTAGGATATAGAACAATCAAATTGTTTATGTATTGTTGCTTACTGACATTCTGTTTTATATTTTATGTAAATGTGTACTCTGAAAATTATATGTAAAATTTTATACAAATTGTATTTTTAAGTCACATTTTGGTAAAACATATGTAACAAACCATTTCATTTATCTTAGAGCACTATCATATGTAAAATTTTATAGACTGTAATTTTTCTATTGTAGCGAATGGTATGTTTCTTAGATTTTTTTTATAATAGATGTTGTTTTGAATGCAGACTACAAAGTGAACACATATTGGTTGATTTACACACAATATACTAACAGGTATTAGCTCAATACATTATATACCAATTCACTACTTTCTAAAATCAAAAGGCCATGTCGATTTTAAAACATCTAACTCAGCCCCCTATGGTGATTTTCTGAATCGACCACTGCTCATAAGGATATAGAACAACCTGATTGGTTTTTTAATGTTGTTGATTGATGTATAACATACATTTTATATTAAAATTTGTATAGTATAAATATTTATCGTACACACAAATTCTTTACAAACAAACAATCTAATAATGACTGATTGATGTATAGCATACATTTTATATTAAAATTTGTATAATATAAACGTTTATCGTACACAATAATTCCTTACAAACAAACAATCTAATAATGACCTCATAAGGATATAGAGCAATCAAATTATTTATGTAATGTTGCTTACAGTTGTATAATATACATTCTATTTTATAGTATATATAAACTTGTATCCTGAAAACTATACATAAATTCTTATAGAAATGGACTTTTTAAAGTCAATTTTTGATAAAATATATGTGAAAATCAATTTATTTATTATAACACTCATATATGTAAAATTTTATAGAATCCAATGTTTCTATTGCGGCGAATGGTATGTTTCTTTAAGCAGATTTTTTTATAACTAGATGTTGTTTTGAATGCGGACTACAAAGTGAACACATATTGATACACATAATATTTTAATAGGTATTAACTCTCTCTCTCTCTCTCTCTCTCTCTCTCTCTCTCTCTATATATATATATATATATATATATATATATATATATATATATATATATATCAATTCACTAGTTTCTAAAATCAATAGGCTATACCGATTGTGAGTCATCTAACTCAGCCCCATATGGTAATTTTTTTAATATGCCACTGCTCATAAGGATATAAAGATCAATCTGGTCGGTTATGTCATGTTGCTGATTGATGTATAATATATATTGTATATTAAAATTTGTATAATATAAATGTTTATCGTACACACAAATTCCTTACAAACAAACAATCCTAATAATGACCTCATAAGGATATAGAACAATCAAATTATTTATGTAATGTTGTTTACTGTTGTATAATATGCATTCTATTTTATATTTTATATAAATCGTGTATCCTGTAAACTAAATCCAAATGCTAGCCAACAATCTGATAGCAAACTACAACGGCTCATAATAGTTGTTTCTTTATTGCTATGTTATTTTCTAAATTGTGTTTGTATATGTGTCGTATGCAATATCGTAATACAATGGATGCCGCACAGTCTATATGTATTTCAGGTGTAAATTGAATAAAGAACAGGTGTTGTGTATATAATAGATCCTTATTCCTTTATATGTGGTAACCTAAACAGTCCCAACATTCACTTTGCATATTGCAGTAGAAGAAAACATCGAACTTTGTAAACCAACAGCAAAATTTCCAGCACATGATAAGTTTGGACACTTGGCAGTGAATATGATGAGTGCCGGCAAACCAATCACAATAAGGGCTAATTTGGTAGGATGTAGTTGGAGGCGGTTGCGTGATATTTAAAGCCATAATTTTAAAAGAAGTGGTTTTATACCGGTGATTGTATATTTGGTTCGATGCAGCTAATACCCACTGTTTTAATTTGCTCTTATTAGGTTCGACAATCCTGCACAACGACCCGTCATAATATTTGTACAGCGAGAGACGGAAACACTGCGTAGAACCTTCAACTGCACCCGACCGCATGCTAAACAGGCGCGGTACAAAAGTTATAGTTTTCAGCAGAAACGACCGGTCATTGGGCGTTGGATTTCACTGAATTTGTTCGCACAATGCGCAACCAAATAAAAATACTGATCGAAAACGTTGAGTTCGCTTGCATTGAATTTGTTTGGCATCGTATCAAACAGGCCCTAAGAGCTAATCAAGTTTGTTCTATTCGAATAGCAAGAGCTAATTAAGGTTTGTATTTTAATATTTCTCGTACCTATGGTATTATCATAGGGTGTAAAAAGTGTGTTTTATTCCCCTATATATATTGTTATCCTTTATGACCACGACCTATACTTAAACTACTTTTCCAAGAAGCATGTCATGGCAAGCTCTTGGTATGGATTGTGTTGTAGGACATTCCTCCTTTTTGGTCGAAATCTGGGCATTCCTTTGGGAGCAAGTGAACATCAATTTAGGTAAATGGGACGATAAAGGCACGCTAAAAGGAAATAAGAAATGAAAATTTTATGGTAGGATAATATTAGGGTTTAGAGTTTAGGGTTTTATGACAAAATAACTACCAACATATTTTTGAAAAGTTAGAGGTTTGGGGGAAAAACATTTCCTTTTTCTTTAATAGCGCGATCAGATATATTATCAAGTTATGATCGGCGTATACAGAGGCAACCCATAGGAATGTACATTTTCTCTTTATAATGTTACTAGAATACTTGCACGTCAAGAAAGAAAAAAAGTGAGACAACACGAAGATATGAGAAAGAGGTTCGATTTAATTTGGAAGTTCGTCTACTATGAACTGGATTGCACTTGCCTGTTTCAACTATAGAGTCTGCTTCAGTTAACGGTAAGAAAGAGAGAGAAAGCTCCAACTTCTCTCTAGAATTCTCCTTCCGGTTCGTCGTCTCCCAGGTCGGTTGCTCCCTTCCCGGCGATTTCCTCCAGTCGCTTGGTTCTCGGCTTCCCGGCGATCTCCTCCACCAGAGACTTCATTCCTCAGGTAATTTTCCCCTATTTTCTTCTCCTCTTTGCAGGATAACGATTCCATCTCATCAATCGGCTACAGTTCTTGTTAAAATATGAGCATGCATTCATCCGATTTTAGCAGCTTCATCATCTCAGCCTCTTCGGTTTAAGCTCTCTGGTTTCTCCGAGAAAGCTTCATCCCCTCTGACGGTTTGCGAAGAGACTTCTTTCATCTTCCGATCCCCTCATTACCAGTGCGATATTTATTTCGAGCATATCTACAGCTGTTACACCTCACCTCGTGTCCCCCTCTCGGTCCAAGAACATGCAGCCACCATCTCATTGATTACCCCTCTTCATTCCCTCTGTCGGTTACATTCCCTACCCTAGATTTTGCTGGATTCAGGTACTCTTCTGCTTTTCTCTGTCACAGTTAGAAGCAATTAAAGCCCCACCTAACGATCATATTACAATATGAGAACTGGAGGCGCCCTCACCCTCGCCTCATGCATAAAAGATCTGTGCATACACCATTCAGGCAAAATCCCAACTTTCCGCCGTGCCTTACTGAAACATAAAACCCTGAAGCTCAGCAACATCACAATTACCACATTTTCCGAAAACAACATGAACTCGCGCTTCCCCTTCCTCGAGATCCATCTCTCTAATCCAAATTTCTCAACAACCATCCCGCTGCCTAGTGCTTGGATCTACCACAAATACGACATTTCTCCAGGCATCTGTATGATTAACATCGGTCACCGCTCTTTCCAGGTCACGATTTCATGGTCAACCCCCTCGGAAACAACCTGGGGAAAAAAACCCCCTTCCTCCTCATCTCAGAAGGTTGGAACGAGATGCGCCTGGAACTGAAACTACAACCGGAGTGGTCGTTGTTCCTTCAACCTTACGAAGATCGCACCTTCTGAGCGTGGGTTCGTGATTTCATCCATGAAACTCCATCAGCTCTCGCCTACCTCTATAAAAAGATATGATCAAGACAACTCATCATCCTCAAACTCTGCGGACCATCTCTTCGTCAGAGCAGAACATCAACCCCCCATGGGTGCAAAATCATGGCCCATATCCATCTCCTCTGGGTCAGAAGATGAAGAAGATGATGTCACATCCCCCCCGGTTCAACGACACAGCTCCATCGCTGAAAGGTATAAACTTTTTCCTTCTCCATCCTTTAAAGATAAAGATTACAGACCAAAACTCTCGTCATTATACAAAACCCTCCTCTCTTTCCCCCCTGATAGGGGACATCATCCCTAAGGACGATGACCTCTTAAATCTCTCCTTTCCTGTCTTGGGACAAGCTAAATCTTCCCTTCTCATAAAAAAAGCTCTTGAAAATATCCCCACCGTCCATATCTAGAAAACGGTCCCCCCGAAAAAACCTTTTCGAGCCCTTTTCTGCTCCATATGCCACAGCAACAGCCACTCTACTTCCAGATGCTTCACACGACGCACTTGCTTTGGCTGCGGTTGCCTAGGGCACATAAAAAGGTTCTGTTTGGCGCGTCCTCACCCAAATAGGAATACACACCAGCCTAATCCTCACCTTTCTCACATGCACTCTCGTTCGACGCATATCCCCCCTTTCCAAAGTTGTTCAGCGGTCCCCAAAAGACTCTCATCTGCCAACCGGCCTTATGCTGTGCCCTCCCATCATTACTACATTTCAAAAAATCCTTTTGCATGTCTAGCTGATATCCCGCCCGAGCATGCAAAAACTACAAACTCAAGTTTCTCAAAATCAAACTCTAGGAAACCTCCTATATCTAAACCCTACCTCTCGCCTAAAAACCCTTCCAAACGCCACACTCAACAACAACTCCCTACCTCAAAGACCCCATCCACCAAAACCTATAGTGTTAACCATCCCCCCTCCATTCCAACCATGAAGATACCCGACCACCTTGAATATGCTATCGCCATGGATCTCCCTGCAAACTCCATGCGTCTCCTCAAAGTTTTCTCCCTCAGAAGCATTCTTGTTTCATTAGAAAACAACTTGGACAATAATCTTGTTAATGTCCTCGACATTACTAGAGCTTTAGCTCTGCTTCTCCCTGGCCATACCATCCGCAAACCCAAAGTTTTCTCACCCACCCAGCTCATTTATATTGTTCCTGAAGGGACGAAGATAAATCATATCTTCAACCAGGTTCTCACTATCCCTTGTGGATCCAACTTTATCATGGCGCGTCTATCCAAATGGTCTGCTGATTCCGGCTCTTTTCCGGCCCCTGCTAGCGGCTCTGACTGGGTTGCTATATCAAATCTTCCTCCACATATGTGGGAGCTTGAGATTTTCAGAGGTATTGCCCATTCTATTGGGACGACGCTTCAATATATTAGCCCAGAAATGCTTCATCCCACCCAATACATCAAAGCTTATTGCCTCTTCTCCGTTAAAGCCGCCATCTCCCTTCCACCTTCCATCAACATTAGAATTGGAGAATCTATCTATCACCTTAAGCTTGCTGCTGAACACCCCTCTATAAATAGCACTGCTTTTTCCGACCTTTCCTCACACCCTCCTTCCTGGTTCAGCCCAAACAAAGGCAAAAACCCTAGCTCCAATACCAGTGTTCCTCCTTCTAGAAATCAATTCTGGATTAGAAAACCCACAAACCTTCCTGAAAACACCTATCACCTTTAAAATAAGAAAAGAACCAGATCTCCAGAGCCCCCCTCCCCACTACCAATGCCAAACCGAGCAGTAACTCTCGTCCTTCTACTTCATCTACCAAGGAAAGTTGGCATTCACCAAACAAAAACAACAATACCACTGATTTGCAAGACTCATCTATACAAAAAAATGAAAACTCGCTGCAGAGTTCGGATCAGGAGAGCCCGCTGCAAAAGTCAAACACAAGCTACCTTCAAAAGATCCTACAGCCAGATCAATCCGTCATCAATGGATCCAGCATCATAAACAGGCCAAAGAAAGGTAACTCCCCATCTTGCTCTTTCAGTTATATTTCCTCTGCATCAACTCTTTCTACCCCTCTATCTCAAAAAATAAAAGCAAAAAAAAAAGTTTGACTCTATTGATGACATAGCATCTTGGTCTAATATAAAAAGTTTCACATCCTTTGCAAATAAGATAGGCTTCTGCTTTGATAAAAATGATGAGGCACAGCTTGTTCTAAATGACCTTGAATCCTTCATGGGTTGGTCTAAGAGAAGTTGTTAATAGGATTATTTTCTGTGTCTTTCTGTTATTGTTTCGTCATTTCCAACATCATGGAAATCTCAACTTGGAACATTTGTGGTGCAGCTAATTTACAAAGGAAAAAAAAATTCGACCACACATATATAAAAACAATATAGATCTAATCTCCATCCAAGAAACAAAAACTTTTCTCTCCCCATTTTCCCTCAAAACTATTGGTGGAAATAGAATCACAACCTGGATTCAACTTCCCCCCAAAGGCTTCAAAGGTGGTATTCTTGTGGGTTACAACAACCAGACTCTCTTATTGCTAAAATCCTCTATTCTAAATTTTTCGATAACTATTGACTTCAAAAATCTTGTTGATGACTACCTTTGGTCTTTCTCTGGTATATATGGGGAACCAGGTTACGACAAATCCCCCTTCCTTGAGGAGTTAAACTGTCTCCTCACAAATTATCATCGGACACCCTGGGTCCTTGGTGGAGATTTCAACCTTGTCACACAGATTTCTGATAGACAAAACTCCAACCCTTCCCCCTCTCCCTTGACTATTGCCGACAAAAAATTTAGCCAGATGCTTACAAACCACTCCCTTATCGATCTTGTTCCCTCAAATGCCTCATTCACGTGGTCTAGAAACCAATCTTTTACCCGACTTGACCATTTTATTTGTTCAAACCTTTGGGAAGACAAGCATCCTCTCTCTTATACATATATCTCCCATCGAACTATATCTGACCACTTTCCATTAATCCTCGAAACTGCCTCTTGCTCATGGGGAGCTCGTCCCTTTAGATTTGAAAACAACTGGCTTTCCTTGGACAACTTCTCCAGATCTTGTCTTGAAACCTGGACTCTTGCTAACCCACAATCTTCAAATTTGGGTCTTCACATCTTAAACAATACAAAACACATCAAAAATCATATAAAAAATTGGTTGATCCAAAATCCCTCGACCTTAAATGAAACTCAAAAAAATCTCAAAGACCAACTTCTCCTTGCTGAAAAAGATCCATTAGCTAACCCAGCTCTAATCCTTTCTTTAAAAGCGGACCTTGAACACATAAATGACAGAATAGATACTAAATGGAGACAAAGGGCCAAGATCGCATGGGCCAAAGATGGTGACAAAAATACCAAATTCTTCCATAAAATATGCAACCAAAAATTTAGAAACAATGCTATAACTCACCTTTTGATAAATGGTAGACTCACTTCGCATAAACAATCCATCATAACACATATAAAAAACCATTTCAAAAAAATCTTCAATAATAATCATAACCCTTCTGGTCTAAACAATCTACAATGGAATGCAATTTTTCTAGACAAAATAAAAAAACCCATGATCTCATTAAACCTTTCACTCTAGAGGAATTACAGTCTGCCATCTCTGATCTCAGTAAAAATAAATCTCCTGGTCCTGATGGCCTAAATGCGGAATTCTACTTGGAAAACTGGAACCATTTCAAGCATGACTTTCTATCTCTTCTTTCCGCCTTCCATGCAAGTCCAAACCCTCACAACATCATCAAATACATCAATAAAACCTTCATCACTCTAATCAAGAAAAATAGTAAACCAGAGTTAATCTCACATTTCAGACCTATCAGTCTCATCAATACCTCTTACAAAATCATTGCTAAACTTTGGCAAATAGGATCAAACCTCTTATGGACGACATCATTCCTCTCAACCAATCCGCCTTTCTAAAAAACAGAAGCATCCAAGATGCCTTTTTAATGGTAAATGAAACCATCCATCTTTGTCACACACAAAAAAACCCTCCTTGCTATCAAACTGGACTTCGAAAATGTTTTCGACTTTGTTAACTGGAAATGCCTGCTACAGACTCTCAAGGGTTTTGCTTTTCCTGACAAATGGATCACTTGGATTCATGCATGTATATCTACAAACCACTTCTCCACCATCATCAATGGCGTTCCTTTTGTCTACTTCCATAATTCAAATGGACTTAGACAAGGGGACCCTCTCTCTCCTTACCTTTTCATCATATTAACCACCATTCTCTCTCGCATGATTCACTTGGGAAAGCAAAACGGTCTCTTTTCGGCTCCTGATGTCTGCAAGGAGAACATTATCCAATTTGCCGATGACACCATCATTTTCTCCTCTCTCGATTTTTCCTCTGTCCAAAATAATTTTAGAATCATAGGTTTTTTCTCTTACATCTCTGGGCTGAAAGTAAACATTCAAAAATCCTCCATTTTTGGGGTTAACATCGAACAATCGTCTTTGGAACACCTAAAAGACTTCCTCAAATGCAAAACAGAAGATTTCTCGATCAAATACCTGGGTCTCCCCATCTCCCCATACAACATTTCAAATGCTATTTGGAAACCCATCATTTCAAAAATAAACACTAAACTCACCAGCTGGGAAAACAACTTTCTTAATCTCTCAGGGAGGCTCACCCTGCTAAATAGCGTCATCACACCTATAACAACCCACTTCTTAAGCTGCATACCCTTACCCTCAAAAACTAAAACCATTCTAGACAAAATCAGAAGAAGTTTCCTTTAGAACAATGTCCAAAAACTAGATAAACCCGGGAAACACTATCATCTAGTTAATTGGAAAACGATTTCAGCTCCTCTTGATCAAGGGGGTTGGGGTATAAGAAACATTGAAACACACTCTCTCTGCCTCATAGCCAAAATCATTGACTTTCTTACCCAACAAAAAAAAAATATGGACAGATCTCATCACTAACAAGTACTATCAAAACTCACCTCCTTGGCACCAAATCCAGTGGAAATCAGCATCCCCTCTCTGGAAATTCATAAATAAAAATATAAAAACGATTTCACAGATCATAAATACACCTCCCCATTCTCATAAAAACATCTCCTTCTGGTCTGATCCATGGTATGAAAACAGCTCTGTATTAAATCTCAAAACAACATGGTCTATTCCGAAAAAACTCCTCAACCTAAAAATTGATAAAGCCCTTCCGCTCATCACTAGTAATAGAACAAACTCATTCAAAAGATGTATCATTTCCCAGGTGAGTCAAAATGAATTCAGAAATCTTTCCAGTTCTTTGGCCAACAACACCTCAAATAATATCACTTGGAAATGGGGGAAAAAGTATTCGGTCAAAAAAGCCTACAACTTTCTCTCATTCAGAGGTATCACTCCAACTTCATCAAAGCTTTGGAAACAAAAATGGCCACAAAAATACAAAACATTTTTATCGCTTCTTTTACAAAATAAACTTCTTACAGGCGAAAACATCACAAAAAGGGGTTTCATTGGACCTTTTAGATGTGAAATCTGTGAAGAAAATAGTGATTCGGTCAGTCACATCTTCATCAAATGTACTTTCTCTCAAGAAATCTTTTCACACTTCATGCGGAATCACCTTCCTGATCTCCAGGAAGTCATTTTTCCCATACAAATAACACCTTCAAGACTTTACAGAAACTTCAAAAGCAATGATCTGTTTATAACAATCTGTTGGAACCTTTGGAAAGAAAGGAACAATAGAATTTTCAACAACACCAGAAAATTGGCAAAAATTATTATAACACAAATAAATGCCGATCTTCACGTTCTTACTAAACTGCAGGAAAAATAGCAGCAGGAAGAAGGGATGATTCGGATGAAGGTGAATCCGAAGCAGCATTTCTCTATGATCTTAAAGCTATGGTGGACGATGAAGCTGGGGTCAGCTTAGTGCAACAATTTCTGTGATTTCATCTCTAATCATGGACTGTTCAAATCAGGACTATCTCAAGAATGCCTAAACATTTATTTTGATAGGAGGTTTGTCTTAAGGGGTGCCTCCCCCCTTTCTAGCTGATTATGCTTCCTTACGCTTTTTTCAGTTTTTTCTTTTCTGCTGTTGTTCGCTCTCCTTAAAAACGCAGTGTTGGTACTCCACATAAGCAGGTCTTCGCTTGCTTGATGTGTTTTTCATATTTATATAACATTACCTTTCCTTAAAAAAAAAAAAAAAAGAGTCTGCTTCAGTTTCGAAACTTGGATTCAACATTGAAACTTCAATTTATTTAAATCCAAATAAGATGGGAAAAGGTATCTGCCTGGAATAGGATTTATATCCGGGGTCGGAAGGTCTGTACCTGTTCTGTACTCGAAGTCTCTCTTTCCGGCGAACCCCGCCCTGGCTTATGTTCTCTCCATCGTAACGCCGGACATTCGTGACTCTGGACTCCACGGATGGCTTTTGCTCTCGCGTCCGCACTGTTGGACTTTCTGTCCGTCAAGACGCTGATGTCCGCGGCGGCATCGGTGGCAGCGGCGACCGTTCTGGTGCGCACCATCACCCAGGACTTCCTTCCGGATGGCCTGGAGGACTACTTCCTGTGCTTTTTGTCGAGCCTTTTCTCCCGCTTCTTCACCAGCGTCACCGTCATCATCGACGAGTACCGCGGGATATCTACCAACCACCTGTACCGATCCGCCGAGACTTACCTGGGCGCCCGCTGCGTCGCGCCTTCCACCCGCCTCTGCGTTTCCAAGGAAGAGGACGAGCGGGGGCTCAAGGTCACCATCGACCGCGGCGAGGTGGTCAAGGATGTTTACAAGGGCGTGACTTTCAAGTGGGTTCTAGTGTGCCGGCGGGGCCTTGAGCCGAATATCACGAGTAGCAGCGAATCGGACGATACAAACGTCGGCCGCGGGCTGATGTTCTCAGAGGTGCGACACTACGAGCTTGAGTTCCACCGGAAAGATGGCTCTCAACCAGTACCTGCGTCACGTGATGTACCAAGGGGATTTGGTCCGCGCGAAGGAGAAGGGGCTCAAGATACACACCAGCAAGAACTATGGCCTGCATCCCGGTAACATGGACGTCTGGATTCCCGCCGTTCTCGAGCACCCGGCGACGTTCGAAACGCTGGCCATGGACCCGGACCGCAAGAAGCAGATTATCCGGGACCTCGACAGGTTTGTTGAGAGGAGAGACTATTACAGAAGGATTGGGAAGGCGTGGAAGAGAGGGTATTTGCTCTACGGACCTCCAGGAACGGGGAAATCCAGTCTCGTTGCAGCCATGGCCAACCACCTTCACTACAACGTATATGACCTCGAGCTCAACCGAGTCAGGAAGAACTCGAACCTCAGGACTCTCCTCCTCGCCATGCCCAGCAGGTCTATTCTCGTCGTCGAGGATATCGATTGCTCTTTCGATCTAAACAATCGGGAGACATCCAGTGGCAAAGTTGAATCCGCCGGTACCATTGGTGGCGTAGTCGTTTACCCACGCCAGAAGAGAAAGGTCACCCTTTCCGGTCTGCTTAATGTCATTGACGGCCTGTGGTCATCCTGCAGAGAAGAGCAGATCATCATCTTCACTACCAACTACAAAGACCGTCTCGACCCCGCCCTGCTCCGACCCGGCAGGATGGATGTTCATATCCATATGTCCTTTTGTACGCCGCCAGCTTTCCGCATCCTCATCCGTAATTACTTCCAGGAAGAGGCCACGCATAAGGATCCCGAGGAATTACAAACCCTGTTTGCTGAAGTCGATGCGATGCTGGCCAAGGTGGAGGTGACCGCAGCAGAGGTGGCCGAGGAGCTTATGAGGAAGGAACGCCTCGAGCCGGCTGTCAAAGGACTGATTGGATTCATGAAGGCGAAGGAGCATCAAGTGCATCAGGTTGATGCTCATGCTCAGCAGCAGGAACATGCGCAACAACCTGATAGGACGGACACACCTGAAACTCAGGTCGAGGGCACCGCGTAGAGAAACACAAAGCCCCCCCACCCCCCCCACCCCACCCCCCCCCCCCAAAAAAAAAAAAAAACAATATTCTTTCTACATATTTGGTAATATGTTGGATGCCTCGAAACATTGGAGTAGCTACACAAGAGATACTAAGGGCCAGGTCTAGATCAATGATGAACTATATCTATCAATTTTCAATTTCATCTATTTATCTCTAAGACTACTGTTATTGATTTGGAACAAAATCAGGGATGAAACCCTAGCCCCTCTTTTAGAGAGGACTGTCATTGTTTTGCAGCGTGTCAACTTGTTCATGATTTGGCCAGTTTCATTTTTTCCGTAGACTTGGAGTCAAGATGGAGTATGGGACTTGTTACTCCTAACTAAATCTTATATGCTCACTAACTCAAAAAACCCTATAGTTGTTTTCATGAAACCCTAGCCCCTCTTTTAGGGAGGATTGTCATTGTTTTGCAGCGTATCAACTTGTTCATGATTTGGCCAGTTTCATTTTTTCCGTAGACTTGGAGTCAAGATGGAGTATGGGACTTGTTACTCCTAACTAAATCTTATATGCTGACTAACTCAGAAAACCCTATAGTTGTTTTCATGAAACCCTAGCCCCTCTTTTAGAGAGGTATGTCATTGTTTTGCATCGTGTAAACTTATTCATGATTTGTCCAGTTTTGTGACAACACATCCCACTATCACACAGACAGCGAGGTGTTACGCGAAAACGTGCGGAAATCACCATAATCACAGATTATCGAAGACACGAGTTAATTAAAACCGATTGCGGAAGAACTGATAAACTGAGAAACTATTACATTCCAGTCCACATCCTGCAAGAAAATAGGTTACACACATATATACAAGCATGTTACATGTCCACAGCTTAGAGCAACAGTTGTCTTGACGTCACATGAGTTCATCACCTGTTTATATACATAGAGGCCCACATCTGGCCAACAGCAGGATATACAAAACATCTACAGCCGTACATCGTGAAACAACGTCAAAACATCACCAAGGACCTGAGAGTACAGGGATGACTCTAGACTCTATCACAAAACATCCAAAACAGCAGCATATCCGTCGCTTGCCTTCTACTGTTCTTCTTGCTGCTCGGCCGCAACTCCGCGACCACCACCACGTCTAGCTCGACCACCTAAAAAGGGTGTAAACCAGCGGGGTGAGACAATTGAACATTGTCCCAGGGGGAAACATAACTCCCCACCCAAACTACAAAACCTCAGATGAACATATACATAAAGCAGTTAACTGATGAGAAGTATAGCAAGATCAGTCTTATGAAATAAAGCTATCTAAGCTTACCAGATGTAACCAAGTATTATATGCGAAACATGATAATAAGACAGGATATCCAAGTTCTACTGCCATTGAAGAACATATAAGTAACTGCAAGATATAAACAGAGTCCTACACAAATAAGGCCTCAATCAATGTTTCGTGTTTGTCTTAAGCAGTAAGTACTAAACGGCTGGATTACGTTTTATTATGCCCTGAGGAAGTGAATCGTACCGTTCAAATCCAACCTTCGACTGCGAAGCCCATAACCGGTGCCATACAAGGTCAATGGAAGAGTCGGAATCCACGACCTCACCCCTCGTGGTCAGTACACGAGAAACAAAGCATGACCGCAGTCTCATGCTTAAGTGGTCTTAAGCCACATGGTCAGCTCCTCAGGCTACCCCTCCTCTAGCCCGCCTTGGTATAGGTCACGGCGCTAGTAAAACTGAGCCACGAGCCTGATCACCGTGCTCTGAGCCATGAACGCATTCATGCTCATCATATCACATATCTGGAGCCATGGGCCTGTTCACCATGCTCATCACATATCCGAGTCTGCAACCGCAGCTACACTCGTTTCCCTCTCTATTTGAGGCTAGGAGAAACCTCGCATATTCAAAAATATGCGCTCCGGGTTAACCCGCAGGAGAACCCGTTTCACCATCACCAAATCCTGACGATGATGGATCTATGGCCAGGGCAACTACATGATAGATTTCATTGTGATTAATTAGTATCTTTTAGATGGATTGCAAGATTCAACCAAGTTGTATAACATGCAAGCTATAAAAGAAAATAAACAACATAAACTCAACATTATGCTTTCACTACAATTCACATCATATTGATCCATCACAAGGATCCCACATCACATGTTATCACTTGGCCTCTTGCCAATCATCCAGATCCATCTCAAGGATCATCACATACCATGGGATCTCAATCCCTCACCACATAGTGCCACTGCCTCTCAAGGCTTATATCATCATCATGGAACATCATCCATAATGTACCTATCATCTCATTGTTCTCATATAATCATTCCTCATATCTTGTCATTTGGCTATGCATTACCTGCATGGTTAGCATTATTCAATAATCAACATGAATAACTTAGAAACTTATATTATCAACACAGGGTGACATTTAGGGTTAAGTGTATTATCAACACAAAGTGACATTAGTGGTTGTATCCTTTTCTTAATCATGCCTCATCTCATGATCTCATGTATAAGTCATGTCATCAAGCAAACCCTAATGCATACTCATTATTGCTCTTGGCATTATAAGGCAATCAAGGTGATCACATCCGTGTGTATAACCATATCAAGTTAGATGAAAAGCTTTATCATAATAAACATTTAACATGCAACTAGTCACCATGGATTAACAAGAGTAAGGACAACTTATCGGCTATTCATGACAAACAGAACTCTCACAAGAAGTACTCACATCCCTCACTTAAAAGCTATATCGGGCATGCAGCCTGTGCCGGGCGTGCAGCCTGCCGGGCGTGTAGGGGGGGAGGGGGGTTAGTGTGCTCTCCCACCTTAGTGCAGCGACGCGCACCTCAGGTGTCATCCGTGCAGGGTGTTTCACAAGGGTATCGGCCATACATGTTCCGTGCAAAGAGTCTAGGTCAAGAGGGTTGTCGGGAAGCACCTACCCATACCCATATCGTCCAAGATACATCAAACAAGGATCATCTACCACCTCACACATGGATACCCGAAACCCTAGAAAAGAGTCACCACCAAACCGAGCTCACCCTTCTAGCCCATGGTGAGAGGAGAGTGTTGCTTTAAGCAACTAGAACACAAGCTCACCTCAATCGACTAAGAAAGAGGGGTGTTGCTCATGACACTAGAAGCTCAAGCTCACTCCTCTAGACCAAGGGGAGAAAGGAGTGTTGCTCACCTCCAAACCCTAGATCACAAGGATCGGCCAACAAGGGAGCTAAGAAAGAAACTAAGCTACTAGCATGCATATAAACAAGATTATAACAAGAGATAGTGTAATTAGGGTTAGAAGTTATGCAACCCGCCTTAAGCACTCCAAGCTCCAAGCACCACCAAGAAAGGAAGATGGAGACTCCAAGGCTATCGGCCACCACTTGCTCCTCCAAGGTGTGTCGGCCGACAAGCTTGTTCCTCCAAGGGTGTATCGGACACCACTCTCTACTTCAAGGGGATATCGGCCACCACTAGCAAGGAAGGGGGTTGTGTCGTGCAACAAGGTGGAGAGGAACTAAAGGGACCTTAAGCTAAGGAAGGAACCGCCTATATAGAAGGAAAGGGAGGAGAAAACAAGGTTGGTTCAAGCAAGGTGTCACTTGCCTAGGGACACTTGTCCTAGAGCATGGGCCACCACTCTAGCAAGCTTCATCCACATGTCCAAGATATGCTCCAAGTGTCCACTAAACAAGGTCAAGGCTAGGTCAAGCATCATGGGTGACACAACATGTTGCTCCTTGGGCGACACACTCCATTGTCATGGGCTACACACCTCTTGGCCGATACACATCCACACTTGGCCGATACAAGGCTCAACCCTAAGCAAAACAAGGCACCTCAAGGCCCAACAAGCTCAACAAGGCCCAAAAGAACTCAAGCAACGAGCCCAAGCCTACCTCTCTACACAAGAGGAAGCAAAGAGAGGGAGGAACACCTCATAAGGTGGCAAATTTGCCCACAAAACCCTAGATTTGGGTTACTTACAAGTAGCACCTCCAGCTCTCAACAAAGAACAACCAAACCCTAATCACCACTAAAGGTGATTAGAAAGCACCAAAGCACCAGGGTCAAGCAAAGCAAACAGGGTAACCCCTAAACGAAGGTCAGGGTCCTTACGATCTAACCCCCTTTAAGGGATTTCGTCCCCAAAATCCGAAGTGAAAGTGAGGGATACTTCCTCCTCATCTCTTCCTCAAGCTCCCACGTGGCTTCCTCAACGCCACGATGATGCCAAAGAACCTTCATAAGAACCAGGTCCTTCCTCTTCAGCTTCTTAACCCTTCTGTCAAGGATTGCCACAGGACCTTCCTCATAGGTCACATCTTCATCAAGATCAACTTCTACTGGCTGTATCACTGTTCCTGAATTTGGATGGCTTTTCTTCAACATACTGACATGGAACACTGGATGTAACATGTGCAACTCTGGAGGTAACTCTATCTCATAAGCTACCTTTCCAACACGTGCTATAACTGGGTAAGGCCCCATATACCTAGGTGCCAACTTACCCTTCCGGCCAAACCTCAACACACCTTTCCACGGCGAGACTTTAAGATATACCTTGTCTCCTACCTGGAACTCCAAAGGTCGTCGGAGATTGTCTGCATAAGACTTCTGCCTGTCCTGTGCCACTTTCAACTGTTGTTGTATCACCTTGATCTTCCATCATCTGCTGCACTAACTCAGGTCCCAACAACTGATGCTCACCAGACTCATACCAACACAAGGGAGATCTACACTTCCTTCCATACAAAGCCTCATAAGGAGCCATGTCGATGCTTTGCTGATAACTATTGTTATAAGCAAACTCTATCAAACTCAGATGCACATCCCAACTGCCTAGGAACTGCAAAATACAAGCTCGAAGGAGATCCTCCAGAATCTGAATAGTCCTCTCAGACTGTCCATCTATCTGTGGGTGGAAAGCGGTACTGAATCTCAACTGCGTTCCCAATGCTCTGTGCAACTGTTCCCAGAAACGACTCGTGAACTGAGGACCTCTGTCAGAAACTATCGTCACTGGCACACCATGCAAACGTACTATCTCATCCACATACACTCGAGCGAGTTTCTCAGCTGTATACGTTGTCTTCACAGGTATGAAATGGGCAGACTTCGTCAATCTATCCACAACCACCCAAATGGAATCATGATTCCTAGTTGTCTTGGGTAGACCAACTACGAAATCCATGGTTATATGATCCCATTTCCACTGCGGTATCGGCAAAGGTTGCAACGTACCTGCCGGCTTCTAATGTTCAGCCTTCACTTGCTGACAAACTGCACATCTAGCCACAAACTCAGCTACATCTTTCTTCAAGCCTGGCCACCAGTACAAGTCCTTCAGACTATGGTACATCTTGGTGATACATGGATGCATAGCATACATCGATGTGTTTTCTTCCTCGAGCACCAGCTTCCTTAGCTCATCGACATCAGGAACCACCATCCTATTATGATAGCAGACTAGCCCATCCTCGGACTCATGAAACCCATCACGCTTTTCACTGCCAAACTCTGATATGATCAACTATACTGCATCATCTGTCTGCTGTGCATCCTTGATCTGCTATCTCAACGTAGGCTTGACTTGCATTTGTGCTAGAAGTCTAGCTAACGAGGAAACCTCCATCTGCACGTTCATCTTCCGCAGAGAGACAAACATATTCTGCCTATGGCATACCAGGGAACTCAACTGTGCCTTCTTGGAAGAAAAAGAAGACTTTCGACTGAGCGCATCAGCTACCACATTAGCCTTACCAGGATGATACTCGATAGTGCATTCATAATCATTGATCAACTCCATCCATCGACGTTGTCGCATGTTTAACTCTTGCTGTGTAAAGATGTACTTCAGGTTCTTATGATCCGTAAAGATTTGACACACTTCCCCATAAAGATAGTGTCTCCAAACCTTTAACGCATGGACCACTACCGCCAGCTCCAAATCATGAGTCGGATAGTTCTCCTCGTGTTTCTTAAGCTGTCGCGAAGCAAAAGAAACCACATGATCTTCTTGCATCAGCACACAACCTAAGCCTTTCTTGGAAGCATCACAGAAAACCACGTAGCCCTTCCCAGGCTCTGGTAGGATCAACACTGGAGCACTGGTTAGCTTCTCCTTCAAACTCTGGAAAGCTTGATGACATCGATCATCCCAAACAAATGGTACGTCCTTTCTCGTCAACTTTGTCATCGGCAAAGCAATCAAACTGAAGTCCTTGATAAACCTCTGGTAGTATCCTGCTAGACCCAGAAAACTGCAAACTTCTATCGGTGTCTTCTGCTGTTCCCAATCTGCAACGGATTCCACCTTCTTCGGATCTACTCTGACTCCTTCAGCAGATATCACATGCCCCAAGAAAGTCACTTCATCCAACCAGAACTCACACTTACTGAACTTGGCATACAACTGATGTTGGTGAAGAAGAGTCAACGCTCGACGAAGATGTTGCTCATGCTCTAGCCTGTCCCGACTATAGATCAGGATGTCATCTATAAAGACTACAACAAACTGATCTAAGAACGGACGGAACACTCTGTTCATCAGGTCCATGAAAGCAGCAGGTGCATTGGTCAGCCCGAACGGCATAACCATGAACTCGAAATGACCATACCTTGTCTGAAAAGCTGACTTTGGTATGTCATCCTCCTTGATCCTCAGCTGATGATATCCGGACCGTAGATCGATCTTTGAAAACACTGTAACACCACACAACTGATCAAACAGATCATCTATCCTCGGAAATGGGTACTTGTTCTTGATCGTGACTTTATTCAACTGTCGGTAGTCTATACACAACTACATTGAACCATCCTTCTTCTTGACGAACAGCACGGGAGCACCCCAAGGTGACGTGCTCGGTCGGATGAAACCTTTGTCCAGCAACTCTTGTAACTACTTCTTCAATTCTGCCATCTCAACTGAAGCCATCCTATATGGTGTTTGTGCAACTGGCTGCGTCCCTGGGACCAGATTGATCTCGAAATCAATCTCTCGGGATGGGGGAACACCAGGAAACTCCTCAGGAAACACATCTACAAACTCTCGGACAACTAGCACCTCTTCAAGGCTAGGACCTTTCGCCTTGGTAGCTACAACGGTATCAACCACGTGAGCTAAGAACGCCTCACATCCTTGTCGCAACAACTTATCTGCCACCAGAGGTGATACCAGACACGTCGGAAGAATCTTCATGTCACCTTGGAAGATCCATTTCTCTCCAACATCATCAAACACCGCCTGCTTGGTATTGCGGTCCAAAACAACCTTGTATCTCTATAAGGTATCCATCCCAAGGATAACATCAAAACCACACATATCAAGAGGTATGAGATCCACTTGAATGCGGTGTTCTGAGAAAGACAAGATACAAGACGGACACTCTTCTTGAAGCAACGAGGAACCAGCAAGAGGGGTTTCTAACAACAAACTATCCTTCTTACGACTAATAGGTAAATGACAGTTCTCAAGCATACTATAGGCGATAAAAGAGTGTGTAGCACCCAGGTCAACCAGAACAGATATAAGGCAAGAAGAAGACATATCAGAATGAAATAACTCCATCTGACCTGTCACTACTTGCGGGTTGACTATCACCTCCGGCTGACTCATGGCATAGAATCGAGTCGTTGCTTATTGTCCACGCCCTCTACCTCCTTGAGCAGACGATCCAGGTTGAGATGCTTGACCGCGCCCTCGTCCTCTGCTACCACTAGGCTGCTGGCGGTCCGATCCTTGAAGATTTTGTCTCGGCTGCTGTGTCACCTCATCATCTCTGTAGGGACAACTCACCTTGACATAGCATGTCCTAACATCAACTCGTGGCCTGGGTGGCCCTGTCACTGCCACAGAAGCCGCACTTTGTGCCTTAGATGGTGAAGAAACACAACCTCTTCCTCTACTCGGAGACCACTGAGACGATCCACCAGGACCTCTCATCACTGATGGTGTTGAAAACATGTGCTTCTTAAAGCCACCAAACCTCTACCCCTGGAACTAAGCAGGTCTCTTTTTAGCCATAGACTCTCTCTTCTCCCTTAAAGATCGTTCGATCCTCCGGACGGATTCCACAAACATCGCAAACCGCTCCCGGTTCTCCAATGCATAAACCGGTGTCGTCAGCTCAGCACTCAGACCCTTCTCGAAACATTTGATCCACTCCTCATCCGTCGTCGCCATGTGAGGACAAAACCTCAACAGATCCATGAACTTGGCCTCGTACACGGTGATATTCATCGTTCCTTGACGCAAACTCTCAAACTGACTGATCTTCTCATCCAGATACATCTTGGGAAAGTATCTGCTGATGAACTCACGACGAAAGACCTCCCAACAGATCACCTCACCAGGCCGCTTCTCTTCCTCGATGGTGGCCAAGGTGGAGGTGACCGTAGCAGAGGTGGCCAAGGATCTTATGAGGAAGGAACGCCTCGAGCCGGCTATCAAAGGACTGATTGGATTCATGAAGGCGAAGGAGCATCAAGTGCATCAGGTTGATGCTCATGCTCAGCAGTAGGAACATGTGCAACAACCTGATAGGACGGACACACCTGAAACTAAGGTCGAGGGCACCGCGTAGAGAAACACAAAGCCCCCCCCCCCCAAAAAAAAACAATATTCTTTCTTCCTACATATTTGGTAATATGTTGGATCCCTCGAAACATTGGAGTAGCTAGACAAGAGATACTAAGGGCCAGGTCTAGATCAATGATGAACTATATCTATCAATTTTCAATTTCATCTATTTATCTCTAATACTACTGTTATTGATTTGGAACAAAATCAGGGATGAAACCCTAGTCCCTCTTTTAGAGAGGACTGTCATTGTTTTGCAGCGTGTCAACTTGTTCATGATTTGGCCAATTTCATTTTTTCATAGACTTGGAGTCAAGATGGAGTATGGGACTTGTTACTCCTAACTAAATCTTATATGCTCACTAACTCAAAAAACCCTATAGTTGTTTTCATGAAACCCTAGCCCCTCTTTTAGGGAGGATTGTCATTGTTTTGCAGTGTGTCAACTTGTTCATGACTTGGCCGGTTTCATTTTTTCCGTAGACTTGGAGTCAAGATGGAGTATGGGACTTATTACTCCTAACTAAATCTTATATGCTGACTAACTCAGAAAACCCTATAGTTGTTTTCATGAAACCCTAGCCCCTCTTTTAGAGAGGTATGTCATTGTTTTGCAGCGTGTAAACTTGTTCATAATTTGTCCAGTTTTGTGGCAACACATACCACTATCACAGAGACAGCGAGGTGTTACGCGAAAATGTGCGGAAATCACCATAACCACAGATTATCAAAGACACAGGTTAATTAAAACTGATTGCGGAAGAACTGATAAACTGAGAAACTATTACATTCCAGTCCACATCCTGCAAGAAAACAGGTTACACACATATATACAAGCCTATTACATGTCCACAGCTTAGAGCAACAGCTGTCTTGACGTCACATGAGTTCATCACCTATTTATATACATAGAGGCCCACATCCGGCCAACAGTAGGATATACAAAACATCTACAGTCGTACATCATGAAACAACGTCAAAACATCGCCAAGGACCTGAGAGTACAGGGATGACTCTAGACTCTATCACAAAACATCCAAAACAGCAGCATATCCGTCGCTTGCCTTCTACTGTTCTTCTTGCTGCTCGGCTGCAACTCCGCGACCACCACCACGTCTACCTCGACCACCTAAAAAGGGTGTAAACCAGTGCGGTGAGACAATTGAACATTGTCCCAGCGGGAAACATAACTCCCCGCCCAAATTACAAAACCTCAGATAAACATATACATAAAGCAGTTAACTGATGAGAAGTATAGCAAGAGCAGTCTTATGAAATAAAGCTATCTAAGCTTACCAGATGTAACCAAGTATTATATGTGAAACATGATTAACAAGACAGGATATCCAAGTTCTACTTCCATTGAAGAATATATAAGTAACTGCAAGATATAAAGAGAGTATCTACACAAACAAGGCCTCAACCAATGTTTCATGTTTGTCTTATGCAGTAAGTACTAAACGGCTGGATTACGTTTTATTATCCCCTAAGGAAGTGAACTGTACCGTTCAAATCCAACCTTCGGCTGCGAAGCCCGTAACCGGTGCCATACAAGGTCAATGGAAGAGTCGGAATCCACGACCTCACCTCTCGTGGTCAGTACACGAGAAACAAAGCAGGACCGCAGTCTCATGCTCAAGTGGTCTTAAGCCACAGGGTCAGCTCCTCGGGCTACCCTTCCTCTAGCCCACCTTGGTATAGGTCACAGCGCTAGTAAAACTGAGCCACGGGCATGATCACCGTGCTCTGAGCCATGAACGCATTCATGCTCATCATATCACATATCCGGAGCCATGGGCATATTCACCATTCTCATCACATATCTGAGTCTACAACCGTAGCTGCACTCGTTTCCCTCTCTATTTGAGGCTAGGAGAAACCTCGCATATTCAAAATATGCGCTCCGGGTTAACCCGCAGGAGAACCCATTTCACCATCACCAAATCCTGACGATGATGGATCTATGGCCAGGGCAACTACATAATAGATTTCATTGTGATTAATTAGTATCTTTTAGATGGATTGCAAGATTCAACCAAGTTGTATAACATGCAAGCTATAAAAGGAAATAAACAACATAAACTCAACATTATGCTTTCACTACAATTCACATCATATTGATCCATCACAAGGATCCCACATCACATGTTATCACTTGGCCTCTTGCCAATCATCCAGATCCATCTCAAGGATCATCACATACCATGGGATCTCAATCCCTCACCACATAGTACCACTGCCTCTTAAGGCTTATATCATCATCATGGAACATCATTCATAATGTACCTGTCATCTCGTTGTTCTCGTATAATCATTCCTCATAGCCTATCATTTGGCTATACATTACCTGCATGGTTAGCATTATTCAATAATCAACATGAATAACTTAGAAACTTATATTATCAACACAGGGTGACATTTAGGGTTAAGCATATTATCAACACAAAGTGACATTAGTGGTTGTATCCTTTTCTTAATCATGCCTCGTCTCATGATCTCATGTATAAGTCATGTCATCAAGCAAACCCTAATGCATACTCATTATTTCTCTTGGCATTATAAGGCAATCAAGGTGATCACATCTGTGTGTATAACCATATCAAGTTAGATGAAAAGCTTTATCATAACAAACATTTAACATGCAACTAGTGACCATGGATTAATAAGAGTAAGGACAACTTATCGGCTATTCATGACAAACGGAACTCTCACAAGAAGTACTCACATCCCTCACTTAAAAGCTATATCGGGCGTGCAACCTGTGCCGGGCGTGCAGGGGGGGTAGTGTGCTCGCCCACCTCAGTGTAGCGACGTGCACCTCAGGTGTCATCCGTGTAGGGCGTTTCACAAGGGTATCGGCCATACATGTGTCGTGCAAAGAGTCTAGGTCAAGAGGGCTGTCGGGCAGCACCTCCCCATACCCATATCGTCCAAGATACATCAAACAAGGATCATCTACCACCTCACACATGGACACCCGAAACCCTAGAAAAGAGTCACCATCAAACCGAGCTCACCCTTCTAGCCCATGGTGAGGGAGAGTGTTGCTTTAAGCAACTAGAACTCAAGCTCACCTCAATCGACTAAGAATGAGGGGTGTTGCTCATGACACTAGAAGCTCAAGCTCACTCCTCTAGACCAAGGGGAGAAAGGAGTATTGCTCACCTCCAAACCCTAGATCACAAGGATCGGCCAATAAGGGAGCTAAGCAAGAAACTAAGCTACTAGCATGCATATAAACAAAATTATAACAAGAGATAGTGTAATTAGGGTTAGAAGTTATACAACCCGCCTTAAGCACTCCAAGCTCCAAGCTCCAAGCACCACCAATCAAGGAAGATGGAGACTCCAAGGCTATCGGCCACCACTTGCTCCTCCAAGGTGTTTCGGATGACAAGCTTGTTCCTCCAAGGGTGTATCGGCCACCACTCTCTACTTCAAGGGGATATCGGCCACCTCTAGCAAGGATGGGGGTTGTGTCATGCAACAAGGTGGAGAGGAACCAAAGGGACCTTAAGCTAAGGAAGGAACCGCCTATATAGAAGGAAAGGGAGGAGAAAACAAGGTTGGTTCAAGCAAACTGTCACTTGCCTAGGGACACTTGTCCTAGAGCACGAGCCACCACTCTAGCAAGCTGCATCCACATGTCCAAGATATGCTCCAAGTGTCCACTAAACAAGGTCAAGGTAGGTCAAGCATCATGGGCGACACAACATGTTGCTCCTTTGGCGACACACTCCATTGCCATGGGCGACACACCTCTTGGCCGATACACATCCACACTTGGCCGATACAAGGCTCAACCCTAAGCAAAACAAGCCTTAAGGCCCAACAAGCTCAACAAGGCCCAAAAGAACTCAAGCAACGAGCCCAAGCCTACCTCTCTACACAAGAGGAAGCAAAGAGAGGGAGGAACACCTCACAAGGTGGCAAACTTGACCACAAAACCCTAGACTTGGGTTATTTGCAAGTAGCACCTCCAGCTCTCAACAAAGAACACAACCAAACCCTAATCACCACTAAAGGTGATTAGCAAGCACCAAAGCACCAGGGTCAAGCAAAGCAAACAGGGTAACCCCTAAACGAAGGTCAGGGTCCTTACAAGTTTCATTTTTTTTGTAGACTTGGAGTCAAGATGGAGTATGGGACTTGTTACTCCTAACTAAATCTTATATGTTGACTAACTTAGAAATCCCTATAGTTGTTTTCCAACTCTAATGCAAGGCATTAGTGCACTGAACCCCCACACCCAGTGGCGTAGCCACGTTCAGGTCTGGGTAGGCAAGTGCCCGACCCAGTTCCTGCATTTGTATGCGATTTGATATAGATATGAACCAGATTTTTTGAGAAACTATTAGTTGTTCCCTATCTCAGATGACCACATTTACATTGATGGTGCCCCCTTATACAGATTTTCTGGCTTCGCCACTTCCCACACCCCCCTCCCCAACATCACAACAATATATGTGACTTGGTCACCAATGCTAAACATCAATCTTGTAACATGCCAGACTCTATCGTAGGACTTATGTTATTCTTACTTTCATACATGCATTCATTGAATAATAATGATATTAGATTTAATTTCCCTTAGGTTGATGCAAAATTTTGACTCATAAATCTTGGAAAAGTAATTGATTTAATAAAAACCCATTTCAGGTGATTTTTATTTTGTTTGGAGAAATTAGGGTTAAGTGAGGGTCAAGATGTAACTTTTCCAAAGAACGTGTTCTTATAAGTGGAACTCATTCCCTGGTCTTTTCCTTTGAATAAATATTACTAATAGGACTACTTCATGGGATAATATCTATATTCAAAATAGCTTTCAAACTTGATTGTTATAATAATTAGTATTTGGTATCAAAAAGAAAAACGAACATTGGATTTTTATTCCACATGCCTTGAATAGGCAAGGTACCAATTTTCCAATGAATCAAGTATTGTTAACATTTTGTACAGAACTAAAGAAGGAAAACACCTAAACATGATGGAATTTATTTAACCTACGTTTAACCCAAAATTGGATCTAAATTCATAGGTTTCAACTTATTTTAGAGTCTTGTATATTTTTACAGACTTGATGGTTTTCCTAGCCTTTAAATCAAGATCTAGTGGCACTGAAGTTATCTAACTACATTGGTATGATTCCTTTTTAGAGTCAAACATTGCCTCAATGTTTTCTTATTCATGTCGTCTTCCCCTAATCTATCTCAACTCTAATTTTCTTGCCCATTAGTTTTCTCATGTGAAATTATGAAAGTTGAGCCTAAGGTTCCAATGTTTTGTGATGTCTACTTTCTTGTAAAACCTAACTTTGGTTCCCTATTTCCATAACTAGGACCCAACAATCTTTGACATTTGTAAATATCACTTCCTATCCTATGCATTGATTCCAAAACCCAAAGCCATCATACATCTAGCCTCAATTGCCCCTGAGCCTACTATCTAAATTCCATCTTGTTGAATGCAATGAGTCAAGTTCTCCACCATGCTTGAGTGATGTGGTAGATTATAGTACAAAAACGTTACCTTGGGAAAAATCCCCAGATTTCTACCTAAACCGTGTAAAATTATTACCACCTGCAAGCATATGGAATTTATAGTAGTACACCTAAGGATCAAACTCAAAGAATAACCTTTCTAAGAATAATTTGGATATTTATTCTAATTTAGAAAAAGTATTTATCAAGGATGCATCAAGTTGATGGTTTATGAACTAAATTAACAATACAAAAGATAAAATTAAACTATGAAGGGAATAATTTTTAACACTAGGATAAAATTACCAGGATCGAGGAATTCACTGCCATTGCCTACATAACTTCTCTAAACATTGCATCATTCATTCATATTTATATTAAATTGAGGCCAAGGGATTTCATACCATATAAGAGTATAAAATCTACTTGGACTGATCTCCCTGTGGGCACAAGGTGTCATTACCTACGAATCTTTACTCTATCGCCCCAGAGAACGCCCTTCCTGAAAACTACTAGGGGGGGTGAATAGAGTTTTATAGATAATTTTAACAATTATTGAATTCAAACAATCAACCACAAAAGTATTGGACAAGGGGACAAGGATTTAGAGTGGTTCTAACTTTAGCAAATACTAAAGTTGTCAGTCCACTACCCGGTTGCTTACCCAACCGGGGTTTGGAAAGAAATTAATTTTATTACCTCGCAAGGACTTTACATAAAATTACAATTTCTTTCCCTAAACCCTTCAAGCAGCCTTCACCTAGAAGTAATCGCCCAACCTTGAAGCAGCCTTCACCTAGAAGTAATTGCACCACCTTGAAGCAGCCTTCCTCCTGAAGTAGCTTCCCGTTGCAATAGCCTTCTTGAAGTAGCTTCCCGTGCGATAGCCTTCTTGAAGTATCTTGAAGTCCACCTTCTCCTCCGAGAAGAACCTTCTCCAATCCGCAGCCTCCAACCCTAGGAGTAGCAAGGAGAATACAAACGATAATAGGGAACAAGAAAGAAAAAGGAAATTACAACTTATCCTTTATAGCTCAAGGCTTGATATGCCTAGATCAAGCGTATAGATCTCCTAACCAAGTGTGTGAACTTGTGATTGCAGTGGGTAGGAGATTCTAGCCTATAGGACATGAAATGGGAGCAATGGAAATGAATAGCCAATGTAGGAATTGCTCTATTGCTCAAAACAGATTGCAAATGTAATTGCTTGCTCAAGTATAGCACAAGTGTAGCTTAGGTGTCTTTTGGTGTCCTAAGGCATGTCCTATTTATAGGAATGGCCTAAGGATGCTTAAGGACATTCTAGACAACTTCTAGGGGTTTCTAAGTGCTTAACTATCCGTTAGGTACAAAGTTGTTGCTTTAACAACGACGAATTAATTAATTCTGCAGTTGCTGTCAGAGACCATCTCGGTCGAGGACTTGTCGACCGAGATGCCTAGTCGGTCGAGGATTTGTCGACCGACAGGCACTCTGGATCAAGTGTTAGTAACGTTTAGCTCCAACTGCCAACTACCTCTAACGGCTACTTGGGTCATTCTCGGTCGAGGAGTTTGTCGACCGAGAGTGTCTCGGTCGAGGAGTTTGTCGACCGAGATTGACCCTGTTTCAATCTTTTCAATTAAGGCACTAAGTGTGTATATGAGTGTGCATATGTGACACTATTGAAGGGGATGACCTATCTGAGTGTGATGTTTAGCTAGGGAGAATCTAACGCTTGATTTTACATGAAATCTAAGTACTTGTACATTATATGTTTGTACAAGTTTTTACAAAGTGATTACATTTCATGAAAATACACATGTAAGCATATGGATTTCCCTAATTGCTTTGTCATCCACCTTATTCCTGCAACACTCAAGTAGCACGTTAGATCAACAAGAATGAAATGTTTGTCATCATCGAAACAAAGGGATTTATCATAATGTCCAATTTATCCAACAATCTCCCCCTTTTTGAAGATGACAAACATTTCCTAAATATAAAATAAGGAAATATAAAGTATATGAATTTCATACCTGGAAATTACCTTTTGTAGTCATTCTTGTTTTGCAAGTAGATGTTGGCCGAGATATGAAACTCATTTATATTTTGATTTTATATTCTTTCTCCCCCTTTGTCATCTCAAAAAGATATTCATGTGAATATTTTATATTCTTTCTCCCCCTTAATGTTATACTATGCTCCCCCTTAAATAGATATTCTATTAGAAACATAGATTTAATATCATTTGTGTCTGATTTAGCCACAATTTGTTTCTCACTCATTGACAAAGGATGTTAAGCCTTGAAATGAAATGAGTTTCTTTTAGGTTTATGGCATTTGTGATTGATTTCTTATCCAATTTGCAAGGGATGTTAAGCCCTGAAAATGAAATGAGAATCCTTTTAGCTTAGAGTATATGAAAAGTATCTCTAACCAAAAGCACGGGATGTTAAGCCCGGATTTGTTTAGAGAATTCCTTTAAGAACAAGATATATCATATATATTCTTATTTGTTTTTATAACTAAAATTTCTTTTAAGGATACTAAGGTCATATCAAGCTTCAAATGATGTTTTCAAAGTTTTGTAAACTCCTTGATCAAATAATCAAATTTGTTTTTATGAGCTCCCCCTTAATCTTTACAATTAAAGCAATTTAAAGCTTTCTAAGGTCACAAATGATTTTAAGTTTTGATTTTGACCTTTATCAAAAGTATACTAAGATTAAGTACAATAAAAAGATGTCCAAATAAGCATTTTGTCAAAGCTTATTTTAGGTCGTCCTTGACTACGACCATAGCGCCCCTTGGTCAATTTTAATTTCAACCAAGAGGCAAATTCTGTAGATTTCCAAATTAAACATTCATATGTGAAGTATAATTTCTGCAGATAGCTATAAATAAATATCAATTTGAAGCACATTAAGATATACCTATTATGAAGACTTAATATGAGCATCATAGTGAAGTCTTTGACCATGATTTTTCTAGAATGCATGTTTTACATTCATTGTGAATGATGTTTCATAAGCTTTGCTATGGGTATATAAATATCAAATCCCGTTTCTTCTTATACCCTTTTTTTCAGATTTATCATAAGATTCTTTAGAAACATATATTTTGAAAGCAAGATTAATATCTTAAAGTCAAGATTTTTGCTTTTGATTTCTTAGAACAAGCAAATGGATACAAACATTAATATTTTGTTCTAAAAGGCACGTTTGGCTTGTCATCATTATTTTATCACAAGCTATGTCCACAATCATTATCTGTTATATCAAGATGCTTTTATGATAATGGCATTTTCAATTATCTGAATCACAATGATCAAGAATAATATCCATTCATGGTTTGTGAAAAGATAATTTTAGACAAACCAATGAAACATAATGATCATGATGAAGCATATCAATTGAAGCATGAAATTTAACACATGGTTCATGTATAGATATTCCAAGGATTACTTAGGAAAACCATGTAGATTATGATAAAAACAGTAATTTCCTTGGTTAAACTAATCATGATTTTCAGTTTTAAGTCTAACCATTTAGAGAGTAAACCAAAATAATCTCATATAAGTTCTCAATTTTAATACAAACTTTTATAACTGATCATGAGTGCATAAATCAAGTCCTATTTCTGTTCATGTTAATCATGTGATTCTTCAAGAAAAGACATATATCCCTGAAGGCATGAATGATATCTCAATTTCTTATAGATACCAATTGAGAGATTCTTTTAAAGTTCTTTTTCTAAGCAACAAATCACCAATGAATCATTTTTCTTGCCTATGTATTATCAAGGATCCACACATACAATAATCATTATCTATTTGTTCTATGTAACATAGCATCGTCTTTATGAGCTGAATGATAAATAGTGAAAGCATATCCATGATGCAATGATAGAACAATAAAATGATAATTCCATGAAATATAGTGATTGTGATCATTTAAACTAAATGTTATAACACATGATTTCTATATAGATATACCAGGAGATGCTTTAAAATCATGTAAAACATTATACAATAGTGATTTCTAACCATGATTTTCAGTTTTACCTTATTTAGAGAATGATATCATTTATATTCAAAAAGATCTTCAGCTTGTTTTGCATGTAAAACAGTCACAAATAGATAGCCACTGATCAATCAAATTATTCAACAATTTTACTACAGACTGAAACCAGTGACCAGTTCGGTCGACGATTTCTCGACCGACTAACTTCTCGGTCGACAATTTCTCGACCGACAAGGTTTCTGTTTTATCTACAGAACTGTTTATTTATTTCAAGTAAAATGTAGACTATGTCTAATTCAATTATGCAATTTAAAAATCAGTTTCAGTTGAGATAAAACATATGAATATCAAAGTAGCATTTAGATCAAAATCCAACTAATCATATTCAAATCTTTAAGTTTTGAGGACCTTAATTAAGATAAATCATTTTGTTATCTCTTTATGTTAAGTTGAGATAGACATAAAGATATGCAATTTAAAGTCTTTGGTCATATCTCAACTTGGTCTAATCAATTCAATTTGGGGGTTTTGGAACCCATACCAACTCAACATCCTTTTTCTTGTATGGGCATGAAAAAGAGTAATGTCCAAGACGTAAGCAATAATGGCAACATATAGAATCAACCTCAAGTCTCTTTCTATGATTTTGTTCTAGGTTGTTCTTTGGTACATATGTATATTTGTCTCTAGGTACATACATGGATTGACTTTCTAGTGCTTGTGTCCTTCTCCAACTAGGTTTTTGATAAGACTTTCCCTTAGGCTTGTAACCTAGTCCTCTCCTTCCAAATTGATGGTAAGGATCATTTAGGATTTGATCAAGAATGCCATTATTATTTAGACTACTAACTTCTTGTTGTAATTTAGAAATCTCATCCAATCTTTTATTGATATCCAACTTTGCTTGATCTAGATTATATGATAAAGAATCTCTTTCTTTTATAATAATATCATAATCTAGATGTGTACACAAAACAGGTTGTTTTTGAAGATCATTTACTTGAGTTTGCAAATTTAGCTTTTCTTGGGAAAGAAGATTGCAATTTGCTTCTACGGATTTTAGCTTAATATCATGATCTTCAATAATATTTTTGAGATCTTCATTTTCAGATGTGAGAGCAAGAAGTTTAGCATGTAACTCATCATTTGCTTTATTAGATTTCTTTAATTTCTTCTTGCACTCAATATACTTATTATGTGTCTCTTCAAGACTAGCAACTAGATCTTCTTTAGATAAATCAAAAAGACATACCTCTTCTTCTTCTTCACTTGTTGTAGCAATAAGGCAGTATTTGTGCTCATTTTCCTTCTTTGATCTCCAAGGACAGCTGGATGTAGAGTGGCTTGTTCCTAAGCACCAATCGCAGCATGTTATGGTTTTGTCCAAGCAGCACCTTTCACCATTTCCCTCCATTCTTCAAGACATGGTTAGGGTTCCTTGAAGCCTGCTCTGATACCAATTGAAAACTACTAGGGGGGTGAATAGAGTTTTATAGATAATTTTAACAATTATTGAATTCAAACAATCAACCACAAAAGTATTGGACAGGGGGACAAGGATTTAGAGTGGTTCCAACTTTAGCAAATACTAAAGTTGTCAGTCCACTACCCGGTTGCTTACCCAACTGGGGTTTGGAAAGAAATTAATTTTATTACCTCGCAAGGACTTTACATAAAATTACAATTTCTTTCCCTAAACCCTTCAAGCAGCCTTCACCTAGAAGTAATCGCCCAACCTTGAAGCAGCCTTCACCTAGAAGTAATTGCACCACCTTGAAGCAGCCTTCCTCCTGAAGTAGCTTCCCGTTGCAATAGCCTTCTTGAAGTAGCTTCCCGTGCGATAGCCTTCTTGAAGTATCTTGAAGTCCACCTTCTCCTCCGAGAAGAACCTTCTCCAATCCGCAGCCTCCAACCCTAGGAGTAGCAAGGAGAATACAAATGATAATAGGGAACAAGAAAGAAAAAGGAAATTACAACTTATCCTTTATAGCTCAAGGCTTGATATGCCTAGATCAAGCGTATAGATCTCCTAACCAAGTGTGTGAACTTGTGATTGTAGTGGGTAGGAGATTCTAGCCTATAGGACACGAAATGGGAGCAATGGAAATGAATAGCCAATGTAGGAATTGCTCTATTGCTCAAAACAGATTGCAAATGTAATTGCTTGCTCAAGTATAGCACAAGTGTAGCTTAGGTGTCTTTTGGTGTCCTAAGGCATGTCCTATTTATAGGAATGGCCTAAGGATGCTTAAGGACATTCTAGACAACTTCTAGGGGTTTCTAAGTGCTTAACTAGCCGTTAGGTACAAAGTTGTTGCTTTAACAACGGCTAATTAATTAATTCTGCAGTTGCTGTCAGAGACCATCTCGGTCGAGGACTTGTCGACCGAGATGCCTAGTCGGTCTAGGATTTGTCGACCGACAGGCACTCTGGATCAAGTGTTAGTAACGTTTAGCTCCAACTGCCAACTACCTCTAACGGCTACTTGGGTCATTCTCGGTTGAGGAGTTTGTCGACCGAGAGTGTCTCGGTCGAGGAGTTTGTCGACCGAGATTGACCCTGTTTCAATCTTTTCAATTAAGGCACTAAGTGTGTATATGAGTGTGCATATGTGACACTATTGAAGGGGATGACCTATCTGAGTGTGATGTTTAGATAGGGAGAATCTAACGCTTGATTTTACATGAAATCTAAGTACTTGTACATTATATGTTTGTACAAGTTTTTACAAAGTGATTACATTTCATGAAAATACACATGTAAGCATATGGATTTCCCTAATTGCTTTGTCATCCACCTTATTCCTGCAACACTCAAGTAGCACGTTAGATCAACAAGAATGAAATGTTTGTCATCATCGAAACAAAAGGATTTATCATAATGTCCAATTTATCCAACACTTCCATGATCTCATTTGGGGTTCAACAATATTGTTTGGGGTTCTAAATATGAGAGTTTAAGGTCTATGCATCTACAATTATAACAATCATGCAAGATAGACGAATATCCTATAAAACAAGCATTAAATAATTGATTACTATCCATTTGTTCATGCAAATAATAGTTAACAATGTAGAAATAGAATATAGATAGCAAAGCTAATCTCTGTGTCTCAACAAAGATGTACTCTCTAACGATGTTCATGATAAGAAAAGAGAGAAGAAAAATCTCACAGAATAGTAGCAGCTTAGAGAAGAAGATCTATAGTATCATCACAACTCTCAAAAGATAACTTCAGTCTCATATTTAGATCTAGGCAGAGTGTGTATCCATGTCAAGTCATCAGATTTCATCTCCCCTCTCCTTGGAGACAACTAGGTTTAGGTATGGGAGAGAATTATTCTCAAAAAATTGTTCTAAAAGTGTAACGACCCCAATCCCCAGCAACCCGCAATTAAGGAAAGCCAAGAAACTAGAGTTGTTATCCCAAAAATAGGATAAATAGTTTTGTACATAATAAAAAACAATTAATAAATTCTACTTACTAAATTTGGTACAGGATAAAAAAATTCTTTTCCCAAAGTTTAAAAAACATGGGTTCTAGAATTTACTGAGAAATAGACCAACTATCTATATCCTCCGGGCCTTACTTCATTTGTTTGCTTTCGATGTCTCTTTCTTTGAATATCTGAGTTCCAGCAAGATTATCCTAAAACGTCAACAATTAAAATATCGGTCAGTATGACAAGTCATACCAGTATGTGGGGGAAACAAAATCTCACAAATAATGTTAACAATATAATTCAACAATTAATGTTTAACAAACCAAATTTAACATTTTCACCATGACCACCCCATCTAGGTTTCTCCACCCTCTGTCATAACCCCTCAGGGCCTCATACTACAATATTCACTATCTTCCGCTATCCAGGAGGATGACTTCATCACGTCTCCCCCTATCCATGTGGGTGACTTCTTATGTCTCCCCCTATCCACCGGGTGACTCCTCATGTCTCCCCCTATCCAGGTGGGTGACTTCTCATGTACCCCCTATTCAGGGTGGTACCAAAATATGCCTTCCCCTATCCAGGAAGATGGCCTTTCCATAGATCTATAGGTGGCCTAGATTTGGGCTAGTCATGTTCACATATAATGTGATAATCATACTCACTTTAAAGTTTGCATGGAATGAAATAAACAAGCTAGCATATAATTTCAACCATGCGAGGAAAACCTATGAGAAACTGTGTGAAACTACAACGGATAATCTTAGGCATAACCACATACTTGTCTCAAGAGAATTTGAAGTCCAAATAGGAATAGTAGAATTAACCACACAATCAAGTAAGTCAAACTGAAATTCAATGCAAACACCCATGTGTCACTACATGACTCTAAATCCTATAAAAGGACTGACTTGATTCTCAAGTTAGGTGTTTATGTCCACTTTCTTATGTCTTTATCCATATTGCCCTTTTAGTCCAATTATTTCTCCTTTCCACTTCCTAAATCCACAAACCCTACTTTAGGTTCCATATACACAATTGTGCTACAAAAAGGTGTCTTTTATACAATAGTCCCGATTTTATCCTTTTTAAGTCAAGTTAGGGTTAGATAGGTGAAAATATTAATACTTGACACTTTTATGTTTATTGAGTTGACAAACCCTAATTTCCATCATTTAGTACACCTTTATGCATAAAGAAACCCTAACTCTACAAAACTTGGATTTCAATATCCATACGAGTCCAAGGTTTAATTTTCATTCATAAAAGATCAAACTTTGATTAACAACATTAACTAAGTCTATTAGACTCATCAAGATCCACAAATTAGGGTTTTGTATCCATTTAAATTATTAAACACATCAACTTTGAACATCTTTTGAATTAGAAGCATATACTGATCTAGATTATATTTTTATCATGTAGCTTGCATTTTTCTAATCCAAATACATATTTTATTTTATACTTTAGGACAATCCTACGATTTATTAAATTTTTGCAAGATAAAGCCTTTTAGACCAATCACAGGTTTCCACGTAGGCAGCCCGCTCACGCGGAAAATCGATTAATCTTGCGAGTAGAAAAGGGGAAAAGACTAGAAGGGCCTTACCTTCACTGAAGCAGATCGGGGGTATGAAGGTGTTTTCACAGTTGGTTGTCTTCAACCTCCGCCTGGCCTTTCTACCGAGAAGGAGTCCTAGTGAGTCAACACTAAAGTTGACTCTGGACCTCGGGACCTCTGAGTGGCAGATGAAGGTGCACATAGCACCGCCACGCTTGGGCGAACCCGCTCACTGTGTCAATTGGCCGCGGAGAAGTCATAGCACCCAAGATGAGTAGCCAATTTCTGACGAGGTCCAAGGAGGACAAGGGAGGCTGAGAACATGGGTCTAGGGTGGAATTGAGACCAGGGTTGAGATCACAGAGCCACGGGCATGCTTGTGAGGGTAACAATGCACACACAGAGGGTCTCTAGTCCCACTTTTATAAGTGGGATCCCTCAGGTAGTTCTACCTCCATGGAGCTTTAGGGAAAAGCTTCTAGGGTCTTCAAAACCCCAACAAAGCTAGGATGAATCAGTTTGGTTTCTTGATGTGATTTCATTGAGCAAGTTTCCAATCTCGCACATGGACTAGGTGTGGAGAAAAACGGACTGAAACTGAAGGTTCCCTATTCCTATTTCCCTATACGAATGAAGGTAGGAGATAAATGTCCAACGTTGGATATTGGATCCAACGACCCACAAATCACACACCCAATATATGTATTCCTAATTTGATCTGAAAAAAGTGACATTTAATACTTTCTCAAATTATTTCCAAACTTTATGGATTTTTGTAAAATCCATATCTCCTAATCCATTAAGCTTTTTAATCCCAAATTTTAAAGGAAAGTTCTTGATGGAATAATCTACCATTGGAAACAATTGGGATCAAAATTCAAAAAGAATAACTCTTTTTCTTCATATGCAACTCATGCACTAAAAAGGCATATATAATGCATTGAAACTCATATTTTCTCTTTCTTCATTTCCATTCTTTTAATTTCGACTTTTCTATATATTAGAAGGCAAGTGACACCAAAAGCATCCTATTATGGACACTTATGCCACCTTCTACGGAATTCCATATTTTTCTTAAATAAAACATATGTTATTTACTTTCTTCTTGCCTTTTCCCTTATTATGAATTTTTCTTTTGTTCTTTATCCTTCCATTGACTTATTAAAATAGGGAAAAGTACGAAATTCATAATGCAAGACAATTTTTCAAAGAAACCCAAGTTGTAAAACAATGCACACAAATTGTCAAGCAAACCTCTTTTTATTAAATAATTGCATAATAATACAATCAAAATTGGGGTTATAACATCCTTCCCCAATTATAATAATTGTTTCCTCAAAATTCAACTTATCATACAAATAATTTAGGATATGATCTTTCCATGTCCATCTTCAACTCCCATGTGGATTCATCCTCTCCATGGTGCTTCCAGAGAACCTTTACCGTCTCTGTCTTTTTGTTTATGAGTTCGTTCACCTTAGTATCTAGTACTCTCACAGGTGACTCAGGATACGTCATGCTCCCTTGGAGCTCAATAGGTTCAATGCTTAGTACATGGCTTGGATATTTCACATATCACTTCAGATTGGATACATGGAACATATCATGCATGTGCTATATTGTGGGGGTAGGGCTACACGGTATGCTACTTCACCAATCTGTTCAAGAACTTCAAACAAACCCACACATTGGGGACTCAATTTTCCTCTATTCTTGGCTAGAGCTTGGAGGGGCCGGATCTTCATAAACATATGTTCACCCAAAGTGAAATGTAAATCAGTCTACTTTGCATCCACATACGACTTCTTTGATCTTGGGCTCTCTTCAGCCTCTACCTGATCAAAGAGACTTTGTCAGCATAAATTTGAAGATCCTCTGACCTCAACAAGGTCCTCTCACCAATCTCATCTGAGTGAAGTGTTGACCGACACAACCTCCCATATAGCGATTCATATAGAGACATCCAGATACTGGCTTGGTAACTATTATTATAGGTAAACTCAGCTAAAGGCAAGTACTGCTCCCATGAACCATCCCAATTGAGCACACATGATCTCAACATGTCTTCTAAAGTCTAGATCATTCTCTCTGAATGTCATCAGTCTGGGGGTGGTAGGCGGTACTAAATTTCAGCCTTGTCCCAAGTTCTTCCTGCACCTGCTTTCATAGCTTCGAGGTGAACTTGGGGTCACGATCAGAAATAATCGAGCTCAGAATACCATGCATATGGACTATCTCCTGGATATACAGCTTAGCTAAGTCTAACAATTTGACAGTAATCTTCAAGGCAAGGAAGTGTGCCGACTTAGTTAAGCAGTCCACCATAACCAATATAACATCATGACCTTTCTTGATCTTGGGGAGACCCACCACAAAGTCCATGGTGATTTGGTTCCATTTCCACTTAGGAATCTCAATTGATTGCAGTTATCCTATGGGTCGTTGGTGTTCAAACTTCACCATTTGACACGTGAGACAACTGGACACATATGTCGCTATGTCCTTCTTCATTCCAGGCCACCAGAAATACTGCTGCATGTCCGTAAACATCTTAGTAGTGCCATGGTGTATCGTATACTTAGAGCTAGGAGCTTCTTGTAGGATACGAGTCTTCAAAGGTGACTTCTCATGAACCCAAATACAATTCTTGTATCAAATACCTCCATCCACACCCAAGGACAAGTCTATCTGAGGTTTCTCCAACAAACCTCTCATCTTCTCAAGCTCTGGGCTCGTCATCTAGGAAACTACTAGCTCAGTCCACAAGTTAGGTTTTATTTGAATGTTATCCAAATGAATCCAGTCTTCTAACGGTTGTAGGGCCCATCTGGCATACTTCTCTAGCTCCCTCCACTGAGTGGACAAGACAACTGCACATTTAAGTTATTTTCAGCTAAGAGCATCTACCACCACATTGGCCTTTCCTGGGTGATACACAATGGTGAAATCATAGTCTTTCATATATTCCATCCAGTGTCTCTGTCTTAGGTTGAGGTTCTTCTACATCAAGAGATTCTTGAAGCTCTTGTGATCAGTGAGGATTTCAAAGGTAGCACCATATAAGTAGTGTCCCTAGATCTTTAGGACATGTATGATCACATCCAACTCTAGGTCATGTGTCTGATAGTTTACTTCATTTTGCTTGAGCTTCCAGGATGCATAAGTGACAACATGCTTATTATACTCTAGCACACATCCCAGTCCCATGTTGGATGCATCGGTGAAGATCATAAAACCTTCGTTGCCAGATGGAAAAGTCAACATAGGTATTGTGGTCAATTTCTCCTACAACTCTGAAACGAGCTTCACACAACTCAGACCATATGAACTTCTAGTCATTTCAAGTGAGCTTGGTAAGGGGCAGGGCGGTCTTTGAGAAATCTTGCCTGAGCCTCCAGCAATACCCTACCAATCCCAGGAAGCTATGAATTTTATAAGGATTCTTCGGTGTCGACCAATCACGTACAACGGACACCTTGGCAGGATCTACTGAGATCGTCCCTCTGAAGATGATGTGTCCGAGAAACATGACGTAATCAATCCAAAACTCACATTTCAAGAACTTCCTGCAAAACTTCTTCTTCCTCGGGATTTCAAGCACTCTAACCAGGTGGTCTCCGTGTTGATCTAAGTCATCTGAGTAGACTAAGATGTCATCTATGAACACTATGACAAAAGAGTCAAGGAAAGGTTGGAACACAGTGTTCATGAGGTTCATAAAAATATATGGGGCATTGGACATTCCAAATGGCATTACTAATAACTCATAATGGCCATAACAGGTACAAAAAGCAGTTTTCGATATGTCTTCTTTCATAACTCATAATTGATGGTACCGAACCTTAGGTCAATTTTGGAAAAGACTCGGGACGGCTATCTATATCCTTCGAGACTTACTTCATTTGTTTACTTTCAATGTCTTCTTTCTTTGAATATCTGATTTCCAAAAAGATTATACTAAAACACTGACAATCAAAACATCGGTCAGTAAGACAAGTCATACATGTATGTGGCGGAAATAAAATCTCACAAGTAATGGTAACAAAATAATTCAACAATTAATTTTTAATAAACCAAAATTAACATTTTCACCATGAATATCGAATCTAGGTTTCTCCACCATCTGTCATAACCCCGTTGGGCCTCATACTGCAGTATTCACTGTCTTCCCCTATCCAGACAGACAACTTCATCATGTCTCCCCCTATCTAGGCAGGTGACTTCTCATGTATTCCCTATTCATAATGGTACCAAAATATGCCTTCCCCTATCCAGGTGCATGGCATTTCAATAGATCCAGAGGTGGCCTAGATTTGGGCTAAGTCATATTCATATATAATGTGATAATCATAGTCACTTTACATATTGCATGGAATGAAATAAACAAGCAAGCATATAATTTCAACCATGCGAGGAAAACGTTCGAGAAACTGCATGAAACAACAACGGATAATCTTAGGTGTAACCACATATCTATCTTAGGAGAATTTGTAGTCCAAATAGGAATAGTAGAATTAACCACACAACCAAGCAAGTCAACATGAAATTCAATGGATACACCCATGTGTCACTACATGACTCTAAATCCTATCAAAGGTCTGATTTGATTCTCAATTTAGGTTTTTATGTCCACTTTCTCATGTCTTTATCCATATTAACCTTTTAGAATTGGAAGTCTAATTAGGACCTACAAATATTTTATTTGGATTCTACGTGTTATCCTAATCAATTTTCATATCTAATGTGTCCCCATCTGGGCTACCAAATAATTTTTAGAATTATTTTAAGCTATGCATATGTCATAATCCAGTCCAAAAGGCATTACCCCTCTAACTTAGAACTAATCTCGTTGCTAGACGGTAGAGTCGACAAATGTGATGTGGTTGATTTCTCCTTCAACCCTTGGAAATGGACTTCACACAACTTAGACCATATGAACTTCTCATCCTTTCGAGTGAGCTTGGTAAGGGGTAGGGCGGTCTGTGGGGCCAGTCGTCATTCTTGAAACTCTACTAGAGCCTTGGGCAGTGGGCCCGGTCATTACAAATGGTATCTGAGCTTGGTTTTTTCATAATCCTTAATAATTATTAAATTTTTCAAAGTCTTTAGAGCCCAAAGGGAATTATTAGAGGATTTTTAGGAGTCTAGAAAAGGATCACGATCCAGGGGTTGGTAAGATTTTCTTACGCCCCTCTAGTCGGTTTATGAGGACTCCCAAAATCTGTATGACTGTTGGCCGAAATCTGAGGATTTGACTCAAAATAAGATACCTCTAGGATTTCTCATCTACTCTCGTCACTTCGTTTCCCCTTTATATTAACAAACTCTAAGTTCCTCTCTCTCTCTCTCCACCTCCTCTTTAGTATTGGAGTTATAGAAGATAAGGATTAATGTATCCTCCACCAAACAATAAAATGCATGTAAACACGATGTCATGGATATAAGATAATCATAAGTTATGAAACTATGGTTAATAGAGTTATCTGTGTGTTACAACATGACCTGTGTCAAAATAGTTACCGTCCATAACTGTGGCGACACATCCCGCTATCACACAGACAATGAGGTGCCACGCAAAAACGTGCGGAAAACACCATAAACCACTTATTACTAAAAACACAGGTTAATTAAAACCGACTTCGAAAAGTAGATAAACCAAGAAACTATTACATGCAGGTCCTCATCCTGCAATAAAATAGGTTATATAAACATTTACAAGTCAAGATACATGTCCACAGCTTACTGGATCAGCTGTCTTGTCATCACATGAGTTCGTCACCTGTTTATACATACATAATGGCCACATCCGGCCAGCAGCAAGATATTCAAAGCTTAAACAGCTAAACATCGTAAAACAACGTCAAAACACCTCTAAGGACCTGAGAGTACAGGGATGACTCTAAGACTCTACTACAAAGCAACCAAAATAGTAGAATATCCATCTCTTTCCTTCTACTGCTCTTCTTACTGCTCGGCCGCAACTCCGCGACCACCACCAAGTCTAGCTCGAACACCTAAAAAGGTTGTAAACCAGCGGGGTGAGACACACAGTCCCAGCGAGAAACATAACTCCTCGCCGAAACCATAAAACCTCAGAAAGATTAAAGCAGCAACAGTAGATAATTGATAGAGCGTAGAATAAGAGCAGTCAATAGAGCAAGATTGTTATTACCATCGAGCTTATCATGATGTACAAAAGACATATAACCAAGTATTTCTTTATGGAACATGATTGACAAGATAAGATTTATAGGATCTTACCACATAACGTAAGAGGTGTATAAGTAACTGCAATTATAACAAGATCAACTATACAAGCAAGGCCTCAATCAATGTTCTGTGTTTTTCCTGAAGCAATAAATACTAGTTGGCTAGATTACATATTATTATGCCCTGAGGAAGTGATCCGTACCGCTCAAATTCAACCCGCAGCTGTGAAACTCAGAGCCGGTGCCATACAATGTCAATGGAAGAGTCGGACACCACGACCTCCCACCTCTTAGTCAGTGCACGAGAACCAAAGCAGGACCGTAGTCTCATGCTTAAGTGGCCTCGGCCACAGGGTCAGCTTCATAGGCTACCCTTTCCCTAGCCCGCCTCAGTATAGGTCTCGGCGCTAGTATATCTGATCCACGGGCCAATTCATCGTGCTCCCTGAGCCATGAACGCATTCATGCTCTATCACTCTGAGCCATGGGCCTGTTCACCATGCTCTATATATATCTCGAGTCTGCAACCGCAGATGCACTCGAATCCTCTCTATTTTAGGCTAGGAGAAACCTCGCATATTCAACAATATGTGCTCTAGGTTAACCCGCAGGAGAACCTGTTTCACCATTACCAGCTACTGACGATGATGGATTTATGGCCAGGGCAACTACATGATACATTCCACTATAATTAGTTAGTGTATTTTAAGTGGATTGTTGAGGCAAACAAGGTTGTAACACATACATAAAGCTACATTGTCATCACCACCATCACAACATCCTGGGATCTCAATCCCTCATCACAAGAAATCACTGCCTCATAAGGCATTCTCATCACTGGGGATAACAATCCCAGATCTCATCACCAGAGGATAACACCTCAACTTAGGCACCTTAGCCATCTCAGGTCCTCAGACCAAAACACATAAGACTAGTGATGCAGATTATCTCATCATCAAGAGTGATCATTCAAAACAGTGTTATTCAAACATATATATCTCATAACCCTTTACCTGGATATGCATCCGCATGAAACACCTACATGGTCAGCATACACAATCATAGAGGTAACTGAAACCACCATAGATTAATAGAATGATCGTATTATCAATATAAGGCAACATTGGTGATTATACACTTTATCATTCATGCCTCAAACCTGTGACCATAGACATGTGTCACATCATCATGTGAAGCAACTCATATACTTCCAAGCTTATCATTATATATATACATGGTTTCAAGATGATCATAAACACATGTAATATCATGTCATGTTTACATAGGTGTGATCTACTATATCAATTACCTCACTACTATCAAATGTGTCAAGGGTTCGCCACCATAAACCAATCGTGATTGCATGAAAAAGATCTAGCATATAGGTTTTTCGGAAGGAACGTGACCCTCACTATAAGTCCACTACCTTCACAAAAAGTGTGACGGGCAGGGCAGCTTCCCTCACTAGATGTGGTATCGGGCAGGGTTACTTCCTTCATATCGCCCAAGCATACCAGCCATGAATCGGCCAAGCTAAAGCAAGGGTGTCGGGATACCACTTCAAGGTGTATCGTGCAACCCTAGGTGTCGTGCATCCATGTGTCGTGCACATGTGTGTCGTGCACCCATCTGTATCGGTCATCCATGAGTGTCGGGAATCCGAGGTGTCAGGTTAGGGTTACCATAGGTCATCATATCGGGCATCACCACCAAACCAGGATGCCCACTGAGCTCCATAACGTTTAAGGTACATCAAGCACCAAACTATTACCCATACTATGTGTATCGAGCAGGGCACTCAACAAGGCATAACGCCCTACACCTAAGGGTATCTTCCAACCAAGCTAGCCTCATCCTATCGGCCAACACACAAGGCAAGGACCAAGGTGTGATGCCCAACACAACCTCAACACATCAACCAGAACTCTAGTCCAAGGAAGGGTATCGGGAAGCACCATCCCCAAGCCATATCGTGTAAGAAGAAACCCAACAAGATCATCATCAACCTCAAGCACAAGGGTACCAAACCCTAAATTGATCAAGGAGATCGGCTCACCTCTCAACAACCAAGAGAGAGGGGTTTTGCAAACCTCTATCACAACTCGGGCAGCCACAAGGGACAACCACAACATAGGTCTACATCTACCAAAAAGCTCACCTCTCGAATCCATGGTGAGAGAAGGGTGTTACTCAAGCAACTAGAACACAAGCTCACCTCTCAACTTAAACGAGAGAGGGATGTTGCTCATATCACTAGGGCTCAAGCTCACTTCTCTAGACCAAAGAGGGAGAGGGGTGTTTCTCAACAAAGAAACCCTAAGACATAGTTCGGCCAACTAGGAGGCAAAGGTAAAAGGCGTCAAATATATCAACAAGATCACCATAACCACAAGATTAAAGGTGCAACAAGCAAGAAACTTATCTTAGAACATACATGGCCGATTATGATCATGAAACATACAAGAGAGTAGAAGAAGGGAGTATAGTTAGGGTTAGGAGTTATGTAACCCGCCTCGAGCAAGCTCCAAGCTCCACCACAAGAAGGAGAACAAAGAACTCTAGGGTTCGGCCACCACTAGAGGAAGAAGAAGTAGACTCCAAGATAAGGATCGGCCACCAAGCTTGCAAAGGAAGAGGTTTCGTGCAACCAAAGGAGAAGGGAAACTAAGGAACTAAAGGGATCCTTAGCAAGAGAAAGGAAACACATATATAGGAGAGGATGGAGGAGAAACCAAGGTGAGACAAGGCAAGGTGTCACCCACCTAGGGACACTTGTCCATGGGCAATGCCACCACTCTAACTTGCCTTAAACACATGTCCAAGGCCATTTCCACATGCAAGCATCAAGCACCAAGTGTCCCCTAGTGGTGACACAAACGAGGTCAAAGAGGTCAAAGGGGTCCATGGGTGACACACCCCATCTCCATGCCCGACATCACTCCCTGGGCGACACACCTAGGCTGACACAACCATGTCCGACACACCTAGGCCGACACAAGGCACTCCTGCCTGACACAAGGTCAACAAGGCAAGGGCAAGGTTCAAGCAAGGCATCTCAAGGCCTAACAAGCTCATCCAAGCCCAAAGCAACTTAAGCAATGAGCCCAACCTTTCCTCTCAACACTAGAGGAAGCAAGAAGAGAGAGGAACACCTCACAAGGTGACAAACTTGCCCACAAACCCTAGATTGGGTAAATTGCAAGTAGCACCTCCAGCTCTCAGCAAAGCACAAACAAACCCTAATCACCACTAAAGGTGATTAGCAAGCAACTAAACACCAGGGTTAAGAAAAGCAAACAGGATAAGTCCTAAACAGAGATCAGGGTCCTTACAAGCTATAACCCTCTACAAAGGGATTTCGTCCTCAAAATCTGAAGAGAAAAGCAAGGGATACTTCCTCCTCATCTCTTCCTCAAGCTCCCATGTGGCTTCCTCAATGCCACGACGATGCCAAAGAACCTTCACAAGAGCCAGATCTTTCCTCTTCAACTTCTTTACTCTTCTATCAAGGATCATCATAGGACCTTCCTCATAGGTCACATCTTCATCAAGCTCAACCTCGACTGGCTATATCATTGTTCCTGTATCTGGATGACTTTTCTTCAGCATACTGACATGGAACATTGGATGTAACCTGTGCAACTCTAGCGGAAGCTCTAACTTGTAAGCTACCTTGCCGACCCATGCTATTACTGGATATGGCCCCATATACCTGGGTGCTAGCTTACCTTTTCGGCCAAACCTTAGCACACATTTCTATGGAGATACCTTAAGATACACTTTGTCTCCCACCTGGAACTCCAAAGGTCGACGGTGATTGTTTGCGTAAGACTTTTGCCTGTCTTGTGTCACTTTCAACTGTTGTTGTATCACTTTGATCTTTTCTGTTGTCTGTTGTACTAACTCAGGACCCAAAAGCTGATATTCACCGGACTCATACCAACATAAGGGAGATCTGCACTTCCTTCCATATAAGGCTTCATAAGGAGCCATGTCAATGCTCCACTGATAACTATTGTTGTAGGCGAACTCTATCAAACTGAGATGTACGTCCCAACTTCCTAGGAACTACAAAACACAAGCCCGAAGAAGATCCTCCAAGGTCTGAATAGTCCTCTCAGACTGTCCATCTGTCTGTGGGTGGAAAGTGGTGTTGAACCTCAACTGTGTTCCCAACGCTTTGTGCAACTGTTCCCAGAGACGACTTGTGAATTGAGGACCTCTGTAGGAAACTATCATCACTGGTACGCCTTGCAAGTGTACTATCTCATCTACATATACCCGTGTGAGCTTCTCGGATGTATGTGTTGTCTTAATAGGTATGAAATGGGAAGATTTTGTCAACCTGTCCACTATCACCCAAATGGAATCATGATTCTTAGTTGTCCTGGGAAGACCAACTACAAAATCCATGGTTATGTGATCCCATTTCCACTGCGGTATTGGCAGGGGTTGTAATGTACCTGCCGGCTTCTGATGATCTGCCTTGACTTGCTGACATACTGCACACCTAGCCACAAACTCGGCTACATCTCTTTTCAAGCCAGACCACCAATACAGGTCCTTCAGATTATGATACATCTTGGTGACTGCTGGATGCATAGCATACATCGATGTGTGTGCTTCCTCGAGCACTAGATTCCTCATATCATCAGCATCGGGGACCACCATCCTATCATGTTAGCAGACTAGTCCATCCTCGGACTCATGGAACCCATCACGCTTTTCGCTACCGAGTTCTGACCTGATCAACTGCACTGTATCATCTGTTTGTTGTGCATCTTTGATCTGCTGTCTTAGTGTAGGCTTGAATTGCATATGTGCTAAAAGTCCTGCTAACAAGGAAACTCCCATCTGCACATTCATCTTCCGCAAGGAAACAAACATATCCCGTCTATGGCATACCAAGGAACTCAACTGTGCCTTCTTTGAAGGAAGAGAAGAAGACTTTTGTCTAAGCACATCAGCTACCACATTCTCTTTACCAGGGTGATACTCGATGGTGCAATCATAGTCATTGATCAGCTCCATCCATCGACGTTGTCGCATGTTTAGCTCACTCTGTGAGATGATGTACTTCAGATTCTTATAATTTGTAAAGATCTGACACACTTCCCCATGAAGATAGTGTCTCCAAATCTTTAACGCATGAAATACTTCTGCCAACTCCAAATCATGTGTCGGATAGTTCTCCTCATGTTTCTTAACCTGTCGCGAAGCAAAAGAAACCACATGGTCTTCCTGCATCAGCACGCATCCTAAGCCCTTCTTGGAAGCATTGCAGAAAACAACATAGCCCTTTCCAGACTCTGGCAGCACTAGCACTGGAGCACTAGTCAGCTTCTCCTTCAAACTTTGGAAAGCTTGCTGGCAACGATCATTCCAGATAAAAGGTACATCCTATCTAGTCAACTTTGTCATCGGCAACGCAATCACACTGAAGTCCTTGATAAACCTCTAGTAGTATCCTTCTAATCCCAGGAAACTACGAACTTCTATCGGCGTCTTCGGCTGTTCCCATTCTGCAACGGACTCTACCTTCTTCGGGTCCACTTTAACTCCTTCTGCAGATATCACATGACACAAGAAAGTTACTTCTTCCAACCAGAACTCACACTTACTGAACTTGGCATATAACTAATGTTGGCGAAGAAGAGTCAATGCTTGTTGAAGATGTCGCTCATGTTCTTTCTTGTCCCGACTATAGATCAAAATGTCATCTATAAAGACTACAACAAACTAGTCTAGAAACGCACGGAACACCCTGTTCATCAAATCCATGAAAGTTGTAGGCACATTGGTTAGCCCGAACGGCATAACCACAAACTCGAAGTGACCATACCTCATCCTAAAAGCTGACTTTGGTATGTCATCTGCCTTAATCCTCAATTGATGGTATCTGGATCGTAGATCGATCTTTGAAAACATTGTAGCACCATGCAATTGGTTGAATAGATCATCTATCCTCGGTAACGGGTACTTGTTCTTGATCGTGACTTTGTTCAACTGTCGGTAGTCTATGCATAGCCGCAGCGATCCATCCTTCTTAACGAACAAGACTGGAGCACCCCAAGGCGACGTGCTTGGTCGAATGAAACCTTTCTCCAACAACTCTTGTAGCTGCTTCTTTAGCTCCGGCATCTCTACTGGAGCCATCCTATACGGTGTCTGTGTAACTGGTTGTGTTCCTGGAACTAGATTGATCTCAAAATTAATCTCTCGGGGTAGAGGAACACCGGGGAACTCATCAGGAAACACATCTGCAAATTCTCAGACAATCGTCACCTCCTCAAGGCTAGGACCCTTTGCCTTGGTATCGACAACGTGAGCTAAGAACACCTTACATCCTTGCCGCAGCAACTTTTCTGCCACCATAGTTGATACTAGACACGTCAGAAGAATCTTCCTATCTCCTTGGAAGATCCACTTCTCTCCACAAACCTCAAACACTGCCTGCTTGGAACCACAGTCCAACACAACCTTATACTTCTCTAAGGTATCCATCCCAAGGATTACATCGAAACCACGCATATCAAGTGGTATGAGATCCACTTGTATCATGTGTCCCAAAAAAGATAGAACACCAACGGGCACTCCTCTCGAAGCATCAAGGAACCATCAAGATGGGTTTCTAACAATAAGCTATCTTTCTTACAACTAACAGGTAATAGACAGTTATCAAGCATAGAATGTGTGATAAAAGAGTGCATAGCACCCGGGTCAACCAGAACAGATACAAAGCAAGAAGAAGACAAATCAGAATGAAATAACTCCATCTGACCTGTCACCACTCGCGGGTTGACTATCGCCTTCGACTGACTCATAGCATAGAATCGAGTCGTTGCTTGTTGTCCCCGTCCTCTGCTTCCTTGAGCAAACGATCCTGCTTGTGACGCTTGATTGCATCCTCGTCCTCTGCTACTATTGGGTTGTTTTCGGGCTAACCCTGGTTGATTCTACCTTGGTTGTTGTGTCACTTCAACATCTTTACTTGGGCAATTTCACTTGAAATGCCCTATATGTCCGCAGATATAGCATGCCCTATCCTCAATTTGTGGCCTAGATGGCCCTGTCACTGCCACTGAAGTTGTACTATGTGCCTTTGACAGTGAAGAAATGTATCCTCTTCCCTTACTTGGAGACCACTGTGATGGTATACTGGAACCTCTCATCACTGACGGTGCTAAAAACCTTGGCTTCTTGAAGCCACCAAACCTCTATCCCTGGAACTGAGTAGGCCTCTTCTTAGACATGGATTCTCTTTTCTCCCTGACTGATCGTTTGATCCTCCATACAGATTCCACAAACGTGGCAAACCACTCTCGGTTCTCCAACGTAGAAGTAGGTGTTTTCAGCTCAGCACTCATACCTTTCTCAAAATTCCTAATTCGCTCGTCATCCGTCACTACCATGTGAGGACAAAACCTCAGCAGGTCCATGAACTTGGCTTCATACTCAGTTATGTTCATCGCTCCCTGGCGTAGGTGCTCAAACTGGCTTATCATTTTGTCCAGTTACATCTTCGAAAAGTATCTGTTGACGAACTCGTGCCGGAAAACTTCCCAACCGATCACCTCACCAGGTCGCTTCTCCTCCTCGATGGTCCATCAATGACCAGCACTACCCTTCAGAAGGTAGACAGCATGCTTGACTTTGTCCGCTTTGGGGATGTCGAGGATCCAGAAAGCCTTCTCAAGACTTGTCAGCCACAGATCTTCATCTTTTGGATCAGTCGTCCCAGTGTAGTCTGAAGCTCCGACTCGGCGAAGCCGCTCAAATGTCTTCCCAATACCCAATGTTTCACCATGGGGAGCATGTGCTCTCGGTGGAGGCACTGGCAATCTCTCTACCATAAGATTCATCGTAGCCATCATCTGCCCCATAAGCTGTTGGTAGGCAGGGTTTTCGAGAATGGCTGGGTCAAGTTGGGGGACCTCAGGCACCCGATCTCCAAGTGTCTACCTTTCAGCTCCATCAACGGATGCAGCATCGCTGCTCTCGACAGCATGTTCTTCATGGTTTCCAGACATCTTGGCTTTTTCTTCTACTGAGGGCAGAAGATGATCGTAAGAAAATCTAGAAAACTCACAAGAACATATGAAACCTAGTCCTAGATCCCTATAGACTCAGCGAACCTAGGGCTCTGATACCAAGCTTGTGGCGACACATCCCACTATCACACAGACAATGAGGTGCCACGTGAAAACGTGCGGAAAACACCATAAACCACTTATTACTAAAAACACGGGTTAATTAAAACCGACTTCAGAAAGCAGATAAACCAAGAAACTATTACATTCAGATCCTCATCCTGCAAGAAAATAGGTTATATAAACATTTACAAGTCGAGATACGTGTCCACAGCTTACTGGATCAGTTGTCTTGTCATCACATGAGTTTGTCACCTATTTATACATACATAACGGCCACATCCGTCCAGCAGTAGGATATTCAAAGCTTAAACAGCTAAACATCGTAAAACAACGTCAAAACACCTCCAAGGACATGAGAGTACAAGGATGACTCTAAGACTCTACTACAAAACAACCAAAATAGCAGAATATCCATCTCTTGCCTTCTATTGCTCTTCTTGTTGCTCGGCCACAACTCTGCGACCACCACTATGTCTAGCTCGAACATCTAAAAAGGTTGTAAACCAGTGGGGTGAGACACACAATCCCAGTGAGAAACAAAATTCCCCACCGAAACCATAAAACCTCAGAAAGAATAAAGCAGCAATAGCAGATAATTGATAGAGCGTAGAATAAGAGCAGTCAATAGAGTAAGATTGTTATTACCATCGAGCTTATCATGATGTACGAAAGACATATAACCAAGTATTTCTTTATGGAACATGATTGATAAGATAAGATTTATAGGATCTTACCACATAACGTAAGAGGCGTATAAGTAACTACAATTATAACAAGATCAACTACACAAGCAAGGCCTCAATCAATGTTCTGTGTTTTGCCTGAAGCAATAAATACTAGTCGGCTGGATTACGTATTATTATGGCCTGAGGAAGTGAGCCGTACCACTCAAATCCAATCGACGGATGTGAAACTCAGAGTCTGTGCCATACAAGGTCAATGGAAGAGTCTGACTCCACGACCTCCCACCTCGTAGTCAGTGTACGAGAACTAAAGTAGGACCGCAGTCTCATGCTTAAGTGGACTCAGCCATAGGGTCAGCTCCATAGGCTACCCTTTCCCTAGCCCACCTCGGTATAGGTCTCGGCGCTAGTATATCTGAGCCACATGGTAGTTCACCGTTCTCCCTGAGCCATGAACAGATTCATGCTCTAACACACTGAGCCATGGGCTTGTTCACCATGCTCTATATATATCCCGAGTCTGCAACCGCAGCTGCACTCAAATCCTCTCTATTTTAGGCTAGGAGAAACCTCGCATATTCAACAATATGCACTCCGGGTTAACCCGCAGGAGAATCTGTTTCACCATCACCAGCTACTGACGATGATGGATTTATGGCCAGGGAAACTACATGATATATTACACTATAATTAGTTAGTGTATTTTAAGTGGATTGTTGAGGTAAACAAGGTTGTAACACATACATAAAGCTACATTGTCATCACCACCATCACAACATCCTGGGATCTCAATCCCTCATCATAAGAAATCACTACCTCATAAGGCATTCTCATCACTGGGGATAACAATCCCAGATCTCATCACCAGAGGATAACACCTCAACTTAGGCACCTTAGCCATATCAGGTCCTCAGACCAAAACACATAAGACTAGTGATGCAGATTATCTCATCATCAAGAGTGATCATTCAAAATAATGTTATTCAAACATATATATCTCATAACCCTTTACCTGGATATGCATCCGCATGAAACATCTGCATGGTCAGTATACACAATCATAGAGGTAAATGAAACCACCATAGATTAATAGAATGATCGTATAGTCAATATAAGGCAACATTGGTGATTATACACTTTATCATTCATGCCTCAAACCTGTGACCATAGACATGTGTCACATCATCATGTGAAGCAACTCATATACTTCCAAGCTTATCATTATATATATACATGGTTTCAAGATGATCATAAACACATGTAATATCATGTCATGTTTACATAGGTGTGATCTACTATATAAATTACCTCACTACTATCAAATGTGTCAAGGGTTCGCCACCATAAACCAATCATGATTGCATGAAAAATATCTAGCATATAGGTTTTCCGGAAGGAACATGACCCTCACTAGAAGTCCACTACCTTCACAAAAAGTGTGACGGGCAGGGCAGCTTCCCTCACTAGATGTGGTATTGGGCAGGGTTACTTCCTTCATATCGCCCAAGCATACCAGCTACAAATCGGACAAGCTAAAGCAAGGGTGTCGGGCTACCACTTCAAGGTGTATCGTGCAACCCTAGGTGTCGTGCATCCATGTGTCATGCACCTGTGTGTCATGCACCCATCTGTATCGGTCATCCATGAGTGTCAGGCATCTGAGGTTTCGGGTTAGGGTTACCATAGGTCATCATATCGAGTATCACCACCAAACCAGGATGCCCACTGAGCTCCATAATGTTTCAGGTACATCAGGCACCAAACTATTACCCATACTATGTGTATCGGGCAGGGCACTCAACAAGGTATAACGCCCTAAGGGTATCGTCCAACCAAGCTAGCCTCATCCTATCGGCCAACACACAAGGCAAGGACCAAGGTGTGACGCCCAACACAACCTCAACACATCAACCAGAACTCTAGTCTAAGGAAGGGTATCAGGCAGCACCATCCCCAAGCCATATCGTGTAGGAAGCAACCCAACAAGATCATCATCAACCTCAAGCACAAGGGCACCAAACCCTAAATTGATCAAGGAGATCGGCTCACCTCTCAAAAACTAAGAGAGAGGGGTTTTGCAAACCTCTATCACAACTCGGGCAACCAGAAGGGACAACCACAACATAGGTCTACATCTACCAAAAAGCTCATCTCTCGAATCCATGGTGAGAGAAAGGTGTTACTCAAGCAACTAGAACACAAGCTCACCTCTCAACTTAAACGAGAGAGGGGTGTTGCTCATATCACTAGGGCTCAAGATCACTTCTCTAGACCAAAGAGGGAGAGGGGTGTTTCTCAACAAAGAAACCCTAAGACATAGTTTAGCCAACTAGGAGGCAAAGGTACAAGGCCTCAACCATATCAACAAGATCACCATAACCACAAGATTAAAGGTGCAACAAGCAAGAAACTTATCTTAGAACATACATGGCCGATTATGATCATGTGAAACATACAAGAGAGTAGAAGAATGGAGTATAGTTAGGGTTAGGAGTTATGTAACCCGCCTCGAGCAAGCTCCAAGCTCCACCACAAGAAGGAGAACAAAGCACTCTAGGGTCCGGCCACCACTAGAGGAAGAAGAAGAAGAAGACTCTAAGATAAGGATCAGCCACCAAGCTTGCAAAGGAAGAGGTGTCGTGCAACCAAAGGAGAAGGGAAACTAAGGAACTAAAGGGATCCTTAGCAAGAGAAAGGAAACACATATATAAGAGAGGATGGAGGAGAAACCAAGGTGAGACAAGGCAAGGTGTCGCCCACCTAGGGACACTTGCCCATGGGCAATGCCACCACTCTAACTTGCCTTAAAGACATGTCCAAGGCCATTGCCACATGAAAGCATCAAGCACCAAGTGTCCCCTAGTGGTGACACAAACGAGGTCAAAGAGGTCAAAGGGGTCCATGGGCGACACACCCCATCTCCATGCCTGACATCACTCCCTGGGTGACACACCTAGGCTGACACAACCATGGCCGACACACCTAGGCCGACACAAGGCACTCCTGCCCGACACAAGGTCAATAAGGCAAGGGCAAGGTTCAAGCAAGGCATCTCAAGGCCCAACAAGCTCATCCAAGCCCAAAGACACTTAAGCAACGAGCCCAACCTTTCCTCTCAACACTAGAGGAAGCAAGGAGAGAGAGGAACACCTCACAAGGTGACAAACTTCCCACAAACCCTACATTGGGTAAATTGCAAGTAGCACCTCCAGCTCTCAACAAAGCACAAACAAACCCTAATCACCACTAAAGGTGATTCGCAAGCAACTAAACACCAGGGTTAAGCAAAGCAAACAGGATAAGCCCTAAACGGAGGTCAGGGTCCTTACAGTAACGACACCGCTAAGAAGTACCCTCTACCCAGAATTGATGACATGTTTGACCAGTCGAGAAGTTGACCCCGGCTTGCGTGTGAGTGATGATAAAGCACACAATTAAAACTAGTGATGGTCTGTGGGGCCACTTATCATTCCAGAAACCCTACTAGAGCATTGGGCAGTGGGCCCGGTCGTTACAAATTGATGGTACTCGGACCTTAGGTCAATTTTGTATAAAATGCACATCTTTGTAGCACAATTGTGTATATGGAACCTAAAGTAGGGTTTGTGGATTTAGGAAGTGGAAAGGAGCAATAATTGGACTAAAAGGGTAATATGGATAAAGACATAAGAAAGTGGACATAAAAACCTAACCTGAGAATCAAGTCAGTCCTTTGATAGGATTTAGAGTCATGTAGTGACAGATGGGTGTATGAATTGAATTTTAGGTTGAATTTCTTAATTGTGTGGTTAGTTCTACTATTCCTATTTGAACTACAAATTCTCATGATACAGGTATGTGGTTATGCCTAAGATTATCTGTTGAAGTTTCACGTAGTTTCATAGAGGTTTTCCTTGCATGGTTGAAATTATATGGTTGCTTGTTTATTTCATTCCATGCTAACTTTAAAGTGACTATTATTATCACATTATATATGAACATGACTAACCCAAATCTAGACCACCTCTGTATCTGTGGAAAGGCCATCTGCCTAGATAGGGGAAGGCATATTTTGGTACCACCCTAAATAGGGGGTACATGAGAAGTCACCCACCTGGATAGGGGGAGACATGAGGAGTCACCCTCCTGGATAGGGGGAGACATGAGAAGTCACCCACCTAGATAGGGGGAGACATGGAAAGTCACCTACCTAGGTAGGGGGAGACATGATGAAGTCATCTACATGGATAGGGGAAGATAGTGAATACTACAATATGAGGCCCAGAGGGGTTATCACAGAGTGTGTGCCAGCTTATATGTTGTCCTTCTAGCATTTTTTACAACAACTCCCATGCGTCCTTGAAATCAACGTTTTTGGAAACGAAGCACTCTCCTTCCATTGGCCACCCGTAGATGGCATTGAACTGTCGCAACGTCATTTGAAAATCAATATTGTAAAGGCAAAAGTTGATGCAGCATTCTCTCCATCCATCCCCATGCCCAGGGATGATGCAGGCCTCTAGTGAGGCAAGGAACTCACATACTAGATCTGGGAAGGTTAGCCAATTGTTTAAGAATGGATGGTTGTCCACCAGCCCTTAATGCTCGCATACTTGGCGCATACTTTTGGTCAATCCCAAAGAGTCAAGGAAGGCACGGTCGCCATACCATGTCACATGAATCTCCCTCTTCTGTAGAAATTCATAGATCTTCCTCACATCGACATTGGGGTGGACAATACATTTTGGTTTGGGAATCAATGTAGCATTACCTACCGATGAAGAAGCTTCTCTCCTTGGCACCATCTCAAGAACAAGAAAGGGGTTGAGAAAAAGAGTTCTCGATTTAGGCTCTAAATGCTTAGAGATGCTTGCACACGCTTGCTCGAAGGAGGTGTGAAGAAGGGGTGAAGAATCATGTATTACAACCCCTCCTTAATCATTGTGATTAGATTTTTGGTGGAATTAAGAACCTATATGGATTCTTGGGTTCCATTGAATTTATGTTCTCTGTGATTTCACGTTGAAGTAGTCTTGGAAGAGGTTCTTCTATGGGGCACCAATGGTATTATATTTGGACTCATTTAAGACCAATTGGGCATTAGCATCATGATGGTAATGTTTCTAGTGTAGGATATTCAGGTTGTCTGATTTTGAATTTTTGTGTTTGAATTATGAAGGTTTGATATTGATAGAAATGAAGGCCAACATGGTTGCATCTAGTTTCTCTATTTCATCATGTGATTCATTTGTGTTGATCACACTGACCATTCACAACATGGTCTTTTTATCCACCTGATTTGGTTCTTGATTGTGCATAGTTTTAAGAGGGTAAATTTACTATTTTACATATCATACACCAACTATTTTGATGTGGTATTTAAACTTGTTTGGTCAATTTCCTAGGTTTATTTAACATTACTTTCAGTAAATGACTTTAGATTATTAGTCCTTCATTAGTTAGAGCTCATAATATAAAATATTTTTGTTAGGGAATTTAGCCCTATGATTGTTATAGGTTTCACATCTTAGTTCGACTCAAGTGGAAAAGTGATTTTTATAATTCATTACAAATTTTAAATTTAACCTTATATTATCTAAATCACTTCATTTGGTGGTTTTGAACTCTAGAAACTAGACCATGTTTGTTTGAATACATTTTAGCTCATCAATTAAGATATGTTTCTTCTACTTTTTAGATTAAAAAGTAAAATACTCTCTGATCCCTAATTCATAATATATGTTTTTTTTGTTTGAATTTTTCTTGTGAACCCTAATATGTAATTCAAATATGTTGATATACCTATTTTTCAAGTTTAATGGATGGATACCCTTTGTCTATTGATATCAGCTAAAATTATCCTGCCTCTAAATTCATTATGTTTGACTGAGCAGACTAGTATAATCTTGTTTTATTTGTGTACCTAGGTGGTGGTTCTTAGTGCACATTGTATACACTTTTATTTGGATTTAGGTGGTGGTGCATAACATTAGACATTTGAGTGGTGGTACTATTTACCCGCTTTTTGCATACCTTATTATACTAGGATTTAGGTGGCGGGGCCTCTACCCATGGCTTGAAGTGTTGGTGCTTCAACCCTATACATTAGATTGTTGTAGGTTTTCACTTAATCTACATGCACTTTGTTGTTGTTTGTTGCTAGAAATATGATTTAAAGGCAATATTGTGCCTTATGCTTTCATTATAATGCCTCATCAACTTCTTATTGACCTACTCGTTGACACTACTTATTTGACAAATTGTGTGCCTCCTCTTGAAGGGGAACATCTTATTTTGTATAAATTTATCATGTTTTTCAATAAAACTAATTATAAATAACCAACTAATTTCTTACAATGTTTATCTCTCTAATTTGCATCTACATTTTTGGATGATTTTTCCAAATCATTCATGCATGAGAAACCTACTCTATCACAATAGATTTGATGATAGCTTGAGATGTTCATGTTTCCATCTACAATGAGTATTTTTATCTAGTTTAGATATGTTTTTCCTTTATATATTATGTATTCCATGTCAGTGAGGAACAATGATATATTTAAATAATGTACTCATTAATTTTTTTTTGTGATTTTTAGAGTTGTGCTGACATTGTGTTATTGAGACATTGAACTACATCCTTTACTTGATGCAAGATCGAATTTTTCTATTGATGAATGTTTGTTTATAGTTATCTAAGTAATGAGTGGTGTACCTCATAAGTTATACTCATTACAAATATGTTATTACAACCACATGAATCTAGGAATCAGATTATCTTGAGATATCCTCTCCTTTTATTACACATCTATGCCTTATATTCAAGTTTATTAGGAGCACCTCATCTATGTCACCTAGTCACCAAAGGGGGTCAGTGATCCCATAGATCCAACATATAGTATTATACTACTTGACCATCCCCTCACCACACAAGTTTCCCACGTAACCTCTGGTTTGAACCTCTGATGGTTCAATAGATAAGAGCTTTTGGTGTGCCCTCTATGAGATTCACAACCGATCATGTGTTGCCCTTATTATGACAACTCCTCAATACTGTGGTCACAGGAAATATCACCCCATTATGTTAATTCAACATCTAAAGGAATACAATCTAACATACTTCATCAAGATGTGACCACCTTACTTGAATGAAGAGAATGAACTCAAGATGGTGGGTAAGGCTGACAACGGGGTGCTCATTGTCAAGCACACCTATAAGCACCTTGCATGCCCTGCGCATAAGAAAGTCAACTTTACCACCTGTGTTTTAGATAGGTTGTCTCACCACTAGTGGAGCATCATGATGAGGATGCAAGACACTTTTGCTTCATATCAAGACTAGTTATTGGCTCTAATCCATGAGAAATGCATCTCCTGGTTTTTTTTGCATCATAAGTAGAGTTCTACAACTATATAGAATAATTTTGTGTAAATGGTAGATTCTGTGTGGAAATTTCTTCTTTAGAAGAGATAATACAAGGGATTTGAGGAGGAGAGGTGTGTCAAACACTTTGGGTAGGTATGCAACTACAATGTCAATTGTGCCTAATGCCCTCAACATCCAATAACATTCTAGAAGATGGTGGACAAGTCCTTAGAAGCTTACTCTGGATACCATCCTTAAACCTAGAAGAAAAATAAGGTAAAACACTCAAATGATGATCATATCAGAAAAATGTACTCTAGATGACAGAAGCACCATCCTTCTAGTAAATGCCCTTTGGGAAATCATGCAGCTTAAAAAGGAGACAACCAAGTGACATGCAACCAGTGTTAGCCAAGTCAGACACATAAGGTCCAATTGTCCCTAGTTTGATGGGGACAGCCCTAGCCTAGTCAACACAACAACAGACTCATAGGAACAAAAACAACAATGGTAGGATGGCATGAGTTGAAATGTATACACATATGTGCAATCAACTTAGAGGATGTTGAGGACTATAATGGTTTTATTGAAGGTACAATGCACCTTAAGCACTTTGACATCTATTGAAATTGTAATGATCTTGAGTTAGAACCTATGTACATGGACCATATCCTATACGTGTAAATCTGTCATGTTAGGATCAATTCTTATAAATTATCGATACCCTCCTACAACTCATTCTAAGAATAAATTCATCCTCCTATATATGAATGTCTTTGATGTCATTTAGCATGTGGATTAGTAGAAGATGTATAATGTTGCTATTTTTTGTGGAGATAAGGTTATCTTGTTACACCTAATATAAATTGTGATTCTGCATAAGGGGAAGGAATCTAGAATATCACCAATTTATAATCCCATTTTTAAAATAGATAAACTTATCTTTGACAACCTTCCATGACTTCCTTATACTAGAGAAGTGGTTTTCCATCAACCTAGTCTATGTCATGACTTCTATCCCAAAGTCGTAATTCCACATTGCCCTTGTTAATCTAGGTAAGATGAAGAAGCCGCTAGAGGATATTCTTGATGTGAGCTACAATTTTGTAAGTATCCCTCTAGGGAGGTCTTATCTTGTTCATAAAGAAGACAAACGGGTCAATGTGTATGTGCACTGACTATCACATGATTATCCACATCATAGTGAAAAATCACGATCTAGTTTCATGTATTCATGACTTGTTTGAACAACTCAAGTTTATTTCTACTTTCTCCAAGATGACTATGTGGGTGGATTCTATAAAATATGTGTGACGGATTGTGATGTTACACGAAAAAACTTGCAAGATTGGCATTTGCGGTGGTGAACATGTTGATTGGCTTAAAGAATGTCTAAGATGCTTTCCTGAATTAGATGAATCAAGTCTTTTGGCCTTATATTAACAACTTTGTTGTTGTGTTCACATACAATGTCCTTACTCATTATGAATCTGTTGCACAACATGATGATCATGTACTCATTGTCATGCAACCCATGACAGATCATAAACTAAATGCAAAAGTATTGGAAGTGAAAGTTATATTTCAATGATGTGATGTTCTTCAACATGCCTTCTTCATGTATAAATGATGGTTGAGGATGTGATGTAGTAGAAAGCTCCAAAGAACTATTTTGTGATTTGTAGCTTTCAAGGTCTTATGAGATGCCACACGAGGTTTATATTGAGTTCTTTTAGTTGGATTTAACTTCTACAAAGTTAAATCACAAGGAAGACAATTTTGTTTATACTCTTGAGTTTGATTTAAGCTTTCTCAATCTAAAGAAGTGTCTTACATTTTCTCCAATTCTTTGTCTACTCAAGGAGGAAAAAAGTGTATCATTTTCATATTGCCTCTATACAAGGCTTAGATTGTGTTTTAATGCAACAAAAGGAAAGTGATTTTGTATGCCTCCCACCAATTGAAGATGAATGAAAAGAATTGACTATTCATGATCTAGAGCTATATGTTAGCATTGATGTTGTAAAGTTAACATCTCAAATATATACATATATATTAAAGAAATCCTAACGGAGTTTTAATATATATATATATATATATAAGAACTCCTAATGGACTTTTAATCGTTAAAACTTAAGTTTTGGATCCAATGGTAATAGCCCAAACAACAAATATTCCTCTTGAAGTATGAAATAAAAGATAAATAATTGAATACCTTTTCTTTTTCCTTTTATGAATTAAGATACATTTTATACATGAAAATATGAATTCACGTTATTTTTTATCTTCCATCCCTTTTGATTTTATAGGAAGAATAACTTACTTAATAACTTGATTTCAAATACATGGAAAGATATACTCACTTGAGTAAGAGATAATTATATTACTTTCCTTTTTCCTTGATATATGTTTAAAACATGAAAGAAATGATATTAAATTCTCTCTTTTTGTCCGCTCTATATAACTCCTTCACAATATGTTATAAGGAAAGACACTAAGTAGATGAACAACTTTGACCACGTTTTTGAATCAACCAGCTAACCATGGAAAGTCATTTCAAACTATCTAACCTTTTAAATACAAATAAATTAAGAATAACTCATATATAGAAATAATGGATAATAATTTACCCAAAACTCAAATATAATTGGCTAGAAATGTTATATAAATCCTAGTTAGGTTATGGTTAAAGTTGAGGTAATTATGATCTTGTTTGACCATTTAAATAAATGTACGAAGAAGGAAATAATATAGTTATCCATTATAAATACGATATTTATAAAAATTTGGAAATATTTGATTATGGTTAGTTCAAAACCCGACACTAATTGTCTAAGAATATTATTGTCACATTCCAAATGCTTACAACAAACTTCCTCTCATGTTTGCCTAGAATATATACTCTAATGCAATATTATGAAAGTTGTGGTCTTTTATGCAAATTTTCCATATAAAGGTATAGATATTTTTAATATACATTTTTTCTTGTTACAGTATGATTAGGTAGTGCCTTTAATCATAGGAGGTTTGAAGTCATCTTGCTATTAAAACTAAGAAAGACATGTTGATAGTAAATAAGTTTCAACACTGAAATGAAGTAAAAGATGGGTTTTAATCATAATAGGAAAGATATATGTGAGTTGGTGATAAGATATTTTCTATACGCCCTAAAATGCAGGTGTACACTATCTAAGTAATATAGGCCTGGATATAAAACACAAAGAAATGTAAATTCAAAAACTACTACTAACTATAATACGATCAGCTAGACCGAAGAAAACAATGATTGGAGTTTAATTAACTAAGAATACAGAAAGTAAATCCAAAATTACTGGTGAATGATCAAAACTGGATGGAATTCCTTAGGATTACAGTTTCACCTCGGTTAACATTACAATTAACAATCATAACATTAACAATTGTCTCTCCTAACCCTGGACTAAGAGCCTGTAGCAAGAATTACCCACTCTCACAGTGTAATTCACTACCTAATCTAATACCAATCACACTCTTGTATTGGTTGTGTTATTAGTAAGGCACTTTATTGAAAACTCTAGTAATCTCTTCATGTTCGTAAGCCACCATCCTCAAAGGGTGAAATAAAACATATATTTCTATGAATTTCCAACCACTAATTTCCTCTTTCAAATCAATTAAAGGTCTAATTAACTACCTATGGTGATCAAACATGGATATTTCATGACAAACTCATAAAAATAAGTCTAGAAATTAAGAGAAATTAATATATTAATACATAAATGTCAATTCCAATGCATAACTGGGCTACTCCCAGGTTCTAAGGAATAAGGAGTTTAACCGTGCATAGTTCGTATGGTCAAAAATATAGGATAGAGGAAGAAAAATGTCGAAAACATTAGTAAAATTAAAGAACCCCTGAAGAATATGGTCTAAAGGATCCCCTCTCATGCACGTGCCAATTTGCTACCTTCCAGCTGTAAATCCATCCGTTGGATGTGCTCAGATCGTTCAAAATGTAGTCTTTTTCTCTGCTTTCTCCTCTCCTTACTCTCGGCTACTGTCCAATGGAATAGAACATTATTCATAGGGTTAGACGAAACCCCCATAAGTCATAGAAGTGTCTTAGGACAATATAAATCCACAACCGTCAGATTAAACACTATCTTCATATCTGCCTAATCCTGACATGTCAGTACTACCTACTCATTCGATAGTTGTGGCTGTCTGGCAAGTTGTCGGTACTAACGACTGGGAGTTTATAGTACCAAGTCTCCTCGATTAATCTTGAAAAAAAATTGTGATTTTGTCGGTAGTATTGACTCCCAAAGTTGGTACTACCGAGAGTTCTCGATCTATTTCTTTTCCACTCTAAGTAAGTGTCGGTACCACTGACTCCAAGGCTGGTAGTATCGAGCTGTGTAGATTCTTGTAAAACTTCATGAAATCCATAAAATCTGAACATAAGCTCTAGAATATAATGAATTATTCAAAAATATTAAAATTAGATTTATTTGATGCAAATAAGTATCACAGACTAATAATAGTAAATCTTGCACAATTTAATATGAAAATGAACCAACATTGCACAAAAATCAATAATAAATAGCCTGATGAAAATGACAAATATCTAGTGCATCAAACTACCCTAAGATTAAATGTTTCTCATCCTCAAGAAACACACCCTCAGATCTATTTGAGGTAAGTAAGTAAAAGGGCATAAACTATAAATTTCATTTCTCAACCATCCCCACCTGACAGTCCCAAACTGACCTTCATTGACCACTAAAAATCAACTACTCTTAAGCGACTAGATATTTCCATAAAATTTGTCAACCCTTAGATAATGAACACTATCAAGAAAGTAGTTAACATCATAATCAATTAGGCATTTTCTTGGTGCATCATGTGATTCCCTAATCTACGTTGCTCTTTCCTAACTACCAACAACTTGGAAGTAGTTCTCTTTATAGGAATGAATGAGGAGAATAATCATTTAAGTGGCCTAACGATAAGAGAAATGGATGGTATGAAATAGGTGGGCTTATGAGGATTCAAAAGTAAAAACCGAATTATTTATGCAACAATGAATCGTAATAAATCTATATGGTAAGGAAAATGAGAAATGTATGAATCCTAATGCCTATTATTATTGGTAAAATGATGCATGTACCATAGATCTCATCAACTTGATGGGAATGAAGTAAGAAAAATAATGCATCATGTGAATGTTTCCATCTCTTATGTGAAGATTTTAGGACATCCCTTTTCCCTCTTTATTTCAAAACATCTACATTTTTTTTCTTTTCTTTTTTGTGGCCCATTATGACAACGATTATACTTGGGCTTCACTAACATGCCATTTTTTTCTTTTCTCTTTTTTTTTCTTCTGAGGGTCTGGATGTATATCCTTGCACTCTTATTTCATAGGAAAACAATACCCACATGATTAAAAAATGATATGAAATCCATGCAATCTACATGTAATTGCTTATGCAACTAAAATGATATGCACAAAGGTTGTTTATGCATAATAAAACATTTTTTCTCCATTTTGTAACTAAAGCAATAAAAGAATACTAACTATTATGTAACCTATTATGTCATGGAATGCAAACAAGAGGAAACAATTTGATCTTACTTGATCATTTTAAGGTGGTGAGTCAAATGAATGCAAGATGGATGGAATCACATAACTAAGAGATAATGCCTTTCATAAAATTATGATATATCCCTCTCTAATGACCTGTGAATAGGATAACCTTAGGGTTTATTTCTCAAATTTCCATTAAAGATCCCATTAATTGTTTGATCAATTTAGGCTTAAACCCCATCTTCATCCACATTTCATGAATAATTAAGATGTACATTCATATCAAATGTCCTTAAGATGACTAGCCTATACACTTCCTCTAGGTGGTGTAACTCAAGAAATTTGCAACTAAGCCAAATTTTTTATTTCTACTTTTCAATTGCACACAAATGAGAACACATGACGTTGACATGAACCATGAATTAAGCTCCACTTTTACACTAGATAGATAGTGATCCTACAACTTGAAAAGATAAAAACTAAAAAGCAAATCAATCAAATAAAGACTAAAGAAATTAAAAAAAAAACTAAGGATAGAAACTGTTCCAACTACCCCTTAAGCTTGCTTGACTATTTCCACATAGTCAGAATTCTAACTTAAGAGGTCGAACAGTGGTACCGAATCAAATGGGTGGTGGTGTAGGATGTGGCACGGTGGGATCAAAGGGGTAGAGTGTCCCCTGAAAACTCGACGACTGTTGTGGTATTGGTAGAGGTTGTGGATAACCACAAAAGTATCCTTGGTGCCATGATTTTCATACTTTGAGATTTGTTTCTTCTTCCCATGTCCTGTAATGGTGGGACTTTCTTCCAACTTATAAGGTCTCCGACCACATCACAACTAGTAGTTGATCCTATTTAGGTTTGGAGGATCTGGGGAAGCAAAAGGCATACATTCAATTCCAATCCTCATAACCTATCACACTTTGATTATTAGTAGTGAACCCAAGATTTAGCTAAACACTAACCCTAATATCAAAGTGGAGCATATGAAAAAATACAATATAATGAGAAATCTTAACATAATAATCAATTTCATTCCACATTAATATGCAAGGGTAACATTTTCTCTCTCATAACATTGTATATTCCCATAGCATGGCTAATGAGTTCCATTAACACCATATACAAATTCTCATTATGGATTGTTAACAAGTTCAACATATATAGACAAATACATGTGCACACAAAATATCATTCTTTGAACAAAACACACCACACCCACAGGCATATCTAAGGACCTGAATACATGAATCCTACAAATGACATCAACTGGGCAGAACATCATCTCATATTGAAGTCAATCAATTGGATTATCAAGCTAAGAAGTTGGAAAATTAGCTTAAAGACCTAAAATTTTGTCTATTTATTTGTAAGCCAATTTATAAGTGATAAGTTCAATATAAATAATAATATATGATTTAGTTCTCTCTCGTGTCATTTAAGCAAGTATTACACATATTTATCATACAAGTGATGCAAAAAATAGACAAGTCATTCTTAGGCATAGAAGAACATATAACATACATACATAGAAAATAAGATGACATCAATAATCATCATTAACAACTTTCCATTTTTTTAATTTTCCTAGAATATACTTGACGTGCTCCTAGACAAGTAGGCAATATCACAATACACATGTACATGACTCATTGTCCATGCTTTAGGGTGTAGTCGAACACCCTATGCCAAGCATCAAAGCCTACGTCTGCCACTAGGCATGTGAGGTTCTAATACTCGACCTTCATTATCACCTCACCACAAGATTGGACACAACACATACCATATCACATAGGTACTATGCCAGAATTCATAATCATAAATGATTTTCAATATTCAAGTCACATGTCTTGGATTGGGTTCTATCCCAAATATTCACGCAACAAGAGAGATGGGTCTTGATATGATCTCTATGGAACTTCCCCCAACCCTCCACAGATATCCCTTACAGACTAATCTACTTTAAGTCTTCTTCCTAGACTCGTTTTGCCACCCTAGTATGACTTCGAGGAGGATCATGGCATTCAAGACACATAACTATATGCATTAGTGTTATCTTTCTTTATTACATAGCCTAATTCATATTAAGATCTTATCACATGTTTAGCAATTGTTCATGTGGACTGCCATTTATACAACATATAATACATATAACAATAACAAGTTAAGAATCATAAACCTGACATAGTGATTTTCTACAGTGAACATGTACATTATAAAATACCCCAACATGCTTAAGCAATATTTTATTTTGTTTTTAGCCTTCACAACAATGCTAAATAACACCAATTAATAATGTATCATATAGCCAACATATTTATACATATCATACCAGTCCAAGTCAACACAATTCCATCCTTTACAATGGTTACGAACACACAACAAGGATCGAAATACCACATACTCCACATGAACTAACAAAATTAAAGCTTCACCATGACTTATAAAAAAGAATAACATCATATAGTAGAAATAGTAGAAACATAAGCTTCTCCTATTTCATCATGGTAAGGTTTGTTTACAACTTTGATCTAGAAATCCAATATCTTGAGAGAAAAGACAAAAAGTTAAATTTTTAAAGATAATTTTAGCTCATAAATATTCGGATTGTAGGGAAGATATAAAATCTGATATTTTTCATGTTCTAGAATAGTAGGGACTGCCTAAATAGACCATTTTGGGGATGCTATCAAGCATTGGGAAGAGATTCATATCATTCAAATTTGTGTAGTTAGCTTTATTATGGATTGGTAGCTTAAAATAAATAGAAGTACATGCAAACTTAATATGTAAATCCACTCATCTTGAAATATGAAGAAATTGCAAGAAAAGGTTGTATCTTTAGCAAGATTGATCAAGAAATTCTTCTAAAAGCTTGATTTGGTGAAGATCAGACCCAAAATGCCCTCGATCCAACCTACTTAGCTAACATAAACATATTTGGATGGAGGTGAAAGAAGAATGTAGCTTAGAGTGGTGTTCTCTCTCCAAGAATGGGCTAGAGAAGAGGATGGAGAAGCAAAACAAAAAAGGAACATTGATTAGCAAGAAAATAAGCCTATATTAGAAAATAGGAAGGAATATCTTATGTTTCGTAACTTCGTGGTATATGGTCATGCTTTGGCGTCAATGCCTTGGATCACTTGGAATTGGCTTTCTATATCTCTCGAGGTGAAAAACTTCCTGGGTGAATAAGACAAAAAAAATGATACATCTCGCCTTTACATTTGACCGGTAAGTATCTCAACATAACTAGATTCACGAATATGAAACAGGTTCATATCCCAATGCACCAATTAGACAAACATCAAAGCATAATATGACATAGAAAAGCATGTGAATATCATCCGTTGAACTAGGATAGATTTACATCATTCCAACATGTATTCAAGGATACAATTATTCTTAGGTAAACTAGAAACTTGACTTGTGCAAAACACAACACAAACCCTACCTGTATTTATTGAATCTAGATAAATTTATAGCACTACCAAGCCAACCAATAACTAAATCAACCCAACCCAGATTATAATTAATTAGGACAGATTCATCTTATAAGTAGAACAACCTTCATTAAGAAATCTAGTTTAGAATTAGAGGAGTCTGGGAAGGTTTTCTTGGTCCATTTACTTCATTTTCAAGTTCCACGTATACAATTCTCAAGTATGCTCAACCCAATTTTATTTTATTGCACAAGTAACTCATTCAAAACCCCAAGTTATCAACTAACCAACATAGTTAGATGTTATAATGTATGTCACATGCAATATGGTCTCTTTACTCGACTAAGGGTTATATGAGTTCATCTATTGTTGAGTTTGTATTCAATGCATATAATCAAACATATAGATTCACAATCATCTCACTGCTATTTATAGTATTTAACCAAATCATATGATAATAACTAGGGTTTACTATTCACGGTACATCAAATTGCTAAATTATTACTCAAACTAGGGTTAATGACTACTATTATGGTTACAACATCTTAAGCATGCAATCAGGGTTGAGTGTTACTAATTAATCACATAATATATTTTGGGTTCTAGATTATATTAGATCAGAAAAGACAAGACTAAGCATAGTTACTAATATTGCGTCTAAAGATAACCTAGGTTTAGGTCATCAAAACTCCTCATAATCCTAAAATATTTCATCCTCAAAACTTAGGTCAACTCAGGGTGATTCTTCCTCATTTCATCTTTAAGTTCTTGCATAGCCTCATCAATGTCATGGTGCTTTCACAACACCTTCACCACATGTATTTATTGATTGCTTAATTTATGACTTTCATGTCTTAGATTTGTAGATACACTTTCTGTTAAGTAACAACATTGTCTATCAATTGTACCTCTATTATCTAAATGATCTGTCTCATCTCAAGATGAAAGTTCCTCAATAGGGATACATGAAATACATAACACAATTGGTACAACTCTAGCAACAACTGTAACATGTAGGTTACTGTTCGAACTTTCTTTATAGTGAGATAATGCCCCACATACTTGGGGGTCAACTTATCCTTATTTTCAAGCCTGAAAACTCCCTTGCATGGTAAGACTTCAAAAACACTTTGTCACTCTACTTTGAATTCTAGAGGTCTACACATCTTGTCATCATAATTAGTATGTCTTTCCTGTTAGGCTTTCAACTTCTATTTGAGTACCTCAAGTATTCTTAGTAGTTTGTTCTACAGTCTCGGGACCCATCAAACATTTTTTCACCAACTTCCTAGCAGCATATCAGAGATATACACCTTTTCCATAAAGTGCCTCACATGGTGTCATCCCTCTGCTAGACTAATAGTTATTATAGGAAAACTCAATAAAATCACATGTACATCCCAACTTCTTCAAAACTGTAAGGAACACACTTTAAGAATATCTTCTAATTATGAATTGTCCTTTCAGGATACCATCTAGTCGTGAAGGAGGTATGTACTGAAGTTGGGCTTGGTTCCCATAGCATCATGGAATTTGTCCCAAAATCTAAAGAACAATTTTCCACTATATTCTACAATAGTTAAAGGCACCCCATGTAATCTGAATATCTCTCATAAGCACACACACACACAGATATATTTATATATATACATATATATATATATATATGTATGTATGTATCGGAACTGTTTGTAACTATATTCCGAAAACCCCAAAAAATAGGGCACCAAGATTACAGAGGATCATACATTCCTGACCCTACCCAAGAATCCTATTCTCATGTGTAAGAAGTAGGTTACAAGAGATTCCAATTCCTTTTTATAATTAAGGGAATTTCAACAAGATTTCTAACAAGATACAAGGATTTAATATCCCTCTCAATATGACTAAAAATTAGGATCTCATCCTTCTTCTTTTTCCCTAACCATCTCCTGTTTCTTTCAGACCATATAGCTTGAACACAGGAAGATAGACACCAAAGATGGAAAGTTGCAACATGTTTGTTCATGTTAGCAATATCGGTAAGAGAATCAGCTAGGTTTTTGCAACCAGTAGCTGTGAGCTTTAACCTGCAACGGCCCCAGAGATATTTCCACCATTTGCATGAAGCAAATAGGTGGTCACAGTCGTCATCTCCCTCACTACATAGGAAGCAGGAAGTGGATATGTAGGGTTTCCACTTTTTAACTTTCATAAGAGTTGGAAGATAATTCTTGTGTGCTCGGAAAGTAACAAGGCTCCATCTGGGATGATGTTGATGCCTCCATAACACCTCAGAACCAGTATCCTTGGGTAGACATCTTCTGCAGGCTCTCCAGAGATCATCTTCAGCTGTGTTAGGTTTCCATTTTGGCCATATTTCATGCATACGGTGCCAGGAAGTAGAGAATCCCCATCTATGCTTCAGCTCTTGGTGCACTTGTTGTTTGTATCTGGATCGCATCCAAGTTGCCCAAACGGACTCGCCTGTCATGAGTTTTTGGATTCTTTTGACTGTAAAGAAGTCAGCAAGGTCATGCAGTGACTGGATGCCTAGGCCGCCTTCATCAAGAGGATAGGACAGACGTCCCCAAGAAACAGGATGGATCGAGCTGCCCCACAGGAAATCTGAAAGCATGATTTCCATTCTAGTCAAGACAGCTGGGGGTATTTCGCCCATGTTCAACCAGAATCTGATTAAACCCATAGCTGAACTTTTAAGAAGGATAAGCCTGCCCGCCATAGCCATTTTTTATCCTGGCCACTTGCTAATCATGTCTTTGAGATTGTCCAAGCAACCATGGAAATGCTTTCTGCGTAGGTTACCTCCAGCTAGGGGGAAACCCAAGTATTTAGTAGGCCAGGTCCCATGTTGTAGTCCCACATCCTCAAGAAGAGCAGGTACGTTCTTGCAAGAGGAAGAGAAATAGGCATGAGATTTACTGTCATTCAACTTCATTCCTGTCACGTTCCCAAAATGAGTGAGTAGCTTCTTAACATTTTTGAGGGTATTGCCACGACCTTCCACAAACATCAAGATATCGTCTGCAAACAACAAATGAGACATAACTCTACAGTTTCTTATGGTGAATAATTTGATTCTCTTTTCATCTACTGCCTTCCCCATGAGTTTTGAAAACCCTTCCATAGCAATGGTAAACAACAAGGGAGATAGGGGATCTCCCTGCCGTAGGCCATTGGAGTTTCCAAAGTGACCCACAGGACCCCCATTCAGTAGTAGGGAGAAGGAAGCTGTCATAACACATTGCTTGACGAGCCTGATCCAGTCATCACTGAAGCCAAGACCTTGAAGGCAGCTCCATAGATAAGACCATTTCACTGTATCAAAAGCTTTCGTAATATCCAGTTTAAGACAAGCTGAAGGAGTGCTTCTTTTGACATTGAAATTCAAGGTAAATTCCGCTGCCAACATTCCGCAATCTTCAATTTTTCTGCCCTTCACAAATGCACCTTGGTTAGGTGATATGATCTTGGGCAGTACATTTGCAAGTCTAGAAGTTAGGATTTTTGTGATTATTTTGTACAAGACTGAACAGCGGGATATAGGTCTAAAGTCCGCAGGAGTAGACACTATGTCCTTTTTTGGTATGAGAGCAAGGAAAACATGGTTTATTTGTCGAACCATGTTGCCACCATTGAAAACCCATTTCACAGCTTCATAAAGATTGTTCTTGATCAAATCCCAATTTTTTCTATAGAAGTATCCGTTGAAACCATCAGGACCTGGGCTCTTGTCTGCACCAATACTCCAAACCGATTCCTTAATCTCTTGGTCAGTCGGACATTTACAGAGATATTCATTGTCTTCAATTGTAATTAGTTTGTCCCAAGTAATATCCATAGGGTCCATACTCGTATTATCATCATTATAGAGTTTGTGGAAGAACTCCAATGAGCTTGTAGCAATATCCGCTTCATTATCAATATAGTTACCATCTTCGTCAAAGAGTTCAGTAATTATATTGACAGCTTCTCGTCTTTTGACAATGGAGTGATAATGTTTCGTATTACGATCACCATTTTCAATCCATTTGGCTCGACTTCTTTGCCAATAGTAAAGTTCTTCAGCTTTGTCTAGATCTTTGATTCTTTTCATGGTCACAGCCTCAGCTTCTATCAGATCTTCATCTAGAGGATTCCTTCGAAGAGCCTTAGCAATGTCATCAAGTTCCCTTTTCTCCGTAGATAGCAGGTTGTTGATGTTCACATATTTCTTTGACCAAGCCTTTAGAGCTTTTTTCACTTCCTTGAGCTTTTGATTGAATCTGAACAGAGGGTTTCCATACGGTTCCTCTTTCCAGGCTTTTTCAACAACTTCCTTGAACCCAGGCCAGTCCTGCCATAGGTTAAGAAAGCGAAAGGGTTTGCTTTTCTTCTGGATTTCTCTTAGATTAACCTGCAGAGCAGCATGATCAGAGAAACATGAAGTCAGTAATTTAGTTTTCGCACCTTGGAACTTGACCATCCACTCATCATTAGCAAGTGCCCGATCCAGTTTGCAGGCGATTCACTTTGCTTTCTTCAAATTATTATGCCAGGTATAAGATTCCTTGCCGATCACAGGGATTTCAGTGAGCCCAGCTTTGTCAATAGCAACGTTGAAGGTGCTGAGAACTTCAGCAAGAACTTCCCGTCCTCCAGCTTTCTCTTCTCTTTTACTTATATTATTGAAGTCCCCAAATACTAGCCAGGGGTCATTGATGGAGCCAGCTAATTCCTCTAGCTTACTCCATAGCTCGGTTCTTTGACTCATGAGGTTATGCGCATAAACCACTATCACAGTGATTAGGAGTCCTCCTATATTGATGCATCTTGCTGTAATCTGTTGGTCATCCATGTCCAGCAGATTGAGATTCCAAGACAAGGGGTTCCAGCCTAAGCACACTCTTCCATTGTTATTGTAGTCATGGTTAGTAAACCATTTCCATCCCGAAGGATACATCTTGCTAACAAGTTGCTTACAATCTTTTTTTATTTTCGTCTCAACTAGACCAGCCAAAGACGCCTGAACAGAACGAATTACATTTCTAACTTCTCTTCTTTTACGTGGCTTGCATGAGCCACGGACATTAGACATGAAAAAGGTCATTAATGACCCTTTCCAGAGGTCCGAGTCTTGCGTGCCTCGGTGACTCTAGGATTCCCACCTCCCTTGGAGGTGCTCTTCTCTTTATCCTTGGTCTTTTCCTTCTCAGAGCTTTTACCCTTTGCAGGGCTTTTCTCCTTCGAAGTACCAGGTTCCTGTTCTTTGTCTTCTCTATCAGCAGTGACAGTTTGGCTTTCCATTGCAGGTGGTTCGCCAGACTCGGTCACTTCATCTTCAACATCGACGCACAGGTTCTCAAACCTATTGCTTGTGGAGCTTTGACCTGTATCTTTTTCCAAGTTCTTGGGATTTGTCTTCCGAGAACTTTCCCTTGGACCTCTTTCCATTCATTGGTAGGTTTCGCTGTTGCCTTTTTCTTTTCAGCCTGTCGTTCTTCTTCATGAAGAGGACAGTCAGATTCATCATGCCCGAACACTTTGCATTCCTTGCATCTTTTGGGAAGGTGCTGGTACTGGATTTCAACAGGGATTGGATCCTTCTTTGGTAGATTCACCCATATTTCATTAGGTGGATCCTCCTCCGCTTCGATTTCGACGAGTGCTTTGGCTTCACCCAGAGATTCCTGCTAGATAGATCTGAGATCGACTCTTAACAGCTTGCCGACTCTGGAAGCAACTATGCCCACGGCCTTCTCAGACCAGTTTCTTCCCATGCTCGGTATTTTAATCCAAACAGGGATCGAACTAAACATGTCTTTCTGAAGGTCATCACCTGTATGATGGTCCTTGACAATCACCAGGCGATCGTCGAACCATCTAGGTCCCATATTGATCACAGTATTCTTGTCTTCTTCGTTATTGAATCGGACTAAGAAAAACTTATCAGGCTTTGAATACAGATCAAAGCCACCCTTCGGTTTCCATACTCTCTTAATCCATGCTATAAAGTGATAATAGTATGGTCTTTTACCCATGGTATAGACCGAGATCGTATGTTCCCAAGTCCTTTCCATGGCCGAGTAAGTGTCTTCATCGATAGTCACAAACCTCTTGCCTTCCGAGATCACAGGAGGATCGTACTTTTGCTTCGTCGTGAGTTGTTCAGCGCCGCTAAAGACCCTGGACCAGGGTTTCTTCGGTACAGATTCAGTCATGGTATCGCACCCTCCCAAGGAGGTGTGGTGGAGGAGGGAAGGCGCCCCCACCGGCGAGGGAGAGTGGAATCGCCTCAGATCGCCGCCGTAATCTTCATAGCTCCCTCAAACCCTAGGCATATATATGTATGTATGTATGTATGTATGTATGTATGTATGTATGTATGTATGTATGTATGTATGTATGTATGTATGTATGTATGTATGTATGTATGTATGTATGTATGTATGTATGTATGTATGTATATGCTAAATGGCTAGCTCAATAAATGATCTTTACTAGCATAAAATGAGCTAACTTACTTTTTATTGTACAAAAAACCCATATGGAAACAATTTCACTAGGTGTACGTGGAAATCCAACCACAAAATACATAATCACATGGTATAACATCCATTATGGAATCGGTTCAAGTTCTAAGGTACCTATTAGTTTCTGATGTTCTACTTTCACATGTTGACATATTGTGCAACGTTCCATGTGTTGGTATGTATGTATGTCCAGAGAGCCAATCATGTGATGATTGTAATGGCATAACTTGTAAATGATTTGATTATTAATAAAAGGCAAGCTTCCACTTTATTCCATTTAATTTAATTATGAGATAATGATGTACCATTATAAATGTCTAGAGAATAATATTACTCAATGACGCATGTCTTCATTTTTAAGAATTGGGGAAATGAGATCATACAGATGTTGAGAGTACATATATATTCTCATTATGTCCCTAATCAGTTGTCATTGTGGAAGGTTAATAGACAACCTTGACACATAAGATCAGTGTGAGTTGGTTGATAATATAATCTAATTTTTCATGATATGGCTATATCAAACCAAGCACACAGATACATGTTAGAGAATAGTGTATTGGACAGACCCACTGTGAGACTGACACATGGAAGCCATCATCATGGAAGTCATAGTCAAGTCTCATAGTGATGGTGGTGTTTGTGGTTCTTAGACCTGATCACTGCACTCATCACATGTCCTTGGATACACTTTGACATCAACTAACACATACCTGAAACATGGGTTGTTATAACGGTGATGATTGGGTGACTTTAACACATGGGGATTGACTATGAGTGATAGAAATGGGATTTGTCCCTCCTACTGTATTGTCATGTCCTAGGCCTTTTGATTAGTGAGATTGAGAAATGAGTGAGTCAATATGTGATATTGAGATTACATATATCTCAGACAATCTACTCTAGTTCAAGAAATAAGATTGAATGATAAAGAGGGTGACTGATCCATGCCTTGAGTTCAATCTGGACATTAGTGACAAAGGAACTATACAAGCACTACAACACCATACACAGATTGTAGGTTGAAGTTGTTCCCCAACATTCCATCTACTTGGATAGCATTGATGTGTGACTAGGTTCCAGTGATGTCTTGTGATGTCCTAAGTTGTTATGGACATTCACTACCAATGTAATATGGGACCTATAGGGTCACACACATAGGTATCGGCCTAGAAGAGGAGTTTAATCTTGAATGACAATTGAATTAAGTACTAAAATGTTTAGATATTTGATTCACGCAACATATAGGATGACTGACTGCCAAACGCCCATCTCAAGTATTGAGATGGTTGTCTGGAGTGACAAACGGCTGTCTCAAGTGTTGAGACGGGCGTCTGGGGAGTCAGGCCTGATGCAGGTTGAAATTGGCTTTGGATGAACCGACCGGCCCGACTCGGCTCACCAGATGACCGTTTGGGTGAGAGAGATGACCATCTCACATGGGCGAGATTGCTCAGTTCGTCTGAAGGAAGGTTCTAGATATTTCCAAGTTTGTTTCAATAGCACATTATTGGTTGTGCAAGGAATTAGTATGGAATATTAATTGGAAATGAATTTCCGATTTCGTGTGTGATTGGGAAACCACTAGATGATCGTTTGGATTGAGCTAGATAATCGTCTGGCTTGCCATACGACCGATTCAGCTGCCATAGGTTGTGAAAGTTTTAGAATTGTTGCGAAAATTTGAGATTTTCCGCTCCCTTCCACTCCCTCATCGACTGGGAACCTGGACCTAAACCCCACCTATAAATAGAGGGGCACTCAGGGCTTCCCAAAGTACAACACAAACAATTCAGAATTTGTTTCTCTGACAAACATTGTCCTCTCTGGTTGTGGTAACCACGAGAGCCCAAGCAAGTTCTACCCGACTAGGGAGGAACAACAAGGAAGAGAGCAATTGAGATCATTGTTGTGGGAGAGCAAGTTGGTGACTAGTACACCAACAAAAGGGACAACTCATTCCTATTCATTCTAGCAGGATGACATGAGTTCTAGGCGGTCTGTGTGGACTTCTCTAGAGGCGGGAGGATGTTGTCTGCCGCTAGGAGGACAACATCAACTAGCAGTTCATGACAAGAGGAGTTGCTGAAGTAGATGAGGTTGGTGGCTACAGTCTATTGTGCATAGCAGAAGGCACAATATTTAGGCGAGTACCAATGCAACCATGATTCAAAGTTGTGCATCTACAACAAAGAGGATTGTCGCTTGACTTTCTCCTAGACTAGGTATATATATCCTCAAAACCATCCTCCATGCATTATAGTTATTTACGTGATCCATTGGTTATGGAAATATGGTAGATAAAATTTTTATTTCCGCTACCTGTTCTGTAGTCATATTTTCCTATAGTGGTATCATAGCAATGCCAATTTACTATATAATGGGATAATCGATATGATTAGATTTTGGTTTTGCCGTTCTATCATTACATGCGATGCGAATAATACCTTGTCAAATCCAATACCACGATAATTCCAAACTAATATATATATATATATATATATATATATATATATATATATATATATATGTGTGTGTGTGTGTGTGTGTGTGTGTGTGTGTGTGTGTGTGTGTGTGTGTAATTTACACTTGTTGCCCTAAAAGTGGTTTTGTTGGTGGATGTGTAGCATGGTTATGGCCAATAACCCCTAAATTATGTGCAAGGTTGTGTGGTTGGTTTATCCATTTATCTCAGTTTTCATATTGAGCCTCTATCTTATCTTCTCATTTAAAGTTAATTCTTTCCTACCCTTGCTCCCCTCGAATATAACTGGAGGTTTATCAATAATTCTGTAAAAGTAGGATATTTTACTTTCCTATTATGATGAAGATGACGATGTCCTAAAGATGAGCTGACCAACCGAAGGACTATGGAGGACATGGTTGACAAGTCGATTGGCTGGTGGACCCAACCAATCCGTTGGAGGAGCCAACATATGGTGGATCGATGAAACCATACGACCAGTGTGACGACCTAACAACCAGCCAGGTTGGCAGCAAATTGGTTCAAGGATTGAACTGATCAACCCAGATTGGCAAGTACAGATCTTTATCAACAATAGGTTAATGCATGTGATGTAGACCTAGATGATGTAATTTCTTGTGGCTCCAAGGGATTACATTAGGCTGGCCATAACCATCACTTTTGTTTATTGCATGTTTTCGTTGTAGGATATAGCATGTATATGACATGTACTATATATATGTTGTGATTGGATAGAGTATATGTATTTATACAAACTCCCTCAATCAAAATATTAAGTCTTAGATGCCTTCCATTAGAAACATAGATGAAAAGCTTAATTGATCAAGTGTAGATTTGCACAAAGCATGGTGCTCCGTCTATCTCATGGAAATATGATGATATATATGTAGATTTGCACAAAGCATGGTGAATATCGATCGTTTTGGCTACTGGGTCAGGCTTAACTGGTGATTGGAGAGCCCAAGCCCAGAGGCATGCATATGATCACAACAAATAGTTGCGCATATCATCTTTACAAGAGTTGCATCTAATGCAATTAGCATGATCACCTACCTAAATAGTTAGGTTGTGGGCAATCGATAAAACCCAACTCATGACTTGATGAAATATGGATCTTGGCCCACTAAAATATTGTACGCTGCAATATTACAAATTGATATTGAGGGCTATCAATTGGAATAATATAGTGGGAGTGATAATAATTAAATACCTAATTAATATCGTCAAAATTTTCATATCAAATCAAATCAAAAAGGGTTTTTGACAAATGCAAATTTTCTCTTGTATAATCAAACAACGAACACATCCAAATTGCGATTGGTCTTAAAGAAGGAAAAAATTGATGGGAGAAATTTCCACGACCAGTTTTGGACTTTGAGAAGGGTTCTCAATGAAGAGTTCAAGCTCTATGTCCTTGACAAAGCAGTGCCAGAAATACCTGCTTCGGATGCACCTAGGGAAAAAGTGGATGCTTATGGGAAGCATGCTAATGATGCCTTGGAGATAAAGTACCTTATTCTTATCTCCATGAACTATGAGTTGCATGAGCAATGTGAGGACATGGGTGTTCTTGAGATGGTGACAGATCTTAAGAAGGTGACACTTGGTCTTAACAAGCAAGAAAGGGACACTGTCCTAAAGATGCTACTTGAGTCTAAGCTGACAGAAGGAACTTCAGTAGAATAACATGTGCTCAATATGATTGGACATGTGTATCATCTTGAAGAATTGGGATTCACCTTGAGATAAGAGTTGGCTACTGATATGATTCTAAAGACTATGCTAGAATCACATAGTTGCTTTATTGCATATTATTGTAAGACCCATGACTTATGTTTTAGACTAACCATATTTTCTTTGGCTTGATGATGTGTTTAGAACCTTTCTCTAATCCCCTGGGATGATCTTAGAGCTTGAGGAGAGCTTAAGTATCTCCAATTTGAGCTTGTTTGGATGATGTTTGTGCTTTGTGTGCTTGTTTTGGTGCAAATTGCAATTTACCAAAGTGGAGGGGTTATATTGCAATTTGTCACCTCTAGAGTGTTCTTTGTATCTCTTAGCTACATGAGAGATGTTGTGGTGCTTTGGGGTGCCTTGTTTGAGCTTTGGTTGAGTGGTGGAACCACCTTGGATGATTAGGGTTTTCTAGGGTTTGTGTGCCTTGACCATGTGTACCTTATGTGTGTCTCGACCTAGGTCGTGACTTAGAGCTTGTTGGGTGGGTGTCGCAGTCGAGACAACTCCCTTAGATGTGGTTTTCACGACTAAGGTGGTTTTGGATGATCTTGGGTCAATATAGTTTCCCTTGCATGGAGTGTCTCGACCTAGGAGGGGTTTGGTGACCTTTTATCGCGACCTTGTTGTGTTTGGTGGTGTTGTCGCGACCATGGGTGGTATTCCTTGGTGGGTAGCGACCGCGAACATGTTGGTTGACCCAAGTGGTCGAGAACCAACATAGAGTATATCATCATCTCATGCATGTGGGATTTAAGTGGTTGCATGTTAGTTTCTTGGGTGGATAAGTGTCCCTTTGGAGCCCTATCTTGTTGACACCTCATATCTTGCCTTACCTCTCTCCTCCTTTGCTATATAAGCCCTCTTATCTCCATGCAAGTGAACTTTTTCGGCCATCTTCTTTCTCCTTCCTTGCTTGGACGTTCTTAGATCTAGGTGGAGTAAGAAGGATCTATTCTTAGTGCTTTAGAGGTAGTTCAACCTTGCATGTGGTGCTTGTGGTGATCCTTGATCATCTTCTACTTTAGTAAGTGTTTACTTATCCTTTATGGTGTTTTCCTTGGATCTTCTACCCCATATTCTTCCTTTTTCTCAGCCTTAGACCATGTTTTTACATGGTGGTCGTTCTTGAGAGTAAAATCCTCCTCACAAGGGGTCATAGGCCATGTTTTGACAAGGCAACACCCAAGTGAGGGGAAGTTTCTTCTCTCTTTTCCCCCTTCTTTCTTTTGGTTTGGCCTTGAGATTCTTGCTCTCTTTCCTTGGGCAATCTTTGAAAATGGTGTCTTCTCTTTCTTGAGGTGTTCTCGTAGCTGAGGGTGGAGCTTCATCATCCTTGGGATCGTGTGTTTGGAGCTTGCAACCCTTGGAGTAACCTTCTTTCAGGTAGGTTATATAACTCTTAATCGTCTCTATTAATGAACTTTTTCTACATGGATGATACTATTTTCCATCTCTAAATGTTCCCTTAACATTCTAGTAGATGATGACAGACTCTAGAACTTGGTTTATTATGATATCATGCTTGGTTTGTATGGAATCCGAGACCCTAGTTTTGTACCCGATTTTTGGTGATTTTGGTGAAATGATGTTTTCCCCCTATCCCTTGACCTTGGTTTTGGTTGCATGCATGATGATCGAGTGTTTTGTAGTTCTATGAAGTTTTGGTTCTATTTTGGTGCGGTTTAACTTGGCTCTCTCTCTTGTTTGAGATCCCTTTTCATGGTGGTTTCATGATGCAAGTGTTAGGGTTTTGATGACCAGTTTTAGGAAACATTTTTCCCTCTTGAGGATGGTGGTGTTCCATGTTGTTCTCTTCTATTTTAGCCATGGTTTGATGAGTATCCTTGTTCTTGGGGGTGGCTTGACCCTTAGTGGCCATTATACCTTGTTTTTGCTTTGGGTCAGGACACCTTGGTGTAGTGGCCTTGGGTCGAGACAACTGACCTAGTTGGAGGTTTTGACATCTTGCTCCTTTATGTTGTGACACCTACTCCCTGGTGGGTCGAGACATGCCCTGGTCATGACATGCCGGTAGGTGGTCAGGACCCCTTTGTGTCGCGGGCACGACGCCTACCTTGTTGGGTGGCCGCGACATGTCCTAGCTCTAGTCGAGGTGGGTCCTTGTTCTCTTGAGGTTGAGACATGTTTTCCTCCCTGGTGTGATGCGGTCGTGGCATCATGGTGTTGGTCGTGGTTGATAACACCATAGATGGTATATGGTCGTGACCCATGTTGGATGATGGTGGTCATGACACATGGTTGATGGATGGTTGAGATACATGCTTGAGTACTCAATCTATATGCATCTATGAGTAAGGTGTAAGCCAAGTGTAGTGTTGTGTGGATAGTTGTTTGCTTAACCATAAAGATGATCTCTAACCCTAAAGTGTTCCAAGAATATGGGATATGTCCTACCTAGGGTTTAGTATTTTGATGTATCTATAAAACCCTAATCAGATGAGCATGGAGCCCTAACCCTAATGATGAGCTATCTGATGTGTTTGCTTTCTCTCCCTTGAGATAGTTGTCTTGCTATAATTATTTCTCTCTCTTATTTATGAGACCCCAACCTTATAGGTGATATGTATGCCATGACTTGTGTATGCTATGGTGGTGATTATATGATGCAGTATGGTGCTTAAGCATGCTGATGAGGCATAATGTGATGAAGCACATGCAGGGTTTAATGTGATAGGTCATATGACTTGGTGATGGTGTGATGCTTTGAGAGGTGATATCCTCAGGTGATGTGATTAAGGGATTAATATCTCACAATGATGTAAGCATTATGTGACTTCCTACGTGATACATGTGGCAGGTTTGTGGACTCATGTGTGATAAGTTTTTGGCTTGTGGTGCTTTATGAAATCAGTTTTAATTTCCTATGTTTTCTGGTAATCCACTTGTTTAGTGTCAATTCGACTTTTTGGTTTGAGTTATCTTGTTTGTGGAGCATCAGCGCGTCACAATAATCATGTGAATAATATGTCTGGACAGATGTCAGATTTGCTTGCATGTTGATTCTGTTGATATATATGCCCATAGAGCCATCCCAAGTGATTGCATGGAGTCAGATATTAATTAATCAATTAATGTGATTATTTGGTTAATTAATGAATTCCAGAATATTCTAATTAATCCATGAGCATTTTAATTAACTCAATGTTTCTGTTTACCGATGGGTTTAGGAAACCCGACTTCCCTTTGTCTCCTATTTAAAGGAGCTTGACGGCCTATATCTATATAAGATATTGAGAGAGGCTTTTCAGTTTACACTCACGTACGTAAACCCTAACTGTCACCGTCCTCAAGAGAGAAAGGAGAGCACTGCGATGCTAGCACGCCACCGCACAAAGATGACTCCTTTCCCACCGGCTTAGGAAGCGGGATGTGGAGTTCCAGTCCATCTACGTGAACAAAGTAGAGACGCAGACATTGAGACACCTGCATTCAGAGGACATCTATGACCATTCGTACATGCTACGAGCGGCGTACATCACCGCACGAAAGGAGCACCACCGGATCTTTCTGTGACACACTTAACGAATGGGAGAGAAGTTCTGTCTGTGTAGGCCAGCATCATTGCACACCATCGTGTAGCGGGATATCATCGGACTTGCTCCGCGATAAGGTATATCTCACAAACACTCTTTTCGAATACGTTGTTGTCGACGAGATCCTATTTTGGGTTGCGTGGCATTTTTGTTGCTTCCGCCGTGCATGTTTTCTCCACAAAACCCAATAAATTCATGCTGAAGCAAAATTGAAGAACAACAAGCCCGTGATGGTGATCAGTGGGTCTAAGTCCAAGGATCAAAGCAAGACCAAGAAAATTTCTGAGGTCAAGCCTAAATCCACATCTTCAACACTCAAGATAAGGAGAAAGAAAAGTACAAGAGGATCTCATCTTTTATACTTTAAGGCTTTCAAGAAGAAGAAGATGGGGATGGTGGCTCCACTTAAGGTATATACATTATTGAGATAAATCTATCTACTTCATCATCAAGGGTATTAGATATCGGATGTAGATATCACATATTTTCTCATATGCAGGATCTGAAAGGAAGTAGGCCTTTGGAAAAAGGTGAGGTGGAACTACGAGTTGGTAATGGTGCAAGAGTTGCGGCCAGCACAATTGGAACTTATAGTTGATCTCTTCCCATAGGGCTTGTAATAGAGTTAAAGAGATACTGTTATGTACCTACTATAAATAGAAACATCATTTATGTATCTTGTATGGACAAGGATGCATTTGAATTCCATATTAAAAATGGTCGATGTTCTATTTCAAAGGATGGGATCTTTTATTGCAGTGCCTCAATGTATTATGGTCTTTACTTGTTAGATCTAAAGATATATGTATATAACATTAATACCAAAAGACTAAAACTCAACAACTCAAACAAAACATACCTTTGGCATTGTCGTCCAGGGCACATAAATGAGATTCACATATCTAGACTCCATAAAGATGGTTATCTAGACTTTTTTTAATTTGAATCAATAGAGACGTGCAAATTTTGTTTATTGGGCAAGATGGCTAAGACCCCTTTCACTGGTAACAATGAGAGGGATAGTGATCTATTAGGATTCATACATATTGATATGTGCAGACCTTTTAGAACAACCTCTAGAGGTGGGTATCAGTACTTCATTACCTTCACTGATGATTTCAGTAGGTATGATATGTTTATTGAATGAAAATAAGTCAGAAGCTCGTGAAAAGTTCAAGGAGTTTATGAATGAAGTATAGAACCAACTAGGTAAAAGTATTAAGGCACTTCATTGTGATCAAGGTGAAGAATACTTAAGCCAAGAGTTTGAGAACCTTATTATAGCCCATGGGATTATATCCCAGTGGACTCTGCCTGGAACACCTCAGCATAACAATGTATTAGAAAGAAGGAATCACACATTAGTAGATATGATGTGATTGATGATGAGTTTAGTTGAGCTTCCGACAACCTTTTGGGGGTATGCTTTACAAACTGTCGTGTTTACACTAAACTAAGTACCATCTAAATCGGTTCAAAAGACACCATATGAGATATGGAATGGGAAGCATCCTAAAATGTCATTTATGAGGATTTGGGGGTGTGAAACTTATGTCAAGAAAATGTTTCCTGAAAAACTTGGCCCTAGATCAGACAAATGTTACTTTGTTGGATATCCCAAAGAAACTGTGGGAAACTACTAGTATAATCCATATGACAACAAAGTTTTTGTTTCAAAAGATATTGCATTCCTATAAAAAGAATATGTTTCCTAAGGAATCAGTGGGAGGCAAGTGGAACTTGAAGAGGTTTGAGACCAACAAGAATTGAACCATTAGATGTACAAGAGGAACCAAGAGAATCACATAGAGATGTAGAATCTCAAATTCCTCAAGTAACACAAGAACCTCATAGATCCAATAGGACATGCCTTGAGCCTGAAAGATTTGGATATCTTGTAACTCATGAAGGGAATGAATTGGTTATAGATGATGATCCAATATCCTATAAAGATGCTACTAAGGGACCAGCGTCTGAGAAATGTCTTGAGAGATGGAATCCATGTATACCAACAAAGTATGGACTTTGGTGGATTTACCTGAAAGGGTAAAACACATAGGGTGCAAATGGGTCTTCAAGAAGAAGATAGAAATGGATGGAAAAGTTCAAACCTATAAGGGCAGATTGGTTGCAAAGGGTTTCAGACAAGTTCAAGATGTTGATTATGACAAAACCTTTTCTCTAGTGGCCATGGTTAACTCCATCAGGATCATGTTTGCTATTGCAGCTTATCATGACTATGAGATTTGGCAGATGGATGTTAAAACCACATCCCTTGATGGGAATCTTCTCAAGGATGTGTACATGACACAACCTAAGGGTTTTATAAATCCAAAGGATGCAAATAAAGTCTGTAAGCTACAAAGGTCAATCTATGGATTGAAGCAAGCATCTTTGAGTTAGAATCTTCATTTTGATGAGACAATCAAATAGTTTGGCTTTATTAAAAGTTAAGATGAACCTAGTGTGTACAAGAAGGTTAGTGGGAGCATAGTGAAATTCCTCATATTGTATGCAGATAACATACTATTGATGGGGAATGACATCCCTACTTTACAAAAGGTAAAGACATGGCTTAGAAATATGTTCTCTATGAAAGACTTGGGAGAAGCATACTACATCTTTGGGGATAAATATTTATAGATATAGATCTGGAAAGATTATTGGACTAAGTCATAGCACAAACATTGACAAAGTGTTAAAGTGGTTCAACATGGAGAACTCAAAGAGAGGAAACCTACATGCATATCATGGTGTCCCCATCTCAGGAGCTCAATGCCCTCGTTCTTGTGAAGAAAGGGAGCACATGAGTATGATTCCATATGCCTCAACAATTGGATCAATCATGTATGCAGTGTTGTATACCCATCTAGATGTCTCATATGACTTGAGCATGATGAGAAAATATCAGTTTGATCCAGGTGATGCTCATTGGATAGCCATAAAGAACGTCCTCAAGTACTTGAGAAGGACTAAGGATCAATTCTAGGTCTACGATAGAGAGGAAGAGTTGGTGGTAAAGGGTTAGTACACTAAAATTAGTTATTTTAGGTTTAACTTTCCTAATGAAATTGGGGAAGCTTGCATTATCCAGTTAGGTTGAAATTTTGTGTCTTATTGACTAGGACATGTGCATGATTTCGAAGTCAGAATTATCTTTTAAGACTTCTTTCTAAGTTCTAACAAAATAGGGTTTAACCCTATCATCTTAAAATCTACTATTGTATATCAATATATATGGTGTAAACTCTATTCTTATCCTGTCATTAATTTAGATATATAATATAATTTTGCTGATTAAATATTTATAATTGTGTATTTTACATAACTAAGAATATTTAACACGTTGCCATCCAAGAGAACATTGGAATTTGTTGCCTTTGTGACTTAATCAAGTGAAACACTACATTATTTGCATTTAGAAAGTTTATGATAGGGTGATTGTGGAGATAATGGGCTAAATGTCATCATTTACGTGAATGTTACTATCAATATGTTTTAAGTGGATTTGAATAAAGAAAATGATTACTCTTTAACATATTTGATCATGTTTATTCCCATCCATATCGATTAAACCCAACTAAGTTTTTATGTGTATATTAATGAAATAGTGACATGAATAGTATTTGTAAACTCAACCCACATCTTAGGTCACTTGAGAATATCAGACCCATCTTAGTGCATTAAAATATTATAAGGAATTTCAACATCTAAAGTAATCCATGTATTATATATGGTATCAATCATGCTTAGGGTTAGTCGACTATATTCATGATTTAGGTGTTGACTCCTTACACTACATAAGCCATATTTTGATGACCACTTAGCCATCTCGTTCATGTGTGTCTATGTTTTTACTAAGATCTTTTTAGGTTGATAGACATTCCCCAAATTCCATGTTTAGAAACCCCAACGTTGGAGGTAACATCACAAGTTGTGCATAAAGATCAAATATAAGAATAGATATAATTTCTCTGTAGATCTTTGATGGCAAAAAATTATCATGATTGTATGATTTGTAATTAATCTCAAAGTTGTATCATATTTAATTCATATTATTTCCATTTCACTTTGGAAAATTTAGCAAATCTTCAAACAAAAAGGGTAATCGTCTGAGTTTTCCTTGGGGAAATATGAATGATGTGTTGTCAAATGATTATATAAAAAGCTATATCCACGGAGTTTGTCTTTTGAAAACTAGGTCAACCAGAAAAAATACAAGGAAGAAGCAAGTGTCATCAGTCAAGAATTCAAGGGAGGAACTTGATCAACTGACCTAACTTGGCCCGGATACAAGTGACATCAGGTCAAGTCTTCTCTGAGGAAATATGGTCGACTAAACTATAGTTGTAGCTTTTTGCAAGTGCAAAAATAGATGCCAGAGGGGGATTATAAGTAGAAACATATCCCTTGGGTTTAGGGATGGCAGTGGTGCGAATATTTTATGGTTTGTAGTAAAACCAACACCACACCACATAGAAAAATTAAATAGCGTATTTGTACTATATCCATTGCGGTTTTTAATATGAGAAATCATATCCGCACCACCAACAAATCATGGTTAACCGCATCGCACCACAATTTGAATAAATTTCTATAAAATGTAGTATTGTTATACATAAAATTTATGAAGTTGTACACAACAAATGGAAGTAACAACATAAACAATCTGAAAAGCTAATATTCAGTTCATACAATATTGTAGAAAATTAATAAAAATTTCTACTTTTATATACATTGAATTCCATTTAAAATTAGAGATCTAGCTATCTATGTAATGTGACAACAAACAATATATTTAGGATAATATTCTACATATATTTTATAAGATTGATATGAATTATATGCGGTGCATTTTTTATACATGGTTTTCTCTCTACAACCATAACCGTACCGCATCATTACGGTTCTAAAAATTTAAAACTATATCCACACCATAACCATGTGGTACAGTTATGCGGTGTAAAATGTGGTGCAGTTATCCGCGAATATGGCTTTTTCAAAACACTATTGCCATCCATACTTGGGTTTATTTGACTCCCCCATAAGTGTCTATAATTCATCCTAATTAAGTATAGTGGATAGTGGGAACCCTCAACAACCTATAGCTAAGAGAAATATGCTTTAAAGAGCTATCATCCACTCTTTGAGCTTGATTACTTGCCTACTCAATTGAGTGAATAGAAATACTTGTAAGATAGATATCCCCATTTGTCATTACAAAACTCTCCTCTTTATTGCTCCAACAAAGTTCATTTAAGCTCTTCCTTGGAAATAGAAGGCGGCTCTAGGTAAGGGATGGCAATCCCATGTTAGGGTCTTGGATCCTTGTCCCACAAAAAGGAAGCTATTACTCTAATCTGAGAAGATATGTCTTCTTGGTATATTATCTTGTGGTAGAACAAGTTGGTACTGAAGGTTTGAAAATTTTAGAGGTTGATCTCTCTAAGTAGTCGAGCCACAACCTCTAAGAAGAACCACTCTAAATACTCTCATGTCGTTGGGGTTTGAAAAAACTCTCTCTACCCCTTACTTGTATGCCACTTAACTTGTGATATATTTTTTAGGTCTAACAAATTCGGTTTAACTTTGTAAATATCTAAATTTCCCACCCCTTAATCTTATAGATCCTACAAGAAAATAAAGCAATGTATTCTCCAACCAAAACTCCCATGACTAGAAGAAGATGCAAGACAACATCAAGTGGGATCTCAACCTTGATGGAGACTACACTACCCACCCACATGTGTTTGACAAAACCAACTACCACACCTCAAAGACACGCATGACATTATGCATTCAAGGCATAAAATTTGAGATATGGAAGATGATGTCCCTCCCCTACACCATGCCCACCAGAGACTTGATGACTTGGAATGAGAGAACCATGAAGTGTGATCAATTCAACAATAAGACAATTAACATTCTCTATAATGTCCTATCTCCTTCTGAGTTCAGCCGCATATGTTACTATGAGATGATGAAGGACATACAGATGAAGCTCTACATCAAACATGAATGGAAAAATCAAGTTGAGGACTCTAAAGCCAACACATGAATTGGAGTACTTGTACAATATGACTAAGATTGAGTCCACTACTGATGTGTACTCAAGGTTTTTAAACATATTTGAGGGCAATGGAGTTTCTGAGAGGCATATTGTATACCATTGCTTCAAGATCCTATACTCTATCATGTACCACTTTGGGAAAAGGTGTTTGCCAAAATAGAATCCTCCAACCTTTAAAGACTTCAAGTTGAAAACTTCATAAATAACCTGCATACATATAAGAAAAGGAGGAACCTTTGATAAATAAGAAATTTGTAGCCTTCAAAGCTCAAGTGTATTCATCAGGTGAAAACTACCCCCAAGGGATGAAGTATGTCATGTACACCAAGGGAAATCCATTGAAGGGTTAGTCAAGTTCCTCCTCCTCCTCCAAATTATATGAGTTTGGAAAAAAGGGGTACTTCAACAATGAATGTCCACCACATGCTAATGCCTCCTGGTATCCCTACACTAAACAAACGAATGACATCCAAAAAAAATTAGTTATGTCTAACATCTTATAAATAATTAGAAGCAATCATGACTTTAATATTTAAAACCAAATTTGGGCTTTCTACCCAACATCCTTCCAAGATAGCTTTGAATGTCTCATAGTTGTCCATGCCCTGAAGATTCCAATTAAAGAATTTTGTTATTGTTCACACGATAGGTCGACACCAATCAGAACTACTTGAGACTTATTGAACCCAACTTTCCATTGGTATTACATGTTACCTTTATTCTTCTTGAGTTGTTGTTAATCACAGTTCAAACTTTGTCCATGACCCATCACACATAGATACAGACCTTGATTCCCCCATAATAATATAACCTAATTTATCCCTAGTGAAGCTTATTTTTCTCATCATTTGGTGACAACTTGAGACCATAGATTAGTGTTTCTCTTCCTTGTTGCCCTGGATTTGTAATAGCTTTTTTGTTGTTGGACCATTCTTCCAACATTGTGCATGCATCTTGGTTTTTCCATCATATGCTCATTGTAAACTTAGAAAGTTCTCACCTACGGAATTTCGATTACTATTCTTGGGAAATTTGAGTCTGTATCATTGTTGCTAAAATCCAGATTCAGTTATATGTTTGTCTCAAATATTCTTACTGGGGTCATGATTTTCTCACATATCCTTATTTGTTTTTTCTCTAGTTGTCTGAGATGTTCTCACTCATATTCCTCAATGGATCTTTCAGCAAATCATCATGAAATCTCTTTGCTAAATACTATATAAAATAACCAATCAAAATTTATACATCACTCCTACTATTCATGGTATAATCACCCTAAGTTGCTTCACCCTATTACTTGAATAGGGTATGTACTTTAAAGTTTCTTATTTTGTGGTAATTTTTTCATAAATGTTACAGTTAATAGTGTCTTCGCTTCTTCATTATTTTTCTATGAGTAGATATATCTACTATGACCTTTTAACAATATTTATCTAAGTCATTCATCCTCCTTTCTTTGGATTTGTGGTCTTCCACTGTGTTTTTTTACTATAATCATCTATTTCTTTCTTTCTACAACCTCTCTCCAATGATAAAATATTAATTTGTTTAGTGTGCAAAAAATGTTTTCTTTTTAAGCTCTCCATCATGAAAAGCTCATTTGTCACTACAATAGCATGGTTTCCTTGGAGACACTCACAACCACATACCCCAAGACCGCTACACATCTTTCTCCTCTTTTACATTGGACAAATCCTTGTCAACATGGCATGTGTAAACCACAAATATAAAAAAAGTGTGGAAACGTCTTGTACTTGATTTCCAAGTCAATATGGTTTCCCTATTTATCCCTAATCTTATGGATTCTTTTTAGGGTTTTCATAATATACATCCTAATATGGACTTTCATTGAGGTATCTCCACATAGTTCATCCCTATCCACCTGGACGATCATACCACTCAATCTAGATATTATGTAAATAGTAGATTCCGATATGTAGCCAAATAGAAGCCCATAGGTTCAGATCCTAAACAAGCAATATAGAAACTTGAATCTTCCTAGATGATCACTCTCTCCAATGTCCTTGAACTACATGAGTTTATTTTCAAAGGTCCATGGACCTCCTTCTATCACCTTACATTTGTCCTTATGGTGCATAAACAATGAAGGTGGTATTATCTATTTTTGTGAATTGAACATTGTTTAAGAGAGACAATGCTTGCATAAAAGTACAATGTATAACCCATATATTGTAAGGCCTCTTTGTCAATGGCCTAACCATTAACACAAGCAACACTGGCTCCCCACTATGGAACATCGTCTTTGGTGAGATCTACTATGTATTCCTCCTCTTCCACAATAGTCAACCAATGGTCTACCAAGTCCTTTTCCATGCCTTGGAGACAAGTTCAAAAAATCCAGAGTGTCTTGGACCTACATGAGAAGAGTTACATGGGATAGAGCGCTCAGACCATCACCACCCCAATCGCTAGAATGCCTAGGTTGGCGTGTGAAAAAGCATTAGTACACGCACACATCTATGTAAATGTACACACATATTTACGTATGTAGACAAATATGTATGTTTAAGTTACTCATATAATTTTAGATAATAATTCACAAAAGTATTATTTCATATATGAGTAGAAATTTAAGGAATCATTTGAATATGCTTAAGTAAAAAATACTACTTGATGCATTTTTTGTGCTACATTACATGTATAGGCAATATTTACTTAGAATAATCAAGCTAAAAAAAACTCTATGATGCATTAACAAATGGCTGAATAAGCTTTGCTCTACTACGGCTAGAAATACATCTTTCCCATGAGCTGAGAAATTCATTTTTTAGGGAGCAAGTGTCGAGCTCCTTGAAATGCTTCTCCTCTAACTTCTTTCAATGGTCATTTATCATATAGAGAATTGTTAGTTGCCTATTTGATGTTGTATGATACACAACATTCTTTATATATTTGTTCATAATATCCCCTCCCCTCCCCTCGCATCCCCTTTGTCTTATGTTTAGAACATGGATACTCTCTAGCATAGGGAGTCACCACCCTAATTGGATCCTCACTTTCTTCATCCATCCAATGGCATCCATGTGGACACCCTCCAATTTTCTTTGCCTCACTACACATCTACTTTTAGACGTCATCAGAGTATTTTGCCTCATCGTAGATCTACTTGTTGCCCTAATGGAGGATCTACTTGACCCTGAGTGTCTTCCCTTATCATTGACCCCTATCCATATTGCATGTGAATCCCTCTAAATGCTGAAGAAAAGCTCAATCCTACCTTGCCGCCCTAGGCTATGTTTGGGAGAGTAGAGAAGGATGATTAGCCAATATTGGGAAGATTTGGTCAGACACAAGCAAACCATAATCATTATACCAAACTTCATATCCACAAGCACTTAAATCTTTTTAATGAGCATTAGAAAAGGGACAACAAAAGTTGAAGTATCATTGCACCAAAATCATGTGTTGGATAATTGTAGTTCACATTTAAGACACTGACCCGCTGCATAATCACCACACTAATCTGTCTTGGAACCCATCACAGTGAATACAATACTTCATCCTTCTCTCTTCCCTCATCTCAACAAAGAGCAACAAAAACAATAATTCATATGATGCAATAATCTTTATCTCCTACTCCCCCATCAACAATTTCTATTCCACTTATGTTTATTTTAGATGTTGGCATGTAAAAGAAAAATGTTTCTAGTAGTCATATGTGATATATGCCTTTAACATGGGGTCGTTCCAATATCATTAATTACTCCAAGGCATGCGTTTCTAGTCGGTGACACCACCACATGTGTAACGACCTCACTTTTTGTGTCCCCCAATTAGGGAAAGACCTTCAAGTTGAGAGTCGTTACCTATATTCCTAAGGATCCAGATTTAGAAAATAATAAATAATAGAAAACAATTTCATTAATTCACAAATATTGTTTACAAAATGCTTACATGAAATTCCATTACCAGAACTATACATAGATAAGAAGTGTCTATCTAAATCCTCCTTACTTAGATTAATGTCTTCACATGGTTTCATCTTCATCTCCATGCCCCTTATCGTGTATATCATCGTATACCTAAAACACCATGAAACAAAACACGGTCAATATGACAAGTCATACCGGTATGTGGGGGAAACAAAAGTTCACAAGTAATGATAAAACACAATTCAACAATTAATATTTAACAAACCAAATTTAACATTTTCACCATGACTACCCAATCTAGGTTTCTCCATCCTCTGTCATAACCCCTCAGGGCCTCATATTGTAGTATTCATTATCTTCCCCTATCTAGGCGGATGACTTTTCCATAGATCCAGAGGTGGCCTAGATGCGGGCTAGTCCTGTTCATATATAATATGATAATCATAGTCACTTTAGAGTTTGCATGGAATGAAATAAACAAGAAAACATATAATTTCAACCATGCAAGGAAAAACTCTGAGAAACCGTGTGAAACTACAATGGATAATCTTAGGCGTAACCACATACCTTTTCCATGTAGAACATTTTCAGGTGTACTTTATGCAATCCCAATCATCAAGTATAGTCAGTAAGGTAGCATACATCCAATCAACCAACATGATCTATAATCTCATACAACCCTAAAGTATCACCATACAACCCTAAAGTATAGTCACTCGGCTTGTCTATGAACAACAACACCGCACTACAATCACCATGGCTCTTGTTGACTTCAGCAATGCCTTCAACATGGTTGATAGATTTACCATATTCCGAGAGGTCCGTCTTCATTTCCCACTATGGGTTGAGTTTTGCTACTGCTCTCCAGCTCCTCTCTATATGGATCACGGCGAGCCTATTTTTTCTTCTGTCGGGGTACAACAAGGTGACCCATTGGGCCCCCTGTTTTTCTCCCTGGGGCTCCACCCTCTTATTTTATAGGTGAAGGATGCATGCCAACTTGACCTCCTTTCTTTCTACCTTGATGATGGTACCCTCATTGGGGACACATAGGTTGTTTAGAAGGCTCTATCCCTCATTCAGGAGTGAGGCCCGATGTGTGGTCTTCATCTCAATACTAAGAAGACAGAGATATTTTGGCCATCTGATGACCCTAGACGAGTCTCGGATGTGGGCTTGTTTCCCATTGACATCTCTCGTCCTGAGCGTGAAGTGAAGATTCTAGGTGGTCCAGTTTCTACAGACGCATCCTTTACGAAGGAACTTCTCCATAAACATGTGATGAACACCCTTTATATGATGGATCGCTTGTCCTCACTCTAGGACCCACAATGTGAGCTTCTTCTTCTTAGGTCTTGTGTTGGGATGCCCAAACTGTTGTTTGGTCTTCATACAACACCTCCTTCTTCTATCACACATGTGTTGGACATTTTTTATCACGGTCGTCGTAGTTGTCTGGAGCGTATTGTGGTTGGTGACGGCCCAGGTTTTGGTGATTAACAATGGTATTTGGCTACACTTCCTATGCATCTTGGGGGATTGGGGATCAAGTCCTCTCATGATGTCAGTATATTTGCTTTTGTTTCCTCTCGAATACACATTAAAGATCTCTAAAACCATATGTTGTGTGAGGTCAGATGCATGCCTGCAAGGCTCCTCTTTGTCCTAGCACATGCTAGCATATGCAATGTCTTGCCATATTTTTGTTGGTCTACGTTGACAAGTACACCTTCTGCCATCCCAAAGACCCAGTCTATCTTGGTAGACGCTTACTAAAAAATATTCATCCAACAAATCATGGAAAGAGACCTATCCTTACGGTAGCAGGCTATTCTCACTTCTTTACAAGCTGACCATGCACAAGATTTCTTGATGGTTGTTCCTATTTATGGCCTTGGTCTGTCTATGTTACCCACTGAGTATCGAGCTATCCATCGGTATCGGCTTATGATTCCCTTGTATCCAGGTGATGAACATTGTCCGGTTTGCAACATCACAGATCTTGATGCCTTTGGCGATCATGCAGTGCACTGCCACTCGCCACATGGTTGTAAGTTTCATCATGACGTTGTTCGGGATTCTCTCTTCAACATTGTCTCTCGAGCTGGGTTAAAGGTTTTGAAAGAAGCTCCTTTGGCCTTCCATGGCACTCAATCTGATGGTGTCCATCATTGTGACATGTATACATTCTTTTATTTGACTGGATGAATGAAAAACATGCATGTGTTGACCTTACAAGAGTTTCTCCCTTGACAGGTATCCTTTTAAAAAACTTTAAAGAAGGCCAGGCAGCGTCTGAGGTGACGGCACAAAAAGTTCATAAACATGGAGTAGCTTGTGAGGCCAATTAACATCATTTTCTACCTTTCGTCTTTGACACCTTTGGGGTGCTTGTCGATGATGTAGTTTCTCTTCTTCGACACCTTCAGTGTATAATAAATAGGAATCTTATGATGCCTTCATCTACATGTAATGATTTTATTTTTGGGTCCTTGGGTTTTGCCATCCAAAAAGGATTGGCAGCCCAGTTTATTGCTCATGCTTCTGCGAGAGCATTTATGTAATCTGTTGTAATTGGACTCAAAAATTTAATAAAACCCTACTCGGCCCTAATCTAGGGTTTAGGTTTCCATGATTACCAAATATATTTCATCCTTGCATTATGAGTACTTATATTCAACTAAGTTCATTAACAACCTAGCAAGATATGATTTTTAACCCTAATATGTGATATCAGATTGCATTCATTAATAACAGGGCAAGTTAGGATCTTTAAACCCTACTGATTCATATCCATGATATTCTCATTAGCAACTCTAATTATTATTAACATGGTCATTATTATCTGACTATAACCTGATTTGAGAGCATTAATTTCATTAACAAGTTAATACACCAAATCTAGGATTTTTATACATCATTCACCATTTAAATCCATCATTACACTATTTTTAGTACCATGAGAATATATAGGATATGAAACTATTTTATTTTTTTCCCTCTCGTTCTGATGATCAATTTTCATATATAGCATATTTCAATCTGAGTCACCAATCATTTTCTATCAATTTTAGAAGATAAAACTTAATTTGACCAACAGCATGCCGCCATGTCACCAGAAGTACTCTGCTTTTTATTACTAACCGACCACCTATTATTTCCTTTGGAATGACCAAGGTACCCCTGTGTAGTGATCAGGCATGATCACATGGGCCCGGGTATCCAGGTCATTTACCCGGAGATCGCCATCTTCCCACGCTCCCGTCTCGCGAACAGGGAACTTGTCCACCGCGGAGCAGCCTTCGGCTTGGGGTCCTCGGCTGTCGCGGCCAAGGGAAGCACCTATATCCTCGGCCTGTCTGGATGGTCTAATCTGACGCTCGGAGCAGCCAACTAGGGCTAGGAGAGGGGGAGAACAAATTTTAGTTTGGAGAGCCGCCGAGGGTACTTCCATTACAGACTAAGGCAAACAGAATTAAAAAATGATATCTTGGACATACCTACCATCTCGGAGAAGCACCGGGGTACCCTAACGGATTCCACTTGCCACCCTGGAAGATCTGACAACCCCAATCTGGGGTCTGGTATCCATATCTTCTCCCTGGACCAATGATTATGCAGCGCCGCTTTGTAACTCCCTGCGACAGCGACCATCATCGGAGTTATCTTGGCCATGGCATTGGTGAAAGAGCATACGTCAACCCTATGATGCTTCCCCCATCCTTCTTAACTCCCATGCCCAACCTGTAGGGTGACAACATATTAGATCGCCCTCAAATTCATAGAGGCGGCAGTCCATTAAGGGTCTGCGATTTCTTCTCCCTGGTTTCATGGGGTTGGAGCCCTGTCTCTAAGGTGAAGGTGAAACCCCCTTATATAGATGCTAGTGTTGGGGGCTTGAGTCATCTAGGGATAAAGGAAACTGAGGAAGGTGTCCAACGTGCATGCTTGTTTCCTTTAACGTAGTTGGTAGTCTGATAATATAGGAAGTACACCATTCATATTAACCACTCTGGTCAATTTTATACTTATATCTCGGTATTCTCGTCATAACAACACTAATGGTTTCTGAAATTTTATTTCTTTTCTACCATTGGAGGACCAAGTATTGTCTTACAAAGGACAACACTTAGTGGTAAAGCTGAAAACTATTAAGGAGAGTTCATCACCCATTGGTTTAGGAAATTCTTTATGACCTGTAGTCTTAGATTATTTTCTATCTCTCTCTCTCTTGATATATCCTTAAATTGATATAGGAACTCATTAATCTCCTTTCCAATCTATATTTAGTGCATGGAATTTATGCGATTTATTTTCTGTATACCAAAACTTGCTCCCTTTTTAAACATTATTATAAAACAAACCATTATCTATAGAATGTCCCTTTTCTTGACGTTTCTAGAATTCTCTTCCCTTTCGTTATTGTTTCCAAGTATACAAAAAGATCATATCAAAATATTCATATTTGATGTCTTAAACATTCTGTTGCTACTCTCGGTGAGGTAATTATTCCTTTAATTATCCAAAGCACAATGTATCTTATTTTCTTTTGGAAACATGACAATTATTTCATTTATCATAACAAAAGCCAATATTATTTACTCATGTATGGATTCCTTTTATTTAACTTGTGCCACAAGCATCCATGCCACAAGGTGATCAATATTATCATTCCACCAATAATGCCATTGGGGAAAATTTCTTATTATTCCTTGGTTTTTATATAATTTAATTTTTCCAAAATTGAGGATATAACATTCACCCCTCCTTAAAAGGAATAAAGTCCCCAAAATTTAAACTTTGTAAGCTTAATGGGGAATGTTAATCATCTAGTTTCAATCCTTAGGGTTAGAAACCATATTTAGATATCCCTTACTGATATGCAAATTCCTCACATTATTACTAATATTGGTACATAAACTCAATTCAATGCACATCCACATCCTTAGAATTATTGTAATGCCTGGGCCCACTGCCCAAGGCTCTAGTAGAGTTTCAGGAATGACGACTGTCCCCACAGACCACCACTAGCCTTAACTGTGTGCTTTGTCCTCACTCACGCACATGTCAGGATCAACTTCCTGACAAGTCACCCATCCCAGTACTACTCCAAGCTGAGCACACTTAACTATGGAGTTCTTTAGTGATGGGTTCCCGGAAAAGGAGGTGCACCTTGGTGATATGGGTAGTCCAATCATTCCTTTTAAGATCATGTTATCTGAGGCCTCAAATCCTGGGATGTTACAATCTCCCCCACTTAGGCTCTTGACGTCCTCGTCAAGGTTCAACTATAAGGCCTCATAATCTCTTCCCCATTTCAGTGCAGACCCACAATGCCCATGGACACCTAGCCCCCGATCACAAAATACCAGCGCAAGGGTGTCTACGTCAACCATGGACAACCCTTTCCTACATGCCTGGACTGCACGGCTCAAGACTGGCATGCCATGTCCATGTGGGCCCCACCTAATGGAGGGTTATGGCTCTGATACCATTTGTAACGCACGGGCCCACTGCCCAAGGCTCTGTTTCATGAATGACGACTGTCCCCACAGACCACCACTAACCTTAACTGTGTGCTTTGTCCTCACTCACACGCATGTCTGGATCAACTTCCCTACAGGTCACCCATCCCAGTACTACTCCAAGATGAGCACGCTTAACTATGGAGTTCTTAGTGATGGGGTCCCAAAAAAAGAGGTGCACCTTGGTGATATGGGTAGTCCAATCATTCCTTTTAAGATCATGTTATCTGAGGCCTCAAATCCTGGGATGTTACAATCTCCCCCACTTAGGCTCTTGACGTCCTCATCAAGGCTCAACTATAAGGCCTCATAATCGCTTCCCCATTTTAGTGCAGACCCACAATGGCCCATAGACACCCAGCTCCCGATCACGGAATACCAACACAAGGGTGGCTACGTCAACCATGGATAGCTCTTTCCTACATGCCTGGACCGCACGGCTCAAGACTGGCGTGTCACATGCTCATGTGGGCCCCACCTACTGGAGGGGTTATGGATCTGATACCATTTGTAATGCCTGGGCCCACTGCCTAAGGCTCTAGTAGAGTTTCAGGAATGATGACTGTCCCCACAGACCACCACTAGCCTTAACTGTGTGCTTTGTCCTCACTCACGTGCATGCCAGGATCAACTTCCCAACAGGTCACCCATCCTAGTACTACTCCAAGATGAGCACGCTTAACTATGGAGTTCTTTAGTGATGGGTTCCCAGAAAATGAGGTGCACCTTGGTGATTAGGGTAGTCCAATCATTCCTTTTAAGATCATGTTATCCGAGTCCTCAGATCCTGGGATGTTACAATTATACAATTTCATCTCTTAGTGATTACATTTTCCATTGGTGATTGCAATTTCACTAGTTGACTGTCTTTTCACCTAGGTTTCCAACCTATTACTCATTTATTATCACATAAGGGTGAGGTAACACCTCTAACCCTAGACCATGTCATCAAATTTTCAACTTAGGATATTCCTTCTCATGCCTCAATTTTAAGCATAATACGTGTCTACCCAATCTCTCTCACTCATAATGAGATGAAATAAGCATTTGACTGTAGTCCAAATACAAAGTTCAACCCATTCCAAGAGCAGAGATGGTGCATCCACACACTATCTTAAAATTTCACATTTTAGGTTGAATCATTCTCAACATGAATCTAAACCATACATGTTTTTAATTCCATAATATTCTTATATTTCATAAAGCCATAACTACTCAATCCTGACCTATCCAAGCCTCTATGTTGTCCCTGCAGTGGACATAGATACTACCTATCACATATGGTAGATCCTCAATAGCCCTTATGGTCCCACCCCAATGGTAGACCAAGACTTAGAGCCGTATAGTCAGATGATCCTACCCAAAGGTAGATCAAACATCGACTCATGATAACTTGATGATCCTACCATGAGGGTAGACTAATACCTAGGTCATCACATATACTCAAAGCTATAGAGGAGGACTAGGATCTGAGCTAGATAGGCACATCCTCGAATCTGTAACAACTCCTTTCATTATTACATGACTTACTTTTTATCTTTTATATTTACACCTCATGTTTTATAATTCTTAGCCAATTCCTTGAGGTCTCTAGGGGTATATGTACCTTTGGAGTGATGTCATCCTTATGCATCAAGAGAGTGCCTTTCACATTCACCCATTAGGCTACATGATCCTCATGGAGGTAGATAATCTCACGGGTCATGTACCTTGGGTAAACCTAGATGTTACCTTCCGACCACATGGTCATGTGCCTTGAGGGCACAATCAACTCCCAACCACATTGGTCTTATATACCTTTAATACACCCTACTTGACCCTAGGATTGCATTATGACTCTACCCTTCCTAAGGGTTTCTTTTGAGATGTCACATCTTTTAAGCACATTATTCTCTTATTTAATTCTTTAACCCTGATTGACTTCACCTTTCTCTTTTGAGTAGACATTATGCAGTGGGCTACCTTCCCTTCAGGGCTTAGTGCCATGTCATTCTTCCCTCATGGGCTTGACCTTCCGTGATCTTCCCCTCCAGGGGCTTGATCCTAAACAACTGCATTGTGGGCTTGGGCCACCTTCCCTCCTGGACTTGGTGCCTTTTTGGTCTTCCCTCTTGGGCTTGACCATCTCATGACCTTCCCTCCTGGGCTTGGTCGTCCACTCAAGCCACCTTACCTCCTGGTCTTGGTGCCTTAATGGTCTTCCCTCCTAGGCTTGACCATTTCATGACCTTCCCTCCTGGGCTTGGTCGTCTACTCAGGCCACCTTCCCTCCTGGGCTTGGTACCTTATTGGTCTTCCCAATCCTAGGCTTGACCACTTGTGTTACTCAGAGATGGCATCCTTGGGTTCAAAGAATGTAAGTTCTTTCATCTTTATATCTTTAACTCTTCACTCCTCTAGGTGAGGATTAAGGTTATCTCAATACTTAAATACATTTATTCACTTACCTTTTAAGGGAAAGTCCTAGCCTAGGCTGCCTTTTTGGCTCATAGGAGGGGTTTAGGCTCTCTAGCCACAACCCGATCCCAAGATCTAAGGTTTTTCCTCCCTCATAGGTCATCTTCCCACTCTTGGGTTGAACCACCACAGGTTGGCATACTAACCCTAAAGGTTTCACATGTATCCTTTTTTTCATCATTATGCATAAATTTTATCATTGTAATTTATCAACCCATGTTTGCTCAATCTCTGGGCTACCCCCTCATGGGTTCTATCCATTCAATGAACTTGGGTCACCTTCCCCTCCAGAGGCTTGGTGCTACATCGGTCGTCCCTCCTGGGCTTAGCCACCATCACCAAACTTCTAGAGACGACATGAGGGGTTTGAGCAAGTTATATTCAAATCTTCATTATCATATATAACTATTGGGTTCATATATTTCTCAAGACCTCTTACATAAGTGTTATGCTCCTTGTTCACATGCATGGGATACTGGGTCACCTAAACCCATCCCTTTATCTTTCTTATTCCTGATTTCAAGTTTCACATGGGTGGTGTCCCATACCACCACACCATTCTCATTATTTAAGGTTTTAGGGTTAGGGTTAGGGACTATACCCTGCCTCTTAAGGTTTCCATGTCCCTTGACCCACTAGGGTTCTTCTAAACCAACCCTAGACCCCTCTAGGGTTAGCCTCCTAGGGAAAACTCATATAACGATTTCTCTTTATCATTACTCCCACATGTACATGTGCATTATTATTCCATATCACATGTACATTATTATTTCCACATTATATGTACATTAATTGGTGGAGGATCCCTCAATCCTACTTCTTATCAAAAACCCTAACTTTAGATGAGGAGAGAAATTAATTTTAGGGTTTATTAAGAAAGAGGATGAGAAGTGGATGAAAGAGATGAGATGAAACTCTAAAGGTATTTTACTTCGGGCAAAGACTTCTGACTTTGGTCAGGCAGGATGCACGAGTCCGGAAGTCCTCGTAAGCTAACTAGCGGTGTAGATGAAAATATTGCCAGCCCCCGATCGTGGTCCCTTCTAGACACCTCAGTCTTTATAAAATGCCCTAATAATTCCCTCATTTTTCTACATATTACTTGAAATTATAAACTATTAACTATTATTTGACAAAATATGGGGCTCTGATACCAAATGTAACGACCTCCCTTTTTTCGTCCCCCAATTAAGGAAAGACCTTCAAGTTGAGAGTCATTACCTATATTCCCAAGGATCCAGATTTAGCAAATAATAAATAATAGAAAACAATTTCATTAATTCACATATATTGTTTACAAAATGCTTACATGAAATTGTTTTCTATTATTTATTATTTGATAAATCTGGATCCTTTACTAGATCAGGGTTTCTAAGCCCATTAATGCATTTTAACATATCAAACCCTAAATTAGGCTATTAAGCATATGGATGATCTATGAGCAAATTAACATGTTGTTAACAAAAAGACGTTTTGATGTATAAATAGAATGATCCATATGCTTAATAACCTAATTTAGGGTTTGATATGTTAATATGCATTAATGGGCTTAGAAACCCTAATCTATGTGTTAATGGTTTCTAATGAGATATAATTTGAGATCCTTTGTATAAAAGTGATGTTAGGTTAATCTCAAGCCTAATAGATGATAAAAAGGCTTTAATGTGAATAAGTGAGTAATTAGGGTTTTGAATCTAGAACTGTTGTTTTAGGGTTTTGTGGACATAAAAGAGGAAATTTGTAAATGAATCTAAAGGAACCATAATGAAACCCTAATTCAGATTAGAAACCCTAGAAAGAGAATCTGAGTCAACAAATAGATTCTTGATGAGTGTGTAGGTTGTACATGCTTTTCAGGATTTTGTGCTTTTGTGTGCTTGCTTGGATTGGATTGCCTAATTGGTTGGACTGTGCTTATTTCTTATGAAATCTCCTAATCATGTATGTGGTTAATTATGAGTACACACTTTAGTTTCCTGGCATTTTCCCGATGTTTTATCGATTGCATGGAAATAAACTATTTGGATGCTTTTATTTCTGCAATCTTCAAAGTGAATATGATTATCACAACTTAAGTATATATGTGATTGTCTCGAACCTACATACCATCCCTGGATGTATGATGCAAGACCAAGCCCCAGAGGGAAGGTCTGAAGTGGTCAAGCCCCATAGGGAAGACCATTGGGCACCCAGAGAGGTGACCCCAGGTACCAAGCTCAGGATGGAGAAGGTAGCCTTAAGTCCCTTGCAAGGACTAAACCCTAAGAGAGGGTCTCCCAGAGGATGAGTAAAAGCAGTTGGGAAGTCACATTGAAAATGAAATTTTGCATTGTTAACAACTACTTGATATGATTAGGTTGTAAAAGCTTATGTGCAATGTTTTGTTTGTCCCCACATACCAGTATATTCATTTATACTGACCGACATTTTGTTTTTCAGTGTTTTAGGAATATCTAAAATTGGACAAACAATAAAGTGGAACTTGTGAAGATTAAAGTTAATTCTTAAAGGAGGATTTAGATAGTTAGAATTCTACTGAGGGTAGAAGTTCCAGTTTCCTATATTTGAAAGACATATGAAAAGTAATTTTTATTCCAATTTTGAGTTTAGTTTCAAGTAGAATTTATTAATTATTTTTTATTATTTGCAAACCATTGATCCTATTTTTGGGATAACACCTCTAACTTCTTGATCTTCCTTAATTGGGGGTTACTGGGAAGCGGGGTCATTACAATTGGTATCAGAGCCATAACCCCTCCAGTAGGTGGGTCCCACATGGGCATGTGGCATGTTAGTCTTGAGTTGTGCGGTCCAGGTATGTTGGAAAGGGTTGTCCATGGTGATGTAGCCACCCTTGTGTTGGTATTCCATGATCGGGAGCTAGGTGTCCATTGGCCATTTTGGGTCTGCACTGAAATGGGGAGATGTTATGAGGCCATATAGTTGAGTCTTGACGAGGAGGACATCAAGAGTCTAAGTGGGGGAGATTGTAACGTCCTAAGATTTAAGGCCTCAGATAAAATGATCTTAAAAGGAATGATTGGACTGTCCATATCACCAAGGTGCACCTCTTTTTCTAAAAACCCATCACTAAAGAACTCCATAGTTAAGCTTGGTCAGCTTGGAGTAGTACTAGGATGGGTGACCAGTCGAGAAGTTTATCCTGGCTTGCGTGTGAGTGAGGATAAAGCGCGCAGTTAAGGCTAGTGATGGTATGTGGCATCAGTCGTCATTCCTGAAACTCTACTAGAGCCTTGGGCAGTGGGCCCGAGTGTTACAAAGGATCGGTCCCCCAAATTTGTTGGGAAGGTTTTCTGATCCAGCTATGTCTTGGATCGTAAGAATTCTAATCGGGTATATCTCTACCTACTATTCTCAGTCTCCTCTATTCCAATACGAGATGGAAGACGATCTCAGGATCATCCGATCACCATCCAACGGCAGTCGTTGGGTGTGACACATGCCTAGGCTGGGCCTAAGGTTTCCTAGTTTGATTTCAAATGTGACAAATCACATTAAAACATTAGTTATCCCTTCACTTTAGGGAAACTTATCAATTGCATAATTCTCTCCTCTTTCATCCAATGTTCCCAAATTTTAAAGGAAAGTTCATAATGACTTAAACTTCATGTGTGCAAAGTTTGGGACCCAAATTTGAGATTATGAGAGAGTTTTCTTCATACACAAGTTATCACTTATTAAGGCATATTTTATTCATATTTCTCTCTCCTGTTCTTTTATTTTCCTTTATTTGGATTCCTTTTTACAATTAGAAACCATGTGGACTCGAATTCTCATCCATGATGATTCGATCATACATATTTCCACATATTCTTATTGTAATGACCTGTTTTCAAATTAGTCATCTAATTAGGGTTTACTTGGGTGATTGTATGCTTAACTAAGTTCATCATTGTGTAAAGCTTGATTAGTGATGGTAGTTAAGTTTTTAAGTTTTAAATATAATGAGAAGTTTTAATCATACTTTGATTTATATAATTAGGGTTAAGATTTGGAAACCCTAATCGGCCCAAATTAGGGTTTTGATGACATATTAATACAAATTTTGATAAGTATAGTGTCTCACTAAATGATTTTTATTATTGTATATGTAATTGTGATTTAATTAAAATTTGGATAATTTTGTATATCTCAAATGTGAGTACTATTGAAAAATATCAGAATTTTTGAAGAATTATCTGACCTATTTGTCGATCGAGTTTCAAACTCGACCGACCATATTTTTAGATTGATATAGCAGTGTGGTAATTTAATTTTATATGTTTATTGGTATATCCAATTGATCTCAAATTTTAACCGTTGTTGGTAAAGTCAATTATATATCTACTATAAAAATTTTGTAATTTTTGGATGATTTTTGATCCTACAAATAGGGGTGTCGGTCGAGTTCTGTGAAGGACAAACTCGACCGACCATGATGCAGACTACAATATAGCAGTGTAGTAATTTATTTTTAATTATTTATTACTCCAAATGATCGAAATTTTTTAAATTTTATTATAAACTAAATTTTAGACATTGGGTTAAAGTTTCATAATTTTTTGATGATTTTTGAGTTCTTAAAAGTGTGGTGTCGGTCGAGTTTATAACTCAGTCGACCAACCAGTCTGAGCAAAATAAAAATATAATGAAGGGCTTGTTTGCAATTGTTCTAAGAACCTCAATTCATCTATATGACTAACCTAAAACACAAAGAGCTCTCATAACTTGTCATTCCTATCAAAGAAACGAAATTCTTGAGAGAGAGGAGAGCTAGGGTTTTGAGAAGAGAAAGTGGTGGAGATGTTGACCTAGGGTTTCTCTATCCAAGATATGATGAAATCAAGTAAGTTTAGCTTCTTTGCATAGAATTTCATGGTAATCTTCTCTCACATGTCAAGATTCCGTCCCTTCTCTTATTTGATTTGAAAGCACATCAAATCTCCCCATTTTCTCACTCTTTCTCTTCTAAGCCCCATTTCTAGGGTTTTCGAGTTGAGAGGAGAAAGAATTGGGTTCATTTGCGAGAGTTTGATTGGGTTTCCAAAAAATTCAGAGGTTGACCTATGATTTTAAGGTGCTTGACACCTGAGGTGAGTGTTTTTATCCCTCCTAAGCTTTGTATTCATGTTGAAAGCCTAATTCTATCCGGCTAAAACAATCAAAAACCTTTTTTGTATATATATGTGATTGGATTTGATTTGGGAAAGATATTGGGGGATCCCATTCTACTGATTTTGATTATTCTCATTGATTAGAACTTTATTATTTCTTGTTATATTGATTGTGGATCCATAGGTATTCTTACGGGTAGATGACTATGCTATTTCATGTGAATTTTACCCCAAAATCAGCCCAATGGCCGATATGCTTGGAATTGAATTGACATGTATAAAATCATATTTGAATTGTACTAGATTGTATTACACAAGTGTATTGTTGAATTTTAATGAAATTTAATGACCACATATCATGATTAGGATTTGTGTTGAGGAATTGAATCAAATGAGTCAATTAATCAATGTATACTTATGATTGATGAATGAAATGTGTGAAAATGGAAACTAGGGTTTCCATGTTTGTGAATAACCCTAATGAACCCTTCAGTCATGATTGGTTTACTGAATGATATGATTCTTATGATATGTTGAACCAAGGAATGACTTTTTGAAAACCCTAAAAGTTTATTATTAAGATGATTATGAGTGATAAATCTAGAACTTGAATATGATGTTGTAAATGTGATCAGATGTTGAAGTTGAAAGTATTAATACTTCAATTGAATATGATGAGTCTTATTGATATTATCTAAATCTAATGCATTTGTTTTAGTATAATTAAGAATGATCATTGTTGATTATGGTAATGAAATTAGAATTCAATGACATGGTACACTTATCTAAATATAAGAAATGACATGAAGAAAAAAATGTATTGATGGTGATGGCAAGTTAAAGATGAAACTAATGAAGTTATTATGATGAAGTCTTTAATCCTTTGTTTTAATTACATGTGGCTTAAGAAAAATTGAATGAAACATACTAAAACTAGACTTTGATGGATATTAATGAAAAGAGAAGTATTGTATATCAAGTAAGTCAAAAATGATTGGTTCCAGTAATTTAATGAACATGACATGAGAGAAGTTGAGATTAATGAATATGAATTGAAGGGAAAATATGAGAATTAGTAGACGAATCTAAGAAAGAAAATCTAACCCTAAAATGTTGAGCTAGATGGTGCTAATGAATAACAATATCAAATGAGGGATTAAGGAATGTACATAATTGTAGTTTCATTCAATTAAAAGATGAGGTTCAAGCATTTGAATTGATTTACAAGAATGTGTTCTTGTATTGCGATTGTTTGATAGAATACTTGTACTATGAGAATGAACTATTTTGATGGAATTCAAATGATAATCAACATGTGTTGATTAGTAACTCCATATGAAGAATGTGAAATAAAAGAAGAAGAGAACTAAGTTTGTGATGCATGTATATGCATGAAATTTATTAGCATCTATTCAAATTGGATGGAACAAGCATATGTTGTATGATAAATCTGTTATGAGTATTAGGAATGATACATGATATCTATATGCTTTTACTGTTGCTAGTTCTAAGGACTCTGCTAATATTTGTTCAGAACTGTGATATACAATGAACTGATACGATTTTTGTTGAAATTGAATTTAATATGCACTCCTTACATTGAGAAACCCTGATAAGGGTAAATGTTGCATAATAAGATTATGTCTAGGGATGAAAGCTCATTGATGATGATAAAACCCTGATGGGGTAAATGATGGACAATAAGATTATGTCTACTGAAGGCCCTCTGTTGATGATTGCTATGAGATGATGTAGAAGATAGAAATAATCATATGTTTTGCAATATACAGATTTATTATGCTTCTTGCTTTGATCATTGTCCTTATTGATAAACTTGATTTGTTTCATGTTATTCTAGTTACGCGAGAATACACAGATATGATATATGATGTTTTGAATTCTTTTAAGATGAGTAAAAGAGATAAATAATAAGTAAAATGATGGAACATCTAGTTAAGTGCCCTGAACACCATGAGTTTCCCCCGAGGACCACACTGGGGAAACAAAACGGATCTCCTTGTAGTAATCGATGAATTATGAGAAGGATTTCTGAAGTGTGGATTGAGACCTTAAAGGTTAGACCACCAGGATTTAGGAGTGAGTCATCTGGAGTAGCTCTGGCCCTAAATCCTTGCTTTGAAAGTCTATGCCCAGATGGAATAGGCTCTGTTGAAATGAAATATGTGAAATGTGAAATGAAAAATATGTGAAATATTGTGATATGTGATATACTATTTTTTATGGTTCCTATCTCATGTACCCGAGATGAGGCATGAGCCTCTTTAGGCAACCCTGAGGTGGCCAGGGTCTGTTGTTGATATCTTAGGGTGGCCAGCTAAACCCTAAGATAGTGATGGTGAGTCATTGACACGAGAATCAGGTGTGGCGACTTCTACTTGGTGAGGTACAAGCCAAGTAGTTTTAGGGCAAATGAATAAAATATGATAAGTCGTGTAGATCATGATGTGAATGGTTGTTACATTCCTTGTACTGCTACTTGATGATTTGTCATTGTTGAGTATGCTTATTATTGTGGAAAGTAATCATGATGCTATGGACATTTTCTATTTCATATTATGATATGTCATGTTGACAAGTTAAAAATGATGGGATTTATATCCATTCTGAATATGAGTTGGATTGCATGTTATTTGATAGTATTGCTTGGTACATATGTATTATATGTACTTCAGCTTCAGGAATGCAGGATGTGTTCCTGGTCCGACTGGTAGAGTGTCACAGATATAATGTTATTGTTATGTATTGATTCAAAATGCTTAGAACTTGACTTATTACTCATGCAGTAGGATTCTTAATCTGAACTAAGAAGTATATACTGATTTGTTCATAGACATGCTTTAAAACATGTTTCAAGTTATAATTGGTTTAAGTGACTACCTTATCTGTTGGATTAGATTACCATTGTAAGTTAGATATGACTTATGATAGAACTATCTACTAGAATTTTCAATCTTCTTGGTGCAACAACATTGCCCTTAGCAATGTGTTCCTTGTGTTCTCTAGTCATTTTCAAGTTCTTCTTCTCCTATGTGAGCATAAGATACTATCTAGATAAACTGGAAGACACTTAGGACAGACTCTACAACCTTAGTCCTATGTCTCTGTAGACTCAACGAACCTAGAGCTTTGATACCACTAAATTGTGGCATACAACTCATAAAAACATAATTAACTAATGCGGAAGTGTTTACTAAACAGCGGATTACCAAAAATCACTAAAAATTTAAAACTTTTTGCAAAGAGATCCATTCACATGAAAACCCCTTTCATTTAGAACCAAAGTAAAGCTTTACATCCTGGTTCATATATATACATCTCATGTACTTTTGCTTCTCGAGGAATGCAAACATTAACTACTTTGTCTTAACTATACACAGGTAGTATAAAACCCTCGAGGCATTAAGCCAAAATCTCGAAATCACTAACTACTACTCTGAGGACCTGAGAGTACAGAGACGACACATAGAACTCTATATACATCTGAACATGACATGACAGCCAATGTCTCCACCTGAGACTTCATTGCTGTCCCTGCTGCTGTTGTTGTTGTCCTTCACCTCCTGAAGGATTCCTGTCTCTTCGTCCGCGTCCACCTAAAAATGTGGTTCCCACAGGGGTGAGACAATTATAAAAATTGCTCTAGCGAGAGATATAACTCTCCGCCATAAACATTATTATTGCAACTTAAGAAGATAAATATGAACAGAGAAATCATATTTATTTGACAGCAGGTAAATGTCTAATAGTTTAGAACATCATTCTATATCAGAAGCATTGCAGTTAAAATAGAATCAACATATCATTTATCCTTTAAGGAATATGAAGACCATGTATAACATCTATTCAAACTACAGAATCATTATCACTGCATTAACTTTCTTCATGCTTAGATCATATAACTAAAGCCTGGCATTATCATTGTGGAGTCATGGTCCGTAGCCACACTCTTTTCACAAGGTGTTGGGATCTCAATCCCTTATTTCAACACTGGGAATTCTCATCCCTTCACAATTTCAATGCACTAACATGTGATTCTGGGTAATTAAACCCTTAGCTCATCACCTGAGCATTGTTACCACATTCTCCAGCAATTAACACCTTTAGGTCATCTGACCAAGATAAGCATGATACTTGTTATACAAGCATCCATCATGGCACTTGAGGCCCATCAACTCTCTTGCTACCTCTTACCGGGCACAAGGTATATTATGGCACACAAGGCCCAATAAACAAATTCAAACTAATAACACATCATAGCTCATACCTGGCTATGCTCATCATCTCATGATACCTGCATGGTTAGCACATATGATAGTAGCACATCAATTATCTATCATCACCATGCAAAAACAATATATTAATAATTCAAGGGTATTACCCTTAATCCTTTACCAGGACTAGGATTTCCATCACACATCTCATGTATCAGTATTACCCTTAATCCTTTACCAGGATTAGGATTTCCATCACAAATCTCATGTATCAGTATTACCCTTAATCCTTTACTAGGATTAGGATTTCCATCACACATCTCATGTATCATATTCAAGTATGAATTCTATTCTTTTATTAGGGAATTATGGTTTCACATACCATTTCCCTCCATTAGAATAGGGATTGCATATAGCATCACCCTTCATTAGGGTTTCATATCACATTGCCCATAATTAGGGTTTACTAATCATTCCCAATTAGGGTTTCTCGTAGAATCACCCTCAATTAGGGCTTCACATGGATACACCTTCAATTAGGGTTTCATATGGATGCACCCTCAACTAGGGTTTGAGTTCAATAACCCTGTCAATTAGGGTTTATGTTCATGTTTAGGGTTTCATGATCTCTATGCTTAAGGATCATAACCCTTAATCACCACATGAATCATATTCATGTATGAATTCATGCTATCAAATTCTTAACTTAATTAGGTCATATCAACTCTTCAGTCGAGTACATACAACTATGATTAACATAGTGTATCAAGTCATTGATCCTATAAGCAATTAGGGATTCATCCCTTAATTGACACTTAATCGCTTAGGTACTATTAGGGTTTCAACCTTTGTATCTTCATTGATTGTCATTACTAATCATCATTGGATCAGTAGTACATTCATCATCACATTGGACCTCCATTACATAAGGTATCCAAATGAATTATGGTTTACTATTCATCCTAATTAGTGATTTCATATGTAGACAACCTCTTAATATGGTTATACATGAAATCAGCCTCAATTAGGGTTTACATCATGTATTGTATCCATGCATTTGTTATGCATTAATGACTAGTACCATTAAAGGTATCTCCCACCTAATCACATTAGTTTTTCAAAAAGGTTTGATCCATTGGACCTTCAATGACATAAGGTATCCAATTGAATTAGGGTTTTCAATGTTGATTCCTTCAATCATTGAATTCATGGAACCAATCATCAATTGGACCTATACCCATACTTCAATTGAGTTTAAATAGGTCAACCTTCAACTGATTTGACCCTTAATTAACCCTCAATTTTTCATCAATTAGGGTTTGATTCAATTAGATTAGGGTTTGGAATCGATGATCCTTCAATACTAATCAATGCAGAACTAGTTGCATTGAAACCATTGAACCATCATCCAAATTGGGTATGACATGACCCCAAACGGTCTTGAGGTCGTTTGGATGACCTCCAAACGGTCTTGAGGTCGTTTGGATGACCTCCAAACGGTCTTGAGACCGTTTTCCCATCATATCACTCAAATCTAAGCCATCCAATTAAGGTTTGGATCATAGGATTGATCACCAAATCAGCATTGCATTGTATATCAACTTGGTATCTTTAGACCTTCAAACACCTAACCATACTCAACCCTAGACCTCCAAACGGTCTTGGGTGACCACCAAACGGTCTTGAGACCGTTTGGATGAGCTCCAAACGGTCTTGAGACCGTTTGGCTCATCCAACCTTTGGACTTTAGTGAAAAATCATCATGGATTGGTCTATCGAGTTGATCAACAAATCAGCATTGAGTTGCAGTATGATTTGGTACCTTTGGACCTTCAATTGGTCAACTATACTTGACCCCAGACCTCCAAACGGTCTTGGGGTGATCCCCAAATGGTCTTGAACCCGTTTGGATGATCCCCAAACGGTCTTGAACCCGTTTGGGATAATCAACCCAAAATCTCAACTTAACTCATTGGAATTTCAGCACTGTTTTCAATTAGGGTTTGCCTAATTGAATAGCCTTCAACTCACGATTCCTTGGGAGTTAACCCCTAAAATTTGGAGAGTCATTACCCAACATAATTATGAACAGGAATCCCAAACGGTCAACGCTTGGTCAACTCACTCAAACGGTCTTGAACCCGTTTTCCCAAGCAGGTCAAGTTAATCAGGTTGAAAATCAGCACTTAATTCAATTAGGTTTTCCTAATTGATTAGCCTTCAACCTATGATTCATTTTGCTTTAACCCCTAAAATTTGGAGGGTTATCAACCCACATCATTATTAACAGGAATCCCAAACGGTCAACGCTTGTTCAACCATCTCAAATGGTCTTGAACCCGTTTGCCCAAACAGGTCAAGTTATTCAGGTTGAAAATCAGCACTTAATTCAATTCGATTTGTCTAATTTATTGGCCTTCAACCTATTATTCCTTTGGATTTAACCCCTCAAATTTGGAGGGTCATTAGCCTACATAATTAGGAACGAGATTCCCAAACGGTCAACGCTTGGTCAACTCCTTCAAATGGGTTTAAACCCGTTTTCCACCAAACGGTATGCAACCCGTTTGGTCACCAAACGGTTTTGGTGAAACCGTTTGGTCCCAACTTTTGAGATCGTTTTCTCCCAAGATATTTGGTGAGGTTCTTTCTTATGATGATTTCATCATCATCTTCCTTCGTGCACCCAAGAACAGCAACCGTTCTTGATGGAATTTGCAGCAAGAAACAAAAGTGTATCAAATTGAAGAAATCAATCAACAAAGCATAGAAGATTGATGCAATAGCAATGTTTGAGGGTTTAAGTTATAAAACCCGCCTCCAATTGAGCTCCAAATCTCCAAGCTCACGCCATTAATGGTGGATGAAGCTCTATCAACTCCCCCTAGGCTCGTCCTCAAGCTTTTGATTGCAAAAGTTGGCTAGGGTTGAAGAGGAGATCGAAATAAGAAGGAATCCATAATTTATTTTCGATTTCCTCCATGAACTCAAGGAGAACGAAGGTCAAGAGCTTACCAACAGGTAGGGAGTCGTCCTCCTGCTCCTCTCTAGCTCCTTGGTCGGTTTTGCAAGCAAAGGAAAGAAGAAAATCCGAAATAGCCTTTCATTTGGCTTGAAAAAGACACTTTTATAAGGAAATTGATGAGAGAGAAAATGCATTATTAAAATGCATTAAATTCCAAAAATATGTCCGCCTCTTCCCCCTCAAATCCCTTAAGGACGAGGCACCTTCCTTTGCCTTTAATTATCCTTCATTATCCTTAATTTAAAGAAAAGCAAATTAAGCACCTGAATGCTTATTATATTAATATCCATATGTGAGTGGGTTTTCTTTTTCTTATAATAAGGTGAGTGGAATTTCACCTACTTAGGATATTTTCATTCCTTATCTTAGCAAAGGAACGTCCATCCTTATTCAAAATCAACCAATAAAAGTTTGGTTGAAGGCCCTTTAATTAATACATTCATTTTTACCCTAAATTGAATTAGGGTTTCACTTAGGATTAAATCTTGATTATTTTAATGTCAAGATTCTCTCTCCTCCAAGATAATTCAAATGAGGTGCCCTTCTCATTTTATTTGCACTACTTGATGCCAAATATTATTATGGACCTTATTGAAGTGGTAATTTGCATATTGAACCCTAGGTTTTGGGTAAATTGCACTTTACACCAAAACTGGGTTTTAATGCACAACATTGCTTTACAAGCTTAATCTTGGTGCCCTTGCTTGTGAAAACCATACCACTACATCATATTCATTCTTATGATGTCTCAATATCAGAGGAACATCTTATAATGCAACATTTGCAATTTAACCCCTCAACTTGGGTAATTTGCACTTTGGTCCAAAATAAGCAAACATTGCTTCAACATTGTTCAAACAGGACCAAAATTGAAACATAAGTTTCTCATAAGCCCTAATTATTTTTCCCAAGATAAAATTAAGAATCTACTTAACCTTAGGCAAAACATCTAGGGTTAAATCATAACCCAGGTCAGGGATGTTACAGTACATGTATCTGATGTAAACTGAACAACATATGAGAACAAGATTGATTCTAGTTTTAATGGAGTTGAATAAGATTTGTGATAAATGTGATGTACTTATTGTGACATTGATTTATGAATTTGTGAATAAAGAAAAAGGAACAATTTATCTGTGTTTTTCATATATTGTTTAATTGCCTTTGTCAAGAATTCATTATTTTATTTCATAATCTAAGTTTAGGTTTTAGGATTATCTCTAATGGTTGGTATTTATGCTGATCAAAAGAGTGGGTCCTAACACTTATATTTTCATCATTATCTCAATTTTCCTTCTTAATAATGTATTATTTGATTTCTTCTTTTTATTTTAATCATATTGGACTCATTAGCATATTATGATCCATAAAATCATATTCACAAAGGAAATATTGCAAAGGAAATACATTCAATACACATAAATCATACAATTCCCATAATCATACATTTATTGTGGAAATTGCATTTCCAACCATATGAACCCAAAAATTGGGGTTGTAACATCCTTTCCCTCTTATAGGAATTTTGCCCTCAAAATTCCATCAAACATACAAACAATCAGGATAAGACCTTCCCATGTCCATCATTTTCTCCCATGTGGCTTCATCCTCTCCATGGTGCTTCCAAAGAACCTTTATCATCTTATATTATTACATTTGAGTTCTTTCTCACATTGGTATCTCGAATCCTCATAGGTGACTCAAGATATGTCAGCCTCCATTGAAGCTCAATAGGTTCAATGCTCAGCACATGGCTCAGGTACATCACATAGTGTTCTAGATCAGATACATGGAACACATCATACATCATAGTATCCTGAGGGGTAAGTCTAAACATAAGCAACTCCACCAATCCATCTCAAATGGACCCATGTATTGGGGACTCAACTTCATTAGCTATAGCTCAGAGGTGTCAGGTTTTCATAACACATATTCACTCACAGTAAACTGCATGTCAGTCTACTTCGCACCAGCACACAACTATTTTCGATCCCAGGCTTTCTCAGCCTTTGCCCGATCAAAGTGAATTCATCTGCATACACTGTGGTTTCTTTCTAACCTTCACAAAGTCCTCTCACCAACATCATCCAAGTGAAGCGGTGACTGACACAGGCTCCCTTACAGAGCTAAATGCATACCGATACTGGCTATGGTGGCTATCATGTCAAACAAACTCTTCTAGGGGAAGGAACTACTCCCATGAATCACCCTAAATGAGCACACATTCTCTCATCAGACCCTCTAAAGTCTGGCTCATACTCTATTGATTGTCCATCAGTCATGGGTGATATGTTGTACTCAACTTCAATCTAGCATCAAGTTCTTCTTACACCTACTTCCACAACATGGAAGCAAACTTGAGGTCATACTCAAGAACCTTTGAACTCAGATTACGGTGTAGTTGAACTATCTCTCTCTCATAAATAGTTCAACCAGATCTGTCAAACTGATAGTGCTCTCTCTTAGGCAAGGGATTAGGTCAACTTGGTAAGGCAATCTACCATAACTGTAACATCCCTGACCTAGGTTACACTTTAACCCTAGGTGTTTTGATTAAGAAAGATGATTATATGTTTAATATTATCTTGTGAAAAGTAATTAGGGCTCATGAGAAACTTATGTTTCAATTTTGGTCATGTTTGAACAATGTTGAAGCAATGTTTGCTTATTTTGGACTAAAGTGCAAATTACCCAAGTTGAGGGGTTAAATTGCAAATGTTGCATGATAATATGTTTCTCATGTGTTGAAGCATCATGAGAATGAATATTATGCAAAGGTATGGCTTGTGGTAGCCTGAGTACCAAGGAAGAGCTGATAAAGCAATGTTTGTGCATTAAAACCTAGTTTTGGTGTAAAGTGCAATTTACCCAAAACCTAGGGTTCAATATGCAAATTACCACTTGAATAAGGTCCTTAATGTTTCTTGGAACCATGTAGAGCAAAGAAAATGAGAGGGGCGCCTCATTTGAATTAAGTTGGAGGAGAGAGAATCTTGATATTAAAATAATCAAGATTTAATCCTAATTGAAACCCTAATTTGAATTAGGGCAAAAATAAATGTATTAATTAAAGGGACTTCAACCAAAATTAAAATGGATGAATTCAGATGTACGTGGACATCCTTGAGCCTTGTAAGGACCACGAAAATATCCAAGGGAGTGGATAACTCACTCACATTATTATAAGAAAAAGAAATATCCACTCACTTATGGATATTAGTATAATATGATTTGAGGTGCTTAATTTGCTTTTCTTTAAATCATGGATAATTGAGAGCAATAAGAGGCAAACAAGATATCATCGTTCCTAAGGAAAATGAGGGGGAAGATGCGGCCATATTTTTTGGTATTAAATGAATTTTTATAAGGCACTTTCTCTCTCCTTGAATTTCTTATAAAAAGACTCTTTACAAGCCAAATGAAAGGCTTTTTCGTTTGCACTTCTTCTCCTTGCTTGGAAACCGACCAAGGGAGCTAGGGAGGACCTGGAGGAAGACCCCCAACCTGTTGGTAAGGTTCTTGATCCATTTCACCTTGATTCCATGGTGAAAATCGAAAATAAATTATGGATTTCTTCTTATTTCGATCTCCTCTTCAACCCTAGCCAATCTTTTCAACCAAAAGCTTGAGGACGAGCTTAAGGTGAGTTGCAAAAGCTTCATAAACCATTTTTGATGTGATCTTGGAGCTTTGTAGCTCAATTGGAGGTGGGTTTTATAACTTGAAACCCTAACTTTGTTATTGCATTCAATTCCCCATCAAATAATGATCATTTCTCTAGTTATAATTATTGATTTGGTTGATTGATGCAATTCCCATGGAAATCACAGCAGGTTTCGTGGGTCTAGAGCTTGATGATGATGAAATCATCATATGCACACACCTCTCCAAATATCTAGACCAAACGGTTTCAATCAAATGTCCAAACGGTTTGTGTTTTGGGAGCAAACAGTTTCAAACCGTTTAGTAGCAAACGGTTTCACCAAACCGCATGAGACCAAACGGTTTCAGACTGTTTGGTGATGTTGACCAGGGTTGAACATTTGGGGACTTGTTCATAATGATTTAGGTTAATGACCCATAAATTATTATTGATTAACTCCAATCGGTTCATGAGTTGAAGGTCCATCAATCACCTAAACCCTAATCGGGCTGAGTGCTGATTTCATAAGTGATTGAGTTTAAAACTTGGGTTGATTGACCCTAACGGATTCAAAACCATTTGGGAATCACCCAAACGGTCTCAAGACCATTTGGAGGTCAACCAAGACCGTTTGGAGGTCTATGGTTAAGTATGGCTAGGTATTTGAAGATTCAAACATATGGTATAAACCCTAATCGGCTAAGTGCTGATTTTGCAATTGAATGAGTTGATGCTTTGGGTTGATTGACCCAAATGGTTTCAAAACTGTTTGGGGATCACCCAAAAGGTCTAGACCGTTTGGGGGTCACCCAAGACCGTTTGGAGGTATAGGGTTAAGTTTGGTCAAGTGTTTGAAGGTCCAAAGATACCAAATTGAAATACAATTAAGTGCTGATTTGGTGACCAATCCAGGATCCAAACCCTAATCAAATGACATAGTTGATGATGATATGATGGGAAAACGGTCTCAAGGCCGTTTGGAGGTCTAGGGTTGACTATGGTTAGCTGTTTGAAGATCTAAAGGTACTAAGTTGAAGTGCAATCAAATGTTGTTTTGGTGATCAATCTAATGATCCAAACTTTGATTGATTGACTTGGATTTTGATGTTGACATGGGAAAACGGTCTCAACACCGTTTGGAGGTCATCCAAAAGACCTCAAGACCATTTGGGGTCAGGATATGTTCAATTTGGATGATGGTCCAATAGTTTTATAGCAACTAGACTCACATTGGTTAATGTTGAAGGATCATCGATTCCAAACCCTAATCCAATTGGTTCAAACCCTAATTGATGATCAATTGAGGGTTAATTGAGGGTCAAATTAGTTGAAGGATGACCAAATTAACTCAATTGAAGTATGATGATGGGTCCAATTGAAGATTGGTTACATTAAATTCAATGATTGAAGGAATCAACATTGAGAACCCCAAATCGATTTGATAGGTTGAGACCATCTTTGGTCCATGCGGTTTTGAGGAGGTTTGCACCAAATGGTCTCAAGACCGTTTGAGTCCAAATGGTATCAAGACCGTTTGGGACCAAACAATCCCAAACCAGTTGAGCCCATGTGGATTCAAAAGGTGCTTTAGCAAACGGTTTCAAGTACTTGCTTTAGCAAAACGGTCTCAAGCACCACCTTTACCAAATGGTTTCAAACCGTTTGAACTTTGAAACACCAAGACCGTTTGAGTCTCAAATAGTCAAAGTCAATTGAGAACTCAATTGGTTAATCCACTTGGACACCTATTGTAATTGAAGATTCTATTGGTCACATAAATTGGATACCTTATGTAATGGAGGTCCAATGTGATTGAATCTCTTGAGAATTAAGATGATGAATGATCCATTGATCCAATGATGATTAGTAATGATAATAAATGAAGGTACAAAGGTTGAAATCCTAATAGTACCTAAGTGATTAGTGCCAATTAAGGGATGAACCCTAATTGCTTATAAGAACCATGACTTGGTACATTATGTTAATCATAGTTGTATGTACTTGATTGAAGGGTTGATGTAACCTAATCAAGTTGAGAGGATGATGGAAAGGAATTCATACATGAGTATTGATCATGTAGTGAATAGGGTATGATCCTTAATAAAAAGGTCATGAAACCCTAATCAAGAAGGTTGTTGAGCCCTAACCTATTTTAGAGCAATATCAGATGTAACCCAAACCCAGGGTAATGTTGTGACTCTAAACCAAGATAATAAAATGTGAATCCCTAATTAAGGATGATTCCATGTGAATCTCTAATTGAGGTTTATTCCATGAGAAACCCTAATTGAGGGTGATTCCATGAGAAATCCCTAGTTGGGATGAATAGTAAACATTAAGTATATGCAACGAGATGTGAAAGCCTAATGAAGGGTGATGCTATATGCAATCCTAACTCTAATAAAGTATGATAGCATGTGAAATCCCAAAGCCCTAATAAAGGGTAAAGGTATGTGAAACCCTAATAATAAATCAGTGGGAAAAACCTTATAAGGGTGAAATATCATAAATGGTTGATTATAGGCAAGCTTATTGTAAGCAATGCCTTAACCTGAGATGAGTTCATATCATTAAAGATAATTGGACCATTCATATGTGTAACTTATGCACTTCATGGTAAGAGTGATAGGTTAGTGTATGAAAGGATTAAGATGGGAAATACCTTAATCCAAGATAAGTTGATAACTCAAGAAAGTTGGAAGTAATGAGGTAAGTGATACATCAAGATATGAAAGACTTCACAGTTAGCATCTCAAAGTTGATATACTTTGATAACTATGAAATCCTAATGTGAGATGGGAAACCTTAACCCTAAATTGGGTAATGGGACATGAGAAATCATAATATGATATGAATAGTAAGCACTAACCCTATTGAGGGAATAGAGGTGTTACTATTGTATTACATGAAGTAATATGTTATGTTGCCTAGTGAGAGGTGACAAGATGCTTTATGGGCCTTATGAGCTATGAGGATGGTTGTTGCCTAGTGAGAGGTAAAAAAATGTTTTAAAGGTTACCCAAGATTGATATAGATCAATACCTGGAATAAAATCACAGGATTGAGATAGTTCAATACCTGGAATAGAGGCACAGGATTGACATAGATCAATACCTGGAATAATTGTATAGGATTGACATAGTTCAATGCCTGGAATGATAACACAGGATTGGTTAAATCCCAATACCTGGAATAATAACACAGGATTGGTCAAATCCCAATACCTGGAATAGTAACACAGGATTGGTTAAATTCCAATACCTGGAATAATTGTACAGGATTGACATAGTTCAATGCCTGGAATGATAACACAGGATTGGTTAAATCCCAATACCTGGAATGCACAGGATTGGCTAACTCCTAATACCTGGAATAATAACACAGGATTGTCTAACTCCCAATACATGGAATGCACAGGATTGGCTAACTCCCAATACTTGGAATAATAACACAAGATTGGCTAACTCCCAATACCTGGAATGCACAGGATTGGCTAACTCCCAATACCTAGAATAATAACACAAGATTGGCTAACTCCCAATACCTGGAATGCACAGGATTAGCTAACTCCCAATACCTGGAATAATAACACAGGATTGACATAGATCAATACCTGGAATAGTTGCACAGGATTGACATAGATCAATACATGGAATAGTTGTACATGATTGACATAGATCAATACCTGGAATAGTTGCACAGGATTGACATAGATCAATACCTGGAATAGTTGCACAGGATAGACATAGATCAATACCTGGAATAGTTGCACAGGGTTGACATAGTTCAATACTTGGAATGGATACACAAGAATAATATAAGTCTAATGATCGTACTAGTTGCACAGGATTGGTGTAATCCAATGCCTGGAATATTTATATAGGATTGGTATAGAACAATGCCTGAATAAGACATGATGATGCACACTCTCATGTCCAATATAACCAAAATCTATTTAGCAGATTGGCTAAGCCCAATAAGTTGAAACAAGAATGTCTCATGGATGACATATCAAGATAATGAGTGTCACAAGAGAAGTTTGACATGATGGTATAATATAGAGGATAAATGATATACATGTTCTTCCTATTCCTTATTAAGAGAAAAGTTGATCTTTTGTTCTATCATAGATAGTTACAATGCTCTAAGATGAGAATGCTATAAACTGCATATCCACTATCCAGTTTTATGTATATAACTGCAATAATAATGTTTTGGCGGAGAGTTATATCTCCCGCTTGGACAATTTACAACTGTCTCACCCCCGTGGGATCCAATGTTTTTAGGTGGACGCAGACAAAGAGGCAGGAAACCTTTAGCAGAGAAAGAATAGCAAAAGCAGTATCAAGGACAGCAGTAATATCTCAGGTGGAGATACTGCCTATCTAGTCATATAGTTGGAAAGTCCTATGCGTCGTCTCTATACTCTCAGGTCCTCAGAGTCAGTAGTCAGTGTTTTAATTGAATCGATCTGAGATTTTGGCTTGATGCCTTGAGGTTTTATGTTGTATGTATATAATGTTGAATAGGACAGCTGATGTTGTAATCCTCAAGAAGAGATAGTACAGGTTGTGTCCTTATGGAATAGAATGTAAATTTTATACATTGGTTCTTGATGAAAAAGATTTCCTATGTGTGGATCTCTTTGCAAAAAGTTTTAATTTTTAGTGATTTTCAGTAATCCGTTGCAAATGATTCACTTCTGCTTAGTTAATCCCATGTTTTGTAAGTTGGATGCCACAATTTAGTAGTATCAGAGCTCTAGGTTCGCTGAGTCTACAGAGACATAGGACTAAGGTATCGAGTCTGTTCTAAGTATACTTCAGTGTATCTTATAGTGTCTTCTGCTTATGCAGAAGAAGATATATAACTTAAAGATGTCTGAAGGACATGAAGAATATGTTGCTGAGAGCAATGTTAGTGCACTAGTGGGAGGTGCAAGGGATCATGCAAGGGAGGAACCAGTGCCTGAAAATCCTCATGTTGATGAAATCATGAGAGGAAACCCAGATGTTCATAATCTTTTTGGGCAACTCATGACTACGATGAGGTATATAGCAGACCGGATTCTAGCACCGGCACCTAGGGCACCAGCTTCCAATGAGGGATATGGGTCTGGTAAGACCTTTGAACGACTACGTCGTGTAGGAGCCATAGAATATGCTGGAACATCTGATCCAGCAGATGCTGATCTCTGGCTCACTGAGTTAGAAAAAGCCTTTAAGATCCTTAGTATCCCAGAGGCTGACAAAGTTAAACATGCGGTGTACCTTTTGAAAGGTAGTGTTGGACACTGGTGGATGATGCGATTCCGCTAGTGGTGCTTTTACACCCCACGAGGTCGGAGCGCACGGGATATGGGATTGTGCTTTCAAAATTTATAAACCTAAACTAGATACCTACGTCTACTAAAACACTACACCCGCAAGCGCACGGGCTCGTGTCGTAGTATAGGAAGGTGGCAAGTAAAGGTTCGATCCACATGGAAAAGAGGGGTCTCTAGAGTTAGAAGGTGTGAGCTACGTTCCTATTGCGGAGAGTAAGGTTTTTAGGGTTTTAATGTTGGTTGTTGGTTGATTAAGCTAAGAGAGCGAGTAAGAAATGTGAAATGGAAACTGTAACACCACTGACCTGGGTTATGAGCTAACCCTAGGTGTTTTGCCTAATTATGAAATTAGATGGTTGTAATTATCCTTTAGTATATAATTAAAGCTTTTATGGAACATATGTTTCCATTTCTGTCCCTTATAAACCAATGTTGAAGTATTGTTTGCAATACAGGGACTTATGTGCAATTTGCCCAATCAGAGGGGTTAACTTGCAAATTTCACATGTTTATATGTTCCTTTAATGTTGAGACAACATAAGAATGAATATGATGAGGTTTAAGGGATTTCCCAAGCTTGAGCACCAAGGTGCAGCTGTGGAAGCAACCCCTGTACTTGAAAACCCTAAATTGGTGTAAAATGCAATTTACCCAATTTAAGGGATGCAACTTGTAAAATATATCATCTAAAGCATCTTTTATGACTCTTGGCATCATTTTGAAGAAAAATGATGAAAAGGTCACTTCATGTGAAAAATCATATAATAAAGAACACCTTTGTGATTGAATAATCAAGGTGTATGTATAATAGCCCTTTTATGTGTATACTTTAGTGATGGGTTGATCCTCTTTGCCTTCAATTCTTGACCTTAGAAGGAGTTTGTCCTTATAAATAAGATGTGGGGACGTGCAAGGAAGAAAGGAAGGACTTAGATGAGAAATGAAGAAAGCATATGTCCTTATGTTGAAATTTCACCTAAGTATATATACTACCTTTCTCACTTAGCAAGGGAACGATCCTCTTCCTTTCATTTCTTTTCCCCTTGCTCAAAACCGACTAAGTCTAAGCTCTGGAGCAGAGAAGTACGACCAAGGGTCCTAGGTAAGTTTGGATCATCCCTTTTGCTTGAATTCATGGAGGAAACTCGTTTTCAAGGTTGAATTCATGGCTAGCTCACTTAGCTCTATCTTTCTAGCCATCTCTTTTCAACTTTGCTTGGAGGATTCACCTTGGCCGACCTGTGGAGCTTCTAGGACGCCATTAAAGGCTTGGAGCTCGAAAGCTTGGAGCTCAAGGAGCAAGCTTTAGGCGGGTTTTATAACTCTAAACTTTATGCTTTGATTATACATCCTTTCCTATGCATATAGTTGTTAGTTCTTCTTCTTTCCTATCTTCCCTTGCATCCTTGCAAGAAAATCGTAAAGAACTGCTACTGTTCTTAAGGTAGAAGATAAGGGCATTAATTCCTATGCTTATCCACGGTTTTCCACTTCATCAAACGACCTCCACCATTTGCTCAAACGGTTTCAAACCGTTTGGTGGGCAAACGGTTTCAGGGTCGTATGAGGGCAAACGGTCTTCAAGACCATTTGGTCCCGTTTACCAAGCGAATACCGTATGGGAATCTTGTTCATAATTATGTAGGTTAATCACCCACAAAATTTGAGAGGTTAACTCCAAAGGAATCGTGAGATATAAGCAAATCAATTAGCAAAACCAATTGAATTAAGTTCTGATTTTCAATCTGTTTAATTTGCCCTTTTTGGGCAAACGGTCTCAAGACCGTTTAAGATGGTTGACCAAACGTTGACCGTTTGGGATTACTGTTCATAATGATGTTAATTAACGACTCACCAAATTTGAGGGATTAATTCCAAACGAGTCATGAGTTGAAGGATGATTAATAGGGAAAACCCTAATTGAAATTAGTGCTGAATCTCCAATGAGTTAAGTTGAGATTTTGGGTTGATTAGCCCAAACGGTTTCAAGACCGTTTGGGAATCACCCAAACGGTCTCAAGACCGTTTGGGGGTCACCCCAAGACCGTTTGGAGGTCTGGGGTCAAGTATAGTTGATCAATTTAAGGTCCAAAGGTACCAAATCATATTGCAATTAAGTATTGATGTGATGATCAACTCAATAGATCAAACCTTGATGAATTTTCACTAGAGTCCAAAGGATGGATGGGCAAACGGTCTCAAGACCGTTTGGTGTCAACCCAAGACCGTTTGGAGGTCTAGGGTTAAGATAATTTGATCAATTGAGGGCCCAATTACATTGGGTTATTGAAATAATTAAATTGCTGTTTTTAAGCATAGATCTTGTTGAGTTTTGGGTTGAAGGACCCAAACGATCTCAAGACCATTTGGGGGTTCCTCCAAACGGTCTCAAGACCGTTTGGTCACAACATAAGACCGTTTGGAGGTCTAGGGTTGAGATAATCTAATGGTTTGAAGGTCCAATTGCAATAAGTTGATGAATTGATAAAAATGCTGATTTTAGACCTAATTGGAGTTCAATCCTAGTCTAACCGACTTGGTTTTTGGTAAAACTTTGGGCAAACGGTCTCAAGACCATTTGGATGATGTCCAAACGATCTCAAGACCGTTTGGGCCAAGTTTGGGCCCAATTGGAGGTCAATTTATAGGTTCAACCTTGAATTGATTCACATTGTTGAATATTGATGACCATCCGATTTGAAACCCTAATTGAATTAGAATCAACCATAATTGGCTTTCAATTGAAGGTCAATTTGATGTCCAATTGATTAAGGCTAATCTTGGTTAACTCCATTTATAAGTGGTTATCATGGATTTGGTTAATTGAGGGGTTCAACACACATATCCATGACCAATTGTAACTTTTGAACCACTTTGGAGGTCCAAACGGCCTCAAGACCGTTTGAGGCCAAACGGTCTCAAGACCATTTGGGGCCAAATGGTCTCAAGACCGTTTGGGCTCAAATGATCTCAAGGTCGTTTGGACCAATCGATCTTAAGACACTTTGATCAAACGGTTTCAAACCGCATGAGCTTCAAACGGTTTGAAAGTCAAAACGGTCAACGCACCCAAACGGTCTCAAGACCGTTTGAGGTCAAACGGTTTCAAGACCATTTGAGGGCAAACGGTCTCAAGACCGTTTGACACCAAACGGTCTCAAGACCGTTTGGTGGTTGAAGGTTGAAACCGTTTGAAGGTTTTCAAGGTGGTTTGTACTTAATCAATTGATGGTGTAATTGGTTCAATGGTGATCCAATCTAAACCCTAATGGTAACCTAAGTCATTAAGGGACTAAGTGATTAATGAGTTGACCCATGATGGTGATCAAGAGGTAAATTACCAAAATACCCTTGAGGGGTTTAATTGGGTAATACCTTGTTCTAGTCAAACCCTGATCACATGATAGTGATGTTTTGGCTTATGCTAGTCAATGAGGACTTAACCCAACTTAATCTAGAGTGGTGTTATCACCATCTACTAGTAAGAGAGAGAAAGTATCCTAAGAGAGAGAGAAAGTATCCTAAGAGAGAGAAAGTACCCATTTATGGTGGAAACTCAAGTAAGATACCTTCAATACACATGAATGTGCATGATTAGGGTATGATCCACCTATGTGAGATCATGGAAACCCTAATTATGATGTTTAGTGAATCTTAATCTTATCTAAGAGCTTTAATGATGATGTTTCTCATACATGATGATGTTATGAGTTCAATTCACCATGAGGTGAATAGTAAACCCTAAATTTAGGGTAATGACATGTGATGTGATTAGTAAACCCTAATTTATGGAGATGTTTATAAGGTAATACCTTTAAATAAAGTATAGTCAAATCAATGAGTATGAGGTGTTCACACCATGATAAGATTGAGAAGTGAATTCATACCTTGAATTGATAATCGTTATGATGTTCAATAAATGTTGTATTTAAGGCAAATACTCACCATACCCTGGTATGCTTCCAAGGATGGTAGAGTTGCATACTAGAATTGGACTAATAATCCAAAAAGGAAATATTATCAATGAAGGATGGGGTATGTTAACCTTAGTCCTGTGTCATTCCTTAGGTATGGAACTTTGAGAACAAGTTAACAAATATAATGTCATATAAGAAAAAGAGATTTCAATAACCTTATTTTGTATAGGGTGAAACCCTATTTCCAATTATGCTTTTAAGCATGAATCCTCATGTTTGAAGTATGAGATGAGGAAACAATATTCCTAATCAAAAGTAAAGGAAATGAATAACCCTGATTGATGAAAATTGGGGAAACTGATTCTTCTATGAGTTTGAAGGTATAACCTCTAGAATGAATTATTTACTGTTATCAGTTGAATTAACCATGCAGGTTGTCATGAGATGATGATCATATCCAGGTATGGATTATGAAACTACATTCATTGAAAGCATGCTTTAGCTTTATGAATAGTAGTATATCCTGATGCCTTGTTGAGTGGCATCCTATGAATTAAATGGGCTGTAAGAGCCATAAATACCACCAAGGTCATGCTTTATAGATGACTTGTGATGATTGTTTTGAGAAATGATGATTGATAAGAGTTAGGCTTGTTACATTTAGTATTCTCATTGTATAGTTGTTATGCCAATGTTATTGTTTGAAGAACAATGTATGATGTTGAAAGAATACTGAATGTACCTAACTAATCAAGTGAAATGTAGAGCCCTGATCATAGATCCATCATTGTCAGAGACCAAATGATGGTGAAACAGGTTTTCCCAAGGGAACTCCTGGATCACATACTCTTGAGTATGTGGGGGAAATGGATGCGTAAATCCTTACATCCTAGTGTAGGAATTGATACCGTCAATCCTTCACTACAAAACCAAATGGTGAGATGTATCACAAGTCTCCCAAAGAAAACACAAACACCGCATCGGTGAGAGATAAACAAGAAATCTTCCGATGACGAAGAGAGTACAGAACGCCACTGTAACTCTAAAATAGCGAAGGACCAGTTTACCCTGGTAAGCTATAACAAAAGACGTCTTGCCAGATGTCTAGCAAACAATCCTCTAACTGACTGAGGAAGATGAGGTCTTAAGAATCCGGCTCTTTTAATGACCTATGTATGATACTGATGTGACTTCTTAGCGATCAGTTGGAGTATGAGTGGTATGCCTCATCTCCACATGGCAAAATAATGTTTGTAAAACATAATCAACCGCGTAGTATATCTGCTTAGGTCTAACTACGAGGAACAATGTTTGGTGTTACATTGTTTACATTAGTGATCTGTTCAGATATTTTGTATACATGTCCTTTATATGCTTTAAAGACATGACTGCTTAAGTAGAAGTTGCTTCACTTGTTATTAAACCTGTTGTTGTATGATTTATGTTATAATAAAGCTTCTAGTTGAGAGTTATAACTCTCGCTGGGACAATTTGTATATTGTCTCACTCCGTAGATTTTAACTCTTTTTAGGTGGTCGCCGAAGACGAAGGAGACCATTTAAGAATGAGCAACAACGACAACAACAGTACCAGGGGCAGCAGTGAATCTCAGGTGGAGATACTGGCTGCTGAGTTATGTAGTTAGATAGTCCTATGCGTCTCTGTAAGTGGTTTGAGTTTTTGGTGTTGGCTCCTGAATATTTTGAATCATGTTGTATATAACTACTCAAGAAGTGGTTTAACAGAGATGTAAACTATTTACTTGGTTTCTTATAAAAAGGAATTTTATAATTTCTAGATCTTGTCTCAAAAATTTTAATTTCCAGTAATTTTTCATATTCCGCAACTAATCGAATGTTTCCGCTAAGTTTAAATCGTGTTATATCGTGGTTTTGGAGATCAGAGCCCACAATTAAGTGGTATCAGAGCTCTAGGTTCGCCGAGTCTACAGAGACATAGGACTTAGGATGTTGAGTCTGTCTTTAGTGTTTCTTCCTCATCTAATAGAATCTTCTGCTCCTCAGGAGAAGAAGATATATAAGGACGAGGAGTTTGTTGCAGAAGGCAACAACGCTACACCCAGATGGAGTGCACAGGAGCAAGTAGTAGAGGAACACTTACCTGAGGTTCCCCTAGTTAAACCAACCATGATAAGAATCCTTCCTTAGGAATCACTGTTGGAGAATTTAGGGCAACCATGATGTACCTAGTGGATCAAACAGTAGCAGTACAACCCAGATTACCAGCTCCTAATGATGATGTTTTGGATATCCATAGGATATGTAACCCTTAGCAGCAGGTTGAAGCAGAAGTAAATGATGAAGCTTTGAACTCAGAGCAAGCCTATGCTCAGCCTCAGCCTGATGAATCAGTCCACAGTAATGTAGGGATTAGAATACAGCCAGAGACCAGGACCTGTTATAACTGCGGGAAGCCTGGACATATCAGATCTAATTGTCTAGAAAGGATATATAGAGGAAGAATTGAGAAAAGGCCTATTCAAATCCAGAAACAAAGGCCTGGAATTCCCAAAAGGAAGAAGTTTCTGATGTCCCCAACACAACCAGGACCTAGTACATCAAGGCAGTGGTTATCCAGAAAGGGTAAGGAACCCTTTAAACCACTACAACTGGAGAGACACTGCTACAACTATGGAAAGGTGGGGCATTTGATGAAGGACTGTCGATCTAAGTCTGTCAATGTGACACAGCCTCCGAGACAAGGGCAACAGGGATCACAGAGAAGGCAATTTCAAGGAGCAACTCGAGGACGTGGACAAGCGTCCCAAGTTGGATCATCTGCACCAAATCAACCACAAACAATAGTGAGGTTCTTTGCTATGAACCCACCTGATGCAGTGGTCGATCCACGGGTTGTGACAGGTCAGATGAACTTTTAAATTCGGATATGTCTAATTCCTGTGTAGTATTTGTTCTAATTGACCCGGGTGCTACGCACTCTTTTATCACTCGAAGAGTGATCCGTAACTGCAATATGACATTCAGTCATAGGGCAGGAAGTTGTTGTTGGAGACTCCGTTGAGTGAGTCTGCTATTATGCAGGAGGTATGATCTCCCTGCATCCTTTTCTTTTCTAATCATCGCATTCGATTGGATCCAATACCTTGATATGCAAGGATTTGATAGAATCCTCAAGCCATGATTGATTAGACAAGATAAATGGTATTTCTTATAAATCTCTTTATGATATTTTGGACAAGTTAAAATAGTAGTTGATTGAACTATTCTTTGATTGGTCTCATAAAAGATTTCAATGATGCATCAGATATAATCATTTTATAATACATGTTTACTTCTATAAGAAGAAAATGTATTAAAGAATTGATCTGGTTATAGGATTCAGTAAAGTTAATAATTATGTTTGTAAGGATGGAAAAAGAGAAGGAACATAGTAATATACAAGTACATATTTTCTTACCTCAGTAATCATATACCCTGGCCAGGTATACAATTACTGATGATGAAGTAAATATGGAAACTTTGAAGTTGTTATCTTTTGATTACTCTGATCAAGTAGTCAATCTAAAACAACTTAAAGGGCATCATAAGATAAGAAAAATGAGAATATAGAAGGTCAACCAAGATTAGTAATGGTTGAAAGAATATATGTAATGAGAAATGTTCCATGATAAAAGGAAGAAAGAGATATAAAGTTTTGATAACACAAGTAATTAATACCAAATTAAGAATGTTAAGAACATCCCTTGTTAGGGGTTTATGTTCTTAAATAAAGATAGAATTTTAAGAACATCCCTTGTTAGGGGTTTATGTTCTTAAAATAAACATATCTTCTCTAGAATGTCTGATAAATAAATCTTTGTTTGACAAGAAAACTTTTCTTTATGATAAGAATGTATAACTGATAAGATGGTTAATGCATATAATAGAGGGAGTTAGTATGCTAATTATCAGATGTGATGATAGACTCAGGGTGAAAAGGACCTTATATGGTCTTGAATAAATATCAGGGCTTGAATTTGATCCTAAAGAATGTTGATCAAAATTCTATAACATCTCCCTGAAAATGATATGTTACCCAAGGATGTAACAATCTATATGCTGAAACAATATCTGCTTTCCCCTTTTCTTCCTGAGATTTCGGGGATGAAATCCTTGTTAGGGGTTTATGATTTGTAACACCCCTGACCTGGGTTATGAGCTAACCCTAGGTGTTTTGCCTAATTATGAAATTATATGGTTGTAATTATCCTTTAGTATATAATTAAAGCTTTTATGGAACATATGTTTCCATTTCTGTCCCTTATAAACCAATGTTGAAGTATTGTTTGCAATACAGGGACTTATGTGCAATTTGCCCAATCAGAGGGGTTAACTTGCAAATTTCACATTTTTATATGTTCCTTTAATGTTGAGACAACATAAGAATGAATATGATGAGGTTTAAGGGATTTCCCAAGCTTGAGCACCAAGGTGCAACTGTGGAAGCAACCCCTGTACTTGAAAACCCTAAATTGGTGTAAAATGCAATTTACCCAATTTAAGGGATGCAACTTGTAAAATATATCATCTAAAGCATCTTTTATGACTCTTGGCATCATTTAGAAGAAAAATGATGAAAAGGTCACTTCATGTGAAAAATCATATAATAAAGAACACCTTTGTGATTGAATAATCAAGGTGTATGTATAATAGCCCTTTTATGTGTATACTTTAGTGATGGGTTGATCCTCTTTGCCTTCAATTCTTGACCTTATAAGGAGTTTGTCCTTAGAAATAAGATGTGGGGACATGCAAGGAAGAAAGGAATGACTTAGATGAGAAATGAAGAAAGCATATGTCCTTATGTTGAAATTTCACCTAAGTATATATACTACCTTTCTCACTTAGCAAGGGAACGATCCTCTTCCTTTCATTTCTTTTCCCCTTGCTCAAAACCGACTAAGGCTAAGCTCTGGAGCATAGAAGGACGACCAAGGGTCCTAGGTAAGTTTGGATCATCCCTTTTTCTTGAATTCATGGAGGAAACTCGTTTTCAAGGTTGAATTCATGGCTAGCTCACTTAGCTCTATCTTTCTAGCCATCTCTTTTCAACTTTGCTTGGAGGATTCACCTTGGCCGACCTGTGGAGCTTCTAGGACACCATTAAAGGCTTGGAGCTCGAAAGCTTGGAGCTCAAGGAGCAAGCTTTAGGCGGGTTTTATAACTCTAAACTTTATGCTTTGATTATACATCCTTTCCTATGCATATAGTTGTTAGTTCTTCTTCTTTCCTATCTTCCCTTGCATCCTTGCAAGAAAAATTGTGAAGAACTGCTACTGTTCTTAAGGTATAAGATAAGGGCGTTAATTCCTATGCTTATCCATGGTTTTCCACTTCATCAAACGACCTCCACCATTTGCTCAAACGGTTTCAAACCGTTTGGTGGGCAAACGGTTTCAGGGTCGTGTGAGGGAAAACGGTCTTCAAGACCGTTTGGTCCCGTTGACCAAGCAAAGACCGTATGGGAATCTTGTTCATAATTATGTAGGTTAATCACCCACAACATTTGAGAGGTTAACTCCAAAGGAATCGTGAGATATAAGCAAATCAATTAGCAAAATCAATTGAATTAAGTTCTGATTTTCAATCTGTTTAATTTTCCCTTTTTGGGCAAACGGTCTCAAGACCATTTAATATGGTTGACCAAACGTTGACCGTTTGGGATTACTGTTCATAATGATGTTAATTAACGACTCACCAAATTTGAGGGATTAATTCCAAACGAGTCATGAGTTGAAGGATGATTAATGAGGCAAACCCTAATTGAAATTAGTGCTGAATCTCCAATGAGTTAAGTTGAGATTTTGGGTTGATTAGCCCAAACGGTTTCAAGACCGTTTGGGAATCACCCAAACAGTCTCAAGACCGTTTGGGGGTCACCCCAAGACCGTTTGGAGGTCTGGGGTCAAGTATAGTTGATCAATTTAAGGTCCAAAGGTACCAAATCATATTGCAATTAAGTATTGATGTGATGATCAACTCAATAGATCAAACCTTGATGAATTTTCACTAGAGTCCAAAGGATGGATGGGCAAACGGTCTCATGACCATTTGGAACTCATCCAAACGGTCTCAAGACCGTTTGGTGTCAACCCAAGACCGTTTGGAGGTCTAGGGTTAAGATAATTTGATCAATTGAGGGCCCAATTACATTGGGTTATTGAAATAATTAAATTGCTGTTTTTAAGCATAGATCTTGTTGAGTTTTGGGTTGAAGGACCCAAACGGTCTCAAGACCGTTTGGGGGTTACTCCAAATGGTCTCAAGACCGTTTGGTCACAACCCAATACCGTTTGGATGTCTAGAGTTGAGATAATCTAATGGTTTGAAGGTCCAATTGCAATAAGTTGATGAATTGATAAAAATGCTGATTTTAGACCTAATTGGAGTTCAATCCTAGTCTAACCGACTTGGTTTTTGGTCCAACTTTGGGCAAACGGTCTCAAGACCGTTTGGATGATGTCCAAACGATCTCAAGACCGTTTGGGCCAAGCTTGGGCCCAATTGGAGGTCAATTGATAGGTTCAACCTTGAATTGATTCACATTGTTGAATATTGATGACCATCCGATTTGAAACCCTAATTGAATTAGAATCAACCATAATTGGCTTTCAATTGAGGGTCAATTTGATGTCCAATTGATTAAGGCTAATCTTGGTTAACTCCATTTATAAGTGGTTATCATGGATTTGGTTAATTGAGGGGTTCAACACACATATCCATGACCAATTGTAACTTTTGAACCACTTTGGAGGTCCAAACGGTTTGAGCCCATTTGGACCAAATGGTCTCAAGACCGTTTGGATCCAAAACGGTCTCAAGACCGTTTGAGGCCAAACGGTATCAAGACCATTTGGGGCCAAACGGTCTCAAGACCGTTTGGGCTCAAACGATCTCAAGGTCGTTTGGACCAATCGATCTTAAGACACTTTGATCAAACGGTTTCAAACCGCATGAGCTTCAAACGGTTTGAAAGTCAAAACGGTCAATGCACCCAAACGGTCTCAAGACCGTTTGAGGTCAAACAGTTCCGTTTGAGGGCAAACGGTCTCAAGACCGTTTGGTGGTTGAAGGTTGAAACCGTTTGAAGGTTTTCAAGGTGGTTTGTACTTAATCAATTGATGGTGTAATTGGTTCAATGGTGATCCAATCTAAACCCTAATGGTAACCTAAGTCATTAAGGGACTAAGTGATTAATGAGTTGACCCATGATGGTGATCAAGAGGTAAATTACCAAAATACCCTTGAGGGGTTTAATTGGGTAATACCTTGTTCTAGTCAAACCCTGATCACATGATAGTGATGTTTTGGCTTATGCTAGTCAATGAGGACTTAACCCAAATTAATCTAGAGTGGTGTTATCACCATCTACTAGTAAGAGAGAGAAAGTATCCTAAGAGAGAGAGAAAGTATCCTAAGAGAGAAAGTACCCATTTATGGTGGAAACTCAAGTAAGATACCTTCAATACACATGAATGTGCATGATTAGGGTATGATCCACCTATGTGAGATCATGGAAACCCTAATTATGATGTTTAGTGAATCTTAATCTTATCTAAGAGCTTTAATGATGATGTTTCTCATACATTATGATGTTATGAGTTCAATTCACCATGAGGTGAATAGTAAACCCTAAATTTAGGGTAATGACATGTGATGTGATTAGTAAACCCTAATTTATGGAGATGTTTATAAGGTAATACCTTTAAATAAAGTATAGTCAAATCAATGAGTATGAGGTGTTCACACCATGATAAGATTGAGAAGTGAATTCATACCTTGAATTGATAATCGTTATGATGTTCAATAAATGTTGTATTTAAGGCAAATACTCACCATATCCTGGTATGCTTCCAAGGATGGTAGAGTTGCATACTAGAATTGGACTAATAATCCAAAAAGGAAATATTATCAATGAAGGATGGGGTATGTTAACCTTAGTCCTGTGTCATGCCTTAGGTATGGAACTTTGAGAACAAGTTAACAAATATAATGTCATATAATAAAAAGAGATTTCAATAACCTTATTTTGTATAGGGTGAAACCCTATTTCCAGTTATGCTTTTAAGCATGAATCCTCATGTTTGAAGTATGAGATGAGGAAACAATATTCCTAATCAAAAGTAAAGGAAATGAATAACCCTAATTGATGAAAATTGGGGAAACTGATTCTTCTATGAGTTTGAAGGTATAACCTCTAGAATGAATTATTTACTGTTATCAGTTGAATTAACCATGCAGGTTGTCATGAGATGATGATCATATCCAGGTATGGATTATGAAACTACATTCATTGAAAGCATGCTTTAGCTTTATGAATAGTAGTATATCCTGATGCCTTGTTGAGTGGCATCCTATGAATTAAATGGGCTGTAAGAGCCATAAATACCACCAAGGTCATGCTTTATAGATGACTTGTGATGATTGTTTTGAGAAATGATGATTGATAAGAGTTAGGCTTGTTACATTTAGTATTCTCATTTTATAGTTGTTATGCCAATGTTATTGTTTGAAGAACAATGTATGATGTTGAAAGAATACTGAATGTACCTAACTAATCAAGTGAAATGTAGAGCCCTGATCATAGATCCATCATTGTCAGAGACCAAATGATGGTGAAACAGGTTTTCCCAAGGGAACTCCTGGATCACATACTCTTGAGTATGTGGGGGAAATGGATGCGTAAATCCTTACATCCTAGTGTAGGAATTGATACCGTCAATCCTTCACTACAAAACCAAACGGTGAGATGTATCACAAGTCTCCCAAAGAAAACACAAACACCGCATCGGTGAGAGATAAACAAGAAATCTTCCGATGACGAAGAGAGTACAGAACGCCACTGTAACTCTAAAATAGCGAAGGACCAGTTTACCCTGGTAAGCTATAACAAAAGACGTCCTGCCAGATGTCTAGCAAACAATCCTCTAACTGACTGAGGAAGATGAGGTCTTAAGAATCCGGCTCTTTTAATGTCCTATGTATGATACTGATGTGACTTCTTAGAGATCAGTTGGAGTATGAGTGGTATGCCTCATCTCCACAGGGCAAAATAATGTTTGTAAAACATAATCAACTGCGTAGTATATCTGCTTAGGTCTAACTACGAGGAACAATGTTTGGTGTTACATTGTTTACATTAGTGATCTGTTCAGATATTTTGTATACATGTCCTTTATATGCTTTAAAGACATGACTGCTTAAGTAGAAGTTGCTTCACTTGTTATTAAACCTGCTGTTGTATGATTTATGTTATGATAAAGCTTCTAGTTGAGAGTTATAACTCTCACTGGGACAATTTGTATATTGTCTCACTCCGTAGATTTTAACTCTTTTTAGGTGGTCGCCGAAGACGAAGGAGACCATTTAAGAATGAGCAACAACGACAACAACAGTACCAGGGGCAGCAGTGAATCTCAGGTGGAGATACTGGCTGCTGAGTTATGTAGTTAGATAGTCCTATGTGTCTCTGTACTCTCTGGTTCTAGGAATCAGTGGTTTGAGTTTTTGGTGTTGGCTCCTAAAGATTTTGAATCATGTTGTATATAACTACTCAAGAAGTGGTTTAACAGAGATGTAAATTGTTTACTTGGTTTCTTATAAAAAGGAATTTTATAATTTCCAGATCTTGTCTCAAAATTTTGAATTTCCAGTAATTTTTCATATTCCGCAACTAATCGAATGTTTCCGCTAAGTTTAAATCGTGTTATATCGTGGTTTTGGAGATCGGAGCCCACAGAAACTAAATTATGGAAGAGCAAGCAAATTAGTAAACTAAGTTATCAAACTAACTAAGCAAGAGCAAGAAGGGCTACACTACTCTAGCAAGGCAAGAAGCAAATAAGAACTAAACTAACCACTAGCAAGAGCAAGAGCCTAAGTTAACACTGAAGAGCAAAACTAAGCAATTGACTAAGTTAGACTAAAGCAATTGGACTAAGCTAGCATTAACAAGCAAACTAAGCGATTAGGGTTTTAAGCAAGGTGATTAAGGTGGGTGGGCTGTTTGGGGAAAGTCACTTTGATTTTAGTTGGGGGAGTTCATTAAACATGCATGGTGCTCAATTCATATCTAGATTACCAAACCAAACAACAAGGGCAATGACATTAGAACATACCCTATACTACTAGTAGAAGACTAGGGTTAGGTGTAGTTCTAGTGAGATTGGCCAAATCTAGGTTTCTAGGGTAAGTGATAGTGGACAATTGAGGGTTGAGGGTAGAGATGGGAGTAGAGATGAGGGGGTTTGACCTCATGCCACTAGCCACTCTAGCCTTTAGAAGGCCCTAGGCAATTGCATCACTCTCACTTACACTAGCCACTTAAATCTCACACTCATTTGTAGGAGGAGGGATGTGTATGTAGGAACAAAGGGGGCTAGCTAGGGATCCACTAATTGGACCTAGGAGTCATTCCTAATATTGCCACATACACCCCAATTCCTCCTAGGAATGAAGTGTCATCAAAAACCTCACAACAAGAAATTCATACAAGAAGCACAAACCACATGCAATAAGATAGGAAAAGAGATAGAAGTAAGAAGTACTCATCATAGATATGAATTAAGTTCATTACAATAAATTATCCCCCAACATGGTATCAAAGTTACATTTAAATCCCAAACAGCCCACCACAAGGGGCTTAGCTAGACATGATTAGGAAAACAAGAAAGGAAAGGGGTAGAAGAAGTAGGGACTCCATGAAGCTTGATGTGGAAGCCTCCTTCTTCACCTCCAAGCTTGCTGTAGACGTCCTCCCTCCTCCAAGGGTGCAAGGGTGCATGAAAATGGTGAAATGGATGGATAGAAACCTAGAGAAGCTAGGTTTCTATGGTGGAAATGAGTGGAAAGTGGGTGGAAATGGGGTTGAATGCAAGGAAGTAGGTGGATGGGAGTAATGGATGCAAGGGAGTAGCTAGGTTGCGGGTAGGAAGTGCTCTCTCTCGAGCCCTAGAAGCAACTAGTGCTTATATAGGAGCTAGGGCTAGGTGGGGGTAAAATAGGAAAAACAGTGGAAAGTTGTATAGGGTAAGTGATCACCACGGTCGTGGTGGGTGTGCCACGGCCGTGGTGAGGGTAGTAGGGGACGACCGTGGGGGGTGAACATGGTCGTGGGGTGAAGGAAGTGGTGAGATGGTGGTGGCCACGGCCGTGGCGGAGTGCCACGGTCGTGGTGGGTAGCATACACCACGGCTGTGTTGGGTAACACGGCCGTTTTGGAGGAGTTGGAGCTGACCGTGGGGAGGGGCCACGAGCGTCTTGATCAGCATCGGCCACGGTTGTGGCAACTTGGCCACAGTCATGGCTGGGAGGTAAATTCCCTGTTGGCGAATGACTTCTTGCCATTTAATTCCCACGACTGTGGCAGGGTGCCACGGCCGTGTTCTCTTCTCCTGACCACGACCGTGCTGATGGCCACGGTCGTGTTGTCTTCAGTGACCACGGTCGTGGGCGATCTATGGAATTCCCTGTTGCAACTTGTTGGACTTTGGCAATAAAGCCACGACCGTGGCATTGTGGCCACGGCCGTGGTGAGGCTTGACTTCTTGATTTTGCTTCTTACTTTGTCAATTTTGGATGTCTTTTCTCGGGGATGATTCTTGGCCACTGGAGGTAGGTTGAGGGAGACTTTGGGGCCTTCTTTGGGTCCCTCCTTGAGTGGGGGAACCCTAGAACTCCCTCTCTCTCTCTCGCCCATCTAAGCATGGTCCAAGTACCTGAAAAACAGTGCAAAGAACATCCATAAGCGTATTTGCAATGATAACCATATTGGGGGGGAATACTTGTAATCTAACATGTTTAGATGCAACTTATATACGAAATTGCTCAGGATGGAGCCCTAAAATAGGGCTGCATCACCACCCCAAACTTAAAACATACTTGTCCTCAAGTATGCTCCAACTTAATCTCTTTTTTCCGTTCTTTTCAACAAAAACAAAAGACAAATGCAAAGCAGTAGAAAATTATTGAATATATAGTCTTGGAAATGACTAAGTGCATGTGTCTCACATCTCTCCTCTCCTTCTTTCACAACCCAATCATGAACTGATCACTGAGCATACAAACTTCAAATATAAAGCATAGAAACACAAGTTGTCCATATGTCCTTTATGTTATTCCGGGTAAACCGTTTCATGTTGATGTTAATCACAGGTGACTAGGAGTGTTGTTTCACTTTCATGCATTCGGTCTTATGCTTCAAACCACACTAGATGATCCACTTGGCTGTAGAAAGGGTAAAGTGAGCTAGATTTGATGTTTTCTAGCCCAATGGGTATAAAAGAAGAAGAAAGGGTTGTGGTAAGATTTGGAGTGCTTTTACACACTCTTCTTTTCTTTATCTGAATGCTCTTAAACAGGAGCATCCTTTTATTTTATTTTTGCTTTTCTTTTTCTTTTTCTTTGCCCTTGGTGTAGATAGGGCATATGGTGGATAGAGTGAAGCGGGGAGATAAAGATGTGGCCACCCCAAACTTTTGGAGGTGGCCACGGCTAATATGTGCACTTTGGCATCTTTTTATGAGGCGGAGGGGTATGAAGATGGTGGAAGAATAGTCAGATCAAAGAGGGGTCATCAATGTAGTTTTCAACATAAGATTCCCTGCATGAAAGCTAAATCAACACTTCACCAAGTAATATCACACCACATGATAGAATTAACACAATATTCATATTTCTACCAAGTGATTCCATTGGATTTAAGCGTTTGTCGCTTGCTCAATTCATGATTCAACCAAAGCATTCACAGACTTAAGAGATGTGGTTCACATGTAAAAAGTCACAAACAAGACCATATATCAAAAAGATCTATGAATGCAGCTTGCATTTGTCACAAGAGTAAACCTTTTCATTTCAAACATTGGAGATTAAGTCAAAACATCCTATCGGAGCAAGAATATTCAAATCTGGGCAAAATTGGCCAAAATGGTGCCAACTTGCACTAAATCACATATAAACCTACTTTAGGAAATTTAAAGACATAAAGCAGCAAATCCTACTTAACATGCACAAGAAATTATCAAAACTACATGAGAATGCAATGCATGGTATGAAGAAGCAAAAATTTTGAAAAATTACTCAAAATGCAGAAATCAACTACATGAATGTGTGAATGCAAGCAGGCACACAAGGTCGGGATAGACAAAAGTGAAGGTTAGTCAAACTATTTGATCATCATGTAAAAAGTAGCGCAAGGCACATAGAGAAAAATGCGGCAAAAGAAGGCTTACCGCCCTACCACCCCAAACTTTTAAATCATGATGTCCTCATCATGAAATAGAAGTTTAGACTAGTAGGGTGAAAAGGCGTGGGGTTGCGAAAGGCAACCGATGAGAACTAGAGTGGTCAAAGTAACTTTAGGTGAGTAGGACAGGGCCACCATGGCCGTGCTGAGTAGCACGGTCGTTCTGGCCTTCTTCCTGTAGCTCCTCCATTGAGTTGCAATCTTTTCTTCCACTTTGACATCCATCTCGACTAAACCCTTTAGCATCGTCTTTTCTTTCTTGTGCATGTGCTAAAATGATTCACAAATAGAAAAACTATCAAGTATAGTGCGTGTGTGTGTTTCTTGGAAACCAAAAGAAAGTATGGTAAAACAAGGTTCGAGAATCTCAAACCACGTGGGTTGCCTCCCACTAGCGCTAAATTTATAGCCTTCAGTTGGGCTTTTTGCTCTTGTCACTAAGTGTCGAAACCTATGGTGTCCTCCTTTTCTTCAACGGTGATCCTATCAATCATCTTTACGACATGTCCTTCATCCCACGGGGTGTACATCGAACGGAAGTATGGACTCGATTTCCACAGCTCTAGGGGATCATTGTAGCATAAACTCTCTCCAAAGTCTTCATTGGCCAGCTCATCTCTCTCTTATTTTGGTGAACATGAAGAAGTCGAACTTTTTCCTCTTATAAGTAACCATCAGCGTGCCCTTGCGGATGTTGATTTCTGTGCATGCAGAGGATAGGAAGGGCCTACCCAATATGAGGTACTCTTCTCCATCAATAGGTGCGGTATCCACTATCAAGAAATCAGTCACATAGGCAATGTTCACCCTTTCATCCATCGACACTATTGTGTTCTGCATGATTCCCAAGGGCTTCCTCTTGGTTCCGTCACCCAAGATAATGGCACACTCCACTGGTTTCATTTTGTTTAGGCCAAGCCTTAGGTACATGCTCCATGGCATGAGGCTTGTCCCTGCACCTAAGTCGATGAGAGCATGTTGGACGGGTTGTGTGCCAATGAAGCAAGAAATCAGAGGTACTCCCGGATCACCTCTCTTTTTTGGGAAGCCATTATTGTAGATGAAGTTCACAGATCTTGAGGCAACAATCTCCTCGGTCGGCAGTAGTACTAACTTTTTCCTTCCCATGCATACGTCCTTCATTAATGAAAAGAGTGATGTGATGCCTATTGTTCCCCGCTTCCAGTTTCCTAGGAGATTCATGATGTTTTCGCCCCTTTTTTGGAGAGTCGAACTTTCATGGAATTTCTTTTTCTGTCTTCATCGACTATCTTCACTGTACTAGTCGGAGCTGGCGGAGGGGTGATGGTGACGCTCATCTCATGTAAAGGTCTTGGTTCCCATAAGGATATGGCTTCAAGCGCTGCTATGTCTATGGTAATTTCCGCATCCCCGAGTGAGGGTGGAACCAATGAGAGTGCCTCTACATTCGTGTCTGGCACAGTAGCGATCTGGGTGCACTTAGCATTCCCTGGTGGTGCTCGGGTGGCACTTTCTTCGGAGTATTCTTTATCTTTGCTAGATCCCTCAATCATCAGGACTTTGCTTCCAACCTCAGTCACTTTCTTTTCCCTTTTTCTGCAACCTTGAGCAGTTTCTTCACCCCATATGATAGTGATCATACTCACTTGCTCATGTGAAGAAGGGGGAGCTTGTGAGGACGGAGGTGGTGGTGGTCTTTGCTGGGGAGGATTAGGATTTTGGAGTATGCAAGTTGGTTGTGGTGGAGGTGGAGGTTGGTAAGTATGTGGAGGTGGTGGTGGGTATTGGTAGTTTAGCGGGGGTTGGTGGGATGGCGGAGCATATGGGTGCGGTGGCCCTTGATATTGTGGAAGTGAGGTTGCTTGGCCACGTGGTGGGATGTATGTGGCTTGGGTGGCAGTCACACAACTGCCATCGCTGTTAGGATTCGTCATAGGTTGAGATGGCAGTCTCCCCTCTTCACGGCGAGCAAGTGAGATAGAAATTTGATCGAGCCTTTGCTCAAGACGGCTGATGTTCTGTCCTTGAGAAGACACTTCTCTCTTTACCTCATCTAGATTCCTCAGTCTCCCGAGCACTTCCTCTTTGAACTTTGAGTTGTAGCGTGGCTTTTGCTGCCCCTGTCCTTGCCCATCCTCGTTTTGTTGTTTCCAAGAGAAGTTCAGGTGGTTCCTCCACTCGGGAGTGTAGGAGTTGGACACTGGGCCCTGGTTGTTGCGGCCACCAAAGGAATATAGAGCATTGACCTCCTCGTCTATAGTATCAACTGCCCTTGTGGGCTGGTTAGAAGATCCACCAGCTTGATTCTTCATCCACTTCATCATCTCGGTCATCATTGTCATCATATCGGGGTCGATGGCGTTGCGTGCGGGAGCCACGGAGGAAGGCGGAGGAGTGTAGTTCCGGCCGCAATGCCCCCCTTTAGTGGAAGCTCGGTGGTGAGAATTCTCAGTGAGATGCTCAAACAGCGGCCATGAGTCCTCAGGCGTCTTTGCCATGAACGTGCCCCCGCAAGAAGAATCTACATTGTTTTGGCTTTGCTCCTCAAGCCCGGTGTAGAAGGCTTGAACTAGCTGCCAAAGCGGAACCTCATGATGAGGGCAGTCACGAAGCAACTTCTAAAACCTCTCCCATGCCTCATGGAAGGGTTCGTGCTCTTTTTGGGCGAAGGACGTGATGCACCTTCTCATGTAGGATAACTTGGTTATTGGAAAGAACTTCTTCAGAAACTCATTCTTTACTTCATTCCATGTGATGAGCTCTGGCCTCAAAACATACCACTCCTTGGCCTTCTCTTTGAGAGAGAAGGGAAAGAACGTCCTCCTGATCGAGTCATTGGTGGAGGCAGGCGTGCGGAAGGTAGAGCACGTTTCAAGGACCGTGTCTATATGGTGGTAGGGGTTCTCGTTCTCCATACTGAAGTATGTAGGGAGAAGCCCCAAGAGTGCCGGCGGGATGGAGAACTGTTGACCGGGCATTTGGTCAACCAGCGTGGTGATGGGGGAGTTGTAGTTCCCTGGTGTGAAGTATTCATGAAGCGGGCGATGTGGCGGGGGAGGTGGAACATCTGGTGGCGGGTTGTTCTCAGCCATCTTGGCCTCTCGGTGTAGGTTGTGGCAAGCTTGACGCCTTCTTCTCCCAATCTCGGGGTCGTAAACCACCAAGTCGGTGCAAGTCGAACGCGTGCTACACATGCACAGCTGTCACCTGCGCAAGTCACAAACAAACAACAAGGAGCCAAGTTAGCGAACCAATATGTAAGAGTAACACAAAGAATAAATAATAGCAATGGTGAGGGCAAAAGGAAAGGCTAAGTTACACTATCTAACTAGGCCGAGCACCTCTATCCCCGGCAACGGTGCCAGAAAGCTTGATGTGATTCCGCTAGTGGTGCTTTTACACCCCACGAGGTTGGAGCGCACAGGATATGGGATTGTGCTTTCAAAATTTATAAACCTAAACTAGCTACCTACGTCTACTAAAACACTACACCCGCAAGCGCACGGGCTCGTGTCGTAGTATAGGAAGGTGGCAAGTAAAGGGTCAATCCATAGGGAAAAGAGGGGGCTCTAGAGTTAGAAGGTGTGAGCTACGTTCCAATTGCGGAGAGTAAGGTTTTTAGGCTTTTAAGGTTGGTTGTTGGTTGATTAAGCTAAGAGAGCAAGTAAGAAATGCGAGATGGAAACTAAATTATGGAAGAGCAAGCAAATTAGTAAACTAAGTTATCAAACTAACTAAGCAAGAGCAAGAAGGGCTACACTACTCTAGCAAGGCAAGAAGCAAATAAGAACTAAACTAACCACTAGCAAGAGCAAGAGCCTAAGTTAACACTGAAGAGCAAAACTAAGCAATTGACTAAGTTAGACTAAAGCAATTGGACTAAGCTAGCATTAACAAGCAAACTAAGCGATTAGGGTTTTAAGCAAGGTGATTAAGGTGGGTGGGTTGTTTGGGGAAAGTCACTTTGATTTTAGTTGGGGGAGTTCATTAAACATGCATGGTGCTCAATTCATATCTAGATTACCAAACCAAACAACAAGGGCAATGACATTAGAACATACCCTATACTACTAGTAAAAGACTAGGGTTAGGTGTAGTTCTAGTGAGATTGGCCAAATATAGGTTTCTAGGGTAAGTGATAGTGGACAATTGAGGGTTGAGGGTAGAGATGGGAGTAGAGATGAGGGGGTTTGACCTCATGCCACTAGCCACTCTAGCCTTTAGAAGGCCCTAGGCAATTGCATCACTCTCACTTACACTAGCCACTTAAATCTCACACTCATTTGTAGGAGGAGGGATGTGTATGTAGGAACAAAGGGGGCTAGCTAGGGATCCACTAATTGGACCTAGGAGCCATTCCTAATATTGCCACATACACCCCAATTCCTCCTAGGAATGAAGTGTTATCAAAAACCTCACAACAAGCAATTCATACAAGAAGCACAAACCACATGCAATAAGATAGGAAAAGAGATAGAAGCAAGAAGTAATCATCATAGATATGAATTAAGTTCATTACAATAAATTATCCCCCAACATGGTATCAAAGGTACATTTAAATCCCAAACAGCCCACCACAAGGGGCTTAGCTAGACATGATTAGGAAAACAAGAAAGGAAAGGGGTAGAAGAAGTAGGGACTCCATGAAGCTTGATGTGGAAGCCTCCTTCTTCACCTCCAAGCTTGTTGTAGACGTCCTCCCTCCTCCAAGGGTGCAAGGGTGCATGAAAATGGTGAAATGGATGGATAGAAACCTAGAGAAGCTAGGTTTCTATGGTGGAAATGAGTGGAAAGTGGGTGGAAATGGGGTTGAATGCAAGGAAGTAGGTGGATGGGAGTAATGGATGCAAGGGAGCAGCTAGGTTGTGGCTAGGAAGTGCTCTCTCTCGAGCCCTAGAAGCAACTAGTTCTTATATAGGAGCTAGGGCTAGGTGGGGGTAAAATAGGAAAAACAGTGGAAAGTTGTATAGGGTAAGTGATCACTACGGTCGTGGTGGGTGTGCCACGGCCATGGTGAGGGTAGTGGGGGACGACCGTGGGGGGTGAACATGGTCGTGGGGTGAAAGAAGTGGTGAGATGGTGGTGGCCACGGCTGTGGCGGAGTGCCACGGTCGTGGTGGGTAGCATACACCACGGCCGTGTTGGGTAACACGGCCGTTTTGGAGGAGTTGGAGCTGACCGTGGGGAGGGGCCACGGGCATCTTGATCAGCATCGGCCATGGTCGTGGCTGGGAGGTAAATTCCCTGTTGGCGACTGACTTCTTGCAATTTAATTCCCATGACCGTGGCAGGGTGCCACGGCCGTGTTCTCTTCTCCTGACCACGACCGTGCTGATGGCCACAGTCGTGTTGTCTTCAGTGACCACCATCGTGGCTGGGAGGCCACGGTCGTGGGCGATCTATGGAATTCCCTGTTGCAACTTGTTGGAATTTGGCAATAAAGCCACGACCATGGCATTGTGGCCACGGCCGTGGTGAGGCTTGACTTCTTGATTTTGCTTCTTACTTTGTCAATTTCGGATGTCTTTGCTCGGGGATGATTCTTGGCCACTAGAGGTAGGTTGAGGGAGACTTTGGGGCCTTCTTTGGGTCCCTCCTTGAGTGGGGGAACCCTAGAACTCCCTCTCTCTCTCGTCCATCTAAGCATGGTCCAAGTACCTGAAAAATAGTGCAAAGAACATCCATAAGCGTATTTGCAATGATAATCATATTGGGGGAAAATACTTGTAATCTAACATGTTTAGATGCAACTTATATACGAAATGGCACAGGATGGAGCCCTAAAATAGGGTTGCATCAGTGGACTATACAAGAAATAAAGAGGAATGGTGAAGAGGTTGGATGGGAGGAATTCCATCGAGAATTCATCAATAAGTATTTTCCAAAGACCTATTTAGATGAAAAGATCTCACAGTGTGAGAAAATACAACACGGAGCCATGTCAATAAGTGAATATGAGGTTAAGTTCATGGAACATTTACGATTTTGCCCTCAGATGGCTGCTACTGAGGAGGAAAAGATTCGACGTTTTGAGAAAGGATTGAATGTTGAGATGTCCATTCCGGCATCTTCCCTAGAAAGTAGGGAGAGTTTTTCCACATTTGTGGAGTCTATACGGAGGATAGAAAAATCTACGATAAAGAAACATGAGACAAACCTCAAAAGAAAGTCTACACAGTCATAGGGACTAATGAGTAGTGATAGAAGACAACCAAAATCTTCATCAGTCCAACCACAATATAGTGCACCTATGCAGGGGTCATCAAGTTGGGGTTGAGCTTGTCATAAATGTGGACAGCTAGGACATTTTAGACAACAATGTCCAAGGAGAAACAGTGAGATGACCCAACAGTCAAGGCATAATCTGCAAAACCCACAAGGACCCCAGTGCAGTGGAGCAAATGGTGGAGGATGAAGACAAGTGTCACAGTTTGGTCCATCTACTTCTGGTAGTAGAGGACAAAGGCAATAATAAATAACAACTAAGTTCATGTTTTGGGTCAGATAAGATGCTAGTTATCTTGTTAAAGGTAGACTTGTCAAGATAGAACTTTCTATATTGAGTTACCTTCTATTTCCTACTATAAAAAAAAGTTGTTGTTGTTTAGATCATATGTATAATCCTTTAAGGATATGAGGAAGAGATGAGGAGTATGAAAACTTATGTTTAGCTTAATATTCTCTTATATGTTTGAAAATTTCTCTTTACATGCAGAAAGGGAAAAGATGTAAAAACTGAGATGTCTAGTAATGAAAAATTAAAGAGATGTTAAGAATATGAAACATAATATAAAACAAGTACATACTACCTAATTTCAGTTCTTGAATACCCTGGCCAGGTATTCATTTATTGAAGTCAAGGTAAGTATGACATATCTAGATTGTTATCTTTTTGACTACCCTGATCAAGTAGTCATTCTGAAACAATCTCCAGAGTTTAAAGAAGAAGGAGATGTAGCATGGATATTTCTACCACATTTTAATTGATATATGAAGGAATTTGATTTACTCATAAATCAACTTATAAAGAAAAATGAAGATGTAATGTGTTACCAACACATGTATAAATACCAAGGGAAGGAATTCTGGTATTTGAGAAATATCAGGCTATTTTATGATGGTTGCCTAAAAGGGGTTAACTGTGAAATCAGTCCAGTTACCTAATGTGGTATGAACATCACATGTTAGGGGTTTATGCTTTGCATAAACATAACAATTCAAGATATCTTTGAGATAAGTTCTTGGTTGATAAGTAACCTTTCCTTATGATAAGAAAATGTATAGCTAATGAGATAGTTAGTGCAGGTAATAAGGAAAGATAGTATGGTGTTATCAGGTGAGATGACACAATCAGGGTATGAAAAGACTTTTAGTCTCAAGTGGATGACAGAATATAATGGTGATCTTGAAAGAGAAATACTGAACCAACTAAGGAACATGGGAGTATGTGTTCCATGTGAACCATTCCATGATAAATTTTTGTGAAATAACTTTTTGTTAATCAAAACTCTATGGTGTCTCCACAATAATGAGGTGTTATGTGAGGACATGATAATATGATGCATGGATAATATTTGTTTCTCTTTACCAGGGATTTCGGGGACGAAATCCTTGTTAGGGGTTAATAATTTATAGCATCCCTGACCTGGGTTATACTTTAACCCTAGGTGTTTTGATTAATAAAGATGATTATATGTTTAATCTTATCTTGTGAAAAGTAATTAGGGCTCATGAGAAACTTATGTTTCAATTTTGGTCATGTTTGAACAATGTTGAAGCAATGTTTGCTTATTTTGGACTAAAGTGCAAATTACCCAAGTTGAGGGGTTAAATTGCAAGTGTTGTATGATAATATGTTCTTCATGTGTTGAAGCATCATGAGAATGAAGATGATGCAAAGGTGTGGCTTGTGGTAGCCTGAGTACCAAGGAAGAGCTGATATAGCAATGTTTGTGCATTAAAACCTAGTTTTGGTGTAAAGTGCAATTTACCCAAAACCTAGGGTTCAATATGCAAATTACCACTTGAATAAGGTCCCTAATGTTTCGTGGCACCATGTAGATAAAAAAAATGAGAGGGGCGCCTCATTTGAATTAATTTGGAGGAGAGAGAATCTTGATATTAAAATAATCAAGATTCAATCCTAATTGAAACCCTAATTCGATTTAGGGCAAAAATAAATGTATTAATTAAAGGGCCTTCAACCAAAATTAAAATGGTTGAATTCATATGTGCGTGGACATCCTTGAGCCTTGCCAAGACCACGAAAATATCCAAGGGAGTGGATAACTCACTAACATTATTATAAGAAAAAGAAATATCCACTCACTTATGGATATTAGTATAATATGATTTGAGGTGCTTAATTTGCTTTTCTTTAAATCATTGATAATTGAGAGGAATAAGAGGCAAACAAGATATCCTAGTTCCTAAGGAAGATGAGGGGGAAGATGCGACCATATTTTTTGGGATTAAATGAATTTTATAAGGCACTTTCTCTCTCCTTGAATTTCTTATAAAAAGACTCTTTACAAGCCAAATGAAAGGCTTTTTCGTTTGCACTTCTTCTCCTTGCTTGGAAACCGACCAAGGGAGCTAGGGAGGACCTGGAGGACGACCCCCAACCTGTTGGTAAGGTTATTGATCCATTTCACCTTGATTCCATGGTGAAAATCAAAAATAAATTATGGATTTATTCTTATTTCGATCTCCTCTTCAACCCTAGCCAATCTTTTCAACCAAAAGCTTGAGGACGAGCTTAAGGGGAGTTGCAAAAGCTTCATCCAACATTGTTGATGTGATCTTGGAGCTTTGGAGCTCAATTGGAGGTGGGTTTTATAACTTGAAACCCTAACTTTGTTATTGCATTCAATTTTCCATCAAATAATGATCATTTCTCTAGTTATAATTATTGATTTGGTTGATTGATGCAATTTCCATGGAAATCACAGTAGGTTTCGTGGGTCTAGATCTTGATGATGATTACATCATCATAATCACACACCCCACACCTCTCCAAATATCTAGACCAAACGGTTTCAATCAAATGTCCAAACGGTTTCTGTTTTGGGAGCAAACAGTTTCAAACTGTTTAGTAGCAAACGATTTCACCAACCCGCATGAGACCAAACGGTCAAACAGTTTCAGACCGTTTGGTGATGTTTACCAGGGTTTACCATTTGGGGACTTGTTCATAATGATCTAGGTTAATGACCCATCAATTATTATTGATTAACTCCAATCGGTTCATGAGTTGAAGGTCCATCAATCACCTAAACCCTAATCGGGCTGAGTGGTGATTTCATAAGTGATTGAGTTTAAAACTTGGGTTGATTGACCCAAACGGTTTCAAAACCATTTGGGAATCACCCAAACGGTCTCAAGACCGTTTGTAGGTCAACCAAGACCATTTGGAGGTCTATGGTTAAGTATGGCTAGGTATTTGAAGATTCAAACATATGGTATAAACCCTAATCGGCTAAGTGCTGATTATGCAATTGAATGAGTTGATGCTTTGGGTTGATTGACCCAAACGGTTTCAAAACCATTTGGGGATCACCCAAACGGTCTCAAGACCGTTTTGGGGTCACCCAAGACCGTTTTGAGGTCTAGGGTTAAGTTTGGTCAAGTTTTTGAAGGTCCAAAGATACCAAATTGAAATACAATTAAGTGCTGATTCGGTGACCAATCCAGGATCCAAACCCTAATTGAATGACATGGTTGATGATGAAATGATGGGAAAACGGTCTCAAGACCGTTTGGAGGTAATCCAAACGATCCCAAGACCGTTTGGGGGTCACCCAAGACCATTTGGAGGTCTAGGGTTGACTATGGTTAGGTGTTTGAAGATCTAAAGGTACTAAGTTGAAGTGCAATCAAATGTTGTTTTGGTGATCAATCTAATGATCCAAACTTTGATTGATTGACTTGTATTTTGATGTTGACATGGGAAAACGGTCTCAAGACCGTTTGGAGGTCATCCAAACGACCTCAAGACCGTTTGGGGTCAGGATATGTTCAATTTTGATGATGGTCCAATAGTTTTATAGCAACTAGACTCACATTGGTTAATGTTGAAGGATCATCGATTCCAAACCCTAATCCAATTAGTTCAAACCCTAATTGATGATCAATTGAGGGTTAATTGAGGGTCAAATTAGTTGAAGTATGACCTAATTAACTCAATTCAAGTATGGTTATGGGTCCAATTGAAGATTGGTTACATTAAATTCAATGATTGAAGGAATCAACATTGAGAACCCCAAATCGATTTGATAGGTTGAGACCATCTTTGGTCCGTGCGGTTTTGAGGAGGTTTGGACCAAATGGTCTCAAGACCGTTTGAGTCCAAACGGTCTCAAGACAGTTTGGGACCAAACGATCCCAAACCGGTTGAGCCCATGCGGATTCAAAAGGTGCTTTAGCAAACAGTTTCAAGTACTTGCTTTAGCAAAACGGTCTCAAGCACCACCTTTACCAAATGGTTTCAAACCATTTGAACTTTGAAAGACCAAGACCTTTTGGGTCTCAAATAGTCAAAGTCAATTGATAACTCAATTGGTTAATCCACTTGGACACCTATTGTAATTGAAGATTCTATAGGTTAAATCAATTGGATACCTTATCTAATGGAGGTCCAATGTGATTGAATCTCTTGAGAATTAAGATGATGAATGATCCATTGATCCAATGATGATTAGTAGTGATAATCAATGAAGGTACAAAGGTTGAAATCCTAATAGTACCTAAGTGATTAGTGCCAATTAAGGGATGAACCCTAATTGCTTATAAGAACCGTGACTTGGTACATTATGTTAATCATAGTTGTATGTACTTGATTGAAGGGTTGATGTAACCTAATCAAGTTGGGAGGATGATGGAAAGGAATTCATACATGAGTATTGATCATGTAATTAATAGGGTATGATCCTTAATAAAAAGGTCATGAAACCCTAATCAAGAAGGTTGTTGAGCCCTAACCTATTTTAGAGCAATATCAGATGTAACCCAAACCCAGGGTAATGTTGTGACTCTAAACCAAGATAATAAAATGTGAATCCCTAATTAAGGATGATTCCATGTGAATCTCTAATTGAGGTTTATTCCATGAGAAACCCTAATTGAGGGTGATGCCATGAGAAATCCCTAGTTGGGATGAATAGTAAACATTAAGTATAGGCAATGAGATGTGAAAGCCTAATGAAGGGTGATGCTATATGAAATCCTAACTCTAATAAAGTATGATAGCATGTGAAATCCCAAAGCCCTAATAAAGGGTAAAGGTATGTGAAACCCTAATAATAAATCAGTGGGCAAAACCTTATAAGGGTGAAATATCATAAATGGTTGATTATAGGCAAGCTTATTGTAAGCAATGCCTTAACCTGAGATGAGTTCATATCATTAAAGATAATTGGACCATTCATATGTGTAACCTATGCACTTCATGGTAAGAGTGATAGGTTAGTGGATGAAAGGATTAAGATGGGAAATACCTTAATCCAAGATAAGCTGATAACTCAAGAAAGTTGGAAGTAATGAGGTAAGTGATACATCAAGATATGAAAGACTTCACAGTTAGCATCTCAAAGTTGATATACTTTGATAACTATGAAATCCTAATGTGATATGGGAAACCTTAACCCTAAATTGGGTAATGGGAGATGAGAAATCATAATATGATATGAATAGTAATCCCTAACCCTATTGAGGGAATATAGGTGTTACTATTGTATTACATGAAGTAATATGTTATGTTGCCTAGTGAGAGGTGACAAGATGCTTTATGGGCCTTATGAGCTATGAGGATGGTTGTTGCCTAGTGAGGGGTAACAAAATGTTTTAAAGGTTACCCAGGATTGATATAGATCAATACCTGGAATAAAATCATAGGATTGAGATAGTTCAATACTTGGAATAGAGGCACAGGATTGACATAGATCAATACATGGAATAATTGTACAGTATTGACATAGTTCAATGCCTGGAATGATAACACAGAATTGGTTAAATCCCAATACCTGGAATAATAACACAGGATTGGTCAAATCCTAATACCTGGAATAGTAACACAGGATTGGTTAAATTCTAATACCTGGAATAATTGTACAGGATTGACATAGTTCAATGCCTGGAATGATAACACAGGATTGGTTAAATCCCAATACCTGAAATTCACAGGATTGGATAACTCCCAATACCTGGAATAATAACATAGGATTGGCTAACTCCCAATACCTGGAATGCACAGGATTGGCTAACTCCCAATACTTGGAATAATAACACAGGATTGGCTAACTCCCAATACTTGGAATGCACAGGATTGGCTAACTCCCAATACCTGGAATAATAACACAGGATTGACATAGAACAATACCTGGAATAGTTGCACATGATTGACATAGATCAATACCTGGAATAGATGCACAGGATTGACATAGATCAATACCTGGAATAGTTGCATTGGATTGACATAGATCAATACCTGGAATAGTTGCACAAGATTGACATAGATCAATACCTGGAATAGTGACGCAGGTTTACCGTGCACAAAAATGCAAGTGAACGCGTCGAAGTAGTACAGGCCTTTGTGAGGCCCGAGTCGAACTCAGGGATACGTGAAATCGTCGAGGACTCCTACTAACTACTCACGATCAGCTAAGCCGATTAAATAGTTGAGAGTTGTTGTTAAAATTAAAAGAAAATAAAAATAAAACAAAACAATCAATCGATTAAATGTTGGTTTAATCAATTCAAAAGGAGATCTTTAGGATTGTGGTTTCACCGCGGGTTTTCATTGTATTAAATTCTATATAGCTACTGATTCAGCCCTATTTTAGGGCTTAATCTTGTGTCTCTTTGCTCTTCAATCACATCTATACCTATTAGATTACATGTTATTTCCCCTAATATGCATATTTGTGTAAATGTACTTATGGACATTATTTGCATGTTTTTCAGGTACTTGGACTACACTTGGATGGACGAGAGAGAGGGGCCCAAAGAAGGCCCCAGAGCTCCCCCAACCTACCCCTAGTGGCTAAGAGTCAAGCTTTAGCAAAGAAGTCCATGGATAACAAATTTTGAAGCTCAAAGCGCAAGAAAAGCCCCCAGCACGACCGTGGTAACACAGAACGGTCGTGCTGCAAATGAAGAAATCACATGAAAAATCTCAGTTTTGAAGCAGTTGTAGAGCATACTCTACCACGGCCGTGCCACGCAGCACGGTCGTGCTACCATCACCCACCACGGTCGTGCCACGCAGCACGGCTGTGCTACCATATCCCACCATGGCCGTGCCATGCAGCACGGTCGTGCTACCAGATCCCACCACGGTCGTGCTACCCTCAACCTACCACGGACGTGGTGACCACCACGGCCGTGGCCTTTTCAGCCCAAATTTGACCACCAACCTGACATTTAGCCATTTTAATTCCCACGACCGTGCCCATACACCACGGTCGTGGCCTACCCTACCCACCACGACCGTGGTGACCCACCACAGCCGTGCTACTCACAAAACTCACCTAGTTTTCACTGCTTTCCCCATTTTGCCCCTAACTTAACCTAGTGCTTCCCTTACACCTATATATACCTAGGTGGCGGCTGGGGCACGTGGTTAGCTACCTTCTACCCCTTCCTAGCTCCCCAAATCGCCACCCACTCCATTCCACTCCATATCCACCTCAAATCCACTCCATTTCACCATTTCCACCACATAACCCCCATATCTAAGCCTTCCATCCACTTCCCACCACCATTTTACACCATTCCATCCAAGAAGAAGGAGGAGGACGTCCCTACAGCTGCTGGAGAGGAGGACTTCTTCATCTACACCGAGCTCCATGGCTTCTTCTACCTCTTTCTCCTCTCTTTTTGTATTTTTCTTTGTTATGAGTAGCTAGGCCCCTTGGGTGGGATGTTTGGGGGAAAATATGTTACTTTGATACCATGTTGGGGGAAAATGACATGTAAACTTTGTAATTTCATTTGTTAATGATTATATTCTATTTGCATCTCTTTCTCCATAGATTGCTTGTTGGTTTGTGTGTGAAATCACTTAGGAATTTAGGCAAATTGCTTATATGTGTGAATTTTGGGATTTGCCCCTAGGTCCAATTCTTGGATCCCTAGGTTGCCTCCCATCTTCCTACATCTTGATCAATCTCCCTAAACCTAAGTGAGAGATCTAAGTAGCTAGATTAGATAATTCTAGTGCAATTAGCATGGTGCCTTCTCAAGGCTAGAATGTGGGGGAATTGGGGTCCAAAACCCTAATCTCACCTCCACATTACTACCCTCGGCCCCTAATTGCCCTAGGAATGCCTAATCTAGAAACCTAGACTTGATTAGACTCTAATTGAATTGAACCTAATCCCTAACCCAATTGAGCCTCGTAAGGGTAGTAGGGGGTGTTAGGGACTAGTTCCTCTATACACAACCTAACATATCCATGGCCAGTTAGTAGCTTAGGTTAATTTATTAGACTCTAACTTGTTGTTTGGTTTGGATAATATAAATGGAATCATAATGTTCATATGTCACCCCCCAACTTAAGTGATAAGTTCATACCCCTAAACAGCCCACACATCTCTTTACTGCTTAAAACCCTAATTTTGTGCTCGCTTAGCTTAGTTAGTTCTTTTCTTGCTTAGTTAGCTTCTTGCCTTGCTCTTGCCTTGTTTATGCTAGTTTAGTTCTTTAATTGTTCTTTTGCTTCTCTATTGCTTGCCTTAGTGTAAATTGCCTTTTCCTACCTAGCTTAATCTTTCCTTGCTTGCTTAGTCTTAATTCAGTCTAGGGTTAACATAGATTTCATTCTTGCCTTTAAATTGCTTGTTTATCCTTAGTTAACAATCCAAATCAACCTTCAAACCCTTAACCCTAGTCTCCGCAGTAGGAACCTAGCTAAACTAACCTAGCTCTAGCGCCCCCTCTTTTCCCTGTGGATCGACCCTTTACTTGCCACCTTCCTATACTACAACACGACCCCGTGCGCTTGCGGGTGTAGTGTTTTAGTAGACGTAGGTAGCTAGTTTAGGTCTTATAAATATTGAAAGCAAACCCCCATCCACCGTGCATTCTGACCTCGTGGGGCGCATCTATTCTATCGAGTAGTGTGTTAGCACCACTAGCGGAATCGCACCAGCTACTCAATTTTATCTCTCTATCTGGGTAGTGTCCTGAAATCAGAATTGCCCATTGTCGTGGTACAATTCACTACCTATGTCTAGGTCGGTTCCACCGTCGTAGTAACCTATACCCTAAACTAGGTGCATTAGAAACGACCTCTCGGTATCCACCATTAATCTTACACTGCCTTGTTCAAGGGATTTGTCAATTAATGTAAATTCCGTCTCTTTTCAACCGTTAATTCTTCTTTCAAAGCAATTAAGGGCATTAGGTTATTATTATGGTGATCAAGCATAACAATATATTGGAGAAAATGAAATTATACCATGGATCTAAGAGATAAGATATGAATTACTATTATAAAATCATCATACAATGAATCTTCGGGCTACTCCCGGTCCTAAAGATAAAAGGGGATTAGCCCCGTATGTTCATCTCAGAGTACAATGTGGAGAAGAAAAAGGGAAACATGAAGAAAAACGTGATTGAGTGATTAAACCCCTGAGTGGAGAAGATCCAATCGATCCTTGGCGTGGAATCCGCATTCTCTCGCCTTTCGGTGGTGGAATTTGTCTTCTTCAGCGTCCGGATCGGCTGGGGCGTGCTCTCATGCTCCGTTCTTCTCTCCTTGCTCTCCGGGATGTGTGCAGCAACTAATGACGTGATACCCCAGTCAAGGGCGCCATCATTAGGTATATCTCCTGAATTAGGTCGCCAATTAACCACGGCCGTCCAATTAAGATTAATCTGAAACAAACTCATATCTGACGGTGTTGATACCATCGACGCGGGTCGATGGTATCGACCTAGCGTGATAGCGGCAACTCTTCTTTTCTTTCATCTTGCGTCTGATGTCATCTCAATACCATCGACGCGGGTCGATGGTATCGATGAACCTGTAGCGACAGTTTTGTCATTTTGTGTCGTTGTAGCTCCACCAGTCGATAGTATCGACATTTTGGTCAACAATATCGACGCACTTCTCGCCAGCAACCTAATGGTATCTCGATACCATCGACATCCCTGTCGATAGTATTGACTTTCTTCTGGTCCTTGCGGGTGGCAACCTGTGGTCTGGTCGATGGTATCGACCACCGTCGATGGTATCGACGGTAGCAGATACTTGTTTTTCCTGAAATTGACACATGAAACCACATAAATCCACACAAAATATATTCTTTTGATAATTAATACTCAAAATGCTTAAATAAAGGGGATTTGACATAAAGAAGTAACATAGACCAAAATGAATGAATTATGCAACATTAACCATGAAAATGACTAATAAATGCATAAAACGCATATCAAACAAGTCTATAAATGCGACTCAAAATCATCGCATCAAACTCCCTTAAGCTTGAACATTGCTTGCCCTCGAGCAACTAAACCTTAGAATAGAATTGCCAGAGTCAACTAAAGAACAAAGCATCACAACAGACATCCCATATGACTCCCATCGGACATTCGCATACCGGCCCTCACTAACCACAGAATGATAATTACCCTAAAGGCGACAGTAATCATCCATAAAAGATATTAACCTCAAACTGATGAACACTATCACATAAGGCAGTTAACATAATAAAATCCGCCGGTCCAAACTTAGTGCATCTTGTGATCTTATATACTACGTTGCTCGCCCTAACTACCATCTACATGGAAGCAGTTCTCCTGATATTCATTAGTGAGGAGAAATTCACGGTGGCCTACCAATCCGAGCAACGGGTGGATGAAATAGGTGGCTCATGGAAGAAGTGGAAGTATTATACGATTTCAACATGCATACAACAAAAATGCCCTAAATGATTCAAATGCACATGAAAAATGCCCTAATGCCTAAGATTAGGTGGAATGATGCATGCACTAACCATCCGTCTCAAAATGAGATGGATATCTAATTAAGCTACATCATGTACTCACTTATCTTGAAATACAGGTGAGATTATGTTCCTTTCTCCTTCTTATTCTTGTTGCTTCTGAATAACTTTTTTTCAATTTTCAGATTTTTTTCTCTTTTTTTTCATTTCAAACCCTTATATCCATAATTGGCAAAGAATACTTATTGGGCTTATTTTTTCTACATAACTCAATATTTGCACTATTTGGAAGGTATGGAACAAATTAACTCACCATTAAAGAATAAATGAGGTACATGACATACTTTATGCATAAAAGTTATGAATGCAACTACATGACATGCACCTAAGGGTAATGTGCATGTATGCCTATTCTAAATTTTTTTCTTATTTTTCATGCAAACATATGAAGGTGGCTGCAATGCAAGTCCTATCTACATGCCATGCAATCAAAAAGGTTAAAATTGTACTTTACTTCCAATTCTTGGGGGATTGTGAAAACAATGAGGTGGACAGATCACAAGACTAGTTGACTGAACCTTTAAAAAATATTATATGTCCCTCCTTACTGACATGTGTAGTAGTTAAGAGGTTTTTTCTCTCTTACTTCAAATTAAAGTCTCATTATCATTTGGTCAGTTTAGGCTCAAACAACCATTTCCGTCCACTTTCATGAATCATTAGGAATATATAGTCATGATTTTCTATTTTAAAGTTGACAAAACCAATCATTTTCTAAGTTAAGTGATCAAGGTTAAACAACACTCAGGCTTGTGAACACTCAAAAATTTTTAGTTTCCCTCAATTCCCCATGCACATGCAACTGAGATGACTCAACATTAAAGACATCCACAATTACACTAGATAGATGTGGATCCTAAAACAAACTAAGATTGCAGAAAACAAATGACAGGAAACAAAAGCAATAAAACTAAAAATAGAGAAAATGAAAGATAGAGTTGTTCCAACACCCCCCCCAAGCTTGAATTCGACTATGGCCTCATAGTCAGAAACAATCTTAAAGGTTGGAACAGAGATACCACTTTTACTCTTCAGGTGGAGGCGGGTACTGCGGAGCCATAGGGTCCCAAGACGGATACTCCCCCTGGAAGTTGGGATCAAACTGGGCCCTAGGTGGAGGTTGTGGATAGCCTCCAAAGTAATTTTGGCTCCAATAGTGGTCGTAGAAGGGGTGTTGTTGCATATCCATCTATTGCAACCGATCATGGATTTGCTGTTGGTTGTCAAGGAGAAGACGCTCGTTCTCGAACATTGCCCGTTGATTGTCCAGTAGTCGGTTTGTAGTATCTTGAATACCGGCATACATCGTCATGTGATGCTGCTGCGTTTGCTATATCTCCTGCAGCATAGTATACATACCCTGCATGGAATAGGCTTCCTCGCTTGGCTGCGAGGGCGGTGGTGGTGGCGGCGTAGGTTGTGATGATGAAGATGCACCCGGATGCATCCGAGGACGCTTCTGTGGTGCCACTCGTGCTCGAAGAGGTATGAATGCATCCTCTTCCTCCTCAGCCTCGTCGTCATTTCCGTCGTCGCCGCCGTCATTGCCGCCTTCTTCATCGGAGTCGGTGATGGCTATGATTGGCCATCGGAAGTGTTGCGCCCCTTCTATGTTGAAGACCGGATCGGGCAACGAGCATTCCTGGTAGGCGTGGTTGACGTGGCAGTGCGCATACGCCAAACCATCTCGAAGAAGAATGAGATTGGACCGGTGCAAATGTTGCAAGTTCACCTTGCTCATGTTGGATAGATGAGTGAGCTACTAGAAATTCAAACTGAGGTATGAAGCCAGCTTGGTGATGAGCCCGCCGAAGTGAATCCGCGCTTTCCTCGTACTCCTCTTCACCGCCAAAACTCTCTGCAGAAAGAAGGCACCCCAATTGCATTCTTGACGCTTTAGGAGCTTATACAAAAAGAATAAGTCCGTCTCCTGAAACTTGCTGAGGGCCAAATCACCCTGAGCAAACAATGTCGAACTGAGCATCCGGTGCAGAATCCGGATGAAAGGGTGCTCGAAGTCAGCTACCACAGCATTATGGTAGCTTACGGACTTCCCCGGCGGCACCGTAACCAGCTCGGTGAAGATGGCGTCATAGTCAGTGCGGTTGTCCGGTTGCCGGTAGTCGGACCGCGAGTGATTCCAGTTGAAGATTTCATTGAACTGCCGAAGTGTGATGTTGTAGTCGTTGTTGTATAACCGGAATGACACCCGACCCTTGATCCACTCGTGGTCGGTGGCTATGACGTCGTTGGGCACGACGCAGATGTCCAGTGATGCCATGAACTCAGCCACCAGCTCTCTGTAGGTAGGCCACTCGTCGAAGAATGGCTGGCCATCAGCATGGTACTCCAACTCATCATCCAATCTGCCTGTGTTGTGTGCCTGTCCCTTCAAGACGTAGGCAAGGTTGGCGTCGAACCCCAGGTTGCGGATGGTGTCCCGTTCAACATAACGGGTCGGCTCGATCTTCCTCTTTAGAATCTCCTCGTATATCTTCTTCACCTCTGTGGATGGATGAATCAGTTGCGGGCGTGCAACTGATGCGGTCGGAGGTGGCACGAACTCCGGGATGTCCATCGGGTTGGCGCGTGAAGACGACGCACCAGCTACGTGCACCATGATGTCGAAAGAAAGAGGAATAGAAAGGGAGCTCGGTGAAGATCGGAGAAGCGAATCTCCGCTCGATGAAGAACTTGCTCGGTGTTGCTCGTCGTCAGGCTTGAACAGCTCTGGAACACGCTCGGCACAAGTGAAGGAGAATTGCACTGAAGGTTTACCATGCGCAAAAATGCAAGTGAACGCATCGAAGTAGTACAGGCCTTTGTGAGGCCCGAGTTGAACTCGGGGATATGTGAAATCGTCGGGGACTCCTACTAACTACTCGCGATCAGCTAAGCCGATTAAATAGTTGAGAGTTGTTGTTAAAATTAAAAGAAAATAAAAATAAAACAAAACAATCGACCGATTAAATGTTGGTTTAATCAACTCAAAAGGAGATCTTTAGGATTGCGGTTTCACCACGGGTTTTCATTGTATTAAATTATATATAGCTACTCAATTTTATCTCTCTATCCAGGTAGTGGCCTGAAATCAGAATTGCCCACTGTCGTGGTACAATTTACTACCTATGTCTAGGTCGGTTCCACTGTCGTAGTAACCTATACCCTAAACTAGGTGCATTAGAAACGACCTCTCGGTATCCACCATTAATCTTACACCGCCTTGTTCAAGGGATTTGTCAATTAATGTAAATTCCGTCTATTTTCAACCGTTAATTCTTCATTCAAAGCAATTAAGGGCATTAGGTTATTATTATGGTGATCAAGCATAACAATATATTGGAGAAAACGAAATTATACCACGGATTTAAGAGATAAGATATGAATTACTATTATAAAATCATCATAAAATGAATCCCCGGGCTACTCCTGGTCCTAAAGATAAAGGGGATTAGCCCCGCATGTTCATCTCAGAGTACAATGTGGAGAAGAAAAGGGAAACATGAAGAAAAATGTGATTGCGTGATTAAACCCCTGAGCGGAGAAGATCCAATCGATCCTTGGCGTGGAATCCGCGTTCTCCCACCTTTCGGTGGTGGAATTCGTCTTATTCAGCGTCCGGATCAGCTGGGGCGTGCTCTCGTGCTCCGTTCTTCTCTCCTTGCTCTCCGGGATGTGTGCAGCAACTAATGACGTGATACCCCAGTCAAGGGCGCCGTCATTAGGTATATCTCCTGAATTAGGTCACCAATTAACCACGGCCGTCCGATTAAGATTAATCTGAAACAAACTCATATATGACGGTGTCGATACCATCGACGCGGGTCGATGGTATCGACCTAGCGTGATAGTGGCAACTCTTCTTTTCTTTCGTCTTACGCCTGATGTCATCTCGATACCATCGACGCGGGTCAATGGTATCGACGAACCTGTAGCGACGGTTTTGTCATTTTGTGTCGTTGTAGCTCCACCAGTCGATAGTATCGACATTTTGGTCGATAGTATCGACGCATTTCTCGCCAGCAACCTGATGGTATCTCGATACCATCGACATCCCTGTCGATAGTATTGACTTTCTTCTGGTCCTTGCGGCTGGCAACCTGTGGTCCGGTCGATGGTATCGACCACCGTCAATGGTATCGACGGTAGAAGATACTTGTTTTTCCTGAAATTGACACACGAAACCACATAAATCCACACAAAATATATTATTTCGACAATTAATACTCAAAATGCTTAAATAAAGGGGTTTTGACATAAAGAAGTAGCATAGACCAAAATGAATGAATTATGCAACATTAACCATGAAAATGACTAATAAATGCATAAAATGCATATCAAACAAGTCTATAAATGTGACTCAAAATCATCACATCAAATAGTTGCACAGGGTTGACATAGTTCAATACTTGGAATGGATACACAAGAATAATATAAGTCTAATGATCCTACTAGTTGCACGGGATTGGTGTAATCCAATGCCTGGAATATTTATATAGGATTGGTATAGACCAATGCATGAATAAGACATGATGATGCACACTCTCATGTCCAATATAACCAAAATCTATTTAGCAGATTGGCTCAGGCCAATAAGTTGAAACAAGAATGTCTCATGGTGACATATCAAGATAATGAGTGTCACAAGAGAAGTTTGACATGATGGTATAATATGGAAGATAAATGATATACATGTTCTTCCTATTCCTTATTAAGAGAAAAGTTGATCTATTGTTCTATCATAGATAGTTACAATGCTCTAAGATGAAAATGCTTTAACTGCATATCCTCTATCTAGTTTTATGTATATAACTGCAATAATAAGGTTTTAGCGGAGAGTTATATCTCCCGCTGGGACAATTTACAATTGTCTCACCCCCGTGGGATCCAATGTTTTTAGGTGGACACAGACAAAGAGGCAGGAAACCTTTAGCAGAGAAAGAACAGCAGCAGCAGTATCAAGGACAACAGTATTATTTCAGGTGAAGATACTGCCTGTCTAGTCATATAGTTAGAAAGTCCTATGTGTCGTCTCTGTACTCTCAGGTCCTCGGAGTCAGTAGTCAGTGTTTTTATTGAATCGATCTGAGATTTTGGCTTGATTCCTTGAGGTTTTATGTTGTCTGTATATAATGTTGAATAGGACAGCTGATGTTGTAATCCTCGAGAAGAGATAGTACAGGTTGTTTCCTTATGGAACAGAATGTAAAGATTATACTTTGATTCACTACTAAAAATTGGGTCATTATTCATGGGAGAGTCCTGTCACAAACCCCTCTCTACAGGCCCTCAGAAATAGGGACGGTTGTGGGTCTGGCCCTCACAAATGGTCTGTGAAGAGAACTCACGTGACAAATACCAGTGGCCCTCACAAATACAATTGTCACGGACCAACTAACCCTCAAGAATGTTATATTGAGGGACTATTTAGCCTTCATAAATACATTTTTGAGGGACTATTTAGCCTTCATAAATACATTTTTGAGGGACTATTAAGCCTTCATAAATACATTTTTGAGGGACTTGATGGTCCTGGAGAATATATTTTTGAAGGATAATGCCTTCATTAATATTATTTTTGAGGGGCTATGTGGTCGTCATCAATGCAATTTTGATGGTCAATCTAGACCTTCATCAATATATTTATGAGGGACTACTGTAAATGATTTTGTTATTGATTATTGAATGATTTATTAAATGATAATTAAGTGTTACTATAGTGAATATCAAATTTTAAATGAAAACTTTGTATACATAACCTCAAGCAAAAATTTTATACTAATTCACATGACATCATAAGAAGATTCAACACCAAAATGACACATAAAAATGTTAAATCACCTCAAACCAAATTTTGTTATTGAAGCAAAATATTATCCATACATTGCGTGCTCAATGTTGATATAAATAAAGAGTACATATGGTTCAAAATTTTGAGATTGATGGCAATGAACATATGATGTTGGAAACTCTTAAGATCTATAATGTCTCCATATTCCTTCAAATGGTGTGGTGCTCTTCATCAATGCCAGACCTCATACGGTTAGGTACTTGAATATTCTTCTCCTAAAAATGACAAATCATTATATTAATAGAATTTAAAGTTTATACATAAATCATAGTACAACAAACAACTTACCCTTATATTTCGGTTTTGGTCTACTCCAAGGTGCATTCTCTGTCAAAATCCATCATTAAAAGTAATTCTACCCTATCAATATAAATACCAAAAGAAATCAGAGTGAGTGCGAAGTAGATATAAATGTAAGTGAACAACTACCTCAGCAGGCTACCGGACCACACAACCAGACTCAACCATCTCTATAAAAGTAAGAGGGGAGCACAGAGGATCAACCAACACATCAGCCACCATCAAAGGACTCGACCAACACAGTAGAGCCAACAACTCAGGCACAAAACAGCAGAACAAGCCGACCAACATATACTGCAGATCATCAACACTTTGAAAGAATCACAATGGCAGCACCTACCCTGCCCCAGCCGTCAACAACCAGCAGCACTAAAGACTACACAACACAAAGCAAAGAGAGCACAACCACCAACGCCAGGCAGCCAGAAACTAAAGGAACAAAAGAAACAAGAACCAACTATAGATCCCTGCCATTCCAGCCCAGATCTGAACCAGCAACAAACAACTAGGAAAGAGGTCAACAGCAGCTTCAAGACAGCATAAAAACTGAACAGAACCAGCCATCGTAAGAAAAAATAAAACCTTTCATGATCATTGAATAAACCTGGTTCCGGATAAAATTGAATTAATAAATTACTGCTGGTCGTTTCTAGTGAAAAACATGCCATCCAACAGAAAAACAGTATGCAACTAAAAGGTCTGGAGATGAATGTCCCTATACCATTCTAATTGTAAAGAATGATGCAGCTTGTAGATAACATAATCAACACGCCTAAGATTTAGAGCTCATATAAATATCCCTCAGAATATGTTGTTCTTGAACTCGTTTAGCAAGCCAACATATTGATCAAGAAGATCACAATGATCTATTACACTGAAAATTGGCTGACCTGCCAGAATATACCTAAATCATTTTAATAGTAATGAAACATACAGCTTGTAGATAGCATTATCAACATGCCTACATTTTAGAAATCATTTTAAAAATCCATCAGAATATCTTTTTTTGAGCTACTTTTCGCAAGCCAAAGAAAGATCAAGATGATAGAATGGCTTAATATTTAGTAGTAAGGATATTCGTGAAATTCCAAACTGAAGTCATCCTAGCTACTAGTATGTCATTTGAAAGTAGTAATATTCTCCCATTTTCATCTGAATCAAACGAGCTGAAGAAAGCACTTTGCTTCAATCCAGTTGATACACAAATTGATGCTTGAACTCATGCGAGATAGAAAACAACATAACCAACACTGGTTATGTTAATACCCTACTAATGCAGATTTAAGTCAGTGACAAATTCAAGTATTAATACCCTACTAATTTTTTTTTTAGTTAAGCCAGGGGTCGCTTTTATTCATCCCACACCCCTCTTGTGGGAAGAATCATCCAGAAATTACAGCTCCTGCTTATAACAGTGCAGGTAAAGAGCAATAAAAACTAGAAACATCATAACAACCTAACCAACAGCACTCCGCAAAACAATGTAAGGGACTCTTCATTTCTCTAAAGCCGCCATACCTCTTACTCTACGTGGTATATTCAGTGTATCTGAAGCAATGAGCGGCTCATTCAACCTGCTGCCCCATTTCCCTAGTTCATGAGGTATCGAGTTGATGACCTTGTGAACCAAGGACCCATATATCATAGCAGAATCAAGCTCCTCTCGCATCTCCCTAACGAACGGTGACGTCTTCCATGGTTCCATCCTGTTGTTCCCTAAGATGTCATGCACGTACGCCTCATCAATCTCAATACACGAAATGACCAATGCATGGTCTCTCGCTATCTTCAACCCGATAGCACACGCTTGCATATAAGCAAGTACGTAGTCCGTACTCCTGAGCCAAGCTCTGAATACAAGGTAGATATTAGCCCTGTGATTTCTTATAACTCCCGCCGCCCACCTTCGAGACACTCCTTGGTTATCTCTATCTCTCCTGATCGTGAGGTTGAGCTTAAGATTATGCAGGTCAGGAGTCTGCCATCTCACCAGCTCTATCTGTCTCATCAAGACTCGCGGCTCAGCCAAGCTCGCCTCCCTCATCCGTGCATAAATGTTATTATCTGTATCTAACATAAAAGATCTCCTCTTCAGCTGGACGTTCAGCGCCGCAATAACCCAGCTCCATTCATGAGAGAAAGGTCTATGTTGCTCCTCGAATCTAGCTTGGCATCTCAACCTCCATATGCTATACGGGATCAGAACCGCCAGGTTTCCAGCTAGCCACTCTTTCAGTTTCTTCCTCTTCCCCAAAACACAGGTATCTATTAGGGATCTGACATCATTAGGTGGCTGCATATCTGTCAGCTCGGCAAACTTACCCCAAAAGAAACCCGCCATTTGTCCATGGAAAATCAGGTGTCCAATGCTCTCCTTGTGCGGCTCCTCGCAGCAGTTGCATCGAGATGCAAAGGGAATGCAGCATCTTGCTTTAATATTATCATCCGTTGACGTGGCCCCTCTAACAGACTTCCAAATGAAAGCCGTCACCTTAGGGAAACTACTCTTCCAAATCCACTCTAACCCAGTAGGACCTTCCCTTCCGTCTACCATCAGTAGCTTTTTGAATGATCTCATAGAGAATACACCTCTCAACCCCAGACTCCATATCATTCTATCTTCCACATCAGCGATCCATGCGTTAGATTCATGGATGATATCCACCCCATCATCGTCAACTATCATCCTCAGTAAATCCCAATCCCATCCCTGGCCTTCAATCCAGAAGTCTTTAATAAGAAAAGGGTGTTTTCTATCACTAGCGAATCTAGCATGATTTGTCAACCGCTGCTCACACCACCTCGAGTCCCAAAAAGGAATTTCACCTCTCCCTACCACCCATCTACACATAGGGAACACCCATGGCATCATATCCCATATACGTTTCCAGTACGGAGAAGGAGAAGGTCCCAACTTCAATGAACTGGGAAAGACATTATCACGACCTGCTACCACATTGGCATACTTCCACCTGCAGAAACCGGCCCATATTGAATTCGCCGTCAACACCTCCCAACAAGCCTTCCCAACGAAAGCATCATTTATCAGACGGAGCGATGGAAATCCCAGCCCACCCTGAGATAGAGGTCTTGCAATTTTGTGCCAACTGAGCCAAGCTTTTCTATGTTGATCATCTCTGCCCGCCCACAAGAAATGAGAAAGCTTCCTCTCAATGCATTCTGCAATCCCCACCGGAACGCCAATCGCAGCCTCCGTATATACAGGAATGGATGATAGCACGTGAGCAATTAGTAGTCTTCTTCCCGCAAAGGATAGGAGTTTGGATCTCCAAGTTGTGAATTTATTAACAATCTTCTTCATCAAGAACTCGAAGTCGTTGAGTCTCATCCTTCCTTTTGTTATAGGGATACCCAGGTAAGTGATAGATTCCTTCGCTGCCCCCATATCCATACAAACTGCCACACTATTTATCATCTCCAAATCTTTCCCACCTACTACACATATGGATTTATCTTTATTGATTCTTTGCCCCGTGGCCCTTTCATACGCCTCAAAAGTATCCCTAACCTTCTCCATCAATCTCTGACCAGCATTGAAGAATAAAGCAATGTCATCCGCATATAATAGAATACTTGGCGGAATCGCCTCCTCCCTGATCTTAAATCTCAAAATGTGTCCCTCCTCTTCTATCTTCAGAAATTTTCTACATAGAATCTCCTCGAAAAGAATGAATAAGAAAGGGGATAGTGCACAACCTTGCTTGAGTCCTCTACTCATCGGAAAAAATCATGCAGTTTCGTCCCCAACCGTGACGGTAGCCCATGTATTTGAAAAGAAACTTAAGCACAGCTTCACCATATCCGTACTAAACCCAAATTGCTGCATCACTCTCCACAGAACATTCCAGTCAATCCTATCGTAAGCTTTCGACATATCATACTTCAGAATCACATTGGGTGTCCCATGGCCTCTATTGATGTCGTGCATCAGCTCCTTCGCAAGCCTGACATGATGAGTGATGTCGGATCCTTTAAAAAAGCACCTTGTACCTTGGAAATCAATCTTGGCATCATGGGAGCCATCCTATCACTGAGAATATGTGCAAGAATACGGAGGGCAACATTTTCAATAGAGATTGGCCTAAAGTCCTCTGGTAGTCTCTTTGGGCAATCCACCTTCAGAATAAGCAGAATTCGGCAGCAGAAAAGGTCCCTAAAGCAAGGCTGTCCTCTAAAGAAAGCCTCCGTCATCTTCATAAAATCTGCACCAATGATTGACCAAGCAGCCCAGAAGAACATCCCAGTGAACCCATCCGGACCTGGAGCTGCTGAGGAGTCCATCTTTAGTAGGGCCTTCCCAACCTCCTCTTCCCGGGGGACAGTGAGAAGGGAAAGATTTTCATCCATAGATACCAGCTCCGGGATATTATGCAAGAAATCCTCCAAGTCAGGTACATTTGTTTCCACCACCTCATTGAAGAAATGTTTATAGAGGTCCGCCGCCACCTCTACCATCATCTTAGGATCCGATATACATGTTCCATCCTGCAAGACCACGCTGTTAAGCCTCCTGCGCTTCCTTCGTGCTTTGACGGTAGCATGATAAAATTTCGTATTACGCTCCTCGTCTTGAAGCCAGCTTATCCTCGCTTTCCCTTTCCACATCGCCTCTTCTTCATCCAACAATTGTTGCATTTCTTTCTCAGTCGTCCTTAGGTTAGCTTCATTCGCCATAGTTGGGTTCCCATCAAACACCACCTGTATAGTAAACACCACATCCTCCAAGTCTTTGATGCACTGCTTGATTTCTCCATAGGACTCTTTGCTCCATCTTCACAATGCTGATCTAACTCTTTTAAGCTTGTGATAGAAAATGAAGGATGGGTGTCCAGTCACCTGTTCACTCCAAGCATGTTCAATCACCTTTAAACAGTCTTCGTGCTCGAGCCACGCCTTCATGAAAACAAAATGTGCCGTCTTTCGCTCTATTGCTTGAGCGCCTAGAATAGTCACTATAGGACTGTGATCAGAAACTCTATCTCTGGTTAAGTGTATCGATCTGGTTGCGGGCCTTGCCACCATCCATGCCTCATTCACTAACACCCTATCTATTCTCTGCCACATAGTAGGTGTAATAATCTACTTGTTCACCCGGGTGAATTGACTGCCTTCAAAAGGAATTTCATCCAAAGCAACATCCGCAATCAAGGTGTTGAAATCCAGCATGTCCTGATAACCTGGTGTGTTCCCGCCTCGTCTCTCCCTTATATTACGTACCACATTGAAGTCACCTGTAATCATCCATGGCTCATCACCTATATGTTCCGCCATTGTCATTATCTCTTCCCACAAAGACCTCCTCTCAAGGTGATCACAACTGGCATATATGGCTGTAACAAAGAACTTTGCCCCATCTCTGGCCTCCAATCTCACTGTGATGTGTTGCCTATGTCTCTTGAAAACAGAAGGATTTGTATCTATGTCTGCGTAGAACCAAATCTTCCCTTCCTCCTCTTGATTATCCACCATCCAATCAAGCCTCACAACGTCCATGAGTTCCGCAGCCTGTTCAGCATGGATAAACGGCTCAAACAAACAAACCACACCCGGTTCATATGTACCACACATTCTGCTCAGGACTCTCCTCGTAGGATTATTAGATGCCCCTCTGATGTTCCAAAAAATAGAAGTAAAGTCCATATTAACTTTGTGCCGCCGTCACCACCAAAGATGAAAACGATCAGGGGCTATATCCCCCCTCCAACTCCGACCAGTATCCATCAAAGAATTCTCCGTCGTAGTCTGAGTGTCTCCTCCTGGAATGATATCGTCTGTGGTACTGGCAATCATCCCCATCTCTTCTATGTTTGCTATGACTCCTTCCATATGTCCTCCTATGATCAGCATAGTCACCCTCAAGGAAAATGAAATCCTCCAATCGTCTGTTCGACAAAAATCTGTTGTTGCCCTCTCTATCCACGACCACTCTTCTTGGTGATCTATGGTGCTGCCTGATCGGGGACGGGCTCCGCACCTGAGGTATCGCTCTAGAATCCGAGGTTTTGTCTGACACAACCACCATGGCATTAGATACAATCATCTTCCCCTGCATAGATAAGGCCTCCCTAGGTATCCCTGACTCTCTCCCAAACTCAGTAAACTGTGTGCTATTGGACCCCACCGGCCCTCTTGCCAACATGAAGAACTGCACAGATGTCCGACGCTGCCCGTAAGTAAGAGATAAAAATTGAGGGATATCTTCACTGAATGCCTCAACCAGGATAATCAAGCCAGATAAGTCATCTTTTTCCTTCTGCCAGTCTGAAATGAACCTCAGTTTACCGAAAGGTGATATCATCTTCTCCATCGTGTCATCATCTCTGCAAGTAATAGGGATGTCTGCTACCCAAAACCAGAAAGCCTCCTTTCGTTGGTGCTGTTCTCCATTACTCATGAGTTGCAAATCAATTATTTTCTCGTGCATATCCGGTACACCCTTCTCCTTTACTTCTTTCTCCTCCTTATCGCATGAGAAGAAAGCAACAGCCTTGTGTTCTGCAAATCTGTATAGGTCCGCCGCATTGGGCCAGCACTGCCGCAAGAACGGGCAAAGATCCTTCCATTGAACACCATATGGCCATGATATCTCCACCGCCCTCTCAAGCGTCGTCATCTTCGCTTTGCGCATCTCGTCGTCAGGCCCGACATCAACAGCGATGCGCTTAGGGATGTGTTGCGGACCACCCCTGGCCGGGATGCCCGATGGCAATGGTGGAAATGTAGCCCTTGAGTGTACGTCTGGTGGCCTCAGTCTCGGCATATACTGCGTGCATCTAGCAGCCACATGACCCGGTCTACGACACTTATAGCAAACCTTGCTTCCTCTACACTACGCCTGCCAATGGCCTCTCCCCATACATATGAAGCATGTGTCGTGAGGGATCCCGTATAGCAGTGTCTTCCTTTGTGGCCGATGCGAGGCGACCAACTGTGTGATGGGTGTCAGAACAGGCTCCTGCCTAGGGTTTGGGACAGCAAGAACCTCCGTCGTTCTGATCTCAGATGGTCGGGTCGCTCGATTCACCGAACCAGTATGGTCGATCGGCGGGCAGCCCGACTCAATCACCATAGGACCAGTTACGTCTCCTTCCTCCCTCGGTGGCGGCGGTGGCGCCCCCCCCCCCATCATCAGGACCCTGGGTATCAACCTGCGGCTGCGTCGTTAAGGGGCTACTAGACGCTGGACCCTCCGTCCGCTCGGGCCCAACACGAACGGGTCGATCATCCCTCCATTCTTCCACCACCGAAACCCTAGACGGCGAGTCATGCAGCGTGTCTTCACTGGTCATCACAACCCTAATGTCGGGAAGCACCTCCTCCGGTGAGACTGCAGTCAATATCATCTTGTTTCTCCTCTTGACAACAACCTGCTGTGCTTGGCTACCTCGCACACTCTGCCTGGTTACCCTACGTAAAAGTGGCGAGGGCAACATAGAGACAACTTCAAGATGACCTCCAACACCCGAAACGAAGCCAAGGTCCTATCGCCCGATACTCAGCAGTCAAAAGACACCCGACACCTGTCGCACGTCTTCCAAGCAACCTCTTGCCCGACAGCCCCACAAGCCCGACTCGCCGAAACGAGAGCCAAAAGCCTATCGCCCGATACTCGCTCAGCAACTACCTTGCGCGATACTGGGGCCATGTCTGCCTTGCCCGGTACCAGAGCGTATCATTTTCAGCATGAATTGCACTGGAGATCCCATGAATAACTTGCTTGTCCAATACGAGAGTACTCCTGTAGCGTCCGGTGGATTTCCACCCAGTATGGAATTCAGGTCTCTTTGCGTATTGGCCACCAACCTGTGTCGGCCTCCATCCAACCCGATAAGAGGCCCCCCCACGATACGAGAGTTCCCCCCCATGATACCGTAAGCTTCAAAAAACAATGCTTTATCGGCAAAAGCCTATCGCACGAGACTCCATGCAACAACCAAGCATGATATGAGAGCTCATCCTCTCCTGCCCAGCTGCTCGCCCGATACATGGAATGTGTTAAACTGCTGGAAGCCTATCCAATAAACAAACTACTGTCGGGAACAGCCTATCGCACGATACTCCAATCCAAAGCTATCGCACGATACGTGAGCCTGTCACACGATACGTGAGCCGAGAGCTCATTCTTGCATGACACGAGATCCTACTGCTGTCTGACATGAGAGCCTGTTGTTGTCCGACACCAATATAATTGGAAACGACATAACCAACACTGGTTGTAAACATGAATTGTACAACAGAACTCTATAAAAACATAAACATAAAATTTGAACTCTATAAAGTCCATTCACACAAAACAACTAAAAACTTAAAAATCTGAAACTCTGGATGTCTTGTGACAAATTCAAATATGTCACAGGTAGGAAAAACATATACAATGCTGAATATATCTTAAACACATGAAAAATGTAAAGCCTTCAGTTTTTTTAAAATCATGTCATTCAGATCACTAGAAGTTTAATCAAGCACGTATTGAATACCTGATTTAAATGCTGAGTTCTTGGTGTGAAAGACACCGATGAAGATGTGCTTGGTGTGTTCTGCATTTGAGGATGACTTTGTCGATTATTACCAGAAGAAGGGCACCAACTTTCAACTGCAGCCTTTAATAAAGTGTACATGTTAATATTCTTATGTGTATGAATATTGAAAATAATCTATAGCTGTTATGAGGTACCTGTGGCTGACATCTTAGTGGATGTCCATTGCCTTGTATGGAAAGTCTGCCTACTCCATTCTCCCTTGAATTGCCTTGTATGGAAAGTCTACCTACTCCATTCTCCCTTGAATTGCCTTGTATGGAAAGCATGCCTACTCCAGTCTCCCTTGAATTGCTTGAATTGATTTGTCTAGAAAGTCTTCCTAAGCCATCCCCGCTTGAATTATTTTGCCTGGGAAACATGCCTACATATGCACCATTACTTGTATTGTCTTGTATGTGAAAAGAACCCACATCCGACCTATTTGTGCCACTTTGCATGTGTAAGACACCTGTAGTATTCTGATTGAGGTATTCAGCTGCACAATCAACATTAATACCGCCATCCTATAACAAATACATCAACAATGTCAAAAAAAATTATATATTACATTGACATAGACAAGTGAATCTGAGTTACCTGTGATTGATTATACCAAGTCATTAATTGGGAGACGGAGTTCTTCAATCCATTTACTGTTTCTTCAAGTTCCTTAAGTTTATCCTGAAATAGAAAACAAATTACAAACATCGATCTAATAGACTAGTTGTAACTAATAGTTCAAGTTTAGTTATAATCCAACATACATCCTTTGCATTGCTTTCCTCAAGAAGCATTTCATATCTTATACAGGCAGCTTTTCCCCTATGTCCTATCTCTTTGTGCCCAATTCCAACACCTCGGATCCTAGCCTTTTTGGAAGGATTTAAAACTTGCAAATAAGCAGCACGTGTTAGATTATCAACACTTCTAGGATCTATTTCTTCTTGGTTTGCTACTTGGTTTTCCACGATATCAGAGATTTCAAGCTGTAATTAGAAAGCATCATAAAAGGAAAGCTTAAATTGAGATATCTAAGCATATGTAGCTTTGTAGACATCGTAGGAAAGCAAATATCCATTTTCTAACCACTTGTGGGCTTTTGTCGTAAACTTTTTCCAAAAAATTGTTAAGAGGCACAACGGGTTGATCTTCACTGACCTACACATGATAGATAACATAATAATTGTCCATGTTATATGTTCAACTCCTACTAAGAAAGACAAGTGTCCATTATTAATACCATTTCTGCCCGATAACAACTCCATGGCTTTGATCTTGTGGTATGATCCATCACTTTTTTTGCTCTGTTTGCCTTGTTGATCTCGGAAATTTTCTAAACCATAAGAAACATATAATTAGAAAAAGTAGATAGGTATACATGCAAGTTATATGAAACCATCCTCAATATAAGCAAGCCAATAGCTGGATGTGGAAGAACATCCTCAATGTAAGAGATAGATATCTCTATAATGTCCAATTCCACATTGGAAAGGGGACTGATGTGAAATTGTGGAAAGATCCGTGGTTTAAAGGGAGATTTCTGTTTCAATGTGTTGAAGACCCCGGCTACTTTCAACTTAGATCCAATCTTGCCTTGGACCAAGTGGCTGTGGAAGAGTCGAGCACCTAAAAGAGCAATACTTTGCTGCTGGAATCTATGCACGTCAGGCTGGTTACAAAAGACTATCTGCAGAAAATTGGTGTTAACCTAGCATCAAGATGTAGCTTGTGTTGCAAAGAAGGGGAAACAAATGACCACATCATGTGGAGATGTGAGTTCGCAGCAGAAATATGGAGCAGAGCTACGCCCCTGTTATCCTTTGTACCAGGAGATATACGGGAAGTACACCTGCTAAAGAACAGAAATGAAGCTCTTCTTGCTACTCTTATCATTTATCACATATGGATACATAGAAACAGATGTGTTTTTGAAGACAGTAGGAGCAAACCAAACAGTGTGTGGCATTGCATAAATATTGATTATAGAAGTTTGCATAGATAAATTGCATCCCTCTTTTTGACTTTTGATATCTATCTTTATAGATGTATTGAGCTTTGCTCCCCTTTGTAAATTTTGTGAGTAATGAAAGAGAAACGCGCTTACTGATCAAAAAAAAAAGTTATATGAAACCATTGTACCTTAGACTTCTCGGTTCCCCATTCTTTAACAAGATTTTTAAACTGGTCCATATATATGGAAGCATTTTTCTCAACTTTCTTCATCATCAATTCTGGTTCAATCTTGTACTTTTCATAGTAATCTTTCTTTACACATGCCCTCCACACTGATATCCCTTTGCTAATGTGTTCATCAATGTGATTCCATGCATTAGGGTGACTGCCTAAATCGAAGTATTTCTACAAAAACATAGAAAATATTACTTTAGATATAACAATCATACAATTTGTTGGTCTTTTTATGAAAAAGATTACCTCAATAATTGATTTTCTATCTGCAAAAGCTTGTTATGGTTGTTCATTCCACTTCAAGTCTAGATGCCATATGTGTGGTTTCCTTGCTAGCATATGACAATAACGATTCAATTTGGCACCATTCTCCCCAACAGCATTTCCTTCATAATCCCATTGGACCTTGTGACGTGGCTGCCCTTGCTTAGGAAGTAGGCTTTGCTCACTTGCAGGCCCACGTCCATACTTCCTATTCTCCTGTTCATCCTCAACATTTTCTTCAACTGTTACATCATTTTCAATATTGTTGGACAGTAGAGTAGGTTCATCCTCACAATTTTCTGCAATTGTGGATGGAGGGACAGCAATAGGTTGCAACTCCTGTGTGTTGTTACAACTAGATCTAGTGATTCTTCTTCCTGCCATCCTTCAACTGACTAGAAAAAAAATTAGATTATTAGTGCAGAAATGTCAGTAACAAAAGTAGTAGCTACATTTGAAAAACAAATAAATTGCGGAGAATATGAGACACCAACATATGAATATTCAGCATTTGAAAAACATATAACTTGTAGAGTACCTTGGTTTCATATCCCAAAAAAGAATAATGATGTCCTACTTGCTGGTATATGAAACAAGACTAAATAAATTGCAAAGAAAATGCCATATAGTAACAGTTTGCCAAAAAAATGCAATAGAACATATTCCCCAAGTAAATTATTCTAGACTTGCAAACAAAATATCCCTCGGTGTCACTCCTCGTCCAAGACACATCACTAGTTACATGTGATGAAAACAGACAGATTAATGAACTAAACATTAGCCCTATCATTCTTTTTTTTAGTTCTATCAACAAAAGATCCCTCAGTGTCACTCCTCGTCCAAGACACATCACTAGTTACACCACCATCAATAGCTTCAGACTGTAAACCAGTCAAACAATTCTCAATAAGATGTACTTCAGAATAATCTTTAGGAGGATGCTTTAGCACTGTGCACCAATCATCAGCATTAGGATCCTTCGCATAAAAGCATTGCAATGCTTGAGAAGCCAGGATAAACGGTTCCTCCTTTTTTTTATCCTTGAAGTGTTGATTTGTGTGAACCCATATTCATCAATTCGCAACCTGTTAGAAGTGCTTTCATCATACCAAGAACATCTGAACAACGTAACTTTGATTCCTGGACCATAAGTTAGCTCAATAACCTCCTCTAAGTAGCCATAGTACGTGACTTCAGCATTTATAGTATTTCGATCTCTTCCACTTGAATAACTTGAAGTGTCAGCACACAAATACACTCCACTATTTTGTGTAGTACATGTACTTTCAATGTGCTTTGAACGGAAACGATATCCATTGATCGAAAATCCTTCATAAGACATTCCCTCAGCACAAGGGCCTTGGGATAACCATCTCAAATCATCGCTAATACTGTTCGGCCTAATCTCTCGCATTTGCATTACCTTCATAAAAAAGTAAAACATTAATGTAATCTACACTAACTTGAACATTAAGAGTGACAAGAATATTTATGTTTGAGACTTACATGCTCTTTCAACCACTTAGAAAACTCCTTTGCATGTTTTGTTTCTAGGGTCCGTGGGGCAATGTTGGGTTCCATATCTTGAAGAATACACATGTGTTCACTGCTTTATAAGAAGTGTCTAAATTAATGTACAACAAATATACAAATATCAGCAAGAATTTTAGGAAGTAATTAAATCTTACCTTCTATAAACATCCAATTCCTCTTTATTGAAAAGGACATAACGATGGGCTTGTTCCAAAGTGTGGATGTCGAAATTTCTTGACACACCAACTCTAATTGGAGATCCATCAACATTATGAGGAGTGCGGTTCAGTTTTGTCTCAAAATTATGCAAGTACCTAGCACAAAATGTCAAACTTTCTTCAGCTAAATAGCCACTAGCAATACAACCAGCCGGTTTAGCTTTGTTTCTTACATACTTCTTCAATTTCTTCAAGTATCTCTCTATTGGGTACATCCACCTAGTTCGGACAGATCCGGCTTGCCTGGCTTCATAAGCTAAATGAATGGGCAAATGCATCATGATGGTGAAGAAAGAAGGAGGGAAGATTCTCTCCAACTCCCAAAGAGTGACAGTAATTTCTTGTTCCAATTCTTTGAATTCCTCCACATCAATAATGTTAGAGCAAAGCTTGTTGAAAAATGAGCACAAATTAGCAATAGGCTTGTACACATCTAAGCTTATGCAATGTCTCAAGGCAACAGGTAGAAGTTGATGCATAAGAACATGGCAATCATGACTTTTCATCCCAACAAGTTTTCTATCAGATTTGCTAACACGCCTAGATATGTTAGAAGAATAGCCATCAGGAACTTTCAACTTTTCTATCACAGACAGGAACCTATCTTTCTGCGCATTAGTCATGGTGTAAGATGCTGGAGGCAAGTAATAGCGGTCACCTGCATCTACTAGCCATAAATCTCTTCGAATGTGCATTTTCTTCATATCTTGACGAGCTTGTAAGTTGTCTTTACTTTTCTTAGAATCACCCAATAATGTGTTTAAAATATTCTTGCACACATTCTTTTCTATGTGCATCACATCCAGATTGTGTCTAACAGATAAATACTTCCAATAAGGTAGTTGAAAAAAGATGCTTATCTTATTCCAACCAGGAGGTAATGGTTGAATTTGATCTCCAAGCCTCTTGCGCTTATTCATTTTTCCAAATGTGATATTTTCATATCCATCAAATTGCCTCAGTATATCTTCTCCAGATAGTGGCTTAGGTGGAAGTCGAAAATCTTTTTCACCATCAAAATTTTTCCTATCACGTCTATATGGATGATTCATTGGAAGAAAACGTCGATGGAAACCATAGCATTGCTTTTTCCCATACTGTAACCATTTTGATACAGTCTCCACATTACAACAAGGACATCCCAAATCTTTCTTACCTTTAGTGCTCCAACCAGATAAGTCACCATATGCTGGGAAATTGTTAATGGTCCATAAAATCATTGCCCGCATAGTGAAGTTCCTTTTGCTATATGCATCATAAACTTTGACTCCAAGCTCCCAAAGTAGTTTCAACTCCTCAGTTAATGGCTCCAAGTATACATCAAGGTCATTGCCAACCATATGTGGACTTGGGATTAATAGGGACATCATAATAAATTGTTCTTTCATAAGAAGCCAAGGCGGAAGATTGAGAGGTGTCACCAACATAGGCCAGATGCTATGTGATGCACTCATATTGCCAAATGCATTAAATCCATCTGTTGCTCATGCCAATCTAATATTGCGTGGTTCAGCAGCAAAGTCTGGATACCTGGCATCAATAGACAACCATTCTGGTGTGTCTGAAGGATGATGAATACGACCATCCTTGCCTTTTACTTCTGATGGCCAAATCATATCTTTAGCAATAGATGAAGACATATAGAGCCTCTCTAACCGAGGTATCAAAGGGAAGTGATACATGAACTTAGCATCTACCTTCTTTCCCTTTGTTTTGTATTGCTTTTCATTCCATCTTGAAGCACCACAAGTATCACAATTTTCTTTTGAAGCTGCATCTTTGCGAAAAAGCATGCAATTATTTGTACATACGTCTATAGTAGAATGATCAAGTCGTAAATCCTTCACGATCGCATTTGCTTCATAGTAAGTCTCCGGGAATAGACAATTTTCTTCTAGAAATCCTGAAATAATCAACGGTAACAACTTTGTGAAAGAATCGTTGGACCATCCATATTCCTCCTTCAGAAATAGCAAGGCAACCAAATACGATAGCTTAGAATGACTTGTGCAACCTCTATAGAGTGGTTGATCCGCCTCTTTTAGTAGCTTGTAAAATCTTTGTGCATCTACATTTGCAGGTTCCTCTGTAGCTTCAGTAGAGTGGTCATTTGTTGTGTCACCCATACCAAACAAATCCTCCAGCATCTGATGCATATTGTCGGTGCTAGGCATGTTTGGTGCCACAACAGGATTGCTCCTACCAATCACCTCCCCATGAAACGTCCAAACATCATAGCTATGCACAAATCCTTTTTGTAGTACATGTGAGAATACCTCCTCCTCTGTTTTAAGGTATCTGTTCAAACATACCTTGCAAGGACATATTAATTTCCCCTGTCTAGTTGGTCTCTGATGGATAAGAGAAAACTCAATGAACTTTCGTAACCCTGCCTTGAATACATCACTTTGCACTCTGTTCCCAATATACATCCAACTCCGATCTATTAGAAAATCCATCTACATGAAGGAAAATATATAATAAGTTAAGCACAGCTGTTTGAGATGTTTGGAAACAGCTGTTAGGAAAATATAAGAAGAGATCAGGAAGCTTTAACAAATACATGCAAACAGCAACAGCTGTTTGAGATGTAGTCATGTAGGAGCAAGAATAAGTAAGAAAAAGTAGAAGAAAACTTGCAAATAAAAGTGGTACTAGCAGTCTAGGTTTGAGTAAGAATCTGAATTTCTGATATGAGTAACAAGGAAATATCAATAAGAGGGGACATAGAAGTAACAAAAATTTAGATGCAATAGTAGGAACAGGAAATGAAGGAGAAATTGCAAAAAAAAGAAAAGAAAAGAAGCTAGAATAGGAGACACAAGAGGAAATAGAAAAAAATCAAAGAAACAATAATATAAAAAGACTGATTTTTTTGCAACAATTGCAGCAAAAGGGGGTCGAATATACAACATGAAAAGGAAAAAGAGAAAAGGGGAGGGAAGGGAGAAGACATACATGAAGTCTATCAATATACAAGAAGCCTTACCCCTATCATGAGTCCAATCTTCATGACAGGGGAATCTATCAGTGAGTTTACACTCAACAGCCTTACCCCGATGAAATCAGCTACATGGCAATTAAAGAATAAATGAATGATAAATTCATTAGAACTTCTACACAGCAAACATATAGAAGTATAGAAAAACCCTCTTTTTTTAGGTTGTTCATCACTGAGATGTTGTTTCTAGCAATCTTTCGTAATAGGATTTTAAATTCAGATGTATGATCATCTGAATTAAATACCAAGAAAGTTGACCATAGATATCAATATTTTAGATAGAATCCTTAAGAAGGTATTTCTCATGGATCAATTTGATCCATAGACTACCTTTCTTTGAAGCTACTATCCAAATATTTAAGATCATAGCAACCTTACAAACGTCTTTGACTTTTTTTATAGACATACCACCTTCATCCTTTACCTTGGTTACATCATCCCACTTAATAAGATGGATATCATTCTTGCCTTCACACTATCCCCACAAGAAATTTATAATAGCTATTTCCACTTCATCACAGATAGAAGTAGGAAGTGAAAAGGAAGAGGACCAGAAATTTTAATTGGCGGACATAGTACAATGACAAAGTTCTAGTCTCCAATGGAAACTAAAATGATATGTAAATAAGTTTGGTATCTTTAAAAATCAAATGATGGGCATAGAAGCACTAAAGCATGGGCAGAAATAATGATGGTAACTTCTGGTTCACTTGTATGATATGTATCATAATAAGTTATTAGCATACCATCTTTGTGCACACTTAGCATCAATAGAATGTCTGTCATGCCCATGGAAAGCTTCAGACATGCATTCAACAAAAGGAGTCTTTGAAAACAACATTTGTTAAAACAACATTTGTATATTTGTCTTAGTAATGTGGGTTCCTCCTTGTTCCCTTTATTGTTAAAACAACATTTGTATATTTATCGTTTTTCCTTTACCCCCTCCATCTAAAATAATACCCTTTCTTTAACATGTGGTTGTGATGCAGGCCCTAAAAGCCAATAACTATGGTAATGATCCTCTGCTAACTGCAGCTCTGTACTTGGAGATTAATTAAAGGCCGACTGCCCCGGGCTCCCATGGGACACATCCATTCCTAATATAATATTTGGCTCTTAGGAGATCTTTGGCATGGATGGAAGATGCTCAGTTGTGGTGAACTTCTCTGCAGGCTTATTCAAGATCTCATTCGCTGTGGAAACATTAAGTGTGTTGTCAGTAAAATCTTTTTATGTATTTCGTTTAACTAATTTAAACGAAATACATTAAAAGATTTTACTTATAACGCCCTTCATGTTTCCACAGCGAATGAGATCCTAAATAAACCTGTAGAGAAGTTCACCACAGCTGAGCATCCTCCATCCATGCCAAAGATCTCCAAAGTGTCAATTATTATATCAGGAATGGATGTATCCCATGGGAGCCCTGGGCAGCCAACCTTTAATTAATCTCCAAGTACAGATTTGCACTTAGCAGAGGATCATTACTATAGTTATTGGCTTTTAGGGCATGCATCACAACCACATGTTACAGAAAGGGTATTATTTTAGATGGAGGGGGTAAAGGAAAAAAGACATATATACAAATGTTGTTTTAACAATTAAGGGAACAAGGAGGAACCCACATTACTAAGAACACCCATTCTTTCTTGAGGCTTCTGCCTAGACTTCTGAAATGTTGACAATGACTTAGTGTGCCTCTGCAAAATGCAAAAACACCAGGCTATATTATACTTAGTACCAAAAACAAAATATTCAAAAACAACACAGTGAGAAAACAGAATAGCACTCGTACAAGTGACCATAAATAGCAGTAAGAAGAAATCTTTTATCCCCAGTAGTGATTCTAGTATGTATTAATTTATCATATTAAAAAAGCTTTTCAATAGAGCATTAGATAACATTCCACAAAACAAAAACTCTCCCAATACCATGACTAGTGTGATGAGAAATCCACTATAACTACCCAAATTTATTGGATAAACAATTGCTAAGTTATCAAACTTATTGGATAAAGTAGCATTGTTATCCTCAGTTGACCCCTTTCTCCCTCTACCTCTGGACGTATTCTTCTTATTACATTTTAGAAACTCCAACATTGTAGAACACATACAACCATCTTGATCACCACTACATCAATAAACCAGTAACATCAAATGGAACCCTTCATCATCTTTAGAAAATAAGCACAAGCATAGCAATTCCAGAAAAAAAAACACAGGGCTCGTTTAGTAAAGAAGCACTTTTATCTCATTATGGATAATAGACTATAGCACACTCACATTGACTAACCATTCCTCAAAAATCACCTTATTTCTATACCACCAGATATAGTAAAGGATACATATAATAGATTTAAAGGAGGTATTGCTTATTTCCTTCATACTGTCTTCAAAGAAACTAGGAATATTATTAATACATTCATTATCAACTACTTTGGCTCTGGCCCATATATATGTGTGTCATGAGAACACTTGTTCATATAGAATAGAACAGAGTAGCAAAACTAAACATACATGCACACATGTGTATTGCTTTGAACCAAGCTTGAGCCTCAACAATTATATATGAGTAATATTTGATCAAGTATGACTTGGATTACATGGTAGGTATTATACATAAATTCGAGTTTGTACAATTAATAGATATTGTACATATTCGAGAAAGACAATATTCAATCAAATACTATATCTACTCAATCACATCAGTAAATTATTCTTTTCTTATTGACAAAACACAAAGTTGTATGATAGAAAATCATTATGAGGATGTTATACTATAGATGCATAGCCTAGGAATTTATGTACATCACAACTTTGATTCCCTTCCATTTAGTTATGGTAGCTACTCCCAAGGAGCTATTTCCTCACTTCCAAATATTGAACACGCCCCTGACTACTCTCTATTACTGTTGTATGACCATCTCCATGCAACTGAGGATAGTCAAAGTTTTTCAACATTGTGATATGTTTCTTATACGTGTGAACGTTAACCCTTAGGGGAGGGGGAGATAACTCATATGAATACTAGATGGTTAGTATTTTTACTAAGTAAACCCAGCTAATCCTATGCATATCACATTGGGGGGAGATGAGGCGGACACATGAGGTATGAACTGGAAGCCCATTGGAGGAAGAACCAATCTTGGCTATCAGGGGTCGAAGTGGGGGCTAGTGATCTCCCAAATGAGAAAAAGAGAAAAAGATACGAACCTAGAGAGGATTCCAGTGGCCGAAGAAGCAAGCTGTGTAGCAGAAACGACCAATGGCCGAGCAGGGCGATCGGCGGCAATCAAGCACGGTGATTGCGTAGCAGCAACGACCAATGCGGACGGCAGCAATCGTCAATGGCAGAGGGCAGCAACCATCAACGGCGGCAAGGAGTTATGAAGGATGAGCCCAATGCGAAGGATGAACGGCAGCAACCGAGCAGGGCAATTGGCGTCAAGGATGACCCAATGCGGAGGAACCGATGAGAGAATCGGGAGGGGGAGGGTTCAGTGGAGGAGTGCGGAGGAACCAATGAGAGAATCGGGAGGGGGAGGGTTCAGTGGAGGAGTGTGGAGGAAATGAGGGGGAAAGGAGCGCCCGCCGGGACTGGGTGGTTTTTTTCATGAATTTTGATAGACGAATCAGTGTTTTAGAATGGAGGGAAGGATTATGAGATGGAGGGAACATTTGGCATGGAGTTTTTGAGGGGGTGATTTGTAAGAAATGTATTTGTGAGGGACCAATGTTCACATAAAATGCCTAACGATGTCAAGAACACGGTTGAGGGATTTGGTCCCATATTTGAAGGATGAGCCCTCACAAATGGACATCATTATTCACGATTTTTGGTTCCTCACAAATGTTCTTCAACAAAAGCCAAATTTTTGTAGTGATTCTTGATGAAAAAGATTTCCTATGTGTGGATCTCTTTGTAAAAAGTTTTAATTTTTAGTGATTTTCAGTAATCCGTTGCAAATAATTCACTTCCGCTTAGTTAATCCCGTGTTTTGTAAGTTGGATGCCACAATAACCCATAGTGCATAATGACCTCTCTCGGTCTAGGGGAGACCCACCACCATGTCTATGGTGATCTGCTCCCATTCCCTCTTGGGGACTCCTCATTATCTGTAGCAACTCACTGGGTTACTGGTGTTCAGCCTTCACCCTCTGGCATGTATGGCAACTATCCACATGCAACTTTATATCCTTCTCCATTATAGGTCTTTAAGGTACCACTACAAACCTTAACCATCCTAGTAGTACCATGGTGTACTTACTTAAAATCATGAGCTTCTGGCATGACATGATTCCTCAAGGGTGACTCGTCAGAAACCCTAAAACACTAATAGTAGTAGATTTCACCACCTTCTTTTCCTAAGAAGTATATATGAGGTTCTTATAACAACCCTTTTATCTCATCAAGCCCTGGGCTGGCTAACTGAGCAACCACCAACTTGACCAACGTGTCTGATTGTATCTGGGTGTTAGCCACATAGGTCTCATCTTCTAACAATTGTAGGGTTCACCTAGAAACCTCTTCCAGTCTCTCTAGTTGTTACGCAAGACAGCTGTATACCTGAGTTGTGTGTCTGCTACCACATTAATTCCCTTATATGCTAGGTGATGGTGAAAACATAAACCCTCATATACTCCACTCATCATCCTTGTCTCGTGTTTAGGTCTATATGTGTCAAGAGAACTTCGAGCTCATCATCTCAATTATCAAACCCAAACTTATAACTTATAGATTCCAAACTACTTGCAAAGAGTTACGTCCTCATATTACCTCTATTCTCTTTGTGTTTTCAACCATCTATCCCACGTACTTTCAAAAGGTGTGGTACATCTTTCACCCTCAATCATCATAGAAGGGTTTCAACTCATATCACCTTTATCCTTAGTATATGGCATGCATTTTGCCCTCACTCACGCGCAAGCCAGGATCAACTTCCCAACTGGTCATCCATCCTAGTACTACTCCAAGCCAAGCACGCTTAACTATGGAGTTCTTAGTGATGGGCTCCCTGAAAAGGAGGTGCACCTTGGTGATATGGGTAGTCCAATCATTCCTTTTAAGATCATTTTATCCGCAATATTTGCAAATAATAAAAAATAATTAATAAATTCTACTAGAAACTAAACTTAAAACTAGAATAAAAATTACTTATCACATACCTTTCAAATATAGGAAACTGGAACCTCTACCCTCTGTAGAATTTTAACTATCTAAATCCTCCTTTGTGAATTAACTTTAATCTTTACAAGTTCCACTTTACTGTTTGTCCAATTTCAGATAATCCTAAAACACCGATAAACAAAATGTCGATCAGTATAAATGAATATATTGGTATGTGGGGACAAACAAAACATTACACATAAGTTTTCACAACCTAATCATATCAAGTAGTTGTTAACAATGCAAAATTACTTTTTCAATGTGACTTTCCAACAACTTTTACTCATCCTCTGGGATACCCTCTCTTAGGGTTTAGTCCTTGCAAGGGACTTAAGGCTACCTTCTCCATCCTGAGCTTGGTACCTGGGGTCACCTCTCTGGGTGTCCAATGGTCTTCCCTCTGGGGCTTGACCACTTCAGACCTTCCCTCTAGGGCTTGGTCTTGCATCATACATCCAGAGATGGTATGTAGGTTCGAGACAATCACATATATACTTAAGTTGTGATAATCATATTCACTTTGAAGATTGCAGAAATAAAAGCATCCAAACAGTTTATTTCCATGCAATTGATAAAACATTAGGAAAATGTCAGGAAACTAAAGTGTGTACTCATAATTAACCACATACCTGATTAGGAGATTTCACAAGAAATAAACACAGTCCAACCAATTAGGCAATCCAATCCAAGCAAGCACACAAAAGCACAGAATCCTGAAAAGCATGTACAACCTATTTACTACACACTCATCAAGAATCTATTTTATTGACTCAGATTCTCTTTCTAGGGTTTCTAATCTAAATTAGGGTTTCATTATGGTTCCTTTAGATTCATTTATAGCTTTCCTATTTTATTTCCACAAAACCCTAAAACAACAATTCTAGATTCAAAACCCTAATTACTCACTTATTCACATTAAAGCCTTTTTATCATCTATTAGGCTTGAGATCAACCTAACATCACTTTTATACAAAGGATCTCGAATTATATCTCATTAGAAACCATTAACACCTAGATTAGGGTTCCTAAGCCCATTAATGTATATTAACGTATAAAACCCTAAATTAGGCTATTAAGCATATGAATCATTCTATTTATACATCAAAACGTCTTTTTATTAATAACAGGTTAATTTGCTCATAGATCATCCATATCAATATTCTCAATTTCATTAATCATAAAATTAGGGTTTCTTATTCATGAAAGCATTAAAGATGCTTTAGGTACTTTTCAAACTACGGTCAGATTCAGGCTCTAAAACTATTTTTATTGAATTCCTTGTGTTCTCCTGATCAATTTTCATATATTGGTTGTCCTAATCGAATTTACCACTAATTAATTACAAATTTGCAAAAAACTTACCTTTAGGGCCAATGATAGTGTGTCGTGTCAGCTTTTTGTTTCTTTTCCTTTTTCCACACGGGTAATTCCACAGCCAATGGCATGCGGCCATCTCATCGCCCCACTCCAACGAGGCTAAGTCAGATAAAAGAACGGAAAGTTCGTTCTGCCCCTCCCCTGTTGTACGCCACTCGAGGGCAGGGACGTACTTTCCCCAGGCCTTCATCTTCTTCCCATGATCCACCTGCTCTCTCGTGAGCCAGTGGCCACAACCAGTCAAATGGAGAGTTGACTCTGGCCTCTAGCACCGTGATCCCTTCGGTAAAAGCTTATTGGGCACTGTCGGCCCCTTCGTGACTCCAGTAGCCCCTCGCTGCTGCCAAAGGTGGTTGAGGTTGGCCCTCCCGCAAGCTCGCCCTCATGCCCAGAACAGGGCAACACGGCCTGCAGGCATGGCGAAGAGGAAGGACAAGGGAAGAAATTCTCTCTTCTGACATCGAACCGAAGCCAGCGTAAGGGACCAAAGATCCCACAATGCTTCACAAACTAGAGGATAGCCTCACCCATCTATTTGGGGTCCTATATATATAGTGGACTGGAGTACACTCTTACTTCTCCTTTTAGGTGAAACTCCTATTTGTCCCAAAATCCTAGCAAATCTAGGATCCTTGAGTCTGAAATCCCCTCCCGATCTCAATGGGATACTTTCTAAGAACCCTCGTGTAGAGGTCATCGAGGAAATCGACCCTGAAAATTCGCTTCCCTATTCCTCCTTTCTTGTTTCTAATAGAAGAGTGCAAAGTACAGCTGTTGTTGGATCCTCGATCCACAGCTATCAGCCATGCGCCAAGAACAAAGATCTCTGCTTATATTTGATAAACGTGACATTTAAATAAATCATATTCACCTTAGAAAATGTTTAAAAATTTGTATATCCCAATACATTTATCCTTTTAGACCCAAATTTTAGAATAAAGTCCATAATGACTTAAACTTTAGGTGTGCAAAGTTTGGGACTCAAATTCGAAAGTATGAGAGACTTTTCTTCATAAGTACGTTATCACATATTAAGGCATATTTTATGCATATTTTCTCTCTCCTATTCTTTTATATCATTTATTTGGATTCCTTTTACCATTAGAAACCTTGTGGATTTGAAATCTCATTCATGATGAGTCAATCACACATCTTTCCACATATTTCTTATCTTTTCCTCATTATCTCAAATTTCCTTATTAATATTGCATTATTTGATTTCTTCTTTTTTTTAAATCATATTGGGCTCCTTAACATATTATGATCCACGAAATCGCATTCACTAAGGAAATATTGCAAAGGAAATCCATTCAATACATATCATTCATACAATTTCCATAATCATACATGTATTGGGGAAATTGTCATTTCCAACCATAAGAACCCAAAAATTGGGGTTGTAACATCCTTTCCCTCTTATAAGAATTTTGCCCTCAAAATTCCACCAAACATACAAACAATCAGGATAATACTTCCCTGTGTCTATCATTGGCTCCCATGTGGCTCCATCCTCTCCATGGTGCTTCTAAAGAACCTTTATCATCTTATATTCTTACATCTGAGTTCATTCACCTTGGTATCTAGAATCCCCACTGGTGACTCAGGATATTTCAGCCTCCCTTGAAACTCATTAGGTTCATGGCTCAGCACATGGTTTGGGTACATCATATAGTGCTCTAGATCAGACATATGGAACACATCATATATCATATTATCCTGAGGGGTAAGGCTTAAACATAAGCAACTCCACCTATCCATCTCAAATGGACCCATGTATCGAGGACTCATCTTTCTTAGCTATATCTCAGAGGGGTCGGGTTTTCATAACACATATTCACCCAAAGTGAACTGCATGTCAGTCTGCTTCGCATCAGCTCATGACTCCTGTCGATCCTGGGCTTTCTCAGCCATTGCTCGATCAAAGCAACTTCATTTGCATACACTATGGTCTCTCTAACCTTCCCACGGTCTTCTCACTGACATCATCCTAATGAATTGGTGATCGACACAACCTCACTTACAGAGCTTCTTACATCCTGATACTGGTTGTGGTGGCTATCATAACAAGCAAACTCTGCTAGGGGCAGTAACTCCTCTCACAGGTCACTCTAAACGAGCACACATGTTCTCATCAGACCCTCTATAGTCTAGATCATACTCTCTTGACTGTTCATCAATCAGGGGTGACATGTTTTACTCAACTTCAATCTAGCATCGAGTTCTTCATGTACCTACTTCCACCACATGGAAGTGAACTTAAGGCCATGCTTAAGAATATTTGAACTCGGATCACTGTGTAGTTGAGCTATCTCTTCAATCCCTATAGCTCACAAGATATGTCATACTGACAGTGCTCGCTCAAATGAGGGAAACGTGTCAACTTGGTAAGGCGATCTACCATAACCTATATTGCATCACGACCTCTCTTGGTCTAGGGAGACCCACCACAGTGTCTATGGTAATCTGCTCCCATTCCCTCTCGGGGACTCTTCATTGTCATAGCAACTTACTGGGTTACTAGTGTTCAACCTTCACCCTCTAGTATGTATGGCAACTGGCCACATGCAACTCTATATACTTCTTCATCTTAGGTCTCCAAAGTACTACTGAAAACTTTAACTATGTTAGTAGTACCACGGTGCATGGTGTACTTAAAATCATGAGCTTGTTATATGTCATGATTCCTCAAGGTTGACTCTTCAGAAACCCTGAAGCACTCTAGTACTGGGTTTTGCCACCTTATTTTCCTGAGAGGTGTATCTGAAGTTCTTACAACCATCCTTCTATCTCATCCAGCTCTGGGTTGGCTAACTGAGTAACCACTAACTTGATCAACGGGTCTAGTTATATCTGGGTGTTAACCACATATGTCTCATCTTCTAATGATCGTAGCGTTCACCTAGAAACCTCTTCCATCCTCTACTGGCTCAACAAAACAGTTGTATACCTGAGTTGTGCCTCGACTAAGAGAATTTGTTACCACATTAAATCCCTTATGTGCTAGGTAATGGTGAAGACATAAACCTTCATATACTCCACTAAACATCCTCATCTCGGGATAGGTCAACTGAGTCAAGAAAACTTCAAACTTGTCATCTCAGTTATCAAACCCAAACTTATGACTCATAGATTCCAAACTACATCCATAGAGGTATGTCTTCATATTACCTTGTTCTCTTTGTGTGTTCAAACCATCTATCCACATATTTTCAAAAGGTGTGGTACATCTTCCATCCTCAAACATCGTAGGGTTTCAACTCATATCTCCTCTATCCTTACTATATGGCATGCATTTTGTCCTGTCTCTCACACCTATAATGAGATGAAATAAGCATTTGGCTGTAGTCCAAATACATAGTTCATCCCATTCCAAGAGTAGAGATAGTGCATCACACATTGCCATAACATTTTCTAATCTAAGTTGAAACTTACTTCTCCTGACTCCATACCATGAATATCTCAATTCTATGTTTACATTCATGGAAAGGTTGTCCCAAACGTCTACATATTACTCATATATACATAATCCTTAGTTATCTCCTCAAGGTCTCTAGGGTGTCGGTACTTTTTGGGTCATCCCTCCTCCCTTATGCATCCAGGGAGTGCCTCTCTCATTTTCCCTTGGGCCCCATGAACTCATGAAGGTGGTAAACCCATGGTCCTCGGCAAAGATAGTTGTTACTCCCGACCCCATGGTCTTGGGCATTCAAGGAACACACAACTCCTACTCCCATCGGTCTTATCCCTTCCTGACCTGAGTATCAACTTAGGATTCTATCATGGTACATCTCAAACTTGAATCCTCACCCGTATCTCCATCACCTCACTGGGCATGCATGATTAAACATACATCCTTTCATAGGGATTATGGCGACCTTCCTATCTTGGTCTGGCCCCATACAAGTTACCTCCATGGCAACATATCCTCATGCCCCTTAGGGATGGTCACACATGGGTCTATAGATTCGTGCTCATACCATGTGCTCCCCACTTAGCTCATCAAGCTCCTATGAGAGACCCCTTTAGGTTACCTCAAACCTAAATAGAAACAAGCACTTACCCTACATGAAGGGTCCCTTCATAGGATGGGAGAAAACTATCTCTTGATAGTAACAAAGGTCACAAATGTCCTTACTTCCAGGGTTTACATCATCATGTGCATGCTTAGCCCTACCATGCTACTTATGCACGTAGCTAGCAAGAAGACAACCTATTAAGCCATGATAAGTTCCTTGGTATGACATACTTGTTCCTTATTCCTCGAAGTTGGCCAATCTCATACATATGTTACCAACATGTGTGAGGGGTTCATCAAACATATATCTCATTTCTAGTGGGGTTTACTTTGCTCTAAAACATGAGTGTGCCATGCTCAAATATTATTAATTCAATCAGCCTCATGAGCATCATGTGCACCAGGTACTACTACTTCCCCTCTTTGGTATAGGAACCCCAAGTTCACTTCCTATGCGTCAACTGTCGAACTACATGCTCAGTTGTTCAACCACAAACCAAACATGTATAAGATATGGCATACACTTCCTACCATTCTTCCACATGAACAACACCCTAGAGTCCCACACAAGGACAACCAACTGGGTGCGAGACCTCACAACTTGTTACCTTACCTCTTCAGGCTCTAAGGAACTCTCCTTTCTACACCTAAAAGGTAGGCACCTATAATATATGTACATCGGTTCAAGAAGCCTATTTCTCATTCTAGGGTTTGGTTCCTCTAAAGGTAACCAAGGTATGCCAAGCCTCTAAGGATCGTACATGAGGTAACCATATACATCTACTTAGGGTCATCCATTCTAGGTCATATCATGCCCAACTTCTCACAATTCCTCACATCTTGATGTTCAGGTCTCCAACCTTCTTCATCAGGTCTTGCCCTCTCTCTGGAGCTAACCCTACAACTGGTCCTACCACTGGAGGCTCTCTCTTAGAATATGGGTCAAGCTCTTAAGGTTACATGTCTATTCCTACTTGGGTGGAACATACTATCAAGACCTATATCCGACCAAGATCATCCAAAACTCCACATGCTCATCTCATGAACATCCGACATAACCCTTCCGTCCTAGGTCTAAAGCTTGTTGTCAGCCTTACTGCCACTCTCTTCTATGTAGGTACGTGCCTCTTTTCTACTCGTATATATCTGTTAGGGTTCCTATCCGGTCATCCCTAACCTCCTCAACAGGATTGACCACCTAAGGTCGGGTCAGTAAAAGGCACTAGGTCAAACAATCACACAGCTCATGCTTCTCATGGGTACTCGAAACCTTTACGTAAAGCATGCATGTCTAACCCACGTACTTGAAGGTATAGAAGACTAAGGTATTCAACTCATATTGTCATCTCTTTCTCTAACTTCCACTTAGGGTTTGGGTTGAGCATCGTTCTCAGAGGATGCATCAGGTATCTACCTCTTCTTGGAGGCCTCTTCCTCCAAGGTTAACTCTCCTCATCTTCCTATAAGAAGGTCTAACCTCAGAGCTCTCGTGAGGGCACGGAAACACATGCCATGCAGCCTAAGCATGTAACTAATCTTTAGTTTATGCTTAACTATTAAACTTATGTACCTGACATCTTGTTTACATGTTTTTCATTATTTGGTGGAGGATTCCTTAATCCTTATTACTCTTATCCCAAACATAGGATGGTGGTGGAGAGGGAGAAACCCTAAGCACTTAGAGTTATACTTGAATTAGGGTTCAGAAGGGAAGAAGATATATGAGAGAGTCCTAAAGGTATCTTACTTCGAGTCAAAACCTCCAATTTCAGCCAGGCAGTCACACAATATCTGGGAGTCCTCATAGACCGACTAGTGGGGCGGAGGAAAATTTTGCTAGCCCCTAGATTTTGATCCTTTTCTAGACATCTCCATCATTGGAAAATCCTCGAATAACTCCCTTGGGTTCTAAAAGTTTGTAGAATTTAATAATTATTAGAGATTAAATGGAAAACCATCGCTCTGATACCAATTGTAACGATCTCGCTTCCTGGTAACCCCCAATTAAGGAGGACCAAGAAGTCAGAGGTGTTATCCAAAAAACAAGATCAATGGTTTTGCATATAATAAAAAATAATTAATAAATTCTACTAGAAACTAAACTTAAAACTGGAATAAAAATTACTTTTCGCATACCTTTCAAGTATAGGAAATTGGAACTTCTACCCTCATAATTTTAACTATATAAATCCTCCTTTATGAATTAACTTTAATCTTCACAAGTTCCACTTTATTATTTGTCCAATTTTAGATAATCTTAAAATGTTGACAAACAAAACGTCGGTAAGTATAGATGAATATACTGGTATGTGGGGACAAACAAAACATTGCACATAAGCTTTAAAAGCCTAATATATCAAGTAGTTGTTAACAATGCAAAATTACATTCTCAATGTGACTTCCCAACCGCTTTTAATCATCCTCTAGGATACCCTCTCTTAGGGTTTAGTCCTTACAAGGGACTTTAGGCTACCTTCTCCATCCTGAGCTTGGTACCTGGTGTTACCTCTTTGGGTGCCCAATGGTCTTCCCTCCAGGGCTTGACCACTTCAGACCTTCCTTCTGGGGCTTGGTTTTGCATCATACATCCAGAGATGGTATGTAGGTTCGAGACAGTCACATATATACTTAAGTTGTGATAATCATATTAACTTTAAATATTGCAGAAATAAAAGCATCCAAACAGTTTATTTCCATGCAATCGATAAAACATCGAGAAAACGCCGGGAAACTAAAGAGTGTACTCATAAGTAACTACATACCTAATTAGGAGATTTCACAAGAAATAAGCACAGTCCAACCAATTAGGCAATCCAATCCAAGAAAGAACACAAAAGCACAGAATCCTGAAAAGCATGTACAACCTATTTACTACACACTCATCAAGAATCTATATTATTGACTTGGATTCTCTTTCTAGGGTTTCTAATCCGAATTAGGGTTTCATTATGGTTCCTTTAGATTCATTTACAACTTTCCTCTTTTATGTCCACAAAACCCTAAAACAGCGGTTCTAGATTCAAAATCCTAATTACTCACTTATTTGCATTAAAGCCTTTTTATCAATTATTAGGATTGAGATTAACCTAACATCACTTTTATACAAAGGATCTCAAATAATATCTCATTAGAAACCATTAACACCTAGATTAGGGTTTCTAAGCCCATTAATGCATATTAACATATCAAACCCTAAATTAGGCTATTAAGCATATGGATCATTCTATTCATACATCAAAACGTCTTTTTATTAACAACAAGTTAATTTGCTCATAGATCATCCATATCAATATTCTCAATTTCATTAATCATAAAATTAGGGTTTCTTACTCATGAAAACATTAAATATGCTAACTTTAGGTACTTTTTTCAAACTACAATTAGATTCACGCTCTAAAACTATTTTTATTGAATTCCTCGTGTTCTCCTGATCAATTTTCATATATTGGTCATCCTAATCAGATTTACCACTAATTAATTACATATTTGCAAAGAAATTACCTTTAGGGCCAATGATAGCATGCCACGTCAGCTTTTCGTTTCTTTTCCTTTTTCCACGCCGGTAATTCCACAGTCAATGGTGTGTGCCCATCTCATCGCCCTGCTCCAATGAGGCTAAATTGGATAAAAGAATGGAAAGTTCGTTTTGCCCCTCCCGTGTTGTGCGCCACTCGAGGGCAAGGACATACTTTCCCCGAGCCTTCATCTTCTTCCCCGATCTGCCTGCTCTCTTGCAATCCAGTGGCCGCAGCCAGTCAAATGGAGAGTTGACTCTGGCCTCTAGCACACGATCCCTTCGGTAAAATCTTATTGGGCACCGTCGGCCCCTCTGTGACTCCGGCAGCCCCTCACTATTGCCAAAGGTGGCCGAGGTTGGCCCTCCGACAAGCTCACCCTCGCACCCAGAACAGGGCAACACGGCCTGCAGGCATGGCGGAGAGGAAGAACAAGGGCGAAAATTCACTCTTCTGACATCAAACGAAGCCAACACAAGGGACCAAAGATCCCACAGTGCTTCGCAAACTAGAGGATAGCCTCACCCATCGATTTGGGGTCCTAAATATATAGTAGACTGGAGTACGCTCTTGCTGCTCCTTTTGGTAAAAACTCCTATTTGTCCCAAAATCCTAGCAAATCTAGGATCCTTGAGTCTGAAATCCCCTCCCGATCTCAATGGGATACTTTCCAAGAACTCTCGTGTAGAGGCCATCGAGGAAATCAACCCTGAAAACTTGCTTCCCTATTCTCCCTTCTTGTTTCTAATAGAAGAGTGCGAAGTACATCTACCGTTAGATCCTCGATCCACGACTATCAGCCATGCACCAAGAACAAAGATCTCTGCTTATATTTAATAAATGTGACATTTAAATAAATCCTCTTCATTTTAGGAAATATTACAAAAATCGTATCTCCCAATTCGTTTATCCTTTTAAACCCAAATTTAGAGGAAAGTCCATAATGACTTAAACTTCAGGTGTGCAGAGTTTGGGACTCAAATTCGAAAGTATGAGAGACTTTTCTTCATAAGTAAGTTATCACATATTATTTTATGTATATCTCTCTCTCCTATTCTTTTATATCATTTATTTGGAATCCTTTTACGATTAGAAACCTTGTGGATTCGAAATCTCATCCATGATGAGTCAATCACACATCTTTCCACATATTTCCTATATTTTCCTCATTATCTCAAATTTCCTTATTAATATTGTGTTATTTGATTTCTTCTTTTTCTTTTAATCATATTGGACTCCTTAACATATTATGATCCACAGAATCACATTCACTAAGGAAATATTGCAAAGTAAATCCATTCAATACATATAATTCATACAATTTCCATAATCATACTTTTATTGGGGAAATTGCATTTCCAACCATATGAACCCAAAAATTGGGGTTGTAACTTTTATCCCTCGTAAGCCGACTAGCGGTGTAGAGGAAAATATTTCCAACCCCCAGTTGTGGTACGTTCTAGACACCTCAATCTTTAGAAAATGCCCTAATAATTCCCTCATTTTTCTATAGATTACTTGAAATTATAAACTACTAAATATTATTTGACAAAATCTGGGGCTCTGATACCAAATGTAATGACCTCACTTTTTGTGTCCCCCAATTAAGGAAATACCTTCAAGTTGAGAGTCATTACCTATATTCCCAAGGATCCATATTTAGCAAATAATAAATAATAGAAAACAATTTCATTAATTCACAGATATTGTTTACAAAATGCTTACATGAAATTCCATTACCAGAACTATACATAGAAAAGAAGTATCTATCTAAATCCTCCTTACTTAGATTAATGTCTTCACATGGTTTTAGCTTCATCTTCATGTCCCTTATCGTGTATATCATCGTATACCTAAAACACCGTGAAACATAACACGGTCAGTATGACAAGTCATACCGGTATGTGGGGGAAACAAAAGTTCACAAGTAATGATAAAACATAATTCGACAATTAATATTTTACAAACCAAATTTAACATTTTCACCATGACTACCCAATCTAGGTTTCTCCATTCTCTGTCATAACCCCTCAGGGCCTCATATTGCAGTATTCATTGTCTTCCCCTATCCAGGCGGATGACTTTTCTATAGATCCATAGGTGTCCTAGATGCGGGCTAGACATGTTCATATATAATATGATAATCATAGTCACTTTAAAGATTGCATGGAATGAAATAAACAAGCAAGCATATAATTTCAATCATGCAAGGAAAAACTCTGAGAAACTATGTGAAACTACAATGGATAATCTTAGGCGTAACCACATACCTTTGCCATGCAGAACATTTTAGGTGTATTTTATGCAATCCAAATCTTCAAGTATAGTCAGTAAGCTAGCGTACATCCAATCAACCAACATGATCTGTATTCGCATACAACCCTAAAGTATCATCATACAATTTAATTTAATAAAACCCTACTCAGCCCTAATCTAGGGTTTAGGTTTCCATGATTACCAAATCTATTTCATCCTTACATTATATTATGAGTATTTATATTCAACTAAGTTCATTAACAACCTAGCAAGATATGATTTTTAGCCCTAATATGTGATTATCATATTACATTCATTAATAACATGGCAAGTTAGGATCTTTAAACCCTACTGATTCATATCCATGGTATTCTCATTAGCAACTCTAATTATTATTAACATGGTCATTATTATCTAACTATAACTTGATTTGAGAGCATTGATTTCATTAACAAGTTAATACACCAAATCTAGGACTTTTATACATCATTTACCATTTAAATCCATCATTACACTACTTTTAGTACCAGGAGCATATATAGGATATGAAACTATTTTATTTGTGTCTCTCTCGTTCTGATGATCAATTTTCATATATATCATATTTCAATCTGAGTCACCAATCATTTTCTATCAATTTTAGAAGATACAACTTAATTTGACCAATGGCCTGCCTCCATGTCAGCAGAAGTACTCCCCTTTTTATTACTAACCGGCCTCCTATTATTGCCCTTAGCATGACCAAGGTACCCCTGTGCAGTGATCAGGTGTGATCACGTGGGCCACAGGGTGTCCAGGTCATTTACCCGGCGATCACCATCTTCCCACGCTCCTGTCTCACGAACATGGAACTTGTCTGCCACATAGCAACCTTTGGCTTGTGGTCCTCGGCTATCGTGGCCAAGGGAAGCACCTAGCTCCTCGTCCCACCTGGACGGCCTAATCTGACGTTCGACGTGACCAACTAGGGATGGAAGAAGGGGAGAACATATTTTGGTTTGGGAGAGCCGCTGAGGGTACTTCCATTACAGACTAAGGAAAATAGAAAAAAATGATATATTGGACATACCTTCCATCTCGGAGAAGCACCAAGGTGCTCTCACGGATTCCACTCACCACCCTGGCATATCTGACAACCCCCATCTAGGGTCTGGTATTTATGTCTTCTCCCTAGACACAATGATTATGCAGCACCGCTATTGTAACTCCCTTCGACAGCTACCATCATCGGAGTTTTCTTAGTCATGGCGTTGGTGAAAGAGCACACATCAACCCTACACCACTTCCCCCGTCCTTAACTCCTGTGCCCAACCTATAGGGTGACAACATCTCAGATCGCCCTTAAACTCGTAGAGGCGGCAGTCCAACAAGGGTATGTGGTTTCTTCTCCCTAGTTTCATGGGGTTGGAGCCCTATCTCTAAGGCGAAGGTGGAACCCCCTTATACAGATGCTAGTGTTGGGGGCTTGAGTCATCTAGGGATAAAGGAAACAGAGGAAGTTGGCCAACGTGCATGCTTGTTTCCTTTGACACAGTTGGTAGTCTGACGATATCAGAAGTACACTATTCATATTAACCACTCTGGTCTACTTTATACTTATGTCTCGGTATTCTCCTCATGACAACACTAATGGTTTCTAAAAATATTATTTATTTTCTACCATTGGAGGACCAAGTATTGTTTTATAAAGGACAACACTTAGTGGGAAAGCCGAAAACTATTAAGGAGAGTTCATCACCCGTTGGTTCAGGAAATTCTTTATGACATGTAGTCTTAGATTATTTTTTATCTCTCACTCTTGATATATCCTTAAATTGATATAGGAACTCATTAATCTCCTTTCCAATCTATATTTAGTGCATAGAATTTATGCGATTTATTTTCCGTATACCAAAACTTGCTCCCTTTTTAAACATTATTATAAAACAAACCATTTCCTCATAGAATGTCCCTTTTATTTAAGTTTCTAAATTCTCTTCCCTTTCATTATTGTTTCCATGTATACAAAAAGATCATATCAAAATATTCATATTCGATGTCTTAAACATTATGTTGCTACTCTCAGTGAGATCATTATTCCTTTAATTATCAAAAGCACAATGTATCTTATTTTCTTTTGTAAACTTAAAAATTATTTCATTTATCATAACAAAAGCCAATGTTATTTACCCATGTATGAATTCCTTTTATTTAGCTTGTGCCACAAGCATCCATGCCACAAGGTGATCAATATTATCATTCCACCAATAATTCCATTGGGGAAAATTACTCATCATTCCTTGGTTTTTATATAATTCAATTTTTCCAAAATTGAGGATATAACAACATGTCTACAATAGGACAACCTGGTGATATGGTTGATTGTCTGAGTGTCTCACATCTCTAGATAGGGAACCTGCACTACCCGTTCCATAATTTATATTGTTGCTTAAACAATAGAGAGGGAATTATAGACTGCACACATATGATATCTTATCTCAAGCGGTTGCACCTCTCCAATGACAAGCACAATACAATGTTGTGGAAAACTATTCACGCTGACTATAATTTATTTCTTACATTGAATGAGACTTTAAGGGTCCTTGATTAGTGGATATGCAAAAGGTATTTGAGGTTATAATCTGAGTCGTGCATCCCACCATGACGATAGCCTTATTCGGGTAATTGATAATGTGGGAGAGATCTAAGGACACATTGTTGGCATATTAGAACCCCTCTCAAAGGGCCTTCGATTTTCTAATATTATGGAGGGACTGGTCTTAAATGTTGTGCTTCTCAATTATGTTTTAGAGTACCTACTGCAATTGTGAAGAACTATCCCTCATAGTTGTCATCTTGCATTTTCTCAGACACTGAGACAACTCTTTACGAAGTGGTTGCCTATCGAGTCTCCGTAGCCACTTGGGTGAGGCTTCTGCTTCTCCCAATGTGTATGCTACATGTGCTCATGCCTAAGAATAGGTGGGACAACATATCTGGAAATAAAAAGTCATTGCAAAAATGTCATATCTTGAGTGTTCACCTGCTACAGAGTGCCAAACTTAAGGTATCACAAAGTTAGTGGACAATATGGCATATATTTCTACTCAAGATGATACGGGTTACCGAATGAATAACTCTATACAAAAGGATAATAAGGAGAACCTTCAACATCATGCAATGTCTTTGAAAGGTAGTAGATGGTCACTTTAGAATGAAAATGGTAGTTTTGTGCTCTTCAGGGGTGGATCCATATAATGAAGTACTTTGAAGGTTTTGGAGGCTAAACATCTATACAAGGTGCCTCCCTCCGAGTTAGATATATTGTTATTAAAAGATCTCATTTTAGCATATGTTGACACTATCATTTGATGTATCAAATCATGTCCTAAAGGAACTTTACATGGCAGAGACCAATTGAGGGCCCAACACATATTAGATGATGTGTTGAGAGGGGTCTGCTATTTCCTTATATCTCTTACATGACATCATCATAGTAGTTAATTTGTGGATGTGTGGGAGGTGTCCCTTGAGTTTGATAGATCTTGTAGCTTCTGCACCCCTTACATGACTTCTTAAGCCTGATAATGGGATACAACATATCTCAGTTGGGTATACCATATGGAGGTGTTTAGTGTCTAAAGTTGCCATGATAGGAGTGGGTAAATATATGACTAAGTATCTCAATGACTTCAAATTTGGAGACAGTGTATCTAGTAGGGTGGAGGCCATTTTTTACATTGTCAATAGGTTGTTGAACAAATGACGTGAAGATGAATCTCTCTCCATGCTTACAGTGGAACTCTTAAGTTCTTTCAACATGGTGGGTCGATAGTGTTGCTCCGTGAGGTGAGGGAAAGGTGCCAATCCATTTCTTTGTGGGTGAATTTTTTTTGTGGTCCGAAAACTAGGTTTTACATTAGACAAAACCATATACAGTCAACAATTGTAGTACAACAAGTGATCATTTGGGGACACTTCTTTTTTTCCTTATGTTGCATCCACTTATTCATGATATTTGAGATAACTTCAGCCTTCTTATCCATGTTGGTGTCTTGACGATGACATCGTCATTAGGGACACAAAGGGAGGTGCAAGGTGCTTGACATAATTCAACACATGGGTCCTAGGTTGGGTTTTATTTTAAATATTTGTAAACTTGAGTTTTTTTAGTCTTGTGATTGAAGGAAACTTCATAAGGAGATATTTTTAGAGACATTGGAATGCCTTTGTTGGGAGTAAAGCTATTGAGAGGAGTTTTTAGTAGGGAAAAATACTTTATTGAAGAGTTAGACATAAGAAGGGCTACTGAGGCTATTGAATTGATGTATCTTCTCCCATAGTTGTATGATCCACAAAATGAGATTCTTGTATGGATACCACCAAAATTATGTTTAGCTTAAGAACATACCAACATGTATGTTGCGGTCGCAATGTTAACCATAACCCTAAAGGGTGGTCGCAACACATGCTTGATTTTGGTTTGGTCGCTACAAAGGTCTCTAAACATGGTTCTCTTACAGTCGTAACATGTGCTTTGCTTTGCTTGGTCGCAACAACATGATGATCTAGTGGATGATCGATACATGTATAAGTGGTGGTCGCTACACCTTGTGTTTTTGGGAGGTCGTTACCTATGTGTTGCAGTCGCAGCAAGGTGCTGATCTAGTGGGGTTGCTACAAGGTGTCACCCATGGTAGGCGCTACATATGCATCAGTGTTGACTGCAACATGATTTTACTCTAATGGTCGATACATGGTGTTGTTTACATGACAATGTTCACATATTTATGATAGTAATATCAGACCCTGACGCATTCCAAGAATGTGGGAGATGATATGCCTGGGGTTTAATTACTACTATTGATTTGCAAACCTGTGATGACCTCATTTTAGGGTTTCCATACCCGATATAGTATTTGAAATGCATGTTATTTCTTAGTTGGATAATTCCACGTTGAGTTGATATATATATCCAAACATTGATGCTATCGACACAAATATGACTATAACATCATTAAAAGATCAACAACAGGGATCCCTTACCATTTATGCACAAGGAGATGATTACATGAGTAATTAGTCAATGTTGGTTACTTATGAAGTGAAGTTTTCTACTAGGGTATACATAGATTCAAATGAATGGTGGTCCTCAAGATGTTATGTCTTCAAATTAAGTAAATTGAGCTTGTGTTTATAGGTTTAGGGGTTACTTGATGTAGACTTTGAGCTCAATATCCCTATATATGCACCATTGCAAAGTATCATATTCGAAGGGCAAAATAATTGATTGTAAACACCAAAAGTGTATATAGGGTGACCTACGATATAAAGAATATTGGGTAAGGGTCAAAGCACTTTACTACCATTTATAAATTCATGTTTGAAAGTCAAGGAGAGAGTTATCTAAATGGTGATTCATAACATAGGTCTCAATAATATATGAACTATGTTGGGATATATGTATGTGCCTCGTGGTTGGTTGGTTGTGTGACCTTTTCCATCCACCTACCCAGCCAACACTGTAGATATTTCAGTTGCATGAAAGGTTGTATTTGCGAGATGTGTCATTTACCTCTGAAGCTTAAGGAGGTACAGAGTGAACATGTCCTCCGCATCCCTAATACTAGGATCAAGGACTAGTAGGAGTCTTTGGTAGACCAACTAGCTACGCTTAGATTGGACATGTTCAACGAACCCTATACATGGGCCATCAAAGAAGTAAAGACAGAGAGGGACAAATACCTAGCCTCTCCTTTTTTTCTCTGCCAATATTTTTAGGGAGGAGCTAGAGGAGTTTTAGAGGAGTTAGAGGTGGAGAGGGAGATATGAGTGGAGTAAACCATCCCTATTTTTGATCAAACTTGGAGAAAGTACCAGAGGGTGCATGTAGCAGTAGATGAGGTGTCAGACCCTGCTCCTCTCAGATATGAAGGTTGAGGTAGAAGGAGGAGATGCTATGGTCGGGAGGTATGTGAGGAGGCTCTCTTAGATAGATTTGCATATCTATAAGGGATCTCGGGGCCTCCATATGATGCTACCTTCCTCTCACATGGTCTGGAGATGCCTCACGGGCTCGCTGAAGATGAGCACGATAGTTGCTTTACTACATATGAGAGGGAAGCTTGAAGATAAAAGGGAATAGAGGAGTCTGAGGAGAGGGTGTAGGGACCTTGTGCCCTTGAAACCTTGACACCACAAGGTTCACCAAATATGGTGCCTTATTCCGTGTCAAGGAGGTCCTTCAATTCTCATTCCCACGACGATAGCCTCATACCACAGAAAGAGGAAGAGGCACCGAGGAGCTCCAAAGCTTATGTTCACATACTTGATCTACTCCCACACAAGGCTCCAGTCCATAGATCCTAGGCATACGACACCTTCGAAGTGTGCTCGTGAGCAATCCAAAGGGTGAGGAAGGTCATGGCCTCGGCTCACGCTCATCAGAGTCACGGTGGTGACGGCTTGATGCCCTGATCGGAGCCTCACGTGAGAATATACACAGCTGTCGGGTGAGTGTAGAGAGGGAGGTTTGGGTCTGGCCAAACCCATGTCAGATCTCCCGGCCCAACTTCTCCCAGGTTGAGTGTTGCACCCCTGAGAAGCCATTTGGCATACCGTGATTGGTGTAAAAGGTAATTTGTTACATATTTCCAAAAAAATAGTTATGATCTTAGAAAATACATTATAAATAGCTTCAATACTCATATTGTTCCCCAAAAATACCCCTAGATTCAGAAAAATACCTTCTTTCATGCAAAGCCTCTAGATTATGCCTTTGAAGCATTTGTAAAGAGTGGGACCTGGAAGCGGATCCACTCAAAATGATATAATACAAGAGCCATGTAATAATAAAGCAGTGGAAACAAAACTATTACAAAGTTACTTCATGATTCATTCATACAATTGTTCCTCACAATAATAGGTGATTTTACAAAAACTTGAACTAAGCACAACTAAAGCCAGTAGCAGAGGGTAACCCAGCCATTCCAAGCTATCCTTGAGTCAATGTCATGTTGGTGATCTTTTTGAGTTCTTGTGTTCCAATGTACCTAAACATGGGTGGAAAGGAACATCACCCAGAACATAGGAAACAACAAAGAGGTCAGCAAAGGCTGAGTATGTACATATATAAAACACTTTGGGTATTATATAGGGTTAAAAGTGCAAAAGAGATGTTCCCACAAGAAAAGGGGCTAATTTCAATTACGTATGTTCAAGAGAAAAGTAACAAAAGAAAATGAGGCATATTAAATTCAGATTACAACATGATAATAAAAGAGTGTCTTGCCATAACATTCATCCACAGATTCATATTAAAACAAGGAATATTTGCATGCATAACAATGTAGACTAAATATACCTAAAACATGGCCATAACACCATAGGATCATGGCCTAAAAATAAATAAGGGTGGAAATTCACACCCCGGGCGGAATACGCACGCCCTATATAAGTATGGTTGTACATAAGTACCACTATTCTAGATAATCTAGTCAAACACGCAGCATGCTATAATAGAGTGGCAAGACTATCATTTTAATCAATATCAAACCAAAAAGGCAACAAGGCAGGAGGGGCCTAAAGACCCATAATCATGTCAAATTAATAATTACAACAGTAAAAGAGATTCATAATAGGAGTTATAAATGTCCAAGAATAATAGATTTCCAAGAGAAATAACAGTTCAAGAGATGCCTCATTAAAATGTATATAGATTTAGTCAAATAATGCCCAAAATAAAATAGAGGATGTACATACCTTATGATCAAACCTAAATACTCAGTAACACCTCCTAAGCACAGGGTCATGGTTGTCTCAACCTAGTCACAATATGTGTGCACTCAATTAATATAATTTACATTGAATCTCTTGCTTAGAAAATGACCATACTATAACTTCGAAATCAGGTCGTGAAACCTATCTCATTAAGTCGAATTTTTCTGATTTCAAAAACATATTTACACGTGTGATTTGGACATAGGAATGATTTATAATGAATTTTAGAAGTTAATCCTGATTTTTGAGGGAAAATAAAAATGATTTGTGAAAATACGATGATGCCCTCGAATGAAATTGTGCTACTGCAGTGCGATTTATCACAAACTGTACGGGGGAATTGGCCTTCACGTCACAGGATCAACCAGTTAAAGAAATGCTAGATTATAGAAATGCCCCTACTGGGCGTGATGAAAATCATGTGCAGCCATGGCCGAGACTGGGTTTTCACCCCAGGGATTGACTTCCCTGTCTCTCACGCCATGGCACTGCAGTGGAGCTCGACTCAGGCGCTTAGCGTTGGACTGGCCTTCGGCCAGTAGTTCTCTCACCAGAAGCCTAAGGCAGAAGCCATGGTGGGGTCCGGGCGAGCTCAACGAGCACCAATCGTGTATCGGATGGCGAGGAGATGAAGAAGCATTCCCGGACCAGATTGCAGGAGACGAGGGGAAGCCAGATGCCGAAATCGGCTTGCCAAGGTCTGATGGGGGTACGAAGGCATGGATGGCCTTCTACTGGACCCAACGGACTCACAGGTCAAGCTTCCAGGTTTGGCGACCTGTGGAGTCCCTCTCGTCGGCGCGACAAAACAGAGGTGTCAGCACGCTAGTCGACCGAGCGAATGAGGAAAAAACACGTCAAGAAAAATGTACACAAAGGAAGAGTGAGTGTTCGAGATGGTTACCTCGTGAGTAATTGAGCCGAGGAGAGCGATTCTAGCATCTATCTGTCGACTTCGCCAGAGAAGGAGACCAGCACTGGCAGCAGCTCCAAGGTGCCAACACCAGCAATTGATGGGAGAGGACGCAAGAGGGGGCGACGGTGGTCGAATCCGGAGCAGGTGATGTGAGGTGGAGGCACTGGAGTGAGGGTTCCGTGAGTTGGAAAAAAAGGAAGCGGCGGCTGCTGGAAAGGTAGAAATAGGCATTTCCATTTTAGGGCACCGCAAGTAGTGTATGAGGGCTTGTTGAACTCGGGGGAGAGAGAGGATTCTGTTGGCGAAGAAAGCACGATGAATCGGCGGCTGGTATGATCATTGGGCAACTGGGTGATAGGCGCACACTGCTGCATTCTGAACCGCACGGAAGATGGAGGTAGGGGACGACTGAGTCCCGCTACCCAGACTGGGCCACACACAGGAACAGAAGCGGCCCAAGGACTAGAGTCAAACCGTGACAAATGAAATGAAATATAATCGATCAAACTTTATGTTAAGTGTATACATAATTTATTAGAATCTATTTGAGGGTGCATTTGATGTCCAAATGATCCCAAATCTTGAGGGTTAACTAATTAAGCTATGGTGAACTCGATTATGGGCTTATATTTGGGCTTTGAGGTCGCTTTAGCTATAATTTTACCATTACGCATTAATCATTCACTTAATGAAATGATCATAGCCTAATGATCAATTATGGTGAAGCCTTCCACTTTTCCTCACTCTAATATTCTACAGTTATTCTAGGATGTTAAATAATGGTTGAGGCTATAGTTTAATAGTAGTATCTAAAAATTCTCATCCTTCAAGTATTAGTGTTATCACATACAAAGATTTCATGTTCATGTGATTCGAAAGAGTCAATTAGGGTTATCAGATCCTAATATGGTTTTATCTATGCTATTACAACAAAATATAGACATTGAACGGTAGCCAAGTAAAGAAAAGGGACAAGGGATTTTGGATATCCATCTAATCAATTAGGGGCCTAGAAGACTGGGAAATTAGCCTATGTGTCTGGAATCGAGTATGTTACAACACTCCACCTCTTAAAGAGGATTTTGTCCCCGAAATCCATCCACTACTAGACCTGAGTGCTAGTTTGTTCTTCAGATCCTCATCCTCCACCACTTAAGCATGAAAACCAATCTTCATATTCAAATTCCTCAATAGAACCGTTTAGATTGTGACTGCTATATAGGTGAGCTTACTCTTATGTATGAACATCAATCCTCAATCACCATAATTCCTATCATCATTACGACTAAGGAAATTTCCTTATCAACATTATAGTCATCATCATCGTCAGTACCATCATCCTCATCATCTACTCACCACCACCACCATCATCATCATCATCAACATCATTAACAAAATTGTTTATAATAGACACTTTATGTATCACGCACATATATGTCTTGTTTTCATTCTATATTAGGGTTATATCTTAAATCAAATTATATATATAGATTTTATCAAGGGGGTCAAATTATGATGTGTTACATAACTTAAGACAACATTTATACTTTAATAGACATATTAGGGTGGAGGTGTAAATTTAGGGTTTTGTGTGCCAACGGATTTTCTTGTTCATATATGAACACTATAATGTGTTGTATGAAACTATTTGAATTTCTCCTTCACGAGTTAACTTTAGACATTACATTACACATGTATTTATTGATGTGTAGTCATTTCCCTTTCACTTCTGTTTATTATGGTCGCCTGGAAATTATTCAAAAATCCTATCATACTTAGGGTGTTCACCCTAGCCTCTACTGTAAAGTCACCCTTACCATATAATTAGTAGCGATTTGGGGTATATAATATTATTTTGATCTTCTATGTGAAATTTTACTTTTACCCCTATCTGACATAAATACATCCTCTAAGGATAATTCAAGATAAAATTTTAAATCTATTTTAATCATCAAAGTAACATGTAGGATGGTATGCTTAGCAAGGCTCATCTGGAATTCCTGATTTGGTAGCCTCTACGTATGTTTGACATTATTACTAGGAGTTATCCAAGTTTTACTCATTGTAACTATTATTAACCTGATTATTCCTATTAACTAGATCGTACGGGAACTCCACCCCTTTAAAGGCTTAAACTATAACTTAGGGCATAACCTAGAGGGGAAAAAGGGGTGGGTCCACTAGGTCTTATATATATATATATAAAACTAGCTATGTCAATCTTAGACCTTGGGTATTAGGGTTGAACATGTCAACGAAGGGTACTTCACTAAAGAGCTTCTCTACTACTCAACTTACTTGTGGTGATGATTTGGTTATAAAAATCTTTGATGAGATCATAAAAAGAAAACAAATCTTTTGTACATATAGTTTAAATAAGTTTTAGCGATAAAGGACTGACAGTGAAGATGCAAAATTGGCGCCAAAATCGATCCGAGAACCAAGTCAGACACCTTCCACAACCTGAAACATACATTACTACCTTATAACCACTTCCTTCTATAAAAGAGGTATGATCCTTCTATCACTTAAAATGTCATGTGAGTATTCTCTAATGTGTAAGCAATGAGAGAGAGAAGGGTGTATATCGCTCATAGCCAATAATCAGTCAAAACCTACCCAAACATGACATCACCATTTCCCACGTCATTCTTAATCGTAATGCCCACTACCTCATCCCAAGTCCTAATAAAAAAATGAGATTACTCGACTTGATAGGTAGTGATTTAGGGTTTTCACCAATGTAGTTCCTTCACATGATAAGGCAAGCTATATAGTCCAGATACCCATCTCAATACTAGGTAAACCAAGTACTTTGAGAGGTGATAATTTAAGTATGCCTAGTAAAACATTTAGCCCCATCAATAAATTCCAATATACAAGAATAACAATCCCAAGGAGGGTGGAATTTAGCCCTTGAGGAGATGGCGTTAAGGCATAACTATCCTATTATACTCACATTGAGGACAGGGCATGCTATAAATAAAGTTGATCAAGTTTAGGATAACACTTAACATCCAAGGAATCTCGACCCTAATCTTAATTTAGGATTTTATATTTTACGTTCATGCATGCCTAGTAATCAAGTGAATGTATTCTAGGCATCCTAGATCAAGTCAAATAAAAGGGGTCACATGTGGTAACTAGGGTCACACCTAGCTATGAATGTCCAAGTCAACCTACACATAATGTAGTCTAGATAGCCTCCTATAAATCAGGAGATATATCACTAGAAAAGCCATTCCTAGTGTAGTTTCATTACACCCCCATGGAGAGGGTAGAATGGTCTTGGTTTGTCACGTACTATACTTCCACAACTGATGTGTTGTAAGATGTGTTGACCAATTTTAGAAGGGATTGAAATACTAATTGATAAACCATTATAAAGAAATATGTCTGACAATAACCTCTAAAAGGTCGCCTAAGCACCTAATTAAGGAACAATGTAGGATAACTTGAAATAGTCAAGTTACCGACTACTTTTGGCTCTGATACCATTTTGTAAAGAGTGGGACCCAGAAGGGGATCCACTCAAAATGATATAATACAAGAGACATGTAATAATAAAGCAGTGGAAACAAAACAATTACAAAGTTACTTCATGATTCATTCATACAATTGTTCCTCGCCATAATAGGTGATTTTACAAAAACTTGAACTAAGCACAACTAAAGCCAGTAGCATAGGGTAACCCAACCATTCCAAGCTATCCTTGAGTCAATGTCATGTTGGTGATCTTTTTGAGTTCTTGTCTTCCAATGTACCTAAACCTGGGTGGAAAGGAACATCACCCAGAACATAGGAAACAACAAAGAGGTCAGCAAAGGCTGAGTATGTACATATATAAAACACTTTGGGCATTATATAGGGTTAAAAGTGCGAAACAGATGTTCCCACAAGAAAAGGGGCTAATTTCAATTATGTATGTTCAAGAGAAAAGTAACAAAAGAAGTTAGGCATATTAAATTCAGATTACAACATGATAATAAAAGAGTGTCTTGCCATAACATTCATCCATAGATTCATATTACAACAAGGAATATTTGCATGCATAACAATGTAGACTAAATATACCTAAAACAGGGCCATAACACCATAGGATCATGGCCTAAAAATAAATAAGGGTGGAAATGCACACCCCGGGCGGAATACACACGCCCTATATAAGTATGGTTGTACATAAGTACCACTATTCTAGATAATCTAGTCAAACACGCAGCATGCTATAATAGAGTGGCAAGACTATCATTTTAATCAATATCAAACCAAAAAGGCAACAAGGCAGGAGGGGCCTAAAGACCCATAATCATGTCAAATTAATAATCACAGCAGTAAAAGAGATTCATAACAGGAGTTATAAATGTCCAAGAATAATAGATTTCTAAGAGAAATAACAGTTCAAGAGATGCCTCATTAAAATGTATATGGATTTAGTCAAATAATGCCCAAAATAAAATAGAGAATGTACATACCTTATGATCAAACCTAAATACTCAGTAACACCACCTAAGCACAGGGTCATGGTTGTCTCAACCTAGTTACAATATGTGTGCACTCAATTAATATAATTTACATTAAATCTCTTGCTTAGAAAATGACCATACTATAGCTTCAAAATCAGCTTGTGAAACCTATCTCATTAAATCAGTCGAATTTTTCTGATTTCAAAAACATATTTACACGTGTGATTTGGACATAGGAATGATTTATAATAAATTTTAGAAGTTAATCGTGATTTTTGAGAGAAAATAAAAATGATTTGTGAAAAGACGATGATGCCCTCGAATGAAACTGCGCTACTGCAATGCGATTTATCACAAACTGTATGGGGGAATTGGCCTTCATGTCACATGATCAACCAGTTAAAGAAATGCTAGATTACATAAATGCCCCTACTGGGCGTGATGAAAATCATGTGCACCCATGGCCGAGACTGAGTTTTCACCCCTGGGATTGCCTTCCCTGTCTCTCACGCCATGGCGCTGCAGTGGAGCTCGACTCAGGCGCTTAGCATTGGACTGGCCTTCGGCCAGTAGTTCTCTCACCAGAAGCCTAAGGTAGAAGCCATGGCGGGGTCGGGGCGAGCTCAACGAGCACCAATCGTGTACAGGATGGTGACGAGATGAAGAAGCATTCCCAGACCAGATTGCAGGAGATGAGGGGAAGCTAGATGCCGAAATTGGCTTGCCAAGGTTCGATGGGGGTACGAAGGCATGGATGGCCTTCTATTGGACCCGACGGACTCACAGGTCAAGCTTCCAGGGTTGGAGACCTGCGGAGTCCCTCTCGTCGGCGTGACAAAACAGAGGTGTCAGCGGCGCTAGTCGACTGAGCGAATGAGGCAAAAACGCGTCAAGAAAAAAGTACAGAAAGGAAGAGCGAGGGTCCGAGATGGTTACCTCACGAGTAATTGAGCTGAGGAGAGCAATCCTAGCATCTATACGCCAACTTCACTGGAGAATGAGACCAGCACTGGCAGCAGCTCTAAGGCACCAACACCAGCAATTGATGGGAGAGGACGCAAGAGGGGGCGACGGTGGTCGAATCTGGAGCAGGTGATGCGAGGTGGAGGCACTAGAGTGAGGGTTCCGTGAGTTGGAAAAAAAGGGAGCGACGGCTGCTGGAAAGGTAGAAATAGGTGTTTCCATTTTAGGGCACCGCAAGTAGTGTATGAGGGCTTGCTGAACTCGGGGGAGCGAGAGGATTCTGTTGGCGAAGAAAGCGTGATGAATTGGCGGCTGGTATGATCACTGGGCGACCGGGTGATAGGCGCACACTGCTGCCTTCTGAACTGCGCAGAAGACAGAGGTAGGGGACGATTGAGTCCCGCTACCCAGACTGGGCCACACGCAGGAACAAAAGCGGCCCAAGGACAAGAGTTTGACCGTGACAAATGAAATGAAATATAATCGATCAAACTTTATGTTAAGTGTATACATAATTTATTAGGATCTATTTGAGGGTGCATTTGATGTCCAAATTACCCCAAATCTTGAGGGTTAACTAATTAAGCTATGGGGAACTCGATTATGGGCTTATATTTGGGCTTTGAGGTCGCTTTAGCTATAATTTTACCATTGCACATTAATCATTCACTTAATGAAATGATCATAGCCTAATGATCAATTATGGTGAAGCCTTCCACTTTTCCTCACTCTAATATTCTACAGTTATTCTAGGATGTTAAATAATGATTGAGGCTATAGTTTAATATTAGTATCTACAAATTCCCATCCTTCAAGTATTAGGGTTATCACATACAAAGATTTCATGTTCATGTGATTCGAAAGAGTCAATTAGGGTTATCAGATCCTAATATGGCTTGATCTATGCTATTACAACAAAATATAGACATTGAAAGGTAGCCAAGTAAAGAAAAGGGACAAAGGATTTTGGATATCCATCTAATCAATTAGGGGCCTAGAAGATTGGGAATTAGCCTATGTGTCTGGAATCGAGTATGTTACAACACTCCACCCCTTAAAGAGGATTTCATCCCCGAAATCCATCCAGCACTAGACCGGAGTGCTAGTTTGTTCTTCAGATCCTCATACTCCACCACTTAAGCATGAAAACCAATCTTCGTATTCAAATTCCTCAATAAAACCATTTAGATTGTGACCACTATATAGGTGAACTTACTCTTACGTATGAACATCAATCCTCAAGCACCATAATTCCTATTAATTACCACTAAGGAAAATTTCCTTATCAACATTATCGTCAGCACCATCATCCTCATCATCTACTCACCACCACCACCACCATCATCATCATCATCATCATCATCATCATCATCAACATCATTAACAAAATTGTTTATAATAGACACTTTATGTATCACGCACATATATGTCTTGTTTTCATTCTATATTAGGGCTATATCTTAAATCAAATTTTATATATAGATTTTATCAAGGGGGTCAAATTATGATGTGTTACATGACTTAAGACAACATTTATACTTTAATAGACATATTAGGGTGGAGGTGTAAATTTAGGGTTTTGTGTGCCAACGGATTTTCTTGTTCATATATGAACACTATAGTGTGTTGTATGAAACTATTTGAATTTCTCCTTCACGAGTTAACTTTAGACATTACATTACACATGTATTGATTGATGTGTAGTCAGTTCCCTTTCACATCTATTTATTATGGTCACCTGGAAATTATTCAAAAATCCTATCATACTTAGGGTGTTCACCCTAGCCTCTACTGTAAAGTCACCCTTACCATATAATTAGTAGCGATTTGGGGTATATAATATTATTTTGATCTTCTATGTGAAATTTTACTTTTACCCCTATCTGACATAAATACATCCTCTAAGGATAATTCAAGATAAAATTTTAAATCTATTTTAATCATCAAAGTAACATGTAGGATGATATGATTAGCAAGGCTCATCTGGAATTCCCGATTTGGTAGCCTCTACATATGTTTGACATTATTACTAGGAGTTATCCAAGTTTTACTCATTGTAGCTATTATTAACCTGATTATTCCTATTAACTAGACCGTACGGGAACTCCACCCCTTTAAAGGCTTAAACTATAACTTAGGGCATAACATAGAGGGGAAAAAGGGGTGGGTCCACTAGATCTTATATATATCTATATATATATATATATATATATATATATATATATATATAAAACTAGCTATGTCAATCTTAGACCTAGGGTATTAGGGTTGAACATGTCAACGAAGGGTACTTCACTAAAGAGCTTCTCTACTACTCAACTTGTGGTGATGACTTGGTTCTGAAAATCTTCGATGAGATCATAAAAAGAAAAACAAATCTTTTGTACATATAGTTTAATAACGAAAATAAGTTTTAGCGATAAAGGATTGACGGTGAAGATGCAAAATTGGCGCCAAAATCGATCCGAGAACCAAGTCAGACACCTTCCACAACCTGACACATACATTACTACCATATAACTAGTTCCTTCTATAAAAGAGGTCTGATCCTTCTATCACTTAAAATTTCATGTGAGTATTCTCTAATGTGTAAGCAATGAGAGAGAGAAGGGTGTATATCGCTCATAGCCAAAAATCAGTCAAAACCTACACAAACATGACATCCACCATTTCCCACATCATTCTTAATCGTAATCCCCACTACCTCATCCCAAGTCCTAATAAAAAAAATGAGATTACTCGACTTGATAGGTAGTGATTTAGGGTTTTCACCAATGTAGTTCCTTCACATGATAAGGTAAGCTATATAGTCCAGATACCCATCTCAATACTAGGTAAACCAAGTACTTTGAGACAGGTGATAATTTAAGTATGCCTAGTAAAACATTTAGCCCCATCAATCAATTCCAATATACAAGAATAACAATCCCATGGAGGGTGGAATTTAGCCCTTGAGGAGATGGCGTTAGGACATAACTATCCTATTATACTCACATTGAGGACAAGGCATGCTATAAATAAAGTTGATCTAGTTTAGGATAACACTTAACATCCAAGGAATCTCGACCCTAATCTTAGTTTAGGATTTTATATTTTACATTCATGCATGCTTAGTAATCAAGTGAATGTATGCTAGGCATGCTAGATCAAGTCAAATAAAAGGGGTCACATGTGGTAACTAGGGTCACACCTAGCTATGAATGTCCAAGTCAACCTACACATAATGTAGTCTAGATAGCCTCCTATAAATCAGGAGATATATCACTAGAAAAGCCATTTCTAGTGTAGTTTCATTACACCCCCATGGAGAGGGTAGGATGGTCTTGGTTTGTCACATACTATGCTTCCACAACTGATGTGTTGTAAGATGTGTTGACCAATTTTAGAAGGGATTGAAATACTAATTGATAAACCATTATAAAGAAATAGGTCTGACAATAACCTCTAAAAGGTCGCCTAAGCACCTAATTAAGGAACAATGTAGGATAACTTGAAATAGTCAAGTTACTGACTGCTTTTAGCTCTGATACCATTTTGTAAAGAGTGGGACCCGGAAGGGGATCCACTCAAATTTTATATATAGATTTTATCAAGGGGGTCAAATTATGATGTGTTACATGACTTAAGACAACATTTATACTTTAATAGACATATTAGGGTGGAGGTGTAAATTTAGGGTTTTGTGTGCCAACGGATTTTCTTGTTCATATATGAACACTATAGTGTGTTGTATGAAACTATTTGAATTTCTCCTTCACGAGTTAACTTTAGACATTACATTACACATGTATTGATTGATGTGTAGTCAGTTCCCTTTCACATCTGTTTATTATGGTCACCTGGAAATTATTCAAAAATCCTATCATACTTAGGGTGTTCACCCTAGCCTCTACTGTAAAGTCACCCTTACCATATAATTAGTAGCGATTTGGGGTATATAATATTATTTTGATCTTCTATGTGAAATTTTACTTTTACCCCTATCTGACATAAATACATCCTCTAAGGATAATTCAAGATAAAATTTTAAATCTATTTTAATCATCAAAGTAACATGTAGGATGATATGATTAGCAAGGCTCATCTGGAATTCCCGATTTGGTAGCCTCTACATATGTTTGACATTATTACTAGGAGTTATCCAAGTTTTACTCATTGTAGCTATTATTAACCTGATTATTCCTATTAACTAGACCTTACGGGAACTCCACCCCTTTAAAGGCTTAAACTATAACTTAGGGCATAACATAAAGGGGAAAAAGGGGTGGGTCCACTAGATCTTATATATATATATATATATATATATATATATATATATATATATATATATAAAACTAGCTATGTCAATCTTAGACCTAGGGTATTAGGGTTGAACATGTCAACGAAGGGTACTTCACTAAAGAGCTTCTCTACTACTCAACTTGTGGTGATGACTTGGTTCTGAAAATCTTTGATGAGATCGTAAAAAGAAAAACAAATCTTTTGTACATATAGTTTAATAACGAAAATAAGTTTTAGCGATAAAGGATTGACGGTGAAGATGCAAAATTGGCGCCAAAATCAATCCGAGAACCAAGTCAGACACCTTCCACAACCTGACACATACATTACTACCATATAACCAGTTCCTTCTATAAAAGAGGTCTGATCCTTCTATCACTTAAAATGTCATGTGAGTATTCTCTAATGTGTAAGCAATGAGAGAGAGAAGGGTGTATATCGCTCATAGCCAAAAATTAGTCAAAACCTACACAAACATGACATCCACCATTTCCCACATCATTCTTAATCGTAATCCCCACTACCTCATCCCAAGTCCTAATAAAAAAATGAGATTACTCGACTTGATAGGTAGTGATTTAGGGTTTTCACCAATGTAGTTCCTTCACATGATAAGGTAAGCTATATAGTCCAGATACCCATCTCAATACTAGGTAAACCAAGTACTTTGAGAGAGGTGATAATTTAAGTATGCCTAGTAAAACATTTAGCCCCATCAATCAATTCCAATATACAAGAATAACAATCCCAAGGAGGGTGGAATTTAGCCCTTGAGGAGATGGCATTAGGACATAACTATCCTATTATACTCACATTGAGGACAAGGCATGTTATAAATAAAGTTGATCTAGTTTAGGATAACACTTAACATCCAAGGAATCTCGACCCTAATCTTAGTTTAGGATTTTATATTTTACATTCATGCATGCTTAGTAATCAAGTGAATGTATGCTAGGCATGCTAGATCAAGTCAAATAAAAGGGGTCACATGTGGTAACTAGGGTCACACCTAGCTATGAATGTCCAAGTCAACCTACACATAATGTAGTCTAGATAGCCTGCTATAAATCAGGAGATATATCACTAGAAAAGCCATTTCTAGTGTAGTTTCATTACACCCCCATGGAGAGGGTAGGATGGTCTTGGTTTGTCACATACTATGCTTCCACAACTGATGTGTTGTAAGATGTGTTGACCAATTTTAGAAGGGATTGAAATACTAATTGATAAACCATTATAAAGAAATAGGTCTGACAATAACCTCTAAAAGGTCGCCTAAGCACCTAATTAAGGAACAATGTAGGATAACTTGAAATAGTCAAGTTACTGACTGCTTTTAGCTCTGATACCATTTTGTAAAGAGTGGGACCCGGAAGGGGATCCACTCAAAATGATATAATACAAGAGCCATGTAATAATAAAGCAGCGGAAACAAAACTATTACAAAGTTACTTCATGATTCATTCATACAATTGTTCCTCACCATAATAGGTGATTTTACAAAAACTTGAACTAAGCACAACTAAAGCCAGTAGCAGAGGGTAACCCAGCCATTCCAAGCTATCCTTGAGTCAATGTCATGTTGGTGATCTTTTTGAGTTCTTGTCTTCCAATGTACCTAAACCTGGGTGGAAAGGAACATCACCCAGAACATAGGAAACAACAAAGAGGTCAGCAAAGGCTGAGTATGTACATATATAAAACACTTTGGGCATTATATAGAGTAAAAGGTGCAAAAGGGATTCTCCCACAAGAAAAGGGGCTAATTTCAATTAGGTATGTTCAAGAGAAAAGTAACAAAAGAAATGAGTCATATTAAATTCAGATTACAACATGATAATAAAAGAGTGTCTTGCCATAACATTCATCCACAAATTCATATTACAACAAGGAATATTTGCATGCATAACAATGTAGACTAAATATACCTAAAACAGTGCCATAACACCATAGGATCATGGCCTACAAATAAATAAGGGTGGAAACGCACACCCCGGGCGGAATACACACGCCCTATATAAGTATGGTTGTACATAAGTACCACTATTCTAGATAATCTAGTCAAACACGCAGCATGCTATAATAGAGTGGCAAGACTATCATTTTAATCAATATCAAACCAAAAAGGCAACAAGGCAGGAGGGGCCTAAAGACCCATAATCATGTCAAATTAATAATCACAGCAGTAAAAGAGATTCATAACATGAGTTATAAATGTCCAAGAATAATAGATTTCCAAGAGAAATAACAGTTCAAGAGATGCCTCATTAAAATGTATATGGATTTAGTCAAATAATGCCCAAAATAAAATAGAGGATGTACATACCTTATGATCAAACCTAAATACTCAGTAACACCTCCTAAGCACAGGGTCAGGGTTATCTCAACCTAGTCACAATATGTGTGCACTCAATTAATATAATTTACATTAAATCTCTTGCTTAGAAAATGACCATACTATAACTTCGAAATCAGGTCGTGAAACCTATCTCATTAAATTAGTCGAATTTTTCTAATTTCAAAAACATATTTACACGTGTGATTTAGACATGGAAATGATTTATAATGAATTTTAGAAGTTAATCCTGATTTTTGAGGGAAAATAAAAATGATTTGTGAAAAGACGATAATGCCTCGAATGAAACTGCGCTACCGCAGTGCGGTTTATCACAAACTGTATGGGGGAATTGGCCTTCATGTCAAAGGATCAACCAGTTAAAGAAATGTTAGAGTACAGAAATGCCCCTACTGGGCGTGATGAAAATCATGTGCACCCATGGCCGAGACTGGGTTTTCACCCCAGGGATTGACTTCCCTGTCTCTCACGCCATGGCGCTGCAGTGGAGCTCGACTCAGGCGTTTAGCGTTTGACTGGCCTTCGGCCAGTAGTTCTCTCACCAGAAGCCTAAGGCAGAAGCCATGGCGGGGTCGGGGCGAGCTCAATGAGCACCAATCGTGTACAGGATGGTGACGAGATGAAGAAGCATTCCCGGACCAGATTGTAGGAGACGAGGGGAAGCCAGATGTCGAAATCGGCTTGCCAAGGTCTGATGGGGGTACGAAGGCATGGATGGCCTTCTACTGGACCCGACGGACTCACAGGTCAAGCTTCCAGGGTTGGAGACCTGTGGAGTCCCTCTCGTCGGCGTGACAAAACAGAGGTGTCAGGGACGCTAGTTGACCGAGCGAATGAGGCAAAAACGCGTCAAGGCAAATGTACAGAAAGGAAGAGCGAGGGTCCGAGATGGTTACCTCGCGAGTAATTGAGCCGAGGAGAGCGATCCTAGCATCTATCCGCCGACTTTTCCGGAGAAGGAGACCAGCACTGGAAGTGGCTCCAAGGCGCCAACACCAGCAATTGATGGGAGAGGACGCAAGAGGGGGCGACGGTGGTCGAATCCGGAGCAGGTGATGCGAGGTGGAGACACTGGAGTGAGAGTTCCGTGAGTTGGAAAAAAAGGCAGCGACGGCTGCTGGAAAGGTAGAAATAGGCATTTCCATTTTAGGGCACCGCAAGTAGTGTATGAGGGCTTGCTGAACTCGGGGGAGCGAGAGGATTCTGTTGGCGAAGAAAGCGTGATGAATCAGCGGCTGGTATGATCACTGGGCGACCGGGTGATAAGCGCACACTGCTGCCTTCTGAACCGCGCGGAAGACGGAGGTAGGGGACGATTGAGTCCCGCTACCCGGACTGGGCCACACGCAGGAACAGAAGCAGCCCAAGGACTAGAGTCAGACCGTGACAAAATGAAATGAAATAGAATCGATCAAACTTTATGTTAAGTGTATACATAATTTATTAGGATATATTTGAGGGTGCATTTGATGTCCAAATGACCCCAAATCTTGAGGGTTAACTAATTAATCTATGGGGAACTCGATTATGGGCTTATATTTGGGCTTTGAGGTCACTTTAGCTATAATTATACCATTACACATTAATCATTCACTTAATGAAATGATCATAGCCTAATGATCAATTATGGTGAAGCCTTCCACTTTTCCTCACTCTAATATTCTACAGTTATTCTAGGATGTTAAATAATGGTTGAGGCTATAGTTTAATATTAGTATCTACAAATTCTCATCCTTCAAGTATTAGGGTTATCACATACAAACATTTCATGTTCATGTGATTCGAAAGAATCAATTGGGGTTATCAGATCCTAATATGGCTTGATCTATGCTATTACAACAAAATATAGACATTGAAAGGTAGCCAAGTAAAGAAAAGGGACAAGGGATTTTGGATATCCATCTAATCAATTAGGGGCCTAGAAGATTGGGAAATTAGCCTATGTGTCTGGAATCTAGTATGTTACAACATTATTAATGATGTGTTTTTATCTGCAAGATAATACTCCTATTTAGGGTTCATTAAATAAAATAAATAGTATCCAGTTAAGATTAATTCTCAAAAAATTATCCTAGAACCCTAATAATTATCTCTATCCATCTTTGAACTCTGATCTGACTAATATACCTAAACAGTAGGTCATTTTTTATTAATGACTAATTAGATGCTTTTAGCCCCATATTAATCATAGAAAATAAACCAATCATCAGAAAAATGTGAAATTTGGATCAGACCCTAAAAATGACTTCCAAATAAGTAGAAAAAATATCACACACACATTTAGGTTAGTTTGAACCTACGTTTGGCATAAACTCTAATTTGGACCTAAATATCATTAATAATGATGAACATTGTATCAATGGTGATTAGTTGTTATTAATCAGGTGATGACCAGAGTAGTAAATGAACTTGGATGTATAAGGAATCTCTAAACTCAGGTATGTGGGTTTTATTAAGTATAAGTCTAGTATTCATGAATGCATAATGATATGAAGTACTTTGGATGCTTGTATTTGCATATAAATTCTTGGATGTGTATTAGTAGTATGTGCTTTGCCAAACATAGAAGAACATAAAAGAGAATATTGATGGATTGTATCTACTAAGTGCTTACATCATCTCACTCTATCCCTTTCTCTCTCTCTCTCTCTCTAAATATAAGATCGGCACAACCCCATAGCCCAAGGGGCGAGGAAATGTGAAGTGCGACACGACTTAGTAGTACAATCGCATCAAAAAAATCTAAAATATGTGTTTTACCTAATTATTGCATTCAATAATGTTTTCTTTTACTTTCTTTCTTCAAATCTTTCATTATGCAAGTTTCCATACAAGTATTTCACCCACGTACACAACTTTTGTTGATTCATATGTTTCACGTATTTTCTAGGTTTAGAGCTAGAATGGGAGGAGAGAAAGGAAGTGAGCAGTGTTCAGGTTGAACCTATTGTGTAGATCCTAGTTAGCATACATGTTTAGACTTGTAAAATTTCTCTTTTCAATATGTAAATGTAAGTTGTAACGATTCACGTTGTAGATATACATGTTGATTGTTGAGATTGTTTATGGTGTATGCACTGTAGTTGTATGTTCATGTATTCACAAATTGCTTCTGAAACACACTTTGATACAATTGGTTAACACTTTAGGATTTTGTCTTCTCATCCTCAAGGGGTTTCGGGAAGGCGGAATCCGGGGACGTTACGAAACCCTAATCAGCTATATGAGAAACCCTAACCCTAATTCTCAAGTGTATGATATACTTGCTGAGCTTGCTTGAATGAATATCATGTGATTATGTTTTCTCTACCCCCCTTGTGTAATCCTAACCTTGCAGGTGGAATGAATGTCATAGCCAGTGAGTGCTATGGTGTGTTTAATGTGACACATGGTGATGATGATGAGCCTTTATGAGACATGATGAGATCATGATGATGTGCATGAACTATGTGATTGGGTCTTATGACCTGGTAGAGGCTCAATGCCTAATGTGAGGTGATATCCTCTAGCGATGAGATGAGGTTTTTTAATCCTCTAGCGATGCGATAATGTTGATGGCCTTGAATGGAAGTAGTATCATCATCTGGAAATAGAGGAATTGTGAGGCATACTTGAAAATAGTATGACACTTTACTAGTGACATATGCAGTCCAAACCCATTAAAAGGAATAGCAAGAAGAAAATCATGAGCATGCTCAGTTTGTAAATACTCAAAAATTGCTTTATGTCTAACGATAATCACAAACTTAACACCCATGTCCTTGTCAATTTTGCTAAAAAGTGCACTCATCAAGGCATGTTGGGCTTTAGGGGGTGGTGTCCTTGTTAGCAAAGCGACTAAGATTCCAAGACGGAGTTGTGACACACACAATCCAAAGCATAGTGAAAATCATATTCCATACAGTGTATCATGATGTCTCATAAAATATGATATTGAAGCGCCCAATATCGGGCCATGGAGGACACAAAAGTATATGAAGAAACATTTGTTGCCAGATACAGTCCCAAAACAATGAGTCAATTGGGTAAAGAAGCCAACCGCCATTGAAGGTTTCTTGGATAAAGGACATCTACATATCATAATACATTGAACAGACCCATGTAGCCCTTGTAAAACTACATTGTAGCCTCCTCCATGCATATAATGTAGCATGGGTCGCTACATATGGTTTCCATTGTGGTCGCTAATTGAGTAGTAGAACATCTTATATTTTTAGAAAGAATATGAAGAATATGTATGACAATTAATTTCTCTTACCACATTATAGATCAACTAATCAGTATAAAGGATAAGGCAAATGATCATCTAATGTGAGTCGTGTTTAAACCTAATCAAATATACTACACAGTTGTAATATGTCTTTTATTATGTCATGAGGAGATGAGGTATACAACTCATACTTCAACTGACCACTGCTAAGTCAAAATCAGTGGCATATAAGATCTAAGAGGAGCTAGAATCCTATGATCTCCCACACCCTCAGTTACTCTGAGTTTGCCGCAATGATATATAAAGTCCAATTGTAAAACAACCTAGTCTGCCTTGGTATATAGGCACAACACTAGTGAAAATTGAGTTACAACCGTAGCCGCACTCCTGCTGAGGTATGAATGCAACCATCCTCAAAACATATCACATATATACTGAATCACATCACTAAGATACAACGCTGACCATTCTTCAACCATGGTATGAACGCAACCAAACCTGTGAAATGCATATACTCAATAGTATACGACTCCGAGCTTCCACTAAGGGAGAACCAATTTCACCATCCATCAAGTACTGATGTTGAAGATGGATCTATGGCACATGGCAACTACATGATTAGGGTTTCACTTGATTAATTAAGCCAATTGCGTATCTTTTAGCATCAATCAAGTTACAACGTACAAACCCTAAACAAACTCTAAAAAGATAAGGATATGATACAACTCCAAAAGATATATGTATGAGGTATGAACTTGTCACATCATCTCATGAGGTATATCCGATATATCGTGAGCCGTGTTTAGACACTTTTGGGGAGCATGCTGCTCATTGCAGAGAGCTCCAAGATTTCAAGTACATCCATGATCATGTTAGGGATGTTCTTTATGATGTCGTTAGACACACATGAGTTGTTGCTAAAAAAGAGACATGTGAGTTTTTTGACTGATCCACATGATGGTAGATTGACACTTAGACTAACAATTGCCTTAACTTTAGTTAGTTTGGTGGGAGACAAGCTAACAAGAGAATCTCAATTGGTGGGCTTGAATGGTGGAAATTTTACTGTTGGATAAGTTGTCCAGAATGTAGGATTGTCAATGGAGGCGGTATGGGGAGGGTAAGAGATTACCCTTACCCTTACCCACCTAGCATGGTGGGTAAGAATATGGGCAATTCCCCACTCCACCACTTTTATTACCCTCCCCTTACCCTCACCCTCTTACCCATAGGATAAACGGAGAGTGTAAGGGTGAAGTGGGGAAGTTATATGCCTTTCAAAAAATTATACTAATAAAAATAATAATGGCATATCTAATACATTTATACATTTAAGTGAAATATGAATCTCCAAAATGGCTATTAACTATTCAAATATTTAGAAGTAACCGTTTACAACGTTATACACGTGGTTTTTATTGTAAAAGCTATAAAATGTAGTTATTTCTTATATGTGTCTTATACCTCCAAAATAGTGTTGTATACACGACCACATTAGCTATATAAGTAGATAAGAAAATTATGCATAATACTAAATGCATATAATGTTGAATGATCCACTGACTTATACAACATAATGACTATATATTTAATATACTATACATAAATATCAACAGGTAGCATGTTAGAGGGTGTGGGTAATATCTTACCATTACTCCTACCCATTAAGTTAGTGGGTTAGAGGGTAGCAGGTAGGCATGTAAAGAGTAAGAAAATTCTTTACCTTTACCTATCTCCTACAAGGTATGGATAAAGGGTAAGCGAGTTTCCCTTACCCATTGATAACCCTACAAAAAAGCTGTCGCAACCAAAGTGATCAAGCATAAGAAAGTATATATTGATAATCATCTTGTTTTAATACCTTTTAGGCTTGATATTTTAGGTTGTTAGCACCATAATTTGTGGAGCTTCTTTTAGGCTTGATATTTTAGGTCGTTAGCATCAGAATTTGTGGAGCTTCTCAAAACGGTCAAAAGGTTACAGCCTAATAGTGTTATGACTTCTCCATTCCATGTAAGTGTTTCAAAGGACTATTTTGCAATCATAAAAGAACTACCGCGCAACTTGTTGGCTGCGCCGACCAATGCAGCGTTTGGCAACGCGATTGGTGTGCCACCGCTTTGGTGCTGTGAGATGGACCACCACAAGATTTTTGTCTGGTGGAAAAAAGTTATCGGTGAACGCTAATTAATGCTAAAAACAATACAAATTCAAGCGGTGGGTGATCTTATGTTTGGTAACAACGATTACGAGCGATTGCAACCTGCCCGACCTTGCCCAATCGTTGTCCGAGCAATCGTACCGCTTTACCAAACGGAGCACAACTACTTCATTATAATTATTTCGTTTCAGTCATATATTAATTGTTATTGAAAGATTAATCAAAACGGAATCACGTTCCCAAACATTTTATATCTTGACCCACCCTAGGCCACTCTCAATTTTAATTTTAAAACTAATTCGGTCTCTAATATGGGCCAAGGCTCCCTTGTAACTTACAGTTAATACCAAGGCAAAGGAGGCTTTGGAGCCCGAGTCCCGATCCTGGCAGGCGACGGTCCTAAATCCTCGTAACTAAACTCAGCCGCCCGATCCTTTTCCTATCTCCGTCCCCGTAGGGTTTGTGTTATCTTTCTCTTTTCCTCGCTTAACTCTTTCTCGCCTCCGCTCGGCTTCACCGCAGCAAACACCCCCGAAGCCGCCGCCGATCGAAGTGCGATGGCGGAGTACGATCTCACCTCCCGTATCGCCCCTCACCTCGATCGGCACCTTGTTTTCCCCTTGCTAGAGTTCCTACAGGAGCGCCAGCTTTACGCCGATGACCAGATACTCAAGGCTAAGATCGAGCTTCTGAGCGACACTAACATGGTTGACTATGCGATGGACATACACAAGAGTCTGTACCACACGGAGGAAGTGCCTCAAGGTACGATATTTCGTATTCTCTAACCGAAGCCTTTGCCTGCATCGGTGTATTGATGTCTCGGGTTCTTACAGAGATGGTGGATAGGAGGGTGGAGGTGGTGGCTAGGCTGAGGTCTCTGGAAGAGTCGGCCGCTCCTCTTGTTACTTTTCTCTCGAACGCTAGCTTGGTACAGGAGCTGAGACCCGACAAACAGTACAATCTGCAAATGCTGAACGAACGGTATCAGGTAAAGACATCTATTGCAACTTTTTTCTCCTGAAGTTGGCCTGTATAACACTAATCACGACTGCTGTGAATTTCATGTTTCCATCGATGTTGATGTTTAGGGTTCGGGCTAATAACTAGTTCGGTGTACCTTGGGATAGTCTTTCAAGGTAGCCTATGTGCATAAACCGGGATTTTGCTGCAAGAGTCTATGTTTGAACACTAAACAAGGAATTCTTTCAATTTTGTTTTTACAACAACAGATAGTTTTAGTAACGCCATATTCAGTACATATTGTTTTGGTGTAATGAGGGGCGCATATTAAGTAAACTTGTTGATGCTAATGCTATGACGAACGATATGCTTTTTCTGAAACAACCTTGTTTTTTTTGCTCCAAAAGTAGTTGCAGCTTTTCATAATGGTGGTAGACTATCTGAGGGGGGTAGCTCAGGCAAGTGATGGAAGATGCGATGCTTGAGAAGCAGTTAGTCTGCTACAAATCACAATCAATGAGTTGCTTGCAACCGTAGATAATTCACTCACGCAGAAAGCTCTCCCGTATTCTGATACAGTAGTCGGCTGCATTTTTCTGATAGTTTACATTGCCGAATTATGTTGTAATTAAGCTCTTATACACAAAATTTCCAAACAGAATTATCTTCATAATCTCATTTTGCAGAGATAAACATATATAAAAGATTTACAATGACCTTCAGGAGGCCCACAATGCTGTAAGCAATAGAAATTTCACCCACTGTCACCTTTGTACTCCCCATGTTGACATGCCAAAGGGACATGTATATGTTAAAAAGACCGCACTAACTTGTTCTGACGTTGGATTAAAATTGGCAAGCTGTCTTCGCCATTGGTTCATTTGGAATTGTATTCTCTGTAATGAGGTGATGTACATGCTCTGATGCATACGTGGCATAAGCAGTTGGACCTTAGAAAAGGTAAATTGCGTAGAAAGGTTGAATGGTTGGGGGTTGACTCATCATCTTTTCCACCATATAGCACACACACCCCCTCACTAATAAATTATATGAGATGCATATTCTAGAATTTTGGGTTATAACTAATGATGACACAAGCTTCCGTCTTATCCTCATGTTTCCTGTTTCCTTCCTCCAGAATGCTGTTGCTTATCAGGTGTCACTCTATCTCTTGTTATATTAAGTCAATTCTCCTCCACTCCTTGCTTCCAATTTCGTATCCTCTCGCTCCCAGCGCATTACTTCTATCTTTAGCTTTTCAGGAGAAAAAAAGAGATAATCTCTGTTTTTGGGTGACCTAGCGTCATACAACACCGGTACTGTTCTATAGTGGAGAACAAAAGGGCATGTTGTTAGTATATTAAAAGTTTAAAACCATGTCAGTTACTTGGTGCCGCACTGTAACCTTACCAGGATTACCTTAGATGATATAGACGAATCATTGCTTTTAGCATCTGACTGGTAACGTGATGTATCATGTACAAAAAGATTACACATGGAAGGGAGAAACTTAACACCCAGGGGGCATAAGTAGGGGATGACTTGCAAGAGAGTGGTAGAGGTGGATGTAGAGCAACAAGGAAGGTGCATCTTAGTGAATAGTGATTCAGTCACCCCGAAAGGTTAAGAGAGCTTCCTGTGTAAACTGCAGTATTTGATCGAATAGATGGTTTCCAATGGTGCTTTAGGTGATTGACACCTGATTCTAGTAGGCTGAAAAAAGAGATCCGTGACTGAAGAACACATTTTTGTTTGATGATGGTTTCTGTTTGTAGTCATTTAGATCTAACATGCATGAGATTATTTGCAGGGTTATCTTTTATGGTGAGACTGGCAGACAGCTCTTGCAGTTTTATATCTTTTTTTGGTCTAGGGTCTTTCTTACATGCATACATTCTAGAATGATTTGATTCTTGTTTTCAACATAATCGTTGGATGGTTATAGAATGTGGTGTGTTTTCCGTGCCAAAAATAATTGTAATCCATGTCTTACATGATAGTTTTCCAAAATGGTGCCTAGGTCTTATGATGTGATCTATGCTTAGCATTATGCTGATGATATTGAAGGAAAATAGCTCATACTCTATTTGCCATTTGCCAATAGAGTTTGTTGGTTTAGGATTTGTGCTCAGAAGAAAGCAGTTAACTGAAGGAGGCAACACTTAAATTGTAAAAGATCTAGAGCATGTATGGTTTGGCCAAAAGAAGAAAGTTGTTTCTAGATTATTAACGTTTGGGAAGAAAGAAGAGTTTTTACTTCCTAAAATCGAGGCATATACTTTTGAAGAGCTAGACAGGCCTTCACAAACATCTTACTGGTTATGGAGTAGTGATTGGACTTTGGTACTAACCATGAACTCTCAAAGTTTTCTTCCAGAGTTAGATTATTGTAGATTTTGTTGGTTATTGTAATGGTTTGCACTTGTAACACCCATGCCCACTACCAAAATCTCTAGTAAAGTTTCAGGAATGTCGTATGGTTCTACAAACCACCACTAGCCTTAAACTGCAAGCTTTATCCACACTCACGTGCAAGCCATAACAAACTTCCCAAGTGGTCACTCATCCTAGTACTACTCTCGGCTGAGCATGCTTAACCACATAGTTCTTTAGTGATGAGATCCCTAAAAAGGAGGTCCACCTTGGTGATATGGTTGGTCCAATTATTCCTTTTAAGATCATTTTTCTTGAGTCCTCAAATCCTGAGATGTTACAATTTTCCCTATTTAGACTCTTGACGTCCTCGTCAAGGCTCAATTTTATGGCCTTGTAACATTCTCCATTTCATTATAGACCAGAATGGCCCATGAACACCCAACTGCCGTTCACGGAATACCAGCGCAAGGGTAGTTACATCACCATGGACAACCCTTTCCAACGTGTCTGGACCGCACAACTCAAGATTGGCATTGCTGCATGTCTATGTGGGCTCCACCTACGGGAGGGGTTATGACTCTGATACCATTTTTAACATTTGGGCTCACTGCCCAAGGCTCTAGTAAAGTTTTAAGAATGACGTCTGGCCCTATAGACCACCACTAACCTTAACTTTGTGCCTTGTCCTCATTCACGCGCAAGCCAGAACAAACTTCCTAACTGGGCACCCATCCTAGTGCTACTTTGGGCTGACCACGCTAGTTCTTTAATAATGAGTTCCTTGAAAAAGACATGCACCTTGGTGATATGTACCTTTTAAGATCATTTATCTGAGTCCTCAAATCCTGGGACGTTACATCACCATGATTACATTGTTGTAGCCCTTTATTTATGTACCCGTGTTTGTGTTGAATAATTGTAAAGTTTTGAGGTCTCACGGGTAGTTTTTCTTTCTCTAGGTATAAGTTTATTTTCTGAGTTTTAACTAGAGAGCCAAAGTGATGTATCTCAAGAGGGGTACAATAGTACCTGATGATCATGTTTGTTCATGTCCGTGATCATTAAAATTGAACCTTTTGGAATTTTGACTATGATACCATTTTTAACATTTGGGCTCACTGCCCAAGGCTCTAGTAAAGTTTCAAGAATGACGTCTGGCCCTATAGACCACCACTAGCCTTAACTTTGTGCCTTGTCCTCATTCACGCGCAAGCCAGAACAAACTTCCTGACTGGTCACCCATCCTAGTGCTACTTTGGGCTGACCACGCTAGTTCTTTAGTAATGAGTTCCTTGAAAAAGACATGCACCTTGGTGATATGTACCTTTTAAGATCATTTATCCGAGTCCTCAAATCTTGGGACGTTACATCACCATGATTACATTGTTGTAGCCTTTATTTATGTACCCGTGTTTGTGTTGGATAATTGTAAAGTTTTGAGGTCTCACGGGTAGTTTTTCTTTCTCTAGGTATAAGTTTATTTTCTGAGTTTTAACTAGAGAGCCAAAGTGATGTATCTCAAGAGGGGTACAATAGTACCTGATGATCATGTTTGTTCATGTCCGTGATCATTAAAATTGAACCTTTTGGAATTTTGAAAATACAGAATGCTGAGTTTTCCATTCCTGTTTATTTTTTTTAATCTCTATCCCTTACAAAACATACCAGAAGTAATAAATGACAGACATTATAATTCATAAGTAAAAAAGTTTTATCTTGAAAGTACACATATTTCTTTGGATAATACCTTTACTTTACTTCCTGTTGCCATATAATAAGAATTGGACTTCTGCTTGTTCCAATCATGTCTTGATTGCTGCTCCTGTTTCTTTGTTGATTCCTGCTGCTCAAGCTATGTGATACTTCCTTGATTCTGCCCATGCTTCTTCTCTACTATTTGTATATTTTTTCCTTTCTTAAAAATATACAGCAGAAGCGTTTCATTTTTTTGCTGCTGCTCAGATGCGATCGATTTCATTTCAACAATATCATTTTTTTACAATGAGCTATGAGGATGTGGTGCTCCTTTCTATCACTGTCGTGTTATGACTTCCACAGGATCTGTTAGTTTGGATGTGTGAAACACTTGTGCCGAAGACCTTTTTTGGGTGATAGATGCTGGTCCTGTATATAAAAGATTGCATTAGACTATAGTAGTAGAACCATGGGGTCCTCCTTTACATAGATCCAGATTTAGTCTAGAGCATTAGAGCCATGGATCAACAGCGCAGGCTGCTGACATGCTTTAATATCCACGAATGCCCCATGTGAACAGATAGACAATGATGTGGGGCACAATACAGTCACGGTATCTACCAGATGTCTGTGATATGATATCACATAGAAATTCTACCCCAACGCCGGTGAGAGGGTCTTGACAAAATGTGGATAAAGCCAGCAAGATAGAATCATGGATAGATGAGGCAAGACCGTTGATTTAGTGTATCATGATGCACGTTGTATATCATAGTGTAGTTGAAAGGTCTAATGATTTCCTCCAGCATGTGTGCACACAGTTATTTGACAAGTACAACCTGTTACTCTGTTAGTAATATTTTTATTTTGGTGATTGTTAACAACTTCCTGCTTGACATCGCCATCTCTACAGTGCTGGTTGTTTTGTGAGAAATCTCTTCCACATGTTTTAAATTCCTACTTTTGGTTAATATAAAAATTTCATGTGGTCTACTTAATTTGTTGGCCTTGAGGATGTTGTATTTGGTGATTCTGATGCTAGAATGTGATCCAAATTTAAATGTAATTATGCAATAGAAATTCAGCTTTCTTTTAATCTGCTTAATGCATTTTGTCTACCTCCTGATGATTTCTTGACTTATGGTACTCTAATCTACAATTATTTGCTCACTCATGTCGGCAAGTGTCCTTGCAGATTGGTGTTGAACAGATAGAGGCTCTATACCAGTATGCCAAGTTCCAATTTGAATGCGGGAATTATTCAGGTGCTGCTGATTATCTGTATCAATATCGTGCTTTATGCACAAACAGTGATCGAAGCTTAAGTGCTTTATGGGGGAAGCTTGCTGCGGAAATCTTGATGCAGAATTGGGATGCTGCGGTTGAAGAGCTTAACCGGTTGAAGGAGATAATTGATTCGAAGGTCCCCCTTCATGTGAATTATCATTAAGAAATGACAGTGTTTTTCTATTCGTTCTGATGGCTATGCTATTTCCGCAGAGCTTTTCTTCACCGTTGAATCAGCTGCAAAATAGGATTTGGTTGATGCATTGGAGTCTCTTTATATTCTTCAATCATGAAAATGGTAGAAATGGCATTATTGACCTTTTCTTTCAGGACAGGTCAGCTTCATGTCTTATAATGGAGTTTGTTGTCTTATTGAATGTTTGTGTCTTAGTTTTATACGGAAGTTTCATACTATATTCTATATCTGGTATTCCTACAATAAGCTATAAAACCCTGTAAGCCAAAGTCTTCGGACTCCATAAAGATGATGTAATCTAAAAAAACAATCATTTATTCGTCATGAAAAATATTATCTTGCAGTTTATCTATGTTTGCTGGTGCATCAAGTGCAATTTTGCTTTTACAGTTTTGATTTCTTATGCTGTACCTCAACTTATATTATTCACCCTGCGCTTGTGATCTTACAGATATCTAAACGCTATTCAGACAAATGCACCCCACCTTCTGCGTTATGTTGCAACAGCAACAGTTATCAATAAGAGGAGAAGGAACATGCTTAAAGAATTGATTAAGGTTATCCAACAAGAGCAATATTCTTACAAGGACCCTATAACTGAATTTTTGGAGTGTTTGTATGTGAATTATGACTTTGAAGGTGCTCAGAAAAAGCTACAAGAGTGCGAAACGGTTAGTTTAAAAGCAATTCAATTGTTTCTTGAATACTTGATTATTGTCTCTATGTTTATGCAATATTTAGGCTGTACAGTTTTGTTTTGGAAAAAATGAATGTATTTTGATGATTTGGATAACTTTATGCTTGGCCTATATGCCACAATGGTCACGCTATCCAGTCTCATAAATGTAATTATAATAATGAATTAATATTAGTTTGATTGTTTTCCAACAGAGGTTCTTCATTATATAAACCATCACTTACTGTTATCACAATTTATACCGATTCTTAACATTATTATAACAGTTTCTAGTAATGTTTGATATTATCTTAACTCTTTAAGTGTAGAATATGTGCTTTGCTAATTTCAATCACATTATTTTTCTTGGCCACATCTTAAGTGTACAATATGTGCTTTGCTAATTTCAATCACATTATTTTTCTTGGCCACTTCATGCTTTTATTACCTTGCAAAGAGGATGTTTGAACTTCTTATTTACAATAATGTTCTTCATAAACGTCTGTTAATATTTTCCAAATTCATGCTTGACTTAAATATAGGTCATTATGAATGATCCCTTCCTTGGCAAGCAAGTTGAAGATGGAAACTTCACAACTGTTCCTCTTAGAGATGAGTTCCTAGAAAATGCACGCTTGTTTATTTTTGAAACATATTGCCGCATACACAGATGCATAGACATAAGGTAATTGTCAATTGTTACTTTTGTGGTAATGTGTTAACATATTAAAGAGTCTTTTTTTTCTTCTGACCGAGTATCCAATTGTTATTTTCTTCTTTGTTGCTCGTATTCATAGTCACATAAGCATATGTGCCAATTAGTGGCAGATAAATGTGTTTCATGACGCTTATTTTTAATAGATTTAAATTGAGCATATCATTAGTCGTTTGACTTCATTCTTAGTAACATTTGATGAGACTATTATTTCTATTTCATACTCTTTTTAATTACAATTTGTATGTAGCATCTAAACATTATGTTTGGTTAAAATAAGATATAAATGGCATTCCCTATCAATATTCAGGCCTTTGGTCACAACGAGGTGGAAAACAGTAATAGGGTCTGGAGAGGTTTAAACTAGCCCAAGAAGACATTTCATTAAGTCCAATCCCCCTGGAACTGGAAACTCGATTTGTTAGTGGACTTAGTTCCAAAATGTCACAATGATATAAGGAGTTGTTTGCCACGATCATGCCATTTACTTATTAATTGAAACAACCTTCCTCAAAAAATGGCTGTATATATAATTGCATGAAGAACTGGATTACTAAAATTGAGCATTTATTATCAGTGTTGCCATACCTTTTGAACACATGAGGGGCTTTGGTTAATGAGACTTTTGCTTCTTGGCATAGTGGGATCTTGCCTGGTTCCAACTCTTTTACTGCTATTGGGGTGGCAAGTGTACAAGTCTAGGGTGCTCCTGTGGATGTGGGATATTCCAAGGAACATGACGGCTGCGTCTATTGGGTTTTAAGATTCTTGCTGCAATGGTTGGCTTGGTGCTGTAAAATGCAAAGGTCGACAAGCTGGCAATGAGACACAAATGATACCACGATATGGACACAGAACTTTGGCAGGCAGATTGGTTAGCATCTGTGTTGTACAGGCGCCCGCCTAGGCTTAAGTCAGCCCACCTCAAACTGGGCGCTTAGCCCCCTAATTGACCGAAGTTGTTGCCTAAGGCCTTTTAAGGCCCAAATTAAGCCAATTCAAGGCAAATTTAGCATAAATTTGATCAAATTGAGTCATTTTATGGTTAAATTGGGCCTGATTTATCCCAAACGGGGTCAATTTAGGGTAAATTAGGTCTGATTTGGGGGAAATAGGCCTGATTTACGGGAATTAGGTCTAATTTGGGGGAATTAGGTCTGATTTGGTCATGTAAGGCCTCGTTTAGATCAACATAGGAAAATTTAGGGTTAGTTAGGTTTGATTTGGTTATATTATGCAAATTTGAGCAGATAAGGCTGATTTGGGGAAACAAGTCTGATATGGTGAGAATAGGTCTAATTTGGCCAAATTAGATATTGTTTAGGTCAATATAGGGAAAATCTGGGGCAATTAGGTCTGACTGGATCACAATATACAAAATTGGGTTTTATTAAAGCCAAATCATGTCAAAATTGGTCACATTAGGTCTAATTTAGGGGAAACAAGTATTTTATGTTGGAAATTGTTCTAAATTGGATAACTAGGTCTTATTCGGCCAAATTTTGTCTCATTTAGCTGAATATATCAAAAACTTATGGAAATTGGGATCGATTAGGTCATAGTATACAAAATTAGGTCTGGTTTAGGCAAAAATTAGGTTAAAATAGGTCAAATTTGATCAAATTTGGATCAAATGAGTTCAAATTAGGGCCAATCAGTTTGATTTTAGGTCTTGTTAGTTTTGATTTAGCCTAAATTCTACATAATAGTATTATACATGTTTTGGCTACAAACATTATACATGTTTAGCTTTCTCATTTCTATATGAATTTTCTGATTTCTGATTTTCCAATGATTTTGTTGCTTTCTTCATATGATGCTAGTACATTGATTGCATATTTATCATGTATATTTATGTGTAAGGATTGTATTTTTAGAAATATTACATATATCTGTTAAAAAAATGCCTAGAAACGCATAGGCCTCTGCCTGGGCGTCCCCCTGGAACGCCTAGCCGCTTGGCCACCTATACAGCCATGGTTAGCATCAGGTGGGCACATACGACTTCTAGCTCTATTTGGCTAACATTTTGACTGATTGGTTCTGTCGAGCAGCTTCCATCCATGTGGTGGTGTTAGGCGGGGAGGGGGTACAAGATTCTGTGTGGAAATGATTGTTAGATGACACATCTGTTGTGGCAATGAGTGCGATGACCGGGTGATAAAGAGAAGATAAACAACGGTAATGAAGAAGGAATATAGACTTCTGGGATTTAAAATACTTTTCCAAAAGTAGGCCTTGAAGTTGCAAAAATCTCATCAATGATGAATGTACTACCTCTATATATTGAATTTCTCAAAACTTGCCAAATCTAACAGGGTTTTGCAACTGCTAGAATCCGATTCTGATTTTTTTGTATTCTTTTTCATTGATGACAGCTTGCCACAGTGCTGTTGGAAACAGTTACTACACATTTAATTTGTCAATTATCAGTATTTCAAATGACATAATCCAAAAGCAAAATAATAGACATAATTATGTGATTTCATAAGAAATGAGCCAAGCCAGTCAGTCGTCTCTTATGTAGCATTTATTTTAAAATGAACGCTACATCATTTTTAGGTCTTATATGCTCAGTGAAATTGATTGTCTATTTGTCTTGATATTGATACCGTTTGCTTCAAGGAGAGGAGAAAAACACTGTAAAGTACTTTTGCTTGGATATCTCTAATCCAATCTTTAAATCGTCTCCTTCCAATGCCATATCTCTTACATGTCTTCTCTTCAACCTCCCAATATCTTCTCTTAACAGGCATGGCAGAAATACCCACCCGAACCAAACCCATCCTATAAAATTTGGTTTTAAGTCCCTAATTTGTGGCCTGGGTTTGAGTTGGGGGGGGGAACTGCCCTTCTTTTTCTTGGACGTGAAACACTTGCCTACTTGCCCCCACGAATCGTCCACTTGCATGCAGTCGTGGACGGATTGCCCGTGTGGCCTAGTTGATGCTGTGTACGGATGACACACAACCTAGAATCGTCGGCTTGATTCAGTCATGCAGGGTCGTCGTCAATGCGAAGAGGGTGTTTTGGGACGTGTGCAGACACCCTGGGCCCTTGCGTTGCCTAGGGCATCACGAAAGCATACACCTTTATCCCGACGTCGCCGTCGAGCTTGAGCTAGCTCTTGGTGCTACTCTGGATAGAGATTGAGGGTGACACATGTCATCCACGACCAAGGATATGCGGGTTGTAAGGGTGTTGAGCGTGAATGCATGGCAATGTACATGCACACACTACCGGCTCGTCTAGTTGGGAGATTCCTTGGAAGAGTTCAAAATCGGAATATTGTTGTTAGTTTTAGAGACTTGAGTGATTCCGTTGCACCGTCTGTCCTAGTCATAAAAAAGCCACAAATTGTATACGGAAGAGGGATCTTTGCGACGACGATGATAAATAAGTGCAGACAGTCATAGAGGGGCCGAAGGGTTGAGAGATAATTGAGGAAGAAACCCTTTGAGGAGAGAAATTGAGAGAGATCTCCAATTGGTCACCACGCTGCCGCACGAAGCTATAAAGGTGGAGGGTGGAGTAGGGATGGCAAAAAGTAAGAAACCGTATCCATGGTCCCCACCCAAACCGCACCATTGATTAGAAAAATCAAATGAGCATCCGCAACATTTGGTTTGGGTGGATGGTATTTTTAGCTTCGGGTACTTATGGGAATCCATTTACCATTTACTCACCTGCAAACATACACAATAAAAAAAAGCTATGCTCCGAGCCACCGTACGTCTTCGGCTGCTGGATCCTTCCACCTTATGTGGTTGACCGCTGGCCAAAGTTTCCTTGTTTGCCTCCATCCTATATGCTAGATGCCCTGTTGCCTACACCGCATAGCCGCCACACTAATATGCACTCATCACAACCATCGCCGCCGCGCTGACATGCACTCACAATAGCCATCGCCGCCGCGCTGACATGTTCTCATCACAACCATCGCCGCCGCGCTGTCATGCACTCACAACAGCCATCGCCGCGCGTTGACATGCACTCATCACAACCATCGCTGCAACGCTGACATGCACTCACAATAGCCATCACCGCCGCGCTAACATGCTCTCATCACAGCCATCGCCGTCGCGCTGTCATGCACTCACAACAACCATCGCCGCGTTGACATGCACTCATCACAGCTATCGCCGCCGCGCCGACATGCACTCACAATAGCCATCGCCGACGCGCTGACATGCTCTCATCACAGCCATCGCTGCCGCGCTGTCATGCACTCACAACAGCTATCGCCGCGCGTTGACATGCACTCATCACAGCTATCGCCGCCGCACCGACATGCACGCACAACGGCTATTGCCGCCGCACTGACATGCACTCCCAACAGCCATTGCCGCCATGCCGACATGCACTCCCAACAGCCATCGCTGCGTTGACATGCACTCACAACAGCCATTGCCGCCGCCTCTGTCCCTATTTGCTTGTCTGCAAAAAGCTCTCCCCCTCCACCGCACAACTACCTCCCCGCAGCCACCGACTTTGTCCCCGTCTTCTAAATGCCTTGTTCCCATCGTCATCACCACCACCGGCGCCTCCTTTCCCGCCAGCCTCCATCTCTGCGGCTTTGCCCTGTCTTGCTAGATATCAGCTGGACTGCACACATCGTTATGGTGACCCATAATTAGGGCGGCGGTTGCGGAGGGGGCGCCATGAAGGTTGAAGTGCTTTTAGTGATGATGGCTGCGGAACGAGCAAAAATATCCATGGTGACAACGGGGTGAGTACGTATGACTGGGACAATTACATCGGTGGCTGAGGCGGCGCCGGTTGTTCTTGTTATGATGGCGGTGGAAGCAATGGCGGGTCCGCAGTTGTAGCAGGGCTCTTAAAATAAAGACAACTGGTTTGGGTTCCCATTTATATCCACCCCACAAATGTGGTTTTTCTTTCTAACCAAACCATCACCCGAGAGGATGCATGGTTATACCATATTATGGTACGGGTCGGAGTGGTTTGGTTTGGGTAATGGTTTATGGCTTTTTTTGCCAAGCCTAGGGTGGAGGTGCTAATGACGTGTGCAGCTGAAACTCCGTAAATGAGAACAAGCCATCTCATGGTTGGTGTGGTCCTCAACAACAGCTCTTGTGGCTCCAACAGCAACACCCACGCCGGCGTCCTTCCTTAGGCCCCTCTCCTCGTCACTGGAAACCGGAGGTAGCACTCGGCCGTCAAAGGCGGGTAGAGTTCCATCACACGGTCGCTGTGCATGACCACCCTGATCATTGTCGTGAATGTTGTGATCGTCGAGCTCCATCAAGAAGAGTTCTAGAATAGTAGATGGTGCTAGGCACAAAAGCTATTGACTTTGCATCCTTCATGGCATCCCATCCTCGTAGAATCCCTAACATTGGTTTTCTGGAGGAGCAGCGTTATTGGTCGGCGTATCTTGAACCAAAGGGGCAGGGGCTGGGGGAGCTAGCGAGTTTTTTTTTAAAAGGCAGAGTGAACTCTGCACGACAACTTGGAGTTTTGAAACTGGATGAGAGCGAGGCACCGGGTAGAGCCGTAGAGGATCGGGTTCAAGTTCGGGCTGTTTGGGTCTGGGTTTGGTTCCATTCAGGTTTGGGTTTACTTCGGGTGAGTTGATTCAGGTTTGGGTTGGGTTGGTAAAAAAACCACCCATTGCCATGCATATCTCTTAACCACTGCTGCCGTTTTCAGCAGCTGCATGTGTGAAGGTGCAGGAAATGACAGAAGCTAGGAAGGAGAAGGGGGTGACAGGAGGGGGTGGGGCGCTAGAGAGGAGAGGAACAGAGTTGAAATTTGAGTGGTTGGAATGCATTAAATGCTGCCGCTTTGGAAACAGACCTACGGGATATATGTGATTGGAGAAATCGAGGGGAAAATAATTAAAGGGCTTAGATGAACTAAAAAAAGGTGAACAACTTAGATGTACATGCAAAAATTGGGCAAACCTATTCGTAAAAGAACGTACTCGAACTAGACCGGCTAGGTAATGCTAGATTGGTGATTTCTACAGAAAAAACATGCATGTATAATGCCTTCTAAAGGATGAAAATAATTCCTGCTAAATGGCTCAGTCCCATCCAGATATGGGCTTGCGCTTTATAGAGTAGATGTATTTGATTAGAGAAAAGGTTATATCTCTATCCAATCTATATGGTTTATATGTTATATTATTCTTTTGCTGGATTCTTTTCTTGATGTTTGCTGGTGTAATATGTGACAGTGTGCTTGCTGAGAAGTTGAACATGAGTTACGATGAAGCTGAACGATGGATAATAAATCTTGTTAGAAACTCAAAGCTGGATGCCAAACTCGATTCATTGTCAGGAACACTAATAATGGAAACAAACCATCCTAACGTGTAAGTAGAATGTATTTTTGTTTTTCAATAAAAGTGGCAGGTCAAACTGGCTATTATACACTTTTTCTATTGCAAAGAATTGCCACTTTTCTTTGCTTTTATTTTCAGTTTGTTGATGGGCTAATTTGTGATTCAACTTTTTAACTTTTCAGGTATGAGCAGATCATAGAAAATGCAAAGAATCTTAACTTGCGAACTTCCCTGCTGGCCAAGAACGTGGTTGAAGTTGCACAGGCTACCCAAGCTGCACGATAGGGCTCTCTTGGCTTCATACGCTGCTTTTGGAAATTAATTTTGATATCGACTGTACTCTTAATTTTGATTCTGGGATCAGATCCATTTTTTCTTTCTTTAACTTGATACAGTCTTCTTGTATGCATTGTGAATCTTTTGTCAACTGGAGCCAGCCAGTGCGTGGGATTAACTTTGTCCTGCATCCTTGGAATAGTTATGACATACTGCTTGCCTTTCGTGATCAAGGTTATTTCTTCTGAAATTCGGATCCTTGATCTAGTTTCTTATTTTCTCTTGTTATGAAGTTCTCATGAAAATTAATATTTGGCAACTGTCACAATACCTTCTGCAATACATCAATATCATAATTAATAAAATTACCCTCAAGTTTTACACACGAGTGATCATCCTGTAATTCCTGAACACGTCCGACGAAACGTCTGTAAAGGCAATTTCTCTTCTGGTCAGATTCGTTTACCCTGAGGTTTGGTGCCCGCAGATGACCTAACTTATCATCATTCGGAAATATAGTTGTTATCAAGATTCCTCCAGAATATGGTGTTAAAATTCTTCTGAAATGCTTAAATCAGACTTCGTAACCGTGAACGTTTGTTTGCAAGTAAAATTTCTATATGGTATGGATTCTGAATTGAGTTGCATTCTTTCGTACTTTGTTGATGTTCTAATTTAAGACTTGGTGGACTTACACAGGATGGTTGCACCTATAATTATATACTAAACCGAAATATTTACAAATCATGGATTGAAGTAATGTGCTTGTTCTTAGCACGAAGTGAAATAGTCATACCGGAGATAAGTATTTGGGTGTGCATTTTGATATTTGAATTTAGGAAGCAACTTCTGAACCAGATTGTGTTCCATTTGGGCTAAATAATGGTACTTATTCATTTTTCACCTGTAGACTAGTTTGCCGTTGGAATACGTATGTACCGGTGAGAATCCCTCATCATATCTACCTGATATTTTAAGACTCCTAGTTCTATTTTATATTGGCAATATTAATAATACCTTTCTTCTTTAGGAATTTGCGTCGATCGACTAGCTGTATCGTACTTTCCCCAAGCGATTATATTTAATGTTTCACAAAAAAATGCACATGCGTGTGTCTATATAGGCGTATAGAAATGAAACAGCCGAGTAATTAGAGTCGCATTTGTGAACACTTTATCTGTTGTGGTCAACTTAATATCGATATACCAAGTATGCGATGGGGCAGTAGGTGATGCATCGAGTACAGCACAGCCCAGGACAATCATAACCTTAAAAGTCTTAACATGGCAATCATGTAGGAGGTATGATGCAGTCCAAAATCTTATAAGTTATCAATATATTTTTGCACTTGTTCAACGAAGTTTTGCTGTGCTGACTCACCACATCTTTGAGGAGCTTTCTTGTAGCTTTATCTAGCTTTGTTATCGACCTGCAATTGCCCAATTTAGAATTGCCAACTATGTAGCCTGGTTCCCTTGACTGAGTCTTAGAATTTATTGTGTTCTTCCAGGATCTGCAAAACGGTGATCGTACCTCTAGAAAGGCTCTTCACCATAACAGTCACTAGAAAATGTGCTCACCCAATTATGACGCTGAAGACTAGTTCTATAGATATGGAATTTGATAAGTATGGACTTGTCCCTTTTCCCAATTTGCCTTCTATATCATTCCCACTGACTTAATTTTGAAGATGATAAGCTTTATGTTGGTGCCATCATCTTCTATCAAACATTAATCAGCAATACTCATATCAACTCTTTCAACTTCTCAAAACAATGAATTATCTTGAGCCACCTAGTGATCTGTTTATATCCTTCTGCATTGGCATTAAGATCACTTTGCCAAAGTTGAAGGAGTGAATTTAGTGTCTTGGAGCTACACTATTACAAACATTAGTTCTTTAGCTACTAGAGTGTACAACAAGTATCTAAGTCCAATAATTTCGTGATACACCAAGCAAACTGTTGATCGCCACTCAAGTTGGCCACCCACGTCCTTATTATCCATGGGAGGAGATAAGTAATGAAGAGTAGGACCCATCTTCTTCATGACCATGATGCAAAATACAATCTTATTTTAGTTTGAAATAAGATTCTTCAAGTCTTATTAATAAGGAAGCAATAGTCTCTATCATGAATTAAGGCAAATTCTTTTCAGGAAAAGATAGAAGAATGGAAGAGAGATAAACACCCCAATATACATGTAAGGAAGTCCCAAAATCCTATTGCAAACAAAAACAAGCATAGGAAATTTTTCATAGATCGACTCTTAACCATGTATCCATACAAAGACATGCTCATAGGTGTATACCTACGACATTCTATTTTTTTAATATATCACTTGGTTTCTTCTCTTATATCAATAATAGAAGAAATAATACTTAGATGCATTAAGGTAAATAAACTTGAACTTCATAGTCTATACATCAATGTTGTAGTGATGCTTTGCACCCCATAAATTAGATCAGGGAAGAAACGTAAAACTAGTTAAAATACAAAACATTGATAGAAGAAAAGAAAAAAAATAGTTGAATTTATAAACCTTCGACTTCAATTTAAGGCATGTACTATTTGAATATATTATTATAGGTAGTCATTAGATACAAGATTAAATGAAAAACATTACATGACCCACATATGAGTGAAGTTGCGAGTCATAAACATTCTTTATTAACTAGTAATTTAGAAACATAATAATATTATAATACCATACAAATTTTATCAGAAAGTAGGATCTCACACATTGCAATGCTTGCAAAATGAAATTGGATACAACTAAAGCTATACATTTAAGGGGAAAACATTAGACACCAAGAATAAGCTTATGCTAGATCCTTAGCATGACAAAACCTTTCATTGTGATATTTATAGCTACAAGTTTGATATACTTACAATTCAAAAAAAATTGTAGAAGGATCTAAAAAAGCAAGTAATCACCCCAATCTAGTAGTGTAATGAATGTACATGGTATAAAAAACACACAAATAAAAGAAAAAACCATCCTTATGAGAGGAGCACGATGCATATATATAATTCAACAAATGTACTTGTAAAAAGATAAGAATATACTTTTTGACCCAAGGGCATTAATTAATCCATTTGTGTGACTAACATATTTTCCTATTTGTTATTTGTATCTATAATAATAAGTTATAGAAAAATATGATTCTAAACAAAATTGACACATCATATGTAAGAAGAGAACACTTACATGAATTTTATTCAAATCATTGTAAATCTTATAAAATGTCTACTTATTCTATACCTTGTAAAAGGATCACTGCAAATAATCCCACTACACATTTTGTCTGATTTAGGTCCATAGGAAGCCATTAGCTAGTACTATATTTTATTACTTAACTATTCGGAAATTAAAATTCATTTTTATTGTCCTTTTAGGTCAATGTAATTCTTAAACAAATTTATAGTTCGAAGGAGATGGGTTCAACACTTTTAGTTCAACCAGGAGATATCTCAAAAGAAAATAAGCTTTTGGACATCTTTAGATAGAACTCTTTATTCAATTAGGTTCATCTTGTACGGACTATAGTTGGACATTAGGGTAGTCAAAATGGCACGATTTTAAATCTATAGCCGTTGCGTTGATTGATACATTTTCCTATACACTCTTGTTAGAAATCAATTTGACTAATGTACATTTCACTAAAGTATAATTTGACCAAGTGTTATTCAGAACACAATTGGTTTCTCAATTTTATTTCCGACTCACTCAATGACTCTATTAACTAAGGATGCTCCTAGACACTAAAATTTGCTTCCCTATACTAATCCTAATCCATTCCTATATAGAAATCATATTTAATCACTTTGACACACACTTTGTCGGTGATATGTCCTAAGAGCCAATCATATGATGATTGTAACAACACATCTTGTACTTCATTTGATTATTTATAAAGGCAATTGTGATTATTATGCTTGTTTCAATATGAGATAATGAATAAATGTAATAATGTCCTTAGAATGTGTGACTCAATGAGACATGAGTTGAGGATCTAAATATGAGATTATGTGTATGTTAAGAGTATTCATTCTTGTATTAGTACCTAATCAGATATTATTGTGGATTTTAGGACAACAATAATACATCAAGTTTAATATGTGTGTTGATTGATGACTACATCTCATTAGTCATGATATTGGATATCAAATCAAACACATAGATACTTATTACGAACAAGTGTACCAGACAAACCCACTTTGAGTGTAATACATGGAAGCCAATGGTGGCGGTCAGAATCACATCTCAATATGAAAATGGTGATTTTGGTCCTTAGACCTGATGTCACTACAATAATTGCATGTTGCTCAATGTGGTTTAACACTGCTCAACATGATCTTCGAAAAAGGTTGCTATACAAGTAGTGCTTATGTGCATTGTGACACATGCATATTATTGTGATGTGACATAGGTGGAATTTGTCCCTTCTATTGGAATGATATCCTGGCCACTTGATGAGTGAGATTATGACATGCATGACCATGATCATGTGAGTCAGTATATGATATTGAGCTCATGTATATCTCAATAGTCTACTCGAGATCAAGGAACAAACATTGAACATTAAGAGGACGACGTTTCCATGTCTCAAATTCAATCTGGATATTAGAGACAAAGAGATTATATAATAATAGTCACAATACTAGGTTAAGTTGTTCTCCAACTTCTCCAATTATTTTTGTGGCAATGAAATCTTGCTAGATACCAATCATTTCTTGTGAAATCATAATGTGATTATGAATATCATGGCCAATGTAATTTGGATCCTACCGGGTCACACACATATGATGTATTGAAATAAGAGTATTATTGTGGACGTGATTGGAAATATTATGAGTCAAATTAATTACTAAAATGTTTCAATAATCTACTAGAATAATATTAGAATATAATCTAAGCTATTTGGTTAAAATGTATAGTCAATTAATTAGATTTAAATTGTTTAGTGGCTGGATAATCCCGAGAGATCGACTAGAACTGGATAATGAAAACTAGTTAATCAATTAATATGATTACTTGGTAATTAATTGATTCTAGAATATTGTTTTAATCATCTACGAGTAGCTCCTTTTAAATGTAACCACATCCTTTTGTTATTCCAAGGGTTTTGGAAAATCCTACTTTCTTTCTTTTACTATTTATAGGGGCATGACGAATGGATTTTAGACACACTCTCGTACATGAACCCAAACCGTCATCTTTCCCAAGAGAGAGAGAAGGAGAGAGACTGTGATGCAAGCACGTCATCAAGCAGAAGGCTACTCCTTCCTCCGGCTTAGTGTAATGTGGAGATGCAGTCTGTCTGTGTGGATGAAGTAGAGACACAGACACTGAGCACCTGTGTTCGGAGGTCGTCAACGAGGACCGTCCGTGCAAGCATCACAAAGGGACATTTCTAGAGTTTCTCTATGACAAGGTATATCCTGCACACCCTCTTTCTAAATACACTATTATCAACAAGATCTGCTAGTAGGATATGTGGAGAAAATTTTGCCATTTCTGTTGCATTTATCACCTCTACAAATCCTAATAGTGGTATCAGAACTACGTCGATCTACGGTGTATTTGGACTTATTTTGATATGATCAAATTTTTGTATACCATTTTCTATGATTGTATGTGATGCAAATTTAAAACTGTTAATGTGCATATCTAGCCTAATTCCACATACACCACATACCTTTTATTTTTCACCCGATGGACGAGGTTGACTATGAAAAAATTCAAAATTTTGTAGCGCATGAAAGTGAAATTTTGTAGACCTTGGGCGCTACCCCTAAGACCCCGTGAGGGGTGGCCTCTCCTCGAACCCCACCCATTGACTGGGCAGCGATATCCCCGCACATGAACGCTTCCCCTGTGTACCCCACCTAGTCCATGTGGGAGTCAAAAAAATTATTTGATGGGGAAGGTCCCGCATTAAAAGGACTACAATTTTAATATATATATATATATATATATATATATATATATATATATATATATATACCTATAGAATCATACACGTCACCCTTGTAATATGTTTTAATCGGTGAATGCATGCATTATTATGGCCTAGAACCCCTTTTGTGAAAGTTGTGCATGGTTGTATATCTTTGCTTCGATGTGAATGTTGTGGATGGATGCAAACGGTTGTGCATGGATCCTCTTGTATACGTATTCAGCTTGCATGTCGAACCTCATCTTTTATTTCAAAGTATAATTAATTCAATTCCCTCTAAACTCCTCTTGAATGTAACTTGAGGTTCTCCTTTTTACACATAATGCAATATAGATAAGAAGAGATTTAGTTTTGAAGGATTTGATATGAGGAGGCAACTTGAAGACCAACTCCAAGGAGCGTCCATGGAGAGGAAACTTGAATATGAAACACCAAGGAGCATCCATGAAGATGTTCACCTTGATGCTGATCAAATGCAGGTTCATATGATATTCACAGGTTGACGTTGCATGAGATACAAAAGATCATAGGTGGATAGTAATATTTTGTGGCTCCAAAGGATTACAGTAGTATGGTCATAACCAATGCTATGTGTGGATTGCATTTTTGTGGATCGTGATATGTGGATTATGTATGTATATGGTACATATTATAAGTATGTGGTGTTTGAATATATATATATATATATATATATATATATATATATATAACCACTGAAATAAAACATTAAGTCTTAGAATATTTCAAAAAAGTCAACACACATGAAAAACTTGATCGACTATGCATGGGCACGACAAAGCATGGTGCACTGTCTATCTCGTGTAAGTGTTAGAATAGATATATGGGTCTTCCAAAGTAGGGTGCATATTCTATTGTGTTGGCCTTTTGGGTCGGCTTAACTAGGTGATCTTAATAGGATTAAGTGCCTAGAAGCATAGGGATGGAATATGACAATGAGTTGTGCATACCATCTATCAAGAGTTGCATATGATGCAATTGATAAATGTTGCCTACCTAAATAGTCAAGTTGTGGATGATCATCCAAAGCTGACTCATGATTTGATGAAATATGGATCTTGACCCACTAGAAGATTATACACTACAATCTTTGTGAATTAATAGTGAGGGAAACTAATTTGAAGAAAACAGCGGTTCAGTAATTAATTAAGGGCCTAATTAATATCATCAAATCCTTTTAAATCAAATCAAATCAAATCAAATCAATATATTGACTCGTGCAAATATTTTCTTGTAGATCAAATGACAAACAACAACAGTAATAACTTTTCATTGTGATCGGTACTTGAGAAGGAACAACCTAATGGGAATAACTTCCACAACTTGTTCAAGACTATGAGAATTGTTCTCACTCATGAGAATAAGCTCTATTCTTGGACACACCGATATCAGAGGAATCGGCTTTGGATGCGCCTAGGGCAGAAAGGGATGCTTATCGGAAGCATGACAATGACGCAACAGACATCAAATGCCCATGCTATGCTCCATGAAGCATGAGATCTAAAAGCAACATGAGAACATGGGAGTTATAGAGATGTTTACATATGTCCATAACATGTATCAAGAACATGCAAGACAAGATAGGGATGATGTCTCCAAGACATTATTTAAGTGCAACATGGCAGAGGGTGATCCGAGCGGGCCCTATGTGCTAAAATTAATTGGGGTATGTGGAAAGCCTAGAAAGATTGGGACCTCATTTAGGCCAAGAGTTGGTCATGAATGTGATATTGCAATTGTTTCCAGAATCATATAGACAATTTGTCAAGAACTACAATATGAACAATTTTGACAAGCCTTTGACAGAATTTCTTGGCATGTTGAGAACTACCAAGGGACAAATGAAGAACAACAAGCCCAAATTCATGTTAATCATTAGAAAAGGAAAGGGGAAACCTAAGGGTAAAAGGAAAGAAAAGAAGAGTTCTAAAGCTGGCCAAAACTCTAAATCTTATGCACTTAAAGCAAAAGGAGGAGTCAATAAAGAAGGCACCTATCACCTTTGCACCAGCCTGGACATTGGAAAAGTAATTGTACTCTTTACTTAGAGGAGCTGAAGAACAAGAAGAAGGGGATAGATATCTCCACATTAGGTATTTATTTTATTGAGATAAATCTATCTACATCATCTTAGGTACCAGATATCAGATGTGGATCTCATATATGTTCAAATATGTAAGATCTAAAAAGAAGTAGACCCTTAAAGAAGGGAGAGGTGGAGCTATGTGTTGTAGATGGAGCAAGATTTGCTGCTCCTACCGTAGGCACCTAATGTTTATCTATGCCTAGTGGGATTGTAATAGAGTTAGAGGACTTCTATTTCGTACCACTATTTATACCAACATTATTTCTATTTCTTGTTTGAACAAGAATGAATTTTAATTTCATATTAATAATGGTCAATATTCTATTTCTAAAGATGAGATATTTTATGGCAGTGCTCCTATGTCTTATGGTCTTTACTTATTAGATCTCGAGACAATCATATATAACATAAATACTTAAGGGCTTAATCTCAATGACTCAAATAAAACACATCTTTGACATTGTTGTCTAGGGCACACAAATGAGAAATATATTTTTAGACTCCATAAAGATGGTTATCTAGACTCTTTTGACCTTGAATCGCCAGAAACATGTGGGTCTTGTTTGTTGGGTAAGATGAGAGAAGCACCTTCTATTAATAACAATGAAAGAGCAAGTGATCTATTAGGACTCATACATGCTAGAGGTGGTTACCGATACTGCATTACATTTACCGATTCCTCAGTAGGTATGGATATGTTTACTTGATGAAACATAAGTCATAAACCCTTCAAAAGTTCAAGGATTTCATGAATAAAGTATAAAACCAACTTGGAAAAAGCATTAAAACACTTCATTCTGATCTAGGTGGAGAATACTTGATCCAAGAGTTTGATGATCTTCTATGAGACTGTGGTATTATATCACAATGGACTCCACTTGGAACACCACAACATAATGGTGTATAAAAAATAAGGAACTATACATTAGTAGATATGGTGCAGTCAATGATGAGTTTGGCTAGTCTTATGACTTCTTTTTGAGGATATGCTTTAGAAACTGCATCATTTATAGTTAACTGTGTACCTTCTAAACTAGTTCAAAAGACACCATAAGAGATATGGACTAGGAAACGTCCCAATATGTCTTTTATGAAGATTTGGGGATGTGAAGCTTATGCGAGAAAAATATTTCCTAAAAAGCATGGACCCAAATCCGATAACTGTTATTTTGTTGAATATCTTAAGGAAACCAAAGGATACTACTTTTTATATTCTATCTAACTGCAAAGTGTTTGTTTCTAGAACTGTTGTATTCCTTGAAAAGGAATGTAATTTGAAAGGAACTAGTGGGAGTAAAATAGAACTTGATGAAATTCAAGACTAACAAGAAAATATTGAACCTATGGAAGTAGACAAGGAACAAGAGGAATAACAAATAATTGTGGAATCTCAAGTTCCTCGTGTAACACATGAACCCTCAAAGGTCTAGTAGGACACACCTTGATCCAAATAGATTTAGATATCTCATGACTCAACAAGACGATGAGTTGGTCCTAAATGACAACGAACCAACAAACTACTTAGAATCTATTGAGGGACTAGCTTCTAAGAAGCCGATTGAAGCCATGAGATCTGAGATGGACTCTATGTATGCCAACAAGGTATGGACCTTGCTGGATCCACCCGAAGCGGTAAAACCCATAAGGTGCAAGTGGGTCTTCAAAAGGAAGATTGACATGGATGGTAATGTACAAACCTATATAGGTCAATTGGTTGCAAGGGATTTCAAACAAGTTCAAGGTGTTGACTATGATGAAACTTTTTCTCAAGTTGCCATGGTTAAATCCATCAGGTTCATGCTTATCATTGTAGCTTATTATGATTATGAAATTTGGCATATGTATATTAAAATCACATTCCTTAATGGAAATATACTTGAGGATGTGTACACGACACAACCTAAGACTTATATAAATCCAATTGAAGCCAATAAGGTATGTAAGCTACAATGGTCAACCCATGGATTGAACAAGCTTCTCAGATATGGAATCTATGATTTGATGAGGCAGTCAAAGAGTTTAGAATTAGTCAAAATGAATATGAACCCTGTGTTTACAAGAAGGTTAGTGGCAACATAGTTGTATTCCTCATATTGTATGTAGATACATACTTTTGATGGGGAGTGACATCCCTACTCTACAGTTGGTAAAATACATGATTGGGAAACACCTTCTCTATGAAGAAATTAGGAGAAGCATCCTATATTCTAAGAATCAAGATATATAGAAATAGATCTAAAGGGCTTCTCAGTCCAAGTTTTTCAAAGTACATACATTGACAAAATGTTGAAAAAGTTGAGCATGTAAGAGTCTAAGAGAGGAAACTTACCTATGTCACATGAAATAAGTCACTCTAGAGATTAGTGTCCCTTCTCTTCTGAAGAGAGGACGCTAGGAGTAAGATTCCATATGCATCTACAATTGAATCTATCATGTATGTGATGTTATGTACACGCCCCGACGTATCATATGTTTTAAGCATGACGAGTAGGTACCAGTGAAAGTCACTAGGCTGTTGTAAAGAATATCATTAAGTACTTGAGAAGAAGTAAGGATCAATTTCTTATTTAAGGTGGTGAGGAAAGATGGTGGTAAAGGGTTACATCGACGCAAGCTTCCAAATTGACAAGGACGATTATCGATCACAATCAAGTTTTGTATTTTGCCTCAACGACAGAGCTATATGGTGTAAGAGTTCCAAGTAATAGACAATGACTAATTCTACAACAGAGACCGAGTACATTGCCGTCTCCAACACCACAAAGGAACCTGTATGGATTAAGAAATTCATTGGAGAACTAGAAGTAGTTCCATCCATTGAAGATGCAATAGAGCTATATTGTGATAACAACAGAGCTATTGCATAAGCTAAAGAACCTAGATCGCATAAACGTTCCAAGCACATACATCAACAATACCATCTCATACAAAATATTATACAATGAGAAGATGTCAAGATCTAAAGAGTACCAACCACAAACAATGTTACTGACCCTATGAAAAAAACACTTTCATAGCAGAAGCATGATGGACATGTTAGATCACTTGGAATGAGATTCATAAGTGATTGCCTCTAGTGCAAGTGGGAGACTGTTGGTGATATGCCATGAGAGCCAATCATGTGATGATTCTAACGACACATCTTGTAATTGATTTGATTATTAATAAGGGCAATTTTGATGATTATGCTTATTTCAATATGAGATAATGAATAAATATAATAATGTCCTTAACATGTATGACTCAATGGAATGAAAGTTTAGGTTGAGGATCTGAATATGAGATCATATGTATGTTAAGGGTATTAATTCTTGTCTTATTCCCTAGTAGGATATTGTTGTGTGTTTTAGGATATCAATAATACATCAAGAGTAGTATGTGTCTTGATTGATGACTACATCTCATTACTCATGATATTGGATATCAAATCCAACATATAGGTACTTGTTATGAACAAGTGTACCAGACAAACCCACTTTGAGTGTGATACATGGAAGCCAATGGTGGCGGTCAGAATCACATCTTAGTGTGACAGTGGTGATAGTTGTTCTTAGACCTAAAGTCACTATAATAATTGCATGTTGTTCAATGTGCTTTAACACTACACAACATGATCTTGAAAAGGGTTGCTATATAGGTAGTGCTTATGTGCATTGTGACACATGCATATTACTGTGAGTGATGTAGATGGAATTTGTCCTTCCCATTGGAGTGAAATCCTAGCCACTTGATGAGTGATACTATGAAATGCATATCCATGCTCATGTGAGTCACTATATGATAACGAGCTCATGTGTATCTCAATAGTCTACTCTAGATCAAGGAACAAACATTGAACACTAAGAGGATGATGTTTCCATATCTCAGATTCAATCTGGATAATAGAGATAAATGGATTATACAATAGCTGTTACACTGGTCACAATACTAAGTTAAGTTGTTCTCAAACTTCTCAAATTACTTGGGTAGCTATGAAGTCTTGCTAGATACCAATCATTTCTTGTAAAATCATAATATAATTATGAATATCACTCCCAACATAATTTAGATCCTACCAAGTCACACACATATGATGTATTTGAATCAGAGTATAATTGTGGACGTGATTGGAAATGTTCTGAATCAAATTGATTACTAAATGTTTAGGTAATGTACTAAAATAATATTGGAATATAATTTGATTTAATTGGTTAAAATGTCAAAATCAATTAATTAGATTTAAATTGTTAAGTATGATGGCTAATCTTGAGTGATTGACTACAACCTGATGATGAAAATTAGTTCATCAATTAATATGATTAATTGGTTTTAATTGGTTCCAGAATATTCTTTTAATAGTCCACATAGTGGCTAGTTTTAAATAAAACTACAATATTTTGTTTTCCTAGGGTTTTGGGAAACCCTGCTTCCTTGCCTCTACTATTTATAGGGGTAGGACAATCATGTTTTAGACACACTCTTGTATGTGAACCACATCATCATCATTCCCAAGAGAGAGAGAGAGAGAAGAAGAGCGACCACGATGCTAGCATGCTGTCAAGTAGAAGGCTACTCCTTCCGCCAGCTCAGGGAGCAAGGCATGGAGTTCCAATCCATCCACATTCACGAAGTAGAGACGTAAACGCTAAGCACCTGTGTTTGAAGGACGTCAATGAGGACTGTATGTGTACACAAGGAGCAACACACATCATCACGTGAAGGGACGTCACCAGACTTGCTCCGCAACAAGGTATATCCCACACACCCTCTTTCTGAATACGCCGTTGTCAATGAGATCCACTAGTAGGATATGTGGAGAAAATTTTGTCATTTTCATTGCGTTTATCACCTCCCTGAATACTAACACACTTGACCAATAGAATTCATTTGTGAATATATATTAGTGATATTGTGTCTAGGTACTCATATGGTGATTGAGTAGAGCTTAACCATAGCCATAATATTATCACCTAACTCTTTGGAGAATTTCATAAATAAGTCCTATTGTGCTTACCTTGTGAGATTTCTTCTTCTAGTCTCACTCTCTTATAATTGAAACTTCTAGAGGTTCTACAAGGAGAGTAAAGCAGGAGAAAATCTAGAAGCAACATGAGTTCTCCTTCAACATGGTAAAGAGAGGTGACCTTCCTTTGGCCACGAGCAAATAAGGTGTTAAGGTGTTTTCGTGGAGGCCCTACAAGGAAAAAAACAGTGATATGCTACAACCAACATCTATAGGAGATACAAATTAATATTTATATTAGTTTTTAGAAATATGCTTCTAAATATTATATCCTCTCAACCATTTATTCAAGAATGTTTCCCCAAACCTAATGATTGAAAAGATAACTAGGTAAAAATTAGGAAACCTTGATGGTTTCGAAGTCATTTTATATCTTTGTGTTTTTTGTTCTCCCCCTTTTATTTTTACTTTGTTGTTTTGATCATAAAATAGTTGCTACTAAGTAGTTGAGAATTTCTTAAATTGTCATTATAGAACTTTCACCCCCTCTAGATTTCTTTTCATGATAAATCACAAAATATATAAAAAATTTGGTACCCATAATAAGATTAACAAAAATGTGTCTTAAGACACATCCTCCAACATTTAGAGAAACAAAGTTACTCTTATCTAGCGATAATGTATGACTTTCCAATACATATAGAGAATATGATACTCTATATATGTGGACAAAACTCATGCGAACCGCTCCCTCCACCATGATTCACTTGAAAATCATATGCTATATACACTATAATACAAGAATTTTATCCAAATTTAGTCAGAGATCCAAAAATATATGTGTTAAAGTAATCACTTGACAATTCTAAATTTTGAATACATATGCTTGGGCAATGTTCAAAAGAGAAAATCAAGTAATAAGGGGACTAGACCCCAATAACACCCAATATAAGAACACAATAACTTCATTACAAGAAATTTAACTTTGGAAATCACTACAATGAAATTGAAACAAAATAGCTTACCCCTTTCCTTGGAAATCTTTTGTGGGTGAGTGGACCAACGAGTTGTGCTAGTTGTGACATGATAATAGGATTTTTTTAATTTATAAAAAAAGAATCCATGCTATTTCTCAACCTCTTACATGTTGAAGAAATGTTCTTCATACATTGTAGGTTGCTTGAGATTATCTCTATTATAGGTTAGTTTTGTTGTTGAAAGATGGCTACATTTCACATATATCATGCTCTTTGTAAGACCCCTAACCTCACTTAATTCATAAACATACTTATTTGTCTATACTAAGTAATTAGTTTTGTAATTAAGCTTTATATTATGTCTTAATATAAATTAATGAAGCTATGTTTAAAATTTGAGTCAATTCCTACTTCATCTTCTCAAGTTATGTAATTTTATGTAATTTGTGGACTTATATGCAATTTTTCCATTTTTGAGGGCTGCAGTCTTAGTACATGCATATTTCGTTACATGATTCTCTTAAAAGCTTATAAAATTGTATTTTATTTGGATACTTTTGAGCTTCGTTGCATGAGGTGTCAATCCCTTATCCATATTAGTTAGTGGTGTTGTGCGAACCAATGAAAGATAACAGTAGGCGGGAAGTCCATCAGCTGCACACTGATGTAAGTGATCTTTTCCTTCGGGTCAATGAGATCTTTTACTGATGATAAGATCCCGTGTCTACAATTGAAGGTCCGTACCTTTTCTTCTCCTCCGATGACCGGGCTATTGCCCATGTAGTTGCGGGCATAAGGAAGTATGATGATCAACGAAGCTTGAGTTGAAAATCAAATGCCATTTTCTATCAACAATAGAGGAATCAGTTGATGCATATATTAAAAAGGGTGTCTTCATTGCCGATGGAATTAACATTTGAACTAGAAGCATTAGAGAAATGGATGAGGGTTGATGGCTTTGGATAGTGACCGATGGAATTACTGAATAAATAGTTGTCTGATGGCTTTTCTTAATCGATGAATTAGATTATGAGCCTGAAGAGAATATTGAAGGCCAACAAAAAATGTATCAATGCCCGACCCTTTCCCACTGATGACTGGACAACTTTCATATCGATATGATTTCTAGACAAGTATGCCAATGGATTCTCTGGTCCCTTTGATGAATGAAATACTACTTTAATTCCTTTGACCACCACCCTACCTATAGATACCTCTCTCCACTGTGATGTAATATTTTTTTTTATTTTCTATAAACCTCTTGTGTCTAGAGACCAACGAAGGACGACCATAGGCCAACGAGAGGTGCACCTTTGCATATGCATGCATTATCAGACTTCCCTTGGACAGATCTAAGTCTTTTAACGTTTTTTCTTGGTCCCTACAAGTAAGATCATCTCTCGTAATTCTATTTTTGCTATGTTTTCCTTCTCACTTCTACCTTAGCAGAGGTCCATAGTGCTACAATTTGGAAACTTCTACATATAGTTAAATAACTCTATTTTCTTGTCTCATTGTTCTAGATATACCCTGTTCATGAGAAATTCAACCCGCATGTTAAACCTTGCCATACTGTACATATGAAAATAATAGGGCTTCTATTTACTGTTGCGATGCTTTAATGACGATTGAATAAGATTCTAAGAGTGTATGTTTCTCATCTATGCTAGATTTTGAGCATTCATTTGCATACTTCATAGAACTAGCATAACTTTTACATCCTTTGGAGTTTCAAGATGAATTTTTGGGTACTATCTTGTTTATGCCTTGTAAAGTGTTTGAGAATTTTCATATTATAACAAAATTTCTATAAGTAATTTTTACTATTATGATCTTGATGACAAATTGGGCTTCTATGTACCCTAATTTGAGGGCTGATCCCATTTTTGGCCAGGGATGGATAAGTATACTGTGATGGAGTCACTTGGAATTGTTTTGTGCATTATATCTTCTGGAGTTGCAATACATGATTTTATTTCACAAATACATATATGTGTCTTATATGTAACTTGATTGATGCAATAAATAGTAATTAAATGACAATGAAGTAAATGTAACCATAATCATGTAGTGCTACAAAACTATAAAATATCTTAGTGTCATAACTTGTTGGATGGTAAAATGAGTAATCCTTGTAATAACTATAATTGTGAGAAGGAAGTTGGAGTCATACACTATTGAGTATATGGGTGTGCATGGAGGGTTATTCTATATCATCTTGACTTCAAGGTATTCGAGAACAACTACAGTTGTATCTATATTTATATGTAATAGAGAGTAGCTATGGTCATAACTCGAATTTGAGGGTTTATATCCTAATTTTGGTGTCGTGCCATGTGTACCATGGATGGAACAAGTTTTTAGTATGGTGGCCAATGCGCCCCTTCTAGTAGATTGGGTCATAGTGCCACTATAGTTTTTCACTCGTACCGATATGAGGGAAAGATCTTTAGAATTTCAATCATACTAGATCTTATATGGGACTGATTGTGACTTTATAGTGGTCAACTACTAGTTTGAGCCGTATGCCTCAAACTAACTTATGCTTAATAAAATATGTAATCCAGTCTAATAGTATGTATGTTATTTTATTTGGTGAATCACATTGGATGATAATTTTGCCTTTACTCTTCTTGGTAGAATGATATGTGATTCATATTCTTACATGTTGATTTATATGTACCTAGGACTGGCAATCTCAGACCCGACCCCAACTCACCCGACCTAACCCAAAATTATATCCCAAAATGACCCAAACTAAACCCAAAAATGCTAATTCGGTCCCAAACTAAAATTTGGCCATGTGTGCATATTTTAGTTTGTAGGGATCGGATAACTTGAATCCGAACTGATCAACCTGTGAGTAATGTAAATGACCCAAAAGATTGATATTGCATAATATTTTTGGTATGTCATATAAACAATACTACAATCAAATGTTTCACAAATTTATAGATTGCATAAACTTTATAGTACAAACCCGATTTAGAACCCAAATTAGACCAAAAACTAACTCTATGGGTCAGGACCCGATCTGACCCGACCAGTTGCTAGTCCTATATATACGTATACTTTTATATTACATGTTCATTTTATATATTTTGATTGTTTCTCTAACTTGTTATATTACTTGTCTTAGATAATTTAATTACATAATCTGCTTGTAAGAAATAAATGTTATCGATTGTTATATCATATCACTAGTACTTAGAATCTCACCCGTAGATTTCCACAACTTTTTGGGTGACCAACAATACGGGAAGACTTTTAGTTGCAATGAGCCTTAATACATATACCACTAGAGATGATAGCTATTTTTGGAGTCTTAGAGTCGTCCATGTACTCTCAAGTCTAGGTAGGGGTATTGCATCTGATGTATATCAACTCAAGTTTTTGGTTGTATGCTATGAACATTGTAAATGTTGTAATTATGAGGCAACTATCTTTTGTATACAGGTTGTGCTTGAGGCCACTAAACTCATGTAAAGTTACCTAGTGTAACCATATGCAATGGTTGAGACTTTGTGTAAGTTTTAATATGAAATATTTAAAAGTTTAATCAGTTTTAATTATATAAGATTTTGGTTACATGTATAATCATTGTTGATCAACGTTTTGGTTTTGACTAATGTCATCGTGTGTAACAGGTTGTCACATATTAGAGTTTTGGATTTATTGAGTCTACATATACATATGTGTCTATACTTATGTATTGAAAATTTTTAACCATAATTTATGATTATGAAAATATGTTTGGAGAGTGTGAAAAACATGATAAGAGTAGTTATGTGATGCCTAGAGGTGGTGGTAGGAGAGCTGTACCCAAGACAGACCAAAACAACCCATCCTTTGGATCCTGCAATCATAGGTGATTCAGCCTTCCAATTAGTTTTTAGACAATTAATGGCGGCGATAACACATTTAGTTAACAAGGAACCTATACCTCCACCTAGGATACCTGCTCCAAATGCCTAGTTGCAGGGTTTGGGGAAGACTTTTGAGAGGTTGAAGTGCGTTGGTACCATAGAATATGCAGACACAGTGGACCCCATGGAGCAAATATGTAGTTGATAGAGTTGGAGAAGGTGTTTCAAATCTTAGATATCGCTAAAGAGGACAAGGTCAAGCATGCAATCTGCCTCCTAAAGGGTAGTGCTTGACACTAATGTGCCATTGAGGAGGAGAAGAGATCGGTGAAGTGATCGACTGGGAAGTATTCAATGTGAGTTTGTGAGCCATTACTTTCTAGAGACATATATGGAGGATAAGATGGCTCAGTTGTGAGGTTGTTCCAAGGCTCATGGTTTGTCAATGACTATGAGGTGAAGTTTATTAAGTTATTGAGGTTCTATCATCACATGGTGAAAATGGAAAAGGAGTGTATTAGAAGGTTCAGAAGGGCTTGTATGCCAAGTTGGCATGAACATCTTCACCTGTAGAGTCACAAGAGAAGTTTCCACTTTTATGGAGGCAGTTAGGAAGATATAGAGGACAAATGTGGACCTGTGAGATGGCAGTTCAAGGAATAGGTCAGATTAGTTTCCGGGAGAATAGATGGGCAATTACAAGAAGTAGAGGTATTCTACACCACAACTACAACAATAGTATCAATAGTCACACCATAGGTTGTACATTTCAGAACTGAGGCCACAAGTACAATCACAATGGTCTTTTAACAAGGGGAGAGGTTGTAGTTTTCCACTAGCTGGGAAAATAGTTCTAGATCGATGTTAGTGACATGGATGTCTAGGTCACAATGTGATAAAATGACTTACTTTAGGTGTGGCCAAGTTATACAGGTGAAATGATCTTTCTCCATGAAGAATTAGGAAGTTATCTAGTAATCTAGGTAGCACCAACAAGGCTCATAACATCAGTACACTAGCAATGGTGGAAGAGGGCAAGACCATCCATCCCGGGAAGGTCTTCAAAAATAGTAGGAAAATGTCAAGGATGAGGATGATAATAGGCAATGACTAGATTCTATGCTATGAGTCACCCAGAAGGAGTGGTCAACCCATGACTCATAGTACGTCAGATGAAATTTTTTCATTTTGACTTATCTACATCTAGATATGTATCTATTTTGATTGACCTAGGTGAGACACACTCATTTTTCACTAGATAGGTGATAAATAGTTGTAACATGCATGTTTGTAGTAAAGCCAATAACCTCTTGTTAGAAGCCCCTTTAGTTGGTTCCACGATTTTGTATAAGGTGTGCCTGTCCTACATTATTTCTTTCTTAGGATGCAAGATATGAGTGGATCTTATGTTACTTAATATGCATGTATTTGATTTGATCGTAGGGATGGATACCTTATAGAAGTACAAGGCTTTTTGGATTGTGGTTCCAAGGTTGAGAAGTGTTTCAATGGGAGGTTTTTCTAAGGAGATAGGAAAAATCTTCCTACAAGTTTGGAGTTGATAGTGATAGGAGAGAAGTAATGAGAAAAGGATGTGAAATTTTCTTGTCACATATGGTGTATACCAAGGTGAGGAGTCCTATATCAAGATTTACTTGTGGTGCATGATTTTGAAGATTCCCCCCCCAATGAGTTTTCTAGTGTTCTGCCCCCGAGAGAGAATGGTTTTCAAATCAATCTAGTTCCTAGAACACAACCCATAGCCCAAGAACCTTATAGGATGGCTCTATCTAAGATGAAGGAGTTGAAGAAGCAATTACAAGAGTTGTTGGAGAAGGGTTTCATACGATCAAGTACTTCCCCTTAAAGTGTTCTAAAGTTGTGTATGTAACTTTTTCATCATGACTTTCTACATCTACATATGTATGTATTTAGTTGACCCAGGTGTGACACACTCATTTATCACTAGAGAGATGATAAATAGTTGTAACTTACCTATTTGTAGTAGAGCCGATAACCTATTATTAGGAACCCCTTTAGTTAGTTCCATGGTGTTGTAGAAGGTGTGTCCATCCTGTGATCTTTCTTTCTCAGGCTGCAAACATACAAGTGGATCTTATGCCACTTGATATGCATGGATTTGATGTGATCCTAGGGAAGGACACCTTGGACAAGTATAAGGTTGTTTTGAATTGAGGTTCCAAGGTTATGAAGTGCTGTGATTGGGATATCTCTTTGGATTTCCAAGGAGGGAGGAAGATTTTTCCTACATGTCTGGTGACAACATTGATAGTGGAGAAGTTGATGAGACGAGGTTGTGAAGTTTTTTTAGTACACATGCTGGATACCAAGGTGAGGAGTCCTAGTTTTAGGATGTGATCGTGGTGCATGATTTTTATGATGTTCTTGTTGATGAGTCTTCTAGTGTTCCACCCATGAGATTGATTGATTTTGAAACCAATCTAGTAATTGGCACACAACTCATATTAAAAACACCTTGCAAGATGACTCAAGATGAGATGAAGGACTTGAAGAAGTAGTTGTAGGAGTTAGTTGAGAAGAGTTACATATGACTAAGCATGTCCTCTTGGGGTACTCTAGTGTTGTTTGTGAATAATAAGGACAGTTATATGAGGCTTTGCATAGACTACCGATAGTTGAACAAGGTCCCAATGAAATACAAGTACCCATTGTAGAGGATTGCGATAATGTTTTCCAAGATAGGCCTGAGGTTAGGATATTGTTAGTTGAGATTCAAGATAGATGACATACCTAAGGATGCTTTTAGGACTAGTTATGGCCATTATGAGTTTGTGGTTATGACATTTGGGCTAACCAATGCATCAAAAATGTTTACGAATTTGATGAATAGGTTTTTAGACCATACCTTGATCAGTTTGTGGTAGTATTCATAGTTGATAACTTGATATACTCCAGAGATAGTCAACAACATGAGTAGCATTTTCCTTAGGTGTTGGAGTTGCTAAGGCAACATAATTTGTATGCTAAGTTCATCAAGTGTGAGTTTTAGCTGACTGAGGTGTCTTTTCTTGGTCATGTAATCTCCACGAAGAGTGTTTGTGTAGGCCCTAAGAAGTTGGATTCAATTTTGTATTAGGAGCATCCAAAGACAACTGAATAAGGTTACAAGCTTCCCACCTTTAGCTAGATATTATAGGGGGTTCATCAAGTACTTCAGTGCAATAGCTTTACCTTTAATAAAGTTGACTAGGAAGGGTGTTCCTTTTGTTTGAGATGAGAAATATCAACATTCTTTTCGGTTGTTGATGGAGAAGTTGATGAGTGGCCTAGTGTTGGTGTTTCCAGAGCATGGGAAAGGCTACATCATTTTATGTGATGTTTCAAAGAATGGGTTTGCATGTGTACTTATGCAGGACAAGAATGTGATTTCTTTTGCTTTCCAACAACTTAAGAAACACAAGGGACACTATCCAACTCATGATCTAAAGTTAGTTGCTGTGGTTCTTGCTTTGAAGATTTAAAGGCACTCACTGTATGGATAGAAGTGTCAAATCTTCACACATTATAAGAATATTCAATATATCTTTTTGAAGCAGGAGCTAAACATGAGGTAGAGGAGATGGATGGATTTGATCAAGGACTATGACTATACAATAGACTATTCTCTAGGAAAGGTGAATGTTGTGGCTGATGAATTGAGTAGAAAGTGATCTTTGTCATCATCTATAGATAAATTAAAATTGTAATCTAGGGTTTTTTTAAGTTGTACATGTTGGTTTTTCTTTAGAAGATGAATGTTAAGTTGAGGTTCTCCTTGTTGGTAGGATTGTTGGCACAACTGCAGGTGAAGTCAACTTTGATATAATAGGTCAGAGATGTATAGAAGGATGATACCATGATACAAAACATTAGATCAGAGTTTTTAGTGGGAAGTATGATGGATTTTATGAGACTTGTCATGGGATAATGTTCTTTTACAACTAGAGGGTGGTTCCTGATGTTGGAAGTTTGATAGAGATGCTACTTGAGGAGGCTCATTCCTCAATGTATGTGATGCATCTTGGCAAGTACAAAGATTTATCATACTCTTAAAGAGTTATACTGATGGTTAGGTCTAAAGTGTGATGTAGCAAAGTTTATTGCCAGTGTCTAGTCTGTCTGTAGGTCAAAGATGAACATCATGAACTTGTAAGGATGTTGTAGCCTTTTCTAATTCCATGGTGTAAATGGGATCACATAGCTATGGACTTTGTCATTAATCTTCCTAAGATATCCAAAGGTCATGATTCCATTTTGGTGATCATTGATTAATTGACAAATTTCGCTCACTTTTTTCCATTCAAGACCACCTACACAACAAAGAGCCTGATGCAGATCGACAATGATGAGATAGTTTTTGTACACAACATACCAGTTATATAGTATCAAACAAGGTTCTTAGTTTCCTAGTGAATTCTGGGATCACTACATACAACTATGGAGATACAATTGAGGTTCAGTACAACCTTCTGCCCAAAGGTAGATGATCACTCAGAAAGGACCATACATATGTTATAGGGCCTATTGAGGGCATGTGTATTTCAGTTTCTTGGGAGTTGAGATATTCACTTGAGCCTAATTGAGTTTGCATACAAAAATAGTTACCAGAGGAGCATATGTCACCATATGAGGTTTTGTATGGGAGGCATTGTAGATCACCTCCTTTTGGTATGAGAAAGGTGAACATCAGTTGTTGGGTCCTTAGCTGGTTCAATAGAATACAAGAAGATCAAGGTGATAAAGCAACAATTCAAGGCAACACATGATAGGTAGAAGTCATATATAGATAAATTCCATAGACCTTTGGAGTTCCAAGTGGGAGACTGTGTGTATCTCAAATTCTCCCCTTGGAAGAGTGTTCTAAGGTTTGTGAAGAAGGGTAATCTGGTTCCTAGATTTATAGGACCTCAACCTATCACAGATTGAGTTGGAAAGGTGGCATACAAGCTAGAGTTACCGCCAGAGTTGCACAAGTTGCACATTGTATTCCACATTTTGATATCTAAGAAGTGTCATCTAGACACAAAACATACATTACAACCAGTGTAGGTGGAATTCAATGATAACGTCTCTTATGTTTAGGGTCCTATTTTGTTGTCTTAGATAGGTGTATACTAAAGCTGAGGAAGAAGGATATACCATTACTAAAGTGTTGCAACATCATTGAGGGGTGAGGCTGGGGGTATAGGAATCAAATTAGAGTTATAAGATGAGATGGGTAAGAAGCACCCATCTTCTTTTGCTTAGGATTTTGGAGGCAAGATCCTTATTAGGGGTTTATGGTTGTAAGGCTCCTAGCTTTGCTTAATTCAAAAACATGTTTTTTAATCTTATTTGGGTACTTACTTTTATAACTAAACTTCAGATTATGTCTTAATATCAGTCGATGAAGCTATTTTAAATTTTGATTCAATTTTGAATTCTTTTCTCAAGTTATGCAATTTTATATACTCTGTGGACTTAAATATAATTTACACATTGGGGGGGGGGTTCTAAGTGTAATTCTAGTACATACATATTTTTATACATGATGTTCTTAAAAATATTTTATTTTGATGTTTTGAACTTTGTTTCATGGGGTGTTGTCCCAAATAATGAAAAACAAAAATGATCAAGAAGTACAATGGGTACACACCATTGGAAGTGATCTTTTCCATCAGACCTATGAGATTTTTAACTGATGAGAGGAGCCATTGTTTATAACTGAGGATCTGTGCCTTTGCTTCCCCTCTGATGATTGGGATATTTCTCATGTAGTTGCAGACAAAAGGAAGTATGATGACCGATGAAGCTTGGGTTAAAAATTAAATGCTATTTGTTGTCAACCAACAGAAGAATCAGTTGATACATTGATTGAAAAGGATATCTTTACTGCCGACATAATTAACATTTGAACTTGCATCATTACAACAATGGATTAGGGTTGACGTCTTTGGGTAAAACCATAGTACCAATGGTTTCACTAATTAGTGACCGATGGAGCTACTGAATGAATAATTGATAGATGACTTCTCTTAATCAATATATTAGCTGTTGGGTTGTAAAAAAATACTGAAGCCAATGAAAAATGATCCGATGTCTAATCCTTTCCCCCAATGATCGGGAAACTTACACATATAGGATTTTTGGACATAGGCCGATAGGTTTTCTGGTCCCTTTGACTGACAAAAATACTACCTTGGACTCTTTGACTACCACCCTACCTATAAATACCCCTCCCCACTCTCGTACAACAAAATTTTTGTCAATGCAGATAGAAACCTATGAAGGACCCTCAGAGGTCGATGAAAGATGCAAGTTTGCAGTGCATGCCTTGGATCACACTTCCTCTAGACTACTGTAACCCTTCTAATGTTGTTTCTTTCTCCCTACAAGTAAGGTCAGCTCTCCTAATTTTTTTTTGCTGTATTCTCCTTCTCTCTCCACTTTGTTTGAGATACATGGTAATACATGTTGGAAACTTGTGCATATGGTTAAAGAACCCTCTTTTCTTCTCTCTTTGCTCTAGATACAATATGTTCTTGGAAAAATAACTTTTTTTGGAGATTTCGGAGGACAAATCTCAAACCTTTGTTCCCTTTTTTGTAATTTCCTTCTTGTATTTTATTTCCTTCACCTTTAAGGCAAGTGATGTAACTTTTTATGTATTTATTTCCTACTTATGACATGCATAATGTTAATCTTGCTCTAAAATCTATAATATGCTAAAATATGATCCTTTATGCACTATTTTATATAAGTAAGGTGGTAATATACATTGAATATTTCTTTTGAATAGGCAAGAATTGGAATTCAAAATAAAAGTATAAAGACTCTTAAAAATATCACTTCTATGGCGCTTTGTACCCCTAGAAGGGAAATTCAACCCCATCTTAAACCTTACTGTATGGAAGTTATCTATAGAAATAATAGGGCTTTAAATTACTATTATGGTGATGTAATGATGACTGGACAATATTTTGATAATGAACGTTGCTCATTTTGAGCATGCATTTGCCTAAATCTTAGAAGTGTCATAACTTTTACATCCTTCAGAATTTTAAGCTTAAATTTTGGCTACTACCTTTTTAATACATTAATAAACTCTTTATGGAATTTTAGATGATAATCAGATTTCTACAAAAAGTTATGACCTTTATGTTCTTAATGTGAAATTGGGCTTCTATGTGTCCTAATTTGAGGATTGGTCCCCTTTATGGGCAATTATGGTAAGTATACCATGATGGAGTAATTTGGAACTTCTTTATACACTTTATATCATCTCAAATTTTAATACTTGATTTATTTCACAAATACATCTAAGTGTCTTGTACGCAACTTGATTGATGCAATCAAACATATCTAAAGGGATTAATTAATCAAGTGTAACCTTAATCATGTAGTGCCATGATATTGTAGAACTATTTCAGTTTCACAACTTACTGGATAGTGAAATGAGCATTCCTTGTAACAATTATAATTGTGAGAAGGAACTCACAGTCATATATAGTTGAGTATATGCAGGTACATAGAAGGTTTTCTCTATCACTCTAACTTCAAGGTGTTTGAAACAACTACAATTGTGTCTTGTTTTATATATAATAGAGAGTGGCTGCATGGATATCTCAAATTTGAGGACTTATACCTTAGTTTTGGTTTCGTGGTCTATGTACCTAGGATGGACCCGTTTTTTAGTATGATGGTCAATGTTCCCCTTTTGGTAGATTGGACCATAGTTCCAATACTATTTATCACTTGTACTGACCAAGAGGAAGAAATCTTTAGGATCCAAGTCATCCGACATCTTATATGGAGCTGAATACATCTTCACAATGGTCAACTAGTAGTTTGATTGGTATGCTTCAAACTACCTAGGACCTCAAAGAATATGTAATCCAACCATGTAGTATGTCTGTTAGGATTATTTGGAAAATCACATTGGATGGTAATTATTGTTTTACTCATCCTGCTAAATCATATTTGATTCATTTTCTTACAAGTTCAATTATCAGTACTATAGTTTTATATGTACATGTTCATTTAATACATTTTGAATACTTGTCTAACTTGTTACATTACATGTCTTAACTGATTTAGTTATGTAACTTTCTTGTAAGCAATAAATATTATCACTTGTTATATCATATCTCTGGGACTTGTAGTCTCACCCCATGGGTTTTTGCACCTTCGTAGGTGACCAAAAGTATGGGTAGGATTTTGGTTGCTAGGAGCCCCAATTTAGAGACCAATAGAGCTGAGAGGTTGGTGTGATTCTTTTTAGAGTCCTAGATCCGTCCCTATACTCTCAAGTCCATGCAGGGGGGTTCACATATGATGTATATCTAAGTTTTTGGTTGTATTCCATGAGTAGTGATAATGGCAAATATCTCTTGTATATTGGTTGTGGTTGAGACTACCACACTCATGTAAAGTTACATGAGATAAACATATGTGTTTTGGGCCTTTGTGTAAGTTTTCATATGAAATATTTCAAATATTAACTGGTTTTATATGTATACCTTTTTGGTAACATGGGTAATTAGTGTTGATAGGCATTTTAGTTTGCATAATATCATTTTGTGTGATGAGTATTCACACTTTCTATCAAGCTACTACAAATACTTTGTTCTAGTTTTCCTTTCTTCATGTTGTCTTGTATCCAAATTTGATGATTGTTGATACTAAAAAACTTCACTACATCTAGAGTTTTTGGCCTCCTCTGCACCAATGTTATATTCAAGCAGACCCTTACCGTGTGGGGGCCTATTTAATTGAGCAAACCAAATCGCACACAATTATTGTTGGTAGTCATCTTTCTATTAAAACCAAGCTTATTCGTAGCGATCCTATCATGTTGGAGAGTCACATGATAATTTTGGTCCAATGTAGGACCTTCTCCCACTAGATGATTATCCAATTCCCATCCATATCATAGGATTTCTATGATAATCACAAACTATTAGGCAGAGCTAGAGAAGAGTCCCATCAAGTGTGTGCTCCAAATTTAGATCATCACTCGTAGGATAATCTTGAGGCGTCTACATTAGGAGGATGTCCTAAACCATCTGGTCCACAAACCACAACTTTACAACCCTTCATCCCACTTTCCCTCATATAGTGATCATGCCCAATACCATCAACTCTAGAATCTATTCAGGTATACTCTTCTTTGATTGTAGTGTTCGATTAAGGCTCCCCTCACCCACCAATCCTCCTAATTTTTTTAACCCATCAATCACTGCCTTTATCAACCATTCCTTGATGAACTCAAACTACGATTCAATGCTCCTTTCCATCATTCTATAATCCTCTCAACTCCTATGTTTCACTTTCATTATGGGTAACCACAACAATGCCTTTATTCTCACAAACTTTGAGCTATTTTTCATCTAAAGGGATTTGTTATATTCCTTCACTGCTCATAACACTAGCAACCTCTATTATCAACAAGTGAAATAATATTTCCCATTTGACAAGGTTTTTTTGGCTTTGATGTTCCTCCACTGTAAATGAAGTTTCATGTCACTTGGTCAAAATTTTCATAGATGTACTCTAATAAATTCAAAGTTTGCATAAGGTGTGGTTCTATCACAATTGTTACTGACTTGGTGAGGATAACTCTTACTGGACAATGATACATATTTGTTTTCCCAAGCATTGATATTACTTTGGACCTTACTTGTCACATAGAAGTAAAAAGTCTTAGAGTCCCTTTTGTTTATGATCTACACTCCCAAGTGCATGCTTACTTAGATAAGTGACTTTAGGAATTCTATATTGCAATGAAGTGGTTTCCGAATGTTCCTTGAAAAGTTAGATACTGGATTTGTATTTGTCCATCAAATATATATAAGCTTCCATGAACTTTCTAAGACAATCACCCATTGCTTTTCCTTGCTTTACTAAAGTTTCTTTAAATATTTCTATATGGTCAGCAAAGCATAGATGTAGCAAATTGATTGAAATTAACTTTGGTGAAGTACACATGCATCCATCTTCCACCTTAGATTTCATTATCTATTGTCTTGCTCAACCTTTCAAGGCAAAGCACAAATATGTATCAAAATAGTGGGTTGCCTTGTCTAACTCATGAGGGTTTGAAGGCCTCCAGAGTTCCTCCATTCCACACAATGGAGGGCGTGTAGACAAATATTACCTGCATAATGATATAATATATATGTGATGCACAATATATGCAATGAAGTCTGATATCATTATGTCATAATATTTGGATAGATCAATATTGAAGGCCATCAATTTCTAATTTAGTTTTCTTTCTCCATTGAACGAATGATCTCATGTACAATAAGTAAATTGTCATTGGCCTTCTTGCCTGAGATGAACTTGGTTTGCATCAAAGAAAACCATTAGTCTTGGTGGGATTTAACTCATTCTAGGGTGACTTCAAATTGAGTTTTACGCACACAGTATTGTGATACATGGGATAAAAGTTGGTCGCATGAACTTGGGGGTTGTAGTGTCAATATATTAGAACCAAGACTGAATCTATTGATGTAGGTTCTATTGGCGTCCCTTGGAAGGCCCTTTCATAAAGTTAGTTAGGGAGTCCTTCACCACTCCTGAATGGTGCCTTTATAGGTGCCATGGAGAAAAGGGCCTTACATATTTCTTCTTTGTCTGGAATTTTTCTCAATTTGTGTGCCTCTACATCATCCAAGCCCGAGAAGGTGCCAATATACTCCATTCTCATAAGGTCCTTGAACCTAGTTCTGGATTTGTGAATTGATCATAGAAACAACCACTAGTCAGCTCTTGAAGTTGTTTGCAGTATTTAATCTATACATAATCATCACTATTTTTGCGCAAATAAATTTGTTCCTCCACCTTATTTCCTTGACACCACTGTGGATTTTTTTGTCACTGTACTCTAACTTTGTATTTCTTTTGCCATTCTTCTTCTTCTAGTATGAGTTCATTTGGAAGCTCTACATGGAGTCTCTAATCCTACTTTTGAATTGAGGAAAGTATATATTAGCTAGATTCCATTATGCAAGCACAAGTTTTTCTTGAAGTGATATTTTCTTCTTCCATCTCTACATTTTTTTGTGGTTCCATCCCATAGATTCTTTGAGGAAGTGTTCAACTATCTTGTTGAATCTAGAAAATGCTCTCTAGCAATCCTTCAAACTTTACAAAATCTTAATTCTCATCTATACATCAAGGGTCCTAGCCACTCTCCTACCCAACCTACCCAACCATCCTTAGAGAGCAGTCGAGATGGAAATTAGGATACAGTTGGAATAGAATCATTCTAAGACCTGGATACTTGCATTCATGAAGTTTTCCAAAACCATTTCTAGTTTCCCAAGACTCTATCAAGCCTTTCCTAAAGAAGACACTATTTGAATGTCATTTTAGGGCCACTAGCTCCCATTTCAACAAGATCACTCTCATCTAGTGCATCTATGAAGTCTCTACATATGTTAGCATCATGTGTCTTTCTAGGGTCTCATTCGTCATCCAGTGCCACACCATCAGAAACCCTAGGCTATCAATTGTCGCTTATGGAGTCACCTAATGAGATGCTACTCCTCCAGTCATCCAACTTCCCCTTATTTTTGAAAACCACCATAGATTCAACATATATTAGAGGATTTTGAATGTTGATCATTGTAGTTATACTTCACTTGATAGAGAAGTTTCCAACACAGAGTGGATACAGAAGTACAACGACATAGTGTGCGAGAATCTTCCCAGACTGGGTTCAGATCATAATCTTCTTGCATTGCTACAAATACACACTACTAAGCAACAAAGATGCTTCAAAGTGAAAGTGTCTTGGTAGTTGAATCCTCAATTTCAAAGTATCCTGAAGGAGCATTGAACACACATGCACCCTTTGATGAAATGTTAAAGATTGTTCACAAACTGATCCTAAAATGGGACTCCAAGGTATCTGTAGAACCAAAGAAACTCAAGGAGGTCCTACTTCATCGCATCTGTAATATGCAAACGGATTTAGAAGGTTACTACAATGTCACAAAGGATAGTGAATGCATGAATCTTCAGTCTGCACTTGAAAACCTTCTTCAAAAGGAGGAGGAAGATCAGAAGCAACAAAACTGTATCAATTGACTCAAACATGATGACAACAATGGTAAGTTCTACCATGATTTTATTAGTAACAAGAGATGATCAATTGTTATTAACACATTGCTGGATAGAATTGGCCAGTGGGTCAATGATAGCAGAGAAATAAAAGCCACTGTGAACAATCATTTCACAACATTATTTCAGTCAAACTCACAATCAACATAACAAAAAATGGACTTAATGTCGGGAGTGTTCAAATAACTCACTGCAAAACAAAAGAGAAGACTCTCCTCCACCTTGACGGAATATGAAGTTTAAAAAATCCTCAAAAATCTGAACCCTTACAAGGTGGCAGGTCAGGATGGAATGGATTACCTATTCATCAAGAACAACTAGAAGGTGGTGCGTCAGTCAATATTCACCTCTATCAGGCACATGCTAAATGGGGAGATATACTAGAGGCCATTAGTAGATCAAGCATCATGCTAATACTGAAGAAGAAGAATTTGCTTGTATTCTGCTTTATGTTCCATATTGTAGGCTTAGTTGTGACTGAAGGCAATTTGGCATTGTTTTGGCCAATTTTACCCAAATTTAAAACTTCTTGCCTAAAAGTGTGTTTTGATCCAACCTCTACTTATTAGATTGAAAATGATGACCTTTGAAAAATGCTAGTGAATTATCATGCTCTATTGGTAAATGGATTCAATGCTTGACTTTTTACATGTGCATTACCTCTCTTAGGTTTGTGATTGTTTGGATTGAATTGTGAGTTGAGAAAGCTATAAGCGTTTAGTGCTTTTGGAATCACATGATAGAAGTATGAATTTTATGTTGTTTATTCATGTTGTGTGATACTATTTGATGAAGTGTTTGAATAATTTTCATGCAATAGATCTTATGTTGAGAACCACACTAATGACCCCTCTTTGACCTAAATTTTCACTCATCATCTTCTTACCCCTCCGCCTCATGAAAAGATGCCAAAGTGCACATATTCAACCTTGGCCACCTCCAAAAGTTTTGGGGTGTCCATATCTATATCTCACTACTTCATTCTCACCAACATATGCCCCACCTTGATGAATGCATATTCATCTCTTATTTTTACTTCATTTAGAATAAGTAATTAGGACTTTTTTGTTAATTTTAGCTAATTCAAAAATAAATAGCACTTTCATCTTCTTGATATACTTTTCCTAAATTCTTATGATATTTTTCCTAATTTTCAGGAATTATCTAAGTAATTAAATTGAGAAAAGAAGAGATGAAGATAGAGGCAATTCAGTTTCCCGCAATGCTGACTTAAATGCATACCTTGCACCAAAATTAGCATAACTCTCACATCCTAAGGTGGAATTTAATGTTCAAATATGATTTGGAAAGGGAATTCAAAGGCCTACAGGAAAATCATATTTTCGGGCGCACTTTAAATTCTCTGGACAACAGAAATTCGCTCGAAATTGCTGCTGCGAAAATATACATTAAAGAAAGACAATCAAGAGTTTGTTGACTAGATCTGAAAATTCAAAAGGATGGATCCCTCTCTTTTTCCCCCCTCTTTTTTTAGATAGCCTACCCCTCCTTCTCCTATAAAAGGAAGGGAACTTCCTCCTCCCAAATCATCTTAGATTTTCTTGTATCTTGGAATTCTGCAGCTATTAATCTTGTAATCGTTCTCTTATTATGCAATAAAGTAGGCTTTGGTTCAAGCACTTTTCTTTCATTCTTATTCTGGTCTTCTATCTCCGCTTTAGTTTTTAATCATCTTCCTTCCGTTCTTCAATTCTGGAGCAACGAACAAAGAGCTAAGCCATTTCATCGTCTCTAGCATAAGGATTAATTTTCTGATCTCTGGGCTAGACTATGGCTTCATCTCTTTTTCCTCCGACTCCCATTTCTCTATGTGTGAGTAGTCTCTTATCGGGGCAAGGGGAATAACCCCTTAGCCATGGTTTTAACGACTTCTTCTTAAACGACTAGATGGTAATCGCTTTTAATTGAATAGTCGATCTTTGAATCGCATGTTAATCCGGATGGATGTGACCATGGAAATTCGGATTTAGAACAATAAAATCGATTACATAGACATTTTGATATGACCATGGATTCTCGTCTTTTAGGTTGATAAACTAGGAAGCATGAGCACCAGGACCAATGGGCTCTTGTGGAGTTTCTCTTTTGTGAGTTTTTAATTCGCAAGCCTTCATCTAATTGTCGTTTAAGATTTAGTTGTTATCACCCAGGTTAAGGTGGTGAAAACCCCTACGAGCCTCGATTTCCATCTCTTGTTTTAAACACCGCATCTTCATTTCCTTTAATTCTTAGTCTTTCATTCATTTAGTTTGCTTGTATTAACAATCTTTTTATTTTTCCCTTGTGCATGTTAATTCTTGTTAAGTGCTTTCCTTCTTGCATTAGTGTAATCATTCAAACCCCCAACTGGAATTTACTTTCTGCTTTAAAAAGAAAAATACCAAAAACAATTAATAAAAGTTCTTCAAATCTTTGGGTTCTAAGAACAATCTCTAATTAGTTGTCCTGTGGGATCGACCCTTCTATACTACCCTTAAAACCGGAAGTAAAAAAGGTTTAAACTCTAGGATTAACCATCTTAGTGATTGATATTGCAAAACGACGAGTATCAATTTGGCGCCGTTGCCGGGGACAACAGATTGTTTTTTTTCGAACCCCCAAATTTTTTTTGAAAAACTTTTTTTCTTTTTTTCATGCCTTCCGAGTAACATTCCGGAAGTGTACTCCTCTTTCTGCCGAGTTTCCATTCCGGCAGTACATTTTTTCTGCACACGAATTAACTGCTTTATTTGTGCATGCGACGCTCGCCGAACGCCAATTTTGCGGGGAAATTTTTTAATCTAGAACCAGAGAGGCTAAGGATGATTTTAATAGATGATGATGACGATGATTATATCATCTTCAATCAAGTAGAACCAACTCAAGTACCTAAAGCTCCACCAATCACTTCCATTGTGGATGTTAATCTAGTTGATTCTAATAGCCAATCTATTTCATTGGAACCCTTTCTCTATAATGAACCACCACCCTTAGAAGAAGTCCAATGTGATATAGTTGAGATTCCACACAACCTTGATCAGGAGATGGATAGGTGTTTTAAAGAAATTCAGGATGCTGTAAATGAAGAACTTTGTTTAGCTAGGGCTGCAGCTGTATGGGGCCCTGACTATCCATATAAGTCAGAAAATGAGTGGATGGAGGCCTATGTTGATAAATTCATGAATCAAGAATCTTTTAACAAAAAGGTTAATGACTGGTGGGCTCAAAGAAAATCCCAAAAACCTAAGACTCCACCCTTCTCGGTTGTAGGCCCATATTTAGATGGTTGCAATAATCATCCCATCTTAGTTGAGCCTATTGTGACCAATGTACCATCACCTACCCAACATGCATTGATGGATTCTTTTGAAAGACTTCATCATCAAGAGCACTATGACCTCACTCAACCACCTCTTTTTCCACATTTGGTTGAACCTGATGAGGTGATTCTACCACTACAAGAACCTTACATTACACCGTTATATTGTGAGGTGATCCCTTCTGAGCCGATTGAGTTGGGCACTTGTCCTATAAAGGAATCAGATCTCCCCTTTAGTATAGTAAAGGATCCAATTGATTCCATAGACATCCATGTTGATGAGATCTTTTATGAAGAAGAGATGGAGAACTCCCCAATAGAGATGGAACAACCTAGATTGATCATTTTTGATGATTATGATGACAATTATGCCATTTGTGAGTCTTCCACACCAAATCCACTGGCTTCCATTTGTGAGTCTTCTATAGACATCAAAGACCAATACCCTTATTTTGAGTCTATTTTGGATAATAAGCATCCAACCCCCTTTGACAAAATGATTCCACATGTTCTGTTGCAACCAATTCCCACTCCATGCACAACTGATTTAGAAGAAGAGACACAACTTTAGAGATTGCTACTTTATTCCCAATTATTTTTTTGAAGAATTATTTTGTTATCTATTTTGAAAGAGATGAAGCCATAGTCTAGCCCAGAGATCAGAAAATTAATCCTTATGCTAGAGACGATGAAATGGCTTAGCTCTTTGTTCCTTGCTCCAGAATTGAAGAACGGAAGTAAGATGATTAAAAACTGAAGCGGAGATAGAAGACCATAACAAGAATGAAAGAAAAGTGCTTGAACCAAAGCCTACTTTATTGCATAATAAGAGAACGATTACAAGATTAATAGCTGCAGAATTCCAAGATATAAGAAAATCCAAGATGATTTGGGAGGAGGAAGTGCCCTTCCTTTTATAGGAGAAGGAGGGGTAGGCTATCTAAAAAAAGAGGGGGAAAAAAGAGAGGGATCCATCCTTTTGAATTTTCAGATCTAGTCAACAAACTCTTGATTGTCTTTCTTTAATGCATATTTTCGCAGCAACAATTTCGAGCGAATTTCTGTTGTCCAGAGAATTTAAAATGCGCCCGAAAATATGATTTTCCTGTAGGCCTATGAATTCCCTTTCCAAATCATATTTGAACATTAAATTCCGCCTTAGGATGTGAGAGTTATGCTAATTTTGGTGCAAGGTATGCATTTAAGTCAGCATTGCGGAAAACTGAATTGCCTCCTATCTTCATCTCTCTTTTTCTCAATTTAATTACTTAGATAATTCCTGAAGAGACACAACCCTTAGGAGAAGTCTACATACCCCCTTCCACTGACTACAAGGAATATATTCCCAATTTTATCCCTCATGAACTCTTGGGAACTCGTTGCATAGAGGAACTAGAGTTACATGCTATATCAACCATGAATCCCATCTATCACAAGGTTGGTTGCATGAATTTTGAGCAGAGCAAAATTACTTATCATGCTGATTTAAATTTAGTTGTCCCTTTCATATCACCACCAATTCTCTTATATGCAGGTCAGAATGACCGAGGGAAACCAGAGCCTGATCCTCCGCCTAACTTTGCACATCTGGCACTGCATGTGTTACCAGTTGGGTACCCACCAACCTCCCCCAATCCACATCCATCTTCAACACTTCCTTTGCTATTGATGGAAGATCTGTGGATCCTATTGGAGGGAATGCAAGGTGAAAGCAAATATGAGCACCACACTGAGCTTCTACAATTACCCTATCATAGGGTACACTATGAAGCTCCTCAGATAAAGGTCCCAGCCCTCATACACATCCCCTTTAGCTGGATGTTTTTTGAGCTACCAGGGCCACCTGGAAATCCTTGCTCTTCTCTTCCCTCCATCTCGGGTTTCGATTTTTCTCGGGACGAGCAAAAATTTGAGTCCGGGGTGGAGGTGGGTGGTATGTTTCTATTCCACCCCTTATTTTTTTATTCTTGCATTATTTCTACCTTTTTTTTTGGTTTTGCATATAGTTGTTTTGTTCATGGCCATTATCTAGTCGGCCATATTTTTATTTCTTTTGTTACAAAATGGCCTTTATCTAGTCGGCCTTGATATGATCATTGGTCAAAATGCTCCCCTTAATGATGTAACTTCCTTGCAACTAAAATTTTGAAACTTTCATGACTAGAAATCCTCCTGTCACTTAGGACCTCAAATAATAATCACTCCTTGGAAAAGATGGCAAGCCATAGAGGACTGATAGGATTCAAGAGTGATGCTTTCTTATCATGTACAACTTGTATAAATTTTCTTGATTTTTCGCATGATTCGGTAATAGTTGAACCAATGCATGGTACTCCTAAAAAAAAAGATGAAATAAAAAGTTGCACAAGAACAACCTCTTCTACTCTTCTTCTACCACTTCCAAATCTTTCCATTCGTCAAAAAGAAAAAAAAGCCAATAATGCCAAAAAGGCTAAGTTTGGGGTGGCACCCCTTCCCCCTCTTTCGCTTCTTCCATACCCATGCAATTGGGTGTATCACCAAAAAAAAATGCGGTCAATGTAACTGCATGTCCACTAAATAAAAAGGTCTCGAGTCGAATAGAGGAGAGACTGTCCTTCTTCCATACCTCCTTCACTCCAATTTTCTACCCAGGGGAAAACTACAAAAACCCCAACTATCCAAATCAGCCCTATTCTTGTGTAAAACTTTGAAAAAAAAATTGGAGTACCAAATGCAAAGGTGAAATGAAAATCTGTTTTATTGCAGGTCTTGAATAAATGCAAGTTTGTGAAGTAGGAAATATAAAAGTCACTTTTTGTGAATTCAGGAAGTCAGGGTCGCTTGGCCATATTTTGGTGGAAGGAATCCAGTGATTGTTAGGAGAGTGAGGATGATAGGTTGAGAGTATGTCTTGAAAGTATTTCTTGATTTTAATGTTGCTCGGGACGAGCAAAGTTTAAGTTTGGGGTATTTTGATGAATGCATATTCATCTCTTATTTTTACTTCATTTAGAATAAGTAATTAGGACTTTTTTTGTTAATTTTAGCTAATTCAAAAATAAATCACACTTTCATCTTCTTGATATACTTTTCCTGAATTCTTATAATATTTTTCCTAATTTTCAGGAATTATCTAAGTAATTAAATTGAGAAAAGAAGAGATGAAGATAGGAGGCAATTCAGTTTCCCGCAATGCTGACTTAAATGCATACCTTGCACCAAAATTAGCATAACTCTCACATCCTAAGGCAGAATTTAATGTTCAAATATGATTTGGAAAGGGAATTCAAAGGCCTACAGGAAAATCATATTTTCGGGCGCACTTTAAATTCGCTGGACAACAGAAATTCACTCGAAATTGCTGCTGCGAAAATATGCATTAAAGAAAGACAATCAAGAGTTTGTTGACTAGATCTGAAAATTCAAAAGGATGGATCCCTCTCTTTTTTCCCCCTCTTTTTTTAGATAGCCTACCCCTCCTTCTCCTATAAAAGGAAGGGCACTTCCTCCTCCCAAATCATCTTGGATTTTCTTGTATCTTGGAATTCTGCAGCTATTAATCTTGTAATCGTTCTCTTATTATGCAATAAAGTAGGCTTTGGTTCAAGCACTTTTCTTTCATTCTTGTTATGGTCTTCTATCTCCGCTTTAGTTTTTAATCATCTTCCTTCCGTTCTTCAATTCTGGAGCAAGGAATAAAGAGCTAAGCCATTTCATCGTCTCTAGCATAAGGATTAATTTCTGATCTCTGGGCTAGACTATGGCTTCATCTCTTTCTTCCTCCGACTCCCATTTCTCTATGTGTGAGTAGTCTCTTATCGGGGCAAGGGGAATAACCCCTTAGCCATGGTTTTAACGACTTCTTCTTAAACGACTAGATGGTAATCGATTTTAATTGAATAGTCGATCTTTGAATCGCATGTTAATCCGGATGGATGTGACCATGGAAATCCGGATTTAGAACAATAAAATCGATTACATAGACGTTTTGATATGACCGTGGATTCTCGTCTTTTAGGTTGATAAACTAGGAAGCATGAGCACCAGGACCAATGGGCTCTTGTGGAGTTTCTCTTTTGTGAGTTTTTAATTCGCAAGCCTTCATCGAATTGTCGTTTAAGATTTAGTTGTTATCACCCAGGCTAAGGTGGTGAAAACCCCTACGAGCCTCAATTTCCATCTCTTGTTTTAAACACCGCATCTTCATTTCCTTTAATTCTTAGTCTTTTATTCATTTAGTTTGCTTGTGTTAACAATCTTTTTATTTTTCCCTTGTGCATGTTAATTCTTGTTAAGTGCTTTCCTTCTTGCATTAGTATAATCATTCAAACCCCCAACGGGAATTTACTTTCTGCTTTAAAAAGAAAAATACCAAAAACAATTAATAAAAGTTCTTCAAATCTTTGGGTTCTAAGAACAATCTCTAATTAGTTGTCCTGTGGGATCGACCCTTCTATACTACCCTTAAAACCGGAAGTAAAAAATGTTTAAACTCTAGGATTAACCATCTTAGTGATTGATATTGCAAAACGACGAGTATCACACCTACACCAAGGGCAAAGAAAAGAAAAAGAAAAGAAAATGTGCTCTTGTTTAAGAGCTTGTAAATAAAGAAAAGATGAATGTTATAGCACTCCAATCTCTTACCGCAACCCCTTCTTCTATTTTCATACTGATTGAGCAAGGAAACATCAAGCCTAGCTCACTTCACCCTTTTTCCACAGCCACGTGGGTCACTTAGTTTTAGTTGAAGCATAAGGTTGAATGTATGAAAGTAAAACCGCACTCCTAGTTATCCTTGATTAACACCACCATGAAATGGTTTACCCGGATCTACATGAAAGCCATATGGATAGCTTGTGTGTTCTATGACCTATATTTGAAGTTTGTATGTCTAGTGCTCTTTTCATGATTGGTTTGTGAAAGTAGAGAGGATAGAGGTGGAATGCATATACTTAGTCATCACTGATCCCATTTAATCAATATTCATCTTTTGCGTTGCATTTGTCATTTCTTGATTGTGGAGAAATTGTAGAGAGATTGAGATGGAGCATACTTAAGGACAAGTATGTTTTAAGTTTGGGATGGTGATGAGGTCCTATTTTAGGGCTTCATCTTGTGTCGTATTGCACTTAAATCACATCTATACATGTTAAATTACATGTTATTTTCCCTAATATGCATATTGTGTAAAATGCACTTATGTATTTTATTTGTATGTTTTTGAGGTATTTGGACTATACTTGGATAGAAGAGAGAGAGAGAGAGAGAAAGAATGATCTTAGGGTTCCTCTACCCATAGAGAGGCCCAAAGTGAATTTTAAGGCTCCCTCAACCTACCCCTAGTAGCTAAAGATCAATTGTAGCAAAAATGTCCAAGGATGAACCAAGTATAATCTCAAAGTGTTGCTGGAGGGAGAAGCACCGTCGTGGTACACCAAAATGGCTGTGTTGGATCACTCCAAATCAATAGAGCATTAAAGAACTAAAGTCAGTAGAACGACCGTGCTACAAAGAATGGGCGTGCCACCAGGACCTAAAATGGTCATGCCATGTAGCACAACTATGTTGCAGCTCAACCAGAATGATCATTCCTCAAATAACAGACAACCAAATCTAGAGCCAAAATGGCTGTGGTGACCACCACGATTGTGCTACCCTGCCTCACCACAGTCGTGGTGACCAGCACGGCCGTGCCACTATCAATTCAAAACCCATCTATAACTGTGATTTTCCCCCAATTCTCACCTCACCCGTTCCACCCCACCATGCCTGTTCTCAATCCTACCCACAACGGTCATGCTACCCAGCACAACTGTGCTACATACAATTTTCCACTACATTTTCCACTTTACCCCCCACTTGACCTAGTGCTTCCCCACCACCTATATATACATAGGTGGTAGATGGAGCACAAGGTTAGATACCTTATACCCCCTCCTAGCTCCCAATTTCTTCCCCTTAGACATTCCACTTCATCTCCAACTGCATTCCACTCCATTTCACCATTTCCACCACCAAACCCTAGTTTCTTGGTGTGTTGGCCACTTTCCACCTTCATCCCATACCCTTGCATCTTGGTGGAGGAGGGAGGACGTCGTTGTAGCATATGGAGAGGAGGATCAAACCATCTGTTGGTATGTATGCCCATAGAGAAAGTCATATGATGATTGTAATGGGATACTTTGTAAATGATTTGAATAATAATAAAGGCAATTTCCGATCTATATGTTTAAACTGTTTCTGAGATGATGGTGTAACATGATAGATGTCTAAAGAATGGTTTTACTCAATGAGGTATTCTTTTAGGTGCAGGACCTAAACGATGAGATCATACAGATGTTAAGAGTATACATTCTTGTTTAGTCCCTAGTCAGTTGTTATTATGGAAATAATCATAGACATCAACAATACTAAAGACTAGATTGTGTGTTGGTTGATGACAGAATCTCATTAGTCATGATATAGTGATATCAAACCAAGCACATAGGTACTTGTTAGAGAACAAGGTACCAGACAGACCCACCGTGAGAGTGACACATGGAACCATGACTTGGTAATCACAGTCAGCTCTCACAGTGATGGTGGTGAGTGTGATTCTTAGACCTGAAATCACTACACTCAACACATGTCGTTGGGTACACTTTGACATCATCAAACGCAGTCCTAAAACATGGGTTGTTATAAAGGTGATGATTGGGTGACTTTGACACATGGGGCTTTTGAGGGGTGAGTGATAGATATGGGATTTGTCCCTCCTAAGGGAGTTTGATGTCCATGGCCACTTGATGAGTAGGATTGAGAAAGGCATGCACATGCACGTGTGAATCAATATGTGATATTGATGTCACACACATCTCACCCAGTCTGCTCTGAGATCAAGGAAATGAATGAACATTGATAGGATGATTGATCCATGCCTCGAGTTCATTCAGGATATCAGTGACAAAGGAATTATACATTCACTGTAACACCATTCACGGATTGTAGGATTGAAAGTTGTTCTCCAACTTTATATTTCACTTGGGTAGCACTGATGTGTGACTAGGCACCACTCTTTCCTTGTGAAGTCATAAGTGTTATGGACTTTCACTGCCAACATGAAATGGACCAGCAGGGTCACGCACATAGGATTTAACCTGGAATAGGAGTTTGTCCACAAACAATGTTTAGATTGATTACTAAAGGAGTTTAGTAGTTCAATTAAACACTCAATCAATTGATAGCTCAGTATCATAGTGTTCAAGGTGTTGGACTGATTGATTAGAGTATCAGATTGATTGAAACTGCGATTGACTGATTCTGCACAATCTGCACTCCCAACCGATCGGCTCATGTGATGAACCGATCGGCTGAGCTTGGTGAACCGATCGGCTCAATTGGTGAGTCGATTGGCTCATGGACATGGTGAAATGATTTGTTCAAGTATTGAAATGATCGGTTCAAGTCCAACCGAGCAAGTTGGAAAAGTAAGATTGGTGAGAAATTTCCTTTCGTTTCACTTGCCCAATTTGATTGGAACAAGGATTGGTATTTGATACCAATTCGAAACAAAAGAAGAAAAGTCAATCAGGAACTGATCAGGACCACGAAACGACCGGTTCAGAAGTGAACCGACCGTTTCATGGGTCCCAACCGATTGGTTGAGGTGTCAACTGACCGACTCAGATCCCCAATCGACCATTTCAGTTGTGAAACAATCGGTTCAGGTTACGCAGTTGGTTGTTTTTGTGGAAAATCTCGAACCCTTCTACTCCTACTTTAGTCCCGCATTGCCCGAGATAGAGAACCCTGTCCCATGACCCTCCTATATATAGGGGTATTGGGGGCTTCTCAAAGTACAACTCAGTGCAAACCAGTTGCTCTGTACAGTTGTCATTCTCTCTGATTTTGGTAACCGAGAGAGCCCGAGCAAGTGCTACCCGATAAGGGAGGCACAACAAGGGAAAGACAACTACAGAAAGCGACTGGTGGCAGGAGAGTGTGTTGGTGACTAGTACGCCGACAGGAGGGTGCGACTCCTTCCGATTCCTTATGGGACAAGGAGATCGGAGTTCCAGGCAGTCTGTGTGGACGACTGTAGAGGCGGGAAACCTCTGTCGCTCGGAGGACAACTGTCAATCCCGACAGTCCCGGTGAGACCAGGAGTCTTCAGTCCCGGTGCGACCAGGAGCTGCACAGACACCATCCAAGATCAGAGGTGAAAACCACGCAAGGCGTGAGGTACTATCGCCGAGCAAACCTCGAGACAAGGTATGCATCCACAAATCATCTTTCCTATTGTATAGACGTTGACGCGATTCCTTTTGTTCTGGGTTTTGGGGAGAATTTTTTTGTTTTTGCTGCTTCTCTGCCTCCTCTAAAACCCAACAGTGGTATCAGAGCCACGTCAACTACTCTATATTTTAGGATTATCGATGTGATCGATTTTGGTTTATCGCCTTTATTTATTGCATACGATACGAATAAAATTGGATTTATGCATGTCCAATCCACAAATCCCAAATATACATATATGATATGTAATATTATTGCACTCGATTCATGTCGCCCTTAAACGAGTTTTGTGGTGGATGTGTAGCATGGTTATGGCCTATAAACCCTATATCTGTGTGTGGTTGTATGTGCTTGCTTTCATCTTGGTCTGTGCACCGATTCCCTTTCTCCTATTCCTGATGTAACTTGAAATAATTCGAGATTTATTTTCCTACCTTTGCTCCCCCCGAATGTAACTCGGGGTTTCATAATTCAATTGTAAATAGGATAGATTTTATTTCTTGTTATGTCAAAGAACGGCGGACGACCTGAGAAGATCGGTTCAAGGCGTGAACCGATCGGTTGGTGTTCCATACGACCAGTTCGAGGAGCGAGACGAGCGGGTGGTGATCTGAGGAGATGCACGATGACCGGTGAACCAATCGATTGGAGGTTCCAGTCGATCGGCTGGTGGCATCCGAACAACCAACTTGATGGCGAGCCGATCAATCATGGAGATGAGCTGATCAAACCCAGAAAGGCAGACACATATTTCATCTTGTACAGGTTGCATGTGATGTAGACCTAGATGACCGTGACTCCTCTTGGCTCGAGGAATCACAATAGGATGGCCATAATCATTGCTTTTATCATTTTGCATGTTTTCTGTGGGATATAACATGTATATGATACATACTATATATAGTGGTGATTGGATATGTATATGTATATAAAAACCAAATCCCTCATTAAATGTTAAAGTTTTAGATGCCTTCTAAATGTGACACACATGAAAAACTTGATCGACCAAGTGTGGGCACGCCCAAGCGTGGTGCACCGTCTATCTCGTGGAAGCATGAAGGATGAATATGTGGGTCTGCCCAAGCAGGGTGCATGTTCATCGTGTTGGCTTTGGGTCAGACTTAACAAGGTGACCTAGATAGGATCTAGCACCTTGAGGCATGGAGATGATCATGACAAGGAGTATGACATCTTTCAAGAGTTGCATATGATGCAATTGGAAAGAGTTGCCTACCTGGAAGATCTGAGTTGTGGGTGAAAGCCCAAGCTGGTCCATGGCTCAGAGGATTTTAGGTTCTTGACCCACTAGAAGATTGTGCGCTGCAATCTTACGAATTGATGGTGAGGGCTGTCAATTTGAGTCAAAATAGTGGGAGCGGTAGTTAATTAAAGGCCTAATTAACTATTGTCAAATTTTATTCAAATCAAATCAAAAGGAGTTTTGAAAAAAATGCAATTTTCTCTTGTAGAATGGCAAAGGAATCATCTTTTAAAATAGGCAAAATAATTGAGAATAAATTCCATAACTGGTTGAGGATTGTGAGAAGTGTTATGCACAATCCAGATATACCAGGAGATTTTGAATCCACTCTATGTATGCTTAATGCGTTGGTGAAGAAGAAAGAAAGTTCATTGATAGAGATCAATGGAACGAAAGGTGAGGGAGAGAAGGGTTCTCTCGCTAAACCAATTTCTTCTACATGGAGAGGATGGAAGGAACGATGGAAGAAGAAGTCAGAGAAAGAGATCTCTACTTCTAGTGTATACGTGATAGAGATTAACTTTAGTACTTCTTTGTCATGGGTACTTGATACCGGATGCGGATCTCACATTTGTTCAAATGTGAAGGATCTTAAGAGAAGTAGGCCTTTGGGGAAAGGTGAGGTTGAACTACGTGTTGCCAATGGGGCAAGGGTTGCCTCCAGTGCCGTAGGAACCTATGAGTTAACTCTACCAAGTGGGCTAATAATAGAGTTAAAGAACTTCTATTATGTACCTTCCATAAATAGGAATATCATTTCCGTCTCTTATTTGGACAAGGATGGTTTTGAATTTCTTATTAAGAATGGAAATTGTTCCATTTCTAAAGATGGGATCTTTTATGGAAGTGCCCCAATGTCTTATGGTCTATACTTGATAGATTTGGAGACAAGTGTATACAACATAAACACCAAAAAGCAAAATCTCAATGACTCAAACAAAACATATCTTTGGCATTGTCGTCTAGGGCACATAAATGAGAAGCACATTTCTAGACTCCATAAAGATGGTTATCTAGACTCTTTTGATTATGAATCAATAGAGACATGTGAATCTTGTTTATTGGGTAAGATGACCAAGACTCCCTTTTCAGGTAAAGGTGAGAGAGCTAGTGATCTATTAGGACTCATACATACTGATGTATGTGTGCCTTTTAGAACTAATGCCAGAAATGGGTGTCAGTACTTCATTACCTTCACTGATGATTTCAGTAGGTATGGCTATGTGTACCTGATGAAGCATAAGTTAGAAACCCTTGAAAGGTTCTAGGATTTCATGAATGAAGTACATAACCAACTTGGTAAAAGTATTAAGGCACTTCGATCCGATCGAGGTGGAGAATACTTAAGCCAGGAGTTTGAGGACCTTCTGTGAGCCCGTGGTATTGTATCACAATGGACTCCGCCTGGAACACCACATCATAATGGTGTGTCTGAAAGAAGGAATCACACATTTTTAGATATGGTGCGATCGATGATGAGTTTTGCTGATTTTCCAATTTCTTTCTGGGGTCATGCTCTTGAAACCACCACGTTTACACTTAACCGAGTACCATCTAAATTGGTTCAAAAGACACCATATGAGATATGGACTGGGAAGCGTCCCGATTTGTCTTTCCTAAAGATTTGGGGTTGTGAGGCTTATGTTAGGAAAATGTTTCCTGATAAGCTTGGACCCAAGTATGATAAATGTTATTTTATTGGATATCCCAAGGAAATGAGAGGATATTATCTATACCACCCTACTGACAACAGAGTGTTTGTTGCCAGGACAGCTGTGTTCCCAGAGAAGGAATTTATTTCTAAAGGAAGCAGTGGGAGGAAAATAGAGCTTGAAGAAGTTCAAGCCCAACAAGAAAACATAGAACCGGTAGATGTACAAGAGGAAAATGGAGATTCACAAGGTGTTGTGGAATCTCAGTCTCCTCAGGTAACATAAGGACCTCATAGATCTAGTAGGACCCGCCTTGAACCTGAGAGGTTTGGATACCTTGTGACTCAGGAAGGTGGAGAGTTGATCATAGAAGATGATCCAACTACCTACGTAGAGGCTATGGAAAGACCAGATTATGAGAAATGGCTTGAAGCCATGAGATCCGAGATGGAATCCATGTACTCCAACAAAGTATGGACTTTGGTGGAACCACCCGAAGGTGTAAAACCCATAGGGTGCAAGTGGGTCTTCAAGAAAAAAACCGACATGGATGGCAATGTGCAAACTTATAAAGGCAGATTGGTTGCAAAGGGATTTCGACAAGTTCAAGGTGTTGACTATGACGAAACCTTTTCTCCAGTTGCCATGATTTAGTCCATCAGGATCATGCTTGCTATTGCAGCTTATTATGACTATGAGATTTGGCAGATGGATGTTAAAACCGCATTCCTTAACAGGAATATAAATGAGGATGTATACATGACACAGCCTGAAGGTTTTGTAGATCCAAAGAATGCTAATAAAGTTTGTAAGATACAAAGGTCAATCTATGGATTGAAGCAAGCATCTCGGAGTTGGAATCTTTGATTTGATGAGTAAGTCAAAGTGTTTGGCTTTATTCAAAATGAAGATGAACCTTGTGTGTACAAGAAGGTTAGTGGGAGCTCAACCACATTCCTCATATTGTATGTGGATGACATACTTTTGATGGGGAATGACATCTTAGCCTCAGAGAAGGTAAAGACTTGGCTTGGGAATACTTTCTCAATGAAGGACTTAGGAGAAGCATCCTACATTCTAGGAATTAAGATCTGTAGAGATAGATCTAAAAGTCTTCTCGGACTAAGTCAGAGCACGTACATTGACAAAGTGTTGAAGCGGTTCAGCATGGAGAACTCAAAGAGAGGCAACATCCCCATGCTACATGAAGTCACCGTCTCTAGAGCTCAATGTCCCCAATCTTGTGAAGAGAGGGAGCATATGAATGGGATCCCATATGCATCAGCCATCAGATCCATCATGTACGCTATGTTGTGCACACACCCAGATGTCTCGTATGCTCTAAGCATGATGAGAAGGTACTAGTTAGATCCTGAAGATGCTCACTGGACAGCCGTAAAGAACATCCTCAAGTACTTGCGAAGGACTAAGGATCAATTTCTTATTTACGGCGGCAAGGAAGAGCTGGTTGTAAAGGGTTACACCGATGCAAGCTTCCAAACCAATAAAGATGATTACAGATCGCAATCAGGATTTGTATTTTGCCTTAATAATGGAGCTGTGAGCTGGAAGAGTTCCAAGCAAGAAACAGTTGCCGATTCTACTACAGAGGCCGAGTATATTGCTGCTTCACATGTAGCAAAGGAGTATGTGTGGATCAGGAAGTTTATTTCTGAACTTGGTGTAGTTCCAGTAGCTGTGATGCAATTGAGCTTTATTGTGATAATAATGGAGCTATTGCACAAGCTAAGGAACCCATATCACATCAGCGGTCCAAGCACATACTGCGATGCTTCCATCTCATACGAGAGATCGTACAGTGAGGAGATGTGAAGATTTGCAAAGTACCAACTGAAGACAACATAGCTGATCCACTGACTAAGGCCCTTTCTCAGCAGAAGCATGATGGTCATGCAAGGTCACAAGGACTGAGGTTCCTTGGTGACTGACTCTAAGTGCAATTGGGAGTCTGTTGGTATGTATGCCCATAGAGCAAGTCATATGATGATTGTAATGGGATACTTTGTAAATGATTTGAATAATAATAAAGGCAATTTCTGATCTATATATTTAAACTGTTTCTGAGATGATGGTGTAACATGATAGATGTCTAAAGAATGGTTTTACTCAATGTCGTATGCTTTTAGGTTCAGGACCTAAATGATGAGATCATACAGATGTTAAGAGTATACATTCTTGTTTAGTCCCTAGTCGGTTGTTATTGTGGAAATAATCATAGACATCAATAATACTAAAGACTAGATTGTGTGTTGGTTGATGATAGAATCTCATTAGTCATGATATAGTGATATCAAACCAAGCACATAGATACTTGTTAGAGAACAAGGTACCGGACAGACCCACCGTGAGAGTGACACATGGAACCATGACTCGGTAATCACAGTCAGCTCTCACAGTGATGGTGGTGAGTGTGATTCTTAGACCTGAAATCACTACACTCAACACATGTCATTGGGTACACTTTGACATCATCAAACGCAGTCCTGAAACATGGGTTGTTATAAAGGTGATGATTGGGTGGCTTTGACACATGGGGCTTTTGAGGGGTGAGTGATAGATATGGGATTTGTCCCTCCTAAGGGAGTTTGATGTCCATGGCCACTTGATGAGTAGGATTGAGAAAGGCATGCACATGCACGTGTGAATCAATATGTGATATTGATGTCACACACATCTCACCCAGTCTACTCTGAGATCAAGGAAATGAATGAACATTGATAGGATGATTGTTCCATGCCTTGAGTTCATTCAGGATATCAGTGACAAAGGAATTATACATTCACTGTAACACCATTCACGGATTGTAGGATTGAAAGTTGTTCTCCAACTTTCTATTTCACTTGGGTAGCACTGATGTGTGACTAGGCACCACTCTTTGCTTGTGAAGTCATAAGTGTTATGGACTTTCACTGCCAACGTGAAATGGACCTATAGGGTCACACACATATGATTTAACCTGGAATAGGAGTTTTTCCACAAACAATGTTTAGATTGATTACTAAAGGAGTTTAGTAGTTCAATTAAACACTCAATCAATTGATAGCTCAGTATCATAGTGTTCAAGGTGTTGGACTGATTGATTAGAGTATCGGATAGATTGAATCTGCAATTGACTGATTCTGCACAATCTGCACTCCCAACCGATCAGCTCATGTGATGAACCGATCGACTGAGCTTGGTGAACCGATCGGCTCAACTGGTGAGTTGATCGGCTCATGGACAGGGTGAAATGATTTGTTCAAGTGTTGAAACGATCAATTCAAGTCCAACCGAGCAAGTTGGGAAAGTAAGATTGGTGAGAAATTTCCTTTCGTTTCACTTGCCCAATTTGATTGGAACAAGGATTGGTATTTGATACCAATTCGAAACAAAAGAAGAAAAGTCAATCGGGAACTGTTCAGGACCACGAACCGACTGGTTCAGAAGTGAACTGACTGTTTCATGGGTCCCAACCGATCGGTTGAGGTTTCAACCGACCGGCTCAGATCCCCAACCGACCATTTCAGTTGTGAAACGATTGGTTCAGGTTACACAGTTGGTTGTTTTTGTGGAAAATCTCGAACCCTTCTACTCCTGCTTTAGTCCCGCATTGCCCGGGATAGAGAACCCTGTCCCATGACCCTCCTATATATATATGGGTATTGGGGGATTCTCAAAGTACAACTCAGTGCAAACCAGTTGCTCTGTAGAGTTGTCATTCTCTCTGGTTTTGGTAACCGAGAGAGCCCGAGCAAGTGCTACCCGATAAGGGAGGCACAGTAAGGGAAAGACAACTGCAGAAAGTGACTAGTGGCAAGAGAGTGTGTTGGTGACTAGTACACTGACAGGAGGGTGCGACTCCTTCCGATTCCTTATGGGACAAGGAGATCGGAGTTCCAGGCAGTCCGTGTGGACGACTGCAGAGGTGGGAGACCTTTGTCGCTCGGAGGACAACTGTCAATCCCGACAGTCCCGGTGAGACTAGGAGTCTTCAGTCTCGGTGTGACTAGGAGCTGCACAAACACCGTCCAAGACCAGAGGTGAAGACCGCGCTAGGCGCGAGGTACTGTCGCCGAGCAAGCCTCGGGACAAGGTATGCATCCACAAACCATCTTTCCTATTGTATAGACGTTGACACGATTCCTTTTGTTCTGGGTTTTGGGGAGAAAATTTTTGTTTCCGCTGCTTCTCTGCCTCCTCTAAAACCCAACACCATCTACACTGATCTCCATGTCCACTTCTACCTCTTTCTCCTTTCTTTTTGTATTTTCCATTTTCATGAGTAGCTAGGCCCCTTAGGTGGGCTGCTTAGGTCTTAAAATGTTACATTTATACCATGTTGGGGGGAAATGACATGTAAACATTATGATTTCATTTAATAATGATTATGTTCTATTTTTATCTCACTCTTCATGAATTTCTTATTGGTTTGTGCTTGAAATCACCTAGGAATTTAGGGAAGTTGGTTATATGTGTGAATTTTGGGATTTGCTCCTAGGTCCAATTCATGGATCCCTAGCTAGCCACCCATATTCCTATATGATAACCAATTCTTGTAACCACAGGTGAGAGATCTAAGTAGCTAGTTTAGATAAATTTAATGTGATTAGCATGGATCTTTCTCAAGGATAGAATGTGGGTGAGGGGAGGCCTAAAACCCCACTTCTACTCCCATTACTACTCTCAGCCCCTAATCACTCAAAGATCCTCTAACCTAGAAACCTAAGCTTGATTAGACTCTAATAAAATTACACCTAAACCCTGACCCAATTGAGCCTCTTAAGGGTAGTAGGAGGTGTTAGGGACTAGTTCCCATTTACAAAATGTATCCTATCCATGGCTAGTTAGTAGTTTATGGTAATTCATTAGCCTCTAGCTAGTTGTATGGTTTGGATAATCTAAGTGGATGAGTGATGTTTGAATGTTATCACCCCAACTTAGTGGATAAGTACATTCCCCTAAACAACACACACCTCTCTAAATTGCTTAAGACCCTAATTTCCTTATTGCTTAGCTAGTGTTAGTTTGGTTAGCTCTTGGCTTCTTAGTAAGTTCATTGCCTTGCTCTTGCATTATTCTTGACAGATTATGTATTTAATTGTCTTTTAGTCTTAATTGGAATATTTATTTCTTGTTCTATTTCCATTCGGTCAAAAACTTAAGTTCTACTATCAAAATTCCATTAATAATTCTTAATTTTACATGTACATTTTTAAAATTTATAATTCTACCCTCCTTAAAAAAATCATCCTCAAAATTTCCTTTGGGTTACTACCCACATTTGGGTTTTACCCATCCCTCACCCCTTAGTTGGTGATAGTTAACTTATCAAATCTCTCTTAGGTTCATCACTTTTGCAGGAAAGAGAGATATGTATTTATCTGACATCTAGGTTTTGTAGAAAAATTATGTGAACATGAATTAAATATAAGATCGGTTTTTCTTCTTAACATATGCTTAGGGCCATCTAACATTTACCTTGTCATGTAATTATATCATTATGTTGAGATGACTATCTAATCATAAGTCATTGATATTTCCTACATCTCTCGATATGTTGTAATTAGGAAATACCTAGTGATGTGGTATCTTGTCATGCTACCTCTCACCGACCTACCAGTATGTATTATACATACCAGACAAACTAGTAAGAAAGGAGAAGATGCACACTATGTCTTATGTTCTCTTGGCATTTCTTCTACTACTCTCAATTTACGTGCACCAACCATTGAGAAGGAGAGGAGTCATTCCACTAGCTTTGACCGAGTTAACAAAAATGTTCTAAATTAGATAAATTACTATCGTTGATACATGTCACACATAAAGCTAATATATTGTACTTCTTTTGGGATTTCTACCACTGATATTCCTTGAGACAAGGGATATACATCCTAAATTCTTCATTACTTGTCCTCTATTCATATGTTTTCTATCATATATGACAAGATCTAAAAGCTACCTAGGAATCATGAAAAAATCATGGTGGCCAACTATATTTCTAGATCTGATGCCATATTGTATCATCCTACATTTTAATTACTTATTGGAAGCATAATTCTCAAGGGAGATGGCACAAATAGGATGATCATTGCATCAACATATAATTTCATTCAACCAACACATGATACAAGTAAAATTTTTCATGTCTCAAGATTCATTACAAGAAACACGTACATGCAAACTAATACATGGTCTCGAAAACTAAATTAATATTCTATTACATTTGGCACCCAACTAGGTTCTATCTAGGAAGTCCTTTTGCTAATAACTTAACATATAGTGTCTCTAATCTTTCTACTTGTAGGCATCATGACCCAACCATGCTTAAACCATTTTTAAGGGGAATTGAACATATAGCATGGGAAAAACATGTATACTAAAAATAAACATGTAACATTAGAACACATGTTATTTCCAATCACTGTATTTTATCTTTACTTATATAGAATCCTCAGGGTTGCACCAAAGTGCCGCTTCTCTTTGCACTGATGTGCATCTCAATTTTCTTTGAGGAGCCTCTTAGTGAGTATGTTAAATAAGTTGTTTTCTTTTTATTTTTCAAAATTAAAAACTCTTACATCTTTCTCTTAGATCTTATTATTAAATTTATTCTTAACATGCATCACAAGTGACACAATACATCTTGACAAGTAGAAGGACATACAATTTCATTATTGATCAAATAACTTTTGTCTTCATAGATTATTGAAAAATAAATAATGCTATTGTAAAAATAACATCCAAACATCTAATAATTATGTTAAAATGCATGGACCACTTACATTATTTGGAGAGTTCCTAATATGGTCATGAGCCACTGGTTCACATACTTGATACCTAGTTTATATTGATCACATCTGCCTATTTGAGATCCAAAGAGTACGATTAGTGAATTCTTTTTTCCTTTTCCTTTATCATGTAGTCATGAGGGAAGCCTTGCTCCAAATTTTGCCTAACATTTATGAAATGAACGACATAGTCTTCTTGACTCCAGCCTTTAGAATAAAAGAACCCCACCTTAGCCTCTCTCTTGGCCTCCGTCCAGTCTTCTTGATCTCTTCCCTTGTCCCTCAATCTTCTCATATTATTCCATAAAGCCTAGCATTGAATCATGAACGGCCCTCATCTTAGAAACTGAGTCTTTTATACCACCTCTCATCTATATCTCAATGAGATCTTTGTAAGAGCGAGTCTGCAAGACTAGGGAATTCAACAGACTGCCTTAGTTTTTTTTTTCTCTTTTTCCTTCTTCTGTTTCATTGATATCATTATCCATCTTTGACTAATAGCTAGACACGTAAAAATCATCCAAAAAATAGAAATTTTCCACTTCCTTTTTGTTTGACGAACTTCATCTAAGCTCTTGAAAAATATTAAAATTACACCAAGTAATTAGTTGTACTTATCTAAATTTTCCATTAAGTGTCAATATCATTTTCAATAATATTATTACTACATATGTTCACAAAATTTCTCACACATCTTCAAAGTATATCCCATAGCTATATGTATACCTTCCAAATTGGATGTCCAACCCACATATATCTCTTCAATTATGATTAAATCCCATTTTTAATTCATTTCAATATTGAAACTAATTTACCATCAATATGTCTTTCCTAGTTTTAATAGAAAGACAACTGCAAACCTCATAAGATTAGAGACACTACGTAATCATATTGTAACAAGAGAAAAATGCATATTAAATATACCTATACCATTATATGGAAAATTGCATAAAAGATCAAAACTTCCATAATCTTGCATTAGAGTATGTATTCTAGGCAAACACGAGTCAAAGTTTGTTATAAGCATTTTGGGGTGTAACAAGAATATTCTTAGCTAATTAGTGTTGGGTTTTGAAGTAAAAATTACTAAATATTGACAAATTTTTATTAATATCGTATTAAATGGATAACTATATTATTTATAGCTTTGTACATTTATTTATATTTCCAAACAATATCATTATTACCTCAACTTTAACCATAATATAACTAGGAGGTATATACCATATGTAGCCAATTATATTTGAGTTTTGGGTAAACTGGTAGTAATTATTTCTACATATATAAAAGAATGTATTTGAAAGGTTTGATAAATTGAAATGACTTTCATTGTTAGCTAGTTGAGTCAAAAACGTGGTCAAAGATTTTCATCTACTTAGTCCCTTTCCTTATAACATATTGTGAAGGAGTTACATAGAGAAGACAAAATGAGAGAATTTAATATCATTTCTCTCATATGTTAAACATATATCAAGTAAAAATGAAAGTAATAAAATTAACTCTTATTCAAGTGAGTATTTATTTCCATGTATTTGAGATCAAGTCATTAAGTAAGTTATCATTCACTTTTTTCTTCTTAGAAAATCAAAATTGATGATACATAAAAATAATGTGAATTCATATCTTCATGTATTAAACGTATGAAAGGAAATAACAATTGCTTTCCATGCATCTTGTTCACTTTCCCATGTATTCAACATTAATTAGATTTATTTTTCTTAAGCCAAAAAGGAAGGGAGAGAAAGAGAAAAAAATGTAAATTATATTCTTTACAACTTTCAAAATAAAGGGAGACTTATTAATTCACAAAGGGAAAAATAAAAGGTATTCAATTCATTAACTTTTATCTCATACTTGAAGTGGAATATCTGTTGTTTGTGATATTACCATTGGATCCAAAACTTGACTTTTATGATTAAAACTCCATTAGGAGTTCTTTAATATACATATACACACACACACACACACACACACACACATATATATATATATATATATATATATATATATAGATAGAGAGAGAGATGTTACATGTAAGTGTCACTAGGACACTATATCATAAATGATAACATGTATATCTAGATCATGAGTAGTCATGTTCTTTTCATTCATCTTCAATTGGTGGGAGGCATAGGAACACTTTCCTTTTGTTGCATTAAAACACAATCTAACCCTTGTCTAGGGGCATCATGAAAATGATATTAGTTTTTTCCTCCAAGAGTAACCAAAGAATTGGAGCAAATGTAAGACACTTATTTAGCTATAGAAATCTTGAATCGCACTCAAGAGTATAGAAAAACTTTTCTTCCTTATGATTTAACTTTATCAACGTTTAAAAACTTAAAAAACTCAACATAAACCTCGAGTCACATCATGTAAGACCTTGAAAGTTACAGATATCAAAATGGTTATTTGGATCGTTCCATTATATCACATTCTCAAACATCGTTGGGAAAACCATGATATGACTAGTAGAGAAGGCATTCTGAAGAACATCACATAAATGAAATAGAACTTTCAATTCATTACCTTTGCATTTAGTTTATGGTCTTGCATGGGTTCTATAACAATGAGTAGATGATCATCATGTTGTGCAACAAATTCATAATAAATAAAGACATTGTATATGAACACAACAACAAATTTGTCAAGATAAGGCCAAAAGACTTGATTCATCTAGTTCATGAAATCATCTCAGGCATTCTTTAATCCAAACAACATGTTCATAAACTGCTAAAGCCAATCATGCAAATTTTTCCATGTAACATCACAATCCTTCACACACATCTGGTAGAATCCACCCACATATCCATCTTGGAGAAATTATAGGTAAAATTGAGTTGTTCAAACAAGTAAAGAATGTATGAAATCATATAGTGATTCTTCACTATGATGTGGATAATCATGTGATAGTCAATAGACATACACATTGACCCATCCTTCTTCTTCATGAACAAGACATGACCTCCCTAAAAGGAGACTTAAGAAATTGTAGCTCATATAAATGATATCCTTTAGATTCTTCTTCATATTACCTACCTTAACAAGTGCCATGTGGAGTGATGACTTTGAGATAGAAGTCATGAAAGAAACTAGGTTGATAGAAAACTCCACTTCTCTAGTACAAGGAAGTCATGGAAGGTTGTCAAAGATAAGTTCCTCAATCTTGCAAATGGGATTATAAACTGTTGGTATTATATATTCCTTCCATTTATGTGGAAGCACGCTCCATATTGGGTATAACAAGATAACCTTATCTCCACAAAAAATAGAAATATTATACATCTTCAACTAATCAATATGTTGAATAACATCAAAAGAACTCACATATAGGAGGATGAATTTATTCTTAGAATGAGTTTTAGGATTAGGGGATCAGTAATTTATAAGAATTGATCCTAACACAACAAGTTTACACGTATAAGATATGATCCATGTATCTAGGTTCTAAGTCAAGATTCTCAAGAACAAGGAACTCATTGAAATGCCTTCCTTTTCCTATTTTTTCTTTTTAATTTATATATTATCCATCTTTGATAACAAAAAGTTTCAAAACATTTTCCAATGGCTTTTACTTCAATAAACTCCATCTATGCTCTTGAATTAGGCTCAAATTCTCACCAAGAAACTAATTATAATTATCTAAACCTACCAAAAATATCAACATTGTTTTCATCAATATTATTACTAATTACAATCATTAAATTTCTTACAAGTCCTAGAAATTCTATCCCATCACTATACATATACCTTCCAATTTCAAGATCCATCCCACATAGATTTCTCCAATTACTGCTAATACTAACATCTTTTAGTTGATATCAATATTCAAACTTATTTACCATCATTATGTCTTTCATATTTTAATAGCAAGATAACTTTAAACCTCATAAAATTGGATATCATATACATAATATTATAATAACCCAAAAATATATATTTTAAAATGTATATACCATTATATGACAACTTTGCATAAAAAATCATGCTGTTCATAATTTTTCATAGAGGATTATATTCTAGAAAAATTTGAATCGAGGTTTTCTCTAAGAATTTCGGATGTGACATTCATACTCTCAAATGATTAGCTTGGGATTTTCACTAAACCATTACTTAATATTTTCATATATGGATTAATATTGATTAAATGGATAAATATTATATTTTCTTCTTTGTACTTTGATTTGAATGGTCAAACAAGGTCATAATGACCTCAAATTGTGATCATAATATACTTAGGAGGTATAAAACATTTATAGGTAATCAGATTTATAAAACATAATATGTTTTAAAGGTTGGATAATTTGAAATGAATTTCCATTGTTAGTTAGTTGACTAACAAACATGGTCAAAGATGTCTATTTACTAAGTGACTTTCCTTTCAACATATTTTGGAGGAGTTATCTACAGGAGAGAAAAAGTGAGAAAGTAATATCATTTTTCATGCGATAAATGTATATCATGGAAAAAGGAAAGTAATAACATTATGCCTCATTCAAGTGAGTATCTATTTCCATGTATTCAAAATCAATTCATTAATTGGATTATGATTCACTTTTTTAGAAAACAAAAAAGGAGAAGAAATTAAAAAGAACATTAATTCATATATTTATGTATTAAACGTGTACAAAGGAAATAAAATATATTTTACATGCATCTTGTTTACTTTCCCACATATTCAACTTAAATGAATTTCGTTTTCACAAACTAAAAAGGAAGGGAGATAAAGAAAAAAAGGTAAATTAGATTATTCATATCTTTTGAGATAAAGGGAAACTTATTAGTGCATGAAGGTAAAGAGAAAAGGAATTCCAATTATTTATCTTTGATCTCATACTTCCAGAGGAATATTTGTTTCTTGGGCTATTTCCACTGGGTCCAAAATTTAAGTTCTATTATTAAAATTCCATTATAATTCTACCCCCCTTAAAAAATCCTCAAAATTTCCTTTAGGTTACTACCTACCTTAGGGTTTTACTATCCCTCATATCTTAGTTGGTGAGAGTTAACTTATAAAATTCCCCTATGTTCGTCACTTGTGAGAGAAAGAGAGATATATATTTATCTGACATCTAAGTTTTGTATGTAACATAAATTAAATATATGCTTGGTTTTTCTTCTCAACATATATTTAGGGTCATCTAACATTTGACCTTGTAGAATTATATCATCAGGTTGGGATGACTATCTAATCATAAGTCTTTTGGTATTTGCTAAATTTCTTGATATGTCGTAATTAGGAACATACCTAGAGATGTGGTATCTTGTCATGCTACCTCTTACCCACCTACTAGAATGTATGATACATACCATACGACTAGTACAAAAGGAGAAGATGCTCACTATGTCTTATGCTATTGACATTTCTTCTACAACCCTCAATTTACGTACACCAACCATTGAGAAGGATAGAAGTCATTCCACTAGCTTTGATAGAGTCAACAAAAAGGATCCAAATTAGACAAATGACTATCGTTGATACATGTCACACTTAAATCTATACGATTACACTTCTTTTAGGATTTCTACCACTAATGTTCCTCGATTCCAAGGGATATAATTCCTAAATTCTTGACTACTTGTCCTCGATTCATATGTTTTCAGTCATATAGGATAGGATGTAAAAGATACCTAGGAAATCATGAGAAAATCATGGTGGCCAACTATATTTATAACTCTAATACCATATTGTAACATACCATATTTCACTTATTGAAAGAATAATTCCCAAGGGTGATGCCATGATTGTGATGATCATTGTATCAAAATATAACTTCAATCAACCAACACATGATACAATTAAAATTTATTATGTCTCAAGATTCATGACTGAAACTCACACATGCAAAGTAATACATGCTTTTCAAAACTAAATTAATATTCTATTATATTTGGCACCCAACAAGTCCTATCTTATGAAGTCCTTTTGCTAATAATTTAATGGCTGGTGTCTCTACTCTTGCTCCTTACTTGTGGGCATCACGACCTAACCATGCTTAAACCATTTTTTTAAGGGGAATTGAAGATATAACATACAAGAAACATGTATATTGAAAATAAACATTTCAACATTAAAACACAAGTTATTTTTAATCATTACATTTAATCTTTACTTATATAAGAATCCTTAGGGTTGCACCAAAGTGCCTCTTTTCTTTCTTGAGTTTGTAGTGATAAATTCAACTTCTGAATGGATCAGATACAATTTGAAGACCCTAAAAGGCACAACAGACTGGAACATGATGTTTGTGATAACATGCTGGTTACTCTGGAAGAATAGAAATCTTTCCATCTTCAAAGGAAAATATAGACCTCTTGTTGTGATGGAAGTCCTATGCAAATTAGAAATTGCCTCTATGAAGGTGGAATTCTAGGGGCCCTAATTAGCCACATCTTTAAAAGATGTTGCATGCAACAATTATATTTCCCTATCTCAAGTATCAATCTACATGCAGGTGGACATTACTATGAATAAAACCACAAACTCCAAATCCACAAGCTTAGTTCTGTGAGACACTACATGACAATTATTATATGGAGAAACCAAGTGCATGAGGGGATCTGATTCGATGGATGGGGAACTCCTCACAATCTTGGAAGGTCTGAGGTACACTAGAAACAACAACATAGAACCCTGGGACATCCTTACTGACTCTAGAAACACAGTCCATTGGACCCACAACCTCAACACTACACCTTCCAAGTACAAACTGCTAGTTCAAGCCATTAGGTTTCTCATATGAGAGACGAACTTCCAAGATGTCTATCATCAGAAGAGGGACTATAACAACTTGGAAGACCAACTTGCTAAACATTGCTTGAAACAATTGGATGATCAATCCTCTTGGACATCACGTCCACTTCCTTTCACCATGTTACCTTCAAGATCTAGCTGCATTCCCCTCAATCTTTCATTTTATTTATAATAGCTCATCGTCCCAAGTGGCTTCTATGTAATCAATTACTCTAATTTGTTTTCCAAAAAAAGAGCTTCTTATCTTTGCGCTGAAGTGCCTCTTGATTTGCTTCGAGGAGCTTCTTAGTGAGGATACTATATAAGTTGCTTTCTTTATATTTCTCTTAATCATAAAAAATCTTAGATCTTGCTCTTAGATCTTATTATTAAATTTATTCTTAACACGCATCAAAGATACAATACATCTTGACAAGTAAAAGGACATACATTGTTAATCAAATAACTTTTGTCTTCATAGGAAGTTGAAACATAAATAATACTATTGTACAAAATAACATATAAACTTCTAATAATTATGTTAAAATTGATGGACCACCTACATTATTTTGAGAGTTCCTAATATGGTCATGAGTCATTGGTTCACAAACTTGATATCCTAGTTTATATTGATCACATCCTCCATTCTGAGATCCAAAGAGTACGATTAGTGGGATATCCTTTATTTTTTCCTTTATTACATAGTCATGAGGGAAACCCTGCTCCAAATTTGGCCTAACACTTACGAAATGAATGACATTATCTTATTGAGTCTAGGCTTTAGAATAAAAGAACCCCAACTTAGCCTCTCTCTCTTGGCCACCATTTAGTCTTCTTGCTCTCTTACCCTCTCCCTCGATCTTCTCATATTCTTCCATGAACCCTAGCATTGACTCACAAAATACACTCAACTTAGAAACTAAGTCTTTTATATTACCTCTCATCTATATCTCACCCAAATCTTTTTAGAGCGAGTCTGCAAGAATAGGAATTCAATACAGTGCCTCATTTTTTTGTCTTTTCCCTTCTTCATTTTAATTGATATCATTATATATCTTTGACTAGTAGTTAGACTCCTAAAAATCATGCAAAAAAAAACTTTTCCCTTCTTTGTTGAACTTCATTTAAACTCTTGAAAAGACCAAAATTCCACCAAGTAATTAATAATACTTATCTAAATTTTCCAATAAGTGTCAATATCATTTACATTAATATTATTATTACATATATTCACAAAATTCCTCATAAATCTTCAAAATATATCCCACAACTATACATATACGTTCCAAATTGGAGATCCAACTGATGCACTAGATATTTGTCATTTTCACTGGCTATTTATTATTGATTTGTGTGCAGTGTTTGTTCATTTTCATTTTTCGCAAGGTAAGAGAATTTTATTCATACTGATCCCTCAAAAAGATGTGATTGGTTGTCTTAAGGCTAGTTAGCTAGTAGGTATGACTGGAAAATCTGACTGATACATTGTTTTTCAAATAGAATTTATCTATGCTATCAACTGCAACATTCACAATATGAGGGATGAATTGCACATACTAGTTACTTGAACTTTTCAACTTTGAGCACGATTTCACCAGAGGTTTAGTTTATATGAGACCTTATGTTTCTATTGTAACAAATCAACTGCTATTTTAGAATAAGTTAAGATGTTGGCATTCCCCCATCATTCATGCTTGCATATCATTAGAGATTGTCAAATTCCCATGAGTTCAACTTCTATGACACTCATGTCTTGAGTTCAGGTACCAAAGCCCAACACACACAAGCCTGTGTTTGAAGTTACATAGATTCCTACAGCTCCCTCTTGATTGTCTTAAAGGTAGGTTGCATCGTAGAAAATCAACAAGGAGTGATTTCCCAGTGGTTGTACATTGGGAACAAGAGACGTGCCACGAGTTTCATTGGGGAGACCGGGGATTGTGTTAGTTCTTTATGCAATAAACAAGTTGAGGCTATCCACAATCTGTTGGTATGTATGGCCTGAGAGCCAATCATGGGATGATTGGTGGGATACATTAAGATTGATTTGATAAACAACAAAGGCGAGCTTCCAATTCTTTCTGGTTCAGTCATATGAGATAGTGATAGAACAGATTGAATGTCTATAGAATGAAAATACTCAATGACGTATGCCTTCAGGTTCAGGACCTGAATGATGAGATCATACGGATGCTAAGAGTTTGTACATTCTTGTTATGTCCCTAGTCGAATGTCATTGTGGAAGGTAGATAGACATCAATGACACATAAGACTAGATTGTGGTGTTGGTTGATGACAAAATCTCATTAGTCATGATATAGAGATATCAAACCAAACACATAGGTACTTGTTAGAGAACAAGTGTACCAGACAAACCCACCGTGAGTTTGACACATGGAACCATGACATGGTAGTCATAGTCAATACTCACAGTGATGGTGGTGAGTGTGATTCTTTGACCTGAAATCACTACACTTAACACATGTCGTTGGGCACACTTTGACATCATCAAACGCAGTCCTGAAACATGGGTTGTTATAAAGGTGATGATTGGGTGGCTTTGACACATGGGGCTTTTGAGGGGTGAGTGATAGATATGGGATTTTTCCCTCCTGAGGGAGTTTGATATCCATGTCCACTTGATGAGTATGATTGAGAAAGGCGTGCGCGCATGTGTGAATCAATATGTGATATTGATGTCATACATATCTCTTCCAGTCTACTCTGAGATCAAGAAAGTGAATGAACGTTGACAAGATGGCAGTTCCATGCCTCGAGTTCATTCAGTATATTAGTGATAAAGGAATTATACATTCACTGTAACACCATTCACGGATTGTAGGATTGAAAGTTGTTCTCCAACTTTCTATTTCACTTGGGTAGCATTGATGTGTGACTAGGCACCGCTCTTCGCTTGTGAAGTCATAAGTGTTATGGACTTTCACTGCCAACGTGAAATGGACCTGCAGGGTCACACACATAGGATTTAACCTGGAAGAGGAGTTTTTGTCTACAAACAATGTTTAGATTGATTACTAAAGGAGTTTAGTAGTTCAATTAAACACTCAATTAATTGATAGCTCAATATCATAATGTTCAAGGTGTTGGACACATTGATTGGAGTATCGGATTGATTGAAATTGCAATTGACTGATTCTGCACAATCTGCACTCCCAACTGATCGGCTCATGTGATGAACCGATCGGCTGAGCTGGGTGAACCGGTCGGCTCAAGTGTTGAGTCGATCGGCTCATGTACAGGGTGAAACAATTGTTTCAAGTGTTGAAACGATCGATTCAACTGGTGCAACCGAGCAAGTTGGGAAAGTAGGATTGGTGAGAATTTTCCTTGCGTTTCACTTGCCCAATTTGATTGGAACAAGGATTGGTATTCGATACCAATTAGAAATAAAAGAAGGAAAGTCGATCGGGAACTGATCAGGACCACGAACCGACCGGTTCAAGAGTGAACCGATTGGCTCATGGGTCCCAACCGATCGGTTGAGGTGTCAACCGACCGGTTCAGGTCCCCAACCGACCATTTCAGTTGTGAAACGATCGGTTCAAGTTGCGAGTTGGTTGCTTTTGTGGAAAATCTCGAACCCTTCTACTTCTACTTTTAGTCCCATATTTCCCGGGATGGAGAACACTGTCCCATGACCCTCCTATATACATAGGGGTATTGGGGGCTTTTTAAAGTACAACTCAGTGCAACCAGTTGCTCTGCAAAGTTGTCATTCTCTGGTTTTGGTAACCGAGAGAGCCCGAGCAAGTGCTACCCGAAAAGGGAGGCACAACAAGGGAAAGACAACTGTAGTTGCAACTGGAAGCAGGAGAGTGTGTTGGCGACTAGTACGTCAATAGAAGGGTACGACTCCTTCCAATTCCTTGTGGGACAAGGAGATTGGAGTTTCAGGCAATCCGTGTGGACGACTGCAGAGGCGGGAGACCTCTGTCGCTTAGAGGACTACTGTCAATCCCGACAGTCCAGGTGCGACCAGGAGCTGCACAGACACCATCCAAGATAGGTGGTGAAGACTGCTCAAGCCACGAGGTATTATCTCCGAGCAAGCCTCGGGACAAGGTATGATTCCACAAACCATCCTTTCCTATTATATAGACGTTGACGCGTTTCCTTGTTCTGGGTTTGGGGGAGAAATTTTTGTTTCCGCTGCCATCTCTGCCTCCCCTAAAACCCAATAGTGGTATCAGAGCCACGTCAACTGCTCTATATTTTAGGAATATCGATATGATCTATTTTGGTTTGTCGCCTTTATTTATTGCATACGATGCGAATAAAATTGGCTTTATGCATGTCCAATCCTAAATCCACAAATCCCAAATTACATATATGATATATATTATTAATGCACTCGATACGCGTCACCCTTAAATGAGTTTTGTGGTGGATGTATAGCGTGGTTATGACCAATAAACCCTATATGTGAATGGTTGTGCGTGGTTGCTTGCATCTCAGTCTGCGCATCGATCTTCCTTCTCCTATTCCTGATGTAACTCAAAATAATTAGAGATTTCTTTCCTACCTTTGCTCCCCTCGAATGTAACTCGAGGTTTCTCCTTTTACAATGTAAAATAGGATAGATTTTATTTCCTGTTATGTCAAAGAACAGAGGACATCGAGACGACAACTAAAACGATCAGTTCAAGGCGTGAACCGATCGATTGACATTCCAGATGATCGGTTCAAGGAATGAGCCGATCGGTTGATGACCGGTTCGAGGAGCGAGACGAGTGGGTGGCGGCCATGATGAGATGCATGATGACCAGGCGAACCGATCGGTTGGAGGAGCCAACTGATCGGCTGGTGGTACCCAGACAACTGGGCCAGAACGAGCAAGTCATTCATGTGATGAGTTGATGTACTCAGAAGACAAAGCACAAAGTTCATCTTGTACAGGTTGCATGTGATGTATACCTAGATGATCGTGATTCCTTTTGGCTCGAGGAATCACATTAGGATGGCCATAATCATCGCTTTTATCATTTTGCATGTTTTTGTGGGATACATCATGTATATGATACATACTATGTATTGTGGTGATTGGATATGTATATGTATATAAAAACCAAATCCCTCATTAAATATTAAGTTTTAGATGCCTTCCAAATGCGAGACATGTGAAAATCTTGATCGACCAAGTGTGGGCACACCCTAGCGTGGTGCACCGTCTATCTCGTGGAAGTGTGAAGGATGAATGTGTGGGTCTGCCCTAGCAGGGTGCATATTCATCGTGTTTGCTTTGGTTCGGACTTAATAAGGTGACCTAGATAGGATCTAGCACCTTGATGCATGGAGATGATCATGGCAAGGAATTGCATATGACATCTTATCAAGAGTTGCATATGATGCAATTGGCAAGAGTTGCCTACCTGAGAGATCTATGTTGTGGGTGACAGCCCTAGCTGGTCCATGACTTAGAGGATTTTAGGATCTTACCCACTAGAAGGTTGTACACTGCAATCTTCCGAATTGATGGTGAGGGCTATCAATTTGAAGTAAATAGTGGGAGCGATAATTAATTAAAGGCCTAATTATATCGTCAATTTTTTTCAAATCAATCAAATAAGTCAAAAATGAGTTTTTGGACTAAAATTGCATATTTCCTTTTGTAGTACAAATGACGACAAACAACAATCACTTTTCTTTGCGATCGGTCCTTGAAAAGGACAAGATGAATGGGACAAAATTCCACGACTGGTATCGGACATTGAGAATTGTTCTCACTCAAGAGCAAAAGCTCTATGTCCTGGATACTCCAATTCCAGAGGAACCCGCTCCTAATGCACCAAAGACAGAAAGGGATGCTTACAAGAAGCATTCTGATGATGCTATTGATGCAAAGTGCTTGATGTTGTGCTCCATGAACCACGAGTTGCAGAGACAACATGAGAACATGGGTGTCGTTGAGATGATTCAACATCTCAGGAACATGTATGAAGATCAGGTACGGCAAGAGAGATACAATGTCTCAAGGGCACTGTTCAAGTGCGTCATGACAGAAAGAGATCCAGTTGGTCCTCACACACTCAAAATGATTGGGTATGTGGAGAACCAACAAAGACTGGGATTTTCACTGAGCCAAGAGTTGGCTACTGACGTGATACTGCAATGGTTGCCAGAATCCTACAGTCAGTTTGTGATGAACTACAACATGAACAACTTTGATAGGCCACTGTCAAAGTTGTTAGGCATGTTGAGGACAGCCGAGATACAGATGAAGAAGGACATGCCTAAGCCTGTGATGGTGATCACGAGCAAGAAAGGCAAGTCCAAGCGCAAGGGCAAGGGCAAGGGCAAAGCTAAGAAAGGTTCTGATGCTAGCCAGGAGTCCAAGCCGTCTTCAGCTCTCAAGGCCAAGGGAGGCGTGACCAAGAAAGGAAATTGCCACCATTGTCAAAAGCCAGGACATTAGAAAAGGAATTGTCCTCTCTATCTGGAAGAACAAAAGAAGAAAGAGGCTACAAACGTCTCTACTTAAAGATGTCATGAAAGTAAACTTGTAACACTTTTTGAGGTATACGATACCAATATGTAAAGTGTAAAGCACTCATAATTGGGGCAAGTGTTTCTGCCATAGATAGGAGTACTTTAATTTATTTTCAGCCTAAAAGGCATGTAATACAGTTATGAACTGTTATTTCATATTTGCCAATAGATAGAAACACTTTATTTTTGCATATTGTATGACAATGGTGGCAATCAATAAACAGATGTTTCAATTTCTAAAGATATGATCTTTGTGGCAATGCCTTATTTATCTTGTGGTATTTGATATGCATAAGATAAAATGATACCTGAAAGTTATAGATAACTCAAACAATCAAATTAGCATCAATCATGATAAATTCATTTCTAGTTTCCATATGATGGATAAATCTAGACTCTTTTGGTTAGAAAACCAGTAAGAGACATGAATATCTTGGACATGATTAATCAATCTTCACTAATGGTAGTGGGAGAATGATTATCCTATTAGGTATAATACATGTGATATATTTACATACCTATAGGAACAAATGCTAATACTTCAAATGGTGTTTAGAGAAATACCAATATGAATATCTTGAAGTGTTCAAGATTATCATAGATGAAGTGCAAATTTGGTAAAGTGTTAATTATTAATAAGATCGAATGAAATACTTGGACCAAATGTTTGAGATCCTTACGAGTGATTATGATAGTGTATCATAGTGAACTCATGATTAAGGCATGGTGATGTCTAAATCAAGAAGGAATCATACTCTAAAGAGTTAGAGAATGATTATCAAATAACTACATTCTTCTTAATAAAAGAATACCCCAACTAATAAAGGACATTAAGAATCATAAAGAGTTGTGAATTCTTATATCCTTGACAGATACACCTCAATTATCTATGTGATGAGTTGTTCATGTGATGAGACAACTATCTAGATGAATATGAGGAACCAAATTTTTGAGTTATTGTTTATGACCATTACATCCTAAATGACATCCATGTGAACCATAAGGTATGACCTTGATGGTAGCACCCATTGTATGAAATCCTTAAGTGCAAATGAATCTTAAAGGTTAAGATACATGGATATCATTTTGAGAAGGATGATGCTTGTTGGTTGCAACTTAATGACTGAGGCATTTGGCATATGGATACTAAAACCACATTCCTATGAGGAATAAAACAAGGATGTGTACGTGACACAACCTATAAGGTTTATGAATCCACTAATGCAAATGAAATCTATAAGTTACAATGGACTAATCAATGTGATTGATTGAGTACAAGCAACTCAAAATTGGATCTTTACTTTGATGATATAGTCAAAAGGTTTGATTGATATGTCAAAGATAAAGAAGGGATCTGTGATTTAGTGGGAGCTTATTCACATTCCACATGTTGATGTGAAATGGAAATGTTCTAGAATGGAAATCCAATAGTGGAAATTATCTTTAAGGAAGATAGAGATGTTTCCTATGAGATAGGAATAGATATCTATAGAGATAGTTCTCAAAGAACCTCTTGACCTGAAAAGAGAAAGCATACATTGGCAATATGTACTGAAGGGTTTAGTATGCACAGATTCAGTTGGAGAATACTTGTCTATGGAGTTAGTATCCCAAGGCCAAGTGTCCAATTCTTATGAAGAATGGGAACACTAAGAATAGATATGGATCTATCATGTATGTAATCATCCCATTATCTTGCATGTATGGACATGGCAAGAATAAAATGCATTCATCATTTTTTATGTACGACATGACAATATGATGTGCTCATCCTGATGAATCGTATGTGGGACATGACGAGTGTATGTCTGTCTACTTCCAGTAAGGAATACTGGAATACCATAAGAACTTGATAAGTACTTGAGAAGTACTAGTTATATGGAGATAAGGAAGAGTTCGATGTAAAGAGTTACATTGATGCGAACTTTTGAAAGGACAGAAAATTAATCACAAAATATACATAGGATGTATAAAAGTGAAAGTTTGTTGATAATTGGAAGTGTTCCAATAAAACCACTTAAAAGGAAATGCTGAGTATCTATGCGTTAGAGAATAGCAGTAGATACTATATGGATCTGGAAGTTCATGAGATGAACTTATAGATATTCCTCTCATTGATGACAAGTATGGAATCCTTGATCATGCAATGTGGCTAAAAGTTAGCAAAGGAATACAAGATCACATATTACAGCAACTCCATCTCATACATGTGACGTACAACGAAGAGATGAGAGACATGCAATTTATACTGACTTTGGCAAAGTGTTGCCATTACTCACTATGATAGAACAAGAGCACAGTAACATGTGGGACATGTTTGAAGATCACTATGAATATGATTCAATGGTGATTGGCTCGCAGTGCAAGTGGGAGTCTGTTGGTATGTATGCCCTGAGAGCCAATCATGGGATGATTGGTGGGATACATTAAGATTAATTTGATAAACAACAAAGGCGAGCTTCCAATTCTTTCTGGTTCAGTCATATGAGATAGTGATAGAACAGATTGAATGTCTAGAGAATGACAGTACTCAATGACGTATGCCTTCAGGTTCATGACCTGAATGATGAGATCATACAGATGCTAAGAGTTTGTACATTCTTGTTATGTCCCTAGTCAGATGTCATTATGGAAGGTAGATAGATAGAAATGACACACAAGACTAGATTGTGGTGTTGGTTGATGACAGAATCTCATTAGTCATGATATAGAGATATCAAACCAAACACATAAGTACTTGTTAGAGAACAAGTGTACCAGACATACCCACCGTGAGTTTGACACATGGAACCATGACATGGTAGTCACAGTCAGTACTCACAGTGATGGTGGTGAGTGTGATTCTTTGACCTAAAATCACTACACTCAACACATGTCGTTGGGCACACTTTGACATCATCAAACACAGTCCTGAAACATGGGTTGTTATAAAGGTGATGATTGGGTGGCTTTGACACATGGGGCTTTTGAGGGGTGAGTGATAGATATGGGATTTGTCCCTCCTGAGGGAGTTTGATATCCATGGCCACTTGATGAGTAGGATTGAGAAAGGCGTGCACACATGTCTGAATTAGTATGTGATATTGATGTCATACATATCTCTTCCAGTCTACTCTGAGATCAAGAAAGTGAATGAACGTTGACAGGATGACTATTCCATGCCTCGAGTTCATTCGGGATATCAGTGACAAAGGAATTATACATTCACTGTAACACCATTCACAGATTGTAGGATTGAAAGTTGTTCTCCAACTTTCTATTTCACTTGGGTAGCATTGATGTGTGACTAGGCACCGCTCTTTTCTTATGAAGTCATAAGCGTTATGGACTTTCACTGCCAACATGAAATGGACCTGTAGGGTCACACACATAGGATTTAACCTGGAAGAGGAGTTTTTGTCCACAAACAATGTTTAGATTGATTACTAAAGGAGTTTAGTAGTTCAATTAAACACTCAATTAATTGATAGCTCAATATCATAATGTTCAAGGTGTTGGACACATTGATTGGAGTATCAGATTGATTGAAATTGCAATTGACTGATTCTGCACAATCTGCACTCCCAACGATCGGCTCATGTGATGAACCGATCGATGAGCTGGGTGAACCGATCGGCTCAAGTGTTGAGTCGATCGGCTCATGTACAGGGTGAAATGATTGTTTCAAGTGTTGAAACAATCGATTCAACTGGTGCAACCGAGCAAGTTCGGAAAGTAGGATTGGTGAGAATTTTCCTTGCGTTTCACTTGCCCAATTTGATTGGAACAAGGATTGGTATTCGATACCAATTAGAAACAAAAGAAGGAAAATCGATCGGGAACTGATCAGGACCACGAACCGATCGGTTCAAGAGTGAACCGATTGGCTCATGGGTCCCAACCGATCGGTTGAGGTGTCAAATGACTGGTTCAGGTCCCCAACCGACCGTTTCAGTTGTGAAACGATCGGTTCAAGTTGCGAGTTGGTTGCTTTTATGGAAAATCTCGAACCCTTCTACTCCTACTTTTAGTCCCGTATTGCCCGGGATGGAGAACCCTGTCCCATGACCCTCCTATATATAGGGGTATTGGGGGCTTCTCAAAGTATAACTCAGTGCAACCAGTGGCTCTGCAAAGTTGTCGTTCTCTAGTTTTGGTAACCGAGAGAGCCTGAGAAAGTGCTACCCAAAAAGGGAGGCACAGCAAGGGAAAGACAACTACAGTTGCAACTGGCAACAGGAGAGTGTGTTGGCGACTAGTACGTCAACAGAAGGGTGCGAATCCTTCCAATTCCTTGTGGGACAAGGAGATTGGAGTTTTAGGCAGTCTGTGTGGACGACTGCAGAGGTGGGAGACCTCTGTCGCTCGGAGGACAACTGTCAATCCCGATAGTCTAGGTGTGACCATGAGCTGCACAGACACCGTCCAAGACAGGTGGTAAAGACCACACAAGCCGCGAGGTATTGTCACCGAGCAAGCCTCGGGACAAGGTATGATTCCACAAACCATCCTTTCCTATTATATAGACGTTGATGCGTTTCCTTGTTCTGGGTTTGGGGGAGAAATTTTTGTTTCCACTGCCATCTCTGCCTCCCCTAAAACCCAACACAATCTATTTCACTCGGCCATGTACAAACTCATTTTTGAGTTGTCTAGAGATGCCAACAAGTAATAGAAAAAAGAATTTCCAATGATTCAATTCTCTCTTCAATGATAGCTTGTTTCCAAGATGCTTCACTCAGGTCAAAGAAATCCTACGGTGGATGTTTGGTTCTCCAAACTTCCTTGGCTCCAGTACAATCGCAAAGGCAATGTAGCATGGTTTCTTCTGCATTTCCACATTAGGGGCAGACCCCATCACATAAAATGTGGCAATGATGCTTCTCTGAGTTGGTCAGTAGGGCTCCATGCATGAAAAATAATAGAAAGGTCTTCACTCATTCAGGGAGTCTCTTCCTCCACAACCTTCTCCAGTTTCTAACATTTGAGGTTTCTTTATGAGAATAAATCCATCTGTAGGAAGATCGAGATGACATTGAACCTTCTTTATCATGTGTCCATGCCCATACATCATTACATGTGTGGATATCAAGGGTGGTATTGAGGAGATCCACATCCATGATTCCAAAGGCAAAAAGGAGCAAATAAAGTCCCAATCCCAGTCGTTTTCTTTGATCATGGAACCAACATGAAGATCCTCCAGGGGAGGGGGTAGTTCCATGTAGGATTAAGCTCAGATAGATTTCAGTTACCCAGCCATTTATAGGACCAGGTCTTGGTGGATAGACCATCACCTGTGTCCTTATAATATTTAGCAAGCACAGAAGCCATATTACATTTAGTGAAGCCCCATACAATAGAGCAGGGACCAATAGTAAACTTGTCATTGAGGTAGTATTAGTCCCTCATTACTCGAACCCACAGTTTCTGGGGCTTGTTGATGAAGGTCCAAATATTTTTCATCATCAGAGTCTGGTCAAGGTCCCGCACATCCTTGATGCTCCGACCACCCCTATCTTTGTTGGTGGTAACTTTTTTCTCGGATAATTCATTTTCATATTAAATTGTGCATGATTTACCATTGTTAACCTTGGATACTTATTTGCATCAAATAAATATAATTTTAATATTCCTAATGATTTATTATATTTCAAGAGCTTGTATTTGGATTTTATGTATTTCACAAAGTTTACAAGAATCTATAGAGCTCGGTACTACCTACTTTGGAGTCAGTGGTACCGACACTTCCTCAGAGAGGAAAAGAAAGAGATTGAGAACTCTCGATAGTACCAGCTTTGGGAGTCAATACTACCGACAACATTACAATGTTCTATTCAATATTAGTTGAGGAGACTCATTACTATTAACACCCATTTGGTAGTACTGAAAACTTTCCAGGTGGTCGCAACTATCGAAGGAGTTGGTAGTACCGACACCAAGTCAGTAGTATCGACATGTCATGATCAGACAGATCTAAAGATATTGTTTAATCCAATGGTTGAGGATTTATTTTGCCCTAAGCCACTTCTATGACTTAGCGGGATTTTGGCCAACCCTATGAATCACATTCTATTCTGTTGGATGGCAGTCGAGAGAAAGGAGAGGAGAAAGCGGAGAAGAGGACTATATTATGGACGCTACAGGCACTTCTGGCAGATTGATTTATAGGTAGAAGGAAGAAAATTGGCACGAGTGCCAGAGGGGATCCTTTGGACCATCTTCTTCAAGGGTTCTTTAGTTACTAATGTTTTCCATGTTTTCATCTTATCTCCTATGTTTTTGACCATGGAAACCATGCAGGGCTAAACCTCTTATTCTTTAGAACCCGGGAGTGGTCCGATTATGTATTGTAATTGACATTTATGCATTGATATATCAATTTCTGGACTTATTTCTATGAAATTGTCATGAACTATCCATGCTTGATCATCATAGGTAGTTTATTCGACCTTTAATTTCTTTGAAAGAGGAAATTAATAGTTGGAAATTTATAGAAATACATGTTTTATATCGCCCTTTAAGAAAGGTGGCTTACGAATATGAAGAGATTATCCAAAGTTTTTGATAAAGCACCTAACTAATAACACAATCGATATGAGAGTGGGATTGGTATTAGATTATGTAGTGAATTTCACTATGAGAGTAGATAATTCTTACTACAAGCTCTTACTCCAGGGTTAGGAGAGATAATTGTTAATGTTATGATTGTTAATTGCAATGTTAATCGAGGCAAAACCATAATCCTCAGAAATCCCATCCAATTGCGATCAATCACCAGTAATTTTGGATTCACTTTCTGCATTCTTAGTTAATTAAACTCTAATCAATGTTTTCTTCGGTCTAGTTAATCATATTACAGTTAGTAATAGTTTTTGAATTTACATTTCTCTATGTTCAATAACCAGGCCTCATTGGCCTATATTACTCTGATAGTGTACACTTGTATTCTAGGACATATAGAAAATATACTATCAAATTTTTGGCATCGTTGTCAGGGAAATGACAAATCCAGCACGATGAGTGTTGTAGTCAGCCACCTTTTATTTTTTCTTTTCATTTCTTTTTAATTTGGATTGCAATTATCATTTAGTCAATCATTAGTACCCATTCTCAGATTGTGTTCAATAATTTCAGGTACTAGGTATGGTGCATACTACAGCTCACGATTACGGGGAGTCATCTCCATAGGGCTTTAGTTAGGTAGAGCTCTTACGCCAAGGAAGAGAGTTCGACAGCTCAACACCAAGGTTGATTCAAACTTCACCGCCGAACATGCCTCCACCACCACTAGAGGAACCAGAAGAAACTTTCGTGATGGGTGGAGTATAAAAAGAGCATACAATTTGGGAGAAGATCAAAGTGTCTTCCTGAACAACCCAGCTAGGGCCCATAAAAAGATAAGCAATACGTGTGGGCAGCTACAAGATTGATCCAGGGCTAGTAGTATTGGTCAAGTCACAAGCTTTTCATGGCCATAGAACAGAAGACCCAATGGCACACATAAGAAACTTTATGGAAAGTTGCAACATGGTGAAGATAGATAGGGTGTCAGCCACGGTAATCTACTTGAAGCTTTTAGCGTCATCACTAAAAGGTAAGGCAAAGTCTTGGTTCTACAATCTCCTACTTGAATCGATTGAAACATGGGAGGGGATGATTGACGTTTTATTTGAATGCACACCTCAGAAGACAAACTAACTCGTCAAGGAAATATATAAATTCAAGAAAAAAGCAGAAGAATCATACTCTGAAGCATGGGTGAGGTACCAAAATATGCTGAGAAAGGTCCTGCATCATCAGATCGATTTGTAGGCAAAGACTTCTACTATGGGCTATACAAGGAGAAAATAACTATGCTTGATAGTGTTGGCTTAGGATTTTTTATGAACAATAAGCCATCTATATGCCATGAGATCCTAAAGAACATGGCCAAGAATCTATCCTGGGGAGAAGAAAGAGAGCATCTAACAATCCTTAAAAGTGTTGGAGAATCAAAGGTCACCAATGTAGTGAATGAGAAGAACTCATCACTAGGAAGCTAGATGGAAACTCTTTTGAAGGAGAATATAAGGAGTGCAAGTTTGCACGACAACAAAAATATAGGGTCAATGACTATTCTTTGGGAAAGGCCCCAAGTTCTCTTGGAGGGATCCCAATATTTCCAACAGGACCCTTCCCAAGCTCAATAAGGCAAGCCACAATAGGTTGTTCCACAACAGCAATACCAGCAAGACATGGCCCCTAGCAAGATAGACCGCATAGAGGACATGCTTGGTAAGATGGTTATCCATAATAAAGTGCTCATTTGTTAGACACAAAGGGACTACAGAATCAAGGAGCACATATTCGTAGTATAGAAACTCAAATTTCTCATATTGCGACGGAGGTTGTATCCTTGAAGAATCCTACTCAGAAAGGGTTCCCAGGAAACACAAATAGACCTACTAACAATCAACATGTAAAGGTAGTGATGTTACACAGTGGGAAGAAGTTTTTGAATGAGAAGAAAACAATTCTAGAGGCAAAGGACAAAGAGGATGTTAAAGGCTCACCGATGATTACTATTGTAGTTGATTCAGTTGAGCCATATGATGCAGTCGAGGACATGACAATTGATGTTGAAACTCATGAACTCAAGGATCCAAGTAAGGAGGACTATATCCCACCTCACCAGAGGAAGGTGGTGAATCCAATACCATTATCGAACAACTTGAAAGCTCAAAAGGTTGACAAGAAATTTAAAAAGTTCCTAGACAGCTTTAGGAAGCTTCATTTTAACATTCCGCTCATTGATGCAATTGAACATATTCCTTCCAATGGAAAATTTATGAAGGATGATCAACAAGAAGAGGAGGACAGATGATTCTAAGGTGGTAGTTCTAAAGGAGCAAGTTATGCTTTTATTATGGGAACATTGTCACCAAAAAGGCAGGATCCGAGTTATTTTAACATATCATACTATATCGGGAGGACAAGATTTGGTGAATTTGTGACTCAGGGGCAAGCATCAATCTCATTCCCTTAACAACCTTTAAGAAGTTGGGTCTTAAGGAGTTCAAGTAGAGCAATATGACCATACAGCTGGCAGACAACTCAATGGTGAGGCCTTATGTTATTTGTGAGGATGTTCTTGTCAAGGCAGATAGATTTGTATTTCCAGTATACTTTTTAGTCATGGAGATGCAATATGATCAAGGCAATGAATTATTACTCGGGAGGCCATTCCAAACCATAGATTATATGATTCTGGAGATGGGAAAAGGAAGACTAACATTGGGCAACGGAGAAGAGCATTTTGAAATCTTTATGCCTGAGCCTACATAGACTATTGGGGGGGGGAGGGCACAATGTCACTTGATGCAGTGGGTTGAAGAACCATTGTCATTATTTATGGGGAAGCCGTTTCTTGATATGACTCATGTGATGAAACATGTCCAAAAAGGAACACTGGTGGTGGACATCTTGGAAAACACAAAGGAAAATTCTTTGACAAAGGCAGTTCAGTATCCTGATGAAGAGGAGGACTATTGCCCAACAACAATTGAGGAGGCAGCCTGTACCGCTCTTGTTCAAGCATATCTACAGTTGCCTTTGGAGGCATGTCTCATGAATCTAGTAAATGACTATACCCGACGATGTTCGTTGGATGAGTGTGTCTTGTTTCTCAAAGCACTACCATGTTATTACACCAAACACTTTGAGGATCTAGGACCACTACCTTCAGCATTGGTCCCATCTTTGCTAAGCCCCCCAATCAAGAACTGAAGCCATTGTTACCGCATTTCAAGTATACTTTCTTGGTAGAAGTTGAGAAGTTTTCAGTCATCATCTCAGCATCATTGAGCATTTGGGAAGAGGAGTAGATACTCATGGTTCTGAAAAACCACCACACAACATTTGAATGGTAAATAGCAGACATAAAGAGGATCTCCCGTTGTTTTTGTCACTACAAGATCAGACTAGAAGAAGGATCCAAGCGGATTGTGCAACCTCAACGGAGACTCAACCCCATCATGATTGAGGTAGTAAAGAAGGAGGTAGTAACACTTTTATCAGTGTGTCTAATATATGCTATCTATGACTCTAGCTGGGTTAGTCCAACCCAGGTGGTTCGTAAGATGGGAGGAATAACAGTCACAAGTAATTCAAATGACGAATTGAATTCTACTAGATTGGTGACTGGGTGGTGAGTATGTATAGATTGCAGATGTTTGAACATCACTACTTTGAAAGACCACTTTCTGCCCCCTTTTATCGATCAAATCCTTGAGCGGCTCGCCGACCGCTCTCATTTTTGTTTTCTCAATGGTTATTCTAGATACAAATAGATTTTTATTGATCCACAAGACCTAGAGAAGTCAACCTTCACTTGCCCTTATGGAATTTTTGTGTATCGTCAGATCTCATTCGGTCTTTGCAACCCACCAACTACCTTTCAGCGATGCATGCTTGCCATCTTTTCTGATATGGTAGAGAGATGCCTAGAGGTATTCATGGATGACTTTTTAGTGTATGGTGAATCATTTGAAGATTGCCTTGACAATCTTGATATACTTTTGCAAAGCTGTGAGGACACTCATCTAGTTTTGAACTGGAAAAAATGTCATATGATGGAGAGTGAGGGGATTGTTTTGGGACATAATATTTCCAGTAAGGAAATGGAGGTCGATCAGGTAAAAATAGAATTCATCTCCAAGATACCTCGAACATCATCAGTGAAGGGAGTGAGGAGCTTTTTAGGACATGTTGCATTTCACTGATGAATTATCAAATATTTTTCAAAAATTGCCAAATCGCTCTCTGAGTTGTTAGAAAAAGGACACTAATTTTAATTTTGACGAGCGATGCATGTAGGCATTTGAGGTGTTGAAGAAGAAGCTAGTCTGTGCACTGCTTGTCCAAGCTCTATATTTGAGCCAACCTTTTGAGCTGATGTGTGACGCATCAGATTTAGCGGTGGGGGTTGTTCTAGGCCAACGTCGAGATAAGGTTCCCATGGTCATATATTATGCGTCTAAAACTCTTAGTGATGCCCAGTTGAATTACACAACTACAGAAAAAGAGATATTGTCATTTATTTTTTCTTTTGAGAAATTTCGCTAATATCTGATAGGGGCAAGGTTATTGTTTGGACAGATCATGCAGCCATCAAATTTTTGCTATAGCCTAGGTTGATTATATGGATATTGCTATTGTAGGAATTTGATATTGAAATCAAAGACAAAGCAGGCACTGAGAATGCAGTGCTTGATCACCTATCTAGGCTTGAAAGGGTGGATGAAAAGGACTTAAATATACCTATAGTGGAAGAAATCCCAAATTAGAAGCTCTTTTGTATAAGGAGTATAGATATGTGGTTTGCAAATATTGTAAACTACTTGCCGTGTGAAGAGTTGCCTGAGGATTGGGGATATTAGGATAAGAAGAAATTCTTCCACTCTTAGAGGTATTACATTTGGGACAATCCCATTTTTCTTAAGCAATGTAGGGATGGTATTTTGGGGAAATGTGTGCTGAATTGTGAGATGGAAAGTATTTTGACACATTGTCACTCTTTACCTACTGGGGGTCATAGTGCTAGTTCTAGGACTACAACTAATGTCTTAGAATGTGTTTTTAATTAGCCTACACTTTTTAAGGACACATATAACATTGTTCTTAATTGTGATGTGTGTCAACATGCAGGTAATATTTTAGAAAGACATGAAATGCATTTGAATGTTTTTCAAGAAATTGAGGTGTCTGACTTATGGGGCATTGATTTCATGATCCCTTTCATGTACTCAAATTCGAATTTATAGATTTAACTTGTTTTTGATTATGTGTCTAAGTGTGTGGAAGCAATTCCAACCCGCACCATTGATGCTCAAGTTGTATCCAGGTTTGTAAAGGATCACATTTTCTACAGGTTTGGGGTGCCCATGTTAATCATTACTCATGATGGATCTCATTTCACCAATAAGAAATTTGGGATGCTTTTGAGTAAGTATGGAGTAAAACATAGGGTAGGTACTCCATACCACCCTCAAACCCAAGGGTAAGCTGAGGTGTATAATAGACAGAGAATTTTTTTTTATAAAGGAGGACTAATTGGAGTATGTTGCTTAATGATGGTTTGTGGGCATATAAGACAACCTATAAGACACCTATAGGAACCACTCCTTTTATATTGGTCTATGGGCGAGCCTATCACTTACCCGTAGAGTTAGAGCACAAGGCTAGATGGGCATTGCAAAAATTGAACTTCAATTTGGATGAAGTAGGGAGAAAAAGGATGTTAGAATTAAATGAACTAGATGAGCTTAGGTTTAATGCATATAAAAGGTCAAGGATATACAAAGAAAGAACCAAAAGGATCCATGATTGCCACATCCTACATAGGGTTTTCACTCTAGGACAGGAGGTTCTTTTGTTCAGTTCTATATTGAAATTACATCCCGATAAGTTGAGGTCTAGATGGAGTGGACCTTTTGATGTAGTTAAGATTTTTTCCCATGGAGCGGTAGAAATAAGTAATGGGGCTGAGCCATTCCTTGTTAATGTCTAGTGGGTTAAACACTACTTTGGGGGAGATGTTGTGAGGAAAGAGGAGGAGTTGAAGCTTATTGAGCTCTACTAATATTTATGTAGGATCGTCGAGCCTGTGACGTAAATAAGGGTGCTTGTTGGGAGGCAACCCAACCATAATTTGTTTGCAATTCAACTTTGTAGTTTCATAGATTTAATTTTTTCTTTATTAGTTTTAAAGTAAAAAAGGGTACATTGATTAATTTTGTGTGGTGTGAAGGGTAAGTACCAGTCGGTACTACTGACCCTAAAAGTTGGTACTACCAATGAGGTCACATGGAAAAGGATCGAGTTCACATAGCAACTCATAACTACCGACTTACAAGTCGGTAGTGCTGACAACATCACAGAGGGGTTGTGATCCATGATTCTTCACCCCTTCTTCACTCCTCCTTCGAGCAAGCACGTGCAAGCATCTTTGAGCATTTAGAGTCTACACCGAGCACTCTTTTTCTCAATCCTTTTTTATTCCTAAGATGGTGTCAAGGAGAGAATCTTCTTCATATGTAGGTAATGGTGCATTGATTCCCAAACCATAATGTATTGTCCACCCAATGCCAACGTGAGGAAGATCTATGAATTTGTGTAGAACATGGAGATTCATGTGATATGGTATGTCGACTGTGCCTTCCTTGACTCTTTGGGATTGACCAAAAGTATGCGCCAAGTCTGCGAGAATCAAGGGCTGGTGGACAACCATCCATTCTTCAAGGACTGGCTAACCTTCCCAGATCTAGTCTATGAGTTCCTTACCTCATTTGAGGTCTGCATCATCCCTGAGCATGGGGAAGGATGAAGAGAAGGCTACATCTTTTGGGTTTTAGGGGAGGCAGAGAAGGCAGCGGAAACAAAAAAAAATTCTCCCCAAACCCAGAACAAGGAAACGCATCAACGTCTATATAATAGGAAAGGATGGTTTGTGGAATCATACCTTGTCCCGAAGCTTGCTCGACGAAAATACCTCGCGCCTTGCATGGTCTTCAACTTCGGTCTTCGACGGTGTCTGTGCAGCTCCTGGTTGCACCGGGACTGACAACTCCTGGTCTCGCCGGACTGTCGGGATTGACAGTTGTCCTCCTGAGCGGCAGAAACCTCCCGCCTCTGAAGTAGTCCACACAGACCACATGGAACTCCACACTCCTTGTCCCACAAGGAGTTGGAAGGAGTCACACCCTCCTGTTGACATACTAGTCACCAACACACTCTCCTGCCTCTAGTTGCAACTACAGATGTCTTTCCCTTGCTGCACCTCCCTTTGCGGGTAGCACTTGCTCGGGCTCTCTCGGTTACCAAAACCAAAGAGAACGACAACTTTGCAGAGTAACTGGTTGCACTGAGTTGTACTTTGAGAAGCCCCCAATACCCCTATATATATAGGAGGGTCATGGGACAGGGTTCTCCATCCCGGGAAATACTGGACTAAAAGCAGGAGTAGAAGGGTTCAAGATTTTCCACAAAAGCAACCAACTCGCAACCTGAACTGATTGTTTCACAACTGAAATGGTCGGTTGGGGACCTGAACCGATCGGTTGACACCTCAACCGATCAGTTGGTACACTTCAATCGGTCGGTTCACAAGTGAACCGGTCGGTTGGTGGTCCTGGTCAGTTCCCGATTGACTTTCCTTCTTTTGTTTCTAATTGGTATCGAATACCAATCCTATTTCCTAATCAAATTGGGAAATTGAAATGAAAGGAAAATTCTCACCAATCCTACTTTCCCAACTTGCTCAGTTGCACCAGTTGAATCGATCGTTTTAACACTTGAAGCAATCGTTTCACCCTGTGCATGAGCCGATCGACTCAACACTTGAGCCGACCGGTTCACCTAGCTTAGCCGATCGGTTCATCACATGAGCCGATCGGTTGGGAGTGCAAATTGTGCAGAATCAGTCAATTGTGATTTCAATCAATCCGATACTCCAATCAATATGTCCAACACCTTGAACATTATGATATTGAGCTATCAATTAATTGAGTGTTTAATTGAACTACTGAACTCCTTTAGTAATCAATCTAAACATTACTTGTGGACAAAACTCCTCTTCCAGGTTAAATCCTATGTGTGTGACCCTGCAGGTCCATTTCACGTTGGCAGTGAAAGTCCATAACACTTATGACTTCACAAGAAAAGAGCGGTGTCTAGTCACACATCAATGCCACCCAATTGAAATAGAAAGTTGGAGAACAACTTTCAATCCTACAATCCGTGAATTGTGTTACAGTGAATGTATAATTCCTTTGTCACTGATATCCCGAATGAACTCGAGGCATGGAATAGTCATCCTGTCAACGTTCATTCACTTTCTTGATCTCAGAGTAGATTGGAAGAGATATGTATGACATCAATATCATATACTGATTCACACATGCATGCACGCCTTTCTCAATCCTACTCATCAAGTGGCCATGGATATCAAACTCCCTCAGGAGGGACAAATCCCATATCTATCACTCACCCCTCAAAAGCCCCATGCGTCAAAGCCACCCAATCATCACCTTTATAACAACCCATGTTTCAGGACTGCATTTGATGATGTCAAAGTGTGCCCAACGACATGAGTTGAGTGTAGTGATTTCATGTCAAAGAATCACACTCACGACCATCACTGTGAGTACTGACTGTGACTACCATGTCATGGTTCCATGTGTCAAACTCACAGTGGGTCTGTCCGGTACACCTGTTCTCTAACAAGTACCTATGTGTTTGGTTTGATATATCTATATCATGACTAATGAGATTCTGTCATCAACCAACACCATAATATAGTCTTGTGTGTCATTGCTGTCTATCTGCCTTCCACAATGCCATCTGACTAGGGACATAGCAAGAATGTACAAACTCTTAGCATCCATATGATCTCATCATTCAGGTCCTTAACCTGAAAGCATACATCATTGAGTACTGTCATTCTCTAGACATTCAATATGTTCTATCACTATCTCATATGACTGAACCAGAAAGAATTGGAAGTTTTCCTTTGATGTTTATCAAATAAATCTTAATGTATCCCACCAATCATCCCATGATTATCTCTCAGGGCATACATACCAACAACATCAACTTTTTTCTTTACAATATTGATTTTCAAATGACGTTGCGACAGTTCAATGCCATCTACAAGTGGCCAATGGAAGGAGAGTGCTTCATCCCCAACAACTTTGATTTCAAGGATGCATGGGAGTTGTTTTCAGAAATGCCAAAAGGACAACATATAAGCTGGCACACAAACTCCATTATCGACATTGAGCATCCTTTTGCTCGCATACTTCATTGCCTCTTTACCAAGTCTGTCTTTTCCAAATCTAGCCAGGGCCAGGGGAAGACTCAAAGGGTCGACCTCTACTTCCTCTACAAGCTTCCAGAGTTAGCAGTCTAAACTTTGGTGCCTTCTTCCTCTAGCATATGATAGCATGAACCGACTGATGCAGAGGACTCCTCCTATCCATTTTGGAGGCCTGATCACCCCGATAGAGCTTCACATAAACCTTGATCTTTACACAGCTAGATCTTTGAAGGAAACCCCAAAGTTGGATCTAAAGCACTTCAAGAGATCAAGCCTTCTCAACATACACTAGGGTACAATATCCACATGTTGTACAGTGGGTACCCAGTATAAGGAAAGAGCACTTCCTGATGCCATCTTTGACTTGCAAGGACTCCATCTCTTAAGTTGGCCTGTAGAAATCTCATTGGAAGATGATGAAGAAGAAGAAGATGCAGTACAAGACCAACAACAACACGAGGAGGATGATGAGGAGGAATCCACCATCCCCATCATGAGAAGGCAGGTTCCTCGTAAGCATCCACAACCATATGCAACCTCCAGTTCTTCTATTCCATCGCCATCACAAGAGTATGATCCATATTCCATGGTAGGAATGTATGACATGTTGTAGGAAATACACCAAGGACACCAAGAGCCGACAACTGCCTTGGCGTGCATCCACGATGTCCAAGGACAGTTGTACCACAACCAACCAGCGATACTCCAGAATGAGAAACATCTCTTGGTGAACCAAGGGAACATGCACACACGCCTACAAAGGATGGAGGGTTACCAGTAGCCATTCTTTGACGGAAAAAAACCCACTCAAAATGACCAAAGGTTGACTTTGAAGCCAAAACTATTGAAGAAAACCAAGAGGGGGTGGAAAAGAATCTTGCAATCACCCATAGAATGAAAATGAGAAAAAAGAGGGAAATAATGGCCTACCTTAATTAAGGGAGAAACTATGGAAAGAGGACCTTCATGAAACCAAATTGAATGTATTGGGTAATTTTAGACCTTGCAGTGGCTAGAGGCACATTGATGAACTTTAATAAGGTTTAACACTAAGGGAGGTTGGGGATACCATCTTGTTCAAAAGAAAGGGGGATCTAGAGCTTGGTAAGAGTTGTGGTAGGCATCTCTATGATGGTGGATGAGGTATTTGTAGACTAGAATACATGTGTAGGTAAGGATGCTTGCCAAAAAAGGAAATCAAGGGGAGAGATACATGGGGGATTCTAGAACCATTACGAGTGTAGAATCCTACTTTTTTTGGGATGCATATAGTCGTGGAGTTGTGAAGAATTCATAGAGGGGAAGGAGGGTAGGAGAGGTGAAAGTGAGGAGAAGGAAGGTTTTGGTAACTTTGGAGTCCTATAAGAAGGGGATGCATGCGAGAGGGAATACATGTCTGCCTTTGGATAGATTAAACCAATGGGTCATGGGGGAAATCCAACACTAGGAGATGAAGGGTAACATGTGCAACATATGAATTAGGATAAAAATCAAAGAATCAATGATTAAAACTGAAGTTAAGTACAAGCTTCTAGACTAATCAAGATGATTACAAGTCCCAATCAAGATTCATGTTCTGTCTCAACAATGGAGTTGTAAGCTGGAAGAGTTCCAAGAAAGAGACACCCATCTATTCTAAAATATAGGCTGAGTATATTGCTACATCAAATGCAACAAAGGAGGTTGTATGGATTAAGAAGTTCATCACATAACTTGGGGTCATTCCAAGCATCAATGAGGAAATCAAGATGTATTGTGACAATAATGGAGCTATTACACAAGCTAAGGAACCCAGATCACATCAGCGCTCAAAGCATATACAAAGGCGGTTTCATCTCATACACGAGATAGTACATCGAGGATATGTAAAGATTTGCAAAGTACCAACTGAAAATAACGTTGTTGATCTCTTGACGAAGACACTTTCATAGTAGAAGCTTGACAGTCATGTAAGATCACTTGGAAAAAGATTCATAGGTGATTGGCTCTAAGTGCAAGTGGAAGTCTGTTGGTATGTATACCCAGAAATCCAATAATGTGATGATTGTAATGGCATAACTTATAAATGATTTGATTATATTAATAAAAGTCAAGCTTCCGATTTATTCTATTTAATTCATTTATGATATAATGATATAACATTATAAATGTCTAGAGAATAATATTACTCAATGACATATGTCTTCACATTTGAGACTTGGGGAAATGAGATCATACAGATGTTAAGAGTACATATATATATTCTCATTATGTCCCTGATCAGTTGTCATTGTGGAAGGTTGATAGAAAACAATGATATATAAGATCAAAGTGTGAGTTGGTTGATGATAAAATCTCATTAGTCATGATATGTCTATATCAAACTAAGCACACAAATATATGATAGAGAACAATGTATCAAACAGACCCACCATGAGACTGACACATGGAAGCCATTTTCATGGAAGTCATAGTCAGGTCTCACAGTGATGGTAATGGTTGTGGTTCTTAGACCTAAAATCACCGCATTTATCACATGTCATTGGGTACACTCTGGCATCATCAAATGAAGTCCTAAAACATGGTTTGTTATAACAGTGATGATTGGGTGACTTTGACACATGGGAATTGACTGTGAGTGACATAAATGGGATTTGTTCCTCCTATTAGAGTCTGATGTCCTAGGCCTCTTGATTAGCGAGACTAAGAAATGCATGGACATGCACATGTGAGTCAATATGTGATATTGAACTTACATATATCTCATACCGTCTGCTCTGGTTCAAGAAATAAGATTGAATGATAAAGAGGGTGACTCCTCCATGGCTTGAGTTCAATATGGACATCAGTGACAAACGAACTATACACACATTGCAACACCATACACATATTCTAGGTTGAAGTTGTTCCCCAACTTTCCATTGACTTGGATAGCATTGATGTGTGACTAGGCACCCGTCATTTCTTGTGATGTCATAAGTTGTTATGGACATTCACTACCAATGTAATATTGGACCTATAGGGTCACACACATAGGTCTCGACCTAGAGGAGTTTAATCTTGAATGAAAATTGAATTAATTACTAAAGTGTTTAGGTATTTGATTCATGCAATATATAGGATGACTGCACTGCCAAACACCCATCTCAAGTGTTAAGATGGCTGTCTAGAGTGTCAAACAGACGTCTCAAATGTTGAGATGGGCATCTGGGGAGTCAGGCCTGATTCGAGTTGAAATTGGCTTTAGATGAACTGATTAGCCTGACTCAGCTCACCAGACGACCTTCTGGGTGAGTGAGATGACCGTATCACATCAGTGAGATGGCCTAGTTCGACTAAAGGAAGGTTCTAGATATTTCTAAGTTCATTTCAATTGCACATTACTTGTTGTGCAAGGAATTAATATGGATTATTAATTGGAAACGAATTACTGATTTCATATGCAATTGGGAAAGCACCAGACGACCATCTGGACTGAGCCATATGACCGTATGGCATGTGAGTCGACTGCATGACTTGCCATACGACTGGTTCGGCTACCGCAGGTTGTGAAAGTTCTAGAATTGTTGTGAAAATTTGAGATTTTCCGGTCCCTTCCAATCCCACATTGACTGGGAACCTGGACCCAAACCCCGTCTATGAATAGAGGGGTACTGGGGGCTTCCCAGAGCACAACATAGACAATTGAGAATTAGTTGCTCTGACATATGTTTTCCTCTCTGGTTGTGGTAACCACGAGAGCCCAAGCATGTTCTACCTGACTAGGGAGGAACAACAAGGGAGAGAGCAATTGAGATCATTATTGTGGGAGAGCAAGTTGATGGCTAGTACACCAACAGGAGGGACAACTCCTTCCTATCCATTCTAGAAGGACGATAGGAGTTCTAGGCGGTCCGTGTAGACTTCTCTAGAGGTAGGAGGCCATTGACTACCGCTAGGAGGACAACATCAAATAATAGTCCAAGCCAAGAGGAGCTACTAAAGAAGACAAGGTCTGTGGATGCAGTCCATTGTGCAGACCAGGAGGCACAGTAGTCAGGCGAGTCCTAGCATAACAAGGATTCAAAGTTGCACATCTACAGTGATGAGAATTGTCACTGGACTTGCTCCAGGACTATGTATATCCTCAAAACCATCCTTCCCGCGTTATATTTATTGACACAATTCGTTGGTTATGGAAATATGGTAGATAAAATTTTTATTTCCACTGCTTGCTCTGTATCCATATTTCCCTACACCATGAACTCAACCACATCCTTCTTCATGACAAGACATCAATTCACTTCCTTAATATTTGAATACATCTTTGTATAGTTTGAATGCATATCATACATGAATTTATGCACCTCTTATATCACTTAGATCAACCTGATCTTGTACACATGAAATTCCTTTGAAGAGGTTCTCATATGAAAAGTGAAAGCCTTCTCCCTTACCTTGTTGCATTTCTTGCTTGCTTTTTTGCATCTCAGAGTCTAAACCCTACTGGTGAAAAACATGTTTCCCCGAGGTCATCTTATTATCCAACTATACTACTAGGACTACCTCTTGTACTATACCAAATAAGTATAATTTGTCTCAAGTTTAATACCATATTCCTCCTTCTATAAGCAAGATGATGTACTCCAATTATTGATGAAAAAGATGTCTGTTGACTCAACGCTTATGCCACCACATTAGCCTTTGTATAATCATAATATTTGATCCAATGAAGCCATATGTGTTGTCTCATATTCAGATTCTTCTAGGTGAAGATATACTTCAAAACCTTATTATATGTAAACACTTTTGCACAATTTTTCATAAAGGTAATGCAATCAAGTCATAAGGGCTAATGCGACTGCACCCAACTCCAAGTCTTGTGTTTGGTAATTCTCCTCATGCCTCTTCAACTACCTAGAAGCATAGTCAATTACCTTAACATATTGCATAAGCACACATCCTTAGCCATTTCCCAAAGCAACACAATAAACCACAAAACCTTCACCACTCCAGAGTAGCAAAAAATATGGATTTGTGCTCAACTCTTCTTTTCATGTCTAAAAATTGTTCTCACACTGCTCTATCAATACAAACGATGTCTATTTCCTTGCTAACCTTATTAATGGTATCATTGTAACACTAATGACATGTATGAAAAACATGTCATAGCACACTAACCCAAACAAACTCTAGACCTCTATTGTCATCTTGGGAAGTGTCTACCACAACATTGACTTTACCTTCCTGAGTTCCATGCAAATCCCTTAGAAAAGGATAAATGGCTTAGAGAGGCAACTTATATAAGCTAACAATCACATTTAGCAAAATTCACATATAAAGTGTTGCGCCCCACACCAACGCGAAATGAGATTACACAAAAAAAACCATGGAAGAGAGATTAACAAACTTATCAATAGATAACACAAAAAAATTAAAACCTTTTTGCATAAAACTTCTATATAGCAATAACCTTTACACATGTGCACTTTCATGCCTCAAAGCATCCACCAAGCAAGATATCAACCTGTAACGAAATCATTGTTCTAGAATGTATGTACATGATTTCATCACATCTGATGTATAGAGGAACATAAATATAACACGTTCGTAAAACATCTACAAAACACTCCCAAAGACCCGAGTGTATAGGGATGACTCTAGGACTCTATCAATAAAGACAACCATCAACTCTTCCAACCTTATCAACTACTGATCCTCTTGCTGCTGCTCAACCTCCTTTGCATGATCTCTACCTCCTCGTGCTTGACCACCTAAAAAGGGTGTTAACCAATGGGGTGAGACACACAGTCACAATGAGAGATATAACTCTTCGATAACTCTATTATTATCACAGTTAAGATAAACCGAGCAATAGTAAAAATAACAGGAAGACCAATTACTGATGAAATATGAAATGTCTTAAATATTGAAAAAGGAATATGAAGAACATGTATATTTTCTACCAACAATATTGTATAAAGGTCAAGCAAGGTCTCAACCAATGTTTTTGTATTTGACCATATACAATTATACTACACGACTTATTACATATTCATTATGCCATGAGGATTTGAATCGTACCATCCAAATCCAACCGACCACTATATGTATATAGTCAAAGTTAGTGCCATACAAGGTCTAATGGCAGAGCCAGAATCCACGACCTCACCTTCCTCAGTGTAACGACACTCGCCATCGTTAAGATAACAAATGCCATTAACAATAATAAAACATGCGGAAGCAAATAATTTGCAGCGGAATTACTGAAAATCACTAAAAATTTAAAACTTTTTCAAAGAGATCCATTCACAGGAAAACTCTTTAACCAAGAACCAAAGTGTTTCCATTTCATCCTGGTTCACAAGTACACAGCATGTACAATTCCTTTTTAATGATTACAACATTGACTGCCCTGTTACAAATATACACAGGCGGTATAAAAACTTTGAGGCACTATGCCAAAACTCCGATTGAATCATTTAAAACTCCGAGGACCTAAGAGTACAGAGACGACACATAGGACTACTATCTATATGACTTGACAGACAATATCTCCACCTGAGATCTGATTGCTGTCCTTGTTGTTGTTGTTGCTGCTGCTCTTTTTCTGATCTTAGGGATTTCCTGCCTTGCCTCCCATGCATACCTAAAAATGTTTCCCACGGGGGTGAGACAATTGAAAAATTGCCCCAGCGAGAGATATAACTCTCCGCCAAAACATTGTTATTGCAGTTTATTAAATTAAAACTAAGCAGGGGTTACTTTTACCTTATCAGGCAGAATTATTCATCATAGAACAGAATAAGATAATCTCCTATTCTCAAGGAGAGTATTGCATCTACCCATGGTAGATAAGTAATTCATCTGTCTACTTTGCAGAGAATATAAAGAAACATAAAAAACATTTATCCGCTAAGGAATGCACAAACAAATGCAACATTAGCCAATGAATATCCGTATTCAATCCTTAAGAAAACATGCTATATGGCTGATTACATTTTACAATCATATTTAAGCTCTGAGGAGATGAGGTATATCACTCATACTCCAACCGGCCATTGCGAAGTCGAAACCGGTGCCATACATAGGTCTAGGGAGGAGCCGGCTTCCAAGACCTCCCACGTCTCGGTCAGTGCGAGACAAAACACATGACATCTCGTGTCTCTGCTAACGTAGCTTTCCAGGGTATACTAGAAACTTCGCTACAGAGTTACAATGTCAACTGCACTCTCGTCGGCAATCGAGATATTTCATGTTTATCTCCATCGACCAAAAAAAAACATTGGGAGATGGGTACAACATCTGGCCCCATCATCGGGAGATTAGTGATACATCTATCCCGACCTATTCATGAAGGATTTGAGAGGTTTCTTGTTTACCTCCTCACAATCACTTCAAGAGGACGTAAGGGTATTTTCACCCATTGACCCCCGTATATTCAAAAATATACGAAATCCAGGATATGCCGCGGAGCAACCTGTTTCACCATCACCTATTCCTGACGATGATGGATCTATGGTCAGAGCACTACATGAATAGATTTCACTTGATTATTTAAGTACATTATCATATTCTTTTAGCATCAGTCAAGTTCTCAAACATATTTTATTCAGATAAATGCTATAAAGAGACATGTACCACTTTCATCAGATACTTATTCACATGGCTCAGAAGCCATTCACATCTTGTCACCTCTCACTAGGCAACAACTTTATTCACATAGCTCACAAGGCCATTCACATCTTGTCACCTCTCACTAGGCAACAACTTTATAACAAGGCTTACAAGCCCATACTAATCTTGTTGTTCTTTTCTAAGTAACAAGAACATAATGGCACATATGGCCAATGAACTCTTATCAAATAAACATCATAGCTCATACCTGGCTCTGATCATCACCTCATGAGACCTGCATGATTGTCACACATGATAATAGATTTATCAAGTTCACAACACATCATGCAATACAGGGTAACACCACTATTCCCTTACCAAGGTTAGGGTTTACCATCAATTAGGGCTTTTCATCCTTTTACCCAAAGCTAGGGTTAGGATTTTCCTTTCTTATCAATTAGGGTTTCATATTTGTATTATCACTCCAACCCTAATTTATTGCTACACTCCTCTGGGAGCATTCATTGATATCCTAAGTATTCATTCATACTTATTACATTCATCATGTATCATTAAATGATTATCATCACAAGGTATGAGTTTCTCTCTCATCCTTAGGTTGGAAATTAACAAATCGACCATGTTAGATCACTTTCAAATCAACTCTAAGACCAGCATAGGGCACTACGGCCGTGCAACCAAGAACGGCCATGCAAAGGGAAGCCACCACGGCCGTGCTACCGTACACGGTCATGCACAATGAAGCTACCACGGCCGTGATACCTTGCACGGTCGTGCAAAGTGAATCCACCACGGCCGTGCTACCTTGCGCGGTCGTGCCACAGGGGTTCACTTCATAAATCATATTCAAGTATGAATTCTATTCTTTCATTAGGGATTAGGGTTTCACATACCATCCCCCTTCTTTAGAATATAGATTGTATATAGCATCACCCTTCATTAGGGATTTCATATCACATTGCCCATAATTAGGGTTTACTAATCATTCCCAATTAGGGTTTCTCATGAAATCACCCTCAATTAGAATTTCACATGGATACACCCTCAACTAGGGTTTCACTTGGATACACCCTCAACTAGGGTTTACTATTCATCCTAATTAGTGATTTCACATGTAGACAACCTCTTATTAAGGTTATACATGGAATCAACCTCAATTAGGGTTTTCATCATGTATTGGATCCATGCATTTGTTAAGCATTCTTAATTAGTACCATCAAGGTATCTCTCACCTAATTACATTAGGTTTCCAAAAAGGTTTGATCAATTGGACCTTCAATAACATGAGGTATCCAATTGAATTAGGGTTTCCAATGTTGATTCCTTCAATCATTGAATTCATGGAACCAATCATCAATTGGACCGATATTCATACTTCAATTGAGTGTGATAAGTCAACCTTAAACTAATTTGACCCTCAATTGACCCTCAATTGATCATCAATTAGGGTTTGATTCAATTGAATTAGGGTTTGGAATCGATGATTCAACAACACTAATCAATGTAAGGCTAGTTGTTTTGAAATCATTGAACCATCATCCAAATTGGGTATGACCTGACCCCAAACGGTCTTGAGGTCGTTTGGATGACCTCCAAACGGTCTTGAGACCGTTTGCCCATCATATCACTCAAATCTAAGCATTCCAATTGGGGTTTGGTTCATTGGATTGATCACCAAATCAACATTGCATTGTATATCAGCTTAGTACCTTTAGACCTTCAAACACCTAACCATACTCAACCCTAGACCTCCAAACGGTCTTGGGTGACCACCAAACGGTCTTGAGACCGTTTGGATGAGATCCAAACGGTCTTGAGACCGTTTGGCTCATCCAACCTTTGGACTTTAGTGAAAAATCATCATGGATTGGTCTATCGAGTTGATCAACAAATCAGCATTGAGTTGCAGTATGATTTTGTACCTTTGGACCTTCAATTGATCAACTATACTTGACCCCAGACCTCCAAACGGTCTTGGGGTGATCCCCAAACGGTCTTGAACCCGTTTGGATGATCCCCAAACGGTCTTGAACCCGTTTGGGCTAATCAACCCAAAATCTCAACTTAACTCATTGGAATTTCAGCACTGTTTTCAATTAGGGTTTTCCTAATTGAATAGCCTGAAACTCACGATTCCTTGGGAGTTAACCCCTAACATTTGGAGAGCCATTAACAAACATAATTATGAACAGGAATCACAAACGGTAAACGCTTGGTCAACTCACTCAAACGGTTTTGAACCCGTTTTCCCAAGCAGGTCAAGTTAATCAGGTTGAAAATCAGCACTTAATCCAATTAGGTTTTCCTAATTGATTAGCCTTCAACATATGATTACTTTGGAGTTAACCCATCAAATTTGGAGGGTAATTAACCAACATCATTATGAACAGGAATCCCAAACGGCAACGCTTGGTCAACCATTTCAAACGGTCTTGAACCCGTTTTCCCAAGCAGGTCAAGTTATTCAGGTTGAAAATAAGCACTTAATCCAATTAGGTTTTCCTAATTGATTAGACTTCAACCTATGATTCCTTTTGATTTAACCCCTCAAATTTGGAGGGTCATTACCCAACATCATTATGAACATGAATCCCAAACGGTCAACGCTTGTCCAACCATCTCAAACGGTCTTGAACCCGTTTTCCCAAGCAGGTCAAGTTATTCAGGTTGAAAATCAGCACTTAATTCAATTCGATTTGTTAATTGATTGGCCTTCAACCTATGATTACTTTGGAGTTAACCCATCAAATTTGGAGGGTCATTATCCTACATATATAGGAACGAGATTCCCAAACGGTCAATGCTTGGTCAACTCCTTCAAATGGGTTTGAACCCGTTTGCCACCAAACGGTTTGCAACCCGTTTGGTCACCAAACAGTTTTGGTGAAACCGTTTGGTCCCAACTTTTGAGATCGTTTGCTCCCAAGATATTTGGTGAGGTGCTTGCTTATGATGATGTCATCATCATCTTCCTTCGTGAACCCAAGAACAGAAACCGTTCTTGATGGAATTTGCAGCAAAGAAACAAAAGTGTATAAAATTGAAGAAATCAATCAACAAAGCATAGAAGATTGATGCAATAGAAATGTTTGAGGGTTTAAGTTATAAAACCCGCCTCCAATTGAGCTCCAAAGCTCCAAGATCACGCCATCAATGAGCTCTAGCAACTCCCCCTAGGCTCGTCCTCAAGCTTTTGATTGCAAAAGTTGGCTAGGGTTGAAGAGGAGATCGAAATAAGAAGGAATCCATAATTTATTTTCGATTTCCACCATGAAATCATGAAGAACGAGGGTCAAGAAGCTTACCAACAGGTTGGGGCTCGTCCTCCTTTTGCTCCTAAGTCCCCTTGAGCTCATCCCAAGCAAAGGAAGAAGAAAGGGCCGAAAAAGCCTTTCAATTCATTTTGGAAAAGGCACTTTTATAAGGAAATTGATGAGAGAGAAAATGCCTTATAAAAATCCAATTAATCCAAAAATTATGGCCGCCTCTTCCCCCTCAATTCCATGGATACGAGGCAACTTCCTTTTCCTTTTATTCCCCTTCATTATCCTCAATTTAAAGAAAAGCAAATTAAGCACCTTAATGCTTATTATATTAATATCCCATATGTGAGTGGAAATTACTTTTCTTTATAATAAGGTGAGTGGAATTTCACCTACTTAAGATATTTTCGTTCCTTATCTTAGCAAAGGAACGTCCATCCTTATTCAAAATCAACCCAAAACATTTTGGTTGAAAGCCCTTCAATTATTTTTATTCATTTTTGCCCTAAATCGAATTAGTGTTTCAATTAGGCATTATTCTTGATTATTTTAATGTCAAGATTCTCTCTCCTCCAACTTAGTTCAAATGAGGAGTCCCTCTCATTTTCTTTGCTATACATGATGCCAAGAAACATTAAGGACCTTATTGAAGTGGTAATTTGCATATTGAACCCTAGATTTTGGGTAAATTGCACTTTACTCCAAAACTAGGTTTTAATGCACAACATTGTCCAACAAGCTCTATCTTGGTGTCCAGGCTTGTAGAAACCATACTACTACATCATATTCATCCTTATGATGTCTCAACATCAGAGGAACATCTTATCATGTGCAATTTGCAAGTTAACCCCTCAACTTGGGTAATTTGCACTTTAGTCCAAAATAAGAAATCATTGCTTCAACATTGTTCAAACATGACCAAAATTGAAACATAAGTTCCTCATGAGCCCTAATTACTTTTCACAAGATGAGATTAAACATATAATCATCTTTATTAATCAAAACACCTAGGGTTAAAGCATAACCCAGGCCAGGGATGTTACAAATTATAAACCCCTAACAAGGATTTCGTCCCCGAAATCCCAGATAAAGGGATCATATATTATTCTTTCATCATATCATCATGTCTCTACATAACACCTCATTGTTATGGAGACATCATAGAGCTTTGATCAACACAAAGTTCCTTCTCACAATATTCTCATAGAGTCAATTGAGATCTTATCTTAAAGACATATTTAGTTGTTATGTTTATGCAAAGCATAAACCCCTAACATATGATGTTCATATCATTTTATATAATCAGACTGATTTCATAGTTGACCACTCCAGGTAGCTAATCTAAACCATCTAATAATTCTCAGATACCAGAATCCATTACCCTGGTATCAGTCACATGTGTTGAAAACACATCATATTCTCATCTTTCTTTTATCACATTTACAACTTTATTGAACAAGAATCACCTCCCTTGTTCTCTTTCTCATCACATGAGGGTCATACTTTTACTTCCTCATATACACATACTAATCTGAATTCCTATCAGATCCTTCTTTCTTGTACTTAAGGTATGATACATTTATCCATACCATATTTCTTATTTCATGATACTCATTAGATTGTATCAGAATGATTGCTTGATCAGGGCAATAAAAAAGATATCAATCTAAGAGTTTCCATACTCACTTTATCATCAATAGTTGTAAACCTGATCAGGGTTTACAAGTACTGAGATCAAGTAGTATGCACTTACATGCTATCATATTTCTTGTTTTTCAAATTATCATAACATAAGATTTAACATCCCTGGATTTTATCCAGGCATCTCTTCTATACCTCTTCCTCTTTCATAGAGGTAAGATCAATATAGAACATTTAAAATAATACTTGAACATAATTCAAATTCTAATTCTCATCATTTCTTCCCTATATGACAACTAATAGGGAAAACCAAATCAGCAGTCCTCCTTTTTATAACAAAAGGGGTTTAGTGTACTCAACATGTACACATTTATAACATACATTGTCCTCACATCATGGTCTTATTAGTCTTATTACTGATGTAAAAACTAAGCCATGGAATTTTACAGGTGAAAGGTTAAGACCTTTACACTTACTTAGGGGCTGCTGCCCTGGTACACTAGGCATTTATTGCACTATTTGTACCAAAAACCTTGGCTTTTTAGAACCATTAGGCAAATGTCTCTAAAATTATAGAGATCATCACCTACTTCTCAGCTTATTGCCCCTTCTTGGGCACTGCCATCACATATTTATTATTTGTCTAAGCTCATGGCAGAGTCTACTTTCTTGCCATAAGTTAATCTTTTCCATATTTTCCCTTGTTCCAACATGACTAAGTCATTTAGGAACTCATTTTAAGATCAAGCTTTCTGTATTAAGGACTGATTACCTAGGTTATAAGCCTAGCATCCAGTCCACTCATATGCATTATTGTTGCCCTAATCTACCCAACAAGAGCATGATCATATGATTCTCTATCCTGATCAGGTCTTAATGGGGATTCTCAGGCACTCATTCTATTCTTGCATGATCCCTTGCACCTCTTCTTGGTGCAACAACATTGCCCTTAGCAATGTGTTCCTTGTGCTCTCCAGTCATTTTAAACTTTACCCTTTCTCTGCACAAGCAGAAATCATTATAGGGTATTCTGGAGGACACTAACACAGACTCAACAACTTAGTCCTATGTCTCTGTAGACTCAACGAACCTAGAGCTCTGATACCACTAAATTGTAACGACACTCGCCATCGTTAAGATAACAAGTGCCATTAACAATAATAAAACATGCGGAAGAAAATCATTTACAGCGGAATCACTGAAAATCACTAAAAATTTAAAACTTTTTCAAAGAGATCCATTCACAGGAAAACTCTTTAACCAAGAACCAAAGTGTTTCCATTTCATCCTGGTTCACAAGTACACAGCATGTACAATTCCTTTTTAAGGATTACAACATTGACTGCCCTGTTACAAATATACACAGGCGGTATAAAAACTTTGAGGCACTATGCCAAAACTCCGATTGAATCATTTAAAACTCCGAGGACCTAAGAGTATAGAGACGACACATAGGACTACTATCTATATGACTTGACAGATAATATCTCCACCTGAGATCTGATTGCTGTCCTTGTTGTTGTTGTTGCTGCTCTTTTTCTGATCTTAGGGATTTCCTGCCTTGCCTCCCATGCATACCTAAAAATGTTTCCCACGGGGGTGAGACAATTGAAAAATTGCCCCAGCGAGAGATATAACTCTCCGCCAAAACATTGTTATTGCAGTTTATTAAATTAAAACTAAGCAGGGGTTACTTTTACCTTATCAGGCAGGATTATTCATCATAGAATAGAATAAGATAATATCCTATTCTCAAGGAGAGTATTTCATCTACCCATGGTAGATAAGTAATTCATATGTCTACTTTGCAGAGAATATAAAGAAACATAAATAACATTTATCCGCTAAGGAATGCACAAAGAAATGCTATACGGCTGATTACATTTTACAATCATATTTAAGCTCTGAGGAGATGAGGTATACCGCTCATACTCCAACCGGCCATTGCGAAGTCGAAACCGGTACCATACATAGGTCTAGGGAAGAGCCGGCTTCCAAGACCTCCCACGTCTCGGTCAGTGCGAGACAAAACACAGGACATCTCGTGTCTCTGCTAACGTAGCTTTCCAGGGTATACTGGCAACTTCGCTACAGAGTTACAACATCAACTGCACTCTCGTCGGCAATTGAGAGATTTCATGTTTATCTCCATCGACCCAAAAAAACATTGGGAGATGGGTACAACATCTGGCCCAATCATCGGGATATTAGTGATACATCTATCCCGACCTATTCATGAAGGATTTGAGAGGTTTCTTGTTTACCTCCTCACAATCACTTCAAGAGGACGTAAGGATATTTTCACCCATTGACCCCCGTATATTCAAAAATATACGAAATCCAGGATATGCCGCGGAGCAACCTATTTCACCATCACCTATTCCTGACGATGATGGATCTATGGTCAGAGCACTACATGAATAGATTTCACTTGATTATTTAAGTACATTATCATATTCTTTTAGCATCAGTCAAGTTCTCAAACATATTTTATTCAGATAAATGCTATAAAGAGACATGTACCACTTTCATCAGATACTTATTCACATGGCTTAGAAGCCATTCACATCTTGTCACCTCTCACTAGGCAACAACTTTATTCACATAGCTCACAAGGCCATTCACATCTTGTCACCTCTCACTAGGCAACAACTTTATAACAAGGCTTACAAGCCCATACTAATCTTGTTACTTCTTTTCTAAGTAACAAGAACATAATGGCACATATGGCCAATGAACTCTTATCAAATAAACATCATAGCTCATACCTGGCTATGATCATCACCTCATGAGACCTGCATGATTGTCACACATCATAATAGATTTATCAAGTTCACAACACATCATGCAATACAGGGTAACACCACTATTCCCTTACCAAGGTTAGGGTTTACCATCAATTAGGGCTTTTCATCCTTTTACCCAAAGCTAGGGTTAGGATTTTCCTTTCTTATCAATTAGGGTTTCATATTTGTATTATCACTCCAACCCTAATTTATTGCTACACTCCTCTGGGAGCATTCATTGATATCCTAAGTATTCATTCATACTTATTACATTCATCATGTATCATTAAATGATTATCATCCCAAGGTATGAGTTTCTCTCTCATCCTTAGGTTGGAAATTAACAAAACAATTATGTTATGTCACTTTCGAATCAACTCTAAGTCCAGCATAGGGCATTACGGCCGTGCAACCAAGAACAGCCATGCAAAGGGAAGCCACCACGGCCGTGCTACCGTACACGGTCGTGCACAATGAAGCTACCACGGCCGTGCTACCTTGCACGGTCGTGCAAAGTGAATCCACCACGACCGTGCTACCTTGCACGGTCGTGCCACAGGGGTTCACTTCATAAATCATATTCAAGTATGAATTCTATTCTTTCATTAGGGATTAGGGTTTCACATACCATCTCCCTTCTTTAGAATAGAGATTGTATATAACATCACCCTTCATTAGGGATTTCATATCACATTGCCCATAATTAGGGTTTACTAATCATTCCCAATTAGGATTTCTCATGAAATCACCCTCAATTAGGATTTCACATGGATACACCCTCAACTAGGGTTTCACTTGGATACACCCTCAACTAGGGTTTATTATTCATCCTAATTAGTGATTTCACATGTAGGCAACCTCTTATTAGGGTTATACATGGAATCAACCTCAATTAGGGTTTTCATCAAGTAATGGATCCATGCATTTGTTAAGCATTCTTAATTAGTACCATTAAGGTATCTCTCACCTAATTACATTAGGTTTCCAAAAAGGTTTGATCAATTGGACCTTCAATAACATGAGGTATCCAATTGAATTAGGGTTTCCAATGTTGATTCCTTCAATCATTGAATTCATGGAACCAATCATCAATTGGACCTATATTCATACTTCAATTGAGTTTTATAAGTCAACCTTCAACTAATTTGACCCTCAATTGACCCTCAATTGATCATCAATTAGTGTTTGATTCAATTGAATCAGGGTTTGGAATCGATGATTCAACAACACTAATCAATGTAAGGCTAGTTGTTTTGAAACCATTGAACCATCATCCAAATTGGGTATGACCTGACCCCAAACGGTCTTGAGGTCGTTTGGATGACCTCCAAAAGGTCTTGAGACCGTTTGCCCATCATATCACTCAAATCTAAGCATTCCAATTGGGGTTTGGTTCATTGGATTGATCACCAAATCAACATTGCATTGTATATCAGCTTAGTACCTTTAGACCTTCAAACACCTAACCATACTCAACCCTAGACCTCCAAACGGTCTTGGGTGACCACCAAACGGTCTTGAGACCGTTTGGATGAGATCCAAACGGTCTTGAGACCGTTTGGCTCATCCAACCTTTGGACTTTAGTGAAAAATCATCATGGATTGGTCTATCGAGTTGATCAACAAATCAACATTGAGTTTCCGTATGATTTGGTACCTTTGGACCTTCAATTGATCAACTATACTTGACCCCAGACCTCCAAACGGTCTTGGAGTGATCCCCAAACGGTCTTGAACCCGTTTGGATGATCCCCAAACGGTCTTGAACCCGTTTGGGCTAATCAACCCAAAATCTCAACTTAACTCATTGGAATTTCAGCACTATTTTCAATTAGGGTTTGCCTAATTGAATAGCCTTCAACTCACGATTCCTTGGGAGTTAACCCCTCAAATATGGAGAGACATTAACCAACATAATTATGAACAGTAATCCCAAACGGTCAACGCTTTGTCAACTCACTTAAACGGTCTTGAACCCGTTTGCCCAAGAAGGTCAAGTTAATCAGGTTGAAAATCAGCACTTAATCCAATTAGGTTTGCCTAATTGATTAGCCTTCAACCTATGATTACTTTGGAGTTAACCCCTAAAAATTGGAGGGTCATTAACCAACATCATTATGAACAGGAATCCCAAACGGTCAACGCTTGGTAAACCATCTCAAACGGTCTTGAACCCGTTTTCCCAAGAAGGTCAAGTTATTCAGGTTGAAAATCAGTACTTAATCCAATTAGGTTTTCCTAATTGATTAGACTTCAACCTATGATTACTTTGGAGTTAACCCCTCACATTTGGAGGGTCATTAACCAACATCATTATGAACAGGAATCCCAAACGGGCAACGCTTATTCAACCATCTCAAACGGTCTTGAACCCGTTTTCCCAAGCATGTCAAGTTATTCAGGTTGAAAATCATCACTTAATTCAATTCGATTTGTCTAATTGATTGGCCTTCAACCTATGATTCCTTTGGATTTAACCCCTAAAATTTGTAGGGTCATTAGCCTACATAATTAGGAACGAGATTCCCAAACGGTCAACGCTTGGTCAACTCCTTCAAACGGGTTTGAACCCGTTTTGCACCAAACGGTTTGCAACCCGTCAGGTCACCAAACGGTTTTGGTGAAACCGTTTGGTCCCAACTTTTGAGATCGTTTGCTCCCAAGATATTTGGTGAGGTGCTTGCTTATGATGATGTAATCATAATCGTCCTTCGTGAACCCAAGAACAGCAACCGTTCTTGATGGAATTTGCAGCAAAGAAACAAAAGTGTATAAAATTGAAGAAATCAATCAACAAAGCATAGAAGATTGATGCAATAGCAATGTTTGAGGGTTTAAGTTATAAAACCCGCCTCCAATTGAGCTCCAAAGCTCCAAGATCACGCCATCAATGGTGGATGAAGCTCTATCAACTCCCCCAAGGCTCTTCCTCAAGCTTTTGATTGCAAAAGTTGGCTAGGGTTGAAGAGGAGATCGAAATAAGAAGGAATCCATAATTTATTTTCGATTTCCACCATGAAATCATGAAGAACGAGGGTCAAGAAGCTTACCAACAGGTTGGGGCTCGTCCTCCTGTTACTCCTAAATCCCCTTGAGCTCATCCCAAGCAAAGGAAGAAGAAAGGGCCGAAAAAGCCTTTCAATTCATTTGGAAAAGGCACTTTTATAAGGAAATTGATGAGAGAGAAAATGCCTTATAAAAATCCAATTAATCCAAAAATTATGGCCGCCTCTTCCCCCTCAATTCCATGGATACGAGGCACCTTCCTTTTCATTTTATTCCCCTTCATTATCCACAATTTAAAGAAAAGCAAATTAAGCACCTTAATGCTTATTATATTAATATCCCATATGTGAGTGGAAATTACTTTTCTTTATAATAAGGTGAGTGGAATTTTACCTACTTAAGATATTTTCGTTCCTTATCTTAGCAAAGGAACGTCCATACTTATTCAAAATCAACCCAAAACATTTTGGTTGAAAGCCCTTCAATTATTTTTATTCATTTTTGCCCTAAATCGAATTAGTGTTTCAATTAGGCATTATTCTTGATTATTTTAATGTCAAGATTCTCTCTCCTCCAAGTTAGTTCAAATGAGGAGTCCCTCTCATTTTCTTTGCTATACATGATGCCAAGAAACATTAAGGACCTTATTTAAGTGGTAATTTGCATATTGAACCCTAGATTTTGGGTAAATTGCACTTTACTCCAAAACTAGGTTTTAATGCACAACATTGTCCAACAAGCTCTATCTTGGTGTCCAGGCTTGTAGAAACCATACTACTACATCGTATTCATCCTTATGATGTCTCAACATCATAGGAACATCTTATCATGTGCAATTTGCAAGTTAACCCCTCAACTTGGGTAATTTGCACTTTAGTCCAAAATAAGAAATCATTGCTTCAACATTGTTCAAACATGACCAAAATTGAAACATAAGTTCCTCATGAGCCCTAATTACTTTTTACAAGATGAGATTAAACATATAATCATCTTTCTTAATCAAAACACCTAGGGTTAAAGCATAGCCCAGGCCAGGGATGTTACACTCAGTCAGTACAAGTAAACATGCAGTGATAGTCATCTACTTCCAGTGACATTTAGTCTAACTATGCATATTCAGCCCGCCTTGGTATAGGTCACAACACTAGAGAAATTGAGCTACAACTTACAGTAGTTCTCTTCCCGGTATGACTTACTGTCAATCTTGTGATACCATTCCAAGTATGACTTACCTTCAATCCTGTGATACCATTCCAAGTGTGACTTACAGTCAAGCATGTGATACATTTATTTTTAGGATACAATGTGGTATTCTAGCTTGTACCCCACAAAAATATGCATTCTGGGTTAAACTCGTTTCACCATTCAATAATTGCTGACACTGAATGGATCGATGGCACATGGAAACTACACTATTAGATTTCACTTGATTAAATAGACCAATTTCAACATCTTTAAGCATCAATCAAGTTAGAATGTATAAGCTCTAAACAAGATCTACATAAATAGGGTATGACTCATCACCTAAACATATTGAATCACATCATAACTTTAAGCCTGTCATCACTTATATGTCCATCTCAAGGACCAATGTCCATCACAAGGACCACATGTCCATCACAAGGACCACATGTCCATCTAAAGGACCACATGTCCATCACAAGGACCACATGTCCATCACAAGGACCACATGTTCATCACAAGGACCACATGTTCATCACAGGGACCAATGTCCATCACATTATAACCACTATAGCTCATACCTGGCTATGTACATCAATAGTAACACTTGCATGGTTAGAAACTGATAAAAAGAAGGCAACGCATCATCATCTCATAGAACTCATACCATACATTAACATCATACACTTTACATTATAACAATTAGGGTTTCACTTTACCCAATTAGGGTTTACAAGGTTGGATCATCAACTATCTTTAGATCATCACTTCCTTCATCATTATGAGATATGTTACCAGACATAGAAGCACGTTCCTCATTATTATTATAAAATAAGTTATGTGGTCTAGAAACATAACCTTCACATCATGTGTACAACTACTCCATAGGATGTCACATCACCATGAAACCCTAGCATCAACAAGATGCATCACTACACCCCATAAGGGTATTGGTTAGGGTTAGGGTATAGACCACCACACTAAAGTAGTGTATCGGCCACCGGACTAAGATATGGTATCCATCACCATACTTAGGTAGGATATCAATCATCACACTAAGATAGTGTATCGGTTAACCCTAGATATTGGGCAACCAACCTAGGTAGGGTATCATCCTACCAACTTAAAGATGGGTATCAGTTCATCACAAAAGATATTGGTTCATCATCACCTTGTATCAGGCACAACACCTCAATGAGAGTGTGTCGGCCAAGACACAACAAGGATATCGGCCAAGAGGTACATGAAGAAGGTGTATCGGTTATACCATCCCTACTAGGTATTGGCCTCACCACTCCAACTAGGGTATCGACCTCACCACTTCAACTAGGGTATCAGCCTCACCACTTCAACTAGGGTATCAACCTATGTACCCCATTATGTATCAGCCACATAGGCCTCCATAGGATATCGGACATCCCTTAGGGTAGGATGTATCAGTTGAACCACAAGGTAGGCATTCCTCACCTCTAATCAAGATGTGTCGGCTAAGGAGTATCAGTTTGCAAAGGTATATCGATTTATACATGCATATCGGATTAGGTTTTACATGTCGGCTTCCACACTCAACTAGAAGCATAGAGACTCAACACTCTTCTTCCCAAGGCATCACTAGATCATACAAGACACATAATAAGAATAATATCAGTCTAGATAAGGCATGTCAGTTTGCATATCGAGTTGCATATTATATCAGTTAGCACACCATAATGATTTACAAGCATATCAGTTTAGTCATCTTCTACCTCAAGATGACAACACTACCAAGGCAAAGAAAGGTGCATCTCATGGAAGCAACTTAACATAGTTCTATTCTCAAAACCGAACACAAGTCTACCAAGAAAACTACTAGTATGTAAGAAAGAGATAACGAGCTAAAGATAACTAGCAAGATAACAAGTCGAAAGGTGATAATAACAAAGTAGGGTCAGAGTTATATAACCTACCTCAAGAACAACCACCAAGATCTAAGCTCTAAGGTCAAGCTCCAAGCTTCCGATGCTCAAGGTAGAAGAAGGTCTTCCTAGCTCAATCTCCACAACACCTCCAGGAAGGAAGATAGGACCAACATTAAGAAAGCAAAAGAGAGAAAAGAAGGTGCCAAGGTCCATGGATGAGAAGAAGAAAGAAGAAGAGAAGGAAAGCTAGAACAACATGGCTTACCAAGAAAGAAGATGAAAGAAATCACCACATGCTTCTAGCTTGCCTCACCAAGCTCCAAGGGTGAGGGTTCTTCAAGATCAAGGTTAGTCACCAAGGAGAGAAAGCAAGGATTGCTAAAATGATCTTCTTACATGAGAAGGAAGATGTATATACACATGGCCGATGAGAGAGAGAGCAAGGGAAAGGTGTCACCAACTTAGAACCCTAGAAGACACTATTCTAAGAAGAAGGGACACATGCTACGCCATGCAATAAGGTGATAGGACCTAAGTCTTGCCCACTTGGTCACTAAGGAAGGTCAAGGTCGACACACCCTTCCACCCCCTTCACAAACCAATAGAGATGAAACCCTAGGTCACAAGCTGATATGGCACTCCTCCTAGAATCACTACAACCCAATATGGTGATCCTCAAGGTGCCACAAATCAATAGGATGCCCCTCAAGACATCTTCAACCAATACTAAGCCTCTTTGAGACATCCACAAACCTATACAAGGCCTCACCAAGGCTCTCAAGCCTGAGACTCCAAAGAGAAAAACACACTTCAAACATGTGCCCAAAACATCAAAAAGGATGTCACCACTCAACCAAGGCCAAAACAAGGCACCCAACACTTTCTCTCTCCTCTAGATGATGCGAAGAGAGAGAAGGAACACTCTAGAGGTGGAAAACTTGCACTTCAATCCCTACTCTTGGTAAATTTCAAGTTGCACCAAAACCTCACCACAAACCACAAGCATCAACCAAACAGGCTCAAACAAGGAGCACAAACCTCCAACATGCTCTAATTACATCTTAGAATATTATAGAAAAGATCTAAGAAACTTACTTAAGCAAAACAAATAGGGTCAGCCCAAAACGTGGGTCAGGGTCCTTACAAGCCATAAACCCCTAATAGGGATTTCACCCCCAAAATCCTAAGAGAAAAGAGAAGGGTACTTCCTCCTCATCTCCTCTTTGAGCTCCCACGTGGCTTCCTAAACACCACGATGATGCCAAAGAACCTTCACAAGTACAAGGTCTTTTCTCTTCAACTTCTTCACCCTCTGATCAAGGATCAACACTGGACGTTCCACATAGGTCACATCCTCATCAAGCTCCACCTCCATAGACCGTAACACTGCCTCTATATCCAGATGACACTTCCTCAACATACTGACATTGGAATACTGGATGCAACTTGTGCAACTCAGGTGGCAACTCCAACTTGTAAGCCACCTTCCCCACTCGTGCATCAACTGGATAGGGTCCCATAAACCTGGAAGCCAACTTACCCATCTTTCCAAACCTCAAAACACCTTTCTAGGGAGAGACCTTCAAATATACTTTATCTCCCACTTGGAACTCCAAGGGCCTATGACGATTGTCTACATACGACTTCTGTCTGTCCTATACTACTTTCAAATATTGCTGTATCACTTTGATCTTCTCCGTCCTCTGTTGTACAAGCTCAAGACCTAGAAGCTAATACCCCCTATCTCATATGAACACAACAGAGGCCTACAACGCCTCCCATACAATGCCTCATATGGTGCCATGTCAATACTTCTATGATAGCTGTTATTGTAGGCAAACTCTATCAGACTGAGGTGTATATCCCAACTTCTTGAGAACTGAAGAACAAAAGCCCTCAACTGATCCTCCGAGATTTGAATGGTCCTTTCATATTGACCATCTGCCTGTGGGTGAAAAGCAGTGCTGAACTTCAACTACGTACCTAAAGTTGTATGTAGTCGCTCCCAAAAGAGACTTGTAAACTGAGGACCTCTGTTAGACACAATAGTAGCGGTAACACCGTGCAAAAACACTATCTCATCATCATAGACTTGAGTAAGCTTCTCTGTTGTGAATGTTGTCTTTACCAGGGGGGTGCTAAATTGGTTAATCTGTCAACGATCACCCAAATGGAATCATAAACTTTGGCTATCCTAGTCAGACCAACCACAAAGTCCATGGCCACATGATCCCATTTCCACTGAGGTATAGGCATTGGTTGTAATGTCCCTGCAGGCTTCTGATGCTCATCTTTGACCTTTTGACACACAACACATCTTGTAATGAACTCAACTACATCTCTCTTCAATCCTGGACATCAATACATATCCTTCAGATTGTGGTACATCTTGGTACTATGTGGGTTCATAGCATACAAAGATGTATGAGCCTCTTCCAACACCATCTTCCTCAAGCCATCAACATTAGGAACCGCTATCCTATGGTGATAACATACTATCCCATCTTTCGTCTCATGAAAACCATCATGATTCTCACTGTTGAACTCTGATCTAATCTGTTGTATCCCAATATCCATCTGTTGAGCTTCTTTGATCTGTTGTCTCAACGTAGGCTTCACTTGTAATTGTGCTAACAAATCGGCTAACAAAGAGACTTCCAACTTGACATTCATATGATGCAAAGAGACCAACATGTCTCGCTTGTGACACATCAAGGAACTTAACTGGCCTCTATCCACAGAATAAGATTTCCTACTCAAGGCGTATGCTACGCCATTTTCCTTTCCCAGATGATAGTCAATCGTGCAATCATAATCTTTGATGAACTCCATCCAACAATGTTGCCTCATATTCAACTCTTGCTATGAAAAGATATACTTCAGATTCTTGTGATCTGTGAAGATCTGACACTTCTCCCCATATGGATAGTGCCTCCAAATATTCAAAGCATGTACTACTACAACTAACTCCAAGTCATGGGTTGGATATTTCTCCTCGTGTTTCTTAAGCTATCGAGAAGCAAAAGAAACCACTTGCTTATCCTACATCAACACACACCCCAAATGATGCCTAGATGCATCACAGAAGACAATGTATCCTTTTCCTTGCTTGGGCAAAACCAAAACTGGTGTACTTGTCAGCTTCTCCTTCAACGTATGAAAAGATCATTGACATCTGTCATCCCAAACGAACGATACATCCTTCCTTGTCAACTTAGTTAGGGGTAAGACGATAGCGCTAAAGTTCTTAATGAAACTCCTATAGTAGCCCGCCAGACCTAGGAAACTGTGCACTTCTTTCGACATCCTCAGATCATTCTATCACAGACTCTACCTTCTTAGAATCCATGTGTACTCCTTCTACACATATAATGTGTCTCAAAAAAGCTACCCCCCTCAACCAGAACTCACACTTGCTAAACTTAGCATAGAGTTGGTGGTGTCTCAACACTGTCAATGTCTGACGCAGATGTTGTTCATGCTTCTGACAGTTTCGACTATATATCAAAATGTCATCTATGAAGACAACCACAAACTGATCAAGGAACGGTCGAAACACCATGTATATCAAATCCATGAACACTACTGGTGCATTGGTTAGCCCAAACGGCATAACCACAAACTCGTAGTGAACATACCTCATCCTAAAAGTTGATTTTGGTATGTCATCCTCCTTGATCCTCGACTGATGATATCCTGACCTCAGGTCTATCTTCAAGAACACTATCACACCACACAACTGATCAAACAAGTCATCTATCCTCAGTAAAGGATATTTATTCTTTATCGTAACCTTGTTCAACTATTTGTAATCTATGCACAACCTCATAGACCCATCCTTCTTCTTCACAAACAATACTGGAGCACTCCATGGTGACATACTCAACCTGATGAAACCTTTGTCAAGCAGTTCTTGCAACTGTCTCTTCAATTCTGCCATCTTAGTCGGTGCCATCCTATACGATGTCTGAGCTATGGGTTGCGTATCAGGAACCAGATTGATCTCAAAATCAATCTCACGGGGTGGGAGAACGCATAGAATCTCTTTAGGAAACATGTCCTCAAACTCCCTAACCATCAACACTTCCTGGATACTAGGACTCCTCACCTATGTATCCACCACATGTTCCTAAAATGCCTCACAACCTTCTCTCAGAAGCTTCCTTGATATGATAGTTGAAATAAGACATGTCGGGAGAATCTTCCTATCTCCTTGGAAGATCCATGTCTCACTACCATCCATAAATGTCACTTGCTTGGAACTACAATCCAAGACCACATTGTAATTATCTAGGGTATCCATCCCAAGGATCACATCGAACCCATGCATGTCAAGTGGTATAAGATTCACTTGAATGCTGTGTCCCATAAAAGAGAGAACACAAGAAGAACACACATCCTATAACACTACAGAACTGACCAACGCGATTTCTAGCAACAAGCTATTCTTCCTACGACTAATAGGAAAATAACAACTAGTAAGCACTTCCCGTGCGATGAAAGAGTGTGTAGCACTTGGGTCAACCAAAATAGATATAAAGCAAGAAGAAGACAAATCAGAATGAAATAACTCCATCTGACTTGTCACTACTCGCGAGTTGGCCACTGCCTCTGGCTGACTCATGGTGTAGAATCTTGTCGTTGCCTATTTTTGCCCCCGTCCTCTGCTTCCTTGAGTAAATGATCCAGCCTGGGATGCTTGGCCACATCCTCATCCTCCTGTGCCACTATTCTACTGTCTCTGCGAGCCCTGCTAGCTCTTCCTCGGTTGCTAGGTCACTTCTTCACCTCTCATTGGACATTCTTGCCTCAGATGTCCCATCTGCCCACACTTGTGGCAAGCCCAGTTCCCATATTGTGGCCTAGATGGCCCTATCACCGATACTGATGCAACACTCTGGGCTCTTGAGGGTGGAAAACTATGACCTATGCCATTGCTTGGTGACTACTATGTCGAAACGCCAAACCTCTACGACGCTAGCGGTATAGAAAACCTTGGCTTCTTGAAGCCACCTGATGACTGCCCTTGAAATTGTGTAGACCGCTTCTTGGTACTTTCCTCTCTCTTCTCCTTCACAGATCATTCTATCCTTTGAACTTACTCCACAAATGCAACAAACCTCTCTCGATTCTCCAAAGCAGCCGCTGGGATAGACAACTCAACATTTAACCCCTTTCCAAAATGACGAATCCTCTCATCTTCCATGTCAGCCATGTGAGGACAAAACCTCAATAACTCCATAAACCATGCCTTATACTCATTGATTGTCATGGACCCCTTTCAAATCCTCTCAAACAGACTGATCTTCTCATCCAAATATGTCTATGAGAAGTACCGACTTACGAACTCTTGCCGGAACTCTTCCCAATCAACTAGTGCACCAGGTCTCTTTTCCTCCTCTATGGCCCACTAATGGACAACACTCCCTCTCAAGAGGTACACTTCATGCTTCACCCTATCCTCTTCAGGGAGACAGAGGATCTTGAAGGCCTTCTCAAGCTCTGTTAGCCACAGATCCACATCCGGCGGGTCATCTGTTCCAACGTACTCAACTACCCCAACACGGCGAAGCTACTCGAAAGTATTCCCAATACCTAAAGATTCAACATGGGGAACATGCACCCTAGGCTAAGGTGCAAGCATCCTGTCTTCCATATGAGTCATCATTGCCATAAACTGCCCAAAAAGTGATTGAAAGGCATGATTTTCTATCATGGCAGGGTCAAACTGGGGGACTTCAGGCACCCGATCTTCATGTGCCTGGTTCTTTGAACCACCACCTGGTGCAGCAACACTGCTCTCAGTAGCATGTTCTTTGTTTTCTCCAGACATCTTTTCAGCTTTCTCTTCTTCTTTTGCATAAGCAGTAGTGACTATAAGATAAACTGGAAGACACTAGAACAGACACAAACCCTAGTCCTAGGTCCCTGTAGACTCAGCGAACCTAAAGCTCTGATACCAACCAAACTGTGGTGCCCCATGCCACCAAGAAACAAGATTACACAAACAAAACTGTGGAAAAGAGATTAACAAACTTATCATCAGATATCATAAAAAATTAAAACCTTTTTGCATAAAACTGCTATATAGTAAGAAACTTTACACATGTGCGCTTTCATGCCTCAAAGCATCCACCAAGAAGGCTGTCAACCTGCAACGAAAGCATTGTTCTAGAATGTATATACATGATTTCATCATATCTAATGTACAGAGGCACATAAAGATAACACGTTCTAAAAACATCTACAAAACACTCCCAAAGACCCGAGTGTACATGGATGACTCTAGGACTCTATTAACAAAGACAACCATCAACTCTTCAACCTTATTAGTTACTACTCCTCTTGCTGCTTCTCAACCTCCTCTGCACGATATCTACCTCCTCATGCTCAACCACCTAAAAAGGGTGTTAACCAATGGGGTGAGACACACAATCCTAGAGAGAGATGTAACTCTCTGTCAACTCTATTATTATCACGGTTAAGATAACCTGAGAAGTAGTAAAAATAATAGGAAGAACAATTACTGATGAAATATGAACATGCTTAATAATTAAAAAAGGAATATGAAGTACATGTATATTTTCTACAAACAAAATTGTATAAAGGTCAAGAAAGGTCACAACCAATGTTTTTGTATTTGATCCTATACAATTATACTACATGAATGATTATGTATTCATTATGCCCTGAGAATTTGAATCGTACCATACAAATCTGTGTCATATAAGGTCTAATGGAAGAGTCAAAATTCACGACCTCACCTTCCTCGATCAGTACGAGTAAACATGCAGTGACATCCTGAGTCATCTGCTTCCAATGACATTTACTCTAACTATGCATATTCAACCCACCTTGGTATAGGTCACGGTGCTAGTGAAATTGAGCTACAACTTACAACAATGCTCTTCCCGATATGACTTACTGTCAATCCTGTGATACCATTCCAAGTATGACTTATAGTCAATCTTGCGATACATTTATTTTTTAGGATACAAGGTGGTATTCCAGCTTGTACCCCACATATTCAACAATATGCATTTTGAGTTAAACTCATTTCACCATTTAGCAATTGCTAACAGTGAATGGATCTATGTCACATGGCAACTACACTGTTAGATTTCACTTGATTAATTAGATCAATTTCAACATCTTTAAACATCAATAAAGTTACAACATATAACCTCTAAACAAGATCTACATAAATAGGGTATGACTCATCACTAGAACATATTGAATCACATCATAACTTTAAGCATGTTATCACTTATATGTCCATCTCAAGGATCAATGTCTATCACAAGGACTACATGTCCATCACAAGGACCACATTTCCATCTCAAGGACCACATGTATCACAAGGACCATGTTAATGCGTCAAAGTGCATTACAATCACTAAGATAATTATCCTAGAGTTTAATCCTTTTTCTACTTTCCGATTAAGGTTAGTATAGAAAGGGTCGATCCCAAAGGACAACGATTTTAAGATTGTTAACTCTAATCCCAATGGTTTTGAAGAATTTTTTGTTTCTTTTTAGTATTTTTGGTTTAGAAGAGAAAGTAAAGACCAGGTTGGGGTTTGATGATTATCACTAAGACAGAAAGAAAATATAAGAACAAGATTGGACTTAACAAGAAATAATTTGTCCTGTCACAAGGAAAATTGAGATGATTGTTATCACAAGTAAACTATTGTTACAACCCCAATTTTTGGGTTCATATGGAGGGAAATGCAATTTTCCCAATAAATGTATGACTATGGAAATTTTATGAATTATATGAATTGAATGGATTTACTTGCAATATTTCCTTTGTGCATGTGATTTTGTGGACCCTAGTATGTTATCAAGTCCAATATGATAAAAAGAGAAATAAAATTGAAGGAAATAAAATAATGCAATATTAAGAAGGAAATTTGAGATAGTGATGAAAATATAAGAAATATGTGGAAATATGGATAATGGAATCATCATGGATGAGATTTCAAGTCCACATGGTTTCTAATGGTAAAAGGAATCCAAATAAGGAATATAAAATAATGGGAGAGAGAATATATGCATAAAATATACCTTAATAAGTGATAACTTGCATATAAAGAAAAGCCTCTCATGCTTTTGTATTTGGGTCCCAAACTTTGCGCACATGCAGTTTAAGTTATTATGAATGTTGTTTTAAAATTTGGATGGAAAAGGATAAATGAGGAGAGAGATATGGTTATTACAAGATTTCCTAAGGTGAATGGATAATCCATTAATTGTATTAAATGTCACACTAAGAATAGAATTAAGATTCAATTATTCAAGAACTCGCGCGACACTGACCACTAGATCTAAGATCCACAGATCAGGTTCGGTCTCGATCGTGACAGAATACCAGGAATAGAGTACAATTCTGGTGATTTTCGTTGGTGATCAGATCGTGTGAGAGGAAATAAGAAGATTTGATATTAGTCTCAATGTCTCTAGGAGACCTTCCCAAACCTAACCATCCTAGGATTTATGGAGTTTCGTGGTGAAACCCAGGAGTCCCCAAATCCAGGGAAGTCGAGGACTTACCCTATATATAGCGGGGTAAAATCCGCAGTGACAACACATCTACAAACTACTCTCACGAGTTCGAAAGAGTGTGATGAACGTTTGGCTGCCGTCAATTGGAGAATTTACCTCAACCTTCACCGTCGTCTCAGAGCAAGTCCGACGAGGTGTTTCATGATGTCATCCCCGTGTTGGCATTGAGCAAGTGCGGAATTGGCTAGTTCTTCGAGTTCAGAAAGCCAAGAAGAAGCTGTATGTACCTTTGGTTCATGCATAAAGGCTCGGGAACTCGAAGTCAATGAAGAGGTTGACTGTAGCAACCTGCTCGCTAGTGCAGTGAGGTGGAAGATGATCCCAGGCACAAAGTTATTTTTGCCCCCATGCGTGATGTATCAAGGTAAGGGTCTTTTTGACCTTTCATCAATTTTTTCGTGCAATCGGCCTATTGTAAAGCTAAGTGGGCCGCCCGCCTAGCGCGAGCCCATTGGCTCAGCCTTGCCATGTAGGCAGGCTGGGGCCGGGTTCCTCGTGTCCATGTGGCAGTACCTGATTGGCTGAAAAATGTAATAACTTACAAAAATTGTAGAAAACTATAGGATGATCCAACGAGAGAAAGTAATCTATGGTTTTTGATCAGAAGAATACATATAATTCAGCAAAAATGAAATTGAAACCTTATTCTACTTGTATTTCGAAAAGTATCTAAAGTTGTCATCCTTAATGGTTTAATTAATGAAAAATCCTAAGATTTGATGATTATTAAATTTAATGGTGTTCATTAGATAATATAAGCCAATATTAATCTGTCATTAATAAAAGGAAGAATTAGATCTAAAGGATGATCTTTGTGCATAATTGGCTTAATTTAGGGTTCCATGTACCTAAATATGCATTAATGGGCCTAGAAACCTTAATTTTGACAATTATGATTATAATGGTTTAATTGTGAAAATCCATGAATAAAATAGATATATGATGATCCTAAGTCAATTTGAGTATAAAAGACCCTTAATATGGATAATTTGAGCAATTAGGGTTTATATGAGTAGAAAAAGTATTTTAGGGTTTGTTGACCTAAAAGGGATAAAGTTTGAGAAATTGATCTAAGAAACCCTAATGAATATTAATAAGACTTAAAACCTTGGAAAGGTGTCCCAAGTCAATACAGAGTTGTTTGGGATATGTTTGTGACAATTAGACATTATACATGCTTTCAGGATCAAAGTTTGCTTGATTGGTTGCTTGTCTTGCTTGTTTGGACATCTAAGTTGGATTTGGATACATTGCTTCTTTGAGATCTCCAAAATAGGTATGTTGTTACTCTTATGGTTAAATCACTTTAGTTTCCTGGTGATTCCCAAGGTTTTAATGGTTGATTGGAAATAATTGCTTGATTGACTTTTATTTCATGCACCTATAAAGTGACTATGACTATCACCATGATTATATGTGCATGACTAGCTCAGTTCCTGGTCCTCCTATGTAGCTCTGATGATGATGAGATAGATGACCTAGTACCTGATCTACATGCAAGGTAGGATCATCAGGTTATCATGAGTCAATGTGTTGGTCTACCCTTGGGTAGGACCATACGACTCCACGACCCTATGTACTGATCTACCTATAAGGTAGGATCATGGGGGTTAGTTGAGATCTACCGTATGAGAGGTAGTATCCATGTCTACTGTAGGGAAAGCACAAAGTTTAGGGTATGTATGGATTGAGTAGTCATGTTTCAAGGGTAAAGTTTGTTTTGTTATATCATAATTGCTTGCAATATTTTGTTACAATTAAATGCATGATTATTGGTTCCCCCACATACCAGTATAATTTGTTATACTGACCACCATTTTGTTTGTCGAAATTTTAGGTTTATCAAGAAAATGGATATTCCTTTAAAGTGACAATGATGGAATAAATCTTAATAAAGATTGGAGGATTTTAGATAGATAGATGTTATATGGGGTAAAGTCCCTCAAATCCTATATTTTGCAAGGTATGAGAAAAGAAATTTTTTATTCCAGTTTTTAGTTTATTCTTTGGTAAAATTTATTAATTATTTTTGATTATTTGCAAAACCACTAATCCTATTTTGGGATAACACCTATGACTTCTTGGTCTCCCTTAATTGGGGGTTACCGGGAAGCAGAGTCGTTACATTTGGTATTAGCACCATGGTTTTCCATTTAATCTCTAATAATTATTAAATTTTACAAACTCTTTAGATCCCAAGGGAGTTATTAGAGGATTTTCCGATGATGGAGGTGTCTAGAAAAGGATCACGCCCGAGGGCTGGCAAGATTTTCCTCCACCCCGCTAGTCGGTCTGCGAGGACTCCCATATTCTGTGTGACTGCCTGGACAAAATCAAAGGATTTGACTCGAAATAAGATACCTCTATGTCTTCTCTCATTGTATTTGTCCCTTCTCGACCCCGTTCATTGTATAAATGTATGAGATTAGGGTTTTTCTCTCTCTCCACTACCCTCCTGAGTTTTAGGATTAAAAATGATAAGGATTAAGGAATACTCCACCAAATAATAAAAAGCATGTAAGAAATATGTCATGGACATAAGTTTTGATAATTAGAAACTTAGACTGAGTTTAGTTATGTGCTTAGGTTGCATGACCTATGTTGCTGTGCTCTTGGTTACCCCTCAGGAGAACACTGAGATTAAACCATCTTGTAGGAAGAGGAGGAGAGAGTTAGCCTTGGAGTAAGAAGCCTCCATGAAGAGGAAGATACCTGATGCATCCTCTAAGGACGATGCTAACGCAAAGCCTAAGCGGTGGATAGAGAAAGAGAAGACACGATGAGTTGGATATCATTGTTGAACATGCATGCATGTTCGTGGATTACACATGCATTATGTACATAGAGGGTTTGAGTATTCATGAGAAACATGGACCATGTGTGGTTGTTTGACCCTGGTGCCTTTGGGGACCCGACCTTGGGTGGTCATTCCTATTGAGGGTGAGGGATCGCTCCCTCATTTAGTGGTACTCGTATAGGAACCCTAACACACACACACACACACACGCACACACACACACACACACACACACACACACATACATATATATATATATATATATATATATATATATATATATATATATATATATATATATATATATATATATATATATATGGGTGTTCATTCATTGCTCGCGTGGGTAGCATGGATTTTCACTACCCTGTAGCAAAAAAAGTAACTCTCCTAGCTAAGAAAGTAACTATGCTGTAAAAAAAGTAACTATGGTGTCAAAAAAGTAACTCTGCTGGCAAAAAAAGTAACTTTGTACAAAATATACAACATATATATATAAGGACGGGTTTTTTGATTTTAGAGGGGCAAATGATATTATTTTTGGCTCAAATTTTTTGGAGAGCTAGAAAAAATAGTCCTCTACAATTTCGAATTTTTTTTTGAAAAAAAGTGATCGGAAGGGTGGGCGGGTAGCTACCCACGCGGGAAATAAAGATGGGACCTATATATATATATATAATATATGAAGAAAAGAGGCACGTACCTACACAGAAGTGAGTAAAAACTAGGCTAGCAGCAAGTTTTAGACCTAAGCCAAAAGGGTTATGACTGATGTTCATGAGATGAGCATGTAGAGCCTTGGATGATCTTGCCCGGACATAGGTCTTGATGGTATGTTTCACCCAAGTAGGGGTAGACGTGTATCCTTAAGAGCTTGACCCATCTTCTAAGAGAGAACCTCCATTCGTAGGACCAGTTGTAGGGTTAGCTCTAGAGAAAAAGGGTGAGACCCGATGAAGGAGGTTGGAGGACCCTAACTTTGAGACATGAGGACCCATGTGAAGTTGGATATGATATAACCTGGTTTAGATTACCCAGAGTAGATAGTTGTGGTTGCCTCATGCATGATCCTTGGAGGCTTATTGTACCTTGGATGCCTTTAGAGGAACCAAACCCTAGAATGAGAAAGAGGCTTCATGAATGAATGTATAGATGTGATGAGTACCTACCTTTTAGGAGTGTGAAGGAGAGTTCCTTAGACCCTAAAAAGTATGATAACAAGTTGTGAGGCATCATACCCAATGGATGATAAAGGTTGTTCACGTGGAAGAGTGTTATAATGGGTATGCTATACTTGGCATAGGTTCGGTTCATGTTTGATCAGCTGAGCATGCAGCTAGATAACCGATGTATAAGAGGTGAACCTGGGTTCCTAGACCAAAGAGGGGAAGCAGCAGTACCTGGTGCACATGATGTTTGTGAGGCTGATTGAGTTCATAGTATTTGAGTTTGGCACCCCTCATGTGTTACAACAAAAGGGAACCCCACTCGAACTGAGATATATATGTTGATGAACCACTCACACAAGTTGGTGACATATGATATTGGTCCAACCTTGAAGAATAATGAATACGTATGACATACCAAGGAACTCAACATGGTTTAGTAGGTTATCTCCTTACTAGATACGTGCATAAGTATCATGTTAGGAGGTAAGCATATACATGATGATGTAAACCCTGGAAGTAAGGACGTTTATGACCTTTGTTTCTATCAAGAGATGGTTTTCTCCCATCCTGGGACGAAACCCTTATGTAGGGTGAGAACCAACTCTTGTTTAGGTTTGAGATAACCTTAAGAGGTCACTTATAAGAGCTTGATGAGCTAAGTGGAGAGCACATAGTATGAGCATGAATCTATAGACCCATGTGTGACCATCTCTAAGGGGCAGGAAGATGTGTTGCCATAGAGGTAACTTGTATGGGGCCATACCAAGATAGGTAGGTCACCATGACTCCCATGAAGGGATGTAAGTTGACCACGAGTGCCAGAGAGATGATGGAGGTTCAAGTGAGGATTTAAGAATGAGATGTTCTATGGTGGAATCCTAAGTCAATACTAAGGTGAGGAAGGGATAAGACTGATGAAAGTAGGAGTTGTCTATTCCCTGGATGCACGAGACCATAGGGTCGGGAGGTAACAACTACCTTTGCCCAAGGACCATGGGTTAGGAGGTTGTCCACCTTCACGAGTTCATGGGGCCTAATGGGTAAATATGAGAGACACTCCCTAGATGCATAAGGGTCAGATCACTCTAAAAGTTCCGACACCCTAGAGACCTTAAGGTAATGACTAAGGATCATACATAGTAGATATGATAAGATCCAGAGGTGATGGGAACAGTCTGCCCATGGGTGTAGACCCATAATGGATATGTTCATGGTGTGGAGTCATGTTTCAACTTAGACTGGAAAGTATGATGGTGAAGTGTGATGCACCATATATACTCTTGGAACGAGATGAACTATGTATTTAGACTACATCCAAATGCTTATTTCATCTTGTTATGGGAGTGAGAGACAAGACAAAACACATGCCAAATACTAAGGATCAAGGTGATATGAGTTGAAACATTATATGATGCTTGATGATAGAGGAAATACCACACCTTATGAGAGTACATTGGATAGATGGTTTGAAAACACAAAGAGAACCAAGGTGCACCTCCTTTTTAGGGAGCCCATCTCTAAAGAACTCCATAGTTAAGCGTGCTTAGCTTGGAGTAGTACTAGAATGGGTGACCAGTTGGGAAGTTGATCCTGGCTTGCACGTGAGTGAGGATAAAGTGGCTTGCGCATGAGTGAGATAAAGTACAAAGTTAAGTCTAGTGGTGGTCTGTGGGACCAATCGTCATTCCTAAAACTCTACTAGAGCCTAGGGTGGTGGGCCTGGGAATTACATGGATACTACCTCTCATATCTTGAGCATGACCTCAAGTTCACTTCCATGTGATAGAAGTAGGTGTAAGAAGTACTCAATACTAGTTTGAAGATGAGTACATCATATCACCCCTGACTTGTGTACAACTAAGAGAGTATGAGCTAGACTCTAGAAGGTATGATGAGAGTATACATGCTCATTTAGGGTGATATATGGGAGCAGTTCCTGCCCCTAGCAGAGTTTGCTTGTTATGATAGCAACCATAGACAATATCGGGATGTATGAAGCTCTGTAAGGGAGGGTGTGTCGGTCACCACTTCACTTGGATGATGTCTATGTAAGGACCTTGTGAAGGTCAAAGAGACCACAATGCATGCAGAAGAAGACACTTTTGATCAAGAAATGTATGAGAAATCCTAGGACCAACATGAGTCATGAGCTGATGCAAAGCAAACTGACATGCAGTTCACTATGGGTGAACATGTGATATGAAAACCCAACCCCTCTAAGATACAGCTAAGGAAGCTAAGTCCCCGATACATGGGTCCATTTGAGATGGATTGGTGGAGTTGCTTATGTATAGCCTTACCCCTCAGGATAATATGATGTGTTCCATGTGTCCGATCTAGAGAGCTATGTGAGGTACCCGAGCCATGTGATGAGCTTTGAACCTATTGAACTCCACGAAAGGCTAACTTACCCTGAGTCACCTATGAGGGTACAAGATACTGAGGTGAGAGAGAGCTCAGGAGTAAAGAATAGAAGATGATAAAGGTTCTTTGGAAGCACCATGGAGAGGATGAAGCCACATGGGAGCCAATGATGGACATAGGAAAGTCTTATCCTAAATTGTTTGTATGTTTGGTGGAGTTTTGAGGGCAAAATTCTTATAAGAGGGGAATAATGTTACAACCCCCATTTTTGGGTTCATATGGTGGGAAATGCAATTTTCCCAATAAATGTATGACTATGGGAATTGTATGAATTATATGAGTTGAATGGATATACTTGCAATATTTCCTTTGTGCATGTGATTTCGTGGACCCTGGTATGTTATCAAGTCCAAGATGATAAAAAGAGAAATAAAATTGAAGGAAATAAAATAATGCAATATTAAGAAGGAAATTTGAGATAGTGATGAAAATATAAGAAATATGTGGAAATATGGATAATGGAATCATCATGGATGATATTTCGAGTCCACATGGTTTCTAATGGTAAAAGGAATCCAAATAAGGAATATAAAGAATGGGAGAGAGAATATATGAATAAAATACACCTTAATAAATGATAACTTGCATATAAATAAAAGTCTCTCATGCTTTCATATTTGGGTCCCAAACTTTGTACACATGAAGTTTAAGTTATTATGAACTTTATTTTAAAATTTGGATGAAAAAGGATAAACGAGGAGAGATATATGGTTTTTACAAGATTTCATAAAGTGAATGGATAATCCATTAATTGTATTAAATGTCACACTAAGAATATAATTAATATTCGATTATTCAAGAACTTGCGCGACACTGACCATTGGATCTAAGATCCACAGATCAGGTTCAATCTTGGTCGTGACAGAATACCAGGAATAGAGTACAATTCTGGTGATTTTCGTTGGTGATCAGGTCATGTGAGAGGAAATAAGCAGATCTGAGATAAGTCTCAATGTCTCCAGGAGACCTTCCCAAACCTAACCATCCTAGGATTTATGGAGTTTCGTGGTGAAACCCAGGAGTCCCCAAATCTAGGGAAGTCGAGGACTTACCCTATATATAGGGAGGGGGGAAATCCATAGTGGCAACACATCTACAAACTACTCTCATGAGTTTGGAACACTGCGACGAATGTTTGGCTGTCGTCAATTGGAGAATTTGCCTCAACCTTCACTGTCGTCTCAGAGCAAGTCCGACGAGGTGTTGCACAGTGTCGTCCCTGTGTTGGCATGGAGCAAGTGTGGAATTGGCCAGTTCTTTGAGTTCGGAAAGCCAAAACAAAGTTGTATGTACCTTTGGTTCATCCGCAGAGGCTCGAGAGCTCGAAGTCAATGAAGAGGTTGACTGCCGCAACCTGCTCGTGAGTGCAGCGAGGTGGAAGACGACCCCAGGCACAAAGTCAATTTTGCCCCCGTGCGTGCTGTATCAAGGTAAGGGTGTTTTTGACCTTTCATCATTTTTTCATGCAATTAGCCTATTGTGAAGCTAAGTGGGCCACCCACCTAGCACGAGCCCATTGGCTCAGCCTTGCCATGTAGGCAGGCTGGGGCCGGGTGCCTCGTGTCCGCGTGGCGGCACCTAATTGGCTGAAAAATGTAATAACTTACAAAAATTGTAGAAAACTATAGGATGATCCAATGAGGGCAAGTAATATATGGTTTTTGATCAGAAAAATGCATAGAATTCAATAAAAATGAAATTGAAACCTTATTCTACTTATATTTCGAAAAGTGTCTAAAGTTTTCATCCTTAATGGTTTAATTAATGAAAAACCCTAAGATTTGATGATTATTGAATTTAATGATGTTCATTGGATAATATAAGCCAATATTAATCTGTTGTTAATAAAAGGAAGAATTAGATCTAAAAGGATTATCTTTGTGCATTATTTCTTAATTTAGGGTTCCATGTACATGAATATGCATTAATGGGCCTAGAAACCCTAATTTTGACAATTATGACTTTTAATGATTTTAATTGTGTAAATCCATGAATAAAATAGAGATATGAGGATCCTAAGTCAATTTGAGTATAAAAGACCCTGAATATGCATAATTTGAGAAATTAGGGTTTATATGAGTAGAAAAAGTATTTTAGGGTTTGTTGACCTAAAAGGGATAAAGTTTGAGAAATTGATCTAAGAAACCCTAATGAATATTAATAAGACTTAGAAACCTTGGAAAGGTGTCCCAAGTCAATATAGAGTATTTTGGGATATGTTTGTGACAATTAGACATTATACATGCTTTCAGGATCAAAGTTTTCTGATTGGTTACTTGTCTTGCTTGTTTGGACATCTAAGTTGGATTGGATATATTGCTTCTTTGAGATCTCCAAAATACGTATTTGGTTATGTTATGGTTAAATCTCTTTAGTTTCCCGACGATTCCTAAGGTTTTAATGGTTTCTTGGAAATAATTGCTTGATTGACTTTTATTTCATGCAACTATAAAGTGACTATGACTATCACCATAATTATATGTACATGACTAGCTCAGATCCTAGTCCTCCTCTGTAGCTCTGATGATGATGAGATAGATGACCTAGTACATGGTCTACCCACGAGGTAGGATCATCAGGTTATCATGAGTCGATGTGTTGGTCTACCCTTGGGTAGGACCATACGACTCCATGACCCTATGTATTGATCTACCTGTAAGGTAGGATCATGGGGGTTAGTTGAGATCTACCGTATGAGAGGTAGTATCCATGTACACTACAAGGACAACACATAGGCTAGGGTATGTATGGATTGAGTAGTCATGTTTAAAGCGTAAATTTTGTTTTGTTAAATCATAATTGCTTGCAATATGTTGTTACAATTAAATGCACAATTATTGGTTCCCCCACATACCAGTATAATTCATTATACTGACTGTCGTTTTGTTTGTCGGTGTTTTAGGTTTATCAAGAAAATGGATATTCCTTTAAAGTGATAATGATGGAATAAATCTTAATAAAGATTGGAGGATTTTAGATAGATATATGTTATATGGGGTAAAGTCCCTCAGCTCTTATATTTTGCAAGGTATGAGAAAAGTAAAATTTTATTCCAGTTTTCAGTTTAGTCTTTGGTAAAATTTATTAATTATTTTTGATTATTTGCAAAACCACTGATCCTGTTTTGGGATAAAGCCTCTGACTACTTGGTCTCCCTTAATTGGGGGTTACTGGGAAGCAGGGTCATTAAAACTATTATGAATGAAAGATTAGAATGTAAAGAGAGTGGATCAAATACAAGAATTAGTCAAGAGATGGACAATCGAGGCTTTAGGGGTTTTCACCACCTTAACCTAGGCGAGAATAGACTAAATCCCTTACAATGATGATTACGATGAAGGCATGCAAATTAATAAAAATCCACAAAAGATGGACTCCACATGAGCCCATTGGTCTTGGTGCTCATGTTTCTTAATCCATCATCCCAAAAGAGGAAGATCCACAGTCATTTCAAAACCCCTACGCGATTGATTCTATTGTTCTAAATACGAATTTCCATGGTCATTTCGATCCGGATTAACATGTGATCAAACCAATTAATTACTTTGATAGATTAATGGTTATTAGAACCAAAATCCATATGTAAGTCATTATAAGGAATTAGTAGATTTAAGCCATGGCTAAGAGGCTATTCCCCTTGCCTCGATAGAGAACTACTCACTCATGCTTGTGGAAAAAAGGGAGTCGGAGGAAAGAAGAGTTCGAGCCATAGTCTAGACTTATCAAAGGATTGGATCCTTAGGCTAGAGACAATGAAATGGCCGAGCTTAATTCCTTGCTCTAGTCTACAGAAGAAGAAGAAGGAGAAAAATTAAACTAGATCTAAACGGGCAAGGTAAAAGAACAATGATTGAAGAAAACCTTTAACTTGCAAATAACCAATCTTTATTGATGAATAGAAAACAAGAACATAAGAACACAAGAATGATAGCTTGGAAATCTCCAGTACAAGGAATGACATAAGAGATGATGATGGGAGGAGGAAGTGTCCCTCCTTTTATAAGAGAAGGATGAGGCCTTTACAATTAGGTTTGTGGGCAAATGAGGCCGGCGGCTGCAAATTTAAACTGGCCGTGCACTGCCAACCGATTGGTTGGCTAGCGAACTGGTCGGTTGGAGATCTAGTAAAGGCAGGAGTCATGATAACCTCCCATTTTGTGATGTTATCTTACTAGTGTTTCTTAATTTTCCATACTCTTTCTTAGATAAATTAGATAGAATCCTTAACTTTACACTTTATTGTAAATATACCAATAGACTGACATTCTCCCTTTCTTCTTACAGAAACCCAAAAAAATTGCAAAAAGCCCTAAACGGTCCCAAGACTGTATGAACCCAAATGGTCCCAAGACCGAATGAAGGCCAAACAATCTCAAGACCGAATTAAGGCCAAACAGTCTCAAGACCGAATGAAAGCCAAACAGTCTCAAGACCAAATAAAAGCCAAACAGTCCCAAGACCGTATGAAGGCCAAACGGTCTCAAGACCGAATAAAAGCCAAACGGTCCCAAGACCGTATGAAGGCCAAACGGTCCCGATACTGCATGAAGCCAAATATTCTCAAGACCGTATGAACCCAAATGGTCCCACGATCGAATGAGTCCAAATGGTCCCCAAACCGTCAAAGACCCAAACGATCCCAAGACCGTTTGGGATTCCTTGGAAACCTATAAATAGGACCAAAGGACTCCTCATTTGGGATGGAATTCTTGGATGTCCAGAGGCTGCCCCAATCATTCCAGAGTTGTTCATCCTTCATCCTTCACCCCAAGGCTGCCGGTCCAAGATCCACAGTCCATTCTCAAGCTACTTCCTCTCTCATCAACATAGAAGGTGGGAAGTGGAGGATTCTTCATCAAGGCAACCACATGGTGTGAAGCTAGTTGCTCTCTACTCCAAGGGGTCGACCTTCCTCCCTCCTACGTGGAGATGATGCTTTCTTTCTCTCTTCCTGCCCCCTTCTTTGTTCTTGCCATGAGCGAGTAGTCCCATACACTAGGGTGTGGGGAGTAGCCCCACTACCCATGTTTTCATTCCATGCTTTGTAATTCATGAGTTTGCAATAGAGAAATACTATTTTTCAGTTCAACATCAATCATTTAATGAATGCTAGTTGCTTGATCACCAACTTGTGTTATCTATTATCTACTAGTGCAAATTGTCTATGTTTGTACTTCTAGATTCAAATATCGACTACTTGTTGGTTCCAGATGTATGTATTCACCATACATTTGGTTCGGTATCTAGGAACGTTTCTCAAGGAGTGGAGTAAACTCACCTCCATCATTGTACTTTCATGCTATGAAATGGAATCAATTGACGTATGAAAGTACAACCTTAATAGGTCGAGGAACACACTTTGTGAGGGAAGTGATGCAAAGTAAGTGACCATTCATTTGGGGATGGCTGGCATTGCAATACTCCCATGTTTCTCGTAGTTAGTTATCCGAAGGGAAGCTAAGTTTACAAAGATACTAACTGTTTAAAATCTTTTCTTTGCAAGCCATGTTATTATGATGTATGTTTTGATCCATGTGTAGCGGTGGTAAAACTCGATCACACCCTAGTAGTTTCCAAAATATTGTCTACAACCTTAAGTTCACTTTCCTGCCATTTACATTACCATGCACTTTAGTTTAATCATCCAATAAACTCTTTGATATAGATATCAACTCTTAAGTATATAGATAGAATTATAACGTTTTCCATCTTGTTAAAACCTTAACAAGACCATTTTCTCGTGGATTCGAACCTCAACTGTACTATGATAAGACTTCCACGTACCTTAGCCTATGAGGGTGGAGATCTTATTATAGCACACACACGGTTAAACTTAGAGATTTACTATCTCTAGTATTTTTAGTGGTGCATGCAACTCCACGCAAGTGGAGGTTCCATCAAAAATTGGCACCGTTGCCGGGGACAACAGAACGTTGTAATTCCATTTGTCAACTTTATGGTAGATTAGGATTTTACACTTTACCTTGATAATTACTTCATATATCTTTTGATCTCATCATTTCTCCACATCGTCTAAAGTGTGATTTTTCTTCTACCCATGTAGAAAACGTGTATGCAACCTTCGCATGACATCTAATTCTCCCTTGAACCAGAGTATGACTCTGAGGTAGAACAAAGCTTCCACTGACACATCAGACTCAACCACCAATGAGCCAGATAGATGGTTGAAGAACAATGCCAAGCTGCCTTGGTAATGGAAGAGTTAACACAGCCTTAGCAGCTCAGAGAGCACAACTCATCGCCGATACGCGTGCTCAGATTCAAGCTGAAGTTCGTGCTGAAGAGCAAGCCCGTATCCAAGATGAAAATGAAGCAGCCACAACAACTGCTCAACTTTTGATAAGGAACAAGCAGCTTCGGAATTATACTGTTCCTAAGAACTCTGAAGATAATCACCCAGTCCAGCCACCTCTCATCAATGCTCCTAACTTCGAGATCCGAACACAATGGATTCAAATCATGCAAGGCATCTCATTCTCTGGGAATGCTGGAGAGGATTGCATGGATCATCTGAAGCGATTTAAGACACTGTGTCGATTGGTACCACATGCCATAGCTACTAATGATGCAATCATGCTTCGACTTTTCAACTTCACTCTGTCTGGAAGGGCATTGAGTTGGTATAACTCATTAGATGGAGAGCCAATCACCACCTGGGCTCCCTTGGAAGAAAAGTTTTTGGAAAAGTTCTTTCCCGCATCATTGACCTACCAGATTAGGGGACAGATCAACCAGTTCTCCCAACTTCCTAGAGAATCTCTAGCAGAATCCTGGGAAAGATTTAAGGAATTACTGAGGAAATGTCCACATCATGGAATCTCACAACATCATCTCATAGAAACATTCTATAGAGGAGTAAGTGATGACATTAAGAAGTTTTTGGATTCCTCATCTGGGGGGAATTTCATGCGAAAGAATTATGAAGATGCCCGGAAGATTGTCACACTTAGAGCCAAGAACCAATCTAATTGGGGAAGGCCATCTACCAAAGGAGTTCTAAAGGTTTGTAAAGCTGAGGAATCTGTAGAGTTGAAAGCCATCACTGAAGCTCTAATGACCATAGCTTATAAGCAACAAGTTCTTGAAACATCGTTTGGGGAATATGATAGAAAGAAGAACTCCCAGGTTCAACAAGTCAAAGCATCCACTGAGACTTGCGAAGCTTGTCATGCATCCGATCACCCCACATTATCATGTGGTCTCCTATATAATGTGATGATGAATCTACAACCACCGCAACTATGACATGAACCAATTATTGAACATCCCCATGATCAGCTACCAGAGCAAGTGAATTCTATCCACTCCATACCAAGCTAAGTATATTATAATCCGGATCAACCGAGAAACCATCTCGGTTTTTAGTATGGGAATCCTGCGGGAACTGCCAACCCACAATACCAGATGCAAGGTGGGTCTTCCAATAGATTACCACCTGGATATCAAAGCAATTATAATCAAAATCAAGGAAATTATAGAGGTGGGCCCCAAAGGCTCATCTACCCAAGAAATTATTCTACATACTACCCTCCATTGCATCCACAATTGCAACAAACTCAACTACAACAACCACAACAACCTCAATTACCATCACCTCAATAACAACAACCACAAGGGCAACAACAAGTTACACATATTCAGAGGTGAATCATGGCCACTAAGATCAATTTGTGGCAAAATCTCAAAGAAAAAAAAAGTTCTTGAATTTGAGCTAAACAATTGAAGAAATGTCCCCCACCACGGCCGTGGAGCTTGCCACGGCTGTGGCAGGAGTAGTTCAACATGATTTGTGGCCTCCCACCATGGCTGTTGTAATTATTTGTTGAAGAAATTGAAGAAGTTAGGTTGTTTGGCCAAGTTTATGCACGAATGGCCACGACCGTGGCCAACTGCCACGGTCATGTCAACGACAGATGGCCACGGCCGTTGTAATTATTTTTCGAAGAAATCAAAGAAGTCAGGTTGTTTGGCCAAGTTTGTGCATGAATGGTCACAGTCGTGGCCAACTGCCATGGTCGTGTCAAGGACAAATGACCACCACTGTGGACTCCCACCATGGCCGTTGTAATTATTTGTCGAAGAAATCAAAGAAGTCAGGTTATTTAGCTAAGTTTGTGCATGAATGGCCACGACCGTGGCCAACCACCACATCCGTGTCAAGGACATATGGCCATGACCATGGCAGAAGACCACGACCATGGTGAGGTTGGGTGGGTGCGCTCTTCATCGGCAACACGACTGTGGCACCGACCATGGTCATGCTACCAAGCGCTCATGACGACCATGGCCACTTGCCATGGTCGTGGCAGACGCTGACCCCACAAAAAAATATAACTTAAACTCCTCTCCAGACCGGCCCCCTCTCATTCTATCATTCTTCTTCATGAACGCACAACTGTGGCGGCATTCTCCAACCTCCAGCACCCCAAGCTCCACCTCCAAGCCCCCATATCACCTCCAATCCACCACTAATCACTCCCTAATCACCCCTCTACCATTCCCCTTCTATTTCCGCACCAAATCATCCATCAATCCACCCTCCACCACCACTTTCACCCCAATTTGTCCTACAACTGCCGTCACCTGAAACCTCCACCAAACCTCCATTTCTTGTCTAAACCAAAAACTAACCATTCACCCACCATCTAAATCTCCATATCCTTCCATTCGACCCCTTAATCCACCTCCATATCATCCTCTATCCACAAATCCAAATTTCATTGCCCTACCACCTCCTCCACATCAAAAAATGACGGGGATCACTAAGGCAGTGCTCAAAAGAGCCTTGATGTGATCACTGGAGGCAAGGTGCGAACCAAGAAAGCCTCCTCCCAGATCTCCATGTCTTCACACACCCCTTCACCATCAAATTTGGTTGCCCAACCTCTCCCCCGCTTGATGTCCGTGAGTGCATCCCACACATGGTCATACGACAACCACCACATCACCGACAAGACATATAGGGGAGAGGAGGAGGAGGCATCCGAGGAGAACATCGATGACTTGATTGATGAGGTCGAGCCGGCGGTTTCAAAAAGAATCCAAAGATCCAAAGCAGCCCCATCCTCATCAAAGCATCCCCTGAAGCCCGCTCCAGCCCGCCATTCAACATCTTCCATGGCAAAGGGGCATGAGCAGCGGCCGCAAACAAGGTGGCAATTGCATCCTGAAGAAGAGAAATTTGCATAGAACAACGGATACCACTCAATCTTGATACAAGTTCTGGGTCCCGATCATACGTGATGGATGAAGAAGAGGACGACAATGATGATGAAGTAATGGAACTATTAGCTGAGGCAGAGGATATTCTGGCACACTTGGAGGATGACAGATTGAAGGACTTGGGAAAGGCCCACGCTAGACTGTCCTTTGGAAGAGGACATAGACAAAGGAAAATTGCCCTCATATACCTTGAATGCATGATAAGGAGAGTCTCCACCAGGTATGGATGTGAGAAGGTCATTGATGTGTTGGGAATCAAGGTGGATCTAGAGAGTAGTATAAAGAAAATTGGGTTGTGGAACATTTTTTTCACACCCCAAACAACTTACACCTCATTGACTCAAAAATTCTTCAACACGCTTGAAAAGACAAAGGTTAGAGGTAATGACGCAATCAAATTTGTCATGATGGGAAAAATGCACACTCTCACGACAGCCAAATTGAATTGCATATTTGTTGCCAACCCCGAAGAGGCCAAGAAAATGGATGACGACCTACTTGAAAGAGTGGTGGATTTCAATTATGTACATTTCTGGTACCTCTTGACAGGAAGCAAGGACTACTATGCAGGGAGGTCAAAAACTTCAGCTATAAGCAATCCCCTATTCCGTTATGTGCAGAAGGTTTTGGCCAACACCATTGTTGGAATATATGATAATCAAGGCACAATTTCCCAGAAAGATGTGTTCATCATGATGGCAATGCACCACAAATAGTATATTGACATTGGAGTGGATTTGATTGATCATATGAGGTTCATACCCTCCAAAAGTAAAACACCTTTTGTCGTGTGAGGGTTTGTAACCTCAATTGCACTAGCTTTGGGGTATGATGTTTTTGGGTTTAAAGACACAAATGAGGCTCAATTTGTTGACTTGAACTATCTTACTAGCTCCCACACTTTCACAATCAAGAACCAAAGAATGATGTATCATGCAAGTTGTGTGTCAAAGTTTGAACTTGAGCTACCATACCATGCTGTGCCTCTTCTCTCTATGTTGAGAATCCTCCATAAACTGGAGGCCAAATTACATGAATGGCAATAAAACAACCCAAGGGAGACATATACCAGGGGAGCCACTACTGCACAAGAAGAAATTGCTGAGTCCAATGTGAAAGGGCAGGAGCAAGAAGATGAAAGAGAAAGACAAGCTCGAAAGTCAAGAAGAAGGGATGAAGGAACATCCCAACTGCATCAGCCTTCAACAAATGCCTATGATATGTCTACCATCTAGGTACAACTTGAGAGCATTCACAAGACATAGAGTGACATGCAGCTGATCCAGCAGTACATGTGGCAAGAACAACAACAAATGCACCACCAGGTCAACAACATGTACCATTACCACCATGCCCAAGCAGTAAGAAACCTCGAATGAGCTGGAGATTTCTGGGGTGGTATTGCAGGATAATCAGAGACATACCCTCCACTCCAGGATGACTACTGGGAGCACTACTACCAACATACTCCCTCAGGCTCAGTTCCCCCTTCAGGCTCATCTCCTCCTCAGGATCATCCTCACTCATCCGATCAGCCACCACATCAGCCATGACACTTCCCCTTTCTACCCTAAGCTATAGTTTCATGCTGAGGACAACATGATTTTAAAGTCTGGGGTGGGTAGGGTGGCATTCACCACCCTATCTCTATATCTCAGTGATTTTTGTTCCATCTCTACCATGCCATGAGTATCTAGATTAGTTGTTGTTGTTCCTTCTTTTGCTTGCATCCTTGCATAGCATGTAGTTACTTTCATGCATTTTTGCATAATTTTCAAAAATTTTCTCTTTTTTGCCATGCATTGCATATCATGTAGATTTTTGGTAACTTTTGCATGTTATAGCTAGGATTTGCTTGTTTACAGTTTTAAGTTCAATAATATAGGATTAGATGTGATTGAAGGCAACTTGGCACCGTTTTGGCCAATTTTGCCCAAATTTGCGATTTCTTGTCTAAAAGTGTGTTTCAACCCAATCTCAACTTTTTGGATCAAAATGATGACCTTTGACAAATGCAAGTGAATTATTATTGTTTATTTCTAAATGGTATCAATTCTTGACTTTTTACATGTGCATCACCTCTCTTGGTTTTGTGAATGTTTTGGTTGAATTGTGACTTGAGCAAGCTATGAGCGCTTAGTGCCTATGAAATCACTTCATAGAAGTATCAATTTCAAGTTGTTCATTCATGTGGTGTGATATTGTTGGATGAAGTGTTAGATTAATTTTCATGCAGGATACCTAATGTTAAGAATCACACCAGTGACCCCTCTTTGACCTGACTATTCACTCACCATCTTCTTACCCCTCTGCCTCAAGAAAGGATGCCAAAGTGAGCATATAAGCCGTGGCCACCTCCAAAAGTTTGGGGTGGCCACACCTACATATCACCGCTTCACTCTCATCACCATATGCCCTATCTACTCCAAGGGAAAAGAAAAAGAAAAAGAAAATGCAAAAAGAAAATAAAAGATGCTCATGTTTAAGAGCATCTAAATAAAGAAAAGATGAGTGCTCTATGTAATAGCACTCCAAAATCTTACCACAATCCTTTCTTCCATTTTCATACCCATTGAGCTAGGAAACATCAAACCTAGCTCATTTTTCCCTTTTCTACAACCATGTGGGTCACTTGGTGTGTTGAAACATAAGGTTGAAAGCAATAAGGTGAAACAACAGTCCTAGTCATCCTTGATTAACACCGTCATGAAACGGTCTACCCCTAACTATATGAAAGAAATATGAATAGCTTGTGTGTTTTATGCACTATATTTGAAGTTCATATGATTTGTGCTTATTTCATGATTTGTTTTTGAAAGCAGGAGAGGAGAGAGGTGAATGCATGTACTTAGTCACTTTTGATCCTGTTAAGCAATAATCATCCTTTGCATTACATTTGTCATTTGTTGATTGTGGAAAAACTGCAGAGAGATTGAGTTAAAGCATTCTTGAGGACAAGTATGTTTCAAGTTTGGGGTGGTGATGCAACCCTATTTTAGGGCTCCATCTTGTGCCATTTTGTACTTTATTCACATCTAAACATAGTAGAATGCAAGCTAAATCCCCCAATATGAGTATTACTATCAAATGAACTTATGGTTGTTCTTTGCATTATTTTTAGGTACTTGGACCATGCTTTGGATGGATGAGAGAGAAGGAAAGAGTTTTAGGGTTCCTCCTCTCATGGAGGGATCCAAAGAAGGCCCCAAAGCTCCCTCAACCTACCCCTAATGGCCAAGATTAGATATCAAGCAAATAAGTCCATTGATGATGAAGATTGAAGTTAATTTATCCACTAAAGACCCCAACACGGCCGTGGGTGTCCACCACAGTCATGTGAATTATAGCCAAGAATCAACAGGGAAGTCAGCGTATTTGCACCAAATGCACCACGACCATGGCCATCAGCACGACAATAGCCCATTGAAGACACCACGACTGTGGCAATCAGCATGCCCATGGCCAGTAGAAGACATCATGGCCGTGGCCTCCTACAATGGCCATGGGAATTATGCACAATACCCCCAAAATCAACATAGAGGTGGACCATTTTTCATGTGAATGACCATGGTCATGGCCATTCACCATGGTCATGGGCCTTGAAGACCACCTTTCCTATGGCACACTCCACGCCCATGACCTCCTCCTCTAATACGACCATGGTACCTCACCACGGCCATGGTACCCCTTATCCAGCACAACCTTCACACCCCACCACGACCGTGGCCACCACATATACTTAGCCTTTCCACTCCCTTCACACCCTAGCCGTGTTCACACCCCCATGACCGTGCCATGCGACCCCCACCACGACAGTGGCACCTGAACACGACCATGATGACCAACTAACCCTACCCATTTTCTACACTACTTTTCCTATTCTACCCCTACTTACCCTAGTGCTTCCCCACCACTAATATAAACAAAGGTGGTGGCTGGAGAATAAAGGTTACATTCCCCTAGCTGCCATTATTCCTCTCCACCCATTTTATAGCATTCATTGCACTCTCCTTGCATTTATGCTCTCCACCCACCATTCCCACCTCATTTCCACCTTGGAAACCTAGATTTCTAGGTTTTCCTCCATAATCCCTCCATTCTCATGCCCATCTTCACCATTAGAGGAGAGAGGTCATCCCCAAGCTTCTAGGAGGTGAAGAATGAAGATCTACTTTGGGCTTCATGGATTCCTATCCCCTTCTTCCCCTTTCTTTTGCCTTTTCTTTGATTATGTCCAGATAAGCCCCTAGTGGTGGGCTGTTTGGGGTAGAAATGTGACTTTGATACCATGTTGGGGGAGAATAGTTTGTAATGAAAATAATTTCATTCTAAGATGATTGCCTTTGCTTCTATCTCATTTCTCATTATCTTACATGTGATTTTTACTCTTAAACTTAAATTGCTTGCTTTGTGATGTTTGATGACCCTTAACTTCTAGGAGGAATTGGAGTGTATGTAGCAATCTTAGGAATGGCTCCTAGGTCCAATTAGTGGTCCCTAGCTAGCCCCCTTTATTCCTACATACATATCCCTCCTTCTACATGTGAGTGTGAGATCTCAGTGACTAGTGTAAGTGTGATTAGTGTAATTGCCTAGAGCTTTCTAAAGGCTAGATGGCTAGTAGCATGAGGTGAAAAACCCTCATATCTACTCCCATTCGTACCCTTGGCTTTCAATTACCCTAGAGACCTAGACTTGAGAAGTCCTACTAGAATTACACCTAACCCTAGTTCTCTAACTAGTAGTATAGGGTGCATTCTAATAGAACTTGCCTTATTGTTTGGTTAGGTAATCTAGAGTGACTTGTGATAATTTCATGCCATGTTGACACCCCCAACTAACATCAAATCATATTCCCAAACAACCCACCTACCTACTCCATTGCTTGAAACTCATCTTAATCTTCTTGCTTGTTAATGCTAGTGTAGCTTAATTGTCTTTATTTCTCCTAGTTAATTACTTAGTCTTACTAGTTAGGGTTAATCCATATCTTTGCTCACTTTAGTGGTTAGCTTAGTTTTTAGTTGATAATTGCTCTACTAGTGTAGTGTAGTTAACCTTTGCTCCTGTTTAGCTAATTGCTTAATCTAGTTTCTTAGACTTGCTTGCTTAGGATAATTTAGGGTTTGCGATAACTTAGATTTCATACTGCCTTTACTTGCCTGTTCACTTAGTTTAAAAAATCAAAACAACCAATCAACCCTAAAACCTTAGTCTCCGCCCTAGGAATGTAGCCAACTCTAACTTAGATCTAGTGCCCCCTATATCCCTGAGAATCGACCCCTACTCTTTCCTATCACCTATACTACAATAGTACCCCGTGCGCTTATGGGTGAGCTATTTAGTGTTGTGATCAAATCTTGTTAGGGTTTTTATAAATTTCAAAAGACCCCAAGTGTGTTCTGATCTCATGGGGCACATCTAGTTGAATCTAATTGGTTAGTGTGTGCACATCTAGTAGAAGCACCAAAGACACACTGAGTTTTCTAGCATCATTTCTAGATACAAAAATTGCCATACCTCCCTAGTAGTTGTCGTGTGACTCTCCCCTTAAGCATTGTCTTTTAGTTTACTTGGTTGCATTTGGAAGACACACCAAGCATTCTGGCATCATTTTCGGGTATAGAAAGTGCCATACCTCCCTAGTAGTTGTGGTGTGACTCTCCCCTTAAGCACCATCTTTTGCTAATTTACTTGGCTTCATTGGGAAGACACACCAATTCTTTTTGGAATTGTTGTTGGAGAGCAAGGAACTTGACCTAGGTAGTTCATTTAGCTTTGATTTTTCCTACTGCCCTCACCATTACTATTCATTATTCTTTGTGTTACTTGTGTAAACTTTATTACTAACTTGTCTTATTTTGATTAGTTGTGCCTTGTATAGGTGACCATCATTACACATTCTGACACTGCTCACTTTCTATCAATTTTGTCCTAGCAGATCCAAGACAGGAAGAAAAAGGCAGAGAACCCAACACAATCATCATCTAGAAGAAGAGATGGAAAATAAGGATCCGAATGACCCTAATAGGAACCTATATAACAAGTATAAGGGACATAACCCACCCACCTCCTACACATATGAATAGGTCATTAAATGATTATTTCATGCTAGGAAACTACACTTCTTCAATTACCACATGGTTTGATCAGAGTTTGGAGCAACAATTTTCCATTCCTCCTAGTATTCTTAGGATCATGTCCACCTTGTGTGGTCTTAAGAACAATAACCCCTACAAGAATGTGGACTCCTTTCTTAAGACATGATCTACTTTCAAGACACCTACAACCACAGATGACTCTATCCAACTCATGTTGTTTCCCTCTATATCAAGGACAAGGAAAAGGAGTGGCACTCATAAAAGTCCACAATCATGACTTGGGAAGTCATGAAGATTAAATTCTTGAAGAAGTTCTATCCTATCTCCAAATTGACTCAGATGAGAAGATATATCACATCCTTCAGTCAAAAGGAGAATAAACATTTTCACAAGACATGGGAAAGATTTCATAAGTTACTGTGAGATTGCCCACACCATGAGGTACCACTTTGGAAACTAGTCCAATCCTTCTACTCTGGACTTTTTGAGATGGTTCAGACCATCGTGGATTCATCTTGTGGTGGTGCATTTATGTCCCAACCTCTTAAAGAATCTTGGCCATTTCTTGTCCACTTGGATGAATATGCATTAGTTCAAGCTTCTAGTGTGGGTGTCCAATATGATGGGACCATGCCAACTTCCCCCCCATAAGACAAAGATGATAGTAACCCACAAGTGATGAAAATCTTGGCAGATATGATGAATTTGATGAAATGTGGGAGGCTCTTCTAAACAAACTACCCACTTTGTTGAGTACATTGTTGAGGAGGTTAAGGCACTTATTTATTTTAGAATCTATAACAACCATGACCAAATGCCCAGTTCCTATACTTCAGAATGGAGGAAGCACCCGAGTTTCTCATGGAAGCAACAAGGGGTACAGGGAAAAAGGAACAACTAAAGGTTTGAATACAAGGTGCTTGGAAGGTTGAGGAGCCTAGATGAGGTCACGAAAGATGTATCCTCTCATGGACAAAATATTAGTAGGCTTGAGCAAAGGTTAGATAAAATATCCTTATCACTTGCCTATCAAGAGGAAGGGAGACTTCCCTCCCAAACTTTGGCTAATCATTATAATGCTGGTGGATTTGTGGGTGCTCCTCAAGACACCTACATCCCACCATAAGGGCAAGTGCCAACCTTGCAACAATACCAAGGCCCTTCAAACCCCTACTCCCCACCACCACTACAACCTCCATTCAACCTCCAATTCAATCCACAACCACCACTTCAATACCCACCACTACCACAATACCAACCACCACCACAAAAGACTCTACAACCATAGCTAAAAATAGGACATATCCTCCAAAATCATAATCCACCACATCAAAGGCCACCACCAGCACCACTTCAATCATTGTGAGCTCCCCCTCCTACCCATGAGCAAGTGAACATGGTGTTAGTCTTGAGGTTTGACAATGTTGTTGAGCAGCCCAGAAAGGGAAATAGGAAAATTGACAAAGATCATGGTGGAATGGCATTGACAAAATTTTCTTGTGAGAGTGGAAAGAGCACTGCTATTCATGCTGTCCCTCTATTTTGTGAGAGTTCCACATGCACTAGAGACCATGTTATCTCACCTTCTTGTGAAAGTGCCAAGTGCACTAAGAATTATGTTGTCCCACCTCTTTGTGAGATATAACACCATGTGTCCCACCATATACGAAGTTCATGATACCCACAGTTGTCCCACCCTGTGTTGAGTTGGTAGCAACAAGTGTTCCACACAATACATCAAGAAGCCTTTGTGTGGTTCTGTAAAGTTCTCAATCTATTCTAGACAACGTTTGTAACATCCCTGACCTGGGTTATGTACTAACCCTAGGTGTTTTTCTTAAATAAGTTGACTACATGACTTGTGTTTATCCTTTGGAATGTAATTAAGGCTTTTGAGGAACTTATATTTCAATTTCAGTCCTTTTTGCATAATGTTGAAACATTGTTGTGTTAATAATGGACTAAGTGCAAATTACCCAAGTAGAGGGGTTAACTTGCAAATTGCACATGTTAAGATATTCCTATGATGTTGAGACATCATAAGAATGTATATGATGTAGTGGTATGGATGCCACAAGCTTGAGTACCAAGATATAGCTTGTAGAGCAATCCTTGTGGTTTAAAACCTAGTTTTGGTGTAAAGTGTAATTTACCCAAAACCTAGGGTCCAACATGTAAAATATACCCTCTAGAGGATCTCTCATGTTTCTTTTAATAAAATGGAGCAAAGAAAATGAGAAGGGCACCTCATTTGAATGATTATGGTAGGAGGGGAAACTACTCACACTAATAATATATTAAGCAATATCCATTAAGGGTGGATATTAGTATACCTCTCTTAAATAGGTGATTAGTTCTTTTACTTTAAACCTTGGGTAAAGGAGGAGTTTTGGATGAGATTAGAAGGTGTAAAAGTGGCCAAGGATGGAGGAAGTTTGGTGGTTTTAGTTGGGAAATAAAAGGAGATAATCGTCTTCTTTTCACTTTCCTTGAAAATATCCAAAAATATATAAGTGTATCTTTCCAACAACTCAAAGGATCGTTCCTTAGTTCTTTTCTTCTCATCACTTTGCTTTGACCGACCAAGAAGGAGCTCTGGACTATAGGAAGGATGACCTCACTGACTTGGTAAGTGTTGATCACCATCTACCTCGAATTCGTGGTGGAAATCACAATATAAGGTTAGATTTATGGTGTTCTTCACACAATTTTCCTTTCTAGCCATCTTCTCCATCCAAAACTTGAAGAACGAACCTTGGACAACTACTGGAGCTTCATCCACCATTAAATCTACGAATCTTGGAGCTCTAGATCAGTCCTAGAGGTGGGTTTTATAACTCTAACCCTTAAGCTTTGTTAATGCATCCTTCTTTCCTAAAATCGTTGCTTATACTTCTTCTTTAGATACCTTTGTGTGTTCTTGCTATCATTTCCGTGAAGAACAGCCCCTTTTCTTGGTTGAATAGAGGAAGAAGATGATGACATTAATTTCTATGTTTATCCAAGAACTAATTTAGCAAGCGATCTCCATGTCTTGCTCAAACGGTTTCCCAAATTGTTTGGGAGCAAACGGTTTCAAACCGTTTGAATGCAAATGGTTTCACTAGACCGCATAGAAGCAAATGGTCCAAGACCGTTTGGAGGCATTGACCAATTGGAGGAATGTTGAGAATAATGTAGACTATTTACCTACCAAAAATCATCAATTAGTTCCAAGTGGTTCACTAATCAAAGGCCAATTAACCATCTCAACCCTAATCGGGTCAATTGCTGATTTCAATAATTGAATTAAGTTGAAGCTTGGGTTGAGTGACCCAAACGGTTTCAAAACCATTTGGGGATCACCCAAACGGTCTCAAGACCGTTTGGTGATCACCCAAGACCGTTTGGAGGTCTAGGGTTAAGCATGGTTGACCAATTAAGGATCCAATGATATTAAGTTGATGGATAATCGATTGCTGATTTGGTGACTAAACCTAGAATCCAAACCCTAATTGATTGACTTGGTTGTTGATAAAATAATGGGCAAATGGTGTCAAGACCATTTGGAGGTCATCCAAACGATCCCAAGACCATTTGGGGTCAAGCCATGACCTAATTCAATGATGGTCCAATGATTTCAAAATCAATTAGACTCACATTGAATTATGTTGAAGGGTCATCGATTTCAAACCCTAATCCAATTGATCCAAGACCTAATTGATGATCAATTGAGGATCAATTGAGTGTCAAATCAGTTGAGGGTTGACCTAATTAACTCAATTGATTAAGTGGTTAACATGTGCATGATCGATTGAGGGGTTCAACATTGGAAACCCTAATTCAATTGAAGTGGTTGAGACACTTTTTGGTCCTTGCGGTTTTGAGGTGGTTTGGACCAAACGGTCTCAAGACCGTTTGGGTCCAAACGGTCCCAAGACCGTTTGGGACCAACGATCCCAAACCGTTTGGTCTCATGCGGTTTCAAGGTCGGTTGTGTCCATGCGATTTCAAAGTCAAACATGACCAAACAGTCTTCACCACCAAACGGTTTCAAAGTCAAACTTGACCAAACGGTCTTCACCTCTACATTAGCAAACGGTTTTGGAGGTCTACTTTACCAAATGATCTCAAGGCAGACCAAGACCGCATGAAGGTCCAAACAGTCTTAGACCGTTTCGAGGTTTAGTGTGCAAGACCGTTTGAGGTCCATGTAGGTCAAGATCGTTTGATGATCTAAGGGTCAAGATGATTTGGTGGTTGATTAACCTAAACCTCATGGATGCTTAAAGTGATTAAAGGACCAAGTGATTAGTTAATTAGTGCATGTTATAATAAATGGTGAATATAATAAAGGTATCCTTGATAGGATAGAGTGATTAGTACTCTTTGAATGAGTAAGCTTAAATGATCACAATAGTAATAACTTAGCCATGATGTCAAGGTTTTTTTTTTGGTTAAGCCAGGGGTCGCTTTTATTCATCCCACACCCCTCTTGTGGGAACCATCATCCAGAAATTATAGCTCCTGCTTATAACAGTGCAGGTAAAGAGCAACAAAAACCAGAAACATCATAACAACCTAACCAACGACACTTCGCAAAACAATGTAAGGGACTCTATGTTTCTCTAAAGTGGCCATACCTCTTACTCTACGTGGTATATTCAGTGTATCTGAAGCAATGAAATGCTCATTCAACCTGCTGCCCCGCTTCCCTAGTTCACGAGGTATCAAATTGATGACCTTGTGAACCAAGGACCCATATATCATAGCAGAATCAAGCTCCCCTCACAGCTCCCTAACGAACAGTGACATCTTCCATGGTTCCATCCCGTTGTTCCATAATATGTCATGCACGTACGCCTCATCAATCTCAATGCACGAAATGCCCAATGCATGGTCTCTCGCTATCTTCATCCATGATGTCAAGGTTGAGTTGACCTAGCCTAATCAAGGGTGATGAAAGAATCATCCTATATAAGGGATGAGAGAGAAAAGACTTCTTATATGAATGATAATCAAATAATGAACTCTCAAAATGAATGAATGCCTAATTAGGGTATGATCCATGTTAGTGAGATAATGAAACCCTAATCATGATGGTTAATTAATCCTAACCCTAATTTGAGGATAGTAATGAAAGTATCCTTAATACATGATGAAGGTATGATCATAAATCATAATGTGATGTAATGTGAATAGTAAACCCTAATCTAAGGTAATGTGATGTAAAGTGAATAGTAAACCCTAAACTAGGTTAATGTGATGTAATATGAATAGTAAACCCTAATCTAGGGTAATGTGATGTAATGTGAATAGTAAACCCTAGTCTAGGGTAATGTGATGTAAAGTGAATAGTAAACCCTAATCTAGGGTAATGTGATGTAATGTGAATAGTAAACCCTAATCTAGGGTAATGTGATGTAATGTGAATAGTAAACCCTAATTTTGGGTTATGCTTTATAACATGAAGCTCTATGGCTGGGTAATACAATGATAAGTCATTAACCCTAATTGAATTAAAAAGGGAAACCCTAAACCCTGGTAAGGGCATAGTGGTGAAACCCTTAAATGGTGATGTTATTAATGTTTTGCATTATGCTGATCTAAAATAGATGTGTTTGTATTCATCTGTACTAATCATGCAGTTTTTTATGAAATAGTAAGCATAGCCAGGTAATAGCTATGATGCAATATTCATTAAAAGCACTTTATAAGATTTGAAAGCAATTATATGCTATGTTGCCTAGTGAGAGGTAAAAAATGAGACTGATAGGCTATATGAGCCATATGAAATATCAGCATTGCAGTTATCTTGTTTATTATGTCAAATGACTTGATGGCAATATGTTACTTGGAAACAAGTGTTTTGCTGAACTAAGGGTTTGAACACCCATGTTCTTGAATTACAATGCTGAGATGTTTAGGGATTGATATCCCAATGATAACTAGATGTGAAATGAACTTGATACAATTAGTACTCTTTCTTTATAGCAATCGTTTTAATGGTTTATGTTTGAAATCATGCCTGATGCTAAAAGAATGCCATAATGTACTTAAATAATCAAGTATAATGATATCATGTAGAGCCATGACCATAGATCCATCATCGTCAGAACTTAGATGATGGTGAAATAGGTTTTCCTAAGGTGACTCCTGGAGAGCATACTTTTGAGTATGTGGGGGTTATGGACGTGAATATCCTTACGTCCTAATGGAGGAATTGATGTGAGATGAACATTTAATCTCTCAATCCTTCATTATATGTTTATGCCGGGATGATGTATCTCTAATCTCCTGAAGATGTTGTTTATGCCAAATCGATGTGAGATAATCAAGAAATCCCTCGATTGCGAAGAGAGTACAACATGCCACTGTAACTCTAATAGAAAAGTTGCCAGAATACCCTGGAAAACTATTATAGCAGAGACACAAGATGTCCTGCATGATGATCCTCACACTGACTGAGGAAGATGAGGTCATAGATATCCGACTCTTCTGATGACCTATGTATGGTGCCGATTGCGATTTCATAATGGTCGGTTGGAGTATGAGCGGTATACCTCATATCCTCAGGGCATAAGTAAGTTTGTAAAATGTAATCAGCCGTATAGCATAATTTCTTAGGTTGAACTACGAGAAACAATGATTGATGATACATTGTTTATAGTGCTCTAGTTGAATAACTAGTATACATGTTCTTCATATTCCTTATTGATATATGTCTTGTCATTCAATCAAGTTATAATTGAAATGATTGCTTAGAGAATACTGCTCTACTTAGCTTATTCAATGTTTTACCTATTGTTGAATGCTTATAATCATACTGCTCAGTGTTATTCTATTATTTGCAATAACAATGCTTCTGGCGGAGAGTTATAACTCTCGCTGGAACAATTTTCAATTGTCTCACCCCTGTGGGATTTAGCTTTTTAGGTAGACGCCGAGGACGAAGGAACCCTTCAGTGGGTGAGCAGCCACAGCAGGAGCAGCAACATCAGGGACAATAGTGATCCTCAGGTGGAGACACTATCTGTCGAGTCTTGTAGATAGAAAGTCCTATGTGTCGTCTCTGTACTCTCAGGTCCTAGGAGTCGGTAGATGGTTTAATATAGATCTGAGATTTTTGGCTTAATTCCTCAAGAATTTTTGTATACTGCTCATGTACAGTTTAATAGGGTAGTCAGTGTTATGACTCTCGAGATGAGTAATTCAGAGATGTACTAATGAATCAGCTTGTAAATAACTTAACTTGTTTCTTTATGAAAGAGTTTTATCGTTTGAGGATCTCTTTACAAAAAGTTTTAATTTTTAGAGATTTTCAGTAATTCTGCTGCTAATTAATCACTTCTGCATTCGTTGATATCATTTCGCAAGAAGATCATCACAATTTAGTGGTATCAGAGCTCTAGGTTTACTGAGTCTACAGAGACATATGACTAGGTTGTAGAGTTTGTTCTAGCATCCTCCAGTATATCTGATAGCGTCTTCTGCTCATATAGGAGGAGAAGATAAAACTAAAGATGTCTGGATCACACGAGGAACACGTTGCCGAGAGTAGTGTTGCTGCACCTAGAGAAGGTGAAAGAGACCAAGAAAGGGAAGAACATGTACCTGAACCACCCCAGTTCAACCCAGCTGAAATGGGGAATCTAGCCTTCCAGGCCATGTTTGGGCAGTTTATGACTGCCATGACACACATGACTGATAGGATGCCTATACCTATACCTAGGGCACCTACCCATCCAGAAGGACAAGGATCCGACAAGACATTTGAATGACTACGCCGGGTTGGAGCCATGAAGTATGCTGGAACAACTGACCCAAAAGATGCTGACTTGTGGCTAACTGAACTAGAGAAGGCCTTTAGAATCCTGAACATCCCAGAAGCTGAGAAGGTTAGACATGTTGTGTATCTTCTCAAGGGGAGTGCTGGTCACTGGTGGACCATGGAAGAATAGAAAAGGCCAGGTGTGGAGATTGCATGGGAAGTTTTTCGACATGAATTTATCAACAAATACTTCCCTAAGACGTTCTTGGATGAGAAAATCTCTCAGTTTGAGAGGTTAAGACAAGGACCGATGAACATTAGTGAATATGAGGCTAAGTTCATGGAGCTGTTGTGGTTTTGTCCGCATATGGCAACTACAGATGAAGAAAGGATTAGGCATTTTGAGAAGGGGTTAAATGCTGAGTTGACCACCCCTGTATCTGCTCTGGAGAATAGGGAAAGGTTTGCTACCTTTGTGGAGTCAGTCAGAAGGATAGAGAGGTCAGTGTCAGAGAAGAGACAAACCAAGAACAAGAAGATGTACCCCCAATTTCAAGGATCCTCATCCAAAAGTTTCAAGAAACCGAGGTTTTATGTGCCTACACCACCACCTAGATTCAGTACCCAGACGCACTAGACATCAAATAGGGGTAGAGGACGAATCTTACCTTTAGAAGGAGCTCGTAGCTCAGCATCTATGTCGGTTACAGGACCGCCCAGACCACAAAAACTGAGAAGCTGTTACATATGTGGAAAGATGGGACATCTGATGAAAGATTGCAGAGCCAGAGAGGTGAGTGTAACTCAACCTCAAAGGCAGAGTCAACAAGGATCTCAAAGGAGACAGTTTCCAAGAGGAGTTAGAGGACGTGGAAAAGCGTCCCAAGCTGGATCATTGGCACCAAGCCATCAAGCACTGAATCAACCACAAGCGACGATGAGGTTTTATGCGATGAATCCACCTGAGGCAGTGATCAACCCTCGGGTTGTGGCAGGTCAGATGGAGTTGTTTAATTTTGATATGTCTACATCTTGCATTGTATATGTTTTAATTGATCCAGGTGCTACACATTCCTTTATCAATCGAAGAGTGATTCTTGATTGTAACCTGACTATAAGTCATAAAGTAGATAGTTTGTTGTTGGAGACTCCATTGATGGGATCTGCTATTTTGCGGGAGGTATGTTCTTTCTACATTCTCTTCTTTTCTGAACATCGCATTTAAGTGGATCTTATACCACTTGAGATGCATGGATTTGATGTAATCCTTGGGATGGATACGTTGGAAAGGTATAAGGTTGTCTTGGAATGTGAGTCCAAGCAAGTTGTGTTCACATATGATAGTGACACATGGATCTTTCAAGGATATAGAAAGATTCTTCCAACCTGTTTGGTGTCAGCTATGGTTGCTGAGAAGTTGATGAGACAAGGATGTTATGCATTCTTGGCCCATGTGGTAGATACCACCATAAAGAGTCCTAATCCTGCTGAAATTCCTGTAGTCAGGGAATTTGAAGATGTATTTCTTGAAGAACTTCCAGGTGTACCTCCACCCTGGGAAATAGATTTTGAGATTAATCTAATCCCAGACACTCAACCTATAGAACAAACACTATATAGGATGGCGCCTGCTGAGATGGTTGAACTCAAGAAACAACTACAAGAGTTGCTTGAGAAGGGTTTCATTTGACCGAGTACTTCACCCTGGGGTGCTCCGGTTCTCTTTGTTAAAAAGAAAGACGGGTCAATGTGGTTGTGCATTGATTATAGATAGTTAAATAAAGTAACAATAAAGAATAAGTATCCCCTGCTGAGGATTGATGATCTCTTTGACCAGTTGCGTGAAGCAACAATATTCTCAAAGATGAATTTGAGATCGGGATATCATCAGTTGTGTATTAAGGATGGTGACATACCTAAGTATGCCTTTAGGACAAGGTATGGTCACTATGAGTTCACAGTTATGTCATTTGGACTAACAAATGCACCAGCTGCATTTATGGAACTCATGAATAGAATCTTCCGACCTTTTCTGGATCAATGTGTTGTTGTCTTCATAGATAACATCCTGATCTATAGTAGAGATGCTCATCAGCATGAACAACATCTTCATCAGGCTCTAACTTTTCTAAGAGAGCATGAGTTATATGCTAAGTTTAGCAAGTGTGAGTTCTGGTTACCAGAAGTTTCTTTTCTTGGGCACGTAATATCTGCTTCAGGTATTCGTGTTGACCCTAAAAAGGTAGAATCTGTCCTGCAATGAGAGAAGCCGAAGACATCGATGGAGATTCAAAGTTTCTTAGGGTTGGCAAGCTATTACAGGAGGTTCATTAAGAACTTCAGTTCTATAGCTTTACCCTTGACTAAGTTGACCAAGAAGGATGTTCCTTTTTCCTGGAGTGATAAGTGTCATCAATCTTTTCAGCTGTTGAAGGAAAGGTTGACAAGTGCACCCGTGCTTGTGTTACCTGAGCAAGGGAAAAGATATTTAGTTTTCTATGATGCCTCTAAGAATGGACTAGGATGTGTGTAGATGCAGGATAAACAAGTGATTTCTTTTGCTTCTCGATAGCTTAAGAAACACGAGGAGAATTATCCGACACACGATTTAGAGCTAGCTACTGTGGTTCATGCCCTGAAGATCTGGAGACATTATCTTTATGGAGAGACATTCCAGATTTTCACTGATCATAAAAACCTTAAGTATATCTTTTCCCAGCATGAGCTTAACATGAGGCAACGCCGCTGGATGGAGTTAATCAAGGACTATGATTGTACAATTGATTACCATCCATGAAAGGCCAATGCAGTTGTTGATGCTTTGAGTAGGAAATCAGCAACACCAGCCTTAGATAGAGCACAACTGAATTCCTTTGTGTGCTCTAAGAGAGATATGCTTATCTCCTTAAGGCAAGACAATGTACAGTTAAAAGTATCATTGTTATCAGGGTTGTTAGCTGAGATGCATATAAAACCTACTTTGAGACAGCAGATTAAGGAGGCACAACAAGTTGATGCTGTAGTTCAACTGATTAGATCGGAGTATGGTAGTGAGAAATGAGATGGTTTCCAGGACTCAGATGATCAAGTAGCTTGTTATCATGGAAGAATGATAGTATCAGATGTGGATAACTTGAGGAAGTTAGTCCTAGAGGAAGCTCATTCTTCAATGTATGCTATGCATCCAGGAAGTACCAAGATGTATCGAAATTTGAAAGATATGTATTGGTGGCCTGGTTTGAAGAAGGATGTTGCTGAGTGTGTTATGCGGTGTCCTGTGTGTCAGCAAGTTAAAGCTGAACACCAGAAGCCTACAGAAGCAATGCAACCTTTACCCATACCACAATGGAAGTGGGATCATGTGACCATGGATTTTGTGGTTGGTTTACCTAGAACAACCAAAGGTCATGATTCCACCTGGGTAATAGTTGATAGGTTGACAAAGACAACACATTTCTTACCTATCAAACAACCTATTCTGCTGAGAAGCTAGCATAGTTGTATGTAGATGAGATAGTGCGGCTACATGGGATCCCAGTTACCATTGTTTCTGACAGAGGTCCCCAGTTTACGAGTCATTTTTGGGAGCGACTTCATAAAGCTTTAGGCACACAGTTAAGGTTTAGTACAACCTTTCATCCTCAAACTGATGGATAGTCAGAAAGGACTATACAAACACTAGAGGATTTGCTCAGAGCATGTGTCTTTCAGTTTACAAGAAGTTGGGATCTGCACCTAAGTTTGACAGAGTTTGCCTACAACAATAGCTATCAACACAGCATTGACATGGCACCCTATAAAGCTTTGTATGGTAGACGTTGTAGATTTCCCTTATGTTGGTATGAAATAGGTGAATATCAACTTTAAGGTCCTGATCTTATGCAGCAGACCACTGAGAAGATTAAAATAATACAACAACAATTGAAGACTACATAGGATAGATAGAAATCTTATGCTGATAAGCGTCGTAGACCTTTAGAATTCTAGGTTGGAGATAGAGTGTACCTCAAAATCTCACCTTGGAAAGGAGTTCTTAGATATGGAAGGAAAGGAAAGTTAGCTCCTAGGTTTATGGGGCCTTATCCAATCATTGAAAGGATTGGAAAAGTAGCTTATTGATCGGCCTAAATCGCGCGTCCTAAAATTGGAGGTGGATTTGAGGTAGTCGAGCTTTTACATTTATAAACCCAAATCCTTCTAGGCCCCCACAACTTTGTTTACGGGGTCGAAGTAGATATACGAGGTCAAACACAGGGACAAGGGGGTAGTGTTGAGAACACAGAATCGACACGCTACACTCCGGTAGGTATAAAGAGAGATAAATTCCCAAAAAGGGAAGTAGTAAGATGTCACAAACAAAGAAAACTATCTCCAAGTGGAGCTGCAAGAGAGATTTAGGGTTTTAGCCATTTAGCAGTTTTTAGGGGTTTTCATGCAACATAAACAGAAAGATATTGCTCGAGCTAAAGCGAGGTATGAAGGATAAAACTATGGTAAAACAAGCGGCGGTAGAACCAGTCCTGTACCCCTCCTCTCGAAGCGGGTACCTCTAACAAGGCATCAGTGCCCCTCTCGAGGTCACTGGATTAAAATTAGAGTGGAAAGGTCACTAAAGCAACTCCGTTCCAGGCACTCTCGTACTCCAGAATTGGACCAAACACTAGAGCCACAACACAACTCTCGAAGTTGTTGCGACGGGAAAACACGATTCGTTAGCTAAGCGAAACGCGATCCAAACATGCAAGCTAGAGTTCGGATATCAAACATAGCAGTCATCCAACAGATTGTACCAAGCACAGAGCAGCAAGTGATTAAGCATCTTCTATTCCATAAACAAATAAAGGGTCTTAATTACAATGCATAAGTAAGGAATTAATTGAAAGAAAGTAAAGATAGGTATCACCTTCTTGATGTAGAAGGATGACAGACTACTACGGCCCTCCAGCCCGATATCGGTCAGGGGCCTAGCCCGATACAGCCGTGTCGGGCGGCACACCCTCTCGAGCGGCACGCCTGACGGGAAACTGTATCGCTCAAGGATCCTGGCCGATGCGCTCATGTCTGGCGATGGACCCTCTCGGGCGGCACGCATGACGGGCGAAGCATATTGGGTTCGATATCGTGTCGGGCATGGAGCTACGCGTTCTATTGTCAGGCATGGATGTCGGGCACTCGTGTCGCGTATCTACATCGGCCGATATCGACCCTCAGTGTCGCCCAGTACAATCCTAGGTGAACCAGTCCCCTCCCTCTCGGGACGAGGAAGAGCTCACCTAGTGTCGCCCGGTACGAGCACTGGGGCACGATACGTCTGCTCTCGCGATTCTCCTCGAAGATACCTCAAGTTCCCTCTTGTCCGAACTGACCGACCTGACCCAGCCGTCTTTTCGGCTCCCTGTAGCTGCTATTTATAGGCAGCGGTTGGGGAAAATTATGGTGCTCGAAGCGCCACGTGTCCTCATTCACGTGTCGGTGGACGGTCAATACCCGTATCGCTCGACGCAGGGATGTCGGCCGTTGGTCACGTGACGGGCAATGGTGCCTACTGGTGGGTGGCTGTGTCGCCCGACATACTTGGGTTGTCGTGGCGACTATGGCTCCCTGTCGGGTAAGAGGCGTGTCATCCGTCAGTTCCTCCTTGCGACAGGTTTTTACTAATATAGACTTTGTACATATGTAGGGGAATTATATGAGCATATATATGTACACATGATACAGGAAGGAACAAAAGAATAAAGAATTCGAGACAAAATTTTGTACCTCCCTCACTGGTACATGGTAACCCCCCAAACTTAGTCCACACTCTGTCCCAGAGTTGTGAAGTAGATAAGGTAGGGTAATGTTGATCCAGTGAGGGTTAGCCAATGAGTGCGCCTGCGTCAGATAGAAGCTCCCACACATATTCTCTTCTCTTGCTATGATAATCGATGTGTTGGAGCTGGTCAGGCGCTGCTTTGTTTGCTATCCATTCAAGGACATAGATGCCGCAGTCGTTAGATAGGGGAAACTGTTGCGGGCTGCAGTGGAAGAATTGGAGTTCATTCCATTTGCTTGCTTGCATGTCCAGGAATGGTTGTATCATCTTTGTCACCTCATCGTAGTATTTTCGAGTCAAGTGTTCGACGGATGACAGCGGTTCTGATGTACACAGTACTGGATGGTTCTTGTTTCTGTCTGAGCTATTGTAAAAGATTCCTGCTCGTTGCCGAGTGTACACCGTCAGGAGAGTCCAATGGTTATAATGCAATATTGGCAGAAAAATTTGGCTAGGGACCCCGCTTTCCAACTCTTCTAGAAAAAACTGCTTTTCTCCTGTTTCATTGGCTAGGCAGACGTTGTTGAACAACATTAGATGGGCTATGTATGTGTGTTCGATCTTTGACTGTAATATTTGGATGCAAGCGGTAAACACAGATATCGCCAGGCATCCTCCTTCTTTAACCACGTCCCTCATATCATCTACTGGGACTACCACATTTCCTGCCTTGTAAATGACATCTCCAGTGGTAGCATCTGCTAACTTTAGAAGGATTTCATCTACCTACTCCTGTGTGAGTGTAGCGCACGAGAAGCGGTCGAAGTTTGAGATCATCCCTTCTGTACCTATAGGTGAAGCAACGTCTTCCATCCCGTGCACTTTCCGCAGGGTCTCTAACTGCTTGCCTGCTTCGTGGGTGTCAGCTTCTTGTTCCGCTTCTTTCTCTGCGGAGCTGCTGGATTGTGAAGATTCGTCCTCTTGGTCTTCGTTCAGAAGCTTATCAGGTACCCATGTGTCTCGAAAATAGCGCCCGTCTTTGATCAGTAGCATGGCGTATGTGCCCCTGCGTTGATAGAAACATTTGCCCCTAAGGCCCCTCAAATTGCCAAAAGTACTGAGCACTTCAATTGCACTTAAAACGATTAAGGCACTATTTCCGCTTCCCTCTTTTGCCTGGACGGGGAAGTTTTGAATAGAATAGAAGTTCCAAATGCCGCTGTGATGTTTGGCTCCTTGCTTGATAGCTCATAGAAGACGCAGCGGTAGAAGCCTCAGCTTTTGGTCCTCCAGGCGGCTGAAAGCAGTTCCTCCGAGCGGCACCTCGTTGTAATTGCAGTTCAGCAGCCGGACGTCGTGGTTTTTTAAGTCTACTATGCAGAGGAACCAAAAGTTGCGGTGCTTGTACGGTGCCAACATGAGGTTAGGGCTATGCTCGTCAATGTGTCGCAACATGTTGGTCACCGCAGTGGAGTCTTGTTCCCCCTTCATTATCCTTCTCGCCAAGGTCGGGGTGGCAGCGTATATTTTCTTCCGGCCTGTCCTGCTATCAATATTTTCTATTATCGCATTTTCGAGGACTCTAAATAGTCTTTTTCCGACGACGGCCGGCGAGCGGAACATGCCGCAGAGTGTTCCCCATCGTACGGAGAAGTAGCTGTCTCTCCAGACGACGTCTTCTTCATCCTCCCACGATCTTAGGACCTTGTTCAACAGTTTCTGGTCTCTGATCGTCAGGTAGCCGATGGCTCTTCTGTCAAAGTCGGCCATCTCGAAGGAAGGTATCTCAGATGGCTCACGGAATCTGTCCGCCATCGAGCGTTTCCCTCGGGGAAGGTGTCTTTCATTAGCTGCATACACGTCCCCTTTCTCTCCCTCTGATTCGTCAGAAGAGTCTCCCTCGATGATGATATCTGCGTTATCATCTTCAACTTCATCCAGGGAGACTGAGGGATTTTCTTCCTCTAGACCTAAGGAGCTCTCCTATCCTGCTGGAGATCCGTTAGTTGAATTTGGTTGCGTTCCTTCTTCAGGCGTTGTGGATCGCTCGCTAGAGGCAGAGGCAGACCCTGCTGCGGAGGCAGATGTTGACAAAGAAGAAGGAGAGCTATGGCTAGGGGGCGATGGCAACCTTCTCGGCTGCCTTCAGCACGGATGATCGTCCTCTCTATCCAACCTCTCCTTGATCTTGTCAAGGCATTGGAGAACTTGCTGCAATGTCGCATTCAGAGCCTCTAGCCCGCCGAGAAGGCCAGTTAGAGTCAGCAGCTCTTGCTCTTGGCTGTTCAGCTTGTCTTGGAAAGATGCAAACTTGTGGGTTAGGGAAATACAGGTAGCTGAGTTGTTGTTTGTTACCTCCTGCAAGTAGTCGAGCTCGTGCCCTAGCATCATCCCGAATGACGGAGGGGTTCCTGATGTCCTCCCTTCTGTCCTTGCGACCCCCTGCTCGCGCTCTGGTCTACCAGATGAGGCAAAGTTTATCTCTATTTTTCGCATGGCAGATGTCTTTGGCTGAGGTGTCAGCCTTCTCTTGGCTGTCTCCTCCCTGCCTTCATGTCCCGGTGAAGATGGCCGTGGTGTGGGCGGATGCTGCTCCACCTCTACGTCCTCAACGATCCTTTCAACAGCTCTGACTGGAGACACTGGTGGTGGTGTCGGCGTCACCTGCACACCTTCGAGTCTGATCTGGAGGATCGCGGCGAACACCTCATTACTGGCGTCTGGATGCAGTTCTTCCTCTACCTCTACTGGCATTACAGGGATGTCGGGAATTGCGGCCGTCTTCTCTGCGGCAGCTCCCGTCGTCATTGCCTCGGTGACCTCAATGATCATTGGTTCTTCTTTGGCCATTTCAGCTGTCATCGTGGCTGTAGCTGGTATTGCAGGAGTGATGACAACCCTATTAGTATCCGTCGTCCGAAGCTCTAAATCTGTCCTTTCCTGGACACTTGCGGGGGTGGCGTGGAACGTATTTGCCGCCACGGCTTCAATCTCCGTGGTAGTGAAGACCAGCTTGTCTGTGCCATAAGTGGCGCAGTGAGGGAGTGGGAGGAGTGTGTTCGTCCTTGCGAACTTGTAGAAGTAGCCTCCCCCCTCCTTCCTTATGATGCCGGTCCTCATCAGGTATTTGAGGTCAATCACCTCGTCGCCTTGTGTCCTTGACAGACTTCGTGGCTCCTTAGGGTACCCGAGCCCTACTGCAATTAGGTTAACGATGCCCCCCATGCAATATTCTTTGGTGGCATCCCTTATCGGGTGTAGCTTGTTCAGTAGGAACCGTATGAGGTTTATCACTCTTCCCTCCATCAGGTGCCATATGACGTGGAGTTCTTCTGTGTAAATGTTGCTAGACTCATTTTTGCTGAACAGCAGGCACGCCACCAACTTATGTATGATTCTCCAGAAACAGGAGTGCATCGCTGCCACTTTGACTCCCGGCTTAAAGGATGACTCACCGGTCAGCTTATTCCAGAGCTCCTCGGGGTTGAACCTGTCTCCTTCGGTGATAGTCTCACCGTTATTCATCAAATCTTCCTCCTCCTCGCTGGAAGAGAATATCTTATTCAGTAGCTTCTCGGAGATTGCGTACTCTAAGTTGTAAATCCTGGCTTGGAGTCTATCAGCTCCGCCGTATTCTTTCTTTTCAGCTGTAGAATTTTTTACTCGGCGGAGAGACGACATGAACTCTTTTGTGAGCTCAGTGTAGGAGGAAGACCGGCCGAGGCAGATCTTCTTCAACCCAGCCGTGGTGAGGACGCCCTTCAATCTTTCAAAAATGCCAGCTCCACGAAAGAAGTCCGATGACAGAACCTGCTCGGCCTGTAGAGCTTGGTTGACAACTCAGCGTAACAACGTGAATGCTCGTCTTCCCTTGGCAGGAACCTTCCTGGGGTGTATTCCAAGGGTTCCTGGGGTGTATTCCTTGTCATTTCTGAGGGTGGTGCCACCACCTCTCCAACCCTAGCCCTCTTTCCTGATGCCGACGTCCCAGCTGGCCCTGGGTTTGGGCGCTTAGGCCTGACAGACTGCCCTTCAGCAGCACTCTCTGGGTAGACTCTCCTGCCTTGCTCGTCAACTGGGACATCAGTCGTCTTTATGCGGGCCATTTCTGGAAGACAATAAGAGAAATACCTTCATTAAATGTGTTGACTCTTGGAAGAAGTATATATTAAATAATAAATGTGTGACCATGTATTTCACTGTACAAAGATTGTCCGGTACCCTCGTATCGGGCGACACACTAGTTTCATAGGTGTAGCCTTGTGCCCGATACAAAAGGGTGGGTATCGCCCGATACGGTAAAAGATCAAACGCATGTTAGGTCTGTCGCTCAAAAATAGGCGTGTCGGGCGATATGAAGGCGCTAGGGTGATACGCCCGATACGGTCCTCCCGAAAGCAGAGCAGCGCGTCGCCCGATAACAAAAGCAGGAGAGGTAATGCAAAAATGAGCGACACGGCTATCGCCCATCACGAGTATCAGGCAAACGTAAATCAAAGGTACGTCGCGCGACACCCATATCAGGTGATACAAAACCACTCAACCGAGAAATCATAAGGCCGATAAGCTACATGCTCGAAAGAAACGTGTCGGGCGATACAACCTGCCGGGTGATAAGGTCTGTCGGGCGATAGGGTCTGTCAGGCGTTACCTTCCTGAACTTTCGCACAACACGTGAGAAGGGCAAACTTGCACGATGCGGGAGCAACAACACAAGGTCTTAGCACGATATGGAAGCGAGAGAACAGTAAGGCAAGGAGCCCGACATGGTAAAACTCGTCCCCCCTTATATAGCAAACTCAACCGGGGTAAAACAGGTAAAAACCAGGGCGGTTGTCGACCGTTAGGGCAACTCGTAAGATGGGCAAGCCCATTCGTTGGACTAAGGGTGATCAATCCTTTGGCACGATGGTCACAGGTGCATGCCGTCTAGGTGTGTAACCCGTCACGGCCCTTGTGATGCCCAAAATTCCACTGCCCGATATGGGCACACTCATAACTCTAGTTGGGTTGCTTCCATTATATCATGAAAACAAAAGCGATTTAAACTTCGGCCGATGAGTAAAACATCATTGGTCGAAGACTGAGGTCCCGACCTTAGATGGTATTACCCATCCCGGTCTATAAAACTAAGGCGGTGACCCATAAGGGTCAGCGCATGTGGCGCATGCGCTGACTCGGGCCTTATTACATGCCATAATGTTCATAATGTTCATCTTGCTTGAAAGTAAATGCGCCCTATACTAGGAATTTAAAAATAGCTCGGGTTGCCTCCTGAGAAGCGTTGTAGTTTTCCGTCTCCAACTTGACGATTCCAACTTTTTCATCCTCTAGCCTTTAGTATCATCCATCTTTTGCAACTCAATCCCTTCTTCTCTTGATCACATCCCTGCCTTCTTGGCAGCCTCGGTGTTGGATGGTATTCTGCCAGAAGGATTCTTCATTAATTCGGCCATTTGAGCTAAATGCTGATCAATTTGGCGTTGATGCGTCTGCATATCCACCAACTGGACCTGCAATGAGTTCAAAAAACCCAAATTTAATAGCGCACTCTGTGCTAGCTAGTTATTAATTGTGTCTTGCTTCTTTGCGAAGTCAAAAAGCTGGCCAATTACGTCTGATTAGCTCGAGCCCTTGTCCTGATCTTTGTTCGGCCCTTGATATTTGCCTTGTGCCTAAAAGTTTCCTTTCGCTGACTGGAACTGACTGTTCTTGGTATATTGACCGATCCCCCCTCTCCTCTCAAAAGCTTGTGTTGGCTTAGATATAGCATGCAACTGGTGAGAATTCTCAGCTGCATCTTTGTTGCCGTAGTTAAACCTGGGATGATCTGGCCTTTTGAAGTTCACGAAGGAGACGTTTTTGGTATGTTCGTCTTCTGAGTCAGAATCACTGTCTGCGTTCGGTCGGGTGTAAATGCAGTTGTCTACCCCATGTCCTCCTTCGCCGCATGTGACACATTTCATCACCTTCTCGACTGACTTCTTACCTTTCCCACCAGCTTCTCGCAGTTGTTTAACATCAGTGGTGATTCTCTGTATCTGGGAGGTGATGGACTCCAGTGCCTTAGACTCAAGGGTAGACCCTTCACCTCCCTTCTTGACCTACCCTCGGTCAGACCGATCAAAGTCAGCACCGGCCATCATCTCGGCCATATTGTTGATGATCTTTTCAGACTTGCTTGGTTTCTTCCCGAGGAAGTCACTCCCTGCTGCCGCATTTAGTGACACCCTTTCATCGGGAGTCAGGCCATTATAGAAGGTGGTGATGAGGAAGCCCTTCTTGTATTTATGATGGGGGCAATCCCTCAGATACTCCTGGAACCTCTCCAAGGCGTCATGGAGGCTTTCACTCGACTTTTTGCATGAAGGAAGTTATTTTCTGTCTGTTTTTGACCGTTCTTTCGGTGGGGTAGAACTTGTTTACGAACGCATCGGCCAAAGCTCCCCATCCGTTCAAAGACTGGTGGGGTAACCCAAGATACCAAGACAGGGCCTTGTCTTCTAGGGAGAAGATGAAGCCCTTACAGTAGATAACCTCTTGAGGGACCCCCCGCATCTTTATCGTATCATATATGTTTTTGAATGCATCGAGATGGTGGTAGGGATTGTCGCTTTTCGAACTCCCCCTAAAGATTTTGTTTTGAATCATAGAGATCACGGATGGCTTAAGCTCAAAATTTGCCACATTGAACCGCAGGGTGATGACGGGACATCTGGGGTTGTTGGCTTTTGTGGAAGGCAACTCTCTTAGCGTCTTCTCCTCCTCTTCGGAGTCGTTGCTGTTGCTTTCTCCCTGATGTTGTTCCTGATCATTCTGATTTCTTCTTTGCCTCTGACGGTGATGGCGTCTGTGTCGGTGACGGTCCTCTTCGTACTCTCCTAAGTCTGGATCTTCTTGTTGATGGTCACTGTCGTACTTGTCGTTGCCTTCAGGCGGTGGCGAATCATGCCTCCTTCCTTGGAGTTCGCCTTCAGAATGGGGTGGTTCAATGCGAGGTGGCATGATGGTTGGAGTTGGTGCTCAGTAGAACAGATCACCGTTCTTCTGAGTACCTATTAGTGGCACGAGGAATCAAGTTTAGAAGAAAGATTTATTAATTTCAAGCAGAGAATAATAGTAAGAAAAAAAAAGAAAAAGAAAAAGAGTGCTGTCAAACTCATTGCTAAGCTTGAGGCACAGGAGTGCAGTTAGTGGATTCATATTCATCAACAGTACCATTTTTGCCTTGTCCCCGGCAACGGCACCAAAAAGTTGACCGGCCTAAATCGCGCGTCCTAAAATTGGAGGTGGATTTGAGGTAGTCGAGCTTTTACATTTATAAACCCGAATCCTTCTAGGCCCCTGCAACTTTGTTTACGGGGTCGAAGTAGATATACGGGGTCGAACACAGGGACAAGGGGGGAAGTGTTGAGAACACGGAATCGACACGCTACACTCCGGCAGGTATAAAAAGAGATAAATTCCCAAAAAGGGAAGCAGTAAGATGTCACAAACAAAGAAAACTATCTCCAAGTGGAGCTACAAGAGAGATTTAAGGTTTTAGCCATTTAGCAGTTTTTAGGGGTTTTCATGCAACAGAAACAGAAAGATATTGCTCGAGCTAAAGCGAGGTATGAAGGATAAAACTGCGGTAAAACAAGCGGCGGTAGAACCAGTCCTGTACCCCTCCTCTCGAAGCGGGTACCTCTAACAAGGCATCAGCACCCCTCTCGAGGTCACTGGACTAAAATTAGAGTGGAAAGGTCACTAAAGCAACTCCGTTCCAGGCACTCTCATACTCCAGAATTGGACCAAACACTAGAGACACAACACAACTCTCGAAGTTGTTGCGACGGGAAAACACGATTCGTTAGCTAAGCAAAACGCGATCCAAACATGCAACCTAGAGTTCGGATATCAAACATAGCAGTCATCCAACAGATTGTACCGAGCACAAAGCAGCAAGTAATTAAGCATCTTCTATTCCATAGACAAATAAAGGGTCTTAATTACAATACATAAGTAAGGAATTAAATGACAGAAAGTAAAGATAGGTATCGCCTTCTTGATGTAGAAGGACGACAGACTACTATGGCCTTCCAGCCCGATATCGGTCAGGGGCCTAGCCCAATACAGCCGTGTCGGGCGGCACACCCTCTCGAGCGGCACGCCTGATGGGCAACTGTATCGCTCAAGGATCCTGGCCGATACGCTCATGTCTGGCGATGGACCCTCTCGGGAGGCACGCATGCCAGGCGAAGTGTATCGGGTTCGATATCGTGTCGGGCATGGAGCTACGCATTCTATTGTCGGGCATGGATGTCGAGCACTTGTGTCGCGTATCTACATCGGCCGATATCGACCCTCAGTGTCGCCCGGTACAGTCCTAGGTGAACCAGTCCCCTCCCTCTCGGGATGAGGAAGAGCTCACCTAGTGTCACCCGGTACAAGCACTGGGGCACGATACATCTGCTCTCACGATTCTCCTCGAAGATAGCTCAAGTTCCCTCTTGTCCAAACTGACCGACCTGACACAACCATCTTTTCGGCTCCCTGTAGCTGCTATTTATAGGTAGCGGTTGGGGAAAGTTATGGTGCTCGAAGTGCCACGTGTCGTCCTCATTCGCGGGTCGGTGGACGATCGATACCCATATCGCTCGACGCAGGGATGTCAGCCGTTGGTCACGTGACGGGCAACGGCGCCTGCCGGTGGGTGGCTGTGTCACCCGACATACTTGGGTTGTCGTGGCGACTATGGCTCCCTGTCGGGTAAGAGGCGTGTCGTCCGTCAGTTCCTCCTTGCACGACACCCCTTGTCGCGCGTCGTGGTGTCGTTCTACCCTACCGAGCAGGGCGTGTATCGGGCGTCAGGAAGGCCGGTGCAGACTTGGACTTATTTTGTAGGCCAGGGCGGCCTTATTGCACCAAAATGAGGAGAAACTCTACAAAAGATGGAGATATAGGATTAAGAGCATTGCTTGGCCAATTATTGTAAAAGTGCATACAAAAGAGAGGAAAATAGCTAAAAATGGCAGTTTTGATAACAGAAAAACAGTCTAAAATATCACAAAAATTGGTGTTATCACTTATAAGCTAGAGTTACCACCAGAATTGCAGAAGTTACACCCAGTGTTCCACATATGCTTAGGAAATGTCATCCTGATACAGAATCAATTATGCAACCTATGTAAGTAGAGTTGAATGATGATATATCTTATGGAGAAGGACCTCCATCGATTCTTGATAGGTGAATTAAGAAGCTGAAAAAGAAAGACATAAGTCTTGTAAAAGTCCTCTGGAATCACCGTGGTGTTGAAGAAGCCACGTGGGAACTAGAGGAAGAGATGAGAAGGAAGTACCCTGCTCTTTTCTCTTAGTATGTTTTGTAATGATTTGGAGGACGAAATCCCTTTAAGGGGTGGATAATTTGTAACATCCCTGATCTGGGTTATGTACTAACCCTAGGTGTTTTTCTTAAATAAGTTGACTAGATGACTTGTGTTTATCCTTTGGAATGTAATTAAGGCTTTTGAGGAACTTATATTTCAATTTCAGTCCTTTTTGCATAATGTTGAAACATTGTTGTGTTAATAATGGACTAAGTGAAAATTACCCAAGTAGAGGGGTTAACTTGCAAATTGCACATGTTAAGATATTCCTCTAATGTTGAGACATCATAAGAATGTATATGATGTAGTAATATGGATGCCACAAGCTTGAGTACCAAGATATAGCTTGTAGAGCAATCCTTGTGCTTTAAAACCTTGTTTTGGTGTAAAGTGTAATTTACCCAAAACCTAGGGTCCAACATGTAAAATATACCCTCTAGAGGATCTCTCATGTTATTGGAATCAAATGGAGCAAAGAAAATGAGAAGGGCGCCTCATTTGAATGATTATGGTAGGAGGGGAAACTACTCACACTAATAATATATTAAGCAATATCCATTAAGGGTGGATATTAATATACCTCTCTTAAAAAGGTGATTAGTTCTTTTTCTTTAAAACTTGGGTAAAGGAGGAGTTTTGCATGAGATTAGAAGGTGGAAATGTGGCCAAGGATGGAGGAAGCTTTGGTGGTTTTAGTTGGGAAATAAAAGGAGATAATCCTCTTCTTTTCACTTTCCTTGAAAATATCCAAAAATATATAAGTGTATCTTTCCAACAACTCAAAGGATCATTCCTTAGTTCTTTTCTTCTCATCACTTTGCTTTGAACAACCAAGAAGGAACTCTAGACAAGAGGAAGGACGACCTCACTGACTTGGTATGTGTTGATCACTATCTACCTTGAATTCATGGTGGAAATCACAATATAATGTTACATTTATGGTGTTCTTCACACGATTTTCCTTTCTAGCCATCTTCTCAATCCAAAACTTGAAGAACGGACCTTGGACAAATACTGGAGCTTCATCCACCATTAAAGCTATGAATCTTGGAGCTTTGGATCAGTTCTAGAGGCGAGTTTTATAACTCTAACCCTTAAGCTTTGTTAATGCATCCTTCTTTCCTAAAATCGTTGCTTAAACTTCTTCTTTAGATACCTTTGTGTGTTCTTGCTATCATTTCTGTGAAGAGCAGCCCCTGTTCTTGGATGAACAGAGGAAGAAGATGATGCCGTTAATTTCTATGTTTATCCAAGAACTACTTTAGCAAACGATCTCCATGTCTTTCTCAAATAGTTTCCCAAACTGTTTGGGAGCAAACGGTTTCAAACCGTTTGAATGCAAACGGTTTCACTAGACCGCATAGAAGCAAATGGTCCAAGACCATTTGGAGGCATTGACCAGGTGTTGACCATTTGGAGGACTGTTGAGAATAATGTATCCTATTTACCTACCAAAAATCATCAATTAATTCCAAGTGGTTCACTAATCAAAGGCCCATGAACCATCTAAACCCTAATCGGGTCAATTGCTGATTTCAATAATTGAATTAAGTTGAAGTTTGGGTTGAGTGACCCAAATAGTTTCAAAACCATTTGGGGATCACACAAATGGTCTCAGGACCGTTTGGAGATCACCCAAGACCGTTTGGAGGTCTAGGGTTAAGCATGGTTGACTAATTAAGGATCCAATGATATTGAGTTGATGGATAATCGATTGCTGATTTGGTGACCAAACCTAGGATCCAAACTCTAATTGATTGACTTGGTTTTTGATAAATTATTGGGCAAACAGTCTCAAGACCATTTGGAGGTCATCCAAATGATCCCAAGACCGTTTGGGGTCAAGCCATGACCTAATTGAATGATGGTCCAATGATTTCAAAATCAATTAGACTCACATTGAAGTATGTTGAAGGGTCATCGATTTCAAACCCTAATCCAATTGATCCAAGCCCTAATTGATGATCAATTGAGGATCAATTGAGTGTCAAATCAGTTGAGGGTTGACCTAATTAACTCAATTGATTAAGTGGTTAACATGTGCATGATCGATTGAGGGGTTCAACATTAGAAACCCTAATTCAATTGAAGTGGTTGATACACTTTTTGGTCCTTACAGTTTTGAGGTGATTTGGACCAAATGGTCTCAAGACCATTTGGGTCCAAACGGTCTCAACCGTTTGAGTCCAAATGGTCCCAAGACCGTTTGGGACCAAACGATCCCAAACCGTTTGGTCTCATGCGATTTCAAGGTCAGTTGTGTCCATGCGGTTTCAAAGTCAAACATGACCAAACGGTCTTCACCACCAAACGGTTTCAAAGTAAAACTTGACCAAACGGTCTTCACCTCTACTTTAGCAAATAGATTTGGAGGTCTACTTTACCAAACGATCTCAAGGGCAGACCAAGACCACATGAAGGTCCAAACGGTCTTAGACCGTTTGAAGGTTTAGTGTGCAAGACCGTTTGAGGTCCATGTAGGTCAAGGTCGTTTGATGATCTAAGGGTCAAGATGATTTGGTGGTTGATTAACCTAAACCTCATGGATGCTTAAAGTTACTAAAGGACCAAGTGATTAGTTGATTAGTGCATGTTATAATAAATGGTGAATATAATAAAGGTATCCTTGATAGGATAGAGTGATTAGTACTCTTTGAATGAGTAAGCTTAAATGATCACAATAGTAATAACTTAGCCATGATGTCAAGGTTGAGTTGACCTAGCCTAATCAAGGGTGATGAAAGCATCATCCTATATAAGGGATCAGAGAGAAAAGACTTCTTATATGAATGATAATCAAATAATGAACTCTCAAAATGAATGAATGCCTAATTAGGGCATGATCCATGTTAGTGAGATCATGAAACCCTAATCATTATGGTTAATGAATCCTAACCCTAATTTGAGGATAGTAATGAAAGTATCCTTAATACATGATTAAGGTATGATCATAATTCATAATGTGATGTAATGTGAATAGTAAACCCTAATATAGGGTAATGTGATGTAAAGTGAATAGTAAACCCTAATCTAGGGTAATGCGATGTAATGTGAATAGCAAAACCTAATCTAGGGTAATGTGATGTAATGTGAATAGTAAACCCTAATCTAGGGTAATGTGATGTAAAGTGAATAGTAAACCCTAATCTAGGGTAATGTGATGTAATGTGAATAGTAAACCCTAATCTAGGGTAATGTGATGTAATGTGAATAGTAAACCCTAATTTTGGGTTATGCTTTATAACATGAAGCTCTATGGCTGGGTAATACAATGATAAGTCATTAACCCTAATTGAATTAAAAAGGGAAACCCTAAACCCTGGTAAGGGCATAGTGGTGCAACCCTTAAATGGTGATGTTATTATTGTTTTGCATTATGCTGATCTAAAATAGATGTGTTTGTATTCATCTGTACTAATCATGCAGTTTTTTATGAAATAGTGAGCATAGCCAGGTAAGAGCTATGATGTAATGTTCACTAAAAGCACTTTATAAGCTTTGAAAACAATGATATGCTATGTTGCCTAGTGAGAGGTAACAAATGAGACCGATAGGCTATATGAGCCGTATGAAATATCAGCATTGCAGTTATCTTGTTTATTCTGTCAAATGACTTGATGGCAATATGTTACTTGGTAACAAGTGTTTTGCTGAACTAAGGGTTTGAACACCCATGTTATTGAATTACAATGATGAGATGTTTAGGGATTGCTATCCCAATGATAACAATATGTGAAATGAACTTGATACAATTAGTACTCTTTCTTTATAGCAACCATTTTCATGGTTTATGTTTGAAAACATGCCTGATGCTAAAAAAATTCCATAATGTACTTAAATAATCAAGTATAATGATATCATGTAGAGCCCTGACCATAGATGCATCATCGTCAGAAGTTAGATGATGGTGAAACAGGTTTTCCTAAGGGAACTCTTGGAGAGCATACTTTTGAGTATGTGGGGGTTATGGACGCGAATATCCTTACGTCCTAATGGAGGAATTTATGTGAGATGAACATTTAATCTCTCAATCCTTCATTATATGTTTTTGTCGGGATGATGTATCACTAATCTCTCGAAGATGTTGTTTATGCTGAATCGATGTGAGATAAACAAGAAATCCCTCGATTGCGAAGAGAGTACAACATGCCACTGTAACTCTAATAGCAAAGTTGCAAGAATACCCTGGAAAGCTATTATAGTAGAGACACAATATGTCCTGCATGATGATCCTCACACTGACTGAGGAAGATGAGGTCATAGAAATCCAGCTCTTCTGATGACCTATGTATGGTACCGATTGCGATTTCATAATGGTCGGTTGGAGTATGAGCGGTATACCTCATATCCTCAGGGCATAAGTATGTTTGTAAAATGTAATTAGTAGTATAGCATAATTGCTTAGGTTGAACTATGAGAAATAATGATTGATGATACATTGTTTATAGTGCTCTAGTTGAATAACTAGTATGCATGTTCTTCATATTCCTTATTGATATATGTCTTGTCATTCAATCAAGTTATAATCAATGTTTTACCTATTGTTGAATACTGCTCTACTTAGCTTATTCAATGGTTTACCTGTTGTTGAATGCTTATAATCATACTGCTCAATGCTATTCTATTATTTGCAATAACAATGCTTCTGGCGGAGAGTTATAACTCTCACTGGGACAATTTCCAACTTTCTCACACCCGTGGGATTCAACTTTTTAGGTAGACGCCGAGGATGAAGGAACCCTTCAGTGGGTGAGCAACCATAGTAGGAGTCACGACATCAGGGACAACAGTGATCCTCAGGTGGAGACACTGTCTGTCGAGTCTCGTAGATAGAAAGTCCTATGTGTCGTCTCCGTACTCTCAGATCCTAGGAGTCAGTAGATGGTTTAATATAGATCTGAGATTTTTGGCTTAATGCCTCAAGAACTTTTGTATACTGCTCATGTACAGTTTAACAGGGTAGTCAGTGTTATGACTCTCGAGATGAGTAATTCATAGATGTACTGATGAATCAGCTTGTAAATAACTTAACTTGTTTCTTTATGAAAGAGTTTTACCGTTTGAGGATCTCTTTACAAAAAGTTTTAATTTTTAGTGATTTTCAGTAATTCTGCTGCTAATTAATCGCTTCCGCATTCATTGATATCGTTTCGCAAGAAGATCGTCACAATGTTGATGTGAATGAACCATTTTTCTTTGATTCCTTAGAAGACCCCTTCTCCAAAGGGAGGCATGATCATGGCATGAACTTTTGGGAGGTCTGCAGGAGATGAAAGGAAAACATCTCAGTACTCAAATCATTTCTTAAGGATGTTTTGTACTGGAAAGATGAAGATGACATGATGGCTACTCAAGAAAATCATGTTGATATATTAAGGAAGCTTCATATCAAACAACCCTTTCCCTTAAAAGAAGGAAGATCTGGTGTTCGACTCATCCCTTGTTATATCAATCATTAAATCATTTAAAACAACACTTCTTGACTTAGGCTCAAGTGTTAGCATCATGCCTTATGGTCTGTTTATTAAGTTTGAGCTAGAAAGGTTAAAACCAGTGGATTGCATTCTCTTGTTGGCAGATGGATCCAAAAGAATTCCCAAAGGTAACACACATAATGATATAGTAGTGGTGGACCAAAAGGCACATGCAACATACCTAACTGATTTATTTGTCTTGGACCTAGAGAAAAAATTTGGGAAAAATCACATCATCTTGGGAAGGCCTTTTTGTCCACAATGGAAGAGAAGATCAATGTATGTGTCAACATGTTAACAATTACATACTTGAGTAAATATATAGACATCTTTGTGTTCACCACTGAGGAGCTTCAAGACTTGATTGATGAATAACTATACTTTGAGATAAACTATGATGAGCCCAAAGAAGGAACAATTGAAAGAAAGGACGATGAGATCAAACACAACCCTTGGGATGCAGATGATGTGGTGAAAGCCTTTTTGAGGATGACCTATTGTGAAGACGGAAACACCTTTATTGTGGATAATTGATGATGAAATAATACCAAGCCCAATTGAAGGCGATAAACTTAGCGCTAGTGGGAAGCAACCCACCTAAATTTGGGATTCTTGCTCTCAATTTTTTTTCTTATTATGATTTTGTTTCTTATTTTCAAAGATATAGACACACTATACTTGTTGGTTTTTCTATCCGTGAATCATGGTAGAATAGGTGCATGGATGTAAGAATGATGCATGGAGGATCTAGTCAAGGATAAAGTTGAGTGAAAAAGCTATAGGAAAGCAGTCACCACGACAGTTCCATGCTGAATGAATGTGGTGCCAATAAGACAAATGACTGTTCTTCCTAGAATGACTGTTCTGACTCTGCCTTGCCCACTGAATGTCATGTTGATCACTCTCTCCCTCGATGACTGTCTACCATGACTTCATACCCATTATACTACTATTCTTAAATTCTATCCACACTGAGGACAACGTGGTTTAGAAGTTTGGGGTGGTAATGTGGTAAGCCCTTGTTTTACCCGCACATTACTCTATGTATCTTATTCTAAATTTTTGCCTAAGATGATCAAACAGTCTTACTAACCTTTATACTTGTCTGGCCATATTTGTTGCAACTATTTCATACATGCATATCTTTTAGTAGATTTTGTTGCATTTTGTGTATTTTTCAAATAATTTACTCTTTTGCCATTCCATGCCATGCATTGCATGTCATGTAGTTTTTTGTGAATTTTATGTGTGTTTATCTAGGATTTACTTTTTTTATTATTTATTTCTTCCTAGTGTAGGTTTATATGTGATAGAAGGAAATTTGGCACTATTTTGTCCAAATTTTCCCGAACTCAAATCTACTTGCCTTATAGTAACTTTCAACTAATTCTCTACTTATTGTGAAGTGAATGATTCAAATTGGGACAATGAATCCCATTGGTGATATTTTTTTGCTAAAAGAGTCCTATTATAGAATTTTGCATGTGCTCCAAGCCTCTTATAAGTAATTGACTATTTTTATGAAAGTGTGAATCCTGCAAGCCTTGAACTCTTAGGATTATTCATTCCATGTTCCATGGATTAGCTTGCTTGAATGAATATTTAGATGGAACTCCATCACTTATGACCCATCTTTGACCAACCACCTCCTAAGAAGATGCCAAAGAGCACATATTAGCCTTAGACACCCCCAAAAGTTTGGGTTGGCCATATCTATATCCTCCCTCTTCACTCTAATCACCATATGCTCCCTTACGCATGGGACATATAAAAATAAAAAAAGACAAAAAGAAGCAAGGGATGGATTTATGTAATACCCTCTAGAAAAGATGAGTGCTCATATGTAATAGAAATCCACTTCCTTCTATAGCCCTTTCTTCTCTTTTTATGCCTAGTAGGCTAGGGTATATCAACTCTAGCCCACATACCCATACACAAGCCAACTGGGTCATGAGAGGTGGAGTGAAGTGTATAATGGAGTCCTAGCAAGTGAAACAATAAGTATAACCAATTTGGATGTATTCCATGCGTGATAGGTCTACCCAAAACATTATAAAAATTGCATTACTTGCATGTGTGATTGGAATCCCATATTTGAAGTTGTTGTGCTCCGTGCTTTAATCAAATTGAAAAATAGAAAAATGAATGGAGAGTAGTGGATTGCATGCTTAATTGCACATGTGAACTTACTTTAGCCAATGAACATCATGATGATTTCATCCTCCCATGTTTTTCTTGAATGAATGAAAGAGAGATAAAGTTGGTGCATACTTGATGAACAAGTATGTTTTACATATGGGGGGTGATTCAACCCTATTTTAGGGCTTCATCTTGTGTGTATTGTACTTTAATCACATCTAAACATGTTAGAATGCATGCTACTTCCCCCAATAAATGGTTTACTACCAAATGTACTTATGGAGGTCCTTTACATGCTCTTTAGGTACTTGGGCCACAGTTTGTATGGACAGAAGAAAAGGAGAATGATCTAAGGGTTCCTACACATTTGGAGGATCCTAAGGAGCATACAAGAGATTCACCAACCTACCCCTAGTGACCAAGAGTCAATACAAAGAAAATAACTCCAAGGATTGTGAATTTCAAGATCAAAGTGCAAGAAAAGCCCCCACACGACTGTGGTAACATGGAACAAACATGTGACCAATGCCAAAATGACAGTTAAATCATAGACTTGAAGTGACCTAAGACAAGTCCAACAACAAGATCGTTCTATCCAACATGGATGTGCCAAGAAGACCCCAACACGGTCGTGCCAACCAACACAATCGTGTGGCCCAAAGATCATAAGGCATGTGCCAGAAATAATGACAATGTCCCAAGTCTCCCACCACGACTATGCTACCTAGAATGCTCATGCCACCTCATAACCATCACGACCATACTGCCTAGCACGAACATTCTATCATCCTCAGAAAGTCCACCATTAGTTGGTTTTTTTTCCCTTTCATTAGCATACCCATTCTCCCCTCAGCACGACCGTGCTACTCTCCACCCACCATGGTCGTTCTACCCAGATTGACCGTGTTGCCATTAATCCCAAGTTATTTTGCACTATTTTTCCTATTCCCCCCATTTAACCCTAACCTTTCTAAGCCCCTATATACATGGGTGGTTCCTGGAGCTAAAATTTAGACACCCTAGCACTTATTGCCACCCACTTTAGCATTCATTGATCCCCCACCTACTCCCACCTACTCCCATAGAATTACCACCATCCCTCACCTCAAAACCAAAATTTTCTAGGGTTTTGCCTACTTCCATCCAACCACCTTGGAGGGAGAAGGACATGCTTCTCAATCTAGGATCTGAAGAAGGAGAAGTTGTAACGACCCCGTCTCCCGGTAACCCCCAATTAAGGGAGACCCGAAGGTCAGATCCGTTATTCAATTAACAGGATCAAAGGTTCGACAAATAATCAATAATAATTATGAAATTCTACTAACAAACTGGAATTTGGTATAAATTTAAAACTTTGTTTACCTTTTAAAACTTTGGAAATCTATCTATCTGGAGCTTGAATTAATCTATCTAATCCTCCTTGCACTTTAGTTCTTATTTCCCCAATGTGTCACTTTACTGTTTGTTCTTTCAATTGTTCCTAAAACGCAGACAAACAAAACATCGGTCAGTATATCGAAATATACTGGTATGTGGAAACAACCAAAATCTTGCAAATATGGCTAACAATCTAATTATATCAATCAAGTTAATTAACAAGCCAATTCACACTTTTCAGTATGACATTCTCCACCACTTTTTCCCTAACCCTGGCATACCCACCTTAGGGTTTCCTTTGCCAATGACTTAAGGCCACCTTCTCAATCCCGAGCTTGGTGCCTGGGGGTCACCACTCATGGTGCCCACTAGTCATGCAATATCATAGGCCACCTTCTCATTCCCGAGCTTGGTGCCTGGGGTCACCACTCAAGGTGTCCATTGGTCTACCCATCTGGGACTGACCTTTGGCATCATCCATCAGGGTGGCATGTAAGTGTGAGAATCCATACTTCTATTATTAATGTGATATTCATAGTGACTTTATAGTTTGCAAGTATGAACATCCAAACTGATAATTTGCAATCAATGCGATTAACCATCCGGAAAATCCTCGGGAAACTAAGGTGGTTATTCATAATTAACCACATACCTGATCCAGAGTAACTTGTTGTCCAAGTAATAAAGACAAAGAACAAGCAAAAAGCAATCAACAATATCGTGAAATTTAATGCATGACATCCAAGTGTTATAATTTATCCAAAACATTCTAAAGCTAGACTTGGATTCCACCTTAAGATTTTTAGGCCACTTTAGGGTTTTATTAGGGTTTTAGCCTCCATAATACTTTTATCACATTTAATTCCCTCTTATTTCACAAACCCTAGTTTCAAAATCATAGGCACAATTAAATTCCATTATTTCTATTTTATACTAAAACTACCATCTTTATCTCTTTTAAGTTACTTCAAGATCATTAGACTCAATTACCACCTTTAGTTTCCTTTGAATTGATAACTCATACTTTATCAGGATTTAATTCATAATTGTATTCCATTTACTATTAATTCCTCATTTATCCATTAGAAAAATGTAATCACCAACTTGAGGGTATTAATCATGAAAACTCAGTTATATAATTATGTTTTCAGATTTAGTCCATTAAAACCCATATTTTCTCAAATTAGGGTGTCGAAACATAATTATGTGCATAAACCCTAAAACTAGCATGACACTACCTTTTTCAAAATTAACTCTCCCTTTTATTCTTAATAGGTTAGTATTTCTCAGAATTAGGTTTCCAAACCAAATTAACCCAAAAGAGTTATTAATTCCGAGTTCCATATCAAATTAGGGTTTCACCATAATTTAATACACCAAAGGTGACAACTTTGTGTACGTTTTAAATTGCAAGCAATATCAGGTTCCAATTATATTTTTATTGGCTTCTTCACGTTTTTATGATTAACTTTCATGTATAACATGTCCTTATTCGACCTACCAATTATTTACTACGAATTAGCAAATTAGTTACCTTTTCGGCCAATCACAGGCTGACACGTACTCGCCTGGTCTGCTTGTTTGGCAACAAAGGCTGGGGTGACAGATTCCTCTCTTTCTCTCGGCCAGCTCCAACTCCCATCTACCCGCTTGGGGTGAAATGGTCAAAACTCACCCCCTTCCGTCTTCAACCTTGCGACGCCTATGCGCCGGGGCAGGCTTCAGGCCAGTCAACTCACCGATTTTCTATGGCCGCCAGGGTCACACTCTTCTGGGTGAAGGCACGGACGCCATCGCCACCACCCACCAGACTTGCTGGTTCACTCAACTCCACCGATGATAGTCCCTAATGGGTGGACGACAAGGGGGGTAACTCCCCTGTTCTTGCGGCAAAATAGAGCAGGCCACGGAGGCTGCTCCACTCCGTCTGTTGGCCCACCATCTCCTCCCATGTCCTCCGAGAAGGCACCCAGGAGTCCCATCTCTCTCCTCCAAGAAGGTATGAAGTCATCTAAATCCCTGCCTGTGCCTCTGGTGGTCGGGAATACCACCCGTGCGTGGCCGTCTCGCCCGGACAGGGCATTGATTGAGCAGAAGGAAACGACGGGAGGTCGACCTATTGGCAGGGACAATTGCATGGACGTTGCGAACCTCGTGGGGGGGAGAAAGTCTATATCCTCACTAAAATGGGAATCATCCCCTCTTATATAGACCAGTGGTAGGCCAGTTCCCATGGACTCCGACTCCATTGGGGAAATTATCAAAACCACACAAAATAGGGACAACCAAGGGTTTATCCAAACTGTTTTGATCTCCCAAGGATGATTATCCACCCTCCAAGAGTCCCAGTGGATCAGGGAAAGTGATATACCGAATTGATTTCTCATTATATTTCTCCCATTTTCCTAATCTGGCTCAAAGAGCAGCCACCGTTGGATTTGGATCCAACGGCTATCAAGCCTCGTATTAGAACATCAATCGTTACATTTAATGTTACCCTTTACACTATAGGAAAATTGTAAAATTCATATCTCTCAAACCGTTTATTCTTTTAATCCCAAATTTTAGAGGAAAGTCTATGATGACTTAATCCTCGTATGTACCAAATTTGAGACTCAAACTCAAATATATGAGATGCTTTTCTTTATATGTACGTTATCATTTAAATTAAGACAATTTAATTTGGTATTTCCTCTTTCTTTGCCATTAAGTTATTATTTTGAATTCCTTGAACCTCAAGTAACCTTAATGGTTCGGAATCCCATCTTGTGAAATAGCCTTTTACCTATTTTTTTATCTTATTTATCCTGTATTTGCATTTTCTCTTTCTTCCTATTCATTTCTTATATAAAATATCTCTTTTTGAGGATTTCTCTTTATCTCTCTTTTTATTTTCCTTATTAGAATTCCTTTTAATGTTAGGAATCCTTGAGATACGAAATTCCACCAAGGATAACTCAATTATACTTCTTTCCACTTATTTTCCACATTCTACCATTGTTCTTAATAAAGAAATACTTAATTGATCTTTTCTTTTCTTATTGCATTTTCTTTGCAACTTTGGACTCCTTGGAACCCAAGGAACCCAAGAGGCATGAAATTCATCCTTGGATTACATTCCTTTGCCTTCGAGAGGTTTCTACCTCATTCTTTTCTCAAAAACTCAATTATTCATTTATTAATTGAATTTCTTTGTTAATGGGCCCAATAGCCAATAAAGCCCACAACACAAACATCAAGGCTATTGTAAACGAAATCTATTTATTCGCAACAAATTGTATTATTTGTTCTAATATCTTTAATATGACAAATTACATTTCTCACCAAAAATTGGGGTTATAACATCCTTCTCCTCATATAAGAATTTTGTCCTCAAAATTTCATCAAGCAAGCAAACAAACAGGATAAGCCTTTCTTATGTCCATCAGGGCTCCCATGTGGCTATACCCTTTCCATGGTGCTTCCCAAGAACCTTCATCATCTCATATTCTTCCATTTGAGTTCTTTCTTACCTTGGTATATCATACCCTCATAGGTGACTCAAGACATTTCATCCTGTCAAAAGCTGAATAGGTTCAACGCTTAACACATGGCTTGGGTACCTCACATAGTGCTCTAGATCAGACTCATGGAACACATTTCACATAATGTTATCCTGAGGGGCAAGGATAAGCACAAACATCTCCACCAATCCATCTCAAATGGACCCATACATCGGGGACTCATCTTCCTCAGCTGTAGCCTAGAGGGGTCAGATTTTCACATCACATATGCTCCCACAGTGAACTGCATGTCAGTCTGCTTTGCATCAGCTCGTGACTCATGTCACTACTGGGCTCTCTCTCAGCCATTGCACGATCAAAGTGACTTCATATGCACACACTTTGGTTCTATTCTGACCTTCATGAGGCCTCCTTCACCAACATCATCTTATTGAAGTGGTGACCGACACAACCTCCTTCTAGAACTTTTTTCATCCCGATAAAGTCTATGGTGGTTATCATCACATCTTACAAAGGACAGGAACTGTCTCTATGTATCACCCTAAATGAGCACATATGCTCTCATCAGACCCTCTAGTCTGGATCATACTAACCATTAGTTAGGGGTGATAAACTATTCTATCATCGAGTTCTTCATGTATCTACTTCCACCTCATGGAAGTGAACCCTTAGGTTATACTCAAGAACTTTTGAACTCGCATCATGGTGTAGTTGAACCATCTCTTTCTAAGTAGTTCAACTCGATCTGTCTCTTGACAATACTCTTTCTTTCTCCTGTCATCTAGGAAAGGCAATCTACCATAACCCATATTGCATCTTGACCTTCCTTGGTCAAGGGGAGACATACCACAACATTCATAGTGGATGAACTCCATTCCCTCTCGGGGATTCTTTAACCTCTAAGTCAAAGCACTGTGTTACTGGTGTTCTTCCTTCACCCTTGTCTTGCATGGCCACATGCTACATGCAACTTCCTATCAAGCATCCAACGTGATACTACCATCTACTATCTTTGTAATATCAGGTGTTTGGTGATCTTAAAACCATGATCTCCTGTATGTTATGATTCCTCAAATTCGATACCTCAGAAATCCAAAACCACTCTCAATAGGGTTTCATCACTTTCCTTTCCAAAGAAGTAATTCTAAGGTTCGACAACCATCCTTTCATTATATAACAGACTAGTCTGGCTAACCAAACAACCACTACCTTATTCAACAGATCTAGTTACATATGTGTGTTAGGCAAACATATCTTCTTTCTCAATCTTAGGGTTAGCCTAGCAACCTCCTCTAACTTCTAGACAAACTAGTCAGATATATCTCAACTAGAGCATCCATTACCACTTTCCATCCTTAGGTATTAGGTAGTGTTAAAGACATGCACTTCCATGCATTCCACTTATCATCAAACTCTAAGTCTATCTTCATCAGAACACTCTGAGCTCATCCTCTTGGTTATCAAACTCAACCTTGTATCACTTGCAACATCCTCACAAGATGATTACCTTAATACTCTTATCATTTGTACCTATCCATGTATCATTCACTCCATAAGGCACGTTATCATCTACGTCCTCATTCCTCATGGCAACATTCCAACTCACGTCATCTTTATCCTTGGTGTAAGGCATGCGTACTGTCCTGTCTCTCACTCCCATAACAAGAGGAAATAAGCATTTGGTTGCAGTCCAAATACAGAGTTCTTCCTATTCTAAGAGTAGAGATGGTACATCCCACCTTGCCAGTATACCTTCAAATCTAAGTTAGAACATGCAACTTATGTCAAACATCATGATATCAAAATTACTTCCATGGGAAACTGGTCTCGAACTTACTTGGTCCAAGCACAATCCTTGGTCATCTCCTCTAGGTCTTTAGGGTGCCGACACTTTTGGGGTCATCCCTCTTCCCTCATGCATCTAGAGAGTGCCCTACTCATCTGCCCTTTGGGTCCCATGAGTTCATGAAGGTGATCAATCTCCTAACCCATTCCCCTCAGACAATGATAGATGTTACCTCTCGACCCTATGGTCATGTGCAACTAGGTAATTAGGCAACTCCTACTTCCATCAGTCTTGTCCCTAACTGACCCTTGGATAGACTTAGGATTCTAACATAGTACATGTTAGAACCTTACCCAATCCTTCATCATTTCTCTCTGCATTCATGACTGACTTTCATCCCTTCATAGGGGTCATGGCAACCTGCCTACCTTGGTCAAGCCCCATATCGGTTACCTCCATGGTAACACATCCACATGCACTTAGAGATGGTTATCTATGGGTCTACAAGTTCACTCTTGTTCCATGTACTTTTCACTTAGCTTCTCAAGATCCTATGAAACCTCTTTAGGTTACCAACAAAACTAGTAAACACCCTACCAGAGGGTCCCTCTCCCAGGATGGGAGGAAACTACACCTTGATAAAAAAGGTTACACGCGTCCTTATGTCTAGGGTTTACATCCATATGAGCCTACTTAACCCAGCAACTACTAAGGCACAAGCGGACCACCTGTTAAACCATGCTAGGTCACACTCGTTCTCTTTCCTCAACACTAGATCAACTTAGTTGTGAGGGGTTCATCAAACATACCCTTAACTTAAGGGGTTTCTTTTACTTTTACAAATGAGGAGTACCATGCTCGAGACTCAAATCTCATCATGAGCCTTGGGTACACTGCTTCCCCTCTTAGTCCTAGGAACCCTAGATTCTCCTTTGGGTATCCAACTGCATGCTCAATCTCTTAGCCACAAATCAAACATGTATAAGGTATGTCATGTACTCCCATGATCCTTTTATATGAGAAACACCTCAGAGTTGAGTCCTCCTCACAGACAACCAACTAGGTATAAGGCCTTACAACCTGTTACTAAACCTTTCTAGGTCTAAAGAACTCTTCTTCCTATCTCAGAAGGTAAACATCTATACTATAGGCACATACGAACTAGAATTATCATCCTCTTTCTAGGGTTTGGTTCCTCTAAAGGCCACTAAGATATTATCATCCTCCATGGATCAGGCATGAGGCAACCACTATCATCTACTTAGGTCGCATCATCCTCAACCCTCTATTGTTCCTCATGTCTTGGAATCTAAGCTTCCAACCTCCTTGTTGGGGTCCTACTTTCTCTCTCTAGAGCTAACTCCACATCCAGCCTTACTACTAGGGGTCCTCCCTCCACGAAGGATCAAGTTCACAGGCATACCTCTATGTGGGTGAAGCCTATGCTCAACCTTATGTTTACTCAAGGTTATCCATTATTCCTTATGCTTATCTCATCAGCTATCCAACATGCTCCCTTGGCCAGGGTTTCAACCTACTGTCGTCCTCTGACGTACTCTGGGCGCAAGCTATACCCTACCTGCAACGGCCCATAATGTTTCTATAGGTTCTTCTCTAACCTCATCGATGAAGGAGCTATCCTTCACTCTAACATGTACAACCCTTTCCAGGGTTGGGTCGCCAAAGTTACCATGTCATCTAACCTCTCATGGCTCACATGACATCCAAGGCATGTCTATCCAAACACCTGGTCTACCATGACATCTAACTCATCATGTTATCTCTCTCTCTAACCCTCACTTAGGGTTAGGGTTAACATCGCCTCAAAGGATGTGCTAGGTCTCTACTTTTAATGGAGATCTCTTCCTCTAAGACTAACTCTCTTCACTTATTCTCTTGATAAGAAGGTCTAGCCTCAGGTCTTTCCTGAGGGAAAAGACAACTCATGTCATACTACCTAAGCATGTATCTATTCTTTAGTTTGTGCTTAATCTATTAAGCTTATGTCCATGACATCTTATCTACATGCTTTTCATTAATTTGGTGGAGGATTCCTTAGACCTCATTAACCTTTCCCATACCTCAAGAGGGTGAGGAGAAGAGAGAAAATCCTAATCCTTAAGGTCCTTAATAGAATTTGAGTTGAGAAGGGATGAACAAGATGAGAGAGTCCTAAAGGTATCTTATTTCGAGTCATATCCTAAGACATCGGCCAGGAAGTCACACAATCCGGGAGTCCTCGTATTCTGACTAGTGGTGTGGAGGAAAATATTGCCAGCCCCTGAAAGTGATCCTTTTCTAGACACCTCAATCTTTTAGACACTCCTCTAATAACTCCCTTGGTTCTATGGAATTTTGTAAAATTTAATAATTATTAATGATTAGATGAGGAACCTATGCTCTGATACCAATTGTAACAACCCCGTCTCCCGGTAACCCCCAATTAAGGGAGACCCGAAGGTCAGAGCCGTTACTCAAATAACAAGATCAAAGGTTCGACAAATAATCAATAATAACTATGAAATTTTACTAACTAACTGGAATTTGGTATAAATGTAAAACTTTGTTTACCTTTGAAAACTTTGGAAATCTATCTATCCAAAGCTTGAATTATTCTATCTAATCCTCCTTGCACTTTAGTTCTTATTTCCACAATGTGTCACTTTACTGTTTGTTCTTTCAATTGTTCCTAAAACGCCGACAAACAAAACGTCGGTCAGTATATCGAAATATACTGGTATGTGGGAACAACCAAAATCTTGCAAATATGGCTAACAATCTAATTATCACAATCAAGTTAATTAACAAGACAATTTACACTTTTCAGTATGACATTCTCCACCGCTTTTGCCCTAACCCTGGTATACCCACCTTAGGGTTTCCTTTGCCAATGACTTAAGGCCACCTTCTCAATCCCGAGCTTGGTGCCTGGGGGTCACCACTCATGGTGCCCACTAGTCATGCAATATCATAGGCCACCTTCTCATTCTCGAGCTTGGTGCCTGGGGTCACCACTCAAGGTGTCCATTGGTCTACTCATCTGGGCCTGACCTTTGGCATCATCCATCAGGGTGGCATGTAAGTGCAAGAATCCATACTTCTATTATTAATGTGATATTCATAGTGACTTTATAGTTTGCAAGTATGAACATCCAAACTGATAATTTTCAATCAATGCGATTAACCGTCCGGAAAATCCTCGGGAAACTAAGGCGGTTATCATAATTAACCACATACCTAATCCAGAGTAACTTGCTGTCCAAGTAATATTGATAAAGAACAAGCAACAAGCAATCAACAATATCCTGAAATTTAATGCATGACATCCAAGTGTTATAATTTATCCAAAACATTCTAAAGCTAGACTTGGATTCCACCTTAAGCTTTTTAGGCCACTTTAGGGTTTTATTAGGGTTTTAGCATCCATAATACTTTTATCACATTTAATGCCCTCTTATTTCACAAACCCTAGTTTCAACATCATAGGCACAATTAAAGTCCATTATTTCTCTTTTATACTAAAACTACCATCTTTATCTCTTTTAAGTTACTTCAAGATCATTAGACTCAATTACCACCTTTAGTTTCCTTCGAATTGACAACTCATACTTTATCAGGATTTAATTCATAATTGTATTCCATTTACTATTAATTCCTCATTTATCCATTAGAAAACTCTAATCACCAACTTGAGGGTATTAATCATGAAAACTCAGTTCTAAAATTATATTTTCAGATTTAGTCCATTAAAACCCATATTTTCTCAAATTAGGGTTTCGAAACATAATTATGTGCATAAACCCTAAAACAAGCATGAAACTACCTTTTTCAAAATTAACTCTCCCTTTTATTCTTAATAGGTTAGTATTTCTCAGAATTAGGGTTCCAAACCAAATTAAGCCAAAAGAGTTATTAATTTTGAGTTCCATATCAAATTAGGGTTTCACCATAATTTAATACACCAAAGGTGATAACTTTGTGTACTTTTTAAATTGCAAGCAATATCAGGTTCCAATTATATTTTTGTTGGCTTCTTCACGTTTTTCAGATTAACTTTCATGTATAACATGTCCTTATTCGACCTACCAATTATTTACTACGAATTAGAAAATTAGTTACCTTTTCGGTCAATCACAGGCTGCCACGTACTCACCTGGTCTGCTTGTTTGGCAACAAAGGCTAGGGTGACAGATTCCTCTCTTGCCCTCGGCCGGCTCCAACTCCCAGCTACCCGCTTGGGGGTGAAATGGTCAAAACTCACCCCTTCCTTCTTCAACCTTGCGACGCCTATGCGCCGGAGCAGGCTCCAGGCCAGTCAACTCACCAGGCTTTTATTTATATGCAAGTTATCATTTAAATTAAGACAATTTAATTTGGTATATCCTCTTTCTTTGCCATTAAGTTATTATTTTGAATTCCTTGAACCTCAAGGAACCTTAATGGTTCAGAATCCCATCTTGTGAAATAGCCTTTTACTTATTTTTTAATCTTATTTATCCTTTATTTGCATTTTCTCTTTCTTCCTATTCATTTCTTTAATAAAATATCTCTTTTTGAGGATTTCTCTTTATCTCTCTTTTTATTTTCCTTATTGGAATTCTTTTTAATGTTAGGAATCCTTGAGATACGAAATTCCACCAAGGATAACTCAATTATACTTCTTTCCACTTATTTTCCACATTTTACCATTGTTCTTAATAAAGAAATACTTAATTGATCTTTTCTTTTCTTATTGCATTTTCTTTGCAACTTTGGACTCCTTGGAACCCAAGGAACCCAAGAGGCACGAAATTCATCCTTGGATTACATTCCTTTTCCTTCTAGAGGTTTCTACCTCATTCTTATCTCAAAAACTCAATTATTCATTTATTAATTGAATTTCTTTGTTAATGGGCCCAATAGCCAATAAAGCCCACAACACAAACATCAAGGCTATTGTAAACGAAATCCATTTATTCACAACAAATTGTATTATTTGTTCCAATATCTTTAATATGAAAAATTACATTTCCCACCAAAAATTGGGGTTATAACAGAAGTCTTCACCTAGCTTCCATTTCTATGTACTCTACTTCTTCTTCTTTTTTCATTTTTGTTTTGATTAGCTAAGCCCCCTTAAGTGGGCTTTTTGGGGTTAAATGTGACTTTTTTTTGGTGAAGTCAGGAGGTTATCTATTTTTTTCACCCTCCTCTAAAAGGCAAAATAAGTCTATTACAACTATTATTATTCACAACTGAAGGAAACATTGTAGTACTACTACCATTACAACTGTCTTCCTCCAACCATCCGAGCACATTATACGGGAGCCAAATGTATTGGAATTTTCCAATCTTGGTTTTAGGTGATATTTTGCAAGGTTGTCCGCACAACAATTGCATTCTCTATGGGCATGTTGAAGGATCCATCCTCTATTAGCTTTTAGTTTACTCTGGATACCCTCAATCAATCTTGCACACATAGGAATGTATCTAGGAAGCACATGTATCATGTTGCAGGCAACTTGGTAATCAATCTCAATTTCTAGTTTGTCTAAGGCTTAATTCTGTGCCCATTAGAGAGCTTGGTCAACAACAAACAATTCATCATACACAACAAATGGGACTTTAGTTGTCCATACAGAACCCTCAATCCGTTATCCTCTATCATTTTGCAACACACATGCTACCAGACACTTGTGCTTGTAAAGAGCTGCATCAATATTCAGACTGAGATGGTTTGCAGTTGGTGCTTGCCATACATATTTCTACTGAGTTTGACTCTTCTATAGATCAACATCAGCTTCTACTTGCCAAACCTTTATTCAGTATTCTAGCTCACATTGGATAAACAAATATTGATGCTCAGGCGGATGCAACTTTTGCTCAAATATGTGCTGATTTCTACAAGTCCATATGTACCAGTAGTTGATCATGAATTGGTCTCTCTTAGATTCCATCCTTGCCATGCCCACCTTGAGCCAGGTGCTCATATATGAAGAATTGAAGTTGGGTGGTGTATTGTTATGGAATAAACATTTCCAGGCACCTAGTGCGTATTTGCAATCTTTGACAACATGGAGACTGGTCTCCTCTTGCTCCTGACACATCTTGCAAGTACTATCGAGGGTCATGTGCCTCAGAACCCATCTACTATTCATAAGAATGGAATCATGTGTGAGAACCCACATGAAATGTTTTACTTTTTAGCGACTCTGGAAGCCTATATAAATTTCCATTCTCTATGTACGTTCATTTCCTTCTATCTTTGAAGAATACAATATCCAAAGCTAGTATTGTAACTTCCATTATCAGTGACAACCCACACTGTGAGGTCTTCACAACTAAATTTGCTTGGAGGTTTGATTTCCATGATTTATTTTATGTTGTTATTTGGCATCCAACACTTCAAAAACTCGACATCCCAACCTCCCTCATTTGCTACCACACTGGATAACTAAAAGGTTTGTTAATTCCTCTAGAATATTTTTAAGTGACATTTGGTCAGGTGTGGTGTTCATCCAGCCCCAATTGTCATCCTAGAATCAGATATTTTCATCGTTCATGATCTATTTGAATCCATTTTCCTTCATTACCTCTTGTCCTTATAGGGTGACTCTCGCCAGTTGAGATCCATCTGGAAGATTTCCTTCATTATATTGATTGTACTTGTAAGGACCTTGACCTTCGTTTAGGGCTTACCCTATTTGCTTTGCTTAACCCTGGTGTTTTGGTGCTTGCTAATCACCTTTAGTGGTGATTAGGGTTTGGTTGTGCTTTGTTGAGAGTTGTAGGAGCTACTTGCAAATAACTCAAGTTTAGGGTTTTGTGGGCAAGTTTGCCACCTTGTGAGGTGTTCCTCTCTCTCTTTGCTTCCTCTAAGGTTGAGAGGAAGGCTTGGGCTTGTTCCTTGAGTTCTTTGGGCCTTGGTTGCATGATAAATGACACCTTGCATGAACCAACCTTGTTTTCTCCTCGCTTTCCTTCTATATAGGTGGTTCCTTCCTTAGCTTAAGGTCCCTTTGGTTCCTCTCCATCTTGTGCACGACATAACCCCCCCCCTTCCTTGCTAGTGGTGGCCGATATCCCCTTGAAGAAGAGAGTGGTGGACGATACACCCTTTGAAGGAGCAAGTGGTGGTCGACATCCCTTGAAGCTTGGAGTTCTTCTTCTTCTTTAGAGCTTGGAGCTTAAGGCGGGTTACATAACTTCTAACCCTAACTACACTACTCTTTTTCCATGTTCTTATATGTTTCTATGTCCATGATCTTACTTACATGTTAGTAGCTTAGTTCTTGCTTTAATATCCTTGTTGGCCAATCCTTGTGATCTAGGGTTTGGGAGTGAGCAATACTTTTGTCTCCCCTTGGTCTAGAGGAGTGAGTTTGGGCTTCTAGTGTCATGAGCAACACCCCTCTTTCCCTTAGCCGATTGAGGTGAGCTTGTGTCCTAGTTGCTTAAGCAACACTCTCCTCTCACCATGGGCCAGAAGGGTGAGCTCGTTGGTGATGGTTGGTGTGCAAGACCCCTCTTTCTTAGTCGATTGATGTGAGCCATCTTCCTAGGGTTTTGGGTGCCTTTGTGTTGAGGAAGAAGATGACCTCGTAAGTGGTATCTTGATGTGTTGTAGTTTGGATGACATGGGCATGGGGACGTGCTGCCCGCTAGCCTTTTGACCTAGACCCCATGCACGACACGCCTATGAAGCATCTTGCCCGGTATGCTCACCTTGGTAGTTGTTGTTAGTTCTGTTTGTGTCGGGCGCGCGAGCCGATCCTTGGTTGCCCGACACCAACCTTGCACGCCCTTGAGTTGCTCGCTCGAAAGAGAGCGTTAGAACCCTGCACGACACGCCTATGCACGATATGACCAACCGTGCTGCCCGGTACTCCCCTGCACGACACAGGTACCCGGCACGCCTGATGCCTACCCTTGCTCGCCCGACACAAGTTGCTCGCCCGATACAGGTATCTTGCTCGGCACGAGTTGCACGCTGCAGTGCGCATCACACGGCTAACACCCAGCTACCCGGTACCATGCACGTCCTTGCGCACGTTGCACTGGCCGATATACCCCGCACACTCGCCCTTGATCCAGCGTTGTGCGCTGCACGCGGGCCGTGTGAGCTGGTTGCCCGATACAGTTTGGGGTGAGAGTGATCCCTGCCCAATATGATTTTTTAGTGAGGGTTTTGAGTACTTCTTATGAGGGTTCCATTTTTCATAGGATGCTTATGCGTCGGCTATACTTTGTTAATCTATGATGACTCGTTGCATGATAATGTTCCTTATGATAAAGCTTATTCTTCAAATCTTAATATGGTTATACACATGAGTGTGAGCACCGTGTTTATCTTATAATGCCAAGAGTAATAATAAGCATACATTAGGGTTTGCTAAATGCTATGACATGAGATCATGAGATGAGGTATGATTATGAAAAGGATACAACCACTAATGTTACTTCATGTTGATTATTGAATAATGCTAACCATGCAGGTAATGCATAGCCAAATGAAAGGCTATGAGGAATGATTATATGTGAATAATGAGATGACAGGTATATTATGAATGATGTTCCGTGATGATGATATAAGCCTTGAGAGGCAGTGGCATTATGTGATGAGGGATTGAGATCCCATGGTATGTGATGATCCTTGAGATGGATCTAGATGATTGGCAAGAGGCCAAGTGATAACATGTGATGTAGGATCCTTGTGATGGGTCAATGTGATGTGAATTGTAGTAATAGCATAATGTTGAGTTTATGTTGTTTATTTCCTTTTATAGCTTGCATGTTATACAACTTGGTTGAATCTTGCAATCCATATACAAGATACTAATTGATCATAGTGAAATCTATCATGTAGCTTGCCCTGGCCATAGATCCATCATCGTCAGGACTTGGTGATGGTGAAACAGGTTCTCCTGCGGGTTAACCCGGAGCGCATATTTTTGAATATGCGAGGTTTCTCCTAGCCTCAAATAGAGAGGTAAACGAGTGCATCTGCGGTTGCAGACTTGGATATGTGCTGAGCATGGTGAACAGACCCATGGATCCGGATATGTAATATGATGAGCATGAATGCATTCATGGCTCAGAGCACGGTGATCAGGCCTGTGGCTTAGTTTTACTAGCGTCGTGACCTGTACCAAGGCGGGCTAGGTAGAGGGTAGCCTGTGGAGCTGACGCTGTGGCTAAGACCACTTGAGCATGAGACTGCGATCCTACTTTGTTTCTCGTGTACTGACCACGAGGGGCGAGGTCGTGGATTCCAGCTCTTCCATTGACCTTGTATGGCATCGACTATGGGCTTCGTAGCCGAAGGTTGGATTTGAACGGTACGGTTCACTTCCTCAGGGCATAATAAAACGTAATCTAGCCATTTAGTATATACTGCTTAAGACAAACATGAAACATTGGTTGAGGCCTTGTTTGTGTAGATACTCTCTTTATATCTTGCAGTTACTTATATGTTCTTCAATGGTAGTAGAACTTGGATATCCTATCTTGTTAATCATGTTTCACATGTAATACTTGGATACATCTGGTAAGCTTAGATAGCTTTATTTCATAGACTGCTCTTGCTATACTTTTATTAGTTAGCTGCTTTATATATACTTATCTGAGGTTTTGTAGTTTTAGTGGGGAGTTATGCCTCCCGTTGGGACAATGTTCAATTGTCTCACCCTGCTAGTTTACACCCTTTTTAGGTGGTCGAGCTAGACGTGGTGGTGGTCGCGGAGTTGCGGCCGAGCAGCAAGAAGATCAATAGAAGGCAAGTTTTGGATATGCTGCTGTTTTGGATGTTTTGTGATAGAGTCTAGAGTCATCCCTGTACTCTTAGGTGCTTGGCAGTGTTTTGACGTTGTTTCACGATGTACATCTATAGATGTTTTGTATATCCTGCTGCTGGCCGGATGTGGGCCTTATGTATGTATAAACAGGTGATGAACTCATGTCATGATAGGACAATTGTTGCTCTAAGCTGTGGACATGTATCCATGCTTGTATGGATATGTATATAACCTGTTTTCTTGCAGGATATGGATTCAAATGTAATAGTTTCTCAGTTTTCCACAATCAGTTTTAATTAACCTGTGGTTTTGGTAATCTGTGGTTATGGTGATTTCCGCACATTTTCACGTAACACCTCGCTGTCTGTGTGATAGTGGGATGTGCTGCCACAAGTTTTGGTATCAGAGCCAAGTTCGTTGAGTCTACAAGGATCTAGGAATAGGTTGTGTCTGTTCTTATGAGTTTTCTAGATTTCCTCACAAGATGTCTGGAAATCATGAAGAACACGCTGTTGAACACAACGATGCTGCATATGTTGATGGAGCAATAGGCCAGGCACATGAAGATCGGGTGCCTGAGGTCCCCCAATCTGACCCAGCCATTCTTGAGCATCCTACCTACCAACAGCTTTTGGGGAAGATGATGGCTACGATGAATCTCATGGTTGAGCGATTGCCAGTGCCTCCTCCGAGAGGACAGACTCCCCATGGTGAATCATCGGGTATTGGGAAGACCTTCGAGTGGCTTCACCGAGTCGGAGCTTCGGATTATGCTGGAACAGTTGATCTAGCAGATGCGGATCTGTGGCTGACAAGTCTTGAGAAGGCTTTCCGGATCCTTGACATCCCCGAAGCAGACAAAGTAAAGCACGCTGTCTACCTTCTGAAAGGTAGTGCTGGTTACTGGTGGACCATCGAGGAAGAGAAGCGGCCTGGTAAGGTGATCTATTGGGAAGTGTTCCGGCATGAGTTCGTTGGCAGATATTTTCCCAAGACGTATCTGGATGAGAAGATCAGTCAGTTTGAGAGTTTGCGGCAAGGGACGATGAACACCACCGAGTACGAGGCCAAGTTCATGGATCTGTTGAGGTTTTGTCCTCACATGGCAATGACAGATGAGGAACGAATCAGACATTTCGAGAAGGGTCTGAGTTCTGAGCTGACAACACTGGTTTCTACATTGGAGAATCGGGAGCGGTTTGCGATGTTTGTGGAATATGTCCGGAGGATCGAACGATCTATAAGGGAGAAGAGAGAGTCTATGGCTAAGAAGAGACCTACTCAGTTCCAGGGGTAGAGGTTTGGTGGCTTCAAGAAGCCCAGGTTTTCAGCACCATCAGTGAGGAGAGGTTTTGGTGGACCGTCTCAGTGGTCTCCAAGTGGAGGAAGAGGTAATGTTTCTTCACCACCTAAGGAACAAAGTTCAGCTTCTATGGCAGTGACATGACCATCTAGGCCACGAGCCGATGGTAGGACATGATATGCCTGTGGTCAGATAGGGCATGTCAAGTCGAGTTGTCCCTATAGGGATGATGAGGTGACACAGCAGCCGAGACAGAATCTTCAAGGATCAGACCGTCAGCAGCCTAGTGGTAGCAGAGGATGAGGGTGCGGTCAAGCTTCTCAAGTTGGATCGTCTGCTCAAGGAAGCAGAGGTCGTGGACAGCAAGCAACAACTCGATTCTATGCCATGAGTCAACCGGAGGCGATAGTCAACTCGCGAGTAGTGACAGGTCAGATGGAGTTATTTCATTCTGATATGTCTTCTTCTTGCCTTATATCTGTTCTGTTTGACCCGGGTGCTACGCACTCTTTTATCACCTATAGTATGCTTGAGAACTATCGTTTACCTGTTAGTCATAAGAAGGATAGTTTGTTGTTGGAAACCCCTCTTGATGGTTCCTCGTTGCTTCGGGAAGAGTGTCCATCTTGTGTCTTGTCTTTCTCGGGACACTGCATTTGAGTGGATCTCATACCACTTGATATGAATGGGTTTGATGTCATCCTTGGGATGGATACCTTAGAGAAGTACAAGGTTGTTCTGGACTGTGGCACCAAGCAGGCAGAGTTTGTTGATGCTGGAGAGAAGTGGATTTTCCAAGGAGATAGGAAGATTCTTCCGACGTGTCTGGTATCAGCTATGGTGGAAGATAGGTTGCTACGACAAGGATGTGAGGCGTTCTTATCTCATGTGGTGGATACCGTTGTGGCTACCAAGGCGAAAGGTCCTAGTCTCGAGGAGGTGCCAGTTGTCCGAGAGTTTGTAGATGTGTTTCCTGAGGAGTTTCATGGTGTTCCCCCACCCTGAGAGATTGATTTCGAGATCAATCTGGTACCAGGAATGCAGCCAGTTGCACAGACACCGTACAGGATGGCAGAGTTGAAGAAGCAGTTACAAGAATTGCTGGACAAAGGTTTCATCTAACCGAGCACATCACCTTGGGGTGCTCTCATTGTGTTTGTCAAGAAGAAGGATGGTTCGATGCGGTTGTGTATAGACTACCGGCAGTTGAACAAGGTCACGATCAAGAACAAGTATCCGTTGCCAATGATAGATGATCTGTTTGATCAGTTGCGTGGTGCTACACTATTTTCGAAGATCAATCTACGGTCTGGATATCATCAGCTGAGGATAAAGGCAGATGACATACCAAAGTCAGCTTTCAGGATGAGATATGGTCACTATGAGTTTGTGGTTATGCCGTTTGGGTTAACCAATGCACCTACTGCTTTCATGGACTCGATGAACAGAGTGTTCCATCCGTTATTAGATCAGTTTGTTGTAGTCTTTATATATGACATCCTGATCTATAGTCGGGACAAGCTAGAGCATGAGCAACATCTTCAACGAGCGTTGACTCGTCTTCGCCAACATTAGTTGTATGCCAAGTTCAGTAAGTGTGAGTTCTGGTTGGAGGAAGTGACCTTCTTGGGTCACGTGATATCTACTGAAGGAGTCAAGGTAGATCCGAAGAAGGTGGAATCCGTTGCAGAATGGGAATAACTGAAGATGCCGACAGAAGTTCACAGTTTCCTGGGTTTAGCAGGATACTACCGGAGGTTTATCAAGGACTTCAGTTCGATTGCATTACCGATGACAAAGTTGACGAGAAAGGATGTTCCTTTTGTTTGGGATGATCGATGTCAGCAAGCTTTCCAGAGTTTGAAGGAGAAGTTGACCAGTGCTCCAGTGTTGATCTTGCTAGAGCTTGGGAAGGGCTATGTAGTTTTCTGTGATGCTTCCAAGAAAGGCTTAGGTTGTGTGCTGATGTGGGAGGATCACGTGGTTTCTTTTGCTTCGCGACAGCTTAAGAAACACGAGGAGAATTACTCGACTCATGATTTGGAGTTGGCGGCGGTGGTTCATGCGTTAAAGGTTTGGAGACACTATCTTTATGGGGAAGTGTGTCAGATCTTTACAGATCATAAGAACCTGAAGTACATCTTTACGTAGCAAGAGTTAAAAATGCGACAACGGCGATGGATGGAGTTGATTAATGATTACGACTACACTATCGAGTATCATCCTGGTAAGGCTAATGTGGTAGCTGATGCGCTCATTCGAAAGTCTTCTTTTTCTTCCCAGAAGGCACAGGTGAGTTCCCTGGTATGCCATAGGTGGGATATGTTTGTCTCTCTGCGGAAGATGAACGTGCAGATGGAGGTTTCCTCGTTAGCTGGACTTCTGGCACAAATGCAAGTCAAGCCTACGTTGAGACAGTAGATCAGGGATGCACAGTAGACAGATGATACAATACAGTTGATCAGATCAGAGTTTGGTAGCAAAAAGCGTGATGGGTTTCATGAGTCTGAGGATGGGCTAGTCTGCTATCGTAATAGGATGGTGGTTCCTGATGTTGATGAACTAAGGAAGTTGGTGCTCGAGGAAGCACACACATCAATGTATGCTATGCATCCAAGTGTCACCAAGATGTACCATAGTCTAAAAGACTTGTATTGGTGGCCCGGCCTGAAGAAGGATGTAGCTGAGTTCATGGCTAGATGTGCGATTTATCAGCAAGTGAAGGCTGAGCATCAGAAGCTGGCAGGTACGTTGCAACCTTTGCCGATACCGCAGTGGAAATGGGATCATATAACCATGGATTTTGTAGTTGGTCTACCTAAGATAACTAGGAATCATGATTACATTTGGGTGGTTGTGGACATATTGACGAAGTCTGCCAATTTCATACATGTGAAGACGACATATACAATTGAGAAACTTGCTCGAGTATATGTGGATGAGATAGTACGTTTGCATGGTGTGCCAGTGACGATAGTTTCTGATAGAGGTCTACAGTTCGCGAGTCATTTCTGGGAACAGTTGCACAGAGCGTTGGGAACACAGTTGAGGTTCAGTACTGCTTTCCACCCATAGACAGATGGACAGTATGAGAGGACTATTCAGATTCTAGAGAATCTCCTTCGAGCTTGTGTTTTGCAGTTCCTAGGAAGTTGGGATGTGCATATGAGTTTGATGGAGTTTGCCTACAACAACAATTATCAGTGGAGCATTAACATGGCTCCTTATGAGGCTTTGTATGGGAGGAAGTGCAGATCTCCCTTGTGTAGGTATGAGTCTGGTGAGTATCAGTTGTTGGGTCCTGAGTTAGTGCATCAGACAACAGAAAAAATCAAGGTGATACAATAACAATGAGAAGTGGCACATGATAGGTAGAAATCTTATGCAGACAATCGCCGACGACCTTTGGAGTTCCAGGTAGGAGACAAGGTATATCTTAAAGTCTCACTGTGGAAAGGTGTGTTGAGGTTTGGCCGGAAGGGTAAGTTGGCACCTAGGTATATGGGGCCTTACCCAGTTATAGCACGTGTTGGAAAGGTAGCTTATGAGATAGAGTTACCTCCTGAGTTGCATAGGTTACATCCAGTGTTTCATGTCAGCATGCTGAAGAAAAGACATCTAGATTCAGGAACAGTGATACAAACAGTTGAAGTTGAGCTTGATGAAGATGTGACCTACGAGGAAGGTCCAGTGGCGATCCTTGACAGAAGAGTCAAGAAGATGAAGAGGAAGGACCTAGTTCTTGTGAAGGTTCTTTGGCAGCGTCGTGGCGTTGAGGAAGCCACGTGGGAGCTTGAGGAAGAGATGAGGAGGAAGTATCCCTCACTTTTCTCTTCGGATTTTGAGGATGAAATCCCTTAAAGGGGGTTAGACTGTAAGGACCCTGACCTTCGTTTAGGGCTTACCCTATTTGCTTTGCTTAACCCTGGTGTTTTGGTGCTTGCTAATCACCTTTAGTGGTGATTAGGGTTTGGTTGTGCTTTGTTGAGAGTTGGAGGAGCTACTTGCAAATAACTCAAGTGTAGGGTTTTGTGGGCACGTTTGCCACCTTGTGAGGTGTTCCTCTCTCTCTCTTTGCTTCCTCTAAGGTTGAGAGGAAGGCTTGGGCTCGTTGCTTGAGTTCTTTGGGCCTTGGTTGAGCTTGTTTGGGCCTTGAGGTGCCTTGTTTGGGCTTGGTTGAGCCTTGTATCAGCCTAGGAGTGTTTGTGTCGGCCAAGTTGAGTGTATGCCACCCATGGAAATGGAGTGTGTCGCCCCAAGGAGCAACATGTTGTGTCGCCCATGATGCTTGACCTAGCTTTGACCTTGTTTAGTGGACACTTGGTGCATATCTTGGACATGTGGATGAATCTTGCTAGAGTGGTGGCTTATGCTCTAGGACAAGTGTCCCTAGGCAAGTGACACCTTTCTTGAACCAACCTTGTTTTCTCCTCCCTTTCCTTCTATATAGGCGGTTCCTTCCTTAGCTTAAGGTCCCTTTGGTTCCTCTCCATCTTGTGCACGACATAACCCCCCCCCACCCTTCCTTGCTAGTGGTGGCCGATATCCCCTTGAAGAAGAGAGTGGTGGATGATACACCCTTTGAAGGAGCAAGTGGTGGTCGACATCCCTTAAAGCTTGGAGTTCTTCTTCTTCTTTGGAGCTTGGAGCTTAAGGCGGGTTGCATAACTTCTAACCCTAACTACAATACTCTTTTTCCATGTTCTTATATGTTTCTATGTCCATGATCTTACTTACATGCTAGTAGCTTAGTTCTTGCTTTAATATCCTTGTTGGTCGATCCTTGTGATCTAGGGTTTGGGAGTGAGCAATACTCCTTTCTCCCCTTGGTCTAGAGGAGTGAGTTTGGGCTTCTAGTGTCATGAGCAACACCCCTCTTTCCCTTAGCCGATTGAGGTGAGCTTGTGTCCTAGTTGCTTAAGCAACACTCTCCTCTCACCATGGGCCAGAAGGGTGAGCTCGTTGGTGATAATTGGTGTGCAAGACCCCTCTTTCTTAGTCGATTGAGGTGAGCCATCTTCCTAGGGTTTCAGGTGCCTTTGTGTTGAGGAAGAAGATGACCTCGTAAGTGGTATCTTGATGTGTTGTAGTTTGGACGACATGGGCATGGGGAGGTGCTGCCCGCTAGCCTCTTGACCTAGAACCCATGCACGGCACACCTATGAAGCATCTTGCCCGGTATGCTCACCTTGGTAGTTGTTGTTAGTTTTGTTTGTGTCGGGCACGCGAGCCGATCCTTGGTTTCCCGACACCAACCTTGCACGCCCTTGAGTTGCTCGCCCGACAGAGAGCGTTAGAATCCTACACGACACGCCTATGCATGATATGACTAACTGTGCCGTCCGGTACTCCCCTACACGACACAGGTACCCGGCACGGCGGATGCCTACCCTTGCTCACCCGAAACAAGTTGCTTGCCCGATACAGGTAGCTTGCCCGACACGAGCTGCACACTCCAATGCGCGTCACACAGCTAACACCCATCTACCCGGTACCGTGCACGTCCTTGTGCGCGTTGCACTGGCCGATATACCCCGCATGCTCGCCCTTGATCCAGCGTTGTGCGTTGCATGCAGGCCGTGTGAGCTGGTTGCTTGATATAGTTTGGGGTGAGAGTGAGCCATGCCTGGTATGGTTTCTTAGTGAGGGTTTTGAGTACTTCTTGTGAGGGTTCCATTTGTCATAGAAAGCTTATGCGTCAGCTATACTTTGTTAATCTATGATGACTCATTGCATGGTAATGTTCCTTATGATAAATCTTATTCTTCAAATCTTAATATGGTTATACACACGAGTGTGAGCACCTTGTTTATCTTATAATGCCAAGAGTAATAATAAGCATACATTAGGGTTTGCTAAATGCTATGACATGAGATCATGAGATGAGATATGATTATGAAAAGGATACAACCACTAATGTTACTTCATGTTGATTATTGAATAATGCTAACCATGCAGGTAATCCATAGACAAATGAAAGGCTATGAGGAATGATTATATGTGAATAATGAGATGAAAGGTATATTATGAATGATGTTCCGTGATGATGATATAAGCCTTGAGAGGCAGTGGCATTATGTGATGAGGGATTGAGATCCCATGGTATGTGATGATCCTTGAGATGGATCTAGATGATTGGCAAGAGGCCAAGTGATAACATGTGATGTGGGATCCTTGTGATGGGTCAATGTGATGTGAATTGTAGTAATAGCATAATGTTAGTTTATGTTGTTTATTTCCTTTTATAACTTGCATGTTATACAACTTGGTTGAATCTTGCAATCCATCTAAAAGATACTAATTAATCACAGTGAAATCTATTATGTAGCTTGCCTTGGCCATAGATCCATCATCGTCAGGACTTGGTGATGGTGAAATGGGTTCTCCTGCGGGTTAACCCGGAGCGCATATTTTTGAATATGCGAGGTTTCTCCTAGCCTCAAATAGAGAGGTAAATGAGTGCAGCTGCGGTTGCAGACTCGGATATGTGATGAGCATGGTGAAGGGACCCATGGCTCCGGATATGTGATATGATGAGCATGAATGCGTTCATGGCTCAGAGCACGGTAATCAGGCCCGTGGCTCAGTTTTACTAGCGCCGTGACCTGTACCGAGGCAGGCTAGATAGAGGGTAGCCTGTGGAGCTGACCCTGTGGCTAAGACCACTTGAGCATGAGACTGCGGTCCTGCTTTGTTTCTCGTGTACTGACCACGAGGGGTGAGGTCGTGGATTCTGGCTCTTCCATTGACCTTGTATGGCACCGACTATGGGCTTTGCAGCCGATCGTTGGATTTTAACGATACGGTTCACTTCCTCAGGGCATAATAAAATGCAATCCAGCCGTTTAGTATATACTGCTTAAGACAAACATGAAACATTGGTTGATGCCTTGTTTGTGTAGATAATCTCTTTATATCTTGCAGTTACTTATATGTTTTTCAATGGCAATAGAACTTGGATATCCTGTCTTGTTAATCATGTTTCACATGTAATACTTGGATACATCTGGTAAGCTTAGATAGCTTTATTTCATAGACTGATCTTGCTATACTTTTATTAGTTAGCTGCTTTATATATACTTATATGAGGTTTTTTAGTTTTAGTGGGGAGTTATGCCTCCCGCTGGGACAATGTTCAATTGTCTCACCCCGCTGGTTTACACCCTTTTTAGGTGGTCGAGCTAGACGTGGTGGTGGTCGCGGAGTTGCGGCCGAGCAGCAAGAAGATAAGTAGAAGGCAAGTGTTGGATATGCTACTGTTTTGGATGTTTTTTGATAGAGTCTAGAGTCATCCCTGTACTCTCAGGTCCTTGGCGGTGTTTTGACTTTATTTCACGATGTACATCTATAGATGTTTTGTATATCTTGCTGCCTGGCCGGATGTGGGCCTTATGTATGTATAAATAGGTGATGAACTCATGTCATGATAGGACAACTGTTGCTCTAAGCTGTGGACATGTATCCAGGCTTGTATGGATATGTATATAACGTATTTTCTTACAGGATATGGACTCAAATGTAATAGTTTCTCAGTTTATCAGTTTTCCACAATCAGTTTTAATTAACCTGTGTTTTCGGTAATCTGTGGTTATGGTGATTTCCGCACGTTTTCGCGTAACACCTCGCTGTCTGTGTGATAGTGGGATATGTTGACACAATACTTATCTATCATCAACCTACACAATGGAGAGTCCCTGTCCATAGCTACTTCCCAAGTGTTCTTTAATAGGAGCTCCATATTCCAATCTCGCACAAACTTGATTCCCATACCACCATTTTCTATGTTGTTTATAACCTTGATCCATGAGACTAGGGCCACATGGTTTTGTTTGTGATTGCCACCCATAGAAAGCATCTTATGCTGCTATTGATCCAGCCGCATAGTCCCAACAGAAGAAATGTTCTTTGCATGTATAGGTTGGGATTGTGTTAAAGGTAGACTTCAACGGGCAACAATGGTATGCAAACAATATACATTTTTCCACCCATCCATTTATGTGATTGGACCTTTTTCAGGACTTCAGAGTAAGTAGTACACATAACTTTGGAGTGCAGTATCGGAAACCCCATGTATATCCCCAAATCAACAATTTCATTAAATTTATAGAGTCTATTTATCTCTGATTTTGGTTTGCGCTAGGATGCTAGAGCCATAGTAAATATGTGTATTCTTTATTGAGATATCTTGGAGCGAAGCCTTTTCAAAATTTCAAAAGCAATCAATGAAAATTCTCATCTGTTGGCTTGTGGCCTTGCTGAATATGATAAGGTCATCCACAAAACAAAGGTGTGAGATTTTAATACCTTTGCAGTCTAGAGAGATCGGCTTCTACTTACCCTCTAGGACCAACTCCTCTATCATCTGGACGGGACGTTCAATGCATAGCACAAAAAAGTATGGTGACATGGGATCTCCCTGATGTAGCCCTCTACTAGCCTTAGACGACTATGTGCAACTACCATTCTAGAGAATAGTTGTCTCACCAGTGGTGATGGACTTCATAATATAGTTTGAGATGTTGTTTAACAAATCTCGTTTGTCCAATGCATCCCTTATGAAGTGCCGAGAGAGTTAATCACATGCTTTTGATAGGTCAACTTTTATTTCCATATATATTGCACTAGTCTTTCTCTTCATAGTGTGAATAGCCTCCTCAGTAAGCGCTATGTTATAAGTGATACACCTACCTGGGACAAAGGTGCTCTGATTCTAGGATACCCACCCAGGGATGTGGGACTTCAATCTTTCTACCACCACTTTTGAGGCTAGCTTCAAATATATGTTATTGAGAAAGATTGATCAAAGTTGCTCAAATTGTGGGTATTAGGATGACGAATGATTTGCTAAGCTCCATACTAAGGTTGCATCATGAAATGACCAGTGTCACATTATTTAGGAAAGATCCCCCTACCATATCCCAATTGTGATGGATGAAGTGTCCAGTGATGCCATCAGAGCCTACCACTTTATATATGCTCTTTAAAGTGCCAAAGACTTCATTTTCTTAGGGCTTAATGGTGATGTTGTGTTTTTGTATAGGGGTCAATGTTTTAAACTAGCCTGATATTGCTTCCAGATATTGCCTAACTGGGGACTCTGGTTTCGTTAAAAGTTGTAGAAAGTGCTGACATATAGGGGTGTAAATGGTGCGGGTACGGTGTGGGTCTGGTCATACCCATACCCATACCCGTTTAATTTAACAGGTCTAGGTGTGGTTCTAGACCCGCATAATAAAAATCTAGACCCATACCATACCCATACCAACCATAATAGCAGGCCTATGGTGTGTTATGCGGGTAAGAGATTCTATATAAACATCATAATGTGTATGTAAGAAAAATTACAACTATATTCAATAAAGAAAAATTACAACTATATTCAATATATTCTAATATAATGAGATATTTCTATTATATAGGATAAAAACATACAACAATTATATTAAATAATATAATACTTTGTAGATTAAATAATAATTGAGTTAATTGTTAACATATTTATAGTCATTGTCATATTGTTTTAATTATGTTGCATATACTGTAACTATTTTTTTTAAAGTTTACATACATTGCTCATGATTGTAATTACAATAGTTAATTCTCAATGATATGTCTAGTCTTAACCTTGTTATAATTAGAGTAATATGTAATCTCAAGTATTATATTAATTAGACTAGTAAAATATGATACAATAACATATTATTTAAGTAGTTATTTATGTATAGAGGGTATGCAATTATGCGGGTCTGGTTCCAAGCATACCCATTAATGGACCCCCTTATATGTGGGTCCATGGGTATGCAGGTCCATGGTTCCACAGGACCAAAAATTTAGACCCATGACAGGTTTATAAAGGGTCCATATTTGTGGGTCCGTGGGTCTACCTGTACCCATTTACATACCTACTAACATACCATCAGTCTCAGCTTAGTTTCATCCCTCACCCATTCCCCTTATTGATTCTTAAGGGTGGTTATGGTATTGATCTTCACTGTTGTTTGACATAGGTGCTAAAGAATATGGTATTAACATCACCATTTCATAGCCAGTTGATTTTGATTTCTACTCTCCATTCCTCCTCTTTCTCACTTGGGATGCTATGCAACTCAACTTTCATGTCGACACAAAGACCGTCAGTGAGTGGATTATAGATCTCCTCTAGATCTTCTTTGAGGGACCTAATATTTCTAATAATTCTAGCCTTCCTCTTTCTCCATTGTTCAGATTTCTTCTTGTCCTAGCTGGAAATATTTGGCTTTGCTTCATTGAAGTTAACTTCATCATCCCATAGACTTTTCAATAGCTCTTTAAAGTTACTATTGAAGGACCATGTGATTTTTGATAGGAATCATCTCTGACTTGGACATCTCTGTGAGTTCTTGATCATAATAGGACTATGATTGGATTGTAGGCGTGGGAGATGCTTGACCATGAACTGTGGGAACTCTTGAATGAACATATCATTTGCGACAACATGGTCCAATATTTCTTAGAGAACACCTCTTTTGAATGTGAACTTTGTCTCTGAGAACCCCAGGTCAGATAACCTAGCCTCTAGAAGGGTTTCATGAGATATCCGGTCTTCAGATGATTATAGGATGAACTTTCACTTTTTTCATCATATTGAACGAGGGTGTTGTAATCACCTACCACTATCCATGGTTTTATAATGGTCTTCCACATCTAAATGATATGGTTTAAAGGAGTTTCCTGATATAGGGATGGGGATTTACATAGATGAAGGATATTATGACATTGTTATTGATGCAATAGGTGATGAATTTCCTATAGTAGTTCAACACTTTAGCCATAGAGTCCTAATCTCACTAGCAGACCCAGACACCCCCACCCCCCCCGCGAAGCCTCTTGCTTCCATGTGGAAGGATTTGTCAATGCCTAAATTTTTGATGGTTTGCTCGGCCTTCAGTCCACTTATCCAAGGATACAGTATATCAACAACCCTGGGTCTAAATTGAGCTAATAGTCCTTTTAGGTTGCGACAAGCTTCCATTCTAGCAACTTCATGAATGTTCCAACACAGTATATCTTCCATCGATAGAGTTGTGTAAGGGATTAATTGCTTAAGAGCTGGTGGTTAGGATTTTCGTCTGGTTTTCTTTATCATTGCCATTCCTCACTGCCTCCTTGCTACTGTTGTTGGACACAATACTACATTATCGTACTATGGATTCCACCTCCTTCATTATTTTGAGAGGGATTCTTCTAATTGGCTCAGGGTTGGTTATGTTTTGTATTCTCCCTTCCTTTTCATCTTTGTCCCATTTCCTTTAGATTTCCTCCCCTCAAAAACTCCCATTGTTGCTAATGCTTTATTAATTTATGCAATATGGTTAGGTTCATATTTCTCCGATTTCCCCTAGAGTTTTACCATATTATTCACCAGGTTTTCTGAGGTGTCAACAATTATTATTTCCACCACCTCATGTCGCATCCAACTTACAAAACACAAAATTAACTAAGCGGATGCAAATCATTTGCAGCGGATTACTGAAAATCACCAAAAATTAAAACTTTTGCAAAGAGATCCAATTCATTGGAAATCCTTTACAACAAGAACCATGTCATAACATTTACATCCTGTTTCAAAGTACATCTTTTGCACTATCTCTTCTTAAGAACTACAACATTAGCTGTCTCAAGACATAATATACATACAACATATAACTTCGAGGCATCAAGCCAAAATCTCGGATCGATTCTTTAAAACACTAACTATAAACTCCAAGGACATGAGAGTACAGAGACGACACATAAGAATTTCTAACTATATGACTTGACAATTAAGGTCTCCACCTGAGATCTCACTTCTGTCTGGGCTGTTGATTTTCTTTTCCTTTAAAAGAATATCTGCTTCTTTGTCCGTGACCACCTAAAAATGTTGGATCCCATGGGGGTGAGACAATTGTAAATTGCCCCAATGGGAGATATAACTCTCTGCCAAAACATTGTTATTGCAGTATAAAGATATGATAATGGGCAGAGGAATAGCAGTTTAAAGCATTCTCATCCTTGAAAGCATTGTAACTATTTATGACAGCGCAATATATCATCTATGCTTTTAATAAGGAAAAGGAATGACATGTATATCATTTATCCATCATATTATGTCATCATATCAAACTTTTCTTGTGACACTCATTATCTTGTCATGTCAGCCATGAAACATTCTTGTTTCAATTTGTTGGCCTTAGCCAATCTTCTAAACAAATAAGGAATTACATCTACCATGTACTCATATATCATTTATACAGGCATTAGGTTATTACCAATTATGTGTTATTAATACACGCATTGGACTACTTCCAATCCTGTGTCATCATTGTAGGCATTGAGCCTCCACCAGGTATTGGACTCTTCCAAACCTGATTACACCGCCAGGCATTGGACACTACCAATCCTGATTTCACAGCCAGACATTGAACTTTAACGAATCCTGATTACAGGCATTACACCTCTGTCATGTATTGGACTTCTCCAAACCTGATTACACTGCCAGGCATTGGACTTTAACCAACCCTGATTACACCGCCAGACATTGCACTTTAACCAACCCTGATTACACAACCATGAATTGGACTCTAACCACTCCTGATTACAGGCTTCATGCCTCTGCCAAGTATTGGACTCTAACTGTACCATCCCTGACCTGGGTTATTATTTAACCATAGGTGTTTTAATAAAAAAGGATGATTATATGCTAAATATTATCTTGTGAAAAGTAATTAGGGCTCATGAGAAACTTATGTTTCAATTTTGGTCCTGTTTGAAAAATGTTGAAGCAATGTTTGCTTATTTTGGACTAAAGTGCAAATTACCCAAGTTGAGGGGCTAACTTGCAAAATTGCACATGATACGATGTTCCTATGATGTTGAGACATCATGAGAATTAATATGATGTATTGGTGTGGTTTCTACAAGCTTGGGCACCAAGATAAAGCTTGTAGAGCAATCCGTGTGCATTAAAACCTAGTTTTGGTGTAATGTGCAAATTACCCAAAACCTAGGGTTTAATTTGCAAAATATCACCTCTAGAGGGTCCCTCATGTTTCATGACTTCAATTAGATCAAAGAAAATAAGAGGGGCGCCTCATTTGAATTAAGTTGGAGGAGAGAGAATCTTGATATTAAAATAATCAAGATTTAAGCCTAGTTGGAACCCTAATTCAATTTAATGCAAAAATAAATAAAATAATTTGAAGGACCTTCAACCAAAATTAATATGGTTGGATTCAGATGTGTTTGGACGATCTTAAGCCTTGTAAAGGCACGAGCATATCCTAAGGAGGTGAAATTCCACTCGCCATTATTATAAGAAAAAGAATTTCCACTCAAATATGGAAATTACTATTATAAGGGTTAAGGTGCTTAATTTCTTTTCCTTTTATTCTTGGATAATGGAAGGGATCAAGGTGGTGATAGAGATGCCTTTACATACAAGAAACCAAGGGGGAGAGGGTGGCAACAATTTTGGAATTAAAAGACTTTTATAAAAGTATTTTCTCTCTCATTGAAATTCTTATAAAAAGACCCTTTCCTAGCCCAAACAAAGGCTTTTTCGACCCCACTTCTTCTCCTTGCTTGGAAACCGACCAAGGGAGATAGGGAGGACTAGGAGGACGACTCCCAGCCTGTTGGTAAGGTTCTTGAACCTTTTCACCTTGATTCCATGGTGGAAATCGAAAATAAATCATTGATTTCTTCTTATTTCGATCTCCTCTTCAACCCTAGCCAATCTTTTCAACCAAAAGCTTGAGAACGAGCCTAGGGGGAATTGCAAAAGCTTCATCCACCATTGTTTCCGTGAGCTTGGAGCTTTGGAGCTCAATTGGAGGCGGATTTTATAACTTGAAACCCTAATTTTGTTATTGCATTCAATTCCCCATCAAATAATGATCATTTCTCTATTTACAATCATTGATTTGGTTGATTGATGCTATCTCCATGCAAATAACAGCAGGTTTCGTGGGTCTAGAGCTTGATGATGATGAAATCATCATAAGCACACACATCCCCAAATATCTAGACCAAATGGTTTCAATCAAATGTCCAAACGGTTTCACAAACTATTTGGGAGCAAACATTTTCAAACCATTTGGAATGAAACAGTTTCACTAAACCGCATAGAAGCAAACCGTTTAAGACCGTTTGGTGATGTTGACCATGGTTGACCATTTGGGAATTTGTTCATAATGATCTAGTTTAATTACCCATCAATTATTATTGATTAACTCCAATTGGTTCATGAGTTGAAGGTCCATCAATCACCAAAACCCTAATAGGGTTAAGTGCTGATTTGAAATTTGATTAAGTTGAAAACTTGGGTTGATTGACCCAAACGGTTTAAAAACCATTTGGGGATCACCCAAACGGTCTCAGGACCGTTTGGGGGTCACCCAAGACTGTTTGGAGGTCTAGGGTTGGATATGGTTAAGTGTTTGAAGATCCAAAGATATGGTATTAACCCTAATCGGATAAGTGCTGATTTTGCAATGGAATGAGTTGATGTTTTGGGTTGATTGACCCAAACGGTTTCAAAACCATTTGGGGATCACCCTAACGATCTAAAGACCATTTGGTGATCACCCAAGACCATTTGGAGGTCTAGGGTAAGTATGGTTGAGCAATTGAAGGTCCAAAGATATTAAGTTGATGTACAATCAATTGCTGATTTGGTGACCAATCCTAGGATCCAAACCTTAATTGAATGACATGGTTAATGATGATGTGATGGGAAAACGGTTTCAAGACCGTTTGGAGGTCATACAAATGATCTCAAGACCGTTTGGGGGTCACCCAAGACTGTTTTTAGGTCTATGGTTGACTATGGTTTGAAGATCTAAAGATACCAAGTTGATTTGCAATCAAATGCTGATTTGGTGATCAATCTAGTGATCCAAACCCTAAATGGATGACATGGATTTGAGTGATTAGATGGGCAAACGGTCTCATGACTGTTTGGAGGTCATCTAAACGACCTCAAGACCGTTTGGGGTCAGGTCATGTTCAATTTGGATGATGGTCCAATTTTTTAAAGTAACTAGTTACACATTGATTAATGTTGAAGGATCATCGATTCCAAACCCTAATCCAGTTGATTCAAACCCTAATTGATGACCAATTGAGGGTCAATTGAGAGTCAAATCAGTTGAAGGATGACCTAATTAACTCAATTAAAGTATGGTGATAGGTCCAATTGATGATTAGTTACATGAATACAATGGTTGATGGAATCAACATTGAGAACCCTAAACTGATTGGAGTAGTTGAGACCATCTTTGGTCCATGCGGTTTTGAGGAGGTTTGGACCAAACATTCTCAAGACCGCATGGAACAAAGATGGTCTCAACTACTCCAATGAGACCAAACGGTCTTAATACCGTTTGGGACCAAACGATCCCAAACCGGTTGAGTTCATGCGGTTTCAAAAAGGTACTTTAGCAAACGATCTTGAAGGTAACTTTTACCAAACGGTTGTAAACCGTTTAAACTTTGAAAGACCAAGACCGTTTGGGGCCCAAGTAATCAAAATTGTTTGTGGATAAATATGGTTAATCCTTTTGGATACCTAATGTAATTTAGAATTCTTTTGGTTAATCCACTTGGATACCTATTGTAATAGAAGATCCAATTGGTCAATTCATTTGGATACCTTATGTATGGAAGACCAAGGTGATTGAATCTCTTGAGAATTAAGATGATGAATGATCCATTGATCAAATGATGATTATTAAGGCTAGGTATAAAGTTTGAAACCCTAAAGTACCTAGATGATCAATACCTTTAGATTAATTAACCCTAAAAGGTTATGCGAGTAATGTCTTAAGTACACTATGTTAACAATAGTTGTATGTACTTGATTGAAGGGTTGATGTGACCTAATCAAGTTGGGAGGAAGATAGAGAGGAATTCATATATGAGTATTGATCATGTGATGATTAGGTTACGATCCTTAATAAAGAGATGATGAAACCCTAATCTAGAAGGTTAATGAATCTTAACCCTAGTTCAGGGAAACATAATGTAAAACCCCAATTATGGGAATAAAGGGTGAAACCCTAATTGGAATGAGTATCCCCAATTGATAGGAAATGAGAAACCCTAATTGATGGTGATCCCATGAGAAACCATAATTGAGGGTGATTCCATGTGAAACCCTAATTGAGGGTGAACCCATGAGAAATCCTAATTGAGGGTAATGTTATGAGAATCCTTAATTAAGATTAATGTTATGAGAAACCTTAATCTAGGGTAATGTCATGTGAAAACCTAATTAAGAGTAGTATTATGGAACCATGAAGAATGATGTGAAGTGAGACTTAAATCCAGGATGATGCCATATAATATTATGTGCAACCATAGTCATGGTATAATGGCCAATATACTAAAGTAGGATGTGGTTATTACAATCAAGTAAGATGAGGATGTTATAATCATGAAGGGTAAAGTTGATGAACTATATGAATGATAGTGTTGATACCCTAATGAATAAGGGTCTAAAGGACAAGATGATGCCTAGATTATTATATATCTAATTTCATGTATGTGTAAGAACCCTATTCATCTTACAATGATGAGGGTATGAAACTCTTAGGAGTGATGTATGCAATATCATATAATGGAGTGAATAACATCCTATGGGTTGAAATACCTAAAGTGGCTGATAATGATTTAATCTATATCAGCAATGCCTAACCTTCGGTTAAGTCCATATCATTAAAGATTATTGGACAATCCCAATGTGTGACCTATGCACCATATGATGAAAGTGACAAGTTAATGGATAAAGTATTAAGAGGGAAATACCTTAATACAAGGTTTGTTGATTAACTTAAGTAAGATGGACATGAGAATAAAGTGATACATCAAGATATGATAGATATCACATTCAACATTTCAGGGTAAGCATACCTTGATGGACCCCTAATCTAACATTCTTGGATAGGAAACACATGAAGGGTGTGTTATGCAATTGTTACAATAAAGATGTAATAAACTAAATGTACTTTGATAAATGTTGACTAATATACCTTGAGAATGGGGCTAAGCCAAATCAAGGAGTATGATGTAAGCATACCATGATAAGGATGAGAAATGAACTCATACCTTGAATAGATAATCATTAATGATATATGATGAGAATTGTGATCATAAGCAAATACTTATGATATCTTTGAATGCTCCTAGAGGTGTGGAGCAACATATTAGAAGTTGAATTAATAATGTGAGTATGAAACCCTAATTAATGTGAGATGGGAAAACCCTAACCCTAAATTGGGTAATGGGACATGAGAAGCCCTAATGCGATGTGAACATCAAGCCCTAACCCTAGTGAGGGAGTAGTGGTGTTACTATTATAATACATGAGATAAAATGATTTTATTGCCTAATGATAGGTGACAAGATGTTGAATGGCCCTGTGAGCCATATGATTAGATGTTGCCTAATGAGAGGTGACAAGATGCTTTATGAGATTTATGAGCCATGAGAACAATTATAGCATAGTAAGAGACACCAAAATGATTAATGATGGGTCAAAGGAATTTATATTCTAGGATCCATGTAATCAGGTTTGGAAGAGTCCAACACCTGGCAGAGGTGTAATACTTGTAATCAGGGTTGGTTAAAGTCCAATGCGTGGCTGTGAAATTAGGAGTGGTTAAAGTCCACTGCCTAGCTGTGTAATGAGGATTGGTTAGAGTCCAATACCTGGCAGAGGCATGAAGCCTGTAATCAGGAGTGGTTAGAGTCCAATTCCTGGCTGTGTAATCAGGGTTGGTTAAAGTCCAATGCCTGACGGTGTAATCAGGGTTAGTTAAATTTCAATGCCTGGCGGTGTAATCAGGTTTGAAGAAGTCTGATACCTGGCAGAGGTGTAATGCATGTAATCAGGATTGGTTAAAGTCCAATGCCTGGCTATGAAATCAGTATTGGTAGTGTCCAATGTCTGGCGGTGTAATTAGGTTTGGAAGAGTCCAATACCTTGCGGAGGCTCAATGCCTACAATGATGACATAGGATTGGAAGTAGTCCAATTCCTATATTAATAACACAAAATTGTTAATAACCTAATGCCTGTATCAATGATATATGAGTACATGGTAGATGTAATTCCTTATCTGTTTGGTAGATTGGCTAAGGCCAACAGATTGAAACAAAAATGTTTCATGGATGACAGGACAAGATAATGAGTGTCACAAGAAAAGTTTGATATGATGACATAATATGATGGATAATTGATATACATGTCATTCCTTTTCCTTATTAAAAGAATAGATGATATATTGCTCTGTCATAAATAGTTTCAATGCTTTCTAAGATGAGAATGCTTTAAACTGCTATTCCTCTGCCCATTATCATATCTTTAAACTGCAATAACAATGTTTTGGCGGAGAGTTATATCTCCCGCTGGGGAAATTTACAATTGTCTCACCCCCGTGGGATCCAACATTTTTAGGTGGTCGCAGACAAAGAAGCAGATATTCTTTTACAAGAAAAGAAAAGCAACAGCCCAGACAGCAGTGAGATCTCAGGTGGAGACCCTGATTGTCAAGTCATATAGTTAGAAGGTTTTATGTGTCATCTCTATACTCTCAGGTCCTCAGAGTTTATAGTTAGTGTTTTAAAGAATCGATCCGAGATTTTGGCTTGATGCCTCGAAGTTATATGCTGTCTATATATTATGTCTTGAGACAACTAATGTTGTAATTCTCAAGAAGAGATAGTTCAAAAGATGTACTTTGAAGCAGGATGTAAATGTTATGACATGGTTCTTATTGTAAAGGATTTCCAATGACTGGATCTCTTTGCAAAAAGTTTTAATTTTTAGTGATTTTCAGTAATCCACTGCAAAAGATTTGCTTCTGCTTAGTTAATTTTGTGTTTTGTAAGTTGGATGCCACACTAACCATTCCTGATTACACAGCCAGACAGTGGACTTTAACCACTCCTGATTTTAGGCTTCATGCCTCTACCAGGTATTAGACTCTAACCAATCCTCATTACACAACCAGGCAGTGGACTTTAACCACTCCTTATTACATGGATCCTGGAATATAAATTCCTTTGACCCATCATTAATCATCTTGGTGTCTCTTACTATCTATAATTGTTCTCATGGCTCATAAAGCCCATAAAGCATCTTGTCACCTCTCATTAGGAAACATCTAATCATATGGCTCACAGGGCCATTCAACATCTTGTCACTTATCATTAGGCAACAAAATCATTTTATCTCATGTATTATAATAGTAACACCACTGCTCCCTCACTAGGGTTAGGGATTGATGTTCACATCGCATTAGGGCTTCTCATGTCCCATTACCCAATTTAGGGTTAGGGTTTTCCCATCTCACATTAATTAGGGTTTCATACTCACATTATTAATTCAACTTCTAATATGTTGCTACACACCTCTAGGAGCATTCAAAGATATCTTAAGTATTTGCTTATGATCACAATTCTCATCATATATCATTAATGATCATCTATTCAAGGTATGAGTTCATTTCTCATCCTTGTCATGGTATGATTACATCATACTCCTTGATTTGGCTTAGCCCCATTTTCACGGTATATTAGTCAAAGTACATTGAGTTTATTACATCTGTATTGTAACAATTGCATAACACACCCTTCATGTGTTTCTTATCCAAGAATGTTGGATTAGGAGTCCATCAAGGTATGCTTACCCTGAAATGTTGAATGTGATATCTATCATATCTTGATGTATCACTTTCTTCTCATGTCCATCTTACTTAAGTTAATAAAAAAACCTTGTATTAAGGTATTTCCCTCTTAATACTTTATCCACTAACTTGTCATTTTCATCATATGGTGCATAGGTCACACATTGGGACTGTCCAATTATCTTTAATGATATGGACTTAACCAAAGGTTAGGCATTGCTGATATAGATTAAATCATTATCAGCCACTTTAGGTATTTCAACCCATAGCATGTTATTCACTCCATTATATGATATTGCATACATCACTCCTACGAGTTTCATACCCTCATCATTGTAAGATGAATAGGGTTCTTACACATACATGAAATTAGATATATAATAATCTAGGCATCATCTTGTCCTTTAGACCCTTATTCATTAGGGTATCAACACTATCATTCATATAGTTCATCAACTTTACCCTTCATGGTTATAACATCCTCACCTTACTTGATTGTAATAACCACAACCTACTTTAGTATATTGTCCATTATACCATGACTATGGTTGCACATAACATTATATGGCATCATCTTGGATTTAAGTCTCACTTCACATCATTCTTCATGGTTTCCATAATACTACTCTTAATTAGGGTTTCACATGACATTACCTAGATTATGGTTTCTCATGACATTAATCTTAATTAAGGATTTTCATAACATTACCCTCAATTAGGATTTCTCATGGATTCACCCTCAATTAGAGTTTCACATGATATCACACTCAATTATGGTTTCTCATGGCATCACCATCAATTAGGGATTCTCCTTTCCTATAAATTGGGGATACTCATCCCAATTAGGGTTTCACTCCTTATTCCCATAATTGGGGGTTTACATTATGTTACCCTGAACTAGGGTTAAGATTCATTAACCTTCAGGATTAGGGTTTCATGATCTCTTTATTAAGGATCATAACCTTATCATCACATTATCAATACTCATATATGAATTCCTCTCTATCTTCCACCCAACTTGATTAGGTCACATCAACCCTTCACTCAAGTACATACAACTATGGTTAACATAGAGTACTTAAGACATTACTTGCATAACCTTTTAGGGTTAATTAATCTAAAGGTATTGATCATCTACGAACTTTAGGGTTTCAACCTTTATACCTAGCCTTAATAATCATTATTGGATTAATAGATCATTCATCATCTTAATTATCAAGAGATTCAATCACATTGGTCTTCCATTACATAACGTATCCAAATGAATTGACCAATTGGATCTTCTATTACAATAGGTATCCAAGTGGATTAACCAATTGAGTTCTCAATTACATTAGGTATCCAAAAGGATTAACCATATTGATCCTCAAACAATTTTGATTACTTGGGCCCCACACGGTCTTGGTCTTTCAAAGTTCAAACAGTTTGAAACCATTTGGTAAAAGTGACCTTCAAGAACGTTTGCTAAAGTACCTTTTTGAAACCACATGAACTCAACCGGTTTGGGATCGTTTGGTCCCAAACAGTCTTGAGACCGTTTGGTCTCAAATGGTCTTGAGACCGTTTGGTCTCAAATGGTCTTGAGACTGTTTGGTCCAAACCTCCTCAAAACCGCAAGGACCAAAGATGGTCTCAACTACTCCAATCGGTTTAGGGTTCTCAATGTTGATTCCATCAACCATTGTATTCATGTAACTAATCATCAATTGGACCTATCACCATACTTTGATTGAGTTAAGTAGGTCATCCTTCAACTGATTTGACTATCAATTGACCCTCAATTGGTCATCAATTAGGGTTCGAATCAATTGGATTAGGGTTTGGAATCGATGATCCTTCAACATTAATCAATGTGTAACTAGTTACTTTAAAACTATTGGACCATCATCCAAATTGGACATGACCTGATCCCAAGCGGTCTTGAGGTCATTTGGATGACGTCCAAATGGTCTTGAGACCATTTTCCCATCTCATCACTGAAATCCATGTCATCCACTTAGGGTTTGGATCACTAGATTGATCACCAAATCAGCATTTGATTGCAAATCAACTTGGTATCTTTAGATCTTCAAACCCCTAACCATAGTCAACCCTAGACCTGAAAACGGTCTTGGGTGACCCCCAAATGGTCTTGTGATCGTTTGGATGACCTACAAACAGTCTTGAGACCGTTTTCCCATCACATCATCATTAACCGTGTCATTCAATTAATGTTTGGATCCTAGGATTGGTCACCAAATCAGCAATTGATTGTACATCAACTTAATATCTTTGGACCTTCAATTGCTCAACCATACTTAACCCTAGACCTCAAAATGGTATTAGGTGATCACCAAACGGTATTGAGACCGTTTGAGTGATCCCCAAACAATTTTGAAACCGTTTGGGTCAATCAAACCAAAACATCAACTCATTCCATTGCAAAATCAGCACTTAGCCGATTAGGGTTAATACCATATCTTTGGATCTTCAAACACTTAACCATATCCAACCCTAGACCTCCAAATGGTTTTGAAACTGTTTGGGTCAATCAACCCAGTTTTCAACTTAATCAAATTACAAACCAGCACTTAACCCGATTAGGGTTTTGGTGATTGATGGACCTTCAACTCATGAACCAATTGGAGTTAATCAATAATAATGGATGGGTCATTAAACTAGATTATTATGAACAAATCCCCAAATGGTCAACCCTAGTCAACATCACCATATGGTATTAAACCGTTTGCTTCTATGCGGTTTAGTGAAACTGTTTCATTCCAAACGGTTTGAAACCGTTTGCTCCCAAACGGTTTGTGAAACTGTTTGGACATTTGATTGAAACCGTTTGGTCTAGATATTTGGGGAGGTGTGTTCTTATGATGATGTAATAATCATCAAGCTCTAGATCCACGAATCCTTCTGTGATTTCCATGGAGATAGCATCAATCAACCAAATCAATGATTGTAAATAGAGAAATGATCATTATTTGATGGGGAATTGAATGCAATAACAAAATTAGGGTTTCAAGTTATAAAAACCTCCTCCAATTGAGCTCCAAAGCACCAATCACATGGCAAAAATGGTGGATGAAGCTTTTGCAACTCCCCCTAGGCTCGTCCTCAAGCTTTTGGTTGAAAAGATTGGCTAGGGTTGAAGAGGAGATCGAAATAAGAAGAAATCAATGATTTATTTTCGATTTCCACCATGGAATCAAGGTGAAAAGGGTCAAGAACCTTACCAACAGGCTGGGGGTCGTCCTCCTGGTCCTCCCTAGCTCCCTTGGTCAGTTTCCAAGCAAGGAGAAGAAGTGGGGTCGAAAAAGCCTTTGTTTGGGCTAGGAAAGGGTCTTTTTATAAGAATTCCAATGAGAGAGAAAATACTTCATAAAAGTCTTTTAATTCCAAAATTGTTGCCACCCTCTCCCCCTTGGTTTCTTGTATGCAAAGGCATCTCTATCCCCACCGTGCTCCCTACCATTATCCAAGAATAAAGGGAAAAGAAATTAAGCACCTTAACCCTTATAATAGTAATTTCCATATTTGAGTGGAATTTCACCTCCTTAGGATATGCTCGTGCCTTTGCAAGGCTTAAGCTCGTCCAAAAACATATGAATACAACCATATTAATTTTGGTTGAAGGTCCTTCAAAATATTTTATTTATTTTTGCATTAAATCGAATTAGGGTTTCAATTAGGCTTAAATCTTGATTATTTTAATATCATGATTCTCTCTCCTCCAACTTAATTCAAATGAGGCGCCCCTCTCATTTTATTTGCTCTACTTGACGTAAAGAAACATGAGGGACCCTCTAGAGGTGATATTTTTCAAATTAAACCCTAGGTTTTGGGTAATTTGCACATTACACCAAAACTAGGTTTTAATGCACAAGGATTGCTCTACAAGCTTTATCTTGGTGCCCAAGCTTGTAGAAACCACACCACTACATAATATTCATTCTCATGATGTCTCAACATAAGAGGAACATCTTGTCATGTGCAATTTTGCAAGTTAGCCCCTCAACTTGGGTAATTTGCACTTTAGTCCAAAATAAGCAAACATTGCTTCAACATTGTTCAAACAGGACCAAAATTGAAACATAAGTTCTCATGATCCCTAATTAATTTTCACAAGATAAGATTAAGCATATAATCATCCTTCTTTATTAAAACACCTAGGGTTAAATAATAACCGAGGTTAGGGATGTTACACCTCATCTACTCTAGGGTTTACAATTGTATGGGCCTGGTCTTACTGTATTTTGGAGTTTCACGTGCTACCCACATGTTGATAATGTCCCCTAGTGGTTCCCTATCTGCCTCTGTCTCTTGTTCAGGATCTCTAGATTTATTTTTCTCTCATATATTTTCAATTTTCTTTGTAGACCTTTTAGGGTTATCTGTGTTAACTTGGGCGCCTATGACTAGGTCCCTCTCACTGGTTTCCTTCATGGTCAGGTTTGCAAAGTGGTTTCTACTTGCTTGTTCTTTGGAGTGATTGGGATAATCCTGATGTTTCCTTCTACTTCCTTTGTGTATTTGAGTTTGCCATTCATACTACTTCCTAGTAACTCTGCATTTTGTGTAGCATTAAATCCTAGATCCACTGTAGCATCCTCCTTCACAATTCTTGTGGGCTTGACACTCTTTAAATGTGTGTTCTTCCTCCCCGTAGAGTGCACATGCCCAAGGGAATCCCTCATAAACCACATTGTACTTGATATTGTTAACAAGTATGGATGGGTGAAAAGGTTTTGTTGTGTCCAATTCTAGTTCAAGCCTAGCGAATTTGCTTCTTGATCTGTTGTATGTATGGGAGTCGAACTTTTGAGCCTACCCAATGCCAAACCTATATACTCAAATATGGTGAGCTTGTAGAAATTAAGGGGTAATTTTAGTATGTAAACCCAAGAGACAACTAGTTCCATGATTTCCTCTTTTGGCTTAAATGAGGGATTGACAAGCCTTCAACGTGGGTCCAAGAATGGATTCATGTCTAGGTTGTCGAACTTTAGAAATTTATAATACCCAAATGTTTTAAGACATCCTGCAACTAGAACATGGTCGAAATAGTTTGGGATCGAACACAGGGATAGGAAGAACGATGCTTTAGAACTCAAGTTTTACTTGTCTAAGAACGTCGAAAAAGGTCAAAGGATAAGGTTTTTGTAACATCCCTGGCCTGGGTTATGTACTAACCCTTGGTATTTTGCTTTATTAAGTGATTAAATGCTTGTGTTTATCCTTTGAAAGTAATTAAGGCTTTTAAGGAACTTATATTTCTATTTCAGTCCTTTTTGAATCATGTTGAAACATTATTTTGTTAATAATGGACTAAAGTGCAAATTACCCAAGTAGAGGGGTTAACTTGCAAATTGCACATGTTAAGATGTTCCTCAGATATTGAGACATCATAAGAATGAATATGATGTGGTGATATGGATTCCACAAGCTTGAGCACCAAGATATAGCTTGTAGAGCAATCCTTGTGCCTTAAAACCTAGTTTTGGTGTAAAGTGCATTTTAACCAAAACCTAGGGTCCAACATGTAAAATATACCCTCTAGAGGATCTCTCATGTTTCTTGGCATCAAGTAGAGCAAATAAAATGAGAGGGGCACCTCATTTGAAAGATCATGGTAGGAGTGGAAACTACTCACACTAATAATATATTAAGCAATATCCAATAAGGGTGGATATTAATATACCTCTCTTAAAAGGTGATTAGTTCTTTTCCTTTAAACCTTGGATAAAGGAGGAGTTTTGCATGAGATTAGAATATGGAAATGTGGACAAGGATGGAGCAAGCCTTGGTGGATATGTTTGGGAGATAAAAGGAAATAATTAATCCTCTTTTTCCTTTTTCCCTAAAAAGCTCATATATAAATCTAATATGTATATCCTACCCAAAAACACATAACAACCGTTTCCTTAGTTCCTCTTCTCATCACTTTGCTTAGAATGACCAAGGAAGAGCTCTGGAGTAGAGGGAGGATGATCAACCTGTAGGTGAGTCTTGGTCATCCCTTACCTCAGATTCCTTGGGGAAAACCCTAAAACAAAGTTGGATTCATGGTTTTCTTCAAACGATTTTCCTTTCTAGCCATCTTCTCCATCCAAAACTTGAAGAACGGACCTTGGACAACTGTTGGAGATTCATATACCATTAAATTTATAGAGCTTGGATCTCTGGATCAGTCCTATAGGTGGGTTTTATAACTCTAACCCTTAAGCTTTGTTAATGCATCCTTCTTTCCTAAAATCATTGCTTATACTTCTTCTTTAGATACCTTTGTGAGTTCTTGCTATCATTTCCATGAAGAACAGCCCCTATTCTTGGTTGAACAGAGGTAGAAGATGATGATGTTAATCTCTATGTTTATCCAAAAAATACTTTAGCAAACGGTCTCCCAACCTTGCTCAAACGGTTTCCCAAACCGTTTGGGAGCAAACGGTTTCAAACCGTTTGAATGCAAACGGTTTCACTAGACCGCATAGAAGCAAACGGTCCAAGACCGTTTGGAGGTGTTGACCAGGTGTTGACCATTTGGAGTACCGTTGAGAATAATGTAGTCTAATTACCTACCAAAAATCATCAATTAATTCCAAGTGGTTCACCAATTTAAGGTCCAACAATCATCAAAACCCTAATCGGGTTAATTGCTGATTTTAATAATTGAATTATGTTGAAGTTTGGGATGAGTAACCCAAATGGTTTCAAAACCATTTAAGGATCACCCAAACGGTCACAAGACCGTTTGTTCATCACCCAAGACCGTTTGGAGGTCTAGGGTTAAGCATGGTTGACCAATTAAGGATCCAATGATATCAAGTTGATGAGTGATCGATTGCTGAATTGGTGACTAAACCTAGGATCCAAACCCTAATTGAATGACTTGATTTTTGATAAAATAATGGGAAAACGGTCTGAAGACCTTTTGGAGGTCATCTAAATGATCCCAAGACCGTTTGGGGTCAGGTCATGAACAAATTGAAGGATGGTTCAATGATTTCAAAACAATTAGACTCACATTGAAGTATGTTGAAGGGCCATCAATTTCAAACCCTAATCCAATTGATCCAAGCCCTAATTGATGAACAATTGAGGGTCAATTGAGTGTCAAATCAGTTGAGGGTTGACCTAATTAATTCAATTGATGATTGGCTAACATGTGCATGATCGATTGAGGGGTTCAACATTGGAAACCCTAATTCAATTGAAGTGGTTGAGACACTTTTTGGTCCTTGCAGTTTTGAGGTGGTTTGGACCAAACGGTCTCAAGACCGTCTGGGACCAAACGATCCCAAACTGTTTGGTCTCATGCGGTTTCAAGGTCGGTTGTGTCCGTGCGGTTTCAAAGTCAAACATGACGAAACGGTCTTCACCACCAAACGATTTCAAAGTCAAACTTGACTAAACGGTCTTCACCTCTACTTTAGCAAACGGTTTTGAAGGTCTACTTTACCAAACGATCTTTAGGGCAGACCAAGACCGCATGAAGGTCCAAACAGTCTTAGACCATTTGGAGGATTAGTGTGCAAGACCGTTTGAGGTCCATGTAGGTCAAGATCGTTTGATGATCTAAGGGTCAAGATGGTTTGGTGGTTGATTAACCTAAACCTCATGGATACTTAAAGTGATTAAAGGACCAAGTGATTAGTTGATTAGTGCATGTTATAATCAATGGTGATTATAATAAAGGTATCCTTGATGGGATTGAGTGATTAGTACTCTTTGAATGAGTGAGCTTTAATGATGACAATAGTAATGACATAGCCATGATCTCAATGTTGAGTTGACTTAGCCTAATCAAGGGTGATGAAAACATCAAATCATATAAGGGATGAGAGAGAAAAGATTTCTTATGTAATCAAGTAATGGACTCTCAATATGAAGGAATTCCTATTTAGGGTATGATCCATGTTAGTGAGATCATGAAACCCTAATTATGATGTTAATGAATTCTAACCCTAATTTGAGTGTAGTAATGGAAATATCCCTAATATATGATGAAGGTATGATCATAATTCATAATGTGAATAGTAAACCCTAATCTAGGGTAATGTGATGCAATGTGAATAGTAAACCCTAATTTAGAGTAATGTGATGCAATGTGATTAGTAAACCCTAATCTAGGGTAATGTGATGTATTGTGAATAGTAAACCCTAATTTTGGGTTATGTTGTATAACATGAAGTTCTATGGCTGGGTAATGCAATGATAAGTCATTAATCCTAATTGAATTAAAAAGGGAAAACCCTAACCCTGGCAAGGGCATAGTAGTCCAACCCTTAAATAGTGATGTTATTAATGTTTTGCATTATGCTGATCTTAAATAGATGTGTTTGCATTCATTTGTACTAATCATGCAGGTTTTATGGAATATTGAACATAGCCAGGTATGAGCTATGAAGCTTTGCTTAACAAAAGTACTTAATAAGTTTGTAAGCAATGATATGTTATGTGGCCTGGTGACGAGGTAACATAAGAGATTGATAGGCTATATGAGCCATATGAAATATCAACATTGTTATTATCTTGTTTATACTGTCAAATGACATGATGGTAGTATGATACTTGGTAACAAGTGTTTTAATGATTTAAGGGTTTGAATACCCATATTCCTGAATTACAATGATGAGATGGTTAGGGATTGAGATCCCAATGTTAACAAGAGTTGAATTGAACTTGATACAAATAAGTATTCTTTCTTTATAGAAATTGTTTTGGTAATTTATGCTTGAAACCATGCCTGATGCTAAAAGAATGCCATAATGTACTTAAATAATCAAGTATAATGATATCATGTAGATCCCTGACCATAGATCCATCATCATCAGAAGCTAGATGATGGTGAAATAGGTTTTCCTAAGGGAACTCCTAGAGAGCATACTTTTGAGTATGTGGGAGTTATGGACGCGAATATCCTTACGTCCTAATGGAGGAATTGATGTGAGATAAACATCAAATCTCTCAATCCTTCATTATATGTATATGTCGGGATGATGTATCAGTAATCTCCCGATGATGTTGTTAATGTTGAATCGATGTGAGATAAACAAGAAATCCCTCGATTGTGAAGAGAGTACAACATGTCACTGTAACTCTAATAGCAAAGTGTCAGAATACCCTGGATAGCTATTATGGCAGAGACACAAGATGTCCTACATGATAATCCTCACACTGACTGAGGAAGATGAGGTCAGAGAAATTCGGCTCTTCTGATGACCTATGTATGGTACCGATTGCGATTTCATAATGGTCGGTTGGAGTATGAGCGGTATACCTCATCTCCTTAGGGCATAAGTATGTTTGTAAAATGTAATCAATCGTGTAGCATAATTGCTTAGGTTGAACTACGAGAAACAATGATTGATGATGCATTGTTTACTTAGTCCTAATTGAACTAGTAATATACATGTTCTTCATATTTCTTACTGAGTAAATGACTTGTTACTCAATCAAGTTATAATTGAAATGATTGCTTAAAGAATGCTGCTCTACTTAGCTTATTCAATGTTTTATTTGTTGTTGAATATTTATAGTTCTACTGCTCAATGTTATTCCATTATTTGCAATAACAATGCTTCTGGTGAAGAGTTATAACTCTCTCTAGGACAATTCTTCAATTGTCTCACCCCCGTGGGATTCAAATTTTTAGGTAGACGCCGAGGACGAAGAAACCCTTCAGTGGGTGAATAGCAACAGCAACATCAGGGACAACAGTGATCCTCAGGTGGAGACATTTTCCGTCAGGTCTTGTATATCTAGAAAGTCCTATGTGTCGTCTCTGTACTCTCAGGTCCTAGGAGTCAGTAGATGGTTTAATATAGATCTGAGATTTTTGGCTTAATGCCTCAAGAATTTTTGTATACTGCTCATGTACAGCTTAACAGGATAGTCAATGTTATGACTCTCGAGATGTAACGATACAGAGATATACTAATGTATCAGCTTGTAAACAACTTATTTCATTTCTTTATGCAAAAGTTTTATAGTTGTGGTTCTCTTTACACAATTTTTTAAAATTTTGTGATTTTCAGTAATTCTGTTGCTAATTAATCGCTTATGCATCATTATCCGAAACGTGTCCCACAATTTTGATATGACGAGAAAGAAAGATAAAGAGTCAAACAAAAAGCCTATCTCCAAGGGGAGTTACTAGAAGAATTAAGGTTTTAGGGTTTAGTAGTTTTTATAGAGATTTTGTATATTGGAAACTGAGGAGACAAAACTATCTTCGGGGTAAGGCATGAAGGAGGAAAACTTAACTGTAACAAGCGGAAGAGGAATACATATTGCACCCTCTTCTCTCAAAGAGGATGCCTCTAACTATGCACCAATTCTCTCTCTCAAGAGTACTGAACATAGACTAGAGTGGAAAGATATGTCGGGGAAACCCTGATCCTGGGTACTCTCGTACACCCAAATCAGACCAAACTCTAGAGTTTACAACATCCCTCTCTCAATGGAGTCAAAATGAGAAACACGATTTGTTAGCTAGTCAAAAGCATGATTCAAACAGAAGAGACTAGAGCTCAGATGCTATAAAGAAATCATACAACAAAAAGGAACCATACACAGAGCAATACGAGATAAACTCCACAGATTCCATAAGCATATGGAGATAAAAGGTTTAGTTACAATGCAATAGTAAACCCAACTAAATTGCTAAAATAGGGAAGATAGGTATCGACCTCCTTGATGTAGGAGGTCGATATACATTGCAACAGACCCCTAAGGTAAGGCTAACCCGGTACCAGGCAGGAGCCTTATCGGGATACGACCGTGTCGGGTTCTTGACTGTGTCAGGTCGTGAACCATGATAGGTAAAGGCATATCAGTATAGGACCCTCTACCCGATATGGCCGTGTCAGGCGGCAAGCCTTGTCGGGCTGCAGCCACAACAGGTAGGCCATCGGGATGGGTATCGTGTCACGTTAGGACATGTGTCGGGTTAGCTTTGCCTTAAGTTCTCGGTTCCTTGTGTCGGGCATGGTTGGGAAGACCGTCTCTGGTCAACACCCAACTAGTGGCCTGACACAGGTGTAGTGGCCTTGATGGTCGTATCGTGCTGCTGCGGCTACCGGAACAGGTTCTAAGTCAACTCCTTCTGTCCCTCTCGGGTTGGGGGTGTGCCCACCTAGTATCGCCCGACACACCTGGGAACTCGACACACTAGCTCCTTTTTTCTCTCGAAGTTAGCTCTCGCCGGGTTCTGAGCCGTCCCATTGGAGTCTTGTAGCTGCTATTTATAGGCAGCGACTGGTGGGAGTTGCGGCCCTCGTTAGGCCATGCGTCCTTTGTCTGCTCCGTTAATGTGACTTTGGGAGAAGGTCAACACGTCCGTTTCCCGACACAGCTGGCGGGGTTCGTCGCATGCTGGGTTATGAGTAGATCGCCATGGATCGTGTCGGGTAGAGACCCTGGAGGGCTGCAACACCGAAAGGTGGCCATGTCATGCGATAAACTCCATCGGCCGACAGACCGTGGTGGGAAAGTCTTCTTGTCGGGTAACAATGTGTAGTCCGTTAGGGCTCCTATGTGACACACCCGTGCCCGTGACGGGTAAAGGGCGTATCACTTTGCCACTTTGATGGGCCGGGGCAGTTAACTTGTTGTGGATTGTCCGGGACGAGCCCATTAGCAATCTTTTGGTGGAAAAATAAGAGAAACTCTGCAAAAGATAGGAAATGTTGTCAGGAGCACAGTGGGCATTAATTCATTCAATAAATGAGATAAACTAGAGAGGAAGTTAGGTTTGGAGGTAGTTTGGATAGTAAAATATAAGCTCTAGTAGCCAGAAAATGTTTGTTATCAACTCCCCCAAACTTAGCATTTTGATTGTCCTCAATCAATCTATATACTTGTTTTAAAACTTTGTTTGCGATACTTCTTTGGAACCAGACGTATTCTTCAGACAAGGGGTTAAAAGAATTTTTGAGATGCCCTGAGGAAAATTATGTCTGATATGAGAAATGGACTTTATTTTTCTTGCCTTATTTAAGCAAAAAATTTCTCTTCAGCTTTGGTGAGACTTTTGGTACATGATTTTGAAGTTAGCTTTCACACCAAACAACTTGGGAGTAGAAGGTGGGGTTTTTGGGAAGGATCAAGGATTTTTGGGTTTTTCTTGCTTCCCATTGGTCCATCTAGGTAAGGGTCCGTTAACGGGCGAGTGGTCCCTGCATTCCAAGCCAGTTGTCTTTAGAGTAGTGATTTCACATCCTACTTACCACTACCCCGAATCTACCATGCCTAAAGATGGGTACTTTTGGAAAGACAAGTGTGTTTTTCATTTTTTTGGGCACAAATCTCATGCTTTTATTTTCTCTCATAAGGTTTTCCTCTCTCTTTTTGGGATTTTGATGGGTAGGGAAAAGAAAAAGAGTTTACTATTTGGGCAACTTTTTCCTTCACATGCATATCTCTTAGCTGTTGCGAGATTATTTTTCAAAGTTGGCATAGAAAAGTTGTAGCCTTTGTCATTTGAGACTACGTTTTCAAAAGAGAAAAATATAAATAAGCACCGCCTTAGATACAGAGAGAACAGTCTCGAAGAAGTAGTACCAAATTTTTACTATAAAGTGTTTTGTACAGTTTTTGAGAGGTAAGCAGTTGTGTATGTATTGTTTTCTATCAATCATTTATACACATGTATAAAAATGTATGGTAAGAAAAGCAAAAGAGAAAAAAGGGGAAAAATTTTGAGTACCTCCCTCACTGATGCTATGGAGTACCCCCCCCCAAACTTACCCCACACTCTGTCCTAGAGTTGTGAGATAAAATAGGGAAGGATAGGCATAGATCAGTGAGGGTTCAACAAAATTGGGCTCCCTCGGCAGATAAGAACTCCATCACATACTCTCTGCGTTGGTTGTGGTAGCCTAAGTTGTGGAGCTTATCTGGAGTCTTTTTGAGGGCTACCCTGTAGTAGATCCAGTACAACACGTAGACACCATAGTCATTTGATAACAGAAGTTGTTGTGGACATCGGTGGCAGTAATGTAGTTCGTGCCACTTAGCCGCCCGGTCTTCGAGATAAGGCTTGATGAAAGACACCACCTCAGCATAATATTTCCTTTCTAACCGCTCGAGGGATGTCATTGGCATGGATGTACACTCCATCGGATGATGTTGTTGGCGTCAGAGTTGTTGTAGAAGAAACTGACGCGTGGATGGATGTACACCATTAGGAGCGTCCAGTGGTTGTCGTGCAACATAGGTAGGAAGATGATGCGTGACAGACACTTCTTCATTTCGAGCTGAAACAATTGGCGTGCTCCTATTTCATTAGCTAGGCATTGGTTGTTGAACAACATCAGATGGGTGATGTAGGCGTGTTCAATCTTCTTCTATAAGATGGGGATGTAAGCTGACGCCACCATCATTGCTAGACATCCTCCTACCTTGACTATGTCCCGTAAGTCGTCGAGGGGGACCACTGCTTTATCCTTTTCATATATGACTCCTACGGTATTTGAATCAGCGAGTCTGATAAGAATTTCATTGACCTATTCCTAAGTTAGAGATGTGCACATAAAATGATCAAAATTGCTAATTAGGGATTCAGAGATGGCAGGCGAAGCAGACTCGCCTTCAGTAGCGAGTGCAGTCTACAGAACTTCTATCTGCTTACCTGTCTCATAGACGTCTGTGCTCTTGACTTCTTCCCTTAGAGGGCTGCTGGGTTGAGAAGATTCAGATTCAACATCTGTCTCCAGTAGCTCCTCTGGAAGCTCTACATCTTGGAAATAGCGCTTGTTCTTGAGAAGCAACACGCATATATGCTTCTCAATTGATAGAAATCTTGGCCCTGGAGTTGCCTTATGTATTTGAAGATGTTTATCAGCTCCATGGTGCGTAAGACGATGAAGGCGCTATTTCTGTTTCTCGGCTCTTCTTGGATTGGGAAGTCTCGGATGTCATAGAAGTTCCAGATGCCGATGTGGCATTGGATTCCTTGCTTTATTACGTGGTGAAGACACAGAGGAATAAGTCTGGCATGCTTGTCTTCGGGGTGTACAAAGATGTGTCCTCTGTGTGGGACCTCCATGGTGCAGCAGTTGAGGAGTGTGACGTCATGGTTGAGGAGGTCTGCCACACAGAGGAACCACTGCTTCCTAAGCTTGTAAGGGTCCAGCACTAGATGCAGATTGTGCTCTTCGATATGCTGCTGCATGTTGGCCACCTACTTTGAGTTGTACACCCCTGCTAGTAGTCTTCTCGCCAAGGCTGGGGTGGCATTGTGGAATGGCTATCGGCCCGTACTAATGGCAATATTCTCTAGCATTGCGCCCTCCAGGACCCTGAAAAGGATCTTCCCCACAACGATTTTTGAGCGGAACATGGCTTGGAGTGCTATGCTTCGTACTGGGAAGTATCCGTCACTCTCGACAATGACTTCTTCATATGCCTGCGGCCTCAGGACCATGATGAGAAGTTGTTGGTCCCAGATCGACAGGTAGCCGATGGCGCGCCTATCAAAATCCGCCATCTCGAAGGATGCGATCTCTGACGGTGCAGAAAATGCATCTGCCATCGAGGTCCTCACTCTACGGGGCTACTCATCAATCGAGCAAAATACAGATCGTCCCCTTCTCCTTCTAATTCTTCATATGAACCCCCCGCTCGACTGATAGAAATTTCTTCTTTGTGTTCAGCTGGGTCTAGTGGGGGTGAGGGAGCAGATGTATCTTTGCCTCGGGCACTCTCTTGTTCTGCTGGATTCCCGTTGGCAGTTTTGTTTGTCGTCTCTTCCTAGGGCATTGTAGAGGGCCCGCTGGAGGTGGATGAGGATGATGAACCAAAGGAGGATGGTGATGATGATGGTGGAGAGCCAGAGGCCGCTGCGATGGCGATCTCCTGGGATGTCTTGAGTGGGGGTGGCTGTCCCTCTGATTGAGCCTTTCCTCAATGGCATCGAGGCGTTGGAGCGTCACCTGCATCGTGTTATTCAACGACTCTAGTTGGCTAGGGAGACCAACTAGAGTCAGTAGCTGGCACTCCTGCTCATTCAATCTCCTCTAGAAGACCTGAAACTTGCGGGTCAGGGAAGCAAATGTAGAAGTATGATATCTTATTACCTCCCACAAGTTATCAAAATCGAAGCCGAAGGCCTGTCCCAATGAGGTGGGGACAACTGTCGTTCGGTTTTGACTTCTTGTTGCGCTCCTCACATTGCCAGCATGGCCAGATGAGTATGCGTTGTCAATCAGGGCTGAGTCCATCTGGACTGTCCGCGAGGGCATAGCTTCTGCATGGGGCGTTGGCACCCTCGTGGTCACCTCCTCCTCATCGGCCTGGGGTCACAGAGAAGGTTGCGGAGTGGCCGGATGCTGATCGACCATCTGTCTCTCGGCGTCCTCCTCCATAGCGATCGTCGGCGTGGATGGTGGCGGTGTTGGCGTTGGCTGTACATCCCTGAGCTCCACCCCCAGGAGCTCAGCAAATGCCTCGTCGCTAGCGTCTAGTTGCACAAATGCCTCTGCCATTTCTAGTAGGGATGAAGCTTCCGACATTGCTACAATGGCCTCTGGGGTTATGACTGTAGTAGTAGCCCCGGTGGTGTCGAAGACCTCCCCTATAGTCGACACTTCTTGTGTAGACGCGGCGGGCATTTCTGTGGTTGTCGCGGCTGGTTTGGTGGTGGCGGAAGTAGAGACCACCAGATTAATGACTATTGGTTGTGTGGCGATGGTGGTCGGCTCGACGGTGGTGGCAACAAGTAGGTTTTCAATGATGACTGCTGATGATTTGTCCCACCGAGCTTTGAGGGGGGCGGGCCTCCCTGGAGTGACCATCCTTTCTTGGATGGTCCTGGTGGCGGCGTAAGCAGCTTCCACGGTCACAAATTCTATCTCTGCTACTGTGAAGACCAGCTTCTCTACGTCGTAGTTGGTGCAGAGTAGGAGGGGCAGGAGGATGTCCGTCCTCGCGAACTTGTAGAAGAAGCGGTGACCCTCCTTCTTTATTATGTTCACCCTCATGAGGAACTTAACATTGATCTTTTCGTCACCTCGAGTGCACAACAGGATGAGCTAATCCTGCGGGTAACCTAGCCCTGCCGCGATCAGGTTGACAATCCCCCATGTTGTACTCCTTGGTGGCATCCTTGATCGGGTGCAACCGGTTTAGTAGGAATCACCCCAAGTTGATCGTTTTGTCCTACATCATGTACCAGATAAGATGGAGCTCTTCAGTATATAGGTTTCTAGTTTTTTATTTACTGAAGAGGAGGCTCACCACGATCTTGTGTATGATCCTCCAGAAACATGAGTGGACCGCCACCACCTTGCTCCCTGGCTTGAAAGATGATTCGTCGGTTAGCCTCTTCTAGAGCGCGACTGGTTTGAAGTCGTCACCTTCGGTGATCCGGGCACCGTTATTCAGAAGCTCCCTCTCAACCTTGCTGGAAAAGAATATCTCATTGAGTAGTCTGTCCGAGATGTTGTGCTCGGTGTTGTAGAGGCGTCCTTGTAGCCTGTCTACCCTGCTGAACCTTTTGGTCTCTTCAGGGGTATTTGGAACTCGGTGGAGGGAGGATATGAACTCCTTGGTGATCTCAGTGTAAGAAGCGGTGTAGCTGAAGTAAATCTTCTGTAGTTCGACGGCTACTAAGACGTTCTGGAGCCTGTTGAAGATGCCGATCTGGTGGAAGGATGATTGGTTACAGAACCGGGTTGGCCGGTAGACTTTTGTTGCCAACTCTGCGTACCGCCGTCAGTGTTCCTCATCTCTGGGCACAAACTGGCCTAGTGAGTGGGCCAGGGCCTCCATTTCTACCTCTATTCTGGGTCACTTCTCATCCTGAAATGGCCTGACTGTCTCAGGTTTTAGGCATTTTTTCCTGGCAATGGCTTCATTTGTGGACTCGGGGTTGATCCTCTGGCCTTGCTCGTCAACTTGGATGACAGTCTACTTTTTTCATGCCATTTTCTGTAATAATTAAGCAAACAAGTTAAGCCAAAAAGTGTTACTAGCTGAAACTTGCGTTTACTTGATATTGGGCAAGGAATGAAGGTAGGAGTGTCGCCCGATATGGCTGGGCGATACCCTTAAAAAGGTATCGGGTTGGGCACTGAAGGAAAAACTGTCATGCGATATGTGAGTGCCCGACACCAAAAGGTCGATATCAGGTAGGAGGTAAAAACATCGCACAGGTAGGGTCGTCATACGATAAGGTTTGGGCGATATGTTAGAACGGTATCAGGTGGCTCCCTTAGAACTGATCTTGCCCGACATAGATGCCCGATAGGGGTGTTGCGTGATATGGGGCATTGCGCGGCAAGGTTGAAAACATGATGCATCTATACTCGATAATAGAGACGACGCACGCTGCATCGTGTCGGGCGATACTCGTGTTGCCCGACACGAGTAGTAGCTTTTGCTAAACAAACTGAGTGATAGAGTCATTGTTGCGAGCTCGTGGTTTTGTTTGATATAAATGCCCTTGTTGCCGTGTCGCGCGACATGAGTGTCACCCGATACAGGCAGTGAAGAAAACTGGTAAACATATTGCACAATAATCAAGACTCAATAAACGTCAAAGAGTTCTGCCCGACATGGGACAGAACACGATAAGGTAGAGTGTGACACGGTTTGGCTAATACAGTCATCGCGACACAAAGTTAAGCGATATGTAAGGCACCTCGGGTTTTACCTGTATTGGGAAAGAAGATCTTTAACATGACACAAAGGTCGGTAGACAAAGGCCAATACAAGACCTAGAATGGTGAAGAGAATGCACGATACGGGAGTAAAAGCAGGTAAATCGGTAACCCAACACGGTTAAACTCGAGTTACTATATATAGCAGACCGCGAGCGGGGTAAAACGGGTAAACTAGGACACGTGTCGTGCATGCACGAAAATCGTCTTCTAGATCACGGTAAAACCTATCTAATCTGTCGCGTCGCAAAGATTTCAAGAAGAGAGTGCATCACACGGCACGCATGTCAGGTGGTTGAATCGTGTCGCCTGATAGGCATCGCCCGGTGTACTTCTTATGCGACATGACTCTATGCGATACTTGCATCATACGACACGTGATGTGCTGAGTGACACACCTTCTCGATACGTCTTTTAGTCTTTTAACATGTCCGGGCACGCTGGCTGACATGGTCTGGGTGATAGGGTAGTCCGATGTGCTGATCGCGTGATAAGGCCAAGCGTGTTTCTTTCCCGACATGCCACTTAAAAACGTGTAAAACTAAAACCCAGGGTGTCGCCCGATACGGTTCAAGGTGTTTTTGGGTGACATAGCTATCGCAGAAGAAGCCGCACAGAGCAACAAAGGAAAGCAACATGTATGCCTGACATGCCAACAAAAGGGGTTAAAGCTAAAGCAGAAACAAGGATAGAAAGACTGAAAATCAGAAGGCACTTGATGCGTAAAACATCATCGGCCTAAGGGTAAACTCTAGCCTCAGACAGTATTACTCACCAAGGCAAATAAAACTAACTTGGTGGCCCATAAAATGAGTGAGTCTGTGTACGTGGCGCGGGCACATGCTTGGGCCTTATTACAATGATATTGTTCATAGGAAATAACATCCTATTCTAGGAAAATAAAAGCTTGGGATGCCTCCCGAGGAGTGTTGTGGTTTTTTTCGTCAGCTTGACATCTTCGACTCTTGCTATACTCCTCCGGTTGGGGCAACTTCAGCTTCGTTCAGGGCCAAGTCTGATCGTCTCATGAAGGCTTCATCTTCATAGAACCTCTTGACTATGTGTCCGTTGACTGGAAAAACTTTCATCGGATCTTCTTTATCATAAAGCTCCATCATCCCAGACGGATATATCTTTGCTACTATGAGTGGTCCGGACCACCTGGTTTGCAATTTTCTTGGAAAAAGGCAAATAGAAGATTTAAATAACAAAACCTTATCACCTTCGTTGACATCCTTCTTCCTCAGGTAGGAATAATGCCATAGTTTAGCTCTCAGCTTGTATATCCTCACATTTTCATAGGCATGAAGCCTCAACTCTTAAAGTTCTTGGAGCTGAAGAAACCTTTTCTTTCCAGCTAGCATTAGGTCCATGTTGAGATGTTTGATGGCCCAATATGCCTTATGCTCCATCTCAAAGGGCAGGTGGCAAGCTTTCCCAAATATCAAGCGGTAAGGTGTGGTTCCCAACGACATCTTGTAAGCAGTTATGTACGCCCACAGAGCATCATCTAACTTAGTTGACCAATCCTTACGAGACTTGCCAACTATTTTCTCTAAGATCTGCTTGATCTGTTGATTGGAAACTTCAACCTGCCCCGACGTGTGTGGGTGGTATGGCATGGTGACTTTGTGATGAACACCGTATCTGCGCAACAAAGATTCAAACTGCCCTTCTGGAAAGTGAGATCCACCATCACTGATGACGGTTCTTGACACCCCAAACCTTGGAAAGATTATCTTGGTAAAGAGCTTTATCACTTCTTTGGCATCACATGTGGTGGTGGGTATATCTTCCACCCATTTAGAGACGTAATCAACTACACCAAGGATGTATTTGAAACCATAGGTGGAGGGGAAGGGTCCCATATAATCTATCCCCCACACATCAAAGATTTCTACCTCGATCCATTCTGACAGTGGCATCCCATTATGACGGGAAATGTTTCCGGTTCTTTGACATTCACTTCCGAACTTGACATAAGCATGAGCATCTTTGAAGAGAGTCCGCCAATAAAAGCCTGAATGGAGTACTTTGATTGCAGTCATTTCACCTCCTAGGTGCCCTCCGTAGGGGGAGGAATGACACTCAAATAGAATCGTTGGGGCTTCATCCTCCGGTATACACCTTCTATATAACCCATCAGCACAATGCCTAAACAACAGAGGGTCATCCCAGTAATAGTTCTTCAAATCATAAAAGAATTTCTTCTTCTGATTATAGGACATTTTCGGGGGCAGTTGCTTGCAGGCCAGGTAATTGCAGAAATTTGCATACCATGGTCCCTCAGGGTTGACCAACTAGGTGACGTAGATAGATTCATTAGCATAACTTTCATTTATTGGAAGAGGGTGGTCATCCTCCACCCAGATCCTTGAAAGGTGGTCGGAGACCACATTCTAAGAACCTTTCTTATCTATTATTTCATGATCGAACTCTTGTAACAACAATACCCAACGCAACAGCCTGGGCTTTGCATCTTTCTTCTGCATTAAGTACTTGATGGCCCCATGGTCAGTGTGAACTATCACCTTAGAGCCCATGAGGTAGGATCGAAACTTATCAAAAGCATATACAACCGCCAACATCTCTTTGTCAGTAGTAGTATAATTCAGTTGTGCCTCATCTAGGGTCTTACTTGCATAAAACATCATGTGGTGCTTTTTATCTTTTTTCTGACCAAGTACTGCGCCTATGGAAAAGTCACTGGCATCGCACATGAGCTCGAAAGGAAGATTCCAGTCGGGGGACTAGAGAATGGGTGCAGATACCAAAGCATCCTTTAGAGTGGAGAATGCCTTCATGCACTCATCCGTGAAATCAAATTTCACATCTTTCATCAACAGATTGGAAAGGGGCTTTGCAATCTTCAAAAAGTCTTTGATGGACCACCGATAGTAACCGGCATGACCTAAAAACCTTTGGATACCGGTAACAGATGTGGGAGGAGGAAGCTAGGCTATCGCCTCCACCTTAGATCGATCAACTTTGATACCTTTCCTAGTCACCTTGTGTCCTAGGACTATTCCTTCTTGCACCATGAAGTGGCACTTTTCCCAATTCAGGGTAAGACTTTGCTCTTTACATCTCTTCATTACCAGAGATAGGTTATTAAGGCAATCATTGAAGGAGCTACCGTAGACACTGAAGTCGTCCATAAAGACTTCCATTTTATCCTCTAGAAAATCAGAAAAGATGACATTCATGCACCGCTGAAAGGTGGCAGGTGCATTACAAAGCCCAAAGGGCATTCTTCTAAAAGCAAAAGTTTTGTAGATGCATGTAAAGGTGGTCTTTTCCTAACTGTTAGGGTGAATAAGGATCTTATAGAACCCTGAATACCCATACAACCAGCAAAAGTAGGAATGATGGGCTAGGCACTCCAACATATGATCGATGAATGGGAGGGGGAAATGGTCATTGCAGGTGGCAGTGTTGATCTTTCGGTAATTGATGCACATCTGCCAGCCGGTCATTGTCTTGGTAGCGACCTCGAATCCATTATCTCCTTTAACCAATGTTATACCTCCTTTCTTTGGGACGACTTGAATGGGACTTACCCACGTGCTATCGCTGATGGCGTAGATTATTCCTACATCTCAGAGGTTCACCACTTCTTTACTATCCACTTCTCGGAGCTTCTCATTCAGTTTCCTCTGGGGCTGGGAATATGGCTTGGAGACCTCTTCCAGGTAGATCCTGTGCATACACACAGAAGGACTGATCCCCTGTAGGTCTCTAATTGAGTAACCTAGGGCCTTTCTCCGTAGCCTCAACTCCTCAAGCAACTGATCTTTCTGGCTATCAGTCAACTATGAGTTGATAATCACCAGATTCATCTTCTCCTTGTCTAGAAAACGGTATTCCAAGCCTCTCAGCAAAACTTTCAACTCAGGCAGGGTATCCTTCTCTTGTTCATCGACAGGGCCTTTACGGAGGATAGCGTACATAACTGTCTCCACATGGTCTTCTTCTTCAGATGAACCTTCAACTTCCAGAAGAGCCAGCAGTTCCTTGACCTCCTGATCCTCGACCTCTTGTGCCTCACCCAATAGGGCGTGCATCAGCGGGTCCACCATGGCCTTTTCTTCCCTTACTTCATTGCATAGCTGCTGATAGCTTTCAATGAAATAAGAGGATTCAAATAACGAATGGGATTTCATACAATCTCTAACGTTGAAGTCAATGTAATCTCCTCCAACCCTGATCATAATCATACCCAACTCTATGTCGATGACGGCTCAGCCAGTTTCTAACAAAGGTCACCCAAAGATAATAGGGCAGCTGGGATCTTCTACTACATCAATCAAAACAATATCACATGGTATAAAGAATCACCCAAATCGAATGGGCACATCCTCAACCACTCCAAATGGGTTGGTAAAGGTGTGATCAACGAGTTGGATCCTCATGTTGGTGCTTACCATATCAGTGAGACCAATCCTCTTAGCAAGGGTTAAGGGCATCAAGATGATGCTTGCCCCCAGGTCGGACAAACCTTTACGAGTTATGTTATCCCCAACTTGGAAGGGGATGACAAAGGCCCCAAGATCTTTCTTTTTTGATGGCATACTTGCTTTGACAAAGGAACTGGACATTTGTGCCAGCTTTACGGTCTCAACATCTTTGCCTCTCTTTTTCCTTAAAATCAGATCTTTTAGAAACTTGGCTTAGGTAGGCATCTTCTCAATGGCATCCAGAAAAGGGATGTCAAGGTGCAATTTCTTTATTGTGGCCATAAACTTATCGTATCTCTTTTTCAGATGGGCTTTCACCAGCTTATGTGGGAACGATATGCGGGGTGTGTACTTGTCCGGAAGTTCTTCAGAAGAAACGTTGTTGGCTCTTTCTTTGGTCACTTTCCTTCACTTTCCTGGGATTTCCTCTAGTACCCTTTGGATAACCTCCTCATCTGGTGCTGTCACTGTTGTCACTTCCTTTTCAATGGTTGGCTGTACCACTGTTCCTGACCGTAAAATGACCATCTTTGCGGTATCATGTCCACACATATTTGTTTCGGTATTGGAGGGAAAATGTCCACCTGATGATTGATGGTCTGGGCGAGGCTCGCTAGCTGTTGATCGATCTATTTATTATGATGTTGGAGATCCCCTATCTGGGCTGAAAAGCCTCCCATCTGCTGCTGCATCAATTTCAGCAAAGTCGTGCTATCCACGAAGCTTTTATGCATTTTCACATATAGGTTGTTCTGCTTTTTGGCAAAGGACATCTACTCCGTCATCATAGATGGTCTCTACGGCTGGTTCTGCTAGAAAGTCTATTGTTGCTGGAACCCTATTTGACATTGCTGATTTGACAATCCTCTCAAGGGATTCCTACTCACCAACTGATGGGAATTCTCAGCTGTGCTGGTATTTCCATAGGAGAAACTAGGGTGATTAGGGCGTCAGTACTGGACATAACTAATGTTCTCTATACTGTCATCATCAAGCTCTCCTTGAATGACAATGTGCAGACAGAAGTCAGACAGATGGTCTGGCTCTCCACAGGTGACACAACTTCTCACCACTTCCTGTCAGACTTTCCCTTTATACCCTTGACACTTCAGGGTTTGGACATCAGTTACTATTTTGTCTAGCTTAGCTGCTAGGGCTTCCATCACTTTGGATTCTCTCAGAGTAGTATGGCTCATAGACTCTTGGTCGTACTCGCTGTCCTGCTGATTAGTGGCCATGTTATCAATAATTTCCCTGGCCCTCCGAGCAGTGAGTCCCAGGAAATCACTGCCAGCTGCAACGTTCAGGGATTTCCTCTCGGCAGCACACACCCCATTATAGAATGTGGTGATTAGGTTAGGTTCGGAAAAACCATGATGTGGGAACTCCCACTGGTAACTTTGAAACCTCTCCCAGGTCTCGTGCAGGTTTTCCGAGGGTTTTTGTGAGTACCTCATTATCTTGTTCTGACACTTGATTGTTCTTTCAATGGGGAAGAACTTGACGATAAACTCATTAGCGAGATGCTCCCAATCGGGAAGACTTCCATCTTGCAGACTTGTGTACCACTGCAACGCTTTGTCTCTTAGAGAAAAAGGGAAGCATTGGATGTAAATGTGGGCTATCAGAACTCTATTGATCTTGAAGGTGTTGCAAGTACTTTTGAAAGTTGCGAGATGGTATTACACATTTTCTTCAGTAGTATTTCTTCCAAACCGGTTATGCTGTAGCAGTTGGAGGAAAGAAGGCTTCAACTCAAAGTTGGTAACGTTGAGGGGTTACACAACCACTGGATTCCTTTCTTCATTTTCCTGGACTTGGACAAATGAGCACAGGGAGCAGGCTTCTGGAGTTTGCTCAGCCATGACTTGTCAGAAGCGAAGATGGCTTGAAAAGGTGAGAAAGTACCTGGAAAGAAAGAAAAGTGTAAAGATATTAGTATGCTGTATAAACTACGTGCAGTAAATATGTGCATTATTATATGCATATGTACAAGTTTTTTGGCAAAGTGCAAGCAAAACTCAAGTTCTTAGAACGGTTTTCATTACCTATCCCCGACAATGGCGCCAAAAAGTTGACGAGCCTTAAACGTGGGTCCATGAATGGAGTCATGTCTAGGTTATCAGACTTTAGAAATTTATAATACCCAAATGTTTAAGACATCCTACAACTAGCACAGGTTTAAAATAGTTTGGGGTCAAACACAGGGATAGGAAGAACGACGCTTCAGAACTCAAGTTTTACTTGTCTAAGCACGTCGAAAAAGGTCGAAGGATAAGGTTTTGATATGATGAGAAAGAAAGATAAAGAGTCAAACAAAAAGCCTATCTTCAAGGGGAGTTACCAGAAGAATTAAGGTTTTAGGTTTTAGCAGTTTTTATAGAGCTTTTGTATATTGGAAACTGAGGAGACAAAACTATCATCGGGGTAAGGCATGAAGGAGGAACACTTAAATGTAACAAGCGGCAACGGAATACATCCTGCACCCTCTTCTCTCAAAGAGGATGCCTCTAACTATGCACCAATTCTCTCTCTCAAGAGTACTGAACATAGACTAGAGTGGAAAGATATGCCGGGGCAACCCTAATCCTGGGTACTCTCGTACACCCGAATTAGACCAAACTCTAGAGTTTATGACATCCCTCTCTCAAGGGAGTCAAAATAAGAAACACGATTTGATAGCTATTCAAAAGCGTGATTCAAACAGAAGAGACTAGAGCTTAGATGCTATAAAGAAATCATCCAACAAAAAGGAACCATACACAGAGCAATACGAGATAAACTCCACAGATTCCATAAGCATACATAGATAAAAGGTTTAGTTACAATGCAATGGTAAATGAAAGTAAATCTCCAAAATAGGGAAGATAGGTATTAGCCTCCTTGATGTAGGAGGTCGATATACATAGCAACAGACCCCTAAGGTAAGGCTAACCCGGTATCAGGCAGGAGCCCTATCGGGATACGATTGTGTCGGGTTCTTAACCGTGGTGGGTCGCGAACCGTGACGGGTAAAGGGTGTATCCCTTCGCCACTCTGATGGGCCGAGGTAGTTAACTTGTTGTGGATTGGCCCGGATGGGCGCATTAACAATCTTTTGGTGGGAAAATAAGAGAAACTCTGCAAAAGATAGGAAATGTTGTCAGGAGCACAATGGACATTAATTCTATTCAATAAATGAGATAAAACAGAGAGGAAGTAAGGTTTGGAGGCAGTTTTGATAGTAAAATATAAGCTCTACCAGCCAGAAAATGGGTGTTATTAGGGATACCAATCCCATACCAACAAGTTTTGGCCAAAATTTTTCCATGGGCCACCTATGAGAGCATTCTCATAATCTTACAGATAGGATAGCTACACAACAAAGTGCCCTGGATCAAGTTCGAACATGTTGAACCTACCAATGATTCACTAAAGGAGTTTTAGTTTGTTCCCGAGAGTCATGTACCCTATGTCAGTGCCAAGCAGGCAGATAACGATTGCATACTTACATGATTTGAGTAGCCCCTCTTCCACCTTTAAGATAATTTCTAGGACATGTGTTCCATCTATTTTTCTTAAAGTAACATCTTTCACCAAGAGATTTCTTTCAAATAGTTTATCAAGAAACGAATAATTTCCAACCGCTCCATATGTCCCACTGACCACTTTGCTAAAAGACCATACAAACTATTTTATTACCTCTACCATCGAGTTCTCCATCAAAGGGTTAGGTATTGCATCACCTGGTATTACGCCAAGGGAAACATCATCCTTGGAGTTATCAATTTTGAAGCCCCAACTATCTAGATCTGTGAACCCTCCTTTGTTTGTTACTCCTCTTGAACCAACGAACATGAATTTGATGTCGATTTCTAGAATGATAAGTTTTGTCACCTGGCCTTTGTTGATATCATTGGAGATCGCTTCCCCATGTACACCGTGTTTCCAAACAGTCAGAGAACTATAAATTAGTAGCCTACTTCTCTTAAGATCTGCCTCAGGATCAGATCCCCTGGTTTCTCCCACGCCGCGTCTTTCCCCCATCCCCTAGGTTTTCCCATCGTGCAAATTGGGGTTAAATGTGACTTTGATACCATGTTAGGGGAAAGTAATATGTAAAATATGTAATTTCATTTGTGAGTGATTGTCCTCTACTTTGACCTCATTTCCTATAAATTATCTTATAGATTGTGCTTGGAAACATTGATTTTATTGTGAGTTGTGCTTGAAACTACCTAGGTCTATGAGAAAATGGCCTATATGTAGCTAATTTGGGATTTGATCCTAGGTCAAACTAGTGGATTCCTAGCTATTACCCTATCTTCCTAAATATATATCCCTTCTGTTACTCCTAGGCGTGAGATCTAAGTAGCTAGTTTTGAATCACTTAGTGAAATTGGCATGGAGCTATCTAAAGGCTAGATAGTAGGTGATGTGAGGTGAAATACCCTCATTTCCACCCTCCATTACTACCCTTGACCCTCAATTTCCCCAATAGCTTCTATCCTAGAAACCTAGACTTGATTAGATCCTAGTAGATTTTTACCTAAACCCTAATACAAATGAGCCTTTCAAGGTTGGGTAGGGCTTGCTAGGGAGTAGTCCCCCTTCACACATCCTATTCCATCCATGACCAATTAGTATTCTAGGGAAATTCTCTATCATCCATCTTGTTGTTTGGTTTGACAATTCAAATGAATGAGTAGTATTTTCATGTTATAACCCCAATCTAATTTCTAGTCACACAACCCCAAATGGCCCACACTTCCATAACTTGCTTAAAACCTAGTTGCTTCCTTGCTAGTTAATGCTTGCTTTGTTAGTTTCTTTACTTGCCTTTCTAGTTAATTTTCTTATTCATGTTAGGTAGGCCTTGTTAGTATAGTTAGTTAGTTTTTCCTTGTGTTTTCTTGTGCTTGTTTAAGCATGTTAGTTGCTAGTTTAGTCTTTTGCTTTCCCTAGTTGCTATTTGCTAGTCTAGTGTAGTTTCCTACCTAATCTAGATAGTTTCTCTCTCTAAGTTGTTAAGTAGGATTGCTTTGTGTAAGGAGTGGTACCCAAGAGGGGATCCACTCACTACAAAATTTGAGGAATAATTCATGTATCCAGACATATTAACAAGCATGCTCGAATAGGTGTAAAATTTTCATTTCTCAAATGATGGTATACATGAATAACCAAAGTATAGGAGAGGAATAATAAATCATGACTATATCCAATTTTACAAGATTATAAATGAATCTCCCATTAAGGGGCTTACATGAAAGTACAACATCAGGATCCAAGTAGAGGGATATCTAAACTATCTCAAGTCTATCTTCCATTAAGAGTCATATCCATAAGCAAGGTCCATGTCTGCATGTCATTTCCTCCATCTTACACCTGGGGTTGGAAGCATCCCTCATAAGAGAACATAAAATGGAAGCTGTCAGCATAAAAGCTGATATGAGCATATTATTCAAGGATTGAGCGACATTAGGGAAAATGACAACAAATATAATAAGGCCTCCCATAGAAGAGTAAAATCGATATCCAAATGGATATAAATGGAATATAAATTGAAATAAGGCGATAATAAAGAAGAATACTTGCCATTAATAAAATATAAGAGTTGTGCCACAAAAGCACATATAAATAATTTATGGCACAAAACCCATCACAATAATATTCAACCTACATACATGTGAGATATACATAGAACTAGTGAGATATAAAAAATAATGGGGGTTAACGCTCATAAACTTAAAACCTGACAGAGTAAGGCACATAACTAAACTCCTAAATATACATAAAGTGGGCACAAAACCTAGGTATGGGGCACATAACCTCCATCCCAAAATAACATGAAGGGCACATAACCCCATAAAACCAATGCACCTATACGTATCTAGGGATAATGAATCACAAAGCATGCAAAATGTAAAGGGAATTTAAAGTTCAGTTAGATAAATAGAATTAATGAGGTTTACATCACATAAATGGACAATAGAAAACATCCACCATGAAAAAGTGGGGGAAAGTAGTTCATATCCACAACTAGGGTTCATCATGAAGTGCAATACAACTCAAAGTAAATAAGAATAGCCAATAGAGTAAGATGACCACAAGATCATAATCAACATAGAATCTTTCATATGAAATGAATTATCAGGATAAATTGTGTAGGCTAATTTTTCCATAGGACCAAGAGAGTGAGATAAAAGTGGGTGATTTCTCAATATGAATAAATAGGGATGCAACATACATAAAAGAGAGAAAAATAGATCAATTGTTAAATATAGATTCCAGGAGATGCAACATACATTAAGAGAGAGAGAAATTAGGTGTTTGCTCAATATAACTCATAAAGAGATGCAACATACCTCAGATGGAGTCTACATGTGTCTAAACTCAAAACCCTAATTCCATATCAGTCCACAAGAAACCTATTAAGGGTATATATGACATTAGGGTTAGGTTTACATTAATTTCGCAAACCCTAAAAATTGCCTTTTTGCCCTTATTGAATTATTTTATCTAAACAATGTCATCTTACAAATTATATTTTTTGGAGTGTCATAATTCCATGACAAATTTTAGTAGATCTCATGAACTGCCTTAGTTCTTATGATGGAATTGTTATAGCATTGGCATTCAAAACTCAGGGTAGAGAGGTGGTGGTTGTATAAAAACTTGAAAACCTGATCAATGACCTTTTGTCTGTGCGTGCGTGGGTCAAACAAGGCACAAAAAGGGAAGGGGTTCCTAAGAAGGAGCTACTGTTGACCTAGAAGTTATACATTGTCCATATTTTGATATTGACTTAACCATTCCATTCATATGTATCTAATATGTGTATCCAATATCAATTTAGAAATTAGGTACATGAAAAGGATCAAAATTCACAAGTCCTAATTTGCTCCAGTTCAAGTCAAAAGCTATACAAGTGTACAAATTAGGAAATCCATGTAAATGACCTTAGAATATTTTTGTAATCACTTGTATTGGTGTATTGGCTTGTAACTAAGATGAGAAAATTGTTTTGTACACTTTGCACCAAGTTTTAATCACTTGTGATGCACTTTAGAAAATTGATCACAGGTTGTTGATCGGTCAAGTTGGAATCTCGACCGATCCACTAGATCCATTTTCTGGAGAGTGCATCGATCGAGTTGTGTTTTCACAGATTTCGACCAATCGAGTAACTGACCAATTCGATTTTCATTGGTCGATCGAGTTTCCCCAGGACAAACACGACTGATGGTTTGAATATCAACTTTGTCTTTTAGTCAATCAGTTGATTTACCTTTATTGAAACTCGACCGATTGCACTGTATAGAATTTTCAGAAAAAGTGATTGTGACCGTTGGTGAGTTATTTGATCGAAAATAGAGTTGTTGTCTTGAAGAAAAACGGATATATTTCGGTCCTAAGTGTCCCCCAACTCAAAGGAGCACCCTCAGCTATAAATAGGACCTCTTGGAGTTCATTCCAAGGTTGCTCATTCACTACATGCTTGGTCCTAGCTTAGTTGAGAGTGTTCCAACCCTTTGAGCCCCTTTCTCTCTCTACCTTCAAGTCAAATTCATGAGTATGAGTGAGTTAGGTTCTGTTGTATGAGAGATACTCCCAATATTGATTTAAATCTCTCCACCTCCATCTTCCTACCCCCTTTCCTATTGAAGAAAAGGCTAAAGATCTTCTCTGAGTGAAGGAGGAGTTGCTGTTCTTCAAGGTTGAAGAAAGCATGGTGTTCCAGATTTCCAAGTAAAGGAGATAGGCAAGGAGGATGTTCAAGAAGGATAGGTAATTCCTTAAAGGCCAAAGACTTGAAGAAGGAGTGGGTGAGTCCTTATTTAAGGCTGAAGACTCCATGGTTAAAGTGGGTAAGATCCTTCTATAGGTTAAAGATACTTGCTTGAGGTACTAAGCCCTTGGATGATTGTGGTTTTGTTTTGTAATCTTATGATGGAATATAAGAGTACCAAGATTGTAAATCCTAGAGATTAACCACCTCTAGGTAGTGGACTAACATTGCTCCTAGTTAGGATGTGGAACCACTCCAAACCTTTTTGTCCAAGCGTATGTTCCTTGTCTCTCTCCCTTGCTATGCTTGCTAGTTAAGACCTAAAATTGGCTGCTTGTTTAAGTTTTTGTACTTAATATAATTTGGTGGTCTAATAAATTTTGTGAGATTTGTGAATCTCTATTCACCCCCCTCTAGAGCCCTTGATCCAACAAGTGGTATTAGAGCTTGTCTTCTCCAACCTACTTCTACAAGTAGGATAAGATGGGCGATTTAGCACTTGGATCTCTCAACTTGGAGGGAAGCTTCTCCATATGACCTCCGATCTTTGATGACACCAACTTCCTCTATTGGAAGAGAAGAATGCAGTTCTATCTCCAAGGAGTAAGCTATGAGATGTGGAAGGTGGTGCATCTAAAGTATGAAGATCCAAAGGAGGAAATCTCCACATGGATGGAAGCCTAAATGAAGCAAGGTCAGATCAATGTCAAAGCCATGAGCATCATCTATGCAACCCTCATACCATCCGAGTTCAACTAGACCTCCTCATGGGACACCACACATGAAATTTGGAACAAGCTATGTGTCACCTATGAAGGAACAGAGCAAGTGAAGGAAGCTAAGATCTACAAGCTTGGTGGTCTACTTGAGAACTTCAAGATGGGTAAGAATGAAGGAGTGGAAGACATGTACACAAGGCTAAATGTGATCATCAATGGATTGTTAACCCTTGGTAGTGTGTTGGATAAAGGCATAATCAACTCCAAGATCTTGAGATCTCTTCCAAAGAGATGGGAGCCCAAGGTGACATCCATTGAAGAAGTGTACAAGCTTAGTGAATTGTCAACCGAGGAGCTGGTTGGAAACCTTCAAGCTCATGAGTCGAGGCTTGATAAACAAGAAGAAGAAGAAAAGAGAGAAGAGAAGGAGTCCAAGAAGATCAAGGACACAACCTTCATAGCTCAAATTGAAGAGATGGTTCGGCATCAACAACTTGCTTTCAAGTCCCCTACTCCTTCCTCAAGTGAAGATGAAGGCCCAAATGAACATGAAGCTAACTACTCCAAGGGAAAACACTTCAAGGGGAAGCCTTCTTCATCAACTCCTAGATGCTATGAATGTGGCCAAAAAGGCCATTACAAGAGTGACTGTCCCAAGGCCAAGAAGAGACACCACAAGAGCAACTACACGAAGGACAAGGAGTACAAGAGAGAAGGCAAATACAAGAGAAAGGAGAAGAAAGAAGAAGAAAAGATGCAGCTCATGCAGCTTGGGAGAAGTCTTCCTCAAGTTCTTCTAGCTCTGAAGATGGAGGATGCCACCTTGCTCTCATGGACTCTACAAGTGAAGATGTAGGTGAAGTAAGTGAAGTAAGTGAGGTAAGTGAAGTCAATTTGCATGAGTTGTCCAAAGAAACTCTTATTGATATTCTTAATGCTTGTCGGTCATCTTTTACTAAATGCAAATCTAAAAAGAAAAGGTTAGGAAAGATAATATATGATCTTTATGCTAAGATTGAGATTCTTGATCAAAATGAAAAATTGCACCTTGATAGTATTGATTCCTTGCAAGGGCAATTTCTTGATCTTGAGCTCCAATAAAATGGAGTTGAAGTTGAGAATGGTGTCTACCTTAAGAACATTGCTGCTCTTAAGGAAGAGAACCAAAACTGCTAAGATGAGATTGATGTTCTTAAAGCTAAAAATGTAGAACTTAAACTCATTGATGATGCTAGGAGAAATGAAGTTCATGCTTATAAAGGAGAAATTATTTTGCTTAAAAATGAAAATGCTAAGTTTCTTACTCAAGTTAATGATCTATCTTCTAGACCTATCTTGCCAAATAATGAGGTAGCTAGCACTACTCTAGAACGTGGTTCTTTTCATACTAAAGCCGTCTATTTAGAGGCTGACCTATTGCATGCTAGAGATGATCTTGCTAGTTTATATTCTACTGTCATTAACTTTAGTGATGATAATGCTAAGTTAAGAGCTTCTTTGCAAAAGTTTCTTACGGGAAAGAAATCCCTTAATGTTGTCCTAGAACACTCTACCAAACAAATTGGTACTAGTGGTTTAGGATATGATGGGACTGCTCCTAAAGGAAAGAACAAGAACAAGATTAAGGGTAAGAAGAAGAGTGCGGAACCTCCTATCTTTCATGGAGAAACTTTCGGCTCTAAGAACCCAATGGTATGTGTTCATTGTAAATATGATGATCATTACTCTACTTATTGTCCTTACAAGCCAAAGGGGACCAACCCAAAGATGAAATGGGTCCCCAAGATAACCCCATATCCCAAAGTTTGAGTTGGGTACCGACATCCTTCTTTCATGCAAGTTAAAAGAAGATGGATTGTTGATAGTGGCTGCTCTGAGCACATGACAGGTGAAATCAACCACTTCAACAAATTCATAAAGAAGAAAGGAGGATTGGTGACCTTTGGGGACAACAAAAAGAGTAAGGTGATAGGTGAGGGTGATGTAGGCAACGAACTTTGTATTAAAAATGTTTTGCTTTCTAATGGTCTACATCACAATTTGATAAGTGTAAGCCAACTTTGTGATAATGGATATCTTGTTCTTTTTACTTCTTTAGAATGTTTGCTTCTAGATTCCCTCACTTACAATGTTATATATAAGGGAACTAGAAATGGTAACCTATATGTTATTGTGCTTGATGCTCTAAAGCCCGTACTTGATAGATGCTTAGTTGTGGATAAAAATGATATATCTCTTTGGCATCGCCGGTTGGGTCATGTGAATATGCATCAAATGAAGAAACTGAGCAAAAAGGAATTGGTTAGGGGACTTCCTAAATTGGATTTTGAAAAGGATGAGGAATGCCAACCTTACACACAAGGAAAACAAACCAAGTCCTCCTTCAAATCTAAAGGAGTCCTTAGTACCAAAAGAGATCTTGAGCTTCTTCATATTGATCTATTTGGACCTCTGAGAACTCAAATGCTTCGTGGTTCCAAGTATTGTCTTGTGATTGTTGATGATTTCTCTCTCTATACTTGGACTTTCTTTCTTGTTTCTAAAAGTGATACTCTAGATGTTTTCTCGAGCTTTTGTAAATGAGTTGAAAATGAAGCTTCTAGCCGGATTGTTTCTATCCGTAGTGACCATGGGGGAGAGTTTGAAAATGAAGCTTCTAGTTGGATTGTTTCTATCTGTAGTGACCATGGGGGAGAGTTTGAAAATGATATTTTTGAGCATTTTTGTGAAACATCTAGTTACTCACACAATTTCTCCTCCTCGTACACCTCAACAAAATGGGGTAGTGGAGAGAAAGAATAGGTCGCTATAGGAGATGGCTAGGACCATGCTTTTTGAATATGACATTCCTAAGAAGTTTTTGGATGAAGCCGTTAGCACCTCTTGCTTTGTGTAGAACTGAGTTTTTACGCATCCTTCTTTGAAGAAAACCCCCTATGAGTTATGGCGTGGTAGAAAGCCATCCATTGATTTCTTTCACATTTTTAGGTGTCCTTGTTTTGTTTTAAATACGAAGGATTCTCTCGACAAGTTTGATATGAAGTCTCACAAGGCTTTCTTCCTAGGCTATAGCACTACAAGAAGGGCTTATAGAGTTTTCAATATTGAACTGTCTAAAATTGAAGAATCTATTAATGTTAAGTTTATTGAAACTAACCCTGTTGTTGGCAAGAATGTTGTTGATAATGATATTACAAATGAGTAAATTCCTATCTTGAAAGACCTCAACATCAAAAACAAACATAAGCATGCGGTTGAAGCTGAAGATGAAGAGAAGAAGGATCCCACTCCTCGCTTCGCAAAGAATCATCCCAAAGAGCTAATCATTGGCAACCCATTTGAGAGAGTGAAGACACAAGCTACCTACAACAAAGAATAAGTAGACATCGCCTTCATCTCATAGCTGGAGCCAAAGAACATCAAGGAAGCTCTTGGAGATGACGAGTGGATCCTAGCCATGCAAGAGGAACTAGAGCAATTTGAGAAGAACCGAGTGTGGACTCTAGTGCCAAGACCAAGTGATAGAAAAATCATTGGCACCAAATGGGTTTACCGCAACAAGCTTGATGAGAATGGTAAGGTGGTAAGGAACAAAGCAAGGTTAGTGGCACAAGGTTACAATCAGAAGGAAGCTATTGATTTTGATGAAACTTATGATCCCGTTGCTATACTTGAATCTTTCTATTAGAATGCTACTTTCCTTTTCTAGTTATAAATATTTCTAGCTATATCAAATGGATGTTAAAAGTGCGTTTTTGAATGGTACCACCGAGGAGGAAGTATTTGTTGCTCAACCTCCAGACTTTGAAAATGACAAGCTACCTAATCATGTTTATCTATTACAAAAAGCTCTCTATGGACTAAAACAAGCACCTCAAGCTTGGTATGAGAAATTAAATACCTTTTTGTTTGACAATGTCTATGTCATGGGCAAAGTTGATTCTACTTTATTTCTAAAACACATTTCTAGCAATTTTCTTATCATTCAAATTTATGTAGATGATATTATTTTTGGTGGAACTGATCGTGATCTTTGCAAGGAGTTTAGTTCTCTTATGCAGAGTGAATTCGAGATGAGCATGATGGGTGAGTTGACTTTCTTCCTCGGCTTCCAAATCAAGCAAACCAAAGATGGAAACTTCATCAACCAAGGCAAGTAGACCAATGAACTACTCAAATGCTTTGGAATGGAGAACATGAAGCTGATGGACACACCGATGTCCAACAACGCCAAACTTGATAGAGATGAAGAAGGTGAGAAGGTAGATGAGAAGCTTTATAGAGGTATGATTGGAAGTTTACTTTATTTCACTGCCTCTAGACCTGATATTATGTTTAGTGTTGGGTTGTGTGCTCGCTTTCAATCAAGCCCTAGGAAATCACATCTTATTGCTGTTAAGAGGATTTTGAGGTACTTAGCCAAAACTCAAAACTTTGGTCTGTGGTACCATAAGTCAAGGGACTTTACTCTTGTCACATATAGTGATGTGGATTACGTGGGCTGTTTGGTTGATAGAAAGTGCACAATGGCACTTGCTTCCTTCTAGGACCATGCTTGGTGTCTTGGTTTTCCAAGAAACAAAGCACCATAGCATTATCAACCACCAAGGCTGAATACATTGCAGCTGGGAGTTGTTGTGCCTAGGTCCTATGGATGAAGCAAATGCTCCAGGACTTTAACATACATTTTGATGCTTCTCCTATCTTTTGTGATAATACTAGTGCAATCAATCTTTCCTATAATCCAATATTCCATAGTAGAGCTAAACATATAGAGGTTCACCATCACTATCTTCGTGATCACATTGCCAAAATGGATATTTATATCACACATGTGGACACGGAAAATCATTTGCGGACATTTTCACTAAACCTACAACTAGAGAGCAATTTCATTTTATTAGATCAAAATTTCTTATCATCACTTCTGATGATATTGACATGTTATCTAGCTAGTTTCTTTCTTCCTATATGTCTTGCTCATGCTTATATCACCTTGCTTGCTTAAATTTGCTCAAATTTGATTGTTGACATGCTTAGTTTTGCTTGTTTTTGGGCATTTTTCAAAATTCGGGTTTTTACCGCTAAATAGTACCCAATGATGAGTGATATGTTCCTAAGTATGTTCAACATACATGATAGACTTGAAAATAAATTTATTTAGTACTCTTTTGGCTAAAAATTGAGTTGGATGGTTTTAGGTCAGGTTGACCATCAGTCGAGTTTTCCCCAGGACAAACTCGACTGATCCGTGGCTGAGAGCTGTTCTGAAATGAACCATTCGGTCGAGTTTCTGACTCTCAAAACTCGACCTATCCATAGGTTGAAGCCAACTTAAGTTTGGTTCGGCCGACTATTCTCCCTCTCAACTAGAGAATAACTGACGGATTCGTCTTCTTATAGCCCTAAGCTCTCTACCCTAGCCCTAACCTTCCCTATCCTAGCCATTTCATGACCTAGATAGGTTGACTTAGACCTCCCTTTGTGCTCCCTATTGGTGTTTGGACGGTTTTTGTGGCTTGCTTGGTGCATTTAATCTTCTCTCCTCTTCCTTTTTCACCTCCATGGCTTCCCATAGGAGAAAGAGACCCGCCCCTAGCAATGCTCTTTCGTCTTCTTTGTCTAACCGCTTGATTCCCTTTAATGATACCTACTTTGTCTCAATAGAAGTTGTAAATAGGTATAAGGACCTTCTTCCTATGAGTCCTTTCCCTTTTATAGCTTTGTTTGAGCATAGCCCTAGGCGTCAAGAGTTCATAGACCAAGTAGCTAAGGTGTTAGTTGTTCACCACCTCTCTGCTCTGGCTGTCGAGCGTGACTGCTTTCATAATTTGATGACAAGCACAAAAGCAGTTCACGAGTTCTACACAAACTTGCATTGGAACTACGACACCCTTGTACCCCCTCCAAATACTCAAGTAATCCTAACTTCCATGATCACCAGTAAATGTTTTCAAATCTCCAAGGATATTTTAAATGTCTTCTTTTCCTGAGATGATGAAAATCATACCTGGCGTAAGGATTACGACGAGTATTTCGATCTTTTGGATCCTAAAGATTTCTACAAGCAGAGTGAACTCACTCTTCCTGACATTCATCACTACTTGAAGAAACCTGATATTCCCTATAAGAAGAAGAGCACCCTACCCTCCTCCTCCCTCAATCTCAAGAAGTGTATATTGGCCCTAGTGATCAACTTCAACATCCATCCAAAGAAAAACCAAACAGATATTGCAGAGAACACTATAGTTATCATGTAATGCCTTCTTGAGAACATCAGTATCAAGTGGTCCAGATACATTCTACACCACATGACTTGCTTTGACACCAATAAGAACATTCGAGGCACCATCCCCCGTATGTTGCACTGATTTGTGGTTTGTTCCAGTTTGCTACTGAGAAATCACTATTTTCTGACTTTCATTACAAGCTAGCCAGATAGGGTGTGTGTATCAGTGAAACCACGATTAAGAAGTACATGCCAATTTTTGCCTCTACCACACTTGGTGCTTCACCCTCAGCCTCAGCCTCTGCAGCCCCTGCCTCATCTGCTCGAGCTCCACCTCCTCTGCCTCCTTGACCTAGCCATGCTTCGTTTCATGTATCCAATGAAACCCTTATGGGATACTTGATGCACCAACCAGCATACAACCAACAGGTTTAGGAGCACCTGCATCATGATCTATGTTCAATCATGTCTAACATGAACATATCCTGTGCACACCCCTACCCCGCCTACCAGCCTTTCCCCAGTAGTGATTATGATTAGTATGCATATCATCATTACTACCCTACTCCCAAGCCTTTTGCTGATGTTGCTCCTCCACCCTTTGTTGTTGGTGGTCCTACTCCTGCCTACCTCGCGTTTCCTACTGGCCCCTTGGCCACCCTACTTGCCAGTCTTGGTGATTCCGCTCCATCCTTTCCTCAGGCCAATGAGCTATATGCTCTTGGCATGACTTGGGATGAGCAGAATGTTCATTGGCCCAGTCGTGGATTTGGTCCTCCTGCAGACGAGGAGATGCCTGTCCAGGCTAATGATGTTGAGGATATTGTTGACGACGATGATGGTGATGGTGAGGATGCATCTGATGATGGCTCCAATGGCTTTGTTGGTTACTCTGGTGATGAAGGCGCTTCTACTGCACCTTCAGATGGAGATGAGGACTACACGCCTGGCGCTAATGACGATGACGCCATGGACATAGATAGTCTAGATGTCTAGGTTGTTTCTTAGTTTTTAGTCTAGATTACAAATCATATATATCTTTCTAGGCTATTTTGTACTCAGAACATCTGGGCACATTTATCTAAGCTGTACTATTTTTATCTTCAATTTTCACCGCTTTTGGTTTGTAGTTGATTTTATGTGAACATGCTTCTGAGTTGTAATCTATAATTTGTGCACTCTTTCTCTTTGCTCTGATATATCATGTGAGTTGGTGCCTTAATTTACCATATTTTGATTATGACTCAGCTTGTATGTTTCTTTCATCTCTAGTTGGTGTATGATATGAGATTGCATGTATGTTTATCTGCTTGATTGTGTTTGGAGAAGACCTGATTTTATGCTCTTCTACCCCCCCTCTCTTTTTGATAATGTTAAAAGGGGGAGAGAAATTTCAATATCTTGAAACTCAATCATATTGATATCTCTAGTCGTACTACTGCTTATTGCGTATGAGATCCTTTTCTTATTCATTATTGCTTTATCATGTAACTTGCAAGAGACCTTATAATACATGTATGCCATAGCTGCTTTGTGTAGATAAACTAACTATGTAGGATAAAAGTAAGTATAGATTGAGGGGGAGCAATTCACATTGTTCAAAACTTGAATCCCCCTAATTTACAAGGCAAATGTATAATTTCTATATCCTTTTCAATTTGTTAGAGGAATGGTTTGTCATTGTCAAAAAGGGGGAGAATGTTGACCTAGAAGTTATACATTGTCCATATTTTGATAATGACTTAAACATTCCATTCATATGTATCTAGTATGTGAATCCAAGTTTGATTTCAGGAATTAGGTACATGAAAAGGATCAAAATTCACAAGCCCTAATTTTCTCAAGTTCAAGTCAAAAGCTATACACGTGTACAAATTAGGAAATCCATGTAAATGACCTTAGAATATTTTTGTAATCACTTGTATTGATGTATTGGCTTGTAACTAAGATGAGAAAATTGATTGGGACACTTTGCACCAAGTTTTAATCACTTTTAATGCACTTTAGAAAATTGATCACAGATTGTTGATCGGTCGAGTTGGAATCTCGACCGATCCACTGGATACATTTTTTGGAGAGTGCATCGGTCGAGTTGTGTTTTCACAGAACTCTACCGATCGAGTAACTGACCAGTTCGATTTTCATTGGTCGATCGAGTTTCCCCAGGACAAACTCGACCAATGGTTTGAATATTGACTTTGTCTTTTAGTCGATCGGTCGAGTTACCTTTATTGAAACTCGACTGATTGTACTGTACGAAATTTGTAGAAAAAGTGATTGTGACCGTTGGTGAGTTATTTGATCAAAAATAGAGTCATTGTCTTAAAGAAAAACTACTATATTTTGGTCCCAAGTGTCCCCCAACTCAAAGGAGCACCTTCATCTATAAATAGGACCTCTTGGAGTTCATTCCAAGATTGCTGATGCACTACATGCTTGGTCCTAGCTTAGTTGAGAGTGTTCCAACACTTTGAGCCCCTTTCTCTCTCTACCTTCAAGTCAAATTCGTGAGTATGAGTGAGTTAGGTTCTATTATATGAGAGCTACTCCCTGTATTGATGTAAATCTCTCCACCTCCATCTTCCTACCCCCTTTCCTATTGAAGAAAAGGCTAAAGATCTTCTCTGAGTGAAGAAGAAGGAGTTGTTGTTCTTCAAGGTTGAAGAAAGCACGGTGTTCTAGATCTCCAAGTGAAGGAGATCGGCAAGGCATACATTCAAGAAGGATGGGTAATTCCTTGAAAGCCAAAGACTTGAAGAAGGAGTGGGTAAGTCCTTGTTGAAGGCTGAAGACTCCATGGTTCAAGTGGGTAAGCTCCTTCTATAGGTTAAAGATCCTTGCTTGAGGTACTAAGCCCTTGGATGGTTGTGGTTTTGTCTTGTAATCTTATGTTGGAATATAAGATTACCAAGATTGCAAATCCTAAAGATTAACCACCTCTAGGTAGTAGACTGACATTTCTCCTAGTTAGGACGTGGAACCACTCTAAACCACTTTGTCCAAGTGTATGTTCTTTGTTGTCTTTCTCCCTTGCTATGGTTGCTAGTTAAGACCTAAAATTGGCTGCTTGTTTAAGTTTCTACACTTAATATAATTTGGTGGTCTAATCTGTTTTGTGAGATTTTTGAAGCTCTATTCACACCCCCCTCTACAGACCTTGATCCAACAACTACTTGTACCTATTTAGAGCATCATTTGAGACAAAGAAGGTATCATCAAATGTAATGAGGCGAGAGTTGGAGGAGGAGGTTGGTGCTCTGGAGGGGGTGGCTTTTTTTCTCCTATTGGAAGCCATGCATGCGAGATAAGAAGGAAAGAGAGGTCAAAAATGTAGAGAACACCACCAAGACACGACCAAACAACTAGATCTGATGTGTAAGAGGTGTAGAAAGGTCAAGCAAGGGTTGTCTAGGGCTAGGGAAGGGAAGGTAGGGGCTACGGTTGAGAGCTTGAGGGATCTAGAGAGCGAATCAGTGGATTTTCTCTAGTTGAGAGGGAAAAAATTCAGCTGAATCGCAGTTATGTTTGCTCCATCCTGACCATCGATTGAGTTCTGAGAAAGGGATACTCAACCAAATAGTTTTTAGAAAAGCCCTCGACCACCCATCGGTCGAGTTTGTAACTCGACCGACAGAGAGTGTATCCCAAAATTAGAAATCTAATTTCTAGCTTCTTGAGTGCTAATTAAATTAATTTTTCTAGTCCATTTTGTATTTTAAACATACTTAAGCACATATCACTCTTCATTGGGTACTATTTTGTGATAAAACAAGCATTTGCAAAAAATACCCAAAACAAGCGGAGAACATGGCAAAAGAACATGAAATTTTAGCACTTTAGCAAGCAAAGGGATCAAGACATGAGAAAATCATATATGATAGATAGAAACTAACTAGAAGGGATATCAAATTCATCCAAAGCAGTTATGAGCAGTTGGTTCTAATAAAATCAAATTTCTCTCTAGCTAGAGGTTTAGTAAAAATGTCTGCCAATTGATTTTCTCTGTCCACATGTATGATATAAATATCCTTTTTGGCAATGTGATCACGAAGAAAATGATGACGAACCTATATATGCTTGGCTCTATTATGCAATATAGGATTGTAAGATAAGTTGATTTCACTAGTATTATCAAAGTAAATAGGAGAATCATCAAAATAAATGTTAAAGTCGTGGAGCATTTTCTTCATCCATAGGATCTGGGCACAATAACTCCCGACTGCAATGTATTCAGCCTTGATAGTTGATTAAGCTACTATGTTCTATTTCTTTGAAAGCTAAGACACTAAGCATGGTCCTAGAAGCAAGAAAGTGCCACTTTTGCACTTTCTATCAATCATGCATCCAACATAATCTGCATCACTATAAGCCGTAAGAGTAAAGTCCCTTGACTTGGGATACCATATTCCAAAATTTGGAGTTTTGGCTAAGTACCTTAAAATCCTCTTAACAACTATATAATGTATGTTCTTGGGATTTGATTGAAAGTGAGCACACAATCTAGCACTAAATATAATATCAGGTCTAGAGGAAGTTAAATAAAGTAAACTTCAAACCATACCTCTATAGAGCTTCTCAACCACTTTCTCACCTTTTTCATCTTTATCAAGTTTGGCAGTGTTTGACATGGGGGTGTCCCTCGGCTTGGTGTTCTCCATCCCAAAGTTCTTTAGTAGCTCACTTGTGTATTTGACTTTATTGATGAAGTTCTGATCTTTAGTTTGCTTGATTTGAAAACTGAGGAAGAACGTAAGCTAACCCATCATGCTCATCTCAAACTCACTTAACATAATATCACTAAAATCTTTGGAAAAATCATGATTAGTTCCGCTAAAAATGATATCATCAATATAAATTTGAATGATAAGAAAATTGTTAGAAGTTTGTTTAAGAAACAAGGTAGAATCTACTTTTCCCACGATATACACGTGATCTAACATAAGTTCTTTAATTTGTTATACCAAGCTCTAGTTAGAGAGATTTTTGCAATATATATACATGGTTGGGTAAACTATCATGTTCAAAGCCTGGAGGTTGTGTAACATACACTTCCTCCTCAATTGTACCATTCAATAACAGACTTTTAAGATCCATTTGATAAAGAAGAAATTCTTGTAACTAGCAAAAGCAAGCACATACAAATGGAATCAAGTCTAGCTACAAGTGCATATGTTTAGTCAAAATCTATACCTTCTTGTTGATTGTATCCTTGAGCCACTAACCATGATTTGTTTCTTACCACCTTGCCTCTTTCATCTAGCTTGTTGTGAAAGACCCACTTGGTTCCAATGATATTCCTATCACATGGTCTGGCACTAGAGTCCACACTTTGTTCTTCTCAAATTACTCCAATTCTTCTTGCATGGCTAGGATCCACTCATCATCTCCAAGAGCTTCTTTGACATTCTTTGACTTGAGTTGTGAGATGAAGGCACTGTTTTCTTGTTCTTTATTGAAGGCAACCTGTGTCTTCACTCTTTTGAAGGGGTCACCTAAGATCATATCTTTAGGATGATTCTTTGCAAAGTGGGGAGTAGGATCCTTATTCTCTCCATATTTCTCTTATTCTTGAGTGACCATCTCTTTTTTCCTTTTAGGTGATGTTGAGTTATTTTCAGATAAGAATAACCTCACCTGCAAAATCATAATTTAGAATACTATCTTTGGGAATAGAGGGGTTAGTCTCAATAAATTTAACATTTATGGATTCTTCTACTTTAGAAAGATAAAAAATTAAACACTTTATAAGCCTTGCTAGTAGTGTTATAGCCAAGAAAGAAAGCCTTGTATGATTTTCGCTCAAACTTGTCGAGAAAATATTTTGTGTTCAAAACAAAACAAGGACATTCAAAAACATAAAACTACTTGATAGAAGGCTTCCTACCATGCCATATCTGATAGGGGGTTTTCTTCAAAGAAGGATGTGTGAAAACCCGATTTTGCATAAAACATGAGGTACCAACGACTTCGGCCCAAAACTTCTTTGGAGTGTCATACTCTAAAAGCATGGTCCTAGACATTTCCTGTAGTGACATGTTCTTCCTCTCTACAACCCCATTTTGTTGGTGTATTTGAGGTGAAGAGAAGTTATGTGCATATCGAGATTCTTCACAAAAATATTCAAAAAGATCATTTTCAAATTCTCTCCCATGATCACTACGGATGGAAACAATCCGACAAGAAACTTCGTTCTCAACTCATTTACAAAAACTAGGGAAAGCATAAAGCGTATCACTCTTAGAAATTAGAAAGAAGGTCCAAGTATATCGATAGATATCATCAATAATAACAAGACAATACTTGGAACCACGAAGCAATTGAGTTCTTATAGGTCCAAATAGATCAGTACGGAGAAGTTCAAGAGCTCTCTTGGTACTAAGGACTCCTTTGGATTTGAAGGAGGACTTGGTTTGATTTCCTTGGGTACAAGGTTGGCATTCCTTATCCTTTTCAAAATCTAATTTGGGAAGTCCCTTGACCAAGTCCTTTTTGATCAACTTCTTCAATTGATGCATATTTACATGACCAAGTCGATGATGCCAAAGAGAAATAGCATTCCAATTAACTACTAGGCATATACCAACAATAGGATTAATAGAGTCAATTACGATTACATAAAGATTACCATTTCTATTTATGACATGATAAGTAAGGGAATATAGAAGCAAGCATTCAAAGGAAGTAAATAGCACAAGGTAACCATTATCACATAATTGACTTACACTTATTGAATTGTGATGTAGGCCATCCACGAAAAGAATATTCTTGATACACAAGGATTCACCTACATCACCCTCACCTTTTACCATACCTTTCTTGTTGTTTCCAAAAGTAACAAACCTCCTTTCTTCTTTGTGAAGTTGTGGAAATGGCTTATATCACCTATCATGTGCTTAGTGTAGCCACTATAAACAATCCGTTATCATTTTTCCTACAAGAAAGGAGAGTGTCGGTTCCCAACTCAAAATTTGGGATCTGAAGTTAACTTGGGGACCCATTTCATCTTTGGGTTGGTCCCCTTAAGCTTGTAAGGAAAATAAGGAGAGTAAGGATCATCACTTTTACAATGAGAGAAAATCATAGGGTTCTTAGTGCCAAAAGTCTCTCTAATGAAAAAGGAAGTTTCCTTACTCTTTAATTACCTTTGGCCTTATTCTTGCCCTTAGATGCTCCTCGTACAAATCCCAAACCACTAGTACCACTTTGTTTGGTAGAATGGTCAAGGATTTCATTTAGGGAGTTTTTCGCTTTAAGGAATTTCTGCAGAGAGGCTCTAAGTCTATGATTGTCATCAGCAAGAGATATAACAGCAAAAGACAAACTAGCAAGATCATCTCTAGCATGAACAGGTTTGGCCTCTAAACAGAGGGCTTTAGTCAGATAAGAATCTTTTTCAAGAGAAATAGAAGCAACATGATTACTAGGCAAAATAGGTATAGAAGATAGATCATTCAATTGACCAAGAAACCTAGAATTTTCAGATTTAAGCAACTGAATTTCTTTGAGATAAACATCCCTCTCATCTCTATGATCATCAATAATAATCTTTAATTCATCATTTTCAGTTTTAAGTATCTCAAGCTCATTTTGAAACTTTTGGTTGTCTTCCTTAAGAGATTCAATGTTCTTAAGATTGACACCATTCTCTACCTCAAATCCATTGTATTGGAGCTCAAGATCAAGAAATTGGCCTTGCAAGTTATGAATGCTCTCAAGATGTTTTTTTTCGTTTTGCTCAAGAATCTCAAATTTATCATACAAGTCATCAATGATTTTACCTAACCTCTTCTTTATTAGATTTACATTTACAATAAGAAGAACGGGTAGAAATAATCATATCAATAAGTGTTTCTTTAGCTAACTCAGTCAAGCTTACCTCACTTACGTCACTTACCTCACCAATATCTTCACTTGTAGAGGCCATGAGAGCAAGGTGGCATTCTCCATCTTCATCAGAGCTTGAGCCACTAGAGGATGACGCTTCCCAAGCTGCATGAGCTACATATTTATGTATCCTCTCCTTCTTATCCTTCCTCTTATATTTTCTATCTTTCTTGTACTCTTCCTCCTTATTGGAGCTGCTCTGGTGGTGTGGTTTTTTAACCTTAGGACATTCACTCTTGTAGTGTCCTTTTTTACCACACTTGTAGCACCTTGGAGTAGAAGAAGAAAATTGCTTTCCTTTGAAGTGATTTCCCTTAAAGTAGTTGTCTTCCTACTCACTAGGGCCATCATCTTCACTAGAGGAGGAGGGATAGATCCTACAAGTAAGTTTATGTTGAAGGATAACAACCTCCACTTGAGCTTTGAAGGCACTATCTTTGATCTTCATTGCTTCCTTCTCTTCTTGCTTGGCTTCCGCTTCTTTCTTGTCAAGTTTTAGATCATGAGCTTGTAGTTTCCCAAATAAGCTGCTCAGTTTGAATTTCACCAAGACTTCTCACTTCTTCGATGGAGGTCACCTTTGACTCCCATCTCTTTGGTAGAGACCTCATGATCATTGAGTTGATTGCTCCTCTATCCAAAGTGTGTCCCAAAGCAGCTAGGTCATTGATGATGATGTTGAGCCTAGAGTACATCTCGATAACTCCTTCTTTCTTCCCCATCTTGAAGTTCTCTAGGATGCTATTCAACATGTAGATATTTGCCTCCTTCACTTGCTTTGTGCCTCATAAGTAATGCAAAATTTGTCCCATATCTCATAGGTCGTATCCCATGAGGAGATGCAATTGAACTCAGTTGGAGTGAGGGCTCCATAGAGGATGCTAATTGCTTTGGCATTGAGTTGGGCTTTGGGGAAGCTTCATCCCATTTGACACAACTCCGGTTGGCTCCTTATAGGGTATAATCATCACTTTATACATATAAAAGTTCATTTATTGAATGTAGAACTACATCCGCATCTTCCAATAGAGGAAGTTGGTGTCAACAAAGATCGAGGGGTGCATGGAGAAGCCCCTCTAGGATGAGTGAGCCAAATAGGTTATCACCCACCTTCTCGTCTCGTGGGAGATTTGTTGGAGAAGATCGCTGCTCTGATACCAGTTGTTGGATCTAGGGATCTAGGGGGTGAATAAAGCTTCACAAATCTCACAAGAATAGTTAGACCTTCAAATTATATCAATTGAAACCAAAAGTTTAGAAATATTTTGAAGTACTATCTAAGAAAGCATATCAAGGATGAGAGAGATTGAAACATACACTTGGATAAGGTGGTTAGAGTGGCTCAAATCTCCAAACTAGGAGACCATCAATCCAATACCTAGAGAGGTCAACCTCTAGGACTTTGCTACCCATGTATACTTGTATTCCATCATAAGAGATAAAAGGAGACCACCATACATTCAAGGAATTACGTACTCAAGACAAGAGTCTTTCACTTACATAAAGACTTACCCACTTGATCAAGATGTCTTCAGCCTTCACCAAGGACTTACCCACACTTGCATCGAGTCTTTGGCCTTGAAGGAATTACCCACTCTTCTTGAATCTTCTGCCTTGTCCTTCTCCTTCACCTGGAGAAGATTTTCACACCTTCTTCAACCTTGAAGAACAACAACTACTCGTCCTTCACTCGGAGAAGATCACTTGAACCTTTTCTCTTTGAGAAAGGGGATTAGGAAGATGGAAGGAATGAGAGATTTACAAGATAACATGGAGGTAGCTCTCTTACGACATGCCTAACTCACTCCTAATCACAAAATGCTTTGTAAAATAGAGAGATAAAGGGGCTCAAAGGGTTGCAACACACTCAACTTTAGCAAGGACCAAGAATAACATGAATGTATAATGTTGGAATGAACTCTAAGAGGTCCTATTTATAGTTGGGGGTGTTCCTTTGAGTGTGGGATCACTTAAGATAAAACATTGTTTTACAACTTGCAACAGATTTATTTTCATTTCTAACAACTCTCCAATGGTTAGAATCACTTATTCTACATTTTTTATATATTACATTTGGTCAAGTTTCAATAAAGTTAACTCGACTGATCTACTAATTGACAAAGCCAATTTTCAAACTATTGGTCGAGTTTGTCCTGGGAAACTTGACTTATGAGTCAAAATCAATTTTGTTAAGTGAGTCGATTGGTCGAGTTCAGTGAGTGTACAAATCGACCAATTGATCCATTTCCAAAAATTTATCACTGGTCGGTCGAGATCCAAACACGACCGAAAGAGTTGTTGTGATAATTTTTCAAAATGATTTTTGAGTGACCAGACATTGGAATTGAATGTCCCTAATTTTTTCTCATCTTAGTTGCATGTCATATCATCAATAAAAGTGATTAAAAAAATATTCTAAGGTAGTATGGAGTGAATTCCCAAATTGCACGCTTGCATTGCTTTTGACTTGAACTTGGACAAACTAGGGCTTATGTAATTTGATCCTTTTCATGTACCTAATGCCTGAAATCAACCTTAAACAAACATATTAGATACATATAAACAGAATGGCTAAGTCATTATCAAAATATGGAGAATGTATAACTCTCAAGTCAACACCCTCTTAGTCCCTCGGGTTAGACCCCAATTTACCTCTCCTACACTTCTCATGAGCTAGTGCACTTATGGAATCTTATATGAGTTTTTCTATTGGGTTTTATAATTATGAAAGACCATGTCATGTGATTAAGGCACATCGAATCAAATCAATTGATCGGGTGTACTGTAGATGCACCAATATTTATGGTAGTGTTATAGGGGATAGAAAGTGCCATATCTCCCTAGTAGTTGTGGTGTGACTCTCCCCTTAAGCACCATCTTTTGCTAGTTTACTTGGCTGCGTATGGAAGACAGACCAAGATTTTTGGTGCCATTGCTGGGTAAATAAATCTCCAAAACTCCCTAGTAGTTGTGGTGTGACTCTCCCCTTAAGGAGCATCTTTTTCCAGTTTACTTGGATGCATTTGGAAAACACACCATGTAATGACCCGTTTTCAAATTAGTCATCTAATTAGGGTTTACTTGGATGATTGTATGTTTAACTAAGTTGATCATGGTTTAAAGCTTGATTAATGATGGTAGTTAAGTTTTGACATGTTAAATATAATGATAAGGTTTAATCATACTTTGATCCATATAATTAGGGTTAAAAATTTGGAAACCCTAATCGGCCCAAATTGGGGTTTTGATGACATATGAATACAAAATTTGATAAGTATAATGTCTCACTAAATGATTTTTAGTATTTTATTTGTAACTCTGATTAAATTAAAATTTGTATATGATTTGTATATATCAAATATTAACACTATTGAAAAATATCTAAATTTTTAAAGAATTTTCTAACCAATTTGTCGGTCAAGTTTCAAACTCGACTAATCATATTTTCAGATTGATATAGCAGCGTAGAAATTGAATTTTATCTTTTTATTGGTATATCAAATTGATCTCAAATTTTAAATGTAGTTGTAAAAATCCATTATAGACACCCTATTAAATTGGTGTAATTTTTGGATGATTTTTGATCTCTACAGAGAGGGGTGTCGGTTGAGTTCTGTGAAGGACAAACTCGACCGACCATGATGTTGACTGCAGTATTGCAGTGTAGTATTTGATTTTTAGTTATTTATTTGTAATTCCAAATGATCTAAATTTTTTAATATTTCTTAAAAACTCAATTTCAGATATTTTGTTAAAGTTTAATAATTTTTGTATGAGGATTGAGTTCTGAAACGTGTGGTTTCGGTCGAGTTTATAACTCAGCCGACCAACCAGTCTGAGCAAAATAAAAATACATTGAGGGGCTTGTTTGCAAATGTTCTAAGCACCTCAATTCATCTATATCACTAACCTAACACACAAGGAGCCGTAATAACTCGTCCTTCCTGTCAAAGAAACGAAATTCTTGAGAGAGAGGAGAGCTAGGGGTTTGAGAAAAAGTGGTGGAGATGTTGACCTAGGGTTTCTCTATCCAAGATATGATGAAATCAAGTAAGTTTAGCTTCTTTGCATAGCATTTCACGATGAATCTTATCTCACATGTGAAAATTTCATACCCCCTATGTTTTATTTGAAATCACATCAAATCTTCCCCTTTTATCACTCTTTCTCTTCTAATCCCCATTTCTAGGGTTTCCGAGTTGAGAGGAGAAAGAATTGGATTCTTTTGTGAGAGTTTGATTGGGTTTCCAAAAAATCAGAGGCTGACCTACGTTTTTAAGGTGCTTGGCACCTAAGGTGAGTGTTTTTCTCCCTCCTAATCTTTGTATTCATGTTGAAAGCCTAATTCCATCCAACTAAAACAATCAGAAACCCTGCTTGTATATGTATGTGACTGGATTTGATTTTGGGAAAGATATTAGGTGATCAACTTCTACTGATTTTGATTATTTATCATTGATTAAAACTTGATTAGTTCCTGATATATTTATTGAGGATCCATGCAGAATCCTACGGATAGATGAAAATTCTATTTCATGCGAATTTTTCCTAAATGTTAGCCTAATGGCTGGTATGCTTGGAATTGAATTAACATGGATAGATTCATATTTGAATTGTATTAGATCATATTATACAAGTGTATTGTTGAATGTTAATGGATTTGAATGACCACATATCCTGATTAGGATTTGTGTTGAGGAAGTGAATCAAATGAGTCAATTGATCAACATATACTTATGATTGATGACTGAAATGTGTGAAAATGGAAACTAGGGTTTCCATCTTTGTGAATAACCCTAATGAACCCTTGAGTCATGATTGGATTACTAAATTATATGATTCTTATGATATGTTGAACTAAGGAATGACTTCTTGAAAACCCAAAAAGTTTATTATTAAGAATATTATGAGTGATAATGCTATAACTTGTATATTATGTTGTAAATGTGATCAAATGTTGAAGTTGAAAGTATTAATACTTCAATTGAATATGATGAGTCTTATTAATATCATCTAAGTCTAATGAATTTGTTTTAGTATAATAAAGAATGATCATTGTTGATTATGGGAGTGACATTAGAAGTCAATGACATGGTACACTTATCAAAATATAAGAGATGATATGAAGAAAAAAATGTATTCATGGTGATGGGAAGTTAAAGATGAAACTAATGAAGTTATTATGATGAAGCCTGTAATCCTTTGTTTTAATTATATGTGGCTTAATCCAAACCGAATGAAACATACTAAAACCAGACTTGATGGATATCAATGAAAAGAGAAGTATTATATATCAAGTGAGTTAAAAATGAATGGTTCTAGTAATTTAATAAACATGACATGAGAAAGTTGGGATTAATGAATAAGAATTGAAGGAAAAAGATGAGAATTAGTAGACAAATTTAAGAAACAAACTCTAACCCTAAAATTCTGAGCTAGATGGTGCTAATGAATAAAAATCTCAAATGAGGGATTAAGGAATGTACATAATTATAGTTTAATTCAATCAAAAGATGAGGTTCAAGCATTTGAATTGATTTACAAGAATGTGTTCTTGTATTGTGATTGTTTGATAGAATATTTGTACTATGAGAATGAACTATTTTGATGGAATTCAAATGATAATAAACATGTGTTGATTAGTAACCCCGTATGAAGAATGTGAAATAAAAGAAGAAGAGAACTAAGTCTGTTATGCATGAAATTTATTTGCATCTATTGAGATTGGATGGAACAAGAATATGTTGTAGGATAAATCTATTCTGAATATGATGAATGATACATGATTTTTATATGCTTTTACTGTTGCTAGTTCTAATGCCTCTGCTAATAATGGTTAAGAGCTGTGATATACAATGAACTGATAAGGAATATGTTGAAATTGAATTTAATATGCACTCCTTACATTTTGAGAAACCCTAATAAGGGTAAATGTTGCATAATGAGATTATGTCTAGGGCTGAAAGCCCACTGATGATGATAAAACCCTGATGGGGTAAATGATGGACAATATGTTATGTCTCGGGATGAAGGCCCACTATTGATGATTGCTATGAGATCAAGTAGAAGATAGAAATAATCATATGTGTTGCAATATGTAGAGTTATTGTGCTTCTTGCTTTGATCATTGTCCTTATTGATAAACTTGATCTGTTTCATTTTATTCTAGTTATGGGAGAACACACAAATATGATATATGATGTTTTGAATTCTTTTAAGATGAGTAAAAGAGATTAATAACAAGTGAAATGATGGAACATCTAGTTAGGTGCCCTGAACACCATGAGTTTCCCCCAAGGACCACATTGGGGAAACAAAATGGATCTCCTTGTAGTAATCGATGAATTATGAGAAGGATTTCTGGAGTGTGGATCGAGACCATAAAGGTTAGACCACCAAGATTTAGGAGTGAGTCATGTGGAGTGGCACTGGACCTAAATCCTTGTTGTGAAAGTCTATGTTCAGATGGAATAGACTCTGTTGAAATGAAATATGTGAAATGTGAAATGAAAAATATGTAAAATATTGTGATATACTATTTTGTTGGTTCCTATCTCATGTACCTGAGATGAGGACGTGAGCCTATTTAGGCAACCCTGAGGTGTCCAAGGTCTATTGTTGATATCTTAGGGTGGCCGACTAAACCCTAAGATAGTGACGGTGAGTCGTTGACATGAGAATCAGGCGTGGCGACTTCTACTTGGTGAGGTATAAGCCAAGTAGTTTCAGGGCAAATGAATAAAAGATTATAAGCCATTTAGAACATGATTTGAATGGTTGTTACATTCCTTGTACATCTACTTGATGATTTGTCATTGTTGATTATGCTTCTTGTTCTGGAAAGTAATCATGTTGCTATGGACATTTTCTATTTCATATTATGATATGTCATGCTAACAAGTTATAAATGTTGGGATTTATATCAATTCTAAATATGAGCTGGATTTCTTGGTATTTGATAGTATTGCTTGGTAGATATGTATTATGTGTACTTCACCTTCAGGACTACAGGACGTGTTCCTAGTCCGGCTGGTGGAGTGCCACAAATATAATATTATTGTTATGTATTGATTCAAAATGCTTAGATCTTGACTTATTACTCATGTAGTAGGATTCTTAATCTGAACTAAGAAGTATCTGTTGATTTGTTCATAGACATGCTTTAGAAGATGTTTCAAAGTTATAATTGGTTTAAGTGATTATCTTATCTGTTGGATTAGATTACCATTGTAAGTTAGAAATGACTTATGATAGAACTATCTGCTAGACTTTTCAATATCTGCATGTTTTTGTTAAGTTTATTATACTTAATCTGATGTTGATGCATGTACCTAGCTTGAGTGGGAGGTATCCACTCACTGGGGATCTATATGAGTCTCATGATGTTGTTTCAAATGTTTTTAGGTATAATACTATCCAGCGGAGAGGTTGTGACAAATATGATATAAATAGCATAATCTAGATAGATTTAGATGTCCATGTACTCTCTCTTTCCCGGGATGGGTTGTAGATTAAGTTTGTTCATCAATGTACATGTATCTGATGCAAACTAAACCACATATGAGAACAACATTTGATTCTGGATTTAATGGAGTTGAATATGATTTGTGATATCTGAATGTGATTTCCTTGATGTGACATTGATTTATGAGTTTATGAACAAAGAAAAAGGAAAAATTTATCTATGTTTTTTTTATATTGATCATTCGCCTTTGTCGAGAATTCATTGTTTTATTTCATAATCTGGGTTTAGGTTTTGGGATCAACTCTAATGATTGATATTTTTATTGATCAAAAGAGTGGGTCCTGACAAGCGTGGTATCAGAGCCTAGGTTAGATGAGTCTACAGGGACAATAGGATCTAGCAATAAATGATAATGTGGATGTTGAATATAACCTCAATGATGTGCATACTGACTGAAATCAGTATCTAGATACTCTGGTCAAGTATTTGGGTATTGAGCTAAGCTAGTATGGAACTGCCGACTATGCTTCTTTTGGATGCCATGACCAAGTATCCAGATGAACATAGTTTGGTAGTATAATAAGATGCATGATGAAAAAGAGAAGAATGGCGATAAAATGGTGAAAGAGAAAAGAATTTTACAATTCAATGTGGAACCTATGGAAAGCATGAAATTTCATATAAGAAAGATGAAAGATTAATGGATAAAACAATATGTAATGAGTTTGAATTTGAGTATGAAATCTGAAATTTCGAGAAAAAGCTATGAACTAAGATGCACACTAGATGATCTTCTTTATAAAGGAAATTGTGGATGATAATATGTGAATGAGTCATAATCTTAATCCATGAGACACAATAAAATAAAAAAAAAGGATGTGAAAGGTGATGTGAATCAGATTTTTATAAATGATGCATTACTAATATTTGTGAAGTGTTTGTAATACCCAAGGAGAGATATGATGATGACAAGGGATGGAATATCCATGAAATGCAAAAAAATGTCATATGAAAGAAAGATAAAATGGAATACTTAACTATATGTTGAGAGAGATGAATGATTAGATGATATAATATTCTTTTGCATCTTTTCTTTGATTTTGGGATGAAATTCTAAAAGGAGGGGAGAATTTGTAATGACCCGTTTTCAAATTAGTCATCTAATTAGGGTTTACTTGGATGATTGTATGCTTAACTAAGTTGATCATGATTTAAAGCTTGATTAATGGTGGTAGTTAAGTTTTTATGTGTTAAATATAATGAGAAGGTTTAATCATACTTTGATCCACATAATTAGGGTTAAAATTTTGGAAACCCTAATCGGCCCAAATTAGGGTTTTGATGACATATGAATACATAATTTGATAAGTATAGTGTATCAATAAATGATTTTTAGTAATTTATGTGTAAATCTGATTTAATTCAAATTTGGATATGATTTGTATATATCAAATTTGAACACTCCTAAAAAATATCAGAATTTTTGAAGAATTTTCTGACCTGTTTGTCGGTCGAGTTTTAAACTCGACTGATCAAATTTTCAGATTGATATAGCAGTGTGGAAATTGAATTTTATCTTTTTATTAGTATATCCAATTGATCTCAAATTTTAACTGTATTTGTTAAACTCCATTATAGACAGCCTATTAAATTGGCGTAATGTTTGGATGATTTTTTTTTCTTTACATAGAGGGGTGTCGGTTGAGTTATGTAAAGGACAAACTCGACCGACCATGCTACTGACTGGAATATAGCAGTATTTGATTTTTAATTATTTATTGGTAAATTAAAATGAACTAGAATTTTTACTGTTTCTTATAAACTCAATTTCATACATTGGGTTAAAGTTTAATAAATTTTGGACGAGGTTTGAGTTCTAAAACGTGTGGTTTCGGTCGAGTTTATAACTCAGCCGACCAACCAGTCTGAGCAAAATAAAAATACATTGAGGGGCTTATTTGCAAATGTTCTAAGCACCTCAATTTATCTATATCACTAACCTAACACACAAGGAACTCTCATAACTCGTACTTCCTGTCAAAGAAATGAAATTCTTTAGAGAGAGGAGAGCTAGGGTTTTGAGAAGAGAAAGTGGTGGAGATGTTGACCTAGGGTTTCTCTATCCAAGATATGATGAAATCAAGTAAGTTTAGCTTTTTTGCATAGCATTTCATGGTGAATATTCTCTCACATGTCAAGATTCTGTCCCTCCTCTATTTTATTCGAAATCACATCAAATCTCCCCCTTTTCTCACTCTTTCTCTTCTAATCCCCATTTCTAGGGTTTCTGAGTTGAGAGGAGAAAGAATTGGATTCCTTTGTGAGAGTTTGACTGGGTTTCCGAAAATTCAGAGGCTGACGTACCTTTTTAAGGTGCTTGGCACCTGAGGTGAGTGTTTTTCTCCCTCCTTAGCTTTGTATTCATGTTGAAAGCCTAATTCCACCCGGCTAAAATAATCAGAAACCCTACTTGTATATGTATGTGATTGGATTTGATTTTGGGAAAGATATTAGGGGATCAATTTCTACTGATTTTGATTATTTATCATTGATTAAAACTTGATTAGTTCCTGATATATTGATTGAGGATCCATGTTAAATCCTACGGATAGATGAAAATTCTATTTCATGCGATTTTTTCCTAAATGTCAACCTAATGGCTGATATGCTTGGAATTGAATTAACATGGATATATTCATATTTGAATTGTATTAGATCATATTATATAAGTGTATTGTTGAATTGAATGACCATATATCCTGATTAGGATTTGTGTTGAGGAAGTGAATCAAATGACTCAATTGATCAATGTATACTTATGATTGATGAATGAAATGTGTGAAAATGGAAAGTAGGGTTTCCATGTTTGTGAATAACCCTAATGAAACCTTGAGTCATGATTGGATTACTGAATGATATGATTCTTAAAATATGTTGAACTAAGGAATGAATTCTTGAAAATCGTAAAAGTTTATTATTAAGAATATTATGAGTGATAAAGCTAGAACTTGTATATTATGTTGTAAATGTGATCAAATGCTGAAGTTGAATGTATTAATACTTCAATTAAATTTGATGAGTCTTATTAATATCGTCTAAGTATAATGCATTTGTTTTAGTATAGTAAAGAATGATCATTGTTGATTATGAGAATGACATTAGAAGTCAATGACATGGTACACTTATCTAAATATAAGAAATGATATGAAGAAAAAAAATGTATTGATGGTGATGGCAAGTTAAAGATGAAACTAATGAAGTTATTATGATGAAGTCTTTAATCCTTTGTTCTAATTACATGTGGCTCAATACAAATTGAGTGAAACATACTAAAAACCAGACTTGATGGATATCAATGAAAAGACAAGTATTATATATCAAGTGAGTTAAAAATGATTGGTTCCAGTAATTTAATGAACATGACATGAGAGAAGTTGAGATTAATGAATATGAATTGAAGGAAAAAGATGAGAATTAGTAGATGAATTTAAGAAACAAACTCTAATCCTAAAATGCTGAGCTAGATGGTGCTAATGAATAACAATCTCAAATGAGGGATTAAGGAATGTATTGTAGTTTAATTCAATTAAAAGATGAGGTTCAAGCATTTGAATTGATTTACAAGAATGTGTTCTTGTATTGTGATTGTTTGATAGAATACTTGTACTATGAGAATGAACTATTTTGATGGAATTCAAATGATAATCAACATGTGTTGATTAGTAACCCTGTATGAAGAATGTGAAATAAAAGAAGAAGAGAACTAAGTCTGTTATGCATGTATATGCATGGAATTTATTTGCATCTATTGAGATTGGATGGAACAAGCATATGTTGTATGATAAATCTATTCTGAATATGATGAATGATACATGATGTCTATATGCTTTTACTATTTCTAGTTCTAATGCCTCTACTAATATTTGTTAATAACTGTGATATACAATGAACTGATAAGGAATATGTTGAAATTGAATTTAATATGCACTCCTTACATTTTGAGAAACCCTGATAAGGGTAAATGTTACATAATGAGATTATGTCTAGGGCTGAAAGCCCATTGATGATGATAAAACCCTGATGGGGTAAATGATGGACAATAAGATTATGTCTCGGGCTGAAGGGCCACTGTTGATGATTTCTATGAGATCAAGTAGAAGATAGAAATAATCATATGTGTTGCAATATATAGAGTTATTGTGCTTTTTGCTTTGATCATTGTCCTTATTGATAAACTTGATCTGTTTCATGTTATTCTAGTTAAGAGAGAACACACAGATATGATATATAATGTTTTTAATTCTTTTAATATGAGTAAAAGAGATTAATAACAAGTGAAATGATGGAACATCTAGTTAGGTGGCCTAAACACCGTGAGTTCCCCCCAAGGACCACACTGGGGAAACAAAACTGATCTCCTTGTAGTAATCGATGAATTATGAGAAGGATTTCCGGAGTGTGGATCGAGACCTTAAAGGTTAGACCACCAGGATTTAGGAGTGAGTCATCTGGAGTGGCCCTGGCCCTAAATCCTTGCTGTGAAAGTCTTTCTCCAGATGGAATAGACTCTGTTGAAATGAAATATGTGAAATGAAAAATATTTGAAATATTGTGATATGTGATATATTGATTTGTTGGTTCCTATCTCATGTACCCGAGATGAGGATGTGAGCCTCTTTAGGCAACCCTAAGGTGGCCAGGGTCTATTGTTGATATCTTAGGGTGGCCGGCTAAACCCTAAGATAGTGACAGTGAGTCGTTGACATGAGAATCAGGCGTGGCGGCTTCTACTTGGTGAGGTACAAGCCTAGTAGTTTAAGGGCAAATTAATAAAAGATTATAAGGAGTGTAGAACATGATTTGAATGGTTCTTACATTCGTTGTACATCTACTTGATGATTTGTCATTCTTGATTATGCTTCTTGTTGTGGAAAGTAATCATGTTGCTATGGACATTTTCTATTTCATATTATGATCTGTCATGCTGACAAGTTATAAATGTTGGGATTTATATCCATTCTAAATATGAGCTGGATTGCTAGGTATTTGATAGTATTGTTTGGTAGATATGTATTATGTGTACTTCAGCTTCAAGACTGCAGGATGTGTTCCTGGTCTGGCTGGTGGTGTCACAAATATAATGTTCTTGTTATTTATTGATTCAAAATGCTTAGAACTTGACTTATTACTCATGTAGTAGGATTCTTAATCTGAACTAAGAAGTATCTGTTGATTTATTCATAGACATGCTTTAAAAGATGTTTCAAAGTTATAGTTGGTTTAAGTGATTACCTTATCTGTTGGATTAGACTACCAATGTAAGTTAGAAATGACTTATGATAGAACTATTTGCTAGATTTTTCAATATCGGCTTGTTTTTGTTAAGTTTTTTATTCTTAATCTGATGCTGAAGCATGTACCTAGCTTGAGTGGGAGGTATCCGCTCACTGGGGCTCTATATGAGTCTCATGAGGTTGTTTTAAATGTTTTTAGGTATAATACTATCCAGCAGAGGGGTCGTGATAAAGAAGATATAAATAACATAATCTAGATAGATTAAAATGTCCCTGTACTCTCTCTTTCCTGGGATGGGTTGTAGATTAAGTTTGTTCATCAATGTACATGTATCTGATGTAAACTGAACTGCATATGTGAATAGGATTTGATTCTGGATTTAATGGAGTTGAATATGATTTGTGATATCTGAATGTGATGTCCTTGATGTGACATTGATTTATGAGTTTGTGAATAAAGAAAAAGGAAACATTTATCTATGTTTTTCATATATTGTTTATTTTCCTTTGTCAAGAATTCATTGTTTTATTTCATAATCTGGGTTTAGGTTTTAGGATTATCTCTAATGATTGGTATTTATACTGATCAAAAGAGTGGGTCCCAACACACCAAGCTTTCTATCATCGTTGCTGGGGATAGAAAGCACCATAGCTCCCCAATAATTATGGTGTGACTCTACTCTTAAGCGCTGTCTTTTTCCAATTTACTTTGCTACATTTGAAAGACACACTAGTAACTCCAGTGCTAATTGACCCTCAATAATTGCAATCATAATGGTCAAATATAGTTGATTTGGGTCATTGAAAGGAAAGATGTTTAATGGTATGTGTGTGATTGGGCTATTTTTCAGAGAGGGGATCAGTGAGTCTACAAAGATTAGAGTTTAAAACAAAAAATACAAATAAAATCCCCTAGTAATCTAAATAAATTCCTTCTGAGAGGAACGAGCTACAAATTGGGCCCCTTTTCGGATGGCAAATCCCAAAGAATGAAAAATAAATTATGAAGATGATGATTATGGTAATATTACATTCCTATTTATGATATTTTGGATGCGTCAAAGAAAGAAATTGAATCATTATCTAGAACCCCAAAGATATGAAATGCATACGGAAGAAAATGGTAGTTGCTTGCTTCACATGCAACACCATGATTACAAACTTTTTGTGTAGCTTTATCAGAAGTTGCCTTTCCTGCCTTGAAGATAGTAGGAATATTTTCAGTCAATGGAGAAACCCTAGTAAGATCAACACAATCATATAGCAAGATGTTAGCAAGTCTCTGAGTGTGGACACCATCATGTCATGACCACCATCTTGTGTTGATCTTCCACTAAAGTCCACCATCCTATGATGGTGTGTAGAGATTAAGCTCAATGTTACCATTAGATTCAATGAATTGTGTCATTATCCTAACAAATTATCATAAAATAATAAGAACTATATGAAAGGTAATTCTAAAGAAACATAAGGAATTGAAATTGTAAACCTAAGCTAGAAATGTAACTAAACCATGATGAATATGCGTTCATGAGCTAGAAATGAGTGTAGGAGGATTCATGTAACAACACCCTCCCCATGTTATCCCCTATTCTGGCAGACCAAGAGGGCAAGGACCATTATCGTAAATACAAGGCTGATGGTTTAGCATATAACCAGAAACAATTAGTAAATTTCACTAAAAAAATGAGTTTGGTACAAAATAATGCTACAATCTACACTAAGGAGTTACATGATATGGATTTCTAAAGTTTCAACATGGATGTAAAGGTTAACTAACTACATCCTCCATGGTTACATTAATGTATCTTCATTTGGTGCCTTCTTTTCTGGATGTCCATTTTCATCATACTTGGAGAATAATAGTAGATTATCCTAAAATACAGTGAAACAGAATATGGTCAATATAACAAGTTATACTGGTATGTGGGAGAAACAAAGTATTTGCATCTAGTTTTAACAATATATCCACACCAATTATTATTAGAGAATCAAAATTATCATTTTCTTCATAACTTCTCAACCCATTTTCACTCAAACTCTGGGATACCCTCTCTTAGTGTCGGGACCCACTCTTTTGATCAGCATAAATACCAATCATTAGAGATAATCCCAAAACCTAAACTCAGATTATGAAATAAAACAATGAATTCTAGACAAAGGCAAATAAACAATATACAAAAAACACAGATAAATTTTTCCTTTTTCTTTGTTTACAAACTCATAAATCAATGTCACATCAAAGACATCACAGTCAGATATCACAAATCATATTGAAATCCATTAAATCCAGAATAAAATATTGTTCTCATATGTGGTTCAGTTTACATCAGATACATGTACATTGATGAACAAACTTAATCTATAACCCATCCTGGGAAAGAGAGAGTACATGGAAATTCTAATCTATCTAGATTATGCTATTTATATCAAATTTGTCACGACCTCTCCGATGGATAGAATTATACCTAAAACCATTTGAAACAACCTCATGAGACTCATATAGAGCCCCAGTGAATGGATACCTCCCACTCAAGCTAGGTACATGCATCAACATCAGATTAAGTATAATAAACTTAACATAAACATGCACATATTGAAAAGTCTAACAGATAGTTCTATCATAAGTCATATCTAACTTACAATGGTAATCTAATCCAATAGATAAGGTAATCACTTAAACCAATTATAACTTTGAAACATCTTTTAGAGCAAGTCTATGAACAAATCAACATATACTTCTTAGTTCGGATTAAGAATCCTACTGCATGAGTAATAAGTCAGGTTCTAAGCATTGGGAATCAATACATAACTATAACATTATATTTGTGACACTCCACCAGCCGGACCAGGAACACATCCTGCAGTCCTGAAGCTGAAGTACACATAATACATATCTACCAAGAAATACTATCAAATAGTAAGAAATCCAACTCATTATCAGAATGGATATGAATCCCATCATTTATAACTTGTCAACATGACATATCATAATATGAAATAGAAAATATCCGTAGAAACATGATTACTTTCCACAATAAGAAGCATAATCAACAATGACAAATCATCTAGTAGTATTACAAGGAATGTAATAATCATTCAAGTCATGTTCTACACGGCTTATCATCTTTTATTCATTTGCCCTGAAACTACTTGGCTTGTACCTCACCAAGTAGAAGTCGCCACACCTGATTCTCGTGTCAACGACTCACCGTCACTATATTACGGTTTAGCCATCCACCCTAAGAAATCAAGAATAGACCCTAGCCACCTCTGGGTCACCTAAAGAGGCTCACACCCTCATCTCGGTTACACGAGATAGAAACCAGCAAAACAATATACCACATATCACAATATTTCACATATTTTCACATTTCAAATGTTTCATTTCATCAGAGTCTATTCCATCTAGACATAGACTTTCATAATAAGGATTTTGGGCTAGAGCCACTCCAGATGACTCACTCCTAAACCCTTGTGGTCTAAACTTTAAGGTCTCGATCCACACTCCAGAAATCCTTCTCATAATTCATCAATTACTACAAGGAGATCCATTTTGTTTCCCCAGTGTGGTCCTCTGGGGACACTCACAGTGTTCAGGGTACCTAACTAGATGTTCCATCATTTCACTTGTTATTAGTCTCTTTTACTCATGTTAAAAGAATTCAAAACATAATACATCATATTTGTGTATTTTCACGTAACTAGAATAACATGAAACATATCAAGTTTATTAATAAGGGAAAATGATCAAAGTAAGAAGCACAATAAATCTGTAGATTGCAACACATATGATTATTTCTATCTTCTACATCATCTCACAACAATCATCAATAGTGGGCTTTCTTCCTGAGACATAATCTTATTGTCTAGCGTTTACCCCATCAGGGTTTTATCATGATCAGTGGGCTTTCAGCCCTAAACATAATCTCATTATGCAACATTTACCCTTATCAGGGTTTCTCAATGTAAGGAGTGCATATTAAATTCAATTTCAACATAAATCTTATCAGTTCATTGTATATCATAGTTCTGAACAAATATTAGAAGAGGCATTAGAACTAGAAATAGTAAAAGCACATATATATCATGTATCATTCCTCATACTCAGAATAGATTTATCATACAACATATGCCTGTTCCATCCAATCTGAATAGATGCCAATTATTTCATGCATATACATGCATAACAGACTTAGTTCTCTTCTTCTTTTATTCCACATTCTTCACATGGGTTTACTAATCAACACATGTTGACTAACAATTGAAGTTTGTACTATTAGTCCATTCTCAGAGTACAATTAATAATTCAAGAACACATTCTTGTAAATTAATTCAAATACTTGACTTTCATCTTTTAGTTGAATTCAACTACAGTTATGTGCATCTCTTAATCCCCCATTTGAGATTGTCATTCACTAGCATCATCAAACTCATCATTTTAGGGTAAGAGTTACATTCTTAGAATCATCTACTAATTCATATCTTTTTCCATCATTTTATACTCAGTAGTCTCAACTTCTTTCATTTCATGTTCATTACATTATCTGGACCAATCTTTCTTGATTCACTTTACATACAATGCTTCTCTTCTACGTAACATTTATCAAAGTACAATTCTTAGTATATTTCATTTAATTTGGGTTAAGCCACATGTAATTAAAATAAAAGATAAAATACTTCATCATACTATCTTCATTAGTTCCATCTTTATCTTGCAATCACCATTAAGTACATCGTGTTCATATTGTCTCTTATATTTAGATAAGTGTACCTTGTCATTGACTACTAATGTCATTCCAATAATCAACAATGATCATTCTTTATTATACTAAAACAAATGCATTAGACTTAGATGATATTAGTAAGACTCATCATATTCAATTGAAGTATTAATACCTTCAACTTCAGCATTTGATCATATTTACAACATCATTTACAAGTTCTATCTTTATCACTCATAATCGTCTTAATAATAAAATTTTAGGGTTTTCAAGAAGTCATTCCTTAGTTCAACATATCATAATAATAATATCATTCAATAATCCAATCATGACTCAAGGATTCATTAGGGTTATTCACAAACATGGAAACCCTAGTTTCCATTTTCACACATTTCATTCATCAATCATAAGTATACATTGATTAATTGACTCATTTCATTCACTTCCTCAACACCAATCCCAATCAAGATATGTGGTCATTCAATTCCATTAACATTCAACAATACACTTGTATCATACAATCTAGTACAATTCAAATATGATTTTACACATGTCAATTCAATTCCAAGCATATTGGCCATTGGGATGATTTTTAGGCAAAATTCACATGAAATAGCATAGTCATCTACCAATAAGAAAAACCCATGGATCCTCAATCAATATATCAGAAACTAATCAAGTTCCAAACAATGATAAATAATAAAAATCAGTAGAATTGGATCCCCAATATCTTTCCCAAATCAAATCCAATCACATACATGTACAAACAAGGTTTCTGATTATTTTAGCCGGATAGAATTAGGCTTTCAACATGAATGCAAAGCTTAGGAGGGAGAAAAACAATCACCTCAGGTGACAAGAACCTTAAAAATGTACGTCAACCTCTGAATTTTTGGTTACCCAATCAAACTCTCGCAAAAGAATCCAATTCTTTCTCCTCTCAACTCGAAAACCCTAGAAATGAGGATTAGAAGAGAAAGAGTGAGAAAAGGGGGAGATTTGATGTTATTTTGAATCAAATCAGGGGAGGGACGAAATCTTGACATGTGAGAGAAGATTCACCATGAAATGCTATGCAAAGAAGCTAAACTTACTTGGTTTCATCATATCTTGGATAGAGAAACCCTAGGTCAACATCTCCACCACTTTCTCTTCTCAAAACCCTAGCTCTCCTCTCTCTCAAGAATTTAGTTTCTTTGATAGGAAGGACAAGTTATGAGAGCTCCTTGTGTGTTATGTTAGTGATATAGATGAATTGAGGTGCTTAGAACATTTGCAAACAAGCCCCTCAATGTATTTTTATTTTGCTCAGACTGGTTGGTCGGGTGAGTTATAAATTCGAACGAAACCACACGTTTTAGAACTCCTACCGCATCCAAAAATTATGAAACTTTACCCAATGTCTGAAATTTAGTATATAAGAAACAGTAAATTTTTTAGATCATTTGGAGTTACCAATAAACAAATAAAAATCAAATACTACACTGTTGTATTGTAGTCAGCAACATGGTTGGTCGAATTTGTCCTTCACAGAACTCGACCGACACCCGTCTCTATAGAGATAAAAAAATCATCCAAAAATTACTCAAATTTAATAGGTTGTCTATAATGGAGTTTAACAACTAAAGTTAAAATTTGAGATCAATGGAATATACCAATAAAAAGATAAAATTCAATTTCCACACTTCTATATCAATCTGAAAATATGATCTGTCGAGTTTTAAAAATCGACCAAAAAATAGGTTAGAACATTCTTAACAAATTCTGATATTTTTTTAGAGTGTTCGTATTTGATATATAAAATTCATATCCAAATTTGAATTATATCCGCGTTAAAAATAAAATACTAAAAATAATTTAGTGAGACACTATTTTTATCAAATTCTATATTCATATGTCATCAAAACCCTAATTTGGGCCGATTAGGGTTTCCAAACCTTAACCCTAATTATGTGAATCAAAGTAGGATTAAACCTTCTCATTATATTTAAAATATCAAAAATTAAGTACCATCACTAATCAATCTTTAAACAATGATCAACTTAGTTAAGGATACAATCACCCAAGTAAACTATAATTAGACGGCTAATTTGAAAATGGGTCATTACAAATTCTTCCCTCCTTTTAGGATTTCATCCCAAAATCCAAGAAAAGATATGGAAGAATATCATATCATCTAATCATTCATCTATCTCGACATCCGATTAGAAAGTCTTCCATTTTATCTTTCTTTCGTATGAATTTATTTTTTTGCATTTAATGGATATTTCATCCCTTGTCATCATCATATCTCTCCTTGAGTATTACAAACACTTACTTCAAAGATATTAGTAATACATCATTTATCAAGATCTGATTCACATTACCTTTTCAGCATTTTAAAATTTTGATTGTGCATCTTATGGATAAGATTATGACTCATTCACATATTATCATCCACATTCATCAATTTCCTTTATGAAGAAAATCATCTAGTGTGCATCTCAGTTCATAGGTTTTTCTCTCAATTTCAGATTTCATACTCAAATTCAAACTCATTAGAGTTTGTCTTCATAATCCATTAAGCTTTCATCTTTCTTATATGAAATTTCATACTTTCCATAGGTTCCATATTGAATTATAAATTCCTTTTCTTTTTCACCATTTTATCATCATGCATCTTTTTATACTACCAATTGTGTTCATCTGGATACTTGGTCAGGGCATCCAGAAGAAGTACAGTTAGCAGATCCATACTAGCTTAGCTCAATACCGAAATACTTGACCAGAGTATTTGGATACTGAATTCAGTCAGTATGCACATCATTCAGGTTATATTCAACATCCACATTACCATTTAGTCCTAGACCCTATTGTCCCTGCAGACTCATCTAACCTAGGATCTGATACCACGCTTGTCGAGACCCACTCTTATGATCAGCATAAATATGAATCATTAGAGATAATCCCAAAACCTAAACCCAAATTATGAAATAAAACAATGAATTCTCGACAAAGGCGAATAAATAATATATGAGAAACACAGATAAATTTTTCCTTTTTCTTTGTTTACAAACTCATAAATCAATGTCACATCAAGGACATCACATTCAGATATCACAAATCATATTCAAATCCATTAAATCCAGAATCAAATCTTGTTCTCATATGCGGTTCAGTTTACATCAGATACATGTACATTGATGAACAATTTTAATATACAACCCATCCTGGGAAAGAGAGAGTACAAGGACATTCTAATCTATCTAGATTATTCTATTTATATCTTCTTTGTCACGACCTCTCCGCTGGATAGCATTATACCTAAAAACATTTGAAACAACCTCATGAAACTCATATAGAGCCCCAATGAGTGGATACCTCCCACTCAAGCTAGGTACATGCATCAGCATCAGATTAAGTATAATAAACTTAACAAAAACATGCACATATTGAAAATTCTAACAGATAGTTCTATCATAAGTCATATCTAACTTACAATGGTAATTTAATCTAACAGATAAGGAATCACTTAAACCAATTATAACTTTGAAACATCTTTTAGAGAAAGTCTATGAACAAATTAATAGATACTTCTTAGTTCAGATTAAGAATCCTAATGCATGAGTAATACATAAGTTCTAAGCATTTTCAATCAATACATAACTATAACATTATATTTGTGACACTCCACCAGCCAGACCAGGAATACATCCTGCAGTCCTGAAGCTAAAGTACACATAATACATATCTACCAAGCAATACTATCAAATAGTAAGAAATCCAACTCATAATTAGAATGGATATAAATCCCATCATTTATAACTTGTCAACATGACATATCATAATATGAAATAGAAAATGTCCGTAGCAACATGATTACTTTCCACAATAAGAAGCATAATCAACAATGACAAATCATCAAGTAGTATTACAAGGAATGTAATAATCATTCAAATCATGTTCTACATGGCTTATCATCTTTTATTCATTTGCCTTGAAATTATTTGGCTTGTACCTCACCAAGTAGAAGTCACCACGCCTGATTCTCATGTCAACGACTCACCGTCACTATCTTAGGGTTTAGCCGGCCACCCTAAGATATCAACAACAGACCCTGGCCACATCAGGGTTGCCTAAAGAGGCTCACATCCTCATCTAAGGTACATGAGATAGGAACCAACACAACAATATATCACATATCACAATATTTCACATATTTTCACATTTCACATGTTTCATTTCATCAGAGTATATTCCATCTAGACATAGACTTTCACAGTAAGGATTTTGGGCCAGATCCACTTTAGATGACTCTCTCCTAAATCCTGGTGGTTTAACCTTTAAGGTTTCGATCCACACTCCAGAATCCTTCTCATAATTCATCAATTACTACAAGGAGATCCATTTTGTTTCCCCAGTGCGGTCCTCGGGGGAAACTCACAGTGTTCAGGGCACCTAACTAGATGTTCCATCATTTCACCTGTTATTAGTCTCTTTTGCTCATCTTAAAAGAATTCAAAACATGATACCTCATATTTGTGTATTCTCACGTAACAAGAATAACATGAAACAGATCAAGTTTATCAATAAGGGAAAATGATCAAAGTAAGAAGCATAATAAATATGTTGATTGCAACACATATGATTATTTCTATCTTCCATATCATCTCACAACAATCATCAATAGTGGGATTTCTTCCCGAGACATAATGTTATTGTCTAGCATTTACCCCATCAGGGTTTTATCATCATCAATATGCTTTCATCCCTAAACATAATCTCATTATGCAACATTTACCCTTATTAGGGTTTCTAAATGTAAGGAGTGCATATTAAATTCAATTTCAACATAAATCTTATCATTTCATTGTATATCATAGTTTTGAACAAATATTAGAAGAGGCATTAGAACTAGCAATAGTAAAAGCATATAGATATCATGTATCATTCCTCATACTAAGAATAGATTATCATACAACATATGCCTGTTCCATCCAATCTGAATAGATGTCAATTATTTCATGCATATACATGTATAACAGACTTAGTTCTCTTCTTCTTTTATTTTACATTCTTCATATGGGTTTACTAATCAACACATGTTGACTATCAATTGAAGTTTGTACTATTAGTCCATTCTCATAGTACAATTTAAAATTCAAGAACACATTCTTGTAAATCAATTCAAATACTTGACTTACATCTTTTAGTTGAATTCAACTACAGTTACGTGCATCTCTTAGGCCCCCATTTGAGATTGTCATTCACTAGCATCATCAAACTCATCATTTTAGGGTAAGAGTTACATTCTTAGAATCATCTACTAATTTTTGTCTTTTTCCATTATTTTAAACTTAGTAGTCTCAACTTCTTTCATTTCATGTTCATTACATTATCTGGACCAATCTTTCTTGATTCACTTTACATACAATGCTTCTCTTCTACATAACATTTATCAAAGTACAATTCTTAGTATATTTCATTTAATTTGGGTTAAACCACATGTAATTAAAATAAAAGATAAAATACTTCATCATACTATCTTCATTAGTTTCATCTTTATCTTGCAATCACCATTAAGTACATCTTGTTCATATTGTTTCTTATATTTAGATAAGTGTACCATGTCATTGACTACTAATGTCATTCCCATAATCAACAATGATCATTCTTTATTATACTAAAACAAATGCATTAAACTTATATGATATTAGTAAGACTCATCATATTCAATTGAAATATTAATACCTTCAACTTCAACATTTCATCACATTTACAACATCATATACAAGTTCTAACTTTATCACTCATAATCATCTTAATAATAAACTTTTAGGGTTTTCAAGAAGTCATTCCTTAGTTCATCATATCATAATAATCATATCATTCAGTAATCCAATCATGACTCAAGGGTTCATTAGGGTTATTCACAAACATGGAAACCCTAGTTTCCATTTTCACACATTTCATTCATCAATCATAAGTATACATTGATTAATTGACTCATTTCATTCACTTCCTCAACACAAATCCTAATCAGGATATGTGGTCATTCAATTCCATTAACATTCAACAATACACTTGTATCATACAATCTAGTACAATTCAAATATGATTTTACACATGTCAATTCAATTCCAAGCATATCGGCCATTGGGCTGATTTTTAGGCAAAATTCACATGAAATAGCATAGTCATCTACCCATAAGAAAAACCCATGGATCCTCAATCAATATATCAGGAACTAATCAAGTTCCAATCAATGATAAATAATAAAATATAGTAGAATTGGATCCCCAATATCTTTCCCAAATCAAATCCAATGACATACATGTACAAACAAGGTTTCTGATTATTTTAGCCAGATAGAATTAGGCTTTCAACATGAATACAAATCTTAGGAGGGAGAAAAACAGTCACCTCAGGTGCCAAGCACCTTAAAAACGTAGGTCAGCCTCTGAATTTTTGGAAAGCCAATCAAACTCTCGCAAAAGAATCCAATTCTTTCTCCTCTCAACTCAGAAACCCTAGAAATGGGGATTAGAAGAGAAAGAGTGAGACAAGGGGGAGATTTGATGTGATTACAAATCAAATCAGGGTAGGGATGGAATCTTGACATGTGAGAGAAGATTCACCATGAAATGCTATGCAAAGAAGCTAAACTTACTTGATTTCATCATATCTTGGATAGAGAAACCCTAGGTCAACATCTCCACCACTCTCTTCTCAAAACCCTAGCTCTCCTCTCTCTCAAGAATTTCATTTGTTTGACAGGAAGGACGAGTTATGAGAGATCCTTGTGTGTTAGGTTAGTGATATAGATGAATTGAGGTGCTTAGAACATTTACGAAAAAGCCCGTCAATGTATTTTTATTTTGCTCAGACTGCTTGGTCGCCTGAGTTTTAAACTCGACCGAAACCACACATTTCAGAACACAAAACTCATCAAAAAATTATGACACATTAACCATATGTATGAAATTGAGTTTATAATAAATAGCAAAAATTTTAGATCATTTGGAATTACTAATAAGTAATTAGAAATCAAATACTACACTGCTATATTGCTGTCAGCAACATGGTTGGTCGAGATTGTCCTTCACAGAACTCGACCGACGCCCCTCTCTATAGAGATCAAAAATCAACCACAAAGTACACCAATTTTATAGGTTGTCTATAATGGAGATTAAAAACTACAATTAAAATTTCATATCAATTGGATATAGAAATAAAAAGATAAAATTCAATTTCCACACTGCTATATCAATCTGAAAATATGATCGATCGAGTTTGAAACTCGACCGACAAATAGGTCAGAACATTCTTCAAAAATTTTGACATTTTTCAAGAGTGTTCACATTTGATATATAAAAATCGTATCCTAATTTTAATTAAATCAGAGTTACACATAAAATAATAAAAATCATTTAGTGAGACACTATATTTATCAAATTTTGTATTCATATGTCATCAAAACCCTAATTTGGGCCGATTAGGGTTTCCAAACCTTAACCCTAATTATGTGAATCAAAGATTAAACCTTCTCATTATATTTAAAATATCAAAAATTAAGTACCATCACTAATCAAGCTTTAAACAATGATCAACTTAGTTAAGCATACAATCATCCAAGTAAACCCTAATTAGATGACTAACTTGAAAATGGGTCATTACAAATTCTTCCCTCCTTTTAGGATTTCATCCCAAAATCCAAGAAAATATATGGAAAAATATCATATCATCTAATCATTCATTTATCTCGACATCCAGTTAGAAAGTCTTTCATTTTATCTTTCTTTTGTATGATTTTTTTTTGCATTTGTTGGATATTTCATCCTTTGTCATCATCATATCTCTCCTTGAGTATTAAAAACACTTACTTCAAAGATATTAGTAATACATCATTTACCAAGATCTGATTCACATCACCTTTCTCGTCCTTTAAAAAATTTGATTGTGCATCTCATGGATAAGATTATGACCCATTCACATATTATCATCCACATTCATCAATTTCCTTTATGAAGAAGTTCATCTAGTGTGCATCTTAGTTCATAAGTTTTTCTCACAATTTCAGATTTCATACTCAAATTCAAACTCATTACAGTTTGTCTTCATAATCCATTAAGCTTTCATATTTCTTATATGAAATTTCATACTTTCCATAGGTTCCATATTGAATTATAAAATCCTTTTCTTTTTCACCATTTTATCATCATGCATCTTTTTATACTACCAACTGTGTTCATCTGGATACTTGGTCAGGGCATCCAGAAGTAGTACAGTTAATATATCCATACTAGCTTAGCTCAATACCCAAATACTTGACCATAGTATCTGGATATTAAATTCAGTCAGTATGCACATCATTCAGGTTATATTCAACATCCACATTATCATTTAGTCTTAGACCCTATTGTCCCTGTAGACTCATCTAACCTAGGCTTTGATACCATGCTTGTAAGGACCCATTCTTTTGATCAGCATAAATACCAATGATTAGAGATAATCCGAAAACCTAAACCCAGATTATGAAATAAAACAATGAATTCTCAACAAAGGCGAATAAACAATATACGAAAAACACAGATAAATTTTTCCTTTTTCTTTGTTTACAAACTCATAAATCAATGTCACATCAAGGACATCACATTTAGATATCACAAATCATATTCAACTCCATTAAATCCAAAATCAAATCTTCTTCTCATATGTGGTTCAGTTTACATCAGATACATGTACATTGATAAACAAACTTAATCTACAACCCATCCCGGGAAAGAGAGAGTACAAGGACATTCTAATCTATCTAGATTATGCTATTTATATCTACTTTGTCATGACCTCTCCGCTGGATAGCATTATACCTAAAATCCTTTGAAACAACCTCATGAGACTCATATAGGGCCCAGTGAGTGGATAGCTCCCACTCAAGCTAGGTACATGCATCAACATCAGATTAAGAAAACTTAACTGAAACATGCACATATTGAAAAGTCTAATAGATATTTCTATCATAAGTCATATCTAACTTACAATGGTAATCTAATCCAACAGATAAGGTAATCACTTAGAGCAAGTCTATGAACAAATCAAAAGATAATTCTTAGTTCAGATTAAGAATCCTACTGCATGAGTAATAAGTCAAGTTCTAAGCATTTTGAATCAATACATAACTATAACATTATATTCGTGACACTCCACCATCCGGACCAGGAACACATCTTGCATTCCTGAAGTTGAAGTACACGTAATACATATCTACCAAGCAATACTCTCAAATAGTAAGAAATCCAACTCATAATCAGAATGGATATGAATCCCATCATTTATAACTTGTCAACATGGCATATGAAAATATGAAATAGAAAATGTCTATAGCAACATGATTAATTTCCACAAAAAGAAGCATAATCAACAATGACAAATCATCAAGTAGTATTACACGGAATGTAATAATCATTCAAATCATGTTCTACATGGGTTATCATCTTTTATTCATTTGCCCTGAAACTACTTGGCTTGTACCTCACCAAGTAGAAGTCGCCATGCCTGATTCTCATGTCAATGACTCACTGTCACTATCTTAGGGTTTAGCTGACCACCCTAAGATATCAACAACAGACCCTGGCCACCTCAGGGTTGCCTAAAGAGGCTCACGTCCTCATCTTAGGTACACGAGATAGGAACCAACAAAACAATATATCACATATCACAGTATTTCACATATTTACACATTTCACATTTCATCAGAGTCTATTCCATCTAGACATAGACTTTCACAGCAAGGATTTAGGGCCAAAGCCACTCCAGATGACTCACTCCTAAATCCTGGTGGTCTAACATTTAAGGTCTCGATCCACACTCTGAAAATCCTTCTCATAATTTGTTGATTACTACAAGGAGATCTATTTTGTTTCCCCAATGTGGTCCTCAGGGGAAACTCACAGTGTTCAGGTCACCTAACTAGATGTTCCATCATTTCACTTGTTATTAGTCTCTTTTACTCATCTTAAAAGAATTCAAAACATCATGCATCATATTTGTGTCTTCTCACGTAACTAGAATAACATGAAATAGATCAATTTTATCAATAAGGGAAAAATGATCAAAGTAATAAGAGCAATAGATCTGTAGATTGCAACACATATGATTATTTCTATCTTCTACATCATCTCACATCAATCATCAATAGTGGGATTTTTGCCCGTGACATAATCTTACTGTCCATCATTTACCCCATCAGGGTTTTATAATCATCAGTGGGCTTTCATCCCTAAACATGATCTCATTATGCAACATTTACCCTTATCAGGGTTTCTCAATGTAAGGATTGCATATTAAATTCAATTTCAGCATAAATCTTATCATTTCATTATATATCATAGTTTTGAACAAATATTAGAAGAGGCATTAGAACTAGCAATAGTAAAAGCATATAGATATCATTTATCATTCCTCATACTTAGAATAGATTTATCATACATCATATGTCTGTTCCATCCGATCTGAATATATGCCAATTATTTCATCTATATACACACATAACAGACTCAGTTCTCTTCTTCTTTTATTTCACATTCCTCATATGGGTTTACTAATCAACACGTGTTGACTATCAATTGAAGTTTGTACTATTAGTCCATTCTCAGAGTATAATTCACAATTCAAGAACACATTCTTATAAATCAATTCACATACTTGACTTACATCTTTTAGTTGAATTCAACTACAATTATGTGCATCTCTTAAACCCCTATTTGAGATTGTCATTCGCTAGCATCATCAAACTCATCATTTTAGGGTAAGAGTTACATTCTTAGAATCATCTACAAATTCCTATCTTTTTCCATCATTTTATACTTAGTAGTCTCAACTTCTTTCATTTCATGTTCATTACATTATCTGGACCAATCTTTCTTGATTCACTTTACATACAATGCTTCTATTCTACATAACATTTATCAAAGTACAGTTCTGAGTATATTTCATTTAATTTGGGTCAAACCACATGTAATTAAAATAAAAGATAAAATACTTCATCATACTATCTTCATTAGTTTCATCTTTATCTTGCAACCACCATTAAGTACATCATATTCATATTGTCTCTTATATTTAGATAAGTGTACCTTGTCATTGATTACTAATGTCATTCCCATGATCAATAATGATCATTCTTTATTATACTAAAACAAATGCATTAGACTTAGATGATATTAGTAAGACTCATCATATTCAATTGAAGTATTAATACCTTCAACTTCAACATTTGATCACATTTACAACATCATATACAAGTTCTAACTTTATCACTCATAATTGTCTTAATAATAAACTTTTAGGGTTTTCAAGAAGTCATTCCTTAGTTCAACATATCATAATAATCATATGATTCAGAAATTCAATCATGACTCAAGGGTTCATTAGGGTTATTCACAAACATGGAAACCCTAGTTTCCATTTTCACACATTTCATTAATCAATCATAAGTATACATTGATTAATTGACTCATTTCATTCACTTCCTCAACACAAATACTAACCAGGATATGTGGTCATTCAATTCCATTAACATTCAATAATACACTTGTATCAAACAATCTAGTACAATTCAAATATGATTTTACACATGTCAATTCAATTCCAAGCATATCGGCCATTGGGCTAATTTTTAGGCCAAATTCACATGAAATAGCATAGTCATCTGCCCATAAGAAAAACCCATGAATCCTCAATCAATATATCAGGAACTAACCAAGTTCCAATCAATGATAAATAATCAAAATCAGTAGAATTGGATCCCCAATATCTTTCCCAAATCAAATCCAATCACATACATGTACAAACAAGGTTTTTGATTGTTTGAGCCGGATAGAATTAGGCTTTCAAAATGAATAAAAAGCTTAGGAGGGATAAAAACACTCACCTTAGGTGCCAAGAACCTTAAAAACGTAGGTCATCCTCTGAATTTTTGGAAACCCAATCGAACTCTCTCAAAAGAATCCAATTCTTTTTCCTCTCAAGTCGGAAACCCTAGAAATGGGGATTAGAAGAGAAAGAGCGAGAAAAGGGAGATATTTGATAAGATTTCGAATCAAATCATGGGAGGGACGAAATCTTGACATGTGAGAGAAGATTCACCATGAAATGCTATGCAAAGAAGCTAAACTTACTTGATTTCATCATATCTTGGATAGAGAAACCCTAGGTCAACATCTGCACCACTTTCTCTTCTCAAAACCCTAGCTCTCCTCTCTCTCAAGAATTTAGTTTCTTTGATAGGAAGGACGAGTTATGAGATCTCCTTGTGTGTTAGGTTAGTGATATAGATGAATTGAGGTGCTTAGAACATTTGCAAACAAGCCCCACAATGTATTTTTATTTTGCTCAGACTGGTTGGTCGGCTGATTTATAAACTCGACCGAAACCACACATTTCAGAACTCAAACATCATCCAAAAATTATGAAACTTTAACCTAATGTCTTAAATTGAGATTTTAAGAAACAATAATTTTTTTTCATCATTTGGAGTTACCGATAAATAAATAAAAATCAAATACTACATTGCTATATTGCAGTCAACAGCATGGTCGGTCGAGTTTGTCCTTCACAGAACTCGACCGACACCCCTATCTATAGAGATAAAAAATCATCCAAAAAAATTACACCAATTTAATAGGGTGTCTATAATGGAGTTTAAAAAAAACATTTAAAATTTGATATCAATTGGATATACCAATAGAAAGATAAAATTCAATTTCCACACTGTTATATCAGTCTGAAAATATGATTGGTCGAGTTTGAAACTTGACCGACAAACAGGTCAGAACATTCTTCAAACATTCTGATATTTTTTACGGGTGTTAACATTTGATATATAAAAATTATATACAAATTATAATTAAATCAAAGATACACATAAAATAATAAAAATAATTTAGTGATACACTATATTTATCAAATTTTGTATTCATATGTTATCAAAACCCTAATTTGGGCCAATTAGGGTTTCCAAACCTTAACCCTAATTATGTGAATCAAAGTATGCTTAAACCTTCTCATTATATTTAAAATATCAAAAATTAAGTGCCATCTCTAATCAAGCTTTAAACAATTATCAACTTAGTTAAGCATACAATCATCCAAGTAAACCCTAATTAGATGACTAATTTGAAAATGGGTCAATACAAATTCTTCCCTCCTTTTAGGATTTCATCCCGAAATCCAAGAAAAGATATAGAATAATATCATATAATCTAATCATTCATCTATCTTGACATCCAGTTAGAAAGTCTTCCATTTTATCTTTCTTTCATATATTGTTTTTTGCATTTAATGGATATTTCATCCCTTGTCATCATCATATCTCTCCTTGAGTATTACAAACACTTACTTCAAAGATATTAATAATACATCATTTATTAAGATCTGATTCACATCACCTTTCTCATCCTTTTAAAATTTTGATTATGCATCTCATGGATAATATTATGACTCATTCACATATTATCCTCCGCATTCATCAATTTCCTTTATGGAGAAAATCATCTAGTGTGCATCTTAGTTCATAGGTTTTTCTCACAATTTTAGATTTCATACTCAAATTCAAACTCATTAGAGTTTGTCTTCATAATCCATTAATCATTCATCTTTCTTATATGAAATTTCATGCTTTCCATAGGTTCCATATTGAATTATAAAATCCTTTTTTTCACCATTTTATCATCATGCATCTTTTTATACTACCAACTGTGTTCATCTGGATACTTGGTCAGGGCATCTAGAAGTAGTACAATTAGCAGATTAGCTCAATACCCAAATACTTGACAAGAGTATCTAGATACTGAATTCAGTCAGTATGCACATCATTCAGGTTATATTCAACATCCACATTATCATTTAGTCCTAGACCCTATTGTCCCTACAGACTCATCTAACCTAGGCTCTGATACCACGCTTGTCGGGACCCACTCTTATGATCTGCATAAATAGCAATCATTAGAGATAATCTCAAAACCAAAACCCAGATTATGAAATAAAACAATGAATTCTCAACAAAGGCGAATAAACAATATACGAAAAACAGAGATAAATTTTTCCTTTTTCTTTGTTTACAAACTCATAAATCAATGTCACATTAAGGACATCACATTCAGATATCACAAATCATATTCAACTCCATTAAATCTAGAATCAAATCTTGTTCTCATATGCGGTTCAGTTTACATCAGATACATGTACATTGATGGAAAAACATAATCTACAACCCATCCTGGGAAAGAGAGAGCACAGGGACATTCTAATCTATCTAGATTATGCTATTTATATCTTCTCTGTCATGACCTCTCCGTTGGATAGAATTATGCCTAAAAACATTTGAAAGAGCCTCAGGAGACTCATATAGAGCCCCAGTGAGTGGATACCTCCCACTCAACCTAGGTGCATGCATCAAAATCATATTAAGTATAATAAACTTAACAGAAACATGCACATATTGAAAAGTTTAATAGATAGTTCTATCAAAAGTCATATCTAACTTACAATGGTAATCTAATCCAACAGATAAGCTAATCACTTAAACCAATTATAACTTTGAAACATCTTTTAGAGAAAGTCTATGAACAAATCAATAGATACTTCTTAGTTTAGATTAAGAATCCTACTGCATGAGTAATAAGTCAAGTTCTAAGCATTTTGAATCAATACATAACTATAACATTATATTTGTGACACTCCACCAGCTGGACCAAGAACACATCCTGCAGTCCTGAAGTTGAAGTACATAAAATACATATCTACCAAGTAATACTATCAAATAGTAAGAAATCCAACTCATAATCAGAATGGATATGAATCCCATCATTTATAACTTGTCAACATGACATATCATAATATGAAATAAATGTCTGTAGCAACATGATTACTTTCCACAACAAGAAGCATAATCAACAATGACAAATCATCAAGTAGTATTATAAGGAATGTAATAATCATTCAAATCATGTTCTACTCGGCTTATCATCTTTTATTCATTTTCCTTGAAACTACTTGGATTGTACCTCACCAAGTAGAAGTTGCCATGCCTGATTCTCGTGTCAATGACTCACCGTCACTATATTAGGGTTTAGCTGGCCACCATAAGATATCAACAACAGACCTTGGCCACCTCAGGGTTGCCTAAAGAGGCTCACGTCCTCATCTCGGGTACTCAAGATAGGAACCAACAAAACAATATATCACATATCATGGTATTTCACATATTTTCACATTTCACATGTTTCATTTCATCAGAGTCTATTCCATCTGGACATAGACTTTCACAGCAAGGATTTAGGGCCAGAGCCACTCTAGATGACTCACTCCTAAATCCTGATGGTCTAACATTTAAGGTCTCTATCCACACTCCGAAAATCCTTCTCATAATTCATCGATTACTTCAAGGAGATCCGTTTTGTTTCCCCAGTGTGGTCCTCGGAGGAAACTCATAGTGTTCAGGGCACCTAACTAGATGTTCCATCATTTCACTTATTATTAGTCTCTTTTACTCATCTTAAAAGAATTCAAAACATCATACATCATATTTGTGTATTCTCGCATAACTAGAATAACATGAAACAAATCAAGTTTATCAATAAGGAAAAATGATCAAAGTAAGAAGCACAATAAATCTGTAGATTGCAATAGATATGATTATTTCTATCTTCTACATCATCTCACAACAATCATCAATAGTGGGCTTTCTTCCCGAGAAATAATCTTATTGTCCAACATTTACCCCATCAGGGTTTTATCATCATCAGTGGGCTTTCAGCCCTAAACATAATCTCATTATGCAACATTTACCCTTATCAGGGTTTCTCAATGTAAGGAGTGCATATTAAATTCAATTTCAACATAAATATTATCAGTTTATTATATATCATAGTTCTGAACAAATATTAGAAGATCAAAAGTAAAAGAATATAGATATCATGTATCATTCCTCATACTCAGAATACATTTATCATACAACATATTCCTGTTCCATCAAATATGAATAGATGCCAATTATATCATGCATATACATGCATAAAAGACTTAGTTCTCTTCTTCTTTTATTTCACATTCTTCATATGGGTTTGCTAATCAACACATGTTGACTATCAATTGAAGTTTGTACTATTAGTCCATTCTCAGAGTACAATTCACAATTCAAGAACACATTCTTGTAAATCAATTCAAATACTTGACTTTCATATTTTAGTTGAATTCAACTACACTTATGTAGAAATCTTAAGGGACGAGATGTTTAACAGGAGAGGAAGGGGCGGGAGGAGCGATTGTAGGGGCGATCGACTGGATCGGTACCCTAACTGTGACGGTGTCCATGATCCGGGGGATGGAGATGAAGATTTCTGGCAAGACAATGGAAGGAGAGGTCAATCTTGATTGCCTAGACGTGAATCAGAAAACACCACAAGTTTCGGCATCCCTGGTGCTGGAATTGAATTCAACTATGCCAGGATGAGAGGATACAACAGAACTACTGATGAGGCGGAAAACCAAACATATCTGAATGACAAAGAGGATGACTTCAACCTATGCTTAGGGGAGTTTCCACCAGCAGGGGCTGGAAGTGGCAACGAGACAACCATCGTCGCTCCTGAGGGCGGACTACAAACCAAGAATGATACTGACATAGCTATAAACTTTGTGGACAAAATATCTAAGTTTTTTGTGGAAAAACTATTTGAGAACTATCTTTCTATGGAGGACGTTTCACTGGAAGTCATGGATGGAAAACCAGCAATAAACATAAATCCTACTGCAGTGGAGAGTCTCTCTAAACCATGGAAATTTGTTGTCATCGTCCATATGGTCAAGACCACCATTGGTTATCTCACCTTAAGGGACAGACTAAAACTCCTTTGGGGCATTACGGGAAGATTTAATATGTATGAATTGGATATGGGACACTTTATCCTACAATTCTCAAGTAGGAAGGACTACAACACAGCTATGTTCGGAGGACCTTGGAAACTCTTTGGGAAAAATGTCATGGTCTGGGAGTGGAATGAAAACTTTACCCCAACTAAAGATTTCCCTAAATATATGGTGACGTGGGTTCATATTCTGAACTTGCCCTTGCATCTCTATGTGCCTACCATGTTCAAATATCTGGGACTGGCATTAGGTCGTTTAATGAAAGTTGATTACCACACACTGAAAAGGACTCGAAGTCGCTTCGCAAGGCTAGTCATTCAGGTCAGCACTGTGAAGCCCTTCATGACAACATTCCTAATTAATGGAATGGAACTTGAAGTTGAGTATGAGGGATTCCCCTAGATGTGTCTAGCATGTGGCAAGGAAGGACACATATCAAAACATTGTCGCAATCCAACACCTAATGAGGAAAATAAGGACCAAGAAATCAATTACAACAACCCATGCTACAACCAGGCAGAAGACACATCTCGACCACATACACCCGTTACCTAGAAAACACAAAAGAAAAGAAGTGGAAATAGGAGGCACAAAGAATCCCAAACAGATAAACCCCCAGATCTGAATCTTAACAATAGATTTGGTTCATCAATCGCAGAAGAAGCACAAGATGAAGACAATCAAGAAGGAAATGTGGCTACAGATCTAAACAAGGAAACTGTTAGAAGAAATGGTGACACACGTGGGGCAAAGGTATGGAAGACAAAAAGTAAAACAAACAAGGCACAAGAGAAAGACAAAGATGAATAGGTTGTCAAGGAGTCCACGAACATCTCAAGCATAAATACCACCTCACCAATTATAGAGGTAATTAGCGAGAATCATACTACCTCTAACCCAAAATTCGATGAGATCATCATGGGCGTCATTGAAACAGAAGGAAGCACCATCAATACAACAACTACCACCATCGACAACACGAGCTGCATTCATGTAGATCCTAGAAACCTCACCACCCCGGATGGAATGGGACCAAGACCGGACGTGAGCTTTTCAATTCATAAACGATTGAGAGGTTGCAGACCGAAGATGAAGTGAAAAGGTACCACTCGAGCATCTTCACAATCTAAAAATAGACGCAGAAGCTCAAGGCTTGCAGAAGGCTGTAGCAACAATGATAACAATGTTCTGGAAGTTATAGATGACGAAGAGATTGAGATTGAGGAGAACACATCTAATAAGGAGAATGGTACAAATAATTCTTCAACAGTCTACAAGTTTTCCTAAATAGTCAAGGTCGCTAATGTTTGATACTCTCTGTTGGAATGTAAGAGAAATCAGAAATGATGATACCTGCAATGTGCTCAAACAACTTATAAGACAACACAAGCATCAGGGGATTGGCATTCTGGAGCCTCAAAGTGCTGGGGATGACTGCATGGATCACCTGAAGCAATTCAAATCTGTTTTTTGGCTAGTACCACATGTCAGAGTTCCTTTCGACGCAATCATGCTACACCTTTTTCACTTCACTTTGTTTGGAAGGGCATTGAGCTGGTATAACGCACTAGATGGGGAGCCAATAACCACCTGGGCTCCTTTGGAAGAAAAGTTTCTAGAGAAGTTCTTTCCACCTTCATTGACTTAGGAGATTAGGGGAAAAATTAATCACTTTTATCAACTCCCAGGGGAATCACTGGCAGAATCATTGGAAAGATTTAAGGAACTTTTGAGGAAATGCTTGCATCATGGAATCTCCCAAAATCAGCTGATAGAAACATTCTATAGAGGAGTAAGTGATGACATTAAGAAATTTTTAGATTCCTCGTCTAGGGGGAATTTCATGCGAAAGAACTATGAAGATGTCTGGAGGATTGTTACACTTGGAGCCGAGAACCAATCTAATTGGGGAAGGTCATACACCGGGGGAGTTCTAAAGGTTTGTAAAGATGAAGAATCAATGGAAATGAAAGCCATCGCCAAAGCCCTAAAAACTATAGCTCACAAGCAACAAGTCCTTGAAACAACACTTGGAGAAAAGAAGAGCCCCCAACAGGTCAAGGCAGCTACCGGGACTTGTGAGGTATGTCATGCAACCGATCATCCCACATTATCATGTGGTCTCCTATACAATGTGATGATGGGCATGCAGACATCGCAACCGCAATATGAACTGATCATCAAAAATCCTGAGGATCTGTTACCGGAGCAAGTTAATTCCATCCACACTATACCAGGACAAGCTTATTATAACCCGAATCAACCAAGAAACCATCCCGGGTTTCAGTATGGGAATCCTGCGGGGACTGCCAACCCACAACACCAGACTCAAGGAGGAGCTTTTAATAAATCGCCACCAGGTTTCCCGAACAACTATAATAGAAACCAGGGAAACCTCAAAGGAGGATTGCAAGGATTCACACAACCAAGAAACCCTTCTACATATTACCAATACACTCATCCACCGTTGCACCCGCAATTGCAGCAACCTCATCTGCAACAACCACAAATTCAACAACCCCAATTACCCGCACCTCAGCAGCAACAACCACAACAATATCAACAAAATCCACAAAAGAATAATCTGCCTCCACTAACAGATGAATTGTCATTGATAAGACAAATTTTGCTGTCACAACAAACCATGCTAGCCAACCAGCAAGCCCAACAATAAGCCGGCGAAGCACAGTTAGCACATATTGCGGCCCAATTAAAACCTTCAGCAGGAACATTTGCTGGTCAGCCAGAGATAAACCCAAGAAACGATCAACCCATACAAGAACAATTGAAATCCATTACCACAAGGACTGGTCGTGTCCTCCCTGAAGCCACAAAAATCATTCAGGAAGATGAAGATATAGTTGTAATTACCCCAATTGCAAGCACAAATCCAGAAACTTAAAAGACTATAGAAGTCGTGAAGGGGAAGAAAAAGGAACTAGATTTTAAAGAACCTGAAGTCCCACCATATAAGCCCAGAATACCATATCCAGGCAGGTTGAGAGGGACTAAACTGGACACTAGATTCCAAAAATTTAAGGAAGCAATGAAGAAACTATATATTGATATCCCATTCCTTGATGCCCTCTCTAAAATACCAGCTTGGGTCAAATACCTAAAGACCTTGCTATCAAAGAAATGTATGATCGAAGAACAAGAGACTGTCAAACTAGCTCAGACAACTTCTGATATAATGCTGAAAAAATAGAAGGATCCTGGTTCCTTCTGTATCCAATGTTCTATCAGAAATGCCTCTAGCAAAAAAGGATTAGCTGATCTGGGAGCTAGCATATCTATTATGCCCTTCTCAATGTGTAAAAGGTTGGGTTTTACTGAATTGTTACCCACTGCAATGACAATACAGCTGGCTGATTCTACCATCACTGCACCATTGGGGATCATTGAAGATATCCCAGTCAGGATAGGAAAGGACTCTTACGTCCCTTGTGACTTTGTTATTATGGATATAAAGGAAGATCTTAGACATCCAATAATATTTGGAAGACCCTTCCTTGCCACGACCAAAGCACTTATCGATGTTGCAGCTGGTACAATTATCTTAAGACTTGGAAAGGAAGCCATTCAATTCAGAGTCCTTAACAGCCTAAAAGGTCCCATCATCCAGGAAGAAGTTTTTCTTCTCGAGGCAATAGAAAAAATGTCTCAATTACAACAAGTAACATCCGAAAATCTGGTGATCTGGAGAACGTCTTGACAAATCCAGAAGTTGAATTTTCAGCCAATGAAGTAGTACAGCAATGTCAGCGATATTTAGACCAATCTGAAGAAGCTCCAGTAGCCACCTTAGAGGAATTGAAATATGTCACCATTTTGGAAACTACAGAAGTACGCAAGGCCCCTAAAATGAAAGCCTTACCAATAGGACTCAAACATATTTTCCTGGATGAAGAAAAATTGTGCCCAGTCATAATCAACTCTACCTTAATAGATGATCAGGAAGAAAGACTTCTTACTGAGCTAAGGAAACACAAGAAATCTATCAGGTATAAAATGACTGACCTAATAGGAATAAATCCAGATTTGTGCATGCATAGACTACCTATGGTAGAAGAGTTTAAACCATCGAGGGAACATCATAGGAAACTAAACCCGGACCTCAAAGAAGTGGTTTTCCTTGAGGTTCTTAAACTCCTAAAAGCTAGTATCATATATCCCATTTCTGATTCTCAATGGGTTAGCCCGGTCCAAGTGGTCCCTAAAAGGGGGGAACTACTATCGTTCTGAATGATAAAAATGAGCTAGTACCCACAAGGACTATCACTGGATGGAGGATGTGTATCGATTACAGGAAGCTAAACAAAGCAACAAGAAAAGATCACTTCCCCCTACCTTTCCTTGATGAAGTTCTTGAATGTTTGGCCCACCAAAAATTCTTTTGCTACCTTGACGGTTATTCTGGGTTCTATCAAATCCCGATACACCCATATGACCAAGAAAAGACAACCTTCACTTGCCCCTTTGGAACTTACACCTTCAGAAGGATGCCTTTCGGGCTATGTAACGCACCCGCAACCTTCCAAAGGTGCATGACTGCAATATTCACTGGATTAACTGAGTCAATCATGGAAATATTTATGGATGACTTTTCAGTCTACGGAAATTCTTTTGATAACTGTCTACTTAACCTCGGGAAAGTTTTACAAAGATGCAAGGAAACAAACTTGATCCTAGATTGGGAGAAATGCCAATGTATGGTGACAGAGGGTGTTGTCCTCGGGCACCGAGTGAGTGAAAGAGGAATTGAAGTGGATAAGGCAAAGATCAATGTCATTTCAAAATTGTCACCACCTAAAGACATTAGAGGAGTGCGAGCATTTTTGGGCCATGCTGGATTTTATCGAAGATTTATTAAATATTTCTCCAAAATAGCAAAGCCCATGATCTATTTGTTGACAAAATATGCAGATTTCAATATTGATCAAGAATGCGTAAACAACTTCATGACCTTAAAAAATGCTCTAACCTCTGCACCCATTCTGAGAGCACCCGATTGGTCACAACCATTCGAGATAATGTGTGACGAGGAGCAGTGCTAGGGCAAAGAAATGACAAGAAGCCCTATGTGATATACTATGCATCAAGGACGCTAGATGAGGCCCAAAAGAATTATACAACTACTGAAAGAGAATTCTTGGATGTCGTTTACGCCTTTGAGAAATTTCACTCTTATCTAATAGGATCAAAAGTCATAGTATACATCGACCATTCTGCAATTAAATATCTGATTCAAAAACAAGATGCAAAACCCAGACTCATCCGTAGGGTGTTGATGCTACAAGAATTTGACTTGGAAATAAAACATAAAAGCGGGGTAGAAAATGTTGTTGCAGATCACTTAAGTCGCATCGAGCCTTAGGATGATGACAATATACCTATTCGAGACTCTTTACCCGAAGATCAACTCATGAAAGTCACTACCATATTTCCTTGGTATGCCGATATAGTAAACTACCTGTCTACAGGAATTATCCACCCTTTTGCTTCCTACCACGACAAAAAGAAATTTCTTCATGATGCCAAGCAGTATTTTTGGGAGGAACCATACCTTTTTCGCTTGTGCGCAAATGGACTATTCCGTCTTTGCCTACCAGAAGAAAAATTATCCCAGTTCTAGAACATTGTCATTCTGGCCCTACTGGGGGGCATATGAGTTCAAAGAAGATTGCCCTCAAAGTTCTACAATCTGGTTTCTTTTGGCCAACGATAGCAAGGGACGCCCATGATTTTGTATGATCTTTCCATAAATGTCAGCTTTCCGGTGGTATATCTAAACGGAATGAAATGCCTCTTACTCTGTGGCAAGAGATTGAAATCTTTAATGTATGGGGAGTAGATTACATGGGCCCATTTCCCCCATCTTATGGATTTCCTATATAGTGGTCTCTATGGATTACGTTTCAAAATGGGTAGAGGCTATACCCACTGTTTCTTGCGACTCTAAACCAGTTATCAAGATGTTCAAGGATATCATCTTCCCTAGATTCGGAGTCCCTCGAACAATCATATCAGATGGAGGATCTCATTTCTTAGAACGAAGTTTCGAAGCTCTCCTAAGAAAATATGGAGCTAAACATAAGGTCGCCACACCTTACCATCCACAAACAAGTGGTCAAGCCGAAGTTTCAAATAGACAACTAAAAGCCAATTTAGAAAAGACGATCAACAACCATCGCACAGACTGGTCTGCCAAGCTCCCTGATGCTCTTTAGGCATACCGCACCTCTTACAAAACACCAACAGGAACGACTCCATTTCGTTTTCTATATGGGAAGTCATGTCATCTTCCAGTTGAACTGGAACATAAAGCTTGGTGGGCCATTAAACAATTGAATTTTGACTTCAAAAGCATTGGCGAGTATAGACAACTGAAATTACAAGAAATTGAGGAACTACAAATGACTGCCTACCAAAGCGCCATGATCTATAAGGAACAAACTAAGATGTGGCATGATGGTCATCTCAAAAGGAAAGATATCATCATCATAGATAAAGTCCTTCTCTTCAACTCCAGACTCAAGATGTTCCCCAGAAAACTTCGCACAAAGTGGTCTGGGCCATTCACCATCAAGCACATCTACCCAACTAGAGCCATCTGTTGGGTTTTAGAGGAGGCAGAGAAGGCAGAGGAAACAAACATTTTATCCCCAAAACCCAGAACAAGGAAACGAGTCAACGTCTATACAATAGGAAAGGATGGTTTGTGGAATTATACCTTGTCCTGAGGCTTGCTCGGCGACAATACCTTGCGCCTTGTGCGGTCTTCACCTCCGGTCTTGGACAGTGTCTGTGCAGCTCCTGGTCGCATCGGGACTAAAGAATCCTAGTCTCACCGGAACTATCGGGATTGACAGTTGTCCTCCTAGCGGCGGAAACCTCCCTCCTCTGAAGTAGTCCACACAGACCACCTAGAACTCCAATCTCCTTGTCCCACAAGGAATTGGTAGGAGTCACACCCTCCTGTCAGCGTACTGTCGCCAACACACTCTCTTGTCACTAGTCGCAACTGCAGTTGTCTTTCCCTTGTTGTGCCTCCCTTATCGGGTAGCACTTGCTCGAGCTCTCTCAGTTACCAAAACCAGAGAGAATGACAACTTTGCAGAGAGTTGTACTTTGAGAAGCCCCCAATACCCCTACATATATAGGAGGGTCATGGGACAGGGTTCTCCATCCCAGGCAATGTGGGACTAAAAGAAGGAGTAGAAGGGTTCGAGATTTTCCACAAAACAATCAACTCGCAACCTGAACTGATCGTTTCACAACTGAAACGGTCGGTTGGGGACCTGAACCGGTCAGTTGACATCACAACCGATCAGTTCACTTATGAACTGGTCGGTTCGTGGTCCTGATCAATTCCCGATTGACTTTCCTTCTTTTGTTTCTAATTGGTATCAAATACCAATCCTTTTCCCAATCAAATCGGGCAAGTGAAACGAAAGGAAAATTCTCACCAATCCTACTTTCCCAACTTGCTCGGTTGCACCAGTTGAATCGATCATTTCAACGTTTGAAGCAATCATTTCACCATGTCCATGTGTCGATCGACTCACCACCTGAGTCAATCGGTTCACCAAGCTGAGCCAATCGGTTAATCACATGAGCCGATCGGTTGGGAGCGCAGATTGTGCAGAATCATTCATTGTGGTTTCAATCAATCTGATACTCCAATCAATGTGTCCAACACCTTGAACACTATGACATTGAGATATCAATTGATTGAGTGTTTAATTGAACTACTAAACTCCTTTAGCAATCAATCTAAACATTGTTTGTGGACAAAACTCCTCTTCCAGGTTAAATCCTATGTGTGTGACCCTGCAGGTCCATTTCATGTTGGCAGTGAAAGTCCATAACACTTATGACTTCACAAGCAAAGAGCGGTGCCTAGTCACACATCAGTGCTACCCAAGTGAAAGTAGAAAGTTGGAGAACAACTTTCAATCCTACAATCCGTGAATGGTGTTACAGTGAATGTATAATTCCTTTGTCATTGATATCCTGAATGAACTCGAGGCATGGAACAGTCATCCTGTCAACGTTCATTCACTTTCTTGATCTCAGAGTAGATTTGAAGAGATATGTATGACATCAATATCACATACTGATTCACACATGCGTACACACACCTATTCCAATCCTACTCATCAAGTGGCCTTGCATATCAAACTCCCTCAGGAGGGACAAATCCCATATCTATCACTCACCCCTCAAAAGCCCCATGTGTCAAAGCCACCCAATCATCACCTTTATAACAACCCATGTTTCAGGACTGCGTTTGATGATGTCAAAGTGTGCCCAACAACATGTGTTGAGTGTAGTGATTTCAGGTCAAAGAATCACACTCACCACCATCACTGTGAGTTCTGACTGTGACTACCATGTCATGGTTCCATGTGTCAAACTCACGATGGGTCTGTCTGGTACACTTGTTCTCTAACAAGTACCTATGTGTTTGGTTTGATATCTCTATATCATGACTAATGAGATTTTGTCATCAACCAACACCACAACTAATCTTGTGTGTCATTGCTATCTATCTACCTTCCACAATGACATCCGACTAGGGACATAACAAGAATGTACAAACTCTTAGCATCTGTATGATCTCATCGTTCAGGTCCTGAACCTGAAGGCATACGTCATTGAGTACTCTCATTCTCTAGACATTCAATCTGTTCTATCACTATCTCATATGACTGAACCAGAAAGAATTGGAAGCTTGCCTTTGATGCTTATCAAATCAATCTTAATGTATCCCACCAATCATCCCATGATTGGCTCTCAGGGCATACATACCAACAGACTCCCACTTGCACTGTGAGCCAATCACTCTTGAATCATATTCATAGTGATATTCAAACATGTCCCACATGTTACTGTGCTCTAGTGCGAACATAGTGAGTTATGGCAACACCTTGCCAAAGTCAGTATAAATTGCATGTCTCACATCTCTTCGTTGTACGTCACACGTATGAGATGGAGTTGTCGTAATATGCGATCTAGTATTCCTTTGCTAACCGTTAGCCACATTGCATGATCAAGGATTCCATACTTGTCATCAATGAGCGGAATATCTATAAGTTCATCTCATGAACTTCCAAATCCATATATTATCCACTGTTGTTCTCTAACACATAGATACTCGGCATTTCCTTTTAAATGGTTTTATTGGAACACTTCCAATTATCAACAAACTTTCACTTTTATATATCCTATATATATTTTGCAATTAATTTTCTGTCCTTTCGGAAGTTCGTATCAATGTAACTCTTTACATTGAACTCTTCCTTATCTCCATAGAACTAGTACTTCTCAAGTACTTATCAAGTTCTCATGGTATCCCAGTAACCCTTACTGGAAGCAGACAAACATCCACTCGTCATGTCTCACATACGAGTTATCAGGATGAGCACATCATATTGCCATGTCCTACATACAAGATGATGAATGCATTTTGTTCTTGCCATGTCAATACATGCAAGATAATGGGATGATTACATACATGATAGATCCATATCTATTCTTAGTGTTCCCATTCTTCATAAGAATTGGACACTTGGCCTTGGGATACTAACTCCATGTAGCATGGACAAGTTTTATCCCACTGAATCTGTGCATATTGAACACTTCAGTATAGATTGCCAATGTATGCTCTCTCTTTTCAAGTCAAGAGATTTTTCGAGAACTATCTCTATAGATCTCTATTCCTATCACATAGGAAACATCTTTATCTTCCTTAAAGATAATTTCCACTTTTGGATTTCCATTATAGAACATTTCCATTTCACATCAACATGTGGAATGTGAATACACTCCCACTAAATCACAGATCCCTTCTTTATCTTTAACATATCAGTCAAACCCTTTGACTATATCATCAAAGTAAAGATCCAATTCAGAGTTTCTTGTACTCAATCAATCATATTGATTAGTCCATTGTAACTTATAGACTTCATTTGCATTATTGGATTCATAAACCTTATAGGTTGTGTCACGTACACATCCTTGTTTTATTCCTCATAGGAATGTGGTTTTAGTATCCATATGCCAAATGTTTTAGTCATTAAGTTGCAATCAACAAGCATCATCCTTCTCAAAATTTTATCCATGTATCTTAACCTTTAAGATTCATTTGCACTTATGGATTTCATCCAATGGGTGCTACCATCAAGGTCATACCTTATGGTTCACATGGATGTCATTTAGGATGTAATGGTCATAAACCATAACTCAAAATTCAGTTCCTCATATTCATTAAGATAGTTGACTCATCATATGAAAAACTCATCACATAGATAAACGAGGTGTGTCCGTCAAGGATATAAGAACTCACAACCCTTGTGATTCTTAATTTCTTTTATTAGTGTAGGGTATTATTTTAAGAAGAATTCAGTTATTCGATAATCATTCTCTAACTCTTTAGAGTATGATTCCTTCTTGATTTAGACATCACCATGCCTTAATCATGAGTTCACTATGATACACTATCATAATCACTCATAAGGATCTCAAACATTTGGTCCAAGTATTTCATTCATTGATCTCATCAAGAATTAACACTTTACCAAATTTGTAATTCATCTATGATAATCTTGAACACTTCAAGATATTCATATTGGTATTTCTCTAAACACCATTTTAAGTATTAGCATTTGTTCCAATAGGTATGTAAATACATCACATGTATTATACCTAATAGGATAATCATTCTCCCATTACCATTAGTGAAGATTGATTAATCATGTCCAAGATATTCATGTCTCTTACCGGTTCTCTAACCAAAAGAGTCTAGATTTATCCATCACATGGAAACTAGAAATGAATTTCTCATGATTAGTGCTAAATTGATTGTTTGAGTTATCTATAACTTTCAGGTATCATTTTATCTTATGCATATCAAATACCACAAGATAAACAAGGCATTGCCACAAAGATCATATCTTTAGAAATTGAAACATCTCTTTATCGATTGCCATCATTGTCACACAATATGAAAAAATAAAGTGTTTCCATCTATTGGGAAATATGAAATAACAGTTCATAACTGTATTACATGCCTTTTAGGCTGAAAATAAACTAAAGTACTCCTATCTATGGCGGCAACACTTGCCCAATTCATTGAGTGCTTTACGCTTTACATCTTGGTATCATATACCTAAAAAATTGTTACAAGTTTACTTTCATGACACCTTTAAGTAGAGACGGTTGTCACCTCCTTCTTCTTTTGTTCTTCTAGATAGAGAGGACAATTCCTTTTCCAATGTCCTGGCTTTTGATAATGGTGGCAATTTCCTTTCTTGGTCACACCTCCCTTGGCCTTGAGAGTTGAAGACGACTTGGGCTCCTAGCTAGCATCAGAACCTTTCTTAGCTTTGCCCTTGCCCTTGTGCTTGGACTTGCCTTTCTTGCTCGTTATCACCATCACAGACTTAGGCTTGTCCTTCTTCATCTGTGTCTCGGCTGTCCTCAACATGCCCAACAACTCTGACAGTGGCCTATCAAAGTTGTTCATGTTGTAGTTCATCACAAACTGACTGTAGGATTCTGGAAACGATTGCAGTATCACGTCAGTAGCCAACTCTTGGCTCAATGGAAATCCCAGTCTTTGCAGGTTCTCCACATACCCAATCATCTTGAGTGTGTGTGGACCAACTAGATCTCCTTCTGTCATGACGCACTTGAATAGTGCCCTTGAGACATTGCATTTCTCTTGTCGTGCATGATCTTCATACATGTTCTTGAGATGTTGAATCATCTCAATGACACCCATGTTCTCATGTTGTCTTTGCAACTCGTGGTTCATAGAGCATAACATCAAGCACTTTGCATCAATGGCATCATCAGAATGCTTCTTGTAAGCATCCCTTTCTGTCTTTGGTGCATTTGGAGCTGGTTCCTATGGAATTGGGGTATCCAGGACATAGAGCTTTCGCTCTTGAGTGAGAACAATTCTCAATGTCCTATACCAGTCGTGGAAGTTTGTCCCATTTAGCTTGTCCTTTTCAAGGACTGATCGCAAAGAAAAGTGATTGTTGTTTGTTGTCATTTGTACTACAAAAGGAAACATGCAATTTTAGTCCAAAAACTCATTTTTTGACTTATTTGATTGATTTGAAAAGTGGACGATATAATTAGGCCTTTAATTAATTATTTCTCCCACTATTTTAGTTCAAATTGATAGCCCTCACCATCAATTCAGAAGATTGCAGCGTACAACCTTCTAGTGGGCAAGATCCTGAAATCCTCTAAGTCATGGACCAGCTAGGGCTGTCACCCACAACTTAGATCTCCCAAGTAGGCAACTCTTGCCAATTGCATCATATGCAACTCTTGATGAATGAACATGTGCAACACCTTGCCATGAACATTCCTTGCCTCTGGGCTTAGATGCTCTAAGAATCACCAGTTAAGTCTAACCCAAAAGCCGACACGGTAAACATGAACCCTGCTTTGGCAGAACCTATATGTCTACCCTTCACACTTCCACAAGATAGACAGCGAATCATGCTTTGGCATAACCTATGCCTGGTCGATCGAGTTTTTCATGTGTGCCGCTAATGGAAGGCATTTAAGACTTAATATTTTAATGAGGGATTTGGTTTTATATACATATACATATCCAATCACCACAATACATAGTACGTATCATATACATGCTATATCCCACAAAAAACATGCAAAACAATAAAAGCAATGATTATGGCCATCCTAATGTGATTCCTCAACCCAAGAGGAGTCACGGTCATCTAGGTCTACATCACATGCAACTTGTATAAGATGAACTTTGTGCTTTGCCTTTCTGGGTTTGATCAACTCATCACATGAATGATCAGCTCGTCATCAGACTGGTCGGCTGGGTGCCACCAGCCGATCGGTTGGCTCCTCCAACCGATCGATTTGCCTGGTCATCGTGCATCTCATCATGGCCGCCACCCGCTCGTCTCTCTCCTCAAACCGGTCATCAACCGATCGACTCACTCCTTGAACTCATCGTCTAGAACGTCAACCGATCGGTTCAAGCCTTGAACCGATCGTTTCAGCTATCATCAGGATGTCCTCCGTTCTTTAACATAACAGAAAATAAAATTCTATCCTATTTTACATTATAAAAGAAGAAACCTCGAGTTACATTTGAGGGGAGCAAAGGTAGGAAAGAAATCTTGAATTATTTCGAGTTACATCAGGAATAGGAGAAGGAAGATCGGTGCGCAGACCGAGATGCAAGCAACCACATACAACCATACACAGATAGGGTTTATTGGCCATAACCACGCTATACATCCACCACAAAACTCGTTTAAGGGCGACGTGTATCGAGTGCATTAATAATAAATATCATATATGTAATTTGGGATTTGTGGATTTAGGATTGGACATGCATAAAGCCAATTTTATTCGCATCATATGCAATAAATAAAGGTGACAAACCAAAATCGATCATATCGATATTCCTAAAGTATAGAGCAGTTGATGTGGCTCTGATACCACTGTTGGGTTTTACGGGAGACAAAGAAGGCAGCGGAAAAAAAAATTTCTCCAAAACCCAGAACAAGGAAACGCGTCAACGTCTATACAATAGGAAATGATGGTTTGTGGAATCATACCTTGTCCCGAGGCTTGCTAGGCGACAATACCTCGTGCCTTGCGTGGTCTTTACCTCCGGTCTCGGACGGTGTCTGTACAGCTCCTGGTCACACCGGGACTGAAGACTCTTGGTCTCACCGGGACTATCAGGATTGACAGCTTTCCTCCTAGCGGCAGAAACCTCCCGCCTCTGAAGTAGTCCACACAGACCACCTGGAACTCCAATCTCCTTGTCCCATAAGGAATTGGAAGGAGCCACACCCTCCTGTCAGCTTACTAGTCGCCAACACACTCTCCTGCCACCAGTCGCAACTACAGTTGTCTTTCCCTTACTGAGCCTCCCTTATCGGGTAGCACTTGCTCAGGCTCTCTCGGTTACCAAAACCAGAGAGAACGACAACTTTGCAGAGCAACTGGTTGCACTGAGTTGTACTTTGAGAAGCCCCCAATACCCCTATATATAGGAGGTTCATGGGACAGGGTTCTCCATCTCGAGCAATGTGGGACTAAAAGCAGGAGTAGAAGGGTTTGAGATTTTCCACAAAACAACCAACTCGCAACCTGAACCGATCATTTCACAACTGAAACGATCAGTTGGGGACCTGAACTGGTCGGTTGACATCTCAACCGATCGGTTGGGACCCATGAGCTGATCGATTCAGTTCTGAACCAGTCGGTTCGTGGTCCTGATCAGTTCTCGATTGACTTTCCTTCTTTTGTTTCTAATTGGTATCAAATACCAATCCTTTTCCCTATCAAATCGGGCAAGTGAAACGAAAGGAAAATTCTCACCAATCCTACTTTCCCAACTTGCTCGGTTGCACCAGTTGAATCGATCGTTTCAACGCTTGAAGCAATCGTTTCACCCTGTCCATGAGTCGATCGACTCACCACCTTTGTGGACAAAACTCCTCTTCCAGGTTAAATCCTATGTGTGTGACCCTTCAGGTCCATTTCACATTGGCAGTGAAAGTCCATAACACTTATGACTTCACAAGCAAAGAGTGGTGCCTAGTCACACATCAGTGCCACCCAAGTGAAAGTAGAAAGTTGGAGAATAACTTTCAATCCTACAATCCGTGAATGGTGTTACAGCGAATGTATAATTCTTTTATCACTGATATCCCGAATGAACTCGAGGCATGGAACAATCATCCTATCAACGTTCATTCACTTTCTTGATCTCAGAGTAGATTGGAAGAGATATGTATGACATTAATTGTCACACCCCGATCTCACACTAACCACTAATCGTGAGATTAGGGCGCGACGGAGGGATTATCACATAAACGAATCACTGAGAACTTTTTCTTTTTAAAACCTCGTAATGATATTCAGATTATTGTTGTAAACTAAAACATAATAAACTATTACAGAAGCATTTCAATTAAACTGGCTATAGAACATAAACAGAGTTTACAACATATAACATTGTTTAACAGAAAGTAAAACATAACAGTTAATTTACATCCTTTACTCATTCGCCATACATACTCTCTCTCACCCACACCATGTCCCAAGGACCGAGGGGAAAGGACTAAGAGACCTCTAACTAGACTAGCTACAAACCTTCTGCTGATTAAACGTTGGGATGAAAAGATCCTTCCGATTCCTGGAACTGTCGCTGACCTAAAAATGTTTGAGTAGAGGAGTGAGCCTACTCGCTCAGTGAATAGTTTTTCATTTAACTATCATTAAACAACTCGTGAAGTTTATTAAATTGAAATAAAGCATAAGAACCATACTATACAGAGCAGTTCTAATGACATAGCAGATTTTACAGATAATAATCACATTTCTATACAACAACAAATATCGCATAATTGTAAAGCATAAAATATCAGAAACTGCATATCTTGAATAATAAAGCAATTATTGAGAACTAGCACAGAAGTACTAAAATCTTAACATATTAAATTTACTGTGATCCTATATGATTACATTTTTATACCATTATGCCCCAAACATATGCAGCGCACTCTACATATGAAGATCTGTAGCGAACTACGATCCCACCGTACAAGACTTAGAGACACACTCGGGAAATGCTAAGTCTGACTGTCCGTCCTGGTCTGCACAGGACTCTCAGGCACACAAGGGCCTGTCTGCACTAACTCTGAGTGCTCTGGACTCCTCCCGCAACCTGTAGTGCACAGTCGGAGGGTCTGGGTTACCACCGTGACACACGCACGGATTATTGTTGAATAACCCCTATTTACTCCAGTGCCACCGTGACACACGCACGGATTATTGTTGAACATTGTCTCTCTGTCCTCGTGCCACTGTGACACACGCACAGATTATTGTTGAACACGAGCCACCGACCATCTAGGCACAAGGCTAGATCGATCGTTTCACCCCAAAGGTACAGACCGCGCAATGGGGTTCTACGGTGTTGGGGCACCAAAGTCTATTAACTGATTAACATATAAACATTCAAACAGGAATATCACATTTACTGATTTTAGATCAAATCGCAATACACTGTCATTCTAAAACTGTCAGAGCAATATATTTCAAATCATTGTAATTTCTGAGAAATTCTCATACCATGCATTCAGACAAATTAGAAATGCATAAATAACCCAACTTATTTCAATCTGGCACATACATAGCGAATTTAAGCAATTGAACATCTTATTACACAAATTAAATAAATTTACTTCACATACGAGAATCATACTCAACATTTGTCAATTCTCTAAAATTCTCGAAAAACGTGCACATTAACCCTAATCTTGGTTTGTGCATCACTTAACTCAATAAAAGTTAATTACCTATCACAACACAATTTAATAACAAAACTTGAGAATTTCTGGTAATAATTCAAAGAAATGTGCCATTTCATGTAAATATCAATTTACACATATTAACGTCAAAAGATATATGCAATTAGGGTTTTATTGCATATTTTTATTTATTCATATCAACTTTGAAATCGTACATCTGATAATTTATCAGAAATCCCTATTGTCTGGGTTCATACCCAAACCATACCATTTTCATATATGAATTTCTAATTTTAACATTCAAATAAGTAATTTAGGTTCCAATGAACCATATAAATCAACCGATTCAATCCACACTGATCAAATGCTAAATTTAATCATATAACAGCGTCTAGAAGCAGTTTATGAAATAAAAAGTCGGGCGACGCCAAACGCTGCCCTACGCCTGATAACGCCTGTTATCAGCGTAATCCGCGCACATAACTGGAAATATTCAAACGCCTGAGTTTATTAATGATAAATAAATGAAATCCTACTCACCGCGTTTCGAACTGTCCGGATTCGTCTGGAATTGCGTCCAGGGATGCGTCCAGAGGTTGTCTTCAACCTTGGAATTGCCCAAATTGAACCTACAACAATGGAACAGTGAGTACAGGTAGGAGATGGGAGCTTGCTAGGTGCTGTTCTAGGGCTTGATGGAAGCGGATTGCTGCTAGGACCTCAAGGACGACCTCGATGACGTTGATTGGAGGAGCTGGCCGCACCAAATGACCTCTGGCCGGCGCCCTGTTGCTTGGCCACGGCTCTGCAGGTGCTGCTGCTTGGACAAGCTTGGCGTCACCCTACTGGTTTGGGCAACCATGGAACGAGAAAGGGGAAAGAGGGGGCAGGTTCTGCGGACTCTTGATTAGGTCTCTTGGTTGAGCTCAAGGCGACAATTTCTTGTTCTTCACACCCAAACGAGCTTGGACGTTGCTCCCAGCCACTGCACCTACAGGCCGCCGCACCTGCTACTGGTCGGCCGGTGTTGCTACTGAGCGGGTGGCGCTAGGGCAAGGATGAGGAGGGAGAACAGTGGAGGAAGGAGAAGGAAGCAGGGCGCTACTGCTGGATCAGAGCCAAGGGGCCAAGAAAATCGCCCGCCTTTCCCCCTTTTGTTTTTGCTGTTCTCGGTCGAGCGATAACTGAGCGCCGCTAGGCGGCTGCTCCTATTTTATCGAATTAGAGAAGAAGGAGATAAGGCAAAGGGCCCAATTAGAAATGGGTAATTTACAAAATTAACCCAAAGAACTTATAAATACCATAACTATGACCTCGGGGCACCGATTGAAAAGATTTCTTTTGCAAATTCTCAAGCATAAAAACCACTACAACCTTGAAGTGAGAAATCACAATTATCATCTTGTCACAACTGGTCAAGACACCAATTACATCTGGAGTACTTTATTCAAGTTAATTAACTTAATGATCTTCATTGCAATTATCATTAATTATCTCAGATGATTCAATCTCAACTATTGATTCACATATTAGCTTATCTTAATTAACCATATTGTTTAACAGGGTTCTTAGCACTAATCGAGGTACTTATTAGTTAATCACAGAGTGGGTCATAACAATCTCCCTCCCTTGTAAGAATTTCGTCCCGAAATTCCTAGAAAAGAAAAGGAGACTTGTTACGCATATCTGAGTCAAGATCCACGTGGCTTCCTCTATGTTATGATTCTTCCACAGAACTTTCACTAATGGTATCTCACGATTCTTGAGTTTCTTGATCCTTCGATCAACTATCTGAATTGGTCCCTCAACATAGGACACATCTGATCTGAGCTGTGCAGGTTCTGGGTCAACTATCTTTTCTGTACCAGGATAGCATTTCTTCAACATAGATACATGAAACACATCATGTAGATTTGACAACTCAGATTGCAATTCTAACCTATAGGCTACAGGTCCAATCCTCTCAATGATAGGATACGGGTCCATAAACCTAGGAGTCAGTTTGCCTCTCTTACCAAATCTCAGCACTCCTTTCCATGGTGAAACGTTCAAGTATACTTCATCACCAACCTCAAACTCAAGAGGTCTACGTCTTTTCTCAGCATAACTCTTCTTCCTGTCCTGTGCAACTTTCAACTGTTCTTTGATCACAATAATCTTTTCAGTGGTCAAATCCACTATCTCGGGTCCAAGAATCTGCTTTTCACCAACCTCATACCAACATATGGGTGATCTACACTTTCTACCATACAGAGCTTCATACGGGGCCATACCAAGACTGGAATGGTGACTATTGTTGTATGCAAACTCTATAAGGCTCAAGTGTTCTTCCCAACTTCCATTGAAATGCGAAACACATGCTCTCAGCATGTCCTCAAGAGTTTGAATGGTCCTTTCTGACTGACCATCCGTCTGTGGGTGAAAAGTTGTACTGAATCTCAACTTTGTGCCCAAAGCTCGATGCAACTGATTCCACAACCTGGATGTGAACTTAGGATCTCTATCTGATACAATAGAAACTAGGATACTATACAATCTGACTATTTCATCCACGAATATCTTATTCAGCTTCGGGACATCAAAGGTTGACTTAATATGAAGAAAATGAGCAGACTAAATTAGTCTATCCACAATCATTCATATCGAGTCATAACCTCTAGGTGTCTTGGGCAACCCTATCACAAAATCTATTGTGATATGTTCCCACTTCCACTCAGGTATAGGAAAAGATAGCAAGGTACCTGTAGGTTTCTGGTGCTCAGCCTTAACCTGCTGACACACACTGCACCTAGTCACATACTCAGCTACATCCTTTCCACACCAAGCCACCAATACAACTCCTTGAGATTCATATACATCTTAGTGTTGCCTGAATACATAGTGTACATCAATGCATGTGCTTCCTCAAGAATCTTTTCTTTCAAATCACTATCTCGAGGTACATGCAACCTGTCATGCTAATACAACAATCCATCAACTGAAAATCTAAACTTTGGTATTTACCCCATGTCATGTCATGCATGATCTGATGTAACTCACTATCACCTTATTGTAGTTCCTTGATTTGATCATAAAAAGTAGGTTTGACTTGCATCTGTGCAATCAAACCACTCTACTCTGTCACCCCTAAGTCTAAGTTCAACTTCCGCATTTCTACTAGCAGGTCTCTCTTGAAACATGCCATAGAAAATGCATCAACTGTTGAACTTGACTTCCTACTCAGGGCATCAGCTACCACATTCGGTAACCAGGTAATAGTCTATCATCACATCATAAAGATAGTGATGCCATGTCTTAAGAGCATGAACTACAACAACTAACTTCAGATCATGTATCAGGTAATACTCCTCATTCTATGCTACTTACTTATGTTACATTTCAAATTTATATCTTACTCTTTTCTCCAAGTCATTTTCATATTGTTTATCTACCTTTAAACCCTAGATTTTATTAATTCTAGCTTACCTTTCATAGAACAAATCTCATGATCTTATTTTATAAAGATGCTATTATTCAAGGTTAAATCACTAGTGATATCCCTTAAACTACTACAACTCTAAACATTCTAGGGTTTGGTCCTTATCAATAACATAGCGTTATTGTGATGTGACTATGTTCCCTTAGTTTGAAATTCAAACTTTAGATCTCATAAGTTTTACTAAATTCTTCCTTATCTTATCACTGGAATTTCCTTTCTCTTATTTGTTCTGGACTTTGGTATTTCCATGTTATCTCTTCAATTTATTGGAAGCTTATAACATAACATGAATATCATTTCAAACTGGACAAGCCATATATTCAGGTATTGCAAATATCAAGAGATTCAACATAATAAGCATGCATGCAGATTTCAAATTCTTAAATAATCTAATTACATGTCCACTTGTAATTTACTGAGAAATCAATATCAATATGCATGCAGGCAGACTGGAATTCTCAAATAAATAGAATGCATGTCAATTTGGCACTTTATACACTAAAATTGTGCAATTGAACTATTAAGCATCACACATCTTATACTGAGAATTTTGATATCAAAATACTTGATTCATTGAACACCCTACCCTTAGGGTTTCAATTACCTCATTCACTTATTACATGGCAACACCCTATCCTTAGGGTTTCAGTTACCTCATTCATTTGATTGCAGTTCAAATCACAATATGATATCATTCTAGAACTGTCAGAACAGTGTACTTAAAATAATTATAAATACTGAGAAATTCTTATATCATGCATTCATTTTCTAAGTTATGTGTTTGTTCTTTATTTTAAAAACTAATTAGTTAGTCTATAGAGACTCAAAATCCAGAGGTAGTATGTATGAATGTATTAAACTTTATAACAAAGATATGCATTCCATACTCTCAATTATGTCATGTAATTCTCGTTCCTTAATCAAAGTCATCATTTCTAACATTTCCTTTAATCCAACTAAGTTCCTTGTCTTGGTCTTATGATTTTCATAAGACTCTTTATTTCTATGTACTTATTGTATATTCAACTCCTTTCTTCTATTTTCCCTTTGCTTTGAAGTACATAAAAGTATTTTAGTCCATTCCATGATCCAACCCAAATTTTATTCTTACGTCCTAGCCCTTACATAATTTTTTCATATCCTTTCCATACTCTTATATTTAGAGTTCATATAATACAAATCATTGAATTTAATTTGAACCTTATATCATTTTCTTTTATTTCCAATTAAGGATTGCTCAAATGAGACTCCAACATTGGGCTTCTGATATCATTTCCAGTTACTTCTTAGCTGTTCTAATCTTTCTCTTACATCTTATCGTATGTACATTCTTACTATGATCCAGGTCTAAATCATCCAGAGTCTATTCTAATTATACTGTTAATAGGAGTCATTAGATCCCAGTAACACATCCTGCCAGCCGGACCAGGCCGAACCTGTAATCCTGAAGCCAAGAGCTACTCGGGATTAACCTACTCCTATTAATCGCAAACATGTGGAAAGAATATCCACTCAGGGCAAACTCATTTAAACATAATTTCGAGTCTACTTTAATACAAAGAATACAAACACTAAATAAATCACTTCATTACACAACAATATAAAAGAATCATATTTATTGTACAAACTAAAAATCTAAATTCATGCATATAAGAGCATTTCTAATGGTCTCCAATCAAATAAGCAATATAAAGCAAGAGTTGCATCGCATCCTATGTTTAATCTCTTACTCATGTAGTAATTTCCGATTTCTTAACCCTAAGATTTCTAGGGTTTCTCTCTAGCCTATCCTTCCTCTGCATACCTGGCCAGGGCATCCAGAGAAGAATAGACAGAGTAGCTTGATACTGGTCAATCTAAGTACTTAGACACCTGGCCAGGGTATCTAAACACTCAGACCTTCCAGAGCTAAAAACACATCATTTCTTATCCATCTTAATTATAACTCTATCTTCTGATCCTAATGATCCCTAACGATTCAACACAAACTCTTTACTTGGTTCTCGTGACCACGTCACCTTCCTTCCATCTGCAATAGTATAACAGAACACTTCCTGTTAGAAAATTGCAGTTAGATGGAAGACACCTAAATCATAATCCTATTGGTCTCTTGTCGTCCCCTGACCTTGACTTAAGAGTATCTATGTACTCAACCTATGCTCTGATACCAAGATGTCACACCCCGATCTCACACTAACCACTAATCGCGAGATTAGGGCGCGACGGAGGGATTATCACATAAACGAATCACTGAGAACTTTTTCTTTTTAAAACCTCGTAATGATATTCGGATTATTGTTGTAAACTAAAACATAATAAACTATTGCGGAAGCATTTCAATTAAACTGGCTATAGAACATAAACAGAGTTTACAACATATAGCATTGTTTAACAGAAAGTAAAACATAACAGTTAATTTACATCCTTTACTCATTCGCCATACATACTCTCTCTCACCCACACCATGTCCCAAGGACCGAGGGGAAAGGACTAAGAGACCTCTAACTAGACTAGCTACAAACCTTCTGCTGATTAAACGTTGGGATGAAAAGATCCTTCCGATTCCTGGAACTGTCGCTGACCTAAAAATGTTTGAGTAGAGGAGTGAGCCTACTCGCTCAGTGAATAGTTTTTCATTTAACTATCATTAAACAACTCGTGAAGTTTATTAAATTGAAATAAAGCATAAGAACCATACTATACAGAGCAGTTCTAATGACATAGCAGATTTTACAGATAATAATCACATTTCTATACAACAACAAATATCGCATAACTGTAAAGCATAAAATATCAGAAACTGCATATCTTGAATAATAAAGCAATTATTGAGAACTAGCACAGAAGTACTAAACTCTTAACATATTAAATTTACTGTGATCCTATATGATTACATTTTTATACCATTATGCCCCAAACATATGCAGCGCACTCTACATATGAAGATCTGTAGCGAACTACAATCCCACCGTACAAGACTTAGCGACACACTCGGGAAATGCTAAGTCTGACTGTCCGTCTTGGTCTGCACATGACTCTCAGGCGCACAAGGGCCTGTCTGCACTAACTCTGAGTGCTCTGGACTCCTCCCGCAACCTGTAGTGCACAGTCAAAGGGTCTGGGTTACCACCGTGACACACACACGGATTATTGTTGAATAACCCCTATTTACTCCAGTGCCACCGTGACACACGCACAGATTATTGTTGAACACTGTCTCTCTGCCCTCGTGCCACCGTGACACACACACGGATTATTGTTGAACACGAGCCACCGACCATCTAGGCACAAGGCTAGATCGATCGTTTCACCCCAAAGGTACAGACCGCGCAATGGGGTTCTACGGTGTTGGGGCACCTAAGTCTATTAACTGATTAACATATAAACATTCAAACAGGAATATCACATTTACTGATTTTAGATCAAATCGCAATACACTGTCATTCTAAAACTGTCAGAGCAATATATTTCAAATCATTGTAATTTCTGAGAAATTCTCATACCATGCATTCAGACAAATTAGAAATGCATAAATAACCCAACTTATTTCAATCTGGCACATACATAGCGAATTTAAGCAATTGAACATCTTATTGCACAAATTAAATAAATTCACTTCACATACGAGAATCATACTCAACATTTGTCAATTCTCTAAAATTCTCGAAAAACGTGCACATTAACCCTAATCTTGGTTTGTGCATCACTTAACTCAATTAAAAGTTAATTACCTATCACAACACAATTTAATAACAAAACTTGAGAATTTCTGGTAATAATTCAAAGAAATGTGCCATTTCATGTAAATATCAATTTACACATATTAACGTCAAAAGATATATGCAATTAGGGTTTTATTGCATATTTTTATTTATTCATATCAACTTTGAAATCGTACATCTGATAATTTATCAGAAATCCCTATTGTCTGGGTTCATACCCAAACCATACCATTTTCATATATGAATTTCTAATTTTAACATTCAAATAAGTAATTTAGGTTCCAATGAACCATATAAATCAACCAATTCAATCCACACTGATCAAATGCTAAATTTAATCATATACCAGCGTCTAGAAGCAGTTTATGAAATAAAAAGTCGGGCGACGCCAAACGCTGCCCTACGCCTGATAACGCCTGTTATCAGTGTAATCCGCGCACATAACTGGAAATATTCAAACGCCTGAGTTTATTAATGATAAATAAATGAAATCCTACTCACCGCGTTTCGAACTGTCCGGATTCGTCCGGAATTGCGTCCAGGGATGCGTCCAGAGGTTGTCTTCAACCTTGGAATTGCCCAAATTGAACCTACAACAATGGAACAGTGCGTACAGGTAGGAGATGGGAGCTTGCTAGGTGCTGTTCTAGGGCTTGATGGAAGCGGATTTCTGCTAGGACCTCAAGGACGACCTCGATGACGTTGATTGGAGGAGCTGGCCGCACCAAATGACCTCTGGCCGACGCCCTGTTGCTTGGCCACGGCTCTGCAGGTGCTGCTGCTTGGACAAGCTTGGCGTCACCCTACTGGTTTGGGCAACCATGGAACGAGAAAGGGGAAAGAGGGGGCAGGTTCTGCGGACTCTTGATTAGGTCTCTTGGTTGAGCTCAAGGCGACAATTTCTTGTTCTTCACACCCAAACGAGCTTGGCCGTTGCTCCCAGCCACTGCACCTGCAGGCCGCCGCACCTGCTGCTGGTCGGCCGGTGTTGCTACTGAGCGGGTGGCGCTAGGGCAAGGATGAGGAGGGAGAACGGTGGAGGAAGGAGAAGGAAGCAGGGCGCTACTGCTGGATCAGAGCCAAGGGGCCAAGAAAATCGCCCACCTTTCCCCCTTTTGTTTTTGCTGTTCTCGGTCGAGCGATAACTGAGCGCCGCTAGGCGGCTGCTCCTGTTTTATCGAATTAGAGAAGAAGGAGATAAGGCAAAGGGCCCAATTAGAAATGGGTAATTTACAAAATTAACCCAAAGAACTTATAAATACCATAACTATGACCTCGGGGCACCGATTGAAAAGATTTCTTTTGCAAATTCTCAAGCATAAAAACCACTACAACCTTGAAGTGAGAAATCACAATTATCATCTTGTCACAACTGGTCAAGACACCAATTACATCTGGAGTACTTTATTCAAGTTAATTAACTTAATGATCTTCATTGCAATTATCATTAATTATCTCAGATGATTCAATCTCAACTATTGATTCACATATTAGCTGATCTTAATTAACCATATTGTTTAACAGGGTTCTTAGCACTAATCGAGGTACTTATTAGTTAATCACAGAGTGGGTCATAACATTAATATCACATACTGATTCACACATGCATGTGCGTGCCTATTTCAATCCTACTCATCAAGTGGCCTTGGATATCAAACTCCCTCAGGAGGGACAAATCCCATATCTATCACTCACCCCTCAAAAGCCCCATGTGTCAAAGCCACCCAATCATCACCTTTATAACAACCCATGTTTCAAGACTGTGTTTGATGATGTCAAAGTGTGCCCAACGACAGTGTTGAGTGTAGTGATTTCAGGTCAAAGAATCACACTCACCACCATCACTGTGAGTACTGACTGTGACGACCATGTCATGGTTCCATGTGTCAAACTCACAGTGGGTCTGTCCGGTACACTTGTTCTCTAACAAGTACCTATGTGTTTGGTTTGATATCTCTATATCATGACTAATGAGATTCTATCATCAACCAACACCACAATCTAGTCTTGTGTGTCATTGTTGTCTATCTACCTTCCATAATGACATCCGACTAGAGACATAACAAGAATGTACAAACTCTTAGCATCCGTATGATCTCATCGTTCAGGTCCTGAACCTGAAGGCATACGTCATTGAGTACTGTCATTCTCTAGACATTCAATAGGTTCTATCACTATCTCATATGACTGAACCAGAAAGAATTGGAAGTTTGCCTTTGATGTTTATCAAATCAATCTTAATGTATCCCACCAATCATCCCATGATTGGCTCTCAGGGCATACATACCAACACCATCATCATTATTGATGACAATGGAGGAGAGAGAACTATTAATGGCCATAGACTGAAGAAATACTATACTCCAACTAATAAAATTCCAAGACAAACTATTAAGATTCATGATCCTGCTACATCGATCTAACCAAGTCAGAACTTCGTCGAGCCAGCGACGTAAAACCAAAGCGCTACTTGGGAGGCAACCCAAGAAGTGAGTATCACCTATTATTTTATTTTACTTAGTTTTGATAATTTTCTAAATTCTTCTTGCCTATTTTATACCCATCATATTTATTTAAGAAATATAAAAATTTACATAAGCAACCAAAACAAAAATAAAAATATAAAAACAAATAACCAATATAATCTTATCCTAACGATTTCAAAACTATTTGGACCCAAACGGTCTCAAAACCGTTTGGACCCCAAACGGTCTCAAAATTGTTTGCCTTTGAGAATTCGTACCATCACCTCTCCTTTTTCTATAAATATCGCTCCACCGCCTCCCTTTTTCTTTCCTTCGATTCTCGAACTTTCCCTCGTGTGAAAACCCTATTCCATTCCATCCAGTTCTCTACTCACCAGCGACCCGCCCACACTCCTCCCTCACTGCTCCATTATGAAATCACCTCCGTCGTCACTGTGCACATCCAAGGAAGCTGCTCCACCATTCCGTCACGTGCCTTTCTCAGACGTTCCCAACACCATGCTCTTTTTCACCCTCAGACAGCGAGGTAGACCGCCACGACCATCTCCATCACTGTCATTGTCGCCGCCTTCCAACCGTAAACACAACCTTCGCCTTTCCCGCCGCTATCGCTACCACTATCGCCTCCATCGCCGACGCCATTTTCACTGTTTTATGTCGTTTCCGCTTGTTGCTGATCGTCGCCCCTGCCGCTTCATCTTCCTGATGGTTTCGACCCAAACGGTCATGAAATTGTTTGGATCCAAACGGTCTTGAAACCATTTGGACCCAAACGGTCATGAAACCGTCTAGAGTGAAACCGTTTAGAGTGAAACCGTTTGGACCCAAACGGTCTACAAAACTGTTTGGACCCAAATGACCTGGAAAACCATTTGATTCTTTCAAAAATATAAAAACAACAATTCCATTCTTATATAATGTTACAATCCATTTTCTCATAAATCCATTTTTACTAAAACTCCAATCTTTTCTAAATGCATCATTTCTTGTCAATTTTTCAGAATGGGATCACCTGCAAAGGAGCTTGTTGACTCCCAATGGACCAGAAAAGAGCTTCTAGAGTGCCAAAAGAAGCTTCAATGCATTCTCGATATATGCGAAAAGACTGGAAGGATTCCATCAAAAGTTGACTCTCCCAAGGTCATCCACGACCTTGAGCAAGTCAACAAATATTTAGCAGAAGATCCAATTGAAGAAGTTGAAGAACTATCCTCAACAGATGAAGATTCAGAATACGCATCCAATTCCGAGGAGGAATCCCTAGTCACTAAGTCCAAAGGGAAATGAATGGCCCAAGAGGTTACCACAGAACAACCAACCAAAAAATGGGCATGGAAGCAAGTCTGGCCCTCCACTGCAAGGGAACAAATCATGACAGAATATGCCACCCCTACTGTCACCTTTCCTGCTACTACCATCGCAGAACTAGCACCTATTGACCTGTACATCCAAACCCTCCCGACTGGTGACAAAGCATTGCGCCTAACAAAGTATGTCTTCTCAAACATACCGAAGAGGATGGGGATTTATGACATAATTCTTGCCTAGATCGACAACACGAATCTGTCCAAACTTTGTTTTGTCACAGAAACCTCTTATGTTGAGCCCACGATAGAGTTCTTAACATACCTCAACAAAGAAACTGTGGACGCAAAGGATAAATGGAAAGACAGAGGTGACCGTAGGATGGTCACCTCACTTTTTGGAAATAAGGTTGTCTTAACCGAGAACATGCTGAATGAGATCTTCATCGACAACCAGGATCAGCTGAAAAAGGCTAAAGATGTGGGCCTGGACAGCTCCTAGTTTAATAGGCACACCTTCTGGAAGTCCTTAACGGGGATTCCAACCTACGAGGCAAGGACTTGCAAGGCCTCCAACATACATTTGGGCCTGGTGCGCACACTGCACAAAATTGTTACAGGTGCCTTTTTCCCAAGGAAAGAGAGTGGAAATGTTATTATCTCAGATCTCTTTATCCTATGGTCCATTCTCAATGGGCAACCGATCAACATAGGTCGGCACTTCATTCAAAAACACACATCGTATGCCCTCGGGAAAGAATATATATGGGTGGTCATATTACATCAATTCTGAAATATCTTAAGATGGACAAACTACTTCCCAAGTGCACAGTAATAAAGGGTGACATCCTAACCAATAAGTAGAGTCTAAGAAACTCATATATCATAAAGGAGAAAGATGCCAAGTTGTAGTATATTTTCTGCCCAATCGTCAAAGCATCCAGAACACTGCTACCTCTTCCAGAATTGACTATGATAAAGAAAAGATTCTCTTCACTGACGACGAGATTGCCAACCTCATAGCCTCAGTCACAGTAAAAGAGAAATAAGAAAAGGTAGGGCATACAGAGCACAACATCAATGCCCTAGCAACAAAGCCAAAGAAAATTCCAGTCATATGGGCATCTAAACTATGTGTACAAAAACAACACCGATCGGGGATGCCCACATCAAAGATCAATCCAGAGGCAGAACCCCCACACAGTGCAGCGAACGCTGTCGATCCAACACCAGAACCATTCATTTTCGATCTAGATGTTGGGTTTTCCTCTACAACCACCCCCACCACACTCTCGTCTCCCACTCTTCCACCATTTTCCACAACCATACCCACCACTATCCCTTCCTCCACATCCACACCTTCACCCACATCTTCAACTTCACTCATCTTCTCTTCAGGCATTCCGTTCTCCACCTCAACGCCCGATATCACCTTCACTTCGAACTTCACTTCAACCACCCAACAGATCCTCTCAACCAATGGTACCTCTATCTGCCATAAAACCAACGTTTCTAACTTTTGACCTTGCCGCATGTAAAAACCTTTCTGATAATGAACTCAGACTCATCAGTCTAGGCTTTACGCAGAGAAATATGAGCCTATTTTCATGCACGGAAACATCCTAATAATGGTAGATTCTCTCCATGAAACCGTACAAACCAACGATTTTTTATCCGTGAGCTTGATGACTTCCTATGAGTTTCTTCTAGCACGGGACCTGCCTATGGTTTATATGGAATTGACATACATGAAGGATGATTTACTTGGATCCAAGAACTTCAGAACCATGGAGGACCTTATCTCGTATCTTCAAAACATGACTCTGAAGTTCATTATGTTTCCTTTTCTTCACTCTGAGCACTGGATGCTACTGGCAGCAAATTTGCATGAGGGAACTACAATCATTTACAATAGTTCTGACAGCCAGTTTGATCCAAACCAAAGACAATATGTTGTAACAACAAAGACACCGACAGAGGAAGTGGTAAAGGATTGTGCTAAATGACTACACGATCTCCTGGGCAAACACACAAAGGCGTATGAAAAAGAACATTTCCATCGCCCAACCTTCAACCACAGATGTCCCCATCAGACCAGAGAATCAAATGACTGCAGTTTCCACATCCTCTACTGGATGTATACCATCACTGTTCTTGGAAAACAAATGGAGGACATGAAGGACGTGGATTACCACACTTTACGTGGAAAATTTGCAGCTAATCTCCTACGATCTCATGGAGAAAACAAGGGATTAACATAACCTTAATACCCTTGCCCATGTACTTCTCAACCTATCACTTTGACACCCAGAGGACAGAGTGAGTGATAAGTTAGGGGGGTACACTGGGCAAGGGTGAGGTATCATATTCAAACCCTTTTCTCTCTACCTTTTCTTTCACCTCCGCTCTTCTGTACAAATTTTTCCTTTCCTTTAACATTTAGATTTTTCAGTAATTTCTTTGATAGAATAACTCTTGCATATAAAATAACTTTCGCTTCAGAAAAGAGTCACCCCTAGATAAATTAGAGACAAAGTAATCCTCAAAAGCAACTACATAAGTAGCATTTAGGCATGTAATAGCGAATTAATAAATCACTTTCATACTCAATTCTTATGCTTTTGCTTCAATTCTGCATCAGATCTCCACAGGTTAACATCTTGGCCGAAACAAGATAAACACTCCCATGGATGGGAGGGAACCAGGCGAAATCCAAATCAAGGAACCTCGCAAGTGGACCACCAAGTATGAAATTGTAACAAGTGCATGTCAGGAAACCCTAAGAAACAATTTTCTTCTTTTCAAAAAGAGGCTTGGCAGCCCAAATAAAATCTCAAATACCCAATTCCTAAGCCTGTGAGCATATGAATAAAAGCCTGAGTGTTGAATAAAAACATGAGAGTTGTGCCATGCATAAGGACTTATACGAAGAGCCAATAAAGGTCTTGCCTGTCCGGTACATTCAACTGCCCTCACAAAGGCAGATGTGTCGCGCCCGGTAGTGAGATCCTAAAGTATCCAAGTATATGAAAAAGCTGATAAAGGACTCGCCCAATTGGTACATTTAGCTTCCCTCACAAAGGCAGATGTGTCACACCCAGTAGTGAGATCCTAAAAGTTTAGATAAACCCTCCCCCACTTAAAGGAGGAGTTACACAACAACCTTTATCCAACCCTCATACCTATCTTAGCTTCTGGTAGGAATTTCAAAGAAGTATAAAACTGCTTAGAGTCGAAGACATGCATAGAATACGATAAAGGAATAGGTGGTCCCAATGCTAGTTACGCGATACGGAAGAAACCTGAGATCCACACAACTCTCGATACCTGAAAGAGTTAGTGTAAGAGGAAGCCCCGATGAAGCTCTAGGAGATTTCTGGTTTAGAATTGAAGCAAGAGTATAGAAATCTTCGCTAAATAAAAATCACCTCGCCACTACGTGCCTTAGCTCTATCTAGCTTGAGGAAAAGCTAGACTCTAAGTTGGGGGGGGTGATAAACCTCCCATTTTGTGATGTTATCTTACTAGTTTTTCTCAGTTTTCCATACTCTTTCTTAGATAAATTAGATAGAATCTTTAACTTTCCACTCTATTGTGAATATACCATTAGACTAACTTTTCTCTTGTTCTTCTTACAGAAAAACAAAAAATTTACAAAAACTCCAAATGGTCCCAAGACCGAATGGAGGCCAAACGGTCCCAAGACCGAATGGAGGTCAAACGGTCCCAAGACCGTGCAAATCGAAATAGGCTCAAGACTGTATGAAGCAATACGGTCCCAAGACTGTATGAAGACCAACCGATCCTGAGACCAAATAAAAGCCAAATGGTCCTGAGACTGCATGAAGCCAAACGGTCCCAAGACCGTATGAACACAAACGGTCTCCAAACAGTGAGGACTCAAATGGTCTCCAAACCGAAAGAGCTCAAACGGTCTCCACAACCGTTTGGACCCACATAACTCAAAACCATTCAAGATTCACTCAAAGCCTATAAATAGGACCCAAAGGGGTCTTCACAAGGATCAACTTCTTGGACGCCCAAAGGCTACCCCAATCATTCCAGAGCTGTTTCATCCTCCATCCTCTTCCCCAAGGCTGTCGGTCCAAGATCCACACTTCATCTTCCAGCTTCTTTCTCTCTCATCAACATAGAAGGTGGGAAGTGAAGGATTCTTCATCAAGTTAACCACATGGTGTGAAGATAGTTTCTCTCTGCTCCAAGGGGTCAACCTTCCTCCCTTATACGTGGAGATGATGCTCTCTTTCTCTCTTCTCGCCTCCTTCTTTGTTCTTGCCATGAGCGAGTAGTCCCATACACTAGGGTGCGGGGAGTAACCCCGCTACCCATGTTTTCATTTTGTACATTGTAATTCATGAGTTTGCAATAGAGAAAAACTATCATTTCAGTTCAACATCAATCGTTTAATGAATGCTAGTTGCTTGATCACCACTTGTGTTATCTTTTATCTACTAGTGCGAATTGTCTATGTTTGTACTTCTAGATTCGAATATCGACTGCTTGTTGGTTCCAGACGTATGTAGTCACCATGCATTTGGTTCGGTATCTAGGAGCGTTTCTCAAGGAGTGGAGTAAACTCACCTCCATTATTGTACTTTTATGCTATGAAATGGAATCAATTGACGTATGAAAGTACAACCTTGACATGTCGAGGAACACACTTTGCGAGGGGAGTGATGCAAAGTAAGTGACCATTCATTTAGGGATGGCTGGCATTGCAACACTTCCACATTTCTCATAGTTAGTTATCCGAAAGGAAGCGAAGTCTACAAAGATACTAACTACTTAGACTCTTTTCTTTGCAAGCCATGTTATTATGATGTATGTTTTGATCCATGTGTAGTGGTGGTGAAACTCGGTCACATCCTAGTGGTTTCCCAAATATCATTTACAACTTCAAATTTACGTTTCTACCATTTACTTTACTTTGCACTTTAGTTAATCATCAAATCAACTCTTTGATCTAAATATTTACTTTTAAGTAGATACGTAGAATTATTACATTTTCCATCTTGTTAAACTCTTAACAAAACCGTTGTCTTGTGGACTCGACCCTTAACTGTACTACGATAAGACTTCCACTTATCTTAGCATACGTGGGTGGAGATCTTATTATAGCACACAAAAGGCTAAACTTGGAGATTTACTATCTCTAGGATTTTTAGTGGTGCACACAACTCCATGCAAGTGGAGGCTCCATCAGGCATGACCTTCCCAATCTGGGGCCTAGTCAGAGTCACCACAATGACTCTTTCATTCCTACCATTCTCAAACTTCGAGAGTTCAAATGTGGGGTTTGAGCAAGTTACAAGCATATAATGTGATGACTTTATAGATTGCAAGAAATAAATAAACAAGCAAACATTTATTTTCAAGCAATCTGAAAAATCTCGGAAGACGCTGACAAACTAATGTGGCCATTCATAGGCATAACCACATACCTTGATTAGAAGTATTTGATGTCTAAGAAAAAGGCAATCAATGTAGTCAAGAAATTATCCTAAAATTTAAAGCATAACACCAATGTATCATTATTCTATCCAACATTCATCACTAAGATTGAATTGGGTCTTGATTCAGGGTGTCATTAGGATTTTGACTTCTAAACCCTAATTATCACTTTTCATGCCTTTTGGGTTGACAAACCCTAATCTTATCATTAATTGCAATTTTGATCTCAAGGAAACCCTAATTCATCAATTAATGGGTTATTACTCTCAAACTAGATCCAAGTTGTACTTTTTATCCAAAAAGATCTATCTTTTATTATCAGTGTCAATTGGACACATTAGGATCATCAAAACCTAGAACTTAGGGTTTCTTATTCATTAACCACATTAATGTTGCTAAATTTAGGTTCTTTTCAAACTAGAAGAAGATCTAGGCATTGCTTATATTTTTATTGAATTCCTCATATTTTTCTGAGTAAAAGTCATATATTACATGACCCCATAGAATCATCCTATAATGTTCTACATTTTTTACAAAATAAAACATATTGGGCCTATCAGAAAAATCCATGTCAGAAGGCGGAGTTTTTACCTATTATCCACGCGGATCATCTAGGCCAATAACACACTGCCAACTCCACAACTTATTCCAGCAAGGTGGAGGTGGAAATTAGGACCGAATGATCGGTTTCCCTTCCCTTCCTTTTTTGTGGCTAAGGGTAGGGATGTATTTCTAGTCGTACTCGTCTTTAACATCTACATGTACTTCTCGTGAGCCATCTGGTCAAACAATGAGTTGACTTGGGAGCCTAGGCTTCTTCATTGGCAAACTAGAACTCCTCCACCTTCGCCTTGCTCTGGTGAACTCATTTAGGCCCTCAATTGGAGATGATGAAGCGATAAGGAAGTTATTAGGTGGGACAACAAGAGTAGGCAACGGGAAAGGACAAGATGGATCGATCAATTGGGGGTAGAGGTGTATTTAGGGAGTCAAGGGTAGTAAAACCCCAAATTTTTGCACACATGCACAAAGCGGAAGTCTAACTCATAATATTTATTGGGTGTAACATACATTGAACATCATCCATCAAGAACAATTAAAATTTAACCAACACATGACATACATTTTATTCTCATTCTCAAAAGTTTACAAAAAGGAAAAATTGAATACATGTTATGACACATTTCAAAAATCTAAATATAAAAAATTATATCTTAAAACATAGAACTAACTGAGGTGGATAATGGCACCCCACCAAGGCACTCTAGTCTTTAATTGTATCATCCTTATCCTTAGCCTAATGTCTTAGTCTTCCTCTACTCATCATGTGCGGACATCTCATCCCCAGCCATGCAAAGCAACTTAAGAACTTGGGAGTGGCTCTGAGTAGTTATCTATAAAAATAACTTATACTTGAAATGACATAAAATAACTTGAAATGTAATTGCTTAACATGATTAATATGATTACATGAAAAATCGACTAAATTGACATGATTTCTTAAATGGCTTATTAACACTTGAGTTGATATAATCTCTCTCGTGAATGCACCTACAATGCTCATAAGGTCGGTTAAGGCTCACATAAGGCTGATTAAGGCTCACATAATGATCCCACAGAGCTCATAAGGCCAATTAAGGCCCACTTAAACATGACTGAGAGGTCTATATCAACATAACATGTTATTTTGATCTTGAACATGATTTTCATAATTTCTTCATTCATTGAACATGATTATCATGATTTCATAGTTCATTAACATGAAAATGTTACATAATGTTTCACTTGAAAGCATAAATACTAAAACAGTGGAATCCTTGATTTCTTAACATGACTACCAATTTCCTTAAGCATATAATGAGTAGTAACATAAATGTACTTTAAATGAATCATCATAATTAAAGATGTGAATAATAAAACCATGAACTCTAAATTAATACTCAGTGTGCATGACCACTCACCTAAACCTGAGGAGGTGCACTAATAGTAGATCAAGTCTTGATCAACCCTAATATCTTGTATATAATATAAATTCATTATGTATCATGATTAAACCTAGGGTTTTAGGATTTTCAATAAAGCATGGAAAGTAGGTTGGGAATCTGGGTTTGAAACCAAGACCATCCGATAGATCTCGAAAAATTGATTAAAATCCATATAAGGTTTGACGTCATATGAGCTCTATAGCATAATCTACGAATTTTTAAAGATTAGATGTATTCTGACGCATCACACATGAGATAAAACCATATTAAACATTAACGGAAATTCTCGAGAAACAAAATCTCAGGCTGTCAAAAGATGACCCTGCCCTCACATGTCACACACAACTTTATGTGCGTGACAGGGTACATTAGTACAAAGTCAGTAGTTGAAACTCACGGATGTATCAAGATGAAACGAGGAAATACCTTGAATGCCCATATCATTGTGACATCATTGATGCAGAGACTAGGGATAGGGAAGTCACATTGCTGCCTGGCTTCTTTCACCTCAGCCACGACGCGAGCTGCTCCCTGGAGTCTCGAAACTCTGATCATAGTGAGAAGAATTCACAAAAAGGGTGGAGGGAAAGATCTCCACTATCTCCTTCATGTCTTGACGGTCACAAAGATCCGAAAGGCGAGACTCTGGGATGCTAGGAGATGGGATTCCCACACTTCCGCTATGGAATGGGGAGCTGGGGAAGTGAAAACCTAAAAAAGATCATAGAACTTGAAACCAACATGCTTTACATCTGTGTGGTGACTCATCGGAACTGGGGGAAGAATCCCCATGGAAAAAAGACCAAAACTGACCTGTAAACATCTCCATAGATCGTGAGGTATAGAGAAACAATCTCAAAACATGAAAATGATGACATGGCATCCAGAGCTGGAAATCAACAACACAATTCTCTTCACAGAAGCCAAATGAATCTAAGGCAGTGATTTTCGTGTCCTGAAAGTGGCTGATTAGCCTGGCCAGCTGCGAGCTTCACTGGCCTGAAACTGGGTTTGTGGGTACACTACTACGGTGGATAGAAAGAGATAAGGACACAAGGTAAGTTTCTAAAGGAGTCTTAGGAAGCTTACTTGGAGGTGAATTTGACTTTAATGGCCTGAGCTTCCTGCTCGTGCTCGTCGGATCTAAAGGAGAAGATCGAGTCCGCTATGCTATCTTGGATCGATTCTGAAGAAACTGATGGAAGCGAATGGTCTCTTGCTGATCGGGGATTATTTCTGGATCATTTGGAGGTGATGCTATGTGATGTGGTGGCGTCGAGGGCCTGTCGTGCCGACTGGTTATGGAAGCAATTTGGGCGTTTTTAGTGGTGGGAGAAATCTATATCTATACTACTATAAAAAAATGAATACTTTCTACTATTTACGATAATGCCAGCAGCCAATCAGATTATGTTATTTTAAAAATACTGAATTCTTCTTAACTCTCTCACTTCTCTCCTTTTTTTTTAAGGAGCTTCTACTTTTATTCATACTTTTTTTAATCCAAAATTATCGATCCAACTAACCCCTCCCCGACCCACTCTGCCAACTAGTCTCTTATCTTCCCCACTATTTTCTCTCCTTTCGTCGCACTTTTTCTTCCTATTTTCTAACTTCTCTTCCGCATCTATCCATTTTTTGCGAACGTTTAACAATTAGTTACACAAAACCACGGATTGTGATCTATGTAGCATAGTCTAAAAGCCATCTCGACCATCCAAATGAGTACATCTACGTGGCCAAAAAAACCTTCTGCAAAGATAGCGCTATCTTTGTAAATACCTGCGGACGTGCGTGCCCGATAGTGGGCGGCTGCTTTACCAGACACCCTAATATTATGGTATTTTAAGAAACCTCAAGGTCCTCGGCCACCCCTCCACTCTTCTACTCTGAGAGCAAAACAAAATTTAGGCAGGAAACCGTGACAAAAAATCAACTCTTTCCAGCAATCTTCAACACAGAATCTGCCTTCAAATGAGGTATAAAGATTGTTGTCGATTGGTAAGCCCCCTGCCATTTCTCAACATGTTGTTATCCATTTAAGTTCCACAAACAATATTGGATGCAGGTTGAAGTTAAAGAATTCATCTAGAAGAGGGTTATCGTGGAAGCCACATACAATGCAGTTCTGCAATCGTCAACATCAATGATATCTATTTGCACTTGTGCAGGTGGATGACGTTTTTGTTGCACCTTGTTTTCGCCCCTCCATCAACCCAGCTCAAAGAGAAAGCCTGCATCATGTTACAACGTCAATGAACACCATCCTCTCTGTAATGTTTGCTATAAGCCGCCGTGCACTATGCTCGTGTTTTTTCCAACTGTGATAACGACATCTTTGGTAACTTCTCGCGGCCTGTTGACCCGATCTAATCCAAAGTGTTGTCCATCCTCACTCATGCTAACAGTCCATTGCCATTTGCCAGAAGTGTGCAGATTCTTGCCTCAGTGACGGCCCAGATGTTCAGTCATAGGATCCTTCTGTACGCACCATGGCCTCCATATCTCATGCATAGATCCTATACTCTATTGTTAAGAGTTAGAACGCGAAAATATGACGATTTCGCAGCGGAAGAACAAGAAACGAGAAACAATCACACAACCAAAACACATGATTTACATAGTTCGGTCGAGATGACCTACGTCCACGGGAGGGGGCGAGATTTTCACTATTTTAGAGAAAAAATTACAAAGGACACCTTGTGTACAACGGAAGCCGTCAAAGAAGAATGCATGATGATTGCCGAACCCTAACAAGGGTGTACATATATATAGGCACAGAAAGAGTAATCGGATCCAAAATCCAAGTCGTACCATACCGTGGGGGGCTTCGCTCCCCGCACCCCCTTGGCTAAATGGGTCGGCGAAGATCCATTTAATTTTCCAAATCGGATATGCAGTCGGATTAAGACATTACTTCGAGTCACATAACAATCTCCACCTTGACTTGAAGTCTCTGGCTCTCTGAAAATGAATAATAGTAGATCTCTCTCCCCCTCCAGCCCCTAAGGGCGTCACTGCATGCTGCGTAGACTAACCAAGTCCAGACAATGTCTGAACTTGGAAACTGGCAACGACTTTGTCATCATGTCTGCAGGATTTTCTTTGCTTTCAATCTTCTTCACCACAATCTTCCCCTGTACTATCACCTCTCTAATGAAGTGATACTTGACGTCGATGTGCTTTGTCCTTTCATGAAACATCTGATCTTTTATAAGGTGAATTGCACTCTGACTGTCACAGTAGATGGTCGTCATCTTGTCAAGAATATAAAACTCCACACACAGTCATCTCAGCCAGGTGGCTTCTCTGATGGCTTCTGTCAATGCCATGTACTCAGCTTCAGTAGTATACAATGTAACAGTGGGTTGTAATGTAGCTTTCCAACTCAGAACACAACCACAAATAGTAAACAGATAACCCGTAAAAGAACGCCTTTTGTCACGGTCATTTACAAAGTCAGAATCAACATAACCAACAAGCGTCTCTGTGCTCTTGCCAAATCCAAGACATGTAGAAGATGTACCCTTAAGGTACCTAAGAATGTGCTTGACTTCTTGCCAATGTAGCTTTCTTGGATTGGACATGTATCTGCTCACCATGCTAATTGCTAGTGCAATGTCTAGACGCGTGTAAATCATAGCATACATGATGCTACCAACTGCACTGGAATAGGGAACACGAGACATGTAGTTTTCATCCTCTTCATATTGCGGCGATTCAGCAAATGAGACCTTCTTGAACTGATCATCTAAAGGAATAGATACTGGAGATGCATCAGACATAGAGAACCGCTGTAGAACTTTCTTTACAAACTTCTCCTGACTGAGAAGTAACCTTCTAGCTTTGCGGTTTCTAATAATTTCCATCCCCAAAATTTTCTTTGCTGCTCCCAAGTCTTTCATCTCAAATTCGCCACTAAGTAACTACTTCAGATTGTGGATTTCAGAACTATCTCTGGCTGCAATCAACATGTCATCAACATAGAGCAAGAGGTAGATAAGAGAATCATCAGGAAGTTTCTTCAAGTAAACACAAACGTCGTAGCTGCTCCTGAAATATCCATACTTGACCATAAAAGAATCAAATCTACAATACCACTGGCGTGAGGATTGTTTCAAACCGTAAAGAGACTTCTTCAGTAAGCACACATGATCCTTCTTTTCAGCAGAAATATAACCTTCAGGTTGCTGCATGTAGATATGTTCCTCTAAGTCACCAAGGAGGAATGCGGTCTTCACATCAAGTTACTCAAGCTCTAAATCATATCTAGCAACTAATGCCAATAGAAATCTGATGGAAGTGTGTTTGACAATAGGAGAAAACACATCATTATAATCTATACATTCCACCTGACTGTAGCCTTTTGCAACTAGCCGCACTTTGTACCTTTTAGTAGAATCTCCAGGACCAACTTCCTTCCTTTTGAATACCCATTTGCATCCAACAGTCTTCTTTCCAGCAGGAAGATCAACAAGTACCCATGTCTTGTTCTTTTGAAGAGACTCCATCTCTTCATTCATAGCAGTAATCCACATGGGTGAATTGGGATCAACCATGACTTCTTTGTAGGTAGTCGGTTCCCCAAAATCACTTGTTTCTTTAGCTGTAGCAAGGGCATGTGCAACAACAAAATCTGAATGCCTTACAGGTGGTCTGATCTGTCTTCTTGGTCTCCCAGTAGCAATGCTATATGTCTGTTCTTCATGAGTGTCATCTTCAACATCATCTGAATTTTCCTGTGTAACAACAGGAGGTGTCGGGCTGTGTGCACTAACTTCAAGCTCCACCTGTTGTGGAACTTTGAGAACCTGTAGCTGGAGAATTGACGCATCTTGTTTTGTAGAAAACATGGCAGACTCGTCAAAAGTAACATTTCTTTCAATCAAGAATTTTGATGAGTTTGGCTCAGTGCACCAGAATCTATATCCCTTCACACCATCAGCATAACCCAGAAAAATATACTTCTTCACTCCAGGCTCGAGCTGTCCTTCATTTGAATAGACATATGCAGGACAACCAAAAATACACAGATTAGAATATTTTGTAGGATGACCAGACCATACCTCTTCAGGAGTTTTGAAACTAAGTGGAGTAGATGGTGACCGGTTGACAAGATAGACTGCAGTAGAGATGGCTTCAGCCCAAAAATCTTTGCTAAGTCCTGCACTGATCAGCATGCAACGTGCACGCTCTAAAAGAGTTATGTTCATGCGTTCTACAACACCGTTCTGCTGGGGTGTATGCCTAACTGTGTGATGTCTTGCAATACCTTCAGACTGGCAGAACTCATTGAATTCAAAAGAACAAAACTCCATCCCATTATCTGTCCTCAATGTCTTAATGCTCCTTCCTGTTTGTTTTTCAATAAGCATCTTCCACTTCTTAAACTGATCAAAAGCCTCAGATTTATGCTTCAGAAAATACACCCAGACTTTCCTTGAGAAATCATCTATGAAAGTAAGCATGTATCTAGCACCTCCCTTAGACGGTACTTGAGAAGGACCCCAGATGTCTGAATAAATATAATCAACAGTACCTTTTGCAGTATGATTTACAGTAGAAAAACGGACCTTTTTCTGCTTTCTCATAACACAGTGCTCGCAAAAATCTAACTTTTCAGTACTGATATCACCTAGAAGTCCTCTCCTACATAATAATTCCAGGCCTTTCTGGCTCATGTGTCCCAGTCGCATATGCCACAATTCAGTGGCATCCAGTTTTGGAGTGAGTGAGGAAGAAATAGCAACAACTTCGTCGGTCACAGTTTCACCAATTAATTTATAAAGGTTTCCAGGAATACGTACTCTCTTTATCAGAACATCATCTCCTTTGGTAATAGACATGATTCCATCTTCAGCGTTGTATGGAAAATCGTTGTCTTCAAGTAAGCCAATAGAGATGAGATTTTTCTTCAGACCTTGAACATGACGAACATTGGAGACAGTTCGGATAACACCATCGAACATCTTTATGTGGATTGACCCAATGCCAATTGTCTTGCAGGTAGAATCATTCGCCATGTTTACAACACCTCCATCAAAGTGCTCATAAGAAGAAAACCAATCTCTGTGTGGGCACATGTGGTGTGAACAACCTGAGTCCAGAATCCAAGAAGTTTGAAAATTGACGGATGAGGAAAATGAAATCATAAGAACATATTCTGGATCTTCACGTGCTACATTAGCATCTGCAGGTTGTTCTTATTTTTCGTTCTCCCTCTTCTTCTTGTTCTGTAACTTGTAGCATTCATCGACAATGTGTCCAGACTTCTTGCAGTATTTACAGACCTTCTTTAAATTAGACTTAGATCTGTGTATTTCCTTCTTGTTGTTTTCCTTTTCTTTTGTACGGCCCCACACCATAAGAGCCTCTGACTGACTCCCGCTAGAAGAAGCAATTAGGTCTTTATCAACTATGGTCTTTGACAGCAATGAAGATATAACATCCTCCACCGTGATTGAAGACTTTCCGTACAGAATAGTTTCCTGAAATTACTTGTATGAAGGGGGTAAATAGCACAGAAGAATAAGGGCTTTATCTTCATCTTTGAGTTTAATATCTATATTTTCCAGATCCATAATAATAGATGTAAACTCGTCAATGTGATCACGGACAGATGTACCTTCCACCATGCGTAGTAAGTAGAGACGCTGCTTGTGATATGATTTCGTTTGGAGAGACTTTGTCATGTAGAGATCTTCGAGTTTCTTCCAAATACCGGCAGCAGTAGTTTCTTTGGCAACCTTGTAGTCCAAAGATAACTGGATGGCGGTGACAGCCTTCTGGTCCATCACTTTCTTTTTCTTGCGGCGTCATAGTGGCTGGCATCTTCTCGATCCCTTCCAGAGCCTCGGAGACTCCCTGTTGAACGAGCAAACCACACATCGTGATCTGCCATAGTCCGAAATTAATTTTGCGATCAAACTTTTCGATCTTGTACAGACTCGTCATCGTTCGGATCTTGAACACGCGGCTCTGATACCACTTCGTTAAGAGTTGAACGCGAGAATATGACAATTTCGCAGCAGAAGAACAAGAAACGAGAAACAATCACACAGCCAAAATACAGGATTTACGTGGTTCGGTCGAGATGACCTACGTCTACGGGAGGGAGTGAGATTTCCACGATTTCAGAGAAAAGATTACAAAGGAACACCCTGTGTACGGCGGCAGCCGTCAAAGAAGAATACAAGATGATTGCCGAACCCTAACAAGGGTGTACATATATATAGATACAAAAAGAGTAATCGGATTCCTAATCGGATCCAAAATCCAAGTCGTACCATACCGCGGGGGGCTTCGCCCCCCGCACTCATTTGGCTAAACAGGTCGGCAAAGATCCATTTAATTTTCCAAATCGGATATGCAGTCGGATCAGGACATTACTTCGAGTCACATAACATCTATGGTTATGTTTGGTTGCTGGGATTTCTTATGGGATTGGAAATAAATCCTACCGATAGTAACAATCACATGTTCGTTTTCTCCAAAACGGAGATTGGAATGTCAGTTCGATGGCAGTAGAGTCCCAGCTAAGCGGGACATACATGTTCCGCACCTCCCCCAGCTATAGCACCTCCCCGCAACGCCCTGGGCCGCAACACTCTACATAGGTCATCGTCCGCACCCAAGCATCTTCTTCTCCGTTGGTTAATTTTCCACACATCCATATTGTTTCGCACCGTCGACCTCCTTTCTGCCCTCATTCTAATCCGTCCTCCAGCCGTTCTTCCCTTTGGCATCATCTTCTTTTTCATTTCTATAGCTTTCATCCACATGCCGCAGTTACACAGATCTAATAGCGCAGCTCTCTGCCATGAAGTTTTAACACTTGTTGGACCTGCACAATTGTCCCTGCAACTTCAACATTCAAACCCGTCTGATCACTTCCTTGCTTTTGGTGGTCACATGTCGACACCTCTCCACGTCTCTGTAATAAAATACAGCTTTTTGTGGAAATTATTATCATAAGGCTAAAATTAACTGTGTTGTTAGAATTAAATTTTGGACATGGTGGTCGGCTACCAGATATAGAAACACGAGGAGGACAAAGAAAAAAGGCCTAGAGGAATGCTTTCCCGTGTACATAAAAACGTGCGAAGGGAAAGTTAGCATCCTAACCCGCTACCAACCCATACTCTACTTTGGCAAATTCCCTTTAAATCCTTTCCAGTAAAGCAAGCATGGCCTATCTCTCATACTAAATTTTAGCTTAGGGGACATATATCATCCACGCGTTGCAATATATTTGCCGCTATCTTAAGTTTATATCATCTACTATTGCATCTTAATTTGATAAACTCCAACTACTTCTACAGCAAGAAAACTCCCAACGCTTGCCGTACGGTCATGCTTGGATGAAGAGTGAGTGGTTGTTGGGTGTGCTATTCTGAAGTGGCAGACGTTCCATCGTATCGTCCCTTTTCAGATGATGTATGGATCTCGAGTGTTTTTACAATAGCAAGCATCAAGTTCATTTGGTTGTTTCCGGATCGTGATTTACTTTGAGGAGTATTCTCTTTCTCCTTATAAGTTGGTATTAGTTTGGCAGCGTATACTAAAACTCCATCAAATGTAAGGCACCGACAGTAAAATGCTTCATTGTTTTTTGTCCTTGTTATAATCATGATCAATAATAAGTGGGTCCCATGTACAGAGTGCGTCTAAATGTCTTCTTTTGTGGTCATCGATTTTAGTTTGTTTACCATTTTGTCCAGTTTCCCTCGTAATAATGATTATAATGTAATTGCAGCGATTATTGTATCGTAGAATCTATCCTCATTGCAGTGAATATTACTTAATAGCTGGCTCAGTCGGTAAAAAAGATTGATGCCGGATATAGTGAAGGTTTTAGATTTGGAACCCACTAGGACATTTAGAGGCGGTTAATAGAAACAAGAAAGGCCACGATTGTGTGGAGTTCGAGCTCTTGTCGTCTCACCATCAAATCTTTTTTAATCTCTCTTCATTATGTTATTTACAAAGTTCATGTAAGCCTAAGCATATCTAAAAACAACATTAGATATTCTTAAACCTATACCTATATTTTAGCATTAGTTACTATAGTACAATTAATCTCAATTTGTTTTGGAAAAACTACATAACGTAATGTTGAATATATAATGCATGAAGAAAATACATTTCTAGATTATATTACTAAATATAGTTAGAGTAATATTGTTCCAAATATGTGAAAGAGAATCAACTAAAATATTGCTATCCTGAGGAGAATATGTTGTAAGATATAAAGCAAGATTATATAAACTTCAATATATTCTCTTGTGAGAAAAACTCTTATTAAAATTGGCACACATACTAACAACATAAACCACACATAAATTTTATAACAAATCACCACTTCATTATGAACCTTACGAAAATTCATGATATAAAATCACTTTTTGAGACAATAACACCCTTTCGGTTTGAGCGTTATGTAGAAACAAAAGTGAACATTGACTTATCAATCGTACATAAAACATAAAAGTAGTTTAATTCCTTGTTTCTAATCACCTAATTACAAACACATTTGGGTATAGCCCTTTCTTCTTATTATGAATAGGTATTCAAAAATACTATTTTTTGCATGGGAATACGAACATGTATTAATTTTAAAATATGGAGAGAACCATCCCAAAGCCACTTAGTGACCTACCTCAACAGCATGATCTCTTCGAGCTTCAAGTCTCATGCCAACTTGATAACAATTTAGGTTGCATCTAATACATGGTAATCATGGTGAGGGGAATAAAGGAAAAATAAAAAATGTTGTTGGGTTAGAATGGTGACGAATAATGAGAACTTTTTGTGGGGAATCTATGAGGAGATTTGGTCTATTTTTGTCCCCACAGAAAACCATGGTGAATGGTGAATTTTAAATATTCTCCTCAGAATGTTAGCCCTCACTTATTATTTGGGCACATATGCAAAATACATTTTCTTGGTATGTTCCATCTCTACACAAACATGTTTCCATCCATGATTTTCTCACCAATAAATTTGACTTTGTTACCATCTTTAGATTTTATAATAATTTCACATTTATATATATAAAATCCAATGAGATGATGTTGTTGTTATTTAATTCAAATGGTTATTTAGGTCAAAAAGGATTTTTATTGAGTATGTTTATAATTAAAGAGGACTAAATTATGCTCGCATCATGTGCATTTCTTATAAAGAATCCCTCTTCTCATCTGCAAACCCAAGTAGCAAACTACTTTTTAAAGTTTTTCTCACTTCCTATCTCTTCCCCATCAAGTGTAACAATTTTTTAATATTTTTTCTTTTTCCTTCCCTGACACCTATAACCAAGTATTTTTTATTAAGTTTTTAATATTTAATTGAATTTCCAAGACTATGTTTTTTCTAGCTATCCAATGACTTTAGAGGAACTTGAAGAACGTTGAATGTATTATGGGAAAGAAGCTTACCATAGTACAGAGCAATCCAAAAATACAATCTACAAATCTTGAAGATAGGACGTGGACATTTAATCCAACTCGATTGCTAATTGGGGATACAAATAGATGTGATTTATATGTATTGGAATTTAAGCTAGAGGACAAACTCCATTATATGCCATAACTAGATTTGAATGACTAAAGAAGGAAAAATGATTGCAAAGAAATAGTGGAATTTGAAACAAAATGGAGTTTTTGTAATTGCAATGAAATGTATATGGTGTGTATGCTTGATATTTGTGAATTTCACTATATTATATCAACATTAGTTATTGTAGTGACTTATTATATGGAACATTCGTGGATGTCATTTATAACATAATGTTAATTCCAGGACAAATATATGTTTTGGTTTCTAGGTTAACAATTTAGCTCTAATGTATACCTAGCTTCTACTGAAGTACCTAACCATTTCTTTAACCAATATAAATCATATAATGAAGACTAATTCGATATGGGGGGTCCAAGATGGGGATAAAGGAGAAAAGAATAGGATTCTCATCTGGGAAAATTGATGTATAAAATGATATGCCTAGACAAAGGATAGGAACAAATCAGTCATGTATGGGTGAAATATGAGAAAATAATAGGTCACCTATATGTTTCTAGAACCCCAACAACACCATTATCTCAGAACACAACCAAAACAAAGATAATAGTTACGCAAATAGTTTATATTTCATAGTTATGTAGGTTCATCACATCAAGTACCTCACCATTACCATATACGTAACAACAAAAAGTAGTATATTTTTCTAATTTGACATCTTATTGAAAAACGTATTATTGAAACCTTACAGTAGGGTGAACCAAAAGATATTTCTCAACACCAATAATACTTACACTTAACACTAGAAGTATCCTTTTTAACCAAACATACAACATTTTCTTTCCCTTCAATATCATTTTTTTATGAATGCATTAATTATTTTCTCCTTTACATGATTTTTTTTTCAATGTTATGTAAAACACGTGCATGGGCATGTGTGTGTTTACTAGTAAGAGGAAATGTGGGGATCATTGGACTCAGAGTGGAATCCTAAAGCCAAAGGTGGTGAGATATGACGAAAATGTGTAGGGGAGGAGTAACATGATTGTCGGGGTTGGTTGATGTGAACAAGTCCTCAACGCGTAGGTTGTGCGAAGGAAGGAGACAATGCCTTCATCGTTGGATGGCGATCCGACGTTCGCAAAAGAATCCACAATCAAACTTAGCTTAACAAGCGTGTGGCACGCCTAGACCTAGGTTATGTGGCTGCTGAATTAGGTCCATTTACTTAAATCGATCGCATTAAGCAATTAACTATGTCAAATAATATGATTTCCCATCCTCTTCCTTCTAATATAAATTGGTTTAGCTAGGGTGATTCAAACTTACTGAAATTGGGTATCTTGAGTAATTGGACCATGAGGAATCTAATTACACAATTATAAATTAGGTTTGAGCAATGAAATCTTGTGATTCATATAGTTAAGTGCTTAGGGTTTTAAATGCATTAATAATCATTGGAGAGTCATTATTCCACCAAAATTTGAAGGAAGTCCTAATATCCCATTATATACATGTATAGAAATTAAGGGGACATTTATTCACATATATGGTGTGAATTTCTACTTAAACCCTAGCTACTAAAAATTGCAATGATGGCTAATTGTGTGTATTATTAAACTTAGATGTGACAAATGCTTGAATCATCATGTGTTGGATCCGTTTTAGGGTTTTACATCATTAGAAGAAATTATACTTAAAAAATCAATAACCTTGAAGTTCAAGGATTGCTTCCATATTAAAAAAAATAGTATTCTAGCTTCCACATTAATTATTTCTCTAGTTGTAGATAGGAACGAGATCCAAAAAATGAGAGGATACCAAAGGTCCTTCACGGTGTCCATTGCCATGGAATCTCACGGAATATCAAATTTCCATAATCTCAGAGGGAAATATTCTATGATACCTAGAAACTTAATAATGTTAGAATCAAGCAACATGATCACCATTCATGTAGGCAACATATTAGGAAGTCTAAGACTCTTGCATCAGCTATAGGGCATGATTGAGATACTCAACCCAGATCAACAGATCCATTCTAGGATGAACCAATGAAGCAAGAGTGCCAAAGGATCTGTAATCCTTGAGTTTGTGTGACATCTTGTGATGCTATCCTTGAATTATAATTCAAACATTGTTGTGTGGAGTTCTAATGAGTAAGAAGTTCTTTAAAGAATTTTATCTCAACTGCTGCAATAAGGAAGAGAACGTTAAGATGCAATTCCTTCATAGTTTCCATAAACTTCTTAAGCCTAGTGTCTTGTCAAGAATGTTTCAACAACAATCTGATATGGTGGATGTGGTTTATACAATGGAACCTCTTACTATAATGTGCTTGGTGTAGAACATGATGACTTCAACACCATCTATGGTGCTATGCTTTTTGGTATTAGTTGTTGCAAGCTTTATCACTATGCCCTAAATGACTTAACTGTTATTCTTGTCACATATAGTGATCATCCATGTGACTCGATCTATTCTCTCTAGTGTTTTTTTTGGTAACAAGGGGTCACTGCCTTCAGCTATGCATTGGGTTATTTTATGGCTAACCCGTAAGAGAACCTATTGGAGGGTGAATGGATGCAACAAACCGGGCCATCTGCACATTCATCATTTATTGTATGCTCGTTGGTTTGCAAGCATTTTCTTGGTTGAGTCAGACTTCAGTTCAATGGAAATAGAACTGTTTGGATGGTTATTCCACTCTTGGTTGAGAATCTAAAATTGTTTCCCTTGATTGAAATTATTGCCTTGATTGTAATTGTTTTTGTATTTCGTATAATTGCCATTTTCTACTTATAGTTATACTAAAAGCCTTGAGTGAGGTTGATTTTTGTCATTGCCCTATCTCAATTCTAGTCATTCTCTACTCCTGCTGGCTTCCTATATCGAAACCCGGGATGATTTTTGCACATTGTTGATTGTATTATTCCTACCATGGAATGTTATTGATGGCATTAACTTTCTCAAATGTGTCATTGCCAAATTGTAGTAAAATGCATTTTCATTATAACTTTTATAGAGGAAATTTCACTCAAGGCATGTGTGTCCTTCTACTTGTAGACCTTAAAGACCTCCTAGACTACCTTTTCTCATTGAGGGGATGGAGTTTTCTACTCATATACATGCAAAAAAGGACTTGAGGATGTCTTCCTTCATTGCAAGTTGCTTCACATATCTATAATTAATTTAAGTTCTAACCCAATATCTACTGATGCAACCTTGAGAACTTCCCTTGACTTGATTTTTGGCCCAAATATCATCTCCCAAGTCCACAATTTTCCTGCATCATCATTACCGCATCTCATGAAATTTCCTCCTGAGGTGTTAGAGAACTACAATTGATTTAAGTTCTAACCTGATCTCTGCTGATGCAACCTTGAGAACTTCCCTCGACTTGATTTTTGACCTAATTATCATCTCCCAAGCCCAAAAAGTTTCACACATTATCATTAACACATCTCATGATGTCATCATACACACTTCTAAATAAACTAGCAGGGAGCACATGCTAAGCATGCGAGTTGATTTGATGGCACCATAATACACATATGTGGTACAATTTCCTCATATATACATAGTACATTGCACAAAGGCTTGAAACCTAAGTTTCTTTTCCTATTCATTTAGGACATCGACTGCAAAAAATACATGACATATCACATAAACTACTTGAAAATTAGATATTTATCCCCTTATTGACCTTTATGGTTACTAGATTCACACTTTTTTTGAATTTCTTGTCAACTTGTATTTGGAATATGAGATTCATTCTAGAGAGTCAGGCATGTCATTTTGTTATAGTATAATAGTTTTCTTGCATGCTATAAATGTGAATGGTACTAACATTAGCATCAAGTATCATTCAAAGATATGGAATTAAAATGCATCCTAAAATGAAATGAAGAAATATCAATGACTTTAATTTGACGTTCTATGGATGAGTACTCTTTGACCTCTCCTATGCCATACTACTATTTTAGCTTCATAATATTCTTGTTGAAGTTCTTGCTAATAAGTTGTGTGTCATTACAAAGACCTGAGAAAGGTCTATATTTCAACATAACATAATGGATAGTTTCTTCTGAGCACCAACTTCTAAGGTGGAAGACTAGCATGAGTCAAAGAATTCATGAATTCTTATTCTAGGAATTGATTAGTGTTATTAATAGATGAATTAAATATGAATTATTCTATATTGTTACATGGAGATAGTTTTTGTTATGACTACACCTGAGCTTAATTTGTAAATTAGGGTTTACTTGAATGATTACATGTTTAATTAGATTGATCATCACTTAAACCTAATTAATGATGGTGGCCTAGTTATGATGTTTTAAACCTAATGGAAACTCTAAAAGATTATTTCTTTTGAATAATTCGGTTTTTAGAAGTATACACCCTACTCGCCTAGAATTAGGATTTTGATGGTATATGAATAGAGAATTTGATAAAAACAATGGTGAAGTAAATTATTTTTAGTGTTTTCTAGGTAACTTGGATTTACATGAAATTTGGATATGATTTGGATAACTCAATTATGCATGTTAAATTTTTAGAATATTTGGGTATTCTTTAAGTCTATTGGTTGGTCAAATTGTAACTCGATTAGCCACGTTGTAGACTATAATGTAGCATTGTAGTGATTGAGTTTTAATTCTTAATTGGTAACTCTCAATGACATAAATTTTTTTACTGGATGTTTAAAAGTTTATATCAGACAACATTCTATTTTTCATAACTTTCAGATGAGACTTGACCTATTCAATAAGGGTTTGTATCTAACATGTTGTGACAGAAATTTCTACTTAAATAAAAGCAAATATAGGAAAGGGTTAATTTGCAAATGTCTTAAGCACCTTAATTTCTCTATATGGGTAACCTAACACACTAATAGATCCCATATTTCATGATTCATTCTAGATAAACAAAATCCTTGAGAGAGAGAGAGTTTTAGGGCTTGGTTGGAGAAAGAGGCAAATATGGCAATCTAGGTTTTCTCTTCCTACAATTCATGAAATCAAGTAAGTTAGTTATTGTTAGATAGATTTTCTTGGTGATTCTTCACTCACATGTCTAAATCACATCCATCCTCCAATTTGATTCGAATTGGTATCAAATCACCACATTTTTCATTCTTTCCTTATAATTCTCCATTTCTAGGGTTTTCGAGTTGGAAGGAAGAAGAAAAGGTGAATTGCTTGAGGTTTGATATGGATTTAAGAATTTTAGATGTTGTGCTATGAAATTTAAGGTGTTCTGCACCTCAATTGAGTGGGTTATTCCATTTAATAGTAGATTACATGAAAATGGATTACGTCTAAAAAAACTCTTCATCTCTTTCTATTTGTGACAATAAACCCTAAATCTACCTTCAGTTCTATCTTTTACAAGATGATCTAGAAATGGATTATTTTCTTGATGTGGTAAATTTAAGATGACGAAATCATATTAAAAATAGATACAAATTATATATAATATAATGCCTAAAGCAAATGCAAAAGTTAAAAAAATATACCAAAATGTAGAGTTTTCGGTTATGTCTAAAATGGATGTATAACTAAGTGAAGCACTTTACCTATTGAATCTTGTTATTTATTAACTGATTGTTTTTGCTAAAACTTTCATATAGATATGTAAGATATTATCTAAGGATTTATTTAAAGTTATCTCTATTTGCTTGATATCTCAGTTTAGAGGGTGAAATCCAACATAAATGATAATTTTTAATATTATAGATTTATTTATTCAAGGCTATTCTTGATGCATGATATTTCAGTGAATGCCATGGAAACCCTAGTTCAGTTCCATACCAAGATTTCGTATACATGTTTGGTTCTATGTAAACTATTAGAAGCAGACTTTTACCAGTTAAAGTTTATGATGCCGTAAATGCTTATGCGAGTCATGTTATATGTGAATGAGGCAAATGAAACCCTAAGCATACGACATTCAACAAATTAACTATTTGCTTTTTAGTGGTTCTCAATATGATGAGTGATGTTGATCAGTAGCTCAGTTTACAATATAGATTACAAATAATCAATGAAAAGAACTATTTACAAGGTAAAGCTAAGCAATGCTAATTTGATCATGGAACCATGAATTTAAAGAATGAATTAGACATTAGATGTCTTGAACACTATCAAATCCTTCACAAGAGGCATGCACTCTGAGGAGGAACCATGCTTCCCAACTAGGGGTAGTTCCATATTGAGGTAAGCTGGAACGTATCAGTGGGGTGTGGGGGTCTAGTCTAGTGAGGGTTGACTCCTTATGATTGTGAGGTATCCAACATCAATCGAGGAGCCAGTGGTACATGTGTTACATATCAATGGTCATCTTTTATAGGACCACTGATGTGGAATAAGAAGAGTGCTTTGACTCTCCTCTTGAGTACCCATGTTTAGAGGAGGAGTCTAGATATCTGGTTGCTCCCATTAGCCACCAAGAGCTAGACGTGGTGAGGCCCTCTGCAGGCGGGATTGTTTGAGATTACAGACTTAGGATCCCTGACATTCTTCTAAGTCTTATATAGTGAGATTGTATCTTGCTATGATGCTTTCACATGTCATGGCACACTTCATGTGGGTTCAGGGTATAATAAGATAAATAAGAGATTATCCAAGTGTGTGCAAATATTCATTTATTCTTTGTAGTTTCTGGAGTAATCTACTATTTATATGTTTTTGAATGACTAGTTCCCTTGAAATTAATCAAGCATGTTTAGTTATTGATTTAATCCTTGTAATTATCTAAACAAATCCTGCCAATTATATGTTTATGAATGATTAGTTCCTTTATAGCTTGTTAGCGCTCTACTTTAAATTTAGTTGCCCATCAATGTATTGTTTTTACTATTTAAGTGCTTAAAACTATTTCTTTGAATCACTCATCCACTGAGTGAGTAGGCTCACCCCTCTATTGACATTTTTTTAGGAAAATCATGCAAATTGAAGAATTTCACTACTAAAATAAATGCAACAAGAGCTAAGTATAATATTAGTCAAGTTCAATACGTCCTTGTCACTCTAGGTCCTTGTATAGAAATAAGAGAGTTGTAAATGATGATTTGTAACTTTGTTTCCTTATTAATAAAGTCCATATCCAATTATCAAGTTGTATTACATGGAAGTGTGAGAAACATAATGAATGTTTAGATATGTATCTTTATTTTTGAAATCATACTAGAGGTTCCCTTATAAAGTTAGTTTACGTGATTGAAAGTGAGAAATAAAGAGTTTGAAATTGAAAAAAAGTTAAGAGTGATCTTTGTATTCTGTTTAATCATCAATTTATGCCGAAATCTCATGACTAGTGGTTATTGTGAGATGTGGGTGTAACAACTTGGTATAAAATCTTAGGCCGAGTTGTCAGGGACCATTAAGATAGTAAGTCAAAGTCATAAGTGTGGCAATTAGGAGGAGATGTTGCTATAACTCTAGGAAGTATGAGTATTTGGATACCTTAGCCCGATATCTAAATACTTAGGTTGACCAGTATCAAACTACTTTGTCTATTTTTCTCTGGGTGCCCTGGCTAGGCATGTAGAGGGAGGATGGGCAAGAGAGAAACCTTCAAAGTATTAAGGTTAGAAGACACGAAAGTAACAAGGATCAAGAGCAAACAAATAGAATGTGATACAACTTTTATTTTATACGTTGCTTTGATTTGAGATGAATAGAAATGATCATATCTATATGAATACATGTATTCAATTTTCATAATATATATGGTTCTTTAAGGTTTTTGAACACTATGAAGTTACTCCCACTATTGCTTATATTCCTTGCATCAAGTAGACCACACATTATCTTTAAATGTGTTTGTCCTAAGTTTATTCTTTAGCATGATTGAGATAAACATGAGTTGGTTAATCCTGAGTAGCTCTTGGCTTCAGGAATACAAGTTCAACTTGGTCCAGCTGGTAGGATACATTACTGGGGTCTCATGATTCCTATCAATAATCTATAAAGTATGGAGAGGTAAGCATGAAATGAGAATGTACATATACTAAGATATTGATATATAAGGGTAAGACTGGAATAAGTAAGAATAGGTTGGAATTAATAACTAAGTTCAAGGGTTAGGGATCATACAAGAAAACCTCATTTGAGGATAAATTAAGAAGGAATATAGATTAAAGACACAAATTAGTATATAGCATACAAAATGAAGAAGAAAACATGGATAAAGAGGTTGAATCATATAAATTATTGAGTCATTTTATTCAATTTGAAACAAAGGGAAGTAAATAAGAAAGGGGTTAAATAATATTAAAGGCACACAAGAGATGGATCAATTATGAAAGCCTCATGACAAAAAGGTATGTTAAACAAAGAGACATAATAGAAAGAAAACAAAAAAATGATATAAGGTTGGGATTAATCTTAATGAAATATTACATGAAGTCTGTAAATATAAAATACATGAAAGATAAGAGAAAACTATATAGAAGGTTGAGATAGAAAAAATCAATCATGAGGAATGGATCATATAATCGAGTAGAATGCATTTATGTACTCCAAAACAAAGGGAAAATGGGAGAAAAAGTTAAGTATAAAACAAGTACATAGAAGTGAAGAATTTTTAGAAAAATTAAAGTGAAGAGAACTAGATGAAAATGTATATTATAAGATTAGGATAAGAAACTCAATTGAAATAAAGAGAAATGTTACAAATGATGAGTTTTATTAAGGAAAGAATATTACAAGATATAATGTAGAGAACGAAATGTATCATTATATTATGAACTCTAATGCATTCATCCTTACTACCTTTTGGTTCAAAGTCTCTATAGAGGAGCAACCTAATTCCATCAAACGAACTCAATAAGCTCCTTTTGATAAAATGGAACTAGTTTTTCAAAAGAAAAACAAAGGTGCATCTTAACAAATTAACAAGTCATATAAAGGTAAATTATATTCAAAACAAAAAAAGCTTGATTGAAAGAGAAACTATGTTTGACCCTTGCATGAGTCATTTGATTTGAAACAAAGGACATGTAATGTATTAAGCATAAGATGAAACTAGTAGGCAAAATGTTGATTTAGAATTTCAACTTCATATTAGTAAAAGTATTTTAAGGAATATATGTGGCATGGAATAAACAATCATACACATGAACGAGTAACATGATCATAATAAAAGCAAAGGTTGATGATGATATATGGAAGAGTAGCATATAGGGAGAGGATGATGGATATCAAAGAAAGATTTTTGAAACATAAGTAGTATAGATGGAAAAGTAAAAGAGAGGGAGGAATAGATTATGAGATATAAGAAATTGCTACTTAATCAAGTCTCCTTGGTGATAACTAATCAACCCTAGATCTGAGAAATGTGTTAAATAAATACTTAAAAAATAGAATTCTAAATCTCAAAATCATCTTCTCTTTTGTACATTCTTTAATGACAGCAACGTGGGGACGAAGTGACAATAGAATGAATTTTTGATGATGTATAACCACCATGATAGACACATCTACTAAATGTACTAAAGGTTCAAAATGTGATGATGAAACCCTAGACAGCTAAATAAAGAAAGTAACCTAACAAAAATGTCAAATAAGAGAAAAGAAATTTAAGTGTAAAGATAAGGAAGATGTTAGTAAAACTTCAAGAGAGCTAAAGTTTGATTTTGGATTAAGGGAGTAAATCCGTGTCACAACATGATCATGTTATTGAATAAGGATCATATGTTGGAAAATTCAATGTCATAGTATCCCAAAGGATGCTACTAGTGATTTGACCTTGAGTGTTGGCAATAATATAAAACAAGATCTTGAGATTAACAACATGAGGACTAAACTAACAATGATAGTAATCCAGGGTTTAAAGGTAGAAAATGAGAAAGAAAATGTGGAAATGGCAAATAACAAAGGATAATAAATATATTTAAAATGTAAGAAGTATGATTTGAACAAAAGTAGAAGTGCAACATGAACAAAGTGTAGGGAAATATGACTACAAAATAGGCAGCAGAAACAAAATTTTAACTACCATATTCCCCTTTATGTAGTAGATCACATCAACAACTATGTAATGGGAAGGATGATTACGAGGACATTCCTGGTCTGGGAGCAATTCTAGTGCCAATCTCCTCATTATAGCGTGCACCTTTCTTCAAGTCGCACTCGGAAAGCATCAACAATAGACCCTACTTGTTAACCATGGACAATAGTTTGACCTTGTCCTCCTAGTGATAGGAAACACCCTCCTCACTTCTATAGTAGTCTACATGGACCAATGAGAACTTCTGTCATTATAGAAGAATAGACAAGAATGAGTTGTCCCTTCTTGTTGGTGTACTAGAACCAACTTGCTCTGCCACAATTGTTCTCACTTTCTATCCCTCCCTTTATCAGGTAGGTCTTGCTCGGGTTTTCTCAGTTACAACAAATAGAGAAGACAACAATTATCAGAGCTAATTGATGTATGACAAGTCCCCAATACCCTTCTATTTATAAGAGGGTTAGGGTCAGGGTTCCCAGTCAGAGCAGGAGTGGAAGGAGATAGAATTTTACAAATTTTCTCATTTGATGAGTGGTGAAATGATCACTTCATTGGTGAACCAATCGATCGGCATGTGAGCCAATCGGTTCAACCCTTAAACCAGTCATTTCATCATGTTTCCCAATCGTAATTGTATTGGAAATTAATATTCAATTAGTGCACAACATGACATCAACACTAATCCTTGATGCAACCAACTTAACCAACTAACTGGGAAGTTCATCATATGAACTAGTAATTTGGGACCTTCAGCCGTGAGTGAACCAGTCGGTTCATACCACTATTCAAACAATATCCAATCAGTGAAATTTCAAGCAACCTTACATTCCAACTGATCGATTCAACACTTGAACCAGTCTGTTCAAAGTCTAGTCAGTCAATTGTTGTTTAAATTGGATATCTAAATACTTTAGTAATCAAGTTAAACATCATTCATGGATAAAATCCTATTCCAAGTGTATCCTATGTGTGTGACCCTATAGGTTCCAAGTTACGTTGGCCGTGAATGTCTATATATAATTAATGACATCACAAGCAATGAGCGGTATCTAGCAACATATCATTTCTACCCAAGTAATTTAGAAAGTTGGAGAACAACCACAACCTACAATATGTGATTGGTGTTACAATGTTCATATAGTTCCTTTGTCACTGATATCCATATTGGACTCGAGGCATGATATCGTCATCGTCCATTAACGTTCAATCCATGTTCCTTGAACTAGAGTAGTATTTCTGAGATATATGTAAGCTCAGTATCACATAACAACTCACACGAGCATGACCATGTATTTCTCACTCTCACTTATCAAGTGGATAGGATATCATACTCTTGGGAGGGACAAATCCCATCTACATCACATTAGTTCCCATATGTCACAGTGCATTCAATCATCACCTTTATGTGAACCCTTATTAAACGTCATGATGGATGGTGTTAAAGTACACCAAACGACATGTGATGAGTGTCGTGATTTCAGGTATAAGAACCACAATCACCACCAACACTACGAGAATGATTCTGACAACCATGTAATGGTTTCCATGCATCACTCTCATGGTGGCTCTATCTGCTATACTGTTCTATAACAAGTATCTACATGTTTGGTTTGATATCACATATCATGACTGATGAGATTCTTTCATAAAATAACACACACTCTAGTCTTATGTGTTATTACTATCTTTTAACCTTCCATAATAACAACTGACTAGGAACATATCAATAATGTATATACTCATGACATCCATATGATCTCATCATTCAGATCATCAACCCGAAGACATATGTCATTGAGTCATGTCATTCTCTAGACATTTATTATGTTACATCATTATCTCATAACTAAACAAAATTTAATAGATTGGAATATTGCCTTTATTATTAATCTAATAATTTACAAGTTATGCCATTACAATCATCATATGATTGGCTCTATGGACATACACACCAACATACTCCCACTTTCACTTAGAGACAATCAACCATGAATTTGATCCTAAGTGTTCTAACATGATCATCATGGTTTTGCTGTGAAAGTGCTTTTGTCAAGGGGTGACTACATTGCTCTTAGTTGGTACTCTCTGAATCTTCACATATCCTCATTTTACGACCTCTTGTATGGAACCACCTTTGTATATGTTTAGAATGATAATGTGATCTGGGATCCTTAGCTTGTGAAATAGCTCAATTGTTGTCACAATATAGCTCAATTGAATCACTGGTGCTCAGAACCACCCTGAGTTCTAAGATGAACTTCTTGATCCAAACAACCTCCTTTGCTACATTGGATGCAACAATATACTCAACCTCTGTTATAGAATATGCAACTATCTACTCTTCTAGATTACAACTCTATTGTTGAGGCAAAACACAAATCCTGATTGCGATTGATAATCATCTTTCAGTTTGGAGGCTTGAATTAGTGTGACCTTTTACCACCAACTCTTCCTCTCCACATTAGACAAGGAACTAATCCTTAATTCTTATCAAGTACTCAAGGATGTTTTTGACATTTGTCCACTGAGCATCACCTGGATCTGACTGATATCTTCTCGTCATGCTCAAGGCATATGAGACATTGTGACGAGTATACAACATTGCATATATGATGGATCCTATTGTAGATGCATATGGGGTCCTACTCATGCATTCCCTTTATTCACAAGAACTGGGGTATTGAAATTTAGAGATGGAAACTCCATGATACATGGGAAGGTTTCCTCTCATTGAGTCTTTCATGTTGAACTTCTTCAACCTTTTGTCAATGTATTTGCTCTGACTTAGTCTAAGAAGCCTTCTAGATCTATCTCTATAGATCTTTATTCCTAAGATAGAGGATGCTTCGCCTAAGTCCTTCATAGAGAATCAATTTCCCAGTCGGGTCTTTACCATTTGTAAAGTAGGGATGTCATTTCCATAAATAGTATGTCATATACATACAATATGAGGAATACAATCATGCTCCCACTAACCTTCTTGTACACATAGGGTTCATCTTCATTTTGACTAAACCCAAACTCTTTGACTATTACGTCAAAATGAATATTCCAACTCTGAGATGCTTGCTTCAATCCATAGATTGACCACTGTAGCTTACAAACTTTATTTGTATCCTTTGAATTTATAAAACCCTCTGGTTGTTCATGTGCACATCCTCAACAAGATTCCCATTAAGAAATATAGTTTTAACATCCATCTGCCAAATCTCATAAGCATGATAAGCTGGAATGGCAAGCCCGATCCTGATGGACTTAACCATGATGACTGGATAAAAAGTTTCGTCATAGTCAACACCTTGAACATGTCTAAAACCCTTTGTAATCAATATGTCCTTATAGGCTTCTACATTACCATCCATGTCAGTCTTCTTATTTAAGACCCATTTGCACCCTATGGGTTTTACCCCTTCAGGTGAATCCACTAAGGTTCATACCTTGTTGATGTACATGGATTCCATCTCAGATCTCATGGCGTCAAGCCATTTCTCAGACTCTGGTCCCTTAGTAGCTTCTAGATGGGTTATTGACTCATCATCTATGACCAGCTCACCGCCTTCTTGAGTCATAAGATAACCAAATCTTTCAGACTCAAGGCGTGTCCTACTAGATCTATGAGGTTCCTATGTTACTTGAGGAATTTGAGATTCCATAACGATTTGAGATTCTCCTTGTTCCTCTTGTACCTCTATTGGTTCAAAGTTTTCTTGGTGGTCTTGAACCTCTTCGAGTTCTATTATTCCTCCCACAGTTTCCTTTGGAAATAAATATCTTCTCTAGGAATACAACAATTTTGGAAACAAACACTTTGTTGTCCAACATGGAATAAAAGTAATATCCTTTGGTTTCCTTAGGATATTCAAGAAAATAATATTTATCTAATTTGGGTCCAAGCATTTTGAGAAATTGCTTTCTCAAATAAGCTTTGCAACCCCAAATCTTCATTAAAAGCCACATTGGGACGCTTCCTAAACCATATCTCATATGGTGTCTTTTGAAAAAAATATAGATGGTACACAGTATAGTGTAAACGTGGTGGTTTCAAGAGAATAGCTGCATAAGTTATTTGGAAGTTCAACTAAACTCATCATTGATCGCACTATATCGAGAAATCTGGGATTCCTTCTTTTTGATACACCATTATGTTGAGGTGTTCCTGGTGGAGTCCATTGTGATACAATACAATAGTCTCTTAGAAGGTCCTCAAACTCTTGACTTAAGTATTCTCCACCTTGATCAGAACGAAGTGCCTTTATACTTTTACCAAGTTGGTTTTGTACTTCATTCATGAAATCCTTGAAATTTACTAGGATTTTTTATTAATGTTTCATCAGGTAAACATAACCTACTGAAGTCATCAGTAAAGGTAATGAGGTACTAATAACCACCTCTAGCATTTGTTCTAAAAGGGGACACATACATCAGTGTGTATGAGTCCTAATAAATCACTAGCCCTCTCATTTTTCCAGTGAAAGGGATCTTTGTCATCTTGCCCAATAAACAACACTCACATGTCTCTAATGATTCGAAATCAAAATAGTCTAGATAACCATCCTTATGGAGTCTAGATATGTGATTCTCATTTATGTGCCCTAGACGACATTGCCAAAGACATGTCTTATTTGAGTTATCGATTTTTTATCTTTTGTTATTTACATTATAAACCTCTGTCTTTAAAAATAACAAATAAAGACAATAAGACATTGGGGCACTGCCATAAAAGATCTCATCCTTTATAATAGAACATCAACCATTCTTAATATGAAATTCATATCTATGATTTTACATACAAGATACACAAATGATGTTTCTATTTATGGAAAATACATAATAATAGTGCATTAACTAAATTACAAGCCCAGTGGGTAGAGATAAATTATAGGTTCCAACTGTAGTGGCATCAACTCTTGCTCATTTGTGACTTGCAGTTCGGCATTGCCCTTCGTAAAGGCTTACTTCTTTTCAGATCCTACATATTCAAACATGTGTAAGATCCATATTTGATATCTAGTACCCATGATGAAGAAGTAGACAAATTTATCTCAATAATGTATAAACCTGAAGTGGAGATCTCTATCCTCATCTTCATCTTCCTAAACCCCTTCAAGTACAAAGGACATATTCCTTTTGTACTTATCTTTCTCCTTATCTTGAGTGTTGAAGATCTAGATTTATGCCTAGCCAGAAAATTCTTCATGGCCTCACTTTCATCCTTGGACTCCATCCTGCTGATTACTATCATAGATTTATCCTTCTTCATTCTTGGTTCAACATTTATCAACATGCCAAGAAAATCTGACAATGGTCTGACCATGTTATTCAAGTGGTACACTTGATAAAATGACTATATGATTCATGCAATGATTGCAGAATCATATATGTGGGCAACTCTTGGCTCAAAGATAATCTCACTTCTTCTGGATGTTCCCTATGTCTAACCATATTAAGCATATGTGTCTTTACTAGATCTCCCTCTATCATCTTACAGTCAAAGAGAGCCTTTGAGACATTGTACCTTTCTTGCTTTGTATGACTGTGGTTCACATTCTTAAGATGTGTTATCATATCAAGGATCCCCATGTTTTCACACTGCTCATGCAACTCACAGTCATGCAGCTTAGCATAAAGTGATTTATGTCTAAGACATCATTGTCATGCTTCCAATAAGCATCCACTTCAGCCCTAGGTGCATCAGGAGCAGGTAATTCTGGCACTGGTGTATCTAGGACATATAGCTTATGCTTATCATTGAGAACTCGTCTCAAAGTCCAAGACCAGTCATGGAAATTTGTCCCGTCAAGTTTGTCCTTCCTAAGGACAAATCATAATGATGATTTGTTTGTGAATTGTTTCTACAAGAGAAAATTTGCATATGTCAAACCTTTGATTTGGTCGGGGTAGAGGTTTCTCATCAGATTGCTTCTTGTTTCCCAGAGCATTCTCACTTCAGATATCTTCTGGGTTGCACAATAAATTTTTTTCAATATTTAGATAGGACTTTAATTAATTATCATTCCCACTATTTTGTTCAAATTGATAGCCCTCATTATCAATTAAAAAGATTGTAGCGTACAACCTTTTAGTGAGCCAAGATCCAAAATAATTGAGTTATCACCCGGTCAACACCAACGTCCATAATCAATCATTAAGGTAGGCAACATTTTCCAATTGTATCTCATACAATTCATGGATAGATGATATGCACCACTCTTTATTATATATGTAAAAATGCTTCTACGTGCTTAATCTCATTAAGATCACCTAGTTAAGCCTGACCCAAAAGCCAACATGATAGTTATGCATCCTGATTGGCAGGCCCACACAACTATCATCACACTTCCATGAGATAGATGGTGCACAACGTTTGGTGTGACCACACTTGGTCTATCACTTTTCATTTGTATTGCTAATGGAAACCATCTTAGACTTAGTATGTTACTGAGGAATTTGTATTTATAAATGCATAAACACACACACAAATATATATATATATATATATATATATATATATATATATATATATATATATATATATATATATATATATATATATATATATATATATATATATATGACAATGATCCAGTGAGAAACATATCTTGGTGAGAGCATGAGAGACATTTGAATAACTTTTTACAATGATATATTTTTCATAATCTAACCTTATGGATTAAAAATATACCCTATTAGTTACCTTCCCACCAAATTTAACCATCATAGGACATGTAATGCATGCATAATAAACAAATACTTTTCAACGCTCAATATTGAGTTTTAAGCTGGCCGTTGGATGTCAAATGTGTATATTGTAAATATGGGCATGTAAAAATATCGGATTGTAATGAATTTTTTTGTGAAGGTAAATAAAATGATGTTCTTTCCATCCATAAGGTTGGATATTGGAAACAAGTTATCTCTGTGTAGTTATTCAAATGCCTCTCATGCTCTCACCGTAGAATGTTTCTCACTAGATTTCTACCCTATATATATGTATATATATGTATATGTATATATATATATATATATATATAGAGAGAGAGAGATAGATAGAGAGAGAGACAGAGTTAGGATAGAATACACTCGAGTGTATAGATCGCACGAATACGCTCAAGTACGTTTGCATATCAAGACTAATTTTTGTAAAATGTAAACCATTGATCTTCACTGTCATACTATAACTAGGCTACATACAAATTTTAAGCCCATTTAGATGAGTGTAAGTCACTCATCTGAGGGCAACAAAATCAATGCGTGAAACTAATTTGAAATGTATAATTTTTGCGGTCTTTATAACATGACCTAGAAATGTCCAAATGTGCTCAAATTTTGTATATGAGTTGTTCACTAGATGTTTAAGAAGATCAATGGATTAGATTTAAAAAAAATATTGTATCATGAAAAACTATTTGAGTATATTCTGCTCTGAATACACTTGAGTGTATTCTAGCTTGACTCTCTCTCTCTCCCTGTCTCTCTCTCTCTCTATGTATATATGCATATATATTTATATTTATATATATATATATATATATATATATATATATATATATATGGATAGCACGATCTAACACATAATCAACCATTCTAAAGACCAATTCATACAATATACCTTCCTCTTATGGATGATGTCCTTGAGTCATTACCTTTTACTCTTCCCTTCTTACTTGGAGGTTGAACAAAACCCCCACACCTACAAAGCTCCATGACATCTTCCTCTTTTTCAAGGGATTGTTCCCTACTTTTTCTTTGCAATATTTCTTCCCCCTACCTTTTAATCCATCCATAGAATAAGAGAGAGCTACTGATCAGCTAAACATGTCATCATGATTGTAGCCCCAAAAACAAGCTCTCATCTACAACCTTATGGCTCGCACAACGACATGAGTAAAATTCTTATGTGTCTATGTATACATAAGTAAAGGTGGACTCACATATTGTGTTCACAATCATCACAAAGTTGAACATGCATATTTTTCTCATGATCATTGCAAGAACAAGTTTAGTTTTATTAAAACTAAATAACATAATTGCATAGTAACACAATTGAGAGTAAGACCAAACCTTACACTCATAAATAAGAGGAATACTGACCCAGTTGAAAGAAAACCACAAACCGAGAAGAAACTTACCGTAAAATAGTGAAACTTACAAATAAATAGTGTCACGTCGTCCAAGGTTTCTTCTTCAAGAATTGGTTGGAAAGGATGGCTAGAAAGAAGAACTAAGTAAGAAAAACTAGCAAACCAACCTTGTATCATGATTTCCTCCATGAATCCGAGCTAGAAGATAACCAAAGCTTACACAAACCTACTTGGCCATTATCCTATGCTCCTGAGCTCCTTCCTTAGTCAATCCAAGCAAGAGATAAGTGAAGAGAGGAAGGGAAACGATCCCTTGGTTGTAAAAGAAGTAACCCATGAAAACTTGTACTGTATTATAGTTTGGTTGACTTGTTGAAAATTAGATGTAAAAAGTGTTGTAGTTACTCATCATAATACAATATACGTGCAAGTATTGAATACTTCATGTAGGGAGGCAGGATGAATAATAAGTTAATCTGGAAGCCTTTAGAAGGCCCTAGGCAATTGCATCACTCTCACTTACACTAGCCAGTTAAATCTCACACTCATTTGTAAGAGGAGGGGTGTGTATGTAGGAACAAAGGGGACTAGCTAGGGATCCACTAATTGGACCTAGGAGCCATTCCTAAGATTGCCACATACACCCCAATTCCTCCTAGAAATGAAGTGTCATCAAAAACCTCAAAACAAGCAATTTATACAAGAATCACAAACCACATGCAATAAGATAGGAAAAGAGATGGAAGCAAGAAGTAATCACCATAAATATGAATTGAGTTCATTATAAGAATTTATCCCCCAACATGGTATCAAAGTAACATTTTAATCCCAAACAGCCCACCACAAGGGGGCTTATCTATACATGATCATGAAAACAGGAAAAGAAAGGGGTAGAAGAGGAAGAAACTCCATGAAGCCTGATTAATGGCATTGCCCTTTTTGTTTGGTTTGGTAATCTAGATATGAATTGAGCACCATGCATGTTTAATGAACTCCCCCAATTAAAATCAAAGTGACATTCCCCAAACGGCCCACCCACCTTAATCACCTTGCTTAAACCCTAATCGCTTAGTCTTCTTATTAATGCTAGCTTAGTTCAATTGCTTTAGTTTAACTTAGTCAATTTCTTAGTTCTACCATTCAGTGTTAACTTAGGTTCTTGCTCTTTCTAGTAGTTAGTTTATTTCTTATTTGCTCCCTACCTTGCTAGAGTAGTGTAGCCCTTCTTCCTCCTTCTTAGCTAGCTTGATAACTTAGTTCACTAATTTGCTTGCTCTGTCATAATTTAGTTTCCTTTTTGCATCTCTTACTTGCTCATTAGTGTAATCAACCAACAATCAATATTAAAACCCTAAAAACCCTACTCTCCGTACTAGGAACGTAGCTCACGCTGTCTAACTCTAGCGCCCCCTTTATCCTCGCGGATCGACCCCGTACTTGCCGCCTCACCTATACTATGACACGACCCCGTGCACTTGCGGGCGTAGTGTCTTAGTAGACGTAGGTAGTTAGTGTGGGACCATATAAATTTTGAAAGCACAATCCCATATCCAGTGCGCTCCGACCTCGTGGGGGTGTAAAAGCACCACTAGCAGAGGCGCACCACTTGCCATATTCTGAATAGAGTTCCCCATAAGCATTCAAAGAGTAGTCCATTTGAGTTGTGGAGAGGGAGGAAACTGAGTCTCAAATATCTTCGAGTGTGGGGGTGCCTTGCTAAGGTACTTGTCCCTGAACACAAAAGGAAGAAATTGGGACCGAAAACGATTGATGCCATATTCTTGGGGTATGTAGAGACAAGCTATGCTTACAGATTCTTGATTGTAAGATCAGATATCTCTGGCATTGAGGTCAATATAATTGTGGAATTATGTGATGCAACATTCTTTGAGGATGTATTTCCTATGAAAATGGCTGTTCCCAATGAAGTATCTCAAGAAGATTCATTTATCACATGTTCCATTCCCGAGCACGTGGAAAGGATGAGAAATGTTGGGGGCGACTCAGAACAAGCTATTTCTGAATATGATGATTCTGAAGAAATAGTTGAACCAAGGAGAAGTGAATGACCTAGGACATCCAAGGACTTTGGAAGTGAGTTTCTCACTTAAAATATTGAGGATGATCCTGTCACTTTCAAACAAGCTATGAAATCTCCAGATACTAAGTTTTGGAAAGAAGCCGTTAATGGTGAAATCCAATCAATTCTCTCGAATGGAACTTGGGAATTTGTGGATTTGCCTCCTGGTTGTTCTACAGTTGGTTGCAAATGGATCTTTAAGAAGGAACTTAGGCCTAGTTTGGCTGCTGACTTCCAAAATCCCGGTACTTAACACAGTAAGTGATAGCTAGTCATGTTATAAACGGAACTCGTAAATACATTCCAGTAATTAAATAAACGGTGACGGCATGCATTGCCAGGCACGCCGAATTGTTAGGTAGTGAGAAAGCCTGCCTCCTGTCTGATCTTCTATCATATTTCATCTTTCTTTCCTACAGGCTCACCGGAGAAGTGCGTACGCGTGTACATATCATCGCTCATGCCACCTTAAAAATGACGTTGCGATTTAACAAACTAGCGGATTTATAATGTTGGCGGCCAAACTGGGCCTTAATGTAGACGAGACAATCAATAAGTATAAGGCTAGGTTAGTTGCTAAGGGTTACACACAAAGGGAAGTAATAGATTATTTTGATACCTGTTCACCTATTTCCCGTATGACTAAAATCTGAGTGCTTATAGCATTGGATTCCATTTATAATCTCTACATCCATGAGATGGATGTGAAGACCGCATTCTTACACGGTGATCTTCAGGAAGAGATATATATGGACCAACCTGAGGGATTTGTGGGTCGTAAGAATGAGTCCATGTGTAAACTTGTTAAGTTATGATATGGCTTGAAACAAGCCCCTAAGAAATGGCATGAGAAGTTTGATTGTGTGATATCATTGTTTGGCTTTGTTTCTAATGAATTTGATAAGTGTCTCTACTGCAAAATTATCAATAATGGATTCATTTTGTTATACTTATACGTCGATGATATCCTGTTTTTTGGTTCCGATATGAAAGTAGTAAATGAGACAAAGTCATTCTTGTGTATCAAGTTTGAGATGAAGGATATAGGTGTCGCTGATGTGATTTTAGGGCTTAAACGCATTAGGTCTACTGATGGTATAACTCTCTCACAGTCTCACTATGTTGAGAAGATACTGGATAGGTTTGAGTACACATCACGTAAACCTATTAAGACTCCATATGATTCATCCAAGCCCTTGTTCAAGAATGAGATTGGGGTTCTGGTGTCTCAATTACGATACTCTCAGATTATTGGAAGTTTGATGTATCTTATGAACTTCACACGTCCAGACATTGCATTTGCCGTGAACAAGTTAAGTAGATACACCAGTTGTCCCGACAAGACCCATTGGGAAGCTCTTGATAGAGTTCTGAGGTATATCAAGGGAACATGTTCCCTTGGACTGCATTATGGTAAACATCCTTCTATAGTCGAAGGATATAGTGATGCAAGCTGGATTGCTGTGAATTTTGGGAGTAATGGTGTCTTAGGATATGTATTCCTATTGGGAGGAGGAGCTATTTCCTGGAGGTCTAAGAAACAGACCTTATTGTCTCGGTCCACTTTTGAAGTAGAGTTGTGTGCTTTAGATGAAACTGGATTAAAAGCTGAATGGCTACATGGACTTATGTCTAGTTTACCTATGGTAATGAAGTCACTTCCTACAATTTCAGTTCACTATGATAGCACTACAACTAGTGCTAAGTTAAAGAGTTCCAAGTATAATAAAAAACAGCGAAGACACATCCAAGTCAGATTGAAATCTATAAGGGAGTTAGTGTCTAATGGGGTCGTGGCTGTGGACTACGTCGGTACCAAAGATAATATAGATGATCCTTTCACTAAAGGTCTTACCTTGGCTTTAGTGAAAAAATTCAGGTTGGGGATGGGACTGAAACCCCTATAGATTTGCAGGCAGTAGTAACCCAACCCAAAAGAGTAGAGATCCCACAAATTGAGTTCAATGTGGTAATAAAAAGCTATCGGGTGAATTAGATTACACTATGTATTCTTGTTTGATGCTTCTAGCATCTGTGTGACTATCTCCTAGAAACCTATTAGTGTCATGACTGCAAGTTAGTAAGAGAGTAGTCTGTGAATGGTGTCAAGTCCTAGGACTTCCCCATCGCCAAGTTATCCTACATGAGAAGATGCATCACGTCCTTTGCCCAAAAAGAGAACGAACCCTAACATGAGGCATGGGAGAGGTTCCAGAAGTTGCTTCGTGACTGCCCTCATCATGAGGTTCTGCTTTGGCGGCTAGTTTAGGCCTTCTACACCGGGCTTGAGGAGCAAAGCCAAAACAACGTCGATTCTTCTTGCGGGGGGCACGTTCATGGCAAAGCCACCTGAGGAATCATGGCCGCTATTTGAGCATCTCGCCGAGAATTCACGCCACCGAGCTTCAACTAAAGGGGGACATTGCGGCAGGAACTACATCCCTCCCCCTTCTTCCGCAACACCCGCACACAGTGCCACCGACCCCGACATGATGAAAATGATGGCAGATATGATGCAGATGATGAAGAATCAAGTAGGTGGCTCTTCTAGCCAACTCGCAATGGCTGTGGACACTGTAGACGAGGAAGTTAACACTTTACACTCCTTTGGTGGACGCAACAACCAGGGCCCAATTTCCCAATCCTACACCCCCGAATGGAGGAACCACCCAAATTTCTCTTGGAAACAACAGAATGAGGACGGGCAAGGAGAGGGGCAGCAGAAGCCACGCTACAACTCCAAGTTTGAGGACGAGGTTCTAGGAAGGCTAAGGAGCCTAGATGAAGTAAAAAAAGATGTCAATGCACATGGGCAATACATAAACCGTCTTGAGCAGAGGTTGGACCAAATTTCTCTCTCTTTGGCTAGGAGGGAAGAAGGTAGACTTCCATCTCAACCACTACCAAATCCAAACAATGATGGGGTTTTTCTAGGGAACACTTCAAGTGCTTATGTTCCACCATCTTACCAAGCCCCACCAAACCCCTATGCTCCTCCACCTCCCCAAGCGCCGCTCAATTATCAATATGCTCCACCTCCACCTCACACTTACCAACAACCACCTCCACAATATCACCCCCACCACAACAACAACCACAACCCCAATTCATCCTTCAAAATCCCAACTCCCCTCACCAAAGGCCTCCACCACCCCAACAACCACAACCACCTCCACAAGCTCCCTCTTCTACCACCCATGAGCATGTGAAGGCTGTAACTACGTTGAGGAGTGGCAGGACCTTGGAGATGCCCCATGGTGCAGTTGTTGGAAGAGATGACACCGAGGCAGGGCAGGTTGATATTGAGATGCAGATTGATGATACTGTGATAAGAGGCAGTGTTGATACCGTGATGCCGAGCAGTGATACTGTGATACCGAGCAGTGATACTATGATTCCAGTGATACCGGTGGATGATACTATTTATTTGGACCGATTGGGTTCCCAACTCCCTCCATATCCTGAGGCACTCGAGGAGTCTTCTGCTGTAAAGAAAAAGAAGAAGCATGCGGAAGATATTCTAGAGATCTTCAAGCAAGTGAAAATCAATGTACCTCTTATAGATGCAGTCAAGAAAATTCTGTCCTATGCAAAGTTCCTTAAAGAATTGTGCACCTTCAAAAGAAAGACAACAGGGAGGACGCCTAAGAAGATCAAGCTCACTGAGCAAGTGAGCTCCATTCTCCAACACACCATCCCCCGGAAAAGAAAAGACCCCGGTGCTCCCATCATCTCATGCTACATCGGGGCACATCAAATAGACCAAGTTCTTCTTGACTTGAGGTATAGTGTAAACTTGATGCCGTATGATCTGTTTGCTGAGCTCCAAATGGGGGAGTTGAGGCCAGCCCATTGCACTCTACAGTTGGCCGACCGATCTGTGAAGATGCCTAGAGGGCGTGTGGATGATGTGCTGGTCCGTCTTGATGAGGATACTTCTTCCTTCTTCCCAGCCGACTTTATCATTCTTGATATGGAAAAGGAAGCTAGAAAGGTGCCAATCATCTTGGGGAGACCTTTCTTAGCCACAGCTGATGCCATGATCCATGTGAGAACTGGGACCATGTATGTTACTTTCATGCACATGAAGATCCGGTTGAACATTTTCAAGTCTTCCACTACAGCTGAAGTGATAGGGGCCACCGAAGAAGATTGTTATTTGGTGGAATGCCTAGATGAGATTGTTGAAGAGATCCTACCTGTGTGGATTGAGACTGCTACTCAAGGTAGAGGTCTTGAACCAATTGTTGAGTTCCCTGACGACGATGATGAGGATGATGAAGAGTGTGAGCTAGCCTTAGTGGCTGCAAGCCAGGACTTCCTGTCTATTTCTGCACCTTTGAAAAACTCCCTTGAAGCACCCCCGGTTCTTGAGTTGAAGAAACTTCCTAAAGGATTGAAGTACGCTTTCCTTGGCTCAAATGACACCCTCTCGGTGGTCATTTCCTCCATTCTTTCTCCTGAGCAAGAAGATGCCTTGATGGAAGTCTTGAGGAAGAACATCCAAGCCATTGGATGGTCCATTGCTGACTTGAGAGGGATTGAACCCTCTATCTGTGTGCATCGGATATACTTGGAAGAAGATGCGAGGCCGACCCGTCAAATGCAAAGAAGGCTAAATCCAAAGTTAAAGGATGTTGTAACTCAAGAGGTTGTTAAATTGCTTGATGCGGGGATCATCTGTCCCATTTGTGACAGTATGTGGGTGAGTCCCATCCAAGTTGTGCCCAAGAAGGGCAGGATTACGGTTGTAGAAAATGCCAATGGTGAGCTTATGCCGGTGAGAGAGCAATCGAAGTGGAGAATGTGTGTAGATTATCGAAAACTCAACGAAAAGACAAAGAAGGATCACTACCCACTCCCGTTTCTGGATCAGATTTTAGAGAGATTGGCTGGACAGAGCTTCTACTATTTTCTTGATGGGTACTCGGGATATTTTCAGATTGCTGTGCATCTGGCGAACTAGGAAAAGACGACATTCACTTGTCCAAGTGGTACATTTGCCTACCAGAGAATGCCATTTGGATTGTGAAATGCCCCTTCCACTTTCCAGAGATGTGTAATCTCGATCTTTGCTGACATGCTTGATTCAACACTTGAGGTTTTCATGGATGATTTTTCAGTTTTCGGGAAAACCTTTGATGAGTGCTTGCTACATCTAGCTGCGGTTCTGGAAAGATGTGTGAAAGTTCGCTTAGTTCTATCTTGGGAAAAAAGTCATTTCATGGTACCTGAGGGTATAGTTCTGGGACACCGAGTTTTGACAGATGGGATTGAAGTTGACAAGACCAAGGTGGGCCTTATTTCTACACTCGACTTTCCTTCGACCGTAAGACATGTTCAATCTTTCTTGGGACATGCATGCTTCTACCGGCGTTTTATCAAAGACTTTACCAAAATCTCAAGACCACTCTGTTGATTACTTGAGAAAGATGTTGAATTTCAGTTTGATGACAAATGTGTTGAAGCCTTCAATCATCTAAAAGAGAGGCTTATTTCTGCTCCTATCATGCAGCCCCTGGATTTCTCTTTGACATTCGAGATCATGACGGATGCATCCGATATGGCAGTGGGGGCTGCGCTGGGTCAACGCATTGGCTGAATTCCTCATGCTATCTATTATGCAAGAAAAACATTAGACGATGCTCAAAGAAACTATATGACTATCGAGAAGGAGTTGCTTGCGGTGATCTTCACTCTTGACAAGTTCCGGCCGTATCTCTTGCAAAACAAAGTGAAAATCTACACGGACCATTCTGCATTGAAGTATCTCATGTCCAAGAAAGACTCAAAGCCAAGGTTGATCCGATGGATTTTGTTGCTCCAAGAATTTGACATAGAAATTGTGGATAAGAAAGGAATAGAAAATGGTGCTGCAGATCATCTCTCCCACCTTGAGGGACCTTTTGATGTGACAAGTCCAATCAAAGAGATAATGCCACATGAACAACTCCTCTTAGTCTCATCTGTCCAAAAGCCATGGTACAAGCACATAGCGAATTTCCTAGCTAGTGGGAGGATATCGAGCATGTGGACAAGAGAGGAAAGCAAGAGATTGTTTGCTATGGTAAAGAACTACATTTGGGATGACCCTCACCTCTTTAAGTATTGCCCAGACCAACTCATTAGGAGGTGCATTCTGGAGATGGAGCAACAAGAAGTCTTATCTATGTGTCATTCCAGAGTGTGTGGAGGCCATTTTGGAGAGAAACGCACGGCCGCCAAAGTTCTTCAATGTGGATTCTACTGGCCAACTTTGTTCAAAGACGCTCATGACTTTTGCAAGAGTTGCATCAAGTGCCAAAAAGTAGGCACTATCCCAAAGAGGTACATGATGCCTTTGTCACCTATCCTGGTGGTAGAAGTGTTTGGTGTTTGGGGGATTGACTTTATGGGTCCTTTCCCTCCTTCTTTCGGGTATGTCTACATCTTGGTCGCCGTAGACTATGTATCAAAATGGATTGAGGCTGTGGCAACAAGAACAAACGATCATAAGGTGGTGTGTGATTTCGTGAAATCCAACATCTTTAGCCGTTTTGGTGTTCCAAGGGCTATGATTAGTGATGGAGGGAGTCATTTCATTCACCGCACCTTCGAAGGGCTGCTAAAGAGACATGGAGTTAACCATCGTGTAGCTACTCCTTATCACCCTCAAACGAGTGGTCAAGTTGAGTTGGCAAATCGGGAGATAAAGCTCATTTTGGAGAAGACGGTGCGACCAGACCGTAAGGATTGGTCACTTCGACTCAATGAATCTTTATGGGCATATAGGACTGCATATAAAGCCCCGATTGGTACTATGCCGTTCAAGCTTATATATGGTAAGAGTTGCCATTTTCCGGTTGAGATGCAACACAAGGCACTGTGGGCCTTGAAGAAGATGGACTTTGATGAAGAGAGTGTCGGAATGAAAAGAAAGTTTCAATTGCATGAGCTAGAAGAAATGAGGCATGAAGCATACGAAATGTCAAAGAACTACAAGGAAAGAACCAAGTTTCTGCATGACAAGATCATAAAGAAGAAAGAGTTTGAGCCCGGCAAATGGGTATGGCTGTACAATTCAAGGATGAAGTTCTTTCCCGGAAAGCTTCGTTCTAGATGGGAAGGTCCTTACCTTGTCAAGAAGGTGTATCCATCCGGGGCAGCGATCATTTGTGCAAAAGAAGGAGCTAAGGAATTTGCCATTAATGGGCAAAGATTGAAACCTGTCGTTGAAGTCGGCCCGGACAAGGCCAACCAAGACTTTGATGTTGTTATGCTAGTAGAAGAAGAATTTGATGAAGATGAATGCTTAGATGAGGATGAGAAAGGGATCTACTACAAAGATCTCTTGAAAGTTCCAAAGAAATGACGGAGAAGAACAATCAATAAGCCTGGCTGAAGGCATAAAATTTAGCGCTAGTGGGAGGCAACCCATGTGGTTTGAGATTCTCGAACCTTTTCCTTTTTCTATACATTAGTTTTGTTTTACACAAATACACACACGCACACTTGTGCTTTATAGTTTTTGTTTGAGTTTTGATGATGGCAGGTGATAGACATTAGAGAGAGAGGATCTAGAAGTTAATCAAGGTCATTCAAGAAAATTTGTGGCAATAGAACAATTGAAACCGAAAGATCATGTTTTGAAGTTTGAAAATTGAAAAGACAAATCCACCACGGCCATGGAGCTGGACCATGACCATGGCGCAGGCGGCCAAACATGACCGTGGCTCTATGCCATGGCCATGGGAATTAAAGCACCAAATTGGCCCAAGTTACAGGTTGTTTTGAAGATCGGCCATGACCGTGGCAAGCTGCCACGACTGTGGCGAGCTGCCACGACCGTGGCGAAGGAGACTGCCAACGACCGTGGTCCTTACCATGGCCGTGTTAAAGAAGGCTGGCCATGACCGTGGGCTACAACCACGACCGTGGGAATTTATGCTGCAATTTGGCCAAAGTTACAGTTTGTTTCGAAGATCGGCCACGACCATGGAAAGTCGACCACGACCGTGGCGTGAAGACAAGGCCACGACCGTGGTGAGGTCAGACCGGGGGGTTCTTCCTCAAAAACACGACCGTGGCACCCGCCACGGCCGTGCTACCCAACCCTGGCCATGACCGTGGCCCCCTGCCATGACTGTGGCCGAACCCAGTTCAGAAAAAAAATATACCTTTAAACGTCCAAACCCAACCCCCTCCTCATTCCATCGTCTTCCACCTCCAGAATACAATCGTGGCGGCGGAAAACAGTCCCGTGCTCCCCCTTTCACCACCAAATCCACCACAACACACCTCCTTTTGATCCCCAATCCATCCCAAATCGACCCTCAGCCTTCCCTCTCCCATTCCCACCGTCCAATCTCTCCCAATCGTATCTCCATCTCCATTTCCATTTCCATTCCGCCCAAAAACTCCCCCACAGAAAACCTCCACAAAAACCCCTCCATTCTCACCCAAATCCACCACTACTCATATAACCATCATCCGTACACCACTATCCTTCCATTCCACCCATAAAACCACACCCACACCACCTTCTCCACCATATCCGAAAATCCCCCTCCTACACCACTTCCGCCTCCATTTCCGCAATGAAGAAGATTGGGAAGGCTATCACAAAGGGGACAAACATTCTCACCGGAGGGAAATGGCGTTCTAAAAACGCCTCCTCTGACATGTCCATTCCATCCCACACCCCATCACCCACCACTTCTGCCCACCATTCTCTCCACCGGTCGCAATCGGTGAGCGGATCACACTCCCGCTCATCCGATAGCCACCACATCACGGACGCTACCTACGAGGGAGAAGACGAAGAAGAGGAGGAATCCATGGGGGTCGACATGGACAACCTCATCGACAAGATTGAGCCGGCGACCGCAAGGAGAAACCAGCGATCCAAAGCGGCACCGTCCTCATCCAGGCTGCCTCCAAAGCCCACACCACCCCGCCACTCAACATCCAGCGCGGTGGTGAGACGTGAGGTGCAACCGCAACACTCGCGGCAATTGCAGCACGACGAGGAGCAGTCGGCCCACTGGTACAATTTTGATACCAGTTCGGGGTCGCAATCTTATGCGATGGAGGAAGAACAAGAAAGCGAGGAGGACGAGGTGGAACTGGAGCCGGAAGGAGAAGATGTCATGACATTTCTGGAGGCAGACAGAGAGAAGACCCTAGAAAAAGCACCAACGAGGGTGTCCTATGGTAGAGGGTACAGGAAAAAGAAGGTTGAACTTATCTACCCCGAGTGCATGACGAGGCGAGTCGTCGCCACCAAGTATGGGTCTCAGAAAGTGATCGAGGATCTAGGGATCAAGGAGGCAGTGGAAAGGAACTTAAAGAGAATAGGGTTGTGGGATGTCCTTTTCACACCGTAGCCAACCTACGTCGCCTTGACTCAAGAGTTCTTCGCTACTCTCGAAAGGACTAAAGTGAGGGGCTGTGACGCAATCAAAATTTCCATAATGGGCAATTTGCACACCCTCACTTCCACTGAGCTGAATGGAATTTTTGCTGCTAGTCCTGAAGAGGCCGTCAAGATGGATGACGGCTTGCTAGAGAAGGTGAAAGAATTGGATTATGCCTATTTCTGGGAGCAAATCACAGGCAGCGGCATGTACGATGCAGGAAGATCAAAGACAGCCACAATAAGCAATCCAATGATGCGCTATGTGCAAAAGGTCGTGGCAAACACAATTGTAGGGAGGTATGATAATCAAGGCTCTATCGCACTCTTCATCATCCTCATCATCGTCGTAAGGGAACTCAACAATGGGTTCAAGACCTCTACCTTGAATAACAGTCTCAATCCACGCAGGTAGGAACTCTTCAACAATCTCATATAGGCATTCCACCAAATAACAATCTTCTTCGGTGGCCCCTATCACTTCAGCTGTAGTGGAAGACTTGAAAATGTTCAACCGGATCTTCATGTGCATGAAAGTAACATACATGGTCCCAGTTCTCACATGGATCACGACATCAGTTGTGGCTAAGAAAGGTCTCCCCAAGATGATTGGCACCTTTCTAGCTTCCTTTTCCATATCAAGAATGATAAAGTCAGCTGGGAAGAAGGCAGAAGTATCCTCATCAAGACGGACCAACACATCATCCACACGCCCTCTAGGCGTCTTCACAGATCAGTCGACCAACTGTAGAGTGCAATGGGCTGGCCTCAACTCCCCCATTTGGAGCTCAGCAAACAGATCATATGGCATCAAGTTTACACTAGACCCCAAGTCAAGAAGAGCCTGGTCTATGCAATGTGCCCCGATGTAGCATGAGATGATGGGAGCACCAGGGCCTTTTCTTTTCTAGGGGATGGTGTGTTGGAGAATGGAGCTCACTTGCTCAGTGAGCTTGATCTTCTTAGGCGTCGTCCCTGTTGTCTTTCTTTTGAAGGTGCACAATTCTTTAAGGAACTTTGCATATGACAGAATTTGCTTGACTGCATCTATAAGAGGTACATTGATTTTCACTTGCTTGAAGATCTCTAGAATATCTTCCACATGCTTCTTCTTTTTCTTTGCAGCATAAGGCTCCTCGAGTGCCTCAGGATATGGAGGGAGTTGGGAACCTAATCGGTCCAAATCAACAGTATCATCCACCGGTATCACTGGAATCACAATATCACTGCTCAATATCACAGTATCACTGCTCGGCGTCATGGTATCAACACTACCTCTTATCACAGTATCATAAATCTGCATCTCAGTATCAACTTGCCCTGCCTCAATGTCATCTCTGCCAACAAATGCACCATGGGGCCTCTCCAAGGTCCTGCCACTCCTCAACGTAGTTACAGCCTTCACATGCTCATGGGTGGTAGAAGAGGGAGCTTGTGGAGGTGGTTATGGCTGTTGGGGTGGTGGAGGCCTTTGGTGAGGGGAGTTGGGATTTTGAAGGATGAATTGGGGTTGTGGTTGTTGTTGTGGTGGTGGGTGATATTGTGGAGGTGGTTGTTAGTAAGTGTGAGGTGGAGGTGGAGCATATTGATAATTGAGCGGTGCTTGGGGAGGTGGAGGAGCATAGGGGTTTGGTGGGGCTTGGTAAGATGGTGGAACATAAGCACTTGAAGTGTTCCCTAGAAAAACCCCATCATTGTTTGGATTTGGCAGTGGTTGAGACGGAAGTCTACCTTCTTCCCTCCTAGCTAAAGAGAGAGAAATTTGGTCCAACCTCTGCTCAAGACGGTTTATGGATTGCCCATGTGCATTGACATCTTTTTTACTTCATCTAGGCTCCTTAGCCTTCCTAGAACCTCGTCCTCAAACTTGGAGTTGTAGCATGGCTTCTGCTTCCCCTGTCCTTGCCCATCCTCATTCTGTTGTTTCCAAGAGAAATTTGGGTGGTTCCTCCATTCGGGGGTGTAGGATTGGGACATTGGGCCCTGGTTGTTGCGGCCACCAAAGGAGTGTAAAGCATTAACTTCCTCATCTACAATGTCCATAACCATTGTGGGTTGGCTAGAAGAGCTACCCACTTGATTCTTCATCATCTCCATCATATCTGCCATCATTTTCATCATGTCGGGGTCGGTGGCATTGCGTGCGGGTGCTGCGGAAGAAGGGGGAGGGATGTAGTTCCTGCCGCAATGTCCCCCTTTAGTGGAAGCTCGGTGGCGTGAATTCTCGGCGAGATGCTCAAATAGCGGCCATGATTCCTTGGGTGGCTTTGCCATGAACGTGCCCCCGCAAGAAGAATCGATGTTGTTTTGGCTTTGCTCCTCAAGCCCGGTGTAGAAGGCTTGAACTAGCTGCCAAAGAAGAACCTCATGATGAGGGCAGTCACGAAGCAACTTCTGGAACCTCTCCCACGCCTCGTGGAAGGGTTCGTTTTCTTTTTGGGTGAAGGATGTGATGCAACTTCTCATGTAGGATAACTTGGCGATGGGGAAGAACTTCTTGAGAAACTCATTCTTCACCTCATTCCAAGTGACCAACTTTGGCCTCGAGACGTACCACTCCTTGGCCTTCTCTTTGAGGGAGAAAGGAAAGAGCGTCCTCCTAATTGAGTCGTCGGTGGCGGCAGGTGTGCGGAAGGTAGAGCACGTTTCAAGGAACGCGTCTATGTGGTGGTAGGGGTTCTCGTTCTCCATACCAAAGTATGTAGGGAGAAGCCCCAAGAGTGCCGGCGGGATGGAGAACTGTTGACCTGGCATCTGGTCAACTAGAGTGGCGATGGGGGAGTTGTAGTTCCCCGGCGTGAAGTACTCGTGAAGTGGACGATGTGGCGGTGGAGGTGGAACCTCCGGTGGTGGGTTGTTCTATTGATAGATCATATGAAGTCTATACCTTACAAGAGCACAAAACCCTTTGTCATGGGTGGGTTTGTGACTTCGATTGCACTAGTGCTGGGGTACAATCTCTCGGGGTTACAGGACGCACTTGAGGCAGAGTTTGTGGACCTCAACTACTTGGTGCGCTCGCACACTATAAAGATAAAGGACAAGAAGATGATCTACATTACTACTAGTGTGCCGAACTTCGAGCTTGAGCTGCCATACCACGCGGTACCTCTTCTTTCCGCGGTGGGAATTAATTTCAATTTGAGAGAAAAACTTCTCAAATGGCAGCAAGAACACCCATGAGAGACGTATACAAGGGGAGCCACTGCCACACATGAAGATGTTGCTGAATCTAATGTGCAAGGGCAGGAGCATGAAGCAGAAGAAAAACGGAAGCCCCGAAGAATTAGAAGGAGGGATGAGGGGACATCCCAGCTGCAGCCGCCCTCAGGGAATGCCTATGACATGGCTACCATCCAGGCGCACCTTGAGAGCATTGAGAAGACTCAAGGCGACATGCAGCTTATCCAGCAGTAAATGTGGCAAGATCAACAACAGATGCACTACCAGATCAACCACTTGTACCAATACCAACATGCCCAGGCAGCACGAAACCCCGAATGGGGTGCAGATTTTTGAGGTGGTATTGCTGGACATCCACATGTGTATCCTCCACCCCAGGACGACTACTGGGGTCACTATTACCAGCATCCTCCTTCCAACTCAGCTCCAGACTCAGCTCCTCCTCCAGATCCTCCACAAATGCCAGACCAGCCACCACAACCTTGATTCTTCCTCTATCTCCCCTAAACTATAGTTTCATGCTGAGGACATCATGGTTCTAAAGTTTGGGGTGGGTAGGGTGGTATACACCGCTCTTTCTCTCTTTTTGTCATTTTGATATCACCTCTGCCATCTAGTTTAGTTTTACTATTTTTGTTCTTTTCATTGCATCTTTGCATGCCATGTAGTTGATTTATGCATTTTTGAGTAATGTTTTTCAAATTTTTGCTTCTTCATACCATGCATCGCATTCTCACGTAGTTTTTGATAATTTCTTGTGCATGTTAAGTAGGATTTGTTGCTTTATGTTTTTAAATTCCCTAAAGTAGGTTTAGATGCGACTTAGTGCAAATTGGCACCATTTTGGCCAATTTTGCCCAGATTTGAATATTCTTGCTCTGATAGGATGTTTTGACTTAATCTCCAATGTTTGAAATGAAATGGTTTACTCTTGTGACAAATGCACATTACATTCTTAGATCTTATTGATAGATGGTCTTGTTTGTGACTTTTTACATGTGAACCACATCTCTTAAGTCTGTGAATGCTTTGGTTGAATCATGAATTGAGCAAGCGACAAACGCTTAAAGCCAATGGAATCACTTGGTAGAGATATGAATATTGTGTTAATTCTATCATGTGGTGTGATATTACTTGGTGAAGTGTTGAATTAGCTTTCATGTAGGGAATCATATGTTGAAAACTACACTGATGACCCCTCTTTGATCTGACTTTTCTTCCACCATCTTCATACCCCTCCGCCTCATAAAAAGATGCCAAAGTGCACATATTAGCCGTGGCCACCTCCAAAAGTTTGGGGTGGCCACATCTTTATCTCTCCGCTTCACTCTATCCACCTTGCACCCTACCTACACCATGGGCAAAGAAAAAGAAAAGAAAAGCAAAAATAAAATAAAAGGATGCTCCTGTTTAAGAGCATTCAAATAAAGAAAAGAAGAGTGTGTAAAAGCACTCCAAATCTTACCGCAACCCTTTCTTCTCCTTTTATACCCATTGAGCTAGAAAACATCAAATCTAGCTCACTTTACCCTTTATACAGCCAAGTGGATCATCTAGTGTGGTTTGAAGCATAAGACTGAATGCATGAAAGTGAAACAACGCTCCTAGTCACCTGTGATTAACACCAACATGAAACGGTCTACCCGGAATAACATAAAGGACATATGGACAACTTGTGTTTCTATGCTTTATATTTGAAGTTTGCATGCTCAGTGCTCAGTTCATGATTGGATTGTGAAAGAAGGAGAGGAGAGATGTGAGACACATGCACTTAGTCATTTCCAAGACCATATATTCAATAATTTTCTGTTGCTTTGCATTTGTCATTTGTTTTTGTTGAAAAGAACGGAAAAGAGAGATTAAGTTGGAGCATACTTGAGGACAAGTATGTTTTAAGTTTGGGGTGGTGATGCAGCCCTATTTTAGGGCTCCATCGTGTGCCATTTTGTATTTAAGTTGCATATAAACATGTTAGAATTACAAGTATTTTTCCCCAATATGATTATCATTTCAAGTATGCTTATGGATGTTCTTTGCACTGTTTTTCAGGTACTTGGACCATGCTTAGATGAACAAGGGAGAGAGAGGGACCCAAAGAAGGCCCCAAAGTCTCCCTCAACCTACCTCCAGTGGCCAAGACTCATCCCCGAGCAAAGACATCCGAAATTGACAAAGTAAGAAGAGAAATCAAGAAGTCAAGCCTCACCACGGCCGTGGCCCCAATACCACGGTCGTGGATTTTTTGCCAAAATCCAACAAGTTGCAATAGGGAAATCCTTAGATCGCCCACGACCGTGGCCTCCCAGCCACGACCGTGGCCATTGAAGACACCACGGCCGTGGCCATCAGCACGGTCGTGGTCAGTAGAAGAGAACACGGCCGTGGCACCCTGCCACAGTCGTGGGAATTAATTTATAAGAAGTCAAGTTGCAACATGGAATTGGCCTCACTGACCACGACCGTGGCCAAGTCGCCACGACCGTGGCCGATGCTGATCAAGACGCCCATGGCCCCTCCCCACGGTCAGCTCCAACTCCTCCAAAACGGCCGTGTTACCCAACACGGCCGTGGTGCATGCTACCCACCACGACCGTGGCACCCCGCCACGGCCGTGGCCACCACCATATCACCACTTCCTTCATCCCACGACTGTGTTCACCACCCCACGGTCATCCCTCACTACCATCACCACGGCCGTGGTACACCCACCACGGCCATGGTGCTCACCTACCCTACACAACTTTCCACTGTTTTTCCTATTTTTCCCCCACTTAGCCCTAGCTCCTATATAAGCACTAGTTGCTTCTAGGGCTCGAGAGAGAGCACTCCCTAGCCGTCACCTAGCTGCTCCCTTGCATCCATTGCTCCCATCCATCCATTCCCTTACATTCAAACCCATTTCCATCCACCTTCCACTCATTTCCACCATAGAAACCTAGTCTCTCTAAGTTTCTATCCATCCATTTCACCATTTTCATGCACCCCTGCACCATTGGAGGAGGGAGGACGACTGCAGCTGCTTGGAGGTGAAGAAGAAGGCCACTTCATCAAGCTTCATGGAGTTTCTTCCTCTTCTACCCCTTTCTTTTCCTATTTTCATGATCATGTATAGCTAAGCCCCCTTGTGGTGGGTTGTTTGGGATTAAAATGTTACTTTGATACCATGTTGGGGGATAAATTCTTGTAATGAACTCAATTCATATTTATGATGATTACTTCTTGCTTCCATCTCTTTTCCTATCTTATTGCATGTAGTTTGTGCTTCTTATATAAATTTCTTGTTTTGAGGTTTTTGATGACACTTCATTTCTAGGAGGAATTGGGGTGTATGTGGCAATCTTAGGAATGGCTCCTAGGTCCAATTAGTGGATCCCTAGCTAGTCCCCTTTGTTCCTACATACACACCCCTCCTCTTATAAATGAGTGTGAGATTTAAGTGGCTAGTGTAAGTGAGAGTGATGCAATTGCCTAGGGCCTTCTAAAGGCTAGAGTGGCTAGTGGCATGAGGATTAACCCCTTCATCTCCACTCCCATCTCTACTCTCAACCCTCAATTGTCCACTATCACATACCCTAGAAACCTAGATTTGGCCAATCTCACTAGAACTACACCTAACCCTAGTCTTCTACTAGTAGTATAGGGTATGTTCTAATGGCATTTCCCTTGTTGTTTGGTTTGGTAATCTAGATATGAATTGAGCACCATGCATGTTTAATGAACTCCCCCAATTAAAATCAAAGTGACATTCCCCAAACGGCCCACCCACCTTAATCACCTTGCTTAAACCCTAATCGCTTAGTCTGCTTATTAATGCTAGCTTAGTTCAATTGCTTTAGTTTAACTTAGTCAATTGCTTAGTTCTACCATTCAGTGTTAACTTAGGTTCTTGCTCTTGCTAGTAGTTAGTTTAGTTCTTATTTGCTCCCTACCTTGCTAGAGTAGTGTAGCCCTTCTTCCTCCTTCTTAGCTAGCTTGATAACTTAGTTCACTAATTTGCTTGCTCTTTCATAATTTAGTTTCCTTTTCGCATCTCTTACTTGCTCATTAGTGTAATCAACCAACAATCAATCTTAAAACCCTAAAAACCTACTCTCCGCACTAGGAACGTAGCTCACGCTGTCTAACTCTAGCACCCCCTTTATCCTCACGGATCGACCCCGTACTTGCCGCCTCACCTATACTATGACACGACCCCGTGCGCTTGCGGGCGTAGTGTCTTAGTAGACGTAGGTAGTTAGTGTGGGACCATATAAATTTTGAAAGCACAATCCCATATCCAGTGCGCTCTGACCTCGTGGGGTGTAAAAGCACCACTAGCAGAGGCGCACCACTTGCCATATTCTGAATAGAGTTCCCCATAAGCATTCAAAGAGTAGTCCATTTGAGTTGTGGAGAGGGAAGAAACTGAGTCTCAAATATCTTCGAGTGTGGGGGTGCCTTGCTAAGGTACTTGTCCCTGAACACAAAAGGAAGAAATTGGGACCGAAAACGATTGATGCCATATTCTTGGGGTATGTAGAGACAAGCTATGCTTACAGATTCTTGATTGTAAGATCAGATATCTCTGGCATTGAGGTCAATATAATTGTGGAATTATGTGATGCAACATTCTTTGAGGATGTATTTCCTATGAAAATGGCTGTGCCCAATGAAGTATCTCAAGAAGATTCATTTATCACATGTTCCATTCCTGAGCACGTGGAAAGGATGACAAATGTTGGGGGCGACTCAGAACAAGCTATTTCTGAATATGATGATTCTGAAGAAATAGTTGAACCAAGGAGAAGTGAACGACCTAGGACATCCAAGGACTTTGGAAGTGAGTTTCTCACTTAAGATATTGAGGATGATCCTGTCACTTTCAAACAAGATATGAAATCTCCAGATACTAAGTTTTGGAAAGAAGCCGTTAATGGTGAAATCCAATCAATTCTCTCGAATGGAACTTGGGAATTTGTGGATTTGCCTCCTGGTTGTTCTACAGTTGGTTCCAAATGGATCTTTAAGAAGAAACTTAGGCCTAGTTTGGCTGCTGACTTCCAAAATCTCGGTACTTAACACAGTAAGTGACGGCTAGTCATGTTATAAACGGAACTCGTAAATACTTTCCAGTAATTAAATCAACGGTGACGACATGCATTGCCAGGCACGCCGAATTGTTAGGTAGTGAGAAAGCCTGCCTCCTATCTGATCTTCTATCATATTTCATCTTTCTTTCCTACAGGCTCACTGGAGAAGTGCGTACGCGTGTACATATCATCACTCATGCCACCTTAACAAACTACTGGATTTATAATGTTGGCGGCCAAACTGGGCCTTAATGTAGATGAGACAATCAATAAGTATAAGGATAGGTTAGTTGCTAAGGGTTACACACAAAGGGAAGTAATAGTTTATTTTGATACCTATTCACCTATTTCCCGTATGACTACAATCTGAGTGCTTATAGCATTGGCTTCCATTTATAATCTCTATATCCATGAGATGGATGTGAAGACCGCATTCTTACACAGTGATCTTCAGGAAGAGATATATATGGACCAACCTGAGGGATTTGTGGGTCGTGAGAATGAGTTCAAAGTGTGTAAACTTGTTAAGTTATTATATGGCTTGAAACAAGCCCCTAAGCAATGGCATGAGAAGTTTGATTGTGTGATATCATTGTTTGGCTTTGTTTCTAATGAATTTGATAAGTGTCTCTACTGCAAAATTATCAATAATGGATTCATTTTGTTATACTTATACGTCGATGATATCCTGTTTTTTGGTTCCGATATGAAAGTAGTAAATGAGACAAAGTCATTCTTGTGTATCAAGTTTGAGATGAAGGACATAGGTGTCGTTGATGTGATTTTAGGGCTTAAAATCATTAGGTCTACTGATGGTATAACTCTCTCACAGTCTCACTATGTTGAGAAGATACTGGATAGGTTTGAGTACACATCACGTAAACCTATTAAGACTCCATATGATTCATCTAAGCCCTTGTTCAAGAATGAGACTGGGGTTCTGGTGTCTCAATTACGATACTCTCAGATTATTGAAAGTTTGATGTATCTTATGAACTGCACACGTCCAGACATTGCGTTTGCCGTGAACAAGTTAAGTAGATACACCAGTTGTCCCGACAAGACCCATTGGGAAGCTCTTGATAGAGTTCTGAGGTATATCAAGGGAACATGTTCCCTTGGACTGCATTATGGTAAACATCCTTCTGTAGTCGAAGGATATAGTGATGCAAGATGGATTGCTGTGAATTTTGGGAGTAATGGTGTCTTAGGATATGTATTCCTGTTGGGAGGAGGAGCTATTTCCTGGAGGTCTAAGAAACATACCATATTGTCTCGGTCCACTTTTGAAGCAGAGTTGTGTGCTTTAGATGAAACTGGATTAAAAGCTGAATGGCTACATGGACTTATGTCTAGTTTACCTATGGTAATGAAGTCACTTCCTACAATTTCAGTTCACTGTGATAGCACTACAACTAGTGCTAAGTTAAAGAGTTCCAAGTACAATAAAAAACAGCGAAGACACATCCAAGTCAGATTGAAATCTATAAGGGAGTTAGTGTCTAATGGGGTCGTGGCTGTGGACTATGTCGGTACCAAAGATAATATAGATGATCCTTTCACTAAAGGTCTTACCTTGGCTTTAGTGAAAAAATTCAAGTTGGGGATGGGACTGAAACCCCTATAGATTTGCAGGCAGTAGTAACCCAACCCAAAAGAGTGGAGATCCCACAAATTGAGTTCAATGTGGTAATAACAAGCTATCGCGTGAATTAGATTACACTATGTATTCTTGTTTGATGCTTCTAGCATCTGTGTGACTATCTCCTAGAAACCTATTAGTGTCATGACTGCAAGTTAGTAAGAGAGTAGTCTCTGAATGGTGTCAAGTCCTAGGACAGGATGTTAGCAGTACATCCTTGGAGACTCCAACTAAGTTATTGATGTTGTGTAGGCCACAACAGGAGAATTGGGATGTTCTCTATTATCAATCATGATATAGAATTTTGTATGCATGGCCTTAATGCATTGTTTTCTTTTCTACCATGTCTTTATTGTGTTGTTGCCTACCTATACTCTTGTACCCAAGGTTCAGGTTCAAGACTTTTGTTCACATAGTTTCTGTGAGGGTCACAGTTGGATAACTCAGGTAGCTTCAAATTGAAAGGTATATGCTGAAAGCACAATATGGAGGACTGAATGGTAGAGCACACTACACATTGGACTTTGTGGGGTTTGTTAAATATATGACAGCTATAGCAGCCATGTATATAGCATGGGTTAAGCCCAATGTAGTGCAGCTAGTACATGTGAGAAAAGTAGTTTTGTCTCCAGTGCAAATGGTAAAGAAGTTTTATCCCATATTGCTCACTCCTAGAACTTTTGTGGTCCTTATATGTAGGATCACATGCGGCACTGGTGTCCAAGGGGTCCTAGGAGGAAGGAATGTTCACCTCCTTGGTGGGAGGAGTTACCATATCACAACGCACACACACACATGCGCCACGCCACACCTCGCCTTGTCTCGCCAGGCACGGGCACGAGCTCGGGCTTGTGGATTGTGGATTGTGGAGAGTGTCTTCCATCTTCTTTTTGTACTAGGATACAACTAAGTAATTAATTACTCGTGTAATGAATTGTTTCTTTCCTATTTGGATTTATTAATCCTAACTGGAAAGTGTCTCTTTTGTAGAATTTTGCATAATATGTACAAGAGCAACTCAGTGGTCGTGTCTTAATGGGAATAGGATTAGTGGGGTGTATAAGGATATAAATAGATCTCCGGTCAACACATCTCTTTCGAACACAGTTGTCAGCCATTCGTGTGAGTGTTTAGTGAGCCCTAATCCCAAAGCTCCTACTGCTGTCACTCCTGTTGTCACTTGGAGATCTCTCTCCTGAAAGCGACAAAGTCATTCATCCTTTTCCTTCAAGACGCAACATGTCAGGCAGTGGTTCCTGTGGTTGTTGTGCTGCACTGGTGGTGGTGCAACAAGACGACGTCTAGTGCAAGCGAGATGTGTCTGCTCCAGGTTCGTTCCAGATCGAGTCTGGGAGAATGGTGCCTATCCGCGAGGATTGCCGAACACTGATTTCTTTAAGTAGTACGTTCGTTTCTCAACTAACGATCTGGTTTGCGAATTCTGACTCCTTTTATTTTTATTCTCTTACTCTGTCTGATCTTCATTTCTTGTTAGATCTGCCTGAACTTGTTAATTAAATTGCACTTGTTGTTGTTGAATGTAACGACATTAATAAATATTAACTATAGTATTGTAGCACGAGCATAGGGGGATTTAATGCACACAAAATTTTCTTACTCGTTAACCATATAAGCAATAAGAAGCATGGTGTAGGACTCACTTGTAAAAACCCTGGTCAGCATTTTCCTCTTTCTCTTGGAAAGGTTGAGCGAGACCATGAGCTTGGCGCATACAACCTTCCTAGCTAGCAGCCGCCGCTTAATGTTGTTATCTTCGTCATCCCCAGGCAATGGCCATGGTGGCACTTGGTGATCGAGCTCAAAGGAAATGGCGGCGTGTAGCTAGAGGAGCTGCCCCATCAAGGCGCACCTCGAGCACCCTCTGCTGCTGCCACTGCCCATAGTACTAGATCTGCGCTGCTGGCACATCACAAATGTCTAATCAATGCCCAGAGCCCCTCCCACGTCTGCCCCCACCGACAACACCTAGTGCCTCCAGCGTCCAGACAGGGGCATAACTAGGGGGCAAGCATAGATTATGACCCCCCTAAAAAAATTACAAACTTCTATACATGTATAATATTACATATATTTACATTACAAATATATAATAAATATAAAAACCATCACCTACCTAGTAAAGATTGGTCCTGTAGTGTAGCGGTTAGTGACTAGTTGATATAATAAGGTGACGTAGTTTCAAAATCAACCCTAAGCGTTCACTGATTTTTATGGGTGTATTTATCAGTCATAGCTGTATATATATACACGTTAGATAAAATAGTATGATACGAAAAATAGTTGTAGCGCAGGGGTCCAAATCCTCTAAGCCCATCTATGTGACCGAGAGATGTCATCCATTGGATTGTGGGGCTATTAAAAAGTGGACAGTTTGAATTCAGTAAGCATACATGTGACGGACATAGAGGATTTGAGCCCATAGCACAGTGGTGTGTTCCTGGATGTAATTTAGTCACATCTGTGAGTCCTACACCATGCTTGTTACTGCTTACATGGCTAATGAGTAAGAAAAAGTTGTATCCGTGAGACCCCCCTATGCTCATGCTGCAATACTCCATTTCTGAAAGCACTACAACAACTCCAGAATGGCTTCTCCAACCTGGTGTTGAACGGAGCTTTTCCAACCTGGTGTTGTAGACCATTAACGGGGTTGAAGAGATCGTTAAACCAGGCTTCTGATGTTGGTCGTCATCTATTTTTCCATCTATACTATTCTTTTCCATCTATACTACTCTAAAAAGAGTGAGTTCATGCTGCACTCTCCTTGATTCTTTCTCTTCTCACAATTTTTCTCAACTTTTTTATATTTGCTCTATTTTATTTTTTATCTTCCATCCAATTTCTGCAAATCTCTCAACTTCTCTGTCACATTCCTTCCTTCAAATTTTCTACAAAATAGTTACAAGAATTACCATTATCCTTTCAACAATTTTTTTCCAAATATTTTATGTAAAATAAACACGTTTAATGGGGCACGTGCATGTGCATGTGTGTGCTAACTAGTTTAATTAGAAATGGAGGGAAGGTGTAAGTGATGATAGGATAGAAATACAGCTGATTCATTTTCTAGAGAGAGAAAAGTGTGAGTGGAGAAGAACTCACACGTAGGCCTTGCAGCAACAACGTTGAAATTTCCGTGTCAATTTGTATGTATGCGCGAGAACCCATATCAAGCACCCAAAGATATAACATTTAGGTGTACCAAAGCTTAAATTTCACTCGAGTGTATTGTAGCTCATATATATAACTTATAATAGACATTGCTCTAGCATATGGTGAGAAATTAAAATCCTATGGATGATACATAATATACTTTGTACATGTAAAATAGAAGTAAATAGTCGTTTGAAACCAAATGGATTTTGTTAAAGTGATTATAAAGTGATACCTTACATAGTATTATGCATACTTACATATTTCAATATAAGAGACTTAATTTAGAATTACATGAATAGTCTCATATGGTAATATATATACACCATAATGCTAGGATAAGTGAATGGTTGTGAAATACTCAAACTTATGTAAAAAAAGATAATGTTTGAAATAGAATATGAGAAAATGTTCTAAAAATGGTTATAACCTCTATCATGAATTATGAATATTTACAAAGGAAAACTTAGACCATCAATATATGTAACAATATATAACAATGACATACAAATAATTGTATACCTAAACCCTAACTTCACAATAGACAACAAAATTATGTTTTTTTATACTTTAAATTATGGATGGTAATTGTGGACTAAACTGTGTATAAAAGGTTTGTAGGCCAACAAGGATGACATGTGAATTTCTCCCCTAGAGATAGGGTTAGGCATAAATATCAGGTATGTGAAATCCCTATTTCAATCTGAGCATTACATGATTATCAACCCATCTTTTCTTAATGAGACATATTTTCAATAGCTCCCCTTCTTGATGTAACTTTTATACGCTATGGAATACAATTTTTATCTTGTTTCTGAAATGTGGAATTATCCTTTGATGTTGGGTTTATTATCTCATTTTCTATCTTTACATTGTTGACTATGGAATCATTTATCTTGCCACACTATTTTGCATACTTGTTGATTAGGCTGGTAATCTAGAGAAGTGACACTTTTGTACAACCATACATATTGGGAATGTGTCCCCCTTTTTATATATTGCATATTAGGTTTTAGTCCACCTTGCCCTTGTGGTATTAGGTTCTGATCCCCCTTATCCATTGAGGATTGGGATTTTAGCTCCCTTGCTTCATGACTCGGGATCCTACAGTGTCTCGGGAATACATAGATTCACTTAGTCTGACTTGCATGCACATTTTAATATTGTTGTAAAATATAGGGAAAGATCATTGAAATTATTTATAGTATTATCATCAATTATGTTGCCCAATCTTTTGTTAGTCTCCTCTGGACTATATACTCTTGAACTTACCAACATTTCATAAGCATGTTAATGAATCGAAAACACCCTTTTTCTTCTTACACGACTAACAGTGCCCATATACATTTGTTACACACATACTCATTATTTACTAACCCATACCTTTGTTTATCTCTTTTTAGGTGTTGTTCTAAAAGCACTCAGGTGTAGGTTCTTTAGATGATAGTAACTCAAGAAGATCATTAAACGAGTCTGGAGTTAAGGATATCTTGGGACATCCAAGTTCCCTCTAAATTGGTCTTGTGTACAACAAAATGTAACCATTTTTCTTTATAGTGATACCAGTAAGGTGAGGACCAATTATATATGGATTATCTTGTAATAGTGTAAATAGTTATATTTTCACTGATTATTAATCTTTTGATCCATGATACATAACATTTAATAAAAAAAGTTACTCTTTTTCTTTAATGTTTGGATTTTAATGGTTTTATTACTCATCAAGTAAGGAGTGGATCCCCTCTCAGTTCCACTCTTTACAATGTGGTATCATACCAAAGAAGTCTATAATTTGAATATTTTGAGTTATCTTCCATTAATATGTTAGATTACCTTTACAGGATGTAAAGTACTTTTTCGAATTTGTGGAATACCACTTAGGGTTTAAATCCCTTTCAATTTGGTCCTTTCACTCCCCAAACCAATGACATGATTGAGACTTAGTTTTTGGTAACCCTAATCACACCTATGTTGGGAAATTGGGGAGACAGATAAGGCAGCAAAAAAAAATTTAAATCCCAATTTCCAATCAGTAAGATCACGTCAACAATAATGTATCTAAGAAGAAAGGTTTGCAAGGTCATACATGGTCCTAGAGCAAGTCTAGTGACATTACCCTTGTAGTATCAACATGATTATTCTCCAAGTAGTAGCGCACCTCGTCTTCAACAGAAGCACTCAAACAGTCATCATGAGTAGCCTCCTGGTTTGGCATCACAGACAGCGGTTGACGGTGTCCTCCTAGCGGGAAACAATCATCACCTCTAAAGTAGTCCACACGTGTAACGACCCCGCCTCCCGGTAACCCCCAATTAAGGGAGACCGAAAGGTCGGTGCCGTTGTCCAATTAACAGGATCAAAGGTTCGACAAATAATCAATAACAATTATGAAATTCTACTAACTAACTGGATTTTGGTATAAAATTTAAAACTTTACTTACCTTTGAAAACCTTGGAAATCTATCTATCCTGGTCTTGAATTATTCTATCCGATCCTCCTTGTACTTTATTTCTTTTTCTGCAATGTGTCACTTTACTGTTTGTTCTTTCAATTGTTTTTCCTAAAACGCCGACAAACAAAACGTCAGTCAGTATATCAAAATATACTGGTATGTGGGAACAACCAAAAACTTGCAAATATGGCTAACAATTTAATAATCTCAATCAAATTAATTAACAAGCCAATTTACACTTTTCAGTATGACATTCTCCACCGCTTTTCTCCTAACCCTGGCATACCGACCTTAGGGTGCCCTTTGCCAATGACTTAAGGCCACCTTCTCAATACCAAGCTTGGTGCCTGGGGGTCACCACTCATGGTGCCCACTAGTCATGCAATATCATAGGCCACCTTCTCATTCCCGAGCTTGGTGCCTGGGGGTCACCACTCAAGGCGTCCATTGGTCTACCCATCTGGGCCTGACCTTTGGCATCATCCATCAGGGTGGCATGTAGGTGCGAGGGTACATACTTCTATTTTTAATGTGATAATCGTAGTGACTTTATGATTTGCAAATATGAACATCCAACAGATAATTTGCATTCAATGCGATTAACCATCCAGAAAATCCTCGGGAAACTAAGGCATTTATCCATAATTAACCACATACCTGATCCAGAGCAACTTGATTGTCCAAGCAATGAGGATAAAGAATCAATCAACAAGAAATCAACAATATCCTGAAATTAATGCATGGGATCCAAGTGTTATAGTTTATCTAGAACATTCTAAAGCTAGACTTGGATTCCACCTTAGGCTTTCTAGACCACATTAGGGTTTTATTAGGGTTTTTGCCTCCACAACGCTTTTATCATATTAAATGCCCTCTTATTTCATAAACCCCAATTTCAACATCATAAGCCCAATTAAAGTCGATTATTTCTCTTTTATACCAAAACTACCTTCTTTATCCTTTTAAGTTATTCAAGGTCATGAGACTCAATTATCACCTTTAATTTCTTTCAGATTAACAACTCATAATTCATTATGGTCTAATTCCCATATGAACTCCATTTATTATTAATTCTACCTTGATTCAATCGAAAACCCTAATTTCTATATTAAGGTTATTTATCCACAAATTAGGGACTTTAATGCTAGAAATAGCTTAGATTCAGCATATTCCAACCTTAATCATGAAATTAGTCAATTAAAGCCATTAAGAGTCGAATTTACCAACATTAGAGTTTCAATGCCCATTAAAGAATTATTCATGCACATTAAACTCGAAATTAAACTAATTACATGCAAAATTCATCTTTTTCGACCTTAATGTACCTCTTTATGATTAACAGGTTATTATGAAATTTAATCATCAATTAGACCCTACTAATCACATCAATCATATCAAAATAGGGTTTCTTAATCATCATTACATTAAAGTTGATAACTTCCATTACTTTTCGAATTTCAATAGGAATCAGGCTTCAAATATATTTTTAATGAATTCCCCTCATTTTTCTGATCAACTTTCATATTTTATGCGTGCTAATCTGAGCTACGAATCATTAGTTATGAAATTAGAAAGAACACTTACTTTGGACCAATGGGAGCGCGCCACGTCGCACGACTCCATGCAACGGCTTGCTGTTTGAAGAACATTTCGAACTGACGCGATTACCCCCACTTAACCAACTGGCCCTAGCTTAGCGCAGAGGGTAGATTTGTCCAAAGTGGCCTTCCCTTCTTCTTCCTCCAGCAGCACCGCGGCTGCTGCCCTAGGCGCCATGGTCGACGCTCCTCTTCTTCTCCTGAACTGCGACGGTCCCCGGGAATAGGTCCCCTTGCTCCGCAGGTCACCGCCGCCCCTTCAGGTTCTCCAAGCCACCGCCGAGGTGGCGAGTATTTGAAGAAAATAGAGCTGCAACTCTGCTGCAGTCCTTCGGGCGGAGTTGCTTAAGAATAGGAGCACGAGTTGATCTCTGATCCCTCCAAGGTCGTCATGGGAGCAAGACGCACACATCGCACCTCCTCCACGGCCTCTCATAATGCCAAGATACAAGCTTCTCTCTCCACTAGGGTTACCATGCAAAGAAGAAGAAGAAGAGAGGGAAGAACATGTGAAAACTCCTCAGAACTCATCCTTGAGATCTACCCCTTTTATAGGGGAGGGTTTTCACACCCCAAGACGTGCATCCACTAAGATGCAAGATCTTGTCCCAAAAGGAATTCAATTTCTTCATTATAAAGCAAACTTTATCTCTCCTCTTTTCCTTTGAATATCCCCTATTTTATGGATACTAGGAATTCGAAATTCCTCTTTCATATTCTTTATACTTGCCCTTTTAATCCATAGGAACGAAATCCTATTTCCCTTTAATAGCAATTTCTTTCTTTTTAGCAATACCATGTAATACATTAATTGTATTCCACATTATCTTCTTATTTTGCTATTTTGGCATTTTATCTCTCTTTCCTCTTTATTGGGGTTCCTTGGACCCCAAGAAACTCTAATATTTTGAAACCCTTTTATCAGATACTCATTATCCTTCTAGATGCATCTAAATGCATTATTTCACATTATCTTGTTTATTTCTGCATTAAAATATATCTTTTTGAGGTTTTCTCTTTATTTCCCTTTTATTTTCCTCATTGGTATTCCTTTTATCATAAGGAATCCTTGGGATACGAAATTCCACCATGGATCACTTAATTATACCTCTTTTTACCTATTTTCCACAATTCATCAATATCTTCAATTTCTTTCTTAATAAAGAAATACTTAACTGATCTTTTCTTTTCTTTTTACATTATCTTTGCAACTTTGGATTCCTTGGGACCCTAGGAACCCCTATGGCACGAAATACATCTTTGGATTAAGTTCTTTTGCCTTCTAGAGATTTGCACACCTTTCTTTTCTCAGAAACTCAATTATTCATTCATTAATTGGATTTCCTCGTTATTGGGCCCAATAGCCAATAAAGCCCAAAACACAATCATCAAGGCTATTGTAAGCGAAATCCATTTATTCACAACAAATTATATCATTATTTGTCCAAATATCTTTAATATGAGAAATTACATTTCTCGCCAAAGGAACCCAAAATTTGGGGTTGTAACATCCTTCCCCTCTTATGAGAATTTTGCCCTCAAAATTCCATCAAGCAAGCAAACAAACATGATAAGTCTTCTTATGTCCATCAGGGCTCCCCTGTGGCTTCACCCTTTCCATGGTGTTTCCCAAGAACCTTCACTTTCTCATTTTCTTCTATCTCAGTTCTTTCTTACCTTGGTATATCGTACCCTCATAGGTGACTCAGGACTTTTCAGCCTTTCAAAAGCTGAATAGGTTCAGGGCTCAACACCTGGCTTGGGTACCTCACATAGTGCTCTAGATCGGACTCATGCAACACATCATTTTATCCTGAGGGGTAAGGGTAAACACATCCATCTCAAATGGACCCATATATCAGGGACTCAGCTTTATCAGCTGTAACTTAGAGGGGTCGGATTTTCACATATTCTCCCACAGTGAACTGCATGTCAGTCTGCATTGCATCAGCTCGTGACTCATGTCACCACTGGGATCCCTCTCGGCCATTGCACGATCAAAGTGACTTCATCTACACACACTATGGTTCTTTTTCCTGACCTTCGTGAGGCCTCCTCCAGCAACATCATCTTAATGAAGTGGTGACCGAAACAACCTCTCTATAAGACTTCTTGCATCCCAATAAAGGCTATGGTGGTTAACATCACATCATAAGAACTGTCTCTTTGTATCACCCTGAACAAGCACACGAGATCTCATCAGACCCTCTAGTCTGGATTATACTAACCATTAGTTAGGGGTGATAAACTATACTATCATCAAGCTTGTCAGGTATCTACTTCCACCTCATGGAAGTGAACCTTGGTCATATACAAGAACTTTTAAACTCGCATCATGGTGTGGTTGAACCATCTTCTCTCTTAAGTAGTTCAACCGAATCTGCCTCATGACAGTATTCTTCCTTTCTCAGGTCATCTAGGTAAGGCGATCTACCATAACCCATATTGCACCTCAACCCTCCTTTGTCTAGGGGAGTCTTACCACAACATCCATAGTAATGAACTCCAATTCTCCCTCGGGGACTCTCTATACTTTATATCCATGCACTGGGTTACTGGTGTTCGTCCTTCACTCTTGACTTGCATGACCTAATGCTACATGCAATTTCACATCAAGCAACCAACATGCTACTATCACTTACTATCTTTGTAGTATCACGGTGTTTGGTGATCTTAAAACCATGATCTCCTGTATGTCATGATTACTCAAGATCGACTCGTCGAAAACCCTAAACCACTGTCAACAGGGTATTATTACCTTTTTATCCAAGGAAGTGTGTCCAGGGTTCCACAACCATTCTTCTGACTATCCAAACAACCACTAATATTTTTCAATAGATCTTGTTATATCTGAGTGTTAGCCAAACTTATCTCTTTTTCCAAACATAGGGTTAGTCGAACAACCTCAACTTCTTCTAGCTTCCAGCTAACTAGGTAGCTACATCTCAACCAGAGCATTCATTACCACTTCACCTCCTTAGGTGTCACGTAATGTAGAAGACATACACCTCCACATATTTCACTTATCATCTCATCTCAAACTCTATGTTTGTCTTCATCGAAAAACTCTAAGCTCATCCTCTTAGTTTTTGAATTCAACCTTGTATGACTCATAGATCATGATAAAAGCATCCTTATAAGATGACTACATTATTCCTTTTATTGTTTGCAAACCATCCATGTATCATTCACTCCACCAAGGTATGTTATCATCTCTGTCCTCATACCTTGTAGCAACGTTGCAACTCACATCATCTTTCATCCTTGGTGTAAGGCATGCGTATTGTCCTATCTCTCACTCCCATAACAAGAGGAAATAAGCATTTGGCTGCAGTCCAAATATAGAGTTCTTCTTGTTCCAAGAGTAGAGCTGGTACAACCCACCTTGCTAGTACACTTTCAAATCTAAGTTGAAACGTGCCACAAACATCATGATATCAAAATTACTTTCATGGAAAACTGGTCTCAAACCTACTGGGGTTTACACACAATCCTTGGTCATCTCCTCTGGGTCTATAGGGTTCCAACACTTTTAGGGTCACCCCTCTTCCCTCATGCATCCAGAGAGTGCCCTACTCATCTGCCCTTAGGGTCCCATGAGTTCATGAAGGTGATCAATCTCCTAACCCATGGCCCTCAGACAATGATAGCTGTTACCTCCCGACCCTATGGTCATGTGCAACTAGGGAATCATGCAACTCCTTCTTCCATCGGTCTTATCCCTACCTGACCCTTGGATAGACTTAGGATTCTAACATAGTACATGTTCAACTTAGAACCTTACCCAATCGTTCATCATCTCTCTCTGCATTCATGACTGACTTTCATCCCTTCATAGGGGTCATGGCAACCTGTCTACCTTGGTCAGGCCCCATACCGGTTACCCCCATGGTAACACATCCACATGCACTTAGAGATGGTTATATATGGGTCTGCAGGTTCATTCTTTTACCATGTACTTTTCACTTAGCTTCTCAAGATCCTATGAGACCACTTTAGGTCTCCACAAACCCACAAACTGGTACACACCTTACCAAAGGGTCCCTCTCCCAGGATGGGAGGAAACAAGGTCACAAACATCCTTAGGGTTTGTATTCACATGAGCATGCTTAAACCAACAACTACTAAGGCACAAGCGTACCTACAAAACCATGCTAGGTCGCACTTGTTCTCATCCTCAACATTACATCAACTTAGTTGTGAGGGGTTCATCAAACAAACCCTTAACGTAAGGGATTTTCTTTACCTCTACACATGAGGAGTACTATGCTCGAAACTATAGACTCAAACCTCATCATGAGCATCAGATACACTGCTTCCCCTCCTAGGCCTAGGAACCCTAGGTTCTCCTTTGGGTATCGAACTACATGCTCAACATCTTAACCACGAATCAAGCATGTCCAAGGTATGTCATGTACCTCCATGATCTTTCTACTCGAGCAACGCTTCGGAGTTGAGTCCTCTTCTAGGGCAACCAACTAGGTATAAAGCCTCACAACTGGTTACTTGAACCTTCTTAGGGTCTAAGGCACTCTTTGTCTCATCCCAGCAGGTAAACCCCTATACCATAGGCACATAGGTTCCAGAAGCATCATTCTCTCTTTAGGGTTTGATTCCTGTAAAGGCAACCAAGATATCATCAGCCTCCAGGGATCAAGCATAAGGCAACCACTATCATCCACTTAGGTCGCATCATCCTTAACTCCCCACTATTCCTCAAGTTTCAGGGTTTTAGACTTCCAACCTCCTTGTTGGGGTCCTGCTTCCTCTCTCGAGAGCTAAAACCACCTCCAACCATACCTACTAGAGGTCCCTTCTCCATGAAGGCTCATGCTCTCAAGCAAACCCCTATGTGGTTGAAGCCTATGCTCAACTCATGTTTGGCTCAAGATTATTCATATCTCCTTATGCTTATCTCATAAGCCATCCATCACGCCCTTTTGGCCAGGGTTTAAACTTATAGCTCGTGCTACTGATGTACTCTGGGTGCTAGCTATATCCTACTTGCAACATCTCATAAGGTTTCTATAGGTTCTTCTCTAACCTCATCCATGAAGGAGTTATCCGTCGCTCAAACATGCACAACCCTTTTCTGGGTTGGTTTGCCAAAGGTACTTGGCTATCAACTTCTCATGGCTCATATGGCATTCAAGGCATGTCTATCTAAACACCTAGTCTACCATGACATCTAACTTATCATGTCATCTCACTCTGTAACCTTCACTTAGGGTTAGGTTTAACATCATCCTCAAAGGATGTGCTAGGTCTCTACTTCTAATGGAGGCCTCTACCTCCAAGACTAACTCTCTATACTCATCCTCCTGCCAAGGAGGTCTATCCTCAGGCCTCTCCTGAGGGCAATGACAACTTATGTCATGCGACCTACGCATGTATCTATTCTTTTACGCTTACTCTATTAAGCTTATGTCCATGACATCTTATTTACATGCTTTTTATTAATTTGATGGAGGATCCCTTAATCCTTATCAACCTTACCCATACCTCAAGAGGGTGAGGAGAAGAGAGAAAACCCTAATCCTTAAGGTCCTTAATAGAGTGTGAGTTGAGAAGAGATGAACAAGATGAGAGAATCCTAAAGGTATCTTATTTCGAGTCATATCCTAAGACATCGGCCAGGCAGTCACACAATCTGAGAGTCCTCGTATTTTGACTAGCGGTGCGGAGGAAAATATTGCCAGCCGTCGGACGTGATCCTTTTCTAGACACCTCAGTCTTTTAGACAATCCTCTAATAACTCCCTTGGTTTTATGGAATTTGTAAAATTTAATAATTATTAAAGATTAAATGAGGAACATATGCTCTGATACCAATTGTAACGACCCCGCCTCCCGGTAACCCCCAATTAAGGGGGACCAAAAGGTCGGTGCCGTTGTCCAATTAACAGGATCAAAGGTTCGAAAAATAATCAATAACAATTATGAAATTCTACTAACTAACTGGATTTTGGTATAAAATTTAAAACTTTACTTACCTTTGAAAACCTTGGAAATATATCTATTCTGGTCTTGAATTATTCTATCTGATCCTCCTTGCACTTTATTTCTTTTTCTGCAATGTGTCACTTTACTGTTTGTTCTTTCAATTGTTGTTCCTAAAACACCGACAAACAAAACGTCGGTCAGTATATAGAAATATACTGGTATGTGGGAACAACCAAAAACTTGCAAATATGGCTAACAATTTAATAATCTCAATCAAATTAATTAACAAGCCAATTTACACTTTTCAGTATGACATTCTCCATCGCTTTTGCCCTAACCCTGGCATACCCACCTTAGGGTGCCCTTTGCTAATGACTTAAGGCCACCTTCTCAATCCCGAGCTTGGTGCCTAGGGGTCACCACTCATGGTGCCCACTAGTCATGCAATATCATAGACCACCTTCTCATTCCCGAGCTTGGTGCCTGGGGGTCACCACTCAAGGCGTCCATTGGTCTACCCATCTGGGCCTGACCTTTGGCATCATCCATCAGGGTGGCATGTATGTGCGAGGGTACATACTTCTATTTTTAATGTGATAATCATAGTGACTTTATGATTTGCAAATATGAACATCCAACAGATAATTTGCATTCAATGCGATTAACCATCCGGAAAATCCTCGGCAAACTAAGGCGGTTATCCATAATTAACCACATACCTGATCCAAAGCAACTTAATTGTCCAAGCAATAAGGATAAAGAATCAATCAACAAGCAACCAACAATATCCTGAAATTAATGCATGGGATCCAAGGGTTATAGTTTATCTAGAACATTCTAAAGCTAGACTTGGATTCCACCTTAGGCTTTCTAGACCACATTAGGGTTTTATTAGGGTTTTTGCCTCCACAACGCTTTTATCATATTAAATGCCCTCTTATTTCATAAACCCTAATTTCAACATCATAAGCCCAATTAAAGTCGATTATTTCTCTTTTATACCAAAACTACCTTCTTTATCCTTTTAAGTTATTCAAGGTCATGATACTCAATTATCACCTTTAATTTCTTTCAGATTAACAACTCATAATTCATTATGGTCTAATTCCCATATGAACTCCATTTATTATTAATTCTACCTTGATTCAATCCAAAACCCTAATTTCTATATTAAGGTTATTTATCCACAAATTAGGGACTTTAATGCTGGAAATAGCTTAGATTCAGCATATTCCAACTTTAATCATGAAATTAGTCAATTAAAGCCATTAAAAGTCAAATTTACCAACATTAGGGTTTCGAGGCCCATCAAAGAATTATTCATGCACATTAAACTCGAAATTAAACTAATTACATGAAAAATTCATCTTTTTCGACCTTAATGTACCTCTTTATGATTAACAGATTATTATCAACTTTAATCATCAATTAGACCCTACTAATCACATCAATCATATCAAAATAGGGTTTTTTAATCATCATTACATTAAAGTTAATAACTTCCATTACTTTTCTAATTGAAAGAGGAATCAAGCTTCAATTATATTTTTAGTGAATTCCCCTCATTTTTTTGATCAACTTTCATATTTTATGCGTGCTAATCCGAGCCACGAATCATTAGTTATGAAATTAGAAAAAACACTTACTTTGGACCAATGGGAGCGCGCCACGTCGCTCGACTCCATGCAACGGCTTGCTATTTGAAGAATATTTCAAAATGATGCAATTACCCCTTCTTAACCAACCGACCCTAGCTCAGTGCGGAGGGTAGATTTGTCCAAAGTGGCCTTCCCTTCTTCTTCTTCCAGCAGCGCCGCGACTGCTGCCCTAGGCACCATGGCCGGCGCTCCTCTTCTTCTCCTAGACCGCGACGGTCCCCGGGGATAGGTCCCCTTGCTCCGCAGGTCATCGCCGCCCCTTCAGGTTATCCAAGCCACCGCCGAGGTGGTGAGTATTTGAAGAAAACAGAGCCGCAACTCTGCTGCCACCTACAGCCGTGTTGTAGTCCTTCGAGCGGAGTTGCTTGAGAATAGGAGTACAGGTTGATCTCCGATCCCTCCAAGGTCATCATGGGAGCAAGACACACACATCACACCTCCTCCACGACCTCTCATAACGCCAAGATACAAGCTTCTCTCTCCACTAGGGTTACCATGCAAAGAAGAAGAAGAAGAGAGGGAAGAACACGTGAAAACTCCTCAGAACTCGTCCCTGAGCTCTACCACTTTTATAGGGGAGGGTTTTCGCACCCCAAGATGTGCATCCACTAAGATGCAAGATCTTGTCCCAAAAGGAATTCAATTTCTTCATTAGAAAGCAAACTTTATCTCTCCTCTTTTCCTTTGAATATCCCCTATTTTATGGATACTAGGAATTCGAAATTCCTCTTTCATATTCTTTATACTTGCCCTTTTAATCCATAGGAACGAAATCCTATTTCCCTTTAATAGCAATTTCTTTATTTTTAGCAATACCATGTAATACATTAATTGTATTCCACATTATCTTCTTATTTTGCTATTTTGGCATTGTCTCTCTCTTTCCTCTTTATTGGGGTTCCTTGGACCCCAAGAAACTATAATATTTCAAAACCCTTTTATCGGATACTCATTATCCTTCTAGATGCATCTAAATGCATTATTTCACATTATCTTGTTTATTTCTTCATTAAAATATATCTTTTTGAGGTTTTCTCTTTATTTCCCTTTTATTTTCCTCATTGGTATTCCTTTTATCATAAGGAATCCTTGGGATACGAAATTCCACCATGGATCACTTAATTATACCTCTTTTTACCTATTTTCCACAATTCATCAATATCTTCAATTTCTATCTTAATAAAGAAATACTTAACTGATATTTTCTTTTCTTTTTACATTATCTTTGCAACTTTGGACTCCTTGGGACCCAAGGAACCCCTGTGGCACGAAATCCATCTTTGGATTAAGTTCTTTTGCCTTCTAGAGATTTCCACACCTTTCTTTTCTCAGAAACACAATTATTCATTCATTAATTGGATTTCCTCGTTATTGGGCCCAATAGCCAATAAAGCCCAAAACACAATCATCAAGGCTATTGTAAGCGAAATCCATTTATTCACAAAAAATTATATCATTATTTGTCCAAATATCTTTAATATGAGAAATTACATTTCTCACCAAAGGAACCCAAAATTTGGGGTTGTAACATCCTTCCCCTCTTATGAGAATTTTGCCCTCCAAATTCCATCAAGCAAGCAAACAAACATGATAAGTCTTCTTATGTCCATCAGGGCTCCCCTGTGGCTTCACCCTTTCCATGGTGTTTCCCAAGAACCTTTACTTTCTCATTTTCTTCCATCTGAGTTCTTTCTTACCTTGGTATATCGTACCCTCATAGGTGACTCAGGACTTTTCAGCCTTTCAAAAGCTGAATAGGTTCAGAGCTCAGCACCTGGTTTGGGTATCTCACATAGTGCTCTAGATCAAACTCATGCAACACATCATTTTATCTTGAGGGGTAAGGGTAAACACATCCATCTCAAATGGACCCATATATCGGGGACTCAGCTTTCTCAACTGTAACTTAGAGGGGTCGGATTTTCACATATTCTCCCACAGTGAACTGCATGTCAGTCTACATTGCATCAACTCGTGACTCATGTCACCACTGGGATCTCTCTCGGCCATTGCACGATCAAAGTGACTTCATCTACACACACTATGGTTCTTTTCTGACCTTTTTGAGGCCTCTTCCACCAACATCATCTTAATGAAGTGGTGACCGACACAACCTCTCTATAAGACTTCTTGCATCCCGATAAAGGCTATGGTGGTTAACATCACATCTTAAGAACCGTCTCTTTGTATCACCATGAACAAGCACACGAGCTCTCATTTGACCCTCTAGTCTGGATTATACTAACCATTAGTTAGGGGTGATAAACTATACTATCATCAAGCTTGTAATGTATCTACTTCCACCTCATGGAAGTGAACCTTGGCCATATAAAAGAACTTTTGAACTCGCATCATGGTGTGGTTGAACCATCTTCTCTCTTAAGTAGTTCAACCGAATCCGCCTCGTGACCTTATTCTTCTTTTCTCAGGTCATCTAGGTAAGGCGATCTACCATAACCCATATTGCACCTCAACCCTCCTTTGTCTAGGGGAGTCTTACCACAACATCCATAGTAATGAACTCCCATTCTCTCTCGGGGACTCTCTATACTTTATATCCATGCACTGGGTTACTGGTGTTCGTCCTTCACTCTTGACTTGCATGACCACATGCTACATGTAACTTCACATCAAGCAACCAACGTGCTACTATCACTTACTATCTTTGTAGTATCATGATGTTTGGTGATCTTAAAACCATGATCTCCTGTATGTCATGATTCCTCAAGATCGATTCCTCAAAAACCCTAAACCACTCTCAACAGGGTATTATTACCTTTTTATCCAAGGAAGTGTGTCCAGGGTTCCACAACCATTCTTCTGGCTATCCAAACAACCACTAATCTTTTTCAACAAATCTTGTTATATCTGAGTGTTAGCCAAACTTATCTCTTTTTCCAAACATAGGGTTAGTCGAACAACCTCAACTTCTTCTAGCTTCCAGCTAACTAGGTAGCTACATCTCAACCAGAGCATTCATTACCACTTCACCTACGTAGGTGTCAGGTAATGTAGAAGACATACACCTCCACATATTTCACTTATCATCTCATCTCAAACTCTATGTTTGTCTTCATCGAGAAACTCCGAGCTCATCTTCTTAGTTTTTGAATTCAACCTTGTATGACTCATAGCTCATGATAAAAGCATCCTTATAAGATGACTACATTATTCCTTTTATTGTTTACAAACCATCCATGTATCATTCACTCCACCAAGGTATGTTATCATCTATGTCCTCATACCTTGTAGCAACATTCCAACTCACATCATCTTTTATCCTTGGTGTAAGGCATGCGTATTGTCCTATCTCTCACTCCCATAACAAGAGGAAATAAGCATTTGGCTGCAGTCCAAATACAGAGTTATTCCTGTTCCAAGAGTAGAGCTGGTACAACCCACCTTGCCAGTACACTTTCAAATCTAAGTTGAAACGTGCCACAAACATCATGATATCAAAATTACTTTCATGGAAAACTGGTCTCAAACCTATTGGGGTTTACACACAATCCTTGGTCATCTCCTCTAGGTCTATAGGGTGCCGACACTTTTGGGGTCATCCCTCTTCCCTCATGCATCCAGAGAGTGCCCTACTCATCTGCCCTTTGGGTCCCATGAGTTCATGAAGGTGATCAATCTCCTAACCCATGGCCCTCAGACAATGATAGCTGTTACCTCCCGACCCTATGGTCATGTGCAACTAGGGAATCAGGAAACTCCTTCTTCCATCGGTCTTATCCCTACCTGACCCTTGGATAAACTTAGGATTCTAACATAGTACATGTTCAACTTAGAACCTTACCCAATCGTTCATCATCTCTCTCTGCATTCATGACTGACTTTCATCCCTTCATAGGGGTCATGGCAACCTGTCTACCTTGGTCAGGCCCCATACCGGTTACCCCCATGGTAACACATCCACATGCACTTAGAGATGGTTATCTATGGGTCTGCAGGTTCATTCTCCTACCATGTACTTTTCACTTAGCTTCTCAAGATCCTATGAGACCTCTTTAGGTCTCCACAAACCCACAAACTGGTACACACCTTACCAAAGGGTCCCTCTCCCAGGATGGGAGGAAACAAGGTCACAAACATCCTTAGGGTTTATATTCACATGAGCATGCTTAAACCAACAACTACTAAGGCACAAGCGTACCTACAAAACCATGCTAGGTCGCACTTGTTCTCATCCTCAACATTACATCAACTTAGTTGTGAGGGGTTCATCAAACATACCCTTAACGTAAGGGATTTCCTTTACCTCTACACATGAGGAGTACCGTGCTCGAAACTATAGACTCAAACCTCATCATGAGCATCGGATACACTGCTTCCCCTCCTAGGCCTAGGAACCCTAGGTTCTCCTTTGGGTATCCAACTACATGCTCAACCTCTTAACCACGAATCAAGCATGTCTAAGGTATGTCATGTACCTCCATGATCTTTCTACTCGAGCAACTCTTTAGTGTTGAGTCCTCTTCCAGGGCAACCAACTAGGTATAAAGCCTCACAACTGGTTACTTGAACCTTCTTAGGGTCTAAGTCACTCTTTGTCTCATCCCAGCAGGTAAACTCCTATACCATAGGCACATAGGTTCCAGAAGCATCATCCTCTCTTTAGGGTTTGGTTCCTCTAAAGGCAACCAAGATATCATCATCCTCCAGGGATCAAGCATAAGGCAACCACTATCATCCACTTAGGTCGCATCATCCTTAACTCCCCACTATTCCTCAAGTTTCGGGGTTTTAGACTTCCAACCTCCTTGTTGGGGTCCTGCTTCCTCTCTTGAGAGTGAAAACCACCTCCAACCATACCTACTAGAGGTCCCTTCTCCATGAAGGCTCATGCTCTCAAGCAAACCCCTATGTGGTTGAAGCCTATGCTCAACTCATGTTTGGCTCAAGATTATTCATATCTCCTTATGCTTATCTCATAAGCCATCCACCATGCCCTTCTGGCCAGGGTTTAAACTTACAGCTCGTGCTACTGATGTACTCTAGGTGCAAGTTATATCCTACTTGCAACAGCTCATAAGGTTTCTATAGGTTCTTCTCTAACCTCATCCATGAAGGAGTTATCCGTCGCTCAAACATGCACAACCCTTTTCTGGGTTGGGTTGCCAAAGGTACTTGGCTATCAACTTCTCATGGCTCATATGGCATTCAAGGCATGTCTATCCAAACACCTAGTCTACCATGACATCTAACTTATCATGTCGTCTCCCTCTCCAACCTTCACTTAGGGTTAGGTTTAACATCATCCTCAAAGGATGTGCTAGGTCTCTACTTCTAATGGAGGCCTCTACCTCCACGACTAACTCTCTCTACTCATCCTCCTGCCAAGGAGGTCTATCCTCAGGCCTCTCCTGAGGGCAATGACAACTTATGTCATGCGACCTACGCATGTATCTATTTCTTTTACGCTTACTCTATTAAGCTTATGTCCATGATATCTTATTTACATGCTTTTTATTAATTTGACGGAGGATCCCTTAATCATTATCAACCTTACCCATACCTCAAGAGGGTGAGGAGAAGAGAGAAAACCCTAATCCTTAAGGTCCTTAACAGAATGTGAGTTGAGAAGGGATGAACAAGATGAGAGAATCCTAAAGGTATCTTATTTCGAGTCATATCCTAAGACATCGGCCAGGCAGTCACACCATCTGGGAGTCCTCGTATTTCGAGTAGCGGTGCGGAGGAAAATATTGCCAGCCCCCAGACGTGATCCTTTTCTAGACACCTTAGTCTTTCAGACAATCCTCTAATAACTCCCTTGGTTCAATGGAATTTGTAAAATTTAATAATTATTAAAGATTAAATGAGGAACCTATGCTCTGATACCAATTGTAACGACCCCACCTCCCGATAACCCCCAATTAAGGGAGACCAAAAGGTCGGTGCCGTTGTCCAATTAATAGGATCAAAGGTTCAACAAATAATCAATAACAATTATGAAATTCTACTAACTAACTGGATTTTGGTATAAAATTTAAAACTTTACTTACCTTTGAAAACCTTGGAAATATATCTATCCTGGTCTTGAATTATTCTATCTGATCCTCCTTACACTTTATTTCTTTTTCCGCAATGTGTCACTTTACTATTTGTTCTTTCAATTATTGCTCCTAAAATGCCGACAAACAAAACTTCGGTCAGTATATCGAAATATACTGGTATGTGGGAACAACCAAAATCTTGCAAATATGGCTAACAATTTAATAATCTCAATCAAATTAATTAACAAGCCAATTTACGCTTTTCAGTATGACATTCTCCATCGCTTTTGCCCTAACCCTGGCATACCCACCTTAGGGTGCCCTTTTCCAATGACTTAAGGCCACCTTCTCAATCCCGAGCTTGGTGCCTGGGGGTCACCACTCATGGTGCCTACTAGTCATGCAATATCATAGGCCACCTTCTCTGTAACGCCCGAGCCCACTGCCCAAGGCTCTAGTAGAGTTTCAGGAATGACGACTGGCCCCACAGACCACCACTAGCCTTAACTGCACACTTTTTATCCACTCACGCGCAAGCCAGGATCAACTTCCCGAATGGTCACCCATCCTAGTACTACTCCAAGATGAGCACACTTAACTATGTAGTTCTTTAGTGATGGGCTCCCGGAAAAGGAGGTGCACCTTGGTGATATGGGTAGACCAATCATTCCTTATAAGATCTTTTTATCTGAGGCCTCAAATCCTGGGATGTTACAATCTCCCCCACTTAGACTCTTGACATCCTCGTCAAGGATCAACTATATGGCCTCATAATATGACCCCATTTCAGTGCAGACCCACAATAGCCCATGGACACCCAGCTCCCGTCCACGGCTACCAGCGCAAGGGCGGCTCCATCCCGTCTCTACGGATATCCCTTTCCAACTTGCCTGGACCGCACGGCTCAAGACTGGCATGCCACATGCCCATGTGGGCCCCACCTACTGGAGGGGTTATGGCTCTGATACCATTTGTAACACCTGGGCCCACTACCCAAGGCACTAGTAGTGTTTCAGGAATGACGACTGGCCCCACAGACCACCACTATCCTTAACTGCACGCTTTTTATCCACTCACGCGCAAGCTAGGATCAACTTCCCGACTGGTCACCCATCCTAGTACTACTCCAAGCTGAGCACGCTTAACTATGGAGTTCTTTAGTGATGGGCTCCCGGAAAAGGAGGTGCACCTTGGTGATATGGGTAGACCAATCATTCCTTATAAGATCTTTTTATCTGAGGCCTCAAATCCTGGGATCTTTTTATCTTGGTGGGTAACTACTGTATATACAACAAGTTATAGTTATACTAATCTATTTTACTATTTAACTAATCAAAAGATAAATGTTAATCGGCCATATCTATGTACTTGGACCAGGTCGTACTGTCCTAACCTAAACTATTAAACCATAATCTGTAATCAAACAACACCGAGCAAGCAGTATAATTATAATACTAGTTACGTGTAGGCATATATATAAAGTATTGTGCAACAAAAATACGTTTAGTTAATGAGTCTACACACTTTATATGTATAATTGGAATTCAAATCAATAACTTGTGTTTGAACTACTAAGACACAAATTAGAAATCCCAATGCTATCAAGGTGCACCTCCTTTTCTGGGAGCCCATCACTAAAGAACTCCATAGTTAAGCGTTCTCAGCTTGGAGTAGTACTAGGATGGGTGACCAGTCGAGAAGTTGATCCTGGCTTGCGTGTCAGTGAGGACAAAGTGCGCAGTTAAGGCTAGTGGTGGTCTGTGGGGCCAGTCGTCATTCCTGAGACTCTACTAGAGCCTAGGGAAGTGGGCCCGGGTATTACAAATGGTATCAGAGCCATAACCCCTCCAGTAGGTGGGGCCCACATGGGCATGTGGCATGCCAGTCTTGAGCCGTGCGGTCCAGGCATGTAGGAAAGGGTTGTCCATGGTTGACATAGCCACCCTTGCGCTGGTATTCCGTGATCGGGAGCTGGGTGTCCATGGGCCATTGTGGGTCTGCACTGAAATGGGGAAGAGATTATGAGGCCTTATAGTTGAGCCTTGACGAGGACGTCAAGAGTCTAAGTGGGGGAGATTGTAACATCCCAGGATTTGAGGCCTCGAATAACATGATCTTAAAAGGAATGATTGGACTACCCATATCACCAAGGTGCACCTCCTTTTCAGGGAGCCCATCTCTAAAGAACTCCATAGTTAAGCGTGCTCGGCTTGGAGTAGTACTAGGATGGGTGACCAGTGGGAAGTTGATCCTGGATTGTGCGTCAGTGTGGACAAAGTGCGCAGTTAAGGCTAGTGGTGGTCTGTGGGGCTAGTCGTCATTCCTAAAACTCTACTAGAGCCTTGGGCAGTGGGCCCGGGCATTACATTCTCATTCCCGAGCTTGGTGCCTGGGGGTCACCACTCAAGGCGTCCATTGGTCTACCCATCTGGGCCTGACCTTTGGCATCATCCATCAGGATGGCATGTAGGTGCGAGGGTACATACTTCTATTTTTAATGTGATAATCATAGTGACTTTATGATTTGCAAATATGAACATCCAACAGATAATTTGCATTCAATGCGATTAACCATCCGGAAAATCCTCGGGAAACTAAGGCGGTTATCCATAATTAACCACAAACCTGATCCAGAGCAACTTGATTGTCCAAGCAATAAGGATAAAGAATCAATCAACAATATCCTGAAATTAATGCATGGGATCCAAGTGTTACAGTTTATCTAGAACATTCTAAAGCTAGACTTGGATTCCACCTTAGGCTTTCTAGACCACATTAGGGTTTTATTAGGGTTTTTGCCTCCACAACGCTTTTATCATATTAAATGACCTCTTATTTCATAAACCCTAATTTCAACATCATAAGCCCAATTAAAGTCGATTATTTCTCTTTTATACCAAAACTACCTTCTTTATCCTTTTAAGTTATTCAAGGTCATGAGACTCAATTATCACCTTTAATTTCTTTTAGATTAACAACTCATAATTCATTATGGTCTAATTCCCATATGAACTCCATTTATTATTAATTCTACCTTGATTCAATCCAAAACCCTAATTTCTATATTAAGGTTATTTATCCACAAATTAGGGACTTTAATGCTAGAAATAGCTTAGATTCAACATATTCCAACTTTAATCATGAAATTAGTCAATTAAAGCCATTAAGAGTCGAATTTACCAACATTAGGGTTTCAAGGCCCATTAAAGAATTATTCATGCACATTAAACTCGAAATTAAACTAATTACATGAAAAATTCATCTTTTTCGACCTTAATGTAACTGTTTATGATTAACAGGTTATTATCAACTTTAATCATCAATTAGACCCTACTAATCACATCAATCATATCAAAATAGGGTTTCTTAATCATCATTACATTAAAGTTAATAACTTCCATTACTTTTCGAATTGCAAGAGGAATCATGCTTCAATTATATTTTAATGAATTCCCCTCATTTTTCTAATCAACTTTCATATTTTATGCGTACTAATCCGAGCTACGAATCATTAGTTATGAAATTAGCAAAAACCCTTACTTTGGACCAATGGGAGCGCGCCACGTCGCTCGACTCCATGCAACGACTTGCTGTTTGAAGAACATTTCAAAATGACGTGATTACCCCCACTTAACCAACCAGCCCTAGCTTAGCGCAGAGGGTAGATTTGACCAAAGTGGCCTTCCCTTCTTCTTCCTCCAGCAGCGCCGCGGCTGCTGCCCTAGGCGCCATGGCTGGCGCTCCTCTTCTTCTCCTGGACCACGAAAGTCCCCGGGGATAGGTCCCCTTACTCCGCAGGTCACCGCCACCCCTTCAGGTTCTCCAAGCCACCGCCGAGGTGGCGAGTATTTGAAGAAAATAGAGCCGCAACTCTGCTGCCACCTGCAACTGTGCTGCAGTCCTTCGGGCGGAGTTGCTTGAGAATAGGAGCACAGGTTGATCTCTGATCCCTCCAAGGTCGTCATGGGAGCAAGACGCACACATCGCACCTCCTCCACGGCCTCTCATAACGCTAAGATACAAGCTTCTCTCTCCACTAGGGTTACCATGCAAAGAAGAAGAAGAAGAGAGGGAAGAACACGTGAAAACTCCTCAGAACTCGTCCCTGAGCTTTACCCCTTTTATAGGGGAGGGTTTTCGCACCCCAAGACGTGCATCCACTAAGATGTAAGATCTTATCCCAAAAGGAATTCAGTTTATTCATTAGAAAGCAAACTTTCTCTCTCTTCTTTTCTTTGAATATCCCCTATTTTATGGATACTAGGAATTCGAAATTCCTCTTTCATATTCTTTATACTTGCCCTTTTTATCCATAGGAACGAAATCCTATTTCCCTTTAATAGCAATTTCTTTCTTTTTAGCAATACCATGTAATACATTAATTGTATTCCACATTATCTTCTTATTTTGCTATTTTGGCATTTTCTCTCTCTTTCCTCTTTATTGGGGTTCCTTGGACCCCAAGAAACTCTAATATTTCGAAACCCTTTTATCAGATACTCATTATCCTTCTAGATGCATCTAAATGCATTATTTCACATTATCTTGTTTATTTCTTCATTAAAATATATCTTTTTGAGGTTTTCTCTTCATTTCCCTGTTATTTTCCTCATTGGTATTCCTTTTATCATAAGGAATCCTTGGGATACGAAATTCTACCATGGATCACTTAATTATACCTCTTTTTACCTATTTTCCACAATTCATCAATATCTTCAATTTCTTTCTTAATAAAGAAATACTTAACTGATCTTTTTTTTTTAAATTATCTTTGCAACTTTGGACTCCTTGGGACCCACGGAACCCCTGTGGCACAAAATCCATCTTTGGATTAAGTTCTTTTGCCTTCTAGAGATTTCCAAACCTTTATTTTCTCAAAAACTCAATTATTCATTCATTAATTGGATTTCCTCGTTATTGGGCCCAATAGCTAATAAAGCCCAAAACACAATCATCAAGGCTATTGTAAGCGAAATCCATTTATTCACAATAAATTATATCATTATTTGTCCAAATATCTTTAATATGAGAAATTACATTTCTCACCAAAAGGAACCCAAAATTTGGGGTTGTAACAACACGGACCACGAGGAACTCAATGTTGCTCTACCATAGCCAACGAGAAGGAGTTGTCCCTACGAACACCGATGTACAAGCATTGATTTTCTCTCCTACAATTGTCTCTCTCTTTCTATCCCACTCTTTAATGAGTAGGTTTTGTGTGACAACCTTGATTTTATATCTCCTCTATTGTACCCCTCCTCTCTAATCAAGTGTCTGTTACTCATTTTGATATTAATTTCATATTTGGATAGTTGTGATGTTCCAATTTGGCAACTACCATGGTCAATTATGCAATGTATGACTTTAATTTTTACGGTTAAGTAAGTATCTTGCTATATCATGTCACCTTATTGTATCTCATTTTGAAACTCATCACCATAATCCTTTGGCTTTGTAATATGTATCATATTGTAGAGGATTCAATTACGAATCCAGCGGAACAAAAATCACCTCAATTGGACCATCAGACTCCAAGTTATGACACCTTGAAATTTGGCTTTTGTTTCACCTTGTTTTAGCTCAATTCTATGCCTTTATCTCTATTGGGCCACCCACATAGGCCCAAAACAACACTGGAGTCCAATCGCTGGTTTCCTACTCTCCTTCCTCTTCAAGAAGTGAATCAATGGCTGGTGAAAAACTTCCCCACCTCCACCCAGATTGGGTAACGGAAGCAGGGCATGACCTCAAACCCTAGTCGCCTTGTTCAAGTTATAAGGCCCCCTCAAGTTCTAACCCTAGCCTCCCTTAAGACCCTTGTTCCATTTCCTGATCCTCTCTCCCTTCTTCTACAACCCGGCCGCCTACCCTGCTATTCCCTCTCGGCAATGACTAACTAAACGTCTAAGAGGACCCCAGTTACATCACTGCTCCTCATGGCATGGGAGGGCGACCTTGGCAACGATCGAGACACCACGAGGTCCAGTGCTCAGATGCTTCTGGGAATGCATCAGAGAGACGAGGGGCAAGGGCGGTGACATCCCCAGTTGTGCCCCTGTTTCTGTGCATGGAGAAGGGGATCGTGCAGACTGGGCCGGAGAGCAGTGGTGTGCGGGCGTAGAGGCAACGGTGTGAGTGCTGGGCGCGGGGGAGAGTGACCAGGGATGCAGATTGCCTCCCAAAGGTGGTCTGCAATCGTGGGCAGAGAAGAAGGTGACCATGGACAGGAGTCCTTACACAAGGGAGTGAACAGAAGTAGCAATCGAGGAGCAACATGTAAGGATGAAGCCTCCTCTGTCGTTGGATCAGGGGCTAGCGACCCAGATACACTTGATAAAGAGGTAACATCCTAGGTTGATGGTGCAGTTTCTATATAGTTGTAATGCATCCATTAAAAAATACATATCTCCTAGTTCTTTTATCCAAAATATGCAAACCAATATGTCAAATCGATCAACTCAATGAGACCTACAGATTGGACCTAGTCCCAGACCCTAAATCAAATGTTTGTTCTCCGATTTCTTAAAAATGCTAACATTAGTCATGTTTGAGCACATTTATTCACTATTATCATCAATCTTGCATCTTTAATGGCTTTTCACCCTCATAATCTTGAAATTAGTAATATTTATTCACCTTGAAACAAGTTGAGCTCCTAATCTCCCCTTTTGATCCATGGTTGTCCCTAATGCATGTTGTAGTTTGTTCATGGACTTTAATGCATGATCATGATGAAGTTTGAATCTTTGATATACTTATAGGCTCCTAAGCATCAAATTAGTAGCTCTTTTGCTCTTGCGACCCTAATGAGGGCCCTAATCAACCTATTGTTCATCATGACCTCCATTGCACATTTGTGCCTACTTTGGACTATAATGTTGAACTTTGCCTAGATTGCTAATATTGCTTCTAATGGACATACACCTATTTTGGAATATGTTTCTTATGACCTTATGTTGCTGATTTAAACCATCCCTTATGCTTGGCTCTTATTCATTGATGATCTTTGACCTTGATTACTCTATTATGAGTCTTTGATCCTTTAATATACATAAGGAACTTGAACCTTGGAATGGTCATAGATAATCCGTGGAACCTTTGAATGATATGAAACTAGAACCACACCATCACGATGACCTCTAGATCAGTACAATATCATATAATGAACCAATAAGCAACTTGGAACCCATCTCGGACAAAACCCTAAAATGCACCTAATTAGGGTTAATTATGATAATCTAATGCATATATGTAATCTTGTTCTTAATCAGGTTTGGCTTATGATCTAGATGGTAATGGACATGTTAAGTTAAGAAACTCTGAATCAGGTATGGGCCTTATCTAGTTATATGACTACCACTTTCTTGCTTGAAAAGACATATATTGTATGCTTGTTTGTCTATTTGCTCAAATATTGCCATGAAGTATTGTTATATATATATATATATATAGAGAGAGAGAGAGAACTCCATTATAATATTGTTGATAAAGGGTTAACTCTTGGTTATGTCCTTGAGGTCCCTCTCGTATAAAAGGGTTAGCTAAGCTTGAGCACCCTTATGGACCCTTCCAACGGGAATATGGTCAAAGGCCTTAAACATGCTTGATATTGTTGGTATAATGGAGTGAAATGACATAAAATATGGTTTCACATTTGTTAAACAATTAACATGTTTATTCTTGTTCGTTTAGTCTGGAAATCTTTTCAAAATTATGCAAAGCTTATATATATGTGTATCTTTCTGCCCCATACTCAACACCTCATGTGTTGACCCATTTTTTGTATGTTGTTTTTAGGTTCAGAGATGGCTAAAAGGTTGATGGGCTTGGTGAGCTATGCTAGGTGTACTTGTTGTAAGATCTAGATTTAGTGCGCATGAATGACTTGTACCTTGACTATGTAAATTTGTAATTGAATTCATGAATATAATGCATTTTGTATAATTTATACTCGTTGAATGTTGAGACTATGTTGGTGCCTTTCTCTTGTTACTTGTTCATGTGTGCTAAGGTTTACGCTTCCAAATTTCGCCTTTGGTATACGTTTGGTTCATGGGACTGGGATTCCGGTTCCGTGACAGATGGTATCAGAGCCTGAACAATAAATACACCAAACATTGCTCACATGAAACACAAACTAAACTCACCTTACATCTCAACCCTAGAAACTTAATGAAATATCCTTGTGGATTAGGTTGACTTAGCCTCTAGGTTAGAACCTAGATGTTCTAGAACTAGGTGTAGACTTGTGTAAATTACCTCCCTTGACATGATTCACGACATGTGCTTAGGATGTCTACACAAGTGTGCACCATGTTCTTGCTAGTTCTCTAGGTGTCATGATACTAGACTGTCTCATGAGTGTGGTAACTCATTTTGGTTTTGGTTTTAATCAAATGGAGTATGGTGGTTTTCATCGCCTGTGTAAACGTTGGAGAAAATCTATTTCAAGTACTACTATATGTACCTATAAAAATGTTACCACACCCAGAAAGGCAGTGAGTGTCTATGTAACCTAAGAGAAAGAGATGTAACGTCAAGTCTAGATGAGAGTTTAGATGATAGTGATAGTCTCTAGAGTTGTCTAGAGCCGTGATATAGGTTAGGCAAGCAAGTAACCTAGAAACCTAAGATGATGATAATGATATTGATGATGATGTCGATGTTGATAAGACCCAAGTTGTTTGAGGAAGGTCGAGTATATTTATGATATGGAATTAGTTGGACCATGCAACCCTAGCTAAACCTAGCACCTTGTATCGTACACATGGCTTGGTTGATGTGCTAAACATAGTTAGTGGGTTGGCATGCTTGTTTGCACCTAGTTTTGTACATACATAGATATGATATGTGACATACAATTTGAGACCAACACGGGCCTCAATCTCTTTACAAAGGAGGACCTCTAGCATGGGACATATGAATAGGGTGACCTTTTGATATGAGTCAACCCACTCCGGGAGAAGGTTAGAGACCTAAACTCCAAAATATTTGAAATGTTGAAAAATAGGGATGATGAAATACTTGATGATGAGTCCCTAGCTAGAATACTTCTAAGTATATGAATTGAGTGACCTAGTGTGTGGTTTCCTTGAAATTGTTGAACCCTAGATGTCCTATGAAAATATCTAAGCCTAGAGAAAGAGGCAATTGAAAATTTGATGCTTGATATGTAGGTGAGGGAGATGTCCCAAGATCCAAGATGATGTATATGATGTGTGATATCCATGATGAGCCTCATACTCGGGTTAGTAGTTGTATATAAAGGAATCTAGTGGTTACCCTTATTTCTCAAAAAATGGGTAGAAATCTTTGTTACAGGTAGAAGGTTGTGGTTAACATGTCTTGTTGGACACATATATGTCATAGCTTGAGTGGCTTGAAGCTCTTTCTAGATACAAGTGAGAAAGTTACAAAACCTCAATATTGATGATAATGTTGTCCCTCATATGATGCTTGCTGCATGAAATAATCTCCATTACATTTAAAACTTTATATATGCCCAATAAGCAACTCTCATAAGCTAGATGATGGAGCTTCCACTTACGTGGAATTGCATGCACCACTAAAAATCTTAAAGATGGTAAGTCTTTAAGTTTAGCCTTGCTTATACTAGATCGAGAACTCCACCCACGTATGCTAAGATACATGGAAGTCTTATCGTAGTATTGTTAAGGGTTGAATCCATGAGACAACGGTTTTGTTGGGAGAAACAAGATGAAAAACGTTAGAACTTCACTTAATCTCTTAATAGTAGGTACTTAGATCAAAAGGTTGGTTTGGTTGTTTTAAACTAAGAGCAAGTAAAGTAAAGCAAGCACGTGAATTTAAGGATGTTTAAACAATGATAAGAAGCCACTAGGGTGTGATCGGTTTTCACCGCCACTACACATGGATCAAAACATGCAAAATAAAACATAACCTGCAACAAGAGTTTAATCAGTTAGTACCTTCATAGACTTATTTTCCTTTCGGAGAACTAAATACAAGAAGTGTGGGAATGTTGCAAAGTCAGCCATCCCCGAACGAATGGTCAACTACTTTGCATCATTCCCTTCGCAAAGTGTGTTCCTCAACTCATCAGGGTTGTACTTTCATACGTCAACTGATTCCATTTCATAGTATGAAAGTACAACGATGGGAGTGAGTTTACTCCACTTCTTGAGAAACACTTCTAGATACTGAAACAGATGCATGGTGGACACATGCACCAAGAACCAACATTCAATCGAGTTTCGAATCTAGTAGTACAAACATAGACAATTCATACTAAAAGATAAAAGATAACACAAGTTGGTGATCAAGAAATAAGCATTCATTAAATGATTGATGTTGAACTGAAAAGAAAGCATCTCTATATTACAAACTATGGATTACATTACATGAAATGAAAACATGGGTAGTGGGGCTACTCCCCGCACCCCAGTGAGAGAGACTACTCGCTCATAGCTAGGACAAGGAAGGAGGCAAGAAGAGAGAGAGAGAGCATCATCCCCACAAAGGAGAGAGGAAAGTCAACCCCTTGGAGAGAGAGAGACGATCTTCAAACTTCACATGTTGCTTGGTGACGAGGTCCTCTCTTCCCACCTTCTTTGGTAAAGAGAGAGAAAGTAGCTTCAAGATGGAGTGTGGATTTTAGACCGGTAGCCTTTGAGCAGAGGATGGAAGTTGGATTTGCTCTGGAGTGATAGAGGCAGCCTCTAGACATCTGAAACTTCATGTCTTTTCGAGGACCCTTTGGGTCTTATTTATAGGCCTTAAATGAAGTCCAAATGGTTTGGTCAGTTTTGGATCCAAACGGTCTTGAAGACCGTTTGGACCCCAAGACCGTTTGGACCTCAAGACCGTTTGGACCTCAAGACCGTTTGGATCTCAAGACCGTTTGGACCCTGAGACAGTTTGGACCTCAAGACCGTTTGGCTTCATGCGGTCTTAGGAATGTGTGACTCCATGCGGTCTCGGGACCGATTGGCTTCATGTGGTCTTGGGACCGAGTGACTCCATGCGGTCTCGGGACCGATTGGCTTCATGCGGTCTTGGGACCGTGTGACTCCATGCAGTCTCGGGACCAATTGGCTTCATGCGGTCTTAGGACCGTGTGACTCCATGCGGTCTCGGGACCGATTGGTTTCATGCGGTCTTGGGACCGTGTGACTCCATGCGGTCTTGGGACCGGTTGGCTTCATGCGGTCTTGGGACCGTGTGACTCCATGCGGTCTCAGGACCGGTTGGTTTCATGCGGTCTTGGGACCGTGCGAGTCCATGCGGTCTTGGGACCGATTGGCTTCATGCGGTCCTGGGACCGTGTGAGTCACTGCGGTCTTGGGACCGGTCGAGTCTTTTATGATTTTTTGTGTCTTTTTCTGTAAGTAAAAAGGAGAAAAGTTAATATAATGGTATATTTGCAATAAGAGGGGATAGTTAGGGATTCTGTCTAATTTTATCTGAGAAAGAGTGTGGAAAACTGAAGAAAAAAACTAAGATAACATCACAAAATTGGAGGTTATCACCCCCCCAACTTAGAGTGTAGCTTGTCCTCAAGTTAGATAGAGCTGAGGCATGTAATGGCGAGGCGATTTTATTTAGTTAAGATTTCCATACTCTTGCTTCAATTCTCAACCTGAGTTCTCCTAAGGTCAAATCGGGTCTTATTGCTTGCATTGACTCTTTCAGGTTTTGAGAGTTGCTTGGGTCTTAGGTTCCTTCCGTATCTCGTAGCCTGCATTGGGACCACTTTTTATTCTATGCATGTTGTTGACTCTAATCAGCTTTATACCTATCTGAAAAACCTACTGGAAGCTAGAGTGGGTATGAGGGTTGGCTAAAGGCTTGAAGTGTAACTCCCCCTTCAAGTGGGGGAGGGGTTGTCTATGATTTTAGAATCTCACTACCGAGCATGACACATCTGCCTTTGTGAGGGCAGCTGAATGTACCGGCTGGTTGAGTCCTTTATAAGCATTTTGTATAATTAGATACCTTAGGGTTTCACTACTGGGCATGACACATCTGCCTTTGTGAGGGAAGCTGAATGTACCGACCGGGTGAGACCTTCATTGGTTCTTTATATAGATCCTTATTTATGGCACAACTCTCATAATTTTATTCATCTCTCTGGCTTTTATTCGTAGACTCACTGGCTTACGATTTGGTTTTTTTTTGGGAAATTGTTTTGGGCGGCCAAGCCTCTTTTATTTGAAGAGAGGAAAGCTGTTCTTAGAGTTTTTCAACATGCACTTATTTAGTTTCTTTTTTGTGGTCCACTTGCAAGACTTCTTGATTTGGAAGTCGCCTGATGCCCCTCTCATCCTTGAGAGCTTGGCTTATTTCTGCCTTGATATTGACCTGTGGAGAGTCAGATGTAGAAGTGAAACAAAAGCATGAAAATCAATAGTGGAGAGACATTATTAAGTCGCCATTATATGTCTAAGTGCTATTTACTTTTGAGGACTAACATGCTTCTAAAGTTAGTTGAGGGTGACTTTATTCCAAAGATTTATTATCGGATGAATTATTTAAAATGAAAGCTAAATGTGTAAGGGAAACTAAAAAAATTTGTACAAAATTGAAGGAGAAAATGGAAAAAGAGGGGTATAGGGATGATACCTCACCCTTGTCTAATGTACCCCCCCTAACTTATCACTCACTCTGTCCTTAGAGTGTCAAAGTGATAGGTTGAGAAGTACGATGACAAGGGCGTCAAGCTATGTTAATCCTGAGTTTGCCCCTGATGTTTAGAGTAGATTAGCTGCAAACATTCCACGTAGCGCGTGGTAATCCACGTCAGTCATATCCTCTACTGGTCTTTGAAGGACCATGATGGTGTACATCCAGTAGAGGACGTGGAAGCCACAGTCATTTGATTCCCGAATTTTTTGGGGACAATTGTGGTTGAAGGATGGGCGATGAAAGTGTTCTTTTCCATATGCCCTTGTGTGCTGAATTAATAAAGTGATTGATCTGTCTGTGCATTCCTTCGCCACTACCTCCGTGGGCATCTTTGGTGTCACTACATAATTCTTTTGTCGGGGATTGAACTGGCTGTCGGAACTGTTATAGATGGTAGTTGTTCCTTCGGGTAGGTTTGTTTCCAAAAGCATCCAATGCTCATGGTAAAGGAAGGGTAGCATGATAAACTTTGGTGTTGTATGTTGTTGGAAGGAGATTAGCATTTCAGTTGTTCTGAAGTTCTTTATCTTTAAAAGATCATCCTTCATGTAGGGGGCCATTAAGCTTACAGAGAGAGAGCCTTTGAACTGTATGGTTTCTCGAAGCGCGTCTGCCATGATTAGAATGTCACCAGACATGAAGACGAGGTCATCCTTCTCAGAGTAAATCCTCGACATGATGAGACGTAGTTCAATGTCAGAGAGACCGTTGCAAGCACTGAGGTCGAAATCTGGGAAAGTTGGTTCTATGGCAGATAGGGGCACCATTTGTGATGACGATCCCCTAATGGTTTCCCCTGACAAAAGATCTATGTCCCCTTTATCCTATGCCAGATCAACGTGGGAAGGGTCCCATTTTCTTTGCTCGGGAACTATGATTGGCTGTTTGGTTTTCTCCAATTCTTTTAAAGTTTGTCTGAAAGGTCGCCTTTGCAGACGTTGGATTGCTGAAAAAAGGTAACGGGGGACGTAATTTGGTGCCATTGTCGGGTCCTTGAAGAACCTTCTATCACAAATAAGCTCCATGGTGTAACGCCCTCACAGGGAGTGAAAATCTTCGGTGGCTAGTTCGGTAAAGGGGATTTCTTGGTTTAGCGCTTGAATGTGACAGATAGTGCAGAAAGCACAATCCCCAGATCCCGTAGTTGTTTGGACTTGTGGGTTAATTATTTGAAACCATGGTTGGCTCCAGTCCTGACAGAGGGACGGGCGTGCAACCCAAATTAGCTTAAGAAGTCGGAAAGGTATACATCTTTCTTCTCCTGCTGCTTCTCCAACAAAATTTATTGTTTCAGCTGGTAACTCAGTGGCGCAAAAATTATATACCTTGGCGTCCCGAGCCTCGGTGTCCAAAATCATAAACAACCAGTGATCAGAAACTTGAAATGGCACGGTAAGATATCGCGCCCTCCGTGCTAAACCAGCACGCAGCTGCTCTATTGACTTTGCTCATATTTCTTTGTATAACAAGCCTATAGATAGAGAAGGTGAGGCGTTAAATACTAGTTGTTGCCTCTTTAAGCTTCTGTAAACTTCTATGCAGTTGGCAAGTAGGACACAGAAGATTGCCATTGGCATCGTTGACCATGTCACAGGATGTTGCGAAAATCTTCTCGTGTTAACTTGCGCTTAGTCTTTGTATTGTGATAGATGATGTCTCCCCCCTCTTTGGCATCGTCAACAATAGTGTTCAGGATAAAGATGTCCTGAGCATCTAGTGTAGAGATGGCTTCCATATCTAAATCGTGCATCTTATGCGGTAGAGGTGGTGGCGGGGGAAGCTCCTACGGAGGGCGTGAAGAAGTTTGTTCCAAAACTTCTGTATAGCCTTGCAGATCGTCATCTGAGTCAGAAGCAGAATCGAGTTCTTCATATGTATCTAAATGTACTTGTTCTGACTCTTCCTGTTCTTGGGGAAAAAGCACTGATTGGTCAAGTGCGGAAAAAGGTTGAGTGGCTGTTGCTGGTGGGCATGCGCTGGTTCCTAAAATACATTGGTGGAACTCAGCAAAAGCCGCATCTTTTGCAGACTCCCCTATGGATTCCAAAGCAGAGTAATCGAGGAATTGGTCCCCATATGATATGTTTACATTTTCATTGTGGGTGGGGGACTTGGGATGATGTCCACCTTCTAGGTGGCCTTTGTCATATCCTTTCTGAGAAGGTTCTGCTTCTTGGCCTGGGCCCTCTCCATCATCAGATTTGTCATCTGAGGAGGTGGTATCATTGTTAGAATCAGATGAGGAGTCGGAGTCATCTTCGTCGTCATTATCACCTTCTTTGTCAGCTACTACTTTGTCTGCTAGCTTCTTGTTTGCTGTCTTTTTTCACTGCCGATGGATGGTTTGTAACTCATCAAATGCCACTTGCACATGCTCATGTGTTTCGAGCAGTGCGTCGTGTGTTTCTTTGAGATCGTTGTATTGGCCCTCGGCGGAGAGGAGTCATGCTGTAAGATATGTTACTGTAGCTCGTAATTGTTGGATTTCATTGTTTGTCGACTCCTCTTGGCGATTGTTGAGTTGTGTGAGAGTGCTGCTGATGTTGTCCAAGTGCGTGCTAAGAGCTGTTTGTTGTTGCTTGAGCTTGCAGAGAGTCTCAGGCAGAGGTTGAGTCTGCGTAGAGATCTCATCGACTTGCTTGGCCATCGCTTCTTGCTGGCTTTTTGCTCCAAGGACCAGCTCGAGCAAGTTGTTGTAGTAGCTGTCGATGTGATCAACTTGCCTGGCCACTACATCTTGTTGTTGCTGAAGACCGTGGAGGATGCTTGTCAAGGCATGGTTCTGCTCGTCGATCTGGGCAACCTGTTTAGATAATCCCTACACACAAGAAAAAATGGAATGCATTATATTAGAAGGGTCGGTGAGGAGGTTTCAGATGATGTCAAATTGATGTCCGAATTCCACACTGACATTTGTGTAAGGGAACCCAGTTATGGAAGGGTGGGATGGTTGGGGTCTGGATGGGAAGGGTGTAGTGTCCTGCGGAATAGACATTGTTGATGGTTCTGCAAACTGTGTGGTGACTATGGATGGGGTCACCAGTGGTGTAGGGGTGGTGGTGGATGGGAAAGGTGATGGTATCTCTGGTGAAAATGGTGGGATTGATAGTGTTGGGGGAGAGACTGTGGAGGTGGAGGCGAAGGTGGTGAATTCGGGCGTAGGAGTGGAGAAGGGGATGCCTGAAGGGAAAAAGGGTGAAGAGGAGGATGTGGGTGGTGGTGTAGTTGTGGGGAAAAATGAAAGAGTGGTGGATTTTGGAAAGGTGGAGGGTGGTGAGGTGGTGGTGGTAAGCTTAGCATTTAGACTCATAATGAAGGATTCTAGAGATGAGGTGGTGAATTGTTCTTCGGGGAAGGGAGTTTCTGTCTCTGGATTCGGTTTTGATGTTGGTGTCCTCGACATCTGTTGTTTCTGCAAAAGTCGTCTTGAGGGATGTTTTACTGGTATTTTTGTCAACCTAGTTGTCAGGGCGGTTATGCTGAGTTCTGTCTGTCCCGCTTGGGTTGTCTTAGTTTGTGCTTTGATCAGAGCTAGGAGTTTGGTAATCTCTTCGTCAGTAAAGAGAAATTTGTCTTTGTCGTAGTCCACTAGCTCCGGAAGCGGTAACATGATTCTGGAAGATCGGACTGTTGGGCAAAAGATGTAATGTAGTTTCACATCCTTCTCCTTGATAATGTAGGAGTTCTTCATGGTTTGTTCATTTGTTAGGATGTCATCCTTGATCTTCGTGCTGCAAGGGAGTAATCTGTCCATTTTGAGGTATTTGATAATGGAGGTTATGTGTCCTCCCATGCAGATTTCTTTTCCTATGGCGTAGGTGGAGAATTTTTTTTATCAAATGACGTACAATGTTGATCGACTTTCCATGCAAGATAGACCATAGGATTAAGAGGTCGGCAGCAATAATGTTTCCTCCCTCTAATCTGGGGAACAACGCACATGTAATGATTTTGTGAAGCGTGCACACGAACCCTGATTGAATATTGGAGGCTTTGCATGTCTTTGCCTCATAATTGGGGATCCCTGTTAGTGTCTTCCAGAAGTTATGTTTATTGAACGGGTAGATATCCGTTCCTACAGCTGTGGCTTTTTTGAGCTGCTCAGGGTTGTCGATGAAGATTTCGTTCAAAAGATTTTTTGTTATCACAATGTCATTGCCAACAAGCTTGGTGACCAGCCAGCGGTCACCCCCATCCCTTGCTCTGTGCGCCAAGTCCACCGTCTCTTTGGTAATATGGGTAAAGAATTCTGTGGTGGGTTCGACATATGAGATTTCAGGGACGAAACAGAGTCTGGATAAATTGGCATTGTCAAGCATTGTGAGGATTCTGTCATAGATCATCATCTTTAGTAGTACGCTTGAGCAGACGTACTTTGTTGGTTTTAGTATTTTGTCGATGGATGGGATGGTGTGGATGTAGAGGTTTTCTGGTGGGGGTGCAGTGGTGGTGAGAATTGAGAGGAAGGGGGTGGTAGCAGGAGTGGTGGTGGTAGGTATTGCAAGGGTTTGTTCCCTAGCAGAGGCGGGGCATACCTGTTTTCTTGCTCGTTTCTTTGAGGGTTGTCCGGTCGCGGTTTCCTGGACCTTTCATTTTCTCTTGGATTTTTTAGGTGGGGATTCTTCCTCGAGGTTTGGCTCATATTCAGAGCCTTCATCACTAGAGGAGATTTCTTCTACTTCTTCTGCAGGCTCCTCAGCTAGGCATTTGTTGAGGCGATCAATTTCACACAAGATATCTATGATTTTAACCTTTTGTGGGGCCTGTCCAGTCTTGTTGTAGTTATCTATGATCTTTTGGAGTTTGGCCTGGTCTTCCATCAATTGCTCCTTTGTCCAAAATGGAGCGTCGTCAGTTCCTGTGGCTTCCTTGGCTTGTGATGCCATTTCTGAAAATAAAAAGTCATGTGTTAGCATAAAGATTGATTTTGTATGAGTTTATATATTTACATGTTATAACGAAAAGCAAAAGGTGTTGAAAAGACCAAACGGTTTCAGGACCGTTTGGCTCCAAACGGTTTCATGACCGTTTGGAAGCTGAAACGCCGGGGGCGCAGCGGACGGAGGAGAGGCAGAACCGGTGGCGAAAGCAAAAACGAAGGCGATAAGGGTGACTGTGGTGATAGAAAAGGAAGCCGCGACAGTGCCATAGACGCTGGTGATAGAAAAGACGGTGGCGGTGCACAGACGGAAGCGCCGATTGAAGCAGCAATCAGAGCTACCTTACAGAATCGATCAGAGATGACGATGGTGATGCAAGGAGAGGCGGCGACTGTGGTGCGGACGCCGTGGAGGTACACGGAGCCAGGATGGGAGACGGTGAAGAGAAACTGGGTCGCAGGTCACGCGGGAATGGGAGCAGAGATGGAACTAGAACTGGCGTTCGCGCGAGGGTTTAAGAAAACTCGAGAGTCGAAAGAAAGAAGGAGAGGATGGGGTTATATTTATAGGATTCAGGGTATTGACATTGCAAAACCCTTAGGTCAAATGGTTTAGCGACCGTTTGGACTCCAAACGGTTTCGAGACCGTTTGGACTCCAAACGGTTTCGAGACCGTTTGGCTCCAAACGGTTTCAAGACCATTTGGGAGGGTTAAGGTCAAAAAGATTATTATATTTTTATTTTTGTTTTGGTTATATGAATTTTTATATATTTTCAAAAGATAAACCTAAGGTAATTAAAAGAACAGAAGATAAAAGAAGATGCTCAGATCTTGGGTTGCCTCCCAAGTAGCGCCTGGGTTTAACGTCGCTGGCTCGACGAGGTTTTGATGTTGTTATGCTGATGTTGTGGCATCTCTGATCTCAATAGTCTGTCTCGGCATTTTATCTGTTGGAGTGTAGTATTTTTTCAATCGATGGCCATTGACTGTCCTTTCTCCTCCATTGTCATCAACAATTATGACAACTCCAGTTGGGTATATGTGTTTGATTGTGAAAGGCCCGGACCACTTTGTGCGGAGTTTTACGGGGAACAGTTTGAGCTTGGAATTGAAAAGGAGGACTTTGTCACCTATGGCAATGTCTTTCCTTTTAAGATGGCCATCATTCCACATTTTGGTTTGTTCTTTATAAATCCTGGCACTTTGATTAGCGGTCATTCAGAGCTCCTCTAGCTCCTGTAGTTGGAGTTGTCTGTTTTCTCCGGCACTTTTAAGATCAAAATTTAGTTGTTTGATGGCCCACCAAGCTTTGTGTTCGAGTTCCACTGGAAGATGACATGACTTCCTGTATACCAAATAGAATAGGGTTGTCCCGATTGGTGTTTTATAAGCTGTTCGGTAAGCCCAAAGGGCATCAGGAAGCTTGGTGGACCAGTCAGTGCGGTGTCTGTTTGATACCTCAACCTGACCACTGGTCTGTGGATGGTAAGGCGTGGCTACTTTTTGGCTAACTCCATATTTTTTCAACAGGGCTTCAAATCTGCGTTCTAGAAAATGGGTCCCGCCATCTGATATGACAGTTCTGGGGACTCCAAATCTAGGGAAAATGATATCTTTAAACATCTTGATAACTGGTTTGGAATCGCTGGACACTGTGGGTATAGCTTTGACCCATTTCGAGACATAGTCCACTGCAACCAAGATGAACGAGAAACCATAAGAAGAAGGAAAGGGGCCCATATAGTCTATCCCCCACACGTCGAAAAGTTCAATCTCTTGCCACATGGTGAGGGACATTTCAATCCTTTTATATATGCTACTAGAGAATTGACATTTGTTGCAAGATTTCACAAAATCATAGGAGTCCTTTTCTATGGTTGGCCAGAAGAAACCTGATTGTAGAAATTTTATAGTGGTTTTCTTTGCACTCATGTGCCCCCCCGTGGGGCCGGAATGACAATGCTCTAAGATGGAGGTAATCTCTTCTTCCGGTAAGCAGCGACGGAAAAGTCCATCTGCACATAGGTGAAAAAGGTAAGGTTCATCCCAATAATATTGCTTTATATCGTGGAGGAATTTCCTTTTGTCATGATGGGAAGCGGAGGGGTGAATGATTCCTGTAGCTAGATAATTGACAATGTCAGCGTACCAGGGGAATCCATGGGTAACCTTCATTAGTTGGTCATCTGGGAGGGAGTCTCAGATAGGTACTTTATCTTCATCCTTGACTTCAATACGACTGAGATGGTCGGTTCCACTCCGCTTTTGTCTCTAATTTCCAAATCGAATTCCTGAAGCATCAACACCCAGCAGATAAGTCTGGGTTTTGCATCTTGCTTCTGAATTAGATATCGTATGGAGGAGTGGTTAGTGTAGACGATGACCTTGGCACCAATCAAGTAGGAGTGTAATTTCTCGAATGCATAGATGACATCCAAGAACTCCTTCTCGGTAGTAGTGTAGTTCTTCTGTGCTTCATCGAGCATTTTAGATGCGTAGTAGATCACATACGGTTTCTTGTCGATTCTTTGTCCTAGTACGGCCCCTATGGCGTAATCACTGGCGTCACACATGATTTCAAAGGGTTGTGACCAATCTGGGGCTCTCAATATAGGTTTAGAAATTAGAGTATTTTTCAGAGTTGAGAAACTTTGCAGGCATTCTTGATTAAAGTTGAACTCAGTGTCTTTGGTCAGAAGTTGGGTCATGGGTTTTGCTATTTTTGAGAAATCTTTGATAAATCTTCTATAAAACCTGGCATGACCCAAGAATGCTCGTACTCCTTTTATATCTTTTGGTGGAGACAACTTTGAGATAACATCTATCTTTGCCTTGTCTACCTCAATCCCTCTGTCACTCACTCTATGCCCGAGGACGACACATTCAGTTACCAAAAAATGGCATTTTTCCCAATTCAGGATGAGGTTTGTTTCCTCGCATCGTTGTAGGACTTTTCCAAGGTTGAGTAGACAGTTGTTGAAAGAATCTTCGTAAACCAAAAAGTCATCCATGAACACCTCCATTATGGATTCTGTTAATCCTGCAAAAATGGCAGACATACACCTTTGGAATGTAGCAGGTGCGCTGCATAGCCCGAATGGCATTCTTCTAAAAGCATATGTTCCAAAGGGGCAGGTAAAGGTAGTTTTCTCTTGGTCTTCTGGGTGTATAGGGATTTGGTAGGACCCGGAATAACCATCTAGATAGCATAAGTATTTCTGATGGGCTAAACGTTCTAGGACTTCGTCGAGAAAGGGCAGAGGGTAGTGATCTTTTCACGTCGATTTGTTTAGTTTCGTGTAATCGATGCACATCCTCCACCCCGTCACCGTCCTAGTAGGTACTAACTCATTTTTGTCATTAAGCACGACAGTGGTGCCTCCCTTTTTAGGAACTACTTGGACGGGGCTGACCCATTGGGAGTCTGAGATTGGGTAGATTATGTCGGCTTTCAGTAATTTGAGGACTTCAAGGCGAACCATTTCTTTGAGATTGGGGTTCAACTTCCTCTGATGTTCGTGTGATGGCTTAAATTCTTCGACCATGGGCAGTCTGTGCATGCATAAGGCTGAGTTTATACCCATCAGGTCAGTTATCTTGTACCCAATGGCCTTCTTGTGTTTCTTCAGCTCATCCAGAAGCCTTTCTTCCTGATTTTCCGTTAGGGTGGAGCAGATGATAACTGGACATAATTTTGCTTCGTCCAAGAAGACATGTTTAAGTCCCATGGGTAGAGTCTTCATCTCAGGAGCCTTGGGTGGTTCTGTTACTTCTAAAATGGTGACAACTTTGAGCTCCTCAAAGGTGGCCATTGGTGCTTCTTCAGCTTTCTCTAGATGATACAAACATTGTTGGACTAATTCATTTGTAGAAAATTCAACTTCTGGGTTGGTTAGAACACTTTCTAACTCATCAGATGGTTCAGATATTTCTAATTGAGACATTTGATGTATTGCTTCTAGGAGAAAGACCTCCTCTTGAATGCTGGGGCCTTTCATGCTGTTGAGAACTCGGAATTGAATTGCTTCTTTTCCGAGTCTTAGAATGATCGTGCAACTTCAACATCAATAAGCACCCTGGCTGTGGCGAGGAAAGGTCTGCCAAATATTATTGGATATCTCAAATCTTCCTTGATATCCATGATGACAAAATCGCACGGGACATAGGCATCTTTGCCTATCCTAACTAGAATATCTTTGGTAATTCCTAGAGGTGCGGTGATGGTAGAGTCAGCTAACTGAATTGTCATTGTTGTGGGCAGCAAGTCGGTGAAACCTAATCGTTTGCACATGGAATAGGGCATAATTGATATGCTGGCCCCTAGGTCAGCTAATCCTTTTTTGTTTGATGCATTTCCAATACAACATTGAATACCGAAGGAACCTGGGTCCTTCTTTTTCTTTGGCATTTTATTGAGGATGATATCGGAGGTGGTTTGGGAAAGTTTGACAATTTCTTGTTCCTCAGTGATGTATTTCCTTGATAACAGAGTTTTTAGGTATTTAGCCCAAGCCGGTACCTCAGAGAGAGCATCAAGGAGCGGGATGTCGATGTAAAGTTTCTTCATCGCCTCCTCAAATTTTTGGAACATGGTGTCCATTTTTGTCTCTCATAGTCTTCCCGGATATGGGATCCTTTGTTTATACTGCAAGATTTCTGGCTCTGTGGACACTTGTTCTTTTTCTTTTCCCTTTTCGTTCTCTGTGGACTTCTCCGTTCCTAGCTTCGGGCTCATGTTTGGCATAAGGGCAGGTGTATCATCATCATCAAGAGTGATCCTTGTAGTTTCATGAAGGGTGCGTCCAGATCTCGTAGTAACGACATTCAACTGTTCAGGCCTATTCTGGCCGTGTCTAGGGTTCGATTCAGGCTGTCCTGCAAATGTGCCTGCTGGAGGCTTCAGTTGCGCAGCAATTTGGTCTAGTTGAGCCTCTACTGCCTTTTGCTGAGCTTGTTGATTAGCGAGCATAATTTGTTGGTACTATAGCATCAGCCTTATCAATGTCATCTCGTCTTCTGGCTGGGAGGGGGTATTTTTCTGAGAAAGTTGTTGTTGCCCTTGCTGTGGTTGTTGCGGAGGCAGTGCCAACTGAGGTTGCTGCAACTAAGGGTGCAGCTGTGGATGTAGAGGAGGATGAGTATATTGATAATAGGCATATGGATTTCTGGGGTAGTTAGATCTTGGGAAGTTATTTATGGGATTCCCTTGATTTTGATTGAAGTTTCTTTGGAATCCAAGGGGCAACCTATTAGAAGATCCGCCTTGTGTCTGGTGTTGCGGATTGGCAGTCCCAGCAGGGTTCTCATATTGAAATCTTGGGTGGTTTCTTGGTTGATTAGGATTGTAATAAACTTGTCTAGGAATGGAATGAATAGAATTGACTTGTTCTGGCAATTGCTCTTCAGTATGTTCAATGATTGGTTCGTACTATTGTGGTGGTGGATGCATATCCATCATCACATTGTAAAGCAAACCGCATGAAAGAGTTGGATGATCAGATGCGTGATAGGCTTCACAGGTTCCTGTGGCGGCTTTGACCTGTTGGACCTGAGGGTTTTTCTTCTTGTCAAATTTTTCAAGATAAGTTTCAAGAGCTTGTTGTTTATGAGCTATGGTCTTTAAGGCTTAAAAAATAGCCTTCATCTCCATTGATTCCTCGGCTTTATAAACTTTGAGGACTCCTTTGCCAGCTGATTGTCCCCAGTTGGACTGATTCTCATCTCTAAGTGTGACTATTTTCCAAGCATCCTCGTAGTTCTTTCTCATAAAATTTCCTCCAGATGAGGAATCCAGAAATTACTTGATGTCATCACTCACTCCCCTATAGAATGTTTCTATTAATTGATTTTGGGAGATGCCGTGATGAGGACACTTTTGCATAAGCTCTTTGAACCTTTCCCATGCTTCCACAAGTGATTCTCTGGGAAGTTGGGCGAAGTGATTAATCTGCCCCCTAATTTTATAAGTTAGTGAAGGGGGGAAGAACTTCTCCAGGAACTTTTCTTCCAGGGGAGCCCATGTGGTGATTATTGGCTCCCTATCAAGAGAGTTATACCTGCTCAGAACTCTTCCAGATAGAGTGAAGTGAAAAAGATGTAGCATTATTGCGTCGAGAGCAACTTCGGCCTGTGGGACCAGTCGGCAAAGTGCCTTGAACCTCTTCAAGTGATCCATACAGTCATCCCCAGAACCTCCAGAGAATGAGATGCCCTGCATGATTTGAATCCATTGAGTCCAGATCTCAAAGTTGGGTATGTTGATGATCAGAGGTCGAACTGGATGGTTGTCTTCAAAGTTCTTAGGGACAACATAATCCCTCAACTGCTTGTTTCTTAGTTCTAACTGGGCAGCTTGGTTTGCTGCCTCATTTTCAGCTCAGATGCGGGCATGTTCTTCTGCTCGGATCTCCGCTTGAATCTGAGCACGAGTATCAGCGATGAGTAGTGCTCTTTGAGCGGCGATGGCGGCGTTGACCCTCTCCATTACCAGTGCATCCTGGCGTTGATCTTCAGCCATTTGCCTGGCTCTTTGGTGATTGAGTCTGATGCGGCGATGGAAGTTTCTCTCTACCTCAGAGTCGTACTCTAGATCAGGGGAGAATACGAGGTTATGCGATGATTGCATACACAACTTCTACCTGAGTAGAGAAAAGAATACACCTTTTAGATGATGCCAGAGATATAATGAATTCAAGAAGATATGGATTAATGATTAAAAGAAAGTGTAAAACCCTAACCAACTAGCAAGATACTAAATGAAATTAAAATGTTCCGTTGTCCCCGACAACAGTGCCAATTTTTTATGGATCTTCCACTTACGTGGAATTGCGTGCACCACTAAAAATCTTAAAGATGGTAAGTCTTTAAGTTTAGCCTTGCTTATACTAGATCGAGAACTCCACCCACGTATGCTAAGATACGTGGAAGTCTTATCGTAGTATATTTAAGGGTCGAATCCACGGGACAACGGTCTTGTTGGGAGCAACAAGATGAAAAACATTAGAACTTCACTTAATCTCTTAATAGTAGGTACTTGGATAAAAAGGTTGGTTTGGTTGTTTTAAACTAAGAGCAAGTAAAGTAAAGCAAGCAAGTGAATTTAAGGATGTTTAAACAATGATAAGAAGCCACTAGGGTGTGATCGGTTTTCACCACCACTACACATGGATCAAAACATGCAAAATAAAACATAACCTGCAACAAGAGTTTAATCAGTTAGTATCTTCGTAGACTTAGTTTCCTTTCGGAGAACTAACTACGAGAAGTGCGGGAATGTTGCAAAGTGAGCCATCCCCAAACGAATGGTCAATTACTTTGCATCATTCCCTTCGCAAAGTGTGTTCCTCAACTCATCAAGGTGGTACTTTCATACGTCAACTGATTCCATTTCATAGTATGAAAGGACAATGATGGGAGTGAGTGTACTCCACTTCTTGAGAAACACTTCTAGATACCGAAACAGATGCATGGTGGATACATGCACCAAGAACCAACATTCAATCGAGTTTTTAATCTAGTAGTACAAACATAGACAATTCATACTAAAAGATAAAAGATAACACAAGTTGGTGATCAAGCAACAAGCATTCATTAAACGATTGATGTTGAACTGAAAACAAAGCATCTCTACATTGCAAATTATGGATTACATTACATGAAATGAAAACATGGGTAGCGGGGCTACTCCCCGCACCCCAGTGAGAGAGACTACTCGCTCATAGCTAGGACAAGGAAGGAGGCAAGAAGAGAGAGAGAGAGAGCGTCATCCCCACAAAGGAGAGAGGAAAGTCAACCCCTTGGAGAGAGAGACGATCTTCAAACTTCACAAGTTGCTTGGTGATGAGGTCCTCTCTTCCCACCTTCTTTGGCGAAGAGAGAGAAAGCAGCTTCAAGATGGAGTGTGGATCTCAAACCGACAACCTTTGGGCAGAGGATGGAAGTTGGATTTGCTCTGGAGTGATAGAGGCAGCCTCTGGACGTCTGAAACTTCATGTCTTTTGGAGGACCCTTTGGGTCTTATTTATAGGCCTTAAGTGAAGTCCAAATGGTTTGGTCAGTTTTGGATCCAAACGGTCTTGAAGACCGTTTGGACCCCAAGACCGTTTGGACCTCAAGACCGTTTGGACCTCAAGACCGTTTGGACCTCAAGACCGTTTGGATCTCAAGACCGTTTGGACCCTGAGACCGTTTGGCTTCATGCGGTCTTGGGACCGTGTGACTCCATGCGGTCTCGGGACTGATTAGCTTCATGCAGTCTTGGGATTGAGTGACTCCATGCGGTCTCGGGACTGATTGGCTTCATGCGGTCTTGGGACCGTGTGACTCCATGCGGTCTCGGGACCGATTGGCTTCATGCGGTCTTGGGACCGTGTGGCTTCATGCGGTCTTAGGACCGTGTGACTCCATGCGGTCGCGGGACTGATTGGCTTCATGCGGTCTTGGGACCGTGTGACTCCATGTGGTCTCGGGACCGATTGGCTTCATGCGGTCTTGGGACCCTGTGACTCCATGCGGTCTTGGGACCGGTTGGCTTCATGCGGTCTTGGGACCGTGTGACTCCATGCGGTCTCGGGACCGTGTGACTCCATGCGGTCTGGGGACCAGTTGGCTTCATGCGGTCTTGGGACCGTGCGAGTCCATGCGGTCTTGGGACCGATTGGCTTCATGCGGTCTTGGGACCGTGTGAGTCCATGCGGTCTTGGGACCGGTTGAGTCTTTTATGTTTTTTTGTGTCTTTTTCTGTAAGTAAAAAGGAGAAAAGTTAATATAACGGTATATTTACAATAAGAGGGGATAGTTAGGGATTGTGTCTAATTTTATCTGAGAAAGAGTGTGGAAAACTGAAGAAAAAAACTAAGCTAACATCACAAAATTGGAGGTTATCACTAGACCTAGTATAAAATCATACTATACATAAAAGATGTAGCCTTGAAATCATGGAAATAATATGATGATGTCATGAAAACTTAGCTTGAATAATCATGGGTAACATGCCTAATCTCATACTCAAACGATCAACTTGATATGACGATACTCTTGGAGTCATAACTCAGTTGAACATGATGAATACATTGTTTAATTTTAGATTTAAAAGGGAAAAATAATGAACATATTTGATTAGAGTTGGTGGAAATTTTGGGGAAAACAAAATCATGCATGAAATCTAGAGTAAAGATGAGACACACACTCGATGATAGTCTTATTTGAAGTCATGTCCATAAACATGATTCTTTTGTGAAGTGATAACATAGATTTTGATAATACACCCTGGTCGTGTATGAAGATTAGTACAAAAACCCAGATATATGGATACTAAAGGATGGGTAACCCTAATGTTGTGATGATGTCGTAATACAATATTAGGGTACAACATAATATGTACATATATGAGATGAGTACACCTTTAATGATGATAACCTAAGTGTACACCATATTGTGGGGAATGACTTGACAACTATGGTTGGATACCTAGACTCCATATATTTTGACTTTGACTCTTAACTATGATCTTGGAGGAATTTCGAGGATGAAATCCTTATAAGGAGGGAAAGATGTGACAACCTCGATTTTATATCTCCTCTATTGTACCCCTCCTCTCTAATCAAGTATCTGTTACTCATTTTGATATTAATTTCATATTTGGATAGTTGTGATGTTCCAATTTGGCAACTACCATGGTCAATTATGCAATGTGTGACTTTAATTTGTACTGTTAACTAAGTATCTTGCTATATCATGTCACCTTCTTGTATCTCATTTTGAAACTGATCACCATAATCCTTTGGATTTTTAATATGTATCATATTGTAGAGGATTCAATTACGAATCCAGTGAAACAAAAATCACCTCAATTGGACCATCAGACTCCAAGTTATGACACCTTGAAATTTGGCTTTTGTTTCACCTTGTTTTAGCTCAATTCTATGCCTTTATCTCTATTGGGCCGCCCACATAGGCCCAAAACAACACTGCAGTCCAATCACTAGTTGCCTACTCTCCTTCCTCTTCAAGAAATGAATTAATGGTTGGTGAAAAATTTCCCCGCCTCCACCGAGATTGGGTAACGGAAGGGGGGCATGACCTCAAACCCTAGCCACCTTGTTCAAGTTATAAGGCCCCCTCAAGTTCTAACCCTAGCCTCCCTTGAGACCCTTGTTCCATTTCCTGATCCTCTCTCCCTTCTTCTACAACCTGGCTTCCTGCCCTGCTATTCCCTCTCGACAGCGGCTAACTAAACATCTAAGAGGACCCAAGCAACATCACTACTCCTCATGGCATGGGAGGGCGGCCTTGGCAACGATCGGGACACCATGAGGTCCAATGCTCAAATGCTTCTTGGAGTGCGTCAGAGAGACGAGGGGCAAGGGCGGTGACATCCCCTGTTTCTGCGCATGGAGAAGGGGATCACGCAGACTGGGCAGGCGAGCAGTGGTGTGCGGGTGTGGAGGCAACGGTGTGAGTGCTGGGCGGGTGGAGAGTGACCACGGTTGTGGATTGCCTCCCAAAAGCGGTCTACAACCGCAGGCAGAGAAGAAGGTGACCATAGACAAGAGTCCATCCACAAGGGCGTGAACAGAAGTAGCAATCGAGGAGCAATGTGTAAGGAAGAAGCCTCCTCTGTCATTGGATCGGGGGCTAGCGTCCCAGATACACTTGATAAAGAGGTAACATCCTAGGTCGATGGTGCAGTTTCTATATAGTTGTAATGCATCCATTCAAAAATACATATATCCTAGTTCTTTTATCCAAAATATGCAAAACAATATGTCAAATCGATCAACTCGACGAGAACTATAGATTGGACCTAGTACCTGGCCCTAAATCAAATGTTTGGTCTCCGATTTCATGAAAATGCTAACATTAGTCATGTTTGAGCACATTTATTCACTATTATGACCAATCTTGCATCTTTAATGACTTTTCACCATCACAATCATGAAATTAGTAATATTTATTCACCTTGAACCAAGTTGAGCTCCTAAGATCCCCTTTTGATCCATGGTTGTCCTTAATGCATGTTGTAGTTTGTTCATGGACTTTAATGCATGATCATGATGAAGTTTTAATCTTTGATATACTTATAACCTCCTAAGCATCAAATCAGTAGCTCTTTTGCTCTTGTGACCCTAATGACGGCCCTAATCAACCTATTGTTCATCATGACCTCCATTGCACATTTGTGCCTACTTTGGACTATAATGTTGAACTTTGCCTAGATTGCTAATCTTGCTTCTAATGGACATACACCTATTTTGGAATATGTTTCTTATGACCTTATGTTGCTGATTTAAACCATCCCTTATGCTTGTCTCTTATTCATTGATGATCTTTGACCTTGATTACTCTATTATGAGTCTTTGACCCTTTAATATACATAAGGAACCTGAACCTTGGAATGGTCATAGATAATTCGTGGAACCTTTGAATGATATGAAACTAGAACGACACCATCATGATGACCTCTAGATCAGTACAATATCATAAAATGAACCAATAAGCAACTTGGAACCCATCTTGGACAAAACCCTAAAATGCACCTAATTAGGGTTAATGATGAGAATCTAATGCATATATGTAATCTTGTTCTTAATCAGGTTTGGCTTATGATCTAGATGGTAATGGATGTGTTAAGTTAAGAAAATATTAATCAGATATGGGCCTTATCTAGTTATATGACTACCACTTTCTTGCTTGAAAAGACATATATTGTATGCTTGTTTGTCTATTTGCTCAAATATTGCCATGTAGTATTGTAGTGTCTTACTTGATGTTTGCCTTGTTAGTTTTATAACTTGAACACACACACACACACACACAGATATATATATATATATATATATATATATATATATATATATATATATATATATATATATATATATAACTCCATTATAATATTGTTGATAAAGGGTTAACTCTTGGTTACGTCCTTGAGGTCCCTCTCGTATAAAAGGGTTAGCTAAGCTTGAGCACCCTTATGGACCCTTCCGACGGGAAGATGGTCAAAGGCCTTAAACATGCTTGATATTGTTGGTATAATGGAGTGAAATGATATAAAATATGGTTTCACATTTGTTAAACAATTAACATGTTTATTCTTATTCATTTAGTCTTGTAAACTTTTCAAAATTATGCAAAGCTTATATATATGTGTATCTTTCTACCCTATACTCAACACCTCGTGTGTTGACCCATTTTTTGTATGTTGTTTTTAGGTTCAGAGATGGCTAGAAGGTTGATGGGCTTGGTGAGCTATGCTAGGTGTACTTGTTGTAAGATCCAGATTTAGTGCGCATGAATGACTTGTACCTTGACTATGGAAATATGTAATTGAATTCATGAATATAATGCATTTTGTATAATTTATACTCATTGAATGTTGAGACTATGTTGGTGCCTTTCTCTTGTTACTTGTTCATGTGTGCTAAGGTTTACGCTTTCACATTTCGCCTTTGGTATACATTTGGTTCATGGGACTGGGATTCCTGTTCTGTGACATCTTGCTTGGGCTCTCTATTGGTTACCACAACTAGAGAGGGAATCAATTGTCAGAGCTAATTGTCATGTCTGGGAATCCCCCAATACCCCTCTATTTATAGGAGAGGCTAGGGTTAAGGTTTCCAGTCTGTGTAGGAGTCGAAAAACTAAATTCAAGAATTTTATGTAAACTTCATACAACGAACTGGTCAGTTTACCTAGACAACTGATCATCTCATGTATGAACTGGTCTGTTCATCTCATGAATCGGTCGGTTCATGTGTTTCCCGTTTAGAATCAAATTGACATTCAATATTCAACTAATAAAAAATCGTGACATCAAAATCAATCTTTGATCCAATCGAATTGATCATTGATTTGGACAACCCAGATGGTGTAGCGGTCGGTTCACATCATGAAATTGTCATTTTACAATATGAAACAATTGTTTCACTTGTGAAATGGTCGTTTTGCATGTTCAGGTCAGTAAATATTGAGCAAATTGTGTTTCCAACTGACCTGACACTCCCACTGATAAGTTCAACACTTGAACTGGTTGGTTCAGAGTCCAGCCAGTCAAATTTGAACCTCAGTTGGTTAATCAAATACCTAAACACCTTTAGTAATCAATATAAGCATCAATCATGTATAAACTCCTATTCCAAGTGTATCCTATGTGTGTGGCCCTATAGGTTCATAATTACGTTGGCTGTGAGTGTCCATAACCAATTATGGAATCACAAGCAAAGACTGGCATCTAGTAAGACATCATTTCTACCCAAGTAATTCAGAAAGTTGGAGAACAACTTCCACCTACAATCTGTGATTAGCGTTACCATGATTGTATAGTTCCTTTGTCTTTGATTTTGGATTGAACTCGAGGCTTGGAATCGTCATCCTCTCAATGTCAATCCATGTTCCTTAAACTAGAGTAGACTGTTTGAGATGCACGTGATCTCATATATCACATATTGAGTCACATTAATATGGCCATACATTTCTTAGTCTCACTTATCAAGAGGCCTTGTATATCAATCTCCTGTAGGAGGGACAAATCCCATCTACATCACTCACACTAAATCCCCATGTGTCACAATGCACCTGAGCATTACCTTTATGGAAACCCTTATTCAAGGTCATAGTGGATGATGTCATAGTATATCAAACGACATGTGATGAGTGTAGTGACTTTAGGTCTAAGAACTGCAATCATCATTATCATTATTAGAGATAATTGTGACTACCATTACATGGTATCCATGTATCACTCTTATGGTGGGTTTGTCTGATACATTGTTCTCTAACATGTATATGTGCGCTTGATTTGGTATCACATATCATGACTAACGAGACTTTGGTCATTAGTCAACCACACTCTAGTCTTATGTATTATTATTGTCTATTTTGCTTCCTCAATAATATATGACTAGGGACATAACAATAATGCATTCACTCTTATCATACATATGATCTCATTGTTCATGTCATCAACCTAAAGACATAAGTCATTGAGTAACATCATTCTTTAGACATCTAGTCTGTATGTATCATAATATCATGCTGAGACAAACATAACAAAGATTTTTACCATTATAATGATTAAATCATTTGTCTAATTCCACACTCCAATTATCACATGATTGGCTCTCTAGGAATACATACCAACCTACGCTTTTATGAAAGTGGGAATATCACTATTTATGATTTGACTCTTTTAACAATTATGTCATATTTCCTACTTTCTTGGAAGTTAGTTTGTCTATGATGAGGTGGAGGCTACCTTAAAACTAATAGCTAGGCTTAACTCTAAGTGTGCATGGATAACAAACTCATAACCATAACTTAATATTCAAATTTATGATGTTACTTTTAACTTAGTGATAACCCAATGAAGATCCATTATGGTTTGGAAGCTTGTTTTTAACATGGTTGTTCAACAACATTATACCCATAGCTTTACCTAGGCATTTGGTAAGAGAGGACATCATATAATATAACACCATGCTACTCCCTCTAGTTCTATAAGTAAAAATATGATTTTCATATACCCTTATATATCTTGGCAGAAGTAAACTCTCTTGGTAAAAGTATGTAATGGCTATTTAAGAGTTTAAAGCTGGTGACTTGGCTACATATAGGTTTTTGGACCATATTTGGAGTACATTGTAAGTCTTTAATTGTTAAATCTATTTTCATTATTATAATATATGTACAAAAAATTATGATTTATCAATAGTTTTAAGATTTATATGTATGATCTATAGTGATGTAATTCTTGAATTTTCATGAACCAACTCACAACCATTCAATGTTTCTAGTAGTAGAAGCCCTTAGGGAAGCACTCTTGAACTTAGGCCAACCATAAAAGTCTAGACTTAAGTATCAATGGGTAATAAGAATCTTTGGATATAAGTGGCTTAGTAAATTATACCTTGAGTTACCCATGTATATGGTTAGTTTGACTATAGGTTAACTCTATAAGGGATGGAGCCTTATACATTGGTATTCTATGAGAGTAACTTGACTCAAGCATTGTTTGTAATTACCAATGAATGCATTGGGAAATCCTTGGGCTTCAAATAGTGTAAGAAAAATGTAATTACTAGATAATTAGGATATTAAACCTTCACAGATAAGTATCATGGGATAGTAATTGTATAACATAAATGAATACATAGTTAGGTTGTATTTATCAAACTAGCATAAGGTTCTAGTCTGGGTAAACCTAACTAGTTGATACCAGGTGTGATACCATGAACATATCTTAATCTTAATTTTCTATATAATCTTTATTTATTAGCTTAACTATATTATTCTAAAAGAATTGGTGTTTAGTTGAATAAGTTGAAACCCTATTTCAAGTCAATTGGCACTTTGGATGGCTTGGTTTCAAGTTTTCGTATAAGTTGTGACTTCATTAAAAATTCAACATAGCATCATGAACAAATTGTAAATTTTGTGAAAAATATCAAATCTTGTATGTTTCTTCCTTCTCTTACTTTATTTACACTTAAACTAAATTATTTAAGAAATGACTCTAATCTGGACTTCATTTCACTTTATTTGCGTTGAAATACAATACCTTGTACAATTGTGGACTAATGTGCAATTTCACCTTAATTGAGAACCTAAGTAAAAGGTTGAGAACATGATACCCAAATGAATGATAGTATTTGTTATCTTGATATATTTATTTGGTTTGATTCTTCGAAACTTAGTTGGTTTGAGACTTCAACCCTAGCTAGTATGGTGGTGGGGGTTGTTGTTAATAGCCAATGGTGCTTCTTGTGCTCTACCAATGGACTTTTGGCCTTATGGAAGTGGAATTTTTATCTTATGGAAGTGATAGACCAATTACAACCCTACATAGGACAACGAGGATGGTTTCTAAAAACATATGAATGCTAAGAGGTTCAATAAATATTTTTTGTTTGACCGAGGTATGGCATATTTGGACCAAGTGTAATTATGAACACTAGTGGAGGGCACTTTGGACTTTTGTACCTATCACCCACTTTATAAAATAAAACCCTTCAGACTGTAGTCCCTTTTATCATCCCACAAACTTTTAGAATCATGGAGAGAGCCATGGAATACGAATCAAGCTCCAAGGAAGGGATGGGCATGGATGGAGCCTTGGATGTTGATGCATGTGGATGCAAGTTCGAGATCTAGCTTCTTCAAGATGCCTCCAAGCTTGGAATTATCATTTCCAGCCCTAATCATGTAATATATATCTTATAGAAGATCTTTTGCTATTGTTCCTCACCCCATCTTCCTTCTTTGATAGTTCATCATGGATTTTCATGGTGGATTCGGTTCCATCTATCTAAAGAACCTCCATTTTTCCTCTTTTTGATCTAAGGGGAGTCAGATCTTACTTGGAGTATGGATTCGAGGGATTTTTTAGTACTGATCTAGGATCTAGAAGCATATTCATGTCTTCCATCTATGTACCTCATGATTATCACCATAAGAGGCGAGTAATATAGCATTGTTAGCATTCTTTTGCGTACATGTTCAGGTAAATCCCTAAAACTTGTTCTAAACATAATTAAGATGCCTAAATATTGAATCTTTGTGGATTATTTTGAAGCCACGTGATATGATTTCATTCTTGTATATATTCTTGTCACGGAACTGGCATCCAGATCCTGTGAACCAAACGTATACCAAAGGTAACATGCGGAAGCGTAAAGCTTAGCACACATGAACATATAACGAGATAAAGGCACCAACACAGTCTCAACATTCAACAAGTATAAATTATACAAAATGCGTTATATTCATGAATTCAGTTACATATTTCCAGAGTCAAGGTACAAGTCATTCATGTGCACTAAATCTGGATCTTACAACAAGTACACCTAAGCTCACCAAGCCCATCAACCTTCTAGCCATATCTGAACCTAAAAACAAAATATGAGAAACGGGTCAACACACGAGGTGTTGAGTATGGGGCAGAAAGATACATATATGTATAAGCTTTGCATAATTTGAAAATTTCAAGACTAAACAAACAAGAATAAACATGTTAACTGTTTAATAAATGAAAAACCATATTTTATGTCATTTCACTCCATTATACCAACAATATCAACCATGTTTAAGGCCTTTGACCATTCCCATTGGAAGGGTCCGTAAGGGTGCTCAAGATTAGCTAACCCTTCTATACGAGAGGGACCTCAAGGCCATAGCCAAGAGATAACCCTTTATCAACAATATTATAATGGAGTTCTGTATATATATGTGTTCAAGTTATAAAATCAACGAGGCAAACTGTGGCGACCGTCTCGCGAAAACAAGATTAACTAATGCGGAAATGAATTATTTGCAGCGGATTACTGAAAATCACTGAAAATTAAAACTTTTTGCAAAGAGATCCATTCACAGGATAACTCCTTAACCAAGAACCAAAGTATTTCGAATTCATCCTGGTTCACAAGTACACAACCTGTACCATTCCTTCTCAAAGATTACATCATCAACTGTCTTATAAACATTATATGCAGACAGTATACGAATCTCGAGGCATCAAGCCAAAACCTCAGATTGATTCATAAGACACTGACTAAAAACTCCGAGGACCTGAGAGTATAGAGACGACATATAGGACTACTATCTGTATGACTAGACAAACAATATCTCCACCTGAGATCTTATTGTTGTCCCTGCTGTTGCTGTTGCTCTTTCCTTGTTCTAGGATTTCCGCTTTGCCTCCCATGCATACCTAAAAATGTTTCCCACGGGGGTGAGACAATTGAAAATTGCCCCAGCGAGAGATATAACTCTTTGCCAAAAACATTGTTATTGCAGTTTATTAAATTAAAACTGAGTAGGGGTTAATTTTACATTATCAGGCAGAATTATTCATCATAGAACAAAATAAAATAATCTCCATTCTCAAGGAGGTCATTGCATCTACCCATGGTAGATAAGTAATTCATCTGTCTACCTTGCAGAGAATATAAAGAAACATAACTAACATTTATCCACTAAGGAATGTACAAAGAACTGCAACATCAGCCAATGAATTTCCGTATTCAATCTTTAAGCAAACGTGCTATACGACTGATTACATTTTACAATCACACTTATGCTCTGAGGAGATGAGATATACCGCTCATACTCCAACCGACCACTGCTAGGAGTCGAAATCGGTACCATAAATAGGTCAATGGAAGAGACAGACTCCAAGACCTCATCCATCTCGGTCAGTACGAGACCACATGCAGGACATCTCGTGTCTCTGCTAACTAGCTAGCTAGGGTATACTGGCACCTTCGCTACAGAGTTACAACATCAACTGCACTCTCATCGCCAATCGAGAGATTTCTTGTTTATCTCCTCGATCTGACATTAAGTATCATTGGGAGATGTGTACACCATCTAACCCAATCATCGGGAGATTCGTGATACATCCATCCCAACATATTCATGAAGGATTGAGAGGCTTCTTATTTACCTTCCAACAATCTCTTCAAGAGGATGTAAGGATGTTTTCGCCCATTTACCCCCACATATTCAAAATATGTGCTCCGAGTTTTGCCGCGGGCACCCGTTTCACCATCACCTATTCCTGATGATGATGGATCTTTGGTCAGAGCACTACATGAATAGATTTAACTTGATTTATTAAGTACATTCTCATATTCTTTTAGCATCAACCAAGTTCTCAAACATAACTTATTACAACAATGCTATAAAGAGACATGTAATACTTTCATCAGTTATTTATCAGTCTTTCAAAGACCCTGGGAACTCAGTCCCTCATTTCAATACTGGGAATTCTCATCCCTTCACATTCTCATCACCGTAATCATATGGTTCTGGGTATTCAAACCCTTCACTCATCATTGAGCATCATTACCATTTATTAGGTAACTATCACCTTCAGGTCATCTGACCAAGGTATACATGATACTTGTTACCCAAGAATCACACATGGCTCATCAGGCCACTACACATCTTGTCACCACTCACTAGGCAACAACTTATTCACATGGCTCACAAGGCCATTCACATCTTGTCACCTCTCACTAGGCAACACCTTATTCAAAGATATCATATATATTTATTCAAGATCATTAGTCTCATCATATAACATTAATGATCATTAGTTCAAGGAATGAGTTCATTTCTCATCCTCATCATGGTATGAATACATCATACTCATCATTTGGGCTTAACCCCATTTTCAAGGTGCATTAATTAACACTCATCAAGTGCAACAACTCATTACATTTCATTGTAATAGTTGCATATCACAGTTCGTATATTTCTTACCCAATTATTTCGTATTTGGAGTATATCAAGGTATATAAACCCTAAACATCTGAATGTGATAACCATCATATCTTGATGTATCATTTTCTCATCATTTCAAACCCTCTTGAGTTAACCAACTTTATCCTGTATTAAGGTATTTCCCCTCTTAATACATTCCATCACCAAATACTCACCCTTAGCATATAATGAATAGGCCACACATTATAATTGTCTAACTAGCTCACATGATATGGACTTATCTTAGTTTAAGGCATTGTTTTATTATAAAGTTGCCTATAAACAACCACATTAGATACTTCCCTTTTCAGGGTATTATCTACCATTCCATTATTAGGATTAGGCTTCACATAGATACACCTTCAACTAGGGTTTCACAAGGATACACCCTCAATTAGGGTTTCATTTAGAATTGCCCTCAATTAGGGTTAGAACACAATAACCCTATCGATTAGGGTTTATGTTCATGATTAGGGTTTCATGATCTCTCTACTTTAAGGATCATACCCTTAATCACCACATGAATCATATTCATATATGAATTCATCCTATCATCATCTCAACTTGATTAGGTCATATCAACCCTTCCATCAAGTACATACTACTATGATTAACATAGTGTACCAAGTCATTGATCCTATAAGCAATTAGGGTTCATCCCTTAATTGGAACTAATCACTTAGGTACTATTAGGGTTTCAACCTTTGTACCTTCAATGATCATCATTACTAATCATCATTGGATCAATTAATCATTCATCATCTCTATTCTCAAGAGATTCAATCACCTTGGACCTCCATTACATAAGGTATCCAATTGAATTGATCAATTGAGTCCTCAATTACAACAAGTGTCTAAGTGGATTAACCAATTGAGTCCTCAATCAACTTGGACTACTTGAGCCCCAAACGGTCTTGGTCCTTCAAGGTTCAAATGGTTTGAAACCATTTGGTAAAGGTGGTGCTTGAGAACGTTTGCCCAAGCAAGTAGGTGAAGACCGTTTGCCTAAGTTTGACTTTTGAAACTGCATGGGCACAAATGGTTTGGGATCGTTTGGTCCCAAACGGTCTTGAGACCATTTGGACTCGAATGGTCTTGAGACCGTTTGGTCCAAACCTCCTCAAAACCGCATGGACCAAAGATGGTCTCAACTACACCAATCGGTTTAGGGATTTCAATATTGATTCCTTCAATCATTGAATTCATGGAACCAATCATCAATTGAACCTATCCTCATACTTCAATTGAGTTAAATAGGTCAACCTTCAACTGATTTGACCCTCAATTGACCCTCAATTCGTCCTCAATTAGGGTTTGAATCAATTGAATTAGGGTTTGGAATCGATGATCCTTCAACACTAATCAATGCAAGATTAGTTACTTTGAAACCATTGAACCATCATTCAAATTGAACATGACCTGACCCCAAACGGTCTTGAGGTCATTTGGATGACCACCAAATGGTATTGGGACCATTTTCCCATCACATCATCAAAATCCAAGTAACCAATTAGGGTTTGGATCATTGGATTGATCACCAAATCAACAATTGATTACACTTTAACTTAGTATCATTGGATCATCAATTGCTTAACCATACTCACCCCTAGACCTCCAAACGGTCTTGGGTGACCTCCAAACGGTCTTGAGACCGTTTGGCTCATCCAACCCTTGGATGCTAGTGAAAAATCATTAGGGTTTGAGCTATTGAGTTGATCATCAAATCAACAGTTAATTGCAAAGTGATTTGGTACCTTTAGACCTTCAATTGGTCAAACATGCTTAACCCTAGACCTCCAAACGGTCTTGGATGATTCCCAAACGGTCTTGAGACCGTTTGGGTGATTTCCAAACGGTCTTGAAACCGTTTGGGTCAATCAACCCAAAACATCAACTCATTTCAGTGCAAAATCAGCACTTAGCCGATTAGGGTTAACACCATATCTTTTGTCCTTCAAACACTTAACCATATCCAACCCTAGACCTCCAAACGGTCTTGGGTGACACCCAAACGGTCTGGAGACTGTTTGGGAAATCCCCAAACGGTTTTGAAACCGTTTGGGCTAATTAACCCAAAAAGTCAAATCAGCCAAGTTGAAAATCAGCACTTAATCCAATTAGGGTTTACCTAATTGATTAGCCTTCAACTCATGATTCCTTTAGATTTAAAACATAAAATTTGGTGGGTCATCAACCAACATAATTAGGAACAGGATTCTTAAACGGTCAACCCTTGGTAAACTCTTTCAAACGGTTTTGAAGCCGTTTGCCCAAAAAGGCAAATAAATCAAGTTGAAAATCAGCACTTAATTCAATTAGGCTTTTCCTAATTGATTGGCCTTCAACTCATGATTCCTTTGGAACTAATCCATACAATTTGGTGAGTTATTAACCAACATCATTAGGAACAGGAATATCAAACGGCAACCCTCTCAAACGGTTTTGAAACCATTTTCCCAAAAAGTCAAATTAATCAAGCTGAAAAATCAGCACTTAATCCAATTAGGTTTGTCTAATTGATTAGCCTTCAACTCACGATTCCTTGGGAGTTAACCCATCAAATTTGGTGAGTCATTAACCAACATAATTAGGAACAGTAATATTAAACGGTCAACCCTTGGTCAACTCACTCAAACAGTTTTGAAATCGTTTGCTCCCAAACGGTTTCAAACCATTTGCTCTTAAACGGTTTGGTGAAACCGCATGAGCAATTAACTCAAAACCGTATGAACCATGATTTCTTTGGAAAAAGTATCCAATATGATGTCATCATCATCTACCTTCGTCCCTGAAGTTCTAAAAACTTCTGATTTCATGAAATAACCATTTTCAACCAGCAATTAAACAAGATAATGAAGGAATCATTGAAATTGCAAGATTAATGGTTGAATAACAATGAAAAATGGTTCAAGTTATAAAACCCGCCTCCAATTGAGCTCCAAAGCTCCATGTCCACGGAAAAAATGGTGGATGCAACTCTTTGAACCATTCCAAGGCTCATCCTCAAGGTTTGAGTGAAAAAGAATGGTTATAATTGAAGAGGAGATCGAAATAGGAAGAAATCCATAATTTATTTTTGATTTCCACCATGGAATCAAGGTGAAATGGATCAAGAACCTTACCAACAGGTTGGGGGTCGTCCTCCGGATCCTCCCAATCTCCCTTGGTCGTTTCCCAAGCAAGGAGAAGAAGTGGGGTCGAAAAAGCATTTCATTTGGCTTGTAAAAGGTCTTTTTATAAGAAATTCAAGGAGAGAGAAAGTGCCTTATAAAAAAGTCATTTAATCCCAAAAATGTGGCCGCCTATTCCCCCTTATCTTCCTTAAGGACGATGCTATCTTGTTTGCCTCTTATTCCTCTCAATTATCCATGATTTAAAGAAAAGAAAATTAAGCACCTCAATTCATATTATATTAATATCCATATGTGAGTGGATATTTCTTTTTCTTATAAAATTGTGTGTGAGTTATCCATTCCCTTGGATATTTTCGTGGTCCTTGCAATGATCAAGGACGTCACATACACATATGAATCCAACCATTTTAATTTTGGTTGAAAGCCCTTTAATTAATACATTCATTTTTGTCCTAAATCGAATTAGGGTTTCAATTAGGATTAAATATTGATTATTTTAATATCAAGATTCTCTCTCCTCCAACATAATTCAAATGAGGCGCCCCTCTAATTTTATTTTCTCTACATGATGAAAAGAAGCATTAAGGACCTTATTGAAGTGGTAATTTGCATATTGAACCCTAGGTTTTGGGTAAATTGTACTTTACACCAAAACTAGGTTTTAATGCATAAACATTGCTTTAACAACTCTTCCTTGGTACTCAGGCTACCACAAGCCATAGCTTTACATCATATTCATTCTCATGATTCTTAAATACATGAGGAACATCTTATCATGCAACATTTGCAATTTAACCCCTCAATTTGGGTAATTTGCACTTTAGTCCAAAATAAGCAAATATTGCTTCAACATTGTTCAAACAGGGCCAAAATTGAAACATAAGTTTTTCATGAGCCCTAATTAATTTTCACAAGATAAGATTAAACATATAATCATCCCTCTTAATCAAAACACCTAGGGTTAAAGTATAATCCAGGTCAGGGATGTTACACAAACATCGAGTAAGACATAGCAATACTACATGTCAATATTTGAGCAAGTAAACAAACAAGCATACAATACATATCTTTTAAAGCAAGAAAGTGATATTCATATAAATAGATAAGGCCCATACCTGATTCATAGATTCATAACCTAACATATCCTTCACCATCTAGCCACATGCCAAACCTGATTAACAACAACATTACATATATGCATTAAATTCTCATCATTAGCCCTAATTAGATGCATTTTAGGGTTTTGGCCAAGATGGGTTCCAAGTTGCTTATAGGTTCATTATATGATATTGTACTGATCTAGAGGTCATCATGATGGCGTGGTTCTAGTTTCATATCATTCTAAGGTTCCACATATTACATATGACCATTTCAAGGTTCAAGTTCCTTAGTACATTAAAGGATCAAAGACTCATAATAGAGTAATCAAGGTCAATGATTATCAATTAAAGGGGACCAAGCATCAAGGATGGTTAAGATCAAAGACATAGAGACATTCATAGGTTACGTCAACCCAACATTGATTCAAAGTATAATCAAACATTCACATAATAGGGGCATATACATGCATTAGATGTCAAAAGAAACAACCATAGCAAGGAGGATGCTAGGGGCTGATGTTAAGGTCAAGAAGAGACATATATTAGTGCTTTGGGGTTGATTAGACATTATTTCATCATTAAGTATCTAGATTATCAATTTAGGGCAGGGTACGTCATTAGAATCTCAACACTAGTATATATATACAACTAGAGTAATGTATAAGAAATAGGGATGCTGATGACTCCCATTAAACTCATTATATACAAAATTTATTGAATTCAAGGTTAGGAGGGTAGGTACACATCAAATATTCAATATTCATCACAATTATGCATTAAGCATGGTCAAAGAAGTCAAAGATCACATATCTAGCATTATGAGAGATTTAGAAGAAGATTCAGGGTCTGAAACCATTCTCATATTGTAGATCTTTTCAAGTTGATCGATTTGATATATAGGTTCGTGCATTTTGGACTTAGGGTCTAGGAGTTATCATTTTTTTGTAAAAACTTGCAATAAAAACTTAGGGGAAAAGAGCTAGGCATTACCTAACAATCATTCGACTGATCTGGGCCATCTGGTTGAGATTCAGAGACCGCATTCTCCAAGCATAGTGCACTTTTGTCTGAGGCTATTAGTCGTCCTTTGCCACTCGGTATCGCTCCTAATCCCCCCGGCTCATCAGTCGTATTGTGCCCCTGAGTGATCGGGATCGTCTGCACTAGAGTCCATCTAGACCTCTTTTGGACAAAAGACGCCTGTGTTCTTCATCAATTTGTGATTTCCCTATTTCCTCTTCCCAGAATAGAGGCAAAACAGGGCGCTTCTGCCCCCACCTCCCTGGCACACCCCACCAGGGTTCTGAGCAAAAATCAGAGGGGATGGAGGCGTCCATTCACCCAACACTGTCGAAGCTCCTTCACCTGGCCGCGAGGAGGCCCGATGTGGCCTGGGCGAACTTATGCCCAAAACCACCATGTTCGTCAACCTGCTCCTGGAACCACACGCCCACAGACGAGGATGGTTTCTAGAGCACCTCAGATCCTCACGGTCACAACGATCTCTGTAGGCGACGAGGGAAAGGAGCGGCGGCCTGAGTCTTGCAGCCACCCAAGGTGGAGGTGCCGTCCCAGGACAGAACGGGGAAGGGTAGAAGGAGAGGAGCAGGATAGACTGGCGGGGTGGGGGTACAATGAAAAAGGAAGAGGAACGATGGTTATGAAATGTGGGTTTATAAAGCAACAAAGAGGGCTAGGGTTTAGGTTCCCTCCATCCATCTTGGGGTTTGATTGCTTTCCTGATCCGAATGAGGAGGGGAAAAGATCCTCCGATCAAGGGCTTCTTTTTGTTTTTTGTAGGAAGGAAGACAACTAATTAAATGGGCCACACGTTTGATTATTGGGCCCAATAAGAGTTGAAACTCAACAAGAATAAGTAAAACATGTACAATATGAGTCAATTTTCAAATACCCATATCTTGGGCTAGGATGGTCCAAATGAGGTAATTTTTGAACTGTTGGGAAGATAAATGGACACTCTATATTTTGAAACATATTATAGATCAATGTGATTATACTAATCAGGTTCAAGATTATTTACAAAGTAGTGACTCATTAAATAGTGAAATTCAGATCAAGAGAGCAAATCAAAAGTACACATTGTGAAATTGATCATTATAGTGGCCAAATTAGAAAAATCTCAACTCTCCAATTATGAAATTGACATCAAATTCAGTAATGGGCCACTTTATGAGAGATAAACCTATCACTTGAAGAGAGATAAAATTCCAAGTTATCACATCCTTCCCTCCTTAAAAGAAATTTTGTCCTCAAAATTCTCCCAAGATCATAGACAAGAGTCAGAGATGATGTATTCCTCGTGCTTAGGTAATGAAACTAAGGCATCAAGGAATCTCCTTCATGGAGTGCAGACATGGGTTTCCATCATTAAGGTTGTACCCACCGATGTATATACATATCACTTAGTGTTCCATCATAACGTGACATCATCATGGCATTAGGGTTTACCCATCCCTTAGTATCTCTGGATTAGTTTTTTTTATCACTTGGGTATGAGATTAGGAATGATAACACTGATTATTCAAGCTAAGATTTCTAGGCATAATTATATTTAATTTCATGATTTAAAAGCTACATATTTTGTGTATAGTATGATTTCATACTAGTTCTAGTTTATGAGAGTGGTTATCACTCATTTATCAAAATTTTAACTTATGTGAGATTCTTTCATGTATCAAGCATAATTCAAGGAACAACATTATCATCAACGTCGAGGTTTCGAAAGTTTCTCACTTGTATCAGAAAGAGTTCCACAAGCTCAAGCCACTCAAGCTAAGATGTATATATGTCCAACAAGACATGCTAGCCACAAACTTCTACCCATAATAAAATTTCTACCCATCTTTAGAGGAACAAGGGTAACCACTAGACTCCTTTATATACAATTACTAACCCGAGTATGAGGCTCATCCTTAATATCACACATCATGTACGTCATCTAACGGTCTTGGGACATCTCCCTCACCTATATAACTAGCATCAAATTTTCAATTGCCTCTTTCTCTAGGGTTAAAATTATTCACAGGACGTCTAGGGTTCAACACTTTCAAGGAAACCACCCACTAGGTCACTCAATTCATATACTTAGAGGTATTCTAGTTAGGGACTCATCATCAAGTATTTCATCATTCATATTTTTCAACATTTCAAATATTTTGGAGTTTAGGTACTTGAACCTTCTCGCGAGGTGGGTTGACTCATATCAAAAGGTCATAGTTTATGTATGTTCCATGCTAGAGGTCCTTCTTTGTGAAGAGATTGAGGCCCATGTTGGTCCCAAACCGTATATCATATATCATATCTCAACATATACAAGACTAGGTACAAGCAAGCATGCCAACCCACCAGCTATGTTTAGCACATCAATTAAGTCACATGTATCAACAAGGTGCTAGGTCTAGATAGGGATGCATGGTCAAACTCATTTCATATCATCAAACTACTTGACCCTCTTAAGGGCAAACTTGGGTCTTATCAGCATCAACATCATCATCAATAACATTATCATCATCTTAGGTTTTTAGGTTACTCACTTGCCTGACCTATATCATGGCTCTAGACAACTCTAGAGACTATCACTATCATCTAAACTCTCATCTAGACTTGATGTTACATCCCTTTATCTTAGGTTACATAGACACTCACTGCCTTTCTGGGTGTGATAACATTTTTCATAGCTACATATACTAGTACTTAAAATTGATTTTCTCCAACGTTGAAACATTTGATGAAAACCACCATACTCCATTCGAATAAAACCAAAACCAAAACGAGTTACCACACTCATTAGGCAGTCTAGTATCATGATACCTAGAGAACTAGCAAGAGCATGGTGCACACTTGTGTACATATCCTAAGAACATGTCGTGAATCATGTCTAGGGAGGTAATTGACACAAGTCTACACCTAGTTCCAGAACATCTAGGTTCTAACCTAGAGGCTAAGTCAACCTAGTCCACAAAGGACATCATATTAAGTTTCTAGGGTTGAGATGTAAGGTGAGTTTAGTTTGTGTTTCATGTGAGCAATGTTTGGTGTAGTTATTGTTCATGCTCTGATACCATCTGTCACAGAACTGGCATCCCGATCCCATGAACCAAACGTATACCAAAGGCAACATGCGGAAGCGTAAAGCTTAGCACACATGAACATATAACAAGATAAAGGCACCAACACAGTCTCAACATTCAATAAGTATAAATTATACAAAATGCATTATATTCACGAATTCAGTTACATATTTCCAGAGTCAAGGTACAAGTCATTCATGTGACTAATTCTAGATCTTACAACAAGTACACCTAGCATAGCTCACCAAGCCCATCAACCTTCTAGCCATCTCTGAACCTAAAAACAAAATACGAGAAATGGGTCAACACACGAGGTGTTGAGTATGGGGCAGAAAGATACATATGTGTATAAGATTTACATAATTTGAAAATTTCAAGACTAAACGAACAAGAATAAACATGTTAACTGTTTAATAAATGCGAAACCATATTTTATGTCATTTCACTCCATTATACCAACAATATCAAGCATGTTTAAGGCCTTTGACCATCTTCCCGTCGGAAGGGTTCGTAAGGGTGCTCAAGATTAGCTAACCCTACTATACGAGAGGGACCTCAAGGCCATAGCCAAGAGATAGCCCTTTATCAACAATATTATAATTGGAGTTCTGTATATATATGTGTTCAAGTTATAAAATCGACAAGGTAAACATCGAGTAAGACATAGCAATATTACATGGCAATATTTGAGCAAGTAAACAAATAAGCATACAATACATATCTTTTCAAGAAAGAAAGCGCTATTCATATAACTAGATAAGGCCCATACCTGATTCAGAGATTCATAACCTAACATATCCTTCACCATCTAGCCACATGCCAAACCTGATTAACAACAACATTACATATATGCATTAGATTCTCATCATTAACCCTAATTAGATGCATTTTAGGGTTTTGGCCAAGATGGGTTCCAAGTTGCTTATTGGTTCATTATATGATATTGTACTGATCTAGAGGTCATCATGATGGTGTGGTTCTAGTTTCATATCATTCTAAGGTTCCACGGATTACATATGACCATTTCAAGGTTCAAGTTCCTTAGTACATTAAAGGATCAAAGACTCATAATAGAGTAATCATGGTCAAAGATTATTAATTAAAGGGGACCAAGCATGAAGGATGGTCAAGATCAAAGACATAGAGACATTCATAGGTTAGGTCAACCCAGCATTGGTTCAAAGTATAATCAAACATTCACATAATAGGGGCATATACATGCATTAGATGTCAAAAGAAACAAATAATGTATAAGAAATAGGGATGATGATGACTCCCATTAAACTCAATACGTACAAAAGTTATTGACTTCAAGATTAGGAGGTAGGTATACATCAAATATTCAAGATTCATCACAATTATGCATTAAGCATGGTCAAAGAAGTCAAAGATCACATATCTAGCATTATCAGAGATTCATAAGAAGACTCAGGGTTTGAAACTATTCTCATATCGTAGATCTTTTCGAGTTGATCGATTTGATATATAGGTTCGTGCATTTTGCACTTAGAGTCTAGGAGTTATCATTTTTTTTTGAAAACTTGCATTAAAAACTTAGGGGAAAAGAGCTAGGCATTACCTAACAATCATTCGACTGATCTGGGCCATCTAGCTGAGATTTAGTGACCAAATTCTCCAAGCTTAGTGTGCTTTTGTCTGAGGCTACTAGTCGTCCTTTGCCACTCGGTGTCACTCCTAATCCCCCCCGGCTTATCCGTCGTATTGTTCCCCTGAGTGATCGGGATCGTCTGCACTAGAGTCCATCTGGACCCCTTCTGGACAAACGACGCATGTGTTCTTTGTCAGTTCGTGATTTCCCTATTTCCACTGCCTAGAACAGAGGCAAAACAGGGCACTTCCGCCCCCACCTCCCTGGCACACTCCACCAGGGTTCCGAGCAGAAATCAGAGGGGATGGAGGCATCCGTTCACCCATCGCTGCCGAAGCTCCTTCACCTGGCCGTGAGGAGGCCCGATGTGGCCTGGGCGAACCTGTACCCAAAACCACCATGGTCGTCAACCTGCTCCTAGAACCGCACGCCCATAGACGAGGATGGTTTTTAGAGCACCTCAGATCCTCACGGTCACAACGATCTCTGTAGGCGACGAGGGAAAGGAGCGGCAGCCTGAGTCTTGCAGCCACCCAAGGTGGCGGTGCCGTCCCAGGACAGAACAAGGAAGGGTAGAGGGAGAGGAGCAGGATAGACTGGCGGGGTGGGGGTACAATGCAAAAGGAAGAGGAACTATGGTTATGAAACATGGGTTTATAAAGCAACAAAGAGGGCTAGGGTTTATGTTCCCTTCATCCATCTTGGGGTTTGATTGCTTTCCTGATCTGAATGATGAGGGGGAAAGATCCTCCGGTCATAGGCTTCTTTCTGTTTTTTGTAGGAAGGAAGACATCTAATTAAATGGGCCACATGTTTGATTATTGGGCCCAATAAGAGTTGAAACTCAACAAGAATAAGTAAAACATGTACAATATGAGTCAATTTTCAAATACCCATATCTTGGGCTAGGATGGTCCAAATGAGGTAATTTTTGTACCGTTAGGAAGATAAATGAACACTCTAGATTTTGAAACATATTATAGAGCAAGGTGATCATACTAATCAGGTTCAATATTATTTACAAAGTAGTGAATCATTAAATAGTGAAATTTAGATCAAGAGAGAAAATCAAAAGTACACATTGTGAAATTGATCATTATAGTGGCCAAATTAGAAAAATCTCAACTCTCCAATTATGAAATTGACATCAAATTCTGTAATGGGCCACTTTATGAGAGTGGAACATATCACTTGAAGAGAGAGAAAAGGCTAGGTTATCACAATTTTCTTGTATCTTACTCATGAATACCTGATAAAATGGACCTTTTCTTTTTGTTTTAAGGCATAAAATCCGAAATTTGTGCATCTATAGTTTATTTTTTCAAAGTCCTGTTCAATGACCTCTATTGTGCTAAAAAATGATGCATTTAGAACTATTTTGGATAAGTGGACTATATTCAGAAAACATATTGTTTTCCCTAACTTTTTAGAGTTACTCCCTGGTGTCATTCATATGACCAAATAACCATGTACTTGTTTAAGTTTGAAATACAAGTGAATTGTTACTAAATATGTCATCCTTATGGTGTATCAGTATCATATGAAATGAAATGTATAAGAATGGTATTCTTAGTGATTAGGATTTATATAAAACGTTAATGAGGCCTTATTATAAGTTTATTGTTATGGAAGTTCCTTTGACATAGGTCTATAATCCCAAAATAGGACATCTATGCATAGAGGTAGCACTATTTTTATGTACAATAATGTTTTTAATAAAATTCCACATACTTTTGAAATTTTTGTATGGTGGCTTGTAGCTATAATGTGAAATTTAATTCAGAATTTCAAATGGTTATGATGTTCTTATAGAATGGGAAAACCTTTATTTAATGTATTGAAAAAGTTACAATGCACCTTCCTTTATAGAACAAGAGAGTAAGGGAGAACCAGAACCAGGAAATATGGGATAAAAGAAAAACTAAAGACAAGATAAGTCTTAATCACATAACAAAACACATAGCTCAAGCTAACAAAACACACAACATAGGATAATGCATAAAGCATATATACTAATACTCTCCCTCAAGATGGAGCATAAATGTCAATCATGCCAAGCTTGTCCATCATTGTAGCAAAGTGAGGCTTGGAAAGTATCTTGGTAAAGATATCAGTAGCCTAGTATTCTATCCAAAGATAAGGAGTACAAATACATCCACAAAGAACTGCTTCTCAGACAAACTGAGAACCCACTTTCATGTGCTTTGTATGCTCATAGAAAGTGGGATTGCTAGCAATAAAGGTGGCAATTTTTCTTTTTGGTGCAAGAAGGGTGGGGTGCCTCTATACTAATTAAAAATGTGGGTAGTTACAGTGTATAACCACCAAGAAGAAGGGGGAAAAAGGCAGTTGTAAGGCACAACCATCGAAAGGAAAAAGACATAAAACTGAAACTATACAGCGAGAAAAGAAAGCCTATCTATACACAAATTGATGTAGGAGTCTACTATCTTTGCAGCACACATTCCAGAGGGCATCAGCTTCCATACAACTCTCCTCAAAAAGCCTTCTATTCCTTTCCAACCATAGCATGTAGATAATGCAGACCGCAAGAAACTTCGATTCTCCCTTCAAGTTCAGTAAATCATCTTAGTTTTTGATGACAGTACCCATCTTTATAGAGTATAAGTTCCATAAGCAACAAGCATATTCAGAATAAAAAAACATGTGGCAGATGTTTTCCTCACTCTTCTCACAGAGATAGCATCTGGAAGCGAACTGAAAACCAATCCTCTACAGGAAATCTGTAGTAATGAGCTTCCCCAAGAACAATTTCCATAGAAACACAGACCACCTCCTTGGAATACCATCCGACCAGATCCACGATCCCCAAGGAACCACTTCCCATTTAGTTCTCGAGATATCCCAGCCGTCTTTCATGGAGAAGGAAGAGCCACCTTTGAAAAAAATGATATCTTCAGAGTTCTGAATAATAGGATGCTCATTTAACACATCCAACAAAGCAACATCACCTCTAAAATGTGGCAGGTTCCAATTACCATTATCAACCCAAGCAGCCACTTTACAGAATTTACCTCTGCCCAGCCAGAAAACTAACTGTGGATCCACCAAATCAATCAACCTGTCACCATTGTTAACCCACGGGTCAAGCCAAAATAGGAATGATCTCCCATTTCCAAGCTTAAGACAAATATGACTAAGAAGAGAACTCCTCTGTCCAAGCATCTTCCTCCAAACCCAGGATGAACCAACTTTGGCCTCAACAGACCAAAGAGACCCCTCTTTAATATATCTTCCATGGACCCATTTAATCCACATGTTGTCCTTCTTGACAGCAATCGCCCAAAGATTTTTAAGTAAACCTCCAGTAGACCAATCTGCAATAGATCTAACACCAAGACCTCCTTCTTTTTTAGGCCTACAAATCAACTTCCAAGAAATAGAATGAATATGCCTTTTATCCTCATGATCGTTCCAGATAAAATCCCTCATAGACTTATCAATCAAGTTGATCACAGATTTAGGTAAAGGAAACGCAACTGTCCAAAAAATACTGTAGGAGGATAGAGTAGACATCACTAGTTCAATCCTCCCAGCTTGGGAAAGAAGACGACCCTTCCAAGAGTCAAGTCTGCATTTAATTTTATCGATGATAGGATTACAAAGAGCTTTAGTGAGCCTACCAGTGAAAAGAGGCATCCCAAGATATCTAACAGGAAGGGGACAGATCATAATATCAAGAATATTAGCTATATTGTCTTCAGTTGCTCGACCACTCAAGAAAATATGACTTTTATCATTATTAAGCTTCAGGCCAGAGACATTATGAAAGTTTTCCAGAATGAACTTAACACAATGGGCATCCCTGTCACCAACTTTAGAAAACAACAAAAGATCATCAGCGAAAATGATATGGGAAATGGAAATAGCCTCAGAGACCCCAATAGGACTGAAATTGCCTTTCTTAACTTCAGCATTAATGATAGAAGAAAGACCCTGCATGGCAATAGCAAAGAGAAAAGGAGCAAGGGGATCGCCTTGTCGAACCCCATTAGAAGCATAAAAATAATTAGTAGGGGATCCATTCACTAAGACTCTGTAGGAAGCAGATTTAAAGCTTTCATCCACCCAATTGAGCCAACAGCTCAGAAACCCCATCTTTTCCATCAAAAAGAGAATATAATCTTGTCTAACAGTATCATAGGCTTTAGCTAAGTCAGCCTTGATACACATAACTTCTGGGAGCCTCCAAACATACTCAGGACATCATTAGCCAACAAGATAGCATCACCAATCCTTCTACCATGGATGAAAGCAAATTGATTAGGATCAATAATAGAAGGCAAGATGAATTTGACTCTATTGGCCATAATCTTCATAATGACCTTGTAAATGACGTTGCACAAAGAAATTGGTCTGAAATCCTTAAGATCAGTAGCTCCAAGCTTTTTAGGAATGAGGGTAATAAGGGTACTATTGCATTCTCTAAGCAATTTTCCTGAACTAAAGAAACTTTGAATGGCTCGAATGATGTCATCTCCAATGATATCCCAGACAGATTTAAAGAAAATGGCATTAAAGCCATCAGGCGCAGGAGCCTTGTCATCTTTCATACTTTTAATAACATCAACAACCTCCTCTCTAGAGACTACTCTTCTCAGCTCATCAAACTGAACTTTAGGGATCATAAGAATGTGCCAATCATCATCCCAAAGGACCTTGTCACTAGAAGAGCCGTTAAACAAGTTTTCATAAAAACCCTTGATAGTATCTCTAATCTGATCAACATCATAAATCTTCCCACCAGAATGGTCATCCAGAACATTAATATTGTTCCTGGGTCTTCTTGATTTCATAGAGGCATAGAAGAAGGCTGAATTTCTATCCCCCAACTTCAACCACTGGATTCTACTTTTTTGTTTAAGAAAGTTTTCTTCATCCCTCATAGCTTGAAAAGCCTCTCGTCTGAGAATAGACAGCTGGGAATGTTTGTCTTCATTACTTGGATCAGCATCAACAACTTCTTGCATGAGATTAGCCTTGACTTCTAAATCTTTAGCATTAGAAATGAAATTACCTACATAATCCCTGTTCCACATTCTTAGAGTAGTAGTGAAAGCATGAAACTTTTGATAAACTCTAAACATGGGAGTTCCGGAGCAAATAGTTTCCTTCCAAGAAGATTCAACAATGCCTCTATAAGAACTATTATTGGTCCAAGAATTAATGAAACGAAAAGGAGAAACACCCCTCTTCCCTCTATCAAACCTCAGAGAAATAGGTCTATGATCACTAACAATAGAGGAAATAACTTCACCCCAGCTATAAGGGAAACTCGACAGAAAATCAACATCACAGAAAATGCGATCAATTCTAGAAAGAGTACTCCTCCCCTTTTTGCTATGGCTGTCCCACGTGAAGAACTGACCTTTAGAAGGAACTTCAATTAAACCAGTATCACTGATGGTAAGATTGAAATCATTCATACTTCTACTAGAAGGAGGATGCTTTCCCATCCTTTCACCAGCCAGCCTAACAACATTAAAGTCACCCAAAACACACCAGTTATGAGGACTCATCTTAGAAATGGTACTCAACGAATTCCAAAGAAGAGACCTATAACCATCATCGTTAACACCATAAACAGCTGACATATCAAAAGAAACCGAGCCTTTCTTAACAGCACAGTGCAAAATCTGTTCATTAACCAGACCTTTATCCACTACAATATCAACATCCATCCATAAAATGATAATCCTTTTATACGAGTAAAAATCAGAATTATCAACATAAGAAGCACCCTGCCACACAGAGTTAACAAAACTTTGTACATCCTTCTTTTTGATTCTAGATTCCAGAATAACAAAAATATCAGCCTTATACCTCCTTATCTCTGCCTGGATGTGAGCAATTTTATTTGCACCTCCCCTCACATTCCAGGAAATAACAGTAAACGAACTATCCATTGGGGGGAAGGTCATTGGCCGAGTCATCCTTCTCCTCAAAGTTAGATAATAGAGAGTATTTGTTCAGAGATGAGGGGATACCTCTATTCACAACAGACTTAGGTGCCACACGCGGGGGGGACTTGGACTTAGACTTCCTGCCTCTCGTCTCCCACACCCCTTCAGGTGAAGTACTAGGAGTCGTCGTAGAAACAACCATCACACTTTCTATCGGCACTCCAATACCAGTTCTTTGGATGTTACCCTGGGAGAAAGGAAAAGATAGACTCAAATTAAGAGCATCTTCTTTCGCCTTAGATCCACTCGTGTTTGCAATTTGTTGTTTATCACGAGCCATAGCAGGGACCAACACAGAACTCTCTATGCTCACCGCCTGCTGTTTTCCATGAGGTAAAATACCAGAAACCAGTTCAGTAGAAGTAACTTCACCATCCTGGATAGCTTCGACAGCATCAACAAAGATTTCCCCTTCTTCACTAATGCCATTTCCAGACACAGTCTTAGGAATCCAAACTTTCTTAGTTGCTGCACCATTTTGCTGCTTCTTGAATCCCACATCCTTCTTCTCCAATGTGGAGTCACACATGTTAGATTCATGACCAAACAGACCACATATCAAACACCTGCTGGGTTCCCATTCATACTCAAATGTTATTGTATCAGATTGACCATCATCGCTCACTATCTGCAACTCTTTTGGAAATGAGAAATCAAGAGGGATAAGGACCTGCAATCGAGCATATTCCAGTCTCAGGAACTTGTTAGTGAACCTGTCCGGTTGCAATGGTGCTCCAAGGAACGATCCTATCTTATTGAACATCTCAACATCCCACAGCTCTAATGGCAGATTGAAGACTTTGATCCAGATCAGAACCTCTGTTAGTTTCAGTTTTTCCAGTGGCTCGCCTCTTTCCCACCTCTTGATGATCAACAACTTACGTGCAACAAACCAGGGTCCACCATCGATCGCTGTAGAGAGATCTTCATCGTTGGAGAACAACACAATGAAGTAGCCTCTTCCACGTGACCTGACCTCAATGGATCCCTTAGCTTGCCAGATCTGAGCAAAATGACGAGTGAGAGTAGGCCAATTCGGTTTCAGGCCAACGACGTACCCCGCATCAGCTTTGTTCCATCTCGCCAAATTCCTCTCAGCGATAGATTTCGAATACACCAGCTTCCCGTCCTCCATTTCAAAGCTCGTATTCTTCAAACAGACAGGCCCGTCGGTCCTCCTCTCCTTGAAAAGAGCGGACCATGACCTAGCTTCTTTGGCCACGGAGACACTGGTAGTACCTTTGACTCTGAGGACACCAGGGTCTGGGGGATTGGCCGAGGTCGACGGCGCACTCATCGTCGCCCCCCCATTCGCCTCCCCATTCGCCTCTGTGTTCGCCACAGTAGCCATCGTTGGAAGATGTATAACTTGACCTGTGGCAAATTTATTACATAGTGCATAGAAATAGGATCAGAGTCAGAAATATTAAATTCCTTGAGGAGTCCTTGGACACACATTAGTTCACAAGAATTGTGAGCCATAGCTCTATATTCTACTTCAGCAGTTGACCGGGCAACCACGATCTACTTTTTACCGTGCCATGTAACCAAGTTCCCACCAACAAAGGAACAATATCCAGAAGTAGATTTTTAGTCAAATCGACTAACGACATAATCCGAGTCCGGATACCTAGTAAGTTTGTAGTGTCCATGTCTACAATATAATAAACCTTTTTTGGGAGAAGACTTTAGATACTTAAGAATGTGACAAACAACTTCCCCATGAAATTGTTAAGGTTTGTCTAAATACCTACTACCAAGTCCAACAACAACAATAATATCAACTCTCATCACAATGAGATTGATAAGCTTACCAACTATTTATCGGTATTGATGGTTATCAGGGTATGGAGGAGAAGATTCATCATCCCAATTGGTATTGGGATCCAGAGGAGTACTAGCAGGTTTAAGCCCAATCATACCTTCTTCTGTTAGAAGGTCTAACACATAATTGCGTTGTGAAAAGCAGATGCCAAAAGACAATCTAGAAACTTCTATTCCCAAGAAGTGCATGAGTTTACCTATATCTTTCATAATAAAATGTTTTTTGAGATGTTGTTTGGTAGATGCAATACTGTCAAAATCATCACTAGACAAAATGATATTGTCCACATAAACAATAAGCACAACAAGTCCAAAGTTGTCTTTTTAAATTGAAAAAAAGAGTGATCAAAGTGTGAACATTAAAATTGAAATTTGATCATAATCTGGCTTAATTTATCATACAACGGATGTGGGCTTTGTTTTAGGCAATATATAGCCTTCCTGAGTCTACAGACTTTGGAACTCTCCCCTGTTAGTTCAAGTAACTGCTCCATATAAAGTTCTTGCATTTATGACATCAAGTTGACAAAGAGGACAATATTTATTGATAGCTATAGAGATAAGTACTATCACACAGTTGGGGCAGGCCACTAGAGAGGAAGTTTCAAAGTAATCCACTCTATAGGTTTTGAGTGTATCCTTTTGCTAAAAGGTGAGCTTTCAACCATTCAATAGAACCATCTAGTTGATATTTAATAGTAAATATCCAACAACATACAACTATTGGACAGTTTTCAAGAAGATCAACAAGATCCTAGGTCTTGTGATGTAGTGCATACATTTCTATTTCCATAGCTTGACGCCAAGAAGAATGATGAAGAGCTTGTGTACAATTCTTCAACACACACTAGAAAGAGTGGTAATAAAGTATCAAAAGGTAGCACCAAGATTAGTGGTAGAGCATAAATTTGTAAACATATGTTGAGTATAGGAGTGAACACCTTTCTTTAGGCTGATAGGAAGATGTAGGTTAGAAAATACATGGGGCATGTCAATAGCTTTGAAACCTCTAGATTCATATACGTGCATGCATATGATAAGTATTTAGAAATACATATGGATTTAGGAATTAAATTGGACTAGGTTGTCTGATTCTAATTTGAACGCTAAATAAGAGATAACATATAAAAATGGAATTATATTATTAGAAATATATATTTAGATGACTTATAACGGAAATGGCTCTACGACCTTGGTGAGAAAGTAAAGTCCTAGTTATGGTTAGAGAAGATACTTTGTGGAACTCATTAGAAATTAATCAGTTACTTGAAACCAAATGGATTATTATATAAATGATTATAAAGGAAAACATTAATTAGTATTATGCATACATTTAGATTTTGATATATAAGACTACTTTTAGAATCACATGAATAGCTTCCTTTGGTAATACATATACATCATAAGTCTAGGATAAATTAATGACCTTAAAATACTTGAATTTATGTAGAGAAAGATAATGTCATACATAGAATATGATTGAATGTTATAGAAATAGTTATTGGGAAAGAACCTGAATTATGAATAATGAATATTGAAAAAGAATATCTCCAATAATCAATGTATATATCCATATATAATAATGGCATAGAAATATTGGGGTTCCTAAGCTCTAACTTTACAATAAGCAACTAATACTAGGTTTAGATCTAATTTCACTTATGAACGGTAATTGTTGACAAATGTGTGTACAAAACACTTTTAGACCGAGAATGATGAATTATGAATTTCTCCCTTAGAGATAGGGTTAGTCGTGAAGACCACATATGTGCAATCCCAATTCAAATGTGAGCAATAACAAGATTATAAAGCCATCTTTGAATAAATCCCCTTCTTCATGCAATTTAAATATCCCATGAAATTTTATTCTTTTATTATATTTGAAATGTGACATTATCCTTTGATGTTGGGTTATTATCACATTTTTTATCTTTAGATTGTTGAATATGTCAACTATAGAATTATTTCATCTAGCCAAAAATTTTACAAGCTTGGTAATTAGACTGTAACTCTAGAATAGCAATAAGTTTGTACAACGATATACTTTTTTTATATTGGATATCTAAATAAGAGCTCGGTAAGTCCTAATGAAGGACCCGAGTTCAAACCTCACCGAAGGCACTTTGCGAATGGAAATTCACGCCGATTAGGCACGGGAGGGGGGTGACCGGACCACACTCTCTCATGTCTCAAGAGTTTACCATGTCGGCTTCGCCCGTGATGGGTTCTCTCAGTCATAAAAAAAAATATATTGGATATCAAGGTTTTGACCCCCCCACCATTGGGTGTATCTAGGTTCTAATCCACTTTATCCTTGGAGGATAGGGGTTTTAATCCCCATTCCTCACTAGCTCAAATCCTATAGTGTCTCGGACCTGTAATACATTCACTTAGTCTAACATGCATGCACCTTTTAATACTATTGTGATTCATTGGGAAAGATCTCTAAAATGATTTAAAAAATTCTCTTAAACTATATTGTTCATTATTTTTATATTTACCTTAGGACTATATACACGTGAACTTGCATATATTTTTTAAGTCTCTTCATGTATTGGGAACACCCTTTTCTTTGTACACACCTAATAATGCTCAAATATATTTATTATGCACATATCCATTGTTTATTGTCCCATACACTTATATATCTCTTTCTAGGTCTTATTCTCAAATCACCCAGGTGTAGGTTTTTAAATGACCATGACCCATGAATATCAACTAAAGGAGTTTGGAGTTGAACATAACTTGGGATGGCCAGGTTATCCTCTAAAATTGGTCTTGTGTACAATAAAATTTAACATTTTATTGTTATAGTGCTACTTACAAAGTGAGGAACGATTCTATAAGGATTACCTTGTGACATTGTAAATGGTTATACTATCGGCGGTAATTAAACCTTTTCTCTGTGATACATACCATTTGAAAATTAAATACCTCATTTCCTTTATACATTTTAATATGTTTAGATTTTAATGATTTTGTAACTCATCAAGCAAGGAGTGGGTCCTCTTTTGGTTCCCAATCTTTACAACCTTGACCTCATAATTATGATTCCTATAATCCAAAAACATGTGATCAAATTAAAAACTAAGAAAAACGAACCATATATATATATATATATATATATAGTTGACAACTACTAAACTTAAAAATAATATAAAAAACTAGAAATAAGTAATATTAAAACACTTGAATAGGCATTCATCACTTTACAACTTTTTGGTGAGAAAACAACACCATTATTAGAGGCATATTTGGTGGTGAGATTATGAATCATTTTTTTATCCCAAAGTGTGCACATATTTATCTTTTTTTATTTTTCACAAAAAGTTTTTTGTTGAATGAAGTGCCATGATATTTCGATAATTTTTTTGTTTCATTTTTCTAGGATTCATGAAATTGCATATAATGAACTTGAATAATTTTCTATCTACGTTTATACTAGCTTGAATATTGCAGATCCTAAATTTTGTTTAAGTAGTTCCATTTGAATTTCCCCTAAGTAGTTAAACAATAACTTATTCCATGAAAATATTAGTTTTCCTTTTTTGAATAATTATATACAACTATATATTTAAAAATATAGTCAATCATTCCAATATCCTTACTGGTATGTTCTAGTTTCTTATTGGAAAAATAGGTAGTGGACACTAATATTATCAATTTAATTGTCATAATAATATTTTTTATGATACTTCTTTATTTGTGGTTAAGATGGTAAGGGACAATGTAACACTCGGGCCCATTACCAAGGCTCTAGTAGAGTTTCAAGAATGACGACTAGCACCATAGACTACCATCAGCCTTAACTTCACACTTTATCCTCACTCACAATCAATCCAATAAAAACTTCCCAAATGGTCACCTATCTTAGTATTTGTAACATCCCAATTTTCAAGATAATTTAAAACCATAGAATGCATTTTTCCTAAACAACAAAAATTGAGGATTTAAATGAAAAAAGACCAATAATGGTTGTCCTTATATGAAAATGGGGTAAGAAAACTCAAAATAAGACTCAATTTCATATTTCACTTTCAAATGTGCATAATGTATATCAATTAGCCCATATTTACCTATTTTCTTTTCTCTCTCCTCCAAGATGGTCATAAAGCATAAGAAGAAATTAAAGAGGTGACTGTGTGACTCTTGGATGAGTAAAGCTCAAAATTATGACTCAAGTATTTAATATATTACTTTTAATTCCTTTTAATTAAGGTTAATAAACAATACAAGAGTTATGGACCAAAATGTGGACAATAATGAAATGTAGTTGTCTAGGAATGTTCTATACTCTCTAATTAATGTATGTTCCAAATTTGGAGTCATTTGGGCCATATGTGACCCTCCAAATTGAATTTTAAATATTTGAATATAGTTTGACCAAGATTTGAATATGATTTCATTTTATGCGAGCAATTAGACATATATTCCTCGATTTATTGTCTCTCATTCTTTCACTTACTCTTCATGCACACATTATCATCATCAAATCATGATCTAACGGGCCCTCATTCTTCTCCTGCTTTCTGTCTTTTTTGCAAAACCAAATGCAGCTGACTGGTTTCCTTCTCCAGTCTCGATCTCCCTCATCTCTCAATAGTTTCACAAACTTTCTTTACCAATGACTCTGCCTCACCTTCCCAGTCTGATCAAGCATTAACTAACCCTACCTCATGGATTGTGGAGGAAATGATAAAATCGAGCTTCAAATCTCTCTCTTCCATGACTGCACGGACACCACTATGGCCCTCCTCGTCTCCATTTAAAGGACCCAAAGGCATCACCAGACCTTAAGAAATCCTCCTCACTCAATTTTTCCTCCAGTACCCTTAAGAGCCTTGACCTACTCAACCTTATTTCTTTAGAAACCCAAGCTCAACCCTGCCCTCAGTCGAGCCTCTAGACAAATTGGATCTCTGGTGAGCATTCACAATATTCTACTCCTTTTTCATTCATTAGTTTGCCCTAGTTTCTCCCCCATACCCATACCTTGTACACCTGCACTGAGGTGCTTGACGCCAAGGCACCACAGTTTCTCTTTGGCCACAGAACCACATCCCTTGAACTTACCATGTCCCCAGGAACGTTACAGAGGTATTAGTTGGGGTTTTTCCTCGTGGTTTTTCTGGTTTGGTCACCATGTGCTCCTTCCTCTATTTCTTGTTGATTTCCAATGAATACATGTGCCTCAGTACACCCCCAACCTCAGTCAGGGGTTGTTGACCTCGACGCGATGTGAGGAATCAATGGGGAGTCATGTATTCCCTAGAATGGTTGTGTACCTCATGTTGGATCACATCATGAAAGCTCCAGGTGAGGTGCTCTCCAACATGGACCGAAGAGGGAAGATCCCTGGTCAATGGATGACCATAATGCCCACGTTTTTCTAGTCAGATGATTTAATGGACAAGGGCAATCTTGAGATTTCACACATGCTTTTGTTTCTTCAACTCCAAATTATTTGTTATGACGAAATGACAAGTTTGCTCCTGTGTGTTTGATTAATGTGTCACATACACATAATGTTTTCTAGTAAATTGCTCTTTTATTTACATCAGGTTTATTTTCGACTCAAATCAATGTTACAATATGGTTTTACTAAATTATCATTGGTCAGTTTTCAAATTTTCATAGTAAATCAAAGGATGCTCAGAAAAATGCAAATAAATAATCACTGGAAAGGGTTTTTTTAAGAGGGATTCGATTTTAAGGTTTCAAGTCATGATTTGCCTTTCCATTTTGATGTTTTATTAGAAACCATAATTTGATCCATGAAACCTTGATTATTATAAATTTGATTAATGTGATCTTAGTCAACCAAGTTTATCCTAATCTAATGATATTGATTAATAAACCTAACCCTTAGGCAGTCAACCCCTAATTCAATCTAGAATCAATACAAGGTATGATTTATGACGATTAATAATTATTAATAGGTGTTTAGAGCTTAATCATGACAAGGGAAGGTTTGGCCTAGATTCGACTCAAAGATCAAGAAATCTATTTTAGGATCATCTTTGCTCTAAGGTAAACAAGTCATGTTACTGAGCACAAGTATTTGTGGTTGATTGCATGCTAAGTACAAGTAGACATTATGATTTCAAGCTTAATGTTTTAAATCATGCTCACTATATCAAATTGCTTGATGATTGTTATATGTTATGTCCTATGGTTAAAATGTTCACTATGATTAAACTTTATGATTAATGACTCATGAAATTCATGTTAATGTTCAAGAGGAAGAAATCTGATCATGTTAAGAGGGAGAAATCCCATTATGTTAAGTTCAAGGATCATGTTAATGATAATGTTAATGTCATGTTAATGATCAAGTTAACTGGAATTGAAATAGTCTTTGTATGCTCCCAAATTACGGACCTCAAGGGGTCATCAAGGTCTTTCCTAGCATCAAGGGCTTTCCTAGTAATAGTGTGTTCCTAAGGGGGGTGTCATAGAGGGATGCATACATTTACAATTCAATTCTTCAGGTTAATAATGATTCAAGAATGCTTATAGTTCATTCATGTCAAATTTTCTAACATGTCAAGTATATTTACTTTGTTTATATTATAAAGTGCCAGTACCATTTACTAATTTGTTGTTTTTTGCCTTTGCATGCCTAGGGATGCGAGTCCCCTGGAGTTGGAGAAAGTAAGGACTCAAGAGGAGCAAGCAAGGATTAGAAGATTTTCAAGAGCTAACTGGTGGGGTGACATCCATACTAGGCGATCCAATCATGTAGACATGTCTACCTTAATGAATAGTTTCCATATTTAGAAATGTTTAGACATGTTATAGAACTCAATTACAGTTTCCTATTCAAAGAACAATGTATGAATCTTAATGGTGATTTACGTGTTTATTTTCTACGATTTCATAAATGTGACATCCCCTTCAAGATGAAAGCTTCCGCTAAGTCATGTTGAATAATAGAAGGGTGAGGTGTTACAATATTACTCTAGGTTGAGCATGCATAACCATAGAGTTCTATAGTGATGGGATCCCTAGAAAGGAGGTGCACCTTGGTGATATAGATAGTCCAATCATTCCTTTTAAGATCATTTTATCTATGGAGTCAAATCCTAGAATGTTACAATCTCTCCCACTTTGAATCTTGATGCCCCCGTCAAGGCTCACTATATGGCCTCATAATGTTTCCACATTTTAGTGTGATCCAACATGGTCATTTACACCCAACTCCGGTTCATGGCTACTAGTGCAAGGGTGGCTTTGTCACCACAAATATCCCTCCCTAACATGCCATAGTCCCATGTGGGCCCCACCTAGTGGAGTAGTTTGGGTTCTGATACCATTTGTAACACCCGGTCCCACTGTCCAAGGCTCTAGTAGAGTTTTAGGAATGATGACTAGCCCCACATAGCACCACTAGCATAAACTGTGCGTTTTGTCCTCACTCACGTGCAAGCTAGGACAAACTTCCTGATTTATCACCCTACTACTACTCTGGGCTGAACATGCTTAATCATAGAGTTCTCTAGTGATGAGCTCCCTAAAAAAAGGTGTACCTTGATAATAAGGGTAGTCCAAACATTTCTTTTAAGATCATTTTATGTGAGGCCTTAAATCTTAGGATATTATAGGAAGAGATTGATGTGAAACTGGTTATAATGAAGATAAAAACTCTTAGAAAACTATATGTGTAGTATGTCAACTTTTTTTTACTATTGTGAGAAAAACCCTCCTTGTACCTTGTCTTGAGGGTGAATGAAGGCAATAATTTTTTTAAAAAAATGATGTCGTATATTAGTATATAGAGTAAAATATGTTTTTGTCTCTCTCTGCAGTTATTTCTTTTCTATGTTTTCCTTTTCTATTTCCAAAACCTAAAAACTCCATGTTCATGTAGACAAATGGAGTACTTTTTATTTGCTTGGTTTTCCATCTCATTCATCATGTTGTTTGTCAAACTACTACATGACAATAATCTACTATTTGGGATATATTGAATATGATACACATGGGTATATTTAAACTTGTTATGGACCTTTTGTGATTTTTTCCCTAAATATCAAACAAACACTTATATAATATGTATCTTATTTGGAAAACTATTAGTAAGAATGTTCTCATGCATCAGGTATAGATTTAGAAACAATAGTGGAGAACTATTCTTAAAAAATTCATGCCATTAATCTATATTCAAACATAAATTGTTAAATGTTGCACAAAATATCTAATAGAAAATTTTGTCTACTTGACATGTAGTTTGCTTTTTTTAATTTATGCTATAGCTACCAATTTCTTTTTTGTGCACACGTGATAATTTTACTCTCTTATAACCTTTTATTTTGTGTGAATTTTTTATGCATGCCCTAGAGGACAAGATTGATGAGACTTCAATAGAAAGTAGACATTGAATATTTTAGAAATGCAAACATGTGAGAAACTTTTTCATAATTTTCTCTTATCTTCTAAAGTTTATCTTTCAAAATGATCAAACAATTATGAAAAAAATATGTTCCTATTATTAGCTTAAAAATGATGTAGAACATTATGTGATATGGTTGATAAATGTAGGAAGAAGTCAAGGTTTCCTCAGTCATTGTCTTGCATTCATTTAGTGAACTAATAAAGGCAGTCTTACATATAGAGTAATGGGTCTTCTTCATCCCCATAAAATTAGGGTAAGTTTTACATTTCATGATGAGTGAATTTCTATTATAATTTTTCTATCACCATTGTATGAAATTTAAATTCGACTCTAGTTAATTTACTCCAAGTTTTTGTCAATTTCTCCTATTATCTAGGAATTTTGCATGATATGTTTCTTCTTTTGTTTCTATGACTAGTGAGGATGATTAATAGTGGCACATCAAAATTGTACAACTTGAATTCATATGCATGAGATATTTTAATATCAATAGTATCATCACTCCAAGTTCCCTTCCTAATAGGTATCTTGCTTTTTTCCTGACATGACATTGCAATATATGTACTAAAATATCTCAACTAGTTGGTTGTTTTCTAAACTTTTTATAATGGGAAAATACATTACCATTGTTTTAAATTTTAAATAAATATCTTATACATTAAACTTTAGATATGATTTTTCTCTTTAAATACCATTGCATAAGAACACAAAATATTATAATGTAGAGTTCATTTGGCTTCTTAGTTATTATACCATTTTGTCCAAAATCTAATACACAATCAGGACACTACTTTGGAATTCTTATCAATGAACTCTTATGGCATGGGTAGGTAATGGTAAATTGTAATCTTATTTGATTTCCTATTTTTATTAGACATGTTGAATTTTTCTGGTTAGAAACTCTTTGATGTTAATGTTGCATGGAAGCATTCAAACATACATTAACTTATATGCAAATGTCTTTGGCACAGGGTTGGGACAGAGGAGACTTAGGTAGTGCTTTTGTTTTGTTTTTTGATTGAAGCTTTCATTATGAAAGTATTGATTCTAAAGAGTTATTGAGTTTGTATCTTCATGGTATATTTGTACTTTTTGGGAATGTATTCTACATATCTATGTAGCCAATGAGTATTTTCATATGTTAACATCTGACAACAACAAAAATTATTTCCTAGACAATTATACTTGACTACCTAGGCAGCTCTTAGAGGATCCTAGGATACTTTTGGTGCATGGAAAATGTTTTTCTTAGATTTTTATTCGTATATGTCATTTTAATATTTACAAGTCACATGTATCAACTAAATTATAAGTGAACTCCCAACATCGATTTTTGTCATATTTGAAAAAAATCAACTGCTCAAATATTAGCTATCATCATGTTTGTGAAAAATAATTGGCAGTAAGTAGTTGCATTCTTCCGTACATGAAGATTTATCACCACTTGTCTGGTCCCAAAATTACTTTATTTTGAAGTAAACTACACGAATAAAAATTATCACGACTTCACCAAGAAGCTATTGAAGAGATGATGAACATGCACATTTAGTTGGATTAACAAATAGACAACCAAAATTTTGCATATAGATTGTTTGAGAACAAAAAATAACACACACATATGTGGAGTAGCGAGTAGAACTTTTGCTAAACTAGTTTCAACATTAGGCTATGAATAATACTACACTATCATATAAAATAATTTATATACAACCCACAAATAGAGAGAGAGATAGCAACTCAATTAATAGCAAATAGACTCGTTCGACCTACTAGGACATAGACAGACTGAAGTCATTTGCATACATATTGTTTGTTGTAACATAAACAATGAATGGGTTTCATCAGACATGTAACACGTCCAAGGTGCATGAGTCATGAAACATCAATCATATGGTAGGGTTACTTAATGATTTTCTTCATGTCAAATGTATGTGCTTCATGCAAACCATGTAAAAGAAGAGAGGTGATGCAGGTTAATAGGAATGTTCATGACTCAATAGCAGGGCTAGTTGAAACAAAAATCAAAGTTCATTGCAAGGACCTATTGGGTAAGATGACCCATATGGGATGGAAATGGATTACTAATCACACTCACAATGCCAATGGCAGGGTGTGTGTTAGATGGGGTCTGAAGTCTTGGATCTTGGATCACATAGATAGTGTGATCAACAAATCACGATCAGGTGTGTAACTAAAGGCAACCTATTGATCACATTGATAGTGATCTATGCTAAAACCTTATGTGCCAAAGATCAGAACTATTGAAAAAATTGGAGAATATATCAGGAATGATTATGACTCCATGGTTAGTAATTGGAGACTCTAATAACATTAGAAAATAAGAAGAGAATGTAGGTGGAATGGAAGTCCCTAATGTTGTACTTAGATCCTTTAACATGGATATGGATTAAGCTAGCCTGATTGAACTACCAACTACTGGGAGAAAAAACTTTACATATCAAAATAATCTAAAGAAACAAAGTGAATTGCATTCATGCTCGATAGATCCCAGTCAATGATAACTAGCTAGAGAGATTCCCTGCCTAAAAAATTTCACTCCTAACATCTTGTTTTTTTGACCATGCTGCTCTATGGTGAAATTAAAAGATATTATTAAGAATAAGAATAAGAATTTTTGGTTCCTTAATTCTGGTAAGAGTGGCCAAGATGCAAGGAAATCATTCAAGAGGCAAGGAGCAATAAATGTTGGTATGTATGCCCAGAGAGCCAATCGTATGATGATTGTGATGACATATTATATTGTTAGAAGATGACTCTAGAGGTTTATACTTTTTTCAATGACTACACTTTGGAATACTTTGAGTAGATAGCTTCATATCCTTCAAAAATGGTGACTTGTGGATCTGATGGGGAGCTTAGTAGTCATGTGTTTTATCCATTTAGTTTTTAGTAGTTCTATCTTTTGTACTTTTGTTAGCAGAATAGTTCCATTTTTGCTTTGATGATATGTAATAAACTCATTTTGAAGTCAATTAAAAGAAAATTATGAAAAGGATTATTTTGGTGTGTGTCACTAGACGTTGGTATTCCTCCATAATGTTCATCATGTGTATAACTTAGGGTGGTAACTTAGAACCCAATCAATATTGAGGTCTTTGCTACTAAAGTCCCTTTTGGGAGTCAAGAAACCTAATTTGGTTGAGATTTTCTAGATTTTGCTCTTGAGGTGTGAGGGACGTTCCTTCATGTTATGTAGTTTAAAGAGATTGAGAATGACATTTTTCTGGGTCATCCTTGCCATCCTTTTTCATTATATGAGTTTGAGAGTTGGGATTCCAAGCATGTTTACATTGACCCTACTACTTTAACATTAACCCTCCCTATGAATCTTTATAGCAGTCTGGCCAAAAGAGGATCCCTTGCCTCGGGGATAAGATGGATTGGGGGAACCACTGTCCCTACATATCTTGAGTGGGGAACTCAAGCTATGTCAAGTAGAGGACATGCAATAGGAACTACATACATAGTAAAGTTAAGATGGAGACGCCTCAACATTCTCTGTTCTTCACATGCATGTGTAGTGATTGATCACAAGCATGTATCCAATTTTTGGAGTGCCATTTCGGTAGTTGTTTGTAACATGATTCCTATTCAGAATTAGGCATTAAAATATTGCTTTCTTACTCAAGGTGGGGTATTTGGTTGTTTTAGTTTTAAGAAAATGGAATGGAAATTGATGTTCAAGGCATTAATATGGGAGCTTGGGTTCTATGGTGATCAAATAAACAAGGCTTTCCTAGTGAAGGGTTTCCCAATTTGTGTCTCTAAGGTTGGTTTATGAGAAGTTTGGTTCCACTTCCTTTGAAAGGATGAGGCATGGTTAGCCACAAGGGATCCTAACCTCTATTCTAGCCCACTATGTGTTCCTATTTCATGTGACCTACACATATGTCATATGTCAACATGAATATTAGGATAGTTCCAACCCTTAAAAGGTGTCAATATATCTCAAATTTTTAGATTAGTTCTAACTACCTTAGATGACTTTCATCTTTAGTAGACCTTTTTTATCAAAAAGTATATGATTACCATAAATGGTTGTTCCAATCATCTCCTTGTCTTTGAGTAAATCATGATTGTAACTATGGATATTCCCTAATCATAGACATTGTGAACTATGTAGGTCCTTCCCATTTAGGATTGAACTTGCCCCTAGTATCAACAACTTTCATAGACATTTGTGAACTATATCACCATTCTAATAGTTGTAGGGATGGACCCACTTGTTGAATTCTTGAGCTACTCAGGCTTTATAACATTGTGCATGATGTAGAATTTTTGTTTGTCATTCTTCAATTGTGATGAGGCAGTTTACTATTGGTATATATACCCAGAGAGCCAATCATATGATGATTGTAATGACATAACTTGTAAATGATTTATTTAATAATAAAGGCAAGCTTCCAATTTAGTTTATTAGTTCAGTTATGAGATAATGAAATATCATAACAAATGTCTATAGAATAATATTACTCAATGATGTGTGTCTTCAGGTTGAGGACCTGAAAAATGAGATCATATAGATGTTAAGAGTATATTCATTCTTGTTATGTCCCTGATAAGTTTTTCTAGTGGTAGGTAGATAGACATCATTAACACATACAATCAGAGTGTGAATTGGTTGATGACAGAATTCATTAGTTATGATATGGCGATATCAAACCAAGCACACTGATATATTTTAGAGAACAGTGTATTAGACAGACCCACCATAAAAGTGATACATGGAAACCTTAAATAGGTAAGTCATAATCATGTCTTATAGTGATGGTGGTGTTTGTGGTTTATAGGCCTGGAAATACTGCACTCATCACATGTCGTTCAATATGCTTTGACATCATCAAACACAATCCTGAAACATGGGTTGTCATAAAGGTGATGATTGGGTGACTGTGACACATGGGGACTGACTCTGAGTGATAGAGATGAGATTTGCCCCTCCTACAAGAGTATGATATCCTATGCCTCATAATAAGCGAGGCTCAGAAATACATGGCCATGATCATGTGAGTCAATATGTGATATTGAGATTACATATATCTCTGACAGTCTGCTCTGGTTCAAGGAACAAGATTGAATAATAATGAGGATGACTGCTCCATGCCTCTAGTTCAATCTGGATATCAGTGATAAAGGAACTATACAAACACTATAAGACCATACATAGATTGTAGGTTGAAGTTGTAATCCAAATTTCCATTTACTTGGGTAGTAATGATGTGTGACTAGGCACCACTCATTACTTGTGATGTCATAAGTTGTTATGGACATTTACTGCCAACATAATATGGGACCTATAGGGTCACACACATAGTAACTCATTTACAAGAGGATTTTAATCATAAATGATGATCAGATTGATTACTGAAGTGTTTAGGTACTCATTTCACACAACAAATCATCTGACTAGACTGCCAGACGATTGGCTCAAGTGTTGAGACAGCTTATTGGAGTGTCATGTTGATTAGAATTGGTTGTGTTCTTCCTGAATTGGGAATCAAGACGACCATTTCACATAAGTGAGATGACCGTCTCGTGGTCATGAGACAACCATTTTGCAAAAGTGAAACGACCATCTCATGGTCATGAGATGACCATCTCACGAGTGCAAGACGACAAGTTCATGGAGAAATTCAATTGCATAATGGAATAATGCTGACATCATGTTGATCATTAATTGTTTTCGATTTGCCAAATCATACGCGATATGGAAACCTGGAAAAAAAACTGTCTCTCTTAGCAAGGTGACATTCTCTCTTAGATAAATGAATATCTCGCATGTGAAACGACTGTCTTGGTTGTGAGATGACCATTTCAAGTTTTGTAGGTTGCAAACATTCATGATAATATGGTCCCTTCCACTCCCTCACAGACTGGGAACCTTGACCCAAACCCCACTTATAAATAGAGGGGTACTGGGGGCTTTCCAGAGCACAACACAAACAATTGAGAATCATTTTCTTTGATAATTGTTGTCCTCTCTGGTTGTAGTAACCAAGAGAACCCAAGAAAGTCCTACCCGACTAGGGAGAGATAGAAAGGGAGAGAACAACTAAGGATCATTGTTGTGGGAGAATAGGTTGGTGACTAGTACACCAACAGGAGGGACAATTCCTTACTATATGTTCTAGTAGGATGACATGAATTCTAGTTGGTCAGCATGGACTTCTCGAGAGGCGAGCTGGCCTTTGCCCATCACTAGGAGGAAAACATCAGGCTATAGTCCCTGAAGGAGCTGTTGTCTGAGTCCGTCATCTGTGGTGAAGACTAGGAGCTGCATAGACACCGCCGAAGAGTACACAACCACATAGATGAGGATTGTCACTGGACTTGCTCCAGGACCAGGTATATCTTCGTTAAACCATCCTTTCCATTACATAGTTATTGATGCGATCCACTGGTTAACAGGAAACATGTAAGTAATTTTTTTGTTTCCGTTGCCTATCTGATGCCGTATTTCCCTATAGTGGTATCAGAGCCATGTCAATTAATTATGTTTTGGGATAATCGATATGATCAGATTTTTGGTTTTATCATGTTTATTTATTGCATACGATGCGAGTATTTATACTGTTGAAATGCACGTCAAACTAATCACCACATAAGAACCCAAACGAATATATATATGTATATATATATATCTATATATATATGTATATATATATGTGTATATATATATATATATATATATATATATATATATATATATATATATATATATATATGTGTGTGTGTGTGTGTGTGTGTGTGTGTGTGTGTGTGTGTGTGTAAAGTACACGTGTTGTCCTAAAAGTGATTTTTGATGGTGGATGTGTAGTGTGGTTATGGCCAATACCCTTTATCTATGCATGGTGGTTGTGTGTTTTATATCTTGGTCTGCGTACTGAGCCTTCCCCTTATATTCCCAATGTAAAGGCCTTACTCTCTTCTACCTTTACCCCCTTGAATGTAATTTGAGGTTTCTCTATAATCATGTAATAGTAGGATAGTTTACTTTCTTGTTACAATGAAGAAGAAATTGCTTTGCACCAAGCCAACTGACCGTCTCAGAGGTGAACAACCTGGCTGGAGGACCGAGAAGGACTAAGGAGGACAAGTCGAACCGACCAATTGGTGGACCCGACCGATCAAATGGAGGATCTAAAAGATCGTAGACCAATGTGCACACGTCCGATGTGAAGACCAACTGACTGGCCAGGAGGTGAGATGATCGGTTTAAGGGTTGAGCCGATCATCCTGGATTGGCAAGCATATATCATTCTCAACAACAAGTTCTGTATGTGATGTAGACCCTAGGTTGTGGTAATACCTTATGTCTTCAAGGAATTACATTAGAATGGCCATAACCATCAGTTTTTGTTTATTGCATGTTTTCGTTGTGGGTTATAGCATGTATATGATACATACTGTATATATGTGGTGTTTGGTTAATGTATATGTATTATACAAAATGCCTCAATATAATATTAAGTCTAAGATGCTTTCCATAAGAAGCACACATGAAAATATTGATCGACCATGCATGGGAATGCCCTAGCGTGATGCACCGTCTATCTCGTGGAAGTGTGATGGTAGATACACGAGTATGCCCTAACAGGGTGTATAGTCTATCATGTTGGCTTATGAGTCAGGCATATCTAGGTGATCTTAATTGGATTAAGCACCTAGAAGCATACAAATGATCAATGACAAAGAGTTGTGCATATAATATATTAAGAGTTACATATGATGCAATTGGCAAGACTTGCCTACCTGATAGAATCAAGTTGTGGGTGATAGCTCTAACTGGCTCATGATTTTGATGAAATTAGGATCTTGGCTCATGAGAAGGTTGTTCGCTGCAATCTTCTGAATTGGTACTGAGGGTCATCAATTTGAACAAACTAGTGGGAGCGATAGTTAATTAAAGACCTAATTAATATTGATTTTTCAAATCAAATCAAAAAGGGTTTTTAGAAATGCAAATTTTCTGTTGTAGAATTAAATGGAAAATACTAAATCATTGCGATCAGATAAATTAAATGATATTTTTTTCCATAGCTGGTTCAGGATCTTGAGAAGTGTTCTGCATGATCCTGAAATACCAGTTCCAATATCCACTCTATCTTCGCCTAAGACTGACATGGATGCTTCTTTGAAGCATGCTAATGATGTAGTAGACATAAAGAACCTTATGTTAGGTTGTATGAACTATGAGTTGCATAAAAAACATGATAAGCATGAGAGGTATAATGTATCTAAGGAGCTTTTTGAGTGCTGACTGACAAATGAAAATCTAGTAGAGCCTCATGTACTCAATATGATTGGGCATGTGGAGCATCTAGAGAGACTGGGATTTCCTTTAGGTCAAGAGTTGGCCATGGATATGATTTTGCAATCATTGCCTAAATCATATAGACATTTTATTAAGTGTTATAACTTGAGTAATATGGCTCGACCACCGTCAGAGTTGCTTGACATCTTGATAAGTGTCAAAGCACAAATGAAGATGGACAAATCTGTGATGGTGATCAGCAGAGTTGAGTCCAAGGACAAATGCAAGGAAAAGAAGCATTCTCTGGCTAAGATGAAGTTCAAGTCTTATGCACTCAAAATAAAGAGAAGGATAAGGGAACCTAGGAAGATGAAGCAAGGGATTGAGATCTCTACTTTTGGTATATGTTGGTATGTATGCCTTGAGAGCCAATCATGGGATGATTGGTGGGATACATTAAGATTGATTTGATAAACATCATATGCAAGCTTCCAATTCATTCTGGTTCAGTTAGTTATGAGATAATGATAGAACAGATTAAATGTCTAGAGAATAACAATACTCAATGACATATGCCTTCAAGTACGTGACTTGAACGATGAGATCATACAAATGTTAAGAGTTTGTACATTCTTGTTATGTCCCAAGTCGGATGTCATTGTGGAAGGTTGATAGACAACAATGACACACAAGACTAGATTGTATATTGGTTGATGATAGAATCTCATTAGTCATGATATAGTGATATCAAACCAAGCACATAGGTACTTGTTAGAGAACAAGTGTATCAGATAGACCCACTGTGAGAGTGACACATGGAACCATGACTTGGTAGTCACAGTCAGCTCTCACAGTGATGGTGGTGAGTGTGATTCTTTGACCTAAAATCACTACACTCAACGCATGTCGTTGGGTACACTTTGACATCATCTAACGCAATCTTGAAATATAGATTGTTATAAAGGTGATGATTGGGTGACTTTAACACATGGGGCTTTTGAGGGGTGAGTGATGATATGGGATTTGTCCCTCCTAAGGGAGTTTGATGTGCATGGCCACTTGATGATTAGGACTGAGAAAGGCATGCACATGCATGTGTGAATCAATATGTGATATTGATGTCACACATATCTCATCCAGTCTGCTATGAGATCAAGGAAGTGAATGAACATTGAAAGGATGACTGTTCCATGCCTTGAGTTCATTCGGGATATCAGTGACAAAGGAATTATGCATTCACTGTAACACCAGTCATGGATTTTAGGATTGAAAGTTGTTCTCCAACTTTCCTTTTCACTTGGGTAGCATTGATGTGCGACTAGGCACCGCTCTTTTCTTATGAAGTCATAAGTGTTATGGACTTTCACTGCCAACGTGAAATGGACCTGCAGAATGACACACATATGATTTAACCAGGAAGAGGAGTTTATCCATGAATGATGTTTAGATTGTTTACTAAATGTGTTTAGTAGTTCAATTAAACATTCAATCAATTGACTTGACTCAGAATCACCAAGTTCAAGTGTTCGACTAACTAATTTGGGTGTCAGATTGATTGAGAACTGCATTGACTAATTTCTACAAAACCTGGACTGCCAACTGACCTGTTCAGATTAATTGGAAATAGAAAGAGGAAAGTCAATTGGGAACTACCTTGGGAAGTGAAACGACCGGTTCATGAATGAACCAATCGATTTAGCTCCCCAAATGAATGGTTCATGAGATGAACTGATCGGTTTAGTCCCCAAACATCAGTTCGTTTGTGAAATGACCGGTTCACCTGCCGTAGTGTATCAATTCGTGGAAATTCCGGACCCTTCTACTCTCGCTTTAGTCCTGCATTGCCCGGGGCTGAGAACCTTGACCCTGACCCCTCCTATATATAGAGGGGTACTAAGGGGTTCTTAGAGCAAACTCAGAACATCAGTTTCTCTACAAAGTTGTCCTCTCTGGTTGTGGTAACCGAGAGAGCCCAAGCAAGTGCTACCCGACTAGGGAGGCATATCGAGGGAAATACAACTGTAGGACGACAACTGGTGGTGGGAGATCACATTGGTGACTAGTACGCTGATAGAAGGGGACGACTCCTTCCAATGTCCTGTAGGACAGGATGACTGGAGTTCCCGGTGGTCCGTGTGGACTACTATAGAGGTGGGAGATTTTTGCCACTCGGAGGACAACTGTCAATCCATCAGTCCGGGTGCGACCAAGAGCCATCAGTCCAGGTGCAACCAGGAGCTGTACAAACACCGTCCAAGACTGGAAGACCGTGTTAGCCACGAGGTAACATCTCTGAGCAAGCCTCAAGACAAGGTACGCCTCTACAAACCATCCTTCCTACTGTATAGATGTTGACGAAATCTCTTTGGGTTCCGGGTTTGGGGAGAAATTTTTTTGTTTCTGCTACCATCTCTGCCTCCCCTAAAACCCAACAGTGGTATCCGAGCCATGTCAACGTTCTATACTTTAGGATAAATTATATGATTGATTTTTGGTTTCTCGCCTTTTATTTATTGCATACGATGTAAATAATTAATTAGCTTTATGCATGTCCAATATAAATCCACAAAATCCCTGCATATACATATATGATATGGTATATAAATGCATTCGATACGCATCACCCTTAAATAGTTTATGTGGTGATTGTAGCGTGATTGTGGCCATAAACCCTAAATCTGTGTGTGGTTGATTGTTGTTGCTTGCATCTCGGTCTGCGCACTGATTCCCTACCTCCTATTCTTGATGTAACTCGAGATAACTCGAGATTCTTTTGTACCTTTTCTCCCCCCGAATGTAACTCGGGGTTTCCCAATGCAATTGTAAATAGGATTAGTTTATTTCCTGTTATGTCAAAGAATGACAGACACCTGGAAGATGGAGGCGACTGTCTCGGGCGTGAGATGATCGGCTAGTGGACCAAGGGAGCTAGTTCTTGGAGCAAGATGAGCGGGTGGTGACCTGAGGAGATGCACGACGACCAGTGAACTGATCGACTAGAGGTGCCAATCGATCGGCTGGTGGCACACAACTGACCGGCCTGATGGCGAGCCGATCAATCATGGAGATGAGTTGATCAAACCCAGAACGGAAAAGCACATAGTTCATCTTGTACATGTTGCATGTGATGTGGACCTAGATGACCGTGATTCCTCTTGGCTCGAGGAATCACATTAGGATGGCCATAATCATCACTTTTATCATTTCACATGTTTTTTGTGGGATATAACATGTATATGATACATACTATATATTGTGGTGATTGGATATGTATATGTACCTATAAAACCAAATCCCTTAATAAATATTAAGTTTTAGATGCCCTCCAAATGTGACACACATGAAAAGCTTGATCGACCAAGTGTGGGCATGCCCTAGCGTGGTGCACCATATATCTCGTAGAAGCGTGAAGGATGGATATGTGGGTCTGCCCTAGAAGGGTGCATATTCATCGTGTTGGCTTTGGGTCAGACTTAAAAAGGTGACCTAGATAGGATCTAGCACCTTGAGGCTTGGAGGTGATCATGTCAAGGAGTTGCACATGAAATCTTTCAAGAGTTGCATATGATGCAATTGGCAAGAGTTTCCTACTTGGAAGATCTAAGTTGTGGGTGACAACCCTAGCTGGTCCACATGACTGAGAGGATTTTAGGATCTTGACCCACTAGAAGGTTGTACGCTACAATCTTCCAAATTGATGGTGAGGGCTATCAATTTGAACAAAAATAGTGGGAGTGATAATTAATTAAAGTCCTAATTATATCGTAAAACTTTTTCAAATCAATCAAATAAGTCAAAAATGAGTTTTTGGAGTAAATTGCATATATTTCATTTTGTAGTACAAATGGCAACAAATAACAATCACTTCTCATTGCGATCGGTCCTTGAGAAGGACAAACTGAATGGGAATAATTCCACGACTGTTTAGGACGTTGAGAAGTGTTCTCAATCGAAGAGCGAAAGCTCTAAGTCCTAGTTATACCAGAACCAGATGAACTCGCTCCCACCACACCAAAGGCTAAAAGGGATGCTTACTGGAAGCATTTTGAGGATGCCATTGATGTGTAGTGCTTGAATGTTGTATTCTCTGAACTATGAGTTGCAGAGACAACATGATACATATGATGTCTCCAAGGAACTGTCCTAGTATGTCATGACAGAAGGACATCCAGTAGGTACTCACACACTCAATGTGATTGGGTATGTGGAGAACCTCACTAGACTAGGATTCCCTCTGAGCCAATAGTTGGCTAATGGTATGATACTGCAAATGATGTGGGAATCATACAGTTCATGATGAACTACAACATGAACAACTTTGACAAGCGTTGACAGAGTTGTTGGACATGTTGAGGATAGTAGAGGCATATATGAAGAAAGACAAATCCTAATATTTGATGTGATAAATGAAGGGAAAGTCCTAAAGGCAAGGTCAAGGGAAAAGTAAAGAAGTGATATGATGCTGGCAGCAACCCAAGCCATCTTCAGCCTCAAGGCATATGGGAAGGGTGAACGAGGGAGGAGAAATTATCCTCTATATCTGGAAGAACAAAATAAGATGAATGGAGGGGATAGATATATCCACTGTAGGTATCATGAAATAAACACTTCTTTATCTAAGGTATATGATACCAAGATGAAGATCTGACATATATGATATGCAAGATGTAAAAGGAAGTGATGGCCTTTGTGAAAGGACCAAGAAAGGAGTACTCATCATTGGAGCAAGTTTTGCTGCCATAGATAGGAGTACCTTTCAGTTTATTTCACCCTAAAGGGAATGGAATAGAGTTGATAATTGCTATTTTAATTTTCTAATAGAAACACTTTATTGTTGCATCTTGTAGTGAAAAGATGGCTATCAATATAGTTGATGTTTCAATTTCAAAGATATGATCTTTGTGGCAATGCCTTTCTTTATCTTGTGGTACTTGGTATGCATAAGAGAAAACGATACCTAAAAGTTATTGACAACTCAAACAACGAATTAGCATTATCATGAGAAATTCATCTCTAGTTTCCATGTTGATGGATAAGCTAGAATCTTTTGGTTGTGAACCATTAAGAGACGTGAATATCTTGGACACAATGACAAGTCAATATTCACTAGATGTAGTGGGAGAACAACTATCCTATTAGGTATAATACATATGATCTATTTACATATATATTGGAATAAATGCTAATACTTCAAATGGTGTTTAGAGAAATACCAATATGATTATCTTGAAGTGTTCAAGAAGATCATGAATGAAGTAAAAATTTGGTAAAAGTAATAATTCTTGATGTGATCAATGAATGAGATACTTAAACCAAATGTTTGAGAACCTTATGAGTGATTATGATAGTGTATCATAGAGGACTCATGATTAAGGCATAGTGACGTCAATAAAAAAGGGAGTCATACTCTAAGGAGTTAGAGGATGATTATCAAATAACTAAATTCTTCTTAAATAGAGAATACCTTACACTAATAAAGGATATTAAGAATCACAAAGTGATGTGAGTTCTCAAATTCCTTAACAGATACACCTCAAATATCTATATGATGAGTTGGTCATATGATGAGACAATAATATAGATGACATTGAGGAACCGGATTTTGAGTTATGGTTTATGACCATTAGATCCTAAATGACTTCCATGTGAACCATAAGGTATGACCTTGATGGTAGCACCCATTGGGGTAAAATCCATAAGTGTGAATGAGTCTTAAGCGTTAAGACACATGGATGACATTTTGAGAAGGATCATGCTTGTTGATTGTAACTTAACGACTAAGACATTTAGCATATGGATACTAAAACCTCATTCCTATGAGAAATAAGACAAAGATGCGTAAATGACACAACCTATAAGGTTTATGAATCCATTAATGCAAATGAAGTCTCTAAGTTACAATGGACTAATCAATGTGATTGATTGAGTACAAGCAACTCAAAGTTGGGATCTTTACTTTGATAATATAGTTAAAGGGTTTGACTGATATGACAAAGATAAAGAAGGGATCTGTGATTTAGTGGGAGCATATTTACATTCCACATGTTGATGAGGAATGAGATGTTCTATAAAGGAATCCTTTGTGGAAATTATGTTTAGGGAAGATAGAGACGTTTCCTATGTGATAGGAATAGATACCTACAGATATAGTTCTCAAAAATCTCTTGACTTGGAAAAGAGAGAGCATACATTGGCAATTTGTACTGAAGGGTTCTGTATGCACATATTCAGTGGGAGAAAACTTGCCCATGTTACATGGAGTGAGTATCCCGGAGCCAAGTGTCCCAATTCTTATGAAGAATGGGAACACAAAGAATAGATATGGCTCTATCATGTATGTAATCATCTAGTTATCTTGCATGTATGGACATAGCAAGAATAAAATGCATTTATCATCTTGTATGTAGGACATGACAATATGATATGCTCATCCTAATAACTCGTATGTGGGACATGACGAGTGAATGTTTGTCTAGTTCCAGTAAGGGTTACTGGAATATCATGAGAACTTGATAAGTACTTGATAAGTACTACTTCTATGGAAATAAGGAAGGGTTCACTGTAAAGAGTTACACTGATGCGAACTTTCGGAAAAGACAGTAAATTTATCGCAATATATATATGAGATATATAAAAGTGAATTTGTGTTGAAAAATGGAAACGTTCCAATAAAGCCATTTTAAAAGGAAATGCCGAGTATCTGTGTGTTAGAGAACAACAGTAGATACTATATGGATCTAGGAGTTCATGGAGATGAACTTATAGATATTCCGTCCATTGATGACAAGTAAGGAGTGCTTGGTCATGCAATGAGGTCAACAAAGGAATATTGGATCACATATTATGACAACTCCATCTCATATGTAAGACGTATAATGAAGATATGTGAGACATGCAATAATACCAACTTAGGAAAAGTGCTTCCATAACTCACTGCGTTCTCACTAGAGCATAGTAACATGTGGGACATGCTTGGAGATCAGTAAGAATATGATTCAAGGGTGATTGGCTCGCTGTGCAAGTGGGAGTTTGTTGGTATGTATGCCCTGAGAGCCAATCATGGGATGATTGGTGGGATACATTAAGATTGATTTGATAAACATCAAAGGCAAGCTTCCAATTCATTCTATTTCAGTCAGTTATGAGATAATGACAGAACATATTGAATGTCTAGAGAATGACAATACTCAATGACATATAACTTCAAGTACGTGACTTGAACGATGAGATCATACAGATGTTAAGAGTTTGTACATTCTTGTTATGTCCCTAGTCGGATGTCATTGTTGAAGGTTGATAGACAACAATGACACACAAGACTAGATTGTGTATTGGTTGATGACAGAATCTCATTAGTCATGATATAGTGATATAAAACCAAGCACATAGGTACTTGTTAGAGAACAAGTGTATCAGACAGACCCACCGTGAGAGTGACACATGGAACCATGACTTGGTAGTCACAGTCAGCTCTCACAATGATGGTGGTAAGTGTGATTCTTTGACCTAAAATCACTACACTCAACACATGTCGTTGGGTACACTTTGACATCATCAAACGTAGTCCTGAAATATAGATTGTTATAAAGGTGATGATTGGGTGACTTTGACACATGGGGCTTTTGAGGGGTGAGTTATAGATATGGGATTTGTCCTCATAAGGGAGTTTGATGTCCATGGACACTTGATGAGTAGGACTGAGAAAGGCATGCACATCCATGTGTGAATCAATGTGTGATATTGATGTCACACATATCTCATCCAGTTTGCTCTGAGAGCAAGGAAGTGAATGAATGTTGAAAGGATGACTGTTCCATGCCTCGAGTTCATTCAGGATATCAGTGACAAAGGAATTATACATTCACTATAACACCAGTCACAAATTGTAGGATTGAAAGTTGTTCTCCAACTTTCCTTTTCAATTGGGTAGCACTGATGTGCAACTAGGCACCGCTCTTTGCTTGTGAAGTCATAAGTGTTATGGACTTTCACTGCCAACGTGAAATGGGCCTACATGGTCACACACATAGTATTTAACCTGGAAGAGGAGTTTATCCATGAATGATGTTTAGATTGTTTACTAAATGTGTTTAGTAGTTCAATTAAAGATTCAATCAATTGACTTGACTCAGAATCACCAAGTTCAAGTGTTGGGCTAACTGATTTGGGTGTCAGATTGATTGATAACTACATTGACAGATTTCTACACAACCTGGACTGCCAACCAACTAGTTCAAACTGTTTAACCGATCGTCTCAGGGTCAAGTGAGATGACCAATTCAAGTGTTGAACTGATTGGTTCAGCTAGACCAAACGAGCCAGTTTGGGAAAGTTAGGTTGGTGAGAAAATATTTTCATTTCACTTGTACAATTTGATTGGGACAAGTCTTGATCTTTGGATTAATTGGAAACAGAAAGAGGAAAGTCAATTGGGAATTGCCCTGGGAAGTGAAATGACCGGTTCATGAATGAACCGATCGGTTCAACTCCCCAAATGACCAGTTCATGACATGAACCCATCGGTTCAGTCCCCAAACGATCGGTTCATTTGTGAAACGACCGGTTCACCTGCCACAATGTATCAATTCATGGAAATTCCAGACCCTTCTACTCCCGCTTTAGTCCCGCATTGCCCGGGGCTGAGAACCTTGACCCTGACCCCTCCTATATATAGAGGGGTACTGGGGGCTTCTCAGAGCAAACTTAGAACATCAGTTGTTCTGCAAAGTTGTCCTCTCTGGTTGTGGTAACCGAGAGAGCCCAAGCAAGTGCTACCCGATTAGGGAGGCACAACAAGGGAAAGACAACTACATGACAACAACTGGTGGTGGGCAAGCACGTCAGTGACTAGTGCGCCGACATAAGGGGATGACTCCTTACAGTGTCCAATAGGATAGGACGACTGGAGTTCCCGGTGGTCAGTGTGGACTACAACAGAGGAGGGAGATTTCTACCGCTCAGAGGATAGTTGTCAATCCATCAGTTCAGGTGCGACTAGGAGCCGTCAATCTAGGTGTGACCAGGAGCTAAAGAGACGCCGTCTAAGACTAGAGGTGAAGACTATGCTAGCTGCAAGGTAATGTCGTCAAGAAAGCCTCGAGACAAGGTATGCTTCTACAATCCATCCTTCGTACTGTATAGATGTTGACAAGATCTCTTTGGGTTCTGGGTTTGGGGATAAATTTTTTTGTTTCCGCTGCCATCTCTGCCTCCCCTAAAACCCAACAGTATATACATAATTAAGATTAAATTTACTAATTCCTCATCATGGGTACTAAATACCGGATGTGGATCACACATTTTCTCAAATGTGAAGGATTTGAAAAGAAGTAGACCTTTAGAGAAAGGTGAGACTGAACTGTACGTTGCTAATGGAGCAAGAGTTGATGCCAGTGCAGTTGGAACCTATGAGTTATCTCTTCCAAGTGGGCTAGCAATAGACTTAGAGAACTGCTATTATGTACATTCCATTAATAGGAATATCATATCTGTATCTTGTTTGAACAAGAACAAATTTGGATTTATTATAAAGAATGGAATATGTTCTATTAATAAAGATGGGATGTTTTATGACAGTGTCCCAATGTCTTATTATCTATTCTTGAAAGATCTAGAGGGAATCATATATAACATAAATACGAAAAGAAAAAAAATCAATGAATCAAACTAAAGAAACATTTGAAATTGTCATCTAGGGCACATAAATGAGAAACACATATCCAAACTCCATAAAAATTATTATCTGGACTCTTTTGATTTTGAATCAACAGAGACATATGAATCTTGTTTGTTGGGAAAGATGACCAAGAATCCCTTCAGTAGAAATAATGAGAGGGCTAGTGATCTATTAGGACTCATATCTAATGATGTGTGTGGCCCTTTTATAACAACTACTAGAGGTGGGTAACAATACTTCATTACCTTCCCTGATGACTTCAATAGGTATGGCTATGTTTACCTGATGAAACATAAGTAAGAAACTCTTGAAAGGTTTAGAGAATTTATGAATGAAGTACAGAACCAACTTGGTAAAAGTATTAAGGCACTTCATTCTAATTGAGGTGGATAATACTTAAGACAAGAGTTTGAGGACCTTCTGAGAGGCCATGGTATTGTATCATAATGGACTCCACCTGAAACACCACAACACAATGGTGTGTTAGAAAGAAGGAATCACAAATTACTAGATATGGTGCAATCAAATATGAGTTTTGTTTATCTTACAACTTCCTTATGGGGTCATGCTCTTGAAATATTTGCATTTACACTAAACCGAGTACCATCTAAGTTGGTTCAAAAGACACCATTTGAGATATGGTATGGGAAGCATCCCAATATGTCTTTTATGAAGATTTGGGGATGTGAAGATTATGTTAGGAAAATATTTCCTGAAAATCTTGGCCCTAAGTCTGATAAATGTTATTTGTTGAATATCTTAAAGAGACAAGGGGATAATACTTATACAACCCAACTGACAACAAAATAGTTGTTGCTAGAAATATTGTGTTTCCAGAAAAAATATTATTTCTAAAGGACACAATGGGAGGAAAGTAGAACTCACAGAGGATTGAAACCAACAAGAAAATATTGAACTGATAGATGTATAAGAGGAACAAAGAGAATCACAAAGTGTTGTGGAAACACAAATTCCTCAAGTGGCACAGGAACCTCGTCGATCTCATAGGACACACCTTAAACCTGAGAGATTTGGACATCTTGTGACTCAAGAAGGCGGTGAGTTGGTCATAGATGATGATCCAACGACCTATCTAGAAACTATTGAGGGACCAAAGTCTGAGAAATGGCTTGAGGCCATGAGATTTGAGATGGAATCCATGTATGCCAACAAGGTATAGAACTTGTTGGAACCACCTGAAGGGGTAAAACCCATAGGGTGCAAGTGGGTCTTCAAGAAGAAGACATACATGGATGGTAAAGTACAAACCTATAAGAGCAGATTGGTAGCAAAGGTTTTCAGACAAGTTCAAGGTTTTGACTATGATGAAACCTTTTCTCCTGTGGCCATGGTTAAATTCATTAGGATCATGCTTGCTATTATAGTTTATCATGACTATGAGATTTGTCAGATGGATGTTAAAACTACATTCCTTAACGAGAATCTTCTTGAGAGTTTGTATATGACACAACCTGAGGGTTTTATAAATCCAAAGGATGTAAATAAAGTTTGTAAGCTACAAAGATCAATCTATGGATTGAAGAAAGCATATCAGAGATGGAATCTTCATCTTGACGAGACAATAAAATAGTTTGGCTTTATTCAAAATGAAAATAAACCTTGTGTGTACAAGATGGTTAGTGGTAGCATGGTTGTATTCCACATATTGTATTTGGATGACATGCTATTGATGGGGAATGACATCCCTACTTTACAAAAGGTAAAGACATGGCTTGGAAATACGTTCTCTATGAAAGACTAGGGAGAATCATCCTACATATTGGGGATAAAGATCTATAGAAATAGATCAAGAAGGCTTCTTGGACCAAGTCAGAGAACATACATTGACAAAGCGTTGAAGAGGTTCAGCATGGAGAAATTAAAGAGAGGAAACCTACCCATTCCACATGGAGTTATGATCTCTAAATTTCAATGTCCCCATTCTTGTGAAGAAAGGGAGTGCATGAGTATGATTCCATATGCGTCAGAAATTGGATCTATCATGTATGCAATGTTGTGCACCCATCTCAATGTCTCGTATGCCTTAACCATGATGAACATATATGAGTCAGATCCAAGTGATGCTCACTGGACAGCCATGAGAACATCCTCAAGTACTTGAGAAGGACTAAGGATTAGTTGTGGTGGAGAGGAAGAGTTAGTGGTAAGAGGTTACACTGATGCAAGCTTCTAGTCTGATAAAAATGATTACAAATTGCAATCAGGATTTGTGTTTTGCCTAAACAATAGAGTTGTAAGTTGGAAGAGTTCCGAGAAAGAGACAATTTCTGATTCTACAACATAGGTCAAGTATATTACTACATCAAATGCAACAAAGTAGGCTATATGGATCAAAAAGTTCATCTCTGAACTTGGGGTCGTTCCAAGCATCAATGACACAATTGATCTATATTGTGACAACAATTGTGCTATTGCACAATATAAGGAACCCAGATCCACATCAGTGCTCAAAGCATATACAAAGGCAGTCCCATCTCATAAGAGAGATCTTACGGGGAGAGATGTAAAGATTTGTAGAGTACCAACTGAGAGAAACATTGTTGATCCCTTGACTAAAGAACTTTCACAATAGAAGCATGATGGTCATGTTAGGTCACTCAGATAAGATTTGTGGGTGATTAGATCTAAGTGCAAGTGGGAGTTTGTTGGTGTATATGCCCAGAGAGCCAATCATATGATGATTTTAATGTCATAACTTGTAAATGATTTGATTAATAATAAAGGCAATCTTCCGATTTATTTTGTTTGTTCAGTTATGAGATAATGAAATAACATAATAAATATCTAGAGAATAATATAACTCAATAACAAATGTCTTCAAGTTGAGGACCTGGACAATGAGATCATACATATGTTAAGAGTATATGCATTCTTGTTATGTCCCTGATCAGTTATTCTTGTGGAAGTTAGATAGACAGAAATATCACATAAGATCAAAGTGTGAGTTGGGTGATGATAGAATCTCATTATTCATGATATGGCGATATCAAACCAAGTATACAAATACATGTTAGAGAACAGTGTATCAGATAGACCCACCATAAAAGTGATACATGGAAACCTTAACTAGGTAAGTTAGAATCACGTCTTATAGTGATGGTGGTGTTTGTGGTTCGTATACCTAGAATAACTACACTTATTATGTGTCGTTTGGTATGCTTTGACATCATCAAATGCAATCCTGAAACATGAGTTGTCATAACGGTGATGATTGGGTGACTGTGACACATGGGGACTGACTGTGAGTCATAGAGATGGGATTTGTCCCTCCTACAGGAGTATGATATCCTATACCTCTTGATAATAGAGACTGAGAAATGTATGGCCATTCTCATGTGAGTCAATATGTGATATTGAGCTTACATATATATATATATATATATATATATACACACACACACACACACACACACACACATATATATATATATATATATATATATATATATATATATATATATATATATATATATATATATATATATATATATATATATATATATCTCACAGTCTGATCTAGTTCAAGGAATAAGATTGTATAATAATGAGGATGACTGCTCCATGCCTCTAGTTCAATCTAGATATCAGTGACAAAGGAACTATACAAACACTATAACACCATACACATATTGTAGATTGAAGTTGTTCTCCAAATTTTCATTTACTTGGATAGTAAGGATGCATGACCAAGCACCACTAATTGCTTATGATGTCATAAGTTGTTATGGAGATTCACTACCAACGTTGTATGGGACCTATATGGTCACACACATAGGAACTCATCTAGAAGAGGATTTTAATAATGAATGATGATTGGATTGATTAGTAAAGTGTTTAGGTACTCAATTCACATAGAAAATTAGTTGACTAGATTGCAAGATGATCGTTCAACTATTGAGACGACTGTTTGGAGTGTCACATTGATTAGAATTGAATTGGTTGTGTTCTTCCTGAACTAGGGAGCGAGACAACCATTTTTCATAAGTGAGACAGTAGTATCATGGTTGTGAGATAACCATTTTGCATAATCGAGATGACTATCTCGTGGTTGTGAGACAACTGGCTCACGAGAGTGAGATGAATGATTCATGGAGAATTTGATTGCATCAAGGATTAGTGTTGACGTCATGTTGAACATTAATTGTATTTGAATTGCCAATTTATATGAGATAGGGAAACATGGTGAAATGACCGTCTCACTTAGCAAAACGACCATATCACATGTGAAATGACCATCTCGGTTGTGAGATTACAGTTTCAAGTGTCACAGGTTGCAAAAATTCATGATCTTCCGGTCCCTTCCACTCCCGCACAGACTGGGAACCCTAACCCAAAACCCTCCTATTAATAGAGGGGTACTAGGGGCTTCCTAGAGAACAACACAGACAATTGAAAATCAGTTTCTTTGACAAGTGTTGTCCTCTCTGGTTGTGGTAACCAAGAGAGACTAAGAAATTCTTACTCGACTAGGGAAGGATAGCAAGGAAGAGAACAACTGAGGATCATTGTTGTGTGAGAGCAGGTTGGTGACTAGTACACCAACAGGAGGGACAACTCCTTCCTATCTATTCTAGCAGGACGACAAGAGTTCTAGTTGCTCAGTGTGGACTCCTCTAGAGGCAAGGTGGGCTTTTCCCGTTGCTAAGAGGGCAACATCAAGCTGTAGTTTGTGGAGGAGATTTTGAAGATGCCATCTGAGTCTCTCGTCTGTGGTGAAGACCATGAGATGCACAAACACCATATAAGAGTGCAAAACCACATCGACGAGGATTGCCGCTGGACTTGTTCTAGGACCAGGTATATCTTTGTTAAACCATAGTTTCACTTACATAGTTATTGACACGAACCACTGGTTAATGGGAAATATGTCAGTAAATTTTTTGTTTTTGTTTCCTATCTGATGCCGTATTTCCCTACATATACTTATTCTTTGACCCATTTTGATTTAAGGATATCAAGTTCTTGTAGTATGCAGATAGATTGGATCTTGACCTAAACTGATAGGTCTGCATCCATACCATATATAAGAGAGTAAAGCATGGGTCTGTGGAAGTTCTAATAGATGTTTGATACACTCACAAATCCATGACATGGTTCTCACATTGGTTGGAATTTGAGCTTATTTTCTTTTTCATGACCTTTATCAAATTTTTGTTCACAACCTTTACAACCCCATACACATGGGTGGTATGGTGACATTCATTGATGTTTGAATCCTCAAGAGCTCATATACTCCTTGATTACATCAGAGATGAAGTTCATATCATTGACACAAATGATTTCAAGTGGTATTCCATACCAAATTGTGATGTTGTTCTTAAGGAATTTGAGCAGTTGTTGTACCAAGGTGTTGGTGGTTGAGAAAACTTCCACCCATTTAGTGAAGTAGCTGATTGCAACTATAATGAAATAGTTCCCATCTAAAACTTGATAATATATATATCCAATATCATTTATTCCCCAAGTAGTTAAAGGCCAAGGCATTACCATGTTGTATTTCTCATTTAATGGTGCATAGATATAGTGACCTAGATCTCTTAGACTCGATATTTGGGGACACATTTGAAATATTCAATTTCTATGGTGTTCTAGTAGTATCCAAAAATTTGTATCTTCTTTGTGAGCATGATACACAAATGTGTGTGACATGTGATCCTCCAGTGATCTCCTTCATGATATCTTTAACCTTAGTCTTGTCAATGCACCTGAGGATGGTTGGATTTGTATATACCCATGATAAAAATGCCATGCTCCTAGGATGTAATGCATGGATTTTCATTATGTATTTTTTTCTCTTATGTAGAGATTTTTAGGGATGACCTGGTTATTGAGATCTCGTTTGATGTCATTGAACCACATCTATTCATCATTATCAACTGCATTGTCATTAATCATGCAATAGGCTATCTAAGAGATTGTTTGAACTGGAAGGAATAGCTTTGGTCACCTTGGATGTTGATTCAGGAGGCAAGTGTAGCCAAAACATCAATGGAGACATTTTTCTCTCATTTCATGAATTTGAAGGATATCATTTTGAAATCTTGGGTGAGAGAGCACAAATAATCTTGATGGAGGATTAGATTCTTGCCATATTCTTCAATCTTGTGTTGACCTAAGATATTTCAAGAAGTGGATCTAGACTTGAAGCTGATGTGCCCCTTGTTTCTTGGATAGTTTTATTCTCAAGATGCATTCTTTGTATTCATCCACATCGTTAGTGATTTGAAATCTAGTCATCTTTCCACAAGTAGTTGTTCACCATGTGGGTCTTGTAGGAACACTCTAATTCCATCTTTCATGCAATTGATGGATCCATCAAATAAAATCATCCACCAATTTAAATCTATGGGGGTGATGTTGTATGGTGAGATGATCATTTCAATGTCTGAATTGGAGAATTAATACTTGGTGTTTGTTCTTAAGGAAGTGGGAGATCCTCTAGATAATCTTCAAATGTGTGTTCCTTTAAAAGATTTCATGGGAAGATAAGTGATGTCAAATTCTGAAAACATCTATTTCACTTTGAACATCACCCAATGAAGGTAGATCATTTACATAGGTAGAGGAGGGGCCATGCCTTTTGATGAGTTGAACTGAGTATGTCATTCAACAGTGAAGTTCACATATCATACAGTAGGTCTAGCTAGTATTTTTCGACAATATCATAGCATGCCTCAATGTCATTGAACTTCACAAAAGACAGTAGATGACATGCTCACCATTGATCATTTATTGACTCAAAATGCCTCACTAAAGTTACATAGATATATAATCAAGAGTGAGAGAATGCCCTGTCATTGTATAATTCTGAATTGGTGTCTTTGTAAGTAGTCTATAAGATTATAGAGTTACAGTTCACACTCTTTATTCAACATTGAGCTATATCTCTTGTTCAATAGATTCAAAATGGTCTCACAAATAGGATTGAGTTTTGTGATGAAAAAGATATTGATTGAAGATGAATTATTAGGCCTAAGATCTCCTTTTCTATCTTTGGTGAAGGCATAGTGGCACAAGCCTTTCTAGGATTGACTTTGACTCCATTTTGATTGATAATGTAAACATGGAGACTACATGATGCAACTCCAAAGGTACATTTTCCCCCTATATTGAGACATGTAGAGAATCTTCATAGTCTTTAAAATATTTTATCCTACCCAGAAATGTAATATTCAAGATTTTTAGACATATAAATCATATCGTCCAAGCATGCCTCTACTTCTGTGTGCATCATATCATGTAACTGGCTGACCATTTCCCTTTGATAGGTAGCTTTGGGACTTTTGAGGCTAAAAGGAATGATAAATTATAGAATACTCCCATTTATAGGTTAAGGAATTCTTCTCTTTATCTTCCTTAACCATCTTAATTTGGATCCATGAAGCTCAGGAAGGCATGCCCAACTATGTCGTTGACTAGCACATCTATGTGTGGAAGTGGGAAGTCATCCTTGGGAGGGATTGTTTAGGTCGTGGTAGTCTATCACAGACATGCTTTTCCATCTTTATTTAGAATGGGAACAATTTTCATGAGATATATTAGATAGTTGATAAGATCTAAGGAACCATCATTATACTAATTTTGAACCTATTATATGATCTTGAGATTCCATTCGAGTCATTGTCAACTAGCATTCTACTTTACTAGGAGAATGTCAGAGATGACAGGAAGGTGTGAAAAATGATATGTTCATTCAATTGTAGCATGTCTTAGTAGCTCCATGTGTATATGTTGATGTAGTTGTGTATGAGCTCTATAAGTTGATCCTTGACAAGTTGAGGTGGACATGCGTCAGGGCCATTGATGAAATTGACTATCTCTATTTCGTCTATGATGTGGAAGGGATAATCCTCATTCAAGAGCTAGTGTGGGATGGGAATATGTTTAAACTTTGTGTCATTTTCATTGTAGATATGTGTAACTTCCAAGACATAGTAATCAAGATCCTATCTAAAAAATGATGCATACGTTTCTTATCTTTTTCAATTTGTGATTTTTGGTAATTTTAGTGGAAGTTGGAGGCCTTGTGCATTATGATAAACAACCACTATGTGATCTACAGAGTGTTGGAGTATCATTCTTCTCATGGACAATTTTAGGAAGAAAATTTAGCTTCGTGTTCAAGTTAACCTCTCCTCCTTGTATTAATTACATGGTTACTCCCTACGTTAAACATGATATATGATATTATGTAGAATTATCATGGTATGTGCTTCAAATATGGTGTTGATACCCCCATTCTTAAAATATTCTGTATGTATAAGGTATTCATTGAAAAAGGGTCCATATTCCTCCTCAAGATACTCGCTTGTTAGAGTCCAGTGAGTGTGGTGAGATAGTTACAAACATCGACATTATGAAGTAGGCCAGATTTTTTGATATCCATATCTCTTAAAAGTCAGATTAACATATTCCTCCATGTTGTGGATGGAATTCACTCTTGATGAGACATAAAATGAGGCTACACACTACTCTTGAGCATACTTTTTTCTCCACTCATTGGGGCCCTCTGAGTATGATGAGTATGTCTAGTTCTCTAGGGTAGAAAATGAAATGACAACAAATATAGTTCCCAAGAATCTCCCAAATACGATCTATCAAATACACCACAATGGAATGATGATCCTGAAAGTTCATATCTTATCATGGAATAAGTTCCAAAAATTCAACTTATTTTTCTCACATTAGACCTAGACCTTCCAATCTATATCACTTTATAATCTAGTTGCATCTAAAATCAAAACTCACTTCCAACACATCTAGCACTCTGATTTTTGCCTCATGATGCATGAAAAAGATCAATTTTTCTATGGCATAATGCAAGATTATATGGTTGATTGTGAGTGGTGCAATATCCCTTTCCATCATAGAGAAGATTGGGTTTATTGACTCTAGATGTGACCCCAAAGTCTCCTCTAGAGGAATACTATTCCATGACTGAAGACTAATTGCAGAACATGTAGTTCTACTAGAAAGATTTTCTCCTCAAAATATGTGATGTTGGTGAATTATCTAATTAGAAACACATTCACCATGCAAACTCATCTCCACAGTATCCATGTGAGAGCTTGAAGACAAAGATCCCACTTTGTCTCTCTCTTAGTCACTTGAAGGGTTTCACAATCATGGAGGAAAGAATGAGAAAAATGATGTGTCTAGAAAGCTTCATATGTATCCTATATATAGAGGAGTGAGGAGGGTAGGGTATCCTAAACCCTATTCTGACTAGGATGCGGACTCTCAAAAGAATGATGAACTCCTCCATGCACTAAGTTCCACAGAATTGCATCATTCTACCAATGTTGGTGTCATGAAAGCTAAACTTTTTTTATTTGAGTTTCAGGTCCCTAATTTCTGGAAGCAATTTACAAATTATGGACCCACATTCAATTACATGTCCTTTATACTAATGTTCAGGTCCATGAAGTTGTAAAAGTTATAATTGAGTCCAAATCAACATTTCTTTATGATAAAAAAATGCTTATTTGTGATCATTATTGATATTGAATAAAATAAAGAAAAGAGAGAAATACTAAACCCATTGATATCTATGTGTGTGACTGTAAAGACACCATACTACATCGACAATGGATTCAACAATTAATATTATAACCCTGAAGCAATGAGTGGGGTCTAGATGAACATCATTGCTATCCAAGTAGTAGGATTAGTTAGAAAAGACTAAACCATAATGACCATGTTACTATGCTCTTCATTCCTTTCTCACAAATATCTAGATTGAACTAGAGGCATGTAAACATCATTGTCATTTCATATAATCCAAGTTCCCTAATCTCTAGGTTGACTAGCAAGATACATATAAGGTCAATACCACATCTTGGGAGATATGAGAGTGACCATGCATTTATAGAGTCTCACTTATCAAGAGTCCTAGAATATTGTTCTTAATATATAGAGGGAATAATTCCTTATACATCACTGACAACGTGTAGCATGGTTCTCATCACATCTAATCACTACCTTTTTGACAACAACTTCAAGATCATGTTGGGTAGTGTCAAACCATGAGGTTTATCACGTACTTGTATTTTAGCTTCTTCATATTGCAGGACCAAAACACCAATGTTGCATTTGTGAGCGAATAATGACTATCATATAAAGGGCCATGAATCACTCTTAAGGTGGTTCTATTTAGTACACTTGTTGTCTACCGAGTACCTATGTGTCTGACTTATTATCCAATTGTCCAACTAGAAATTCTAGTCACTTTACTAGATAGACCAATTGACTGACTTGAAGTATTAGTTGATTCACCATGCTATGGTCTACCAAACCAGTAGACTATCTAGCACAATCACCCCAATAAACTAGATCATTCAATCTTTTGACTGGCCTATCTAGTATTATGACTGGATTGACTCTGTGAATCAGATGATTAGATCCAATATGTCTTGGATCTAGTTAGTATCCCAACTAGAGTGGCCATTCTTCTACCTGTCTGTCCTGATTGGTCAGCTGAAAAGCTGCATAGTCAGTCGATTGGATTAAGCCAACCGCTCGACCGTTTGTCCACAGACAGACTGGTTGATTGCAGTTTCTGCCTTTTCATTTCTGATGGTTTATTAGCAACCCTACTTCCTCACCTATCCTATATAAAGGGGCATACAACTAGGGTTTTGACAATACCTTTGGACTAACCGTGATGACCCAAAGGATATATTGAAAAGGTGTAATTGTACAAGGCTAGCACTTTGTCAACAAAAATGTTGCTCCTTGCCCACTGACTCTAGGAGCGTGACATGGAGTTACCCTCGTATGTGTGATGATATAGAGACATAGAAGACTTCATGAATTTATTGGGATATATGTTCTTTGTGCTTATAGTTGATGTGAGCAATGCCACCAAACCTACTATGCAATAAGGTATATATCTCAAAACCTTCGTTCCCAATATGTTGTTGTTGATAAGATATGATCTTAGAATTTTGATTATATAATTTTTGTTGTTTTTATAATGACTATCACATACATGGAACCCTACACATATATCCACATGAGTAATTTTTCCCAATTAGCGACTCATATTCCCACAACTCCCTTCTTTAACAGTTTACTTCTTTTCAGATCCTACGAATGACAACATATGTGAGATTCACATCCGATAACCAATATCCGCGATGAAGAATTAGTTATTTCATCAGAGTAAAGTATGTAACAAGGTTGCATATTTATATACCCTTACACTTTCTAAGTTCCTAGAGGTTGTGAGGACAACTTCTCTTCCAATGTCTAGGCTTGTGACAACAATGACAATTTCCATCTTTGGAAAAAACTCCCTTTTCCTTCAAAGCAGAAGATTGGGACTTAATCTAAGAATATTTGTTGTCTATTTCCTTCCCTTATCCATTCTATTCACCACATTTCAATCAAAATAGATTCATTTGTGACCTTCTTCATGTTCATCTCACTAATTTGCAACATGATGAGTAATTTTAGAAGCAATTTGACCATTTTATTCATGGCATTCCATGATGAATTGTTTGTAGGATTCAAGACACCATTGTAAAAAATGTAGAGGAAACTATTAGTCCATGTGGAAATACAGTCTCTCTAAGTTCTCCAAATGTGAATCATCTAGATCACATGAGGACCACTTGTATTTGTCTCTGTCAACTTGCTCTAAAAACCTTTGATGTGTCATACCTCTCGTTTCTAGATTGAGCTTCAAATAATCATTTGAGATGATATGTGATGCCACACTTATAAAAGATTAGATTACTCAAAACAAACCACAATTAAACCAATAAACTAACATTACCAAAACTTCTGCCATCATAACATGTAATAACAATTTCAAAATAACATCACAGAATAATACCAACAAGGACATTGTAATATATTAGTATTCCACCAGTTTGAAATCATCATGAATTAGTGATCTATGCTACATGATACACACAAACTACACATTAAACACAAGTATACATATCAATGTAATATAGGCCCTAAGAGGCCCAAATGTCAAATTCAGGGAAACGTTCTCCAAAGACTACTACTAATTGTAATGCGATTAGCTAGGCCGATAAAAACTTGATTGAAGGTTTAATTATCTAATATACAGAAAACAAATCTAAGATTACTGGTTATTGATATCAAATGAAGTGAATTCCTTAGGATTATAGTTTCACCATAGCTGACATTGCTATTAACATCATAACATTAATAGTTATCTCTCCTAACCCTGGACAAAGAGACATGTAACAAGAATTACCCACTCTCATGGCGTAATTCACAACCTAAACTAATATCAATCCCACTCTCCTAATGCTTGTATTATTAGTTAGGTTCTTTACTAAACACTATGGGTAGTCTCTTCACATTTGTAAGCCTCCTTTCTTAAGGGGGGATATACAACATATCATTCTATGATTTTCCAACCCGTAACCCCTCTTTCAAAGAAATTCACGGTATAATCAGCTAACTATGGTGATCAATCATAGATAGTTCATTAAAATTTCATAGAATTATTTCCACAAATTAAGAGAAACATGTATATTAATGGATAAAAGTCAATTACAATGCATAAACGAGCTACTCTCAGGTCCTAAGCAACAAGGGATATACCCCCACATGGTTTCCGTTGTCAAATACATGAGAGAGAAGAAGATAAACGTGGGGAACATCAAGAAAATAAAGAACCCCTAAAGATGATGGTCCTGATGATCCCCTCTGACAAACATGACAATTTTCTACCTTCTGACTGCAAATCCATCCACTGGAGGTGCCTGAATCTCCCAGAACATGGATTTCTTCTCTGCTTTCTCCTCTCCTTACTCTATGCTTCCGTCCAACGAGATAGAATGAGATAATTAGGTTTTTCCGAACTCCCCCTAAGTCATAGAAGTGATTAGGGCGTCATTAATTGCCAACCATCGGATTACATGAGATTTTTAGATCTTCCTGATCCCGCCGTGTTGGTACTACTGAATGTGTGTCGGTACTACAAACGTCTTCAATAGTTGCATCCGCATGTGGGTCTATCGGTACTACTAAGCTGAAGTCAGTAGTACTGAGATTTCTCATGAAATGCTGATTCATCCCTGTGATGTTGTCAGTAGTATCAACTTTTGGGTCAGTACTATCGATATTTCTCGATTTTATCATTTCCCAAACTGAGCAAGTGTCTATACCACTAATAATAACGTCAATAGTACTGAGATGTGTAGATTCTTGTAAATTCACCTGTAATTCACAAAAACTAAACATAAGCTCTTAAATATTATTAAATCATTTAGGAACATTAAAATTACATTTATTTGATGCAATTAATTATCACATGTTAATGATAATAAATAACGCACAAATGAAAATGAAAATGAACAATTAGTGCACATAAATCAATAATAAATAGCTTGTGAAAATGACAATTATCTAGTGCATTAAACTCCCCTAAGCTTAAATGCTGCCCTCGAATCTATTTGAGACAAGCCAACAAAAGGACATAAAATATAAATTTCATTTGTCAACTATCCCCATCTAGTGGTTCCAAATCAGATTTTACTGACCACTAAACAATCAACTACTCTCAAGTGACCAAAAATATCCTTAAGTTCCCCATCGTCATATCAATGAAACACTATCCATAGAGCAGTTAATATCATAATCAATTAGACATTCACTTGGTGCATCATGTGATTCCCTATCTACATTGCTCTTGCCTAACTACCAACTACTTGAAAGCAGTTCTTCTTATAAGAATGAATGAGGAGAATAATCATTTAAGTGGCCTACCAATAAGATAAATGGATGGAATGGATTGGGTGTCCAATGAAGAATCACAAGTATCATCTGAATTATTTATGCAAAAATAAAACATGATGAACCTAAATGGTGAAGATAATGAAAAATGCATGAATCCTAATGCCTAATATTATGGGTGGATGATGCATGTATTAAAAATCTCATCAAATGATGAGAATAAAGTAAATAAGGGAATACATACTGTGAATGTTTCCATCTCTTTGTGAAGTGTTTAGAGAATCCTTTCTCCCTCCTATATTTCATAATATTTATTTCTTTATTTCTTTTTATTTTTTTTCACTGGCCTACTATTTATCATGATGTAAAGCTATGCTTGGTCTTCACTAACATGTCACATTCCTTTCATTCATTTTTTTCTTGATTTTTCTAAGGGTATGGATGTGTATCGTGCACTCTATATTCAAAGGAAAACAGTATAACCACATGATGTGAAAATGAACGATGAAAATGCATGCATTCTACATGTAATTGTTATTGTTATGCAACTAGATGATATGCACAAGAATTTTTTATACATACATTTTTTCATTTTGTAACTAATGCAATAAAATTGAACTACTATCATATTACCTATTATGCCATGGAATGCACCCAAGAGGAAATAATTCAGATTACTTGATCATCTTAAGGTGGTGGGTCAAAATGAGTGAGAAATTGATGGAATCACATAATTAAGAGACAATTCCTTTCATGAACTATGATATGTCCCTCTCTAGCGACCTTAGGATTTATTTCTTAAATTTCAATTTAAGACCCCCTTAATTGTTTGATCAATTTAGGCTCAAACCCCATCTTCATACACATTACATGAATAATTAAGCTTTCCATTCATATCAAGTGTCCAAAAACTGACTAGCCCATACACTTCCTCTAGGTGGTGCAACTCAAGAAATTTGCAACTAAGCCAATTTTTATGTTTCATTTTAATTTCCATTGCAAACACCCGAAAGCACACGAAAATGACAAGAATCATGAATTAAAATCCACTTTTATACTAGATAGATTGTGGATACTACAAATTGGAAAATTAAAAGCTAAAAAGCAAATAAAGACTAGAATACAAATAAAAATTAAAGGATAGAGATGCTCCAACACCCCCTAGCTTGAACTTGACTAAGTGCACATAGTCAAAACCCAACTTAAAAGGTGGAACAATGGTACCGATCACATGGGTGGTGGTGGTGGATGCGGCATGGTAGGATCATAGAGATAAAATGTCCCCTTGGAATGTCGAGTGCTACTGCGGCATTTTCCTTCAGGTGTCGATACTACTGACTTTATGTTGGTAGTATTGAGTCTTTGAATATTCTTGAAACCTTCGAGCATTATCTCGATGTTTCAAACATGGGACTTCAATTTGGGTCGGTACTACCAAGTCACTATCGATAGTACCGAGTCCTTATCAGTGAACTCAACCCCTTTTTCTACAAAATGTCAGTGCTACCAAACATGGGGTCAGTAGTTCTGATTTTCCTTGAGATTTTATTCATCCAACCTGTGATGTTACTATTGACTATGCTGTCAATAGTACCAACTTGTTTTCAGAATGCACACCACATAAAAATGATCAAGGTACCTTTTTTATATAAAAACTAATAAAATGAAAACTAAAGCTATGAAACTACACAACTAAATGTAAAGAACAAAAATTGATGGTTGGATTTACTACCAACAAGTGCCCTTGTTTTACGTCACGGAATTGACAAGAAGAGTTTTCTTCATCCTGGATTGTCATGGGATGGTGGTGAAGAATCATCTAGAAGTTTGAACTCCACTCTATCATCATTTATCTCGAGAGTCAAGTATCCTCCACCAATTGGAGTGATCACGTCATCCATATCTTGGAACGACCTTCCTAATAGCATCTCTGATCCTCAAATCTCGGGCATGTCCATGACCAAAAAATCAACATGAAAGATGAATTTGTCAACTTTGACTAGAACTTATTTGCACATCCCATACATCCTAACAACAGATTCATCCGTCAATTCGATTGTCATGGATGTCTTTGTTGGTTCCTTCAAACCCAACTTTTAAAAAGTATCAAGAGGCATGAGATTTATGCTCTCCCCAGAGTCACACTATGCTAGTTGGAAATGTCGATTGCCTATAGAACAAGGGATGTAGAAACACACATGATCTTTTCTTTTCCTCAATAGCCTTCCCTATATTATGGAACTCACTACTTCATCAACACACAAGACATCTGTAGCATTGATCCATCTTTTCTTGTTGATGATAACCTCCAAGAATCTTCCATATGTAGGAATTCACTCTATTGCTTCCACAAGTGGGATGTCGATGTGAAGCTTTTGGAAGATGTATAAGAATTTCTTGAGCTGCTTTTCCACCTTTTTTGGCTTCAGACTATCTGAGAATGGGACATGTGGCTTCTCTACACGCTTGTGTGATGGAATATATGGCACACTAGGGATCTCCTCCCCTAAGCTTGTTTCAATGCCACCTAATGGGAAAAGATTTGACATATCTCTTGTGGATGTAATAGCTTGTGGATGCTTCTTCTAACTTGCGGGTGCCTCCTTATTGACTATTACTTTTCCACTATGGAATAGCACCTTCACCCATTCTTGTTGCAAAGGCACCTTAAGTTCTTTGTCTCACACAATCAGTGAATATGTGATTTTTTTTGTCACTTTTCATTGACCCTGTATCAATTGAGGTTCATGCATGAACATACTACATTGGTGTATTGCATTCCCTAGTTTTCCATATAGACTGTGGGGATATGGAACTTTTGGCACATATACACAATTTGGTTCTGAAATGTGTTGCTTGGGTGACTCCTCAACATGATGTCTGGCTCCTTAACAATAGATATAAACTTCACTTGATGATGTTGATGTACTGTCTCTGTATTTCATGAAATCCCTATTGAATGGGTTTCTTCAAGGAGGCTACTTCCGCTGCTATCTGTGAAATCTGGTTTTCAATGTTGTGGATTTGTGCTCTTTGATTCTATAGCTCCCTCTGTGTCTGGCCAATGAGTACTTCATTCTGACTCATCAGCTTGCCTAACATGTTCAGAATGTGATCTATCTTACTAGGGCCCATTGCCTTTTGCTGTGTAGTACCTTGGTGTTACTTGTCCTATTATGCTTGATACAAGTCCTACACAAAATTATTCGGATCCTTCCAAGAAAATTTAGGATCCTACCTCCAAGAGTAGTCGTTACCCCTGTAGTTTTGCTACCGTGCAAACCTACAATCTTCTTCCTCTCCTCTAGAGGAATTTACCTCCTTCTGCAATTGCTTCTTGGCTATGAGGTCAAGCTTTTCATTCACTTCTGTGATGACCTTACAACACTTTTAATGGTTGTTGGACGTTCTCTTTCTTCTCCCCAGGACTGATTCTTAGCCATATTCTTTAGGATTTTGTGACACCTCAATGGCTTGTTGTTGAGAAAGAATCCTATTCCTATACTATCAAGTGTAGTTCTCTCTCCTAGATGCAACCCATAATAAAATATTTTCCTGGCCATACAAGTCGATCCCATGATGGGGGACCTTCCTCAGCATGTTTTGGAACCTCTCCCATGTTTCAGAGTAAGATTCCTCTGCCTATTGCTTGAAGTTGTATATCTTTCTGACCAGCTTGTTTGTCTTCTGAGGCGGGAGGTAAAGCTCAAAGAAAGCATCTATCATCCCCTCCCATGTTTCTATCAACTCAGGTGGGAGACGGTAGAGCCACAACTTAGGGTTGTCCACCGGTGATGATAGGATGAGCTTCAAATATATCACAATTACTGCCACTCAATCAATCTTTACCATATCATAACTTTACACAAAATTACTAATATGTGTCATTGGGTCTTCAGTGTTGTGGCCATGAAAAGCCTGTGACTTGATCAATGCCACCAACCCATGATCAATCTTGTAGCTTCCCACATTTATAGCCTGCCTCTTTATTAGTCCCAATTGAGAAGTTGTAGATGAAGCCTTGATCTTTTCCCATATAGTCTTCTCTTCAACTTCTACATCACCCATCTCTGCTTTCTCTGGTTCTATTGCTGGAGGTGGTGGAGTTGGGATGAGATTCTCAGCTGAAGCACCTAACCCTTGCGCCATGTGAAAAATTTTCCTCTGATCTGCAATGGATGGAGTAGACTCTCTGTAATCTGTGGTTCAAGTGTGAACCATGCACTAGTATCTAAAACTTAACAATGATTTGAGAACACATAATAGTAGTGAATTGATAACTGATTTTTTTTATAAATTATGCTCTTGAATAAAGAAAAGATGGAAAATAAAAAAAAATAAAAAATGGCCTAGAGTGGCTAATCACATCACACGTAGAGCTGGAGTTGCCGCTTCCCCAAAAACAATGTCAAAAACCTGATACGCCCAAACTACACATTAAATTCAAGTATACATATTAATGTAATATAGGCCCTCAGAAGCCCAGATGTCGAACTCAGAAAAAAATTCTCTAGAGACTTCTACTAACTGTAAAATGAGAAGAGAATTTCTCTTTCTAAAAGGCGTGAATGCAACTAAAAGAAGCAAGCTAGTACCCACCCCCTTTCCTGCACGTCCCGACCAATAGTAGCTGAGTCTCCCCATCTCTTAGTGCGGGAGACTGGAAAGGTATGAAGTGACTCGAATGAAAGGAGAGGCCTTCCGAAATTGAGCCCCAACTTTGAGCAAATCAGTTCAGAAGATCCGAATTATTATTATGGGGGACATCAGACGATTCTGATTATGGGTAATTCCGTAAATTTAATATGTTATCTAAGATGCAAAAAAAATCTAAGATTATTGGTTGTTGGTCTCAAATGAAGTGAATTCCTTAGGATTACAGTTTCACCACGACTAACATTGCAATTAACATCATAACATTAATAATTATCTCTCCTAACCTTAGACAAAGATACATGTAGCAAGAATTACTAGCTCTCACAGTGTAATTTGCTACCTAAACTAATACCAACCCCACTCTTGTAATGATTGTGTTATTAGTTATGTGCTTTACTGAACACTCTGGGTAGTCGCTTCACATTCGTAAGCCTCCTTTCTCAAGGGGAGATATAAAACATGTAAGTCTATGATTTTCCAACCCCTAATCTCTCTATCAAATCAATTAACGGTCTAATTAACTACCTATGGTGACCAATCATGGATATTTTATTAAACTTTCATAGAATTATGTCCACAAACTAAGAGAAACATGTATATTAATGCATAAAAGTCAATTACAATGCATAACTGGGATACTCCTGGTTCCTAAGGAACAAGGGATTTAGCCCCACATATATTAATCCATTTTCAAATACATGAGAGAGAAGAAGAATGATGTGGGGAACATTAATAAAATAAAATAACCCCCAAAGAAGATGGTTCATATGATCCCCTATGATGAACGTGACAATTTGCTACCTTCCGGCTGTAATCCATCCATTGGAGGTGCTCGAATCTCTCAGAACGTGGGTTTCTTCTTTGCTTTCTCCTCTCCTTTCTCTCGACTTCCATCCAACAGAATATAATTAGATAATTAGGTTTGGACAAAATCCTCCTAAGTCATAGAAGTGACTTAGGGCGTCATTAATTGCCAACCATCAGATTAGATGAGATTTTCATATCTGCCTGATCCCACCGTGTCGTTACCCGAATATGTTTCGGTACTACCGACGCCTTTGATAGTTGCGGCCTCGTGTGGGTCTGTTGTTACTACCGAGATGAAGTTAATAGTACCAAGATTTCTCAAAAAATTCTGATTCATCCCTGTGATGTTGTCGATAGTATCAACTTCTGGGTCGGTACTACTGAGATTTCTCGATTTCAACATGTCCCTAATTGAACAATTGTTGGTACCACCGAAAACAAAGTCAATAGTACTGACCTGTGTAGATTCTTGTAAATTTCACCTAAAATTCACAAAAACCAAACATAATCTCTTAAATTATATTAAATCATTCGAGGATATGAAAATTACATTTATTTGATGCAATTAAATATCACATGCTAATGATAATAAATAATGCACAATTTAATATGAAAATGAACAATAAGTGCACAAAAATAAATAATAAATAGTTTATGAAAACAACAATTATCTAGTGCCTCACCACACTTGTTACAAAAAGGCAAAGTTCAAGAACTTATACTTTACCACATGTACAACTGATGCCAAGATGTTTCAAGACACGCTTGTAAAATCTCAATTTGGACAATATAACTTACAAAGCATCCCCTCCCATACCTAAATATAGGGAAATATCTAACACTATATAACTCAAACATAGACATCCCCTATCTCCATGTTACATATAAAAATTACGTGACACCAAGTGACACACAAAAATCACCTTCCTCCAGGTGAATGACATCTACCACAAGACTTGTGAGACCCCTAGCCTTGTTTAAATGGTTGATCATGCTTAATTATCATAATTGAGTTCTTAAAAACTTAACCAAATCATATGAGGTGCTTTGATATAATGTGGAAAGATTAAGTTTCAAATTTGGTCTAGTTTGGACATTATTTCAATTTTATATACATTTTGGAATTTTATACAATTAACCCAAATGAGAGATTTTATTTGCAATTAGTCACATGAATTATGTTCCTTAGATGTTTTCTTATCATTCTTTATCTTTTTGAGCCATGGGGCCCTTATTTGAACCTTGGTTTGGTGGTGATTCTCTTTTATGGTGAATTAGGGTTTATGCCTTCATGGATGAGCTACCTTTAGGACCCATCAACCGATGGTCCCTCTATTTGGTTGATAACTGATGGTTTTCAACAGATGGTGACAACCTATGGTCATCCTAGAAGGTAGTAGGTTGATGGTTTTCTGGTTTGGGTTCACTTGGACTGGTGGTTCACTTAAAGGAGGTGGTCCAATCGATGGTTCATCATTTAAGTGGTTAGGGTTCAAGAACCGATGGATTCCAATGCATAACAAATGATGTTTGGCTTGAAGAGCCAACAACTTATAGTCAATAAGACTCCCATAACCATTGGATCTACTTCTTGCATGGCCATGGAAGCTCTTAGCCATGGACACATGGAGAGTTGCTAGGACACCTCAGGCTTATTCTCTCCCTTATCCTTAAGCTTTATATACCTATCCTTAAGCTCACAAACGAAACTTTTGGTCCCTTATATCTTCCCTTTTGTTAAATATTCGTCTTTCCCCTGATTGGTGGTGGAGGAGGTGCCCAAGGTAGAAGAAGACAATCGGTCTTCTTGCTGGAGCTTCTAGGGTTTGGATCTACCATCATCTAGGGTTTGTGTAGCCCTCTTTTGGTGATCTTGACATTAACTAGTAAGTATCTCCTTCTCTCCTTCATTTATTTTGTTGTTCTTCTTCCTCCTACCTTCTTCCTAGATTTAACATTGGTTTTCCATGATAAAGCTTGCTCTAAAGCTCAAAGAACCTACCTTTCTTGCTCCTTCTACCTAGGGTTTGATTCTTTTGTGGAGAAAGGTGCTAGTTGGCTGAGTTCAGAGCTTATTATAGGGTTTTCTAACCTCTTTTCTCGAGTTTTCCTGCTGTTTGGGATTTTATCTTCTTCCTAGAGGTGAGTTTTATAACCCTTTTCTAGTTTATTGATTACTACAAGCTTGTTTACTCAAGTCCTTGCTCTAAAATGATGATCTAAGCTGAGAGAAGCTGTGTTTGCTTAGAGTTTTGATTTTTATGTTGTTCCTTAAGTTGTTTCCAGCTCAAGATGAACTTAGAATCATGTGTATGATCTTCCTATGGTAGAGGAAGACTTAGATCAGGTGATATGGTAAATTAATGGTTCTTGCCACCTATTAAATGATGACCTATACTTTAGAGTTTTTAGGTTGATTTCCACTTTATATATGAAGCGATGGATGATCTTACACTAGAACCCATGGAGTTGTGTTCTTGACAGCCAATGGTGAAAATGATGGCGTTAACCAATGGTCACACCTTAGGTCAGTTTTTGACTCCTTTAGAAGCTTAATACTTGATGGTTTAGTGCCTCTTACATGGTGGGTTGTAATTGGGGTTTAAGAATGACACTTTTTGATCCGATCAAATAAGAATGATAGGGAATGAACTTGGGGTCTTCATTTTTCTTAAAGGTGATGGGTAGGATACAATAGTTTCATACTTTTGTTCTTCTATTCAATTTGACCAATTCTTCGATAGAACTTCTAAGTTCATAAGGTTATGCTTATGCTTTCTGACTAGCAGCGGACATGATTGACCAGAGAGAGTTTTCCAATGATGGGCTAAGAATGGCTTCTTACTTGTGGGGATTTAGCAGCTAAAAGAAAGAAAGATCTTATTGTGCAGGCACCTTGGATGCAATTTGTGTTCTTTCTTTTTTTGGGACGGAGGATGAAAATCATAATTGTGCCTCACCCCTATTTGTTTGAATGCCTTATACCATAACATAACATAAAAGGAACTAGAACTACTTAATAAACCTCTGCTCCAGTATTGTTGATTAGTAAGGTAGGGAAATTCATCCAATATCTTAATGCTTAACACTTGATGGTTTAGTTCCTTGGTTGTTTTGTTGGATTTTCCTAACAAACAATGTTGACTCCTTTACAACAGTTTGGATACTTTCCCCTTGAAAACAAACAATGGGTTTTCTTTTCCTTAACAACCAATGGCTAGAGTTCCATGGTTGGATAACACCATCTAGGGTTTTTTCAACTTGATTTCCTTCTTTCCTCAAAAACCAATGGGTTTCTCTTTTGCTCGGCCTTAGTGTGCCAAATGATGGCCACCCTCTTAGTTCTGCTTTAGACTACACAACACTTGATGGTTTTAGTACCCTAATGATAATTTCAAACAATGGCCTTATGTCCTATAATAAACGATGGTTTTTCTTGCACCATCACTTTGTTGTTCCACCTAGTGATGACAACCGATGGTGCATAAGCTTAACAATCGATGGTGGTCCTAGACACTACAACCAATGGTGAGGTTGAATCTAATGTGTTGATTTCTTTAAGCCCTAATTTGATGGTTTCTTAGTTAAATGGTCCAAAAGTCAAGTTTACACCTTAATCGATGGTTTTGAACAAAAAGCATGGTTCAATGGTTAGCATTTGATGCTTCAACATTCCCATGGTTTTAGGTGAAGCCTATAATGTAATTTTATTTCCCTAATGATGAGAATTCGATGGTTTAATTCCTTAAACTTGTAGTCTTACCTTTGCCCTCGTATGAATATAATTGATCATCACCATAATGAGTTAATGGGTAACCCTAATGAAGTATAGCTTGTTACACCTAACTCTAGTGTAACCAAGTGATGGTAATTGATTATGAACAATGCCCTTGAATGATTAATAGCACAATGGAGTGCTTTCTTATTGATTGTTGAAACCCTAGTATGCTATAATTTGACGATTACCCCTTGAGTTATGCATGTATTCATAACTGGGAAAGGTATGGAATGTGATGGTTATGCTTTCTCTTATGCATCCATGATTGTATGAGGATGCCATGAGTTGGGGTTTGGGTACGAATGTTGAACCATAGATTTAATGTAACCTATCTTTATAAACCTAATCTTAATGCATATAGATGATGGTGGTTAGTCATGCTAACCTTCCTTGAGTGATTAATATAATTGTGGAATATTGTTCCTATGGAATGATTCCAATTCTAATGTGTTCACTGGTGGTCATCATAGCTTTATGATTTATTCTTTCTTATGCTAAACTTGTACACTATAAGTGTGATGATGGCCAACCATACCTAGCTTCCTTATATGTTGATATAATATTAGGAATGATCTTAAATGCTAAGATAACCTTGCAATGCTATCATGTGAACATATTTTAGTTCTTTGAATGCAATATCATGTTGAGCCTATGTATCTCATGCATGGTGATATTTATTGAAGCCTTGTTATAAGGCATGGAAATATAATGCTGATCTACTAGGGAATGATATGATGGTCTTAATGACCTTTGAACATGATTGGGCCCTAAATGAGGTGTAATCATCTTCACTGACAAGAAATGGAACCATGAAATAATGTGATAAGGATTTGCATCATGTAGTGATGATATGATGATAAGTATAGTCTCATGAATGGCAAGTGAATAGTACCTTGTGATGTTGAGATGAGGAAACTATGTCTCACATTTTCTATATCCTCTGAAGTTGTTATATAGCAATGTGTGCTAGAAATGAATCAAGGTTTGTATGTTCACTTGTTTGATGCAACCTTAATTCACCCAAATTAGCAATAACCAATCAAGTTAAACTCTAATCATGTAGTGCCCAGTTCCGTAGAACCATCTTCAGTGTCAGTCTTTGCTGGATGGTGAAATGAGTATTCCTAAGGGAAACTCAGAGTGCATACATAACATGTTGAGTATATAGGGTGTAAGTGAGAGTACATCCTTGACATCCTTAAGTGTAGGTTATGGAGGATGGCTGTAGTCTTGCCTCCGATATTTGTTATATATGATGTGACTGAGTGCGTTGTGGCTGTACTCAGATGGTAGGGGTTTTCTTGCATACCACAGTGGCTAGTACCGTGACCTATACCAAGGATGGACATGGTGTTAGCATCTTGACTATATGTCACTATAGTGGCAACATTGACTGATATGTCACTGCCTTTTTGGCTTGAACTAACTAGGTAGAGGAGAGATCTTAGGATTAAGACTCTCCTAGATCTTATACAGAACCGAATAGCCCTTCACAGGGGTCATTTGGACTTTGGGAAGTATGACTCAAACTCCCCAGGGCATAATAAAAGATGTAATATAGCCGTGTAGTATATCTGTTTAGGGTTATACACAATGCTTCACATTGTATGATAAACCTTTTTTGTTCTCTTTACATGAAGATGACACTTAATGCAATTAAGAGATAGTAGATATGCTTATGCCATGGATTTGCTCATATTATAGATTTGTACTTACAGTAGCCATGCTTATGTTGATAGATATACTTCTATTGTTGATTATGCTGATGATAGTAGTTATCACATGCAGTTAGCTATGCTTATACTGCTAGCCATGCATATGTGTTTGAGGTGATCATATTGATATTCATGCTTATGCAAATAGTTTTTCTTTAGTTGTTAGCTCCAGTTATGATGTAGATCTGCTCAACCTGTTAGACATTGTAATACTAATAGCTATGCCTATGCTGCTAGACTTATTCATTATGATAAAGATGCTATGCTACTAGACTTTCTTATGATGCTAGATACACATGTGCTATTGAATTTCTTATATAGCAAGGTATATGTTAATAATTCCACTAATTATGATAGCTATTATCTATTCCTTTATGTATCTGGTTAATCATGGTTGTAGTTAATTCTATCTAATTAATCTATATGGTCTTCTTAAGCTATTTAATCGCTTGACCTGTTGTAATTAATAAGCGGTGTTGAGAGTTATATCTCTCGCTGGGACATGGGTCTCATACGTGGGTCACCAAAAATTTGTTTTAGGTGATCGTAAGTAGAGGCACCAGATCTGTGGCAACAAGGAGGAGGTGTGATGATGTACTTTAGGGAATGTTGTTTAGATGTCTAGTGTGTCTTAGAATCATTCCTATACTCTCAGGTCCCAACATTATAGTTTGTATACAATGTTTTAATCGAATCAAGCTTTTTGGTAACATGTTAATGGTTGTATATGTGGCATATGTGGTTGATGTTCTACTGTGTATATATGTTGTGGCTAAGGCTATGGAACAAATTGTAATTGATTCTTGGCATAATTTGAATACAAGCAAGATGTTGGGCTTCAATGCAAATGTTTCAGAACATGTGGTGATGTTGAAAATTGGTTTTAGTTTACCCTCTTTTCTAGGTATGTGATTAATTAATGATCAATTGTGTTTAGTGTTTTGAGTAATCTTGTTTAGTATAATGGGTTCTCACAAGACTAGTCCTCACCATGAGTACTAAGGAAGATCAACTAGTCACCTAATATGGATATGTAAAACCATATGGTAATACTCCAAGCCCCAATCATATTATATCACAACTAACAACTTTTTTTACTTATAACATCATTATAATTAAAAACTAGGGTAGATAATATTCAGAAGTATTGAGCAAGTTATGTAAAGAATTATAACTTTACTGTTATCCTACCTTTGTAACCATGGACACTATCCAAAACTTTAATCACATATACGCGTATCACATAAGAAGGAATTGAGAATCATAAGTACATCCATGTTATTAGTCAAATAAATAAAAATAGATATATTACACAACTAAGTTATACATATTGTTAAGCCATGGGCTGTTTGAGGTGTTCCACTCAAACTACCAGCTAGTCACTATGAATCCTCTCTAGAAATATGTATAAGATCTCAAGATATCCAAACTCTAGTAGATCTCTCCATGCATCCTTGGGTCAAAGTGAGGCAATAAAAGGTAGGATCTATCGTGAAATTCTCTTAAAAGAGAATCCACATAGCACAGGTCCGTCTTGGGCACCAATGTGCCTAGGGGTGGGGCACACCAGACACACAAAAATTGCCCAAATGAAGGAACACTCTTAATAATAGATTCCCAAGTACATGGGCTAAGGACATAATATAGAGAGTGGTAATTATGGGGCCGAATCCAAGATAAGTCAGAGGAAGATGATATCTAGGCTACTTCTTTGGGTTCTAGAGTAGAGAACAAGGTTTCAAGGGTTTAAATGGGATTTAATTTAAAATACTTGTGCAAGAAATTAAATAGAAAAAGAATGGAATCCACTAAACTAACAATTAGGTCTAACTAACTAAGAAAAGAAGGCAAGTAATACTAGCTAGGAAAGACAAATCCTAATAAGAACTAAACAAGAAGATTTATTAGGCAAGGAAAGCTAAGACTACACTAAGAAATTGACTAAGCAAAACCTAATACAAGCAACTAAAGGAAAGAAATAATTAATCTAGCAAGAACCAACTAGAATGAACAATTAGGTAGACTAAGTAAGCAAAAGATAATTAGCTAGAAAGATAGCAAGTTAGACTTCTAGCAAGTAACTGGGGGTATTGGGTTGTTTGGGGAGATATGCAATCATCAACCATGTAAAAGGGTCCTGCTCATGAACATACATCGAACAATTAATCTAGCTAACCAAATAATAAAGAATAATCTAGAGTATGAATCCTACCCTATTAGTGGACATGGGTGGCATAAGGTGTATAGGGGAACTAGTCTCTATCGCTTTCCATCCAACCTTATGAGGCTCTAATAACCAAGAGATAGGTAGAGACTAGTTTATATTAGCAAAGTCTAGGTTTATAGGTATGGCTCTTCTAATACACTAAGAGGAAAGGGTTGATGTGAGGAGTAGGAGAAGGGTATTTCACCTTCCACATCCCCATCCAACCACTAATTAACAAGACTTTTGCTAGGTGCATATGAAGGAACATACCTAGATATTTGGATATCTCACCTTGGGTTAGTGGAATGGAGGGACAATGGGGGAAGGGAGAGAACCTAGATAACTTTTCTCTAGGGAACTTAGAAGTTCTACATGAAAAATCCCAAAATCACTCCTTTCTCTATTCCTTAATTATTCCATAGCTCAAACAAATATAATAAGATGTAAGAAAAGATAATAAGAAATACCATAACAATATACAAAAAAATCAAAGCATAATGGATACATATATCTCAATATGGTATCATATTTACATATTTCCCCCAAACAACCCATAATGGGGCTTAGCTGCTCTTGATCAAAGAAATGAAAAAAGAAGAGTGAGAAGAAAATAGAAACTCCATGAACATGGATGGAGAAGATCCAATCTTCAACTCCACCAGCTCCAAGAACTAACTCCTCCTCTAAGAGGATGGAATGGCATGAATGGTGGAATGGATATGGTTGAAACCCTTGAAAATTATGGTTTTGTTGTGGAATATGGAAGGAGGTGGAGTAAATGAGGTATGTAGGAGTGGGTCATGCCCTTGATGTCTAAGGACTACTGACTGTTGACTCCAAATTCCACTAGTGTTCATGTAGCAGCCTAGGGGTCTGGGTTTAAATGGGGTTACTGTGGTAAAAGTGGTAGTGAGAATCATTAGTGTTAGGTGGGTAGCATGTCCATGGTGGTCACTATAGACATGAATGGTCTACGAATGACCATACTGATGGAGGATGGTAGTGGTGGAAGATGGTTAGGTTTAGATAAAAAGTGTTGAAATGGAGTAAGGTAGGTATAAGACCCGTGGCCTTGCTTTATGGTTGAACATGATTTCTTATCATAATTGGATTCTTAAAACCTTAATCAAAGCATAATATGTGCTTTGATACTATGTGATAAAGCTACGTTTCAAGTTTGGTCCAATTTTCTATACATGTGCTTTATAATGGTTTTTATGGAATTTCTCTGTATCTAGTATTTTTCTTGTAATTTGTCACATGCTTATTGTGCTTCATAAGCTTGTATATCATGTTTGATATAATTGTGGTCTTAGGCACCTACTTGCAGCATTGGATTAGCGGTGACACCTAACCTAGGGTTGATATTAGTGGTTTGCCCCTTTGGATGTTGGGATCTAGTGGTCCACCTCTAGGTAGTGGGATCTGATGGTTCTTTTGAGTGTCTTGAAGGTCTATGGTTTGTCTTTGAGGATCCTATGTTGATGATTCACCAAGTGAGGTGCAACAGCCAATGTTGATGCTAGGGTTTGCTTTTGCGGCCTAGGAATGGCATGATCTAATGGGCCACCTATAGTTGGAGGTCCATGGTTTCTATGGGGTTGACAATCGATGGTCTCCCTGGTGTTAAGAAACTATGGTTGACCTAGTTTGCATGGACGACATGTTTTGACTGCGGACACATGACATGCATGGCTTGACACCTCTTCCTTCCTTTCTCGTTCACCCCAAGCTTTATATACCTCCCTCCTTCCATGAAAATGAGCTCTTTAGACCCTCTCTTCATCTTCTTGCTGCTTGGATCTCATCCCTCTTACTAAGAAAAGAAGGACTCAAGGAAGAAGAAGCTTGGATGATCTTGCTTGCATGTGCACCTAGGGTTTGTATCTACCCTCTCTTCAAGCTTGTGGAGCTTCCTTATCTTGCTCGTGACCTAAGAAAGTAAGATCTTCCTCTTTTGTTCATTTTTCTTGCTTCCCTACCTTGATCTCTTCCCCTTGGTTAGTATGAATTCACTGTAGTGATATATAAGTCTAGCTGCAATCTTCCTATTTTTCCATTGATATATAGGGAACGATACTAGTAACCAGGGTATACAAGCCCTATCATCCAAGGTACAACTGTAGTTTTCCTCAATAACATCACATTTACATATATCTGAGACACGACCTCAACGCTCTCAATATGAGGCATGATCGCAGCCATCCTCCATTCCTTGGGATCAGGATGTCAAGGACATAGTCTCTTGTACCAGCATATACACAACATTATATGACTCTGGGCTTCCCTTCTGGAATATCCATTTTTCTATCCAGTAAGTCCTAACACTAGAATGGTTCTACGGCACAGGGAACTACATTATTAGGGTTTCACTTTATTATTTATTTCCAATATAGTGGATTAAGGTTGCATCAACTAAGTTTCACATACAAAACCATAATTCATTTCTATAAAACATGTTTACATAACAACTTCAGAAGATATAAAACATATAAGACATATTCATGATCACAACATCATAGGGTACTAGTACATTTCCATCCATGAGACTGTACTCTTTGTCACACAATCACATGACATTAATCCTTATCTCTCATGAAGAGAGTTACACCTTCATTGGGGATCAAGTCATACCCAAAGGCCATTAAGACCATCATCTAATCTCCTATAAGTATATCATCATCTTTCAACATCTTGTAGAAGGTTCAATAATCATCAGCATACTTTTAGCACACGTGTAGCATAAGGTTGCATTACTCATAGGGGTTGTGATGTTCACAAAGTAACATATTAGGGTTACCTTAACATTATGATAGTATTCCTCCCTCATATGATCATCCAAGAAAGAAAGATATGATTAATCATCATCACTTAATTACTTTAAGTTAGGTTCAACAAGGGAACATGAATTGATATTAAAAATCAGTAAACAAGGATCAACCATCAAATCTTATACTTGCTTTAAGCAAAAGCATGACCCTTGCACCTTCCATCCCCATCAGATCATGGACGTACTCAATCCAAAACATCACCATCAAAACATTAACCTTCAACAAGACTATCGGATGCTAGGTAGACAGAATCATCATATTTTATCATCAAACCAAAACCATTTAATACACAACTAGAGAAACCATTATTTAATAAGGCTAGGATAGTCATCAGATCACACACCTAGAAGAGCCATCAAATCATGGGCCTAGGAGGGCCATCAGATCCTAACCTAGATATTCCATCGGTTGTGAATAACCAAGTGAATCATTGTTTGTGAACCATCATATGCTAACAAGTAGGATGACCATTGTTTGTTGACAAGCAGGGTTACCATTGAATCTTGCAACTAGTGAAACAATCAATTGTGAACCATCGAATCATGGGACCAATAAAGACATTGAGTCATGATACAGTAAGACTAACATTTGTGAACCCAGTAAAGCCATTGGTTGTCAACACTAGGTGGAATACAGATCTAAAACATTAAGTAAAACCATCATTTGATGGAGTGAGGAAAAAACCATCGATGAAACCACTTGAGGGGAGCACCAAGACCATCGGTTGTGACAGGTAACATAACCATCAGTTCCAAGTACAATAGAAGGTCCAAAATAGCAACAAAGTCCAAGCCATCGGTTGAAAAAAGGAGTCAAACATTCAAATCATGAAGTAAGGTAGAATATAGGCCATAATACATAAGGAAAGCCATCGTTTGAGGGGACCAAAACCATCAATTTTCATATGCATGCAAGGTTTAGTGTTCCCACTTCTAAGGAAGAAACATGCACAAGATCAAGGAGTACATCTAGGGACATTATCTACTCAAGATATATCTCATAAGATCAAACCCTATGCAAAGTTAGCATCTTTCTACTTAGTACTACATTCTTAGGACAAGATATATACATGCAAGTTAAGTGTGAGAAATAAACATGGAAAAAGTTATATAACTCGCCTCAAGGATGATAAAGAAGTTCCAAACAACAAGGTAGCTCGAAGAGAGAGAGAAGAAGCCCTAGCTTGTGTGCTCCCCACATCTAAGTTAGCTCCTTACTCCAAGAACAAGTAAACCCTAGGTCAAAGAAGCAATAAGGAAGGTGTTATTCAACCTCTAGCACAAGATCAACCAATAAAAACCATAGATCTTGCACGAAACTGATTGCGACTTTGTAATGACCAGTTGGAAGTTTGAGTGGTATACCTCAACCCCCAAGACTTAATGAAAAAAATGTAATTCACTTGTATAGGGTATGTGTTAGGGTTATACATCGCTTCACATTGATGATAATCCTTACTTGCTCCCTTCATATTTAGACAATGTATAATGCAATGAGAGATAATTTAGACATGTTCATGTTGTTAGGTATGCTTATGTTGTAGATTTGCATATGCTGTTAGACATGCTCATGCTATTATATATGCTTATGTTTTAGATATTCTTATGCTTTTAGATATGCTTATGCTGTGGATATACTTATGCTGTAGATATGCTTATGCTGATACATATGTTTATGTTGTAGATGTACTTATGCTATTAGCCATGCTTATGCTGTTAGATATGCTTATGCTATTAGCCATGCTCACACAGTTAACTATGTTTACGATGTAGACATGCTTATGATGGTAGTTATGCCTATGATGTTAACTATACTTGATATTTTGAAGATAATGGTAACCTTTAAATTCTATAAGATTCTCATTAGAACAGCTCTTAAAATAGTTTTATATCTATTATTTCTATCTTGATATATGTGGTTTGCTTAATATACTTAATCTGTATAATCACTTAACTTTCTTTAATCAATAAGCATTGTGGAGAGTTATATCTCTCGATGGGACATGGGTCTCACCTCTTGGGTCACCACATGTTTTTAGGTGAACAACATCAACGGTGAAAGACCTATAGCTGTGAGGAGGATCTGTGGTGATGGACCTTAAAGAAGGATGTTTAGATGTCTAGTGTATCCAAGAGTCATCCCTATACACTCAAGTCTGGGTGGGAAAGTATGTAAGTGAGGTTTCAATCGACTCGACCTTTTGGTAGCATTATGATTCTTGTACATGTGGTATATATGGATAACATTCTTCTATATATATTTTTTGTGACTGAGACCACAGAGCAATTGGAAACGATACTTGTCAGAATATATGTATATACACAAGATATTGGGCCTTTATGTAAATTTCTTGTACATGTTGGTGGAAATAATTTGTTTTTAATTTTGATTAATTACTATTTGATCATGCTTTGTATTTGAGTAATATCATTTAGTGTGATAGGTTTTCAAAGTAGCATGACTATAGTGGGCACCACGACTATGGTGGACTGATGGTTACATGACCATGGTGGGTTCCACAACCATGGTGGAGGAGGTAGGAGAGGGTAATTTTACTTGCAACAATCATCTTGGTGGAGCTACCAACACTACCATTTTGGTGGACACCATGATTCTACTGGCCTCGATCTTGGTGGGATGAATGTACTGGCCTTTGGAGAACCTAATCAAGTCTATGGATTTTACTCTAGTATCAAGGCTATGGCTACATACCACATCCATTTTGGGGGCTTTGGCAACTTAAGTCTTCTAAGTGTCCACGTGTGGTGATCTTTGCTTCAACTTGATCCTTGGTGGAGGTAGCATTTGGGCTTGGTTTGGTCTCATCCATGGATGAGGAAGTCCTAAGACCGTCATCCTTCACCTCCTTCCATCAATCAGTGCCAATGTACCTATGGAAACATACAAGAACATCCATAAGTGGATTTATCATAAAGTAATAATTATTATTAACAAATAGCATGCATTCTAAACATCTTGACATGAATAAGGAGAAAAATAACACAAGATAAAGACCCAAAATAGGGCTCCATCACTATTCCAAGCCTAAAATATATGTGTGCTCAAGTAATCTCCAACTACATATCTGTTCAATTCAATTCGTTAGGAAATAATCAATGCACTCACATGCATGGGTGTTTGACTAGAAAAGTTCAACCTTGAATAAATACATGCAATTTACCTCTCACTTCTTTTCATTCATTTAAAAAAAAATAAAGCACAAAGCACATGATTTTTCCATATTGGGTGCTAAAACTGATGTGACTGGCATGACATGCACAAGGCTTTAGATAAAACTATTTCATTTTGCATATTCAACTTAATCTATTTAGGAGTATGATTTTTATTTGCCCTAAAGTTCAATACAAACTTAATAACCCACTTGGATATGTTAGGGAATGGAGGAGTATGTTGATTTTCCCCATCCTAATAAGAATCCAATCGGAAGAAAGGGCAAGGGAAGGAAGTTGGGATGATACTACATAGGGGAACCCATATTTTCTTTTCTTAGATGCTATTACATAGGATCATCTTTTTATTTTCTTGTTAACTTGTTTTCCTTTCCTTTTGGACCTTGAGTATCTAGGTCATGTGGTGGTAGGAAGAAGCGGGGATAAGCGAGATAGTTCACAACAAAATTTTTGAGGGTGGCCAAGGATGAAAGTGTGCTATTTGGAATCTTTTCATTAGGTGACGAGTTAAGTATTTGTGGAAGAATAGTGAATCAAAGAGGGGTCAAATAATATATATTTTACCTATATGGGTTTCTTCATGAACATTAGTCACACAATCTTCACAAACAAAGGAGAAACATAATGAATCAAGCAATTGTGCTAGCTACATTCTTTTCACAAGTCATGGTTGAAAAACCCTAAACATCTAAAGCTTGCTTTATTTTACTCTCACCCTTTTATCTAATCAAAGAGAAGTAAAAACATGTATGAATTCAAGAATCTAACTTTGTCAGTGAAACCACCACACAAAGGGGGCAGTTAGTTACATTCATCAAGGATCATTCAAATAATTCTTAATTCAAAAAGGTAGAGATTAATGTTTTGGGCAAAATGTCTCAAATTTGGGTAGGATTGGTATAATTTTACCAAATTCCCATCAAAATCAAGAAATAATTTACAAATTGTGAAATGACATAGAATGAAATTCTAACAAATCACACACCAAATATTATCAATGTCTTTATGTAATGGACTGGGATGGGTGGCATGGAAAAACGTTAAAAAATTAAAATATTAAAGGAAAATACATGAAATAAATTAAATGAAACGCAAGTATGAAAAGTGCAAGATTAAAGTGTAAACTCGATAAGCATGGGGTCCGTAAAGAATTTGATCATCTCAAAAAATTTTTGGAACCAAGGAACAAAGAAACAAGAGCTTACTTACCTACCACCCTAAGCTATGAAACCATATTGTCCTTAGTATGAAATTAAAGCGGATGATAACTTAATGATAATGAAGCTGTGGTGGCTAGGAATTTAAAGCAAAAATTCCAAGTCACTCAAGTGGGGTGCACAATTATTCAGTGGAGAATGACTATTTTGGTCAGTTGGCACCATGGCGGTGGTGGTATAATAACTGTGACTGCCCATTTCTTGTAGATTTTTCAATTGAGGTGAAATTATCTTTTTTCTCAACCTAGATTTTCTAATGGTTTATACATTCTTTGTATTAGTCTTCCAACTCTATTCATGTTCTAATATGAATAAAAACAACAAGACAATCAAATATATTGTTTCTCTATATGTGTATGTCTTTCTTAGAAGTAAAACAATAGAAGTACAAAAAAAATGGTGTTCAAGTGAAAAAGATCCCAAACCAGTGTCAGTCTCCTCCCACTAGTGCTAAGTTTAATGCATTCATACATGTAAGGTTCTATTATTTTGAATCATCCATTTGAAAAAATTAAGGTCATGCTTGAACTAAAGGGCCTTCTCATTGGAATCCAAAAATTGTTCCTCAATCCAATGGTCATGGAGGTCCTCAAAGCTTTCTCCTTCAAACTTGTCCTTCTTTCTGTCATCTTAGTGAGATGATACAGTAAATATGTTGAGGTTCAACCTCAAATTCATGAAGATAATTATCACTGTGATGGTGTTCACATGGATATCAATGTCAATTGTAGCCAAGAAGGGCCTACATATATGATGGGAATATTCTTGTCCTCTAGCTCCATATCAAGAATGATAAAGTTTTCTGGAAAATAGCATCATCATTTATATATCATGTATCACAAACACATCATACACCCTATCCCTTGGGAGATTGATAAATTGATCAACCAATTATATTGTATAATTTGTCAGATTACCCTAGCCCAATTCAAGATACACATTATGGGTCATAAGATTCAAACTAGATCCCAAGTCAATCAAAGAAGTAATAATGTACTTTTCACAATTTAGACTGGAATTAGAGAGAGGGGCTCTGGGGTTATTTTTATGAGTGGAAGGGCATGTTGCAAAATAGAGATCACTTTAGGTGACTTCAACTTTTTATCCATTCTTCCCATTGTATTTTACTTGAAGGTGTATATATCCTTAAATATTTTGGCATATGCTAGGATTTTCTTGATTGCATCAAGCAATGGGATATTGACCTTCTATTAGCTAAAGACCTCAAGAATATTAACAATATGCTTTTACCTCCTCTTGGATGAGGGATCATCCACGACATAGGGTAAAGGAGGATAATTTTCACTTTCTTTGCTTGCCTCACTAGGAAAACATTGGATTATCACATAAGGGAGTCTTGGAGTTGTAGGTGAAACTAACATTATTACAACCATAATTTTTGAAGTAAAATCACTTCTATGTAGAGTGGTGGGTGGAACAAAATCACTTCTATGTGGAGTGGTGGGTGGAACAAAATCACTTCTATGTGGAGTGGTGGGTGGCATCACCAAATCAACAGAAGGAATTACAATAAATCATTTTCTAATCATGGTATCCCTTTCGTCTATCATGATATCATCAATGACCTCCTCATGTATTGTTTTATCAACATAACCATGGTCAACATGATCTTCAACCCTTTTTCTTTTCATATCATCAAGAAATTTTCCACTCCTCAAGACTATTAGTACATTCACTTGCTCATGGGGAGGAGGGAGAGCTTGTGATGCTTGCTGTGAGAGTGGTCTTTGGTATTGTTGATTATGGGATGGAGGTTGAAGGATGTATGTCTATTGTGTTGATGGATGTTGAGGTGGTTGTTGAGGGATATAGGGTTGTTTTGGTGGTTGTTGAGATGTAGGAGGGCATTGGTAGTTATATAATGGTTGTGGTGGTGGAGGAGAATATGGGTGCGAGGGCATTTATATTTTTGTACATGTTGTACATACATAGGTGGTGGACCATAGGAGATTTGGTTGGGGGGTTTCCATTTATCTATATGTATTGTTTGGATTCACCATGGTTTTGGAAGGAAATCTCCCCTCTTCACGACAAGAAAGAGTTACGGATAGCCAATCTAGCCATTATACAAGCCTATCAATAGTTTGTTCATGACCAGACACATCTTTCTTGACTTCATCTAGGCTCCTCAATCTTCAAAACACTTTCATTTCAAACCTCGATATGTATTTTTCTCCTTGATGTTTCCTTGGTTTCTCTTATACATTATCAACTTATTTCTATAATGAGAAGCTGAGGCAATTTCTCCAGTTAAGAGTGTAAAATTGGGACATGGGACCATGTTTGTTGTGTCTCCCAAAAGATTGCATAGGTTTAACCTCTTCCTCAAGGGACTAAATGGATTGTATGGATTGCTTAAAGGCACCTCCCACTTGGATATCCATTAGATTCAATATGGCAGAAAGGATCTTCATCATTCATAGGTTGGCCTAATTTTATAAAGAAGGATGTGGAATAAATGAGGAAACAGACAAACTCCTATCATATTCATTGGTTGTGCTTGATGCTCTATGCCTTGAATTTTTAGCCAAGTGCTGAAACAAAGTCCATGGTTATTCAAGAGTTTTGTCCATGACTGTAACACCACAAGAGGGATATACCACCATTTGACCCAATTTATGGTAAGGCCATTCTCTTAATAACATTGAAATTTATCCCAAATATCAAAGAACTACTAATGGTTCAATTTACTAAAGGAGGTAATGATTCTTCTCATTTGTATGAGTATGTATATTGGATAAAATTTATTGAGGAATTCATTTTTCATATCCTCCCATGTTATCACTTTGGTTTTAGTGGAATAACACTCCTTGTCTTTATTATTCAAGGAGAAAGGAATCAGGGTGAGACACATAGAGTCATTTGTGACATTTAGATTACAAAATGTGGATTAAGTCTTAAACAACACATTGATGTGCTTGTAGGTATTATCATCTCCAATCCATAGAAGGTGGGAAGCACCACAATAGAACTGGGGAATGTAGAACATTTATCCCAGTTTCTTCTTCACTCTTGTTGCAATTTTCCAGATGTATTTTTCCAACATGAAGTAGTCTTGTAGGGGCCTTGACGAAGGCAGAAATGGAGTATCATCATGGTGATCTTCTTCATGATATCCTATTGCTTGTTCTTCCACATGGATGCACCTATTTCTTTACCTTCTACTACCTATTTTGAACAATAGATAAGGAACAACGACCAAACATGCACTTTCACTTGCTCAAGGAACAACCAAGTAGGGAGACCACTGGGGAGGGTCTACAAAAGGTACATGCTTACCTTTAACCTTACCCAACTTGTAATATCCTCAAATTTTATAAATTTGAAATCTATAATTGTAAATTCAATAATAAGCTATTAAAAATATTATGATTATGTTAAGCCTTAATATCATAATTAATAGTCATAAAGAGTTTGGATCAATTGGTAGGCCTAGGTTTGAGTCATGGGCCATAAAATCCAATTTAAGACAAATTGGGCTATTTGTATAGAAAATAGGCCCATTGGAAGATAGAGTAAAGGAATAGGAATTGCACACATAATATGACGTCAATAATCTTGAAGAATGGCTAATAAACTCATTTGGAGATAATTGGCAAGATTCAAGAATTTTCTTAAGTTATAAATACTTTGGATAATTAATAGAAATTATCTAGTTTGTACTTGGATTCCAAGTATAAGGTTATCAAATTATCATATAATTATCTAATACTTGACACCACAAGAATAATGGTTAAATGAAAATAATTCCATGTTTTGAGACAATTATATGATTATCTATGACCTAGATGATTAAATTAGCAAAAAAATTTAATTGCAAGAAAATGATATTTATCTTTGCTATTTTGACATCAATATTTTGCTAGGATGAGATTAGGATATCAAGCAGAAAAACTCAAAATTTGGTGTTAATTGCTTTCTTATTTTAACATGTGGAAGTTTTGGAAGATAATGCAATTTCTTAAGATAATATCCGACTAGGCTTTGATTTATTGAACCTAAGTCCCAGACTTGGGGCGTGACAAGGAATGAAACCTATAAACTTGGCCATGATCATAAGATCAAATGACTCTAAGGTCATCGTCAACCTCACGACTAGAGCCCCAAAGAGGCGGTCATCCTCTATTTCTTGTTCTCTCTCACTGCTAAACCATTTCAAGTCCTAGTTGACTTAGGAGCTAGAGAAAAACTCAATGGGACTCCTTTTACCCCATTATCGTGGCAATAAGAGATAACTCCCAAACTAAGAGAAATATTATAACCCAGGGCTAGTGGTTTTCACCTCTACCCACATCCCCTCTCCTATATAAAGCATCCCCGAGCACCTCTATGACCAAAACAACCCACATCAAGATTCAATTTGTTCATGAAACCACATGTATCCCTCTATTGACACCTTCCTCCATTGTCAATGTTGTGATCCTACTCCACCTATGTCAAGATGCCTCTATCCATTTGATGGTCCTGAAGCATCTTTAGGGCATCACAAAGAGGAACCAAACACCATCAAGAAATGAGGGATCATTGGTTGCCATACCCACAACTCATGACCTCTGCTATGTAGTCCCTTGCACACTGCCATCGAGCCTGTAATGAACCCTCTTCCCGGTTACCCCCAATTAAGGAAGAACAAGAAGTCAAAGCCGCTATCCCAAAATGAAATCAATGGTTTTGCAAATAATAAAAAATAATTAATAAATTCTACCACAACTAAGATTCCTTATGTGCCAGGATAAACACTTTCTTTTCATATACCTTCAAAAATATAGGATTTGAGGGACTTTACCCAGATAAGAAACTATCTATATACAATCCTCCAATTCTTTATTGCATTCTATTCATTCAATGTCACTTTAAAGGAATATCCACTTTTTGATCTACCTAATATGTCGACAAACAAAACGGTGGTCGGTATAATGAATTATATTGGTATGTGGGGGAACCATAAACTTGCATCTATTTGTAACAACATAATGCAACCAAATTATTGCTTAACAGATCAAACTTTACATATTAAAAATAACTACTCAATCCTTACATATCCTTGCCTCTGTGTTGTCCCTATAGTGGACATGGATACTACTTCTCTCATATGGTAGATCTCAAATATCCTCTATGATCCTACCTCACAGGTAGACCATGACCTAGGGTTGTGTAGTCGTATGGTCCTACCCAAGGTTAGACCAACACATTGACTCATGATAACCCGATGATCCTACCCCAAGGGTAGACCATGTACTAGGTCATTCATCTCATCATCATCAAAGCTACAAAGGAGGACCAGGATCTGAGCTAGTCATGCACATATATTTATGGTGATAGTCATAGTCACTTTATAGTTGCATGAAATAAAAGTCAACCAAGTAGTTATTCCTAAGCAACCGATAAAACCTCAGAAATTGCCGTGAAACTAGAGCGACTAGCCATAATCGTAACCACATACCTGATTATGATTCAAAAGAAGCAAGATATCTAAATCCAACTAGATGTCCAATCAAGCAAGGTAAGCAACCAAATCAAGCAACCCTTGATCCTGAAAACATGTATATTACCTAGTTGTTACCATCACATCCAAACAACTCTTTATTGACTTGGGATACCTTTCTAAGGTTTCTAAGTCTCATTAAGATTCCTTAGAGTTTCTTAGATCAATTTCTCAATATTTATCCTTTTTCGGTCAACAAACCCTAAAAAACGTTTCTTCTCATAAAAACCCTACTTACTCAAATTATCCATATTTAAGGGTTCTTTATTCTCAATTTGTCTTAGGATCATCATATCCTTGTCCTTTACGTAGATTTTCAAAACATACATCATAAAAGTCATAATTACCAAAATCTAGGTTGCTAGGCCCATTAATGCATATTCATGTACATGGAACCTTAAATTAAGCCAACTATGCATAAAGATCATCTTTTTAGATCTAATTCTTCCTTTTATTAACAATAGATTAATATTGGCTTAACTCATCCAAAGAACTGTACTAAAACTCATTAATATCAAAATTAGGGTTTTCCATTACTAACACCATTAATGGCGACAACTTTAAGTACTTTTTGAATTGCAAGAAGAATTAGGCTTCAATTATATTTTTAATAGATTCCTTGCATTTTGCCGATCAACTTTAAAATATTGCATTATTTCATCCGAGTTACTAGTAATTAGTTAGGATTTTTGCAAAGTAAAATAGTTATGGACAAATTAAAAGATGCCACGTCTGCACTTACCTTGGAATTCTTGGGTCCATGCCGATCTCGCCTGGACCAGTGGCTACACGCCACATCAGCGGCTCACTTCCATGAGTCTAGGCCCACCTTACCTCGCAAAAACCCCTCTGTAACCTCTCTTCGTCCGTGTTGAGTCGAGGGCAGGAAGGACTTTTCTCATTTGATTGTCTCCTTCCCCCGATCTAGCCTTCTCACGATGCATGCCCTCTTGGAAGTCAACCCACTTGTGGACTCTGAGGCTCCGATCCTTTGGTCACCAGGAAAGAGTCCAAATGCGTTCGACTTATCTGGATGAACTCGACGACTACCTCAATTGTCCAGGAGGTGTCGGGGCTAGCTGGGCAATGAGATGGATCTCCGGTGATGGTACCAGAGAAGAACAAAGAAAGATCATGGGATAGAGAACATATTGGAGTTGAGGAAAAGGTTTTGGGAGTTGCGTGAGGTCTCACGAACAAAAGGAAGGTCTCAAAGGGGAATTCTACCCCATATATATATGCATGAGCTATGGAGGGTGGTCAGAGTGGGTCCTAAGGATTAGGGGATTCTGTAATAGATTCCCGAAGAGGGAAAAACTTAGGATCATTGTGTTCATAATCTCTCTTCGAATCTAATTGGATGGTTTCTAAGAATCCTCGTGAATCAGGGAGAGTAGGAAGTTGAGGGGGAAAGGGAACCGTACTGTTCCTATTTTTGCATCCATAGCCGAAGGTGGGAGACGACCTATGAGTCATCAGATCCCTAATCTCCAGTCCAAAACAAGCACGTCATATTAGAAGGCTGAAAAATAGTTTCCTTATTCGATTAAAATTGTGACATTTAATGTATCTTTCCTTTTCCTTTCCACTTTAGGAAATCTTGTGAAAATCATATCTCCTAAACCGCTTATCCGTTCGATCCCAAATTTGAAGGGAAAGTCCATTAAGATTAAACATACTTGGATGCCATGTTTAGGACTCAAAATTCGAAAGTATGAGAGACCTTTCCTCATATACAAGTTATCTCTTAATAAGGCATATTTTATCTCTCCTATTATTTTATTTTCCCTTAATTGGATTCCTTTTACCATTAGAAACCATGTGGACGTAAAATCTCATTCATGATGATTCAATCATACATCTTTCCACATATTTCTCATATTCATTATTATCTCAATTTCTTTTCTTATTTATGCATTGTTTGATTTCCTTCGATTTTCTTTCTCTTTTTATCATCTTGGACACACTAACTTAATAGGGTCCACAAAATCATACATTTAAAGGAAATATTAACAAAGAAATCCACTCATTACACATAAATCATACAATTTCTTAATCATACATATCATGGGAGAAATTGCATCTCAAACCATATGATCCCAAAAATTGGGGTTGTGACATCCTTCCCCTCTTATAGGAATTTTTCCCTCAAAATTCCACCAAACATACAAACATTCACAATAAGACTTTCCTATGTCCATCATTGGCTCCCATGTGGCTTCATCCTCTCCATAGTGCTTCCAAAGAACCTTATCATCCTATATTCTTACATATGAGTTCTTTCACCTTGGTATCTAGAATTCTCACAAGTGACTCAAGACATGGCAGCCTCCCTTGAAGCTCAATAGGTTCATTGCTCAGCACATGGCTTGGGTACATCACATAGTTCTCTAGATCGAACACATGTAACACATCATACATCATATTATTCTGAGGGGTAAGGCTAAACATAAGAAACATACCAATCCATATCAAATGGACCCATGTATCAGGGACTCAACGTTCTTAGCTATAGCTCAGAGGGGTCAGGTTTTCATAACACATATTCACTCACAGTGAACTGCATGTCAGTCTGCTTTGCATCAGCACATGACTCCTATCGATCTTGGGCTTTCTTAGCCATTTCTTGATCAAAGTGACTTCATATGCATACATTGTGGTTTCTCTGACCTTTATGAGGTCCTCTCACTGACATCATCCTAGTGAAGCGGTGACCGACACAACCTCCCTTACAGAGCTTCATACATATTGATATTGGCTATGATGGCTATCACAACAAGAAAACTCTTCTAGGGGTAGGAACTGCTCCCATGAATCACCCCGAACGAGCACATATGCTCTTATCACACCTTCTAAAGTCTGGATCATACTCTCTTGACTATCCATCAATCAGGGGGTGATATCTTGTACTAAACTTTAATCTAGCATCAAGTTCTTCTCGTACCTACTTCCACACCTGGAAGTGAACTTGAGGTCATGCTCAAGATATTCAAACTCGTATCACTGCATACTTGAACTATCTCTCTCACATATATATATGATTCAACCAGATCTGTCACACTAGAAGTTCTCTCCTAGGCAAGAGAATGTTTCAACTTGGTAAGGCGATATACCATAACCCAAATTGCATCATGACCTCTCTTGGTCTAGGGGAGACCCACCACAATGTCCATGGTGATCTGCTCCCATTCACCCTCGGGGACTCCTCATTATCTGTAGCAACTCACTGGGTAACTAGTGTCCAGTTTCACCCTCTAGCATGTATGTCAACGGGCAACATGAAACACAATATCCTTCTTCATCTTAGGTGTTCAATGTACTACTACAAACCTTAACCATGGTGTACGACATACTTAAAATCATGATCTTATTGCATGACATGATTCCTCAAGTGTGACTCCTCAGAAACCCTAATAAACTCTAGTAGTGGGTTCCACCACCTTCTTTTCCTGAGAGGTGTATCTGAGGTTCTCACAACCATCCTTTTATCTCATCAAGCTCTAGGTTGGTTAACTGAGAAACCACTAACTTGACCAATGGGTCAGGTTGTATTTGAGTATTAGCTACATAGGTCTCATCTTCTAACGATCGTAGGGTTCACCTAGCAATCTCTTCCTGTCTCTCTACTGTCTATGCAAGACAGTTGTACACCTGAGTTGTAATCTACTGAGAACATTTTGTTGCCCCATAATCTTCCTTACGTGCTAGGTGATGGTGAAGGCATAAACCCTCTTATACTCCACTCATCATCCTCATCTTGGGTTTAGGTCTAATTGAGTTAAGAAAACTTCAAACTCATCATCTCAGTTATCAGACCCAAACTTATGACTCATAGATTTCAAACTACTTCCAGAGAGGTATGTCCTCATATTACTTTTGTTCTCTTCATGCTTTCATACCATCTATCCCACGTACTTTAAAAAGGTGTGGTACATCTTCCATCCTCAAACATCGTAGAAGGGTTTCAACTCATATCACCTCTATCCTTGGTATATGGCATGCATTTTTTCCTATCTCTCACACCCATAACAAGATGAAATAAGCATTTGGATGTAGTCCAAATACAAAGTTCATCCCATTCCAAGAGTAGAGATGGTGCATCACAGATCGCCATTACACTTTCCAATCTAAGTTGGAGCATACATCACATGTCTCCACATCATGAACATCTCAATTTTAGGTTTACATCCATGGAAGGTTGTACCCAAACACTCTTGGGTCTTAAATATTACTCACATATATACCTAATCCTTGGTCATCTCCTCAAGGTCTCTAGGATTCCAGTACTTTTGGGGGCATCCCTCTTCCCTTATGCATATAGGGAGTGCCTCCCTCATTTACCCTTTGGGTCTCATGAACTCATGAAGGTGATCAACCTCCTAACCCATGGTCCTCAGGCAAAGTTAGCTGTTACCTCCCGAACCTATGGTCTTGTACATCTAGGGGACAGAAAACTCCTACTCCCATCGGTCTTATCCCTACCTGACCTTAGTATTGGCTTAGGATTCTATCGCGGTACATCTCCATCTTGAATCCTTACCCAAAACTCCATCATCTCTCTAGGCACTCATGGTTAAACTTACATCCTTTCATAGGGATCATGGAGACCTACCTATCTCGTTCTAGCCCCATACAGGTTACCACTATGGCAACATATCCTCATTCCCCTTAGATATGGTCACACATGGGTCTATAAATTCATTATCATACTATGTTCTCTTACACTTAGCTCATCAATCTCTTATAAGTGACCTCGTAAGGTTTACCTCAAACCTACACAAAAGTTGGTGTTCACTCCAACCTGAAGGGTCCTTCCCCAGAACAGGAGAAAACTATCACTTGATAGTAGTAGAGATCACTAAATCTTCTTACATCTAAGGTCTGTATCATCATGAATATGCATAGCTCGTATCATGATACCTATGCACATAGGTAGCAAAAATACAACTTATTAAGCCCTGCTAAGTTCTTTGGTATGTCATACTTGTTCCTTATTCCTTGAAGTTGGACCAATATCAAACGTGCAACTGTCACCAACAAACATATATCTCAGCTCAACCGGGGTTTCCTTCTACTACATGGGAAGGGGTGCGAAGCTTAATTCCTATGCACTCAATCATCCTTATGAGCATCACGTGCACCTTCCCCTCTTTGGTCTAGGCATCCCAGGTTCACCTCTTAAGCATCATTTGTCTAACTGCACGTCCAACTATTCAACCATGAACCAAACCTATACAAGACATGGCATATACTTCCTACCACTCTTCCACGTGAACAACCCTAAGAGTCCTACATAAGGATAGCCAACTGGGTGCGAGACCTTACAACTTGTTACCATACCTCTTCAGGGTCTAAGGAACTCTCCTTCCTATACCTAAATGTAGGTACTCATATCATCTGTGTGTTTGTTCATGAAGCCTCTTTCTCTTCCTAGGGTTTGGTTCATCTAAAGGAAACCAAGGTATGACAAGCCTCAAAGGATCGTGTATGAGGGAACCACACACATCTACATAGGGTCATCCATTCTAGACCACATTATACCAAACTCCTCATGTTTCCTCATGTCTCACAGTCTAGGTCTCCAACCTTCTTCATCAGGTCTTATCCTCTCTCTAGGGTTAACCCCATAACTGGTCCTACCACTGGAGGTTCTCTCTTAGAAGATGGGTCAAGCTCTTAAGGATACACATCTATCCCTATCTGGGTGAAACATACTATCAAAACTTATGTCAGGTCAAGATCATACAAGGCTCTACATGCCTATCTAACAAACTATCATGCATAACCCCTCTGGCTTAGGTCTAAAACCTACTGCCAGCCTTGTTGTTACTCACTTCTATGTAGGCGCATGCCTATTACTACTCATATATGCCCATTAGGGTTCCTATACGGTCACCACTAACCTACTGAATTAAGGTGTTGTCCCTCTGTTCCTATCAGGAACGACCCACCCCAAGGTCGGGTTACCAAAAAGGCACTAGGGGTCATGCAACCACACATAGTCTACATTTCTCATGCGTATTCAAAACCTCTACGTAAAGCATGCATGTCTAACCCCACATACTCACATGCATGGTCACCTATGGAATCCCACTCATCATGTCTTCTCTTTCTCTATCCACTGCTTAAGGTTTTGAATTGAGCATCATCCTTAGAGGATGCGTCGTGTCTCTTCCTCTTCCTGGAGGCTTCTTCCTCCAAGACTATCGCTCTCGTCCTCATCCTATGAGATGGTTTAACCTCATCATTCTCCTGAGGGGTAACCAAGGGCATAACAACACATGCCAAGCAACATAAGCATGTAACTAAACTCAGTCTGAGTTTCTTATTATCAAAACTTATGTCCATGCCATCTTTCTTACATGCTTTTTATTATTTGGTGGAGGTTTCCTTAATCCTTATCATACTTACCCTAAACTCAGGAGGGTTGTGGAGAGAGAGAAACCCTAATATCTTCAATGTATTCAATGAACGGGGTAGAGAAGGGAGGAAGATAGATGAGAGAAGACCTAGAGGTATCTTATTTCGAGTCAAATCCTCCAATTTTAGCCAGGCAGTCACACAGAATCTAGGAGTCCTCATAGACTGACTAGCGGGGTGCAGGAAAATCTTGCTAGCCCTCGGATCGTGATCCTTTTCTAGTCACCTCCATCACTGGAAAATACTCTAATAACTCCCTGGGTTCTAAAGAGTTTATAAAATTTAATAATTATTAGAGATTAAGGGAAAACCATGCTCTGATACCAAATGTAATGACCCCACTTCCCGATAAACCCCAATTAAGGAAGACCAAGAAGTCAGACCCGCTATCCCAAAATAGGATCAATGGTTTTGCAAATAATAAAACATAATTAATAATTTATACCACAACTAAGCTTCCTTATATGCCATGATTAAAACTTTCTTTTCACATACCTTGAAAAATATAGGATTTGAGGGACTTTACCTAGATAAGAAACAATCTATCTACAATCCTCCAATTCATTATTGAGCTCTATTCATTCAATGTCACTTTAAAGGAATATCCACTTTCTAATAAACCTAAAATGCCGACAAATAAAACGACAATCAGTATAATGATTATAGTGGTATGTGGGGGAACCAAAAACTTGCATCTATTTGAAACAACATAATGCAACCAAATTATTGCTTAACATATCAAACTTTAAATATTAAACATAACTACTCAATACCTACGTATCCTTTCCTCTATGCTATCCCTGCAGTGGACATGGATACTACCTCTTTCATATGGTAGATCTCAAACAACCCCTATAATCCTACCTTACAAGTAGACCCCTACCTAGGGCTGTGTAGTCGTATGGTCCTACCCAAGGGTAGACCAATACATCGACTCATGATAACTTGATGATCCTACACCAAGGGTAGACCATGTACTAGTTCATCCATCTCATCATCATCAAAGATACAAAGGAGGACTAGGATTTGAGCTAATTATGATCATATATTTATGGTGATAGTCATAGTCACTTTACAGTTGCATGAAATAAAACTCAACCAAGTAGTTATTTCCAAGTAACAAAAAAAACCTTGGAAATTTCCATGAAACTAGAGTGATTAACCATAATCTTAACCACATACCTAATTATGATTCAAAAGAACCAACATATCCAAATCCAACTAGATGTCCAATCAAGTAAGGTAAGCAACCAAATCTAGCAACCCTTGATCCTAAAAACATGTATATCACCAAGTTATTACCATCACATCCAAAAAACTCTTTATTGACTTGGGATACCTTTCTAAGGTTTCTAAGTCTCATTAGAATTCCTTAGGGTTTCTTAGATCAATTTCTCAATCTTTATCCTTTTTAGGTCAACAAACCCTAAAACAACTTTTCTTCTCATAAAAACCCTATTACTCAAATTATCCATATTTAAGGGTTGTTTATTCTCAATTTGACTTAGGAGCATCATATCCTTATACTCTACATAGATTTTTAAAACATACATCATTAAAAGTCATAATTACCAAAATTTGGGTTTCTAGGCCAATGAATGCATATTCTTGTACATGGAACCCTAAATTAAGCCAACTATGCATAAAAATAATATTTTTAGATCTAATTCTTCCTTTTATTAACAAGAGGTTAATATTGGCATAACTCGTTCAAAGACCTCTACTAAAACTCAATAATATCAAAATTACAGTTTTCCATTACTAACACATTAATGGTGACAACTTTAAGTACTTTTCGAATTGCAAGCAGAATTAGGCTACAATTATATTTTAATGGATTCCTTGCATTTTTTGATCAACTTTCATATATATCCATATTTCGTCTGAGTTACTAGTTTATAGTTAGGATTTTTGCAAAGTAAAATGGTTATGGACCAATTAAAAGACGCCATGTCAGCGCTTACATTAAAATCCTTGGGTACACGCCGATCCCGGCTGGACGAGTGGCTACGTGCCTCATCAGTGTCTCACTTCCATAAGTCTAGGCCCCCCTTCCCTCACAAAAACCCATATGTACCCTCTCTTCGCCCATTTTGAGTCGAGGGCAGGAAGGATTTTTCTCGTTTGATCGTCTCCATCCCCCGATCTGACCTTCTCACAATGCAGGCCCTCTTGGCGGTCAACCCACTCATTGACTCTGAGGCTCTGATCATTTGGTTTCCAGGAAAGAGTCCTAATGCATTCGGCTCATCTGGACAAACTTGACGACGTCGTCAATTGGACAGGAGGTGTCAGGGCTAGCTGGGCGACGAGATGGATCTTTGGAGATGGTACCAGAGAAGAATAGAGAAAGATAGTGGGATAGAGAATAAATTGGAGATGGGGAAAATGTGTTGGGAGTCATGCAAGGTCTCACAAATAAAAGGGAGGTCTCAAAGGGGAATTCTACCCCATATATACGCATGGGCTATGGAGGGTGGTTGGCGAGGGTCCTGAGGATTAATGTAAGGTCCCTAAACAAGCTCAATGAGTTGAATGTGCTTAATTATCATAATTGAATTCTTATAACCCTAATCTAACCTTGTGATATGCTTTGAAATCATAATACAAGCTTAAGTTGCAAATTTGTTCCAATTTGGACACTGTTTGAGCAAGTTATGCAATTTTATGCACATTTTGGACTTTTCTGTAATTTACCCAATTGAAAGGTTTTCTTTGCAATTTATCACTTTCATTATGTTCCTCGGATATTATCTCATCATTCTTGAGATTTTTTAGCCATGGGGCTCCTATTTAGACCTTGGTTTGAAGGTGTTTTTGCCAAGGGTATTTTAGGGTTTACCCCTTCACAGATGGGCTACCTTTAGTAGCTATCAACTAATGAATTAATTGATTGGCTGGGAAATTCGAAAAAAAAAAATCTAAGAAGGTCTATACACATGGTGGGGGAACTTCTTGTGTCTGTTCTTATATATTCTTAATACATTAAGGCCATGGACACTTGGATATATACTAGAACTTCAACTTTTTCTTTTTCTTTATCTTAAAGTTTCATATACTTATCCCCAAGCACCAAAACGAGACATTTTCTCTCCACCACTTCCCTTCTTCTCCCAAACTCGTTCTCCCTCTGTTCTACTATGAATTTTTCTATCCAAGGAAGAAGAAAGTGGGGATCTTCTTGGAAAAAGGATCTAGGATTGCAATTGACTTCATTTTAGGGTTGCAAAAGCTTCCTTCTAGTGATCTTGACCTAAAAGAATAAGTATTCCCGTCTTTCCTTGTTTATTTCTTTGTTATCCTTAGTCCTAGATTTCACCAGGTCGGAACCTTGCTTTTCCATGGTAGAAATTGCTCTAAATCTCTAAAACCCTACCTTTTTTGCTCCTTATGCTTAGGGTTTGCTCTTTTGATGAAGAACAGTGCTAGATGGACGAGTTCATATCTTATTCTTGGATTTTCTACCCTACCTACTTGATTTTTCTTCTGTGTGGGGTTTCATCTTCTCATTACAGGCAAGTTTTATAACTTGCTCCACATTTATTTCTTACCATAAGCTTTCTAGATCATGTTCTTGCTTGAAAATGATGATCCATGCACTAAAAAGCTATGCTTGACTTGGATTTCGATTTTTATAATATTCCCTGTTCTGATTTCAGATATATATGCATCTGTGATCATGTGTATGTTATTCCTAAACTATAATATGACTTGGATCAGGTTGGTTTGACAACCTATGGTGCTAAGAACCTATCAACCAATGGTCAATTTTAGGGTTATACGCTGATTTCTTCTATAAATCCATGACCCGATGATGGTACCATTGCAACAACCTTATAGTGTTGTCTTCATGACAACTGATGGTCATGATCAAAGGTGTCATATGATGGTGTCAACCTATGGTCACCCCCTTAGTTCAGGTTTTGGATCAATTAGAAGTTTAATGATCAACCATTAAGTCCCCTACTGATGTTATCAATCAATGATGACATTAGCTTAATATTTGATGCTGGTTAATGAATATAGTGATGATTTGACAACCTATGGTGACTTAATGGTCACTAATTATGGTGTATCAGATCTCCAAAATCTATGGTGAGTTAATCATATAGTGGTAGCATCAATTAAGCCTTAGATCAATGGTTTCTTTGGTCACTTGATGCAATGGTCGAACCTATATTGTAATGGATGGTTTTAACATACGAACTTGACCCAATGGTCAAGATATAATGTTTATTCCTCCAATAAAGTGGAATAATGGATAATGTAATATCTTGGTCCTAATAATGTGATTTATATGGTTTCCTTTATATGATCAACTTAAGGACCTTACTTGTTGACAATGGATGGCTTATTTTAACTGAACAGTCGATTGTGGGTTTTACCTTACTCTCAATGGAACTTTTTGTGTTGTGAATCAAGGGATGTCTAGAATTAGATGGTGACTCTTTCTAGAAAACCAATCAAGGACTTCCTTGGTGAATTATCCAAGGTGTTTACTTATGTAAACAACCAATGACCTTACCTTTTAAACATCCAATGGTTGTGGGTGACATTGTGGTATGGTGATATGGGTTGAATGATGATGGAACAAATGGAGGGTTACCCTTAACAAGGTAGTCTTACCTATTCACTCATATGAATAGAAGGGATGATAATCATATTGTGTTGATATGTAACTGTAAAGAGGTATAGCTTGTTATACCTTGCTTTAGTATAACTAAATGATGGTAATTGGGTATGAATAGTCCTTGAATGACTAATGCAATCATGGAGTACTCTGTTACTATTGTTGAAACCCTAGTATGCTATAACCCGATGGTTACACCTTCATTTGTGTGTGGGTTCATACATAAGAATAGTATCGAATGTGATGGTGATGCTTCACCTTATACATCCATGATCTAATGGGGATGCCGTGAGTTAGGGTTTGGGTATAGGTGTTGATTAGTAACATTGATATAATTTATCATGTTGAACCTAACTCTAATTCAAATAGATAAAGATGAGCATTCATGCTTAATACTCTTATATGATGGAATGATGGTTGAATAACCTCCTTAATATGATCATAACCTTAATGTGTTAATTGGTGGTTATCATTTCCACATGGTTGATACTTTCTTATGCTAAACATGTGCATTATGAAGATGATGAGTGTTAATTATATCTAGATTCCTTGCATGTTGATGTAGGAATGTTCTTAATTTATGATTGTTTATGAATATCTCCTTGCTCATTAATTCAATATTGTGCTGATCTGGTGTATTATATGTAAGTGATGTTGTCGAGCCTTGTTATAAGACATGCAAAGATAATGATGATCTTGCCAGGGAATAGTATGATGGTCTTAATGACCTTTGGGCATGGTTGATCCCTGAATGAGGTGTAATCCTCTTGTGTTGATAAGGGTTGATACCCTGTCATATTGTGAAAAGGATTTATATCATGTGATAGTATGATGGTCTTAATGACCTTTGGGTATGGTTGAGCCCTGAATGAGGTGTAATCCTCTTGTGTTGATAAGGGTTGATACCCAATGATATTGTGAAAAGGATTTATATCTTGTGATAGTATGATGACTAGTGTGGTCTCATGAATGGAAAGTGAATAGTACCATGTGATGATGAGATGAGAAATTATGTTTCACACATTTTATATCTTTTAAAAGTTGTGATATTTATATGCTTGCTAGAAGTGAATTAGGGTTTGTATGTCCACTTGTTTATTGCAGCCTTAATTCACCCAATTGGAATAACTAATCAAGTGCAACTCTAATCATGTAGTGCCCTGTGCCATAGATCCATCTGAGTGTCAGAACATGCCAAATGGTGAAATGAGTATTCCTAAGGGAAACTCGGAGCGCATACTGTTGAGTATGTGGGGGTGGCAAGTTGAGGATATATCCTTGTCATCCACAATGCATGTTGTGGAGGTTGGCTATGGTCATGCCTCATACATCTGATGTGATTGAGAATAGCTGCGGTCGTATCTCGGTGATTATATATGTGACAAGATTGGAGGACAACTGTAGTTGTACCTTAGATGGTAGGGTATGCGTACCCACCTCCTGTCACAAGTGTCATGACCACTGATGAGTGCATATTCATCATGGAATTCAATTATCTTTTTGAAACAAATTCAACTCTATTCACACCTTTTTCACTCAATATGAATCATAATGTGTAAAACTACTTAGCTGATTCAATTATCAAGGTTTTAACTAAATATTGTTCTTTTAATGCAGGTAACCAAGCAATTCCACGCATGTGTTCCCATGACCGTTTGAGCCCGTGCGGTCCCAAGACCATTTGAGTCGATGTGGTCCCAAGACCGTTTGAGCCCTTGTGGTCCCAAGACCATTTGATTCCATGCGGTCCCAAGACCGTTTGGGTCCATACGATCCCAAGACCGTTTGCTGGAATACACGAAGATCGAATGCCAAAACGGATTGTTAAGGTCGGCCGCACAAGCTGCAAATTGCATGACCGATAGTGGACTCAAGACCGTTTGGGTCCATGCGGTCTCAAGACCGTTTGGGCTCATGCGGTCTCAAGACCGTTTGGGTTCATGCGGTCTCAAGACCGTTTGGGTTCATGCGGTCTCAAGACCATTTGGGCTCATGCGGTCTCAAGACCGTTTGGGTTCATGCGATCTCAAGACCGTTTGGTCTATGCAGTCTCAAGAACATTTGGGTCTATGTGGTCTCAAGACCATTTGGGTCTATGCGGTCTCAAGACCGTTTGGATCCATGCGGTCTTCAAGACCGTTTGGATCCATGCGGTTTCTGAGACTGTTTGTCGCGAGCATGAAGACCGATCGAAGATCAAATGTCGCGCACTCAAGACCGATTGTTGTATACTCACGCTGAGACCGAGACTGTCCTCAAGACCGATTGACATAGCTTTCGATCTCCAAACCGTTTGATACCAAACGGTCTCCAAACCGTTTGGCACCAAATGGTCTCCAAACCGTTTGACAACAAACGGTCTCCAGACCGTTTGGAGGAGATATTTCTAGCAACTTATCCAAACCGTTTGGAGACAGATCTGAGCCTATAAATAGGACCCCAAGGGTCCTCATTTGGGGGCATCAGATCCAGACACCACCAGGATGCCAGAGCACAACTCCGATCAAGTTCCACTCCACCTACTGCCCGTGTTGCAACCAAGGAGGCTGAGAAGAGAAGGAAGACAAAGCAAGGGGCGTATCTTCTTCACCGAGATGCGACTACCTTCTGCACTGAGCTCATGGTGGATCTCTCTTTCTTTCTCATCCTTCTTGGTTCTCGCATCATGAGCGAGTAGTCCCTTTTCGCTGGGGTGCGGGGACTAGCCCCGCTGCCCATGCAAACCATGTTCTTTTGTTAAACTTTCCATGGCAATGTATATAACTCTTCATTTTGACATTAACTGTTATCCTAGTAGGTTGGTTAATTGCTTGCTTTCATCTTTGTGCTCCCTATGTTGCGATAACATCTATATATAGGTTCGAACGTCATTTAACAAGTTAGACTCCTTGAAGAGAACTTTTGAAAGGATTCCTTGAGGTTGTAAGTGTATGATCCGTGAGGGGATGAGCCATCTAGCCTTCGGTGACGCTTTTGTGCGCCTGACGCCCGTATGGGGGGTTCACAGCCTTAGTTGGATTTTGTATCTTCTTGTTAATCGTCGATGTGAGCTAGTATATTAATCGCCTGCTTGCTTGTTGGTTAATGCGGTTGACTCCCAAACTAGAAATAGGATGGGATTTCATCGAGGTCGTAAGTGTATGATCCACGAGGGGATGAGCCATCTAGCCTTCGGTGACGCTTCTATGTGCCTAACGCCCATATGGGGGGCCCGTAACCTCCGTGGATTTCTGTATCTTCAGAGCCGTAAGTAAAGTGATCTGGATGGTGATGAGACATCTGATGCCTAAGGTGATGCTTACGCGAACCTGATGCCCGTATGGGGGGTTTTGCAGCAGCTCTACTTGGATTGTTATATATTTCCTGGATTGTTCATGATTGAATATGTTTGCATGTGTAGCGGTGGTGAAACTCGGTACCACCCCAGCGATTCCATATCATTGATCTAAACCCATCGTTAATTCAGCTTTTTACTTTCTTGCAATTAGTTTAAATAACCTCAAATCAACCAATCGTTCTAAATATTAGTTTTACTTGAGCTAGATTCAACTGACAAGGATTCTTAAAAACGTTGTCCTTTGGGTTCGATCCTTAACTATGCTGCGATAAGACTCGTCCGCTTGCAGGTTGTATTATTGCACTTTGGTTTTGGTAAAAGCTCGGGGATTTCAACTCCGAGTGAATTTGTTAGTGCATTCAAATATCACGTCAAATTCTGGTGCCATTGTCGGGGACAACGGAATCAGTCAATCAAATCTAGTTCTTTTAAGACTAATCTAGGTTTTTGCTTTTCTTTTGAAATAATCGATCATCTACTTGAATTCGAATCTACTTTGTGGATCTTATTCTCAAAATATTTCTAATTTTCAGGTACAACTCAACAAATAGTGTATGCACCGTTCGGACAGTCCCAGACTCACAGCAAGCTTTGATCCCAAAATAGACAGAACATTCCATCGTCAGATCAGAGAGAATAAAAAAGGATGGCACAAGAAGAAGAGGTAGCCCGAAGAGTGGCTCAAGCCATAAATGCACAAAGAGAGAGGCTTATGCAAGAAGCCAGGGCTGCGGTTCAACAGGAAATCCTAGAAGCACAAGCAGCAGCGCAAGCAGCCGAACTACAAAAGGATCTTAGAGAGTTCTCAATCCTGAAAGATGTGAATGTTTATCATCCAGTACAACCTCCTCCCATCGATGCTGGAAATTTTGAGATTAGGGAACATTGGATAACATTGCTCCAAAACAACCCTTTCTATGGCAAACAAGCGGAGGACAGCCAAGGGCATCTTCTGAGATTCATCGACCTATGTGCTATGACCAAGCAAAATGGAATCTCCGATGATGCCATTCGACTCCGTCTGTTCAAGTATTCCCTTGCTGATAGAGCCATTAGTTGGTACAATTCATTGCAAAGTGAAATATCCATCACCATGTGGGAGCAACTCCAAAATGCATTTCTGGAAAAGTTCTATCCTCCTTCTCTTACATATGAAATTAGGGGCCGGATAACAAATTTCACTCAAGTCCCTAGAGAAACTCTCGCTGAAGCATGGGATAGGTACAAAGAACTCCTACGCAAATGTCCACACCACGAAATTCCCAAGAATCAACTCATAGAAATCTTCTATAGGGGTGTGGAGGATGATTTCAAGATGTTTCTAGATTCCTCATCCGGAGGAAACTTCATGCGTCAATGTTATGACAATGCATGAATAGTCGTCACCCTGGGAGTAGAAAATCAAGCCAATTGGGGTAGATCTGCAGGTAAGGGAGTCTTGAAAGTAGCCATGGCTGAAGCTATTCCTGAATACAAGTCTATCGCGGAAAATTTGAAGGTCTTAGTTGCCAAGCAAGATCATATTGAATCATCCCTAGCTGCTATTGGAAGAGGACATTCACCCACTTGACAACCAAAATAGGTCAAGTCCACTTCCCCATTCTGCAAAGCATGTAAGAGCACCGATCATTCTACTTTATAATGCAATGTTCTCTATGACGTAGTTCTAAGCAATGTATGTGGACAAGGAGATAATGGTCAGATGGAGAATCTTAATGCTATCAACACCATTCCTGGGAAAAACTATTACAATCCGAATCAGAATAGGAATCACCCATGTTTTCAATATGGAAACCCCTCTGGAGCTGTAAACTCGCATCAATTTGGTTCCAACAATCAATCAAGAGGCCCACCAAAATTCCAGTATAATCAACAACAAAATTTTGGGAATCAAGGAAACTTCAAAGGAAACTTTCAGAATAGGAACTACAATAACTATCAAAACAACTCTCAGTATCAGAACCTGAATCAGCAGCAAGGACAAACAGGACCCACCCCTTCTGATGACAAGCTATCAACCATTGAAAAATTGTTGCAAACTCAGCAAACGATGATAGCCAACCAACAAGCCCAGTAGAAAGCAATTGAAACTCAACTAGCTCAACTTGCAGCTAGTATAAAGCCACCAGATGGATTCTTTTTCGGCCAACCTGAGAACAATCCCAAACATCCTGAACAGTTGAAGGCTGTCACCACCAGATCAGGAAAAGACTATTCGGATCCCCCAGTTGAGACACCTGTGGTTATTACAGACGAAGATGAACCTGTGATTATCCAAAAGTCAACAACACCAGAGTCTCAATCAAAGGAAGATAAGACAGATAAGGGAAGTCCTGAGAAATCTACTGATGCAGAAACTGAAACACCAGAACTAGATATTCCTATATATAAGCCTCGTATACCCTTCCCATCCCACCTGAGGCAAACCGAGCTCGATACTAGATTCAATAAGTTTAAAGAGGCTATGAAAAAAACTTCATGTTGATATACCCTTCTTGGACGCTCTGGCTGAGATACCAGCCTAGACTAAGTATCTAAAGTCACTCCTCACTAGGAAGTATATAACTGAGGAATATGAGACAGTAAAACTAGCTACGACTACATCTGATATCATATTGAGTAAGATGCCAAAGAAACAAAAAGATCCAGGATCCTTTGGAATCTCCTGTCACATTGGCGACTCATAAAGGTTTGGCAGATCTCGGTGCAAGCATCTCTATTATGCCACTCAGTCTGTGCAAAAGATTAGGGTTTGTAGAATTGCTTCCTACTGCTATGACTATTCAACTTGCAGACAATTTGATAAAATGTCCGTTAGGAATCCTCGAAGATATCCCGGTCAAGGTAGGAAAGGACACATATGTTCCATGCGACTTCGTCATTATGGATATAAAAGAAGACACAAGATATCCTCTCATCTTCGGTCCTCCATTCCTTGCCACTGCAAGAGCCCTAATTGATGTTGAAGCCGGTACCTTACTTCTCAGATTAGGCAAAGAGACTCTAGAATTCAAAGTTTTTGAAAGTATGAGAAGACCGAGTATACAGGAAGAAGTATATCTGATTGATTGTGTTGAGCAAATGTCACATCTGACCCAAGAGTATCATGAATCATACGACCCCTTGGAAACTGCTCTATCAGACCTATCAATCGATGAACCAATCGACAAACGAGCAAAGGACTACATTGAATCTCTCGACTCTGCTAAAGAAGACGTTGAAGCCACTAGCAAAGAACTCAAAGCTATGGAAACTACAGAAGAAGCAAGCAAAAAACCAGAGGCTCCTGAAATGAAGCCCCTACCCGAAGGACTGAAGTACATGTTTTTAGATGATCTCAAGGTTTGTCCAGTTATTATAAACTCCGATTTAACAACTGAACAAGAAGAGAAGCTCCTGGAGGAATTAATGGAACAAAAGAAAGCCATCGGCTATAAAATGAGTGACCTCACTGGGGTCAATCAAGCTTTGTGTATGCATAAGATCCCTATCATGGAAGATCATAAGCTGACTATTGAGCATCAACGGAAGTTGAATCCTAATATGAAGGAAGTGGTCCGTCGTGAGGTCATTAAACTTCTCACAGCTGGAATAATCTATCCAATATCAGATTCGCCATGGGTGAGCCCTGTACATGTGGTTTCGAAGAAAGGTGGAACAACTGTTATAAGGAATGACAATAACGAGCTCATCCCCACTGTGACCAGTCACATGGTGGTGGATGTGCATTGATTATAGGAAATTAAACAAGGCAACTCAAAAAGATCATTTTCCTATGCCCTTCCTTGACCAAGTATTAGAAAGGTTGGCTCACCAAGAATATTTCTGTTATCTTAATGGTTACTCTGGATTCTATCAGATTCCCATACATCCAGATGATCAAGAAAAAATAACTTTCACCTGTCCATTCAGAACATACGCATTTAAAAGAATGTCGTTTGGTCTCTGTAATGCACCCACAACTTTTCAATGTTGCATGGCTGCAATTTTCACGGGGCTTACTGAAACTATTATGGCGGTCTTCATGGATGATTTTTTTGTATACGGAGACTCATTCGATTTGTGTCTAAAGCACCTCTCCCTGGTCCTCAAACATTGTGAAGAAGCGCATCTCGTGCTAAATTGGAAAAAATGCCATTTCATGGTAACAGAAGGCATTATCCTGGGCCATAGGGTTAGCAATAGAGGAATTGAAGTAGATAAGGCCAAGATTGAAGTAATCTATAAATTGGCTATTCCCACGAATGTAAAAGAAGTTCGTGCCTTCCTTGGTCATGCCGGATTCTATAAAAGATTCATAAAGGATTTTTCCAAGATAACTAAGCCAATGACGAACCTGCTACTAAAGGATACTAATTTCAATTTCAATGGAGATTGTGTCAAAAGCTTCAACACACTGAAACAATCCCTTACAACCACTCCTATCATTAGAGCTCCTGACTAGGATCATCCTTTGAAATTATGTGTGATGCCAGTGATTACACTGTGGGTGCTGTCTTAGGGCAATGTATAGAAAAGAAACATTATGTGATCTATTATGCATCAAAAACCATCGACGAAGCACAGAGGAATTATGAAACTACCGAGAAAGAACATCTAGCAGTCATATATGACTCTTTGACATGCTTGTTGTTGGAAAAAGTGAGGAGGAAGTGATATTGGATAATGAACTCAGGAACAAAGCTATGGCAAGATGTGTTTAGTGGTCACAGGAAGTTAAGGTACTGAGTCATATTGAGCAGAAAGAAAACATTCGTGATGTGAAGATGAAGCAATCACACATATTGAAAGTATTCATTTGGCTACTGTTTCAAATTTTATGTTACTCGAGGACGAGCAACGTTTAAGTTTGGGGTGTTTTGATGAGTTCATATTCATCATGGAATTCAGTTATCTTTTTGAAACAAATTCAACTCTATTCACACCTTTTTCACTCAATATGAATCATAATGTGTAAAACTACTTAGCTGATTCAATTATCAAGGTTTTAACTAAATATTGTTCTTTTAATGCAGGTAACCAAGCAATTCCACGCATGCGGTCCCAAGACCGTTTGAGCCCGTGAGGTCCCAAGACCGTTTGAGCCCATGTGGTACCAAGACCGTTTGAGCCCTTGCGGTCCCAAGACCGTTTGAGTCCATGTGGTCCCAAGACTGTTTGGGTCCATACGGTCCCAAGAGCGTTTGGGTCCATACGGTCTCAAGACCGTTTGCTGGAATACACGAAGATCGAATGCTGAAACCGATTGCTAAGGTCGACCGCGCGAGCTGCAAACCGCATGACCGATAGCGGACTCAAGACCGTTTGGGTCCATGTTGTCCCAAGACCATTTGGGTTCATGCGGTCTCAAGACCGTTTGGGTTCATGCGGTCTCAAGACTATTTGGGTTCATGTGGTCTCAAGACTATTTGGGTCTATGCGGTCTCAAGACCATTTGGATCCATGCGGTCTCCAAGACCGTTTGGATCCATGCGGTTTCCGAGAATGTTTGCCGCGAGCGTGAAGACCGATCGAAGATCAAATACCGTGCACTCAAGACTGCTTGTTGTATACTGGCACTGAGACCGAGACCGAGACCGTCCTCAAGACCGATTGACACAACTGCCGATCTCCAAACTGTTTGGCACCAAACGGTCTCCAAACCGTTTGACACCAAACGGTCTCCAGACCGTTTGGAGGAGATATTTCTAGCAACTTATCCAAATCATTTGGAGACAGATCTGAGACTATAAATAGGACCCCAAGGGTCCTCATTTGGGGGCATCGGATCCAGACGCCGCCAGGCTGCCAGAGCACAACTCCGAACAAGTTCCACTCCACCTACTGCCCGTGTTGCAACCAAGGACGCTGAGAAGAGAAGGAAGACAGAGCAAGGGGCGTATCTTCTTCACCGATCTATGACTACCTTCTGCACCGAGCTCATGGCGGATCTCTCTTTCTTTCTTTCTCATCATTCTTGTTTCTCGCATCATGAGCGAGTAGTCCCTTTTTGCTGGGGTGCGGGGATGAGCCCCGCTGCCCATGCAAACCATGTTCTTTTGTTAAACTTTCCATGACAATGTATATAACTCTTCATTTCGTCGTTATCTGTTATGCTAGTAGGTTGGTTAATTGCTTGCTTTCATCTTTGTGCTCCCTATGTTGCGATAACATCTATATATAGGTTCGAACGTTGTTTAACAAGTTAGACTCCTTGACGAGAACTTCTGAAAGGATTCCTTGAGGTCGTAAGTGTATGATCTGTGAGGGGATGATCCATCTAGCCTTTGGTGACACTTCTGTGCACCTGACGCCCGTATGGGGGGTTCACATCCTTAGTTGGATTTTGTATCTTCTTGTTAATCGTCGATGTTAGCTAGTATATTAATCGCCTGCTTGCTTGTCGGTTAATGTGGTTGACTCCCAAACTAGAAATAGGATGGGATTTCATCAAGGTCGTAAGTGTATGATCCGCGAGGGGATGAGCCATCTAGCCTTCGGTGACGCTTCTGTGTGCCTGATGCCCGTATGGAGGGCCCGCAACCTCTGTGGATTTCTGTATCTTCAGATCTGTAAGTAAAGTGATCCGGATGGTGACGAGACATATGATGCCTAAGGTGATGCTTACGCGAACCTGACGCCCGTATGGGGGGTTTTGCAGCAGCTCTACTTGGATTGTTATATATTGCCTGGATTGTTCATGATTGAATATGTTTGTGTGAGTAGCAGTGGTGAAACTCGGTACCACCCCAGCGATTCCATATCATTGATCTAAACCCATCATTAATTCAGCTTTTTACTTTCCTGCAATTAGTTTAAATAACCTCAAATCAACCAATCGTTCTAAATATTAGTTTTACTTGAGCTAGATTCAACTGACAAGGATTCTTAAAAACATTGTCCTTTGGGTTCGATCCTTAACTATACTATGATAAGACTCGTCCGCTTGCGGGTGGTATTATTGCACTTTGGTTTTGGTAAAAGCTCGGGGATTTCAACTCTGAGTGAATTTGTTAGTGCATTCAAATATCATGTCAACCACTACCAAGGACAGGCTAGGCTGCTAGCAGCTTGACCTTATGTGTGGCTGTAGCAGATCCGAACTGACCGGGGGCGGAGAATATGTTAGGAGTCTGGATCTTCCTAGATCTTGTATGGCACTGATTTTGACTTAGTAGTGGTCAGTTGGATTTTGAGTGGTATCCTCAATTTCCTCAGGGCTTAATAAAAGATGTAATATAGCCATGTGGCGTATTTGTTTAGGGTTTACACTACGTTTCACATTGGATGATAACCCTTGTTTGTTATCTTTACATAAAGATGATGCTTAGTACAATCAAGAGATAGTAGATATACTTATGTTGTGGATATGCTTAAGATTGTAGATGCGTACATACAATAGCCATGATTGTGTTGATAACTATACTGCTATTGCTGATTATAAACATGATGCTAGCTATCTCATGTTGTTAGTTATGTTTAGCATGCTAGCCATGCATTTGTAACTATGATGCATATACTGCTGATCATACTTATCCAGATAGTTGTGCTTATGTTGTTATCTCTTCTTATAATGTTGATATGTTAAGCCAATTAGACATGCTCATGTTGTTAGCTATGCTATGTTACTAGACGTGATCATGATGCTAAATATGCATATGCTACTGAATTGCTTATATTATCAACCAGATAAAGGATGATAGTCTGGCTAATGATAATAGTTATTATCTACTCCCTTGTGTATTTTGTTAATCATCAGTGCTGCTGAGCTTATTTGTTATATCTAATTAATTTTCTTAACCGTTTAATTACTTAAAATGTCAATAAACGTTGTTGGAGGTTATATCTCTTGCTGGGACTGGGTCTCACCCTTTGGTTCGCCACATTTTTTAGGTAATCCGAAGTGATAAAAACAAACATGTGGCAGCAAAGGGGAGCTATAGTAATGAATCTTTAACAAAGTTGGTTAGATGTCTAGTGTGTCCTAGAGTCGTCCTTGTACTCTCAGGTCCAGGCAGGAAAAGTTTGTATATGATGTTTCAAACGAATTAGACTTTTGTTAGCATATTAATGCTTGTTTGTGTGGCATATATGAATATTGTTCTCCTGTGTATATATGTGGTGGCTAAGACAATAGAATAATTTGTATCAAATTCTTGGCATAGTATGGATATAAGAAAGATGTTGGGCTCTTATGCAAATGTTTTTAGTGGGTGTTGATGTTGAAATCAGTTTTAATTTACCCATATTTTTGGGTATGAGATTAATTAGTGATTGATTGTGTTTTATGTTTTGAGTAATATCATTTAGTGTTAGTTGGTATCAGAGCTTTAGGTTCACTAAGTCTATAGGGACATTAGGACTTAAGACTAGGATGATGTCTAAGTTAGGAACGTGACACAAAAATATGGTGCATACTTCCTAATGTCAGTATTTGGGTGCCCTGGCCAGGTATTCAATTATTGAAGAAAAGGTAAGTATGGAACCCTTAGATTGTTATCTCTCTAATTACTCAGATCAGGTAGTCATTTTGAGACAATATAAAGAGCATAATGAATAAGAAATCATGGTGTGAATATCTCAATTCAACCTTAAAGAAGATGAGAATTGCATCATTATCTATCAAAACTTAAATGTTTGGTAACTATAAGAGAAAGATACAACACCATGAAATCTAAATATGAATACAAATAAGGAAAAGAGGAGTTCTTGAAGATGTGATTCAAGAAGATAATAAAGTAAAAGATAGATAAGTTTATGCTTATAAAGTGAATCAAGGAATGAAATCCACATAAGATGGAAAGAACTCCTATAACAAGCACAAAATGAGAAGATAAAAGAGAACAATGACAAAGGAATAAGGTGGAACCTGAGTTAATCCCAGACCAACCTATGTGTGTAAGAAAGTGTTAATGTAAAATCAGCATGGCATGTGAAACAGATTAAGGGAGATGATCCCTATTTAAAGAAGAAAATGTGGAATATGATGTTTTACCTGTGGATAACTGGTTAAAAAAATATAATAAAATAAGAGAACATACCCAATTGTGATAAATAGTTATCAAGGAAGGAGTAATGAGATATGTTAATCTTGATGATTCCTATGCTAATGGCAAGGAACCCAAAACGAAAAGGGTAAAATAATACATCAGAAGTTGTAACTTGCATAATGAAAATAGAATTGGTTTCCTTTTGCTAGTGACCCTTGAAAAATGCTTCTATGATGTGGGAAGTATGTTTCCCATTGTGTCTTTCCTTTCTAGGGCACAACTTTCAAGTGGATCATTGCCACTTGGTACATGCGGATTCGTTGCAAACATGAGGGTGGATAGGTTATTATAGCATAAGGTTGCTTGGACTATGGTTCCAAGATCATAATGTTTGTGATGAGTTTTCTTTTGAGCCTTCCAATAATTAGTAAGACTCCTCTTATATGTCTTGAGATTTGTTGTGTTGGTAAAAGTAGATGAGATACGTATGTGAGTTCCTTATAGCACATGAGGTGGATACCAAGGTAATGAATCCTAGTATCCAAGATGTGTCAATAGTATGGGAAGTATGTGAAGGTTGGAGATGTTTATTAAATGAACATTCCAAGTATTCCTCTCCCTTAGAGAGAGCGAGAGAGAGTTGATGATGACCCTCTAAATGTTGTTTAAAAAAAGGTGATTATATAATGTTGTGTATGGTTCAGTGATAGCTGGACAAGACCACTATCAAGGATAGATGGTTTTTTGGTCAATAGATGTCGTGTTCCTTTAAGATAAACATATGATCAAATATCAATGCATAAGAGTTAGATTGGATGACACAATTCACATGACCATGATGAGTTTATGGTTATGTCCTTTAGAACAACCAAAATATAAATAGAATTTATGAATAGGAGGAACAAAGTGTTCTAGTCATGTCATACAAGTTATATCAAGATTTAAATGATGACATGTTAAAGTATTTCAAATATGGTAAAAAATATGATCATTATTTATTCAAAAACCTTAGGGTTGCCGAAGCAGCAATAGCTATGAGAACAAGTTGAACAAGAGTGAGATGGGGTTGATTAATTTTCTTTATGGGATCATGATATGTCTTGTAAATAGGTTGTGTAAATCCTAGTAAGGTGAAGATAGTGTTGTTGTTTCACCCTTAATATGGTTAACTGGGTATGATGTTTCCTTGTATGGAATGAAAGCTTCCAGCTTCAGCATTTCTTTTGATGTTGAAAAAGAACTGACAAGAGTTCCAGTGTCAGTGTATAAAAAAAACGATGGACACATTGCCTTTTTTATGCTTCAAGGAATGGTATGGGACACATGTCATGATTGGTAACAAGCTAGAAAGTATGACTTTTGAGTAATGTGTTGATACAATAGATATAATTTTAGGATGATATTTAGAACTTAAAGTTGAACATTACTATTAGCTTTGCACATGTGGCACAACAAGTTTCTATGTTCCATATTTGCAAATGTCTTCTTTTTTGGGGGGGTTTTGTGCTAATCCAAGATGATATATGTATGAATGATGTGACATCACCATGATATGAAAGTAACCATGTGAATATAATAGAATGATGTGCAAAGGAAGTACCCATCTTTATTTACCTTAGATTTTGGGGGCAAAATCCATGTTTAGGGTTTATAGTTGGAAGGCCCCTAAACTTGCTTAATGATTTGAATGAGCTTAATTATAATAATTGAATTCTTATAACCCTAATATAACCTTGTGATACGCTTTGAAATCATAATACAAGCTTAAGTTTCAAATTTGGTCCAATTTAGACACTGTTTGAGCAAGTTATGCAATTTTATGCACATTTTGGACTTTTATGTAATTTACCCAACTGAGAGGTTTTCTTTGCAATTTAGCAAGTTAATTATGTTCCTTGGATATTCTCTCATCATTCTTGAGCTTTTTGAGCCATGGGGCGCCTATTTAGACCTTGGTTTGAAGGTTTTTACTCCAAGGGTATTTTAGGGTTTACCCCTTCACGAATGAGCTACTTTTGTAGCTATCAACTAATGAATTATTCGATTGGCTGGGAAATTCGAAAAAGGAAAGATGATCAGGTCTATACACATGGTTTGGGAGCTTTTTGTGTGTGTGCTTGTATATTCTTAATAAAATAAGGCCATGGCCACTTGGATAGATACTAGAACTTCAACTTTTTCTTTTTCTTTATCTTAAAGTTTCATATACTTATCTCCAAGCACCAAAACGAACCATTTTCTCTCCACCACTTCCCTCCTTCTCCCAACCTCGTTCTCCCTCTGTGCTTCTGCAATTTTTTCTATCCAAGGAAGAAGAAAGTGGGGATCTTCTTGGAAAAAGGATCTAGGGTTGCAATTGACTTCATTTTAGGGTTGCCAAAGCTTCCTTCTAATGATATTGACCTAAAAGAGTAAGAATTCCCATCTTTCCTCCATTTATTTCATTTTTATCCTTCCTCCTAGCTTTCTCTAGGTCCTAACCATACTATTCCATGGTAGAAATTGCTCTAAAGCTCTAAAACCCTACCTTTCTTGCTCCTTATGCTTAGGGTTTGCTCATTTGATGATGAAAGGTGCTAGATGGACGAGTTCATAGCTTATTCTTGGATTTTCTACCCTACCTGCTCGAGTTTCCGTCTGTGTGAGGTTTCATCTTCTCATTACAGGCAAGTTTTATAACTTGGACCACGTTTATTGCTTACCATAAGCTTCTGGATCATGTTCTTACTTGAAAATGATGATATATGCACTAAAAGCTATGCTTGACTTTGATTTTGATTTTTATAATATTACCCATTCTGATTTCATTTATATATGAACCTGTGATCATGTGTATGTTATTCCTAAGGTATAATATGACTTGGATCAGGTTGGTTTTACAACCTATGGTGCTAAGCACCTATCAACCAAGGGTCAATTTTAGGGTTTTAAGCTGATTTCTTCTATAAATCCATGACCCGATGATGGTACCATTGCAACAACCCTATGGTGTTGTCTTCATGACAACTGATGGTCGTGATCAAAGGTGTCATATTATGGTGAAAACCTATGGTCACCCACTTAGGTCAGGTTTTGGATCAATTAGAAGTTTAATGATCAACCATTAAGTACCCTACTGATGTTATCAATCAATGATGACATTAGCTTAATATTTGATTCTAATTAATGAATATAGTGCTGATCTAAAAACCTATGGTGACTTAATGGTCACTAATAATTGTATATTATATCTCCAAAATCTATGGTGAGTTAATCATATAGTTGTAGCATCAATTAAGCCTTAGATCAATGGTTTCTTGGGTCACTTGATGCAATGGTCGAACCTATATTGTAATTGATGGTTCTAACATATGAACGTGACCCAATGGTCAAGATCTAATGTTTATTCCTGCAATAAAGTGGAATGATGGATAATGTAATATCTTGGTCCTAATAATGTTATTTATATGGTTTCCTTTATATGATCAATTTAAGTAGCTTACTTGTTGACAATTGATGGCTTGTTTTAACTAAACAGTCGATTGTGGGTTTTACCCTACTCTCAATGGAACTTTTTGTGTTGTTAATCAAGCGATGTCTAGGGTTAGATGGGGACTCTTTATATATCACCAATCAAGGAATTCCTTGGTGATTTATCCAAGGTGTTTACTTATGTAAACAACCAATGGTCTTACCTTTTAAACATCCAACGGTTCTGGGTGACATTGTGGTATGGTGATATGGGTTGAATGATGATGGAAAAAATGGAGGGTTACCCTTAATAAGGTAGTCTAACCTATTCACTCATATGAATAGAAGGGATGATAATCATATTGTGTTTATATGTAACCGTAAAGAGGTATATCTTGTTATACCGAGATTTTATATGACTAAATGATGGTAATTGGGTGTGAATAGGCCTTGAATGACTAATGTAATCATGGAGTACTCTGTTACTATTATTGAAACCCTAGTATGCTGTAACCGGATGGTTACACCTTGATTTATGTGTGGGTTCATACTTGAGAATACTATGGAATGTGATGGTGATGCTTCACCTTATGCATCCATGATCCAATGGGGATGTCGTAAGTTAGGGTTTGGGTATAAGTGTTGATTAGTAACATTGATATAATTTATCATGTTGAACCTAACTCTAATGCAAATAGATAAAGATGAGTATTCATGCTTAACATTCTTATATGATGGAATGATGGTGGAATAACCTCCTTAACATGATCATAACCTTAATGTGTTAATTGGTCGTTATCATTTCCACATGGTTGATACTTTCTTATGCTAAACATGTGCATTATGAAGATGATGAGTGTTGATCATATCTAGATTCCTTGCATGTTGATGTAATAAAGGAATGTTCTTAATGTGAATATAACCCTGTTATGATTGTTTATGAATATCTCCTAGCTCATTAATGCAATATTGTACTGATCTAGTGTATTATATGTAAGTGATGTTGTCGAGCCTTGTTATAAGGCATGCAAAGATAATGATGATCTTGCAGGGAATAGTATCAATGGTCTTAATGACCATTGGAAATGGTTGAGCCCTGAATGAGGTGTAATCCTCTTTTGTTGATAAGGGTTGATACCCTGTGATATTGTGAAAAGGATTTATATCGTGTGATAGTATGATGGTCTTAATGACCTTTGGGCATGATTGACCCTGAATGAGGTGTAATCCTCTTGTGTTGATAAGGGTTGATACCCCATGATATTGTGAAAAGGATTTATATATTGTGATAGTATGATGACTAGTGTGGTCTCATGAATGGCAAGTGAATAGTACCATGTGATGATGAGATGAGAAATTATGTTTCACACATTTTATATCTTTTAAAAGTTGTGATATTTATATGCTTACTAGAAGTGAATTAGGGTTTGTATGTCCACTTGTTTGATGCAGCCTTAATTCACCCAATTGGAATAAATAATCTAGTGAAACTCTAATTATGTAGTGCCCTGTGCCATAGATCCATCTGATTGTCAGAACTTGCCAGATGGTGAAATGAGTATTCCTAAGGGAAACTCGGAGAACATACTGTTGAGTATGTGGGGGTGGCAAGTTAAGGATATATCCTTGTCATCCACAATGCAGGTTGTGGAGGTTGTCTATGGTCATGCCTCATACATCTGACGTGATTGAGAACGATTGTGTTCGTATCTCGGTGATTATATATGTGACAAGATTGGAGGACAATTGCAGTTGTACCACGGATGGTAGGGTATGAGTACCCACCTCCTTTCACTAGTGTCATGACCTGTACCAAGGATAGGCTAGGCTGTTAGAAGCTTGACCTTATGTGTCACTGTGGCGGACCCGTACTGACCGGGGGAAGAGAAGATCTTAGGAGTCCAACTCTTCCTAGATCTTGTATGGCAGTAATTTTGAATTAGCAGTGGTTAGTTGGATTTTGAGAGGTATCCTCAATTTCCTCAGGGCTTAATAAAAGATGTAATATAGCCGTGTAGCATATTTGTTTAGGGTTATACATGACGTTTCACATTGGATGATAACCCTTGTTTGTTATGTTTACATAAAGATGATTCTTAGTACAATTAAGAGATAGTAGATACACTTATGTTGTGGATATGCTTAAGATTGTAGATGCGTACATACAATAGCCACAATTGTGTTGATAACTATACTGTTACTGCTGATTATAAACATGATGCTTGCTATCTCATGTTGTTAGTTATGTTTAGCATGCTAGCCCTGCCTTTGTAACTAGAGATGCATATACTACTGATCATGCTTATCCAAATAGTTGTGCCTATGTTGTTAGCTCTTCTCATAATGTTGATATGTTCAACCAATTAGACATGATCATGTTGTTAGCTATGTTATTTTACTAGACTTACTCATGATGCTAAATATGCATATGCTACTGAATTGCTTATATTATCAACAAGATAAAGGATGATAGTCTGGCTAATGATGATAGTTATTATCTGCTCCCTCATGCATTTTTTTTAATTAAACCAGGAGGTCTTCTTATTCACCCCGCCCTCCTTGCAGGCTCTAAACGATTTTCAAACAAAAGTCCAGTATCCAAAGTGTGACTCTCACTTAAGAAACCCAGACAAGAGCTCCAAACATGATCCCCCACCTCCACTTTAGTACCCCATTTAGCCAGAGTGTCGGCCAGCTTGTTCATGTTCCTAGGGTTGAAAGTGACTGAGGTAGAGCTCCTTCTACCCAGTAGCTGAAGACAAATGTTGACAGTAGGCCTATACTTAGCAGGCATCGGGATCTTGTGGTTGATGTAATCACAAGCAGACTTATGGTCGAACACCACCACCAACTCCCCTTCCATGGATTGCACAACTTTCAGTCCCCTGGATATAGCCTGCAACTCAATAGCCATAATATCCTTCAGCTCAGACGAACTGTAGCCACCTCGAATCCAGAGGTCCCTATTATTCCTCAACACAAAACCAATCATAGCATGTCCCATTCTTTTACAGAAGGCCCCGTCAACATTCAATCTATTAGCCTGAGAAATGAGCATATCCCTTTTCCACTGCGTGTTGGAATCCCCCTCAGAAGGAACGTCCTAGGCAGGCTTCAACACCTTCAAAACCAGATTGATTTGGCATTGAATTCTGTGGAACACTTGGAGTCTGGTGTGGGTAATGTTTTCAAAGATAGCTTCATTTCTACACTTCCAGATACCCTCTAGGATAATAGCAGCCGCCTCCCTCTAACAGGGATACTCCTTCCACTTTAGGTTAATGGACAGCCACCCCTTCAAGCTTTGCTGATTTCCATTCTGGAACCCGTACTCCATAGTAAACATCTCCTAGATACCTCTCGCAAATCTACAGTCGATAAGCACATGGAACAGGCTTTCAGGGCCCTCTCCACATCTCGGGCAAATATCACTATTGCAGATCCTTTGTTTAGCTCTGTTGAGGTTAGCTAACAAACCTTCATGCAGAGCTTTCCACAGGAACACCTTAGTACGTTGGACCACTCTGAGCTTCCAAATACACGCCCAACAACTTGTCACATGTTGTCTAGTCTTCAGGAGCAGGTTGTTGTACATAAGTTTAGATGAGAAATTACCATCTCTTGCCTTAGTGTATTGCCAATCGTCGTTGTCTGCATCCTTAAGAGGCACAATAGTTTTCAAGATGGCCTTGTAGGTTTCCTCCGAGAACCAATGTCTAGTGAAATCCATATCCCATCCTCCATCCGTTACCATCGACGAAACTTTAAGATCTGAGTACTCTACAGGTATAATCTTGTTGTCCCTCAAACTCACCTTAGCTTCCCTTTCCACCCAGCTATTCGTCCAGACAGTAGTGTCATCTCCATTAATAACCACCCGCCCAATGTACATCTCCATGTCTTCTCTGTGTCTGCAGATGAATTTCCAAAGTCTCAAACCTTTGATAAGGCCTCTGTCCTTCAAGTGTAAGTACTTGGCATCCATGACTTTCCTCCAGTGGATATCTCTCCTTGTGCAAACATCCCACACCGTTTTGGATAGGAGGGCCTCATTCTATAGACAGGCACATTTGATCTTTAGACCCCCCTCCTTCTTGGCCTCAATGATCTTTCTCCAAGCTATAGTGTGCATTTTCTGACCCCAAATAAAGTTCCTGATGCTCTGGTCAATGGTGTCACACACTGCCTCTAGTAGGTGAACCGATTGCATCAGATAGGCAGGTGTGGAATTCAGAATAGATTGGGCAAGAGTCACCTTATCCACAAAGGACAAGGTTCTATTCATCAAAGCGTTGATCTTTCCCTCCATATCATTGAGGAGCTTGAGATACACCTGCTTGTTAGCCCATCCATGAAGCATAGGAATACCTAGATGTCTGCCCAGGTTATCGGTTTGAGACATCCCCATCTGTCGACAAATATGTCTTCTGGACATCCTATCCACATTTTTGGAGAAGAAAATCATCGACTTCTCTTTAGATACCTCCTGGCCCGAGATAATTCTGAAGTCGTGAAGGCATTTCATCATCCGCTTAGCTTAGCAACAATAGCTTCTCCAAACAAGACAATGTCATCGGCAAAGCACGCGTGGGTGATCTCTGGACCTCCTCTCCTGACCTAAAGCGTGACCCACTCTCCCTCTTGAGTCATCTCAGTAATAGATTGACAAAGCCTCTCTAGGCAGAGCACAAAAACATAAGGAGAGATTGGGTCTCCTTGACGAACTCCCCGAGTAGCCCTAAACAGAGCCATCTTTTCCCCCTACCACAGAAGACCAATATCACCAGAGGTGATGATATTCATAAGGAGGTTAATGATGTTCTCTAGCATAGCCGTTCTCTGGTGCATGTCACGGATGAAATCCCATTCCATTTTATCGTAGGCCTTAGATAGGTCAATCTTAACTACCATACAACCCTATCCCAGCCTTCTGGTACCCATAGAGTGAATGATCTCCTGAACGAGGATAGTGTTGTCCGATATCTTCCGCCCAGGAACAAAGCTACTTTGGAAAGGCGAAATCCATTCATGCAAGAATGGTTTGATTCTCTCAACAACAATTTTGGAAACTAACTTCAGACTAGTGTTGTTTAGGGCAATAGGTCTGAGGTGATTAAAGTTCTCTGGTGAAGAGGTTTTAGGTATAAGAACCAGGTTAGCACTCACCATATCAATCGGGATATCACTTCCTTTGAAGCAATTGCAGACCATGTGCATCATAGAGTTCTTCATTCTAGACCAGTTAGTCGGTAAGAACCTCGTGCCCACTCCATCTGGGCCCGGTGCTTTGGTAGGATTCATTAGGTTAAGCACCTTGTAAATCTCTTCCTCTTCGCAGATCGCAGCAAGACGCCTGGCTTCCTCAGAAGAAAGAGCCGGAAAATGGCCAGGGTACCTATTATATGCATCCCTGTTACGACCATTGCTCTGAAACAGCTCCATAAAATGACTTCTGACCATCTCTCTCAGCTCATTGGCCTCCTCAATCCAAATACCATCCTTGTTCTTTAACTTGGAAATGACATTCCTCCTTCGCCTACCCCTAACCACCGCTTGAAAGTACCTGGTATTCCTATCTCCCAGTCTAATTTGGTCGCACCTGGCTTTTTGTTTCCATTCTGCTTCTTCTCGATTCAACACCTCGAGCAACTCCCCCTGTCTTAGAACAAGCGCTTCATCAGTCTTCACATCATACTTAAGGCTTAACCTATTTTGCAAGTACTCAATGGCTTTTAGAAGCCAATTTTTCCTCTCCCTCTCCTTCTGTCTCTCCTCACTGTCCCACACCTCCACCTTCTTCATAAGGATATTTAGCGCCTCAGTGAAGCTCCTATCTTCCATCCAGGCGCTCTCCCAGAAATGTTGAAACGAGGCCCGCTTAGACCAATTAACGTTAGTCTGCAGGAAACTTTTAGCTCCCTCATGCATTTTGTTAATCATCAATGTTGTTGAGCTTATTTGTTATATATGATTGTTTTTATTAACTATTTAGTTACTTAAAAATGTTGTAATCAATATACGTTGTTGGAGGTTATATCTCTAGCTGGGACTGAGTCTCACCCTCGTGGTTTTCCACATTTTTAGGTAATTGAAAGTGATGAAAACAAACATGTGGCATCAAAGAGGAGCTATAGTAATGAATCTTTAATAAAATTGATTATATGTCTAGTGTGTCCTAGATTCGTCCTTGTACTCTCAGGTCCAGGCAGGAAAAGTGTGTATATGATGTTCCAAACAAATCATACTTTTGTTAGCATATTAATGATTGTTTGTGTATGAATATTATTCTCCTGTGTATATATGTGGTGGATAAGATGATAGAGTAATTTGTATCAAATTCTTGGCATAGTATGGATATAAGAAAGATGTTGGGCTCTTATGCAAATGTTTTTGAGTGGGTTTTGATGTTGAAATCGGTTATAATTTACCCATATTTTTGGGTATGTGATTCATTAGTGATTGATTGTGTTTTATGTTTTGAATAATCTCATTTAGTGTAAGTTGGTATCAGAGCTTTAGGTTCACTGACTCTACAAGGACACTAGGACAATTTCTAAGTTAGGAACGTGACATAAAAATATGGTGCATACTGCCTAATCTCAATATTTGGGTGCCCTGGCCATGTATTCAATTATTGAAGAAAAGGTAATTATGGAACTCTTAGATTGTTATCTTTCTGATTACTGTGATCAAGTAGTCATTTTGAAGAGCATAACGAATAAGAAATCATGGTGTGAATATCTCAATTCTACCTTAAAGAAGATGAGAATTGCATCATTATCTATCAAAACATGAATGTTTGGTAACTATAAGAGAAAGATACAACACCATGAAACTAAATCTGAATACAAATAAGGAATAGAGGAGTTCTTGAAGATGTGATTCAAGAAGATAATAAAGTAAAAGATAGATAAGTCTATGCTTATAAAGTGAATCAAGGAATGAAATCCACATAATATGGAAAGAACTCCTATAACAAGCACAAAATGAGAAGATAAATGGGACCAATGATAAAGGAATAAGGTGGAACCTGATTTAATCCCAGACCAACCTATGTGTGTAAGAATGTGTTAATGTAAAATTAGCATGGCATGTGAAAGAAATTAAGGGAGATGATCCCTATTTAATGAAGAAAATGTGGAATATGATGTTTTACCTGCGGATAAGTGGTTGAAAAATATAATAAAATAAGAGAACATACCCAAGTGTGATAAATAGTTATCAAGGAAGGAGTAATGAGATATGTTAATCATGATGATTCCAATGCTAATGGCAAGGAACCCAAAATGAAAAGGGTAAAATAATACATCAGAAGTTGTAACTTACATAATGAAAATAGAATTAGTTACCTTTGCTAGTGACCCTTGAAAAATGCTTCTATGATGTGGGAAGTATGTTTCCCTTTGTGTCTTTCCTTTCTAGGGCACAACTTTCAAGTGGATCATTGCCACTTGGTACATGTTGATTCACTGCAAACATGAGGGTGGATAGATTATTATAACATAAGGTTGCTTGGACTATGGTTCCAAGATCATAATGTTTGTGATGAGTTTGCTTTTGAGCCTTCCAATAATTAGGAAGACTGCTCTTATATGTCTTGGGGTTTGTTATGTTGGTAAAAGTAGATGAGATAAGGATGTGAGTTCCTTATAGAACATGAGGTGGATACCAAGGTAATGAATCCTATTATCCAAGATGTCTCAATAGTATGGGAAGTATGTGAAGGTTGGAGATGTTTATTAAATGAAAATTCCAAGTATTCCTCTCCCTTAGAGAGAGAGAGAGTTGATTATGACCCTCTAAATGTTGTTTAAAAAAAGTGATTGTATGATTTTGTGTATGGTTCAGTGATAGCTGGACAAGACCACTATCAAGGATGGATGGTTTGTTGGTCAATAGATATGCGATACCGTGTTCCTTTAAGATAAACCTATGATCAAATATCAATGCATAAGAGTTAGATTGGATGACATAATTTACATGACCATGATGAGTTTATGGTTATGTCCTTTAGACTAACCAATGTACAAATAGAATTTATGAATAGGAGGAACAGAGTGTTCCAGTCATGTCATACAAGTTATATCAATCTATAAATGATGACATGTCAAAGTATTTCAAATATGGTCAAAAATATGATCAATATTTATTCAAAAACCTCAGGGTTCCTGAAGCCGTAATAGCTATGAGAACAAGTTGAACAAGAGTGAGATGGGGTTGATTAAATTTCTTTATGGGATCATGATATGTCTTTTAATTAGGTTGTGTAAATCCTAGTAAGGTGATGATAGTTTTGTTGTTTCACCCCTAACAAGGTTGACTAGGTATGATGTTTCCTTGTATGGAATGACAGCTTCCAGTGTCAACATTTCTTTTGATGATGAAAAAGAACTGACAAGAGTTCTAGTATCAGTGTATAGAAAAAGATGGATACATTGCAATTTATCACTTTCATTATGTTCCTTGGATATTCTATCATCATTCTTGATCTTTTTGAGCCATGGGCCACCTATTTAGACCTTGGTTTGAAGGTGTTTTGTCCAAGGGTATTTTAGGGTTTACCCCTTCACGGATGAGCTACCTTTGGTAGATATTAACTAATGAATTGTTTTATTGGATTGGAAATTCGACAAAGGAAAGATAATTAGGTCTATACACATGGTGGGGGATATTCTTGTGTGTGATCTTGTATATTCTTAATAAATTAAGGCCATGGACACTTGGATAGATACTAAAACTTCAACTTTTTCTTTTTCTTTATCATAAAGTTTCATATACTTATCCCCAAGCACCAAAATGAACCATTTTCTCTCCACAACTTCCCTCCTTCTCCCAACCTGGTTCTTCCTCTGTGCTTCTGTGAATTTTTCTATCCAAGGAAGATTCAAGTGGGGATCTTCTTGGAAAAAGGATCTAGGGTTGCAATTGACTTTATTTTAGGGTTGCAAAAGCTTCCTTCTAGTGATCTTGACCTAAAAGAGTAAGAATTCCCTTCTTTCCTCTGTTTATTTCTTTGTTATCCTTCCTCCTAGCTTTATCCAGGTTGGAACCTAGCTGTTCCATGGTAGAAATTTCTCTAAAGCTCTAAAACCATACCTTTCTTTCTCCTGATGCTTAGGGTTTTCTCATTTGATGAAGAAATATGCTAGATGGACGAGTTCATAGCTTATTCTTGGATTTTCTACCCTACCTGCTCAAGTTTTGATCTGTGTGGGGTTTCATCTTATCATTACAAGCATGTTTTATAACCTTCTCCACGTTTATTGCTTACCATAAGCTTTCTAGACCATGTTCTTGCTTGAAAATGATGATCCATGCACCAAAAAGCTATGCTTGAATTGGATTTCGATTTTTATAATATTCCCTATTCTGATTTCAGTAATATATGAACCTATGATCATGTTTATGTTATTCCTAAGGTATAATATGACTAGTATCGGGTTGGTTTGACAACCTATGGTGCTAAGCACCTATCAACCAATGGTCAATTTTAGGGTTTTAAGCTGATTTCTTCTATAAATCCATGACCCGATGATGGTACCATTGCAACAACCCTATGGTGTTGTCTTCATGACAATTGATCATCATGATCAAAGGTGTCATATGATGGTGACAACATATGGTCACCCCCTTAGGTCAGGTTTTGGATCAATTAGAAGCTTAATGATCAACCATTAAGTACCCTGCTGATGTTATCAATCAATGATGACATTAGCTTAATATTTGATGATGATTCATGAATAGAGTATTGATCTAACAACCTATGGTGACTTAATGGTCATTAATGATGGTTTATAAGATCTCGAAAATCTATGGTGAGTTAATCATATAGTTGTAGCATCAATTATAGATCAATGGTTTCTTGGGTCACTTGATGCAATGGTCGAACCTATATTGTAATTGATGGTTTTAACATATGAACTTGACCAAATGGTCAAGATCTAATGTTTATTCCTACAATAAAGTGGAATGATGGATAATTTAATATCTTGGTCCTAATAATGTGATTTATATGGTTTCCTTTATATGATCAATTTAATTAGCTTACTTGTTGACAATTGATGGCTTGTTTTAACTGAACAGTCGATTGTGGGTTTTACCCTACTCTCAATGGAACTTTTTGTGTTGTTAATCAAGGGATGTCTAGCGTTAGATGGCGACTCTTTATATATCACCAATCAAGAAATTCCTTGGTGATTTATCCAAGGTGTTTACTTATGTAAACAACCAATGGTCTTACCTTTTAAACATCCAATGGTTCTGGGTGACATTGTGGTATGGTGATATGCGTTGAATGATGATGGAACAAATGGAGGGTTACCCTTAATAAGGTAGTCTTACCTATTCACTCATATGAATAGAAGGGATGATAATCATATTGTGTTGATATGTAACTGTAAAGAGGTATAGCTTGCTATACCTAGCTTTAATATAACTAAATGATGGTAATTGGGTATGAATAGTCCATGAAAGACTAATGCAATCATGGAGTACTCTGTTACTGTTGTTGAAACCCTAGTATGCTATAACCTGATGGTTACACCTATATTTATGTGTGGGTTCATACTTGAGAATAGTATGGAATGTGATGGTGATGCTTCACCTTATGAATCTATGATGCAATGGGGATGTCGTGAGTTAGGGTTTGGGTATAAGTGTTGATTAGTAACATTGATATAATTTATCATTTTGAACCTAACTCTAATGCAAATAGATAAAAATGAGTATTCATGTTTAACATTCTTATATGATGGAATGATGGTGGAATAACCTCCTTAACATGATCATAACCTTAATGTGTTAATTGGTGGTTATCATAGCCACATGGTTGATACTTTCTTATGCTAAACATGTGTATTATGAATATGATGTGTGTTAATCATATCTAGATTCCTTGCATTTTGATATAATAAAGGAATGTTCTGAATGTTAATATAACCCTTCTATGATTGTTTATGAATATCTCCTAGCTCATTAAGCAATATTGTGCTGATCTAGTGTATTATATGTAAGTGATGTTGTAGAGCCTTGTTATAAGGCATGAAAAGATAATGATGATCTTGTAGGGAATAGTATGATGGTCTTAATGACCTTTGGGCATGGTTGAGCCCTGAATAATGTGTACTCCTCTTCTGTTGATAAGGGTTGATATCCCCTGATATTTTGAAAAAGATTTATATCATGTGATAGTATGATGGTCTTAATGACCTTTGGGCATGGTTGAGCCCTGAATGAGGTGTAATCCTCTTCTGTTGATAAGGGTTGATACACCGTGATATTGTGAAAAGGATTTATATCTTGTGATAGTATAATGACTAGTGTGGTCTCATGAATGGCAAGTGAATAGTACCATGCGATGATGAGATGAGAAATTATGTTTCACATGCTTTATATCTTTAAGAAGTTGCGATATTTATATTCTTGCAAGAAGTGAATTAGAGTTTGTATGTCCACTTGTTTGATGCAGCTCTAATTCACCCAATTGGAATAACTAATCAAGTGCAACTCTAATCATGTAGTGCCCTATGCCATAGATCCATCTGAGTGTCAAAACATGCTAGATGGTGAAAAAAGTATTCCTAAGGGAAACTCAGAGCGCATACTATTGAGTATTTGGGGGTGGAAAGTTGAGGATATATCCTTGTCATCTACAATGCAGGTTGTGTAGGTTGTCTATGGTCATGCCTCTTACATATGATGTGACTGAGAACGGCTGCGGTCGTATCTCGGTGATTATATATGTGACAAGATTGGAGGACAACTGCAGTTGTACCTCGGATGGTAGAGTATGCATACCCACCTCCTTTCACTAGTGTCGTGACCTGTAATAAGGACGGACTAGGCTGTTAGCATCTTGACCTTATGTGTCACTGTAGCAGACCCGTACTGACCGGGGGCGGAGAAGATCTTAGGAGTTCGGCTCTTCCTAGATCTTGTATGGCACTGATTTCAACTTAGCAGTGGATTTTGAGTGGTATCCTCAATTTCCTCACGGCTTAATAAAAGATGTAATATAGCCATGTAGCATATTTGTTTATGGTTATACACAATGTATCACATTGGATGATAACCCTTGTTTGTTATCTTTACATAAAATGATGCTTAGTAAAATTAAGAGATAGTAGATATACTTATGTTGTGGATATGCTTAAGATTGTAGATGCGTAGATACAGTAGCAGTGATTGTGTTGATAACTATACTGCTACTGCTAATTATAAACATGATGCTAGCTACCTCATGTTCTTAGTTATCTTTAGTATGCTAGCCCTGCCTTTGTAACTAGAGATGCATATACCGCTGATCATGCTTATCCAGATAGTTGTGCTTATGTTGTTAGCTCTTCTTATAATGTCGATATATTCAACCAATTAGACATGCTCATGTTGTTAGCTATGCTATGTTACTAAACTTTCTCATGATGCTAAATATGCATACGCTACTGAACTGCTTCTATTATCAACAAGATAAAGGATGATAGTCTGGATAATGATGATAGTTGTTATTTGCTCCCTCGTGCATTTTGTTAATCGTCAGTGTTGCTGAGCTTATTTGTTATATCTGATTAATTTTCTTAACTATTTAATTACTTAAAAATGTTGTAATCAATAAACATTGTTGGAGGTTATATCTCTTGCTGGGACTGGGTCTCACCCTTGTGGTTCACCACATTTTTTTAGGTAATCGGAAGTGACGAAAACAAACATGTGGCAGAAGAGAGGAGATATAGTAATGAATATTTAATAAAGTTGATTAAATGTCTAGTGTGTCCTAGAGTCTTCCTTGTACTCTCAGGTCCATGCAGGAAAAGTTTGTATATGATGTTTCAAACGAATCCGACTTTTGTTAGCATATTAATGCTTGTTTATGTGGCATATATGAATATTGTTCTCCTGTGTATATATGTGGTGGCTAAGATGATAGAATAATTTGTATCAAATTCTTGGCATAGTATGGATATAAGAAAGATGTTGGGATCTTATGCAAATGTTTTTGAGTGGGTGTTGATGTTGAAATCGGTTTTAATTTACCCATATTTTTGGGTATGTGATTAATTAGTGATTGATTGTGTTTTATGTTTTGAGTAATATCATTTAGTGTAACGGGTTCTCACAATTAGGGGATTCTTTAATAGCTTCACAAAGTGGGAAAAACTTATGATCGTTGGCTTTGTAATCTCTCTCTAATTCTTATGGGATGGTTTCTATGAATCCTCGCCGATACGGGAGAGCAGGAAGTTGAGGGGGAAGGAACCGTATTGTTCCTATTTTCCCATCCATGGATGAAGGTGGGAGAGTACCTATGAGTCATCAAAACCCCAATCCATGGTCAAAAACAAGTTTGTCATATTAAAAGGCCGAAACATAGTTTCCTTATTCAATTAAAATTGTGACATTTAATGTATCTTTCCTTTTCCTTTCCACTTTAGGAAATCTTGTAAAAATCATATCTCCTAAACCGCTTCTCCGTTCGATCTCAAAATTTAAGGGAAAGTTCATTAAGATTTAATCACTTGTGTGCCTAGTTTGGGAGCCAAATTTGGAAGAATGAGAGACTTTTCTTCATATACAATTTATCTCTTAATAAGGCATATTTTATTCATATTTGCTCTCTCCTATTCTTTTATTTTCCCTTAATTGGATTCCTTTTACCATTAGGAACCATGTGAACTCGAAATATCATCCATGATGATTAAATCATACATCTTTCCACATATTTCTCATATTTTCATTATTATCTCAATTTCTTTTCTTATTTATGCATTATTTGATTTCCTTCGATTTTCTTTCTCTTTTTATCATCTTGGACACACTAACGTAATAGGGTCTACAAAATCATACATTTAAAGGAAATATTAACAAATAAATTCACTCATTACACATAAATCATACAAATCTTAATCATACATATCATGGGAGAAATTACATCTCAAACCATATGAACCCAAAAATTGGGGTTGTAACAGAGCCTACTTCCTTTTCCCTTATCCTTACCCTCTCTGGAAAGTTCAAGACCACTGATGAGTTTGGTTAGACCCAATGGTGGGACTTGTACATTTGCCTAACTCTCAGATGCCCAGGAACACAAAGTCAATGTCCCAGTTGACTCGCCCAAGCATGAGGGCTCTATATTGTGAGAAGACGATAAGAGGAGTAGGAAGATGAACATAAAAAAATTACATCCCTTCCCCCATGATCGATAGAGTAAGGTAAGGGTCATCCATGTATTATTTGGCCTTTGCCTCACCCACCCACATAGGTGTGTGATGCCACTAGGGCGTGAGCCCATTGGCTGGACACTTCCACATGTATAATGCAGTCCATACAATAATTGTTGACATGTCGAGCAAGGTTTGGTCTGAATATACTTATTTTTTTATTTCCAGTAAATTGATGGTAGATTTGATGATAGCGATATTGTATGACCAATTTCTCAAAAAAATGAATAGATCACGAATAAAATACTTTCAAAGTCTAAATATGTCTTTAGATTCAAAAATATAGAGAATACATGGTTATCTGAGGATTAATGCATACAAACCCTAGATCTAATGGATATAATGCTTATATCAGATAATCCACTTATTTGAGATATATTATAATATCAATTAATAATGATAACATCCCAATATATTAAATCAGATTAGGATGATATTGATGATATTTTAGGTTTTCTAATCCATAAGAAAAGGAAATAGGACTAATGATTACATCTTGTTTTGATCATAATATGCATAACCTAATGTAGTCATTATTAATGATCAAATAATTAGAATCTAATGTTTAATTAAGGTTTCAAACCCTTAGGAACCATGATCTAATGGAATTCAGGTTTGGTTCCCTTATTCCTAATTTGAACCCCAGGAAACCCTAAACCTAAGTTCAAAGCCTAAATTAGGTTTAATATCAATTATTTGAATACATTGTGACACACTGGTAGTATCCACACATGCAGATAATGTTGATTGATTATAGATTGCTTGATGATTCAATTTCATGGATATAACTACACACTTCTTCAATGTGGTACATGGTTACTTATAAGTACCCAAATTATTGATTGACAATGGTTTTTCAGATGATTTTCAAAGTATTCATCCGATGAAATAAACATCTGGATGTTTATTTACTAATTTTCAAATATAATTTCAATATGAGTATCACATAAAGTAAACTAGAATATTCATAAGCCTAGGTTACTCATATCAAGGGGTAATATACAGAAGTCCAAGGATGGACAATGATTACAACAGAGATATCATACCAACAATGGGCTAGACTATGAAATGGAAATACAAGTTTCATATGTGCAAATATTTGGTTGTGAACATCTACTATCACAAAACTGGAATCTCAGTACCATGAACCAAATGAATACCAAAGGCAACATGTGGAAGCATAAAGCTTAGCACACATGAACAAATAACAAGATAAAAGCACCAACACAGTCTCAACATTCAACATGTATAGATTATACAAGGTACATCATAATCATAAGTTCAATTATACATTTCTAGAGTCGAGGTAAAAGTCATTCATGTGCACTAAATCTGGATCTTACAACAAGTACACCTAGAATATCTCACCAAGCCCATCAACCTTCTAGCCATCTCTGAACCTAAAAACAAAATACGAGAAACGGGTCAACACACAAGGTGTTGAGTATGGGGCGGAAAGATACATATATATGTATAAGATTTGCATAATTTGAAAAGATTTCAAGACTTAACTAATAAGAATAAACATGTTAACTATTTAACAAAATGCAAAACCAAATTTTATGTCATTTCACTCCATTATACCAACAATATCAAGCATGTTTAAGGCCTTTGACCATCTTCTCGTCGGAAGGGTTCATAAGGGTGCTCAAGATTAGCCAACCCTTTTATACGAGAGATACCTCAAGTCCATAGCCAAGAGCTAACCCTTTATCAATCAATATTATAATGGAGTTCTATATATATGTGTATTCAAGGTATAAAGACGAGGGAAACAACGATTAAGACATATCAATACTACATGGCAATATTTGAGCAAGTAAACAAACTAGCATATAATACATGTATTTTCAAGCAAGAAAGTGATATTCATATAACTAGATAAGGCCCATACCTAATTTATAGATTCATAACCTAACTTATTCTTCATCATCTAGCCACATGCCAAACCTGATTAACAACAAGATTGTATACATGCATTAAATTCTCATCATTAACCCTAATTAGATTCAATTTTAGGGTTTTGGCCAAATTAGGTTCAAGGTTTCTCATTGGTACATTAGATGATAGGGATCTAGAGGTCATCAAGGATGTTTGGTTCAATTTCATATCATTCTGAGGTTCCATGCATTGTAGGTGATCATTTCAAGATTTTATGTCACATATGCACATAATTGGTCAAAAGACTCATAATAGGGAAAGAAGGCTCATACCTTATCAAGTCAAGATGTCCAAGCATAACAAGTGATTTGGGTCAGCATGGTACAAACATAGAGAGCCTAGTCAAACATAGATAGATGTCCCCAAGGGTTAAGGAATTGAAGTCCAACATTGGTATCAACATAGTCAAAGTATGTATCTTTAGCAAAACTAGAGGACTGTAAGGAGAATCAGGGTCTGAAAATATTCCCAAGTTGTATATATTTTCAAAAGGAACAATTTGATATATTATTTTGCTATATTTGACCTTAAAATGAGCAAGTTATGCATTTTTGAAATCTTTGCATCAAACTATAGTCAAGAGGGCATGCATTACCTATTAAATCATGCAAGGGATCTGAGCACGTGCGCACACGATCACCCATCACTTGTTGTCACCGGTGGTGGTTGACTACAGTCATGGGCAGTGGGCGACCGGCCGAGAGTCCGTGAGATTCTGGCCCTCTGATGCTGGTCCAGCGTCGACCCAAGAGGATCTGACGACATTTGTAGCTCGTGCGTCTGTCGCTGACGAGTCCACCCGTAAGTCCCTGTGCGGCGGCGCAATGCCGAAAGTCCACCGAACAACACCTAATCTCGGGGTAGCAAGGGCTTGAGAAGACATGGAAGGGGCTGCCCAAGCTCTTCGTGCTCCATCGAGTCCAATGCAGATCTTAGAAAGGGCAATGGAGGGCTGAAAGATGGACGCCCAAAAGCACCCAGGTGGAAGTACCGCCTAGGCTAGGGGAAGAAGAAGAGGTTAGGGGCGGGAGATAGGGTGTGCGAGAGGGGAAAAAGTAGCAATAAGAGATAGGGTAACACAAATGGAGTGATTTGGGGTCCTAAATTGTCAAACAATGGTGAAAAGAGGTCTATTGACGGAGCCAAGAGTGGCGGCCACACCCTTTGCTCCAGGTCACAACTCAGACAAAGGTAGTAAGTTGGTTGCCATCAGATTGGAACGATCAAGATTAGGGCCATTCTAGGGTTTCCCCAAGCAAGGGTGGTGGCTACTGGGCCGCACATCCCTGATTGGGCCTGTTAGCATTCAAAACTCAAGAAAATTCACTAAAAGGACACAACTTCAAAATGCCACAACTTTTGCATCGTTGCCCAGTCGAGGTAATTTTTGCACTGTCGGATTTGTATTTGAAACCTCTATAGCTTGGAATATGTTGGGGAGTTAAAAAATATATAATAGGGAAGTCCAAAATCTATTGCAAGGTGTTGATATGTTAAAACATGTCATTGTGTTCAATCTTTCAAATAAATGCTTTGTATGGTGAAATTGAGTATTGATGTTACCAAATTGGAGTATGATAACATTTGAACTATGGAATTGATATCCAATTGAGAAAGAAGGTCATATGATGATGGAGAGGAATCATAATATGGGAGAGAGAGAGAAAGTCATATTATTACATCTATTTTGCTATTATACTTGCACACATTTTGGTTGCACAACATACACATTATGGAAATATATTGATCCATGTTTTGTTTGTCGGTGTTTTAGCTAGCTGTCACATATAAAGACATGAATACCTGGTGATTCATATGAAATCAATTGTATATATTAAACATAATACAAGGAGGTTTAGCTAGAATGTTTTAGTACTTCTTCTCGTGTATAATTTAGTTTTTTTTTGAGAAATTCATCTAACTCCTTAGAGGAGCCTCATTATACATCTTATAAATAGTATTTTCTCAACTAGTGGAAATTATTAGTTATCATTTATTATTTGTAAGATTTGAATCCTAAAAACTTGTGGTTATGACTCTCGACTTTAAGGTCCACTTTTATTGAGGGATACTCAAAAGTGGGGGTCATTTGAGTACTACAAGTAGTGGGTAAGGGCAAGGCTAATTATCCACATCATGATTTTCCTCACCCTTACCTCTTATCGATAGGGTAAATAGGGAGAGTATGTGAAAATGAGTAACTAGTATGACATACAATGTAATCATACTGTTTACTATATACCTTCATATTCATATGTACAAATAAACATCACATATACTTCATCAACTTGTTTTTCATAGTTCGAAATACAAAAGAATACAATTCACAACAATGGAAACATTACATTTTAACACAATAAAGATTGTTGTTTACACTTTATAAGAATATCCCAAAGAGTCAAAATTTAGTAGTTATTCACCCAATTTCCACACATATATATATTATATTTATTTTTGACATAAAGGTTAAAGCTTTGTAAACACACTAACTATTGGTTCAACTACTTAACATGATACTTTTCCAAACTTAAAACACAAAGTCTTGGAAACAAGTGACAGTGTATATAAATTATCTTGATCTCACAAAGATAATGATGTTAAACACATGAAAGATGTTTTTTGCAATACTATAATGAATATTTTTGCAAGAGTAACCACACTTCTACAAATCATCCACCAATAATAATTCCAAAGATATATCTTGCAAAAATATAAAAAAATATCTATAGAGGAAAATCTTGAACTACAAGTGGATGCTATAGTTAAAAGGATATTAAAACATTCAATACATTTGCTAAACAATCGAAGTTGATGCTTATAAAAAATCTGCTAGTATACATCACAACTGCAAAGCACATGTGTCTAGTTTGTAGATGTCATTGAAGAAGATGATATGCTTTCTGAAAAACAAGACTTGTCATCCAAGTTAATGGTTGCACAAGATAGATATGTTAGTCGGTTGATGTACAAATGCTATATTTGGTGGAACTATTGGGGGTGGAACTTGGTAGGTTGTAACAACTACATTTGCAGTCTAGATGAAGGCATAGTTTGTCAAGGAAAAGAACCACACATATTTATTGTGAGAACCCGCCATACTAAATGAGTTTACTCAAAAACACGATCAATCATGAAGTAATCACATACCTTGAAAAGAGGGTAAATTAAAACCGATTTCAACATCACCAATTGCTCAAAAACATTTACATTGAAGCTGAACATCTTTCTTATATTCATACTATACCAAGAATATGATATTTTTTGTTCCATGGCATCATCCACAGCATATATACAAAGGAGAAAATTACCCATATATGCCTCATAAACAAGCTTCAACATGCTAACAAAATTTTGAATCAGTTAGAACATCATATAAAAACTTTACTGCCCGAACTTGAGAGTACAGGGACGACTCTAGGACATACTAGAAATCTAGACAAACTTCTCTAACGTCCATCATCACAACTTCTCCTCACTGGCACGGGCCTGCTGTTGCTACTACCAATCACCTAAAAGGTTGTGGTGACCCACGACTGAGACCCATGTCCCATCGAGAGATATAACTCTCAACACCGCTTATTGATCATAGCAAATTAGGCAACTAAACAGTTTAAGCAGATCAAGCAGATTAATTAGATTGGAATAACAACATGCATAATTAACAAAATATACAAAGGAACATATAATCTCTATCATCATTAGCCTGATTATTAACATATACCTTGCTAACAGTATAAGCAGTTCAGTAGCATGTGCATAGCTATCATCATAGAAAATCTAACGAGTTGAATAGATCTACATCATAACTAGAGCTAATAGCATAAGCCCAACTATCTACATAAGAATAATTAGTAGTGTAGGCATGTCTAAATATAGAGACATGGATACCATCATAAACATAGCTAACAACATGAGATAGATGACATCATAATTATATTCCTAAGTAGTAGTATATCTATCAACATAAGCATGACTAATGTATGTACAATCTATAACATAAGCAAATCCACAACATAACCATATCTATTATCTTTTAATGCTCTAAATATCATCTATTTGTAAAGAGAACAAACAAGGGTTATCAGCTAATGTGAAACTCTATGTATAACCCTAAATAGATATGCTACATGGTTGTATTACATCTTTTATTAATTCCCTGAGGATTTGATTCATGCCACCCAAATCCAACTGACCACTGTTAAGTCAAAATCAGTGCCATACAAGATCAATGGAAGTGTCAGACTCCATGATCTCACCAATAAATACCGATCAGTACGAGAGACAATGTAGTGACTATACATATAGTCAACCTACAAAGCAACGACATACATTCTTGTAAATTGCTCACCTTGGTACATGTCACTATGCCAGAGAACAACTCACACATGGCCATTCTATAAGAGGCATTCTGTAGTTATACTATTGCCTTTCATACATCAAAATATCACAATATCTGAGGCATGAACGCAACCATCCTCCACAACATGCAATTGTGGATGCAAGGAGGTATTCAACTTGCTCTCCCACATATTCAACAATATGCACTCTAATTTTCCCATAGGAATTTCTTGTTTCACCATCCAAAAAGTTCTGACACTGGAATGGATCTATGGCATAAGACAACTACATGTTTAGAGTTTTACTTGATTAGAGTAAATTAAGGATACATAAAAGAAGTGAACATAAAACCCTAATTCAATTCTAGAAGACATTGATATATAACAACTTCAGAAGATATAAAACGTATGAAACTTATTTTTTCTCATCTCATCATCACATGGAACTATTCATTGCCATTTATGAAACTACACTTATCATCATACTATCATAGGATATAAATCCTTATCACATTATCACAGGGTATCAACCCTTGTTAAAATAAGAGGATTACACCTCATTCAAGGCTCATCCATGCCCAAAGGTTGTTAAGACCATCACATGATTCCCTGTAAGTCATCATTATCTTTCCATTCTTTATAGCAAGGCTCACAAACATCACCACACATATGATACACAAGCTCAACATAATTTTACATTAAGAACTACAAGATGTTCTCAGGATAACATTATAGGGTGATCATAGCATTTAAGAGCATTCCTTTATTATCTCAACATATAAGGAGGCTAGGTATGATTGGACATCATTTCACTTATAATGTATAAGTTTAGCATAAGAAAGCTTCAATCATAAGGTTATGATAACCATCAGTTAACTCATTAAAGTTATAACAACATAAAGAAGAATATTTCATCATGTTATTAACCATTCATGGAACAGTAGCATGATTAACCACCATCATTTATTTGTATTTGGGTTAGGTTCAGCAAGATAGGTTACATTGAAGCAACAATTCAGCACTCATAGACAACCTAACCCATGCCATCCTCAGCTGATCATGGATGTATAAGGTAAATCATTACCTTTAAACCCCATACTATTCTCAAGTATGATTCTATGCATAAAACAAGGTTTAACCATCCTTATTGCATACTAGGGTTTCAAAAACAATAAGAGAGCACTCTATTATTCTATTAATCATTCAAGGGGTTGTTCAGATTCAATCACCATAACTTAGTTACATTAGGGTTAGGTGTAACAAGATATACTTCATTAGGGTTACCCATTAACTCATTATGGTGATTATCAAATATATTCATAAGAGGGAAAAGGCAAGACTATAAATTTAAGGCATTAAACCATCAAATTCTCATCACCAGAGCCATAAAATTTGTTACAACCCCAATTTTGGGCGTATATGATTTTGAATGCAATTTCTTCAATAAAATGTATTATTATGAAAGTTGTATGATTTAAGTATTTTGATGATAACCCTTTTTGCATGAATGATTTTTGTGGGCCTATTGAGTAACAAAGCCCAATATGTTTGAAAGAGAATAGTGATAGAAAGAAATCTAAAAATAAAAGTGATAGAGAAGATAATCTACCCTGGTAAACGTTGCCACGAGAAATGGGGATAGAGAAGATAATCTACCCTGGTAAAGTGAATAATACATGGATGGTTTGCAAACACTAAGAGGAATGAGGTAGTCACCTTATGACAATGTTTTTATCATGAGCTATGTAGAACTTACAAGTTATATCAGGTTGAGTTTGATCACCATGATGATGAAATCAGAGAGTGTTCTTGATGAAGATAGACATAGAGTTTGAGGTGAGATGATAGGTGAAATACATGGAAGTGTATGTCTTTAATGTTACCTAATACCTAAGGATGTGAAGTGGTAATAGATGCTCTGGTTGAGATACATCTAACTTGTTTGAGTAGAAGTTAGAAGAGGTTGTTTGGCTAACCCTAAGTTCGAAAAGGAGAGGTGTTTGGATAACACTCATATGTAACAAGATACATTGAAAGGTTAATGGTTGTTTGGTTAGCCAGTCTAGTCTTTGAGGCAATGAAAGAATGGTGGTAGAACCTCAAGTGGACTTCTTTGGAAAAGAAGGTGATGAAACCCCGACTAGAGTGGTTTAGGGTTTCAGAGGAATCAATCTTCAGGAATCATGACATATAGGAAATCATGATTGAAGATCACCATACACCGTGGAAAATGGCAATAGCACTTTGCATGCTTAAGATTAAGTTGCATGTGGTTTATGGCCATGCAAGCTAGGAGGTAAAGGACAAACCCCAATAACCCAGTGTATCAATATAGAGGACAAAAGAGTCCCTGAGAGGGAACGGGAGCTCAACACTATGGGTGTTGTGATAGGTCTTCCCTGGGCCAAGGAAGGTCGAGATACAATATGGGTTATGGTAGGTCGCTTTACCTAGATAACATGAGAAAGAAAGAGTTCTGTTAAGGGACAGATCTAGTTGAAGTACCCATGAGAGAGATGGTTCAACTACACCATGAAGTGAGTTCAAAGGTCCTTGAGTATATCCTAAAGGTTCACTTCCATAAGGGGGAAGTAGGTACATGAAGGACTCGATGATAGTATAGTTCATCACCCATAACTAATGGTTAGTATGATCCAGACTAAAGGGGGGTCTGATGAGAGGATATGTGCTCATTTAGGGTGATAGCTAGAGACAGTTTTCGTCCTATAAAAGATGTGATGATGACCACCATAGCCAGTATCGGGATTCTAAGGAGCTCTGTAAGGGAGGTTGTGTCGGTCACCACTTCAGTAAGGTGATGTTGGTGAAAGGTCCACATGACGATTAGAAAAGGACCACAGTGCATGAAGACAAAAGTAGCTTTAATCATGCAATGGCTGAAAGGAGCCTAGAGACGACGAGAGTCATGAGCAGATGCAAAGTAGACTAACATGCAGTGCACTGCGGGAGAATATAACGTGAGAATCTGATCCCTCTAAGCTACAACTGAGAAAGCTGAGTCCCTAATATATGGGTCCATTAGAGATGGATGGGTGGAGATGGTTAGGTTTTGACCCTACCCCTCAGGATAGAGTAATGTGGGATGTGTTCCATGTGTTCAATTTAGAGCACTATGTGAGGTACCTCGACCATGTGCTGAGCAATGAACCTAGTGAGCCCCAAGGGAGGCTGAAATGACATGAGTCACCTGTGCAGTTTATAAACGCCAGGATGAAAGAACTCAGAGAAAAGAATATGTGATGATAAGGGTTCTTTGGAAACGCCATGAGTACAGTAAAGCCACAAAGGGGCCAATGATGGACATGGACAAGTCTTATCCTGAATTATTTGTTTGCTTGATAGAATTTTGAGGACAAAATTCCTATAAGAGGGGAAGGATGTTACAACCACAATTTTGGGCGTATATGATTTTGAATGCAATTTCTTCAATAAAATGTATTATTATGAAAGTTGTATGATTTAAGTATTTTGATGATAACCCTTTTTGCATGAATGGTTTTTGTGGGCCTATTGAGTAACAAAGCCCAATATGTTTGAAAGAGAATAGTGATAGAAAGAAATCTAAAAATAAAAGAGTATGAGATAATGCTAAGAATAATGTGGATTTCTCTAGAAGAAATAAGTGTTTGTTCATAATAGAGTGGATTTCGAATCCACATGGTTTCTAATATAAATTATGGCCAAAATAAAAATAATAGAAAAGAAAGAAAGAGGAAAAGATTTGTTTTAACGGTTAAAATGTTCCTTAAGGGGGAGACTTGCATATTAAGAAAAACATATATATATATATATTTTAATTTGGGTCTCAACCCTTGTCCATGTTTTGATAAAAATCATTAAGAAGCGTTCTTCCAAAAGTGGGATTAACTTGATACGAGAGGAAGAAATAATCTAGATTTTACGTGGTGATGTACTTTCTTTAATAGTTTTTGGAAGTGCCAACCAAATAAAGTCGGGACTGATTGGGACATATTAGACCCACAAGGAAAGGATATTGAATGACTTTCTCTTAATAATTACATATATAAATGCCTTTCTAAGAGTATCTTTTTAATCAAGAAAGGAAGTCACGTGGGTACACAGGGATGCTAGACGGGCTTGCCACCCACATCTTCCTTTTATCTTTCTCTCGTAACCCTAAACTTTGCGGGAGGGTTATCTATATAAAGGACATGTCTTTGCAGTTGTGGTGAACAACGTATAGATATCAAGGGAGGCGGCACTCCATTACTCTGGACTGAAGATAGTCTCGTGGATGAACCCTGGATGCAGCGGGATTCTTTTCCTTCTCCGTAGTTCGGTTCCCTACTGTTAGCCATGAAAGTTAAGCAATGCGGCTTAGGGCCGACCAACAACCGTGGGTTGCAGACCCCGGATGGCCTGTACATGCGTCACCCTGTGAGTGCAAGATGGAGGTCAGGGCCATCTGCAGTCGACCAAGCTTGGTTGCAGGAGCAGAAATGGTGAGTCTTCTTCCTGGGGGTCATGGAGTTGCAGCCGTAGGAGGAGCCGAGTAGGCGGCGCTCGAGTGAGGTGCTGGTCTTCTGAGAGTAGATACTTGTTGATGCTTAGAGCTTCCGAATGAGAAGGAAGGGGAGGTTGTCCTTCCGCCCGACCAGAAAGGGAGGAACCTGGTGGTCGGCATCGTTATCCACCTCGATGTGAGCTCCAGAGAGGACACCGACAGCGCTGGACGCCACCTGCAGAGTGCCCCTTGTGCGCGTGTGAGAGAGAAAGGGGCAGGTTGGAGAACCGCCATGGAGCGGCGATGAACCAAGTGTGGTGAGGTTCACACCCGAGGGAGGTGGTGGCAGACGATGACGTCACAAGAGATCAGGGTGGCCGGCGGCGTCCTGTACGCGGAGAACGCAGGGGCAGCGTTGCGAGGAAGGAGAAAGGGAATAGAGTCAATTGACTCTTCTACCCCTGTTTGCACATACATGACTCAAGGGCGGCCAAGTCTTTTCCACTATTTTCTGCACCAATTTTTGGTAAGTTAATAATGCTGACGTGTCCATTTTCAATTGGTCAATTAAGTGATTAACTTGCAAAAATCCTAGAAATTGCTAGGAAGCTCCGATGGATAAACTTAATATATGAAAATTGACCAAAAAAATATGAGGAACCCGATAAAAATTGTTTTAGAACCTGATTTCGTTCCTAATAGCAAAAGTATACTAATTTGATAGAAAAAATATTAAAAGTTAATTAGAAACCCTAATTTCATATAAAGGACGAATCTTTGAGGTTTAGTAGGTTAATTTGAGAAGTATTGACATGTTGAACATTAAAATAGAGTTTCAATCTATTTTACATGAAAAGTAGACTAATTTAGGGTTTTAGTCTATGTATGAAGGATGATACATGTAGAAACCCTAATTTAGGGTAAATAAAGAGAAAATCATGTTTAAATCGAAAATATGGAAATATGTTGATAGAAGATGATCCTAAGCCTGTTGGACGAAATAGGTTGGGAATCCTTAGGGTTTGTGAGCTATTTTGCCTAACTAGGATTTGTAAGAATAAAAGTGCAAGGTAAACCCTAATTCCCAAAGAAACCCTAAAATTGGAATAGAAATCCTAAGGATGATGATGATATTGAGTAAAATATATTAATAGAAGGAAATTGGTATATTTGTTTCAGGATTCTGTGCATGATTGGTTGCTTGATTGGGATTTCTATGTTCTGGTTAATTCTATATCTGAATCTGCAATACAGGTATGTGGTTACGATTATGAATAACTGCTTTAGTTTCCCGATGGATTCCCGGATGTTTAATCGCATTGAATGCAACTAAACTGTTGGGTGTTTATTTATTTCATGCAACTATAAAGTGACTATGATTATCACTATAAATGTGCATATATAACTGGCTAGATCCGGGTCCACCTCTGTTACTTTGAAAGGGCTAAAAAAGAAGGGTAATCCTAGAGCAAGGTCTAGGTTACCATGAGTTAGAAACTGGGCTACCTACGTGTAGTGCCATGAGACTCTTTAGCATACCCCGAGTTAAGGAGTGGTCTACTTACGAGTAGTGCCATGTGACTCAACCCTAGAAACTGGTTCACTTATAGGTGGATCATGAGGGGTTTAATGGGGACAACACAGAGGATAGGGTACTCTTAGATCGCGGAGTTATATCTAAAACGTAATCTTGGTTGTTAAATGATTAATTGAATGATTACATTGTTATCATAGTTGCATGTTTATTGTTTCCCCCACATACCAGCTTCGGCTGATCGACGTTTTGTTTGTCGGTGTTTTAGGTACAAGCCAAAAGGACAAACAATAAATCGTCATATTGTGAAATACATGAAGTTAAATACAAGGAGGATTAGTTAGAGTAGAATCCTTAAGTGGATAGAAGTTAGACATCCAAGTTTTCAAAAAGGTATGCAAAAGTTTATTTTTCTTACAGCTTTTCAGTATAGTCTGTTAAAATTTGATAATTATTCTTGGTTAATTGCTGAACCTTTGATCTGAAAGTCATGGGTGCGGCTTTGACCTCTCAGTCTCCCTTTAATTGGGGGTTATCGGGAGGTGGGGTCGTAACAAAATTAAACTATAGTCTTCACCCAAAACCATGGGAATGTTGAGGCATCAACTCCCAGCCATTGAATCATGCTCTTTGTTCAAAACCATCGATTAAGGTGTTGACTTTTGAACCATTTAACTAAGAAACCATCAAATGAGGGCCTAAAGGAATAAATACTTTAGATTCAACCTCACCATTGGTTGTGGTGTCTAGAACCACCATCGGTTGTTAAGCTTATGCACCATTGGTTGTAATCACTAGGTGGTAAAGCAAAGCAATGACATAGGAAAAACCATCGTTCGTTATGGGACATAAGGCCATCATTTGAAACCATCATGAGGGTACTAAAACCATCAAGTATTGTGCATACAAAAGAATCCAAAACAACTATAACGACCTCGCCTCCTGGTAACCCCCAATCAAGGGATACCAAAAGGTCAGAGACGCTATCCTAATATTTCAGGATCCATGGTTTGACATTTAATCAAAAAAAATTATCAAATTCTACTATTTCTAAATTGAAAAGCTGGAAAAAAATATTTTTTTACATACCTTCAAAATTTGGATTTAGACTTCTATCCATAGACGAAATCTATCTATCTAATCCTCCATTGGATTACTTAATCATATTGTCACAGATTCTGTTGTACTATTTTTCCTTTTCAAATAATACCTAAAATGCTGACAAACAAAACGTTGGTCAGTATATTACTATACCGGTATGTGGGGGACAAACACAACATCACAAATATGCTCTAACAACCTATATATAGAAAATCGTTAATTAACAATCCAAATTACTATTTTAATGTAACTTCTCAACTGCTTTTACCCTAAACCCTGGATTACCCTCTCTTAGGGTTTTGTCTTTGCAAGGGACACAAGGCCACCTTCTCCATCCTAAGCTTGGTTCCTGGGGTCACCTCTTGAGGTGCCCAATGGTCTTCCCTCTGGGGCTTGACCAAATCAGACCTTCCCTCCAGGGCTTGGTCTTGCATCATACATCAGGCTTGTATGTAGGTTTGAGAAGTACATTCATAATTAATTGTTATACACATAGTCACTTTATGAGATTGCACAATTGAAACAATAAATAGTTTAGGTTGCAATCACTCGAGAATCATTTGGGAAATACCGTTAAACAAAAGGTGATTATTCATAAAGTAACCACATACATGTTCAGTAGATTTCACAAGATATTAACAATTCCAACCAAGAAAGCAATCCAAGCAAGTAGTTCAACCACACAATCCAGAATCCTGAAAAGCAAATGTACTCTATTTACTACACACTTTATCAAGAATCTACTTTATTGACTTGGATTCACTTTCTAGGGTTTCTAATCCAAATTAGGGTTTCATTAGGGTTCCTTTAGATCTATTTACAACTTTTCTCTTTTATGTCCACAAAACCCTAAACAACAGAACTAAGTGCAAAACCCTAATTATTCATCTTAATCACACTAAAGCCTCTTTTATCATTGATTAAGTTTAGGATTAACCTATTATCTCTTTTCTACAAAGAATCTCAATACATTTCACTTCAGAAACCATTAACACCTATATTAGGGTTTTTAAGCCCATTAATGCTCATATCAAAACCCTAAATTAAGCTATTAAGCATAAGGATCATCTCTTTATACATCAAAACGTATTTATTATTAACATCAGGTTAATATTATCATAAAACATCCATATTAATCCCCTTAATTCATTGATCATTAAATTAGGGTTGATCTTAGTCATAAACACATTAAGGATGGAAACTTTAACTAATTTTCGAACTAGAATCAGATTCAAGCTATAAAACTATTTTATCATGTTCTATGGATTTTTCTAATCAACTTTCATATATTATATTGTTTCATCCAAGCTACTAATAAATAGATAGGATTTTTGCAAAATAATCTTACCTTAGCCAATCAATGGCTGCCACATGTCCCTTTTATTCATTTTCTGGCAAATTCCTTTTTTGCTCACAGATCTTCACGCTGGATCCGGTTACCCGGCTACTCGATCTGGGTCACCCCCATCTTCGTTCTCGTGAACATTGTGCGACGGGGTTCCCACCCCAGTTTTGCCGTCAAAATAAAGCATTGTCGCAAGGCAAGCTCCACCGAGCTGCGACCTCGTCGTGATGCTAGGGTTAGTCCGGCAAGCCACACACTGACCTCTGATCATACGTGACACCTCAGGAGACACTAGGAGGCAGCGACGACATGGGCACTTGGAACTCAGGCGATGACAGAATAGAGAGGTGGGAGAGAGGACCATCTCCGCAGGTAGGAAGGCTGACGCTAGGGTAAAAGCACAAGGAAATCCACAAAATCACTCACTGGTCTACAATCCCGGAGGCTAGTAGTGCGTCTAGGAGGTGATTGTGCCCCCATTGGGGATCAAAGACCCTCCTTTTATAGGTGGAGTCCCCCAAATAGGTTATGCAGCCCTTAGGATTTGGGTGAAACTCCTAGAGCTTCCCAAACTACCGAAAACTTAGGTCAGATAGGTGCGAAATTCGATCCCAAAGCTATTGGGATTGTTTCCCAATCCACACATCCATCACACTGTGTGAGAATCCAAATCAAACATGACTTCTCCTATTCCCAGTTCTTCTTAACAAGATGAAGAGCAGCCACCGTTGGATCAAGATCCAACGGCTAATGAGTCACGTATAAGAACATCAATCAGATTCAAATTGTGACATTTAATGTCATCCTTTACACTTTAGTAAACTTGCAAAATTCATATCCCAAATTTTAGAGGAATGTCCATAATGACTTAAACTATTTGTGTGCCAGTTTGGGACTCAAACTCGAAAGTATGAGGGACTTTTATACATATGCAAGTGATCTCTTAATAAGGCATATTTTAAGCATATTTTCTCTCTCTTAACTTTTATTTTCTTTATTTTGATTCCTTTTATGATTAGAAACCATGTGAAGTCAAAATCTCATCCATGATGATTCCATTATCCACATTTCTACATATTTCTCATATTTTCATCATTATCTCAAATTTCCTTCTTAATATTGCCTTATTTGATTTCTTCTTTTTCTTTTAATCATATTGGACTCATTAATATATTATCATCCACAAAATCACATGTAAAAAGGAAATATTGCAAAGGGAATCCATTCGATTCTTACAATTCCCTTAATCATACCTTTATTGGGGAAATTACATTTCCAACCATATGAACCCGAAAATTGGGGTTGTAACATCCTTCCCGTCTTATAGGAATTTTGCCCTCAAAATTCCACCAAACATACAAACAAATAGGATAAGACTTTTCTATGTCCATGATTGGCTCCCATGTGGCTTCATCCTCTCCATGGTGCTCCCAAAGAACCTTTATGATCTTATATTCTTACATCTGAGTTCTCTCTTAGGATATGTCAGCCTCCCTTGAAGCGCAATAGGTTCATGGCTCAGCACATGGCTCGGGTACATCACATAGTACTCTAGATCTGACACATGAAAACATCATACATCATAAGCATAATCATCTCCACCAATCCATCTCAAATGGACTCATGTATCGGGGACTCATCCTTTTCAGTTATAGCTCAGAGGGGTCGGGTTTTCATAACACATGTTCTCCCACACTATACTACATTTCAGTCTGCTTCACATCAACTTATGACTCTTGTCACCCCTGGGCTTTCTCAGCCATTGTACGATCAAAGTGAGTTCATCTGCACACACTGTGGTCTCTCTGACCTTCACAAGGTCCTCTAACCAACATCATCCTAATGAAGCGGTGACCGACATAGCCTCCCTTACAAAGCTTCTTACATCCCGATACTGGCTATTGTGACTATCATTATGAGCAAACTATTCTATGGGAAAGAACTGCTCCCATATATCACCCTAAACAAGCACACATGCTCTCATCAGAACCTATAAAGTTTGGATCATACTCGCTTGATTGTCCAGCAGTCAGGGGTGATTAGTTGTACTCAACTTAAATCTCGTATCGATTTCTTGATGTACCCACTTCCACCATATGGAAGTGAACTTGAGGTCATACTCAAGAACCTATGAACTCGTATCACGATGTAGTTGACCTATCTCTCTCTCATGTATATATGTATAGTTCAACTGAATATGTCACACTGACAGTGCTGTCTCTTAGACAAGGGATTAGGTCAACTTGGTAAGGCGATCTACCATAACCCATATTGCATCCTGATCTCCCTTGGTCAAGGGGGAGACTCACCTCAAAGTCTATGGTGAGCTACTCCTATTCCCTCTTAGGGACTCTTCATAATCTGTAGCAACTCACTGGATTACTGGTGTCACCTCCTAGCATGCATGGCTACAAGTCACATGCACTCTATATACTTCTTCATCTTAGGTATTCAAAGTATTACTGCAAACTTTAACCATCTTGGTAGTACCACGGTGTATGGTGTACTTAACATCATGAGCTCTTGTATGTCATGATTCCTTAAGGTTGACTCCTCAGACCCATAAAACAATCTAGTGGTAGGTTTCACCACCTTCTTTTTCTGAGAGGTGTATCTGAGGTTCTACAACCATCCTTCTATCCCATCAAGCTCTGGGTTGGCTAACTAAGCAACCAACAACTCGACCAATGGGTCTGGTTGTATTTGAGTGTTAGCCCTATATGTCTCATGAACTTAGGGTTCACCTAACAACCTCTTCTAGCCTCTCTAGTGGATAAACTAGACAATTGCGTCTCGACAAAGAGCATCCATTACCACCTTACATCCTTATGTGCTAGGTAAAAGTGAAGACATAAACCTTCATATACTCCACTCATCATCATCATCATATTGGGTTTGGGTCTAATCAAGTCAAGAAAACTTCAAGCTCATCATCTCGGTTATCAAACCCAAACTTATATAACTCATAAATTTCATACTGCTCTTGATAAGAACGTCCTCATATGATTACTAACTTAGTTCTCTACGTGTTTGTAAACCATCCATTCCACGTACTTTCGAACAAGGTATGCCACTTTCTCTATCCTCAAACATCATAACAATGTTTCAACTCACGTCACCTTTATCCTTAGTGTATGGCACGCATTTTTACCTATCTCTCACACCCTATAACGAGAGGAAATAATCATGTGGCTGCAGTCCAAATATAGAGTTCATCCCGTTCCAAGAGTAGAGATGGTGCATCACACATCGCCATAACATTTCCAATTCAAGTTGAAACGTACATCACATGTCTCTACAACATGAACATCTCGATTATGGGTCTACACCCATGGGAAGACTTTTCCCATCAACTCTGTATCTTAACATATCTCTTTTGTGTACAATCCTTAGTTTTTACCTCAAGGTCTCTAGGGTGCCGACACTTTTGAAGTGATATGACACTTATGCATATCGGGAGTGCCTATCACATTTACCCCTTAGGCCCCATGAACTCATGAAGGTGGCCAACCTCATAACCCATGGGCCTTGGCTGAAGGTAGTTGTTACCTCCTGACCCTATGGTCTTGTTCATGCAGGGAACAAACAACTACTTCCAACGGTCTTATCCCTATCTCACCTTAGTATTGACTTAGGATTCTATCATGGTACATATCAAACTTGAATCCTTACCCAAAACTCCATCATTTCTCTGGGCACTCATGATCAAACTTACATCCTTTCATAGGGATCATGGAAACCTACCTACCTTGGTCTGGTTCCCATAAAGATACCTCCATGGCAACATATCTTTATGCCCTTAGAGATGGTCACACATGGGTCTATAGATTCGTGCTCATACTATGTACTCTCCACTTAGCTCCTCAAGCTCCTATGGGAGACCTCTTTAGGTTACTTCCAACCTAAACAAAAGCTGGTACTCACTCTACAAAAGGGTCCCTTCCCAGGATGGGAGAAAACTATCTCTTGATAGTAGAAAAGGTCACAAACATCTTTTCTTCTATGGTTTACATCACCATGTGCATGCTTAGACCTATCATGCTACTCATACACATAGCTATCAAAAGACAACCCGCTAAGCCACTCTGAGTTCCTTGGTATGTCATACATGTTCCTTATTCCTCGAAGATGGCCAATCTCATACATATATCACCAACATGTGTGAGGGGTTCATCAAACATATATCTTAGTCCAAAGGGTTTCCTTTTCCTCTAAACATGAGGGGGTTCCATGCCCGAATCCGTAGGAACTCAACCATCTTTTTTAGCATCAGGTGCACATGTACTACTACTTTCCCTCTTAGGTCTAGGAAACCTAGGTTCAGTTCATATGCATCAACTGTCTAACTGCATGCCCAACATTTCAAACACGAACCAAACATGTATAAGGTATAACATGCACTTCCTACTATTCTTCCACATGAACAACACCTTAGAGTCCTACATAAGGACAACCAACTCGGTGTGAGACCTCATAACTTGTTACTATACTTCTTCAGGGTCTAAAGAACCCTCCTTTCTATACCTAGAGGTAGGTACCTATAACCTCTGTACACTAGTTCAGGAAGCCTCTTCTTATCTAGGGTTTCGTTCCTCTAAATGCATCCAAGGTACGACAATCCTCCAAGGATCATGCATGAGGCAACCACATACATCTACTTAAGGTCGTCCATTCTAGGCCATATCATAACCAACCTCTCATTATTCCTCATGTCTCGTAGTTCCGGTCTCTAACCCTCTTTATCGGGTCTTGCCCTCTTTTTACAGAGATAACCCTACAACTGGTACTACCATTGGAGGTTCTAAGAAGGTGGATCAAGCTCTTAAGGATACATGCATAAACCTACATGGATGAAATGTACAATCCAAACCTATGTTCGATCAAGATTATCCAAATCTCTGCATGTTCATCTCCTAACTTGTCAAGCATAACTCTTCTGACCTAAGCCTCAACCTACTTCCAACACTGCTGACATTCTCTCCTACATAGGTGCATGCTCTTATATGCTCATATATGCCCATAAGGGTTTCTATATGGTCACAACTATCCTCTTCAATGAAGGAACCATCCTTCACCCTAACAGGCACGACCCTTCCAAGGTTGGGTCACCAAAAGGCACTAGGTCAACCAACCTCACATAGCTCATGTTTCTCACAAGTACTCAAAACCAATATGCATGTCAACCCACGTACATATATGCATGGTCAACTATGATATCCAACTCATCTTGTTATCCCTCTTTCTAACAACCACTTCGGGTTAGGGTTAGCATCATCCTCAGAGGATGCGTCATATCTCTACCTCTTCCTGGAGGCCTCTGCCTGCAAGGCTGACTCTCTCGTCAACCTCCTGATACGAAGGTCAATCCTCAGATCTCTCCTGAGGGCACGACAACACATTCCATGCAACCTTAAGCATGCGACTAATCCTTAGTTTATGCTTAAACTATTAAACTTATGTCCATGACATCTTATTTACATGCTTTTCATTGATTTGGTGGAGTATTCCTTATTCCTTATCATACTTACCCTAACCTCAAGAGGGTGGGGAGGAGAGAGAAAAACCCTAACCCTTAGAACCTTAATTGAATTAGGGTTGAGAAGGGAAGAAATAGATGACAGAGTCCTAAAGGTATCTTATTTCGAGTCAAGACCTTAGACTTTAGCCAGGCAGTCACACCACATCCGGGAGTCCTCGTAACCAACTAGGGGGGCAGAGGAAAATATTGCTAGCCCCCAGACCATGATCCTTTTCTAGACACCTTTGTCATCAGAAAATCCTCTAATAACTCCCTCGGGTTCTACAGAGTTTGTAAAATTTAATAATTACTAAGGATTAAATGAGAAACTACAGCTATGATACCAAATGTAACGACCCCACCTCCCGGTAACCCCCAATCAAGGGAGAACAAAAGGTCAGAGATGCTATCCCAATATTTCATGATCCAGGGTTTGACATTTAATCAAAAATAATTATCAAATTCTACTATTTCTAAATGGAAAAGTTGGAAAAAAATAAATCTTTTTGCATACCTTGAAAATTTGGATTTAGACTTCTATCCACAAATGAAATCTATCTATCTAATTCTCCTTTGGATTACTTAACCGTATCGTCACAAATTCCGTCTTACTATTTGTCCTTTTCAGATAATACCTAAAATCCCGACAAACAAAACCTCCATCAGTATATTACTATACAGGTATGTGGGGACAAACACAACATCATGAATAGGCTCTAACAACCTAAATATAGCAAATAGTTGATTAACAATCGAAATTACATTTTCAATGTAACTTCTCAACCACTTTTACCCTAAACCCTGGATTACCCTCTCTTAGGGTTTTCTCCTTGCAAGGGACATAAGGCCACCTTCTCCATCCTGAGCTTGGTGCTTGGGGTCACCTCTCAAGGTGCCCAATCATCTTCCCTCTGGGGCTTGACCAAATCAGACCTTCCCTCTGGGGCTTGGTCTTGCATCATACATCAGGGTGGTATGTAGGTTTGAGAAGTACACTCATAATTCATTGTTATACACATAGTCACTTTATGAGATTGCAGAATTGAAACAATCAACAGTTTAGGTTGCAATCACTAGAGAAATATTCGGGAAACACCGTGAAACTAAAGGGTGATTATTCATAAAGTAACCACATACCTATTCATTAGATTTCACAAGCTATTAGCAATTCCAACCAAGAAAGAAATCCAAGAAAGTAGTTCAACCACACAATCAAGAATCCTGAAAAGCATATGTACTCTATTTACTATACACTTTATCAAGAATCTACTTTATTGACTTTGATTCACTTTCTAGGGTTTCTAATCCGAATTAGGGTTTCATTAGGGTTCCTTTAGATCTATTTACAACTTTTCTCTTTTATGTCCACAAAACCCTAAATAACAGAATTATGTGCAAAACCCTAATTATTCATCTTAATCACACTAAAGCCTTTTTATCATCGATTAGGTTCAGGATTAACCTATTATCACTTTTATACAAAGAATCTCGAAACATTTCACTTTAGAAACCATTAACTCCTATATTAGGATTTTTAATCCCATTAATGCTCATATCAAAACCCTAAATTAAGCTATTAAGCATAAGGATCATCTCTTTAGACATCAAAACATCTTTCTTATTAACATCAGGTTAATATTATCATAAAACATCCATATTAATCACCTTAGTTCATTAATCATCAAATTAGGGTTGATCTTAGTCATAAACACATAAGGATGACAACTTTAACTACTTTTCGAACTAGAATCAAATTATGGCTCTAAAACTGTTTTTATCATATTCTATGGATTTTCCTGATCAACTATCATACATTACATTGTTGCATCCGAACTACTAATAAATAGATAGGATTTTTGCAAAATAATCTTACCTTAGCCAATAAATGGTTGGCACGTGTCCCTTTTATTCCATTTTATGGAAAATTCCTTTCTTGCTCGTGGATCTTTGCGCTGGATCTGGTTACCTAGCTACTCGATTTGGGTCATTCCCCATCTTCATTCTTGCAAACACTGTGCGATGGGGTTCCCACCCCTATTTTTGCCGTCAAAATAGAGCATTGCCATAAGGCAAGCTCCGCTAGGCTGCGACCTCGTCGCAGCGCTGGGGTTAGTCCGGCAAGCCACGCTCTGACCTCTGACCGTACACGACACCTCAGGAGACACTAGGAGGCGGAAACAACATGGGCACCTGGAACTTAGGCGATGACTAAACAGAGAGGTGGGAGAGAGGACCATCTCCGTAGGCAAGAAGGCTGACGTTGGGGTAAAAGCATAAGGAAATTCACAAAATCACTCGCTAGTCTGCAATCCCGGAGGCTAGTAGCACATGTAGGATGTGATTGTGCCCTCATTGCAGATCAAAGACCCTCCTTTTATAGGTGTATTCCCAAAAACTGGTTCTACGACCCTTATGATTTGGGCGAAACTCCTAGAGCTTCCCAAACTACCGAAAACATAGGTTAGATAGGTGCGGAATTCGACCCCGAAACTATTGGGACTATTTCCCAATCCGCGCATCCATCACACTGTGTGAGAATCCAAATCGAATAGGACTTCTCCTATTCCCAATTCTTCTTAACAAGACAGAGAGCAGCCACCGTTGGATCAAGATCCAATGACTAACGAGTCACGTATAAGAACATCATTTTAGATTCAAATTGTGACATTTAATGTTATCCTTTACACTTTAGTAAACTTACAAAATTCATATCTCCCAAACCGTTTATCCTTTTAATCCCAAATTTTAGAGGAAAGTCGATAATGACTTAAACTATTTGTGTGACAAGTTTGGGACTCAAAATCAAAAGAATGAGGTACTTGTGTGACAAGTTTGGGACTCAAACTCGAAAGTATGAGGTACTTGTCTTCATATGCAAGTTATCTCTTAATAAGGAATATTTTAAGCATGTTTTCTCTCTCTAAATCTTTTATTTTCTTTATTTTGATTCCTTTTACCATTAGAAACTATGTAAAGTCGAAATCTCATCCATAATGATTCCATTATCCACATTTCCACATATTTCTCATATTTTCATCATTATCTCAAATTTCCTTCTTAATATTTCCTTATTTGATTTCTTCTTTTTCTTTTAATCATATTGGACTCATTATATATTATGATCCACGAAATCACATGTAAAAAGGAAATATTGCAAAGGGAATCCATTCAATTCATACAATTCCCTTAATCATGCCTTTATTGGGGAAATTGCATTTCCAACCATATGAACTCAAAAATTGGGGTTGTAACAACACCACTAAGAGGTTGGCTATTGTTTGGCACTCTAAGACCAAAAAAACATCAAGAAGAGAAAGCCATTGGTTTTCAAGGAAAGAAGGAAATCAACTTGAAAAACCCTAGATGGTCATCATCCAACCATGGAACTCTAGCCATCAGTCATTAAATGAAAAGCACACCCATCATTTGTTTTCATGGGAGAGTATCCAAAAAACAATAAAGGAGTAATTATTGGAAGTTAGGACAAACCCAACAAAACAAACAAGGAATGAAACCATCGATTATTAAGCATTAAGGAGTAAAACAACCCTTAAACATTATCCCGAGATGTTGGGATCCAAGGTTAGCTCTGGAGATGCCAATGGTGATGTAGCAGGAGGCCCCCATGCCACCAGAGGAAGCGCTCAGAATAGCTCACTGGAGTCATCCTAGGGTCCTTCAACTTTAAATACTAAATCCTCTACAGTAGTCTTCCACTCGACAGTCTCAAGATTTTGGAGTAAACTCATTAAAAAACCTAAAAATGATATTACGACATTGGAGAAAGTTGAGATTGAGATGAGGGATGTTGATCTAGTATATCCACAAGAGGAAGCAGATATGAATGCGACGAAGTGGAGTAACTATCTTGCAGGTTATGTCATTGGGTTCAAGGTTCACCTTCCAACATTACAAGGTTACCTAACTTAGATCTGGAAGCTTAAAGGTTCTATTGATGTCATGATTCATGGGAAAGGATTCTTACTTATTTGTTTCTCAATCTGTGAAGATCTTGAGACTATTAACGAAGGTGGTCAATGGTTTGTGAGAAGGAAGCCTTTGATTCTTCTAAAATGGAAACCTGGAGTTGTGTTGTCAAGATTTAGGTTAGAAGACATTCCGGTGTGGATTAGAGTTCATGACCTTCCGTTGGAGTTATGGGACTCTGAGGGCATTCTGTTGAGGATGGATAGATTCACTTATGAATTTCATAGATTGGAGTATGCTCGACTTCAAGTTCTTCTACCTACTTCTTCACCCTTTCCTAAATCTATGGAGGTTGTGAGTAGCAGCGGAGCAAAACACACTATTTATCTAGAGTATGAATGGAGTCCGATTAGATGCCCAATCTGTAACTTGTTTGGTCATAATGGTTGTACAAGTAAGGCGAAGGAAAAGATGGTCTGTGTTCCAAACAAACATGTTTCTGTTGATGTTGTGCTTACACAGGAGAATCTGGTGAATGGTTCCATTACTATAACGTTTGCATCTGAAGTGAATATACCTAAAGTTCCAATGATGGTGAATAGGGCCGAAGATGGTATTGTTCCATTGGTTATGGAGACAGATAATACATTGAAAGATACTGATGAAATGGCTAAGAGTAATGAAACAAAGGAAGAGGAGTTCCAAGACTCATTTGAAGATTCTTCTCTGATTACAACTGAAGCAATGCTAACTAGTGAAGGTGAATTTGTCAACCTAGATACTCCTCTAAATTATATCAAGCATAAAAGTTCTAAACTAGTTTTTGAGGTTCCTAAAGGTATTAAGAAGAGGAAGCCAAAAGGAAAAGGGAAGAAAGGAAGCTCTCATGATAGTAGTAGTGCTTTTTCTAATAAATTTGATAAACTAGCTATCATCGATGATAGGTCCCAAGCCAGTTAGGGGCCTCAACATTAAAGCTGATAAAGTCCAGGAGGAGGTTCTGAGGTTAAGACCTCACATCATTGTTCTAAATGAAACAAAAGTGCGAGTTGGGAAAATTCATGAACTTCTGGCTAATTTTTTTGGTGGTTATAAATGGGTGTCTAATCACAATAGTCATGTGCTTGGGAGAGTTATTGTTCTATGGGATGATAGGTTCTATTCTATTACTAAACTTTCAGAATCAGATATCTTATACATACAAAAGTTGTTACAGATGACAAAAGTTTTCTTCTTACTGTTGTCTATGGGAATAATCCTGACCAAGATAGGGTTTCTTTATGGAAAGACATTGAAGACATTCATAATATTGACTTTGAACCCTAGACTATATTCAGGGATTTTAATGTTGTGAGGAACTTTAATGAGAAGATAGGGAGGGATCTACCTACTAAGAAATCTATGGATGACTTTAATGACTGTGTTACAAACTGTGGTCTTTTTGATCTATCCATGAATGGTCCCTTCTTTTCATGGGACAATCACCAGGGTGGTTCTAACTTTTCTACCTCAAAAATTGATAAGATCCTCTATAATAACGAATTTATGGACTTATTTCCTTAATTTCATGGAGTCCTAATTCCTAATATCACAAGTGATCATAGAATCATGTCTCTTTCTATTGGTAACAAAAGGAAATTTTTGTCACCTTTTAGAATCTTCAATGCGTCGGCAGAGATAAAATAGTTTTTGGATGTGGTTTCTACTACTTGGAAGTCTGAAATCTCTTATTACCCTATGTATTTTCTCTACTCCAAATTCAAAATTCTAAGAAAAACTCTATCTGAATGGAATAGGAACACTTTTGATAATCTTTCTGAAAAGTCCAATCTTCTTGAGAAGAAAGATATTGACATACATATTCTTCTTGATAGAGACCCTACTAATATGGAATTTCAGAATTGTGCTCTTGATAGTAGAAAAATTTCTACTGAAGTTTGTGTCATGGAGGAGTCCTTCCTTAGGCAAAAGTCGCACATTTAGTGGCTTCATGAGGGTGACTCAAACACAAGGTTTTTCTATTCTACCATTAAGACTTAAAGACATAGAAATCATATCAAGGTTATGGAAATTGATTGAGTTCTAGCTTACAAGCTTGTGGATACTAAAAGTCATGTCTATGATTTTTATGAACCTCTTTATATAACAGAACTAGTATATGTGTTGAAGCTATTTCAGATCTTTCATTGCCTTCTATCAATGATGATCAGAAAGCATGGTTGGGGAGATGTGTTAGCAAAGAGTAACTTATATCTATCATTGAAGATCTGAATGTTGATAAGTGTCTAGGTCCAAATGGTAGTAATGGAAAATTCTTCAAGTCTAGCTGGTGTATAATCAATAATGATGTAGTGGCTGCTATTTTGGACTTCTTTATTTAAATGAGGATTTTAAAAGAAGCAAATCGTACCTTTCTTACTCTTATTCCTAAGAACGATGGTTTTCATCTGATTAGGAATTAGAGACCCATTGCTTTGTGCAATGTGGTTAATAAAGTGATTTCTACGAGAAAATAGGCTTCAGGATATCTACCATCTCTTCTTAGCTGCAATCAATGTGCTTTTGTGCAAGGTAGAAGCATCAAGGATGATGTCTTTCTCTCAAATGATCTTATTCATGATTTCAATAAGAAGAAAGGAAAAGGGAGAATGTGTGTGAAGGTTGATCTCATTAAAGCATATGATACTATTTCTTAGGGAGCTCTGTTTAAAATTCTGGACCTAATGAATTTTGCAAAAAAGTGGATTGTGTGGTTTAGAGAAAATCTTTAACACCTGCTCTTATGAAATTCTCTTCAATGGTGAACCTACTTCCCCATTCAATCTGAAAAATGGTATTAGGCAGGGAGACCCTCTAGATCCCTACTTGTTTACCATTGTTATACAAACTTTAACTCAACTTATAAATAAGGAGGTCAGTTTGGCGAATGTTAAGTCATTAAGGGCTTCAAAGGATATGAATATCTCTCATCTAGAGTTTGCTGATGATATTAAGGTGTTTATGGAAGCTGATGTTGTAGGTGCTAATTCTCGTAAAGGGGGTTTTGACAATCTTGCTAAGCTTACTGGTATCAACATTAGTCAAGAGAAGAGCTCGATTTTCTTCAGTGTTGATGCTAAGAGTAGCATGATTTCTAATATCCTAGGCATTCAACCTGGTTATTTGCCTCATAGATATCTGGGCATGCCTATATTCATTGGTAAGTTGTCCAAAAAGTTTTGTTATCCACTGATTGATAGACTTAAGAAGAGGCAGATGGTTGGAAATCCAAACAACTCTCTCTTGAAGGAAGGTTGGAACTATGTAATACTACTCTTTCATTTATTCATCACTTCTGGTCATCTTCTTTCCCTCTACCTAGTTCTCTTTGTGGGGAGGTTGAAAGAACTATAAGGAATTTTCTTTGGGGTCAAATGGAAGGTAAAAATAAATTTCACCTTGTTAAGTGAGGGTGGTTTTGCTATCAAAGGAGTTAAGGATGTTTGTAAGGAAGATGTTATTTTCAATATTTGGAGGGTATCTTAGAAGAAAGATAGTCTCTGGATCAAATTGATCCATTAGAATTACCTTTCTAGGGAGCCCATTTGGAATATTGAGATTTCTGGTCAACTATCTTGGTATTTTATCCAAATGATCAAACATCTTGATGATTTCAAATAGCTGGTTAATTACAGAATAGGTGTTGGGTTTAATACTTGGTTGTGGCAAGATCGTTGGACTCCTCAGAAGTATTTTCTGAAAGAGTGTATTAGAAGTAAAAGGTTATTACGTCTGGGTTACCTTATTCGTGTAAAGTGAGTTCTATTATTTTTGGAAATCAGTGAAACTTTTCTTCATCCAGACTACATAATACTCTAAATAGTTTCCTTTCCAGTACTCCAGCTCCTACCGGAGGAGTGGATGTCATTCTGATTAATAATGAAAAAAAGGTGAATATGAAAATGATTTGGAATCTTATTAGGGGGTCTGGTGAGACTGACCCTATTTTTTCCCAGGTTTGGAAGTTTAATCAACCTAAAATATTTCTTATTTCTATGTGGAAAGATATTCATGGGAGGTTATCTATGATGTATTTTGCAAGAAGGAGGGGGATATCTACACCGTCGCACTATTTTCTTTGTTACTGTGATTGTGAAAATGTTCATCAAATCTTGTTTAAGTGCTCTTATTCTGGCTCATTGTGGAAATATGCTCTTGAAGATAACCTTATTCAAAGCAATCTTGGGAAAAGAGAGTATCTTACTGAATTGTCAAGTAAGATTAGTCATCTTGTTGGGATTACAGTCATTCACCTTCTTTGGATGGAAAGAAATCTCAAAGTGTATGAAAACAAGACAATGGATGCTCCCTTACTCTGGTGATTAGAGAAGACTACTATCAAGATAAGCTTGATGGTTGATGGCTTTGTCCCTGATTGTGTTCTTTTACTGTTCTTGTCCTCTATAGTTTTCTTTTATTTATGATGTGTGAAGGCAATGTATAGTGAACTTGGTGAGATTGTTTAGTCTCACAAGTCTTTCCTTTTCTATTTTTTGTGAAAAATTACAAAAAAAGAAATGCATGTCTTACTTCACCAAAACAAATAGTCCTTAAACCCTAATTACAACCCACCATGAAAGAGACACTAAACCATGCAGTATAAAGCTTCCAAAGGAGTCAAAAACTAACTTAAGGTGTGACCATTGGTTTACACCATTGTTTGTCACCATTGGTATCACCATCGGTTGTCAAGAAGACAACTCCATTAGTTCTAGTGTAAGATCATTCGTCAGTTCATGTATAAAGTTGAAATCATCCTAAAAACTCTAAGTATATGTTATTGTTTGATAGGTGGTAAGAACGATTGGTTTGCCATATAACTTGATCTTAGTCTTCCTATACCTTAGGAGGATTGTACACCTAGTTTCAGGTTCATCTAGAGCTGGAAACTAAGTAATGAAAACCATCAAAATTGAAACCCTAGGCAAGAATAGCTTTTATATGCATAGATCTTCGTTTTAGAACAAGAACATGAGTAAGCAAGCTTTTAGTAGAAATAAACGAGAAGATGGTTATAAAATTCACCTCTACAAAGAAGATAAGATCCCAAAAAGAAGGAAAACTCAAGCAAGGAGGGTAAAAAACCCTAGCATAGGCTTTGAACTCGATAAACTAGCACCTTTCTCCACAAAAGAAGCAAACCCAAGGTAGAAGAAGTAAGAAATGTAGGTTCTTTGAGATTTTGAGCATGCTTTACCATTCAAAACCTTGGTTCAATCTAGGAATAAGGTAGGAGGAACAAGAATATAAAAATAAATGAAAGAGAGAAGGAGAAACTTACTAGTTTAGGATGGAACAAGCAAAGATGCTCCACAAACCCTAAGAGAAGGGTAGATCCGAGCTCTGGCCCCTTGCACAAGGAGATCACCCACCTTCTTTTACCTTCGACACCTTCTCTGCCACCAAGAAGTGTAAGGAAAATCTCTAGATGGAAGGGGAGAGAAAAGGGTTAAAAGGTTTCGTTTGGGTGCTAAAGGATAGGTGTATAAAGCTCATGGATAAGGAAAGAAAGAAGCTTGAGGTGTCCTTGTAGCTTTGCCATGTGTCCATGGCCAAGAGCTTCCCTGGCCATGCAAACATCAACTAAATCAGTTGTGGGAGTCTTCTAGACCACCAGATGATGGCCTCCTAGGGTGTCCATCGGTTTCCAACATGAGATAACCATCAATTCTTGAAACCCTAGCTTACTAGGTGATGAACCATTGTTTGATCATCCTTTTTAAGTGAACCACAAGTCCAAGTGAACCAAAACCAGAAAACCATTGAACTAAGGCCTTATAGGATGAAAATCGGTTGTCACCACCTATTGGTGACCATCAAATGTCAACCAAATAGGGGGACCATCATTTGATGGCTCCTAAAGTTAACTCATACATGAAGGATTAAAGCCTAATTCACCATAGAAGACAATCATCACCAAACCAAGGTTCAAATAAGTGCCCATGGCTCAAAAAGATCAAGGATGATAAGAAAAAATCTAAGGAACGTAATGCATGTGATAAATTGTAGGTAAAACCTCTCATTTCGGTAAATGGCAAAAAAGTCCAAAATGTGCAAAAAATTGCATAACTTGCTCAAACAGTTTCCAAATTGGACCAAACTTGAAACTTAAGCTTGTCATAAGATATCTGTTATGACCCCACCTTCCGGTAACCCCCAATTAAGGGAGACCAAGAGGTCGAAGGAGTACCCATACTTTCCAGATCAAAGGTTTGACAATTAACCAAGAACAATTATTAAATTTTAACATACTAAACTGAAAAGCTGTAAGAAAATAAACTTTTGCATACCTTTTTGAAAACTTGGATCTCTAAACTTCTATCCACTTATGGATTCTACTCTAACTAATCCTCCTTGTATTTTACTTCATGTGTTTCACAATATGACGATTTACTATTTGTCCTTTTGGCTTGTACCTAAAATGCCGACAAACAAAACGTCGGTCAGCCGAAGCTGACATGTGGGGGAAACAATAAACGTGCAACTATGATAACAATGTAATTATTCAATTAATCATTTAACAACCAAGATTATGTTTTAAATATAACTCCGTGATCCATGAGTACCCTATCCTCTATGTTATCCCTATAGTGGATCGGGATACTACCTTCCTTATGGTAGATACCCATTAAACCCCTCATGGTCCCACCTATAGGTGAACCAGTTTCTAGGGTTGAGTCACATGGCACTACTCGTAAGTAGCCCACTCCTTAACTCATGGCAGGCTAATGGGTCTCATGGCACTACACTTGGTAGGCCAATTTCTAGCCCACGATAACCTAGACCTTACTCTAGGTTACCCCTTTTTAACCTTTACAATTCACAGAGGTGGACTCGTATCTAGCCAGTTATACATGTATATTCATAGTGATAGTCATAGTCACTCTATAGTTGCATGAAATAAAAGCATCCAACAGTTATTTTCAAGAAACCGATAAACACGTTCGGAAATCTTCGTGAAACTAAAATGATTATTCATAAGCGTAACCACATACCTGATTTGATGATTTCACAAGCATTAAGAAAATCCAACCAAGAATGCAATCCAAGCAAGCAATTCAATAATCACATAATTCCTTTTCGACCAATCAGGGGATGCCACGTAACCTCTTTCCATACAATGTGCTTGCTTTGAAAATTAGAACCAAATTATGATTATGCCCTTACTTAAGTGGTTGATCCTTTACACGCCAGAGGGGCGTTTCGGTCCAATGCGAATCTAGGTTATCTTCAACCTTGCGCTGTCTGACCTGGCCGTCGATCGCAGCCCTAGTTGTGATTGGGGTGGCCTCTCTTCCCCCTCATGGACCCGAAGAGCACTAGGGACTACCTCCCTGCCTCCGACACTCTCCATCGCAGCCACCCAAGCTCTGAGCCATGGCCCGGATGGCCGGGTGCGGAGCGCCTGACCTGCAATCTATGGCTGTGCTGCAGTGATTGCAGGATCATTTCCCATCTCTTCCAGGCATGAAACTCACCGGACCTGTCATCCTACCTCCGCCACATCCTGCCGTACTTGGGGTGTCGTCCCACTCGTGACCAGCATGGCTGGTTTGGGCTGCGCGAGCCTGCAAGATGTGGCCGTCAAGCAGTCATGTTGCTGCTACGACGTTCAAGCAAGAGTGGAGGAAAGTCCAATGAGCTTCTCCTTAGCCTCGTGAGAGTAGCACACATCTGTCGTAACTCCCCCATGGCCCCATATTGTCCTAGGATTTGAACCACCCTCCTCACTAGGGTTTTCACGTAAGGAAGAAGGAGAAAGGAGAGAGTTATGTGAGATGCCATCTTAAACTCAAACTAGGGTCTCTACCCTTTATATAGGGGTGGATATCCACGCCCTAAGATCATCTAAGAGGAAACAAGTCCTCTCCTATTTGGAATCCTGTTCCTTCAATGAGAAGCAAGTCTCTTTCTCTCTCTTAAATGACCTTTTGATATTCATTATTCTTGAGATATTAGAATTTCGAAAATCCTCACACTCATTCTCTTTTATTCTTGCTCTTTAATCCATTAGCACGAATTTCTATTTTCTTTTAATAGACTTCCTTTTTAATAATACCATGAAATTCATTAATTAAGAATCATATTATCTTATTATTTGACATTATCGATATTTTCTCTTTCCTCTTCCTTCATTGGGGCTCCTTGTACCCCAAGAAACTCTATTATTTCGAAATTACTTTTTAAGGATACTTATTATCCTTCTAGATGCATCTATATGCATTATTTCACATTATCTTGTTTATTTCTCATTAAAAATATCTCTTTTTGAGGATTTCTCTTTATTTCTCTTTTATTTTCCTCATTGGCATTCCTTTTAATATTAGAAACCTCATGGATACGAAATTTCACCAAGAAATCTCATTTATGCCTCTTTCCACTCATTTTCCACATTTTATCATTATTTTCAATTTATTTCTTAATAAAGAAATACTTAATTAAACTTTTCTTTTCTTATTGCCTTCTCTATGCAACTTTAGACTCCTTGGAACCCAAGGAACCCAAGAGGCACGAAATTATCTTTGGATGTGCCTTCTAGAGGTTTCCATATTTCCCTTTTTTCAAATATTCAATTATTCAATTACTAATTGAATTTTCTTTGTTATTTGGGCCCAATAGCCAATAAAGCCCACAAAACAAACATCAAGGCTATTGTAAACAAAATCCATGTATTCAAAACAAATTATACCATTCTTTGTTCAATTATCTTTAATATGAGAAATTACATTTCTCACCAGATGAACCCAAAAATTGGGGTTGTAACATCCTTCCCCTCTTATAGGATTTTTGTCCTCAAAATTCTATCAAGCAAACAAACAATTCAGGATAAGACTTTTCCATATCCATCATTGGCCCCTATGTGGATTTACCGTACTCATGGAGCTTCCAAGGAACCTTTATCATCACATATTCTTTTCTCTAAGTTCTTTCATCCTGGCGTCTATAAACTACACAGGTGACTCAGGCCATTTCAGCCTCCCTTGTGGCTCACTAGGTTCATTGCTCAACACATGGTCGGGGTACCTCACATAGTTCTCTAAATTGGGCACATGGATCTCATCACACATTACTTTATCCTGAGGGGTAAGGTCAGACTTAACCTTCTCCACCAAACCATGTCAAAAGAACCCATGCATCAGGGACTCAACTCTCTTAGCTATAACTTAGAGGGGTTAGATTTTCATGTCACATTTTCTCCCACAGTGATCTACATGTCAGTCTACTTTGCATCTGCTCACGACTCACGTCATTTCTAGGCTCCTTTCAGCCATTGCATGATCAAAGCAACTTCATCTACACACAGTGTTGCCCTTTTCTAACCATCATGTTGTCCTCTTACCAACATCACCTTACTGAAGTGGTGACCGACACAACCTCTCTTACAAAGCTTCTTTAAATCCTGATTCTAGATATGGTGGTTATCCTCACATTTTTCATAGGACAAGAACTGTCTCTAGCTATCACCCTAAATGAGCACATATGCTCTCATCAGACCCTTTAGTCTAGATCATACTAACCATTAGTTATGGGTGATGAACTATACTAACATCAAGTCCTCCATGTACCTATTTCCACCTTTTGGAAAGGAACCTTTAGGTCAAACTCAAGAACTTTTATACTCAACCTCATGGTGTAGTTGAGCCATCTCTCTCATATGTAGTTCAACCCGATCTTGTCCCTTGATAGTACTCTTTCTTTCTCATGTCATCTAGGTAGGGTGAACTACCATAACCCATATTGCATCTCGACCTTCCTTGATCCATGGGAGTCTTACAACATCCATTGTGATGAACTCCCTTTCTCTTTTGGGGACTCTTTTGTCCTCTATATCGATACACTGGGTTACTGGGGTTCGTGCTTTACCTCCTGGCTTGCATGGCCATATACCACATGCAACTTTATCCAAAGTCCTACTGTCACTTATTATCTTGGTGGTACGGTGTATGGTGATCTTAAAATCATGATCTCCTATATGTCATGATTCCTCAATATCGATTCCTCAGAGACCCTAAACCACTCTGGTTGGGGTTTCATCACCTTCTTTTCCAAAGAAGTGCATTTGAGGTTCTACCACCATCCTTTCATTACATCAATGACTAGACTAGCTAACAAAACAACCATTAACTTGTTTAACATATCTCATTACATCGGAGTATTATCCAAATATATCTCATTTCCAAACTTAGGGTTAGCCTAACAACCTCTTCTAGCTTCTAGCCAAACTAGGCAGCTATATCTCAACCTGAGCATCCATTACCACTTCACATCCTTAGGTATTAGGTAATGTTGGAGACATACACCTTCATGTATTCCACTTATCATCTCATCTTGACTCTAAAACTATCTTCATCGATAAAACTCTGGGATCAACCTCATGATGATCAAACTATACCTTGCTTCTCTTGCAAATTCCACATAGCTCAGGCTAACAACATCCTTATAAGATGACTATCTTATCTCTCTTTAGTGTTTGCAAACCATCCATGTATCATTCACTTTACCAGGGTATGTTATCTTCTCTGTCCCCATATCTCATGGCAACGTTCCAACCCACATCATCTTTATCCTTGGTGTACAACATGTGTACTATCCTATCTCTCACTCCCATAACAAGAGGAAATAAGCATTTGGCTGCAGTCCAAATACAGAGTTCTTTCTATTCCAAGAGTAGAGATGGTACATCCCACCTTGCCAGTACACCTTTAAATCTAAGTTGAAATGTGCCACATATGTCTCAACATCACATTCATCTTGATATCAAAGTTACTTCCATGGAAAACTGGTCTAGAACCTACTTGGGTCACCACACAATCTGAGGTCATCTCCTCTAGGTCTATAGGGTGCCGACACTTTTAGGGTCATCCCTCTTCCCTTATGCATCCAGAGAGTGCCCTACTCATCTACCCTATGGGACCCATGAGTTCATGAAGGTGATCAATCTCCTAACCCATGGCCCTCAGACAATGATAGTTGTTACCTCCCGACCCTATGGTCATGTGCAACTAGGGAATTAGGCAACTCCTACTTCCATCGGTCTTATCCCCACCTGACCCTAAGATAGACTTAGGATTCTCTTATTGTACATGTAAAACTTAGAACCTTTGCCAAGCCCTCATCATCTCTCTTTGTATACATGGGCTAACATCTATCCTTTTGTAGGGGTCATGGTGACCTGCCTACCTTGGTTAGGCCCCTTACCGGTTACCTTCATGGTAAAACATCCACATGTACTTAGAGATGGATATCTATGGGTCTATAGGTTCATTTTCATACCATGTACTTTTCATTTAGCTTCTCAAGATCCTATAAGACCTCTTTAAGTTACCTTAAACCGACAAAACTAATATACACCCTACCAAAGGGGTCCCTCTCCCAGGATGGGAGGAAAACTATCTCTCGATAACAAGGTCACAAGCACCCTTAGGTCTAGGGTTTACATCCATATGAGCATGCTTAACCCAGCAGCTACTAAGGCACAAGCAGACCACCTACTATACCATGCTAGGTCATACTTGTTCTCTTTCCTCAACACTGGATCAAGATCATACCTTCCCATGTCATCAACTTAGCTGGGAGGGGTTCGTCTTAAACTTAAGGGGTTCATCAAACATACCTTAAACTTAAGGGACTTCCCTTTTCCTCGATACATGAGGTGTACCATGCTCGAAACTATAGCAACTCAACTCTCATCATGAGCATTAGGTACACCACTTCCCCCCTTAGGCCTAGGAACCCTAGCTTCACTTGTAGGTGCCCAACTGCATGCTCAATCTCTTAACCACGAATCAAGCTTGCAAAAGGCATGCCATGCACTTCCTGTCATCCTTCAACTCGAGCAACACTTAGATTTGGGTCCTCTTCAAGGACAACCAACAAGGCATAAGGCCCCACAACCTGTCACTAAACCTCTACATGGTTTATGGAACTCTTCTTCTCATTTATGCCATAGGTACAAAGGTATAAGCAGACTCATCCTCTCTCTAGGGTTTGGTTCCTCTAAAGACAACCAATATATCATCAGCCTCCAGGAATTTTGCATGATGCAACTGCTATCATTCACTTAGGTCGCATCATCCTTGACTCCCCACTGTTCCTCATATCTCAGGGTTTTAGGCTTCCAGCCTTTTTTCCTGGGGCCATGCTCTCTCTAGAGTTCATCCTACAACCAACCTCACCATTAGAGGTCCTATCTTCGTGAAGGGTCAACCTCAAAAGCATGCCCCTACCTATATTAAGCCTATGTTAAACTTATGTTTGCTCAAGGTTATCCATAGTTCTTTATGCTTATTTCATAAGCCATCCTTCATACTCTCCTAGTCAGGGTTTCAACCCTTTTCTCACACTACTAATGTACCGTGGGTGTATGCTATGCCCTACTCGCATAAGCCCATAGGGTTTCTAAGGTCCTTCACTAACATCATCATCTAAGGAGCTATCCTTTACCCTAACATGCACGACCCTTCCCAGGGTTGGGTTGCCAAAGGTGCTAGGTCACCCATGGATCATATGGCATCCCAAAGGCATGTACTTTTAAACACCTGGTCTAACTCATCTCTCTCTAACCTTCACTTAGGGTTAGGGTTAGCATCATCCTCAGAGGATGTGCCAGGTCTCTACTTGCAACGGAGATCTTTATCTCCAAGACTAACTTATCCTCCTGACAAAAAGGTCTAGCCTCATGTCTCTTCTAAGAACATGACAACTTATGTCATACGACCTAAGCATGTATCTATTTTTTAATTTGCGCTTAATCTATTAAGCTTGTGTCCATGACATTTTATTTACATGCTTTTCATTAATATGGTGGAGGATTCCTTAAACCTTATTAACCTTACCCATACCTCAAGAGGGTGAGGAGAAGAAAGGAAACCCTAATCCTTTAGGTCCTTATCAGAATTTTGTGATGAGAAGCGATGAATAAGATGAGAAGTCCTAAAGGTATCTTATTTCGATTCATACCTTAAGACTTTGGCCAGGCAGTCACACAGATCTGGGAGTCCTCGTACTCCGACTAGCGGTGCAGAGGAAAATATTGTCATCCCCCAGTCGTGATCCTTTTCGAGACACCTCCATCTTTCAGATAATCCTCTAATAACTCTCTTGGGTTCTATGGAGTTTGTAAAATTTAATTATTATTGGTTAACTGAGGAACCTACGCTCTGATACCAAATGCTACGACCCCACCTTCCAGTAACCCCCAATTAAGGGAGACCGAGAGGTCGAAGCTGTAACCATACTTTCCAGATCAAAGGTTCGGCAATTAACCAAGAACAATTATTAAATTTTAACATACTAAACTGAAAAGTTGTAAGAAAATAAACTTTTGCATACCTTTTTGAAAACTTGGATCTCTAAACTTCTATCCACTTATGGATTCTACTCTAACTAATCCTCCTTGTATTTTACTTCATGTATTTCACAATATGATGATTTACTGTTTGTCCTTTTGGCTTGTACCTAAAATTATGACAAACAAAATGTCGGTCAGCCGAAGCTGGTATGTGGGGGAAACAATAAATATGCAACTATGATAACAACATAATTATTCAATTAATCATTTAACAACCAAGATTACGTTTTAAATATAACTCTGTGATCCATGAGTACCCTATCCTCTATGCTATCCCTGCAGTGGATCGGCATACTACCTTCCAAATGTTAGATCCCCATTAAACCCCTCATCGTCCCACCTATAGGTGAAACAGTTTCTAGGGTTGAGTCACATGGCACTACTCGTAAGTAGCCCACTCCTTAATACATGGCAGGCTAATGGGTCTCATGGCACTACACTTGGTAGCCCAATTTCTAACCCACGATAACCTAGACCTTACTCTAGGTTACCCCTTTTTAGCCTTTACAATTCACAGAGGTGGACTCGGATCTAGCCAGTTATACATGTATATTCATAGTGATAGTCATAGTCACTCTATAGTTGCATGGAATATTAGCATCCAATAGTTATTTTCAAGCAACCAATAAACACATTCGGAAATCGTCGTGAAACTAAAATGATTATTCATAAGCGTAACCACATACCTGATTTGATGATTTCACAAGAATTAAGCAAATCCACACAAGAATGCAATCCAAGCAAGCAATTCAATAATCACATAATTCCTTTTCGGTCAATCAGGGGATGCCACGTCGCCTCTTCCCATGCAACGTGCTTTCTTTGGAAATCAGAACCAAATTACGATTATGCCCTTACTTAAGTGGTCGATCCTTAACATGCCAGAGGGGCGTTTCGGTCCAATGCGAATCCAGGTTATCTTCAACCTTGCGCTGTCCGACCTGGCCGTCGATCATAGCCCTAGTCACGATTGGGGTGGCATGTCTTCCACTTCCTGGACCTGAAGAGCACTGGGGACTGCCTCCCTACCTCCGACACTCTCCATCGCAGCCGCCCAAACTCTGAGCCATGGCCCGGATGGCCAGGTGCGGAGCGCCGAACCTGCAATCTATGGCTGTGCTGTAGTGATTGTAGGATCGTTTCCCATCTTTTCCAGGCATGAAACTCACCTGACCTATCATCCTACCTCTGCCACATCCTGCCGTACTTGGGGCGCCGCCCCGCTCGTGACCAGCATTGCTGGTTTGGGCTACGCGAGCCTACAGGATGTGGCCGTCAAGCAGCCATGCTACTGCTGTGGCGTTCAAGCAAGAGTGGAGGGAAGTCCAACAAGCTTCTCCTTAGCCTCGTGAGAGCAGCACACATCTGCCGTAACTCCCCAACGGCCCCATATTGTCCTAGGATTCGAACCACCCTCATCACTAGGGTTTGCACATAAGGAACAAGGAGAAAGGAGAGAGTTGTGTGAGATGCCATCTTAAACTCATACCAGGGTCTCTACCCTTTATATAGGGGTGGATATCCATGCCCTAAGATCATCTAAGAGGAAACAAGTCCTCTCCTATTTTGAATCATGTTCCTTTAATGAGAAGCAAGTCTCTTTCTCTCTCTTAAATGACCTTTTGATATTCATTATTCTTGAGATATTAGAATTTCAAAAATCCTCACACTCATTCTCTTTTATTCTTACTCTTTAATCCATTAGCACGAATTTCTATTTTCTTTTAATAGAAATTACTTCCTTTTTAATAATACCATGAAATTCATTAATTAAGAATCATGTTATCTTCTTATTTGACATTATCGATATTTTCTATTTCCTCTTCCTTCTTTGGGGCTCCTTGTACCCCAAGAAACTCTATTATTTCGAAATTACTTTTTAAGGATACTTATTATCCTTCTAGATGCATCTATATGCATTATTTCACATTATCTTGTTTATTTCTCATTAAAAATATCTCTTTTTGAGGATTTCTCTTTATTTCTCTTTTATTTTCCTCATTAGCATTCCTTTTAATATTAGCAACCTCATGGATACGAAATTTCACCAAGAAATCTCATTTATGCCTCTTTCCACTCATTTTCCACATTTTATCATTATTTTCAATTTATTTCTTAATAAATAAATACTTAATTAAATTTTTCTTTTCTTATTGCCTTCTCTATGCAACTTTGTACTCCTTGGAACCCAAGGAACCCAAGAGGTATGAAATCCTCTTTGAATGTGCCTTCTAGAGGCTTCCATATTTCCCTTTTTTCAAATATTCAATTATTCAATTACTAATTGAATTTTCTTTGTTATTTGGGCCCAATAGCCAATAAAGCCCAAAACACAAACATCAAGGCTATTGTAAATAAAATCCATGTATTCAAAACAAATTATACCATTCTTCAATTATTTTTAATATGAGAAATTACATTTCTCACCAGATGAACCGAAAAATTGGGGTTGTAACAATATCAAAAACCTAAAAAGGTTAGATTAAGGTTTAAACAAATCAATTGTGATAATTAATCTTGTTCAAACATTTAATCAAGGTTAGGGGTCTCACAACCATAAACCCCTAACATGGATTTCACCCTCAAAATCCAAGGCTGAATAGTTCTCAAGCACCTCTTCCTTTAACCTTCACATGGTTACTTCCATGTAATGGTGATGTAACATCACTCTCATAGAGGTCATGTTCTTCTCTCTCAAAACCTACATGTCAAATCTTGGGTTAGCAAAGAAACCCTAACATAGGAAAACATCCTCAATATGGAACATATAAACTTGTTGTGCCACCCGTACCTCTATGGTAGTAACTTTTAACTTAAAATTCTGGCCATAATTCGGAATTGTTCTATGTGTTGTATTTACACATCACCTAAAAGTTATGCTTTATGGCATTTTACCAATTATGGCATGTTCCCCTTACCATTCCTTGAAGTATTACAAAAAGTGATGTATCCATCCCTTTGTTCTAGATACACTAACACTGGAACACTTGTCAACTTCTTCTTCAACATCTAAAGAAAATGCTGACGTTGCCACCTATCATTCCATATATGGAGAAACATCATTCCTAGTCAATTGTAACATCCCCGGATTCTGGCGTCTCGAGACTTAGAAGGCCCGAGAGGGCAAATCCAAAAACGTTAGCAAATTGTATCAAAGTGTTCTACGGAAGCAATATGCACATACATGAACATACAACCATACATTAAATCTCAACATTCAACATGTACATTTATAACATGAATTATTACAACTTATATTACATTATTTAAAAGAAATTCTTATAAGTTTATGAACATGTATGCTACAGGATCTAAACACAATAGGTACCAACTGTACAACTGCTCATTCCCATCTTTTTCTCCCATGTTATCTCTGAACCTAAAACATATGCGAAACAATGAATCAACACACAAGGTGTTGTGTACATGGGTAGAAAGAAACATACTAATATGCTTGCATAATTGAAATAACTTTAGAAAGAAAGAGTAAAAGAAAATATTGTTTAATGTGATAATCAAGCAAACACATCTTTTAGACATATCATTGTATGTAGTTGTACTACAATTTCTATTAGCACTTATCATACATCCAGTATGGGAAATTTACTTTATCATACATCTAGCGTGGGAAATTCAGCATACATCCATACCAGGAAATATATCATACATCCATACTGGGCCATTTGTGCTCTAGTAGATACAATTCATCAAAAGTTCTTTTATGTTCTTTATGTTTGGCAAAGCATATACTACTAATATGCATCCAAGAATTTATATGTAAATACAAGCATCCAAAGTACATCATATCATTATGCATTCATGAAAAGTAAACTTATACTTATTAAAACTCACATACCTGAGTTTAGAGATTCCTATTTATATTCTGGATCATCTACATCTCTGGTCATCACTTGATTAATAGCAATTAATCATCATTAATAGATTTTCATCATATTCAAGGTATTTTAGGTCCAAATTAGTGTTTGGCCAAATCTAAGTTCAAACAATCTGGAACTTGTGTCTAATATTTTTTTTTATTGATCGAGAGGTCATTCTAGGGGTCTGGTTCAGATTTCATGATTTTTTGGTGCTTGATCTATATTCTAGAATTAAAATGAGGTTAAAAGCATGGAATTAGGTTTCAATGAGAAATAACCTAGTATTTCGACATAATAGTCAGATCAGAGTTCACATTTAGTTTTTAAATGATACTAGGGTTCAAAACTATTTTTATTAGATTTAATCTGTATTAATTACTAATTATCCCAATTTACTAACCCTAAAATGGAGCATAAACCTCTTTATTAGAAACAACAATATAATGTTATTCAACATCCTGCTTTAGGGACCTAATAACAAAGGGGACATTTTTCTGAGTGTAGAGGTATTTTTGAGGGATTTATTGGCCAAGGGAGCTATTTATAGTTCATTTTCTAAGCTTACTTGTATTTCTGAAGATTTAAACCTCATTTACCTTGTTGGGCAATTCTCCAGCCGTCAGATCTCTGAACTAGATTCCAGATAGGCACCATGTAAGCTCATAGAGAGGCATGCAACCCTCTACTAGGTAGTGACTAAGACGAATTGCTTTTGGATTGAACCAACCTGGTTCACATTCAAAAATCTAGTAGGTCCGGCTGGATCTAAACCTCGTGGGACTCCCCGATTCTTCTCTCTCTCGCTCATAGGATGCTCCTTCTTTGTTCTATAGTCTCTACTGCCAAAGGGTTGATTGCCAGTGGTGGAAGGGATGCACGGGCTCGACTTCAATGGCGTATAGAGGCAACTAGAATATTTGTGGTCACCTCCGGAACCTCCTTGAAAAGCTTCCATGGCATGGAAGGCCTACTGGGCACTTTCCATCCTCTGGATGGGGCCATGGCTGAGCGGGTGGAGGAAGGTGATTGGGGTCATCCTCTCCTTGCATCCTTGGGATATAGATTTGTGTTTAGGGTTATTGCAGATACTCAAAAATATGGACGACACCATTGCAACATTGTCGGGTTGCTCAAGGTTCTCCCCCAATGACTCAAACTTGACCTACAAATTGCAGGGTTCGGTGGCCATCACTACCCACACAACTGAGAAACTGATAGTGCTGAAGGATTCAAAAGGGGTCTGTGATTGTTTTTTCCTGGTTACTACAAAATGCAGTGGACAAAGAAGGAATGATGGGGATTGGATCTCTCTGGTTCTCGCTAATGGAGACGGTGCTAAAGACATAGTTTGGTTTTCTCCAGATACGCCACCTCACACTCCAAACCAGGGTTTGTTGAGATTTTGAGAGTGAGGTGGTGAGCATTTCTCAATTACATACTCACATTGATCTGTAGTTTGTGCTCTACCCAGTGCATATGAGTATCAGCTTGGTCAGACACTTCTGATCCTCAGTGATTGGAGGTAAGGGATGACCTCCCTACGACAAGATCTTCATCAAAGGGCTTAAACTCATCCACTCCTATTAATTGAGGGCTACTCCCAATAGACATGCCAGCGTGACATCAAATAGTCATAACCTAGTTAATAAATGAACAAAAGACCAAAGTCCAATAACATTTATATCATTAATGTCCTCATCTATACATAGTTATATCTATTTGTAGCAATCTCCAAATATTTTGACATTTTAGACATAGACTCATAATATCCTAAAGCTTCTCCTGTTAAAGTTTAGTACACAAACTCCATTATTTGGACATGCAAATAAATTCTTCAAAGAACCTTATAATTCGGTGTACAGACCTTGAATTCAATTCAAATAATCATCAAATCTTGATGCTACATGTCCGTAAACATTTGTTATGATACTAACATACCTAAAGTCTCATTAATTGGCTATTTGAGTTCATTGTGACTACTAATTAGAAATTTTATCCTCATAAGTACCCAAGTTCACTAATAAAATGTTGTTCATCATGATTGAACTCAACTCAGTCTAGTAATCATCAATTGCATATCTAGTTATTTTGGGGTGAAAAGAGCTAGTAATTGAATAACCATTTCCTCAATTTGGTATCAGTCATCTAAATGACACATATGGTCTTAAAATACTATATTGGTTATCAGAACCCTAAAATATGGGTTATCACATTGTTAGGGGTGAAACAATGACATTGTCTTCACCTTACTAGGATTTAGACAACATACTTAGCAAACATATCATAACTCCAAGAGGATACTTTAGTCAATCCCCAACTCCCTCTTATTTAACTTGACATATAGGTATTGTTGTTTCAGCAATCCTAAGGCTTAGCGAAGGTGATGACCATGTTGTTGAACATTTCTAAACTACATTAAGATGTTACTTATTCAAAACTTGCCACAACTCATAATGACACAACCTGAGCACTATGTTCCTCAAGTTCATAAACACTATTGATGTATTGGTTAGTCTAAATGACATAACTGTAGACTCACCATGACTATGCATCTCAACTCATCAACTCTAATTCTTATCCACTGATATCCCAAACTCAAATATATATGAAGAAACACTATAGCACCCATTGACTGGTCAACCAACCATCTATCTTTGGCAGTGGTCTTGCCCAACTCTTAGTAATCCATATACAACATCAAAGAATCACTCTCCTTTTCAACAACACTTGGAGGATCTCAACATCAACTCTCTCTCTCTCTAAGGGAAAGGAACACCAAAAGGATCATCTGATACATTCAAACTTAGGTACCACTGGTACACCCTCGATACTAGGATTGGTTTCCTTGGTATCCACTACATGTGTTACAAAGAACTCACATCCTTGTCTCATCCACTTTTCCATCACCATAACCAACTCAAAAACATATAAAAGGAGTCTTCCTAACTCTTGTAAGGCTCATAAGGTATGCTCATACAAAACATCAAGATCTTGGAACTATAGTCCAAGGCAACCACACATTATATCAAGATATGTGTCCCCATGATTTCAACAAATCCACATGTACCAGGTGGTATAAGATCCACTTGAAAGATGTGCCCTAAAAATAAGGAATATAAAGGGAAACACACTTCCCATATCACATCAGCGTTGTCCAAGGATCACAAGAAAAAGGCAACCAATTATGTCTTCCCCATATTATTACACTTTTTATGTGTGATCTTACCTATTTTAGCTTTAGTTCCTTGACATTAGCATAGGAATCATTAAGATTATCGTATCTCATTTCTCTTTTATCATTAACTATTCATCATCCTTGAGTATGCCCTTTAATGTTTTTCAACCACTTATCAAGGGGTAGATCATTATATTTCACATTTTCTTCATTAATAAGGGGCCATCTCCCTTAATTTCTTTCACATGTTATGCCCATTTTACTTTAATACTTTCTTACATTCATAGGTTGGACTGAGATTAACTCAGGTTCCACTTTATCCATCTGTCATGGTTCTTATTTATCTTCTTACACCATACGGATCACTTGAGTTCTCTCCATCTTATTTGGATATTATACCTTAAATCACTGTATTAGCACAAAGTTATCTCTCTTCCACTTCATAATCTTCTTGAATTATAGCTTCAAGAACTCCTCTTTTGTTGATTTGTATTCAGATTTAGTTTTCAAGATATAATATCTTTCAATTGTAGTTACAATCATTCATCTTTTGATAGATTACAATGTAATTCTTATCTTTTTTAGGGTGATTTTGAGATATTTGCTCCATGGTTTCTGATTTGGTATGCTCTTTAGATAGTTTCAAAATTACTGCTTGATCATAGTAATAAGAAAGAAATCAATCCAAGAGTTCCATACTTACCTTTTATTCAATATTGAAATACCTGGCCAGGGCATCCAAGTAATGAGTATGGACCATGTTTTAATGTCATGTTCCTAACTTAGACATCATTTTGGTCTTGAGTCCTAGTGTCCCTCTAGACTCAACAAACATAAAATATCTAATACCAACTTGCGAGAACCCGTCACCCAAAACTATTTTACTCAAAATACAAAACATGATTGATCACTAATTTATCATATACCCAGACAAATGGGTAAATTAAAACCAATTTCAACATCACCACATGATCAAAAACATTTACATTAAAGCCCAACAATCGTATGTAAGGCCCCTAAACTTGCTTAATGAGTTAAATAAGCTTAATTATAATAATTGAATTCTTAAAACTATAGTATAACCTTGTTATATGATTTGAAATCATAATACAAGTTTAAGTTTCACATTTGGTCCAATTTGGACACTATTTGAGCAAGTTTTACCAGTTTATGCACATTTTGGACTTTTCTACAATTTACCCAATTGAGAGGTTTTCTTTGCAATTTATCACTTGAATTATGTTCCTTGGATATTCTCTCATCATTCTTGATCTTTTTGAGCCATGTTGCTCCCATTTAATCCTTGTTTTGAAGGTGCTTTATCCAAGGGTATTTTAGGGTTTACCCCTTCATGGATGAGCTACCTTAGTAGCTATCAACTAATGCGTTATTTGTTTTGCTTGGAAATTCAAGAAACTAGGGATAAGCATGTCTATATGGATGGTGGGGGAGCTTCTTGTGTGTGTTTTAGTATATTCTTAATGGTTTAAGGCCATGGACACTTGGAAAGATACTAAAACTTCAACTTTTTCTTTTTCTTTATCTTAAAGTTTCATATACTTATCGCTAAGCACCAAAATGAGCCATTTTCTCTCCACCAATTCCCTCCTTCCACAAACCTCATCCTTTCTATGTGCTTCTACGAATTTCCTATCCAAGGAAGAAGAAAGAGGGGATCTTCTTGGAAAAAGAATCTAGGATTGCAATTGACTTCCTGTTTGGGTTAAAAAGCTTCCTTCTAGTGATCTTGACCTAAAAGAGTAATAATACCCTTATTTCCTCCATTTATTTCTTTTTTATCCTTCCTCCTACCTTTCTTCAGGTCTTAACTTTGCTGTTCCATGGTAGAAATCCCTCTAAATCTCTAAAACCCTACCTTTCTTTCTCCATATGCTTATGGTTTGCTCATTTGATGAAGATAGGTGCTAGATGGACGAGTTCACAGCTTATGATTGGATTTTATACCCTACCGTCTCATGTTTTCTTATGTGTGGGAGTTTAGATTCTCATTATAGGCAATTTTTATAACTTTCTTCACGTTTGTTTCTTACCATAAGCTTGCTAGCTCATGTTCTTGCTTGAAAATGATGATTCATGCACTAAAAAGCTATTCTTGACTTGGATTTCAACTTTATAATGTTCCCTGTTCTGATTTCAGTTCTATATGAACCTGGGATCATGTGGAAGTTATTCCTAAGGTATAATATGACTTGGATCAGGTTGGTTTGACAACCTATGGTGCTAAGCACCTATCAACCAATTGTCAATTTTAGGGTTTAAAGTTGATTTCTTCTATAAACCCATGATTCGATGATGGTACCATTGCAACAACCCTATGGTGTTGTCTTCATGATAACTGATAGTCGAGATCAAAGGTGTCAGATGATGGTGACAACCTATGGTCACCCCCTTAGGTCAAGTTTTGGATCAATTAGAAGTTTAATGATCAACCATTAAGTACCTATCGATGTTACCAATCAATGATGACATTAGCTTAATATTTGATGTTGATTAATGAATATAGTGTTGATCTAACAACCTTTGGTGACTTAATGGTCACTAATGATGGTGTATCAGGTCTCTACAACCTATGGTGAGTTAAGCATTCTAGTTTTAGCATCAATTAAGCCTTAGACCAATGGTTTCTTGGGTCACTTGATGCAATGGTCGGACTTATACTGTAATTGATGATTTTAACATATGTACTTGACCCAATGGTCAAGATCTAATGTTTATTCCTCCAATAAAATGGAATGATGGATAATTTAATATGTTGGTCCTAATAATGTGATTTAGATGGTTTCCTTTATATGATCAACTTAAGGAGCTTACTTGTTGACAACGGATGGCTTGTTTTAAATGAACAGACGATTGTGGGTTTTACCCTACTCTCAATGGAACTTTTTGTGTTGTTAATCAAGAGATGTCTATGGTTAAATGGTGACTCTTTCTAGATAAAAATCAAGGACTTCATAGGTGGTTTATCCAAGGTGTTTAATTATGTAAACAACCAATGGTCTTACCTTTTAAACATCCAATGTTTCTGGGTGACATTGTGGTATGTTGATATGGGTTGACTGATGATGGACAAAATGGAGGGTTACCCTTAATAAGGTAGTATTACCTATTCACTCATATGAACAGAAGGGATGATAACCATATTGTGTTGATATGTAACTGTAATGAGGTATAGCTTGTTATACCTAGCTTTAATATAACTAAATGATGGTAATTGGGTATGAGTACTCCTTGAATGACTAATACAATCATGGAGTACTCTGTTACTATTGCTGAAACCCTAGTATGCTATAAACCGATGGTTACACCTTGATTTATGTGTGGGCTCATACTTGAGAATGGTATGGAATGTGATGGTGATGCTTCACCTTATGCATCCATGATCGAATGGGTATGCCGTGAGTTAGGGTTTGGGTATGAATGCTGATTAGTAACATTAATATAATTTATCTTGTGAACTTAACTCTAATGCAAATAGATAAAGATGAGTATTCATGTTTAACATTCTTATATGATGGAATGATGCTGGAATAACCTCCTTAATATGATCATCACCTTGACATATTAATTGGTGGTTATCATAGCCACATGGTTGATACTTTTTAATACTAAACATGTGCATTATGAATATGATGAGGGTTAATCATATCTAGATTCCTTGCATGTTTATGTAATAAAGGAATGTTCTTAATGTTAATATAACCCTGCTATGATTGTTTATGAATATCTCCTAGCTCAGTAATGCAATATTGTGTTGATCTAGTGTATTATATGTAAGTGATGTTGTTGAGCCTTGTTATAAGGCATGCAAAGATAATGATGATCTTGTAGGGAATAGTATGATGGTCTTAATGACCTTTGGACATGGTTGAGCCCTGAATGAGGTGTTATCCTCTTGTGTTGATAATGGTTGATACCCTGTGATATTATGAAAAGGATTTTATATCCTGTGATAGTATGATGGTCTGAATGACCTTTGGGCATGGTTGAGCCTTAAATGAGGTGTAATCCTCGTGTTGATAAGGGTTGATACCCTGTGATAATGTGAGAAGGATATATATATTGTGATAGTATGATGACTAGTATAGCCTCATGAATGGTAAGTGAATAGTACCATGTGATGATGAGATGAGAAATTCTGTTTCACACGTTTTATATCTTTTGAAGTTGTGATATTTATATGCTTGGTAGAAGTGAATTAGGGTTTGTATGTCCACTTATTTGATGCAGCCTTAATTCACCCAATTGGCATAACTAATCAGTGAAAATATAATCATGTAGTGCCTTGTTCCATAGATCCATCTGAGTGTCAGAACTTGCCAGATGGTGAAATGAGTATTCCTAAGGGAAAATCGGAGCACATATTGATGAGTATGCAGGGTGCTTGTCATCCTGAATTTAAGTGTTTAGGGAGCATGACTGCGGTCATACCTATCCCTTAGTTTGAGAACGTATACTATCGTGTCTTAGTGATTATATATGTATTGAGATTGGAGGACAAATGCGGTTGTACCTCGAATGGTAGGGTATGCGTACCCACCTCCTTTCACTAGTGTCGTGACTTGTACCAAGGACTGACTAGGTTGTTAGTAGATTGACCTTATGTGTCGCTGTGGTGGACCCATACTGACCGAGTGCGGAGAAGATCTTAGGAGTCTGACTCTTCCTTGATATTATGTGGCACTAATTTCGACTTAGCAGTGGTCAGTTGGATTTTGAGTGGTATCCTTAAATTCCTCAGGGCATAATAAAAGATGTAAGACAACCGTGTAGCATATCTATTTAGGGTTATAAAAAACGCTTCATATTGGATGATAACCCTTGTTTGCTTTCTTTTCACTGAGATCATGTATAGTAAAATAAGAGATAATAGATATACTTATGTTGTAGTTATGAGGATGTTGTAAACATGCTTGTGTTGTCAAATACACTGACACTGATGGTTAAGATGTTGCTGCTAGCTATGTTTAATATTGCTAGCCATGCCTATGTAATTAGAAATACTTAAACTGCTAATCATGCTTATGCGATTAATTTTGCTATGATGTTAGTTCTACGTATGATATATATATATATATATATATGTTCCCTTTATTTAAGATGCCAATATTGATAGCCATGTTATGTTACTAGACATATTCATGATGTCAGGGTTGCTTATGCTACCAGATTGCTTGTGTTGTTAGCAAGGAATATGATGATAGTCAGATTAATGATAATGATTATTATTATGCAATTTGATGATAATTGAGTAGATATTTATCCAAAGAAATGGATTTATTTGTTAGCTATATATTCATTGATGATAATACTTGTTGTTAAGATTAATTGCTTATTCTGTTTAGCATACTTGAACTGTTCAATCTGTTCAATTGATTATTAAATACTCCAACTGCTTAGTTATCTACTATTTAAAATGTTGTAATCAATAAGCATTGTTGGAGGTTATATCTCTTGCTGGGACATGGGTCTCACCCTTGTGGTTCATCACATTTTTTTAGGTAATCGGAAGTGACGAAAACAAACATGTGGCAGAAAAGAGTAGCTATATTAATGAATCTTTAAGAAAGTTGATTAGATGTCTAGTGTGTCCTAGAGTCATCCTTTGACTTTTAGGTCCGGGCAGGAAAAGTTTGTATATGGTGTTTCAAATGAATTGGAAATTTGTTAGATTGTTAATGTTTGTTGTGTGGAATTTACAAATATTGTTCTCCTGTGTATATATATGTTGTGGCTAAGTCGATAGAACAATTTGTATCAAATTCTTGACATAGTATGGATATAAGAAATATGTTCAACTCTTATGTAAATGTTTCTGCACTACGAAAAATATGGTCATTAACTACAAAAAAAATTGTAGCGAAAACCCCAAAATTTGTAGCTAAAAGCTTTGGCTACATTTATCCTTACATTTATAATATATAGCTAATACCCGTGTAGCTAATTGTTTAGGCTACATTTTTCAAAGTTGTAGTTAGTTATTCCTTTGGCTACAAATTCATATGTAACCCTAATTGTAGGTAAAAAATGTCCTTACACATGAAAATGTAGTTTCCATTGTAGCTAAATATATGACTACAATTCAATTTGTAGCCATGATATGTAGGGAGAGATGACATTGGTTACAATTTGTATATGTAGTTCATGTATAGCAAAAATTATCACTTGCTACACATGTAATTATAGCTAGTGTATAGTGAAAGACACCATGCACTACATATACATATGTAGTGAGAGACATTATGTATCCAGTTAGTTGCTTGCCAATATAGAGGGGTCTTCAAAAAGAAAAAAGATGAATGTTAATCAAGATCAAGTTGTGCTTACAATGTCAACAATGATACTTTTATTTATATTTGAACAATGAGTACACATGGGGAGGACATTAACCTGGCCCCTGTTTTACAATATGCATGGAAATAAGATACATGTATACAATATCTTCTTTTGACTGCCTCTATATGCCACATTAACCTGGCCACTATAGACTCTATATGCCACATGATCGTGTGCATCTTCTTCTATCTTAGTTTTTCTTTTGTATTAATTCCGCCACTTGTATTGTCAACAAATATGATAACATTGATAAACTCACAAGAAGAGAAATACTGCTAAGGTATTGCTCTTCTTGATTGAAATAAGAGAACTTCTCCATTTACGTGCTCTACTTCTGATTGGCCATAGGAAGCTCATGTAGTTGATATTGATTTATGGAGATTCTTGAAAGACAGATCATTCTCATCAACAACTGACAGTTCCACCCGGTCCCCAAGTTTGAGGTTTCCATATATCTCAGCACATATTTTGTGAATCTGAGACTATATATTCGATAATTCCTTTGTCCTCTCTTCCTTTTGTTGTGGCAATTGTTCCTGTACAAGACATATGGCAGCCAGCTATAACTTAACCTGTGGTAACCTAATTTTTGTTATGCGGGTGAAAGTAAGAGAGTATGGCACTAATTTTGAGAAAATGACCATGTACTGGAACAAACCAATGAAATTATTGCATAGTTTACCTTTCACATGTACATGAACACCAGTTTATGATACTCTAATCAAGGTTATGCAATGGGTTATTTTGTCTAGGATGAAGATGTGATACGACGACCTTCTCTACAATCATTCTTGGCATCAAATAACATGACCTGCAAAAAAGATCATAACGTGTGATCAAGTTGCCTTGCTAAAAGTTATACATATCAGAATTTATACAAAACATAGCTATATATGAGTTATAATGGCATCATTGTTTACCAACAACTGATGTGGGAATGTGGCAGTCAGATCGGAAAACAACTTTGTATCATCTAAAACAATAGTGGATGTCGGAGCAGGTGTGGTCCCCAAACTAGTTTGCTTTTTACCAGGGGCCTTTCTCTCATCAAGAGGCTGAGAATTCACCTCCTTTGGTACTGAATAAATATGAAAGGGCTCATCAGATGGTACCTGCAATCAATCATTCATCAGGTCATGAATGATAGGATATGGGGTTGGTACTATAGATGCTAGCATATTATTGTTTTGATCTCTAGAATATGGGTGCTATTTATTATCAGTTGCTGAATTCCTACGACAAATCAAAACCAAAAAACAAAATGAAAGGCAATATCCTTTGTTCAATCACATGTATCTTTCTTAAGGTTTGAGCTACCTACGACACAATTTGAAATCATCAATATAAATATATCTAGGTTGAAAATTCTAGAAGTAAGCACAACTAAGTTTGAAGTAATGAATTACAATCTATAGAAGATAAGGGTCAATATTCTACATGAAAATAAAGGAATATTTGCTTGAATGTGAAACCTTGAAAAATATGTACAAGGGTCCAACTGCATAATTTGTTTGAACTACTGGAGGTACTTACAATTATTGCATAAATACAATAGGTTTAGTGTTAGATAAAAATGTAGATGGTATAATTCCCGGTTTTATTTTTTATATATGTATTGATTAGTGGGTATTTTAAATGAACAATGATGATAACCTTTACTATTGAAGGAAGTGCAGAAACACAAAGAGATCAAAAACAGTCAATGGTTGTCTCCTAGACTCCAAGTTAGATGTTTCCCATCCTAAAACACCATTACACATTGAAGTATCCAAACACTGTTCGCCTCTGCCAAAGAAAATGGTTGAATTTATGTATACACTTGCTATTTCAGAGCCATACACAGAACTAAAATTATGTGCACAAAAATTTACTATCACGGTACTACCGCATTAAAACATAGAGCAAATATATGGACTAAAGAATGATATCATATTGTCACTGCCACATGATCTATATGCTCCTGTGAATTCCACCATGGATCCCGATCCATATAGATATAACTAGGTTGCATTCTACTTGACATATTAGGAGTCGTCGATTACTACTGGATGTCCATCTTCATTTCTTCTATGAAAATCATGGAAAAGATGGGTTTGTGTACCTTAACCTTCAGAGTTACAAAATTATGGCTCAGTATGATAAAGATTATATATTAATCTTACCTTACCCCCTTAGAATACGTGTTGGATGCAATCACCATAAAGTTGCCCAAGGTTGAGCCCCTCTCAGTAAAGATTGATACTACTCTTCCTCCATAAGTTTTGTGAAAAACCCAAAATACAGTTTTCTTTTAGCATGCTCATTTCTCCCATACAAGACACTTATATTAAGTCCCTTTTCACAGAGATCTGTATATCAATTTAAGACTCACTGGAACCCCCTCAAGAGTAATGCCTCACTACCCACAAGCTTCCTACAAACACTATGGACAACAATGTAACATCCCCATTGAAACCAACAAGAGTCCTAGAAGTTGCCTTTCTGCTCACACACACAAGAAGCCATCATCAAGCTCTGATTGGCCCACATTGATTCCCATGCTCCTCACCTTACACGACTGATATTGCCTGACACAAGATCCCCGTATGTTGTTGCATAATGTATGACCTGGAGCCCTATCACAACTGAATCACATACCATTGCCTATCACCAAAAATCCTCTTGATGTCTACGCATGTTTATTAGGGATTTCATATAATATCTACTCCATCTCATCCTTCTTCCTTCTACTTCTGTACAATTTACTAAATCTTTTTTCTTCTCCTCTATTTATTTTGCTTCTCCTCCTCTATATTGCTGCTGCTTTTGTGGAAGAAACTAATCAACTAACTGGGTTCAAGTTGACACAGATGGGGAAGAAGAAACCTACTCGAACCAACAGGAAAGCATAATATATCAACACTAAATAATAGCATAGATAAAGCAGGGGCAATAAAATGACTAGCATAGAAACACTAAACATATTATGACATGCTCCCAACAAAATAGTAGCATGATCAGACCACCCTAACTAGACAAGGTGAGTATCCTAAAGGCCAAACAAGTGAACTGGCCTAGAATTTTCATATAAAACAAGATCCAAAATGTGCATGGAATTTCTTGTCAAACATACCATTTGATAAATCAAATGGCGCAACAGTTGGAGGCGCACATCCGATTGAAGGTATGTATGAACCATTTCTTGGAACACACTACCAAATTCATTGTTTTATTATGCATGGCTACAAAATTTTGTAGGATGCTACTGTCATTAGTCACTCCAAATTTGGATTATATATAAGTAGTATTAGATTATCAATTTTCAATCCTACACTTTAGAATGAGACATACCTCCATGTCCAGACCCCGTGAAGTCAATAATAACTCTTCTACAGTGTGAATGATGTAGTATATAAGTACATACAACAAAATGAAAAAAATAAGTTAGAAATTATGTGAATAAAGTAATCTACTTACTACACAAACTTTTGGTTCGGGATTTCAAACTAATAACAAAACCAAGATACATAATGAACCTGAATAAAAGCATACTAAAACTCACATCATGGATTTCTTTGACTCTATTGAACAATATAATGGCCCTTATTAGGCTTCCTTGAGGCATGATCCTCTTCCTGGGAAGCAATCACAGATGGAAACATCAGAAGATAGGGATAGATCTGAATAAAAGGAGGATAGTGTCAATTCTTGAGGACAATATCGAGGTTAACAATAGGCAATATATGGATCACGGTTATGAATTTCCACTAAATCTAAAAATTAACGTGTTGACAATTATCTATTTTCCTCTTAGTAGCAGTGATCCTTAATGTGGTTGTCTCTATTGTTATGGGAAGTACTGTCTAGGCCTGTAGATGCATCAGTATGTTGTCATTTGGTGGGTGATACATAACTTGATGAAGTCATTTAAAAATAATGATTAGGAAAAAAACCTCCTGGCATTGTGCATTATAAGAAATGAACAAGGTGAAGTCACATGAATGATACACCATTTCAAAGAATGTGTTTGCAAAGCTAAGGTTGCATAAGTTGAAGCAGTGACCCTTGGTGTTTACATATCCATGGAGGGAGGTTTCAAGAAGATCCAGCTTGGAAGCCATTCCTCAACGCTGATAACAGCTATCCAAAAGCTAGAAAACAGAAAGGGACTATCTAAGTCAAATCATAGAGGACATTATCCATTCTCCAACCACATGACGAGTTTATATGGAACTCCATCGCTAGATTTTTTAATGCGAAACGAATAACAATCACATGTTTGAATATTGAAGTTTCTTTGTCAATTGCCACAAGACAAAAGTTGCTACTAATAGAGCCCACAGTACAAGCAGTAGAGCCCAAAAATGGTATTTATTCCTTAAGGAAGATCAGTGATTATGTATATTAAAATACTTGACTATGACAGGGCAGTTCCATCTGAAGGGTTTAATAAGAGAGGTTTCAAATTTAAGCTACTTTATATTCATATGGTATGACATCTCAAATCTAGAAGGCAGGGACTCGTCATTCTCCCTTCCACCTAGATGCAATAGCCTCAAATCTTTTGCTTTTTTTTTTTGAAGTTAAACCTCAAATCTTTTGCTTGAAGGTGATCTCGTACTACAAAACTAGAAAGAATGGGTGCATCCTCAGATAGTAATGTGAGACACCTAAAATCAAGAAAATAACTATAGGAAGAACTTTTAGGAAAATCATAAACAGATAAAACCTGTTGATCGGAGGTTTAAGTTGCAGTAGGTTCGTCCAAGGATCATTAGCAACTAGTGTGTTGTCAGCCCAGCTAAGTAGATCCATATCAGGCTTTGTCGATGGAACTGTAGAATTTTCCTTTACAATATATGGTGATGGAGCTAGTAGCAGTAGTTGTGGAAGAGGCAGTTAACCATTGTTCTTAGCGGACCTACATACACATGAAAACAATCTCAAAGGTGAAAAAGTTCTGAGTATTCAGAATTCTGGAAATATCAATCCGATGCCTAACCTGAAATGATATACTATGTGTTTAGTTTATTGACTATATATTAAAAATATAGCTATACGTACATATGTATATATGGTATGAAAACAATTTTCTATATATATTTCATAAATTCAAATAGAGAAAAATAATTTACCATAAGTATATCTAATACAGGGAAAGGGCATGCACACTACAATAAACACATCTACTATTGATAGCATAACATAAATCCAGTACACAAGCATCTATTCTTTCAATACAAGTAAGAAGTAGACATGTACATAGCAGCTGTAAATATGCTAACTGACACCCAACCTGCCTCTGGCAATTATACATTATCAAAATTAAATATGGCCATGAGCCAGCCACCTTACAACTAAACAATAATACTATAAAATCATCTACTAGATATAAGAAGATTCCACAAATCATACAAAGAATGAACAATGCCCATCTAATACTAAGAAATGATACCTTATGAAGGCATTTTACACATCAGTTTCTGTATCACCACAAGAGAAGGCATCATACTTGAGCACCTGCTGGTTCAGGAATTTGCATAGAATTTAGCTACAACCTTACCTGCAAATGAATGAAAAAACCATGATTACAGATATGGCTACTACCACTATCGGGTGGGGTTTGTATATGAATCTAGTGTTCTGGTAAGCGGAATTCCTATAGAAAATTTACCAAAATTGGTGAATCCCTGTAATGAAAGAGCAAGTATAGAAAATAGAGAGCGTGTTATTGAAATTTGTGGGGCATGATGGGGGCTTCAATGATGGCGTGAATAAAGAAAATCAACCTCATCACTGCCTATTTGTCCCCCACCCAAGCTAGTAAACAATGCAATGAATGACCACACGCATGAAAAATATTCTGAAACACCTTTGTGCACAACTACCAGCACAATTGTATAGCATAAAATTTACATCTAAGGGCATTTAAAATAGAAACTAATATGCGAGAGGACAATATGTAGTATCCATAGGAAATATTTCCATGTCCAGCCTCCAATCGAATGGCCTGGTAGCTCAAAATGTATAATCAAATGGATATGAGGAAGTTGTTTTCTGCATATAAAATGGTTCGTAATATAATGGAAACACATTTGTATAACACACTGCAGTGTTGTAACAATCAATTAATCATGAAAAAGGTTACTTGTTGGACTAAGAATATCTTCACGGTCAATACAATTCCAATAAACACCTTGTAAAAATAGAAAGCTTCATCCAATTAACATCAAGATTACAACAAAAAGAAGGAACCAGAGCAGTGGACTATTACTACTACAATTCTGCTACTGTATATGACATTGCATAATACTTTACTTGAATTGATATATATATATATATATATATATATATATATATATATATATATATATATATATATATATATATATATATATATATATATATATCTGGGTATGCAGATTGTGGGCAAACGTGTTGTAGTTGGTGTGTAGAGATAAGTCAAAAGCAATTTAAAACAAAAGCATTTATAGTTCTTCAAGGCTAATCTCACAATGATGCAATAACACTTTGCTATTATGCTTATGTTATGACATTCAGAACTAAACTGAAGTGGCAATCAGATTGTAAGTGGTTATACAAAGGAAATGCAAACAAACTTCTAAACCTATGAAAGAGACAATATAATATCTTCAAAAGAACATGAAGAAACTTAACGTCTCAAGAACTTCATACCTATTTATGATTCAAAGAAGACCATAGGCCACTGGAGGTGCGAAATAACAGTAATAATGACTGGAACGAGTGATTAGCCAGCATGAACAGTACCCCATACATGTAAACAACTATGACGGGAAACATTATAATCAGCATCAAAGAGCTTGCCCTTAGTGATAAAGTTGATGGATACATGTAAACAACTATGATAAGAATCTTACATTAGAACTGTTGAATGAAATAATACATGGATAAAGCTAATCCTAGATGAGAATGATATATTTGGGTATATAGCTCAAAATTGAATTGAATAATTTCAATTTCATCTGTACTTGGAAATATGATTAGTAGATTAATATTCAAGTATATGTGACAAGTTTTAACAACAAGGTCTGAAAACATTTATGAAGTAGTCACTACTCATTATAAAAGTAAAAAAAGACAAACACACATTCAAGGATGTCTTAAAATGGAGGAAACTCACTGTTGGACTAAGTAGCATACACTATTGGATCAAAACTCATTTCAACTTTGCAATAGAACATTCACTTCATCTAGTTTCCATGAGAAGAGATCAGGTGTGCTAAGGTTCTCTGAAAACAACACCAAAGAAATACAAATGCTATCAAAATTCTAGAGTTACTATAAGTGAATTTCTGTACCCCTTCTCGGGAACTGTAAATGAGATTGAGATCTTGCAAATTCTACATACATGGACATGTAAACTTCTATGTAGAGGATGACACTTGAATCTTTGCAAGTTAATTCACCACTTGTTGCTCAGAGTCGATCTATAGGTAGTAAAATGTCTTGGCATTTAAGCATGGTAGAAATTTAATAAGATATTCTCCGGGTAAAGATATGAAGAACCTATTGATAGATAAAATAAAGCTCACATACATTTGGTGACCAGACAAATGAGACAACACCTTAGATACTTAACTCAGAGAACCCTGTCTTGATTAATTATTGTCAATGTGACATTTTGATTGGTGCAGCTAAACCTCATAGAGGTTGCATGATCCTTTTCATGCAAACAAAGATAATTATGTGGTTTACCTTATAGCTGAACAAAAAAATGGTGTAAAAGAGGTGGAGAATGAAATTGTCCCTAATTATGTAGATAACAAAGATGATATGAAATATCTGCCTCCATTACCTGAAAGACTTTAGTACTACATAGCAGAAGAAAATCCATCAAAAGGACTCATTCAGTTTAGGTATATGTTGAAGAATTGGCGGCCAACCTAAAGGAACACTAGAGGAAGATAAACCTATTAAAGACAACAATCTATTGGTAGCAGATTATGCAAGTGAAGGTGATTTAATGGATGGGGACTAGTGCTACATTGGTGCAGTCCTTACGAGGCTTTAAATTGAAATTCTTGTACATACTGCAATTGCAAATGAGGTTGCTAATACACTTAAAGCTCATTACCAAAGTAATCTTTTAATAAGTCATCATAAAAGGCTACAAACTGTTGCTTCTGAAGATTCTTCTAGAGGTAGGCATCACAATCATAGAAAGTCGACTATCTAGAGTAATGGGTAATAAGCTATAAACAAGTCACAATCAACTTCCCCTGTAAACTATAGAGGCAATATTGAAGGGATAAGGCATTTACATTAGATTAGAATAAATTGATTCCTCCATTACACATAGGAGAAAAGTGTTGATTCTACAAAGCAACATTGAAATTTGTGAGCCATCTGAAAATCAAATGAGGATGAGGATTAGTTAGAGTGAAAGAGATATACAAAATCCCTCACATTCGCCACTCCTGAAGACAACATCTTTTTACTTACAATATATATATATATATATATATATATATATATATATATATACGCACATATGGAGAATGAAACCAACGCACATAAAAAATATAATGGGTACTGGGTTAGTACATTGACATTATGTAGTAGAAGAAATTAGTAGGAAGCCAACACGAACAAAACTTAATAGTAGAAGAAATTGTTAAGGCTATTGTTGAAAGAATAACACTGACTTCTACCAGTATATGTTTGATCATGGTACATGCCTGGATTTCTCTGCTACGGATCTGACTGCTTGATCGCCGCTTGTAGCTGCTCTACCTTGCTGTGGTGGCACTTGTGTACGATCTATAGGAGATGACGGGATGGTTAGGAAGTTGAATTTTGTCGAGGATAGCGGTGGGGAAACTGTAATTTTGGAGAAGAAAGGAAGTGGGAACGGAAGAAAGAACCACTAGATCAGAGGAGGAAATTGGCACAAGTGGTGATCCAGGGAAAAGGGGATTACACCAGAGATGGAGGAAACAATTTCGAAAATCTGAAGCAAAACCAGAGAAGTAAATTGCAATTGTGGAAATGGAGGAGAAATTGACAAGAACCACATTTCTCAAGTTAACAGATTCCCCGTACTAGAAGCTAAATCTAGGTCTCCAAGTTCCTTTGTTAATAATCTATAGTATACTCATTATTCTGTGGAGCCGTCACTTGAGTTCTATGGATATCCTCCACTATAAGTATACCATCAAAATAGTCATTTGACAATAATTGAAGAGGCTCATAGCAAAAAAGTTGTAGAAACTTTCTCCAAGGTAGTTGAGCCTGTTATCCTTGAGGATTTAAATATCATCTGCATTCCGGTACCAAGAGGGTGAAGTCATCTGAACATATATCAATGTGGGCATTCTGACAAAATGCAGTTCAGGAAGGTCTAAAATAGCCTTTCATTAGGGACATTTGATAATGGGATATCATCATCGCTTTCCCAGACATATCTCAGTTGCTTTTAATTGAACAGGGGGCAAATGATGGCTTGTTATATGTAGACAGAAGCTCACTGACTATTATATCTTTTAACAACCAACTAATTCCTGTAAGGTTAAATGAGCACGCTATATCAGTAAATTGAGAAAAAATCAAGAGCACAAATATGAGTGGGACAAAATTTTATCTTCTCGCCTTTACCATCTTGTTGATAATCTTAAAACCTGAATTCTTCATGACGTTTCTCTTTGTAGGCCGGCATAGTAGATATTGAATGTAGGTTTCCAATGGTCGATGAGCCAGTGATGCTGCCAGCAGCTTCAGGAGTTGATATAAATCACACTACTCGGTGTCTTGCCTGCTGCATTCCCAAATTGAACGGACCAAAACTTGGGTTACCAAAGGACAGAGTTTTGGTCATTTCTCCTTCAAAAGAGAGAAGTGGACTTCAAAATCAGAAGTGAAACTAATCTAGATACAACAAGCATAACACAAATTTTCTTAACTGATAGCAATGCATGATCAGCTGCCTTTATTGATCACTAGAAACACAGCAACAAAGGTATAGCTAAAGGGACTGAACCTGCTAGTCAAGTGCATGGAACCCCAACTAAAATAGAGATTTATTAACGGATAGCAAACAGTCCAAGACGTTGCTGAATCTACATCAAGGGCTAAGCAACACGACTAGTCAAAGTGTAAGGAACCGAAACTAAAATAGACATTTCTTATCTTAGATAATAATAGAAGGGCTAAGCATCACTGACTGTTATAGCTTTTAAAAACCAACTAATACCTGTTAAGGTTTAATGAACATGCTATATCAGTAAATTGAGCAAAAATAAAGAGAACAAATATGAGTGGGACAAAATTTTATCTTCTCCCCTTTATCACAAAACAGTGTATAAAAAGAGACTAGGTCTCTGTTGCTATTTTTTCTTTCCTTAATAGTTGATTGATCTAGTTGTTCACTTATTTATGCCTTAACCACTAACTAGCATCACATGGGGAAATCTGAACCAAGGAGAATCCATACTCGGTATGAGATCAATGACCATATCATGAAACAATCACCAAATGTAATGAGCACCTACAACGATAAACATGAGCATACTAATTTCCCATTGGTTCACCTGCTAAATCTAGCATTAGAGTAGAAGAACTGATTAGGATTATGCGCTTGAAAAATACTATACCGTAGCAAGATCACAGCTACCCCAGACATTGAAAGAAATGTTGTTGAAGGTGAGATACATTCAGGTAATTATCATTTAGCAAGTTCAAATATTCACTATTCAACTATTGCAGAAAGGTCATTTGTGCTGGTAGAAACCTGACCTGAGTGGTGCCCCTTGTTCTAACTTTACAACCCTGATGAGCTGCATCATCATAAATGTGATGCCGACAATATTAATTCATTTGTAACCAGTTGCCTTGCTTCTTGAATATGCATGAATCCAATGATCTTCATGTAAGTTCTGGTACTTCTGCTCATCATAGTTCACGGGCTGCAACACTCGACACATCTATTTATAGAGTCGGATTCAGAACAAAGCCAAGGCTGATCCATATCTACTAGGCTTTCCACCTTTTATGCACCACCTGTTGTGTGATACACAAAAACTAATGTTGAAGCTACCTTCCTAGCTGATAACAATATCAATGTGGCTGCAATATTTAGGAATCACCACAGAATCACAATGTTAATGATAGCTAAAACTACTAACTGCCTTTGATGTCCTTTCATAGCTGAATCTCGAGGTTGGTTTATCTATACAAAAAAGTTACTACTGAGAGCTTGCCTATTTCACTCTCATTCCAGTGCTATCTATACAACCTCTTATTTTCTCTTTTCCACATTGAAGAGCCATAGATGAAAAAATCCGTTCTCTAGAATGCATGTTTACCGATTGGATGGATTAAATCACGTGACTTCATAACTTTTAGAAGGCCTCGTTGGCAGTGCTACAATGACACTGGAAATGTTTATTGTAGAGATGACTGCTTGTAGGTTTCCATTACAGTTTTCAAATTTTTGGTGTTAATTAACTGTAGAAATGGTTACCTTGTGGGGTATGTCTGAAACCCAAATCCTTCACCCGTTTTTAGGTTGGAGTCTAGGGATGACATAAGTAGCTAAGAATACGGGACCTCAGAAGAAGATGGAGTTGTGAAATGAACAGGTTTTGGTGGGGTTAATGGTACAGTTGAGGGTTCAGTAGTGAGGGTAGAAAATATAGGAGAAACAATTAGTTGAGTCTCATGTGCATAAGGTCCTATTGTAAGCATTGTAGTATGTCCCTAATCATATGAACACTTATCTATTTCGTTGTAGTTTGCTTGGTGCGTTGACCATGTTTTTTCTATGGGTGCCTTCACCAAGTCTCTACATAATTATAGCCCCTTACTAATTAATCCTCTTCCCCAAGTCATTGCAACTGCTTCCATCCTCCTATTACACCATTCAATCTAGTATCCACCATTATTGATGCCATTGGATGCCACTACTTGTTCGCATAGGGGTTGTTTTTGTCCTTTGTTTAGTCTTTGATGGGGGTGGTATATCAAGCCCTCCTACGGCCTTATCTTGTTAGTGCATAAGAAAGGCTTTCTTACATGCTTTTTCCATGTCATATGCAATTATCCAGGGGCCTACACTGTAAAGACGGGCTGAATTTAGAATTGATCTAGGGAGTAGGGACCCTAGCTATGGATGTATACATATTAATATGAATTAGATCATTCTTTATTAGGTCAGATGCAGAAAACAGAATTAATATTTATATTTAATAGCCACAGACCCTAAATTCATGAAGTAATATCATTGTTAACCAACTCAGATCATTCTATAAATACCTTCAAAATAATTTTGGATTGCAAGAATTATAGATTTGTGAACTCAGATCTAAGATACATATAGGAATATCACATATATGACACTATATTCACTTGAAGATAGATACTTCAAGTTGTAGCTTCCAACAAAACAAGCTTTGATATCATAATTACCTGAACTTATGAAGTCCTCCCTATAACATAAGCATGATATAATTCGAAAACTCTCCAACCAAATGCTTTGTTGAAGAAGTGAGGAACAATCTGGTACATCAGTAAACTTATGTGGTCTAATAACATTTCCATGTAAAATATACATTCATTGATGGAGAAATAGAAATCAAAATGAAAATGAAGGAATGCAATATGTTAAGGAAAGAAAGAAGATATTCCCCCATAAAAATCAATCAGAGGAACTTCAGTGATGCCTCTTTTCTAAATGAAACCATGTATACAGGTCTTGAATCATATGTTTACATTTGAACTGTTGCATGAAATGATTCCAGATGATCTGGAACTAATAGAAGATATGTAAACACAACCATGATCAATATAACTCTTCACTAGACATTCTCATAAATTCATGCAAGTGTTAAGTAAAATACACTGGACGTGAGTTAATACACAAGCATCGATTTACCCATGACATGCATCTTTACAAGACACCAACTCGTCTTGGTCGATGAAAATAGAATCATAAGGGCAATGAAAAAACCTTCCATCATTTGTCTCGGTCCCTACAACACAAACAAATAGGAAACCCAAAAACTTTTCAAGGCACCCAATGCTTTACTGTTAAGCACACAGTGAGAATCACATAGCCACATCAAATCAAAACGAATTTCTTGACAATGAGGCAAACATGTCCAGACATGTGGTGTCATCAGCAAGCTTGTAAGTTGTTTGATGATCATTGTATAGTTTTTGTATGTCCCCACAAAGGTCTTTGGATAAACCACCAAACTCTTCATTTTGAATGCATCTACTATCCTAAAGATTATGATACACATTTTTCCATGTCGCCCCAGATGAACATAACCCCTTTGAGATAATTTTAAACAACTAGGGTTCAACAATCATAATGTTAATGTATACATAGTTCTAGTAGAATAGAATCCTCTCCTTTTATTTTCTTATTTAATCCATAACATAATTTCACCAATAAGAAACCAATCATCAAGTATCTTTACTAATTCTAGTTAGATCATACCAAAAGCATACTTATAGATAAAGAACTTAGTATATATATTTTTTAATCAACTAAACAATGGACAAACTGATCTCATTGTTCCATTTATTATTCTTCAGAATATATGAGTCATGGAGAGTGATGATTCTCTCCAAAAGATGAAATTCATAGTTAGAAATTCAAACCTTCTTAAGCTGAGAACAGCTCAGATTTTGTACTATTTTTTGGTTCTCAATTTGGTTTATGCAAGAACATAAATAGAATATTCTACCTTAGGTATGTTTTATTTTGGTATCTCATAGTTTCTAGGTTAATATAAACACCATACATTACAAGAGAAAATTCCTTTTGTGGGGGCTCCTTCATGTGAGAATTACCATTTCCCTTTGTTAGCAATAGACCCAAATCCCTCTACATCCGCAAGTGTATGAGCAAGAGATTCCTTCCTATTCATTCCATCATCAAGTAGGTTTTGCATGTTGGGGGGCACATGTAGAATCAACTTAGTTTCCAGGTTTCCCTTCTTTCTTTAGAATGACTATTAGAAATCACAATAGGCTGATCACTATGCAAGATATTCACATAATTAGAATTAACATGTATTATAGTATTGGATTTAATAGGCATTTCTGTAACATGACCTTCGACATTAATCTTTGGACACAATTGGAATCCAAATATGTTTACCGTCAACAATATTACGAAAGAGAGATGAGAACCCCCTAGACAAACGTATAAAATAAAAGCAAGCATCAAGCATCTCATATCAGAATCCCAAAAAGAGTCAAGACAAACGTGAGTAGATCTCCCAAGCATTCAAACTCATCTGCCTAGCTTCCACAAGGAACACAAGTTTCTGTCAGAATAGCAACCTATCAGCAACAAGGCAAACATAACAAATGACCCAAAAGACATAAACGTCAACCCAAAAACTTCCATCAGTAAGACAAAATTCAGAATTGATCTTACTTTAGGGCTAAATTTCATAAGAAATTAGAACCATAAGGGTAAGGAAAACACCTTCTATCATTCATACAAGTCCCTAGGACATAAAAGAAATATAAGGAGACTCGTATAGATTTTCAAGGCACTTAGTGCATTGCTATAGACAGTGATAAGCACATAGCCTCATCAGATAAAAACAAAATATTGAAAAGGAGGCAAGCAAGTCCAAACACATGGTGGATACAATGTTTAGTCCAGACCCTTTCCATCGAAATTAAATCGTCAAATATGCATTTGATGGTAGTTACGAGGCATGATATTACGAGAATTGATGGAACACAATATTGAAGGTGGGAAAGATTAATTTAGTTAATGCATGTCCTACCCATTAACTTGGTGGCTCTGACATTGTATGCCTCCCCTAAAAATGTACTCTAGCAGCCTCCTCTGGATGAAGACAAGGACAAGAGTACAAAACCTATCATACCTGATTGAAGTTTGTTGGAGAAGAAACCCAGCCGTCAAGAGGAGCAGGGACCGCACTCACACTTGACCGATCGGGTTGATCAGGAGAATTGAGGCCACTATTGGAGTATTTCCATGAGGAGGAAGAAGGACCGGCTGGTTGGGGGAGAAGGAGCAGTTGTGGTATTCTTGGAGCAAGAAATGCATCACCAATTGGGGACACCCGAAAACCATGGAGCAGATGGCCATTGCTGGACGATGGAAGGGAAAATAAACTTCCTTGATGGTGGCATGTAGAGTGATCTTTTGGCGCTTCCCTATCTTGTGGCGGCAAGGAAGAGAGATCTTGTAGTGACTAGAGTAGTCACAGGTCCAAGTGAGTGACCACACAGATACAGGGAGGAGAGAATGTGAAAATGGGGAAACTTGGGGGTTGAGAGTGCGGTTGGATGAAATAATCAAAATAGTGTGTGGGAGACAGGAGTTTCGTTTAGAGGGAAACAACAAATTAGCTTCTAATTAACTACAATCATTTAACTACATTTAAAATAGAGAGAAAGTAAAGTAATTAGACTGGATCTATTATATTAGGTACATTTTTTAGCTACATTTTAAAAGTTTATAGTTAAAAATGGTTTTAACTATATAAAAATTAATTGTAATCAAAATATTTGTAGCTAAATCATAATTGTTTTGTAGTGCTGAGTGGGTGTTGATGTTGAAATCGATTTTAATTTTCCCATATTTTTGGGTATGTGGTTAATTGTTGATTGATTGTGTTTTATATTTTGAGTAATCTCGTTTAGTGTAATGGGTTCTCACAAGTTGGTATTAGAGCTTTAGGTTCACTGAGTATACAGGGGCACTAGGACTTAGGACGAGGATCATGTCAAAATTAGGAATATGACATAAAAATATGGTACATACTGCCTAATCTCAGTACTTGGATGCCCTGACCAGGTATTCAATTATTGAAGAAAAGGTAAGTATGGAACTCTTAGATTGTTATCTTTCTGATTACTTTGGTCACATAGCCATTTTGAGACAATCTTAAGAGCATAACAAATAAGGAATCATGGTGTGAATATCTCAATCCTACCTTAAAGAAGATGAGAATTGTATCATTATCTATCAAAACTTGAATCTTTTGGTAAATATAAGAGAAAGATACAAAACCAAGAAATCTAAATCTAAATACAAATAAGGAAAACAGGAGTTCTTGAAGATGTGATTCAAGAAGATAATAAAGTAAAAGACAAATAAGTCTATGCTTATAAAGTGATTCAAGATATGAAATCCACATAAGATGGAGAGAACTCCAATGATAAGTATAAAATGAGAAGATAAATGAGAACAATGACAAAGGAATAAGGTGGAACCTGAGTTAATCTCAGACCAACCTATGTGTGTAAGAAAGTGTTAATGTAAAATAAGCATGGAATTTGAAAGAAATTAAGGTAGGAGATCCCTGTTTAATGAAGCAAATGTGGAATATGATGATTTACCTGTTGATAAGTGGTTGAAAAATGTAATAAAATAAGAGAACATACCCATGTGTGATAAATAGTCATCAAGGAAGGAGTAATGAGATATGTTAATCATGATGATTCCTATGATAATGGCAAGGAACCCAAAATGAAAAGGGTAAATGATACATAAGTAGATGTAACTTGCATAATGACTATAGAATTTGTTACCTTTTTACTAGTGACCCTTATACAATGTTGCGATGATGTGGGAAGTGTGTTTCCATTTGTGTCTTTCCTTTCTAGGTAACAACTTTCAAGTGGATCATTTCCACTTTGTATGCGTGGATTCGTTGTAAATATGAGGGTGGATAGCTTATTATAGCATAAGGTTGTTTGGACTATGGTTCCAAGATCATAAATTTTGTGATGAGTTTGCTTTTGAGCCTTCCAATAATTAAGAAGACTCCTCTTATATGTCTTGAGATTTTATTATGTTGGTAAAAGTAGATGAGATAAGGATGGGAGTTCCTTATAGCACATGAGGTGGATACCAAGGTAATGAATCCTAGTATCCAAGATGTATCAACAGTATGGGAAGTATGTGAAGGTTGGAGATGTTTATTAAATGAACATTCCTAGTGTTCCTATACCTTAAAGAGAGGGATAGAGAGAGTTGATGATGACCCTCTAAATGTTGTTTGTAAGGAAAAACAAAAGTGATTTTCTAATAATGTGTATGGTTCACTGATAGGTGGGCAAGACCACTATCAAGGACAGATGGTTTGTTGGTCAATAGATATGTGATACCGTGTTCCTTTAAGATAAACCTATGATCAAATATCAATGCATAGGAGTTATAGGTTGGATGACATAATTCACATGACCATGATGAGTTTAGAGTTTTGTCCTTTAGACTAACCAATGTACAAATAAAATTAATGAATAGGATGTACAGAGTGTTCTAGTCATGTCATACAAGTTATATCAATCTTTGAATGATGACATGTAAAAGTATTTCAAATATGGTAATAAATATGATCAATATTTCTTCAAAAACCTTAGGGTTGCCGAAGCAGCAATAGCTATGAGACAAGTTGAACAAGAGTGAGATGGGGTTGATTAAATGTCTTTATGGGATCATGATATGTCTTCTAACTAGGTTGTGTAAATCCTAGTAAGGTGAAGATAGTGTTGTTGTTTCACCCCTAACAAGGTTGACTAGGAATAATGTTTCCTTGTATGAAATGACAGGTGCCAGCGTCAACATTTCTTTTGATGCAGAAAAAGAACTGACAAGTGTTCCAGTGTCAGTGTATCTAGAAAAAAAGGATGGATACATCACCTTTTTCTAATGCTTCAAGGAATGGTATGGGACACATGCCATGATTGGTAAAAAGCTAGCAAGTATGACTTTTGAGTAATGTGTTGATACAATAGATATAATTTTTAGATGATAGCTAGAATTTAAAGTTGAACATTACTACTAGAGTATTATAGATGACACAACAAGTTTCTATGTTCCATATTTTCAAATGTCTTCTTATGTGGGGGTTTTTGTGCTAACCCAAGATGAGATATGTATGAATGATGTGACATCACCATTATATGAAAGTAACCATGTGAAGGTAATAGGATGAGGTGCAAAGGAAGTACCCATCTTTGTTTACCTTGGATTTCAGGGGCAAAATCCCAATTAGGGTTTTATAGTTGTAAGACCCCTAAACTTGATTAATGAGTTGAATACTCTTAATTATCATAATTTAATTCTTAAAACTGGAATATAACCTTTTTATTTGCTTTGAAATAATTATACAAGCTTAACTTTCAAATTTGGTCCAATTTGGACACTGTTTGAGCAAGTTATGCAATTTTATGTAGATTTGGACGTTTCTGCAATTTACCCAATTGAGAGGTTTTATTTGCAATTTATCACTTGCATTATGTTCCTTGGATATTCTCTCATCATTTTTGAGATTTTTGAGACATGTGGCACCCATTTAATCCTTGGTTTGAAAGTGCTTTATCCAAGGGTATTTTAGGGTTTACCCCTTCATGGATGAGCTACCTTTAGTAGCTATCAACTAATGAGTTATTTGTTTTTCTTAGAAATTCAAGAAACAATGAATAAGCATGTCTATATGTATGGTGGGGGATCTTCTTGTGTGTGTGTGTGTGCTTGTATATTCTTAATGGTTTAAGGCCATGGACACTTGGAAAGATACTAGAACTTCAACTTTTTCTTTTTCTTTATCTTAAAGTTTCATATACTTATCCCTAAGCACCAAAACGATCCATTTTCTCTCTAACACTTCCCTCCTTATACAAAACTCATCCTCCCTATGTTCTTATGCGAATTTCCTGTCCAAGGAAGAAGAAATAGGGGATCTTCTTGGAAAAAGAATCTAGGGTTGCAATTGACTTCCTTTTTGGGATTAAAAAGCTTCCTGCTAGTGATCTTGACCTAAAAGAGTAAGAATCCCCTTCTTTCCTCCATTTATTTTTTTTTATCCTTCCTCCTACCTTTATCCAGGTCGTAACCTTGTTGTTACATGGTAGAAATTGCTCTAAAGCTCTAAAACCCTACCTTTCTTGCTCCTTATGTGTAAAGTTTGCTCATTTGATGAAGAGAGGTTCTAGATGGACGACTTCACAACTTATGATTGGATTTTCTACCCTGCCTGATAGTGTTTTATTATGTGCGGGAGTTTATCTTCTCATTAGAGGCAAGTTTTATAACTTGATCCACTTTTATTTCTTACCATAAGCTTGCTAGCTCATGTTCTTGCTTGAAAATGATGATTCATGCACTAAAAAGCTATGCTTGACTTGGATTTCAATTTTTATAATGTTCCCTATTCTGATTTCAGTTATAGATGAGCCTGGGATCATGTTTACGTTATTACTAAGGTATAATATGACTTATATCAGGTTGGTTTGACAACCTATGGTGCTAAGCACCTATCAACCAATGATCAATTTTAGGGTTTAAAGCTGATTTCTTCTATAAACCCAACCCAATGATGGTACCATTGCAACGACCCTATGGTGTTGTCTTCATGATAACTGATGGTCGAGATCAAAGGTTTCATATGATGGTGAAAACCTATGGTCACCCCCTTAGGACAGGTTTTGGATCAATTAGAAGTTTAATGATCAACCATTAAGTACCTATTGATGTTATCAATCAATGATGACATTAGCTTAATATTTGATGATGATTAATGAATATAGTGTTGATCTAACAACCTATGGTGACTTAATGGTCACTAATGATGGTGTATCAGGTATCTACAACCTACGGTGGGTTAATCATTGTAGTTGTAGCATCAATTAAGCGTTAGACCAATGGTTTCTTGGGTCACTTGATGCAATGGTCGGACCTATACTGTAATTGATGGGTTTAATATATGAACTTGACCCAATGGTCAAGATCTAATGTTTATTCCTCCAACAAAGTGGAACGATGGATAATGTAATATGTTGATCCTAATAATATGATTTAGATGGTTTCCTTTATATGATCAACTTAAGGAGTTTACTTGTTGATAATGGATGGCTTGTTTTAAATGAACAGTCGATTGTGGGTTTTACCATAATCTCAATGGAACTTTTTGTGTTATTAATCAAGGGATGTATAGGATTAAATGGTGACTCTTTCTAGACAAAAATGAAGGACTTAATAGGTGGTTTATCCAAGGTGTTTACTTATGTAAACAACCAATGGTCTTACCTTTTAAACATCCAATGGTTCTGGGTGACATTGTGGTATGGTGATATGGGTTGAATGATGATGGAACAAATGGAGGGTTACTCTTAATAAGGAAGTCTTACCTATTCACTCATATGAATAGAAGGGATGATAACCATATTGTGTTTATATGTAACCCTAATGAGGTATAGCTTGTTATACCTAGCTTTAATATAACTAAATGATGGTAACTGGGTATGAATAGTCCTTGAATGACTAATACAATCTTGGAGTACTCTGTTACTATTGTTGAAACCCTAGTATGCTATAACCTGATGGTTACACCTTGATTTATTTGTGGTTTCATACTTGATAATGGTTTGGAATATGATGGTGATGCTTTACCTTATGCATCCATGATCCAATGGGGATGCCGTGAGTTAGGGTTTGGGTATGAGTGCTGATTAGTAACATTAATATAATTTATCTTGCGAACCTAACTCTAATGCAAATAGATAAAGATGAGTATTCATGTTTAACATTCTTATATGATGGAATGATGGTGGAATAACGTCCTTAATATGATAATAACCTTGATATGTTAATTTGTGGTTATCGTAGCCACATGGTTGATACTTTCTTATGCTAAACATGTACATTATGAATATGACGAGGGTTAATCATATCTAGATTCCTTGCATGTTGATGTAATAAAGGAATGTTCTTAATGTTAATATAACCCTGCTATGATTATTTATGAATATCTCGTAGCTCATTAATGCAATATTGTGTTGATCTGGTGTATTATATGTAAGTGATGTTGTTGAGCCTTGCTATAAGGCATGCAAAGATAATGATGATCTTGCATGGAATAGTATGATGGTCTTAATGACCTTTGGGCATGGTTGAGCCCTAAATGAGGTGTAATCCTCTTGTGTTGTTAAGGGTTGATACCCTGTGATATTATGAAAAGGATTTTATATCCTATGATGCTATGATGGTCTTAATGACCTTTGGGCATGGTTGAGCCTTGAATGAGGTATAATCCTTGTGTTGATAAGGGTTGATACCCTGTGATATTGTGAAAAGGATTTATATCTTGTGATAGTATGATGACTAGTATAGCCTCATGAATGGTAAGTGAATAGTACCATGTGATGATGAGATGAGAAATTATGTTTCACACGTATTATATCTTTTGTAGTTGTGATATTATATGCTTGATAGAAGTGAATTAGGGTTTGTATGTCCACTTGTTTGATGCAGCTTTAACTCACCCAATTGGCATAACTAATCAAGTGAAATTCTAATCATGTAGTGCCCTGTGCCATAGATTCATCTGAGTGTGAGAACTTTCCAGATGGATTCATCTGAGTGTGAGAACTTTCCAGATGGTGAAATGAGTATTCCTAAGGGAAACTCAGAGCGCATACTGATGAGTATGCAGGGTGCTTGTCATCCTTAATTCAAGTGTTTAGGGAGGATGACTGTGGTCATACCTAGCCCTTAGTTTGAGAAAGGATGCGATCGTGTCTCGGTGATTATATATGTGATGAGATTGGAGGACAACTACAGTTGTACCTCAGATGGTAGGGTATGCGTACCCACTTCCATTCACTAGTGTTGTGAACTGTACCAAGGACGAACTAGGCTGTTAGTAGATTGACCTAATGTGTCACTGTGGCAAACCTGCACTGACCGGGGGTGGAGAAGATATTAGGAGTCTGACTTTTCCTAGATCTTGTATGGCACTAATTTTGACTTAGCAGTGGTCAGTTGGATTTTGAGTGGTATCCTCAAATTCCTCAGGGCATAATAAAAGATGTAAGACAGCCATGTAGCATATTTGTTTTGGGTTATACACAACGCTTCATATTGGATGATAACCCTTATTTGCTTTCTTTTCATTGAGATCATGTATAGTACAATAAGAGATAATAGATATGCTTATGTTTTAGTTAGGCGCATGTTGTAAACATGCTTATGTTGTCAAATATACTGATACTGATGGTTAAGATGCTACTACTAGCTATGTTTAATATTGCTAGCCATGCCTATGTAATTAGAAATGCTTAAACTGCTAATCATGCTTATGCAATTAATTGTGCTGTGATGTTAGTTCTACATATGATATATATCTGTTACCTTTATTTGAGATGCCAATATTGATAGCGATGTTATGTTACTAGACATATTCATGATGTCAGGGTTGATTATGCTACTAGATTGCTTGTGCTATTAGCAAGGAATATGATGAGAGTCAGATTAATGATAATGCTTATTATTAGATGGAATTTGATGATATTTGTGTAGATATTTATCCAAAGAAATAGATTTATTTGTTATCTATATATGCATTGATGATCATACTTGTTGCTAAGATTAATTGCTTAATCTATTTAGCATATTTGAACTGTTCAATCTATTCAATTGATTATTAAATACTCAAACTTCTTAGTTATATACTATTTAAAATGTTATAATCAATAGGGTTTGTTGGAGGTTATATCTCTTGCTGGGACATGGGTCTCACACTTGTGGTTTGCCACATTATTTTTATGTAACCGGAAGTGACAAAAAAAACATGTGGCAGCAAAGAGGAGCTACATTAATGAATCTTTAAGAAAGTTGATTAGATGTCTAGTGTGTCCTAGAGTTGTCCTTGTACTCTCAGGTCCAGGCAAGAAAAGTTTGTATATGGTATTTCAAATGAATCAAATTTTTGTTAGCATGTTAATGTTTGTTGTGTGGCATTTACAAATATTGTTCTACTGTGTATATATATGTTGTGGCTAAGACGATAGAATAATTTGTATCAAATTTTTGGCATAGTATGGATATAAGAAAGATGTTGGGCTCTTATATAAATGTTTCTGGGTGGGCGTTGATGTTGAAATCAGTTTTAATTTACCCATATTTTTGGGTATGTGGTTAATTGGTGTTTGATTGTGTTTTAAATTTTGAGTAATCTCGTTTAGTTTAATGGGTTCTCACATCTTACTTGTATTCATGCTATACCAAGAATCTGATATAATTTGTTCCATGGCCTCAACCATAATATATATACAAAGGAGAACATTACCCATATATGCCACATAAACAAGAATCAACAAGTTAACAAAATCTTAAATCAATTATAACACCGTATACAAACTTTACTTCCAGGAGCTGTGAGTATAGGGATGACTCTAGGACATACTAGACATCTAGAAACCTTCTCCAAGGTCCATCATCACAACTTCTCCCCACTGCTACGAGTCTGCTGCCACTGCTGCTAATCACCTAAAAAGTTGTGGTGACCCACGAGTAAGACCCATGTCCCAACGAGCGATATAACTCTACAAATGCTTATTGATTTCAACAGATTAAGCAATTAAATAGTTTAAGAAGATCAAGTAAAATCAGATAGGAATAACTATAGGCATAATTAACAAAATATACAAAGGAACATATAATCACTATCATCATTAGCCTGATTATTAAAACATACCTTGCTAACAGTATAAGCAGCTCAATAGCATGTGCATAGCTAACATCATAAGCAAGTCCAACAAGTTGAACAAATCTACATCATAAGTATAGCTAATAGCATAAGGACAATTATATACATAATCATAATTCATAGTGTAGGAATCTCTAATTATAAAGACATGGCTACATCATAAACATAACTAACAACATGAGATAGCTGGCATCATAATTATATCCCGCAGTATTAGTATTATCCACCAACATAAGCATGGCTACTGTATGTACAATCTATAGAAAATGCATATCCACAACATAAGGATATTTGGTATCTTTTAATGCATTGAATATCAGCTCTTTGTAAAGAGAACAAACAATGGTCATCCACCAATGTGGAACACTGTGTATAACCCTAAAACAATATGCTACGTGGACGTATTACATCTTTTATTCATGCCCAAAGGTTGTTGAGACCATCACATAATTCCTTGCAAGTCCATCATTATCTTTCCATGCCTTATAAAAAGGCTCACAAATATCACCACACATATGATGCACAATCTTAGCACAATTTTACATTAAGAACTAAAAGATGTTGTTAGGATAACATTGTAGGGTTATCTTATCATTCAAGAGCATTACTTCATTATATCAACATATAAGGAATCTAGGTATGATTGACCATCTTTTCATGTATAAGTTCAACAAAAGAAAGCTTCAATCATAAGGTTATGATATCCATCAGTTAACACATTAGAGTTATAACAACATAAACAAGAATAATTCATCATGATATTAAACATTCAAGGATGGGTAGCATGATTAACCACCACCATTTATTTGTATTAGGGTTAGGTTCAATAAGATAGGTTACATTGAAGCAACAATTCAACACTCATACACAAACCCTAATGCATGACACCCTCATCTGATCATGGATGTATAAGGTAAAGCATTACCTTCAAACCCCATACTTTTTGCAAGTATGATTCTATGCATAACACAAGGTTTAAACATTACTTATTGCATACTAGGGTTTCAAAAACAATAAGAGAGAACTCTATTATTCTATTCATCATTAAGGGGTTTGTTCATATTCAATCACTATTACTGAGTTACATTAGGGTTATGTGTAACACGCTATACTTCAGTATAGTTACCCATTAACTAATTATGGTGATCATCAATTATATTCATACGGGGGCAAATGTAATACTATAAGTTTAAGGCATTGAACCATCAAATTCTCATCACTAGAGCCATAACATTACACTGTAGTCTTCACCCAAAACCATGGGAATATTGAGGCATCAACTCCTAACCATTGAATCATGCTCTTTGTTAGAAACCATCGATTAAGGTGTAAGCTTGACTTTTGAACCATTTAACTAAGAAAATCATCGAATTAGGGCTTAAAGAAATCAAAACATTAAATTCAACCTCACCATTAGGTGTGGTGTCTAGAACCAACATCGGTTGTTAAGCTTATGCACCATCAGTTTTCATCACTAGGTGGTAAAGCAAAGTAATGGTGCAGGAAAAGCTATCGTTCCTTATAGGACATAAGGCCATTGTTTGAAACCATCATGAGGGTATTAAAACCATTGAGTATTGTGTATCCAAAAGAATCCAAAATAGAACTAAGAGGGTGGCCATCATTTGACACACTAAGTCAAAGAAAAATAGCAATAAGAGCAAGCCATTGGTTTTTAAGGAAAGAAGGAAATCAACTTGAAAAACCCAAGATGGTGATCATCCAACCATGGAACTCTAGCCAACGGTTGTTAAGGAAAAGCACACCCATTGTGTGTTTTCAAGGCAGAGTATCCAAATCGAAGTAAAGGAGTCACCATAGGTTGTTGGGACAAACTAAACAAAACAACCAAGGAACTAAACCATCAAGTGTTAATCATTAAGGAGTAAAACAACCCTTAAACCCTAATTACAACCCAGCATGTAAGATACATTAAACCATCAAGTATTAAGCTTCCAAAGGAGTCAAAAACTCAAGAAGAGAACTCAATAAGTTCTAGTGTTAGATAATCCACTGGTTCATGTATAAAGTGGAAATCAGCCGAGAAAATCTAAGTATAGGCCATCGTTTGATAGGTGGTAAGAACCATCAGATTGCCATCTAACCTGATCTAAGTATTACTCTACCTTAGGAAGATCGTACATCTATTTATAGATTCATCTAGTGCTGGAAATTATGCAAGGAACACTATAAAAATTGAAACCCTTGGCAAGAATAGCTTTTTATGCACAGGTTTTTTTTTTAGAGAAAGAACATGAGCAAGCAAGCTTTTTGTAAGCAATAAACGAGAAGAGGGTTATAAAACTCACCTCTAGGAAGAATATCAAATCCCAAACAGAAGGAACACTCGATCAAGGAGGGTAGAAAACCCTAGCATAAGCTCTGAACTCGGCAAACTAGCACCTTTCTCCACAAAAGAAGCAAACCCGAGGTAGAAGGAGCAAGAAAGGTAGGTTCTTTTAGATTTAGAGAAAGCTTTACCATGGAAAACCATCGTTCAATCCAAGAAGAATGTAGGAGGAAGAAAATAAGGAAAATAAATGAAAGAGAGAAGGAGAAACTTACTAGTTTAGGTCGGTACAAGCAAAGATGCTCCACAAACCCTAAAAGAAAGGTGTTCCAAGCTCTAGCTATTTGCACAAGGAGATCACCCACCTTCTAACTTGGGAACCTTCTCTGACACCAAGCAGGGGAAGACTAATCTTTTGATGGAAGGAGATATATAAGGGTCCAAAGGTTTCATTTGGGTGTTAAAGGATAGATATATAAATCTTATGGATAAGGAAAGAAAGAAGCTTGAGGTGTCCTAGTAGCTTTGCTATGTGTCCATGGAAAAGATATTGCATGGCCATGTAAATAGAAGTCCATAGGTTGTGGGAGTCTTCTAGACCACCAGATGATGATCTCCTAGAGTGGACACTAGTTTCCAACTTCAAATACCCATCGGTTCTTGAAACCCTAGCTTACTAGGTGATGAACCATCGTTTGATCATCCTTTTTAAGTGAACCACCGGTCCAGGTGAACCAAAATTAGAAAACCATCAACCTAAGGCCTTTTAGGATAACCATCGGTTATCATCACCTGTTGGTGACCATTAGACGTCAACCAAATGGTAGGAGCATTGTTTGATGACTCCTAAAGGTAGCTCATCCATGAAGGGGTAAACCCTAATTCACCATAGAAGAGAATCACCACCAAACCAAGGTTCAATTAAGAGCACCATGGATCAAAAGGATCAATCATGATAAGAAAACATATAAGGAACATAATTCATGTGAAAAATTGCAAGTACCCTAAGTTGACAAGCTAGATATCATTCTAGATGTATTGTGGCTATCATTTAGAGATGTAGATGGCAGCAGACAGATCTACAACAACATCTAGAAGGTGTGTTGCTCTGCCTTGAGGGCTTGCGATCCACCCTAGTGAATAGTTTAGTGATGGTAGATAATAGGTGGAGTTGTGAAGGCAGAACTATATATGTGCCATTATAGACTCATTGTGGTCTAGTTTGACAGCTAGGGCACACCAGGGCAGTGCTTACCTGGGTGTGGGCATATTGGTGTTGGCCTTCTAGGTTGGGAGTAGAGTTATTATTGTTTTAACTTTTTTACATTATCCATATATATTAATTATTTATGATAAAATATGTATAATAATAAGCAATGAGTAAACTGGTATGGATTATTCTTATCCCTTACAATGACCCTACAAACAAGAAGGTAAGCAGGTGACGAGTAAATGGGTAACATGTAGAAAACTTTCTTACCCTTACCCTTTTTCTACATGGTATTGGTAAAGGATAAAAGGAAAATACCCTATGCATTGATATCCCTACAAGCAAGTAAAGAAAAGAAACTTAGGAACCATATTTACAAAAGTGTAACAAAGAATACGGAAAAGAAATGATGAGGACTACTAGAAAAGGTTAAAAAGAAATAGTTTGGTAGGTCCAACAAGCCACTCCCTGAAAACAACACTAGAAAGTTTGATACATCTACGGTTGGGGCACACTGGGCTAAGAAAAAATCACCCACATGAAGGAACAATATTGATAATATATCCACAAGAGCATGGGCGTAGGACATCCTGTAGTACGGGGTCCAATCCACAGGAATTGGAGAGGATACTATATGTAGGTTATTTCTTTGGGTTTATAGAGAGGTGATTATGGTTTCATTGGTCTAGATGGGAATTTAGTTGAAGTAAGAGTTCATGAAATTTAGAATAGAAAGAATGGAACCAAAGTCAAACTAATAATTAAAATTAACTAACAAAGAAAAGATGACAAGTAAAAATAGCTAAGTAAGAGAAATCATAATCATCCCTAAACAAGGCAATTAACTAAGGAAGCAAAGCTAAGAATACACTAAGAAGATCACAAAAAAAACCCTAAGACAAGCAACGAAAGGCAAGAACTAATTAATTTAACAATAACTAACTATCATGAACAAGTTACTAAACTAAGTAAGCAAAAGACAAGTAGCTAAAAAGAGAGCAAGTCAGGGTTCTAGCAAGTAATCAGGGTAGTGGTATGTCTGGTGGGATATGCAACCATGAACCATGAACAATGGTCCTACTCATGCACATAAATCCAACAAAAATCTATCAAACCAAACAATAAGGAACAATGTAGAGTATGAATCCCACTCTTTTAGTTGGTCATGGGTGGCATGATGGTGTATATAAAAACTACTCCCTATCACTTCCCATCCAATCTTACAGGGTTATATTGACTATGGGGTTGGTAGACACCAATCTAGATTACCCCAAACTAGTTTGTAAGTATGTTTTTCCAAATACACTTACAGGAAAGGAGTGGTTTAAAGTGTAGCAGAAGGGTAACCACTATCCCCATCCAACCAATAAAGAAGCTTTTTTCTAGTGAATATGGTGGAACATACCTAGTGACTCATCTCTCTCACCTATGGCTAGTGGAATGGAGGGCTAAAGGGGAAGGTGGAGAAACTAGCTAAGATTCCTCTAGAGAACTTAAGAATTTTCCCACTTAAAAGCCCAAAATTATCCTTGTCTATGCCTTCACTGATCCCCTAGCTCCAACAACCATAGTAGGAGGTAAGGAATGAGAACAAGAAATCACATAGAAATATACAACAAAATTATATAGAATAAATATTTTCCAACATGGTATCGTAATTACATATTTCCCACTAGGGGGCTTAGATACTCATGATTAATGAAATAACAAAATAAGGGAGAGAATAAGGTATACAATTTGTGAACATGGGTGGAGAAGCTCCAATGTTTACCTCTAATAGCTCCATACACGAACTCTTCCTACAAGTGGATGGAATGACATGAAAAGTGGAATGGATATGGTCAAAACCCTATAAAACTAGGCTTTTGAGTTGGAAGGTGGAAGACAATGGAGTAAATGAGGTAGTTAAGATTGGGTGGCGGCCTTGATGGCTAACGAGTGCTAAACCTTCACTCCAAGATACAACTAGTGTATAGATAGTGGCTATTGGGTCTAAGGATAAGTGGGGGTAGAGTGGTAAAACTAGTAGTGGGAAGCATTAGGGTTAAGTGGGTAGCACAAATGTAGTGGTAGTCATGGTGGGTAGGTCTAAGAACAATCATGGTGGTGTAAAACGGACATGGTGGAAGATGGGTTAGTATTCGATAGAAAGTAGTCAAATGGAGTGAGGTAGTGCAATAGTGGTGGGTGCCATAGACATGGTGTCTTGAAGGTAGCACAAACATGACACATGTCACATCCATGGTGAAGGGGGTAAAAGGAGGTCATTTTCCTTGCAACATTCTTCTTGGTGGAGCTTCCACCATGGTCATGGTAACTCTGGATGGCCAGGGATGTTGTGGGATACATGTCCTAGTATTTGGAAAACCTGATCAAGTTTGTGATTTTCACTCTAGTTGTGCGACTGTTGCATACCATAGATGTTTTGGGGGATTTGATGTGTACTTGAGCCATTTAAGTGTCCATCTATGGAGATCTTAGCTTCAATTGGATACTTGGTCAATTTGGTTAGGTTAGGGTAGCTTTTGTCATCACTTTGAGCTCCTCTATGGCTAGTGATGTTCTAAGACCATCCTCCTTCTCTCCCTTTTGTCCATCGATGCCAACATACCAATTAGAACATATAAGAACATCCATAGGTGTAGTCATAATGAAGTGATCATTTTTGAGAAATAGCATGCACCCTAAACATTATGATGTGAATAAGGAAAAAATTAACACAAGTTGGAGACCAAAACTAGGGATCCCTTAGCTACATAGGTTTAATTGCAAAACATAGCACATTCAAACCCATTAGATTAGATACATCACCAAAGCCATTCTTAATTGCATAGAAAATATCACCAGACCATCTATCCTAACCAAGCCCCAAAAATATTTAAAGAGTTCAAGGTATAGAAATGTTGATCGTCCCCATATATTCACTAACATATGGACTCAAGCATCTTCTCACAATTCTCAAATTGCTAAAAGATTAACTCATTTCACTGTTTCCCTCAATGATCTAGGTAAATAGATTTACAAACTTAGGGTACTACATGGTTAGGGCTGTACTTAATGCTTGAATCAATTATTCATTTTATGACTACATTACTCAAGTTACATAAAATAAAAAACAAAATTATTAAAAGGTTAATTAATTCTTTGCAAATTTAGAAGGTATAAAACATATTATTATACAATTCCATCTACGACCAAGATACAATGTAATGCCTCTTGGCCATATCTAGGCCATGCATTATGATCTAGGCACCACAGGTCCATATTATGCATAAGGGGCCATACCAATGTCTAACCCTCATGAGGATATCACATCACACCATTGCAAGGTCAAGATATACATAAATCTACTTCTTTATAATAGTTCCATTTCAATATAAATACCATAATGATATGATACCCACATTAACACCAACCAATTGATTTGGTTGGACATTCCTTAGGCACACGTAGGTGTTTTGATATTTATAAAACCCAATTTGTACACATTATTATTCAAATCCACAAGCATACAAGATCAAGAGTAGTATAGAGAATGGAAAGTTAGGGCCGAACCCAAGGGAGAGAGGTGTCAGTTGAGATTAGTTTGTTTGGTCTATGTTCCTAAAGTGAAGTGCGGGGTTCAAGGGTTTAATCTTAGTTTTGGGAGTTAAACTAAGTTGGTCAAGCAACTAAGGCAAGAAGTAAATATAATTTAACCCTAAACAACTTAGACCTAATTAATAGAGAAAGTAACTAAGCAAGAAAAGAGCAATTATACTAAGGTAGGCAAGAAAAAACTAACACTAGAGACACTAACAAAGCAACCCTAACTATAAAACTAGAGAAGTAAACTATCTTAACTAGGAAAAAGAGACCCTACACTAGAAATTTAGGCAAAAGAGAAAGAAAATAACTAGAATAGAAAATGATCAAGTAAGGCAAGCAGAATAAATCACAAAGCAACACCGAATACAATAACAAGGTCTAGCTACATGAAAAATAACAAAATTACTTAAGGAAGTAATGAAACTAACTACACAAGAACTAGTTAAGCAAGAGAGAAATTAGGGTTTCTAGAAACTAATAGAGACATGGGCCGTTTGGGGTAATGACTATTACCTAGGTTCAAGTTCATCACATAAAAACATTACTCATTCATTTAGATTACCAAACCAAAAAATTAAGTTAGATGTAAGAGAATTTCCCTAAACTGTTAAATGGCCATGGATGGAATATGGTGTGTATAGAGGAATAAGTCCCTATCACCCCCTATCCAACCTTATGAGGCTCAGTGTATTAGAGTTTAGTTGAAATTCAACTAACATATGAAAAGTCTAGGATGTGGGATGGAAGTACTTAGGTAAATTGGGGGCCAAGGGTAGTAATGGAGTGTGTAGATGAGGATTCTACACCTCATGCCACCTCCCATCTAGCCTTTAAGTAGCTCCATGCCAATGGAACCAAGTGTCTACAAGCTAACTGCTTAGATCTCACACCTAGGATGAGGTGAGTGGATGTATATGTAGGGAGATGGGTAGCTAGCTACGAATAACTAGTTGGAACTAGGAGAAAATCCCAAGATAGCAACATACAAGCCATTTACCCTAGAACCTTGGTGTTTTCAAGAACAAATCACAAGATAATTAATGGGAAATGAGATAGAAGTAGAAGATAAAACTATCCAAATGAAATTGTAGATGTTACATATCACTTTCCCCAAACATGGTATCAAAGTCACATTTTCAACCCCAAACTACCCATTAGGGGTCTTAGCTAGTCATCATACAAAAAAGGAGAAAGAAGAAGTAGAAGAGTAGATATACATGAATGCTTGGTACATACTCCTTCACCTCCAACTATATAAGCACGACCTTCTCCCTCCTTGACAGATGGAAAGCATGGAATGGTGGGTGGAAGTTGCCAAAACCCTAGAAACTTAGGTTTTGAGGTGGAAGGAGGTGAAACTCGAGTGAAGATATCTAAAAATGAGTTAGGCAAGAGTAGGTGGCACCTTAAATGCTTAGAGTAGCTAGCCTCTAGCTCCCAACTATCACTAGTGTTTATATATTGGTTTGGGAAGCATATGGTTAAGTGGGGGCATTTAGGTAAAATGATATCTAGGAAGCAATAGGGTTTCAATGGTAATATGACCATTCCAGGTAGAATGGCTATGGTGGTGGAGTTCTTTGCTTTAGCTCGACCCTTGACCACTAGCAGTAGGTTGGGGTAGTTCTTGGGATCTCCTTAAGCTCCTCCAAAGATGGAGAAACCCTTAGATCCTCCTTAATCTCTCCCATCCATCCAAAACATGGATAAGGTACATGAATAACATGCAAAGAACCTCAATAAGTGCAATTTATAGAAAACTATTTATTGGGATAAGTAATATGCATTATAACATATTTAGATATAATTAAAGGACAAAATGGCACACAATGAAGCCCAAAATTAGGACTACAACACCACCCCAAACTTAAAACATACTTATCTTAAAGTATGCTCCAACTCAATCTCTCATTTTCACTTCATTCAAGAAAAACATGGAAGAATGCAATCATCGTAATGTTGATTGGCTAAATTGAGTTCACATGCAGAATTAGGCATGTAATCCATTACTCTCTATTCGTCTTCCTGCTTTCCTTGTGAACATGAATAGAGCACTAGAACTTCAAATATGGGATACCAAACACATATGTAAGTCATTTAACTTTTCATAATGCTCTGGGTAGACCGTATCATGCATGACATATATCAAAATGACTTGAGTTGTTATTTCACTTGCTAGGACTCAATCATACATTTCACTTCACCTCCCATGACCCACATGGTTTGTGTAGGGGTGTGTGGGCTAGAGTTGACTTTCCCTATACCTACTATGCATATAATAGAAGAAAGGGTTATTCAAAGGAGTGGAGTATTATTACTCAAGAGCTCCATTTCTTTTATTTCTATTACATACAATTATCTCTTATTTCTTTTCTTTTCTTTACCCCTTGTGTAAGGAGGGAATATGCTGATTTAAGAAGTGAGGTGGTATATATATGGTCAGCTCACACTTTTGGAGGGTGGATAAGGATAATGTGTGCATTTGGCATCCATTCATGAGGTGGAGAGGTAGGAAAATGATGGAAGAAATGTCAAGTCAAAGAGGGGTCCCAATTGGTGAAAATTCACGTGAGATTTCATTCAAGAAATATAATCCAGGAAACATTTTCCAAAATATACAAACCATACATAAAATGAGAAATTATGGTATACTGCACTCTTTCCATATGGAGTGAATGATCCTAAGATTTCAAGGCTTGAAAGAACTACATTTTATTATAGCTGTCAATATCTTACAAGTGGCTTTTCGAGCTATGAAAAATTCCAACATAGAACTCATCTAGCCAAAGATAACAACAATGGGATGCATTATCCAAGTTTTTCACATTCACATTAAATAAGTAGAGATTTAAGTTGAGACACACATTTAGGAAAGTACATGAAGATTTGTAAAAAATGGCCAAAATGGTACCATATTGCCTTAAAATCAAATGTAAACCTACAATAAATAGCAACAGACAACAAATAGGCAAATCCTAGATAAAACCGACACTCTCAAAATGTAATCCAAGACATGGAATGGCAAAAAGAGCAGTTTTTTTGAAAAATCACACAAAAATGCAAGAAAATAAAAACTATACATGTTTGTATGCAAAATAAGCAAAATTCTAATCTACATAGTGGTGTTGCAACCATCAATCATAGAACAGGGTGGGACAGGTGAAACATGTATCAAAATGAGAAAAACAAAAGAGGAAGGGTACCACCCTACCACCCCAAAATTTTGAATTGTGTTGTCCTTAACATGATGCTAAAGTCTAGGAGTGATAGGGTAGGAGTCACTATTGGTGTGTAAGCTTTGGTGGTCCTTCATGTGGTGGATGATACTAGTAGTAATGTCCCCAATAGTCTTCCTATGGAGGTGGATATCTCTCTAGATGAACAAACATGTCTCTTCCAAAATCCTCCCCCATTGGGGGTTTCGTTGAATCTTCACATGATGATAGTGGTACATGTGCTTGATATGATGGTGAATCTATTTTTGATACAACCACATGGCCTCATGCATCTTATAAATAGCCTCTAGATGTACCTATATGGTGGACATGTCATAGGTGTTAATTGTGGACTACTACACATCAAATTCATATTCTCTCTGCCTGGTGTACTGAGGCTGCTAAAGAATGTGCTAATTCTCCTAGACATTAGACTCTTTGATTTTGTTCACTTCATTAATTGGTGCTTCAATGTGACAGAGATGATCGACTACTAAAATTTCTACCCTTTTCTTGTCCACAATTTCAACATAAAACTCTTAGAGAAGAAGAGTGTTACACCCCGATCTCACAATTACCACTAATCATGAGATTAGGGCATAAATTGAGGATTTAACATAAAATAAAGATCACCCTAAACTTTTTCTTTTATAAATCACTTAGAATTAACCTAAAGGAAAATCTTATAACTTGGATAACACCATATTGTATTAACTACGGAAGAAACTTACCATTTACCTTACTAGGAAGATAAAATAGAATTTCACGACATATTACATTTTTCATGCGGATTATAAAACACAACAGATAACTTAATACTAAACTACACATTACATTACATTCTCTCTCTACCACACCACATGCCTAAGGACCGAGGGGAAGGACTAAGAGACCTCTATTCTAACTATGAACTACCTTCTAAGAACTTGGATGATAAGATCCTTTAGCTTCCTCATGCTGACGCTGATCTGAAATATGTTTCACTAGGTTGGTGAGCTACTGGCTTAGTGAATAGAATTTCACCCAACCATCATAGATAACTCAATTATGTTTATTAAACTGAATAAAAATGCAAAAATTTCTATATTGAGCATATCTAAACAATTACAATTAAATACCACAGGGAATGTAAATATTACATTAAAAGAGCAAATGCTGTGAAACTGTACCTGAATCTTTCTTAACCTTTCTTACTTATAAGACACTCTTTAAACCTATATGAACATATTTTAGATTATGCCCTGATCATATGCAGTGTACTCTACATATGAAGACTCATAGCGAACCACGATCTCACCATACAAGACTTAGCTTAAAACTGGGGAAGCTAAGCCTATAACTGAATCCGGGTGTGCTTGACTCAAACCGTCACGTCTGACTAAGGCGGCTAAATAACTGGCCTTTATTTGGACCTCTCCTTCTAGGCTGAGTACACAGGAGGAGGGTCTGAGATGCTCTATGGGCCTCATCTTGGTACGCTCTGTGGGTATCTCTGGGTTACCACCGGGATCTCCAGTTCATGTTGGGTAACCTATCTTCTCTTAGAAGACGTCCTTAAGGGATTCATCTCCCCGCACGCTCCGTGGGTGCGATCCGATCCCCGTATACTGGTCGCTTCTAGGATGGATCGTTTCCTCCCTATAGTGCAGACATCTGTAGGGAAGCTACGGTGTTCAGGGCACCTATGTCTATTATTTTATTATTCTTGGAAAACTCTTTCTACATTGGACCTTTCTCTTACTTATACTTGACTCTGATATCTCTATGGTACCACGTCTATTTAATTGAAGTTTATAATACAACATGTACATCATTATGAACTTTGCAGAGCAGTATATTTAAAACATTGTAATTTACTAAGAAATCAACATACTGTAAATGCAAGTAGACTAAAATTATTAAATAAATTGAATACATGTCAACTTGGCACATATACACTGAATCATGCAATTAAACTTCTTAATATACTGATAAGAGCTAATTACTTGGCATACGAGTAATCATCATTAGCACCTATAAATTATTTGTGCTTTCTTGGAAAACATGCACATCAACCCTAATCATGAGTTGTGCAACACACAACTTAATTAAGAGTTAATTACTTAACATGGCAAGATTTATTAGTAATAACTTAGAATTTCTAATCATGTCCTCGGGATTCATGCCAATCATGTTAATACTAAACCATGCACATTATCTATAACTTGGAGCGTGCAAACAAGTTTCCATTTAACATCACAAGTCATCATCTTTTTCTTTGAAACGCGCAATTAGTAAATTACTAGAAATATGCAACTTGAGTTTATACCCAAACCATACAACTAATATAACTCTGGAGTCATGCACAAAATAAGTCGTGCTACTGTCTTCAATTTATTAAACTGAGCAAACTAGGATGAAATAAAGCGTGAAGAAGAAAAATGTGCAATGAGAAGTCGGGCGACGCCAAGACTGCCCGACACTTGGGTAAATGTTGTTATCTGCGAAAAACACATGCCTAACCAAAAATCAACCGATTCATGAAGTTAGTACTACGTAGTGAGTGAAATTCTACTCATAGTGGCCCAAGATGACCGAATTCAACTGGAAACGCATCCAGAGTCCTGTTTCTCGGCGTCAGCAGGTCGTCTTCAACCTTGGTTCAGACCTGCTTCACGCACAGGTGGAAGGGAACCTTGGCTGGGTGCTGCTCGCGGGCTAGTTGGCTATGGATTCATGTTCTAGACCCATTTCCGAACTCATTGGTAGTGATTTGAGGTGCTTGCTCGCGCCCTAGCAGCCCTTGGCCACTGCTTGACGCAGCTGCTTCTGTTGCTTAGCCGCAGCTACAGGGGGTGCTGCCCTAGGGCGCGATTGGGGTGAGGAAGGAGAAGGAAAGGTGGAGGAAGGAGATGGGAAGAGAGGCACCATTTTCGTGGTGCTGCTCATCCCAAAATGCCCTCTGGCCGTCGCCGCAACTACTGTGTGGCCGCTGCTGCTAGGGGTACCGCCCTAGCAGGTCAGAGCACAACTGGGAGACGTAGAGGATGAAGGAAGGAGGAAGAAGAAGGAAGGAGGACGACGCCCTGCTGCCTCGAGGCTAAGGGCTCGAAAATCACCCACAATCACCCCTCTCTCCCTCTGCTGCGGCTGATCAGGCTCCTCTATTCAAGCGGTGCTTTGCACCGATCTGAACGAAGAAGATAAGGGAAAGGGGGCTAATAGTTATGGGTAAATTACAGAATAGGTCCAAGGAACTTAAAAATGCCATAACTATTGTCTCGGAGGTCCAATTCTAATGATTTCTTTTGCAAATTTTCAAGCACAAGATCCTCTACCTTCTCAAGGCATGAAAACATATCAACTAAACCATCTTAGTTAGGTTAATCATCTTAGGTAATTAACTTAATGATTAATATTGCAGTTAATATTAATTACATCAGATGAATCAATCTTATCTAATGATTCACATCTTAGCTTATCTTGATTAACCATGATGTTTAACAAGGTAATTAGCACTAATCAAGGTACTTCACGCTAATCGAGGTACTTACTGACTAACCTCAATGTGGGTTGTAACAATATGTTGGGTGATCTACACTTCCTGCCATACAGAGCTTCATACGGGGCCATACCAAGACTTGAATGGTGACTATTGTTGTCTGCAAACTCTATAAGGCTCAAGTGTTCTCCCCAACTTCCATTGAAATGTAGGACACATGCTCTCAGCATGTCCTTAAGAGTCTTTTTTTTTATTTTTTAAATAAGCCAGGGGACCATCTATTCACCCCACTCCCCTCGTGTGGGCACAATAAAAAAGAAAACATACAGCTCCTGCTAAACAGCAGGTAAAAAACCCATATATCACTCCAACAAACACCACAAAAGACACTAGGCCACACAACCAGCCCACATCCCCTCTTACCTCTCTCTCCGCAACACAATATAAGGCGTTTTGTGTTTCTCAAGAAACACCATGCCCCTAATCCTACCAGGAACATCCCTCATATCAGAAACAACAAGTGGTTCAGTCAAATGCATACCCCATCTCCCTATCTCCTTCGAGATCGAATTGATAGCTTTATGCACTAACGATCCAGCAATGTCCCTCTCCGCAATGATCTCCTTCACCTCTTTAATCAAGTTGACGATCTTCCAAGGGGCAACATAAACACCCCACAACATACCATAGACCGAACGATCATCAATCTCCACACTAGAAATGTGTAAAAACTGATCTGCCGCAAACTTAACACCAACTGCGCACGCTTGAACAAGCGCCATCTGGTAACTATCAGCCGTCAACCAAGCTCTAGTAATATGACAAATAGCATCATGATGGTTCCTAACAATCCCAGCCATCCACCATCGATTACGTCCATAGAAGTCATGGTTCTGCCCAACCGCAATGTTCAACTTCAGATTGTAGATGTTAGGATTCATCCACCTCACCAAACTAATCTCCTTCAGCATGTACATAGGATCCTCCACCCCATAGGCCTTAAGCCTGTTATGAAAAGAACAATTAGCTATGCGGGTGAATCTTTTCAGCTTCATCAAGGCATTTATCTGATATATCAGCCAATCCACCTCCCTGTTCCATAGAATTTTCCTATTATCATATCTAGCCTCACACCTCATCCGCCAAATACAGTAAGGAATAATGGTGGCCATGCACGCCACAAGCCACAACTGCAAATCGTCAGAACTACCAAAAGAGCAAGCATCAAGCAAAGACATCCGATCCTTGGGAGCAGGATAACCCGTAATCTCAGTGAACCTGGTCCAGAAGGATGTGGCAATCTGACTATGGAACATAAGATGGTCAACATCTTCCACACATGGCTCATCACAACAGTCACACCGGGACGCTAAAGCAATACAACAGCTGGCAACGTTCTCATCAGTTGGGATAGCATTCTTCATCATCTTCCAAATGAAAGCACACTCCTTAGGTGAATTGACGTGCCATAGTCGGTGAAGTCCATACGGTCCATCATAACTCGTACTCCCCAAGATCGTCTTGACAGAGCGAATGGAGAACTGTCCTATCATATCCGGTATCCAAATGGGATAATCATCCGTGTCTGCTACCTGCTGACCTGCCTTCCTAATAAGCTCCACACCATGCTCGTCGAGGACCTGCTGTAAAGATGGCCAATCCCATCCACTACCATGAATCCAAAAATCATGCACCAAAAAAGGTTGGTTGCGATCACTGTTAAAACGAGCGTGATCAAACAACCTCTCATCACACCACAAGAAGTCCCAAAACAGAAATTACCCCTCCCAACAATCCAGTGGCAGTGAGGATAGATGCTCGGGAACATATTCCAAACTTTCTTCCAATAGGGAGACGCATTCGACCTATACTTCAGATGATTGGGATATAAAGCTGAGCGACCAACCGCTCTATTCGCATACTTGGCGCTGCAGAACTTGGCCCATAAAGTGTCTCCCACAATCATCTCCCAACACACTTTGGCCACAAAAGCACTGTTAATGCTGCGAGTATTAGACAACCCAAGACCACCTTGTTTCATGGAGACCGCCACTCTGTCCCAGCTAACCCAGGCCTTCCTGTGAATGTTGGCACGATCCGCCCAAAGGAACTTAGAAAACATGGCATCAAGGCGAGAAGTTATACCATCCGGAATACCAATAGCAGTCGTTGTATACACCATAGTAGAACAGAGAACATGTGCAATCAAAAGCTTCCTGCCTGCAAAAGATAACAGCCTGGACTTCCACGAGGCAATCTTACGAGAAACCTTATGAATAAGATAGGCAAAGTCAGAAATCAAATTCCTTCCAGCTCTAATCGGCACACCCAAATATACAAAATGATCAACCACATTATCCATCTGAATAGTTGCGCCTATATCCATCTTAGTAACCAGGTCTTTGCTGCCAACAACACAAGAAGACTTCAACCTGTTAATCCTCTGGGCCGACGCACTCTCATACATAGAAAGAAGCACCTGAATCTCATCCATCGTGTTAGGAGTAGCATTCACACAGACCATAATATCATCAGCATAACACAGAAATAGAGGAGGAATCCCGTTTCCCCTAGTATGAAATCTCGCAAATCTCCTCAATTCCCCCATAAGCGCAATCCTTCTGCATAGGATTTCTTCAAACAAAATGAACAGAAAGGGAGAGATGGCATTTCCTTGTTTTAGTCCTCTAAGCAAAGGGAAAAAACCCGAGGACTCTTCCCCAATTGTAACCGTTGCCCAGGAGTTAGAGAAGAAACTAATACATAACTCGATGAACTCCTTGACAAAACCGAACCTCGCCATGATCCTCTCTAGGACATCCCACTTAATCCGATCGTAAGCCTTAGACATATCAAGCTTAATCATGATGTTCGGCCTCTCACCCCCATAGTATATGTCATGCATCAGCTCCTTCACCAACCAGACATGGTGAGTGATCTCCCTCCCTCTAATGAACGCCGCTTGCTCCTCAGAAATCAAAGTCGGCATCAAGTAAATCATCATGTTACTAATAACACGTGCAAGAATCCTCAGCGCCACATTCTCTACAGAAATCGGGCGGAAATCCTTCTCCAGGAGTGTCAGATCGTCCTTCTTAGGAATAAGCACAATACGGCAACAGAACAAGCTACGGTGACAATTCTGTCTAAGGAAAAATGCTTCAGCGAGCCTCATAAAATCATCTTTTATATACTCCCAGGCAGCCATAAAAAACAGAATAGTAAAACCATCAGGACCAGGAGTAAAATACTTGTCCATTTGGCTCATAGTATCAAACACCTCGGTCGCACTAGGAACAGCAGTAAGAGACATATTATCATCCATAGACATAGCCTCCGGTATACTAGCTAAGAACTCCTCCAAACCATCATCATCATGAGGTACCATCTCGCTGTATGCATTCCTATAGAACTCAGCAGCACACGACGCAATCTCCTTTGGGTCAGTGACCCTGTCTCCCGATTGTAGAGTGATGGAACTGACTCTCTTATTCTTTCTACGGGACTTCACAACAGCATGGTAGAACTTTGAATTGCGCTCACCGTCGTTCAACCATTGGATCCGGGACTTTTCTTTCCACACATTCTCCTGCATATCTAAAACCTCTTGTAGCTCAAACTCTGCAATCCTCAAGGCTGTCTCATTGTCCATGCAAGGGTACTCATCAAAGGCAGTTTGGGTAACGTGGACCACATCCTCTAAATCTAGGATCTTTTGGGTCACGTCCCCAAAGGTCTTCCTGCTCCAGGACTTTAAAACCTCTCGCATCTTTCTAAGCTTATAGTAGAAAATATTTGACGGGTGCCCCTCTCTGGAATCATCCCAAGTATCCGCAATGATCTTTAGACACTCCTCATGCTGCACCCATGTCTGCATGAATGCAAAGAAACTCTTCTTTCTAGCAATAGACAAATTCCCAGACTTGTACAAAATCGGGCAATGATCCGACACTCTATAGCGAGTAAGATGAATCGTGCTGGAATCCGGTCGCAGAGCTGCCCAAGTATCATTCAGCAACATTCTATCAAGTCTTTCCCAAATAGTAGGCGTATTGTATTGCTTATTGACCCACGTGAATCTGCTACCCTCAAACTGCGTCTCCTTAAAGTAACCGCTCTGGATGAAAGCGTTGAAGTCAACTATTTCCTGAAAGCTCCTGTTATTGCCCCCTCTCTTCTCCTGATCACTTCTAATGATATTAAAATCACCTTCTAGAAGCCAACTACTATCGCCAATGACACCCGACATCTCAAGGACGTCTTCCCAAAGAAACCGCCTGTAAATGTAATTACAACTTGCGTAGACCGCAGTAACAAAAAACATATCGCCACTCTCATCAGTATATCTCATCGTCACATGCTACCTATGACATTTCACAACCTCCGGCTTGAGAGTGCTATCCGCATAGCACCAAATTTTACCCCCTTCAACTGAATTATCAGTTGCCCAATCCAAATTAACAATGTCCAGAAGTTCTTCCGCCACCCGAGCATGTAGAAAAGGCTCGAAAATACACACAATCCTGGGCTTATGCCTCCTGCATAACCTACCCAAGACCCTTCTCGTCTTATTATTCGCCGCTCCCCTAATATTCCAGAAAAGGTAGTTTGAATCCATGGACTAAAACCAATCGACAACAAACCTTCCTCCATCATAAATTCCTATCTCTGTCCTCCCGAGCATCATAAGCAAACGGAAGCTCACCTTCAGATAACCTTCTTCTATGAATAACTCTGTGTGAAGCACCCATACGTCCATGCTGATCCATACGCTCCTCATGGCTGAACTCTCCACGATATCTACCACTCTTCCTTCTCAAATCGTCACCATCTTCCTCATTGCCTATGTGTATGTAGTCACGCAGACTTATATCATGCAGCATCTTCCTTGCACCATCTTCATCAAACACAATCCTACGTGGAGCTACCTGCTGTGCTGTACATTCAACTTCCTCAACACATGGTTCAGTTTGCAGTGGCATCTTCTGTTCCTTCTCATGTTGTTCATTCTCACCATCGCCTCCATCATGCAATATCATCATTTGTCCATCATCACTAGCATATCCCGCTACGCCTCCATTCTGATTGATAGCCAACGCATGCAACGGAATGTCAAGGTCACAACCAACCTCCGCCAGCGAGAAAAGATTTGAACCAGGTTCCCCATGAGCTACCATCTGCAAGTGCACGCTAGACCTTCTGTTCCCATATGTCAAAGTAACATATTGAGGTACATCTTCATTGAAAGCTTCAACTAACACCAGTATACCAGCAATGTCATCGGGTCCACTCATCCATCCAGAGGCCACTACCAATCTCCCAAAACTATTCACAATGTCGTCTATCGCCTTGTCATCCCGACATACAATAGGTAACTCTTCGATCCAGAACCAGATCGCCTCCTTTCTAGCACATTTCTCACCTTCCTCCATGCCATGCAAGCTAATATCAAACCCCTTGAACCCCATCACCTTGGGACTGGCTGCAGCATGTGCTTCCTTCACACTACTGAAAAAGACGACTGCTTTGCGCTTAGAAAATCTGTACAGGTCTGTGGCATGCGACCACACATTCTTCAGGAAAGGAGATAGCTCTGTCCATGACACCTGGGGTGGCCAGCGTATCTCCACCGCCTTGCACAAAGCTTGAGCCTTTCTTTTACGTTCCTCATCATCTGGCCCTAAATCAACAGTTGTTCTCTTCGGAACATGCTGAGGTGCACCACGAGCCGGAATACCTATGTGTAAGGGTGGGAAGACAGTCCTCGACATGATATCCGGGGGGGAAGGATGACGGGTGCTTAAATCAACATTACATCTTCTAGCAAGGTGACCCGGCCTGCGGCATTTGTAGCAAACTTTCTCCCGATTGCATTGTGACTGCCAGTGCCCTTTCTCCAAGCATCTGTAGCACGTGTCCCATGGGACGCCAATCACCTGTGTACGTCTATCATTATTGAATTCCTTCCTCATGCTCGGTCGATCTTCTTCAACCCTCCAATTAGGGTTTATCGTCATGCTTCTACTGTCCATAGAATTGATGCCCCTTTCGTAGTAGTGCCGCTCCTCTTCCATGCGTGGGACACAGACAATCGACGCCAACCTATGGTTGTGAGCCATGTGATTCTCCATCTGCTCTCTCACCGATGCTTGTGAAGTCGTGTTCAGATGTCTTTGTGTGTTCCCATCCACCAGCAAATGATCCTGCGCCTCTCCACGAGAAGCCGATCCTTCTCCACGCTCCACCATGTTGACCGCCGCTGATGGCCTCGAATCCGATTGAACCAGCAACCTGACGTCAGGAAGGATCTCGTCCACTTGCACAGCTTGCACTTCCAACTCGGCTCTCCTGTCAGCGACAACCTCCCGGGCTCTGCTCCTTCCTCGACACCCTTGGCTCCCGCACCCAGGACGATCGTCGCTCATCTCCACCGCGTCACAGACTATGTAGACCACCGGGGGCGGAGCACCACACCAGTGATTAGGGAGCAGCGACGCCGCCATCTACCGATCGCCTCTACACCCTCTGTCCTTAAGAGTCTGAATGGTCCTCTCTGACTGACCATCTGTCTGTGGGTGAAAAGCTATACTAAATCTCAATTTTGTGCCTAAAGCATGATGCAACTGATTCCAAAACCTGGATGTGAACTTAGGATCTCTATCTAATATTATTGAAACTGGGATACCATCCAACCTGACTATTTCATCCACGTATATCTTAGCCAATTTCGGGACATCAAAGGTTGACTTAACAGGAAGAAAGTGAGCAGACTTAATCAGTCTATCCACAATCACCCATATTGAGTCACAACTTGTGGATGTTCTGGGCAACCCTACCATAAAATCCATTGTGATATGTTCCCACTTCCACTCTGGTATAGGAAGATATTGCAAGGTACCTGTAGGTTTCTGATGTTCAGCCTTAACCTACTGGCACACACTACATCTAGCCACATACTCAACTACATCCTTTTTCATACCTAACCACCAGTATAACTCCTTAAGATTCATGTACATCTTAGTGTTTCCTGGATGCATGGCGTACATCGATGCATGTGCTTCCTCAAGAATCTATTCTTTCAAATCACTATCTCTAGGTATACACAACATGTCATGCTGATACAACAAACCATCATCTGAAAACCTGAACTCTGGTCTTTTTCCCCTTGTCATGTCCTGCATGATCTGTTGTAACTCACTGTCACTCTGTTGTAGTTCCTTGATCTGATCATAAAAGGTAGGCTTGACTTGCATCTGTGCAATCAAACCACTTTGTTCTGTCAATCCTAAGTCTAAGTTCAACTTCCGCATCTCTACTAGCATGTCTCTCCTAAAATATGCCATAGAGAATACATCAGCTGTTGAACTTGACTTCCTGCTCAGAGCATCTGCTACCACATTTAGTTTTCCAGGATGATAATCTATTGTCACTTCATAATCTTGACCAATTCTAACCATCTTCGCTGTCTTAGATTCAGATCCGTCTGTTTGAAGATATATTTCAAGCTCTTATGATCTATAAACACCTGGAACGCCTCACCATAAAGATAGTAACACCATGTCTTAAGAGCATGAACTACTGTAGCTAACTCCAGATCATGTGTCGGGTAATTCTCCTCATTCTTCTTAAGCTGTCTAGATGCATAAGCTACTACTTTGCCTTCCTGCATCAACACATAGCTTAAACCTCTCCTTGAAGCATCACAAAACACTGTGTAGCCTTTATCTGCCTCGGGCAGGATCAACACTGGTGTTGTAGTCAACCTCTTCTTCAAGATCTGAAAACTCTTCTCATAGTTGTCTGACCAGACAAACGGTGCATCCTTTCTCATTAAGTGTGTCAGAGGTGACACTACAACACTGAAGTTCTGGATGAATCTCCTGTAGTAACCTGCCAATCCTAAGAAGCTTCTGATCTCAGTAGGAGTCTTAGGTTGTTCCCACTGTAGAACAAATTCAAATTTCTTAGGGTCAACACTTCATCTCCTGAGATGACATGTCCAAGAAAAGACACCTCAGTTAACCATAACTCACACTTATTAAACTTAGCATATAACTGGTGTTGTCTCAACAAATGTAATGCTATCCTCAGATGATGCTCATGCTTCTCATCATTTCTAGAATAAATCAAAATGTCATCTATGAAAACTATTATGAACTGATCCAAGAACGGCTTGAAAATCTAGTTCATCATATCCATGAAAGTTGTTGGGGCATTAGTCAATCCAAATGACATGACTAGAAACTCATAATGCCCATATTTTATTCTGAAAGCCAACTTAGGAATATTTGAAGCCTTTATCCTCAACTAATGATATCCAGATCTCAAGTCTATCTTAGAAAAGATAATCACTCCACGCAACTGATCAAACAGATCATCTATCCTTGGCAACATGTACTTATTCTTGATGGTGATCTTATCCAACTATCTGTAGTCTATACATAACCTCACAGTACCATCTTTCTTTTTCACAAACAAGACTAGAGATCCCCATGGCGAAGAACTAGGTCGAATGAAACCCTTATCTAGTAACTCCTGTAACTGGATCTTCAGTTCCTTCAACTTTGTAGGTGCCATTCTGTAGGCTGGCAACGCTACAGCGTGACTACCTGACAACACCTAGATCTCAAAGTCTATCTCTCTTTCAGGAGGTAGACCTGGCAACTCATCTGGGAAAACATCTGGGAACTCACAGACCACTGGCACATCCCATAGACTGACTGTGCTCTTCTCTACTCTGGTATCTATTACATGTTCCAAGAATGCCTCACAACCTATCTGCAACATCTTTTTAGCTACTACGGCTGAGATACACATAGGCAAAACTTTTCTCTCTCTAGAAAAGACACAAGAAAATTCACCCTGTTGAAAGACAGCCTCCTTCTTCCAACAGTCGAGTTGAACTCGATATGTCTCTAGGCAATCCATACCCAATATAATTTCAAAAGAGTTAACATCTAGGGGTATAAGATTAACCACAATGGTGTACCCACCAAAGGTCAACAAACATCTGGGACAATACTCTGTCAACACTGTCGGTTCACCTAACGAAGCCCTCAACAACAACTCAAACAGTAACTCTTGGGTTAACGGGTTAAGCTCACAAGCTAAAGAACATTGTATAAATGAGTGAGTAGCACCTGGATCTATTAAAACTGTAACAAAAATGCTATTAAAGAAAAGCATTTCTCCTGTAATTACTCGAGAAGAAATAATACCTTCTGGTTGTGTCAGAGAGAAGAAGCATCCTGAAGCTCTTCCTCTCCCACAATGTCCTTATTGTCCTTCCCTTCTACTGGGTGCTCCTCCTCCTCAGGAACCTGAGGCTACTGAAGAACTTGCTCCTCTAGATGGAGCCTGTCTCAGAACATTCTAGTACTGTGACTGAGAACCATGTGATGTTGACTGCTGTAATTGGGGGCAATTCCTCTTGAAATGTCCCATTTGTCCACACTGATGACATCCTTGAAACAATGTTCCCCAACACTGTCCTGAGCGTGGTCTTCCAAAGATATCACATGCTCACTTCTCTCGCCTCGGTGGACCTATCAATGACAATAAAGATCCCGACGACCTAGTTGGAGGTGTCCATGTAGACTGCGTACTCCATCTTTCAGAATTGGGCCTTCCTCCACTTGATGGAAAACTAGATCATTGCCTACCAAAACAGTCAAGTCCTTGTCCTATCTTAGAAAAGAAACCACCACCTCCTCTGTATCCACCACTGCTTTTTCCCCTTCTAATAAAGTCTCCAGATCTTTTCTTACTCTTAGACTGCTTATCAGCATTAATTGACTCTTCTACACATCTCGTTGCTTCCACAAATTCCCCAAAGTTTTCTTTGTCTCTTCGACTAATGGATGACATGGTGTGTCTAATCTCTGATCTTAACCCTTCTTGAAATCTTCAACACTTTTCTACATTATTAGGAACAAGTTGCGGACATAAATTTTCCAACCTTGTGAAATGTGCCTCATATTCACCAATTGTCATACTTCCTTGTCTGATATTCTGCAGATGTCTTATCTTCTCACTCAGAAAGGTAGGTGGGTAGTACTTAAGATCGAATTCATCAACAAAATCCTTCCAAGTCAATATCGTGTCCCTCCTTTTATCTTCCACTCCATGCCACCACGGCTCGGCATCACCTTTAAGCAAATAAATGGTGTGATTGATTTGTCTTTCCTCAGATAGCTCCATCTGTTATAACCTCAAATTTTTGAAAATATAATGTAAAAGGCTTTTCTCTTTTAATGACTAAATGAGACCTTTTCTTTGAATTGTGATGATTTTCGTGTGAGATGGCTTTGATTGTTTGATTGTGGGCCTTAGAGGCCATTAAGCCCAATTGAAAAGAAAAAGGAATTAACAAGGAAAAGAAATTGACTAATAAAAGGGAAATATGAGAAACTGATAATTAAAAGAAGATAATGCTAAACTAATATTCCCCAATATAGGAATTCGTGCCTTTGGGTTTCCTTGAGGTCCAAGGGACCCAAATTAATGAGATAAAGGCAAAAGAAATAAGAATATGAATTAATTGGGAGTATTTAATATGAAAACTTGGGAGAGAAGAAATCATTTCCAAACATTGCTTTCTGCTTCCCAATTTTCGTAAAAAGATAGAGTATATTAAAAGGAACTTTCCTTTAAAGTTTGAGACCAATCAGAGTTATGGATTGAGAGATATTAATTTTGCAAGATATAGCCAATTTGGGAATTTTCCTGAATTAAATAAAAAAAGGGGATTTGCTTTCCTTTGAATGCAAGCAATCCAGCCCGTTGGATCTTGATCCAACGGTGACCGCTCATCGTCTAAGTCCCGCTGGGACTAAGACTCTGATGGTTACAGGTTGATTTTGCGATCCTTGTTTCTCGCGATCCATTGATCATGACAGATGGATTTTGGTTCCATTATATTCAGGAGAAGGAATCACGAAGATTCCATCCTGGTTTCTCCGGGTTTCATCGCCAAACAGAGAAACGTCCAACTGGGCAGGTCTCTGCCTCGACCCTATAAATAGGGGAGGGTGATAGGGGCACCAGCATCTCCTCTGGATAGCCCAAACTCTACGGACAGAAGTGAGGAGTACGCTCGTGCATTCAATTGCTGGATTCGTGTCGACCTGTACTCTCAACTTCGCAGAGGTCATCGCCGGAGTCCGGCAGGTGGTGGACGGCCTTGGTGTGTTGCAGCAAGCGATTGGTGACGCCAACCAGTCCGAGTGAAGGCGGCGAAACTATCTAGACCATCAGCGTGAGCAAAGGCACCCTGAAGCCCAGAGTCAACCTTGCGGTTGACCGCGCCATTGCTGTACCTCGCGCGAGGTCAAGGAAGAAGACGGAGTGCTATTTTACCACTCTGCCCTCCGTGTCCCCTTAAACCGGTAAGGACACTCCTGTCCTTTTCCCTATTTTGAGTGATGTTTAGCAGAGCACGCGATCATGGCCGCTGGATCCTGAGTGGACCACCGGACCATTGATCGTGCGGTCCGCGTTTTTCCTAAATTAGTTAATAATTGGATAAAGACGATTTTTCTTAGAAAAATTATAACTGGAGCTAGGAAGCTCGGATTGAAAAACTCAATACATTAAAAATGATCAGAAAAATATGAGGGATTTAATAAAAATAGTTTGAGACCCTGAATCGGACTCGTTTTGTAAAAGTGTATTTCTAGAATAAGAAAAAAGAGTTATTTTGTGGATAAAAACCCTAATCCTTGATAAAAGGGGTAATTAGTCTTGCAATTAAGATAATTCGAAGATGGTAAACTTATTTTTTGTTTTAGATAATTATTAACCTGTTTTGATGATAGAATTACAAGTTTAGGGTTTATGTGGATTTAAAAGGTTGGAAACCCTAATTTAGAAAAAGAAATGATAAAGTAATTCGAAATTAGGGTTTAATGGACTAAGTCTGACCTTAGGAATCCTAATGGGTGATAAAGCAAGAAAATTAGGGTTTGATGTATAATTTGATAAAAATAAGGTAAAAGCAATAAAAAGGAAATGAAACCCTAATAATGGTCAAAACCCTAAAAAGGGCAAATAACCTAGGAAACCCTTAGAATTATTGAATCATAATGACATGATTAATAATAGAGAAATTAAATGCCTTTTTCAGGCGCTTGTGTGTGTGCTTGCTTGATTTCCTGGTTGATTAAGTTAATTCTGCATTCAAGCCTACATAACAGGTATGTGGTTACGCTTATGACTAACCGATGTAGTTTTCTGTGATTTTGTCGATGTTTTCATCATGAACTGAATTATACTGTTGGATGTTTTAATTCAAGCAAATTATAAAGTGAATATGATTATCACATAAGAAGTTATGCCTACTAGCTCAGATCTCAGTCCCTCTGGTAGTTTGATGGGTGACCTAGTAAAAGGCTACCATTGGGGTAGGCCATCAGGTCCGTAAATGACTTAGTAAATGGCTACCAAGGAGGTAGGTCCATCAAGTCATATCGAGTTAGAGATTGGACTTCCTACGGGGAGTGCCATGCAACTCAACCCTAGGTATTGGTCTACCTTCCAGGTAGGATCATGCAGGGTATAATGACGATCCACCAAGTGAGAATGGTGGTATCCATGTCCACTGCAGGGACACTACAGGGATAAGGGATAGGAAGGGATTGAGTAGTACTGCTTAAAATGTAATTTGAATGTTTAATGATAATTTGTTACCTACATTGTTACTATAGTTGAACCAATTTTTGTGATCCCCCACATACCAGCTTTGTGCTGATCGTGTTTTTTTTTTCGGTGTTTTAGGTATGAACCCTAAAGGAACAAACAGTAAATTGTCACATTGCAAAAATAAAAAGTAAAGTGCCAGGAGGATTAGATAGAGTAAATTCAAGCAGTGGATACTTAGAATCTCCAAGTTTTTCAAAGGTAAACAAAGTTTAATTTTTTTCCTGCCAATATTCAGTTTAGTTTAGTAGAATTTCATAATTATAAATGATTATTTGTTGAACCTTTGATCCTGTAATTGGTTAACGATTCCGACCCTCCGGTCTCCCTTAATTGGGGATTACCAAGAGGCAGGGTCATTACAATTGGTATCAGAGCATAGGTTCTCCATCTAATCATTAATAATTATTAAATTTTACAAATTCCATAGAACTGAGGGAGTTATTAGAGGATTTTCCGAAAGACTGAGGTGACTAGAAAAGGATCACATCCGGGGGCTGGCAAAATTTTCCTTCGTACCGCTAGTCAGAATACGAGGACTCCTGGATCGTGTGACTTCCTGGCCGATGTCTTAGGCTAAGACTCGAAATAAGATACCTTTAGGACTCTCTCATCTTGTTCATCCCTTCTCAACTCAATTATCTTAAGGATTTTAAGGATTAGGGTTTTCTCTCTCTCCTCACCCTCATGTGGTATGGGTTAAGGTTGATAAGGTCTAAGGGATCCTCCACCAAATTAATAAAAGATACGTAAGTAAGATGTCATTTGCACAAGTGTAATTAGTTTAAAAGTAAACTAAAAGTCTGTTTGTGTGCAGATGGCACGTACCAAAGTTGTGGCTATCCCTTTTTCCACCAGTGATGGTGGACCACCCCGCAAGGGGAATGGATCCTCTGAGAAGAGGAAGAGGAACCATGGAGAGACCTCAAAGAAGAGAAAGAGACCAGAGGAAGTTGAGGCACCCAACCCTGAACCAATGCCCGGCAGCAACCGAGAACCAGGGGAAGGACCAGAATATGAGGAGTACCATATGCATGAAGAGGAAGCCCAAATGGATGAGGACCAGCCTGGTGGTCCAGAACCAGCCATGGTAGTTCATACAACAGATGCAGTTTGGATGGGACAACAAAAGCAATTGACCGAAGCTATCCGTGCCCTGGCCCTTAGAGACATAGCTCGAGATGAGAGTGGTGAGCCACTTCCAGTTCGTCCTCGATTGGGAGCCACCATTCTGGACTTCGTCAAGCTGAACATTGAGAAGTTCTGGGGAGAAGATAAGACTAAAGTGGTCGACAAGGCTGAAGCTTAGCTGCTTGCAGTCGAGAACGGGTTCTGGATGCTTTAGGTGCAGCCAAATTAGAAGGTTCTGTTTGCTACTCACCTTTTGGAAGGTGCAGCCAAGATATGGTGGGAAAACCACATCACGGGAAGGGACCTAAGTGAGGAACCGATGGTGTGGACTGACTTGAAAACCATCTTCACCGCCAGATTCATCCCCATCTCAGCAAAGAAGGAGAAAGAAAGAGAGTTCACCAACATGACTCAAGGAAGTTCATCAGTTGCACACTTTGGCCGTAAGTTCTGCATCTTGGAACGTTTCTGATACAAAATGGATGAAGAAAGAAGGGTGGATCACTTCACAGAGTGCCTGAACCCTGCCATCAAGCCGCATGTGATGGCTAGCAAGCCAAAGACCTTCGCCAAAGCTTACAACACCGCCTTGGACATGGAGAGGACGGTGACGCCAGTTCAGAATCCACCCAAGGGATTTTTGGGTTTCACTGAAGGAACCCAAGGGCAGAAGAACAACCACAAGAAAGGTCACGGACGTCACCAGGCGAAAGGAAGACATGGAGGGAAAGGGAAACCCCATCAAGAGAACAACCGCCCTCGATGTCGCACCTGTGGAAGATGGCATACCGGTGAGTGCCGCTTCAAGAAGAGAGTCTACTACCGGTGTCAGCAAGAAGGACACCTCATCGCCAACTGCCCTCAGCCTGACCGTAGGGGACCCTTGGGGTCATATCCTGTGGCAGCACAGACAGTAGCTGCGGCACCCCCAGCAGGAGCACCAGCCGGAGCACCCCCAGCTAGAGAGAGGAGGCAATCTAGAGTGTTCTCCATCGACAACGAAGAGGCTCAGGGGAATGCTAATAAGTTGATTGAGGGTAATAACCCATAGAGTTTTTCCTTGTAGTTCAGTAGACCATGTAGTAGCTTTTATATATGGAATAACTTTGTAGGCTTGCTGGAAGTCATGGGACTAAATGTAAAAGCACTTTTTGATTCTGGTTCTACAAATACTTTTATTTCGAGAAATCTGGCAACTATGCTTGGTTTGGATATCAAGGATTTGGGTTATGTTTTGGATGTCACAACCCCGAGTGGTCATATTTATACCTATCTTTTAAAAACCCCTATCTTGCCAGTAAAGTACCTGAACCATGAGCTTCCCACTGACTTCATCCTCCTCGATATGAGTGATTTTGATGTGATCATCAGCATGGATTGGCTTTCCACCTACCGAGCCCAGATTGACTGTAGAGAGAAGAAGATTCTCATTAGGAAAACTGGCTATCCACACTTCACCATTCGAGGAAGAAAGGATGCAACAACCAACCTTTATGTGTCCGCCATGAAAGCTGAGCGGATGCTATCCAAGGTTTGTCGAGCCTACCTAGCCATAGTTATCGTACCCGAGGTCAAGGGGCAATCCTTAGAGGACATAGAGATGGTTCGGGAGTACACAGATGTGTTTCCAGATGATCTACCAGGGATTCCCCCTGAGAGGGTGGTAGACTTCTCGATTGAGTTAGCTCCTGGGACTAACCCTATATCTAAGGTGCCCTATAGAATGGCCCCTGTAGAGTTGCTTGAGTTGAAAACCCAGTTGCAAGAGTTGTTGGATAAGGGGTTCATCCGACCCAGTACCTCACCATGGGGAGCACCAGTCCTCTTTGCGAAAAAGAAGGATGGGTCGCTTCGGATGTGTATTGATTATCGGATGATTAATCAGGCAACCATTAAGAATAAGTATCCTTTGCCTAGGATAGATGACCTGTTTGACCAACTCAAATCAGCTCGAGTCTTTTCCAAAATCGATTTGAGGTCAGGGTAACACCAGGTGAGAGTGAGAAGTGAGGATATACCCAAAATGGCTTTCAGAACCCGATATGGCCACTATGAGTTTGTGGTCATGCCGTTTGGATTGTCCAATGCACCTAGTGTCTTTATGAACCTCATGAACATTGTGTTCCAGCCTTTCCTTGACTCTTTTGTGATAGTGTTCATAGACGACATCTTAGTGTATTCAGATGACCTAGTCCAACACCGTGACCACCTGGGTAGAGTCCTTGATATCCTGAGAAAGCATAAGTTTTTTAGAAAGTTCTCGAAATGTGAGTTTTGGTTGGACCGAGTCATGTTTCTTGGACACATCATCTCAGGAGGAACGATCACTGTAGATCCAACCAATGTATCGGCAGTTCGAGACTGGACGGCACCAAAGAACCCCTCCGAGATTCGCAGCTTCTTGGGGTTGGCCGGATACTACCGTCGCTTCATCAAGGATTTCTCCAAGACTGCTCTACCACTGACCATGTTGACGTGGAAGGATGTGAAGTTCGTGTGGTCTGAAGTATGTGAAGCTCGATTCTAGGAATTGATGGAGAAGCTGACTACCACTCATGTGTTGACTTTGCCTTCTGGAAATGAGGGTTTCATGATATTCACCGATGCTTCCAAGATGGGACTTGGTTGTGTGTTGGAACAAGATCGGCATGTGGTTGCATATGCTTCCTGACAACTCAAGCCAAATGAGGTGAATTACCCGACACATGGCCTAGAGTTAGTTGCTATCATCCATGCTTTGAAGATATGGCGGCACTACCTGTACGGTGCTACCTTTGAGATCTTCACCGACCACAAGAGTTTAAAGTACCTACTGACACAGAGAGACCTGAACCTACGACAACGATGATGGATGGAGTACATGAAGGATTACGACTTCACCATCGCCTACCATCCTGGTAAGGCGAATGTCGTAGTTGATGCTCTGAGTCGGAAGCAGATCAAGTGTGCTGTTATCCTGTCTAGTCAGTGGAAAAGTTTAGAGGAACTTATGGAATGGACTCCACAACTGCTAGAGGACCGAGTTCGGTTGGCTAATATCCAGATACAGTCTGAGTTGTTGAGTGAGGTCATAGCAGCACAGTTGACCAGTGAAGACCTTGAGAAGATGAAAGGTTTGATGATGAAGCCACAGACTTGTCTATTCGTGGGAGTAGATGGAGGAATCAGGTTTGAGAATCGCATTTGGGTTCCTGCAGATTCACCAATAAAAGAGAGAATCCTGCAAGAGGCACATAGATCCAAATACACGGTACACCCAGGAACTACTAAGATGTACAAGGACCTACAACGGTTTTTCTGGTGGCCAGAAATGAAGAAAGACATTGTGTCATGGGTGGCCAGTTGTCTTACGTGCCAGATGGTGAAGGCTGAACACCAGCGACCCGGCGGACTTTTACAGTCAATAGAGATTCCAGAGTGGAAATGGGAATAGATCACCATGGATTTTGTGGTGGGTCTACCCCAGACCAAGAGAGTTCATGATGCGATATGGGTCGTGGTAGATCGTCTTACCAAGTCAGCACACTTCTTTGTCTTGAAGACCACAACTAAGGTGTCAGACCTAGCTGAGCTGTACATTAGAGAGATAGTGGGTTTGCATGGTGTACCAGGATCGATCATTTCCGATAGAGATCCCAAGTTTACTTCCAAGTTGTGGAAGCAAGTTCAAGAGGAACTGGGTACAAAGTTAAATTTTAGTACCGCATATCATCCCCAAATAGATGGTCAGTCAGAAAGGACGATCCAGACCTTAGAGGATCTGTTGAGAGCTTGTGTGCTCGATTGGGGTGGCTCATGGGAGCAATACTTACCTTTAGCAGAGTTTTCCTATAACAACAGCTACCAAGCCAGTATCGGGATGCCTCCGTATGAAGCTTTGTATGGGAGACTGTGTCAGTCACCACTTCACTGGGATGATGTGGGTGAGAGGACCCTGTTGAGGTCAGATGAGCTCCAAGTATATGCTGATAAAGTGGCTTTGATCAAGCAAAGGCTAAAGAGAGCCCAGGATCAACAGAAGTCATATGCTGATGCAAAGCGGACTGATGTGCATTTCACTGTAGGAGATCATGTGTTTTTGAAAATCCGATCGCTCCGAACTATAGCCATGAACAGAGGAAAGTTGAGTCCCCGATATGTGGGTCCGTTTGAGGTGTTAGAATGGATAGGTGAAGCTGCATACCGTTTGGCGTTACCCCCTCAGTATAGCATGATGCATGATGTGTTTCACGTGTCTAACCTGAAGCGTTATGTGCAAGATCCGAGCCATGTGCTGAGCATTGAACCTATTGAGCTTCAAGGGAAGCTGACCTATCCTGAGTCACCTTTGCGGATTCTAGATACCAAGGTGAAAGAATTCAGATGCAAGAATATAGAGATGGTAAAGGTTCTTTGGAAGCACCATGGAGAGGATGAGGCCACATGGGAGCTGAAGGCAGACATGGAGAAAACATACCCTGAATTGTTTGCTTGATTGTTTGAATTTTGAGGGCAAAATTCTTATAAGGAGGGGAGGATGTTATAACCTCAAATTTCTGAAAATATAATGTAAAAGGCTTTTCTCTTTTAATGACTAAATGAGATCTTTTCTTTGAATTGTGATGATTTTCGTGTGAGATGGCTTTGATTGTTTGATTGTGGGCCTTGGAGGCCATTAAGCCCAATTGAAAAGAAAAAGGAATAACAAGGAAAAGAAATTGACTAATAAAAGGGAAATATGAGAAACTGATAATTAAAAGAAGATAATGCTAAACTAATATTCCCCAATATGGGAATTCGTTCCTTTGGGTTTCCTTGAGGTCCAAGGGACCCAAATTAATGAGATAAAGGCAAAAGAAATAAGAATATGAATTAATTGGGAGTATTTAATATGAAAACTTGGGAGAGAAGAAATCCTTTCCAAACATTGCTTTTTGCTTCCCAATTTTCGTACAAAGATAGAGTATATTAAAAGGAACTTTCCTTTAAAATTTGAGACCAATCAGAGTTATGGATTGAGAGATAATAATTTTGTAAGATATAGCCAATTTGGGAATTTTCCTGAATTAAATGAAAAAAGGGGATTTGCTTTCCTTTGAACGCGAGCAATCCAGCCCGTTGGATCTTGATCCAACAGTGACCACTCATTGTCTAAGTCCCGCTGGGACTAGGACTCTGATGGTTACAGGTTGATTTTGCAATCCTTGTTTCTCGCGATCCATTGATCATGCCAGCTAGATTTTGGTTCCATTGAATTCAGGAGAAGGAATCGCGAAGATTCCATCTTGGTTTCTCCGGGTTTCATCGCCAAACAGAGAAACGCCCAACTGGGCAGGTCTCTGCCTCGACCCTATAAATAGGGGAGGGTGATAGGGGGCACCGACATCACCTCTTGATAGCCCAAACTCTGTGGACGGAAGTGAGGAGTACACCCGTGCATTCAATTGCTGGATTCGTGTCGACCTGTACTCTCAACTTCGCAGAGGTCATCGTCGGAGTTCGGCAGGTGGTGGATGGCCTTGGTGTGTTGCAGCAAGTGATTGGCAATGCCAACAAGTCCGAGTGAAGGCGGCGGAACTATCTGGACCATCGACGCGAGAAAAGGCGCCCTGAAGCCCAGAGTCGCGCCATTATTGTACCTCGCGCGAGGTCAAGGAAGAAGACGGAGTGGTATTTTACCACTCTGCCCTCCGCATCCCCTTAAACCAGTAAGGATACTCCTGTCCTTTTCCCTATTTTGAGTGTTGTTTAGTGGAGCGTGCGATCATGGCCGCTGGATCCTGAGTGGACCACCAGACCATTGATCGTGCAGTCCGCATTTTTCCAAAATTAGTTAATAATTGGATAAAGACGATTTTTATTAGAAAAATTATAACTGGAGCTAGGAAGCTGGGATTGAAAAACTCAATACATGAAAAATGATCAGAAAAATATGAGGGATTTAATAAAAATAGTTTGAGACCCTTAATCTGACTCGTTTTGTAAAAGTGTATTTCTAGAATAAGAAAAAAGAGTTATTTTGTGGATAAAAACCCCAATCCTTGATAAAAAGGGGTAATTAGTCTTAAAATTTAGATAATTCGAAGATGGTAAACTTATTTTCTATTTTAGATAATTATTAACCTATTTTGATGATAGAATTACAAGTTTAGGGTTTATGTGGATTTAAAAGGTTGGAAACCCTAATTTAGAAAAAGAAATGATAAAGTAATTCGAAATTAGGGTTTAATGGACTAAGTCTGACCTTAGGAATCCTAATGGGTGATAAAGCAAGAAAATTAGGGTTTGATGTATAATTTGATAAAAATAAGGTAAAAGAAATAAAAAGGAAATGAAACCCTACTAATGGTCAAAACCCTAAAAAGGGCAAATAACCTAGGAAACCCTTAGAATTATTGAATCATAATGACATGATTAATAATAGAGGAATTAAATGCCTTTCTTAGGGGCTTGTGTGTGTGCTTGCTTGATTTCCTGGTTGATTAAGTTAATTTTGCATTCAAGCCTACATAACAGGTATGTGGTTACGCTTATGACTAACCGATGTAGTTTTCCGAGATTTTGTCGATGTTTTCATCATGAACTGAATTATACTATTGGATGTTTTAATTCAAGAAAATTATAAAGTGAATATGATTATCACATAAGAAGTTATGCCTACTAGCTCAGATCTCAGTCCCTCCTGTAGTTTGATGGGTGACCTAGTAAAAGGCTACTAATGGGGTAGGCCATCAGGTCCGTAAATGACTTAGTAAATGGCTACCAAGGAGGTAGGTCCATCAAGTCATATCGAGTTAGAGATTGGACTTCCTATGGGGAGTGCCATGCAACTCAACCCTAGGTATTGGTCTACCTTCCAGGTAGGATCATGCAGGGTATAATGAAGATCCACCAAGTGAGAATGGTGGTATCCATGTCCACTGTAGGGACACTACAGGGATAAGGGATAGGAAGGAATTGAGTAGTACTACTTAAAATGTAATTTGAATGTTTAATGACAATTGGTTACCTACATTGTTACTATAGTTGAACCAATTTTTGTGATCCCCCACATACCAGCTTTGTGCTGATCGTATTTTTGTTTGTCGGCGTTTTAGGTATAAACCCTAAAGGAACAAACAGTAAATTGTCACATTGCAAAAATAAAAAGTAAAGTGCCAGGAGGATTAGATAGAGTAAATTCAAGCAGTGGATACTTAGAATCTCCAAGTTTTTCAAAGGTAAACAAAGTTTAATTTTTTTTTCCTGCCAATATTCAGTTTAGTTTAGTAGAATTTCATAATTATAAATGATTATTTGTTGAACCTTTGATCCTATAATTGGTTAACGATTCCGACCCTCTGGTCTCCCTTAATTGGGGGTTACCGAGAGGCGGGGTCGTTACAATTGGTATCAGATCATAGGATCTCCATCTAATCATTAATAATTATTAAATTTTACAAATTCCATAGAACCGAGGGAGTTATTAGAGGATTTTCCGAAAGACCGAGGTGACTAGAAAAGGATCACATCCGGGGGCTGGCAAAATTTTCCTCTGCACCGCTAGTCGGAATATGAGGACTCCCGGATCGTGTGACTGCCTGGCCGATGTCTTAGGTTAAGACTCAAAATAAGAAACCTTTAGGACTCTCTCATCTTGTTCATCCCTTCTCAACTCAATTCTCTTAAGGATTTTAAGGATTAGGGTTTTCTCTCTCTTCCTCACCCTCATGTGGTATGGGTTAAGTTTGATAAGGTCTAAGGGATCCTCCACCAAATTAATAAAAGATACGTAAGTAAGATGTCATTTGCACAAGTGTAATTAGTTTAAAAGTAAACTAAAAGTCTGTTTGTGTGCAGATGGCACGTACCAAAGTTGTGGCTATCCCTTTTTCCACCAGTGATGGTGGACCACCCCGCAAGGGGAATGGATCCTCTGAGAAGAGGAAGAGGAACCATGGAGAGACCTCAAAGAAGAGAAAGAGACCAGAGGAAGTTGAGGCACCCAACCCTGAACCAATGCCTGGCAGCAACCGAGAACCAGGGGAAGGACCAGAATATGAGGAGTACCAAATGCATGAAGAGGAAGCCCAAATGGAGGAGGACCAGCCTCGTGGTCCAGAACCAGCCATGGTAGTTCATACAACAGATGCAGTTTGGATGGAACAACAAAAGCAATTGAGAAGTTTTGGGGAGAAGATAAGACTGAAGTGGCCGACAAGGCTGAAGCTTGGCTGCTTGTAGTCGAGAACGGGTTCTGGATGCTTGAGGTGCAGCCAAATAAGAAGGTTCTATTTGCTACTCACCTTTTGGAAGGTGTAGCCAAGATATGGTGGGAAAACCACATCACGGGAAGGGACCTAAGCGAGGAACCGATGGTGTGGACCGACTTCAAAACCATCTTCATCGCCAGATTCATCCCCATCTCAGCAAAGAAGGAGAAAGAAAGAGAGTTCACCAACATGACTCAAGGAAGTTCATCAGTTGCAGACTTTGGCCGTAAGTTCTGCATCTTGGAACGTTTCTGATACAAAATGGATGAAGAAAGAAGGGTGGATCACTTCACAGAGTGCCTGAACCCTGCCATCAAGCCGCATGTGATGGCTAGCAAGCCAAAGACCTTCGCTAAAGCTTACAACACCGCCTTGGACATGGAGAGGACGGTGACGCCAGTTCAGAATCCACCCAAGGGATTTTTGGGTTTCACTGAAGGAACCCAAGGGCAGAAGAACAACCACAAGAAAGGTCACGGACGTCACCAAGCCAAAGGAAGACATGGAGGGAAAGGGAAACCCCATCAAGAGAACAACTGCCCTCGATGCCGCACCTGCGGAAGATGGCATACCGGTGAGTTCCGCTTCAAGAAGAGAGTCTTCTACCGGTGTCAGCAAGAAGGACACCTCATCGCCAACTGCCCTCAGCCCGACCCTAGGGGACCCTTGGGGTCATATCCTCTGGCAGCACAGCCAGTAGCTACAGCACCCCCAGTAGGAGCACCAGCCGGAGCACCTCTAGCTGGAGAGGGGAGGCAAGCTAGAGTGTTCATCATCAACAACGAAGAGGCTCAGAAGAATGCTAATAAGTTGATTGAGGGTAATAACCCATAGAGTTTTTCCTTGTAGTTCAGTAGACCATGTAGTAGCTTTCTGATATGGAATAACTTTGTAGGCTTGCTGGAAGTCATGGGACAAAATGTAAAAGCACTTTTTGATTCTGGTTCTACTAATACTTTTATTTCGAGAAATCTGGCAACTATGCTTGGTTTGGATATCAAGGATTTGGGTTATGTTTTGGATGTCACAACCCCCAGTGGTCGTATTTATACCTCTCTTTTGAAAACCCCTATCTTGCCGGTAAAGTACCTGAACCATGAGCTTCCCACTGACTTCATCCTCCTCGATATGAGTGATTTTGATGTGATCATCAGCATGTATTGTCTTTCCACAAATGATTATTTGTTGAACCTTTGATCCTGTAATTGGTTAACGATTCTGACCCTCCAGTCTCCCTTAATTGGGGGTTACCGAGAGGCGGGGTCGTTACACCATCAGACGGAACACTTTCTCTAACTGTCTTAGCCATTCATCTTCCACTGCAGGGTTCATAGTTCCAACGAACTCAGTATCTCCAAGCTTCTTAACCAGCTTATAGGATCTCATCAGATCCTTGTTGCTAGAGATAGAAGCTCGCCTCTTCATCTTATACTTTTCCCTGGTCTCAAGAAACATTTTGTACATTCTTGATGCCTCATCCACATCATTTCCACCACCTGGACCCATCACCTGAGGATCAGGTCCAATGTGGCTCTCAGCTTGGTCCTCATGACCACGTCCTCTTCCTGCCATCTGCAATAGTATAAAAGAACACTTCCTGTTAGAAAATTGCAGTTAGAAGGAAAACACCTAAGTCCTAATCCTATTGGTCTCTTATCGTCCCCTGAACTTGACTTAGAGTAACTACATACTCAACCAAATGCTCTCATAACCTTGCTCTGATACCAAAGATGTTACACCCCGATCTCACAATTACCACCAATCATGAGATTAGGGCATAAATTGAGGATTTAATGTAAAACAAAGATCACCCTTAACTTTTTATTTTCTTAATCACTTAGAATTATCCTAAAGGAAAATCTTATAACTTGGATAACATCGTATTGTATTAACTACGGAAGCAACTTGCCATTTACCTTACTAGGAAGATAAAATAGAATTTCACGACATATTACATTTTTCATGCAGATTATAAAACACAACAAATAACTTAATACTAAACTACAAATTACATTACATTCTCTCTCTACCACACCACATGCCCAAGGATTGAGGGGAAAGGACTAAGAGACATCTATTCTAACTATGAACTACCTTCTAAGCACTTGGATGATAAGATCCTTCAGCTTCCTCGTGCTGACGCTGACCTGAAAAATGTTTCAGTAGGTTGGTGAGCTACTGGGTCAGTGAATAGAATTTCACCCAACCATCACAGATAACTTATTTATGTTTATTAAACTAAAATAAAATGTAGAAATTTCTACACTGAGCTGATATAAACAGTTACAATTAAATACAACAGGGAATGTAAATATTACATTAAAAGAACAACTACTGTGAAACTATACCCAAATCATTCTTAACCTTTCTTACTTATAAGACACTCTTTAAACCTATATGAACATATTTTAGCTTATGCGCCGATCATATGCAGTGTACTCTACATATGAAGAATCGTAGCGAACTACGATCTCACCGTACAAGACTTAGCTTAAAACTTGGGAAGCTAAGCCTAGATCTGAATCCGGGTCTGCTTGACTTGAACTGTCACGTATGACTAAGGCGACTAAACAACTGGCCTTTAACTGGACCTCTCCTTCCAGGCAGAGTACATAGGCGGAGGGTCTGAGACACTCTGTGGGCCTCATCTTGGTACGCTCTGTGGGTACCTCTGGGTTACCACTGGGATCTCCAGTTCATGTTGGGTAACCTATCTTCTCTTAGGAGACTTCCTCAAGGGCTTCTTCTCCCCGCATGCTCTGTGGGTGCGATCCGATCCCCGTATACTTGTCGCTTCCAGGGTGGATCGTTTCCTCCCTATAGTGCAAACATCCATAGGAATCTACAGTGTTTAGGGCACCTATGCCTATTATTTTATTATTCTTGGAAAAATCTTTCTACATTGAACCTTTCTCTTACTTATACTTGACTCTGATATCTCTATGGTACCGCGTCTATTTAATTGAAGTTTATAATACAACATGTACATCATTCTAAACTTGGCAGAGTAGTATATTTTAAACATTGTAATTTACTAAGAAATCAACATACTATAAATGCAAGTAGACTAAAATTCTTAAATTAATTGAATACATGTCGACTTGGCACATATACAATGAATCATGCAATTAAACTTCTTAATATACTGATAAGAGCTAATTACTTGGCATACGAGTAATTGTCATTAGAACCTATAAATTATTTGTGCTTTCCTAGAAAACGTGCACATCAACCCTAATCCTGATTTGTGCATCGCACAACTTAATTAAGAGTTAATTGCTTAACATGGAAACATTTATTAATAATAACTAAGAATTTCTAATCATGTCCTCAGGATTTGTGCCAACCATGTTAATACTAAACCACACACATTATCTATAACTTGGGGTGTGCAAATAGGTTTCCATTTAACATCACAAGTCATCATCTTTTTCTTTGAAACGCACAATTAGTAATTTACTAGAAACATACAACCTGAGTTTATACCCAAACCGTACAACTACTGTAACTCTGGGGTCATGCAAAAAATAAGTCGTGCTACTGTCTTCAATTTATTAAACTGAGCAAACAAGGATCAAATAAAGCGTGAAGAAGAAAAATGTGCAACGAGAAGTCGGGTGATGCCAAGATTGCCCCACACTTGGGTTAACATTGTTATTTGTGAAAAACACAGGTCTAACCAAAAATCGACCGATTCATGGAGTTAGTACTGCTTAGTGAGTGAAATTCTACTCACAGTGGTCCAGGATGACCGAATTCTACTGGAAACACGTCTAGAGTCCTATTTCCGGGCGTCAGTAGTTCGTCTTCAACCTTGGTTCAGCCTTGGTTCAGACATGCTTCACACACAGGTGGAAGGGAAACTTGGCTGGGTGCTAATCACGGTCTAGTTGGCTACTGATTCGTGTTCTAGAGCCATGGCTGAACTCATTGGCAGTGATTTGAGGTGCTTGCTCGTGCCCTAGCAGCCCTTGGTCGTTGCTTCACGTAGCTACTGCTGCTTCTTGGCCGCAGCTACATGGGGCGCCGCCCTAAGGCGCGATTGGGGTGAGGAAGGAGAAGGAAAGGTGGAGGAAGGCGATGGGAAGCGGGGCACCGTTTTTGTGGTGCTACTCACGCCAAAATGCCCACTGGTCGGCACTACAACTACTGTGTGGCCACTGCTGCTAGGGGCGCCGCCCTAGCAGGTCAGGGCACAATTGGGTGAGGTAGACAAGGAAGGAAGGAGGAAGAAGAAGGAAGGAGGATGACGCCCTACTGGCTCGAGGCTAAGGGCTCGAAAATCACCAACAATCATCCCTCTCTCCCTTTGCTTTAGCCAAACGGGATGCTCTGTTCAAGCAGTGCTTTGCACCGATCCAAAGGAAGAAGATAATGGAAATGGGGCTTATAGTTATGGGTCAATTACAGAATTGGTCCAAGGAACTTAAAAATGCCATAACTGTTGTCTTGGAGGTCCAATTCTAATTATTTCTTTTGCAAATTTTCAAGAACGAGATCATCTACCTTCTCAAGGCATGAAAACATATCAACTAAACCATCTTAGCTAGGTTAATCATCTTAGGTAATTAACTTAACGATTAACACTATAGTTAACATTAATTACATCAGATGAATCAATCTCGTCTAATGATTCACATGTTAGCTTATCTTGATTAACCATGGTGTTTAACAAGGTACTTAGCACTAATCAAGGTACTTCACGCTAATCAAGGTACTTACTGACTAACCTCAATGTGGGTTGTAACAAAGAGTCCATCAAATCAATATTATCATGGAGTCCTTCTTTGACATTAAATACCTAAGACAAGCATGGTCTACATAGATAATGGCTTTGTTTGAAGCAAATAATATAATAACTTTTCAAGTGCAAAAATTAGAGCAATCAACTCCTTTGTTGTTGTGTAGTTTCTTTGTGCTTCATCTAGGGTATTGCTTCCATAATAAATAGCATGTGGTATCCAAACAATCCTGTGGCCCAACATAACCCTAACTACTATATTAGATGCATAAGTAATCATCTCAAATGGAAAAGAGAAATTAGGGGGATGAATGATAGGAGCAAAAACTAACTTGTGCTTCAGTTGATTGAAGGATTCAATGCAATTGTCATCAATATTGAACTCAATGTCCTTCTCACATAAGTGGTAGAATGTTTAGATATTTTGCTAAAATAATTGATGAAATGGTGATAGAAACCTACATACCCCAAGGAAGAAAAAACATTCTTAAGGTAGAAGGAATGATTAAGGAAGAAATGAGACCCACTTTGGCCCTGTCAACATCAATCTTGGTTCTATATACTTGATGTCCAAGAACAATTCCCTCGCAAACCATGAAGTGACTTTTCTCTCATGATAGAACCATACAAACTTTCACCCATCTTTCCTAATTGGTAGTAATGTGAGACAAATAATCATCAAAAGACTTTCTAGAGACTGATAAGTCATCAATGAACACTTCTAAAGATGAATCAAGCATGTCTAAAAAATCAACATAACACATCTTTGGAAAGTTAAGGGGGCATTGAAAAGACAAATGGGATTCTCCTATAAGAAAATGTCCCTACTAGACAAGTGAATGTAGTCTTTTCTTGATCAACTGGGTGCACTTCCACATGGAAATAAGCTTTGTCCCATCAATCTCTCTAGGAATCTGATCAATGAAAGCTAGAGGGAAGTCATCTTTCTCTGTATTTGCATTATGATTCCTATAATCCACACACAAATTCCATTTCAACTGTTCTCTCACTGATCATTCTCCATCTTCTTTAGATGCTACAATGATCCCACCCTTCTTGGGCACAACTTGGATATGACTCACTAATGGGATATTACAAATGGGATAGATGATTCTAACATCAATTAACTTTACAATTGTAACACTCCTCCAAGTACATACATGACATCAGAAGAAAACCCTATGTTGTCCATAACATGGGTCACTTGGCTTGGAGGAACATTACAAAACATGATAAGAATATAGCAACAAGATAAATGAAACACCATGCATTAATTCAAAATATAGATTCATACATTGCTCTTGATATAAAACATAAATGGTCACATCTTGATTTTGAAACCTAACATGTAGGCTAAGAAAAACTATAACATGAGATAATAAACTAGAATAGGTAATCTATCAAGTGGTAGATGGAACCCCACCAAGATAAAGTATTCCTTGAGATGTATGATTCTTAGTTAAGCTCCCTTATTCTTTCCTCCTGCGGACATCGCATCCCCAACCTGCATTCAAATAGAAAACACGTTAGAATAAGCATCATTGAGTATTGTCATAACAAACTAATAGCTTGGAAATAAGGAAACATCAAATTATTTAAACAATAAATCTTTGATTCACATAATATGCTCTTAGTGATTGATTATAATGTCCTCTACTCTTATGCACCAACCGTGCTCATAAGGCCCATAGGCTCAGCTGATGTTCTAGTTGAGCTCATGTTTTGCACCTTAGTGCCATTAGATATGCTCCAATTGAGCTCATGATTTGCACATTAAGTTCCATAATGTTCCATTTGAGCTCATAATTTGCACATAAGTGCCGTAATGTTCCATTTGAACTCATAAGGCCCGAGAGCTCAACATTAACATGACAAGGACAAAATACTACCCATTACATGATTAATCATTAACTTGGAATAATTAATCTTTACTTGGATTTCATATGAACATGAATAGTTTCTTGAAATAGAACTCTAAACCATAAGCATCGTACAATAACTTTTGGGGAACATTAATTCAAGAATTTCTAAAAATTGAATACACAACTATCATATGGTTTAACATGATCACCATGATAAATATAAATCTTAAAGTGATTGAAAACCATTATATAATACTAAAAGTCCATGGCCCCACTTACCTTTATTGGAGAAAACCCCAATTTTGTCTCCATGACCCTGAGTCACTCCTATGTTCCTGAAATTATATGATTTGTATTAATTATCATCATTAACACATCCTAAACCCTAATTTGATTCTTCTAAGTAAACAAGTTGTAAAATGATAGATTTAGGGTTTGAAAACACTAGAATCATATTCTTCATGAAAAATCCTTTCCAACGACTATTTATACATATTTTTCTGATAAAGGATGTTATTACTAAGATTTTAGGCAAATATGACCAATCACACTTTGCTAGAAATCCACGTGGGTAGTAATATCCGAATCAGTAGATAATTAGACCTTGTTCCTATGTGGCCCAGTCATGGCCATACACATGGTCTGGTCCTACTCAAACCAATATGTCAGGGGATCATGCAATCGAAGAGAATATGACAATCCAAATACCAAATAAACCCTTGTGGGCTAACTAAAAATCATCAACCGATCAGGGTCACTTGGGGATACAAATAGATGTAATTCTTCTTCATCGACACAACAAATACAACGACGGGAGTCTCAATTTTCAAATCCAAAACAAAGTTCCAACTTTCTTCTCACAAACAAATGATAGAGGTGAATTCCTCACTTTGCCATGAAGAGGACAAGCCACAACTTGGGTAGTTCTGTATTCTGGGGCTCTAGAATCACCTCCCGCTTTGGCTGACTAGAAGGTTGAGATCAAAAGCAACAAAACAATGGTACACAATGGAAACTAAGGCTATACTCAGGCTTGTTGTACCTTGGCGAAGGTGAAATATGAGAAATCTAGACGAAAGACGGGCCATTGATGTGGATTGCAACAAAGAGTTTAAAACCAAAGAAAAAGGGCAAAATAGATATACCTTCAACTAGATCGAATTGAAGGTCAAGGAAGATTTTCTATTTATCATAGATGCAATTTTATTCATTCAAAGTCCTCATGATGGCCACCTGAACCTGGGTGACGTTGCTCATGCAGATGGTCACCGATGGAGTAGGGTGGTAGAGAGAGAGGGTGTGAAAGGCTGAAGCGACAATGGTTTTGGGGTTTTGGACCCCCTTGATCATTTTGTGAAGGTTATATATATCAGATGGTGCCAGAAGAAACCAGGGTTTGTCTCGATCCCAAAATAGGGGAAAGTTAGTTCGACTCTAGAAGTCCAGGAATTCTAGGGCACGAGAGTCCCTCAAATTTGGGATGGTTCATATTGGAACAAGGAGGGGATGGTGAGTGAGAGGTCTATTTCTGCTGAAAAAACATAGGAAGAGAGATTAGGAGAGTAGAATATCCCTATCACTATTCCAGTCCAACTAGGACTCAGACAGGTAGGAGTGATGACCCGTGAACCCTCAGATGGGTCTGAGATCAGTGAGATCTAACTAGGGCCGTCATATGAGATCCACAAAAGAAAGAAGGTGCGCGACACATAAAATGCGTGAAACTATGCATGAGAAAGATGAAAATCCAATTTGATACAAAATTGTTTCATTTAATTCATATATAGTTAATATTAGAGCCCTAAACTATATAGAAACTTCCCAAAATTGTTTTAGGGGTCAAACTAGGTCCATTTGACTTCACATTTTGACCATAGATGGATTAAGGAGTATATAATCTACCTGTTTAATTAGATGTAGTTTTTCATAAACCTTTATAATGAATTTGTATAAGTCATTATCTTAGTGTACATGTATTAAAATATGAGATAAAATGAATTATCCTTTCTTTAAGTTAAATTTTGAGATTGATAACACACCTACTCAAGGACATCATATTATCTCTAATGCATAAATCAAGGGATCATTTTAAGAGAGAGAGGAATTATTGCTCATTTCTTTTCATATTAAGATAGTTCTAAGTTATTTAATGATTCAAAGGACAAGGTGTATGATTTGACATAATTTATTAAAACTTTATAAATTGTCGATATTTCCATTAAGTAAATTGTTTAACCTTTACCATGAAAACTCCATTATGATTTTCAAATTACATGTGTGAAATTTTGGGATGTTACAACAACTTCTTGAGTCACAACCTCCTTTATCTTAGGATTCAATTTTCTTTGCATTTCATGTCTTGGCCTTACATCATCCTCAATATATATTATCCGCACACAAATGGAGCGGTCAATACCTCTCAGATCAGAAATAGACCACCAGATGGCTTGAATGTTCTTCTTTAGGCCAGAAATGAGGAAATCTTATTTATCTGAAGCAAGAATAAAGGAAATAATCACTAGGACGGTGTCACTGATACCAATAAATTCATAGTTTAAACCTTTCGAAATGGACTTTAGCTCAAGGAAATGAGGTTCTTTAATAGAAGTCTTCAACCACTTTGTAGAAATGGAAGGTAAATCTTCACTTGCAACCACTAGCACTAGTTCTTTTTCTACTTGGTGTCATCATTTGACAACTCAACAATGAGCTTAAGTCCTCTACCCTTGTTGATTTTCTCAATCTATGTAGGTAGGCATTCTTCCACAATCTTGTCTAACCAATCAACAACATATCAATCTTCCTCAGTAGCATCTATTACCTCAGCTTTGGCAGATGCTTTGAAGATGTTCAACTAGATCTTCATGTGCATGAAGGTCACATACATGGTGTTGATACTTACATGTATCACTACATTCCAAGATTATAGGTAGTTACCTTGTGTCTTCTTCCATATCAAGCACAAAGAAAACATCGGGAAATAAGCTAGATGTGTCATCATCAAGTCATACCAACACATCATCAATTCACCCTTGAGGCATCTTTATAGAGCAGTCATCCAATTGCAAGGTCCAGTTAGGCAGCTCCAACTATCCCAAATTTATCTTAAATACATAGAATAAGGTATCAAATTTACACTAGAACCCAGGTTAGGAAGATCTTGGTATATGCATCGTGTGCCTATGTAACCAGGTATAATAGTGGAACCAAGATCTTTTCTCTTTTTAGGAGTGGTGTGTTGTAGAATGGATCTAACTTGTACTGTGAGATTGACTTGCTTTGGTGTTCTTCTAGTTGACTTCTTCTTACAAATGCACATGTCCTTGAGGAACTTAGCATAAGAGGGTATTCTCCTAATAACATCCAACAAGGGAATATTGATCTAAACATTCTTAAAGGTCTCCATGATGTCTTCAGTGTGTTTTTGCTTTCTTTTGGACGTGCCTCATTCTTCAAGTGCATCAGGGAATGGAAGTAGTTGTGGACCCATCTCGTCAACATCAAAAGAATCATCAAGTGGTATCACATGAATCTCACTATCATCATTCACTATCATGATATCACCTTGATCACCTATCGCAATAGAATTGACACACATCACATCATCCTTTGGTTCCCTCAGAAAATAATCAACTACTCAGTTCCTTGACATTTCAAGAGTCTTTCCACTTCTCAATACTGTCACAACTTTCACTTGCTCATGAGGATGGATCTTGTTATGGTCCTTATGGTCATGGCCTTTAGTGTGGTAGGTTGGGATTTAAGAGGATATATTGTCATTGTGGTGGTTGTTGTGGAGGTGGTTGATATTGTAGTGGTGGTGGGATATTCTTGTGGTGGTTGTGGAGAGTATTGGAAATTGTAAGGAGGTTGTGGTGGTAGTGGTGGTGGTGGTGGAGAATAGGGGTTGGGAGGACCTTGATATTGTTGTAAAGTTGGCACTTGCCCTTGTGGTGGGATGTAGGTACCTTGAGAAACACTCATTGACCCACTGGCATTGTTTGGGTTAGACATGTTGGGAAGGAAGCCTCCCTTCCCCATGATGTGCAAGTGTAAAGATATCAGATTTGACCTTTTCTCAACCCAACTAATGTTTTGTCCATGATAGGACGTCTTTTTTTACTTCATCCATTCTTCTCAATATTCCAAGAACTTCATCTTCAAACATTAAGCTATACTATTGTCCTTCACATTGTCTTGGCTATCCTTGTACTCCTTCTACTTACTTCCAAGAGAATTTGGGATGATTTCTCCATTCTGGAGTGTAAGAGTTTGACATAGGGCCTTTGTTGTTTTAGTTTCCATAAGATTTAAGAGCTTGCACTTCTTCACCGAGAGTCTCCAAAGAATGAACATATTGGTTAGAAGAGCCTCCCACATGTGTCTTCATCAGATTCATCATGTCAGTCTATATTTTCATCCTTAGGGTGAGAAGTGCAACTCCCATTCTTCTATTACAATGGTTGTCTACACTTGAAGCCCTATACCTTGAGTATTCTACCATGTGCTACAAAGAGAGGACAAAATTCTTCATGAGGTATGAACATGAATGTATCACCACATGATGAGTCCACAACTATTTTACCCATCTCAGAAATCTTGGTATGGAAGGGTTGAACCAATTCCATATGGACACCTCATGATGGGGCCAATCTCTTAACAACTTTCTGAAACCTCTCCCAAGTCTTGTGGTACTATTCATTCTCTTTCTGAATACTAGAAGTGATGTACCTCCTCATATGTGTAAGCTTAGCAGTAGGATTGAACTCATTTATAAACTCATTCTTCATCTCCTCCCAAGTAAAAATCTCAAACTTTGAAGTATAACACTCCTTTGCCTTGTCCTTCAAAGAAAAGGGAAACAAGGAGCCGGATGGAGTAATTGGTGTCTATAGGAAACTTGAAGGAGAAAAAGTTTCTAGGTTGGCATCTATATTCTTGTATGGGTTCTCATTTTTGACACCATAAAAGGTCAGAATAAGTCCAAGAAGAGCTAGTTGATTCAAGAACTACTTCCCTAGAATTTGATCAACCCTAGTAGCAATAAAAGAATTGTAGTTTCCAGGCATGAAGTAGTTATGAAGTGGCTTGTGGAGAGGTGGTGGTGGAGGCTACTGTCATGCCTCCTCATGGTGTCCATATCAGTCTCCCATCTCAGCTTCCAGGTCATGATTGTGCTGGTTCCTTTGCCTATTCCTCCCTATTTCAAAATCCTCAAAGAAGGAGTGAATAGAGAGATATCGACGTCCAAACATGCACCAAGTGTCAGCTGCACAAGGCACGATCAAATAGTAGGAGACAATTTAGAAAACCAATATACAAAATAGTAACTTAGAGAATAATGAATAACAATGGTGAGGAGAGTAGGAAAAGTAAAAGATAAACAAATTAGATATGATGAGTGCCTATATCCCCAACAATGTTGATGGAATGCTTGACTTTGATTCCCATGAGCACCCTGACTAATTCACTTGGTTGAATGCACCTTAGCATATACTTAGGTCTTTCAATGTTTTGCAAAACCCTATTTGGGCACACTCAATCCGTAAGTGCATGGGCTTGGTAAAGTATAAACAATGGTTAGTCAGGGTCAAACCCATGGGACAGAGGGGGCAATAGAGCTTAATTATTTAGTCTAGTTTCCTAAAGAAGAGTCTAGGATTCAAGGGTTTAATCTTGGTTTTGGGAATTACACTAGGTTTCTCAAGCAATTAAGAAAAGGCAAGAAGAAAATCTACTTTAACCATAGGAAAGTCGCACCTAATTACTATAGTTAGTAAACTAAACAAACAAGAGAAAATTATTCTAAGGCAAGCAAGAAAGAACCAACACTAGAAACCTATCACGGAACTGTTCCTACCCCAATCCCAATATCACTACCTAGACATTGGTAAAGGGATTGAAGTGCCCGACCCTGAGTGGCCCGATAGGATTTATCACACTGGAATATACAATAAGAAATAGTAACTAAAAAAATGGATATTTAAAGAACAACTTACCCAATATGGAGATTTTTCCAATATATCCTTGTCATCAGGGTATGTAGAGTGCAGAAGCGATCTTATTCAGTAGTCCATTTGTATTGCCTAAAATCAAGAAAATCAAGACACAATCATGCAATTGCACGGTACGCTATAAAAATAAAGTAACACGGTTTATAAGAAAATAAGTATACATGGAAGGACTTATATTCAAAAGAATAAAAAATGATTTCCAAAACCAATATCATACGACCAAATGTTTGTTATTCAATGATTCAATTTTTATTACAAGTTCCCATTATGCTATAATTAAATAAGCATGCTTATATATTTTGTGTGACTCTAATACCCCAATGCGATGGGGAAGGTCACTAGGCTCCTTCTAACCATAGGAACATAGGAGACCAATGTACAAGTCCCACCTCCAAATGAGGGGGGTTGTTGCACTCAATATCAACATTATCAACATTATCAATATCATCATCATTATCAATATACGGGCAGTCATAATGGGAATAAATTTATGTTTTCATGTTTTTCAAAATATAGTATAGAAAAACAGAAGACTAATCATAGGGAACAGTAGCTCATCCAAGTAAGTAGCCAAGTATACATTCAAGAGATACATAAAAGTATCTTCAATACAATCAAGGAGGAGTTATATAATAGTGTACCTTTCTAAAGGAGTATTTGGAGTATAGATCCAAAAAGAGTAGATCAACCCCTTGAGTAAGATCCTAGATCAAAATATTGGATCAAGGTTCAAGATCATAGTTTTAAAGAATCATGCTTCACTATTCAAGATTAGGGTTACATTTTCCTATGTCAACCTTAGGGTTGGGTCATTCACTTATAATCAATATTTCAAAATGTCCAACATTATTTCAAGTGTACCATAATATTTCAAGTGTGAATGACTTACCTAGGTTTTCCATGACCATATGTGTTAACCCTAATTTATGGTCATTATACAAGTCATCATCACATTTCTAGATTATCATCATGATAACTAATATCATTGGAAATCAAGATCAGATCGATGGGTCAAACTATATCAAGTGTTTTTTAAGATTAGATCCGTCATCATAATATTAAGGTTAATCCCTAGTTCAATGTGAATGATTCACATTCTAGGGGAGATGAGTTGCAAGATCAGATCTAAACTCATACATAGTCAAGTTCAATTTCAAGATGAGCATTAGAGTCATAATTAGGTTTTCTCACGAATTAATCATCATTATTGAGCCATTAGATTAATTAAATAAGCAAGAGATCAAATATAGGGATATTAGTGAACAACATTTGGAATCTGGTCTCAAAAGTATTTTCAAACAATCCATTGGATTTTTATGATCAAGATTGACTATTTGTTCATCATTTTTGGAGTTCAGATGCATTTTCTATCATTAAAATGAGATCAGAGTATTTAAATGAATATTTACCAGAGAGAAAGATGAGATACCTTATTTTGTGAAAAAGGTTGGTCGTTGGATGTCAGTTGGATGGCCTAGATTTTCCACATGGGTGAGGCAGCTTTCTCCCTCGCTAGACCGGTTCAAGCCTTCAATTCTGCTGATTTATTCTTGGTTCAGCCGGTTCACCCCCCAATAAGTGGTTCATTCGCTAGTAGGTCGGTTCCACTAGACTAGCTGGTCCCTCTTGAACTGAGCAGTTTGGGGAGTTCTCCTCCCTCGTTTAGGCCTCACGCGAGCCACAAAGGCAGGCGGAGGTGGTCATCAATGTGGGGAGGCTTTGGGAGTAGATGAAGGAAAGGGAGGCGGTGAGTAGGCCGTCCGGTCTTGCCTCGGCTCTACGAACTGGATGAGGGCCAAAGGAAAGGGAGAGGAGGCGAGTAGTAGGGACACCCGAGGGCGGCCATGCGGCATCATTTTTTCTTGGAGCAGCTAGATATCAGGGACAATTTGGGGGTATATCAAGGTGAGACGGAAAGTGCAAAGGAGGGTCAAGGATTGGTGAGTTCATTGTGATCATCAGGGCCCCTTATATAGTGTTAGAACTAGGGTTTGCGTTGGGTAGGACCTGGTCAAGGGTAGGGCCACCAGAGTGAGACAAAGAGGGTGAAGATCTCATTTTCATGACTGTAGAGAGAAATAAAGGAGGTCAAAGTAGGGCTAGTTGAGTTCGAAATTGCGAGAGGGTCATTTTAGCTCGCTTAGACTTTCAAATAGAAGTCAAGAGCGAGAGATCGATCATCATGGTTGAATTCATTCCTCCCCGCAATTAGCGGGAGGTTGAATATAACCTCACAGTTGCTAGATCAGACCCCTGATCCACAGGTCTCAGATCTGAGGGCTGGGGTTCGTCCCTTCCCTTTACAATGGATCGATGACTTGGAACAGGGCAATTAAAAGGGTAAATAAAAGGATTTTCAATACATTAACTTCAAGAAATCATAGTAAATAGTAGGAATGTCCAAATGAGATGAAATTTGGATCATAGCTTCACAAAAATGTGTACAACATTTAGAAAAAGATTGAGAATCAAAGGATGAAGTTTGATTGAACAATTTATTTATTTTGACAAAGTGATAAAAGTGATCCAATTTGAGGTTTTATAACGTGTATAAAGATCACATCGATCACCATATTTCGAATTTGAATCTCAACATTGAATATGTAGCTAAGAAAATTAAATTTGGACCATGAGTGAACATAAAGAGGGAAAAAATTGGAATTAATTCATAATAATGCTAAATTTCACTTTGTCACATCCTTCCCTCCTTAAAAAGGAATTTGGTCCCCAAAATTCAAAACATCCTAAAAAGTTGGGATTATTCAACCTAAGTCACTTCCTTAGATATTGGGGTATCCTCAAGTATAAAATCAAAATCATGTCCTCAAATTTCAAGTAATCCAATAATCATAATTGAATTGCCATGTTTCATATCATAACTAAATTGGTATCAATATCACGGAACTGTTCTTACCCCAATCACAATCTCACTGCTTAGATAGTGGTAAAGGGGTTGAAGTGCCCATCCCTGAGTGGCCCGATAGGAGCTAACACACTGGCATATACAATAAGAAATAATAACTTGAAAAATTGGATATTTAAAGAACAACTAACCCAATATGTAGATATATCCGATTTATCTTTGTCATCAGAGTATGTAGAGTGCGGAAGCGATCTTATTCAATAGTCCATTAATCATAATTGGGATCCCATGTTCCAATTGATAACCAACTTGGTACTGACATCGTTTCATCATCAATCAACTGAGTATCATGGTTAATGCATATATTGTTCAAAGTCATTATAGGAGTCACAAATATGGAGAGCATCTTATTGATCATAAATTCAGAGAGATCATATTTTTGGTCAAACAAATAGTTATCTTGAATCAAGTGAACAAGGTGACTTTCAATCCCAATATTTCAAGGGCTTAGCCTCTACATTGGCCTAGGAGGGGGTTATACATCCATGATTTAAGATTCCATATTTCAACATTTCGAGACAACATCATACTTTCAATATCATGATTTCAAGCTCAGAATCAATGGGGGGTCCCTCCCTAGTCCTAATGTGAGATAAACCCTAAGTCATAAATCAAGGGATTCCACATAGTCATCATTTCACAACTTTCAAGATTTGGGATTTTGAAGTCATAAGTCATATATTCAAGGTGATCTATAGACCCAAATAATGTGAACAAAGGATTTTTATTTTGATTGATAATCACGAGTCACAATTGTATTAATCAATATCAATGTTTGAGATTTTTGACACTAAACTTCATAGGTCCAAAATTTTGAAGCTATGGTTTAGATTCCTATTTTAGACCTTGGGGGAGCTCACTCATTTATATTCAATTTTGAGAAACAAAATTCAAGCAATATTCAAGCAACATATCAAGATTTCATTATCCTTGTATCCAAGGTTGATGAATGATCTACACCTAGGTCTATTTAGGAAGTGAACCACAAGCTATAGTCCATATTGTCCTATATCAAGATTATATCAAATCAATATTCAAAATCGAGTATCAGCCATGGGTTTAACCTATTTGGCTTAGGTCAATCAGTCCAAATAGGGTAGAAAGGAATACCTTTCCAAACTCTAAATAATAAATAGGATGAAAACTTAGAGGTAGTCATAATAGGGATGTGATCTTGGTTAGGGGAGTCATGAGTCAACTACCACCCTAATCTGGAACATTACCAACAGTAGTCATTATCAAATGAGCTTATTCAAATAGGGAGAGTATCAATGATTAAATCATATTCCACAAGGCCATGGGATCAAAATTCAAGACTATAATAGGGCAATAATGTCAAGATTTTACAAAGTCAAGGTAATAGTTGCATTCCTTTCATTTTATAATCAAGGTAGTGATAAATTGGAAATCAAGGATTTGACTTTGGCATTCAAGGAATTAGAGCATAATAGTGCAAAGTCTAGGCCCATAATCATCATATCAAAACCGAGATTGCAAAAGGCATCAACAGTCAATAGGAAAACTACTTTTTTTTTTCGCCGTAGTCTTACATCATGATTTTGTGAGTCTTAGGCTTAGTTACTTGATAGAATGGTCAACATGTGTACAAAATAGGATACGAGTTTGCTTAACTATGTTTGTGGTTTAATCAACAATAGGGAACATGGGTTTAATCAAATATAGACCTTATCAACAATAAGGTATAAGGTATAAGTCATCCTTATTTCAACATATCATAATTCATATCATTTACCTCAAACATAAATGCATATAGTCAAGTTTTAATGAATTGGATTGTTCATGATATTAGGGATCATACATCAATATTTGGTTTCAAAATTAATTGATCAAAATCAAGTTTTCAAATTAAGGTCAGATCATAGTATCAACTTTCACAAATTTAGCGATATTCATTTTCCCATGCATAAGCTACCCATAATCGAGACATCATGTGGTGAAAGGTCATGATGATGAGATGAGAAGACTACCTAATCTTCATCTACATGGGTGGCTTTGGATTGTTCTTAAAGAAGAGATGAGATTCTAGAAAACTCTCTAGGGTTTCACAATAGAACCTTTAGGTCCAGTTCAGGATCAATTAAGGCCAGGTAGAGCGGGTGAACTCAACCACCGTGAAAACGGATAGGAGAAATTATGACAACACCCTAACCTAGACACCTAAATTTTGACCATTATGGACTTTAGGGTTTCTTGGGTGAAAGAGACTTGAGAAATTATTTACTTAAAGTATATGAGAGTGTGTAAGCTCTGATACCAACTGTCACGGAACTATTCTTACCCCAATCCCAATCTCACTGCCTAGATAGTGGTAAAGGGATTGAAGCACCCATTCCTGAGTGGCCCCATAGGATTTATCACACTAACATTTACAATAAGAAATAATAACTCAAAAACTGGATATTTAAAGAACAACTAACCCAATATGGAGATTTTTCCAATATATCCTTGTCATCCTAGTATGTAGAGTGCGGAAGCGATCTTATTCAGTAGTCCATTTGTATTGCCTAAAATCAAGAAAATCAAGACACAATCATGCAATTGCACAGTACACTATCAAAATCAAGTAACACAATTTATAAGAAAATAAGTATACTTGGTAGGACTTATATTCAAAAGAATAACAAATGATTTCTAAAACCATTATCATTCGACAAAATGTTTGTTATTCAATGATTCAATTTTATTATGAGTTCCCATTATGCTATAATCAAATAAGCATGCTTATATATTTTGTGTGACTCTATTACCCCAACGCGATGGGGAAGGTCAGTAGGCTCCTTCTCACCATAGGAACATAGGAGACCAATGTACAAGTCCCACCTCCAAATGAGGGGGTTGTTGCACTCAATATCAACATTATCAACATTATCAATATCATCATCATTATCAATATACAGGCAATCATAATGGGCATGGAATTTATGTTTTCATGTTTTTTTTCAAAATATAGTATAGAAAAATAGAAGACTAATCATAGGGAACAGTAGCTCATCCAAGTAAGTAGCCAAGTATACATTCAAGAGATACATAAAAGTATCTTCAATACAATCAAATAGGAGTTATATAATAGCGTACCTTTCTAAATGAGTATTTGGAGTATAGATCCCATGAAAGAGTAGATCAACCCCTTGAGTCAGATCCTAGATCAAAATATTGGATCAAGGGTTAAGATCATAGTTTTAAAGACTCATGCTTCACTATTTGAGATTAGGGTTACATTTTCCTATGTCAATTTTAGGGTTGGGTCATTCACTTATAATCAATATTTCAATATGTCCAACATTATTTCAAGTGTACAATAATATTTCAAGTGTGAATGACTTACCTAGGTTTTCTAGGATCATATGTGTTAACCCTAATTTATGGTCATTATATAAGTCATCATCACATTTCTAGATTATCATCATGATAACAAATATCATTGGAAATCAAGATCAGATCGATGGTTCAAACTATATCTAGTGTTTTGGAAGATTAGATTCATCATCATAATATTAAGGTTAATCCCTAGTTAAATGTGTATCAATCGCGTTCTAGGGGAGATGAGTTGCAAGATCATATCTAAACTCATACATAGTCAAGTTCAGTTTCAAGATGAGCATTAGAGTCATAGTTAGGTTTTCTCAAGGATTAATCATCATTATTGAGCCATTAGATAAATTAAATAAGAAAGAGAACAAATATAGGGACTATAGTGAACAACATTTTGAATCTGGTCTTAAAAGTATTTTTAAACGATCCATTGGATTTTTCTGATCAAGATTGACTATTTGTTCATCATTTTTGGAGTTCGGATGCATTTTCTATGATTAAAATGAGATTAGAGTATTTAAATGAATATTTATCAGAGAGAAAGATGAGATATCGTATTTTGTGAAAAAGTTTGGTCGTTGGATGTCGGTTGGATGGCCTAGATTTTCCCACATGGGTGAGGCAGCTTGGTCATTTGCTAGACTGGTTCAAGCCTTCAATTTTAGTCGATTTATTCTTGGTTCGGGCAGTTCACCCCCCAATAAGTTATTCATTCGCTAGTAGGTCGGTTCCACTAGACCGGCTGGTCCCTCTTGAACTGAGTGGTTTGGGGAGTTCTCCTCCCTCATTCAGGACTCACGTGAGCCAAAAACACAGGCAGAGGAGTTCGCTGGCATGGGGAGGCTTTGGGAGAAGATCAAAGAAAGGAAGGTGGCGGCGAGTAGGCCGACTGGTCTTGCCTCGGCTCCGCGAACTAGATGAGGGCTAGAGGAAAGGGAGAGGAGGCGAGTAGAAGGGATGCCCGAGGGCGGCCATGCAGCGACATTGTTGCTTGGAGTAGCTAGATATCACAGACAATTTGGGGGCATTTCAAGGTGTGACGGAAAGAACAAAGGAGGGTCGAGGATTGGTGAGTTCATTACGAGCATCGGGGTCCCTTATATAGTGTTAGAACTAGGGTTTGCGTTGGGTAGGACCTGGTGAAGGGTAGGGCCGCTGGAGTGAGATAGAGAGGGTGACAATCTCATTTTGGTGGCTGTGGAGAGAAATAAAGGTGGTCAAAGTAGGGCTAGTTGAGTTTGAAATTGCGAGAGGGTCATTTTGGCTCGCTTAGAATTTAAAATAGCAGTCAAGAGCGGGAGATCGATCATCATGGTCGCATTCATACCTCCCCGCAATCAGTGGGAGGTTGAAGATAACCTCACAGCTGCTAGATTAGGCCCCTAATCTGCAGGTCTCAGATCTGAGGGCTGGGGTTCGTCCCCTCCCTTTACAATGGATCGATGACTTGGAACAAGGCAATTAAAAGGGTAAATAAAAGGATTTTCAATACATTAAATTCAAGAAATCATAGTAAATAGTAGGATTGTCCAAATGACATGAAATTTAGACCATAGCTTCACAAAAATGTGTAGAACATTTAGAAAAAGATTGAGAATCAAAGGATGAAGTTTGATTGAACAATTTGTTTATTTGGACAAAGTGATAAATGGATCCAATTTGAGGTGTTATAACGTGTATAAGGATCACATCGATCACCATATTTTGAATTTGAGTCTCAACATTGAATATGTAGCTAAGAAAAATAAATTTGGACCATGAGTGAACATAAAGAGGTCAAAAATTGGAATTAATTCATAATAATGCTAAATTTCACTTTGTCACATCCTTCCCTCCTTAAAAAGGAATTTTGTCCCCAAAATTCAAAAACATCCTCAAAAATTTGGATTATTCAACCTAAGTCATTTCCTCAGATATTGGGGTATCCTCAAGTAAAAATCAAAATCTTGTCCTCAAATTTCAAGTAATCCAATAATAATAATTGAAATGCCATGTTTCATATCATAACCAAATTGGTATCAATGTCACAGAACCGTTCTTACCCCAATCACAATCTCACTGCTTAGATACTGGTAAAGGGATTGAAGCACCCATCCCTGAGTGGCCCGATAGGATCTAAAACACTGGCATATATAATAAGAAACAATAACTTGAAAAACTGGATATTTAAAGAACAACTAACCCAATATGGAGATATATCTGATATATCTTTGTCATCAAAGTATGTAGAGTGCCGAAGCAATCTCATTCAGTAGTCCATTAATCATAATTGGGATCCCATGTTCCAATTCATAACCAACTTGGTACCGACATCGTTTCATCATCAATCAATTGAGTATCAAGGTCAATGCATATATTGTTCAAAGTCATTATAGGAGTCACAAATATGGAGAGCATCCTATTGATCACAAATTTAGAGAGATCATATTTTTGGTCAAACAAATAGTGCTCTTGAATCAAGTGTACAAGGTGACTTTCAATCCCAATATTTCAAGGTCCTAGCCTCTACATTGGCCTAGGTGGGGTTATACATCCATGATTTAATATTCCATATTTCAACATTTCGAGACAACATCATACTTTCAATATCATGATTTCAAGCTCAGAATCAATGGGGGGTCCCACCCTAGTCCTAATGAGAGATAAACCCTAAGTCGTAAATTGAGGGATTCAACATAATCATCATTTCAAAAATTTCAAGATTTAGGATTTTGAAGTCATAAGTCATATATTTAGGGTGATTTATAGACCCAAATAATGTGAACATATGATTTTTATTTTGATTGAAAATCGTGAGTCACAATTGTATTAATCAATATCAAGGGTCGAGATTTTTGACAGCAAAAGTCATAGGTCCAAAATTTTGAATCTTGGGTTTAGATTCCTAATTTAGACCTTGCGGGAGCTCACTCATCTATATTAAATTTTGAGAAACAAAATTAAAGCAATATTCAAGCAACATATCAAGATTTCATTATCATTGTATCCATGGTTGATGAATGATCTACACCTAGGTCTATTTAGGAAGTCAACCACAAGCTATAGTCAATATTGTCATATATCAAGATTATATCAAATCAATATTCAAAATCGAGTATCAACCATGGGTTTAACCTATTAGTCTTAGGTCAGTCAGTCCAAATAGGGTGGAAAGGAATACCTTTCCAAACTCTAAATAATAAATAGGATGACAACTTAGAGGTAGTCGTAATAGGTATGTGATCTAGATTAGGGGAGTCATGAGTCAACTATCACCCTAATATGGCACATTACCAACATTAGTCATTATCAATTGAGATTATTCAATTAGGGAGAGTATCAATGATTAAATCATATTCCATAACGCCATGGGATCAAAATTCAAGACCATAATAGGTCAATAATGTCAAGATTTTACAAAGTCAAGGTAATAATTTCATTCCTTCTGTTTTATGATCAAGGTAGTGATATAAATTGGAAATCAAGGATTTGAATTCGAAATTCAAGAATTAGAGCATAATAGTGCAAAGTCTAGGCCCATAATAATCATATCAAAATTGAGATTGCAAAAGGCATCAATAGTCAATAGGAAAACTACTTTTTTTTGCGTCATAGTCTTACATCATGATTTTGTGAGTCTTAGGCTTAGTCACTTGATAGAATGGTCAAGATGTGTAAAAAATAGGATACGAGTTTGCTTAACTATGTTTGAGGTTTAATCAACAATAGGGCAACAAGGCTTTAATCAAATAGATACCTTCTCAACAATAAGTTATAAGTTATAAGTCATCCTTATTTCACCATATCATAATTCATATCATTTACCTCAAACATAGAAACATATAGTCAAGTTTTAGCTAATTTGAGTGTTCATGATATTAGGGATCATACATCAGTATTTGGTTTCAAAATTAATTGATCAAAATGGAGTTTTCAAATTAAGGTCATATCATAGTATCAACTTTCAAAAATTTAGCGATATTCATTTTTCCCATGCATAAGATACCCATAATCGAGACATCATGTGGTGAAAGCTCATGAGAAGGACCACATGATGAGATGAGAAGACTATCTAATCTTCATCTACATGGGTGGCTTAGGATTGTCCTTAAAGAAGAGATGAGATGCTAGAAAACTCTCTAGGGTTTCACAAGAGAATCTTTAGGTTTACTTCTGGATCAATTAAGGCCAAGTAGAGCGGGGGCTCTCAACCACTGTGAAGATGGATAGGAGAAATTATGCCAGGACCCCGAGCCTAGACACCTCAATTTTCACCATTATGGACTTTAGGGTTTCTTGGGTGTAAGAGACTTTAGAAATTATTTACTTAAAATATATGAGAGTGTGTAAGCTCTGATACCAATTGTCACGGAACCGTTCTTACCCCAATCCCAATCTCACTGCCTAGACAATGGTAAAGGGATTGAAGCGCCCGTCCCTGTGTGGGTAGATAGGATTTATCACACTGTCATATACAATAAGAAATAATAACTCAAAAACTGGATATTGAAGGAACAACTAACTCAATATAGAGATTTTTCCAATATATCCTTGTCATCAGTGAATGTAGAGTGCAGAAGCGATCTTATTCAGTAGTCCATTTGTATTGCCTAAAATCAAGAAAATCAAGACACAATCATGCAATTGCACAGTACGCTATAAAAAACAAGTAACACAGTTTATAATAAAATAAGTATACTTGGCAGGACTTATATTCAAAATAATAACAAATGATTTCCAAAACCAATATCATTTGACAAAATGTTTGTTATTCAACGATTCAATTTTTATTATGAGTTCCCATTATGTTGTAATCAAATAAGCATGCTTATATATTTTGTGTGACTTTGTGTCCCCAACGCGATGGGGAAGGTCACTAGGCTCCTTCTCACCATAGGAACATAGGAGACCAATGTACAAGTCCCACCTCCAAATGAGGGGGTTGTTGCACTCAATATCAACATTATCAACATTATCAATATCATCATCATTATCAATATACGGGCAGTCATAATGGGCATGGAATTTATGTTTTCATGTTTTCTTTTCAAAATATAGTATAGAAAAACAGAAGACTAATCATAGGGAACAGTAGCTCATCCAAGTAAGTAGCCAAGTATACATTCAAGAGATACATAAAAGTATCTTCAATACAATCAAGTAGGAGTTATATAATAGCGTACCTTTCTAACTGAGTATTTGGAGTATAGATCCCAAGAAAGAGTAGATCAACCCCTTGAGTCAGATCCTAGATCAAAATATTGGATCAAGGGTAAAGATCATAGTTTTAAAGAATCATGCTTCACTATTCGAGATTAGGGTTACATTGTCCTATGTCAACCTTAGGGTTGGGTCATTCACTTATAATCAATATTTCAATATGTCCAACATTATTTCAAGTGTACAATAATATTTCAAGTGTGAATGACTTACCTAGGTTTTCTAGGATCATGTGTTAACCCTAATTTATGGTCATTATATAAGTCATCATCACATTTCTAGATTATCATCATGATAACAAATATCATTGGAAATCAAGATTAGATCAATGGTTCAAACTAGATCTAGCATTTTGTAAGATTAGATCCATCATCATAATATTAAGGTTAATCCCTAGTTCAATGTGTATTATTTGCATTCTAGGGGAGATGAGTTGCAAGATCAGATCTAAACTCATAGATAGTCAAGTTCAATTTCAAGATGAGCATTAGAGTCATAATTAGGTTTTCTCATGGATTAATCATCACTATTGAGCCATTAGATAAATTAAATAAGAAAGAGATCAAATATAGGGATTATAGTGAACAACATTTTGAATCTGGTCTTAAAAGTATTTTTAAATGATCGATTGGATTTTTCTGATCAAGATTGACTATTTTTTCATCATTTTTAGAGTTCGGATGCATTTTCTATGATTAAAATGAGATCAGAGTATTTAAATGAATATTTACCAAAGAGAAAGATGAGATACCATATTTTGTGAAAAAGTTTGGTCGTTGGATGTCAGTTGGATGGCCTAGATTTGCCCACATGGGAGAGGCAGCTTGCTCACTTGCTAGACCAGTTCAAGCCTTCAATTTCAGTCGATTTATTCTTGGTTCGGGCGGTTCACCCCCCCCCCCCCGAATAAGTGATTCATTCGCTAGTAGGTCGGTTCCACTAGACCGGCTGGTCCCTCTTGAACTGAGTGGTTTGGGCAGTTCTCCTCCCTCGTTCAGACCTTACATGAGCCACAAAGGCAGGCAGAGGAGCTCGCTGACATGGGGAGGCTTTAGGAGTAGATGAAAGAAAGGAAGGCGGCGAGTAGGCCGACCGGTCTTGCCTCGGCCCCGCGAACTAGATGATGGCTAGAGGAAAGGGAGAGGAGGCGAGTAGAAGGTACGCCTGAGGGCGGCCGTGCGGCGGCATTGTTGCTTGGTGTAGCTAGATATCGGGGACAATTCGGGGGCATTTCAGGGTGTGACGGAAAGCACAAAGGAGAGTTGAGGATTGGTGAGTTCATTGTGAGCATCGGGGTCCCTTATATAGTGTTAGAACTAGGGTTTGCGTTGGGTAGGACATGGTCAAGGGAAGGGCCACTGGAGTGAGACAGAGAGGGTGAAGATCTCATTTTAGCGGCTGTAGAGAGAAATAAAGGTGGTCAAAGTAGGGCTAGTTGAGTTTGAAATTACAAGAGGGTCATTTTGGCTCGCTTAGAATTTCAAATAGCAATCAAGAGTGGGAGATCGATCATCATGGTCGCATTCATACCTCCCCGCAATCAGCGGGAGGTTGAAGATAACCTCACAGCTGCTAGATTAGACCCCTGATCTACAGGTATCAGATCTGAGGGCTGGGGTTCGTCCCCTCCCTTTCCAATGGATTGATGGCTTGGAACATGGCAATTAAAAGGGTAAATAAAAGGATTTTCAATACATTAAATTCAAGAAATCATAGTAAACAGTAGGAATGTCAAAGGACATGAAATTTAGACCATAGCTTCACAAAAATGTGTATAACATTTAGAAAAAGATTGAGAATCAAAGGATGAAGTTTGATTTAACAATTTGTTTATTTGGACAAAGTGATAAACGGATCCAATTTGAGGTGTTATAACGTGTATAAGGATCACATCGATCACCATATTTCAAATTTGAGTCTCAACATTGAATATGTAGCTAAGAAAAATAAATTTAGACCATGAGTGAACATAAAGAGGGCAACAATTGAAATTAATTCATAATAATGCTAAATTTCACTTTGTCACATCCTTCCCTCCTTAAAAAGGAATTTTGTCCCCAAAAATCAAAAACATCCTCAAAAATTGGGATTATTCAACCTAAGTCATTTCCTCAGATATTGGGGTATCCTCAAGTAAAAATCAAAATCATGTCCTCAAATTTCAAGTAATCCAATAATAACAATTGAATTGCCACGTTTCATATCATAAACAGATTAGTATCAATGTCACAGAACTATTCTTACCCCAATCACAATCTCACTGCTTAGATAGTGGTAAAGGGATTGAAGCGCCCGTCCCTGAGTGGCCCGATAGGATCTAAAATATCGGCATATACAATAAGAAATAATAACTTGAAAAACTGGATATTTAAAGAACAACTAACCCAATATGGAGATATATCTGATATATCTTTGTCACAAAAGTATGTATAGTGCGGAATCGATCTTATTCAGCAGTCCATTTATCATAATTGGGATCCCATGTTCCAATTCATAACCAACTAGGTACTGACATCATTTCATCATTAATCAATTAAGTATCAAGGTCAATGCATATATTGTTCAAAGTCATTATAGGAGTCACAAATATGGAGAGAATCCTATTGATTACAAATTTAGAGAGATCATATTTTTGGTCATACAAATAGTGCTCTTGAATCAAGTGTACAAGGTGACTTTCAATCCCAATATTTCAAGGTCCTAGCCTCTACATTGGCCTAGGTGGGGTTATACTTCCATGATTTAAGATTCCATATTTCAACATTTCGAGACAACATCATACTTTCAATATCATGATTTCAAGCTTAGAATTTATCGGGGTCCCACCCTAGTCCTAATGAGAGATAAACTCTAAGTCATAAATCGAGGGATTCAACATAGTCATCATTTCAAAAATTTCAAGATTTGGGATTTTGAAGTCATAATTCATATATTCAGGGTGATCTATAGACCCAAATATTGTAAATATATGATTTTTATTTTGATTGAAAGTTGTGAGTCATAAATGTATTAATCAATATCAAGGGTCAAGATTTTTGACACCAAAAGTCATAGGTCCAAAATTTTGAATCTTGGGTTTAGATTCCTAATTTAGACCTTGCGGGAGCTCACTCATCTATATTAAATTTTGAGAAACAAAATTCAAGCAATATTCGAGCAACATATCAAGATTTCATTATCATTGTATCCAAGGTTGATGAATGATCTACACCTAGGTCTATTTAGGAAGTCAACCACAAGCTATAGTCAATATTGTCATATATCAAGATTATATCAAATCAATATTCAAAATCGAGTATCAACCATGGGTTTAACCTATTAGGCTTAGGTCAATCAGTCCAAATAGGGTGGAAAGGAATACCTTTCCAAACTCTAAATAATAAATAGGATGAAAACTTAGAGGTAGTCGTAATAGGGATGTGATCTAGGTTAGGGGAGTCATGAGTCAACTACCACCCTAATATGGCACATTACCAACATTAGTCATTATCAATTGAGCTTATTCAAATAGGGAGAGTATCAATGATTAAATCATATTCCATAACGCCATGGGATCAAAATTCAAGACCATAATAGGGCAATAATGTCAAGATTTTACAAAGTCAAGGTAATAGTTGCATTCCTTTCGTTTTATGATCAAGGTAGTGATATAAATTGGAAATCAAGGATTTGAATTTGGAATTCAAGGAATTAGAGCATAAAAGTGCAAAGTCTAGGCCCATAATCATCATATCAAAATTGAGATTGCAAAAGGCATCAATAGTCAATAGGAAAACTACTTTTTTTTGCGTCATAGTCTTACATCATGATTTTGTGAGTCTTAGGCTTAGTCACTTGATAGAATGGTAAAGATGTGTACAAAATAGGATACGAGTTTGCTTAACTATGTTTAAGGTTTAATCAACAATAGGGAAACATGGGTTTAATCAAATAGATACCTTATCAACAATAAGGTATAAGGTATAAGTCATCCTTATTTCACCATATCACGATTTGTATCATTTACCTCAAACATAGACGCATATAGTCAAGTTTTAGCTAATTTGAGTGTTCATGATATTAGGGATCATACATCAGTATTTGGTTTCAAAATTAATTGATCAAAATTGAGTTTTCAAATTAAGGTCAGATCATAGTATCAACTTTCAAAAATTTAGCGATATTCATTTTTCCCATGCATAAGCTACCCATAATCGAGACATCATGTGGTGAAAGGTCATGAGAAGGACCACATGATGAGATGAGAAGACTACCTAATCTTCATCTACATTGGTGGTTAGGATTGTCCTTAGAGAAGAGACGGGATGCTAGAAAACTCTCTAGGGTTTGACAAGAGAACATTTAGGTCCAGTTCTGGATCAATTAAAGCCAGGTAGAGTAGGGGCTCTCAGCCACTGTGAAGACAGATAGGAGAAATTATGCCAGGACCCCGAGCCTAGACACCTAAATTTTCACCATTATGGACTTTAGGGTTTCTTAGGTGTAAGAGACTTGAGAAATTATTTATTTAAAATATATGAGAGTGTGTAAGCTCTGATACCAACTATCACATAACCGTTCTTACCTCAATCCCAATCTCACTGCCTAGACAATGGTAAAGGGATTGAAGCGCTCGTCCCTAAGTGGCCCGATAGGATTTATCACACTGGCCTATATAATAAGAAATAATAACTCAAAAACTAGATATTGAAATAACAACTAACCAAATATGGAGATTTTTCCAATATATCCTTGTCATCAGGGTATGTAGAGTGCAGAAGTGATCTTATTCGGTATTCCATTTGTATTGCCTAAAATCAAGAAAATTAAGACACAATCATGCAATTGCACAGTACTGTGACGTCTCGGGATTTTCTAAAACTTAATCTGATGTGTGACGTCCAAATTGAAACCCTCACCTTAGCGAGAATCCCAATTTGAGCACCACACACTAGGCTAAGAAGAAGAAAATCAAGGGAGTCAGAAGGAAAACAATCAGTAGCACATGTACATGAACAATAATAAAACCATACACACATGTTCACCATTCAACATATAATTACAACATGAATTGTTACAACATTTGATATTACATATTGAACAGCAAACTTATACATATACATGTACTACATCTAAACTGCAGGATCTTAAGACAACAAGTCCACCTGTACATCAGCTCGCTACACAACTCTCACTATCCTGGATCTTCAAGAGCATAACCACAACCTAAACAAAAAGATTACATGCGGTACACGTCAACACAATATTCAAGAATATTTTACTGAGTACGCCTACGTGTCTTTTATTTACCTCTCATCATATCTTGGCAATAAGATAAAACTAATACTTGGCAACATTAAACAAAATATAAGAAAAGGTGTATAGTTGCACAAAGATATTTGTTACCAGAAGAGAACACATATTTTAGGCACATTTCCATTATATGTAAACTTGATCAACCACATGCACTATTCTACCAAAGAGATTTAGTGCTCACAAATGCACTATTCTTCCAAAGAGATTTAGTGCTCACATGTACTATTCTGCCAAAGAGATTTAGTACTATCATCAATGCACTATTCTACCAAAGATATTTAGTGCTATCATATAATGGACCAGATATCTTATGTTTCATGTGTTCATAGAAATAAGTATGGAGAATCAAGCAACATAGCATACAAGAACAATCATTTCAATCAATACCATATGCCAAGTATTTTACTACTCATATAACACAAGCATATTGTATAATAAGCCAAGTAAGAGGTAATAGTGTACCTTGATCAAGAACAAACCTAATCATCATATCCTCATGTCAACTATATCTTTGGTCAAACCCCTGGTTAAGACAAGACCACATACTGTCATCAGGTTCTCATCATCTTGCATCTCATTTTAACCCTATCGTGTCCATTAGGGTTTCTCTTATCTCCTTAGTATGTGTACTTTATTACTTATCTTATCATCTTGTAATTAGGTTACTGATCTTATATTACAGATTAAGATACATAATTTGATCATTATCTTCCATAGATTTTTGTACACATTAATTAACCCTAGGTTACATCATTAACCTAGATTAGGGTTTTATAACATGTATTAATATTCATCTTATTATAACATGGATTTTGATCATCATTATGATCTCATAATTAAAACTGAGGTTCAAGATACTGATATGAGATTACTCTGTAAATTTCACCAATTCTTGAGCATGCATGTATTTAATACATTTTATTTAGGGTTATTAGCCCTAATTATCCATATCAAGCAATTTATATGATTTTGTGCATCAACGTGATCATCCTTGACATCAGGTGCATTATAAACACAATTATGAATCCACTGACATTTTTCTATGATTTTATGTCATCATTTATTATTTATTATACATGAAAACACCATTATACATCTTGCAAGATATCACTGAGATTTAAGCATCAAAAGATGATTATTAAGCTTTCATTGCATTCTATTCATTTTTCTGAGAATTTTGGTACCTTATTTGTAATTTTCTGATAATTGAGGTAATTTCTATAATTTATTGAAGATTTGCGAGTTTATTGGGTTTTTACCTTGTTTGTCCAATGACAACCCGCCACGTGGCCCTGAGGAGGGCACGGCTCCTTTGCTCTCTGGGACCCTCCTTGTCTGGGTCTGCGGTTGGATCCATGGATCCAGGGATCGGCTACCCGATTGGCCTCTCCTCTCATTTCTCGTTCTCGCGTTGGGCGCGATTACAGAGCCTGTGGGGCTCTGCTTCACGAGGCGCCGCCGCTACGCAGCTCCTCCGGTGAGCAAGCGGTCCTCCTCCAGAGCTCCTAGTCAGATAAAACCACCTCCCAATGCTTCTTCAACTCTCCCTCGATGCCGCCGGCCAGTCGGCCTTCTTCCCAGTGCTCTTCCTCATGAGCTTGAGGAAGCCACCGCCGTAGGTAGACGCTATGAGCGAGATCTCCAGCGAGCATTACCTCACTATCCGGCCCTTCTCGTGGGCACTAAGGTCACCATCAGCTTCGTGTACTTTGCCTAGATTTCCACGGCTGAGCAATGCCCTGGCTTTGCCACTGGAGACCTGCCTCCATGATCTCTCCAACCATTGTTACCACTGCGGCGCCAGCAAAAAAGGGGGAAAATCATCCCCAGGCATGGAAGAAGTCAAGAAACCTTGGCAAAAGCAGTGTGCGGCCTTCATCAACTCGAAGGCAAACTCCCTTAGAGGTGAGGAAGTCCGAAGCAGCTAACCTGACCCCAACTTGTCTCCGGCAGGGATGGGCTTCGTAAGCCGACAACACAACCCAAACAGGCTCGAAAGCACCCTCAGTAGCTTCGCCTGACCTCGTTCATCCTTCAGCCTCTACTGTCTTCCTTCAGTTTCCTCACTGCCTCCATCTCACACCTCCGCTTCCCACCTGTGACTTGTGGTGGAGAGACTACGAGAAGGGAGGGCTCGTTCTCTCTGTCTACTTCATCAAAAGATGTGCTATTAAGGTCAGGACGGAAGTACTCGCTTAGACGAGGCCAACCAACTAGTTTCCCACTCCAAACACCCCACTATCAGAGATCGTGGCTGCGTAGATGGTTGCCCATCTCACTGCTCCATGACTCCTCCAAAGCCGGAGCTTGGAGATGATATCAGGGCCATCCGATCTACATCCAACAGCTACAACAGGTCCTTCATGAGACCAATCCGCGGGTCTCTCAAGTCAAGGGGCACTGCCGCTAGATCAGATTTCTAGGGCTAGGATTTAGCCACACAGACCCAGCTTAAATAAGGGGGCGCGTGACACCTATTATAATCAACAACTTAGGCTAATCAACACCAATAATGTACATTAATTCCCCAAAATCAAACCTCATTAACTTCCTCTAGGAACCTCCAAATGCCACCAAATTTTAACCATAGCTCCCCTACCTCTCGAGCTACCTTCTATTAAAATTTGGTGACAAAACTCATATGTTAGACCACTCAATAAAATTCCTCAAAAAGGCATTAAAGGAGAGATCTTAATCATTATATAAATCTCAATCAACATTCCAACTTTACTAAAACACTTGAAACTCTTAATATTATAACTCAAGATATGGATTTTAATATGTTATTGGAGATTTATGGATTTCAAAAAATCCACTCCATCACAAGTACGCTATCAAAAACAAGTAGCACGATTTATAATAAAATAAGTATAATTAGCATGACTTATATTCAAAATAATTACAAATGATTTCCAAAACCAATATCATTTGACAAAATGTTTGTTATTCAACGATTCAATTTTTATTACGAGTTCCCATTATGCAGTATTCAAATAAGTATTCTTATATATTTTGTGTGACTCTATTACCCAAATGCTATGGGGAAGGTCACTAGGCTCCTTCTCACCATAGGAACATAGGAGACCGATGTACAAGTCCTACTTCCAAATGAGGGGGTTGTTGCAATCAATATGAACATTATCAACATTATCAATATCATCATCATTATCAATATGCGGGTAGTCATAATGGGCATGGAATTTATGTTTTCATGTTTTTTTTTTCAAAATATAGTATAGAAAAATAGAAGATTAATCATAGGGAACAGTAGCTCATCCAAGTAAGTAGCCAAGTATACATTCAAGAGATACATAAAAGTATCTTCAATACAATCAAGTAGGAGTTATATAATAGCGTACCTTTCTAACTGAGTATTTGGAGTATAGATCCCAAGAAAGAGTAGATCAACCCCTTGAGTCAGATCCTAGATCAAAATATTGGATCAAGGGTCAAGATCGTAGTTTTAAAGACTCATGCTTCACTATTCGTGATTAGGGTTAGATTTTCCTATGTCAACCTTAGGGTTGGGTCATTCACTTATAATCAATATTTCAATATGTCCAACATTATTTCAAGTGTACAATAATATTTCAAGTGTGAATGACTTACCTAGGTTTTCAAGGATCATATGTGTTAACCCTAATTTATGGTCATTATATAAGTCATCATCACATTTCTAGATTATCATCATGATAACAAATATCATTGGAAATCAAGATCAGATCGATGGTTCAAACTATATCTAGTGTTTTGTAAGATTAGATCCATCATCATAATATTTAGGTTAATCCTTAGTTCAATGTGTATGATTCACATTCTAGGGGAGATGAGTTGAAAGATCAGATCTAAACTCATACATTGTCAAGTTCAGTTTCAAGATGAGCGTTAGAGTCATAATTAGGTTTTCTCAAGGATTAATCATCATTATTGAGCCATTAGATAAATTAAATAAGTAAGATATAAAATATAGGGATTATAGTGAACAACATTTTGAATCTAGTCTTAAAAGTATTTTTAAACGATCCATTCAATTTTTTTGATTAAGATTGACTATTTGTTCATCATTTTTGGAGTTCAGATGCATTTTCTATGATTAAAATGAGACCAGAGTATTTATATGAATATTTATCAGAGAGAAAGATGAGATACCGTATTTTGTGAAAAAGTTTGGTCGTTGGATGTTAGTTGGATGGCCTAGATTTGCCCACATGGGTGAGGCAGCTTTCTCACTTGCTAGACCGGTTCAAGCCTTCAATTTCAGTCGATTTATTCTTGGTTCGGGCGGTTCACCCCCCCAATAAGTGATTCATTCGCTAGTAGGTCGGTTCCACTAGACCGGCTGGTCCCTCTTGAACTCAGTGGTTTGGGGAGTTCTCCTCCCTTGTTCAGGCCTCATGTGAGCCACAAAAGCAGGCAAAGGAGCTCGCTGGAATGGGGAGGCTTTGGGAGCATATGAAAGAAAGGAAGGCGGCGAGTAGGCCGACCGATCTTGCCTCGGCCCCGTGAACTAGATGAGGGCTAGAGGAAAGGGAGAGGAGGCGAGTAGAAGGGACGCCCGAAGGCGGCCGTGCAGCGACATTGTTGCTTGGAGTAGCTAGATATCGGGGGCAATTCGGGGGCATTTCAAGGTGTGACGGAAAGCGCAAAGGAGGGTCGAGGATTGGTGAGTTCATTGCGAGCATCAGGGTCCCTTATATAGTGTTAGAGCTAGGGTTTGCATTGGGTAGGACCCGGTCAAGGGTCGGGCCACTGGAGTGAGACAGAGAGGGTGAAGATCTCATTTTGGCGGCTGTAGAGAGAAATAAAGGTGGTGAAAGTAGGGCTAGTTGAGTTTGAAATTGTGAGAGGGTCATTTTGGCTCGCTTAAAATTTCAAATAGCAGTCAAGAGCGAGAGATCGATCATCATGGTCACATTCATACCTCCCCACAATCAGCAGGAGGTTGAAGATAACCTTAGAGCGGCTAGATTAGACCCTTGGTCCATAGATCTCAGATCTGAGGGCTGGGGTTCGTCCCCTCCCTTTACAATGGATCGATGACTTGGAACAAGGCAATTAAAAGGGTAAATAAAAGGATTTTCAATCCATTAAATTCAAGAAATCATTGTAAACAATAGGAATGTCCAAATGACATGAAATTTATAACATAGCTTCACAAAAATGTGTAGAACATTTAGAAAAAGATTGAGAATCAAAGAATGAAGTTTGATTGAACAATTTGTTTATTTGGACAAAGTGATAAATGGATCCAATTTGAGGTGTTATAACGTGTATAAGGATCACATCAATCACCATATTTCGAATCTGAGTCTCAACATTGAATATGTAGCGAAGAAAAATAAATTTGGACAATGAGTGAACATAAAGAGGGCAAAAATTGAAATTAATTCATAATAATGCTAAATTTCACTTTGTCACATCCTTCCCTCCTTAAAAAGGAATTTTGTCCCCAAAATTCAAAAACATCCTCAAAAATTGGGATTATTCAACCTAAGTCATTTCCTCAGATATTGGGGTATCCTCAAGTAAAAATCAAAATCATGTCCTCAAATTTCAAGTAATCCAGTAATAATAATTGAATTTCCATGTTTCATATCATAACCAAATTGGTATCAATGTCACAAAACCGTTCTTACCGCAATCACAAGCTCACTGCTTAGATAGTAGTAAAGGGATTGAAGCGCCCATCCCTGAGTGGCCCGATAGGATCTAAAACACTGGCATATACAATAAGAAATAATAACTTGAAAAACTAGATATTTAAAGAACAACTAACCCAATATGGAGATATATCTGATATATCTTTGTCATCAGAGTGTGTAGAGTGCCGAAGCGATCTTATTCAGTAGTCCATTAATAATAATTGGGATCCCATGTTCCAATTCATAACCAACTTGGTAACGACATCGTTTCATCATCAATCAATTGAGTGTCAAGGTCAATGCATTTATTGTTCAAAGTCATTATAGGAGTCACAATTATGGAGAGCATCCTATTGATCACAAATTTAGAGAGATCATATTTTTGGTCAAACAAATAGTTCTCTTGAATCAAGTGTACAAGGTGACTTTCAATCCCAATATTTCAAGGTCCTATCCTCTACATTGGCCTAGGTGGGGTTATACATCCATGATTTAAGATTCCATATTTCAAAATTTCGAGACAACATCATACTTTCAATATCATGATTTCAAGCTCAGAATCAATGGGGGGTCCCACCCTAGTCCTAGTGAGAGATAAACCCTAAGTCATAAATCGAGGGATTCAACATAGTCTTCTTTTCAAAAATTTCAAGATTTGGGATTTTGAAGTCATAAGTCATATATTCAAAGTGATCTATAGACCCAAATAATGTGAACATATGATTTTTATTTTGATTGAAAATCGTGAGTCATAATTGTATTAATCAATATCAAGGGTCGAGATTTTTGACACCAAAAGTCATAGGTCCAAAATTTTTAATCTTGGGTTTACATTCCTAGTTTAGACCTTACGGGAGCTCACTCATCTATATTAACTTTTGAGAAACAAAATTCAAGCAATGTTCGAGCAACATATCAAGATTTCATTATCATTGTATCCAAGGTTGATGAATGATCTACACCTAGGTCTATTTAGGAAGTCAACCACAAGCTATAGTCAATATTGTCATTTATCAAGATTATATCAAATCAATATTCAAAATCGAGTATCAACCATGGGTTTAACCTATTAGGCTTAGGTCAATCAGTCCAAATAGGGTGGAAAGGAATACCTTTCCAAACTCTAAATAATAAATAGGATGAAAACTTAGAGGTGGTCGTAATAGGGATGTGATCTAGGTTAGGGGAGTCATGAGTCAACTACCACCCTAATATGTGACATTACCAACATTAGTCATTATCCATTGAGATTATTCAAATAGGGAGAGTATCAATGATTAAATCAGATTCCATAACACCATGGGATCAAAATTCAAGATCATAATAGGGCAATGATGTCAAGATTTTTCAAAATCAAGGTAATAGTTGCATTCCTTCCATTTTATGATCAAGGTAGTGATATAAATTGGAAATCAAGGATTTGAATTTGGCATTCAAGGAATTAGAGCATAATAGTGCAAAGTCTAGGCCCATAATCATCATATCAAAATTGAGATTGCAAAAGGCATCAATAGTCAATAGAAAAACTGCTTTTTTTTGCATCATAGTCTTACATCATGATTTTGTGAGTCTTAGTCTTAGTCACTTGATAGAATGGTCAAGATGTGTACAAAATAGGATACGAGTTTGCTTAACTATGTTTGAGGTTTAATCAACAATAGGGTTACATGGGTTTAATCAAATAGATACCTTATCAACAATAAGGTATAAGGTATAAGTCATCCTTATTTCACCATGTCATAATTCGTATCATTTACCTCAAACATAGACGCATATAGTCAAGTTTTAGCTAATTTGAGTGTACATGATATTAGGGATCATACATCAGCTTTGGTTTCAAAATTAATTGATCAAAATCGAGTTTTCAAATTAAGGTCAGATCATTATCAACTTTCAAAAATTTAGCGATATTCATTTTTCCCATGCATAAGCTACCCATAATCGAGACATCATGTGGTGAAAGGTCATGAGATGGACCAGATGATGAGATGAGAAGACTACCTAATCTTCATCTACATGGGTGGCTTAGGATTGTCCTTAAAGAAGAGATGAGATGCTAGAAAACTCTCTAGGGTTTCACAAGAGAACCTTTATGTCCAGTTCTGGATCAATTAAGGCCAAGTAGAATGGGGGATCTCAGCCACCGTGAAGACAGATAGGAGAAATTATGCCAGGACCCCGAGCCTAGACACCTCAATTTTCACCATTATGGACTTTAGGGTTTCTTGGGTGTTAAAGATTTGAGAAATTATTTACTTAAAATATATGAGAGTGTGTAAGCTCTGATACCAACTGTCATAGAACCATTCTTACCCCAATCCCAATCTCACTGCCTAGACAATGGTAAAGGGATTGAAGCGCCCATCCCTGAGTGGCCCGATAGGATTTATCACACTGGCATATACAATAAGAAATAATAACTCAAAAATAGGATATTGAAAGAACAACTTACCCAATATGGAGATTTTTCCAATATATCCTTGTCATCAATGTATGTAGAGTGCAGAAGTGATCTTATTCAGTAGTCCATTTGTATTGCCTAAAATCAAGAAAATCAAGACACAATCATGCAATTGCACAGTACGCTATCAAAAACAAGTAACACGGTTTATAATAAAATAAGTATACTTGGCAGGACTTATATTCAAAACAATAACAAATGATTTCCACAACCAATATCATTTGACAAAATGTTTGTTATTCAACGATTTAATTTTTATTATGAGTTCCCATTATGCTGTAATCAAATAAGCATGCTTATATATTTTGTGTTACTCTGTTACCCCAACACGACGGGGAAGGTCACTAGGCTCCTTCTCACCATAGTAACACATGAGACCAATGTACAAGTCCCACCTCCAAATGAGGGGGTTGTGGCACTCAATATCAACATTATCAATATCGTCATCATTCTCAATATATGGGAAGTCATAATGGGCATGGAATTTATGTTTTCATGTTTTTTTTCAAAATATAGTATAGAAAAATAAAAGACTAATTATAGGGAACAGTAGCTCATCCAAGTAAGTAGCCAAGTATGCATTCAAGAGATACATAAAAGTATCTTAAATACAATCAAGTAGGAGTTATATCATAGCATACCTTTCTAAACGAGTATTTGGAGTATAGATCCCATGAAAGAGTAGATCAACCCCTTGAGTCAGATCCTAGATCAAAATATTGGATCAAGGGTCAAGATCATAGTTTTAAAGACTCATGCTTCACTATTTGAGATTAGGGTTACATTTTCCTATGTCAACCTTAGGGTTGGGTCATTCACTTATAATCAATATTTCAATATGTCCAACATTATTTCAAGTGTACAATAATATTTCAAGTGTGAATGACTTACCTAGGTTTTCTAGGATCATATGTGTTAACCCTAATTTATGGTCATTATATAAGTCATCATCACATTTCTAGATTATCATCATGATAACAAATATCATTGGAAATCAAGAAAATATCGATGGTTCAAACTATATCTAGTGTTTTGTAAGATTAGATCCATCATCATAATATTAAGGTTAATCCCTAGTTCAATGTGTATGATTCACATTCTGGGGGAGATGAGTTGCAAGATTAGATCTAAACTCATAGATAGTCAAGTTCAGTTTCAAGATGAGCATTAGAGTCATAATTAGGTTTTCTCAAGGATTAATCATCATCATTGAACCATTAGATAAATTAAATAAGAAAGAGATCAAATATAGGGATTATAGTGAACAACATTTTGAATCTGGTCTTAAAAGTATTTTTAAACGATCCATTGGATTTTTCTAATCAAGATTGACTATTTGTTCATCATTTTTGGAGTTTAGATACATTTTATATGATTAAAATGAGATCATAGTATTCAAATGAATATTTACCATAGAGAAAGATGAGATACCGTATTTTGTGAAAAAGTTTGGTCGTTGGATGTCAGTTGGAATGCCTAGATTTGCCCACATGGGTGGGGCAGCTTTCTCACTTGCTAGACCGATTCAAGCCTTCAGTTTCAGTCAATTTGATCTTGGTTCGGGCGGTTCACCCCGCCAATAAGTGATTCATTTGATAGTAGGTCGGTTCCACTAGATCGGCTGGTCCCTCTTGAACTAAGTGGTTTGGGGAGTTCTCCTCCCTCGTTCAGGCCTCACGTGAGCCACAAAGGTAGGCAGAGGAGCTCGTTGGCATGGGGAGGCTTTGGGAGCAGATGAAAGAAAGGAAGGCGGTGAGTAGGCCGACCGGTCTTGCCTTGGCCCCGCGAACTAGATGAGGGCTAGAGGAAAGGGTGAGGAGGCAAGTAGAAGGGACGCCCGAGGGTGGCCGTTCCACGACATTGTTGCTTGGAGTAGCTAGATATCAGGGACAATTTGGGGGCATTTCAAGGTGTGAAGGAAAGCGCAAAGGAGGGTCGAGGATTGGTGAGTTCATTGCGAGCATCGGGGTCCCTTATATAGTGTTAGAACTAGGGTTTGCGTTGGGTAGGACCTGGTCAAGGGTAGGGCCGCCAGAGTGAGACAGAGAGGGTGAAGATCTCGTTTTGGTGGCTGTAGAGAGAAATAAAGGTAGTCAAAGTAGGGCTAGTTGAGTTTGAAATTGTGAGAGGGTAATTCTGGCTCACTTAGAATTTCAAATAGCATTCAAGAGAGGGAGATCGATCATCATGGTCGCATTCATATCTCCCCACAATCAGCGGGAGGTTGAAGATAACCTCACAGCTGCTAGATTAGACCCCTGATCCGTAGGTCTCAGATATGAGGGCTAGGGTTCGTCCCCTCCCTTTACAATGGATCGATGACTTGGAACAAGGCAATTAAAAGGGTAAACAAAAGGATTTTCAATACATTAAATTCAAGAAATCATAGTAAACAGTAGGAATGTCCAAATGACATGTAATTTAGACCATATCTTCACAAAAATGTGTAGACCATTTAGAAAAAGATTGAGAATCAAAGGATGAAGTTTGATTGAACAATTTGTTTATTTGGACAAAGTGATAAATGGATCCAATTTGAGGTGTTATAACGTGTATAAGGATCACATCGATCACCATATTTTGAATTTGAGTCTCAACATTGAATATGTAGCTAAGAAAAATAAATTTGGACCATGAGTGAACATAAAGAGGGCAAAAATTGGAATTAATTCAAAATAATGCTAAATTTCACTTTGTCACATCATTCCCTCCTTAAAAATAAATTTTGTCCCCAAAATTCAAAAACATCCTCAAAAATTGGGATTATTCAACCTAAGTCATTTCCTCAGATATTGGTGTATCCTCAAGTAAAAATCAAAATCATGTCCTCAAATTTCGAGTAATCCAATAATAATAATTGAATTGCCATGTTTCATATCATAACCAAATTGGTATCAATGTCACAGAACCGTTCTTACCCCTATCACAATATCACTGCTTAGATAGTGGTAAAGGGATTGATGCGCCCATCCCTGAGTGGCCCGATAGGATCTAAAACACTAGCATATACAAAAAGAAATAATAACTTGAAAAACTAGATATTTAAAGAACAACTAACCCAATATGGAGACATATCTGATATATCTTTTTTATCAGAGTATGTAGAGTGCGGAAGCAATCTTATTCAGTAGTCCATTAATCATAATTGGGATCCCATGTTCCAATTCATAACCAACTTGGTACCGACATCATTTCATCATCAATCAATTGAGTATCAAGGTCAATGCATATATTGTTCAAAGTCATTATAGGAGTCACAAATATGGAGAGCATCCTATTGATCACAAATTTAGAGAGATCATATTTTTCATCAAACAAATAGTTCTCTTGGTACAAGGTGACTTTCAATCCCAATATTTCAATGTCCTAGCCTCTACATTGGACTAGGTGGGGTTATACATCCATGATTTAAGATTCCATATTTCAACATTTTGAGACAATATCATACTTTCAATATCATGATTTCAAGCTCAGAATCAGTGGGGGTCCCACCCTAGTCCTAATGAGAGATAAACCCTAAGTCATAAATCGAGGGATTCAACATAGTCATCATTTCAAAAATTTCAAGATTTGGGATTTTGAATTCATAAGTCATATATTAAGGGTGATCTATAGACCCAAATAATGTGAACATATGATTTTTATTTTGATTGAAAATCATGAGTCACAATTGTATTAATCAATATCAAGGGTCGAGATTTTTGACACCAAAAGTCATAGGTCCAAAATTTTGAATATTGGGTTTAGATTCCTAATTTAGACCTTGTGGGAGCTCAATCATCTATATTAAATTTTGAGAAACAAAATTCAAGAAATACTCGAGCAACATATCAAGATTTCATTATCATTGTATCCAAGGTTGATGAATGATCTACACCTAGGTCTATTTAGGAGTCAACCACAAGCTATAGTCAATATTGTCATATATCAAGATTATATCAAATCAATATTCAAAATCGAGTATCAACCATGGGTTCAACCTATTAGGCTTAGTTCAATCAGTCCAAATAGGGTGGAAAGGAATACCTTTCCAAACTCTAAATAATAAATAGGATGAAAACTTAGAGGTAGTCATAATAGGGATGTGATCTTGGTTAGGGGAGTCATGAGTTAACTACCACCCCAATATGGCACATTACCAACATTAGTCATTATCGATTGAGCTTATTCAAATAGGGAGAGTATCAATGATTAAATCATATTCCATAATGCCATGGAATCAAAATTCAATACCATAATAGGGCAATAATGTCAAGATTTTACAAAGTCAAGGTAATAGTTGCATTCCTTCCGTTTAATGATCAAGGTAGTGATATAAATTGGAAATCAAGGATTTGAATTTGGCATTCAAGGAATTAGAGCATAATAGTGCAAAGTCTAGGCCCATAATCATCATATCAAAATTGAGATTACAAAAGGCATCAATAGTCAATAGGAAAACTACTTTTTTTTTGCGTCATAGTCTTACATCATGATTTTGTGAGTCTTAGGCTTAGTCACTTGATAGAATGGTCAAGATGTGTACAAAATAGGATACGAGTTTGCTTAACTATGTTTGAGGTTTAATCAACAATAGGGCAACATGGGTTTAATCAAATAGATACCTTATCAACAATAAGGTATAAGGTATAAGTCACCCTTATTTCACCATATCATAATTTGTATCATTTACCTCAAACATAGACGCATATAGTCAAGTTTTAGCTAATTTTGAGTGTTCATGATATTAGGGATCATACATAAGTATTTGGCTTCAAAATTAATTGATCAAAATCGAGTTTTCAAATTAAGGTCAGATCATAGTATCAACTTTCAAAAATTTAGCGATATTCATTTTTCTCATGCATAAGTTACTCATAATTGAGAAATCATGTGGTTAAAGGTCATGAGAAGGACCACATGATGAGATGAGAAGACTACCTAATCTTCATCTACATGGGTGGCTTAGGATTGTCCTTAAAGAAGAGATGAGATGCTAGAAAACTCTCTAGGGTTTCACAAGAGAACCTTTAGGTCCAGTTCTGGATCAATTAAGTCCAGGTAGAGCGGGGGCTCTCAGCCACCGTGAAGACAGATAGGAGAAATTATGCCAGGACCCCGAGCCTAGACATTTTCACCATTATGGACTTTAGGGTTTCTTGGGTGTAAGAGACTTGAGAAATTACTTACTTATAATATATGAGAGTGTGTAAGCTCTGATACCAACTGTCACGGAACTGTTCTTACCCCAATCCCAATCTTACTGCCTAGACAATGGTAAATGGATTGAAGCACCTGTCCTTGAGTGGCCCGATAGGATTTATCACGCTGGCATATATAATAAGAAATAATAACTCAAAAACTGGATATTGAAAGAACAACTAACCCAATATGGAGATTTTTCCAATATATCCTTGTCATCAGTGTATGTAGAGTGCAGAAGCGATCTTATTCAGTAGTCCATTTGTATTGCCTAAAATCAACAAAATCAAGACACAATCATGCAATTGCACATTACGCTATAAAAAACAAGTAACACGGTTTATAATAAAATAAGTATACTTGGAAGGACTTATATTCAAAACAATAACAAATGATTTCCAAAACCAATATCATTTGACAAAATGTTTGTTATTCCACGATTCAATTTTTATTACGAGTTCTCATTATGCTGTAATCAAATATGCATGCTTATATATTTTGTATGACTATGTTACCCCAACGTGATGGGGAAGGTCACTAGGCTCCTTCTCACCATAGGAACATAGGAGACCAATGTACAAGTCCCACATCCAAATGAGGGGGTTGTTGCACTCAATATCAACATTGTCAACATTATCAATGTCATCATCATTATCAATATACGGGCAGTCATAATGGGCATGCAATTTATGATTTCATGTTTTTCAAAATTTAGTATAGAAAAACAAAAGACTAATCATTGGGAACAGTAGCTCATGCAAGTAAGTAGCCAAATATACATTCAAGAGATACATAAAAGTATCTTCAATACAATCAAGGAGGAGTTATATAATAGTGTACCTTTCTAAATGAGTATTTGGAGTATAGATCCCAAGAAAGAGTAGATCAAGCCCTTGAGTCAGATCCTAAATCAAAATATTGGATCAAGGGTCAAGATCATAGTTTTAAAGAATCATGCTTCACTATTCAAGATTAGGGTTACATTTTCCTATGTCAACCTTAGGGTTGGGTCATTCACTTATAATCAATATTTCAATATGTCCAAAATTATTTCAAGTGTACAATAATATTTCAAGTGTGAATGACTTACCTAGGTTTTCTAGGATCATATGTGTTAGCCCTAATTTATGGTCATTATACAAGTCATCATCACATTTTTAGATTATCATCATGATAACTAATATCATTGGAAATCAAGATCAGATCGATGGGTCAAACTATATCAAGTGTTTTGTAAGATTAGATCCATCATCATAATATTAAGGTTAATCCCTAGTTCAATGTGCATGATTCACATTCTACGGGAGATGAGTTGCAAGATCAGATCTATACTCATACATAGTCAAGTTCATTTTCAAGATGAGCATTAGAGTCATAATTAGGTTTTCTCAAGGATTAATCATCATTATTGAGCCACTAGATAAATTAAATAAGAAAGAGATCAAATATAGGTATATTAATGAACAACATTTTGAATCTGGTCTCAAAAGTATTTTTAAACGATCCATTGGATTGTTTTTATCAAGATTGACTATTTGTTCATCATTTTTGGAGTTCATATGCATTTTCTATGATTAAAATGAGATCAGAGTATTTAAATGAATATTTACCAGAGTGAAAGATGAGATACCTTATTTTGTGAAAGGTTGGTCGTTGGATGTCAGTTGGATGGCCTAGATTTTCCCACATGGGCGATGCATTTTTCTCACTTGCTAGACCGGTTCAAGCCTTCAATTTAGCCGATTTATTCTTGGTTCGGCCGATTCACCCCCCTAATAAGTGGTTCATTTGCTAGCAGGTCAGTTCCATTGGACTGGTTGGTCCCTCTTAAACCAAGCGGTTCGGGGAGTTCTGCTCCCCCATTCAGGCCTCGAAAGAGCCAACTCGCCGGTGTGGGGAGGCTTTGGGAGCAGATGTAGGAAAGGGAGGCGGTGAGTAGGCATGCCGGACTTGCCTCGGCCCCGCAAACTGGATGAGGGCCAGAGGAAAGGGAGAGGAGGTGAGTAGCAGGGACACCCAAGGGCGGCCGTGCGGCGGCATTGCTGCTTTGAGCAGCTAGATATCGGGGACAATTTGGGGGCATTTCAAGGTGTGACGGAATGCACAAAGTAGGGTCGAGGATTGGTGAGGTCATTACGAGCATCAGGGTCCCTTATATAGTGTTAGAACTAGGGTTTGCATTGGGTAGGACCTAGTCAAGGGCAGGGCCACCGGAGTGAGACAAAGAGGGAGAAGATCTTGTTTTGGCAGCTACAGAGAGCAATAAAGGAGGTCAATGTAGGGCTAGTTGAGTTCAAAATTGTGAGAAGGTCGTTTTGGCTCGCTTAGAATTTCAAATAGCTGTCAAGAGAGGGATATCGATCATCATGGTCGCATTCATACCTCCCCGTAATTTGTGGGAGGTTGAAGATAACCTCATAGACGCTAGATCAGACCCCTGATCTGCGGGTCTCAGATCTGAGGGCTGGGGTTTGTCCCTCCCTTTACAATGGATCGATGACTTGGAACAGGGCAATTAAAAGGGCAAATAAAAGGATTTTCAAGACATTAACTTCAAGAAATCATAGTAACTAGTAGGAATGTCCAAATGACAAGAAATTTGGACCATAGCTTCACAAAAATGTGTAGAACATTTAGAAAAAGATTGAGCATCAAGTTTGATTGACCAATTTGTTTATTGGGACAAAGTGATAAATGAATCCAATTTGATGTGTTATAACATGTATAAAGATCACATCGATCACCATATTTCAAATTTGAGTCTTAACATTGAATATGTAGCTAAGAAAAATAAATTTGGACCATGTGTGAACATAAAGTGGGTAAAAATTTGAATTAATTCATAATAATTCTAAATTTCACTTTGTCACAAAACCAAATTAAAAAAGTAATATTTCCTATCAAGCGAGAGATGGAAACTAGATTAATTAGAGAAAAGAGACACTACATTAGCAATTTAGGCAAAAGAGCAAGAAAAGGATTAGACTAAAAAATGACTAGCTAAGGAAAGAACAAGCAATCACACAGGAGCCCCAACTACACTAGAAAGACCTACGTAAGATCCTCAAATTAGGCTCGTTTAAGGTTTTAGAATGGATTGGTGAGACCATTTATTTCCTGGATTTACCACCATAGTATAGCATGATGCATGTCATATTCCATGTGTCCAATCTGAAGCTCTATGTGAAGGATTTTGCCCATGTGTTGAACATTGAACCTATAGAACTCCAAGGTAGATTGTTATACCCTGAATCTCTTGTGAGGATCTTGGATACCAAGGTGAAAGTGCTCAAAAAAAATATTGAGATGGTAAAGGTTCTTTGGAAGCACCATGGTGAGGATGAATCCACAAGTGAGCTAAAGACACACATGGAAAAGTCTCATCCCCATCTTTTTGATAACCCAATCAAATATCAAGGAACAAATTCTTATAAGAGGGAAAGGATGATATAACCTGAATTTTTCATGCATTTATACATATATCTAGATGCAAATAATGGTTTGTTTTAGGACATAGTAGAAATTTTGTGTTTTCCATGTCTTGGTTGATAATTTGTAAATTGTAAATTCAAATTCTCCAAATAGAGAAGATTTCTTGCATTCTTGTGTTTTCAATGAACCATTGTTAATTGTTGGTTAAAAAGATAATGGGAAACTCAATAATATAGGAATTTCGAAAAGTAATGAATAGGTAGGGAATTGTTTTGGAAATTTCTTGAAAGACAAGTAGAAGGAATGTAATAGGCTCTATTTGGCTCTATCTTGAACACACCGAAAGAGTGTATCAAAAATATGATTGCTTGTCATGTTTGGGCAGGAAAAGAGTTATTATGTTCCTTGAATAATTCAAATAAAGCACATAGTTGGGAGGCAAGGAAAAAGGCATTTAGCCCCTTATTTTGGCACCAATTTTTTTCTAATCTGAGTATAATCCATTAGAAAGTTACATTTAAAATTTGGGATCTATTAGAGAAAAGAAGAGAGAGATATGAATTAAATATGTTTCCCTAAAGTGAAGGATTAATTGATAAATGTATTATATTGTGACATTTATTAGGAATCTAGTGTCGAGCCTTTAGACGTCTAGCACTACCGTGGCCCTTGGATCGTCAATCAATTATTCTGGGATTGTCTCCCACCTTTAGCCAGATCGGGAAGATGGCTACAATATTTCCTTTCCCCTCTTCTACATCTCTTTCTCCCTGATCTATGTGAATTCCTAAAAACTCTTCAATTAAACTCAGAAGGTAATTCCATGTACACACATCCCCAGATGACCCTAGATTGGAGTCCTATAGGGACTTTCCCCAATTGATACATGGAGACAAGCTCCATTGATGGCCAAACCTTTGAGGCCCTTCCTATATAAGGCATATGATCCCTCTATGAGACCAAGACTGCCTTTATGAGACCCTATGAGACTTACGACTTCTTTCCCTGCCTCCAATTCTAGCGCTAGACCTGTCCTTCTCTTTCATTTCTTCTCTTTTGACCTGCTAAGAAACCTCCTCTCCATTGTCTCTATTCTTGCCGCCACTGAGAAATTTTTAAGGAGTGGGACCCGATAGTGGGTCCACTCAATGGTACAAACATGAGCCATGAAATATTTAAGCATTGGAAAACATAACTATTTACAAATTTACAAAATATTTCCATGTATATAAATTTCTCACCCTAAGGGTGGTACATAAAGGGAAAAAGTTATGTCTATATACACAAGCCCATATGCAAAGTGTTCCAAGGATATCTCAAGCTGTTCTTAAGTTCACCAATGAGCTCACGATCATCCAAAGTCTCTGTCCTATAAAGAACCTACACCTGGGCAGAGGGAACACCCAGAATAATAGGAAACAAAAGAGTATGCATCAAGAAAAGCTGAACATGTACATTTAATAATATTTTGGGCATTCAAATGGGTAAAAAGAGCAAAAGAGATGCTCCCATAAAAATGAGTGTCATCGAAAGATAAGTAAGTTTCAATAAGAGTTATGTCAAGAAAATGAATTCTAAAAGAATGAGGAATATAAATAAAGAAGTGAGATAACACATCTTGCCATTAACTTCCATAGTATCAAAACAGCCATAACCATTCACATGCATATATATATATATATATATATATATATATATATATATATATATAGTGAGAGAGAGAGAATAAAGATAGCTATAGTAGGGCCAAGACACCACTAAGTCATTGTCCTAAGTAAAATGGGTGGAAAAGCACGCCTCTGTATATATATAAGGGTAGAACAACATACCCCAATGGTTACGCATAAGCGTCTATGATAGTAATCTAGTCAAATTATCTAACATGCATAAATAGAGTAGCAAGGGAGTTTGCGTTCACCATTCACATTTCCAAGTACAACTACAAAGTAGGTCGTGTCGTAGACCGGAGACAACAAAATATTCATCAAGCAAAGTGGAATCAAATGATTCAACATCATGAAATAAGGAAATTTCAATATTAATGAATAAAAGGGGAAAATTGTCAAAAGATGCCTCATTGTAAGAAGATTTACGTCAATTTATGCCCAAAATTAAATAGGGGAAGTACATACCTCATATTCACATCTAAATTTCAAGTTAATGGATACTTGGTCCCCACAGTCGAGTATATATCCTAGAAACACATCACATAAGGTAGTAAAAACAAAAAAAAATTGTGTATAGATTCCTGTTTCTTATTTCTATATTGTTCTTATCCTAGTCTGAGTCACCTAATTTCATATTAGGGTTGTTAATCTTATTAGGTGGATATATGACCGCATATCTATTTTTGTTCTAATATACATCTTTAACCACATATGCTTAAGTATGCCTAGTTCCATATATGTGTGGGTAATTGTATTCATTCCTTCCACTTAATATTGTAATCCTAGTATCTGCTGGGGTTGCATTTATAAGAGTGACATATATCACAATGACTAAAGTTACCCATTCACTTTGTTAATCATGATCCATGCATCTAACATGTGTTACTATAATATAAGTAGATGTATGTATCCTATAATATGACTTATCATAATGACTACATATTATACCAATATTGATTAGATGTTATTACAATATACTATGTCATTCATGTAGGGTTTTTTTGTAGCCAAACATGTGGAACCCAGTTGGGGAAAGTACTAATGTAAGACTGAGAGGTTGCATGTTCGAAACCCCTCGACCACAGGATGAATGAATGGCCAATTTTTTATAAAATATTCATGTAGATTTTTTTGAATTTAGATGTCACAAGATACCCAACTCCATTTACCTTTTTTCAACATATTTAGTAGTATCTTAATGTAGGTTTTATTGGTTAAATAATCTAGTTGGCTTCTATACTTAGATCTAACACTTATATCAGTCTTAATACAACCTAATATACTATGTACATAATAGCATTATGAGTTTAACCATAGAGTTTAGACTTCTTATTTACCATACTACGTTGTGTACTAAACATATCATATTTACTTTTATACAAATGGATCGACAAATTTCTATAGACATGTCTAGGTTTTAGGACTGGTTACCCTCCCATAATACATGTTAACATAGATCACTCCATTCATGTATTTCTAGAAATAGATATCATAGGAGAAGGCCTACTGACCTATAGATCTCATTGGAGTGAGGTCTAATTGGCATTGATCATCTTTGATCATCTCCAAGTTGGATTCTTGGGGATTACGATGGTGTAAGACTGAGTTCCTAGTTCTATCCGGAGTGTTCTTGAGTTTGTGTTGGTATTCCTCCCAAAAAAGGTAGTAGCGGTCACATAGACTTCACTTGTAGATTACTACTACTTTTAGAATAGAAGGAGAAAGTTGCAATAGTGATGGGGTTGGTCTTGGTTAATATCAGAAGGTTCAGGTGGAGGTGGCTGCTTGTCTTGGTAGATGGGCGTCAGGTGGTGCCCTGCACCGGCCACCATAGGTGGTTGGGATCACCTGCTATCTGGGTGGAGCATCGTTGGTGCCTCCTTCACTAGGCATTGTCTATGGCATTGGTGTAGGGGTCAGGGAAAGGATGACAACTAGAGGAGGAAGTGGAGATTCTAATAGTCACTGATGTTTAGGGGATGATAGATAAGAGTCATCAAACCTGAAGTCTATGGAGTCATCATTGATCTTACAGTGGCAGGTTTATGGTGGTTGCCTATGTCGGGTTTGAAACATACGAGGAGAGGAAGGGATCTGGTGAGGGACGCTGCATGGAGATGCTCAACGGTGAGGGTTGTGCAAGAGATGATGAAAAATGGAGATCGAAGCCATGTTCCAAGGCCCTAGTGGTGATGGTAGCAGACCCGTCAGTGCTCTTTTGGTGGCTATGAAGGGGTGAGGAGGTGACTACGAGATTCTATGGAGGCGCCACAAGTAGACAAAGATAGAGCAGCCGCTAGGGTTTTACTATGTGTGGGAGTAGGGAAGGAGAGGGAATAATAGAGTAGGTGATATATGGAAAGGGACACAGAGAGGAGGAGGAAGAACGAGGAAGTAACAAACCGAGGAGGGGAAGACCGTCCACATCAGTTATGGTTGGACCTTCATGTGCGAAGGAAAGAGTCGGGTTCCACACTGGAGAGGAGGCATTACATGATAGAATAATCTACAATATAGGGAAAATAGAAGCATACATTGATTTCAATTAAATCCTAGGGTATTTAATGGTTTTCGTTACTAAATCAATTGAGTTGGCAAACAATATCCAATTAATGTGAAATTTTCTAGGTTAACCAATTAGGATGTGTTGAATTTGAATTTAGCATCAATTTCACCTTTTAAAACTGTTGGTCTTACATTTCATTACATGTCCTTTAAGTTCCCAATTAAGACATATTACTTTACATATTAAATATTTGTGGTATAATAATTTATATTTTGTTTCACTATCCACTATTCCTCGCATGCCTTTATAGTATCAATTTTACATTTCAAAACAATTTAACGTTATAATTCATTATTTCCTCATAAAATATTCTTTAATGCATTTATTTCTCTTAATTATTTTGTATTTTGTCCATTCATTCATCTATACTCATAAAAAGAAAGTTTCTATAACATCCCTAACATGTGTTATGCTTTAACCCTATATGTTTTGCATAATAAAGTTAATTATATGCTTGCTCTTATCTCCTAAAAAGTAATTAAGGCCCAAGAGGAACTTATGTTTCAATTTTAGTCCTTTTTTAATAATGTTGAAACAATGTTTTGCCTGTTTTGGACTAAAGTGCAAATTACCCAAGTTGAGGGGTTAACTTGCAAATGTTACATGATAAAATGTTCCGTAGGTGTTGAAGAATCATAAGAATGAAAATGATGCAGAGGTATGGCTTCCACAAGCCTGATTACCAAGAAAGATCTTATTAAGCAATGTTTGTGCATTAAAACCTAGTTTTGGTGTAATGTGCAATTTACCCAAAACCTAGGGTTCAATATGAAAAATACCACTTCTAGAGAGTCCCTAATGTTTCTTGGCATCATCTAGAGAAAATAAAATGAGAGGGGCATCTCATTTGAATCACTTTGGAGGAGAGAGAATCATGGTATTAAAATAATCAAGATTTAAGCATAATTGGAACCCTATTTCAGTTTAATGCAAAAATAAAAATATTAATTGAAGTGACTTCAACCAAAAATGAGATGGTTGAATTTTCTTAATTGTGGACGTCCTTTGTGGCTTGCAATGGCACCCAAAAATATCTAAGTGAGTGGAGAGCCCACTCACATTAGTTAAAGGAAAAGTAATATCCACTAACTTATGGATATTATTATTATATAAAAAAGGTGCTTAATTTCTTTTCCTCTAATTCATGGATAATGAAGAGGATTGCAATGGAGGAAGATGATGGTTTCGTGAGAAAGGAGTTGAGGGGGAGATGTGGCATCAATTTAAGAAATTAAAGGAATTAATTATTACTTTCTCTCTCATTGAAATTCCCTTATATACACTTTATTTTCCACTCAAATGGAAGGCTTTTTTTACCCTTCTTTCACTCTTTGCTAAACCAACAACCAAGGGAGCATAGGAGAAGGAGGAGGACGATCCCCAACCTGTAGGTGAGCTCCTTAATCATTTTCAACCTTGATTTCATGGTGGAAATCGAAATTCAATGCTTATTTTCTTCTTTTCTCCATTCAATCTTCAACCCTAGCCAAATCTTTTCACTCAAATACTTGAGGACGGACCATGGGAAGTTGAGAAAGCTTCTTCCACCAGTAAAGACGTGGAGTTTGGATCTTTGAAGATACTTTGAAGGCGGGTTATATACTTTCATGTTATGTAACCCGCCTTCAAAGTAGCTTCAAAGATCCAAACTCCACGTATTTAATGGTGGAAGAAGCTTTCTCAACTTCCCAAGGTCTGTCCTCAAGTCTTTGAGTGAAAAGATTTGGCTAGGGTTGAAGATTGAATGGAGATAAGAAGAAAATAAGCATTGAATTCCGATTTCCACCATGAAATAAAGGTTGAAAATTATTAAGGAGCTCATCTACAGGTTGGGGATCATCCTCCTACTGCTCCTACGCTTCCTTGGTTGTTGGTTTAGCAAAGAGTTAAAGAAGGGTCGAAAAAGCCTTCCATTTGAGTGGAAAATAAAGTGTATATCAAGGAGTTTCAATGAGAGAGAAAGAAATAATTCATTCCTTTAATTTCTTAAATTGATGCCACATCTCCCCCTCAACTCCTTGCCCATGAAACCATCATCTTCCCCCATTGTAATCCTCTTCATTATCTATGAATTAAAGGAAAATAAATTAAGCACCTTATTTATATAATAATAATATCCATAAGTTAGTGGATATTACTTTTCCTTTAACTAATGTGAGTGGGCTTTCCACTCACTTAGATATTTTTGGGTGCCATTGCAAGCCACAAGGACGTCCACACTTAAGAAAATTCAACCATCTCGTTTTTGGTTGAAGTCACTTCAATTAATATTTTTATTTTTGCATTAAATTGAATTAGGGTTCCAATTATGCTTAAATCTTGATTATTTAAATACCAAGATTCTCTCTCCTCCAATGTGATACAAATGAGACGCCCCTCCCATTTTATTTTCTCTACATGATGCCAAGAAACATTAGGGACTCTCTAGAAGTGGTATTTTACATATTGAACCCTAGGTTTTGGGTAAATTGCACATTACACCAAAACTAGGTTTTAATGCACAAACATTGCTTAATAAGCTCTTTCTTGGTACTCAGGCTTGTGGAAGCCATACCTATGCATCATTTTCATTCTTATGATTCTTCAACACCTGAGGAACATTTTATCATGTAACATTTGCAAGTTAACCCCTCAACTTGGGTAATTTGCACTTTAGCCCAAAATAGGCAAAACATGGTTTCAGCATTGTTAAAAAAGGACTAAAATTGAAACATAAGTTCCTCTTGGGCCTTAATTACTTTTCAAGAGATAAGAGAAATCATATAATTAACTTTATTAAGCAAAACATCTAGGGTTAAAGCATAACCCAGGTCAAGGATGTTACAAATTATCCATCCCTAATAGGGATTTCGTCCCCGAAATCATCAAGAGAAAAGAGAAGGGTACTTCCTCCTCATCTCTTCCTCTAGCTCCCACGTAGCTTCTTCAATGCCACGGTGATGCCATAGAACTTTCACAAGACATATGTCTTTATTTTTCAGCTTTTTGATTCTTCTGTCAAGAATCAACACAGGTCCTTCAACATATGATATATCTTCATTTAACTCTACCTCCACTGGTTGCAAAACTAACTCTGTATCAGGATGACACTTTCTCAACATGGAGATATGGAACACTGGATGCAACTTATGCAGCTCAGGTGGCAACTCCAGCTTATAGGCTACCTTTCCAATCCATTCAATGATTGGATAAGGCCCCAAAAATCTAGGAGCTAGCTTTCCCTTCTTTCTAAATCTAAGGACACCTTTCCAAGGTGAGACCTTGAGATATAATCTGTCTTCAACTTGGAATTCTAAAGGTCTTTTTCGTTTGTCAGTGTATGACTTTTGTCTATCCTGTGCAGTCTTTAACTGTTGTTGTATTACTTTAATCTTCTCAGTTGTCTGCTGCACAAGCTCATGACCCAAAAGTTGATATTCTCCTGTTTCATACCAACATAAAGGATATCTACAACGTCTACCATATAATGCTTCATATGGTGCCATATCAATACTGTGTTGATAGCTATTGCAAGCAAATTCTATCAAGCTCAGGTGTAGATCCCAACTTCCTACAAACTGAAGGACACATTCCCTTAGCAAATCCTCCAAGGTTTGTATGGTCCTCTCAGATTGTCCATCTGTCTGTGGGTGAAAGGAAGTACTAAACCCTAACTGCATACCAAAAGCTTTATGGATTCACTCCCAAAAAAATGACTCGTGAACTGGGGACCTCTATCAGAAACAATAGTTGCTGGAACCCCGTGCAACCACACTATCTCATCTATATATATCTATGCAAGATTCTCAGCAGTGTAGGTTGTTTTGACAGGAAGGAAATGTGATGTCTTAGTCAACCTATCAACTATCACCCATATGGAATCATGACCTTTGGTTGTTCTAGGCAAACCAACCACAAAGTCCAGGGTCACATGATCCCATTTCCACTGTGGTATAGGAAAAGATTGCATTGTTCTTGTGGGCTTTTGATCTTCAGCTTTAACCTGCTGACACATAGGACACCTCATAACAAACTCAGCTACATATTGCTTCAATCATGGCCACCAATACATATCCTTCAAGTTACGATACATTTTGGTGCTCCCTGGATGCATTTCATACATTGAAGAATGAGCTTCCTCCAAAACCAACTTCCTTAAGTCATTGGCATCAGGCACTACTGTAACGACCCCGCCTCTAGGTAACCCCCAATTAAGGGAGACCGAAAGGTCGGTGCCATTATCCAATTAACATGATCAAAGGTTCAACAAATAATCAATAATAATTATGAAATTCTACTAACTAACTGGAATTTGGTATAAAATTAAAACTTTACTTACCTTTGAAAACTTTGGAAATCTATCTATCCAGAGCTTGAATTATTCTATCTAATCCTCCTTGCACATTATTTCTTATTTCCACAATGTGTCACTTTACTTTTTGTTCTTTCAAATGTTGTTCCTAAAACGTCGACAAACAAAACGTCGGTCAGTATATCGAAATATACTGGTATGTGGGAACAACCAAAAATCTTGCAAATATGGCTAACAATTTAATAATCATAATCAAATTAATTAACACACCAATTTACACTTTTCAGTATGACATTCTCCACCACTTTTTCCCTAACCCTGGCATACCCACCTTAGGGTGCCCTTTGCTAATGACTTAAGGCCACCTTCTCAATCCCGAGCTTGGTGCCTGGGGGTCACCACTCATGGTGCCCACTAGTCATGCAATATCATAGGCCACCTTCTTAGTGCCTGGGGTCACCACTCAAGGTGTCCATTGGTCTACCCATCTGGGCCTGACCTTTGGCATCATCCATCAGGGTGGCATGTAGGTGCGAGAATCCATACTTCTATTTTTAATGTGATAATCATAGTGACTTTATGATTTGCAAGTATGAACATCCAACAGATAATTTGCATTCAATGTGATTAACCATCCGGAAAATCATCGGGAAACTAAGGTGGTCATTCATAATTAACCACATACCTGTCGGGCAGACTCAGGTACAGGATTAATCCAATCAAGCAAGAAATTCCAGAATCAAGCAAGCAAGCACACAATTCAATCCTGAAATATACATCCAATACTCTCTATCATGGATCATGGTATCCAAAGTCTAATAGGCCTAATCACCCTAGGGTTACTAGCCCTTTTTAGGGTTTTGACTATAATTAGGGTTTTACTTCCTTTTTACCTCTTTTACTTTACTTTTATCAAAATATCCCTCAAACCCTAATTATCTCATCTTATTTATCACAACAGATTCTAAGATCATACTTTTGCAACTCAAAACCCTAATTTCAGATTTATAGATGCTTTTCTTTTCCTTTTTCTCCTATTTAGGGTTTCTAAGCATATTAACCACCACATTAGTTTAAAAACCCTAAACCTTGCAATTCTATCATCAAAATAGGTTAAAACCATCTTTAACATTAATCAAGTAAACCATGCTAGAATTAATCTACTTGCAAGATTAAAACCATCTTTAGTTAACAATTAGGGTTTGCTAATTACAAATTAACACTTTTCCCATCAAAATATACACTTTTACAAAAATATACGGATTTAGATATCCAAACCATTTTTAATGCATTCCTTGTATTTTTCTGATCATTTTTCATGTATTAACTTTTCCCATCCGAGCTTCATAGCAGAAGTTATGATTTTTGCAAAATAGTTCATTTTCCTGGATTTATTTACTATTTTTAGAAAAACACCAGCCGCTAGATCCGTGGTCCACTGGACCATGCGAGATCCGACGACTCATGCTGCGTGTGCTTAGCAGATGATGGAAAGTAAAGGATTGGGCGAGAATGCCCTTACCTGGCTAATGCAAGCGCGAGGGAAAAGGTGTCTTTTACCCCTTACCTTCTTCAACCTCACGACTTGGGCTCACGAGCTGCTTCTCGGCCGGGTCAACGAGAGGGTTGACTCTCGGTGTCATGCCTCCTCCGCAACTGGGAAGGGAGTCTCTAGCTCTGGATCTCTCCACCGAACTTGATGGTAGGTTCAATTTGGGCAGCGATGTAAAAATCTGAGAGAACCACCAGGTCCTCCGCCAACAACAGAGAGAAGAAGAAGGGTGTGAATTCATTGACGGCGTCCCAAATTGAGGGTACCAGTGTGCTTGGTTTCTTGCCTTGGTTGCATGGGAACCAATGAGGACCTCCCCTATGGTGCCTTGCGCTTCACCTATATATAGGGAACTCATTGAGTCTTCTATAATGGGGACTTATCCCATACGTGAAGAAACCCCCGAAAACTTAGGGTGGATCAGGACGGCTCGATCTCCCAGAGTCAATGGACTCCTCCAAAACTCCGCAGCTGGTCCCAAACTCACAAGAAACATCGATCAATCTCATCGCAACATGGTCTCTGTATCCTCAGTCCTTGTGAGATCGGGATTCATCCCAGGTCGTGGATTATAGATCCAACGATCGCGGATGAGTGCTCAAAAATGGAAATTAGGATTTAATCCCAGATATATCGTGACATTTAAAGTTATCCCTTGCACTTTAGGAAACTTCTAAAAATCACAACTCTTTAATCCTTTATCCTTTTTCCACAAAATTTTAAAGTAAGCTTTGGGTCGACATCATCTACCATTGTACCAAATTAGAGACCCAAATTCCAAAGGAAAAGGGTGTTTTCTCCATAAGCAAGTTATCATTATAAATTAAGCCAATTAATTTAGTATTCCCTCTTTCTTTGCCATTAAATTATTATTTTGAATTCCTTGATCCTCAAGGAATCTTAATGGCTCAGAATCCCATCTTGGGAATATTCCATAGCCTTTCACTTATCTATTCTCTTATTTATCCCTTTATTTGTATTATCTCACTCATTTCTTTATTAAATATCTCCTTTTGGGGTTTTCTCTTTATTTCTCTTTTATTTTCCTCATTGGTATTCCTTTTTAACATTATAAATCTTTGGGATACGAAATTCCACCAAGGATTATTCCATTATACCTGTTTCCCCTTATTTTCCATATTTTATCAATGTTTTTAATTTCTTTATTAACAAAGAAATACCTTATTGGTCTTTTCTTTTCTTGATGTTTTATATTTGCAACTTTGGACTCCATGGAACACAAGGAACCCAAGAGGCACGAAATTCATTCTTGGATTACATTCCTTTGCCTTCTAGAGGTTTCTACCTCATCTCTCTTTTCTCAACAACTCAAATATTTATTAATTAATTGAATTTCCTTGTTATTGGGCCCAATAGCCAATAAAGTCCACAAATCAAACAACAAGGCTATTTTAAACGAAATTCATTTATTCACAACAAATTATATCATTATTTGTACAAATATCTTTAATATGAGAAATTACATTTCTCACCAAAGGAACCCAAAATTGGGGTTGTAACATCCTTCCCCTCTTATGAGAATTTTGCCCTCAAAATTCCATCAAGCAAGCAAACAAACAGGATAAGTCTTCTTATGTCCATCAGGGCTCCCATGTGGCTTCACCCTTTCCATGGTGTTTCCCAAGAACCTTCATTAACTCATTTTCATCCATCTGAGTTCTTTCTTACCTTGGTATATCGTACCCTCATAGGTGACTCAAGACTTTTCAGCCTTTCAAAAGCTGCATAGGTTCAGGGCACAACACCTGGCTTGGGTACCTCACATAGTGCTGTAGATCGGAAACATGCAATACATCATTTATCCTGAGGGGTAAGGTTAAACACAACCATCTCCACCAATCCATCTCAAATGGACCCATATATCGGGGACTCAACTTTCTTAGTTGTAGCTTAGAGGGGTCGGATTTTCACATCACATATTCTCCCACAGTGAACTGCATGTCAGTCTGCTTTGCATCATCTCGTGACTCATGTCACCACTGGGCTCTCTCTCAGCCATTGCACGATCAAAGCGACTTCATCTGCACGCACTTGTGGTTCTTTTCTGACCTTCACGAGGCCTCCTTCACAAACATCATCATAATGAAGTGGTGACCGATAAAACCTCCCTATAGAACTTCTTGCATCCCGATAAAGGCTATTGTGGGTAACATCACATCTTAAGAACTGTCTCTTTGTATCACCCTGAACAAACACACTTGCTCTCATCAGACCCTCTAGTCTGGATCATACTAACCATTAGTTAGGGGTGATAAACCATACTATCATCGAGTTATTCATGTATATACTTCCACCTCATGGAAGTGAACCTTTAGGTCATATGTAAGAACTTTTGAACTTGTATCATGGTGTGGTTGAACCATCTTTCTCTCTTAAGTAGTTCAACCGAATCTGTCCCTTGACAGTACTCCTTCCTTTCTCATGTCATCTAGGTAAGGAGATCTACCATAACCCATATTACCTCCTAATCTTTCTTGTTTAGGGGAGACTTACCACAATACCCATAGTGGTGAACTCCCATTCCCTCTCGGGGACTCTTTATCCTCTATGTCAAAGCACTGGGTTACTGGTGTTCGTTCTTCACCTCCTGGCTTGCATGGCTACATGCTACATGCAACTTTGTTTTAAGCATTCAGAGTGCTACCATTACTTACTATCTTTGTGGTACCAAGGTATATCACAACCTCCTGTATTGTTATGATTCCTCAAGCTTGATACCTCAGAAACCCTAAAACACTCTCAAAAGGGTTTTATTACCTTCCTATCCAAGAAGTGTATCTAAGGTTCTATCACCATCCTTTTACTACATCAAGGGCTACTGTCTAACCAAACAACCATTAACTTGCTCAACATATCCTGTTACATCTGTGTGTTAGCCCAAAATACATCCTCTTTCCAAACATAGGGTTAGTCGAACAACCTCAACTTCTTCTAGCTTCCAGCTAACTAGGAAGCTATATCTCAACCAGAGCATTCATTACCACTTTTTATCCTTAGGTGTTAGGTAATGTTGAAGACATACACCTCCATGTATTCTACTTATCATCCCATCTCAAACTCTAAGTTTGTCTTCATCAAGAAACTCTGAGCTCATCCTAACGGTGATCAAACTCAACCTTGTCTCACTTGCAAATTCCACATAGCTCATGCTAAAAACATCCTTATAAGATGACTACCTTATTTCTCTTAGTGTTTGTAAACCATCCATGTATCATTGTTCCACGAGGGTATGTTATCATCTCTATCCTCATACCTTGTAGCAACGTTCCAACTCACATCATCTTTATCCTTAGTGTATGGCATGCGTACTGTCCTATCTCTCACTCCCATAACAAGAAGAAATAAGCATTTGACGGCCATCCAAATACAGAGTTCTTCCCATTCCAGGAGTAGAGATGATACATTCCACCTTGCCAGTACACCTTCAAATCTAAGTTGAAACGTGCAACTCATGTCTCCACATCACAAACATCATGATATCAAAAATTACTTCCATGGAAAACTGGTCTCGAACCTACTTGGGTTTAGACACAATCCTTAGTCATCTCCTCTAGGTCTATAGGGTGCCGACACTTTTGGGGTCATCCCTCTTCCCTTATGCATCTAGAGAGTGCCCTACTCATCTGCCCTTTGGGTCCCATGAGTTCATGAAGGTGATCAATCTCCTAACCCATGGCCCTCAGACAATGATAGATGTTACCTCCTGACCCTATGGTCATGTGCAACTAGGGAATTAGGCAACTCCGTCTTTCATCGGTCTTATCCCTACCTGACCTTGGATAGACTTAGGATTCTAACACATTACATGTTCAACTTAGAACCTTACCCAATCCTTCATCATCTCTCTCTACATTCATGACTGACTTTCATCCCTTCGTAGGGGTCATGGCAACCTGCCTACCTTGGTCCGACCCCATACCGGTTACCTCCATGGTAACACATCAATATGCACTTAGAGATGGTTAACTATGGGTCTATAGGTTCAGTCTTATACCATGTACTTTTCACTTAGCTTTCTCAAGATCCCATGAAACCTCTTTAGGTTACCTCAACACCAACAAAACTAGTATGCACCCAACCAAAGGGTGCCTCTCCCAGGATGGGAGGAGACTACAACTCTTGACAACAAGGTCACAACCGTCCTTAGGGTTTACCTTCACATGAGCATGCCTAACCTAGCAGCTACTAAATCACAAGCAGACCACCTATTAAATCATACTAGGGCATACTTGTTATCTTTCCTCAACATTAGATCAACTTAGGCATGAAGGGTTCATCAAACATACCCTTAACCTAAGGGGTTTCCTTTACCTCTACACATGAGGAGTACCATGCTCGAAACTATAGAGACTCAGATCTCATCATGAGCATCGGATACACTGCTTCCCCTCTTAGGCCTAGGAACCCTAGGTTCTCCTTTGGGTATCCAACTACATGCTCAACCTCTTAACCACGAATCAAGCATGTCCAAGGTATGTCATGTACCTCCATGATCTTTCTACTCGAGCAAAGCTTCGGAGTTGAGTCCTCTTCCAGGGCAACCAACTAGGTATAAAGCCTCACAACTGGTTACTTAAACCTCCGTAGGGTCTAAAGCATTCTTTATCTCATCCAGTAGGTAACCACTTATACCATGGGTACTAGAAGCATCGTCCTTTCTCTAGGGTTCGGTTCCCCTACATGCTACTAAGATATCATCAGCCTCAAGGGATCAAGCATAAGGCAACCACTATCATCCACTTAGGTCGCATAATCCTCAACTCCCCAATATTACTCCTATCTCGGGGTTTTAGGCTTTCAACCTCCTCGTTGGGGTCCTGCTTCCTCTCTTTAGAGCTAATTCCTCCTCCAACCATACTTACTAGAGGTCCCTTCTCCATGAAGGCTCATGCTCACAAGCATACCCCTATGTGGTTGAAGCCTATGCTCAATTCATGTTTGGCTCAAGATTATCCATATCTCTTTATGCTTATCTCATAAGCCATCCATCATGCCCTTCTGGCCAGGGTTTCAACCTACTACCGTTCCACTAACATACTCTGGGGGCATGCTATCCCCTACTTGCATAAGCCATAGGGTTTCTATAGTTCCTTCACTAACTTCATCCATGAAGGAGATACCCTTTGCTCTAACACGCACAACCCTTTCCCGGGTTGCCAAAGGGGCTAGGTCATCCAACCTCTCATGGCTCGTATGGCAATCCAAAGGTATATCTATCCAAACACCCAATCTACCATGACATCTAACTCATCATGTCATCTTTCTCTAACCTTCACTTAGGGTTAGGGTTTACATCATCCTCAAAGGATATGCTAGGTCTCTACCTTCAATGGAGGTCTCTACCTCAAGACTAACTCTCTCCACTCATCCTCCTGACAACGAGGTCTATCCTCAGATCTCTCCTGAGGGAAATGACAACTCGTGTCATACGACCTAAGCATGTATCTATTCTTTAGTTTGCACTTAATCTATTAAGCTTATGTCTATGACATCTTATTTACATGCTTTTCATTAATTTGGTGGAGGATTCCTTAGACCTTATTAACTTTACCCATACCTCAAGAGGTGAGGAGAAGAGAGAAAACCCTAATCCTCCTTGCACTTTATTTCTTATTTCCACAATGTGTCACTTTACTATTTGTTCTTTCAAATGTTGTTCCTAAAACGCCGACAAACAAAACGTCGGTCAGTATATCGAAATATACTGGTATGTGGGAACAACCAAAAATCTTGCAAATATGGCTAACAATTTAATAATCATAATCAAATTAATTAACAAGCCAATTTACACTTTTCAGTATGACATTCTCCACCGCTTTTGCCCTAACCCTGGCATACCCACCTTAGGGTGCCCTTTGCTAATGACTTAAGGCCAACTTCTCAATCCCGAGCTTGGTGCTTGGGGGTCACCACTCATGGTGCCCACTAGTCATGCAATATCATAGGCCACCTTCTTGGTGCCTGGGGTCACCACTCAAGGTGTCCATTGGTCTACCCATCTGGGCCTGACCTTTGGCATCATCCATCAAGGTGGCATGTAGGTGCGAGAATCCATACTTCTATTTTTAATGTGATAATCATAGTGACTTTATGATTTGCAAGTATGAACATCCAACAGATAATTTGCATTCAATGCGATTAACCATCCGGAAAACCATCGGGAAACTAAGGCGGTTATTCATAATTAACCACATACCTGTCGGGCAGACTCAGGTGCATGAATAATCCAATCAAGCAAGCAATTCTAGAATCAAGCAAGTAAGCACACAATTCAATCCTGAAATATACATCCAATACTCTCTATCATGGATCATGGTATCCAAAGTCTAATAGGCCTAATCGTCCTAGGGTTACTAGCCCTTTTTAGGGTTTTGACTGTAATTAGGGTTTTACTTCCTTTTTACCTCTTTTACTTTACTTTTATCAAAATATCCCTCAAACCCTAATTATCTCATCTTATTTATAACAACAGATTCTAAGATCATACTTTTGCAACTCAAAACCCTAATTTCGGATTTATAGATGCTTTTCTTTCCTTTTTCTCCTATTTAGGGTTTCTAAGCATATTAACCACCACATTAGTTTAAAAACCCTAAACCTTGCAATTCTATCATCAAAACAGGTTAAAACCATCTTTAACATTAATCAAGTAAACCATGCTAGAGTTAATCTACTTGCAAGATTAAAACCATCTTTGGTTAACAATTAGGGTTTTCTAATTACAAATTAACACTTTTCCCATCAAAATATACACTTTTACAAAAATATACGGATTTAGATATCCAAACCATTTTTCATGCATTCCTTGTATTTTTCTGATCATTTTTCATGTATTAACTTTTCCCATCCGAGCTTCATAGCAGAAGTTACATTTTTTTGCAAAATAATTCATTTTCCTAGATTTATTTACTATTTTTAGAAATTCGCCAGCCGCTAGATTCGTGGTCCACTGGACCATGCGAGATCCGACGACTCATGCTGCGCGCGCTTAGCAGATGATGGAAAGTAAAGGATTGGGCGAGAATGCCCTTACCTGGCCATTTCAAGCGCGAGGGCAAAGGGGTCTTTTACCCCTTACCTTCTTCAACCTCACGACTCAGGCTCGCGAGCTGCTTCTCGACCGGGTCAACGAGAGGGTTGACTCTCGGCGTCATGCATCCTCCGCAACTGGGAAGGGAGTCTCTAGCTCTAGATCTCTCCGTCGAACTTGATGGTAGGTCCAATTTGGGCAGCGATGCATCAATCTGAGAGAACCACCAAGTCCTCCTCCGACAATAGAGAGAAGAAGAAGGGTGTGAATTCATTGACGGCATCCCAAATTGAGGGTACCGGTGTGCTTGTTTTCTTGCCTTGGTTGCGTAGGAACCAATGAGGACCTCCCCTATGGTGCCTTGCACTTCCCCTATATATAGGGAACTCATCGAGTCTTTTGTAATGGGGACTTCTCCCATACGCGAAGAAACCTCTGAAAACTTGGGGTGGATCAGGCCGGCTCGATCTCCCGGAGTCAATGGACTCCTCCAAAACTCCGCAGCTGGTCCCAAACTCACAAGAAACATCCATCAATCTCATCGCAACCTGGTCTCTCTATCTTCAGTCCTCGTGATATCGGGATTCATCCCAGGTCGTGGATTATAGATCCAACGATCGCAGATGAGTGCTCAAAAATGGAAATTAGGATTTAATCCCAGATATATATCGTGACATTTAAAGTTATCCCTTGCACTTTAGGAAACTTCTAAAAATCACAACACTTTAATCCTTTATCCTTTTTACACAAAATTTTAAAGGAATCTTTGGGTCGACATCATCTACCATTGTACCAAATTAGAGACCCAAATTCCAAAGGAAAAGGGTGTTTTCTCCATAAGCAAGTTATAATTATAAATTAAGCCAATTAATTTAGTATTCCCTCTTTCTTGGCCATTAAATTATGATTTTGAATTCCTTGATCCTCAAGGAATCTTAATGGCTCGGAATCCCATCTTGGGAATATTCCATAGCCTTTCACTTATCTATTCTCTTATTTATCCCTTTATTTGTATTATCTCACTCATTTCTTTATTAAATATCTCCTTTTGGGGTTTTCTCTTTATTTCTCTTTTATTTTCCTCATTGGTATTCCTTTTTAACATTATAAATCTTTGGGATACAGAATTCCACCAAGGATTATTCCATTATACCTCCTTCCACATATTTTCCATATTTCATCAATGTTTTTAATTTCTTTATTAACAAAGAAATACCTTATTGGTCTTTTCTTTTCTTGTTGTTTTATCTTTGCAACTTTGGACTCCTTGGAACCCAAGGAACCCAAGAGGCACGAAATTCATTCTTGGATTACATTCCTTTGCCTTCTAGAGGTTTCTACTTCATCTCTCTTTTCTCAACAACTCAAATATTCATTAATTAATTGAATTTCCTTGTTATTGGGCCCAATAGCCAATAAAGCCCACAAATCAAACAACAAGGCTATTTTAAACGAAATTCATTTATTCACAACAAATTATATCATTATTTGTCCAAATATCTTTAATATGAGAAATTACATTTCTCACCAAAGGAACCCTAAATTGGGGTTGTAACAACTACCATCCTACCATGGTAACAAACTACCTCATCATCTGACTCATGAAAGCCGTCCCATTTCTTGCTACCATACTCTGACCTGATCTACTGGACCACAATATCAGCTTGTTGTGCTTCTTTAAACTATTGTCTCAAAGTAGGTTTCACTTTCATCTCAGCTAACAACCCGGCTAACAATGATACCTTAAGTTGTATATTGTTTTGTCTCAAGGAGATACGCATATCTCTTTTAAAGCACACTAAGGAGTTCAAATGTGCTTTATGTAAGGCTGGTGATGATGATTTCCTACTTAGTGCATCCGCCACTACATTAGACTTCCCTGGATGATAATCAATTGTACAATCGTAGTCCTTGATTAACTCCATCCAGTTACATTGTCTCATGTTCAACTCATGTTGTGAGAAAATATATTTTAAATTCTTATGGTCTATGAAAATTTGTAATGTTTCTCCATAGAGATAATGTCTCCAGATCTTCAAAGCATGGACCACATCATCTAGCTCTAGATCATGTGTCGAATAATTCTCTTCGTGTTTCTTAAGCTGTCAAGAGGCAAAAGAAATCATATTATCCTGCATCAACACACATTCGAGACCATTTTTAGATGCATCACAGAAAACTATGTACCCCTTCCCTTGCTCAGGTAACACCAGCACATGCGCACTTGTTAATCTTTCTTTCAACAGCTGGTAAGAATGTTGACACTTGTCATTCTAGACAAAAGGAACCTCCTTCCTGGTCAACTTGGTTAGGGGTAAAGTTATAGAACTAAAGTTCTTAATGAACCTCCTGTAATATCCCTCCAGTCCTAGGAAACTGCTTATCTTCGTCGGTGTCTTTGGCTGTTCCCATTGCAGGACAAATTCTACCTTCTTAGGATCAACACAGATACCTGAGGCAGATATTACGTGTCCTAGAAAAGAAACTTCTGGTAACCAAAACTCACATTTGCTAAACTTAGCGTACATCTTATGCTTTCTTAGCAAAGTTAAAGCCTGACGGAGGTGCTGCTCATGCTGTTGAGCATCTCTAATGTATATCAAGATGTCATCTATGAAGACTACTATAAACTGATCAAGAAAAGGCCGAAAGATTCTATTCATGAGTTCCATGAATGCATCTGGTGCATTAGTTAGTCCAAACGACATAATTATGAACTCATAGTGATTGTACCTTGTCCTAAAGGCAGACTTAGGTATGTCACTCTCCTTGATACACAACTGATGGTATCCTGACCTCAAATCTATCTTAGAAAAGATAGTTGCACTACACAAATGATCAAACAGGTCATCGATCCTTGGCAGAGGATACTTGTTCTTTATGGTTACTTTATTCAACTGTATATAATCAATGCATAACCTCATATATCTATCCTTCTTCTTAACATAGAGAATCGAAGCACCCCATGGTGAAGTACTCAGTCAGATAAAACCTTTCTCAAGCAATCCTGCAACTATTTCTTGAGCTCTGCCATCTCAGCAGGTGCCATTCTATACAGTGTTTGTGCTATTGGTTGCGTGTCTAGGATTAGATTAATCTCAAAATCAATCTCTCGGGGCGGAGGAACACCTAGAAGTTCCTCAGGGAACACATCTTCAAACTCCCTAACTATCAGAACTTCAGAAAGATTAGGGCTCTCCATTGTGGTGTCTACCACATGTGCCAAGAATGCAATGCATCCTTGTCTCATCAGCTTCTCAGCTACCATAGCTGACACAAGACAGGTTGGAAGAATCTTTCTGTCTCCCTGAAAGATCCATGTGTCACCATTATCTATAAACACAACCTGCTTGGAATTACAATCCAAGACAACTTTATACTTTTCCAGGGTGTCCATCCCAAGAATTATATTGAACCCGTGCATCTCAAGTGGTATAAGATCCACCTGAATGTGATGTTTAGAAAAGGAAAGAATGAATGGAGAACACACCTCCCGCAGCACTGCAGATCCCAACAAAGGAATTTCTAACAACAAACTATCTGTCTTATGACTAACAACCATATTTCCATCAAGAATCCCTTCTCTAATGACAAAGGAATGTGTAGCACCCGGATCAATCAAAACAGATACAAAGCAGGATGAAGACATATCAGGATGTTATAGTTCCACCAGACCTGTCACAACTAGAGGGTTGACTACTGCTTTGGGTTGATTCATTGCATAGAATCTCGTTGTTTCTTGATGTTGACCCTGTGCTCGATTGTTGGGTGCTGAAGAACCAGCTTGGGATGCTTGTCCATGTCCTCTAGCGCCACTCGAAAATTGTCGCCTCTAAGAGCCTTGCTGACTCTACCTCGAAGGTTGGGTCACAATTACATCTCTAGCTCGACAATCTATCATCAAATGCCCCATATTTCCACATATAAAAAAAACCTCTTCTCTCCCTCTGTGGCCTGGGTGGTCCTGTTACTGTTACTGATGCTAATTTGTGGGCTCCCTATGGTGGTAAACTACGGCCTCTACCCCTACTCGATGTCCATTGTGTCTGGGTATTGAATCTTGGTGGTGCTATTGGTGCAGAAAATCTCGGTTTCTTGGAACTTTCAGACCTCTATCCTTGGAACTGAGTGTACACCTTCTTACCACTGGTCTGTCGCTTCTCGATCACATACCTTTCTATTCGTCTCACGGACTCCATGAAGGTAGCAAACCTTTCCCTGTTCTCTAAAGCAGATACATGAGTAGTCAATTCAACGTTCAACCCCTTCTCAAAATGCCGAATTATCTCTTCATCAGTAGTTGCCATATGCAGACAGAACCGCAGAAGCTCCATGAACTTAGCCTCATACTCGCAAATGTTCATCTATCCTTGTATTATCTTCTCAAACTGAGATATCTTCTCGTCTAGGTAAGTCTTAGGGAAATATCTACCGATGAATTCTCGTCAGAATTCTTCCCATTCGACTTCAACACCTGGCCTCTTGCCCTCTTCTATTGTCCACCAGTGGCCAGCACTCCCTTTCAACAGATACACTACATGCCTCACCTTCTCGGCTTCAGGGATATAGAGGATTATGAAAGCTTTCTCCAGTTCAGTCAACCATAAGTCAGCATCTGCTAGGTCAGCTGTACCATCATACTCTATGGCTCCAACCTGGAGAAGTCTCTCAAAAGTCTTACCAACTCCCTATCCTTCATTATGGGGTGGTGCCCTCGATGCAGGTGGTGGCATTCTATCCGCCATGTATGTCATAGTTGCCATGAACTTCCCGAACAGAGCATGGAAAGCTAGGTTCTCTATCATGGCTGGGTCAAACTAGGGATGTTCAGGTGCCAATTCCTCCCTAGTCTGGTCCCTTGCACCTCCTCCTGGTGCAGCAACACTGCTCTCAGCAGCATGTTCTTCGTGTGATCCAGACATCTTCAAGTTCTTCTTCTCCTCCTATATAAGCAAAAGACACTATCAGATAAACTGTAAGACACTAGAATAGACTCAACAACCTTAATCCTATGTCTCTGTAGACTCAGCGAACCTAGAGCTCTGATACCACTAATTGTGACCAACAAACCAGAATTAACCAAGCAGAAGCAATCATTAGCAGTTGATTACTAAAAATCACTAATTATTAAAACCATTTTACAAAGAGATCCATACACAGGAAAACTCTTTAATAAAGAACCAAAGTATTTCATATACATCCTGGTTCACTGCGTACATGCCTTGTACCATCCTTTCTCGAGGTTTACATACATCAGTTGCCATGTTAAAACTGTATATAAGCAACATAAGACCCTTGAGGCATCAAGCCAAAATCTCAGATCGATTCATTAAAAGTACTAACTACTAACTACTAACTCCAAGGACCTGAGAGTACAAAGATGACACATTGGACTCTATATACAAGACATGACAGTCAGTGTCTCCGCCTGAGAATTCACAGCTGTCCCTGCTGCTGCTATTCTTCCCCTGCTATGGGATTTCTACCTCTTCTTCCACGTCTACCTAAAAATGTAGGATCCCACGGGGGTGAGACAATTGTAATTTCCCCAGCGAGAGATATAACTCTCCACCAAAAACATTATTATTGCAGTTTAATAGAATAAAACTGAGTAGAAGAATCATATATATATATATATATATATATATATATATATATATATATTCAACATCAGATAAATCAATGTCTAAACAGATTAGAGCAATACTCTTATTCAAAGCATTTCAGCTATAACTTTATTAAGCAAAACATCTAAGGTTAAAGCATAACCCAGGTCAGGGATGTTACAGTTTCATATTAAAACCATTTATTTTATTTGGCATATTTTTATATCAATTCCAACCATTTAATGTTTTGTGGTGATAATATGTCTAAACTCCCCATTTAAAGATATTTGAGGAATCTGACTTTTCATGGAATCATAATAAACCTAATTAATGGAGAAAAGGAACCTAATATTATACTAATTGAAAAGGGGCCTAATAAGACATAATCAATCCAGATTTTTAGGTTAGGGTATGTTATAACACTCTAGCCCTTAAAAAGGACTTCACCCCAAAAATCAACCTTGATATATCTAGAATCCTAAGCTATAATTCTAACTAGTTATTTGTTTGTGGTCACTAGAAAGATTTAATGTAGTGATTCATGACATAACACACCCACCATCCGTATATATACAAAAGCCAACATTAACTTATTTTACTCCATTTGTCAAGCTGTATTATCTTCTAATATTATGTATTGGTCGAGGAAATTTACACTGATATTGAGGATTATCTTAGAAATTCTAGGGTTACCTACACTGTTAAATGGGTCTCTCCATCCTAATATTATGATTCTCAATATCCCTTCCATGACCAATTTCCATAAGCAAATTTACCTTTAGGTTCATTCATATAAAAACCACTAAGTCTATGGACTAAACTTGATTAGGATTAAGAACATCAACATGTCACATCATGATTATTATCAACATCATTATCCTTTTTTTATTCAGGTATACTATGCATACATGTATTCTTTTCATTCAGTACTAGGATAATGTCTTGGGGCTATTATATTTATGGATTTTACCATTGTATATTAATTTTTTAATGTCTAATGACCAACCACTTTATATAGTTAGTTAAATAGATTAGGGTTAAGGTATAACATTATGTTGTCTTACATTCATGGTGTACTCAGCTTCGCTTCTAGAACAAAATCATCCTTATAATTATACTCCTAGAAATTTAGGGTCATTAACCATTTTTTCCAAGACTTTAATATAACTTAGTACATTATCTAAACTAAGTTCATCCTTTAGGGATTAGATAAGATAAATTTTTTATTATTAAAGTAACATTTATGATGGCATTAATAGAAATGCTTACTCACACCATGATTTAGCGGTGCCTACAATTGTTTGACATTAGCAACATGAGTTACCCAAGAGTTTCCTATTCTAATAACCATTGATTTCAACTATTCGTTAATTAAAGTTAACGGCCCCAAGTGTGTGAGGGTACACCCATGAAAATGACCTGTCTAACCATACAAAGAGTCAAGAGGAGTAGCCGACTAGATTATAGATATTATATTTGTTTTCTTCCTCTTAAATTCTATATGACACTTATGCCTAGGGTCAGAGGGTTGATCATGCAAGTCAAAGGTTTCTTCACTAACAGGCCAATCTACTACTACAACTTCCTTGTGGTGGTGACTTGGTTCCAAAACCAACGATGAAATCTGAAAAACTTTTTTAATATAAATATAATGTAATAATGAAAATAAGTTTGATGATGAAAACCTTGCAAAAAAAATCCAAAATGGAGCCAAAATCAATCCAAGAACTAAGTCGACCACTTTATACCATATAAAACATATACCATCACACTAATACCACTTCATCTTTACAAAAGAGGCTTCACTACACACGTCATCAAGGAATACAACAAGCATATCGAATTTCTAGATAAGGGGATACAAGTTTCTTAGCACATAGTTAACATCTAGTAGGCCCTACTAGGAATGACCTCCATTATTCCAGCATTATGTTAATCATGACTTAGGTCATCCCATCCCAAAATGTCATTGTGTAACCATAATAAGAAGAGATTAGGGTCTCTACTTCCCTAGTTGGTCTACATCCATGGTCTCATTACAAGACCGGTGAACCAAATAATAAAACTACTCCTCATCTCACACATCAGACAAAACTTATTACACAATGTCGATGAGAGAGTGGTCAACTCTATAAGGATCAAGCCTAGATGTACCTACCTCACGTAACCTCAGTTTTGGTGTACAATCAAGTTCAATAAAAAGAGTATCCACTATAGCTTCTAAACATGATTGTGACTCCATATGTCCTTGGGAAAAATAACAAGGCACAAAGTTTTATTACTGGATCCAATTACATGATCATTCCTGTATAGAACAAGGGAGATAAACATCATTCCCACCTTATGGGTATGAGGGGGGAAATACCAAGGATTGTTACTTGAAACATATATCTTACTTCAACAAACCTTGGATGTCTAGTCTTAATCAAAATGATGTGTTGCAGGAAAAACAAACCTAACCTTAATGGATCTAGTTCATATCATCATATACTATCATATAACATCTCAAAAATCTAAAACTCATGTCAATATTCTATGTTTGTATCCATGCCTGCCCAGTCCACATAATGAGTGTATCATAGGCATGATTGAAAACAACATAAGAAAAAGGTTTAATGACTTGTGATAAGGTTGTGCACAATTATGGAAGTTCTAGTCAACCTACTCTCTATAGTAGATGAATTATCTCTCCTAAGGTAGGAAGTAGAGGGTACTTCCTTTAAGAGTCAAACTTTTCATATAGAAAGCTATACCTAGAAGGGGAGGGCAGGATTGATAAGAGTTTACCCAAAGCTAGGTCATCAACATACTTTGTTTGGGTTACATATATACCACCAATTGAATAGGAGGTGAAACCCTAATTGGTAAGCACGATTCAGGTTTAGGTATGACAACAACCTCTAAAGGATCACCTACCCACTACCAATGAGTGAATAATCTAGTTTTAGTAGTCTAAACTGATAGAAAAGTATTTTCTAATACATAAGTTGATCTTTTTTCAGGGAGGTGATAAGTAACATATTTTATTCTTTATAATATTGTTGATAGACTATTTCTATCATTCAATGAATAAACATGATCTGATCTAACTATCTAGCTAATGACAAAATTATCTTATTTATTCCACATCATTATTTGTTCACTTCTATAATCTGTCTCATTCACTCATTTTTACATGATGAAGTTTCATGAGTACAAAATTCTTTTCTTCATACTTGAGACACAATTTGATCTTTAATTGAGCTTTTTATAAGACTTCTCAATAAATAGTCAAATTGAGTCCTCCATCAATGAAATATTCATGGCCAATCTTAGTTGCAAATTCGATTTCTCAATTAGAAAACATTGTCATTAGTTTAAGAAAGAAAATATTTAATTCAATTCTAGATCTTTTTGGCTAAAAAAGGAAACAAGGTGACTAGTCCCTCAAGTTTTCATCTCTTTTCCTTTTTTCTATTAGAAATGTATTGCTCATTGACATGTCCTTGCAAAAATATGAAATTATTATGCGATATACACTGAATAACTTTTAGGAAGTTAGACACTCAAATAAATAAAGCCATTATTTCATCCATGAGGGTATCTTACTAGAACTACAGATTATGCCAAGATTTCATGCAAAGTTCCCTCAATGGTGCACCCCACAAAAACCAACATTCCACAGTGTCCCCTCTGGGCACAAATCTAGATGTTATTTCCTATTTCTGATCTGTAGGCAATTCATGTCACAATTTTTTCTTGACATTGAACTCTCGACCCTTACTAACAGATAAAATTTCCCCCACATATCCACCATCATAAAATTCCCCTTTTGACTGTCACAAGCTAAAATGCAAGAACATGTTCTTGATTAGACTCCACCGATGATCGTCTAGAAGACCCTTCTTCTAGAATGAGGATTCCGACATTAGGAGGTTGTGAAAATGATAAGAAGGCACCGAGGACATCTAGATTTTGTTGAACTGCTCTACCTGTTTGTCCTATATGATAAATTTGGATCACAACTTGTACTTTTTAATATCATAGCTACTTATCTAATTTCATCTTGCATAATAACTTATCTATAGACTATGGCCTAGATATGTAACAACAACATTGCCATGCTTAATTGAGCTCAATCTTGGCTTGCCATCTAGCCTCTTCTTAGTTACAATTGCATAAAATAGATCATTGCCATGCTTATCTTGTTTTCTCTTTTGCATATTTTCTTGATTATTTAAGAGAGTATATCTTTCTCATAACTAGTTTCTTCTCTCATTTCCCCTCTTTATATTTTCCAACATGTAATCCTAATCACCCGTGATAGATCGATTTTATTAGAGTTCTTGAGATGATTGGGATCTCTTAACTAAACTAGAGACTTAAAATGTGATAATGGAATGTGCTAGAAGTAACAATCATTTCATATCTAGGCCAGAGTCTATAGACCCATATATAGCCTAGTTAGATCTAGAAGTTTCTAGAGTCATGTCCATCTTCTCCTATATAAAGGTGATGGATTCTCTTCTACTCATTACATTTTCCATAATAATCTCAATATGTTTGTCTATATTATTCCTCTTCTACATGGTATCATAGCATTGATCCTAACCCTAGAAAGAAAGAAACTAGTCTCTACCCACGTGCTACCACCTCCATCATGGCTGCCTGCCTATACGACATCTCCATCACCATCTCTACACGACAATCTCTATCACCCTCTCTCTCTCTGAAGGGATGCCATAATCTCCATGGCCCTATATATTTAAATGGCCATCATCATATCTATTTTAAACTCTAGACCTTATTCATCATCTTCATAGTCATCTAGAATCTTCCATGTATCTATCTTTCCATGTTCACCAGGTTCATCTTTCCTGGGTTTGTCTTTCCCAAGCAAGAAGACCTTATGAAATTATCCTCCTTTATGACAACAAGTCTAGTTGCACCAATAATCATGGTACAACCACATAGACAAGTGGAAGTTCTTTTTAAATTAGCAACCATGTGGTGATGTTTTCGATGTTGGAAGTCATCTTTATCATGTAACAATCGTCTCTCTACTCTATGATGCATAAATCCAAACATGTTTCAAACTTTTATCTCTATGATCTGCCTCTACCTTTTATATACATCCATGGAGATAGGGATGAAGTCCTTTGACATTTCCAAATTTGGTCTTGGATGGGTAAACATATCAAAACTACCCTTGCTTCCAGAGACACATCATGTATGTCACCTACATGGTGTGTAACTTCAGTCATTGGGGAGTACTTTGTCACCATAGTGTATCATTAAGAATATGCTCTAGTTGAGACACCATGTCAAGAAGAAAAGCGACTGGGAGGGCAATGGACTTGGTGATCCAACATTGACGGCCGCCCCTGGGACCCTAGCAAGCTTTGGAGAGTGAAGGGAGTGAAAGTGCCTAATGCGGTTACAAATATGGATTTAAAGCTATTTCAGTATCAAAATATAGTATCACAGAAGCCACTCCGTAAGGATGAGAAGAATGCTTCCTTACTGATACATCAGAAAGAGGTTCAAATTGTTGAAGGTAAACTAGTCTATCTGAAGATAGAAGCCAAGGAGAATGCTGATAGATGGAATAAATGAATGTTAGGAGACATTCTAGATTTTCATCTTCATCTTCCCATTTTGGAAAACTATCTATTTTGGTTTTGGCATACTTGTGGTTAGTTTGATATTTTCAATAGAGGGGATGGTTTATTCAGTATCAAGTTTGTATATATGGACAATATGAATGATGAACTCGGTGGTGATTGGTATGTTAAAAACATACCATTATTGCTAACAAAATTGAAGATTAGTGACTTTCAAGTGAAAACCAGATTGAAGGAAGTTCCAATTTGGATTATAATTCATAATATCCCACTGGAACTTTGGGATAGTATAATGTTCAAAAGAATCAACTCATTACTTGAAAACCCATTGAAGATGGATGGACAAACCTTGAATTGTTCCCAGATTGATTTTTCCAGGATTCGAATATTGATGTCTTGGGATGCTAAAAACTAGAGTCAATTACCTTATCTGATAATGAGGGTGATGTTCATGTGATCTTCATGGAGTATGAACAGTTTCCTTATAAGTGTAGTGTTTGTGGCTATTTGGGACATGATGATTGCCTAAGAAAAGAATTTGACGTGCAGAGTGGTACAGTTAAATACATGAATAAGAACATGATATGGGAGAAGAAGTCCCTTGCGATAGTTGATCAAGTGCAGGTTGTAAGGTAGCATGCTTTAGGGGATTTTTTGGATTTCTCTTGTTAGGTAGAGGACCTTGTAACTTAAGATCCTTCTGCAAGTTCCTTAAGAGTGAATGATATTGTGAATCAACATAATGAGGATCTGGTGAGTCATGCTAAGGACTCATTTGTCTCAGAAAACATATCATTACTCTATATTCCTATTCCAATTTTCTTTTGGGATGTGCCTAGTTCTAGAAATTGGTCTCAGACTTCAAGCCAAGGGGAAATTATTTATGGGAAAAAGAAAGAGAGGTCCCCTCCTAAATGTCAAGAAAAAGCCAATGTTGGCATCTTTCATAGGGTTTGAAATTACATTTTCTCCCTTGAGATAGTTGATCAAGTACAGGTTGTAAGGTAGCATGCTTTAGGGGATTTTGTGGATTTCTCTTGTTAGGTAGAGGACCTTGTAACTTAAGATCCTTCTGCAAGTTCCTTAAGAGTGAATGATATTGTGAATCAACATAATGAGGATCTGGTGAGGCATGCTAAGGACTCATTTGTCTTAGAAAACATATCATTACTCTCTATTCCAATTCCAAATTTCTTTAGGGATGTGCCTAGTTCTAGAAATTGGTCTCATACTTCAAGCCAAGGGGAAATTATTTTTGGGAAAAAGAAACAGAGGTCCTCTCCTAAATGTCAAGAAAAATCCAATGTTGGCATCTTTCATAGGGTTGGAAATTACATTTTCTCACCTATGACCAACAAGTTCAGGGGTCTGGAAATTATCAATGAAAATATTAAGGCTGCAAGTTCAAAAACCCCTATTTTCAGTATATTTAGTATTGTCTTAACGTAGGTTTTATTGATTAAATAATCTAATTGGATTCTATACTTGTATTTAACACTTATATTAGTCTTAATACAACATAATCTATTGTGTACAACATTCTAATTTTATCCACAGAGTTTTAGACTTCTTATTTACTATGCTACATTATGTGCAGAACACTTATCATATTAACTTGTATACAAATGAACCGACTAATCTCTATAGACATGTATGGGTTTTAGGTCTACTAAGTTACCATAGCATAATACATGTTAACACAAATCACTCCCTTCTTGTATTTCTAAAATTAATATCATAGGAGAAGGTGTACCGACTTGTAGATCTCATTGGAGTGAGGTATGATTGGAACTAATAATCTTTGTTCATCTCCAGGTTGAATTCCTAGGGATGACAATGGTCTAAGGCTGAGTCCCTAGTCCTATCTGTATGTAGTCTTGAGTTTGCAATGGAATTCCTCCCCAAAAAGGTAGCAGCGATCGCATAGACTTCACTTGTAGATTACTACTACTTCTAGAATTGAAGAAGATCGTTGCAACGACGAGGGGGTTAGTCTTGGTTAATGATAGAAAGTTTAGGTGGAGGAGGCCACTTGTCTTGGTAACAGGGTGTCATGTGGTGCCCTGGGGCGGCCACCATAGGTGACTAGGATCTCCTACTGTGTTAGTGGGTCATCGTAGGTGCCTTCTTCACCAGGCGCTATCTCTAGCATTGGTGTATGGGCTAGGGAAAGGACAAAAACTAGAGGAGGAAGTGGAGATTCTAATAGTCATTGATGTTGAGGGGACACCAAACTAGATTCATAGCACTTGATGTCCATGGAGTCATCATTGATCTTACAGTTGCAGGTTTATGGTGGCATTTTCTGTAACAACTGCATGTGTTGGGTTTGAAATAGATGAGGAAATACGAATCTGGTGAGGGATTCTGCTTGGAGATACTCAATGGTGATGGTTGTGCAAGAGCTGATGGACTATGGAGATTGAAGCCATGTTTAAAGGCCCTAGTGGTGATGGTAGAAGACCCATCAGTGCTCTTTTAGTGTTTGTGAAGGGATGAGGAGGCAAAGACAAAATTCTAAGGAGGCACCACAGGTAGAGGAAAGCAGGGTGTCCGCTAGGGTTTTACTATGTGCGGGAGTAGGAAAGGAGAGGGACAAACATATGAGGTGACATAGGTAAAGGGAGGTGGAGAGGAAGAGGAAGAACGAGGAAGTAACAGACCGAGGAGGGGAAGATTGTTTGCATAAGTTACGGCTGGACCTTCACTTCTAGAGGGGAGAGCCGAGTTCCACACAGGGGAGGAGGCATTACACGATACACTTTAGGGAAAATAGAAGAAGACATTGATTTCAATTAAATCCTAGCATATTTAATGGTTTTCATTACTAAATTAATTGAGTTGGCAAACAATATCCAATTAATGTGAAATTTTCTAGGTTGATCAATTAGGATATGATGAATCTGAATTTAGTATCAATTTCACATTTTGAAAGTTGTTGGTCTTATATTTCATTACTTGTCCTTTAAGTTCCCAATAGATGCATATTACTTTACCTATTTAATATTTGTGATAAAATATTTTATATTTTTTTCACTCATCTACTATTCCTATCATGCCTATATATCAATTTTACATTTTGAAAAAATTTGATGTTATATTTCATTGTTTCCTCATGAAATATTCTTAGTGCATTTATTTCTCCTAATTATTTTATATTTTGTCCATTAATTCATCTATACTCATAAGAAGAAAGTTTCATATTAAAATCAGTTATTTCATTTAGCATATTTTTGATGTCAGTCCTATCATTTAATGTTTTGTGGTGATTATATGTCTAAACTCCCCATTTAAAGATATTTGAGGAACTTGACTTTGCAAGGAATCATAATGAACCTAATCCATGAAAAAAGGAACCTAATATTATACTAATAAAAAAGGGGCCTAATAAGGGATAGTCAATCCATATTCTTAGGTTAGGGTATGTTACACAATTAGCAAGTATCGACAACTCCTGTGAAGCAAGGTGAGAGACATGCATGCTCTCCTGACGCTCAGGGCCCCAAACACATGAAGTTAACCTCAAAGCTGACTGGGCCAGAGAGCTCATCTACACGCATACGAGCACGGAGGTTGAAGACAACCAGAGTGTGAATGGAAAACTCGATCCCTAGAGCCATTGTGTCTAGGTAAGGTGTTTCTATCCTTTATCTTCATTTTCCCAGAAAGCCATGCAAGAATGGCCTCCCACCTTGGGAGAGCCGATTGGTTTGACCTCGGTCCCTACAACGCGTGAGTTATCTAATCATTCTTTGACACGGCAAACTGTAATTGGTCAGAATATATTTATTTTGTAAATATTGTAGTAAATCACTGGTAGGTCCAAAAATATCAAATATATATATATATGATTTTCATTAGAAAATGTTTATAATCTAATAGATTTGATTTCATTACCTAATTCGGTCCCCAATTCTAAAAGTAAATAAATATGCATACTTTGATGATGTTTAACACATGAAAACCCTAAGACCTCACGAACATGATGGTAATATTTTAGCTAGTTAACTTCGATGATTAAGTGTGACCTAATTGGATAAAATGATACAATTGGATCTAAACTAGGATCAAGAATTCATATGTAACCAAATTTGGGTTTCTAAAGTTGGGGAATTCTAATATGTGATCATTAGGGTTTGGTTAGCCTAACCCTAATAAAACTTTAATATGACCCTAAAACCCTAACTTAGGATCCAAGTCAGTCTTAAGTAATATTTTATGAACACAATAGTAATACACGGGTGTTAAACATTAATTACAGGTTGATTTCTTGGTTTATTGAATAAAATCGGAAATTAAGTCAATCTTAAAGAATGGTACCTCGTTAATTATGTATAACCAACCTTAACAACTTCTGAGATTTTTCCGGATGTTTCTCGCATATGTTGCCAATAACCTACTTGGTTGTTTATTCATTTCCTCCAAATTATAAGGCCCTACGTGTATCACCTTATATGAATATAACTTACTCAAACCCAAATTTCTATCTCTGGTGAATTGAATGATCATGTGGGAGTCATTGCAATGATTGGTGATCAAGCCAGGATAGGAAGATCACTAGCAGGCCAAGTTGGGAAAGGATGGTTGATATTGTACCAAGCCCATAAGAGGGAAGGTTATGAGAGTCCAATGCAGGGACAAAACCCTAAAGAGAGGGTATCCACTAAGAATCCCCTAAAGAGAGGGTATACGATAGAGAGTGAGCACATATGGGTCGAGAAGTTAAATGGAAAATGCATGTTTGATTATTTAATGATAATTGCATGTATGGTTGCTATGTTGTTATAGCTACATGCACATATTTTGTTTACATCATGTACACAATATAGCAATATGGAACCATGTTTTGATTATTGGTGTTTAGGTAAATGCCATATATGGAGATATCAAGACATGATGATTCATATGAAATCAAATAAAGACATTAAAGCTAATTAAAGAAGGATTTCTTACATTCTTCTTCTCATATGTATTAGTTTCTCATGTAAAGTTCATGTAACTCCTTAGAGGAGAATAATTATACATCTTGTAAACAATATTTGTGAAATAATGGAAACTATTTGCTTTATTTTATTTTTTGTAAATTTGGATCCTTAGGAAGTTAGGTAATGGCTCTTGAGTTTAAGGTCCTTTTTTTCACTGAGGGACACTAAAAGTGAGGTCATTACATCTGGTATCAGAGCCCTAGATTTTTCAAATAATATTTCATAGTTAATAATTTCAAAAGATCCATAGAAATATTAGGAGAAATTATTAGGGCATAACCTTATACTAATGGTGCCTAGAAAGTATCATGATCTTGGGGGCTGGCAATATCTTACCAAATGCTTATTTCATCTTATTATGAGTGAATAAGATTCTGTAGACACATTTTATGATTAAAAATTGACAAATGAGAATGAATACCCTAAGATGAGTCAAATGGAACAATATACGAGTTTTGAGGTGTTACCTCACCCCTAATTGAAAATAATTGAATACTAGATTGGGAACCTTGGTGAACTAGGTAGACACCAAGTGGAAATTGAAATGATAAAAGATAATACCATGTGGAATTGGAATCACAGAGTAATCACTAAGTATCATGCAATGGTTTAGAATCTAAAACACCCCATATTGAATTCAGGTGTCAACCTCAGTAGTGGGAGGAATTTGCATAAAAATAAAAGTTGCTTAAGATATTGTATATAAAGATATTCAAGAAGGGTTGCTAAGTCGGCGAGTAGTATCTCAGGTGGTTGCAGCTTGGGGCCCCTCACGAAGGGTCCCGGGTTCGAATCCCCCTGGTGGTGTAGTTCAGAATTGTGTCTCCCGTAGTGCAGCCGACCTCTGTGTGACTTAACTAGGAATTTGTTCCTTACGGGATGGGGCGGACCCCCCCCCCCAAGTTGGGCTCGACGCAAGCCTTACGAGTCACCTGGGTTATCAAAAAAAAGAGCAAGGGTTGCTAACACTATGATTTGAAGCTAAGTTGAATCATCATTAACCTTAACCTTGTTTGGTTTGAATTTTGCTGACAAAACCCTTTTAAGGAGTGGGTGAATGTAAGATCCTCAAATTGGGCCTGTTCAAGATTTTAGAACAGATTGATGGGGCCTATCATCACCTAGATTTACCACAATAATATAGCATGATGCATGATATATTCCATGTGTCCTATCTCGTGAAGGATCATGTCCATCTGTTGAACATTGAACCAATAGAACTCCAAGGGAGACTGTCATACCAAGATTCACCTATAAGGATCTTGGATTCCAAGATGAAAGATCTCAAAAATAAAAAGATTTAGTTGTTAAAGGTTCTTTGGAATCACCATGGTGAGGATGAAGCCACATGAGATCTAAAGATGGAAATGGAAAAGTCCCATCCCCATCTTTTTGATAACCTAGTCAAATTTTGAGCACAAAATTCTTATAAGAGGGAAAGGATGTTATAACCTAAATTTTTCATGTATTTATACATATATTTGGATTCAATTAATGATTTGTTTATGAAATATTAGAAAGTTTGTGCTTTCTATGTCTTGGTTGATAATTTTTGTATTTTGAATGTAATTTCTCAAATAGAGAGGATTTCTTGTATTCTAGTGATTTTAATAACCCATTGTTAGTTGTCAGTTAAAAAGATAATGAGAAACTCAATAATATTAGAATTTACAAAAGTAATGAATAATTGGTATGTAATTGTTTTGGAAATTTCTAGAAAGTCAACTTGAATGAAGCTAACAAGCTTTTTTTGGCCCTGTCTGTACCCAAAGAAAGAGTGTATCAAAAAATAGAATTTCTTACCAAGTTTGGGTAGGAAAGAGTTATTATATGTCTTAAATAATTATAATAAAGAAAATATTTGGGAGGCAAGAAAAAAGGCCTTTATCCTTCATATTCTTCCACCACCTTTTTTCTAATTTGACATTAATCCATTAGAAAGTTACATTTAAAATTTGGGATCTATTGGAGAAAAGAAGAGAGATAGAATTTAATAAGTTTCCCTAAAGTGAAGGATTAATTGATAAATGTATTATATTGTCACATTTAATCAGAATAGGAATCTAGGGTCCGACCTTGTATATGTCATGTTCTACTGCGGTTCGTAGATCATTCATCGATGATTCAGGGATCATTTTCTACCATCGTCTAGATTGAGAAACTGGCTACAATATTTCTTTTCTCGGTTCTACATCTCTCTCTCCCACTGATCCATGTAAATGCATAAAGACTCTTCCATTGAACTTGGAAGGTAATTATAAGTTCATTCACCACCATAGCGACCCTATATTGTAGTCCTATAGGGGATTTCCCAATTAGTGCTTGGATCCAGGCTCCATTGATGGCCAAATCTTTGAGGCCTTGCCTATATAAGGTATAGGATCCCTCTATGAGACCAAGACTACCTTTGCAGGACACTAAAAGACTCAAGGCTTCTTTTTCTTCCTTCGACACCATTTCTAGACCTATTCTTCTCTTTCATTTCTTCTCTTTTTCCTTTCCAAGAAACCTCCTTCTCATCTGCTTTGTTCATGCCACCACCAAGAAATTAGAAACCACCGACGTCCAATATGGCCTACTGCTCAGCAACCCAAACATGCAAAGTCAACCTCAGACTTGACTTGGATAGAGAGCTCAGTCATGGGCATAAGAGCGCGGAGGTTGAAGACAAACAAAGTGCAAAATGACTACTTGATCCCTAGAGCCTTCATGTCCATGTAAGGGTGTTTCAGTCCTTTATCTTAATTTTCCTAGAAAGTCACGTGAGCAAAGGATGCCACCCTAGTGTGAGACAATTGGCTCCCCCCTGATGCATGAGTTATCTGGTCAACCGCCGACATGGTGAGTTTTGATTGGTCAGAACATATTTATTTTGCAAATACTCTAGTAAATCACGGCTAGGTCTAAATAGATCAAATCTATATAAGATTTTCATCAAAAAATCTTGTAGAATCCAATAGAATTGGTTTCATTGCCTAATTTTGGTTCCAAATTCCAAAAGTATATAAATATGCATACTTTGATGATGTTAAACACAAAGAAACCTTAACCTCATGAAATTGATTATCATATTTTAATAAAATCTGATGATTAAGTGTGATCTAATTTGATAAAATGATACAATTGGATCTAAACTAGGATCAAGGATTCATATGTCACCAAACGGGGTTTCTAAAGTTGGACCCTAAAACCCTATCTTAGAACTGATGCACGTCGTTGTACATGCAAAAATCACTAGAATGAGTCCTAGAGTTTAACCTTCTAACCATGTTGTCAACTTGGTGTAAGCATCAAGTCAATGGAGTATAGATAGGTATCAATCCCTAGAGATGGTGATGAAGATGGTTGAGTTTCAAATCCGACTGTGAGAACAACAATGTAAAATCCATTTTGAGAGATTATTACAACTAAAACAAAAAAATAAAGATGTTAAATTAAAGATCAAATAATCAAAAGAAATAAATACAAAAGCTAAGGGATTTCACCACCCAAACTGATGTGAAATGAGACCAAAGAAATTACAAGATAAGAAAGATAAAGGAAGGTATGTGAAACATTCATAAATGATTCAGAAAAGATGAATTCCTCGTGAACCCAATGGTCCTGGCATTCACGGATCCTAGTTCAATCATCCTAATGGGGACGTCTCTGAGGTTTTATCTAAATCCCCATGAAATCGATTTGGTTGTTGTAAATCTTGGGTTTCATAGTTCAATCTGTCAAGATTAACAAGTGATGAAAATAAGCGATCACTTCGTTAAAATCATCAATTTCCAAATCAAAAACCATTTGTCTAAAAAATTGTGTAAACCTTCAATCTAATAATCACATGGCTAAGGGGTTTCTCCCTCTCCTTGGTAAGAAGACTACTCACTAACCATAAGAGGGGAAGCAAAAGGAAGAAGGAAAGAAGCCATATACCACAACAAGAATAACCTCCAAGGAGATCTAGGTGGTGCCAGTTAAATGACTTGATCCCTCAATCCTCCATTCCAAGAGAAAAGAACGAGAAGTAAAGAATGAGAATAACCAAGATCCAGAGATGAAGAACCCAATTTGTATTGAAAAAATGAAAGATTACAACTATGAAAGAAAATGTGAGTAAAAAATTGAGGACTACAATGTAAGATTCTATTACAACTAAGACTCAATTTACAACTAAGACTCGATGCTTTTTCTTGTGGTCCCCCCTCCTTTTATGGGAGAAGGAGGGGTGGAAACCTTGAAAGTAGGGGAGAAGGAAGTGGAAGAGGTAGCTTCTATTTGTGTCTTGGTCAAGAGAATAATTTCCTTCCTCAATAGACAATAAATAAAATAATTGGTTTGTTTCTTTTAACCCTTCAAGTTCTAACTCTCTCTTTATAGATTTCCGTTCCCAAAGTTTCATGTGCATTTTGGTTGTAACAAACTTTAAAGTGTGCTAGAAAACAAGTTTTTCTTGTAGGCCTTTGAATTTCCTTTCCAACGTATATTTGAACATTAAATTCCTCCTTGGGATGTGATAGTTATACCCATTTTGGAGCAGAGTATATACTTAAATCAGGCATTGTGGGAAAAGGAATAAGCACTTTCATCAGTTGGTTGTATAGTCAAATGACTTCCAAAGTCACTGGAAAATAGATTTTTCTTGTAGAAATCAAAATTACATTTTCAAAACATATATAAACTCAAAATTTGAAATTTGAATGCGGGAGTTATGACTGTTTTGGTATGAGGTATATCAAACTCTGGGGGAAATCTAAAAAGCATCCTATCGTTTCTTATCTTTAGTTAAATGCTTCAAAAATTCCTGAAAATTGAAAGCAACTTCATAAGAATTCAGAAAAGGAATATCTAGAGGATGAAAGTGCAATTAATATCTGAATTAAACTAAAATTACAAAGAAAGTCTTAATTAATTATCCTAAATGATGCAAAAATAGATGATGAATATCCATTCATCAAGGACCAAGTCAGTCTTAAGTGATAATTTGTGAACACAATAGTAATACATGGGTTCTGGAAATTAGCTACAATTGATTGTTGGGTTGGTTGAATCTGCTTCAAAATTAAGCCAATTTTGAAGAAAGGTACTTGGTTAATTATGGATAGCACCCTTCATGATTTCTGAGGTTTTAAAAAATGTTTCTTGCATGTGTTTCTTGTAACCTGCTTGGATGCTTATTTTTTTCTTGCAAATTATAAGGCCCTACGTGTATCACGTTATATGAATATAACTTACTCTAACCCAAATTGCTATCTTTGGTGAGTTGAATGATCATGTGGGAGTCATTGTGGTGATTAGAGATCAAGATGGGATACAAGATCACTAATAAGACAAGTTCGGAAAGGAAGGCCAATATAAAACCAAGCCCATGTGAGGGAAGGTAATGGGGTCCACTACAGAGACCAAACCCTAAAGAGATGGTACCCCACAAAGAATCTTCTAAAATAGAGGATAGCCCACATAGAGTGAGCACATATGGGTCGAGAAGTTAAACAAAAAATGCTTGTTCAATCATTTAATTATAATTGCAAAGATGGTTGTCATGTTGTTACAGCTACATACATATATTTTGTTTGCACCGCATAAACAATATTGCAATATACTCATGTGCATTTTAATTGTCGACATTTTAGGTAAATTCCACATGTGTAGATATCAAGACATGACGATTCAGATGAAGTCAACTGAGGACATTAAAGATAAGTAAAGGAGGATTAGTAAGATTCTTCTTATCATATGTGTTAGTTTCTCATGTAAAGTTCACGTAAATCCCTAGAGGGGCATTATTATACGTCATGTAAACAATATTTGTGAAATAATGGAAATTATTTGCTAAATCTGGATCCTTGGGAATTTATGTAATGGTCCTCAACTTTAAGGTCCTTTCTTAATTAAGGGACACTAAAAAGTGAGGTCATTATAGTCTAGATTCCATGTAGAATGCACTACATATGCAAGAGAGAAATTAGGGTTTCTAACAATTAATGGAGGTGTTAACTATTTGGGGTAATGTGACTGTCACCTAGGTTGGAGGTTATACAATACAAACATTACCCATTCATTTATTTTACTTAACAAAAAAATCAAGTTAGATTTTAGATAATTTCTCTAAACTATTAATTGTCCATGGATGGAATAGGGTGCGTATAGGGGAACTAGTCCCTATCACCCCCCATCCAACCTTACGAGGCTTGTTTGAATAGGGTTTAGGTGGAATTCCACTAAGCTCTAAAAATTCTAGGTTTCTATGATGAAAGCACATAGGGAAATTGGGGGCCATGGATAGAAATGGAGAATGTAGATGAGGTTCTTACACCTCTTATCACCGCCCATCTATCCTTTAAGTAATTCCAAGACAATGGTACTAAGTGTGTTTCCAGGATAGATCAATAGATTTCACACCTATGAGTAAGAGAATGGATATATAAATGTTGGGATCCACTAGTTGGATCTAGGAGTAAATCCAAAAATAGCTACATATAAGCCATTTCCCCTAGAAACTAGGTGTTTTCAAGAACAAATCACAAGATAATCCATGGGAAATGATATAGAAGTAGAAAATAATTATTATCAAATGAAAATTATAGATTTTACATATCACTTTCACCCAACATGGTATCAAAGTCACATTTTCAACCCCAAACAGCCCACCTAGGGGGCTTAGATACTCATTATACAAAAATGGAGAATGAAGAAGAAGTAGATAAGTAAATATTCATGGATGCTTGGTGAAAACTACTCTTTCTTCATGTTTAGATGTAGAAGCACGTCCTCTTCACTGCTTGATAGATGTAAATCATGGAATTGTGGGTGGAAGTGGGAAAAACCCAACAAACTATGGTTTTGAGGTGAAAGAAGGTTAAATTGGAGTGGAGATAGAAATGAGTAGGAGAAGGGTAGGTGGAACCTTCAATGCTTGGAGTAGATAACCTCTAGATCCCAACCACCACTAATATTTATATTGTGGCTTGGGAAGCATAGATTTAAGTGGGGGAATTTAGGTAAAATGATAACTAGGAAGTAGTAGGGTTTGGGTGGTAGCATGATTGTTCTGGGAAAAATGACCATGGTGGTGGAGAGGTGGAATGTGAGTATTGAGGAGGAACGATCATGGTAGAAGTGTGGAAATTCCAGTGGGAAAATGGATTTTCATGATTGGTAACATGGTCATGCTAAACAATACGGCCATGGTGATGGATGTGTAGAAAAGTCATGCTAGGTAGCATGGTCGGGGTGGGGCGGTTGGGTAAGGGTCGTTCTCCTTGTCAAGGTCTTGTTGGATGCTTAACAACACAGATGTTTTGGTTGGCACTACCATATTGGGGTCTTTTTGGCACAACCATGCATGTTATCACAGTCATGATAATGGGCTTGTTGTAGTTGCTTCTTCAATGTGAATTGTAAGGAGTGGGGTCTAGGAGGGGACCACTCCTTACTTAATTTAAGAATAAAATTTTCTTAAAATCCCATTTATTTAAACTACAAATAATGAATTTTAAATGAAAGAGGGTGCACAATATTTTCTAAAACAAATGGATAAAAGAAGCGTAGTTTTGTGGCAGAGGAAAATAAATCTATCTATTACAAGTTTCATCATCCAAAATTAACATAGGATCCACTCAAGGCAACTATCAAGATATGATTCTAAACTAATAAGATCAAATTGTAGTGAGCAACCTGTCCATCTCGGATGTCATCCTTAAAACTAGTCTTGCACAAAGTCTCCGTCTTCATGGACCTTAGGTTGTGCTATCTCTGGGTGGGTTGAAAATAACACCCAAGAGGGGAAGGAAAAAAATAAGAGAAAGGATGTCAACAAACACTGAGTATGCACAATAACTAACAACTAGGCAATACTTAGGGAAAAATAAGATTAATGTTGGACATTTCAATATAGGGATATTGAAAAGAAGAAGTTTCAAGAGTTTTATCAAGTCAAGAGTTGAGGCACTATAAACAAAAAATATGATTAAAGGAAAACAAATCTTTCAATATAACAATAATAACAAATCATGATCAATGCATGTCAAACAATTTGACTATTTTCATTTATGTTGGGTCGAGACCCATAAAATCTCAAGCTTAAGTCGGGTGGAAAGGCACACCCTAGGCCAAAAGGCACACCTAATATATGTAATACTAGTGGAACGGCGCACTCTTGGGGTAAAGTCACACCCATATATTATAGTAGTACATATGTACATGCAACTATAACTAGATTTAGTCTATTTGTAAATGCCAAAATATAAAGGCAAGATATAATTTCAATCATCATTAATTTGATTCAAGTAAGAGGATGATATCATCCCAAAATTTTATGCACATAGTTCATAGGACCTTTAATCATATGATCTCATGGGATCAGCAACAAAACAGGGAATAATAATAAAGAAGTATGGTTGTCAAATAAATTCCATTATATTCAAGATTTAAACAATAAATGCCTCATATGGGAATAATTGTAGGTAAATATGGCGATAGATATGGTAGAAGAAAAAAATAATTCATTGCAATATTCCCCATAACAAGCATATCACATCAATAACTATGAAAAAGGGAGGAGGGTTTCAAGGCATATACTAGGTCCTAGAGAAAGTCCAACAACAATCCTTGCACAGTTGTACTTCTTTGTTAAGCATCACATGAATGGTCTTCAACGATGGACTCCTAGTCTAGCACCACGGATGATGGTTGTCACTATTCTCCTAGAGTGATAGAAATAGCCTCCACGCCTCTATGTAGTCCACGTAGACCACTGGGAGCTCATAGTTGTTCTTCTAGAACTGATGGGAAGGAGTTCTACCTACGTGTTGTCAATGTGATAGTGTCAACTTTATCACATTTGGCCATCTCTCCCTTTTATGGGTAAGATGCCTCTCCATCTCATAGTACCACAACATTGAGATGAGAAGTGTTTGTACTGAAAGCCTTGGCCACCCCCCTTAATATAGGAGTGGATGGGTTAGGGTTTCCACAAACCTAGGACACAATGGGACAAATTTCATGAATTTTCGACTATTGCAAATCATGAATTGGTCGATTGGACTCCCAGTTGGTTAACTGGTACTCCAGTCACTTGATTAGATATTTATCCTATTTGCAAACATACTAGATGGCAATGTGATGATCAATGAACATCATGACGTTAATATAAATTCCTTGATCTAGTCTCACTAATCGTCTAGTCAGTCGACTAAACTTCCAATTCATTCGATTGGACACTCCAATCAGTCGACTTGACACTTCAATCTGTCAACTGACATTCCTAGTCGGTCGACTAGATACTCTAGTCAGCCAACTAGCAACCAATATTGTTTAAGTTGATTACCTAAACATTACATGAGTAAACTCCTATTCCAAGTTCATCCTTTACATGTCACCTTATAGGGCCCAAATTAAATTGGTAGTGAATGTCCATAACTAGATTATGACATCAAAAACAATGAGAGGTATCTACAAACACATAATTTTACCCAAGTAATTGGAAACTTGGAGAACAACTTCAACCTATGTATGTGATCAATGTTGTTGTGATCATGTAGTTCCTTTTTCTCTGAAATTCAGATTTAACTCGAGGCATGGAGTCATCATCCTCCTAATATTTAATCCATGTTCCTTGAACTAGAGAAGATGGTATGAGATGCATGTAACCTTACATATCACATATGCATCACATGAGTATGGCTATACATTTATTAGTCTTGCTTATCAAGTGGCCAGGATATCAACTCCCGTAAGAGAGACAAATTCTATATACATCACTCACAATCAATCTGCATGTGTCACAATGTATCCTAGAAACACCTCTATGGAAATCCTTATTCAAGGTCACGCTGGGTGGTGCCAAAGTTCATCGAACGACATGTGATGAATGTAGTGATGCACTTAATAATTGTTGTTTTTCATAGGCTATTTACAATGTATTTTGTGCACTTATTGCTCATTTTGATATTATTTGTGTGTGATTTATCATTATTCTCCTGTGAAACTTGCATTGCATCAAATATTAAGTTTTTATTGTTCTATAGTGATTTATCATTAATTTTGGAAGATTATGTTCTTTCTTATTAAATTTTAGGTAAATCTACAAGATTTGAATCAACTCGATACTATCGACATGTCTGTCAGTGGTATTGATATTAGAAGGAAAGGAACATGGATGAATTGAGGAAACTCAGTAGTACCATTAGAGGAATCAATACTATAAACATTTTAATAGGATCTCTCCAAATGGATCACGGTACTACTGATGCCCAAGTCGGTGGTAGCAATGATAGTCGAAAATTCAACTAGAGAGGTCAGGGAAAATCTCAATGCTATTGACATCAACTCAGTAGTACTGACAGTTTACAAGGGATCGAATATATGAGAAGACATTGATACTACAAATACCTTGTCAGTAGTTCTGATTTGTTGCGATCAGGTCGGATTAAAGACCATTGAAAATCCACCGGTCATGTCTTAATGACTCCATAAGTTAATCCTATGACTAAGGAAAAGTGTGGCCAAACCTAGATAAGATGTTGTATTCAATTGTAAGATGAAGGAGAGCCTGGAGAAGAGAAAGGAGAGGAGAAAGATATGTTCTGGGTGGTTCAAACACTTCTAATGGGCAGATTTGTAACCGAAAGATAGAAAATCACCAGGTTCGTCAAAAGGAGTCATCCAAATCGTCTTCTCCAGGGGTTTTCATTGTTTCTTTGATGTTTTCCTCGTCCCTTTCCTCTCTCTCTGTGTAAAGACATTGAAATCATGCGGGCTATTCCCCTTTGTTCCTTAGGACTTAGTAGTAGCTCAATTTTGTAATGAAGTTGACAATTATGAGTTAATTTTTAAGTTACTCTAATTTCTAGACATATTTCTATAATTGCTTCAAAAATTATCTATGCTTGATCACCATAGGTAACTTAGTAAACCGTTAATTTCTCTAAGATAGGGATTAAGGGTTGGATAGGTCACAGATATCATAGCATAGACCACACTTTGAGAGAAGGCCTACAACTGTGAAGGGAATAGTGTAGAGTTATCATTAAAGCACCTAACTAAAAACTAAATTGCTATGAGAGTGGGATTTGTATTAGATTAAGTAGTGAACCACACTGTGAGAATTGGTGATTCTTGCTACATGCCTCTTTGTTCAGGGTTAGGAGAACTGAATGTTAATAAATAGTGTTAATTGCAGTTTAAATCGTGGTGAAATCGTAATCCTAAGGAATCCATTCCATCTTTGATCACAAACCAATTTTTTTAGTGTACTTCTTACAATTAATCAATTAATCAACCAATCTCCTTTTTCATAGGTCTAGTTGATCGAGTATAGTTAGTAGTAGTATCTAGAGTACATTTTCCTATGTTCAATATCCATGCCTCTTTTGGTCCTATATTACTCTAATACATGCACTTGCATTTTAGATGTGTAGTTTACGTGCATCATGTGGTGACTTTAGGTCTAAGAACAACAATCACCACTATCACTTTAAGAGCTGGTTGTGAATTCTAGTCTGTGGTCTCCATGTATCACTCTCAAGGTGGGTCAGTTTGGTACACTATTCTATAACAAGTACCTACGTGTTTGACTTGATATCCTATATCATGACTAATGAGACTCTTTCATCTGTCAACACACATTCTAGTCTTATGCAGTGGCGGAGCCAAAAATTTTACTTAAGGGGGGCACCATTCACTTAGATACATATGTTAATATATTGTGTAGGGCTCAAAGACTAATTTCCATTAACATCTAGTTCATTTTTTAGTTAGATAATGGGTAATTGCCGATCCTGGGTAGGGCATGTGCCTACCCAGGCATGCATGTGGCTATGCCACTGGTTTTATGTATTATTCATCCACTATACTATCTGACTAGAAACATGAAAAGGATGTATCTACTCTTATCAAACATATCATCTCATTGTTCAGGTCCTCAACCTGAAGAAATATATCATCGAGTAACATCATTCTTTAGACATTTGTCATGTTTGTGTCATCATCTCAAGACTGAGACAAACACAGTAAATGACATTACCTTTATTACCATCAAATCAAGTATATGATGCCCCATTACAACCATCATATGATTGGCTCTCGAGGCATAAATACCAAAAGACTCCCACTTGCATTTAAAATAAGTCATCTACAAATCTTATTCCAAGTGATATTAACACGACCATCATGTGTCTACTATGCAAGTGCTTTTGTAGATGGTTGGCAACATTTGCTTCTAGTCGGTACTTTGTAAGTCTTCACATCTCCTCACTGTATGATCTCTCATATGAGATGGAAACATCATAGTATGTTATTTGAGTTTCCTAGCATATCTAATATCTCCATTGATATTATAGGATTTCTACTATGTCATCAATGGTTGGAACCTCCCACAAGTTCATCTAAATGAACTTCTTGATCCATACAATATCTTTTGTTGTGTTTGAAACAATAAGGTACTCAAATTCAATTGTAGAATCAGTATTGTTACTCGACTTCTATTGTAGAATCAACAATTGTCTCTTACACAGAATGTTTCCAGCTTACAATCTGTATTATGGGAAAACATAAATTTGGGTTGCGATGGACAGTCATCTTTGTCAGTTTGGAAGCTTGCATCGATGTAACCCTTTACACCCAACTCTTCCTTACTGCCATAAATAGGGAACTGATCCACAATGCTTCCCAAGTACTTAAGGATGTTCTTTATGGCAGTCTAGTAACCTTCACTAGAATCTGACTGATATTCACTCATCATGTCCAATACATACGATATAGAGGGATGAGTACATAACATTGCATACATGCTAGATCCAATTGTGAATGCTATGTCATCTTACTTATTCATTTCCCATTCTCCACAAGAACCAAGACACTAGGATCTTGAGAGACTAATTCCATGGAACATGGACAAAATTTCTCTCCGTAAGACCTGTATGTTGAACCTCTTCAACATCTTGCCAATGTGTGTGCTCTTACTTAGGTCACAAATCCTTCTAGATATGTCTCTATAGATCCTTATTCGTAAGATATATGATGTTTATCCTAAATCCTTCATAGGACGCATTACCTAATTCCTAAGTTTCATCTTCATTTTGACTGTATTCAAACTTTTTGTCTGCCTTTTCAAATTGAAAATTCCAACTCTAAGATGCTTTCTTCAATGCATAGATTGACCTTCATAGCTTACAAACTTTATTTGCATTATTTGGATTTATGAAACCTTCAAGTTGTGTCATGTAGAAATTGTCATGAATATTCCCATTGAGATATGATGTTTTAACATCCATCTTCCAAATCTCATTTTCATAATAAGATACAATAGCAATCATGATCTTGATAGGTTTAACTATGGCAACTAGTGAAGAGATTTTGTCATGTTCAACATCTTGAACTTTTTTGAAACCTATGTCCTTATAGGTTTGTAAATTACCATCCATGTCGGTCTTCTTCTTGATGACCCACTTGCACCCAATGGGTTTTACCCCTTCAGGTGGATCCACCAAGGTCTTACCGTGTTGGCATACATGGAGTGCATATTAGATCCACTGGCCTCAAGCCATTTCTCAGACTTCAGACCTCAATAATTTCTAGGTAGGTTTTTTGGCACATCATCTATGACCAACCCACCACCTTCTTGAGTCATAAGACATCTAAATCTTTTGGACTCAAGGTGTGTCCTATAAGATCCATGAGGTCCTTGTGCCACACAAGGAACTTGAGATGTCACATTTTTTTGTGATTCTAGTTGTCCCTATTGTACCTCTAAATGTTCAATGTTTACTTGTTGGTCTCAAACTTTCAACTTCTAGTTTTCTCCCACAAATTCCTTTGGAAATAAATTCCTTCTTTGTGAATGCATTCGTCCTAGCAACAACCACTTTTGTTGTTAGATAGAATATAAAAGTAGTATCCTCTAGTTTTGCTAGGATATCCAACAAAATAACATTTATCTAATTTGAGATCAAGAATTTCAAGAAACTATTTTCTCATATAAGCTTCACATTTCAAATCTTCATAAAATACATATCGGGACACTTTCCATGCTATATCTCATATGGTGTCTTTTGGGATGGTAAGCGGTATAGTGTAAGCATTGCGGTTTATAAATCATAATCCTTGAAGGAAGTCAGAAGATTATCTAGACTTATCGATGATCGTAACAAAGTATGGTTCCTTCTTTCCTGATACATCATTATGTTTCACGTGGAGTCCATTGTGATACAATATCATGGTCTCGCAGAAGGTCCTCAACCTCTTGGTTCAAGTATTCTCCACATAAATCATATCGAAGCATTTTAATATTATAACCACCTTTAGCATTTGTTCTAAAATGTCTACATACATCAGTATGTATGAGTCTTAATTGATCACTCACTCTCTCACTATTTCCAATGAAAGGAATTTTTTTCATCTTTCCCAACAAATAAGACTCACATGTCTCTAATTGTACAAAACCAAAAGAGTCTAGATAACCATCCTCATGGATTCTAGAAATGTGTTATATATTTATGTGTCCTAGACAAAAATGCTATAGGTATATAATGTTTGAGTCACTAAGTCATTCAATATATATGTTATACATATTTATCTCTAGAACTATCAAGCATAGAGTATGATACATTGGGGCACTTCCATAAAGATATTATCTTTAAAATAAAGCATCAATCATTCATGATACTCTTATCCAAACAAGCTAACTACATAATATTTCTATTAATGGTAGGTACATAATAGCAATACACTAGTTCTATTACATGCCCACTGGACTAAGATAAATGACAGGTTCCAACTGTATTGGCTACAACGCTTGCTCTGTGCAGTTCCACCTTATCCAGCTTTATTTCTTCTTGGATCGTGAAGTGGAGATCTCCATCTCCTACTTCTTCTTCCTGAGTTCCTCTACATAAAGAGGGGAGTTCCTTTTCCAGTGTCCATGTTGGTGATAGTGGTGACTCTTCCCTTCCTTGTTCACTCCTCCCTTTACATTAAGTGCATAAGAGATGGGTTTTTTGATGGCTTTAGAACTCTTCTTGGCCTTGCTTTTGCCATTTGACTTTCCTTTCCTTATCTGCTCATCAATAGAAAATTTAGGATTGTCTTTCCTTATTTGTTCTTCAATAGTTGTCAACTTTCTAATCAATTCTGACAAATGCTTATTAAAATTGTTCGTGTTGTATTTCATGAAAAATTGGTTATACGACTCTAATAATGACTGTTGAATCACATCTGTGGCAAACTCTTAGCCTAAGGGAAATCCCAGTATCACTAGGTTCTCCACATACCCAATCAATTTGAGCACATGGGGCCTTACTAGATCTCTCTTTACCATTTTGCACTTGAAGAACGCCTTTGAGATATCATATCTCTATTGTCTTACCTGATCCTGATATATGTTCTTGAGATGTGTTACCATCTTGATGACTTCCATGTTTTCATGTTGTCTCTACAACCCATAGTTCATCGATCATAGAATCTAGTGCTTGACATTCATAGCATATTCAAAGTGTTGGTAAGGTATCCCATAGAGAAAATCGTGTGATGATTGACATGGCATATACCATAAAGGATTTGATTAATACTTATAACAGAAATCTTCCAATTCATTCTATTTCATTCAGTTATGAGATAATGAGGAAACATTATGAATGTCTAAAGAATTACAGTACTCAATGATGTATGTCTTCAACTACGAGACTTGGAGAATGAAATCATATGAATTCTAAGAGTATGTACATTCTTATTAAGTTGTTACTATGGAAGGTAGATAGATACTGATAACACATAAGATTGGAGTGTGGGTTGGCTGATGACTAAGCCTCATTAGTCATGATACAGTGATATCAAACCAACTATACAGATACATGTTAGAGAACAGTGTATCAGACAGACCCACCTTGAGAATGATACATGGAAACCCTCATTGGTAGTCCTAGTCATATCTCATAATGAAGGTTGTGATTGTGATTCTTATACCTAAAATCATTGCATTCATCACATGTCATTGGGTATGCTTTGACATCATCAAACATAGTCCTGAATCTTGGGTTGTTATAAAGGTGATAATTGGGTGACTTTGACACATGGGAATTGACTATGAGTGATAGAGATGGATTTTGTCCCTCCTACTATAGTATGATATCATGGTTACTTGATAAGTGAGACTAAGAAATGCATGTACATGCATATGTGAATCAATATATGATATCAAGGTTACATTATCTCAGATAGTTTGCTCTTGATGACTCCATACCTCGACTTCACTCCGGATATCAGAGACAAAGGAATTATACAATAACTACAACACCTTACACAGATTTTAGGTTGAAGTTGTTCTCCAACTTTCCATTCACTTGGGTAGCACTGATGTGCAACTATGCACCAATGTCTGCTTGTGATGTCATAAGTTAGTTATGGACATTCAGTGCCAACGTGTGATATGGGACCTATAGGGTCACACACATAGGAACTCATCTAGAAGAGGATTTTAATCTTTAATGATGATTGTATTGATTACTAAAGTGGTTAGGTACTTAATTCATGCAAAAATTCAGGTCCCCACACTACAGTCAATCGTATGACTACGTGAGACAGCCATTTCAAGTTCCAAATGATTATTTTAAGGGTTGAGACGTCCGTTTGAAGAGTCAGGCTGATTGGAACTGAATTGGTTGGAATTCTGCACATATTAGACCAAACTGATCGGCTCACTGGGTGAACCAATCGGCTCATATGAGCAAGACAACTGGTTCACCTAGTTTACCGATCAGCTTAGTTGGGTTAGTGGAAGGTTCTAGTAGCTTTCCTGAATTCGTGAGAAAGATTATTCCTTTCGACTGTTCAATTTGATTAGAACAAGGAATTAATGTTTGCATTAATTAGAAATGATTTTTTTTAATTAGGAAAACTTCTAGACGATCATCTCAAAGAACACGACTAATCTCTCGTAGTGCTAGACGACCGTCTGGACTACCAGATGACCGTTTCATGTCTTACAAGTTGTGAAAATTCAAGATCTTTCAGTCCCTTCCACTCCCGCACAAATCCCGAACTGACTCAGAACACTGGCCCGAACCCCACCTATAAATAGAGGGGTCCTAGGTGTTTCCAAAGTACAATAATAGCACAAAGAATTGAGAATTAGTTGATCTGATAAATGTTGTCCTCTCTGGTTGTGGTAACCAAGAGAGCCCAAGCAAGTCCTACCCAACTAGGGAGGGATAGCTATAGGAGAGTGCCACTGAGGATTGCTATTGTGGGAGGGCAAGTTGGTGACTAGTACGCCAATGGGTGGGACAACTCCTTCCTATCTATTCTAGTTGAATGACATGAGTTCTAGTTGGTCCACGTAGACTACTCTAGAGGCAGGAGTCCTTTGGATGCTGCTAGGAGAGTAAAGTCAATCTACAGTCTGTGGCGAGACCATAGGAACTGTTGTAGAGGCTGATCCAATCCGCAGTCTGTGGCAAGACCATAGAAATCATCAGTTGTCACATTTGTTGTCTGTGGTGAAGACCAAGAGCTAAAAAATCACCGTCCAACAACAACTAGAAGAAAATTGCAACAACATCAAGTTGTAGTCGATGGACTTTCTCCAGGACCAAATATAAACTCGTTAAACCATCATTCCTATTTCATAATAGTTGACGCTAGATTGTTGTTATGGGGAATATAGATAGATGAAATTTTTGGTTCTACTGCCTTACTCTGTGCCCATATTTTCCAACAATGGTATCAGAGCCACATCAATTTACTATGTTTTAGGATAATATATATGATGGGATATTTGGTTTAACCAATTTTTTATTACATACAATGGAGATATGTAAAGTGTCTCATATGCATATCCAATTAAAGAACACATAATCCCAAACTAATATATATATATATATATATGTATATGAAATTTACATGTGTCTCCCTAAAACAATTTTGATAGTGGATGTGTAGCATGGTTATGGACTAAATCCAATATCTATGTGTGGTTGGATGGTATGGTTTAATTCCAATTTATCTCAATCCATGTACCGAGCCTCTACCTCCTTCTTCCCAATGTAAGGTTAACTCCTTCCTACCTTTTCTCCCCTCGAATGTAACTCAAGGTTTCTCTTTACAATGTAATAAAGTACCAATAGGATGGTTTCTTTTCTTGCAACGACAAGGAAGATGGACATCACCAGATGAGACGACCAGTACGTCAAATGATTCGACCATCCAAAGGACCATGGAGGATAGAGCAAAGGAGCCTGATGATTGCATGGTGGACCCAACTGACCTTCTGGAAGGAGTCCAGAAATCGGTTGTACAGGAGGCCATACGACCATCCTAGAAGGCCCAACTGATCGTCTAGAATGTGTCTACTTATCGGTTGGATAGGAGGACTAAATGACCATCCAAGAGGTGAGACGAATGGTTAAAGGGTTGAACCAATCTACCTAGATTGGCAAGCACAAATCTATACCGACAATAGGTTCATACATGTGATGATTGACCAAGGTGGTAGTTGTTACAACCCCAACTTTTGGGTTCGTTGGTGAGAAATGTAATTTCTTATATTAAAGATATTGGAACAAATAATGATGTAATTTGTTGTGAATAAATGAATTTCATTTACAATAGCCTTGATGGTTGTTTTGTGGGCTTTATCGACTATTGGGCCCAATAAGGGAAAAGACAAAAGAAATTCCACTATTATTGGTAAATAAGAAAATAGAGAAAAGGAAAAGTGTAGAAACCTCTAGAAGGAAAATCCAAAGAGGGATTTTGTGCCTCTTGGGTTCCTTGGGTTTGAAGGAGTCCAAGGTTGCATAGAGAATGCAATAAGAAAAGAAAAGATCAATTAAGTATTTCTTTATTATGAAAGAAATTGAAAATATTGATGAAATGTGGAAAATAAGTAAAAAGAGGTATAATTAAGTGATCCTTGGTGGAATTTCGTATCCCAAGGATTCCTTATGATAAAAGGAATACCAATGAGGAAAATAAAATGGAAATAAAGAGAAATCCTCAAAAAGAACTATTTTAATAAGAAATAAACAAGATAATGAGAAATAATGAAGAATAATGCATTTAGATGCATCTAGAAGGATAATGAGTATCCAATAAAAAAGAATTTTGAATTATTATAATTTCTTGGGGTCCAAGGAGCCCAATGAATAAAAAGAGGAAAGATAAAATACCCATAATAGAAAATAAGAAGATAATGTGAGTATACAATTAATATATTATGTGGTATTGCTAAAAAGAAAGTATTTTCTATTAAAGGAAAATAGGATTTCGTGCCTATGGATTGAAAATCAAGAAATAAAGAGAATAAGGGAAAGGATTTTCGAATTCCTAAATATTCAAATATTAAAGAAATATGAGAGAGAGAGAGAAATTAACTTTTTAATGAAGGAATCACATTCCTATTGGTAGAGGTATTGGTTGCTTTGTGGGCAAGCACCCCAGGACGTTTCTAAACTCCCCTATATAAGGGGTAAGACCTGGGGATGAGTCCAGAGAAATCCCACGCACCCCTCTCTCCCTTCTTCATGTTTCTTGCACACAAAACCCTAATTAAGAGAAACATCGAGAACCTGAAAGCCACGAGGTAGGAAAAGAGAGTAGCAATGGCAGCTCGATTGTCCGTGGCACCAGGAAGGAGCTTTGCCATCATGACCACACACTAAACCAGGTGCAACAGCGGTAGCATGGCTGCAGCTCCGTCCATGGGTTGCAGTTCTGTGCCGCTCAAACCATCTATACTGAATGTGAGATGGGTGGCGCTACACGTGAGCGAGGTCTCGGCGGAGACAGGGCAAGATTTCCCGGTGAGGATCATGGCCTAGGGAGGAAGAATCAACCTACGCAATGTGGCTTGGACGGTCGCACTATGCAGGCATACTCAGCCCAAACCAACCACCGTGGCCGCAGACGGAGGGCACCCAAGAGAGCGCCAGGAATGGACGGAGGCAAGGGAAGGTGTCGCCATGGCTTTTGGGTCCAGAACGGGGAGCCCAAGCGTCGCCTAGGGCTACAGTAGGCGGCCAGTTTGCGTCGAGAGGTTGAAGACAACTGGATTGTCCATTGGACGGTTTTACCCTCCGGGGGTATGAAGACCGAGTATCTTAAGTGGGGGCAGAAGCGACCTTTCGTTATACTTTCCTAATTGGACAACATTGCTTGGAGGAAGCAACGTGGCAGCCCCTCATTGGCCCAAAGTAGGTAATTTTGAAAAATTCATATCTCCCTAATAATAGATCGGACGATTATGCATAAAATATGAAACTTGCTCAGAAAAATACAAGGAATCCAGTAAAAATATAATTGGAGCCTGATTCTACTTGAAATTCAAAAATTATATAAAGATGCTATTTTTAATAATTTAATCAATGAAAAACCCTAACCTTTGATGATTAATGAATTAGGAAAAGGTTATATGGGTATTTAGAGCAGATATTAACATGTCGTTAATGAAAAGACATATTAGATCTAAAAGGATGATCTTCATGTGTAATTTTATTAATTAAGGGTTCCATATGCTTTAATGAACCTTGAACTCTAACGTTGATCATTGTGATACTTAATGATTTTTAATTGGTCAAATCCATGTAGAAAGTTGAGATATGATGGTTCTAATCTATTTCATGTGCAATGGTTCCTAATTGTGGATAAATACCCTTAATGTGGAAATTAGGGTTTCCTAGTGGACAAAAGGTAGAATTAATGATAAATAATGTTCATATGTGAATTAGACCATAATGAATTATGAGTTGTTAATCCGAAAGAAACTAAAGGTGATAATTGAGTCTAATGACCTCGAAATAACTTAAAAGGATAAAAAAGGTAGTTTTGATATAAAAGAGAAATGATCGACTTTAATTGGGCTTATAATGTTGAAATTAGGGTTTGTGAACTAAGAGAGCATTAAACATGATATAAGCATTATGGAGGCAAAAACCCTAATAAAACCCTAAAGTGATCTAGAAAGCCTAAGGTAGAATCCAAGTCTAGTTTTAGAATGTTCTGGATAAACTATAACACTTGGATCCTGTGCATTAATTTCAGGATATTGTTGATTGCTTGTTGCTTATTCTTTATCCTTATTGCTTGGACAATCAAGTTGCTCTGGATCAGGTATGTGGTTAATTATGAATAACTGCCTTAGTTTCTTGAGGATTTTCCGGATGGTTAATCACATTGAATGCAAATTATCAGTTGGAATGTTCATACTTGCAAACTATAAAGTTAATATGATTATCACATTAATAATAGAAGTATGAATTCTCGCACTTACATGCCACCCTGATGGATGATGCCAAAGGTCAGGCCCAGAAGGGTAGACCAATGGACACCTTGAGTGGTGACCCTAGGCACCAAGCTCGGGAATGAGAAGGTGGCCTATGATATTGCATGACTAGTGGGCACCATGAGTGGTGACCCCCAGGCACCAAGCTCGGGTTTGAGAAGGTGACCTTAAGTCATTGGCAAAGGGAACCCTAAGGTGGGTATGCCTGGGTTAGGGCAAAAGCGGTGGAGAATGTCATACTGAAAAGTGTAACTTGGCTTGTTAATTAACTTGATTGTGATAATTAGATTGTTATCCATATGTGCAAACTTTTGGTTGTCCCCACATACTAGTATATTTTGATATACTGACTGACGTTTTGTTTGTCGACGTTTTAGGTACAACTCTGAAATGAACAAATTGTAAAGTGACACATTATGAAAATAAAACATAAAGTGCAAGGAGCATTAGATAGAGTAGATTCAAGCTCTGGATAGATCGATTTCCAAACTTTTTCAAAGGAAAGTAAAGTTTTCATTTTATACCAAATTCCAGTTAGTTAGTAGAATTTCATAATTATTATTGATTATTTAATGAACCTTTGATCATGTTAATTGAATAACGGCTCTGACCTTCGGGTCTCCCTTAATTGGGGGTTACCGGGAGGCGGGGTCATTACAATTGGTATCAGAGCATAGGTTACTCACTTAATCTTTAATAATTATTAAATTTTACAAATTTCATAGAACCCGAGGGAGTTATTAGAGGATTGTCTGAAAGACTGAGGTGTCTAGAAAAGGATCACGTCTGGGGGCTGGCAATATTTTCCTCCGCATTGCTAGTCAGAATACGAGGACTCCCGGATTGTGTGACTGCCTGGCCGATGTCTTAGGATATGACTTGAAATAAGATACCTTTAGGATTCTCTCATCTTGTTCATCCCTTCTCAACTTAAATTCTATTAAGGACTTTAAGGATTAGGGTTTTCTCTCTTTTCCTCACCCTCTTGAGGTATGGGTAAGGTTAATAAGGTCTAAGGAATCCTACATCAAATTAATGAAAAGCATAAATAAGATGTCATGGACATAAGCTTAATAGAGTAAGCGTAAAAGGAATAGATACATGCTTAGGTCGTATGACACGAGTTGTCATTGCCCTCGAGAGAGGCCTGAGGATAGACCTCCTTGACAGGAGGATGAGTAGAGAGAGTTAGTCATGGAGGTAGAGGCCTCCATTAGAAGTAGAGACCTAGTACATCCTTTGAGGATGATGTTAAACCTAACCCTAAGTGAAGGTTAGAGAGGGAGACGACATGATGAGTTAGATGTCATGGTAGACTAGGTGTTTGGATATACATGCCTTGGATGCCATATGAGCCATGAGAAGTTGATAACCAAGTACCTTTGGCAACCCAACCCAGAGAAGGGTTGTGCATGTTTGAGCGAAGGATAGCTCCTTCATGGATGAGGTTAGAGCAGAACCTATAGAAACCTTATGAGCTGTTGCAAGTAGGATATAGCTTGCACCCAGAGTACATCAGTAGTATGAGTTGTAAGTTTAAATCGAGGCTAGAAGGACAGGATGGATGACTCATGATATAAGCATAAGGGGCTATGGATAATCATGGGCAAACTTAAGGTTGAGCATAGGCTTCACCCACGTGGAGTTATTCCTATGAGCTTGATCCTTCATGGAGAGAGAACCTCTAGTGGTATGGCTGGACATGGAGTTAACGCTAGAGAGAGAAAGTAGGACTCAAGAAAGAGGGTTGGAAGCTTAGATTCTGAGACATGAGGAACAACGGAAGGTTGGGGATGATGCGACCTATGTGGATGATAGTGGTTGCCTTGTGCTTGATCCATGGAGGATGATTTTATCTTAGTGGCCTTAGGGGAACCAAACCCTAAAGAAAGGATGATGCTTTTGGATCCTATGTGCCTATGGTATAGGAGTTTACCTGCTGAGATGAGACAAAGAGTGCCTTAGACCTGAGGTGGTTCAAGTGACCAGTTGTGGGCTTTATACCTAGTTGGTTGTCCTTGAGGAGGACTCAACTCTGAGTTGTTGCTCATATAAAAGGATCATGGGAGTACATGGCATACCTTGGAGATGCTTGATTTGTGGTTAAGAGGTTGAGCACATAGTTAGATATCCAAACGTGAACCTAGGGTTCCTGGCTGAAGAGGGGAAGTGGTATACCTAATGCTCATGATGAGAATTGAGTCTCTATAGTTTCGAGCATGGTACTCTTCATGTTTAGAGGAAAAGGAAACCCCTTAGGTTAAAGGTAGGATTGATTGACCCCGCACAACTAAGTTGGCCTAATTTTGAAGAAAGACAACAAGTATGACCTAGCATGGTTTAATAGGTGACATGCTTGTGCCTTAGCAGTTGTTGGGTTAGGCATGTTCAGGTGAATGTAAACCCTAAGGATGGTTGTGACCCAATTGTCAAGAGTTGTAGTTCCCTCCCATCCTGGGAGAGGGACCCTTTGGTAGGGTGTATACCAATTTTTAGGTAACCTAAAGAGGTTTCATAGGATCTTGAGAAGTGAAAAGTACATGGTAGGAGAATGAACCTTATACCCATAGATAACCATCTATAAGTGCATGTGGATGTGTTACCATGGAGGTAATCGGTATGGGGCCTGACCAAAGTAGGCAGGTTGCCATGACCCCCTATGGAGGGATGAAAGTGAGTCATGAATGCAGAGAGAGATGATGAAGGTTTGGGTAAGGTTCTAAGTTGAACATGTTCTAAGTTAGAATCCTAAGTCTATCCTAGGGTTAGGTAGGGATAAGACTGATGGAAGAAGGAGTTTCCTAATTCCCTAGTTGCACATGACCATAGGGTCGGGAGGTAACAACTATCATTGTCCAAGGGCCATGGGTTAGGAGATTGATCACCTTCATGAACTCATGAGACCCAAAGGGCAGATGAGTAGGGCACTCTCTGGATGCATAAGGGAAGAGGGATGACCCCAAAAGTGCCAACACCATATAGACCTAGAGGAGATGACCAAGGGTTGTGTTGTAATCCAAGTAGGTTCGAGACCAGTTTTCCATGGAAGTAATGTAGATATCAATATGATGGCACGTTTCAACTTAGAATTGAAGGTGTACTGGAAATGTGGGTTGTATCATCTCTACTCTTGGAATAGGAAGAACTCTGTATTTGGACGGCCGCCAAATGCTTATTTCTTCTTGTTATGGGAGTGAGAGATAGGACAGTACGCATGCCATACACCAAGGGTAAAGATGACGTGAGTTGGAACAAGGAATGAGGACAGAGATGATAATGTGCCCTTATGGAGAAAATGAGACAGGGATGGTTTGCAAACACTAAGAGTATTAAGGAAATCATCTTGTGAGGATGTTTTATCTTGAACTAGGTAGATTTTTGCAAGTTTTACAAGGAATCACAAGGTGGAGCCTGATATAAGAGGATGAGCTCAGAATGTTCTTGATGAAGATAGACTTAGAGTTTGAGATGAGATGATAAGTAGAATACATGGAGGTGTATGTCTTCAACATTACCTAACACCTAAGGATAAGAAGTGGTAATGAATGCTCTGGTTGAGATATAGCTGCCTAGTTAGCTGGAAGCTAGAAGAAGTTGAGGTTGTTCGACTAACCCTATGTTTGGAAAGAGGATGTGTTTTGGCTAACACACAGATGTAATAAGATATGTTGAGCAAGTTAATGGTTGTTTGGTTAGCCAGTTTAGTCCTTGATGTAGTAAAAGGATAGTGATAGAACCTCAGATACACTTCTTCATATAGGAAGGTAATAAAACCCTTTTGAGAGTGGTTTAGGGTTTCCGAGGTATCAAGCTTGAGGAATCATTACAATACAGGAAGTTATGGTATACCTTGGTACCACAAAGATAGTAAGTAATGGTAGCACTCTGGATGCTTAAAACAAAGTTGCATGTAGCATGTGGCCATGCAAGCCAGGAGGTGAAGGATGAACACCAGTAAACCAGTGTATCAATATAGAGGATAAAAGAGTTCCTGAGAGGGAATGGGAGTTCATCACTATGAATGATGTGGTAAGTCTCCCTTTGACCCAGAAGGTTAAGATGCAATATGGGTTATGGTAGATCGCCTTACCTAGATAACATGAGAAAGAAAGGAGTATTGTCAAGAGATAGATTCTATTGAACTACATAAGAGAGAGAGATGGTTCAACTACACCATGATACAAGTTCAAAAGTTCTTACATATGACCTAAAGGTTCATTCCCATGAGTTGGAAGTATATACATGAAAAACTCAATGATAGTATGGTTTATCACCCCTAACTAATGGTTAGTATGATCCAGACTAGAGGGTCTGATGAGAGAAAGTATGCTTGTTCAGGGTGGTACAAAGAGACAATTATTAAGATGTGATGTTAACCACCATAGCCTTTATCGGGATGCAAGAAGTCTTATAGAGAGGTTGTGACGGTCACCACTTCATTAAGATGATGTTGGTGAAGGAGGCCTCATGAAGGTCAGAAAAGAACAATAGTGTGTGTAGATGAGGTCGCTTTGATCGTGCAATGGCTGAGAGAGAGCCCAGTGGTGACATGAGTCACGAGATGATGCAAAGTAGACTGACATGCAGTTCACTATGGGAGAATATGTGATGTGAAAATCTGACCCCTCTAAGCTACAAGTGAGAAAGCTGAGTCCCCGATATATGGGTCCAGTTGAAATGGGTTGGTGGAGATGGTTGTGTTTTACCTTATCCCTCAGGATAAAATGATGTGTTGCATGAGTCCGATCTAGAGCACTGTGTGAGGTACCCAAGCCAGGTGTTGTGTCCTGAACCTATTCATCTTTTGAGAGGCTGAAATGTCCCGAGTCACCTATGAGGGTATGATATACCAAGGTCAGAAAATACTCAGATGAAAGAATATGAGATGATGACGGTTCTTGGGAGGCACCATGGAAAGGGTGAAGCCACATGGGATCCCTGATGGACATAGGAAAGACTTATCCTGATTTGTTTTCTTGATGGAATTTTGAGGACAAAATTCTTATAAGAGGGGAAGGATGTTACAACCCCAACTTTTGGGTTCGTTGGTGAGAAATGTAATTTCTCATATTAAAGATATTGCAACAAAAAATGATATAATTTGTTGTGAATAAATGAACTTCATTTACAATAGCCTTGATGGTTGTTTTGTGGGCTTTATCGGCTATTTGGCCCAATAAGGGAAAAGACAAAAGAAACTCCACTATTATCGGTAAATAAGAAAATAGAGAAAAGGAAAAGTGTGGAAACCTCTAGAAGGCAAATCCAAAGAGGGATTTCGTGCCTCTTGGGTTCCAAGGAGTCCAAAGTTGCATAGAGAATGCAATAAGAAAAGAAAAGATCAATTAAGTATTTCTTTATTAAGAAAGAAATTGAAAATATTGATGAAATGTGGAAAATAAGTAAAAAGAGGTATAATTAAGTGATCCTGGGTGGAATTTCATATCCCAAGGATTCCTTATGATAAAAGGAATACCAATGAGGAAAATAAAAGGTAAATAAAGAGAAATCCTCAAAAAGGACTATTTTAATAAGAAATAAACAAGATAGTGAGAAATAATGAAGAATAATGCATTTAGATGCATCTAGAAGGATAATGAGTATCCAATAAAAAGGAATTTTGAATTATTATAATTTCTTGGGGTCCAAGGAGCCCAATGAATAAAAAGCGGAAAGAGAAAATATCCATAACAGAAAATAAGAAGATAATGTGAGTATACAATTAATGTATTATGTGGTATTGCTAAAAAGAATGTATTTTCTATTGAAGGAAAATAGGATTTCATGCCTATGGATTGAAAAGCAAGAAATAAAGAGAATAAGTGAAAGGATTTTCGAATTTCTAAATATTCACATATTAAAGAAATATGAGAGAGAGAGAGAAATTAACTTTTTAATGACGGAATCACATTCCTATTGGTAGAGGGATTGGTTGCTTCGTGGGCAAGCACCCCAGGACGTTTCTAAACTCCCCTATATAAGGGGTAAGACCTGGGGATGAGTCCATAGAAATCCCACGCACCCCTCTCTCCCTTCTTCATGTTTCTTGCACACAAAACCCTAATTAAGAGGAACATCGATAACCTGAAAGCCATGAGACAGGAAAAGAGAGTAGCAATGGCAGCTCGATGCTCCGTGGTACCAGGAAGGAGCATTGCCATCAGGACCACACACTAAACCAGGTGCAGCAATGGCTGCATGGCTGCAACTCCATCCATGGGTTGTAGTTCTGTGTCGCTCACCACTCAAACCAACTATACTGAATGCGAGATGGGTGGTGCTACACGTGAGCGAGGTCTCAGTGGAGGCAGGGCAAGATTTCCCAGCGAGGATCACGGCCTACGGAGGAACAATCAACCTGCGCAATGCTGCTTGGATGGTCGCGCTATGCAGGCATGCTCAGCCCAAACCAACCACCGTTGTTGCAGGTTGAGGGCACCCAGGAGAGCGCTAGGGATGGACGGAGGCAAGGGAAGGTGTCGCCATGGCTTTCGGGTCCAGAACGGGGAGCCCAAGCAACGCCTAGGGCTACAACAGGTGGCCAGTTTGTGTCGAGAGGTTGAAGACAACTGGATTGTCCATTGGACGGTTTTACCCTCCAGGGGTATGCAGGCTGGGTATCTTAAGTGGGGGGCAGAAGCGACCTTTCATTATAATTCCTAATTGGACAACATTGCTTGGAGGAAGCAACGTGTTAGCCCCTCATTGGCCCTAAGTAGGTAATTTTGCAAAATTCATATCTCCCTAATAGTAGCTCGGATGATTATGCATAAAATATGAAACTTTCTCAAAAAAATACAAGGAATCCACTAAAAATATATTTGGAGCCTGATTCTTCTTGCAATTCAAAAAGTATATAAAGATGCTATTTTTAATAGTTTGATCAATGAAAAACCCTAACCTTTGATGATTACTGAATTAGAAAAAGGTTATATGGGTATTTATAGCAGATATTAACCTGACGTTAATGAAAAGGCATATTAGATATAAAAGGATGATCTTCATGTGTAATTAGATTAATTTAGGGTTCCATATGCTTTAATGAACCTTGAACTCTAACATTGGTAATTGTGATACTTAATGATTTTTAATTGGTCAAATCCATGTAGAAAGCTGAGATATGATGGTTCTAATCTATTTCATGTACAGAGGTTCCAAATTGTGGATAAATACCCTTAATGTGGAAATTAGGGTTTCCTAGTGGACAAAAGGTAGAATTAATGATAAATAATGTTCATATGTGAATTAGACCATATTGAATTATGAGTTGTTAATCCGAAAGAAACTAAAGGTGATAATTGAGTCTAATGAACTCGAAATAACTTAAAAGGATAAAGAAGGTAGTTTTGATATAAAAGAGAAATAATCGACTTTAATTGGGCTTATAATGTTGAAATTAGGGTTTGTGAACTGAGAGAGCATTAAACATGATAAAAGCATTATGGAGGCAAAAACCCTAATAAAACCCTAAAGTGATCTAGAAAGCCTAACGTAGAATCCAAGTCTAGCTTTAGAATGTTCTGGATAAACTATACCACTTGGATCCCATGCATTAATTTCAGGATATTGTTGATTGCTTGTTGCTTATTCTTTATCCTTATTGCTTGGACAATCAAGTTTCTCTGGATCAGGTATGTGGTTAATTATGAATAACTGCCTTAGTTTCTCGAGGATTTTCCGGATGGTTAATCGCATAGAATGCAAATTATCAGTTTGAATGTTCATAGTTGCAAACTATAAAGTCACTATGATTATCACATTAATAATAGAAGTATGAATTCTCGCACTTACATGCGACCCTAATGGATGATGCCAAAGGTCATGCCCAGAAGGGTAGACTAATGGACACCTTGAGTGGTGACCCCAGGCACCAAGCTCGGGAATGAGAAGGTGGCCTATGATATTGCATGACTAGAGGGCACCATGAGTGGTGACCCCGAGGCACCAAGCTCGGGATCGAGAAGGTGGCCTTAAGTCATTGGCAAATGGAACCCTAAGGTGGGTATGCCAGGGTTAGGGCAAAAGCGGTGGAGAATGTCATACGAAAAAAGTGTAAATTGGCTTGTTAATTAACTTGATTGTGATAATTAGATTGTTCTCCATATGTGCAAACTTTTGGTTGTCCCCACATACCAATATATTTTGATATACTGACCGACGTTTTGTTTGTCGGCATTTTAGGTACAACTCTGAAATGAACAAACGGTAAAGTGACACATTGTGAAAATAAAACATAAAGTGCAAGGAGGATTAGATAGAGTAGATTCAAGCTCTGGATAGATTGATTTCCAAACTTTTTCAAAGGTAAGTAAAGTTTTAATTTTATACCAAATTCCAGTTAGTTAGTAGAATTTCATAATTATTATTGATTATTTAACGAACCTTTAATCATGTTAATTGAATAACGGCTCTGACCTTTGGGTCTCCCTTAATTGGGGGTTACCGGGAGGCGGGGTCGTTACAGTAGTAATTCCTTGTGGCTCTAAGAAATTACAATAGACATGGACATACCCATCACTTTTTGTTTATATTGCATGTTTACATTGTGAGATATAGCATGTATATATATGTATATATATATATATGTATATATATATATATATATATATATATCTGTGTGTGTGTATATATATATGAATATATATATATATATGAATATATATATATATAGATATATATATATATATAGATTTATATACATATATATATATATCTATATATATATAGATAGATATCTATATATATGTACATATATATATGTATATATATGTATCTATATATATATATATATATATATACATATATATATATGTATATATATATATATATATATATTTATATATATATATATATATCTATATATATATAGGGCCCAAATTCAATACTCGCATGGGTAGGTGTCCACCCCCTGTTTTGTTTTGTGGAGTTTCTTACTTTTGGCATGTAGATGGTTACTTTACCTTGCAAATTGTTATCTTTCATGCATAAATAGTTACATTTGCAACATCTATAACAAATATACAATTACATATATATAATGTTGTGTGTTTTTTCTAGATTTACTTTTTGAGTCGTATAGTAACATTTTTATCAACATAGTTACTTTTTTGTTCATAGAGTTACTTTTCTGACCAAATATTTACTTTTTAGGTTGATATATAGGTAATGAATTCCAGACTATCTACGCAGGTATTGAATGAAGACCCATATATATATATGTGTATATATATAATATAAATCCCTCAATCAAACATATTAAGTCAAAAATGCTTTTTGATAGCAATACACATGAAAAACTTGTTCGAATAAGCATAGGTTATGCCTTTGCGTGGTGCATCATATACCTCGTGGAAGTGTGATGGTAGTAATGTAGGTTCCTCCTTTGCGGGGTGCATTATTATCGTATTGGATGTTGGGACAAGCTTAACTGGTGATTCTTAGAGCATCTAAGCCCAAAAGCATGCATATGATTATGGCAAGGAGTTGCGCATATTGTCTATCTAGAATTTCATACAATGCAATTGGCAAAAGTTGCCTACCTTGGTAACTAATTGTGTTTTGTTGCTTTGGTTGGGCCACGGTAGAATTATCTTGGATCTTTCTCATTAGAAAATTGATTAATTGCAATTTTCTGAATTAATAATTGAGGAGTTCTCAATTTGATCAAAATAATGAGAATGATAATTAATTAAAGACCTAATTATTATCACCCATATTTTAATCAAATAAAATAAAATATTAGTTTATGACAAATTGCAAATTCTTTTGTAAAATCAAATGGGAACAAACAACAATCAATTTTCTTTGTGATTGGTCCTTGAGAAGGAAAAACTTAATGGGAACAACTTCCATGACTGGTTCAGGACCTGAGAATCATTCTCACATAGGATTGCAAGCTCTACATCTTGGAGATGCCAAAACCAAATGAACCCCTATCAACAGAACCTAGGACTGACAAGGATGCTTACAAGAAGCATATTGAAGATTTGGTGGATGTCAAGTATCTGATGCTATGCTCCATGAACTATGACTTGAAGAGGCAGCATGAGAAGATGGATGTGATTGAGATGGTCTCACATCTCAAGAACATGTTCCAAGATCAGGCAAGACAAATGATATATGATGTCTCCAAGGCACTATTCAAATGCAACATTGAAGAAGGAGATTCATTAGGTCCTCATATACTCAAGCTCATTGGATATGTGCAGAACCTAGCTAGACTGGGATTTCCCTTCGGTCAAAAGTTGGTCACTAATGTGATTTCGTAGTCCCTTCCAAAATCATACAGTCAGTTTGTCATGAACTACAACATGAAATACTTTGACAAATCATTAACATAGTTGTTGGGCATGTTGAGAACAATTGAGGGACAAATGAAGAAAGGCAAGCCCAAGTCTGTGATGGTGATCAACAAGACAAAGGGGAAGTCTAAAGGCAAAGGAAAATCCAAGAAGTGTTCTAAAGCTAGCCAGAAGCCCAAGTGTTAGATCTCAAAGAAAATAGAAGAGTGAATAAAAGAGGCAAATTTCACCATTGTCACAGTCCTAGACATTGAAAAAGAAATTACTCACTTTGGTTAGAGGAACTAAAGAATACGAAGGAAGGAATTGAGACCTCCACTTCAGGTATAAATGTTATAAGATAAATTTGATTACTTCTTCTTGGTATGTGATACTAAATAGATATCTGACATACTTGATGTGCATGATCTGACAATAAGTAAAAGCCCTCATGGAGTACAAAGATGGACAAGATGGTGCAAGAGTTGTGGAAGCTTTAGTGTGCATATAAATTTGTCTTAGCCCAATGTGCTTGTAATAGAGTTAGTTGAACTACAATTTCATTATGCCAAGAAAATAGAAACATTTACTTTAAGCATCTTGTATGACAAGAATAATGAATCAATAAAGCTAGATATTAATGTTTTTGTTTCAAAGGATATGATCTTTCATGTCAATGCCCAAATATCTAATGATATTTTTCTTTGAAATAATCTTGGATAAATTTTTCAACATTGTACCAAAGGATTGTAATTGATAACTCAAGACTATCACTAGAAATGGTCACCTTGGATGTATATATAAGAAATGCATATTTAGAATACATATTGATGTTAATCTAGACTCCCTTTGTTGTTGAATCTAAGGAAGTATGCAATTCTTGGTTGTACATAATGTGTGAGTAGATGTAGTGGGAGGATAAGTCTTCCATCAGACCTCATACATATGATGCATTAAGATCTTATGGAATGAATGCTCTAGATAATAACTTATACCTCATTTCATTTATTGGTAATATGATAATATGTACTCAGTAAAATAGAAACATAAATCTCTTGAAGTGTTCAAGGAGATTATAAATGAAGTATAACTTTGATAGAAGTATTAAGAAATGTTGATGAGATCAAATGTTGAAATACTTTGCATCAATACCTTGACAACCTTCAGGAAAGAACCGTGATAATGTATCACAAGTCAAATCCATCTGAACATGATGATGTGTCAAAATGAAGGAATTATACCATGATGAGTCATGATATAATTATCAATTAATCTAATCTTCTTATATCCTCAAAGATATATACCTATAACTAAATGATGTACCGTTTGAATGGTTTGTTAGACATCATATATGATATGATATGGGAATGTCACAATATGTCTAAAGGATTGAACCGACATTAAGAAAGTAGTTTCATGAAAAGGTTTATCCACAAACCATGACTGTTGAATATTACTATTAATCCCAATCCAGTAACAAAAGTGTATTGTTATTAGGATGACTGAGTTTCTAAAGAATCGGTGGGAGTAAAAGTAGAACTCAAAATGTTCTAGATCGACAAAAGGGTAGAATGAGAACTAAGAGAATCACGAATTGTTGTGGAATCTCAAGTTCATCAAGTAACACAAAATAAAATAATTCTAGTAGAACACATATGAATTGGAGGATTGTGAATCTAACGATTTAGATAGTTTAGTCATAATAGGATGAGCCAACTAATCAACTAGAAGTTATAGATTACCATAATCTGAGTAATGGTTTCAGGCCATTATGGGGTCCATGCAAGATAATAAGGTAAGACCTTGATAGTGACACCTAAAGGGTGCAATAGGGTCTTGTGGCAAAGACCTACATGGATAACATAAAAGGACAATTTGGTTGAATAATTTTTCAAATTGGTTCAAATTGTTGAATGTCATAAAATTCCTTTACCAATTGTCAAGCTTCTTGTTGTATTTAGAATAGACTAAGATATTTAGCATATGAAGATAAAACCCAATTCCTTAAAGGGAATACATTAGAGGGTGTGTACATGACAACTTAAAAGATTTTACAACTTCATGAATGCAAATAAAGTTTATAAACTACAAAGTTCAGTATGGGATTGAAATAAGCATCTCAGAAGGGATCTTTTGACTTAACAAGATAGTCAAAGAGTTTGACTTAAAAAAAAAGAAATCTGTAATGACAAAAGATTTAGTGGGAGCATATATGAATATTCTACATATGATGAGGAATAACATCTCAACATTGTGAATATTGACAATTGGCATGGAAAACACCTTCAACAATGAAGGATTAAATGAAACATCTTATGAGATAAGGATCACGACCTATAGAGATGGTTCTTGAATGTTTCACAATATAAGTTTGAGCACATACAATAACAATGTGTTTAAAGAGTTCAACACGAAAAGGATTCAATGAGAGAGAATCCAGATCTCTCATGACCAAATGTTCCAATTCTTATGAAGAGTGGAAATGACATGATTAAGAAACCATAGGTTGTAACAATGGATCTATAATGAATGGTATAAATGTACTTATCCCATATAATCTTGTATGTATTAGACATGACAAGATGATATTAAATTCCAATATGAGTTATTGGAATGTCATGAAAGTACTTGAGAAGTGCTTAAGGATAGATTGCTAGTAATTAAAGATAGTAATAGAAGAAGAATTGGATGTAAAGGGTTACATTGATGCAAGTTGCATAATGAAAAAGCTGAAAACAAATTAAAGTAAGTTTGATTTAGAAGGAGAAATGTTGGTAGTTCGAAGGGTTCCGAACTAATATTCATTAATTATATTCTACAATAGATGTTGAGTATACTTGTTTTGTGAACACAAAATGACACTATATGTGTCTAAAAGTTCATATGATGAACTTATAGATGTTCCAACCATTGATGACTCAATAGTAATATTGTGACAACAATGAAACTAATTGTTAGGCAAGGAATATCAGATACCATATTATGGCAGTTCCGTCTCATACGAGAAATTGTATAACAAAGAGATAAGGAAACATGAAATCTACCGACTAAAAGAAACATGTTCAACCAATTGAATTAGCACTAGATCAACAGAAACATGGTGGACATCTTTAGATCACTAAGAATATGATTCATGGGTGAGTATCTCTAAGTGCAAGTGGGAGTCTTTTGGTAAGGTATGTCCACAGAGCCAATCATGTGATGATTGACATGGGCATATACCATAAAGGATTTGATTAATACTTATAAAGTCAAGCTTTGAATTCATTCAACTTCCTTCACTTATAAGATAATGAGGAAACATTATGAATGTCTAAAGAATGACAATACTCAATGACGTATGTCTTCATGTACGTGACTTATAGAATGAGATCATAGAAATGCTAAGAGTAAGTACATTCATATTATGTCCCTAGTCAGTTGTAATTGTGGAAGATAGATAGACACTGGTAACACATAAGACTAGAGTGTGGGTTGGTTGATGACTAAGTCTCATTAGTCATGATATGGTAATATCAAACCAAGAACACATATACATGTTAAATAACAGTGTATCAGACAGACCCACATTGAGAATGACACATGGAAACCATTATTGGTATTCATAGTCATATCTCATAGTGAAGACGGTGATAGTAATTCTTAGACCTGAAATCATTGAACTCATCACATATCATTGGGTACACTTTGACATCATCAAACACAATCCAGAAACATGGGTTGTTATAAATGTGATGATTGGGTGACTTTGACACATGAGTATAAAGTGTGGGTTATAGAGATGGGATTTTTCTTTCTTACTTGAGTAGGATATCCTGGCCATTTGATAAGCGAGACTGAGAAATGCATGTGCATGCATATGTCAATCAATATATGATATTGAGGTCACTTTATCTCAGACAGTCTGCTCTTATTTCAAGGAACATAGGTTGAATGTTGAGAGGATGATGACACCATGCCTCAAGTTCACTCCAGAGATCATAGGCAAAGGAATTATACAATCACTACAACACCTCACATAGATCGTAGGTTGAAGTTGTTCTCCAACTTTCCATTCACTTGGGTAGAACTGATGTGGCTCTAGGCACCACTCTCTACTTGTGATGTCATAAGTTAGTTATGGACATTCATTGCCAACGTGATATGGGACCTATAGGGTCACACACATAGGAACTCATCTAGAAGAGGAGTTTAATCTTGAATGATGATTGGATTGATTACTTAAGTATTTAATGTACTCAATTCATGCAACATATTAGCTGAATGCATTGCCAACCGATCGTCTCACTGGGTGAGGTGGTCATTTGGAGTGCCAAACGATCGTTTTAAGGGTTGAAATAGCCTTTTAGAGAGTTGGGCTGATTGGAACTAAATTGGCTGGAATTCTACACAAATTAGACCCAACTGATCAGCTCACTAGGTGAACCAATCGACTTTGATGAGTGAGACAACCAGTTCACCTGGTGAACCGATCAGCTCAATTGAGTCGGTGGAAGGTTCTAGCAACTTTCCCAAATGCATGAGAAAGATTACTTGTATCAATTGTTCAATTTGATTTGAACAAGGAATTAATGTTTGCATAATTAGAAATGATTTTGTCAAATCAGGAAAACTTCTAGACGACCGTCTTATAGAATGAGATGATCATTTTGCAGTGTCAGATGACCATCTGGTTTTCTAAACGACTATTTCATGTCTCACAAGTTGTGAAAATTCAAGATCTCTAGTCCCTTCCACTCCCGCATAGATCCCAAACTGAATGGGAACCCTAGAACTAACCCTTCCTATATATAGAGGGGTATTGGGGGCTTCCCAGAGTACAACAATAACACAGACAATTGGGAATCAGTTACTCTGATAATTGTTGTCCTCTCCGGTTGTGGTAACCAAGAGAGACCAAGCAAGTCCTACTGTGGACTAGGGAGTGATAGCTACGGGAGAGCGCAACTGACCATCATTGTTGTAGGAGATAAGTTGGTGACCAGTACACCAATGTGAGGGACAACTCCTTCCTGTCTGTTATAGTTGTATGACAAGATTTCTAGTTGGTCCATGTGTACTACTCTAGAGTCAAGAGTCCTTTGAATGATGCTACGAGAGCAAAGTCAATCTCCAGTCACGGGCTAGACTACATGAACTGTTGTAGAAGCTAATCCAATCCGCAATCTATAGAGATACCACAGAAGTCACCGTAGAAGTTGTCAAGTTTGTTGTCTGTGGTGAATACTAGGAGCTACACAACCACCACCCAAGAGAAACTAGAAGACAGTTGCAACTGCAATGAGTTGTAGTCACTAGACTTGCGCCAGGACCAGGTATAAACTCGTTAAACCATCCTTACTGTTTCATAGTAGTTGACACGGTCTTGCTATTTTGGGCAATACATATAGATAAAAAATTTATTTCTACTACCTTACTTTGAGCACGTATTTCCTAACACCAACATTCTCTTGTACACATCCCTTTCACCCTTATACACAGTGGGAGTGGGTTCATCTGGCTCTAGTTTCTCTAAGAGATAGAGTTTGCACTCTTGAGTAAGAACAATTCTCAACATCCTAAATTATTCGTGGAAGTTATTCTGGTTCAACTTGCCCTTCTCAAGGGCCGATTGTAAAGAAAAAATGTTTTTGTTTGCCATTTGTTTGTACAAAAGAAAATTGCATTTTTTTTCATAACCCTTTTGGTTTGATTTGATCAAAAGAAAAATTTAATGATATTAACTAGGCCTTTAATTAATTCTCACTCCCACTAGTTTGTTCAAATTGATACCCTCACTATCAATTCAAGAGATATTGCAACGTACAACTTTCTAGTGAGCCAGGATCCAAATAATCAAGTTTAACCCAGCCAACACTGGCATCCACAACCAATTATTAAGGTAGACAACATTTGCCAATTGCATCTCATGCAATTATTAGATAGATGGTATGCAAAACTCCTTTTCAAATCTCATCTTTATACTTCTAGGCACTTAATCTCATTAAGGTCACCTTGTTAAGATTGACCCAAAAGCGAACACAATGGTAATGCACCAAGATTGTTAGAACCACATAACTACCATCACACTTCGACGAGAGAGACAGCACACCATACTTAGCGTGCCCATGCTTGTTCGATCATGCTTTTTATGAGTGCTATTTATGGAAGGCATCTAAGACTTAGTATTTGATTGAGGGATTTTATTTATATATAGATATACATATCCAATCACCACATACTTATAATATGTATCATACACATAGTATATCCAAAAACGAACCATGCAATCATAATTATACGATTGATGGTTATGTCCATAATAATGCAATTATTTGGAGCCACAAAGAATTGCTACCCACCAAAGGTCAAACATCACATGTTACAACCTATAAAGGGAATCATGTTGTGATGTAATAAGCCAGTCGGTCTATTGAACTCTTCCATTCGATCAATTCATCCACTTTTTGATCAATTGGTTTTAATAGATCAGTCTATTGGCTTCTCGCTCAAGCATATGTATGGACTCCTCCAGTCGGTCGATTGGGCCTCAAGTTTGTCAATTAACTCCTTCAAAATTTTGCCTTTTTTTTCTTCAGTCAATCGACTCAACTTCCTAGTTCGTTGACTCTCTTGGTACATAATGTCTTCTCTTTTGCTCAAATAGCAGTTAAAGATAAACCTATTTATTTATTACATTGTAAAAGTGGGTTACATTTGAGGGGAGTATAGGGTGGAAAGAATTAAATTACATATGGAGAAAGAGAGAGAGGCTTGATATTCAAACTAAATCTAAAAGACAAGAATCAAACCATTCAACCAAGAACACACAACCATAGGGTATTGTCCATAACCACACATGCACCCAACATCAAAATGATTTTAGGGCGATACATATAGATTGCATATATATCATATCATATATATAGGATTTATAGGACATTTCCTAATATATGCTCTATTTAATAAGATATGCACATTAATCATTTAAATATTCACATCACATGCAAAAAATAAATGATAAAACCAAAAACTGATCATATCTATTAAATCCCAAAACATAGTAAATTGATGTGGTTCTAAAACCACTATAGGGAAATATGGTGACAAATATGGTAGTAGAAACAAAAAATTCTCTTCCATATTCCTCATAAATAGTGTATTGCATCAATGACTTTGAAATGGGAAGCTTGGTTTCAAGGCATAAATTTGGTCCTGGAGCAAGTCCACTGACAATCCTTAGAGAGTTGTGCTTCTTCCTCAAGAAGCACACCAACGGTCATTGGTGGTGGGCTCCTGGTGTAGAACCATGGACAACGGTTGATGGTATTCTCTTAGTGGGATGGAAGCAACATCCACACCTCTGTGTAATCCACACAGACCATCAAGGATTCCTCATCATTCTCTTAGAACTGGTAGGAAGGAGTTGTCCATTTATGTTGTCAATGTGCTACCATCAAATTTTTCCCATTTGACTATCTCTCCATTTCACGATTAATATGCCTCTGGCTCTCACGGTACCACAATGTTGAAATGAGGAGTGTATGTACTAAGAGTGTTGGCTAGCCCCCTTTATATAGGAGTGGATGGGTTAGGGTTTCCACAAACCTGTGGAAACGATGGGAAGAATTTCATGAATTTTTGGCTGTTGCAAATCATGAGTAGGTCAACTAGACTTCCAGTCAGTCGACTGGCACTCTAGTCGGTCGAATAAACACTCTAGTCATTTGACTAACTATTTTTCCTATTTGTGAACGTACTAGATTTCAATGCAACGATCAATGAATATCATGATGTTAACATCAATTCCTCGATCTACTCTTCTAATCATCCAGTCAGTCAATTGAACTTCACATCTAGTCGATTGGAAACTCCAGTCAGTCGATTAACATTCCTAGTTGGTTGAAGGGACATTCCAATCAGCCAACTCATAGCCAATGTTGTTTAAGTTGATTAGCTAATGTCTTTAGTAATCAACTTAAACCTTATTAATGAGTAAACTCCTATTCCAGGTGCATCCTATGTGTGTGACCTTATAGGTCCCAAATTACATTGGTAGTGAATATCCATACACAAATTATGACATCACAAACAATAAATAATATCTAGAAACACATCATTGCCACCCAAGTACTTGAATGTTGGAATCAACTTGAACCTACATATGTGATTAGTGTTATCATGATAATGTAATTCCCTTTGTCTATGATATCAAGATTAAACTCTAGGAAGGGAATCATCATCCTCTTAATACTCAATTCATGTTCCTTGAACTAGAGAAGACTATAGGAGATGCATGTGAGCTCACATATCACATATTAAGTCACATGAGTATGGCCATACATTTCTCAGTCTCACTTATCAAGTAGACAAGATATCAACTCTCATAGGAGGGGCAAATCCCATCTACATCACTCACTTTCAATCCCCATGTGTCTCAATGTCCCCGAGAACCACCTCTATTGCAACCATTTTACAAGGTCATGTTGGATGGTGTCAACATTCATCCAACGACATGTGTTGAGTGTACTGACTTCAGGTCTAAGAACCACAATCACCACTGTCACTTTGGGAGCTGATTGTGACTACCATTCCATGGTCTCCAGTGATCACTCTCAAGGTGAGTCTGTCTGATACACTATTCTATAACAATATGTTTGTGAATTGATATATTATGTCATGACTATTGAGACTCTGTCATAAGTGAACACACATTCTAGTTTTATGTATTACTTTCATCTATTTGGATTCTACCATAATACTGACTAGGGACATAACAAGAATGTATGTACTCTTATCATATGTATGGTCTCAATGTTCAAGTCCTCAACCTAAAGAAATATGCCATTGAATAACATCATTCTTTAGACATCTATCATGTTTGTGTCATCATCTCATGACTGAGACAAACAACATACATTATTACCTTTATTATCACCAAATCAAGTATATGATGCCCCATTACAATCATCATGTGATTGACTCTCTCATAAATACCAACAATAATTTATTGTCCATATTAGTATTGCCTTGATCATCACGAAGATGCACATACATGGACTTGAGTTTTAAATCAAAGATAAAATTGTACCCTTCCAAGACTAAAGTCACCTCAAACCTACATTTAGTGATTTCTTACATCAATGAGTATTAAATTTATGTAATATAATATGAAACCCTAGAAATCCAATCTTCGTCAAAACTCTAGATTGACTCTTGATTTCTGTTGGTATGTATTCCCTGAGAGCCAATCATGGGATGATTGGTGAGATACATTAAGATTGATTTGATAAACAACAAAGGCAAGCTTCCAATTCTTTCTGGATCAGTCATATGAGATAGTAATAGAACAGATTGAATGTCTAGAGAATGACAGTACTCAATGACGTATGCCTTCAGGTTAAGGACCTAAACGATGAGATCATACAGATGCTAAGAGTTTGTACATTCTTGTTATGTCCCTAGTCAGATGTCATTGTGGAAGGTAGATAGACAACAATGACACACAAGACTAGATTGTGGTGTTGGTTGATGACAGAATCTCATTAGTCATGATATAGAGATATCAAACCAAACACATAGGTACTTGTTAGAGAAAAAGTGTACCGGACAGACCCACCGTGAGTTTGACACATGGAACCATGACATGGTAGTCACAGTCAGTACTCACAGTGATGGTGGTGAGTGTGATTCTTTGACCTGAAATCACTACACTCAACACATGTCGTTGGGCACACTTTGACATCATCAAACGCAGTCCTGAAACATGGGTTGTTATAAAGGTGATGATTGGGTGGCTTTGACACATGGGGCTTTTGAGGGGTGAGTGAAGATATGGGATTTGTCCCTCCTGAGGGAGTTTGATATCCATGGCCACTTGATGAGTAAGATTGAGAAAGGCGTGCATGCATGTGTGAATCAGTATGTGATATTGATGTCATACATATCTCTTCCAATCTACTCTGAGATCAAGAAAGTGAATGAACGTTGACAGGATGACTGTTCCATGCCTCGAGTTCATTCGCGATATCAGTGACAAAGGAATTATACATTCACTGTAACACCATTCACGGATTGTAGGATTGAAAGTTGTTCTCCAACTTTCTACTTTCACTTGGGTAGCACTAATGTGTGACTAGGCACCGCTCTTTTCTTATGAGTTCATAAGTGTTATGGACTTTCACTGCCAACGTGAAATGGACCTGCAGGGTCACACCCAGAGGATTTAAGATGGAAGAGGAGTTTTGTCCACAAGCAATGTTTAGATTGATTACTAAAGGAGTTTAGTAGTTCAATTAAACACTCAATTGATGGATAGCTCAATATCATAATGTTCAAGGTGTTGGACATATTGATTGGAGTATCAGATTGATTGAAATCGCAATTGACTGATTCTGCACAACCTGTACTCCCAACCAATCAGTTCATGTGATGAACCTGTCGGATTAGGTTGCTGAACCGGTCAGCTCAAGTGTTGAGCCGATCGGCCCAAGTCCAGGGTGAACTGATTGCTTCAAGTGTTGAAAGGATCGATTCAACTGGTGCAACCGAGCAAGTTGGGAAAGTAGGATTGGTGAGAATTTTCCTTTCGTTTAAATTGCCCAATTTTATTGGGAAATAGGATTGGTATTCGATACTAATTAGAAACAAAAGAAGGAAAGTCAATCGGGAACCGACCAGGACCACCAACCGACCGGTTCACTTGTGAACTGACCGGTTGAGGTGTCCCAACAGACCGGTTCACATGTGAACTAACCTGTTTAGGTCCCCAACCGACCATTTCAGTTGTGAAACGATCGATTCAGGTTGCGAGTTGGTTGCTTTTGTGGAAAATCTTGAACCTTTCTACTCCTGCTTTTAGTCCCGCATTGCCCGGGATGGAGAACCCTGTCCCATGACCCTCCTATATATATAGGGGTATTGGGGGCTTCTCAAAGTACAACTCATTGCAATCAGTTGCTCTGCAAAGTTGTCGTTCTCTCTAGTTTTGATAACTGAGTGAGAGCCCAAGCAAGTTCTACCCACAAAGGGAGGTGCAGCAAAGGAAGGACAACTACAGTTGCAACTGGAGGCAGGAGAGTGTGTTGGCGACTAGTACATCAATAGGAGGGTGTGACTCCTTCCAATTCCTTATGGGACAAGGAGTGTGGAGTTCCAGGTGGTCCATGTGGACTACTTTAGAGGCGGGAGGTTTCAGTCGCTCAGGAGGACAACTATCAACCCGACAGTCTGGTGTGACCAGGAGTCGTCAGTCCCGGTGCGACCAGGAGCTGCACAGACACCGTCGAAGACCGGATTTGAAGACCGTGCAAGGCGTGAGGTATTGTCTCTGAGCAACCCTCGGGACAAGGTATGATTCCACAAACCATCCTTTCCTATTATATAGACGTTGACGCGTTTCCTTGTTCCAGGTTTGGGGGAGAAATTTTTTTGTTTCCGCTACTATCTCTGCCTCCCCTAAAACCCAACAGTGGTATCAGAGCCACGTCAACTACTGTATATTTTAGGAATATCAATATGATCGATTTTGGTTTGTTGCCTTTATTTATTGCATACGATGCGAATAAAATTGGCTTTATGCATGTCCAATCCTAAATCCACAAATCCCATATTACATATATGATATGTATTATTAATGCACTCGATACGCGCCGCCCTTAAATGAGTTTTGTGGTGGATGTATAGCGTGGTTATGGCCAATAAACCCTACATGTGTGTGGTTGTATGTGGTTGCTTGCATATCAGTCTGCGCACCGATCTTCCTTCTCCTATTCCTGATGTAACTCAAAATAATTCGAGATTTCTTTCCTACCTTTGCTCCCCTGAATTTAACTCGAGGTTTCTCTTTTTACAATGTAAAATAGGATAGATTTTATTTCCTATTATGTCAAAGAACAGAGGACATTGAGACGACAGCTGAGATGATCGGTTCAAGGCATGAACCGATCGGTTGACGTTCTAGACGATCGGTTCAAGGTGTGAACCGATCGGTTGATGACTAGTTTGAGGAGCGAGTCAAGCGGGTGGCGGCCATGACGAGATGCACGATGACCAGGAGAACCGATCGGTTGGAGGAGCCAACCGATCGGCTGGTGGCACCCAGACGACCGGGCCAGAACGAGCAAGTCATTCATGTGATGAGATGATCTACTCAGAAGGCAAATCACAGAGTTCATCTTGTAAAGGTTGCATGTGATGCAGACCTAGATGACCGTGATTCCTCTTGGCTCGAGGAATCACATTAGGATGACCATAATCATCGCTTTTATCATTTAGCATGTTTTCTGTGCGATATAGCATGTATATGATACGTACTATGTATTGTGGTGATTGGATATGTATATGTATATTAAAACCAAATCCCTCATTAAATATTAAGTTTTAGATGCCTTCCAAATGTGACACATGTGAAAAGCTTGATCGACCAAGTGTGGGCACACCCAAGCGTGGTACACCGTCTATCTTGTGGAAGCGTGAAGGATGGATATGTGGGTCTGCCCAAGCAGGGTGCATATTCATCGTGTTGGCTTTGGGTCGGACTTAACAAGGTGACCTGGATAGGATCTAGCACCTTGAGGCATGGAGATGTTCATGGCAAGGAGTTACATATGAAAATTATCAAGAGTTGCATATGATGCAATCGGCAAGAGTTTCCTACCTGAGAGATCTATGTTGTGGGTGACAGACCTAGCTGGTCCATGACTTAGAGGATTTCAGGATCTTGCCCACTAGAAGGTTGTACGCTGCAATCTTCCGAATTGATGGTGAGGGCTATCAATTTGAAATAAAATAGTGGGAGCGATAATTAATTAAAGGCCTAATTATATCGTCAAATTTTCAAATCATTCAAATAAGTCAAAAATGAGTTTTTGGACTAAAATTGCATATTTCCTTTTGTAGTTTAAATGGCAACAAACAACAATCACTTTTCTTTGCGATTGGTTCTTGAAAAGGACAAGCTAAATGGGACAAACTTCCACGACTGGTATCGGACATTGAGAATTATTCTCACTCAAGAGTGAAAGCTCTATGTCCTAGATACTCCAATTCCAGAGGAACCCGCTCCTAATGCACCAAAGGCAGAAAGGGATGCTTACAAGAAGCATGCTGATGATGCCATTGATGCAAAGTGCTTGATGTTGCGTTCTATGAACCATGAGTTGCAGAGACAGCATGAAAACATGGGTGTCATTGAGATGATTCAGCATCTCAGGAACATGTATGAAGATCAGGCACGGCAAGAGAGATACAATGTCTCAAGGGCACTATTCAAGTGCGTCATGACAGAAGGAGATCCAGTTGGTCCTCACACACTCAAGATGATTGGGTATGTGGAGAACCTACAGAGACTGGGATTTCCACTGAGCCAAGAGTTGGCTACTGACGTGATACTGCAATCGTTGCCAGAATCCTACAGTCAGTTTGTGATGAACAACAACATGAACAACTTTGATAGGCCACTGTCAGAGTTGTTGGGCATGTTGAGGACAGCCGAGATACAGATGAAGAAGGACAAGCCTAAGGCTGTGATGGTGATCACAAGTAAGAAAGGCAAGTCCAAGCGCAAGGGCAAGGGCAAAGCTAAGAAAGGTTCTGATGCTAGCCAGGAGTCCAAGTCGTCTTCAGCTCTCAAGGCCAAGGGAGGCGTGACCAAGAAAGGAAATTGCCACAATTGTCAAATACTAGGACATTGGAAAAGGAATTGTCCTCTCTATCTGGAAGAACAAAAGAAGAAGGAGGCGACAGATGTCTCTACTTAAAGGTGTCATGAAAGTAAACTTGTAACACTTTTTGAGGTATATGATACCAAGATGTAAAGTGTAAAGCACTCATAATTGGGGCAAGTGTTGCCACCATAGATAGGAGTACTTTAGTTAATTTTCAGCCTATAAGGCATGTAATACAGTTATGAACTACTATTTCATTTTTCCAATAGATAGAAACACTTTATTTTTGCATATTGTATGATAATGATGACAATTAATAAAGGGATGTTTCAATTTATAAAGATATGATCTTTGTGGCAATGCCTTATTTATCTTGTGGTATTTGATATTCATAAGATAAAATGATACCTGAAAGTTATAGATAACTCAAACAACGTGAAATGGACCTGCAGGGTCACACACATAAGATTTAACCTGGAAGAGGAGTTTTTTCCACAAGCAATGTTTAGATTGATTACTAAAGGAGTTTAGTAGTTAAATTAAACAATCAATTGATTGATAGCTCAATATCATAATGTTCAAGGTGTTGGACATATTGATTGGAGTATCAGATTGATTGAAATCGCAATTGACTGATTCTGCACAACCTGTACTCCCAACCGATCGGTTCATGTGATGAACCGGTCGGCTGAGGTTGTTGAACCGGTCGGCTCAAGTGTTGAGCCGATCGTCTCAAGTCCAGGGTGAACCGATTGCTTCAAGTGTTGAAACGATCGATTCAACTAGTGCAACTGAGAAAGTTGGGAAAGTAGGATTGGTGAGAATTTTCCTTTCATTTCAATTGCCCAATTTGATTGGGAAATAGGATTGGTATTTGATACCAATTAGAAACAAAAGAAGGAAAGTCAATCGGGAACTGACCAGGACCACCAACTGACCGGTTCACTTGTGAACCGACCGGTTGAGGTGTCCCAACCGACCGGTTCATGTGAACTGACCGGTTCAGGTCCCCAACCGACGTTTTCAGTTGTGAAACGATCGATTCAGGTTGCGAGTTGGTTGCTTTTGTGGAAAATCTTGAACCTTTCTACTCCTGCTTTTAGTCCCGCATTGCCCGGGATGGAGAACCCTGTCCCATGACCCTCCTATATATATAGGGGTATTGGGGGCTTCTCAAAGTACAACTCATTGCAATCAGTTGCTCTGCAAAGTTGTCGTTCTCTCTAGTTTTGATAACTGAGTGAGAGCCCAAGCAAGTTCTACCCACAAAGGGAGGTGCAGCAAAGAAAGGACAACTACAGTTGCAACTGGAGGTAGGAGAGTGTGTTGGCGACTAGTACATCAATAGGATGGTGTGACTCCTTCCAATTCCTTATGGGACAAGGAGTGTGGAGTTCCAGGTGGTCCGTGTGGACTACTTCAGAGGCGGGAGGTTTCTGCCGCTCAGGAGGACAACTGTCAACCCGACAGTCCGGTGTGACCAGGAGTCGTCAGTCCCGGTGTGACCGGATTTGAAGACCGCGCAAGGCGCGAGGTATTATCGTCGAGAAAGCCTCGGGACAAGGTATGATTCCACAAACCATCATTTCCTATTATATAGACGTTGACGCGTTTCCTTGTTCTAGGTTTGGGGGAGAAATTTTTTTGTTTCTTCTGCCATATCTGCCTCCCCTAAAACCCAACAATTTTAACCTAACATAGGGTTCAAGGTTACTAATTATAAGTTTGACTCAAAAATTTAACTTTGTTAATTATAATGTTTCCTCAATTATTAATAAGAGAATAAGAGAGAGATCAAAACCCAAAAAATCACATCTTTAGAAAATTGGACTTAGGTGGTGAAAACAAAACAAAAAGATGGAGAAAAATCTCCCTATTCTAAAACATATATTTCTTTAATTTTTTGAGCTTCCATAAAAAAAAGTTATGAGTTTTATAAGATCTACATGATTTACTGAATTATAAATGAAATTAAATTTGCAAGGGTAAAAGTACCCTTAAACGAGAAATCCAAACTTTAGTTTGTGACAACATATATTGGTCATACATTCATCCACGCACCCATGTGACGATTAAATCAAATACTTGAATTGACGAGAATGCCCTTTAGAGAAATCACCAAACAATAGAAGTGAGCTAGGGGGAAAAATGTAAAATCTCAAGTTTCATTTCCTCTTACTTGAGTCTATCTACATGTATGTGGTGAGGAGCAATGTAGTCGAGGCCAAAAAAAGGGGGATTTTGTTAGGCGGAGGATTTGGGAAACTAAGGATGTGAGGACAGAGTGGAAGTTCTGTCAATTTTTACCATGAGAGTTGTTGCTCAATGATGCGACGACGCAGCGTAACAAGATCAAGAAGGATAGGGAGAAGAACCCATTGGTGGTGGACAAACACATGACTCGAGGCTCAATTGGGACCAGGAACAATTGCCCTTGGCGAGGTAAAGCTTTAGGGTTGATCAAGTATATATAGGGCTATGTCCCTCGGCCTAAGGGTGCCAGACTTGGGAGACTTAAGCCTCAATAATTAGGAGTTTCTCAAATATGTAAAAATTTAATTCAAACAAGGTTTTAATGGATGAGGAATTCATCAAGGAATACAAAGACAAAGAATTTTTGGGAAACGATTCAGTGTAGGGTGAGAAAAATTTTAATTCTATTCTACACAAAACTGGCATCCTATTTTCTTTCTGGGTGCAAACTATAAGACGACACATCAATCACCCAATCCACATTCAAATGCCATGAGTGATTCACACATCTGCTAAAGTTGAACAATAACATGTCAATTTGATAATTTAAATTCCTTTCTAAATTGGAATCCAGCTAAAGTGATGCATTAATAACTCCTTTTTCTTTCCCAATAAAATTGGATGAGTAACGAATGTCCAAATAAAGTGAAACTTGGCAAGTAGACTAATAGGAAACTGGAGAATATGAATTTTGAGTCAATTTTTCCTTTTAGAAAACTTTAATAACCAAAATCAAAAACTTGACAGAAAGCTTTATTTTAGCGTATTAATGTAATCTTTTATCATTTAATAGTCAAAATTTGAGTGTGACTCCTAATTCCCCTCACCTATCCCTAGGAAAAAATCTAGAAGAACAATTTTGAACATAAATCCTCCATGTGGTAAATTTGTAGGATTAGACCCAAATTAGTAGACTATTCCTATTTCTTGTATTACAACCCCAAATAATTATGTTATTTTGGCTAAAACTCCATAATTCAATATTATTAACATCTTAATTCATCCAACTTAAGAAGAGGGTACAAACAAAAGAGTATTAGATAAAGGGATAAAAGGTAGTATTTACCTAAGTTTGGGTAGCATTCTCTGTGATTTTTAACTTGGTGGAATGGCCTTTCCATGGTACCACGACCGTGTTGAGGTCTTTTCCTTCCTCTTTGATCTTCATTTTCACAATTCATGGAGTTATTTGCTTTATCTCGACCCTTAGCCACTAGGGGTAGATTCAGGCAGTTCTTAGACTCTCCAGGGGTGAAGAAACCCTTGGATCCTCCTCCTTCTCTCCCATCCATCCATAGTGTGGTCATAATACATGAAAAATATGCAAAGAACCTCCATAAGTGAATTTGATAATAAACTATTTATTGTTATAAGTAATATGCATTCCAACATGTTTTTATATGATTATAGGATAAAATGGCATAAGGTGAAGCCCTAAGTTAGGTTGCATAATATAGCATCTAGTAAACAACCTTAAAAAATATAATCCAAAAGTTCTTTGAAATCAAGTTATATCACATAATTCATATTCCACATGAAGGACTATCAAAAATTCTAATGGTTTCACTTTTAAGATCATTTATTATCATACATTGAATCAAAGCACATGCATAAACTAAACATGTACTTAGGATCAAGAAAGATGTTCAAGTGATATATATGAAGGTGCAAGTTTAAATTTTCTTAACATTTCTTGGATAGGTATAAACTTTCCATATTTTAGCATATATGCAAGTTAAAAATGATATTAGGGTTACATGTATCATGTAGGTAATATATGCATCATATATCACTCACCTTACAAATAGTGAAAGTGAGTCCACTCGTGGATGAAGATGAAAGACCTCATAATTATTCATTAAGATCCAAAAAGATTCAAGCCTCATGAAATCCATGATCCTTGGCAAGCATGAGGTTTCCTCATTCCAAGATCAAAATTGTCGTAACCATTAGATATAAGTAGATCTAGGCAAGGAAAGAGACGTAAACAAAATATAAAACCACCAAGGTCAAAAATCTAAAAGGAAAATAGAAAAGGAACAAGATGAAGAAGGATTATTACAAAAAAAATACAAATAATCTCACTTACATTGATATCACAACCCAAACTACCAAAGAGACATTTGATCTTCAAGTAAGAAGGAAGGAAGATAAACAATAGGTTTGTTGTTGGTCAATGAGAGGAAAATCTTATCGATTTTCATCAATCGATGACAACTTGTTGTGGATCCATTTCTTTAAATACACTCATGCAAATGAGCCAAAGGAGGAGAAAGGGGTATTTATAGCCCTAGAGGAAAGATAATAGGAAAGAGAAGGAGTGGTCAAATATGTCAAGCCATCACTCCTTGCACCATATCATCAAATAATGATACCATCAGAGGATGACCCCAAACTCTCATCGGTTGATGATAGAAAACATTCCATCAGTCTGTGTAATTAGTTTTGACACTGAGATCGATATTTCCACACATGCATGATAGGTTTGTTGATTGACGTTAGTCTTGTTCTTGATCAATGAAGAGCATACTTCTCTATCATAGGTCGGTGGAAGTAGGGAGTCCATTAATAGTTGTCATTGTTGGGTGGCATGAAGGCTTCCATCAGTTCTCTTCTGATCAAAAAGTAGTGACCCTCCAATGCCAAGACTCATCATTGAACGACAATCCAAAGTTCATCAATTCACAATAGGCATAGCTTCATCAGTTTAAAACAACACATGTGACATCCCCAAATTTTCTAAAACATAATCTAATGTGTGATGTCTAAATTAAAACCCTAACCTCAGCAAGAATCCCAATTTAAACACCACACACTAGGATAAGAAAAGAAAATCAGAGGAAGTCAACAAGAAAATAAAAGTAGCACATGCACATGAACAAGAACAAATCATACAATAAAATCTCACCATACAACATATAAATTACAAGATGACTGATTATTAATAATTGATATTACACATTGAATAGTAAACTTTTACATATGCACATACTACATCTACAACATGATCTTAAGACAATAGGTCCACCTATACATTAGATCACCACACAACTCTAAACTATCCAGATCTTCAAGACCACATGTCCAACCTAAATAGAAGATTACATGTGGTACATGTCAGAAAAATTGTCTAAAATATTGTCCTGAGGATGCCTACATGTCTTTTTATATACCTCTTATTACTAACACTTGGCAATAATATAAAACTAATACTTGACATTAACAAAAGAAAATATAACAAAATCACACTTGAACAAAGATGTTAATTAGAAAAATAGAACATAATTTAAGCACATTTTCCATTATAAGTTCATGCATTGACCATCGAAGGTTTTGATGCATTCTCTTGACTCTCAAGGAGCTCAAGAAAACCAAAATTGCCTAGATGAGTGTGATACACTTAAAGCTGAAAATATTGAACTCAAGCTTATTGATGATGCTAGGAGAGAAGAAATTTATGCTTATCAAAGAGAAATAGTTATTCTTAAATCTGAAAATGTAAAATTGCTTGCTCAAGTAAATGATTTATCTTCTAGACCTATTTTGCCTAGAAATGAAATTGCTAGCTTAAATCTAGAAAAAGACTCTCTTCTTACAAAAGCCCTCTGTCTTGAGGCCGACCTTTTGCATACTAGAGAAGATCTTGCTAGTTTATCTACTACTATTGTAAATCTTAGTGATGATAATGCTAAATTAAGATCTACTTTGCAAAGGTTTCTTTCGGGAAAGAAATCCCTAAATGATGTCCTAGAGCACTCTACCAAACAAGTTGGTACTAGTGGTTTAGGATATAATGGGACTACTCCAAAAGGTAAGAAGAAGAAGGGTAAGAAAAAGAGTGTGGAACCTCCAATTGTCAATGGAGAGTCTTCCGGCTCTAAAAACCCTATGGTTTGTATTCATTGCAAATGTGATGACCATTATTCTACCTATTGTCCTTACAAGCCCAAGGGGACCAACCCAAAGATGAAATGGGTCCCCAAGCTAACCCCGGTCCCCAAAAATTGAGTTGGGTTCCTACATCCTCTTTTCTTGCAGGTTAAAAAGAAATGGATTGTTGATAGTGGCTGCTCTAAGCATATGACTGGAGAAATTAGCCATTTCAACAAATTTGTGAAAAAGAAAGGAGGATCAGTAACCTTTGGGGACAACAAAAAGGGTAAGGTTATAGGTGAGGGTGATGTAGGCAATGAATTATGAATTAAAAATGTATTGCTTGTTGATGGCAAGACTAGATTTTTGGTTGCTTATGCTATGAAATATCTTGAATGATCGTATTTGTATATGATTGATTGGTTGATTAGTATGAATTATACTTCGCCAAATTTAAGAGAAACATAAATGATCTTGATGGGTTGTAGCTACTAGAGCACATATTCTGATGTGGATGTATGTTGCCTAACATGGATGTATGATTCCTTGTCCCATGTTAGATGTATGTTGATATTTTGTTGCCCACACTAGATGTAAGTCAAGTGCAATGGGTGTAGTACAACTACATCAAAAATGAATGTAATAAAAAGGGGTGTTTACTTGATTTTCGCATTAAGAAATGGTTTTATCTCTCTTTCTTTCTTTTTCAAATATTTCCTTTATGCAACCTTATTAGTATAACTTTCTACCACGTACCAACTTTGTTGATGTTTTTGTTTCTCGTATTTTCTAGGTGCAAGGAACAGTTGACAACAAGATGAAATACATGCTCAAAGTACCTGAAGGCATAAAATAATAAACATGGAGGATGCATTAGATAGATCTGTTCCACTCATCTTATTTCTCACTAGACGTTAGTTTATTTCTTTTCCTAGTTCATGTCGAGGATGACCAAGATCCTATGTAATAAAGTAACATTCTTTAGAACAATATTTTTCTCTCCATATGTAATGACTTTATTTTATCTATATGAATGAATGTTTGTGTGGCATTGTATGATGATGTGGACTAGATCTTGGCTCAATTTCTGGTTTTAGTTGACTACCTTAATCGCTTATATTTTCCCTTTTGACATCTATAGATATGAGTGCACGCATATCTATGAATGTCACTATGGAAAGTATATAGAAATTGGGGGACGTCACATATTCCCTTTGCAATCATGTCTTGCACCTACTGTTGTAAATATCATCCTTTTTTGAAACATTTTTCACTTATATGATGATCTAAAAAGGTTCTTATGCCAACACAAGCACCAACATCCCTAACACCACAAGGGTGCTCTAGATTACCCAACCATCAATTCATCCCTTTGTCCAGTAGGGATGAATTGCCTTCTTTTCTTTGCTTGTACATCTCCCGCTAATCATCATCAATAGTAAATGGTTAGTAAAACATAACAATCAAGGTAAAAATGAGCATGCATTCTAAGAGTTGAGTTTTACCATTTTTTCAACCACCTTAGCGGTTGCAGGGTTGAGTATTTCTCCAGGTCGATTTGTCCTTACAGCTATTCATTCCTTGTGGTGAAGTAAAGGTGCATGAGTAGTAGAAGACTCAACAAATCTAGGAGTAGGAAGATTAGTAGAAGACACTATCACTCACTTTTGCATCTTCATTGTGTAGCCACCTGGACCCAAGTTTTGGTCAAGCACAAGGTTTGCACACCTTTCTTTTTGAGAAATGTGTAAAGCTTGGTTAATACAAACCATATGTTAAATATGTAATACATTGAAATCATAAGAATGTATTTTAAATATGTAATACATTATGTAATACACCAAATTCAACTAATTAATCATAAGAATGTAAAAATAAAGGAGGATTGATAACTTGAATTCACATGTTTGCCTTGAAGCAAAAAATGCTCCCATGCCTTCGGGTGAAGATAGGCACATTGCTTAGAGGTGGAGTTACTATTCTTGCTTCTCATTATGTATTCTGTTGTTAGACTTATCCTATAATTCCTTAATAGCCTCCCATAGTGTTGCCTCATCTTTTTATGATGAAGTTTTTCATCAAGGTTGAAGATTCTCTACATGATTTCATATAAATTATGGAATATTTTCAAAAACAAAATTGTGAATATCTTTAGAAAAGAATATCTCACACATAGGTCCTTCCTGAAAAACCACTAGAGGGGGGTGAATAGGGTTTTAAACTAATTTAACAATAATTTAACTCAAACAACCACAAATGAGAAACCAAGAAGGAGACAAAGGGTTTAGAGTGGTTCCAACCTTAGCAAATACTAAGGTTGTCAGTCCACTACCCGGTTGCTTACCCAACCGGGATTTTGAAAGTATTAATTTTATTACCTTCTCAAGGAATTACACAAAATACAATACTTTCTTACACCCCTTTGAACAGCCTTCACTTGAAGTAGATGCACCAACTCGAGGTAGCCTTCTTGAAGTAACTCCAAGCTCCCCCTTGAAGTTGTCTTCCTCTTAGAAGTAACCTCCCGTTGCACCAGCCTTCTAGAAGTAGTTCAAAGTCTCCTTCTTCACCAAGAAGATCACGACCCTCGTCAATCCGCAACCTCCAACCTAGGAGTAGCAAGAAGAGTACAAGCAATGACAGTGAACAAGAAAGGAAAATGGAAATTACAACTTATCCTTTGAAGCACAAGGCTTGATTTGCCTAGATCAAGCGTGTAGATCTCCTAACAAATGTATATGGATTTGTGATTGTTGTGGATAGGAGATGCTAGCCTATAGGACGTGAAATTTGAGCCAAGAGAAAAGTAGCCAATTGCAAATATGCTCAATTGCTCATAAACAGGTGGCTTAATGCAAGTGTATGCTCAAAGATTGCTCAAGTGTGTAAAACAAGTGAGTTTAGGTGTCCTAAGGCATGTCCTATTTATAGGAATGTCCTACAAGTGCTTAAGGACATTCTAGACACTTTCTAGGGGTTTCTAAGTGCTTAACTAGCCATTAGGTACAAGTTAGTTGCTTTAACAATGGCTAGTTAATTAATTCTATAGTTGCTGTCAGAGTCTATCTCGGTCGAGAAATGGTTGACCGAGATGCCTACTCGGTCGAGGTCTTGTCGACCGATAGGCACTCTGGATCAAGTGTTTGCAACGTTCATCTCCAACTGCCAACTACCTTGTCATCTGTGTCTAACAGCTACTTGGGTCTTTCTCGGTCGAGAAGTTTGTCGACCGAGAGTGTCTCGGTCGAGGATTTTGCCGACCGATATTGACCATGTTTCAATGTTTCAAATAAAGACATTAAGTGTGTGTATGAGTGTGCATATGTGATACTATTGAAGGGGATGACCTATCTAAGTGTGGTGATTAGCTAGGGAAGATCTAACGCTTGATTTACATGAAGTCTAAGTACTTGTACATTATATATTTGTACAAGTTTACAATTAATTACATTTCATGAAATTTACAAGCATTCAAGCATATAGATTCCCTAGTGCTTTGTCATCCACTTTATTCCAGCAACACTCAAGATCAACAAGAATGAAATGTTTGTCATTATCAAAACAAAGGGATTTACAGATGTCCATTTAGCCAACAATCTCCGCCTTTTTGAAGATGACAAACATTTCCTAAATATAAAATAAGAAAATATAAAACATGTGAGTTTCATACCTGGAGATTACCTTTGTAAATTTCTTCTCTTGTTTATAAAATGTGTGCTTATTATTCCCCATGAATTATGGAACATGAAATTCAATTCTTTAGGGAATATAGCAACTGTCAATGTAAAGCCAAGAGTTTATGAAACTCATTGATTGAGTTTTGCACAATAAGTTTTAAGATGTAAGTTTTAATATGTATATTTATTTCTCCCCCTTTGTCATTTCAAAAAGATATCCACGATAAATATTTGTGAGTCTTTTAGTAATTACTCAATCACTTCCAAAGGATGTTAAATCTTGAAGGTGATAAGGAAAACATTTTAAGCTTAGAGTATATGAAAAGTATTGCTCCTCCTTAAATAGATATCCCCAATTATAATCAAGGTATGAATGCTCTTCAATAGATGGTCAATTTAGCCACAATTTTAAATTTCAGGTATTTGCAAAGATTTCATCCTTTTTTATTTATTACATATGTATTACTCCCCTTACTTTGTATGCTCTACTATAATAGTCTTATAAGCCATGTTCAAATGATGCCATATAGGGAACACATTATAAGATGACTCATATGCTTTGAAAAATATCCATTATAATCAGTAAAGATAACCAATTCATTACAATCATGTAATTATTACAATCATGCAAAGATAACCAATATCATGTAAAGATAACCATTTCATTACAATCATGCAAAGATAACCATTTCATTACAACTAATACAACGGACACTCCAAATCTCACTGGAAAGACTTAAGTATTACATCAATATCAGGGTCTTTTCCAAGAAATGGCTCAGCTCCATAATACTTGACTAAAGTTTGCCACTCCAAAGCACCTGTCTTGGTTAAGGCATATGCTTCCAAGAAGGTAGGAATACGATCAAAGCGGAAATGAGCAGCAATGTCTTGTAGTTGCATTGAAGAAAACTGAGTATATGTGAGATCTGTAGATGGTGGAGGTGGAGTTTGGTAGTAGTTGTAAGAGGGATTATATGGGTTGATCATGCCAGGATTTAAAGAATAAGGATATTCATCTGGTTGATTTAGAGAGAGGGTTTGCATCCTTTGGTTTAGGTAGGTCATGGCATGGTGGCTATAATCTAATTGTCTGCTTAGATGATATTGGGATACAGCAATATAGGTTAGGGTGTTTTGGATGGGATCATAGGATGGGTTGGTAGGAGGAGGAGGTGGTATGTCTTGAGTAGATGTCTCCCCTTCCATCCTAGCCCTCTTGTGACCAAAATCAATTCCCCTTTTCTCTACTGTGTTTTTGCTTATTTTTTGTGGTCTTCTTTCCCATGTGTATCCTATATCCTCAATTTGTGTCTTAAGAAAATGTTGAGTGATTTGGCATATAAAATCAGCATATGGGGGATTGCCAGAAAACTCAAGCATGTTCTTAAGGATAATGCGGATAAAATTTATGGGAATACGTTTGATAATGGCATAAATTAGACACATGCGAAAGGTTGGGACTTCAGACCTATTTGCTCTAGGATGTATATTTGTGGAAACAATAAGGTTGACAATCCTAGCTGTAGGCTTGAGGTTAATGGCATAGTAGGTACCCCTATCTTCGTGACAAGTTGTGTTAGATTGAAAAATGGCTCGTTTAATGTCACTAAGACTGACAGTATTGTCTTCTTGGGAAAATTTATTGAGTGGATTTCCAGTGGTAAGGTCAAGAGCGTCTTGGTATTCTTGTAAGTCTATGTTGATCATGTCAAGGATACCCTCCTCAGTAAAGTGAAAATTATGCCCATTGACCATAGAGGAGAAGGAGTCATTTTCGGGATTTGAGGTTACGTTTGCATAGAACTCATTGACTACTTTGGAAGAGTAAGAAGGGAAGGAAGGGTTCAGAAAGTCTTTCAAATTTTGCACCTCAAAGAGATCCTCCAAGTCGATGATGTTGTAGAAGTCCATGACGTCAACCGGCTGTCGTGGAAGAGGAGTTTTGGAGGAGAGCCTGAGCTAGCGATCACCAGCAGCTGCGTCGATGAAGGGGATGTCGTTGATGATCGGCAATGGTGGGGAGGTCGTCCTTCCTTTCCTTCCAGAAACCTACTTCTTTCCTTGTGCAGATGATGAAGCCATTGCTTTGCTTGAGGTGAAGAAGAAGCAAGAAAGTATTGGAGGTGGAAGAGCTAAAGAGTTGCACAAAAATGCACTAGAGAGAAGCTATGGAAGTAAGAATGTGAGAGTGTGAAGCAATGACCCATTTTTTGTCCTTTTTATAGCAATCCAGTGACCAGGTCGGTCGACAATTTGTCAACCGATTGACCACAATGGTCATGTCCCAGACGCGCCACTCGGCCGCCCAACGGTCGACTGGTAACGGTCATAAACGGTCGGATTCAGCGGTCATATCCTAACGGTCAATTCTCGATCGAGCAATTGTCGACCGATATTGGCTCGGTCAAATGATTGTCGACCAAAAGTGTGTCTGGGTTCTGCCGATGTAATTTTTATTTGAAGTCTGTCGGTCGAAAGAGATAGGCTGACCGAGATGTTTTCGGTCGAGGAATTCGTCGACCGACAAACTTACTGTGAATGAATTTTTAAGCTGATTCTTAATGCAGATGATAGACTAAATTTGTAGAGCATACATATGTTTTCTAAGGGAGTAATATTGTGATTATTATTACCAATATTTGATCAATTTTGTGGTCATAATTTTAATTGGTCTTTTGATCACAATTTTTATAGAGAATGATATTCAAATAAGTATTGTGCCAAACTTATTTTAGGTCGCCTTTGACTACGACCATAGCGCCCCTTGATTTTAACCAAGAGGCAATTTTGCAGATTTCCAATTCATATGTCTGCATGTAACTCAATTAAATATCAATTTGAGACATTTTGAGTGATACTTAATATGAAGATATCCGTCCAAATTCTCCTAAAATATTTATATAAGCTTTGTTGTAGGTAAATATCAAATTCTATTTCTTCTTGTACCCTTATTTTCATATAAGATTCTTAAAAGCAGGAATAATATCTCAAGTTCAATTGAGAAATTTTTTTATCTTATGTGTTGCAAGCATTTAGAATTCTTTTTCATATCACAAATGAATCATTTTGCTTGCCTATGTATCATCAATAATCCATGCATACAATAATCATTATCTATTGTAACATATCATCATCTTTATGAGCTGAATGATAAAATAGTGAAAGCATATCCATGATGTAATGATAGAACAATAAAAGCATATAATGATAATTCCATGAAATACCATGATCATTTAAACTAGATGTCATAGAACATGATTTCTATATGAATAGACCAGGAGATACAAAATCATGTTAATAAGAACAGTAATTTCTTTTTATTAAGTTAAACATGATTTTCAGTGTTAACTTATTTAGAGGATCAATCGAATTAATCTCATTTATATTTATAAGTTTTTCAGAAATGGTCTTCAACTTGTTTTGCATGTAAAATCAGTCATTAACAATAAATAGATAGCAATTTGATCAATTGAAAATACATTCAGCAGATTTATTTTAGATTTGACAACAGAGACCGGATCGGTCGATCATTTCTCGACCGAATGCTGTTCTCGGTCGACAGATTCTCGATCGAGAAAGGTTCTGTACTATTTCAGAACTGTTTTCAGTAAGAAAAGAATTATATATATATCCAAGTTAGATATTTAGATACTTGAACTAATTTGTTATGCCATTATGTTGAGTTGAGATAGACATAGAAATATGCAACTAAGGTCCTTGGTCATATCTCAACTTAATTCCGTTCATTTAGTTTGGAGGTTTTGGAACCCAAACTAACTCGACATCCTTTTCTTATAAGGACATGAAAAAGAATAGTGACCAAGGTGCAAACAGTAATGACAACATATAGAATCAACTTCATATCTCTTTCTATGATTTTGTTCTAGGTTGTTCTTGGGTACGTATGTATTTGTGCCTTTAGGTACATACATAGATTGACTTTTTGGCACTTGTGTTCTTCCCTTACTAGGTTTTTGATAAGACTGTCCTTTAGGCTTGTAACCTAGTCCTCTCCTTCCAATTTGATGGTAAGGATCATTTAAATTTTTATCAAGAATGCCATTGTTATTTAGACTACTAACTTCTTGTTGTAGCTTAGCAATCTCCTTCATTCTTTTCTTGATATCTAGATTTGCTTGTTCTAGATTAGATGATAATGAATATTTTTCTTTCACGATAGTATCATAATCTAGATGTGAGCACAAGACGGGTTGTTTTTGAAGATCGTTCACTTGAGTTTGCAAATTAATCTTTTCTAGAGAAAGAAGATTGCAATCTGCCTCTATAGATTTTATTTTAATATTATGATCTTCAATGATCTTTTTAAGATCTTCATTTTCAGATGTAATAGCAAGAAGCTTAGCATGTAACTCATCATTTTCTTTATTAGATTTCTTTAATTTCTTCTTGCACTCGATATATTTATTATGCGTCTCTTCAAGACTAGCAACTAGATCTTCTTTAGATAAATCAAAAATAGTTACCTCTTCTTCCTCTTCACTTGTTGTAGCAATAAGACAATCTTTATGCTCATCTTCCTTCTTTGATCTCCATGGGCAGATAGATGTTGTGTGTCTTGTTCCTAAGCACCAATTGCAACATGTTGTAGATTGGTCCAAGCTGCTCTTTTTATTGCGGTTGTAATCACCATCACCCTCCATTCTTCAAGACCTGGTTAGGGTTCCTTGAAGCCTGTTCTGATACCAATTGAAAAACCACTAGAGGGGGGTGAATAGGGTTTTAAACTAATTTAACAATAATTTAACTCAAACAACCACAAATGAGAAACCAAGAAGGAGACAAAGGGTTTAGAGTGGTTCTAACCTTAGCAAATACTAAGGTTGTCAGTCCACTACCCGGTTGCTTACCCAACCGGGATTTTGAAAGTATTAATTTTATTACCTTCTCAAGGAATTACACAAAATACAATACTTTCTTACACCCCTTTGAACAGCCTTCACTTGAAGTAGATGCACCAACTCGAGGTAGCCTTCTTGAAGTAACTCCAAGCTCCCCCTTGAAGTTGTCTTCCTCTTAGAAGTAACCTCCCGTTGCACCAGCCTTCTAGAAGTAGTTCAAAGTCTCCTTCTTCACCAAGAAGATCACGACCCTCGTCAATCCACAACCTCCAACCTAGGAGTAGCAAGAAGAGTACAAGCAATGACAGTGAACAAGAAAGGAAAATGGAAATTACAACTTATCCTTTGAAGCAAAAGGCTTGATTTGCCTAGATCAAGCGTGTAGATCTCCTAACAAATGTATATGGAATTGTGATTGTTGTGGATAGGAGATGCTAGCCTATAGGACGTGAAATTTGAGCCAAGAGAAAAGTAGCCAATTGCAAATATGCTCAATTGCTCATAAACAGGTGGCTTAATGCAAGTGTATGCTCAAAGATTGCTCAAGTGTGTAAAACAAGTGAGTTTAGGTGTCCTAAGGCATGTCCTATTTATTGGAATGTCCTACAAGTGCTTAAGGACGTTCTAGACACTTTCTAGGGGTTTCTAAGTGCTTAACTAGCCGTTAGGTACAAGTTAGTTGCTTTAATAACGGCTAGTTAATTAATTCCACAGTTACTGTCAGAGTCTATCTCGGTCGAGAAATGGTCAACCGAGATGCCTACTCGGTCGAGGTCTTGTCGACCGACAGGCACTCTGGATCAAGTGTTTGCAACGTTCATCTCCAACTCCCAACTACCTTGTCAGCTGTGTCTAACGGCTACTTGGGTCTTTCTCGGTCGAGAAGTTTGTCGACCGAGAGTGTCTCGGTCGAGGATTTTGTTGACCGAGATTGATCCTGTTTCAATGTTTCAAATAAAGACATTAAGTGTGTGTATGAGTGTGCATATGTGACACTATTGAAGGGGATGACCTATCTAAGTGTGGTGATTAGCTAGGGAAGATCTAACGCTTGATTTACATGAAGTCTAAGTACTTGTACATTATATATTTGTACAAGTTTACAATTAATTACATTTCATGAAATTTACAAGCATTCAAGCATATAGATTCCCTAGTGCTTTGTCATCCACTTTATTCCTGCAACACTCAAGTAGCATGTTAGATCAACAAGAATGAAATGTTTGTCATTATCAAAACAAAGGGATTTACAGATGTCCATTTAGCCAACACTTCCATATGTAGTCTTTTGTGGAAAGATCAACTTTATGACAAGATTCTATTGTTGTCTCCAGTTTGCTACAGATAATAACCCCTAGATTATTGTGTGGAAGTACTATCACTCTTCCTAATATGATTTCCTACATCATCAAAGTCAACAATCAAATTTGGTCAATTACCCCTTTGCACTGCTAACTTGATCATCAAGGCGGTGCCTCTTTTACGTGCATGGTCATGTTATTCCTATGAAAATACAACAAGAACGTTAGCGTGCACATCCTAGGGCACACATCCTCAGGATGATCAACCTAAAATTGTCAAGAAATACATATAAGTGATAGAGAATATAAATGCAGCTTTATGTAATACTTGAGACAGAGAATAAACAATGCACATCTATGTAATAAGGAAATACAACTTACACCGACATGATGCTCATCCTTATGGTGTACCTCATCATGGTACTCATTCTCACAAGCAAACGCCATCTAAAAAATTTCATATTAAATATAGTTAAAGAATGAAATATATGTTACAACCTCAATTTTTGGGTTCATATGGTTGGAAATACAATTTCCTGACTAATGTATGACGAATTGTATGATTTATGTGTATTGGATGGATTTCCTTTGAAATATTTCCTTTGTGCATGTGATTTCGTGGATCATAATAGGTTAATAGTCCAATATGATTAAAAGAAAAAGAAGAAATCAAATAAGGCATTTTTAAGAAGGAAATTTGAGATAATGATGAAAATATGAGAAATATGTAGGATTGAATCATCATGGACGAGATTTGGAGTCCACATGGTTTCCTATGGTAAAAGGAATCCAAATAAAGGATATAAATGAGTAAGAGAGAGATTAATAAAAAGAATACTTTGAGAGGAAGGAAACTGAGATTCTTTAGGAAACCATCATTTTTCCTTGCGACTAAAAAGGAAATAGATCGTATTCTTCCACCTTCTCTCTCTCTTTTCTCTTATCGTGGAGAGCACTAGTGTTTAGACCTCAATTTTAAATGAGTTTTCATAATTGAAATGTAATAATTTTATGAATATGGACTTGAATTGAGAAGGTTCTATGCTTTTCTACAAAGAATGGGTTTCTTTGCAAATCTCCCCTTTTATATGAATTTCGTGATTTCTACTGTTTTGTTAATCTAATAATGGATATAAAAAATAAGAAAAGAAGAAAATTCCAAATAATAGAGAAAGATACAAGATAATGGATATTAAGCAATGTATTTATAAGAAATGTATAGAAATCTCTAGAAAGTGGCATTGATGGCCACAATTGATTAGCTTTCATTTACATATGATTTCTAATGGTAAAAGGAATCAAAATTGAGATTAAGAAAGAGAAAATACCAATTAAATAAGGGATAACTTTCACATGAGGATAATTCCTCTTTCCTTTAAAGTTTGGAACTCGAATTTGGTACACGAGTAGATAAATCAAATAAAGAATTACTAAGAAGAAAATTTGAGATATAAGAAAGGTATATTTGAATCACACTGATGGTATTTCGAAGCTATATGGTTATAATGGCAATAAGAGGATAATTATAGTAAAGTTTCATGAACTAATGAGTATATGTGGTGACTTTTGTGTTGTCAAATCAAAATAATACATAATAAGGAAATATATCCTCATAACCGATGGATTGAAAGCCAAGAAAGAAAAAGGAAATAGAAGTGATAATTTTCGGATTTTCCATTATATAAATACTCTAATATGAGTTTCCTTGATAACCAAGAAGTATGGTTGGACAAGGAAGTAATCAAAGTTTTAATTAAACCCTAATAAGGAAAGTAGTCTTCTACAGATGAAGGGATTTGTTTCCTTGTGGGTAAGCATGCTAGGATGCTGCTACCTTTCCCTATATAACGGTCAGACCCAAAGCCTCGAGGTTTCCCCGTCTCATGCTCTTCTTCAACTTGTATCTGTAAAAACCCTAACCAAGGGGGTAATGCGACCTCTGGAGTGAGAGGAGCCATGGACGGGAGTATGGAGGAAGCACGATGCTCCCACGCCGCTAGAAAGGAGCTCGACCATCATCTACTCGCTCTGACTCCTGCACAGCGCCTGCAGGAGGTCTACAAACTGGTTGCACATTGTAGGTTTGATTCTCTTGAACTGTGCCACCTTGGCCACGGCTTGGGGCGTTGTTGAGTGTGGTGGTGGGCGATAGACGTAGAGGGACCGATGGCGGTGCCCTTCAAGCTTTGGGGAAGGGAACACAGCACCGTGAAAGGCCTCACCCGATGGCAGTGGGAGGGTTCGCGAGGAAGGGGACAACCAGGAAGCTTTGGACGAAATTACCCCTCCAACGTATGAAGAACTGGACAGACGCACAGGGGTATTTTATTCAATCCATTATGTTTCAAGTTTTCTGGGTTACGAAGGAGAGCAACGCGCACACTGGCTGACGTGGCAGCCTCTTATTGGTCCAAGTAAAAAAAACTTGTGAAATTCATTGTTAATTAATGGTAGCTCAGATTAATACAAGTAATGTATGAATCCTGCTCAGAAAAACACGAGGAATCTAGTAAAAATATAATTAGAGTCTTTTTATGTTTCTAATTCGAAAAGTGCATAAAGTTAGTAACTTTAATGCTTTAAGTATACTCAAAACCCAAGATGTTGATTAGGAACAAGTCCAATTACTTAAGTTGGCATTATGAATCAACATTTAGCCTGTTGGCATAAAATGGATTATATGAATCTGATTCAAGTATAACAACCCATGATTTGCTTAATTAGGGTGCTATGACTAAGAAAATGCATTAATGGGCCTAAAAGCCCTAATGTTGTTAAATATGGCTTTAATGGCTCTTATTTCAAAAATGCATACTTGAGACAGAGATATGATAATTCTAAGTCTAATTAAGAATAAAGGAGCTTTGGAGCAGATAACTTAGTTAAATAGAGTTCTAATGTAAAAAGGGATGTTTTAAGGTTTCATATGAATAAAGATGTACTTGAAAACCTAGAAACCCTAACCTAAGTATTTATGACTTTTGGGATGAGTTATATTTCTAAAACCCTATGTATAGGATGAATTTAGATAATGATCTTAATTGATAATTGAAAGCTTAAATATGAATAATGGAGTAATTAGGGTTTTGGAATATAGAAACATTGTTTTAGGGTTTAATTGACCTATACGGTAAAGGTTAAGAAATGAATATAAATAACTATAAGAAAACCCTAATTCAACTTAGGAACACCCTAGGAGGGAATCCCAATTCAATGAAGTACGTGAATGATGAAAATGTCGTAATTGGATTACACATGTTTTCTAGGTTTCTTGTTGTGCTTGAGTGATTAAGTAGATTGGCTGCTTGGCTTATCTGACTACTTGATTGATTATTCTCTTACAATCCTTGAGACTTCCAAATCAGGTATGTGGTTATTTATGAGTACACACTTTAGTTTCCTGGCATTTCTCGAGGCTTTATCGATTGCACTGCAATTAAACTACTTGGATGTTTCATTATAGCAATCTTTAAAGTGACTATGTGTATAACAATTTAAGTATAAGTGTGACTTGCTCGAACCCACATACCCCTATGGATGTAATATAATGGACCAAGCCCTGGAGGGAAGGTCAAAGTGAGTCAAACCTCAGAGGGAAGACCACAGGACACCCAGAGAGGTGACCCCAGGTACCAAGCTCAGGATGGAGAAGGTAGCCTTAAAGTCACTTGCAAGGACTTAACCCTAGAGAGGGTATCCCATAGGTGGTAAAAGTGGTTGAGAAGTCATAATGAAAATGTAATCTTACATTGTTAACAAATATTTGATGTATTATGTTGTTAGAGCTTATGTGCAAAGTTTTGTTTGTCCCCACATACCAGTATAGTAATATATTGACCGACGTTTTGTTTGTCGGCATTTTAGGTACAAATCTGAAAAGGACAAATAGTAAAGTGAAATTTGTGAAGATGCATTTAAGTAATCCAAAGGAGGATTAGATAATTAGATTTATATTATGGATATAAGTCTTAGATTCTACTTTGAAAAGGTAAGTGAAAGTTTTATTTATTACTAGCTTTCCAGTTTAGATAGTAGAATTTAATAGTTATTTATGATTAAATTGTTAAACCATTGTTCCTGAATTTTGGGATAACACCTATGACCTCTTGGTCTCCCTTGATTGGGGGTTACTGAGAAGCAAGGTCATTACATTTGGTATCAAAGTCAATGGTTTCTCATTTAATCCTTGATAATTATTAAATTTTAAAAACTATGTAGAACCCAAGGGAGTTATTAGAGGATTTTTTTATGACGGAGGTGTCTAGAAAAGGATCACGGTCTAAGGGCTGGCAAGATTTTCCTCTGCCAGATAGTCAGTCATGAGGACTTCCGGATGCGGTGTGACTACCTGGCCAAAGTCTAAGGTTTTGACTCAAAATAAGATACCTTTAGGACTCTCTCGTCTTTTTCATCCCTTCTCAACCCTAATTCAAGTAAGTATTCTAGGATTTAGGGTTTTTTTCTGTCTCTTCCCCACCCTCTTAAGGTCAGGGTATGTATGATAAGTTAAGGAATCCTTCACCAAATTAATAAAAAGCATGTAAACAAGATGTCGTGGATATAAGCTTAATAGTTTAAGCATAAACTAAAGAGTAGTTACATGCTTAGATTGCATGGCATGTGTTGTCGTGCCCTCAGGAGAGCTCTGAGGTTAGACCTTGTTGTAGGAGGATGAGGAGAAAGTTAGCCCTAGGGACAGAGACCTCCAAGAAGAGGTAGAGACCAGACGCATCCTCTGATGACGATGCTAACCCTAACCCTAAGTGGTTGTTAGAAAGAGGGATGATAAGATGAGTTGGATATCACAGTTGGACATGCATGTATGTACATGGGATGACATGCATATTAGTTTTGAGTACCCATGAGAAGCATGATCTATGTGTGTTTCGTCGACCCAGTGCCTTTTAGCGACCCAACCTTGGAAGGATCGTTCCTGTTAGGGTGAAGGATAACTCCTTCATTGAAGAGGATAGTGGTGACAATATAGAAACCCTTATAGGCATATGTGAGTATAGAAAGGCACGAACCTATGTAGGAGACAACATTAGTAGTGCTGGTAGTAGGATGAGACTTAGGTCAAAAGGGTTATGCCTGACAGGTTAGGAGATGAACATGCAGAGATTTGGATAATCTTGATCGAACTTAGGTTTGGATCATATGTTTCACCCATGTAGGTGTATGCATGTATCCTTAAGAGCTTGGTCCACCTTCTTAGAGAGAGAACCTCCAGTGGTAAGGTTGGTTGTAGGGTTAGCTCTATAAAGAGAGGAAGAGCTGAGAAAGAAGGTTGGAAGCTTAGACTTTGAGACATGAGGGACTATTAGAGGATGGGTATGCCTTCACCTAGAATGGACGGCCTAAGAGGATGGTTGTGGTTGCTTCGCGCATGATCCTTGTAGACTCATTGTACCTTGGATACCTTTAGATAAGCCAAACACTAGAATGAGAAGAGGCTTCCTGAACCAATGTATAGAAGATGTAGGTGCCTACCTTACCTTATAGGTGTAGAAAGGAGAGTTCCTTAGACTGAGGAGGTATGGTATCAAGTTGTGAGGCCTCATACCTCATTGGTCGTCTTGGTGTAGATCTCTAAGGTGTTATTCACGTGAAAGAATGGTAGGAAGTGTATTCCCTACTTTGTGCATGTTGGGTTCTTGGTTGGACAGCTAATGCATAAAAAGTGAACCTAGAGTTCCTTGACCTAAGAGGGGAAGTAGTAGTACCTGGTGCACCTGATGCTCACAATGATGTTTGAGTTCCTAAAGATTCGAGTGCGGCATCCCCTCATATTTAGTAGAAAAGGAAACCCTTTAGACTAAGGTATATGTTTGATGAACCCCTCACACATAGGTTGGTGACACATGCATGTGAGATATTGGTCCGATGTTGAGGAATCAGAGCAAGTAGGACATACTAAGGAACCTAGAGTGTCTTAGTTAGTTGTCTTCTTGCTAGGTACATACCTAAGAAGCATGATGGGGCTAAGTTTACACATGATGATGTAAACCCTGGATGTAGGGATGTTTGTGACCTTTGTCGTTATCAAGAGATAGTTTTTTCCCATCCTAGGGAGGGACCCTTCTGTAGAGTGAGTAGAAACTTTTGTTTAAGTTTGAAGTAACCTAAAGAGGTTTCTCATAGGAGTTTGATGAGTTAAGTGGAGAAGTATGAGCACGAATCTATAGACCCATGTTTGACCATCTCTAAAGGGCATGAGGATATGTTGCCATGGCGGTAACCTGCATGGGGCCAAACTGAGAAAGGTAGGTCACCATGATCCCTATGAAAGGACGTAAGTTTGACCATGAGGGCCCAGAGATATGATGGAGTTTTTGGTAAGGATTCAAGCTTGAGATGTACCATGATAGAATCCTAAGTCAATACTAAGGTCACAAAGGGATAAGACCGATGGAAGTAGGATTTTTCTGTTCCCTGGATGCACGAGACCATAGGGTTAGGAGGTAACAACTACCTTTGCCCAAGGACCATGGGTTAGGAGGTTGACCACCTTCAAGAGTTCATGGGACCTAAGCGGTAAACGTGAGAGGCACTCCTTAGATGCATACGAGTCGGATCACCCCAAGAGTGTCGACACCCTAGAGACCTTAAGGTAATGACTAAGGATTGTACATAAAAGAGAGATGTTTAAGACCCAAGAATGTTTGGGAATAGTTTCCATGGAAGTAAACCTGAAATAAAGATGTTCATGATGTGGAGTCATGTGATGCACGTTTCAAATTAGATTGGAAAGTTTACTGGCGATGTGTGATGCACTATCTCTACTATTGGAACGTGATGAACTCTATATTTGGATTGCAGCCAAATGCTTATTTCTTCTTCTTATGAGGGTGAGAGATAGGGCAATACGCATGCCATATACTAAAGATGATGTGAGTTGAAACATTGCTATGATGTATGAGGATAGAGATAGTAGCATAGCTTTGTGGAGGGTACAATGTATGGATGGTTTACAAACATGAAGAGAGCTAAGGTAGTCATCTTATGAGGATGTTCTTGTCAAGAGTTATATGGAATTTATGAGTTATATAAGTTTGAGTTCGATAACTAAGATGATGAGCTCAAAGTTTTCTTGACTCGGTTAGACCTAAATCTGAGATGAGGATGATAAGTGGAATATATGAAGGTTTATGTCTTCATCGTTACCTAGCACATAAGGATGTAAGGTGGTAATGGATTCTCCTTGTCGAGATGCAACTATCTAGTTTAGCCAGTAAAGAAGCTAGAAAAGGTGGTTAGGTGAACCCTAAGTTTGTGAGACAAGTTTGACTAACACTCAGATACAACAAGATCCGTTGGTCGAGTTAGTGGTTGCTTAGTTAGCCAACCTAGAGCTTGATGATATACAAAGAGGGTTGTAAGAACCTCTACTACACTTATAGGGAAAAGAAGGCAATGAAACCCGCTACTAAAGTGTTTTAGGGTTTCTGAGGAGTTGACCCTGAGGAATCATGACATGTAAGAGATCATGATTTAAAGTTCACCATACATCGTGATACTACTAAGATAGTAAAAGTTTGTAGCAGTACCTTGAAGACCTGAGATGAAGAAGTATATAGAATTGCATGTGGCTTGTCGCCATGCATGCCAGGAGGTGAACATCGAACACCAGTACCCAGTAAGTTACTATGGATAGTGAAGAGTCTTCGAGAGAGAATGGGAGTAGATCATCGTAGACATCGTGGTGGGTCTCCCCTGGACCAAGAGAGGTCATGATGCAATATGAGTTATGGTAGATTGCCTTACCAAGTTGGCCTAATCCCTTACCTAAAAGAGAGAGAGCATTATCAATGTGACATATCTGGTTGAACTATATATGAGGAAGAGATAGTTCAACTACACCGTGGTCGAGTTCAATATCTGGAGCATGACCTCAAGATCACTTCCATGAAGTGGAAGTAGGTACATGAAGAACTCGATGTCAGCTTGAAGTTTAGCACAACTTATCACCCCTGACTAATAGATAGTCAAGAGAGTATGATCCAGACTAGAGGGTCTGATGAGTGTGTGTGTACTCATTCGGGTGATAAATGGGAGCAGTTCCTTCCCTAGAAGAGTTTGCTTGTGATGATAGCCACCATAGCTAGTATCAGGATGTAAGAAGCTCTGTAAGGGAGGTTGTGCCGGTCACTGCTTCATTAGGATGATGTCAGTGAAAGGACCTTATGAAGGTCAGAGAGACCATAGTGTGTGCAGATGAAGTCGCTTTGATCATGCGATGGATGAGAAAGCCCAGGGGCGACATAAGTTGTGAGCTGATGCAAAGCAGACTGACATGCAGTTCACTGTGGAGAATATGTGTTATGAAAACCCGACCCCTCTGAGCTATAGCAGAGAAATATGAGTCCCCAATACATGGGTCCATTTGAGATGGATTGGTGGAGTTGCTTATATTTAGCCTTACCCCTCAAGATAACATGATGTGTGATATGTTTTTTGTGTCCGATCTAGAGCACTTTGTGATGTACCTGAACCATGTGCTGAGCCATGAACCTATTGAGCTTCTAAGGAGGCTAAAATATCATGAGTCACCTACGAGGGTACGAGATACCAAGGTGAGAGAGAACTCAGATGTAAGAATATAAGATGATAAAGGTTCTTTGGAAGCATCATGGAGAGGATGAAGCCACATGGGAGTCGATGATGGACATGAGAAAGTCTTATCATGTTTGCTTATTTGTTTAGTGGAATATTGAGGGTAAAATTCCTATAAGAGGGGAAGGATGTTAGGACCACAATTTTACATGAGTTTTCATAATTGAAATGTAATAATTTTATGAATATTGACTTGAATTGAGAAGGTTGTATGCTTTACTTCAAAGAATGGGTTTCTTTGCAAATCTCCCCTTTGATATGAATCTCGTGATTTCTATTGTTTTGTTAATCCAATAATGGATATAAAAGAGAAGAAAAGAAGAAAAGTCCAAATAATAGAGAAAGATATAAGATAATGGATTTTAAGCAATGTATTTATGAGAAATGTATAGAAATCTCTAGAAAGTGGCATTGATGGCCACAATTGATTAGATTTCGTTTACATATGATTTCTGATGGTAAAAGGAATCAAAATTGAGATTAAGAAAGAAACAAATACCAATTAAATATGGGATAACTTGCACATGAGGATAATGCCTCTTTCCTTTAAAGTTTAGAACTCGAATTTGGTACACGAGTAGATAAATCAAATAAAGAATTACTAAGAAGAAAATTTGAGATATAAGAAAGGTATATTTGAATCACATTGATGGTATTTCGAAGCTATATGGTTATAATGGCAATAAGAGGATACTTTTTAGTAAAGTGTCATGAACTAATGAGTATATGTGGTGGCTTTTGTGTTGTCAAATCAAAATACTACCTAATAAGGAAATATATCCTCATAACCGATGGATTAAAATCCAAGAAAGAAAAAGGAAATATAAGTGATAATTTTCGGATTTGCCATTATATAAATACTCTAATATGAGATTCCTTGATAACCAAGAAGTATGGTTGGACAAGGAAGTAATCAAAGTTTTAATTACACCCTAATAAGGAAAGTAGTCTTCTACGGATGAAGGGATTTGTTTCCTCTTGGGTAAGCATGCTAGGACGCTGGTACTTATCCCTATATAAGGGTCGGACCCATAGCCTCGAGTTTTCCATGTCTCATGCTCTTGTTCAACTTGTATATGTACAAACCCTAACCAAGGGGGTAATGCGACCCCTGGAGTGATGAGGAGCCATGGACGGGAGTATGGAGGAAGCATGACGCTCCCACGTCGTCGGAAAGGAGCTCGACCATCATCTACTCAATTTAACTCCTGTGTAGTGCCTGCAGGAGGTATGCAAACCGGTCACATGTCGCAGGTTGGATTCTCTTGAACTGCGCCACCTTGGCCACGACTTGGGGCATTGCTGAGCATGGTGGCGGGCAGCGGATGTAGAGGGACCGATGGTTATTTATGAGTACACACTTTAGTTTCCCGACATTTTTCGAGGATTTATCAATTGCACTGCAATTAAACTACTTAGATGTTTCATTACTGCAATCTTTAAAGTGACTATGTGTATAACAATTTAAGTATAAGTGTGATTCGCTCGAACCTACATACCCCTAGGGATGTAAGATAATGGACCAAGCCCTGGAGGGAAGGTCAAAGTGAGTGAAGCCCCAGAGGGAAGACCACATGGCACCTAGAGAGGTGACCCCAGGTCCCAAGCTCAGGATGGAGAAGGTAGACTTAAAGTCACTTGCACAGACTTAACCCTAGAGAGGGTATCCCATAGGTGGTAAAAGCAGTTGAGGAGTCATACTGAAAATGTAATCTTGCATTGTTAAAAAATATTTGATGTATTATGTTGTTAGAGCCTATGTGCAAAGTTTTGTTTGTCCTCACATACCAGTATAGTAATATATTGACCAACGTTTTAGGTACAAATCTGAAAAGGACAAACAGTAAAGTGAAATTTGTGAAGATGCATTTAAGTAATCCAAAGGAGGATTAGATAGTTAGATTTCTACTGCGGATAGAAGTCTTAGATCCTACTTTGAAAAGGTAAGTAAAAGTTTTATTTATTACCATCTTTCCAGTTTAGATAGTAGAATTTAATAGTTATTTCTGATTAAATTGTTAAACCATTGATCCTGAATTTTGGGATAACGCCTCTGACCTCTTGGTCTCCCTTGATTGGGGGTTATCGAGAAGTGGGGTCATTACAATTAGGGTTCTCCTAAGAGATGTATATATAGGGGTACAAACCAAAGCCCTCACCCCATCCATAGACATGACATCACTATGATAGTGTTTGGGAGAGAGAGGGAGATGCATGCCCTCTATGGTTGTTTCTCGAACAGGTTGAACCACCGCCCATCGTCCACGGTAATGGGTCGAACATCTATTTTCGCCCTATCGACCAAGAACGGTTGGTTACATTCGAGGAACATGGCCTCCTAAGTAACTCACAGGGTTCCTTAGCTCCATAAGGGAAGAGCTAGGAAGCCCGGAGTTGGTGAAAAACAGTCGCAGGTTGGTTTTTGGATGGACATGCAGTGTCGTCACATTGTTAGAAGAAGGTGGTTCCACTCATCGCCAAACCCATCATTTGTGAAGCAAGATGAGGGTGGTGAGAGGTTATGAACTGGGCCCTTCCTTTCGATGTCTCTGAGTTAGATATCCAGGGCAGTGGTGCTTCTATACTTTGTGGATTAAGAAAGAAGAGGCGATGGTGCCCAGGCTACAGATGAGGCGAGGGTGCCCAGCCTGTTGTGCTTCTCGAGAAGATGGAGAGCAGAGACATGCGTTCTGGCAAATGTGTGGAGAAGAATCGGTCGGGAATCCAGTCACCGCTCTGTGGCAGGGGTCGCGTGGGACAAAACCCCCCTCACGCGAGGAGAAGGGTGACGGGAAAATGGGAGACATGTTTTCTTAGACCGACCAATCTAGAGGGAAAGAACCACACCCCAACTAGGCCACACTAGGCTTATAACAACACCAACCAGTAACAAACTGCCACGTGGCATGATTTTGAGGTAAAATATGCTTTTATTGTTTAATTCATAGAAGATGCTAGGAAGTTACAACAATGTTGAAGTAATACATAATTTTGATCAAAAAAATGAGAGGAATAGAATAAAAACATTATCAAGACCTAAATATGCTTGTAACTCGAAAAGTATGTAAGGATGCTATCTTTAATGTTTTTATTAATGTAAAACCCTAGATTTTGATGTTAACGAGATTTCGTGAATGTTCAATGAATGATTTAAGTTGATAGTAACCTGTTGTTAATAAAAAGGAAGACTAAGATCTTAAAAGTTGATCTTTGTGCTTAATCGGCCTAATTTAGGGTTTGATATGTTAGTGTGCATTAATTGGCTTAGAAACCCTAATCTAGGTGTTAATGGTTTCTAATGTGATATATTTCAAAATTCATCATATGAAAGTAATATTGGGATGATCCTAAGCCTATTAGATGATATGAAGATGTTAATATGATAATTAGGGTTTTGAACCTAGCAATGCTGTTTTAGGGGTTTTATGGACATAAAAGAGGAAAGTTGTAAATAGATTTAAAGGAACCCTATTGAAACCCTAATTCGGATTAGAAACCCTAGAAAGTAATGTCAAGTCAATAAAGTAGATTCTTCATGAAGTGTGTAGTAAATAGGTTGCATATACTTTTTAGGATTTTGTGCTTTTGTGTGGTTGACTTACTTGCTTGGATTGGATTGCTTGATTGATTGGACTGTGCTTATTTCATATGAAGTCTCCTAATTAGGTATGTGGTTAATTATGAGTACACACTTTAGTTTCCTGGTGTTTTCCAGATCTTTTATCAATTGCAATGGAAATAAACTACTTGGATGATATTATTTTTGCAATCTTTTAAGTGAATATGATTATCACAATCTAAGTACATATATGACTTGATCGAACCTACATCCCATCTCTGGATGTATGATAAGAGACCAAACCCCTGAGGGAAGGTCAGAAGTGGTCAAGCCCTAGAAGGAAGACCACGGGGCACCCAGAGAGGTGACCCTAGGTACCAAGCTCAAGATGGAAAAGGTAGCCTTAAAGTCACTTGCAAGGACTTAGCCCTAGAGAGGGTATCCCAGAGGATGAGTAAAAGTGGTTGAGAAGTCATATTGAAAAATGTAATCTTGCATTGTTAACAAGCCCTCAAGTCATTGTAGTTATAAGTAGGCAGTGGTTGGAGAATAGCCTTCCATTGTTGTTGGCATTGTAGGTGTCGGGTTCTGGTTACTCAGTTGTGGTGGTTGCAGGTCTTTGGTGGTTGTCATAGTTGAATCTGGTCATGGCTAGCTAGTGAGGGTGCCATAGTTGGAGGAAGGAGGTCTATTAGAGTAGGACCAAGGGTTGAGGGGGAAAAGGTAGAGGCATTGGTGGTCGTGTTGTGGATGGTCACCTTTGATCAACAAGTTAGGTGATTGAGTAGGCATTGACATGTCGTTCAGATGGTATTTTAGAGGAGGAGTTTGCAGTAGGGAGTGGGGATCTAGGAGGAGTTGCATATTTGATCCATTCTAGTAGGGAAACCACTGTGTTGAGTGTATAGATCTTCATGGGGGAGATAATGTGAGGTTGATCCTTATGAGAGAGGTCATGAGAGAGAAGCCTGACTAAAAAGTGAAACCGACTAAGTTGTAGGTCAGTGTCCATGCCTGCAGGCCTGAGTGACTTGTGTTTAAGGTTTTCTAGGGCTTTGATATGAGAGGGTAATAGGGTGGAAGTGTGTTTAGGGGATGTAGTGGAAAATTGCACTACCACCACATGCTCCTCCGCTGTCATGATGCTTTTGCCATAAATGCTTCCAGGAAGGCTGATGGAACACCCCAATCCATGGGCTCCAATATGGAAGATCGTAGAGATGTTTGGGTTCTCTCTCTCCCCTCTTTATTGTTGTCTCCCTAGAATGCTCTGAGTCAGACGCCACTACTACTTGCGCGAGTAGGTAATAAATGGGAGTAGTGCTTGACCCTCCTTGCATTTCCCCTCTTTTAAAGACAAAAAAATACATCAATTACAAACACATCCTTGGACTTTCGGTAGAATTTTGAAAACCTATAAAAATTGTAAAAAAAATAGAAAAAATACAAAAAGGTAAAAATCAGAAAATGTCAAATCTTGACTCAAATACCAAATTTCTATATTTTATAAAAAATGTTCACTAGATCTACGTACAATCACAAGGTCTTAGACTATAATACCTAAAATTGGACCAAATCTGAACTCTTATTTCTAATCCAGGGTCCTGGACTATGACTTTAAACTGGGCCAATTTTGAACTTTTCTATTCCAAAATGAGGTCCTGGACTACAGCCTAAAACTGGACCCATCCAAAATTTTTCTTTTCTAAAATGAGGGTCATTGACTACAACCAAAAAATGACCAATTCATAACTTTCTTTCTCAAATCTAGGGTCCTGGACTACAACCTAAAGCTGAATCAACTCAATCATAATTTTTTTAATCTTCTAGAATCCATGATCATGACCTAATAAGCTGAAATCTTCATTTCCAATCTATATGGGTCCTAAACCAAGACCCTAAACTATACAATGAGACTAGTCACTAACAAACTCATCAACCCTTTTTTTAATTTTTCCAAATAATTTTGGGGTCCCTACTCATGGCCTACAATTAGAATCCATATTTCCTTTCATTGAAAACATTTTGACAAACATGAATTATGACCAGGGTTATGAAAACTTTCCTTTTGCACACACATCTTGAGACAATCCCAGATCATGACTAAAAAGTAATCTGAATTGCCGACCCTACCTCAAGACCCTAAGTTATGACCCAAACCTCTAATCTCTAAGACTACAAACTAGTAAGTTGAAGATCATCAATTCCCTAGAGGATGGAAGGTAAACGAGTAGGGGAACAAATTGTGAAGACTACCTTTTGCTTGGTAATAGTTGAAACATCCAATCTCAGTTCAATCTCATATGCCTTAATCAAACAAATAGCTAACCGATAGAGTCACTGACCAGAAGGTCACCTTACATCTAAAAAGCTTGTCTAAAAATAAATTTCCAATCTTAACAGCCCAAGTCCTATCATATTGTTCCTTTTGAGAGTTATAGTATAAATTATCACACTCCCACAGAAAAACCTAACTAAAGATGTGTAGGAAAAGGGATGACTACTCAATTTCCAAGATCGATTTTTTAGGCGGAGGAGTTACCACTATTTTCAGTGATCATGGATTCTTGATCTTAACGTTTTATTAACAAATTGTAACCTACATTCACTTTCTCACATTCACCCTTTTCTCTCTAAGGCATGAATTAGTGGGAGAATCAGATATGCATTGGTTTAAGAACTTAAGAGATTATGATAGACACTTTTGTGGACGCTAACCCTCATAAGGATCATCATAACTAAAAAGGGATTGAATGATTGGTTAGACATAAGAAACTGTGTAAGTGATAGATTGCCTTTAATCTAGAGAAGTCATTTATTCTTAATATTCAAGACTAATTCAGCTTTATAAGGAAAGGACATCACACTCTCCTTTCACCCTCAAGAAGGTTTGTCAGAACATCCTTGATGAGTTAAACATTTTAGGCCTTCAATGACCAAAAATGGGGTTCATACTTGGCTCAAGACTACAGTTCTCACTCTTATCTTGAACCTTACCTTGAGAGTGGAAAACTGTTGGCACCCTCATTTTGCTCACTCTACAAAAAATCAAAATTTAGACTAATGTTTTTGTCTACTGATGGAATCCATTCAACATTCCACCCATTTTTCCACATACACTTTTTCCACATTTTTTCTCATATTGTTCCACACACCTCATCCATCCATTTTTATTGTCTTTCACCTAATTTGGGGCATTCTGCGTAGAAATCTTCTTTCAGATTGAATATGCAAATTTTCCTCCAATTTTGCTTTAAGTAACCTATTTTTCATATATTTCTTTGTAGAATTGTCTAGAATTAAATATTCCCATTACAACTATCTTTTTCATTAAATTTGAGAGATAATTATGAGTTATCTTTATGTCTGTGTTTTCTCTACTTTTTTCTAGAATGTTCCTAAAATTACTGGAAAAACCATGACACTACCTTTTTTTCCACCAAGGACACCTAACAGATCACACCCATCTGGCATATGCCACATGGATGACCATCTTGATCCATGCACCCTTTGCATGGTGCATCACGGTGATCTCGATTGAAGATTCTATCTAGAATCCCCAACCTTAAAAACTACCATTAAATAGATCCTCATACCCAATGTATTCCATTCTCCTTTCATCTCTTTTGAAGCCAGAGAAATGACCATCTCCCTCCTTATTTTGTGTATTTCTTGTGATAATAGGATCCTTTGTCTAATGCCATCCCCTTTGTTAGATCTGTAGAATGGTAAACCTCCCTAATTTCTGCACCTAATTACTGCATCTAATATATGATCTAAAGCTATTGCATCTTATCTAATCTATTGCTTCATCTAATATGTTGTTTTCTATAAGTATTTTGTTGTTCTTATAATTCTTTTCTATTGTTTTTTGATAATCATAACTGTTTTTTAACACACACCTTCTAGTCATCCTCTACCATCCTATGTATTGGTCCTAAATGTCAATTATGAATCTCCGTCATGGGAGGTCCTGAGGTGATTAGAACCACAAAACACCTAAACATTAGGATTTTCAGGGAAATGACAGGAAAGACCAAACATGTCTAGTCCTAAAATCCCACTCACAATAAAAATCATTTTTATCATGTTTTTTATGTTTTCTTTAATTTAATCATCTAGAATCGCTCAATCTTTCACAAAAATGATGTTACTTGATACCTATTTACCGGGAAAGATGCGGTGCTATTCCTTCCTCACTCATAACTAGACCACCAATTTTGATCTTTTATTTGTCTCTTTATTTCCTATTATCCTCAAAATGGATAATACCTTAGGTTACATTGTGGCTTCAATTATTGATCTTTTCCATCATTTTTATACAAAACATGTTGGCAACTCCAAACACCATTTTGCTATGTTTCAATACCGGAATGGATAGAATTTTATTCCCTCAATATCTTTCTTTTTCCCACTTTTGGGCCAGGTTGGATAGGTCCAAATCTATTATATACATTTTTAAACCATAAAATCATAATAATAGTGTAAAAATGTTGTACCAATATAGAACCCTTCAACCATGAAGGACTTTGACCATCTGGAGTGTTGCAGGGAACCTGGCACTAGAGGGGGTTAGATGGAAGGAGTCAGACAAGATGCTAGGAAGCATTGATGTTAATCCTAAGTCTGGAGTTAGAATTTTGGTCCCTTTGGTAGGGATCCATTTTCAGTTTGTAGGAATGAGAGGAGGATTGGAAGGAACATATAGGGAGTTTGCTTGGATGACTATGGACGAACACATGCGCATCCCGATAGGGGATCGACGGACTCACATCTTTGAAGAACCACAAACCATGGAAATGACAAAGACAACAGATAAAGATGAGAGTAACACTAGACAAAAACCAACCTTTAGTGTCGTGGTGGGCGGTGTAAGAACATGTGAGAGATTCCAAAGAAACATGGAGGCCACTTTCTTGAATAGTCTGTTCGAAGAGCGGCTGGATCACAATGTCATTGAACTTATAATCATTGAAGGGTCACCAATAATCTATATCAATATGAAGGAGGATCTTATGAGACCGAGGATGTACGTAGTTTTAATAAGGCTCCTGGGTAATGACGTTGGCTATATGACTATGAGAAATCATATCAAACTCCTCTAGAACCCTAAAGGATGTTATAACATGTACGAGCTTGACATGGGACACTATGTGGTGCAATGTTTGTGCAGGGATGACTATGACACAACCCTGATAGGTGAGATGTGGAAGCTTTTTGGTTGTTGTTTAGATGTCTAGGATTGGTTCTCTACATTCAAACCTTTTGAGGAGATCGCTAAGCATGTGGTGACATGGGTCCGCATAATGGATCTATCACTGCACTTATACATGCCTACATTGTTTGAGTACATCGGCCTTACTCTAAGTAGGCTCTTGAAGGTGGACAACCACATGACATTTAGAACCAGAAGCAAGTTTTCCAGATTGGAGATCAAAATAGCTACATAAAAGACACTTTGCTCAACTACAATAATCAATGATATCGAATATACAGTCGAACATGAAATCGCTCCAGAAACTTACTCCATTTGTGGTAGATTATGGAATAATGCAAAGTTCAACAGGGCTAAAGACAATCACCAAATAGGTAATGACAAACATGGGAGACGCACATATTAGATAAATGAGGAGGCGGCCAATAAGGATGATTGGTATCAAAAAAGGGGTAAAGGTCATTGGTAGAGGAGAAGAAACAAACATGCTAGACAAGTTGATAAGCCTCCTGACATAACGCCTACTGCCAACAGATTCAACAACCTTGGTTTTGAGGAAGAACTAGAGGATGGAGTAGCTAATGAAGATGTAGAGGACAATCAAAGGACAATCAAACAACAACACAAAAAATCAATGATAGGGATGTAAAAGTATGGAAACTGAAGAGAAATATTGTTGAAATGAGCAAGAAGGCATAAGAACCAAAGAACGACACATATGAAATTAGGACAAACACTACACCAGATAATCAAGGTAACAACATCATCAACTCTAAACACCAACATATTGTAGTTTACCTTGATGATGATTAGGTAATCTATAAGATGTACCAATATATCATAGAGAAAATTATTAACATTCAGGATGAGGGGACAAAAATTGTAGTCACTGAAGGTGAGAATGTAGATAAGGAGGAAACTTTGGATGTGCACAAATCAAACAATGAGAGAGAGCACCTGATCTGACAAACACAGATGATGTGGATGTGTCTAACATGGATATGATTAGTGATGAAAGGGGCACAACAACTATGAAAAGCTCTGAGAACAGCTGCACCACTCAACCAACTCCACTGAGCAGGAAGATCAAGGCCAATCACACCAAAATGAAGAATACTAGACCCACCCACTCCTATGAGTAGAGAAGGAAAAGTCCAAAAATGAATTCTTTGATCATGGAGGGGTCAGCAAGCAAAAAGATGGCTAATGAGGTCAATGGTAAGCTTCCCAAAATAGAAGGTCATACTTGTTGAGGCATATCTTTCCCTTGCTCACAAAGATGATATATTTATTGTGTTGGAACATTAGGGGAATTTGTAGTGATGGCACGATTCGAGTCCTTAAAGACATGATTGCATCATACAAATTGAAAATTATAGCAATTCTGGAACCCAACATCAATGGAGATAATGCAACTAGAATGGTCAATCAACTCAATTTCCCTACTGTTATTGAGTTGAAGCTAGAGGATACATTGGGGGCATCTGGGTCTGCTGGTATGTGAATCATTGCAAGATGGAAATTATTTGTATCCATAGACTATTTGTTTCTTGTAGGGTGAACAATGAATGTGTGGTAACATTCATATACATGGACCCTCATATAGGCACAAGGAGTTTCTTTGGGAACACATCATATGCATGGGGATCACCTTTAAGGTGCCCTACATTGCACTGAGGGACTTTAATACCACTGTTGATTCTAGAGAGAAGAGTGGCAGTGACCACTACAACTACACAGAGGCAGCCTTATTCCACAACACTAATGGAAGCTGAACTCTCGGACCTCGGGTTCTCACAAATGAGATTCACGTACCGCCATGTTTTACTATATCAGTGGATTGAAAGAGACACAACAAAAGTCAAGTTCATTTGTGAGATCCCCAATACTATATTTGGACACCTACTGAGATTGGGATATGATCACTGTCCATTATTGGAGAAGTTCCCACCAATCTGACGCCCCCACTAGGTTCATCACCAGAGCTCCATGGATGGAGAACAAGGAGTTCAACACAATATTTAACTATATTTGGAACTAGAACCTACAATTCAATGAAACACTGTGAACATCCAAACACAATATTAGTCAGTGGGACAGAAAGAGAAAACACAAAGACCACCTCATAACAACATCAATAGACTTTAGTTGGAGTTAGATGTGCAATATAACACAATTTCTAATGGACTATGCATAAACATGCAAAGTGAATTGGACAACATTGTGAGGACCTAGGAAATGATCTTAAGCATCATGAGTCTTATTACATGGCTCAAAGATAGGAATAATAACTCTATGTCCACGTACACACCTCAACAAACTCATGTGGACACTCCTTAGCCTGAGGACAATCTCTCAAATACACATGGGGAACCCTTTTTCTTTTTTGTATGATTCCTCTCAATGAAATTTGCCATGTTGCACTAAGTTACTTACGGATGTATGTGTGCGGTCCAGGAACACTTTTGGGTAAACACCAATCCGAACAAGTAGACCTCCTTTCCCTCATATTACTTGTACGCCATCGGTCATTGAGGTAGCATCAATTTCTCAATTGCATCCCTTCTCATCAACAAATCTGACAAATGAAGAAGCATACGAGCGAAGCAAGGGACATCATGGTCAACGGTTAGGCGCTGAAGAACTACACCTCCCTAAAGTGAGTGAATGAAATAGTTGTTCAAGTATTCGATTTCTTGATCCAGCAAGGATTGAGCCCTACAACATCATCAATCAAAGACGAAGGAGGAACCAAATTACCACTCTCAAGAATTCAGACGATGCTTGAGTTACTAATGAAGGGGAGTTAATGGAAATGATCATTTGACAGTTTGAACAAATGCTAATGGTGCCTGAAACTCATTCATCCACCATCTTGGCTGAGTTCCCGGGGGAGTTTTCGAGTGACAAAACCCATCAGTTAGCTGAGCTAGGCATTTGCCCATCCATAAAAGAAATATACAATGTGGTTATGTCTCTATATCTGATAAAAGAAAGGGGACCCGATGGGGTATATGCCACCTTCATTCAGAATAACTGGAGCACAGTTAGTCCAAGTTTGGAATGCATTGTCAAACAGGCCATCACAACAAGCTTTATCCCAACTGAACTTTATAATTTATAAATTGTGCTTATACGAAAAATGCATGTGTTGAAGAAGTCTGATAACCTAAGACCCATATCTTTAAACAATGGCGCAGTTAAGATTACCTCTAAGTTGGTGGTGGAAAGACTTAAACCCTTGATTTCCAAATGGATGTCCAAAGATCAAAGCAACTTCATTCTAGGTAGACGGATAACAGATAACATTGCATTAGTTCAAGAGTTAATACACACCATGAAGAGCAAACAAGGGGCTAGACCATGGCAATTAAGATCGACCTTACCAAGGCGTATGACCAAATGTCATGGAAATTTATTAAGGATATAATACACCGTGTGGGACTGCCACATAATCTCATTGATTATATCATGGCTTCCATATTGGGAGGAGAAACTTTGATTTCCTGGAATTGCATGATGTCTAGACCATTCAAAGTGAATAGAGGCCTTAGATAAGGAGACCCACTTTCTCCATACCTATTTGTGTTGTGCCTAGAAAGGATGAGTTAGATGATTGAACTGAGAGTAGCACAAGGAGAGTGGAAACCCTTGAAGATGGGATCAAAGGGGTCCAAAATTTCATATGTATTCTTTGCGGATGACTTGATTCTCTTTGTGCATGCGAGTGTTAAACAGGTGAGGACTATCATAAATTGCTTCCATTTATTCAAAAAATCCTCCGGTCAATCTGTGTCCCAAGTCAAGTCAAAAAAAGAATATTTTTCTCTAAGAGTGTCCATCTCTCTGTGAGAAGGATACTCAAGAAAATACAAGGATATCAAAGTTCATAGGACCTAGGGAGATACCTCAACATTCCTATTATTCACAAAAGGGTGAATAAGCACACTTACAACAATGTCTTGGAGAATATCAACAACAGGGTGACGACCTAGTTAGCTAGAAGTCTCTCCATGGCAAGAACTATTTGTTTTGTGAAAGCCACTCTGTCATCTATGCCTACATACATGATGTAAACTTCAGTATTCCCTCTGCATCTTTGCTACAAGATTGATATACTATCACAAAGTTCATTTAGGGTGGACACCAGAAAACTCATCCGCTAGCTCTAGTGGCCTGGGATAAAGTGAGTTGCAATAAGAGGGAAGGATTTTTGGGAATGAAGTGGATGCGTGAATGGAATCTGGCCTTGCTGTACAAGCACGCTTGGGATAATACCACCAGCAAGGACTCGTTATGGTGCGTTGGCATGAAGAACTGATACTTGTAATGGCGACCAAGAAAGCAATATAACATATCCAGATTAGGGAGGGCGGTAGTTGATGGGATACAGTTCATCGAGGAGAATTCATATAAGATTCAAATGAATGGGGAGAGCATTAGGGTATGGGAGGACAAGTGGTGGAGAGGAGGACCTGTACTAAAAAATCATGTCAAAAAATCAATAACCAACGACATTGCTGACCTCAAGGATAGAAGCACGGTTAACCTCAACGGTGACTGGGATACATGGTTTCTTGAGGAATGGTTACCAACACAAATAGGAGATGTGATTAAGAAGCTAAAGCCCCCCTCAGAGACTGATGGTAAGGATGTCACTATCTCGGAACACACTATGGATGGTAATTATTCCACAAAGTCTGCCTACTGTAAATTGAGAGAAGGAAAAGATATTCCAGCAATAGGGAAATGGCCGAAGGTATGGCAATCAAAGACCTCGACAAGGATAATGACCTTTGTTTGGCTTATGATGCACGAGGTGATCCTAACTAATATGAGAAGAGTTCAAAGACATGTCAACTAGCAGCACATGTCCAAGATGTGGGTTCAACAATGAGACCACGATACATACCATTAGGGATTGCCATTCACAAAGGACATCTGGGAAGAGCTGTTCAGAGGTGGGAATACAACTTCCTTTTTCTATGGGACTGATGTGAAAGAGTGGATCCGCACTCAAATCCAGATGGACGATGAATGAGCCGTTGTTTTTCTCACTGCATGTTGTCATATATGGATATGCCGGAACAAGAAGGTATTCAATAATGAGATTAAACAGACAAGGCAACATGTAGGTTCCATACGGAAAGAAGTACGTGATCAGCTGGAAAGTTTTAAGAGGGGAAGCATGGAAGACCAAGTTCTTACAACAACCAGATGGGATAGACCTGAAACTGGGGCCATCAAGTTAGCTGCAATGTTGTGGTTAAATAGAAATAGGCGACCAACACAATAGTCATCTGAGATGATTTAGGAAAATGGATGGGAGGGGAAACCTCAAAATTCCCTATGGTGGATGTCCTCGAAGCTGAGCTTAATGCTATTGGTCTAGCGATGGAAATAGCGAATCAAAACAACATTGAATCGGTTGTGTTTGTAACTGATTCTCAGGTAGCCGTGAGGATGGTCAAAGAGCCTTTGAAGGAAAACCCTCCTTATGCGAAGCTCATCCACAAGCTGCAAGGTTGGAGAAGTAATTGGAGGGTGAGCTTTAGTAGAAGAGTGACAGATTGGCTAAACATCACCTAAAAAACAACGAGAGGTACCTAGTGTACACCTTGCCCCCTATCGAGATCCGTGAGCTCCTAGCTAGGGACATATGTAACGGTACTAGTAATGCCACATTTAATTTTAACAGCTTGATTCGTACATGTACTTTGGATTTGTTAATAAGTTTGTCTCCCAACTTTTACTAAAAAAAATATAACTTTTTCTATGGGACTAATAATTTTTGGGCTCAACACGTATTTATCCAGGCCGCTTTGTCCAAGGTAAGGATAATGCATTTTAACCGGTAAAACATTCGTCCGTAGTGGGCGACCAATATGGCCCCAACTAACATACGCCTACATTTCCTATAACAAAGTGTAGTTCAACAGTTTGGGTTTAGCTACCTCGCAACTAATTTCAGCTGCTATCTTGTTAGCTTTTCGTACTTTTATTTTATAGACACAACTATAGATCTAGTTGTTGAATGTGTCAGTTAGTTAGTTTTATAGCTGTAGTTCTTACAAACATAATTTTTTTTATTATAGAGTTTGAGGAATGTATGTGCTAGCACATTTACCATTATGTACGTCTATTGAAAAGTTTGTGTGCTAGCATATTTGTTTGCTTAAGGAACATATTCTATCTCTGTACTTTACCAACATGTTTGTATAATTTAGTAGTCTGTCTGCGGGCTCATTGGCACAGGCTGATTTTTCAACAATGTGTTTGTTATCTATGTGCTCCATGTCTTCTAAGTTCACCTTACAAAAATTGAAATGAATATTTGTAATATTCCTATGACATAGGCTATCACTTCATCTTATGCCTTTGGAAGTCAGGAACACCTCGCTTCATCTCTCCTATCTGCTAAGAAAACCATATTGCTGGTGGGTGCACCTCAACCACATTAATTGAGCGATACATCGTCCTGTCTACACCATGTATCTTCCTTAATATACTCATTATCATACATATTGGTCCCACCTTCAGATATTTAAACTAAATGCTAATATTATCTTCTGCAATATATCGCAAGTAAATATTGATGAAAATTACCAAATTGGTCACCCCACGAGGGATAATGAAATCCCAGTTAGAATGCATTATCCCCACCCTCAGCCAAAGCGGCATGAATGGAACTGCATTGGCCCTAAAAAGTAGTAAGTTGGTTAATAATTTTGAATAATGATATTTTTATAGAAATTAAATTTATTTATTAGTTTAATTTTATTGTCTAAATAATATCATAGTAGATTTGGATTTTATCTTGTATCTTACAATGGGTTACTTGACCCGAACATACTCAATAAAATATGTACCCAACCCCGCACTGACCCAACCTAAAATGGAAAAAATGAGAAGAATTGAGTGGACACCAATTCACACATACCCAACCCGAGAAAAATGGGACCAGACTGGACCATAAGTATACAATTATTCTACTACAAATATTACTGAATATACGGTAAACTTGAAACCTTACTCCATCCAATTTGACTCATAAGAATAAAAATTGATTAGATCTGACCCACCCGACTCAAAATCAAAAGATACCTGTAAGAATTTAAATTTTTAGATAACATCAAGTTGGATCGATACGAGACAGGTTGGATAGGTTTTTCGACACCTACTCCATAATTTTTACTTCATTCTTTATAACATTCAACATATATACTTATACTAGGCATAATCATGTGCTATGATGTTTGCTTTAATAAATAAAGAAAGATCAAACTACAATTTAAAATAACATTATCAACTTCCTTTATACTTTTTTATATATAGCATAGATAGGCAGAAAATTATAAAGAACTATTTCAAAAGTTACATTCAGATCCTTCCATGAGTTTTCTTATGTTGTATGTAATTTTATAATGTGAATATAGAAGTGTAGTTTGCACATATATAAACTTTTTTTAATTCCAAAATAAAAAATTTAAAAGTTTCATATAGCTCCATTTGTAGACTTTTTGAAATAAAATAGATGAATCTTTTATATAGTATATAATTTAAAAATAGATAAGAGTCACGTTTACACACACATAAACCAATTTTTAGCTCTACAAATTAATGGGAAAAATAATATTTATTAGTTTCAAATGTTTTATAGTATAGATATGTCTTTATATGTAGTATACAACTTTAAAAAGTAAATGTGTAGTGTAAATATAGGGTCCTGGTTTGTACTTCCAAAAAAATAGAAAAAAATGCATTGGATCCACATACTTTCTTACATAGTATAGAAAATTTTCTTATGTAATATATCATTTAAAAGTAAATGTAGCACAGACTAACTTATAAATTGAAAAGGAACTTTAGCCCCTATGAAGACTTAGTATAGATATTTGCAACTAACATGCAATATTTGGTCAACATCGGGGGAGGCGATTTAGGTGACTAGGGTTAGTGAGGAGGGGCTACTCTACAGGGAGCACCCATCCATCTTCAGCCTCAGCACTCCACTGGGTGGGGGCTACCAAATCGCCTTTCCTTCCCTTCACCCTCATCTATCCCCATTGATCCCTGGTGTTAGTAGGTGTCCTAATAGACCTGGGGAGGCAACTGTGGTTTTTCTAGGCTCTGATACATTTCTGGACTCCAGACAAGGTAGGTGTCCATACACCACTGCTAAAGCCTTTATGGTGAACTAGCATCTGGGTACTAATACTCTGGGGTGAGCCTAGAAAGAGTAGGTATCCAATCACCTCACTCACATCAGGAAATACTAGGACTATCTTTTAGTTCGAAGAAAGAGTTTAACATGGGGAAATCCACAAGGATGGGTGGAGCAGGCGGTATGGATTCTACTTCTCTAGAGTTTCCTCTGTTAGATGAGAGAATGTATGGAAATCATCTGAGAAATCAGGTGGTACAGAGCATTGTCATCAATCGGAGGTCGATACCCAGTCTGATGGATCCAGAGATAACTATACAAGATGTTTCTCAGATGTTTAAATATGGTTAGGAAGCTATGCAATGTAGGAGCATTGGCACGATGATCCTGAATACATTTCAGACGGAAGTGTGGAATCATGAAAGAGAGGACGAAGAAGGTTTCACCCCTATTCATAGCCTCCAGAGAAGCCAATCTTTTCCTCCTCTAGAAAAGACGAATATCAGGAACAAACATTCTACAATATCCCAAAGAATGACTGCTTCAAATGTATTAAGGTTGGACACTGACATATGCAGTGATCTGCACCGTAGGTTATCTACCGCTGTCGTAGATTGGGTCATTTTATTGGGAGATGCCCATCCCGCAATCTAGTTAAAACTCCTCCAAACATTCATAATCAGGAGGAATTTCCTAGTTTGGAAGGATGGAATGGGATTGTGACATGGTATTTCACTCCTATTCACATGCCAAAAAGGGTGAGTGTGTCTATAGCACCGGGAGATGTAACCATAGTTCATGTTACGGCAGATATGCGAAATGGATTGCAGGTGACTTGGAACAATGAAGAATAGAGGACACATATTAGGGACTATCTCTCTGGAGCATCTCTGAAGTCATTGAAGATCAATCAGGTGGAAAATCATATAATAATGGGGTCTTTTTAGATACAGAGAGGAAGCTGAAGTTGCTTCGCCTTCTCCTTCAAAGAAACCTGTATTGATAGTGGTTTCCTCAGCTATTGATGGATTGGAGATGTGCATGTAGGAATCTCAGATGTGGTTCTGGATTGATGATGTTCCATAATGCTTTAGAGATGATAAGTCACTCAACGAGATGGTCAAGTCCTTTGGGAATGTGCTGGGATTTTCTAGATGGAAGAGATTTGATGATGATGTGTTAGGTATTTTGGTTTTGGTCGTGGCCTTTAACTAGGATTTCCAATAATTCCTCTTTGTTATAGTGGAAAATGTTAGGTTCTATGCTAAATTGTCAATAATAGATTCTATGGATAATGATGATGATCCAGTCACCCTCACAGATATGGAAAATAGATTGAAGATTACAAGTATAGATTTTTCACTATTGTTGTCCCATGGTATGGAAGGATCTCACCCCCACAAATGTGTGATAGCCAGGAGAGGTAGAAGGTGGTTACAACTAAGGAGGTGACTCAGGAAGCTGGAGATCTTCCTCGACATATTTCACAAAGGTGGGTCTGATATCTAGGAGTCCATCGATCCTTATTGCCATAAATTTTGAGGGATTTTGTTGACCAATCAATTTGTCAGATCCGTGAGGTAGTGAATAGTCATATTGATAGGAGAAGAATAAGAGAGAGGGGTCACATGCACCAAGACAAGTGCCATAGGGACTGTGACATGGATCTTTCTCCAAGATAGACAGTCTGTTCAGATGAGGAAGTGTAGAGCGTTGGTAGAGACTATTTTGGTGACCTAGAATACTCGATGGAAGTTTCTAGGAGCCATAGGAGGAAGGGTTTCTATAGGTGAAGGTCCTACAAATGCAAAATGATGATGAAGCACTTATGTTTCTTATGCATAGATTCCTAGTATGGAATATTAAGGGTGCAACGAATAACATTTCCAGGAGAGTTCTTGGGCAAATGTGTAGACAAAATAGATTGAATTTTGTTGTTGTGATGGAACCAATGATACATGAAGAAAGGGTGGAAGAGATGTGTGATATAGTCAGGTTTGATTGGTTCTCTCATAATCAAAATGAGGTTGGAAAATTTTGTGTCTTTGCTGAATCAAATTTGTTCCCTTCTAACTTTAAAGCGCACAGACAATGCCATACTATTAGGCTTGCAGATGTCAATGGGAAATTGTTTCTTATCTATGTGGTATATGTTGTTTGTGATACTATGGGTTAGTAGGATTTTATGGGAGGAACTCATAGAAATTGAAAAGGTGACAGGGGACACTCCTTGGATGGTGGTGGGAGATTTTAATATTGTTAGAGATTCCAGTGAGCATAGAGGCATCTTGACACCTAATTTAGTTGGGATAAGAGAATTTAGAAGGAGTGATTTTACTTGGGTGGATAAACAATCCTTGTTCCCATCTTCTTGGGAAAGGACGGATAGGGGTATTGTTAACCAAACTTGGTTTACTATGTCTAAGAAAAATGATATGAAGCATATGACATGCAGGAGATCTTCTGATCATTTCCCCTTGTTAGTAACTATAAAGTAAGATGAAGCTAAGAGGGTCTTGTCCCCCTTTTCCTTCCTTACTATTTGGTTTAAACACCCAAACTTCCTCTCTACCATAACAAGTGGATGGTGTGCCGATGTATTGGGTTATCCCTCCTATATGTTTAATGCAAAGTTGTCACATTTGAGACATCATTAGAAAGTATGGAACAAAGAAGTTTTTGGTTTCTTGACCATGAGGATGTGATCAATAACTTGTAGATTGTTTTTGACCAGAGTCTCTCACTTTTGATTGAAAGCCTATTGCGGGAAGCTACACAAGAACTTGAAGATATCCATGATAAATAGGAGCTTCTGTGGAAAGAGAAACTAAAAATTCAATGGTTACTGGATGTGGATTACAATACAAAGTTTTACCATGTTGTTGTTCATAGTAGAAGGAAGAGGAACCATGTTGAGAGGATAATTCTAGAGGATGATACATCAATAGAGTTCTAGGTGTAGATATATGTGGATGCTTTGCTATTTTTCAAGGACTTTTATAGTATTGTAAATGAATGTCATGTGGAGGAGGATGACCCTTTCTTGGAAGTCATACCTGATATACTTTCATCTGTTGATAATATTATGGTGATCGATCCCCTAGGAGAAGAGGAGACTTTATGCCCTTTTAAGAAAATGGATAAGGGTAGCATGTGTGGGCCAGATGGATTTATTATCACTTTCTATTTAGCAACATGGGACATCATCAAGGATGACTCAATAAAACTCACTCGTCACTTCTTCACAAGGGAAGATTGTCAGCACAATCTAAAATGCAACATGCTATGCTGGATTCCAAAAGTTGAAAAGGCACAATCCCTATTGTCAGATATCCGACTGGTCTTGTGGAGAATGTGTCCATGTGACTTCTTGCATGCATTCTGAACAACAAAATTGTAGAGTTGTTTCCCAAGATGATGCTCCTAAACAAGGTGATTTTATCCATGGAAGGGCTATATCAAATCAAATTAAATTGACCAATGAACTAGTGCATGATTTGGTAGTGGAGGGGTCGGAAAAAGTTTTATTGGTAAAACTGGTCATTAAAAACATATGACATGGTTCATTTGGATTTCTTACATCAAATTTTGTAAATATTTGGGATGTTGGATGAAACACTGAAGCTACATATGGCTTTTTTTGAAGGATCATGGATGTCCATCATGTTGAATGGTGTACCTATAGGTTTCTTCCCCATGAAAAGGGGTCTAAAACAAGGGAATCCTCTCTCACCATCAATGTTCATTCTAGTTTAATAGACCCTATGCAGAGTGATTAAGTAGGAGACTTTGTTGAATCATTTCCCAAGGTATAAAACTAGGAGTTATGTAGAGGCCCTCTATTCTTATATATGCAGATGACATAGTCATTTTCTCTTTATAGTCCAGAATGGCTTTCCAATCTATTTCTAACATTCTAGGCCGATATGAGAGGGTCTCTAGCCATGGAGTGAATAGAGTAAAGTCTTGTCTCTTAATGGATGAGCCATCTATTAGATAATGGAGTCATGTACATAGAAAGTGGATGTCCCTATGATGAAAGAGACCTTTATGTATCCAAGGGTACCAATATCCAAGCATAGATTGAAGGTGTCCCAGTTTGATTATCTGAGGAACATGTTACATGATAAGATGGCTTCATGGAAAATGTGGTTCTTGTCCTTTGATAGGCATATCACTCTGATTAGACATACCTTGGTGAGAATGCATGTAAATCCCTTAGAAGCATGTGGGATTTCAATGATAGTTCTTAAAGTTTTTGAAAGTATGTTTTCTAGACTTCTATAGAGAGTAAGAGATGGATTTATGAGGTGTGTGTCTGTTTCTTGGTGTTCAGTTGCAAAACAAATTGAAGCAGGGGGCTTGAGGATCACGCCCCTTAAGACTACAACAAAGGAATTTATGAAAAAATCAACATTTGAAGTAATACAAGGGACTTCTTGATGGGCCATGTTCTATCGTGCAAAATACTACTGACATAGGAGGCCCGGAAGTTCAGAACTTTTTTATATGCTACAGTTATCGACATGTACTTCTATCTTTTTGAGAAAGTTATGGAAGATGCTCCCAGTGGTTTGGCCTCTTACCAGGTGGATAGTCGGGCAGGGCACAATGTCCTTTTGGTGGAACAAATGGTGTATTCGGCCCCTTACTGAGTATGTCAGAAGACCTCTGGATATATGTCAAAGATTGAAGGTAGATGATTTTTGGATACAAGGGGAATGTTGGGATTGGAATGCTCTCTCCATGATACTAAATGATGATGGAAGCCAGTTGGTTATGGAGTCTCTACAAATTGTCTATGCAGAAAAGACATATAGGCCGATTTGGGCTCCAACTCACAATGAGTGTTGCTCGTTGCAATCGGCCAAGAATCGAATTCAGTAGCAACACATTATTGTGGGCCATAGAGGCAGGTTTATTTGACATAAGGATGGTATTCCCTTTGCAAATTATGTATTATGGTGACTTCTAAATAAGGCTCTGCCAACTGATGACAATATTAGAAGGTGCAAGATACCTTTGGCTTCTAGGTGTTTGTGCTGCCCAGAACCAACGACGGAATCTGGTTCCCATTTGTTTCTTCACAGTGACTTAGCAGGGGGATTATGGTCCAAATTATTATTTCGAACAGTTACACTACATTTTGGTTCTTACAGGTGATTACATCATTTGATCTTTGTATAATAGGGCAGTGAGGTCCTTCCCCATGCACCAAACATTATCGCTGAATTTCCACTCTCATTTTGACCTGCCAATCATTCATAGATGTGATACATATGAGTTAAATATTGAATAAGTAATGTTTTATTTTTTACACTTGAAAAAATAACCAATTCTTACATTTCTTCGATATTGTCCATGAAGTGATGGACAATTTCTTTGGTTTCCTTTGTTTTGAAATGCTCAAAACCTATGAACTTTGCCAGCTTGTGCTGTTAACAACAAAGTGCATTCAATGTTAGAATCCATCTTCATTCCTATAGTCAATCTATCAATCGTATAGTTACTCTATCAATCATATAGTTACTTTTTATGTCGCATAGTTACTCTGTCAATCGTATCGTTACTCTTTATATTCCTACAGTTACTCTACTATGTCACATAGTTACTCTACCAATTCAAATAGTTACTCTTTATGTTCATATAGATACTCAAGTACTAATATTCTTAAAAATAAATCCAACCTTACCTTTTCCTCCCTTCTTTTTTTGATGTTCTTCTCCATGCTCCTTATTATAGGAGATGTCATCTTCTTTCTCTTTGTCAACTTTTTTTTGGGCTCTTCCTTCTTTCCTTCTTCTTCTTCGCTTGATTTCTTTGCTTGTTCCCTTTTTTCTTTGCCTTTTTCTTCTACATCTCGTGCACATCTTGCTTGGTCAGGGCCATCAACAGCTTTTCCTTTGTGCTTTTTCTCTACAACACCAGTTTGTTCATCAACACTCTCTTCTTCTGATCCTTTCTGTGCCACATACTTTCTTTTCAGCCTCATCTTGCTTGGTTTTCTCGCTGTGTATCCCTTCTCCACACCTTCTTTCTCTTCTTTGTCCGCAATGTCCATATCCTTCTTTCGAAGCACTCAAACCTGTCTTTGGGTTCATCAACATTTATTGAGGCAAATCCCTCAGCAAATTGTTCGAACCCACTTGCAGGTGACCGTGCTTTGTCACTTTCATCTCCCACCTTCCTCTTCATAACTCTGTTTTCTTCCTCTAGTTCAGCTATTCATTTTTCTAGCCTCTTATTCTCCATCTTCAGGTCATTAAATGCTTCAACAACTATCTTTGTGCAGATCTCCTTCTGCATCTTCAGCTCCTCCTCCAGTCGGTGGATTCTTCCCTCCATGGTGGAGTTCTCAGAAGTTACTCCATTGTCGATGATTGGCTTTGCTGGCGCCTTATCTACCATTGGCTTACTTTTTTCCCTTTTTTCCGCTAGGTAATAGGGCAAGTCATCTACTCTTCTTGTAGCTCTCCAATCATCTCCCTGATCTAGCTTCATCCTTTGACAAACCTATCCAAATAAATGAAACAATGTGTCACAATTCAAACATATAGGATTATGTTGTATTTTATCTTTGTAACAAAGAAGAAATATCCTTACATCTCTAGAGTTTACAGTCCCTATTTCCATCACTTTCTCGACCGGCGCAGCCCAATTTTTTATCCTTGGCTTGGCGTCAAGAAAGGTTGGCTTTGCCATTTTCGTCATCTCATATGCCCAAACCTGCATGTAACAGAGAAAAATATAATGCATAAGTAAATGCCCCTGGGCATCATTGTAACAATATAGATGAAAATAAATTTGTTCATTTACGCATAGGCACATGACACACCCTGTCGTGTAGAGTGTGGTCTTTCCCTTCTCCCCTCTCCTCCTCAGCTCAACATTCTCCTTCAACATCTTCATATTCTTGAAGATACTCCCATGAACCAACTTTTCCCAATTCATTTTCTCCGTGGCAGTTACATCATCTAAGTAGTGCATGATGTAAATTGGGGTGCAATAGCTGGTATCTGGGAGTAGGAATATTGCAAGCAAGTGCAACATCCACGCCTGACACATGTTTTGATTGTGGGCGGGGTCGTCTATCTTGGCATAATGTTTCCAAAGATTTGCCAAGTTGTCCTTGTATAGGACATCCTTCTCCTTCAACCTTTTCGAGGTCTCACCTTCCTTGCCATGTCTACTTTTTGCCCTAGTGAATTCTTGATAAATTGAGCTCACTATGCAAGAGTTTTTCCTAGGTATGATATCCATACCTTTGCTAGGGATACCGAGGATTACCCCCACATCCTCAATTGTCATTCTTCTTTCCACTCCCTTTGCCAACAATAATCTATCATCCTCCACATATCTTGCTGTTAAATCCTCCAAAAGTACTACGTCTACTGTAAGTTTTGGCATCTTTATCATGTTTGCAAAGGTCGTTGACGTCATCATTCTAATTTGATTCTTTGTCAATAACATGTTGTTGTTGATGGTGATGTAGCTCTTGATGTAGCATCTGTGGTATATTCTTTTAATGCCAACTGCAAACATATCAAAAAGTACTCTTAGGGTTTTGTTGCTTATTACTTTTTAGTCAGTCCAGTTACTCTTATATTTTTCACAATTTACTATACATGGTAGGTTGATCACATTTTAAAGCTGACTGTTATTGTAATAGCAACTTTCTAAACTGTAAGTGTTATTAAGTGTCCTCTGAAAGTAACAACAAATTAACACAATTAATAATTCATACAAGCTTACCTTTGTCAGCCTTTGCTTTTCCCTTCTCCTTCCTCTTCCTTCTTTCCTCTTCTCCTTCCTGATCAGTAGCTTTTTCTATATCCTTACTTGCATCAGCCTTTCCTTTCCCCTTCTCTTTCCTCTTCCTTCTTTCTTCTTATCCTTCCTCATCAGTAGCCTTTCCATTCCCCTTCTGCTTCCTTTTACCTTTTTGCACTTCTCCTTCATCAGCAGTAGCTTTTTCTTTCTCCTTGCTTGCTTCAGCCTTTTCTTTCCCCTTTTGTTTCCCTTTACTTCTTTGCAATTCTTCTTCATCAGCAGTTGCATTTTTCCCCATACCTTTGTGGATATTCTTTTGTATTGTCATCGGACGCTATCCTATCTTCTCCTGCATACAATCACAATTACTCAAAAAATTTACTCTTTAGTTTAACAAAATATACTTTCCAATTTAACTACTATATCTAGTGTACGAGTTACTTTTTCTTATGAAATAGTTACTCCAACTTTAAGACAATTACTCTAGCCTATCATATAGTTACTCCAATGTTCTTGTAGCTACTCTAGGCATTGATGAGTTACTCTACTTGTCATACCAGTTGCTCTTTTATCATACATTGTTACTTTGTAGTCGAAATCCTTTATTTGTGTTTCGTTGTAATGTACATGCAAACATAAATTACTTCGTCATTCTTCCTTCTTCATTCTCCTCTTCATCACGTAAAGGTTCTTCAATCCCAGTACCTTCTTTACTGAATTTCCCTTTCTTTGCTGAAGATGGTCTTTTTGGAGGAGTGCAACCCCTTCTTTCTTCCCTCTCGGAGTCCTCATAGGAGTTGTAGCCCCTTTTTTCTCCCCTTCCACAGCCGGTGCTTTTGTCGCTTCATGCAGTTCATCACGTGGAGGTTCTTCAGTCCCAATACTTTCATTTCCTTTCTTTTCTGTGGATGTTCCTGTCATAGGAGTTGTAGCCCTTTCTTTTTCCCCTTCCGTAACCTGTGCTTTTGCCGCCTCATCCGGTTCTTTTTCCATCGGCTCGTCGACTTCGTAGTGCTTCAATATGAAGTCGTCTTCGTCTTTAGTTACGGTCTTAAGATTCTTTCTCCATGGTGGCATTGTTATACTCTTTTGCGACGACTTCTTCATCCTCACCATGTCTGAACAATGGAGTAGCTGCGCTCAACCGAAATTGAGAGGCAGCAAAAGAGAAGAGAACAGAGATGGAGAAGTGAAGCGGCCGAAGACTGATATTCTGTCGACGACGGAGTAACTGGAGACTGGGGGGGTTGGGGGGGTTGGCCAGACGATGGTAGTTTCAGTCAAAATTGAGTAATCGCACAGAGCAGGGAGGAACTGAACTGTCGATTTGGGGGTTTTTTCGCCTTCTGTCTTTCCACTTGTTTTCTCGCCAACTTCCGCTCTTGTTTCATTTTGAATTATTTACCATTCTGCCACTACATCACTATGACGGGTAGCTTCTTTTGGTTACCCACGCGGGCAATATATATATATGGGGTAGCGATCCAGTGAGAAACATATCTAGTGAGAGCATGAAAGGCATTTGAATAACTCTTCACATAGATCAATTTTTCATAATCCAACTGTGTAGATTACAAGTATATATTAATATTTACCTTCCTACAAAATTTTATCACCATCCAATTTGTAAATCATCCATAACAACAAAATACTTTTCGACGCTCTACATTGAATTTCAGGCTAACCGTTGGATGTAAAAAGTGTATATTGTACATATGGCCATGTAAATAATGTCTAATTGCAATGATTTTTTGCGAGAAGGCAAATGAAATGATGCTTTTTTCATCTATACAGTTGGATTTTTAAAAACAACTCCTGATTTGTAGTTATTCAAATGCCTCTCATGCTCTCACCATAGGATGTTTCTCACTGGATCGCTACCCTATATATATATATATATATATATGTATATATATACATATATATATATATGGAATATTTTTTATGTTTTCTATTTTTAATGCCAAAACTAGAATGGGACAAACTGAGACCAATTTAATTCCAAAATCCATATGTATTTCTAAATACGTGTATATATGTATGTATATATCAATCTAGAGTTTTCAAAGCTATTAGTGATGTTTGCCAATGTACTGGAATCCAAGTGGTAAAGTTAATGTTGTATGATCAAGAGGTCACAAGTTTGAAACCCCCTGGAAACAGGATGAATGAATTGTCCATTTTTAAAAAATCTATTAGTGATGATTGTAATGTGACATCATGTACTTGGTTCGATTAATAATAAAAACAATCTCGTACATTATGTTTGTTCAATTATAAGATGATTATATAACATGATAGATGTCTAAAGAATGTTGTTACTCGATGACACAAGTTTTCAGGTTGAGGACCTGAATAATTAGATAATATATTTGATAAGAGTATATACATTTTTACTATGTCCCTAGTTAGATATTATTGTGGAAGTAATATAGACAATAATACATAACGTTAGAATGTGTGTTGACTGATGAAAAGTCTCATTAGTCATCATATTGGATATCAAGTCAAATGCACATGTACTTGTTAGAGAACAATCTACCAGAAAGACCCACCTTGAGAGTGATACATGGAATGATTGCATGATAGTGAGAATCAACTCTCAAAGTGATAGTAGTGATTGTGGTTCTTAGACCTGAAGTCTCTACACTCATCACATGTTGTTCGATGAACTTTGACACCATTAAATGTGACCTTGAACATGGATTGCTATAAAGGTAGTGCTTGGTACATTATAACACACGAGGATTGTTTGTGAGTGGTGTAGATGGAAATTATCCCTCCTATCAGAGTTGACATCCTAGCCACTTGATAAGAAAGATAGAGAAATACATGATCATGTTCATGTGAGTCAATATGTGATATTGATCTCATGTGAATCTCAACAATATTCTCTAGTTCAAGAAACATAGATTGAGTATTAAGAAAATGATGAGTCCATGGAACATTCATTATGGATATTTGAGACAAAGGAACTTTACGATCACAATAGCATTGATCACAAATTTAGGTTAAGGTTGTTCTCCAACTTTATATTTATTCAGGTATCAATGATGTGTTGGTACATACTGCTCATTACTTGTGATGTTATAATATTGTTATCGACATTAAATGCCAATATAACATGAGACCTATAGAATCACACACATATGATACACTTAAAAAATGAGTTTAATAATGGATATGGTGCAATTTGGTTACTAAAGTGTTTAGGTAATCAATATCACTATTACTGGAGTCTCCAATTGAATGACTAGACAATGTTGACTCTGTCTAATGGAAACAATCAATCAACCAATTGAAAAGTTCAATCAATTAACTGATCAAAAATTCCAACAGATGATCAAAGAAGCCAATGGACCGATGGGAGTTTCTAATCGATTGATTGGATCAAATTTGATAAGTTTGAATAAGTCAAATAATTAAATGTTAGGTGAAACAACACACATCAGTTGTCACATTAAAACTAGTGGTATGTGCTGTTGGCCACAAGCCAATACATCGACTGGATTGGCCTATCAATTCACTTGTTGTGCACAACCACCACCCAACCATGAAAACTAACATTTTGTCTCCCTAGGGTTTGTGAAACCCTGGACTAGTCTCTCCAATTTAAAAAGGAATGTACAAGGATCTCAAGACACAAAACACACACTTGACTTCTCACAGTTGTTGTAATGTGATAGCCTAAACCATCTTACCCACAAAAGGGAGAGATAACAAGGGATAAGAACTCAATGATAGAACATTAACAAACAAATGGGGAACTCCTTTCTATCGAACAAGGAAGCACACTGTGGAGTTCCTAGTGGTTCGTGTAGACTACATAGAGCCATGTAAGCATTTGTTGCTATCGCTCAGAAGACACTGTCAGCTATCATTTGTGTGTACTACATCTGAAGGAGGCTCTCGACTACCATCCATGTGTTTCTTGGAAAGGAAAAAGATCTCCCTGGAAGGATAGTCATGGGATCTTCTCCGGGACAAGGTACATCTTTCACCCTCTTTCCTAATACATCATTATTGAGGTGCTCTGCTAATTAGGAATTATGGATAGAAAATTTTCATTTTCATTACCGCCTCTACCTCCATATTTCCCTACACTAGTATCCAAACCACGTCAATTTATAGTTTATTAGGATATAACTTGATATGATCATATTTAGTTTTATCATTTACTTTGTTGCATATGATGTGAATTCTAAAATGATAATATGCATACTTGATCTAATACCACATACTCGAGGGAATGAATCATAGATCCTATATATAATGTGATATATATGCTATTTATTCACGTCATCTTAAATGTATTTTCATGGTGTCTATATGTGTGGTTATGGACCAATACCCCTTGGACATTTGTGTGTGGTTGAATATTTAATTTTCTATCCTATAAATTTAGTTTATACATTAAGCCTCCTATGTCTTTTCCAAATAAAAAATAATACTTAATCCTCCATGATCCCCTCAAATGTAACTCGTGTTATTCACATTGAACATTGTAATAAGTAGATATGATAGCATTATATTAGAGTTCTTGATAAGAGAAGACAATCAAGTCAGTTGATTCGATCGACTGGAGAAGGAGGTGATCGACAGGAACTGCCAATAGAGTAGAGATGCCAACTGACCAGAGGATCCATTCGACTGACTAGTGATCTAACCGACCAACTAGAGTACAAGATGACCAATCAACTGGAGGTCTAACCAATCAACTGGAGGTCCAATCGGCCAGTTGGAGGAGTCCACCCATCCACCTGAGCCATGACCCAATCGACCAACGGACGGAGACCAATCAACTAAAAAGCCAACCAACTAATCAATTGAAAGAGTCCAATCAACCGATTGACCTGTTCCGAACTTCATTTTTGGTTCAGGCTTAACTAGGTAACCTTAATAGGATTCAGTACCTAGAAGCATACAAATGGAATATGACAAAGAGTTGTGCATACCATCTATCCAAGAATTGCATTGGATGTAATTGGAAAATTTTACCTACCTTAGCAATTGGTTATGGAAGCTGACATTGGTTGGATAATAACTCCATTTGTTTTGTATCTTTACCCACTATAAAATTGTGTGCAACAATATTTGTGAATTAATAGTGAGGACTATTGATTTTAATAAAAATATTGGGAGCAATATCTAATTAAAGGCCTAACTATTATCGTCAATTTTTCAAATCAAATGAAAAGTGTTTTGACAAATGTAAATTTTATTTTAAAGAAACAAATGGAAAATAACAACAACTTTTCATTATGATTGGGCCTTGTGAAGGGATAATGAATAAGAAAGACTTCCATGACTAGTTCACAACTTTAAGAATCATTCTCATGCATGAGCATAAGCTCCATGTCCTGAATACACCAGTGCTAGAGGAACCCACTCCCAATGTGCCTAGGGCTGAAGTATATTCTTATTAGAAGCATGACAATGATATGCTACAGATATCAAAAGCTTCATTCTATGCTCTACGAACTGAGTTGCAGAAGCAACATGAAGATATGGATGTTCTCGAGATGGTAACACATCGTAAGAACATATGTCAGAATCATGCAAAGAAGAAAAGGTATGATGTCTCCAAGGCTCTCTTTGAGTACACAGTGATAGAGAGAGACCCTATAGGGACCAATGTGCTCAAGATGAGCATGTAGAGAACCTAGATAGACTGGGATTTCCTTTAGTCCAAGAGTTGTCTACATATATGATTTTGCAATTGTTTCCTAAATCGTATAGCCACTTCATAAAGTTATATTACTTGAACAACTTAGCTAGAGTGTTGTCTAAATTTCTTGCCATGTTAGTAAATGTCAAACCAAGAATGAAGAAGGAAAATCTGAATCTGTGATGGTGATTAATGAAAGGGGGTCTAAGGGTCAAGGAAAATCCAAGAAAAGTTCCAAGGCTAACATGAAGACCAAGTCTTCTGCACTCAATATGAGGAGAAGGGAAACTTGTAAATCAAATTAATCACTTTCACTTAAAGGAACTTAGGAAGATAAAGAAAAGGATAGAGATATCTACTTTAGGTATATACATAGTTGAGATTGACTTTTCTACTTATTCATATTGGGTATTGGATAACGGATGTGGATCTCACATTTTCCCAAATGCGTAGGATCTAGAGAGAAGTAAACCTTTAAAGAAAGGTGAAGTGGAACTGTGCGTTGTAAATAGAGCAAGAGTTGCTGCCAGTTCAGATGGAACCTATGAGTGATCTCAGCCCAATGGGCTTGTAATAGAGTTAAAGAATTGTTATTATGTACTTGTTATTAATAGAAACATCATATATGTATCTTGTTTGGACAAGAGTGGATTCACATTTCATACAAAGAATGGTCGATGTTCTATTTTCTAAGATAGATGTTTTATGGTAGTGCCCCTATGTATTATGATTTATACTTGTCAGATCTGGAGACAAGAGTATATAATGTAAAAAACAAAAAAGAAAAAACTTGAAAACACAAACCAAACATACCTTTGGCATTGTCGTCTATTACACATAAATGAGAAATACATTCAGATCCATAAATATGGTTATCTAGACTCTTTCAATTTCGAATCAATTGAGACATGAGAGTATTGTTTGTTTGGCAAGTTGACAAAGCACCTTTCATTGGAAACAACTAGAGAGAAAGTGATTTGTCGGGACTCGTGCATACTAATGTATGTGGTCCTTTTAGAACAAATGCTAGAGGTGGTACCGGTTTTTTATCACAACTACTAATGATCTCAGTAGATATGGCTACACGTATATAATGAAATACAACTCAAAATTTATTGAAAAGTTCAAGGATTATAATAATGAAGTACAAATCAAATTAGTAAAAGTATTAAAGCACTTGGATCCCATTTGGATGGAGAATACTTAAGTCAAGAGTATGAGGACCTTCTTTAAAATTGTGGTATAGTATCACAATGAACTCCGCCTAGGACACCACAACATAATGGTGTATCAGAAAAAAAGGAATTGTACCTTGCTGGACATGTTGTGATCAATGATGAGATTTGCCGATATTTTGACTTCCTTTAGGGTACATTCTATAGAAATCACAATGTTCACTAAACCTCGTACTATCTAAATTGGTTCAAAAGACACCATATGAGATATGGCATGGGAAACATATTGATGTGTCTTCTATGAAGATTTGGGTATGTGAAGTTTAAGTGATGAAACATGTTCCCAAAATTCTTGGACCCAAATCAGATAAATGTTATTTTCTTGGATATCCTAGGGAAACCAAAGGATACTACTTTAATGTTCCATCTGAATAAACTGCTAATTGCCAACACTGCTATTTTCATAGAAAAGGAATTCATTTGCAAAGGGATCAATGGAAGAAAAGTATAAATCAAAGAAGTTTGAGACCAACATGAAAATATTAAACCTGTAGAGGTACAAAAGGAACAAGGAGAGTCACAAACTGTTATGGAATCTCAAGTTCCTAATATAACACCTGAACCTCATAGATCTAGTTGAACACGCCTTGATGCTGAAAGATTTATATATCTTGTGACCCAAGAAGGTGATGAGTTGGTCATAGATGATGAGCCAACAACCTACCTATTGAGAGAAAATATTATGAGAAATGGTTTGAGGCCATGATATTTGAGATGGAATCCATGTACACCAACAAGGTATGGACCTTGGTGGATCTACATGAAGTGGGTAAAACCCATAGGGTGCAAATGGGTCTTCCAGAAGAAGACTGATATGGATGGTATTGCACAAACCTATAAAGGTATATTGGTTGTAAAGCGTTTCAAACAATTTCAAGGTTTTGACTATGAAAAAACATTTTCACCAGTTTTCATGGTTAAATTCATCATGATCATGCTTCCCATTGCAGCTTATTTTGACTATGAGATTTGGCATATGGATATTAAACAACTTTCCTTGATGAGAATCTTCTTGAGGATGTGTACATGGAACAACCCAAAGGTTTTATAATTCAAAATAATGCAAATGAAATATGTATGGTACAAAGGACATTCTATAGTTTGAAGCAAGCATCTCAAAGCTGGAGTCTTTAATTTTGTGAGTCAGTCAAATGGTTTGGCTTTAGTCAAAATGAATATGAACCATGTATTTACAAGAAGGTTAGTGGGAACATAACTGTATTCCTCATTATGTATGTAGATGTCATACTATTGATGGGGATTGACAACCATATACTATAAATGGTAAAGACTTGGATGGAAGGTACCTTCTCTATGAAGAACCTAGTTGAAGCATCCAATATCTTCAGAATTAAGATCTATAGGGATAGATGTAGAAGGCTTCTTGGCCTAAGCAAGAGTATATACATTGAGAATGTACTGAAATGGTTCAATGTGCATGACTCACATATAAGAAATTCACCCATGTCCAATGTAATTAGTCTCTCTAGAGCCTAGTGTCCCAATTCATTTGAAGAACGGGAACACATGAGTAAGATGACATATGAATCCTCTATGGGATCTATCATGTATCAAATGTTATGTACTCATCCCAATGTCTAGTATGCTTTGAGAATGACGAGTAGATAACAATCAAATCCTAATGAAGGTTAGTGGATTTCTAAAAGAATATCCTTACGTATTGGAGAAAAACTAAGGACCAATTCCTGGTTATGGTGGTAAGGAAGAGTTGGGTGTGAAGGGATACATTGACGCAAGCTTATAAACTAAAAAATATAATTATATTTCACAATCCATATTTGTGTTCCACATTAACAATGGAGTTGTAAGTTGGAAAAGTTCCAAGCAAGAGAAAATTTGTTGATTCTAAAATAGAAGCCGAGCACATTTTTGCCTCAAGTGAAACAAAGGAAGTTGTTTGGATCAAGAAGTCCATTACTGAACTTAGAGTGCTTCCAAGAATTAGCAATGGATTAGAGTTGGACTACAATGCATTAGAGTTGTACTGTGACAAAAATGGAGCTATTTCATAGGCTAAGGATCTTAGATTGCATCAACACTCCAAACTTATACTTTAGTGTTTTCGTAACATATGAGAGATCATACAACAAGGACATGTGAAGATCTGTAGAGTAATGACTGAGAGCAATATTGCTCACCCACTAACAAAACCACTTTCCCAACAAAAAACATGATGATCATGTTAGATCACTTGGGGATTATATTCTTATGTGATTGGCTCTAAGTGCAAGTGGGAGTCTAGTGTTATGTATGCCCAAAGTGTCAGTCTTATGATGATTATGATGTGGAACCATGTACTTGATTTGATTTATAATAAAGGCAATTCTATTCATTATGTTTGTTCAGTTATGAGATGATTATATCACATGATAGATGTTAAAAGAATGATGTTATAAGTTTTCAAGTTGAAAACTGAATGATGAGATCATATATATGCTAATATTAGGTACATTCTTATTATGTCCCTGGTCAGATTTTATGATGGAATTATAATAGACAACAATAATACATAAGACTAGAATGTGTCTCGACCGATGACACTTTCTCATTAGTCATGATATTGGATATCAAGTCAAGAACATAGGTACTTGTTAGAGAATAATGTAGCAGACGGACCGACCTTTAGAGTGACACATGAAACCATTGGATGGTAGTCTGAATCATCTTTCAAAGTGATATCAATGATTATGGTTCTTAATCCTAAAGTCTCTACACTCATCACATGCCATTCGATGAACTTTGACACCATTCAACATGACCTTGAACAAGGGTTGCTGTAAAGGTGGTGCTCAGGTACATTGTTAGACATGGGGATTGACCATGAGTGATGTAGATGGAATTTGTCCCTCATATTGAAGTTGATATCATGGACACTTGATAAGAGAGACTGAGAAACACATGGCCATGATCATGTGACTCAATATATGATATTGAGCTCACACACATGTCAATAGTCTTCTCTAGTTCAAGAAACATAGATTGAGTACTAAAAGGATAACGAGTCCATGCCTCAAATTCAATCTGGATATCTAAGATGAAGGAACTATACAATCACGGTAGAACTGATCACATATGTAGGTTGAATCTATTCTCCAACTTTCCAATTACTTGGGTAGCAATGATCTATTTCTAGATAATGCTCATTGCTTATGATTTCATAATATGGTTATGGACATTCAATGCCAACTTAATTTGGGACCTATAGGTTCACACTAATAGGATTCATGGTAAAGGAGTTCAATCATAGACAAGATTAAATTTGGTTACTAAAGTGTTTGAGTAATGAAAATGAACAATACTAGTTATCGGTCGACCGATTGGAGTGTCTAGTTGACTGATCAGTCTGCCAATCGATCGATTGGAGTGTCCAGTTGACTGAATAGACTATGCTGAATTTGGCTGATGAAAGTAGTTATTTGACCGGTTGAAATGCTCAATCTATCAACTAATCATAGTTGTCAACGAATGATTGGAGAAGCCACTTGACTTATTGAAGTGTCCAATAAATTGAATGGGTTAAATTGGCAATTTTGAATGCATCAAACAATTTCATGTTGTATGTATCAACACACATTAATCGTCACATTTAAATCAATGTTATTGCACTGCTGACCACCAGCCAATCAGTTGACTGAATTGACTAGTTGATCGACTAGACTTGTGTAGCTGCTGCCCAGCCATGAAGGTCGATCCTTTGTCTCCCCTGAGTTTACGAAATCCTAGACTAGTCACTCCTATATAAAAGGTATGGCAAAGGCTCTCAAAACACAAGACACAAACTTGACTTCTCATAGTTGTTGTAACGTGAGAGCCGAAGTAGTCTTACCAGTGATAGGGAGAAATATAAAGGGAGAAGAAGTCGACGCTAGCACATTGACAAACCAAGGGACAACTCCTTCGCATCAGCTCAGGAAGCATGATTTGCGGTTCCTAGTGGTTCACATAGATAATGTAGAGGTGTGGAAACATTTTCTGCTATGCTAAGAGGACAATGTCATCCTCCATCTTTGAGTGCTACAACAAGATGATGATGGCAACTACCATATGTGTGCTACTTGAGAAGGAATCACATCTCCGTACAAGGATAGTCATTGAACTTCCTCCAAGACAAGATATATTTGCACCCTCTTTCCTAATATATCGTTGTTTCTTGTTAGGAAATATGGAATTTTAGTCTTCCATCTTTACCTCCATGTTTTCCCGAAATTAGTATTTAGGACATTCTCATTAATATATATTGGAGTTATAAACTCTATATTGATAAAGGTTGATGCACATAATTGTAACATGAATATCAGAGAAATCATTCATTGATACATGTGTTGTTATATTTTTAACACTTAATAGTATTTTGTCTTATATATTTATACTAAATATATAAGTCCACATTTTTTTGCATTATATTGACAGACACACACATAAACATCTCTCTCTCTCTCTCTCTCTCTCTCTCTATATATATATATATATATATATATATATATATATATGGCATTCATTCATTGCCCGCACGGGTAGCCTAGATTTTCACTACCCGGCAGCCAAAAAAGTAACTCTCCTGGCTAAGAAAGTAACTTTGCTGTAAAAAAAGTAACTATGGTGTCAAAAAAGTAACTCTGCTGGCAAAAAAAGTAACTCTGTACAAAATATACAGCAGATATATATAAGTACGGGTTTTTTTATTTTGGAGGGGAAAATGATATTATTTTTGGCTAAAATTCTTTGGAGAGCTAGACAAAATAGTCCTCTACAATTGTGAATTTTTTTTTTTGAAAAAAGTGGTCGGAAGGGTGGGCGGGTAGCTACCTGCGCGGGCAATAAAGATGGGCCCATATATATATATATATACATATATATATCCATGTATCCGTGTGATATAGATGTATGTAGTAGATGGACCATCGTAATATATTTATATGATTAAGTTCAATATTATGAACACTCATATTACCTTCTCATATCATTATATATTAGTTCTCTATAGTAGAAAAATTCAAATAATGTGGTAAATTGCCCTTTGGTTTGATGTTTTGAAACAACCCTTGTATGATATGTTTAACAAAACTTTGTTGGATCTATGGGCTGTAGAGGGGGTGAATGAGCTAAAAACCACTTTCAAAAATTCACCAGACCTAAACATATTTCCCATGATACTATTACAACTATGAAAAGTAAGGGAAAGAGAATTTGAGAAAACACCAAAGAACACAAGAGTTTATAGTTTCTCCGACCCCCAAACTAGGAGTTGTACATCAGTTGTGAAAAATTGTGTCTTCTTTTTCATTTTCTCTTGCGAAGATCAAGCGCATTATCTCAATTTGAGATGGGATTGCATGTACTTAATCTGGTATTTTCCCATGTGACACTCCTTATATTTTACTATAAGAGTTACAACATATGATAACCTTTTTCTGGATCAAGGGCTAAACTACCTTCTTTTAAATAACAAGGGGGTCAATAACTTTTACAAGGACTTACCTATCTATCTACCAAGAGTCTTGATCCTTCACCAAGGTCTTAGCACTCTTAAAGAATATCTTATGCCTTGAATCCTTCACTTCCTTCTTTACAAAAGAAATCTTAAATTCACCACCTTTGATAGAAAAAGATTGGAAAAGATATTTGAGATCTTGACAAGATTATTAGGAAGTATCTCTATTAAAAATTTCCTAACTAACTCATAAGTATGTGGATATGTAAAAAATCTTGAGGGAGATTAGGATCTCTTGGAGGAAATACCACTCAACTATAGAATACAAACATAGAAGGAAAACTTGGATCAAGTTCAAGGGTCTTTATTTATTGTTGAGGTCGCCTACTAGCCAGTAGAGAGACTTATATTGAAGTTAGACATTTATGGGGTTCCAATAGACATATATTTGAATTTTTCACCCCTTCAAATGGGTAGATAAACTTTCTAGAACTTCAACTATAGTGTTGCCTGTTGAGTTACCTTTTGGGAAACTTGGATGACAATGCTAACTATTAAGTCACCTGTACCTATCACTAGAGTTTCTAACTAACAGGAAACTCAGTTGTAACGACCTCAATTTTTGGAAACCTCCAATTAATGAAGGCCGAAAAGATGAGGTCGTTAGCTTCGGTATCCGAGCACCAAAATTTTCAAATAATATTTAATAGTTTATAAGGTGGTGATCTTTGATATGTGGATGTTTATCTTTCTTTTTTTTCTCTTATTCCTTGAGATATGTGGATGTTTATAAGGTGGTGATCTTTGAGATATTTAATAGTTTATAAGGTGGTTATCTTTCTTTTTCCTCTCTTATTCCTTGAGATATGTGGATGTTTATAAGGTGGTGATCTTTGATCTTTGGTAGTTGAACATTCTTGCATGTGGTGATCTTGAGGTTGATCATCTTATTTGTAGCAATACTTGGTGATCTTCCTTCTTGGTAAGTGGTTATATACCTTTGTTCTTTTTTTTCATTTGGAACTCTACCTTCTCCTTTCTTGTACATGAGAATATGGATCTCCATGGTGTCTATCTTGAGAATTTTCTCTTCATAAAAGTTGGAGACTATGGTTTGACCATGGTAGTACCTGAGTGAGATGAAGCTTTCTCCTTTTTTTCTTCCTTCTCTCTTGTTCGGCATAGGGATTGATTTTTCTTCACCTTGAGCTTTTCTTTGACCTTGGTGTGTTTTCTTCTTCTTGAGGTGACCTTTTTGGCCATGGAGTTCATCCAAGTTTGAGTTTCTTTTCTCTCATTGGAGCTTGTGACTTTGGAGCTTGATCTTCATCCAAAGGCGGGTTATATAACTTTCCCCTCTTGTATTATTGCACCATTAAATTACTTGCATGCTACTATTCTATATCTAAAATGTGATACCAAGATGCTAGATGATGTTATCATGATTTAGGTTTTATGATTTTAGATTATTGTTTCATGGATTACTCTTTCTCCTAAACCCTAATTTTATGCACCCAATTTCTAAGTGATAGTGGGGTTGTTGTTTCTACATGCAACATAATCTTTGGTTTTAGTACCAATGTATGTTAGGACATATTATGATTTTAAAGGTTTTGATCTTTAGTTTACATGATTTGGGCACATGGTAATCCCTCTATCACTATGGTCTCCTATATTTATTTTGGTGACGTTGGTTTTAGGGTTTGATGACCATCTTTACATGGAGTTCTCCCCCTTGATGATGCTTAAGTTCTCTTAATGCTTATCATCTGACTTGATCATGGTTTTACTCTTTTTTTTTAGTTGGTTATGTGATGTTTGGTGTGTCTTGACCTTTGGGTCTCTATACATCACTTTGGGTGCTTAAGGTCTCTACATAGGTGATGGGTTGTTGCGGGCGCAACAAAACCTAACTCATGTAGTTTAGTCACAATAAGTTGGACTTGGATGTAGCTTGAGTTGGTACACATGGTTTCCATTTTGGTTGCTACATGCATAAAGTTTTTGGGGTCACAAAGTAAACCCTAACCCAAAAGGGTGGTCGCAATGCATGATTGTTGTTGGTTTGGTTGATACAAAGGTCTCTAAATATGGTTCTCTTGTTGTCGCAAAATGTGTTTTGTTTTGATTGGTCAAAACAAAGTGTTGACCTAGTGGATGATCGATACATGTATGAGTGGCGGTCGCTACAACTTGTGTTTTGGGTGGTCTCTACAATGTGTGACTCATGTAGGTCGCAACACAAGTGCTATGAAGATTGCTTTCTACACCTGTTTCCTTGTACGATCAAAACATAGTGTTTCATGGGATGTTTGATTGATCATGACATGTATGATGCTTAACTCTTATGCATTCCAAGAATGTGGTAGATGATTTTCCTATGGTTTAATGACTAGTATTGAATTGGAAACCCTAATCAGATATATGAGAAACCCTAACCCTAATTCTCAAGTGTATGATGTACTTGTTCAGCTTGCTTGAATGAATAACATGCCATTATGTTTTCTCTCTCCTACTTGTGCAATCCTAACCTTGCAGGTGGAATGAATGTCATAGATAGTGAATTCTATGGTGTGTTTGATATGACATAGGGTGATGATTAGTAGCCTTTATGAGGTGTGATGAGAAAATAATGATGAACACAAACTATGTGATTTGGATCTTATGACCTAGTAGAGGCTGAATGCCTAATGTCAGGTGATATTCTCTAGTGAAGAGATGAGGGATTGTTATACCCTAGTAATGTGATAATGTTAATGGTCTAGTATGGTAGTGATATCAAGTGATGATGTGACAAGTTCATATGTTATAAGTTTTATATCTTCTGGAGTTGTATCCTTTTACCCCTATTTTGTAGAATTTATTTAGGGTTTGTATGTTGTAACTTGATTTATGCTAAAAGATACTCAATTGGCTTAACTAATCAAGTGAAACCCCAATCATGTAGTTACCCTATGCCATAGATCCATCTTTAGTCTCAGTATTTGTTGGATGGTGAAACAGGTTTTCCCTTAGTGGTAGATGTGAGTCATATACGATTGAGTATATGCATTTCACAAGATTAGTTGTGGTCATACCCTAGAAGGAGAATGGTCGAGGACGTATCTCGGTGATGTGATTCATTATATATATGATATGTTTTGTGAATGGTTGTGGTCATACCTTGGAAGGAGTGTGGCTCAAGTCATAAATCAGTTTTCACTAGTGTTGTGCCTATATGATATGTCATTGCGGCGGTCTCAGACTGACTGAGGGTGTGGGAGATTATAGGAGTCTGACTCCTCCTTGATCTTTATGGAACTAATTTCGACCTAATAGTGGTCATTTGGAGCATGAGTGGTATACCTCATCCCCTCAGGGCATAATAAAAGATGTAATATAGCCATGTGGTATATTTGCTTTGGGTTAAACATGACTTACATTGGATGACCCTTTTTCCTTATCTTTTGGGTTGATTAGTTGATTTCTAATGCAATAAGAGAAATCATTTTTTATACATGTTCTCCATATTCCTTATAAAAGTATAAGATGTTATACTTCTCAGATGTAGATGCCTGAATTGCTTAAACAATGTTAATTGCTATACTCATATCCTTCAGATGAATCTTCTCAACCTGATAATAATGTTATCTACCTGCTTTAGCTTATCTGTGTTGATAGTAGTTGTTGGTATAGATTTATATCTCTTACTGGGACATTGGTATCACTCCATGGGTTTCCAAATCTTTAGGTGGTCGTACACGATGAGGTAGAGATCATGCTGTTGAGGTTGAGCAACAAGAGGAGGAGTAGTTGTTGAAGGTTGGATATGCTTCTAGTGTGTTGTAGTGGAGTCATATATGTCTTCCCTGTACTCTCAGGTCCTTTGGGGTGTTTGTAGACGTTGTAAATTGATATGAGTTTTGGAAATAGGCCATCGTGGTATAGATATGGCTTGTATATGTGACTAGGTTATCATATATGTAACAGATTGAGGCAAGTTGGCCAAGTAAATTGTGATATGTATCATCTTGTAAGATGATATGTAATACAAGGGGGTTGTTTATGGATTCAGGTGTAAAATGTTTTCCACTTTTGTGGTTATATGGAAATGGTTTTAATTGATCGTGTTTTCTTGTAATCCTAGATGTTAGTTTTAGTTTTGTGTTTTGTTTTGAGTTATCTCACTCATGTGGTGGTGGGTTGTCACATGAAAAAGTTGGCGTCATATATCTAGGTTCGCCGAGTCTACAAGAACATAGGACTAGGGTTTGTGTCTATTCTAGTGTCCTCCAACATGTTTAATGCTAACGTCTACCTATGCAGAAGAGAAGAGAAAAAAAGATATGTCTGGAGAACAAAGAACATGCTAAGAGAAGTGTGGCTACACTAGGAGATGGTGCAAGGAGGCATTAAAGGGATGACAGAGTGCTAAAAGTGCCTCAGTTCGACCTACCAACTTTGGCCAATCCTGCTTTTGAGTCCATGTTTGGACAACTTATGGCCATGATGACGTATATGATAGATAGGATGCCCATACCCCAAGCTAGAGTAGTAGTTCCCAAAGCAACATCCCATGGTTCTGGGAATACCTTTGAGAGGTTGAGGCATGTGGGGGCGTTGGAGTATGTTGGTACAGAGGATCCAACTGATGCTGATATGTGGTTGACCAAGCTATAGAAGGCCTTCTAGATCCTCAATATTCCTTAAGAGGATAAGGTTAAGCATGTAGTGTACCTGTTGAAAGGGAGTGCTAGCCATCGGTGGTGCATTAAGGAGGAGAAGAGGCATGGTGTTGTAATTAGTTGGGAAGAGTTTTGACGAGAGTTTATGAGCCAATACTTTTCATAGACCTATTTGGATGAGAAGATCACATAGTTTGAGAAGATCTGGTAGGGATCTACGATGATCAACGAGTATGAAACCAAGTTCATGGAACTTTTGAGGTTTTGTCCACATATGGCTGCAATAGATAAGGAGTGGATCCAGTGCTTTGATAAAGGTTTGATTTCATAGTTGACAATGTCAATGTCATCCTTAGAGAATAGACAGAAGCTTGCCATGTTTGTGGAGTCAATCAAGAGGATAGAGTGGTCAATCATGTAGTAGAGCAAGTTAAATGCTAAGAAGAGACCGGAATAGTATCAAGGACAATCTTATGGAGGCTTCAAGAAGCCTAGGTTTTGACACATCGGTCACAGTAGAGGTGGGCAGTTTAGTCTCAATGGTCGCCAAGCAAGGGTAGTGGTCATACCTGTTACAACCCCAATTTTGGGTTCCTTTGGTGAGAAATGTAGTTTCTCATATTAAAGATATTGGAACAAATAATGATATAATTTGTTTTGAATGTATAGCTATAACAAATAATGATATAAAAGCAAGATATGATTTGATAAATAACTTTCTTCAATGGTACTATTAGTGGAATAACACGTGGATCACCTTTGGTTGCAAAGGTCCTTGCGACATAATCTAAAGAAAGGGATTCATGCGTGAATTGGTACTAATGGCCTTTTGATACGATAAGTGAAATAATTGTAAAGTTGCCAAAAGAAATATGATTTATTGATAATCAGAGGATAATTATTTAGCTGGAATTGACAATACCATGGTTGAGCATATTACTTAAAGGCTTTTGTTTCCAAATCCAAATCTAAATCATATAGTGGTGTCTCTCGTGGCCTTTTGGAATAAAAGTAAGAGTCTACATAAAAAGAATACTTCCTTTTTTAGTTGGTGTTGAGATTAAATAGTCTTGGAAAATTGATATTATGGATAGCCATAATACCTCTTGCCACTTTTGGATTACTTGAACCCCAAGATGAGAAACGAGAAAGGGAAAGCCTGATAAGCTCTCGAGAGGCCGCTCCCTTCCTTCATAGATGCCTTTAGGGTTTCCACAAGATTTATATATATAGATGAATAACCAGGGAACCCTCATCTTCAGGAAACATCGTTTTGATCTCAGTATCTCAAGGAGGCCTGCGAAGGCTCTCTGTTCCCTAGATACTCTAGATACCTTTCCTTGGAGTTACTTCTTAGACCTGCCAGGCTGTAGCCGTAAGGGGCATCTCTACCCGGGCCCCTCTTCTACCTCTGTCTGTTGTCTTGGTAATTAGACAAGGAGAAGCTTTGCTTCAGCGACTCGGGGTCTAGGTTGTTGTCACCTGACAACATTGTGGAAGAAGAAGACCCCACCGATAAGCTTGGAGGGTAGCACTGTAGTACGATGCGGCCACCGCTGTAGTTGTAGCAGGCACATGAGAAGGGGTATGGATTGGCACCCCTTGCAGTGGGAGATGTGGTTGCATTTGCGTCTGCATCATGCTTGCCAGAAAAGAGACATAGCCGTAGTTGAAGAAAGGTCAGTACATGGATGCGCTATGGGGCAGCGGCAACGAAGGGGAGCCCAAAGGACAACACCCCGGTGACTGAAAGGGACGGGCGCCAGAGACGACACTGCCTGCGGCGCTGGCAGTAGCACGATCACGGCTGTGCCAGACACGGATCCAAGATGGAGAACTCACGCGATATAGAGCGGGGTCGGAGGTGGTGGATCGTGCAGGTGTCTCGGAGGAGGATACCAGTCACCCAGACATCTCCGACGAGGATGCATGGAGGTCTTGCAGATTGAGCGCCAATGTGCAGTGGGCGGCGGAGAAGAGATCAAACCACCAGTGAGAACCGTTGGCCTCGTCGCAGTAGGTGTCAGTGCCTCGGTGGTCGTGTTGAGGGCTGTGATGGGTCGGGCAGCGTTGTTGGGGTGGCGGTGCCCTACAGCCTGGTCATCTGAGATGCCCTGTCGCGGCATCGTGTGAGCGTGCGGGCAGGTTTCATCCGCAACGAAGGCGAGGTTGAAGGTAGAAATAGATCAGAAAAAGACTTATACACCCCTGTCTGCATGTTCAAGACACAAGGACATTGAAGTCCTTTCTCCCAGTCCTGAGACGGCCAAGATTAAAGGTTAGTTTTGCTGATGTGGCGGCCGTTGATTGGCCCAAACAAGACTAATCTTGAAAAAATTATAGAATAAAATTGGTAACTCTGATTTCAATAAGTTATATATGAAAATTGCTCAAAAAAACGAGGGGAATCTAATAAAAATATAATTGAAGCCAGATTCCTTATGCAATTCGAAAAAATAATGGAAGATATCAATTTTAATGTATTAATGTTTAAAGAACCCTATTTTGGTATGATTAAAGTGATTAGTAGGGTTTAATAGATGATTAAAATTGATATTAGCCTATTAATGATAAAAAGGAACATTATGAAGAAAAAGGATGGATTGTGCATATAATTAGTTAATTTAGAGTTTCATATGCATGAATATACTTTAATGGGCCTTGAAACCCTAATGTTGACTGATTCGGCTTTAATTGATTAATTTCATGATTAAAGTTGGAATATGCTGAATCTAAGCTATTTCGAGCATTAAAGTTCCTAATTTGTGGATAAATACCCTAAATGTAATAATTAGGGTTTTCTCATGAATAAAAGGTGGAATTAATGGCAAATCAGGTTCATATATGATTTGGACCATAATGAACTATGAATTGATGATAAATGTATATAATGATCTTGTAATGAATTAAAAGGATAAAAATAGTAGCTTTAATGTCAAAGGGGCTTAATGAGCTTAATTAATGGATAATTATGCCTTTAATCCGTAACTGAGGATTAGATGTGGGAATAATTAGGGTTTGTAATCAATTGTGTTAAATTAGGGTTTAAAATAATAAAAGATGAAGGGAAACCCTAATTGCAATGGAAGCCCTAAAATTGGACTAGAAACCCTAAGAGGCGAGCTAGATTTAATAGATCTTAATGACACGAGTAATAAAAGGAAATTGTGTATTTGTTTCAGGATCTTATTGAATGCTTGCTTGCTCATTGTTGTTTGGACTATTCTTGCACCTGAATCTACATGTACATGTATGTGGTTACACTTATGACTACCCGAATTAGTTTTCCGGGATTTTATCGATGTTTTCATCATGGCTTGAATTAAACTGTTGGATGTATTTAATTCATGCAAAGTATAATGTGAATATGACTATCACATAAGAAATATGCCTACTAGCTCAGATCCTAGTCCCCTCTGTAGCTTTATAGATTGACCTAGTAAATGGCTACCAATGAGGGTAGGTCCATCAGGTCATTAAATGACTTAGTAAATGGCTACCAATGGGGTAGGTACATCAAGTCATCATGAGTCAGGGATTGGTCTACCTTTGGGTAGGACCATGCGACTCCATAGCCCTAGGTATTGGCTACCTGTGTGGTAGGGCCATGGGGGTAAGGATCTACCATATGAGAGAGGTGGTATCCATGTCCACTACAGGGACGTTACAGAGAAAGGGGATAGGAAAGGATTGAGTAGTATTGCTTAAAACGTAATCTTGGTTGTTAAATGATATTTGGTTGATTACATTGTTAACATAGTTGCACAATTATTGTTTCCCCCACATACTAGCTTCGGCTGACCGATGTTTTGTTTGTCGGCATTTTAGGTACAAATGAAAGAACAAACAATAAGGTGGCATATGTGGAATTGAATGAGAAATAACATGCACAGGAGGATTAGTTAGATTAACATCTTCATGGATAGAAGTTTAGAAATCCCAGTTTTTCCAAGGTAAGAAAAGTTTTATTTTATACATGTTTTCAGTTTAGTTGGTAAAGTTTATTGATTATTACTGATTATTTGTCGAACCTTTGATCCTATTAATTGAATAACGGCTCTGACCTTCAGGTCTCCCTTAATTGGGGGTTACCGGGAGGCGGGGTCATTACAATTGGTATCAGAGCATAGGTTCCTCAAGTAATCTTTAATAATTATTAAATTTTACAAATTCTATAGAACCCAAGGGAGTTATTAGAGGATTATCCGAAAGACATAGATGTCTAGAAAAGGATCACGACTGGGGGCTGGCAATATTTTCCTCCGCACCGCTAGTCGGAATACGAGGACTCCCGGATCCGTGTGACTGCCTGGCCAAAGTCTTAGGATATGACTCGAAATAAGATACCTTTAGGACTCTCTCATCTTGTTCATCCCTTCTCAACTCAAATTCTGTTAAGGACCTTAAGGATTAGGGTTTCCTCTCTTCTCCTCACCCTCTTGAGGTATGGGTAAGGTTGATAAGGATTAAGGGATCCTCCACCAAATTAATGAAAAGCATGTAAATAAGATGTCATGGACATAAGCTTAATAGAGTAAGCATAAAAGGATAGATACATGCTTAGGTCGTATGACATAAGTTGTCTTTGCCCTTGGGAGAGACCTGAGGCTAGACCTTCTTGTCAGGAGGATGAGTAGAGAAAGTGAGTCTTGGAGGTAGAGATCTCCATTAAAGTAGAGACCTAGCACATCCTTTGAGGATGATGTTAACCCTAACCCTAAGTGAAGGTTAGAGAGAGAGATGGCATGATGAGATTAGACCAGGTGTTTGGATAAACATGCCTTGGATGCCATATGATCCATGAGAAGTTGATGACCTAGCACTTTTGGCAACCCAACTCTGGGAAGGGTCGTGCAGGTTTGAGCAAAGGATAGCTCCTTCATGGATGAAGTTAGAAAGGAACCTATAGAACCCTATGGGCTTGTGCAAGTAGGGTGTAGCTTGCACCCAGAGTACTTCAGTAGTGCTGACAGTAGGATGAAACCCTAGACAAGGAATCATGATGGATGTGGAGTTAGATCTAGAGAGAGAAAGCAAGACCCAAGAAAGAAGGTTGGAAGCTTAGATTCTCAGACATGAGGAATAGTGGATGCTTCTAGTACCTATGGTATAAATGATTATCTGTTGGATGAGATAAAGAGTGCTTTAGACCCTGAGAAGGTTTAAGTAACCAGTTGTGAGGCTTTATACCTAGTTGGTTCTCCTGGAAGAGGACTCAACTCCAAAGTGTTGCTCGAGTAGAGGGATCATGAAGGTACCTGACTTACCTTGGACCTCCTTCTTGATTCATGGTTAAGAGATTGAGCATGCAAGTTGGATACCCAAAAGAGAACATAGGGTTCCTAGGCCTAAGAGGGGAAGCAGTGTATCTGATGCTCATGATGAGATTTGAGTCTCTATAGGTTCGAGCATGGTACTCCTCATGTGTAAAGGTAAAGGAAATCCCTTACGTTAAGAGTATGTTTGATGAACCCCTCACAACTAAGTTGATGTAATGTGCCTTAGTAGTTGTTGGTTTAAGCATTCTCATGTGGATGTAAACCCTAAGGATGCTTGTGACCTTTGTTATAAAGGTGTAGTTTCCTCCCATCCTGGGAGAGCAACCCTTTGGTAGGGAGTATACCAGTTTGGTTCGTTTTGAGGTAACCTAAAGAGTTTTTATAGGATCCTGAGAAAGCTAAGTGAAAAGTACATGGCATGAGATTGAACCTATAGACCCATAGTTAACCATCTCTAAGTGCATATGGATGTGTTACCATGAAGGTAACCGGTATGGGGCCTGACCAAGATAGGCAGGTCGCCATGACCCCTATGAAGGGATGAAAGTCAGTCATGAATGCAAATAGAGATGAGGAAGGATTGGGTAAGGTTCTAAGTTGAACATGTACTATAATGTAATCCTAAGTCTATCCTAGGATCAGGTAGGGATAAGACCGATGGAAGAAGGAGTTTCCTAATTCCCTGATTGCACATGACCATAGGGTCGGGAGGTAACAGATATCATTGTCTGAGGGCCATGGGTTAGGAGATTGATCACCTTCATGAACTCATGGGACCCAAAGGGCAGATGAGCAGGGCACTCTCTGGATGCATCAGGGAAGAGGGATGACCCCAAAAGTGCCGACACCCTATAGACCCAGAGGAGGTGACCAAGGATTGCGTGTAAGCCCCAGTAGGTTAGAGACCAGTTTTCCATGAAAGTAATTTTTTATGATATCATGATGTTTGTGATGTGGAGACATGAGTTGCACATTTCAACTTAGATTTGAAGGTGTACTGGCAAGGTGGGCTGTACCATCTCTACTCTTGGAATGGGAAGAACTCTGTATTTGGACAGCCGCCAAATGCTTATTTCTTCTTGTTATGGGGGTGAGAGATAGGACAGTACGCATGCCTTACACCAAGGATAAAGATGATGTAAGTTGGAACGTTGCTACAAGGTATGAGGATAGAGATGATAACATACCTTTGTGGAAGGACTAATACATGGATGGTTTACAAACACTAAGAGAAATAAGGTAGTCATCTTATAAGGTTGTTTTTAGCATTAGCTATGTAGAATTTGCAAGTGATACAAGATTGAGTTTGATCACCATTAGGATGAGCTCAGAGTTCTTGATGAAGACAACTTAGAGTTTGAGATGGGATGATAAGTGGAATACATGGAGGTGTATGTCATCAACGTTACCTAAAACCTAAGGATAAGAAGTGGTAATGAATACTCTGGTTGAGATATAGCTGCCTAGTTTAGTTGGAAGCTAAAAGAAGTTGAGGTTGTTAGACTAACCTTAAGAGGAGGAAAAGAGATAAGTTTGGATAACACAGATGTAACAAGATATGTTGAGCAAGTTAATGGTTGTTTAGTTAGCCAGTTTAGTCCTTGATGTAGTTAAAGGATGGTGATAGAACCTCAAATACACTTCTTTGGATAGGAAGGTAATAAAACCCTTTTGAGAGTGGTTTAGGGTTTCCGAGGTGTCAAGATTAAGGAATCATAACGATACAGGAGGTTATGATATACCTGTGTACCACAAAGATAGTAAGTGATGGTAGTTGTTACACCCCGATCTCACAATTTCCTCAAATCATGAGATTAGGGCGTAACAGCTTGGTATCAGAGCATGGACGGAATCTTGACATGAGAGAGAAGATTCACCATAAAAGTCTATGCAAAGGATCCAAACTTACTTGATTTCACCATTCTTGGGACCGCAGAACCCTAATTCAGCAATTCCCCCACTTTCTCCACTCAAGCCCTAACTCTCCCTCTCTCTCTAGATTTTCGTTTCTCTGGAGTGAATGACGAAGAATGAGAGCTGTGTGTGTGTGTGGTTGCTCATATAAGTCAATTGAGCTGCTTGGGTCAATTGCATATTGACCCAACACTTAACTTTAATTATATTGGCTGAATATTCAGTTATACAAAAGTTACTGTAATTCGTTTATTTCAGAGATCAAACATTCTCCAACAATTATGGGAATTTACCAAGTTGTTTATAATTGTTCTATAAAGCTTCAGTTAAAATTTGAGATCATTTGGAGTTACCAATAATTAATTAAAAATCAAACAGTGCACTGCTATATTGCAGTCTGCAGAATATTCGGCCGAGTTTGTCCTGCACAAACTCGACCGGCACTCTTACTGTAGGGATTCAAAAGTCATCCAAGAATTATTCCAATTTAAAAGAGTGTCTAAAACTGTGTTTTTCAAGCACAGTTAAAATTTGAGATCAATTGGATATACCAATAAAAAGATAAAATTCAATTACCACACTGCTGTAAAATTCTGGAAATGTGATCGGTCGAGTTTGAAACTAGGCCGATAAACAGGTCAGAACCTTCTTCAAAAATTCTGATATTTGCCAATATTGTTCACATTTTATATATCCAAATCATATCCAAATTTTAAGTAAATCAGAGTTACACATAAAATACTAAAAATCATTTAGTGAGACATTCTACTTATCAAATTCTGTATTCATGTATCATCAAAACCCTATTTGGGCCGATTAGGGTTTATGTTTCTCAAACCCTAATTCTCAAGACAAAAGAACATTTAGACTTCTTATCATAGTTAAAACATCCTAATTGTGTTATTGTCATTCATTATATTTCAAGAATGATTATTCCATAAATCTTTGCAATTGTCTAGGTAAACCCTAGTTTACCAGTTAAGCTCAGATGGGGTCGTAACAACTCTTCCCCCCTTAGAATGTTTCGTCCTCGAAACATAAACCTACAAGAAAGATACATTCAAGGTTATTCTAAGCTTCTAAAGCCTTCCATGTCATTATATTATTGTATTACATACCTGAATGTAGTTTTCAACATTAGATCTTTTAATTCTTTACTAAATCACAACATATCTCAAATAGTTCTCAATGATATCAAGCAAATTCTTTATGCCACAGTCCAACATAGAATGCAAAGATAAACCACCACGCTTTCACTGTGCAACTCTGATACTCTGATACAACTATCTCAACTTATGCTGCTCAGAGAGTTCTATTGTTCTGTATCACCTTTAAGTGACAAAAGCAAGTTCACCATGCTGTTTTAAACTTTAATAACATGCTACTCAAATAGCAAAACAGTCTTGAATTAAAAGACTAAATTCAACAATCAATTGCACAATACTACTCTTGGCATCCCCATTGGGTCATGGATGCATGAGGTGAAGCATTACCACCTCATTCCATACTACCCTGTTTCGATCCTGGGATCTGTGGGTTATGGGCCCACACACAATTCAAAGTGTAACCATCGCATTATATCATTTTAGGGTTTCAACAACAGTAATAAGGTAATCCACAATTGTATCAGTCACTCAAGCATTAATCATACTCAATTACCATCACTCAGTTATATTAGAGCTAGGTATAACAAGCTACACCTCATTAGGGTTACTTGTTCAAACAATCTAATTATCATCCCTTTCTATTAATATGAGTGAATAGATATAACTACCTTATTCAGGATATCCCTCCATGTGTTCTGACATCATCCAAACCGTATCACCATATCACAAATACACAATAGTAAGATGCATATCAGGTATGAATTACTACAACTATCATACGCCTTTAATTTAACATATAGCTTACACAAATACCCTGAAATCATATGTAGAACCAACTTTCATACCTTAATATGCCTTCAACAAATCATACATGTAAAAACAAATTCACATATTACACAAAGCTAAATTTTTCCCATATCTCACTGCTCATTCATTACTTCTTTACTTTTTGCTACCTATCCTTTTCATATGATTATATACAGTAAACCAGTACTGTCTGGACAAGTAAGGTTGATGTTAGCTTTGGGGATTTGTTAGGACTGGTCCAGTTGGCCTTTGATTTCAGGACTTCAGGTTTGGCCTGGTCCAGTTGGCAGGATGCGTTACTAGGATCTAATGACTCCTATCAATAGCATAATAAGAATAGAATTGGAATAATTAGACCCACATCAGAGTAAGAATGTATATACAGTAAGATGTTGAAACAGATGGGCAAGATCAGAATAACTAAGAATTAGTCGAAACTGATATCTGAGGTTCAACTTTGGGGTCTCAAATGTGAAACCCTTAATTGGGAATAATAGAACATGATAAGAAGTTCATAATCAGTTTATTGATTAATATTACATGAACTATACATATGAAATATAAAAAAAAGATATGTGAAATGTATGTATGGTTCAAGATAGCAAGAATCAATCATGAAGAATGAATCATATAATAGAGTATAATGCTTTTATGAACTCTAAAGAAAAGGCTAAGTAGAAGAATAGAGTTGAGCTTTCAATAGGTCCATAGAAGTAAAGAGTCTTCAAAAGAGTAAAAGTAAAGAGAATCGTATGAACATGTAATTCATAAGACTAGAACAACAAACTAGTTTCTAAGCAAAGAACATAGGTGTAGTTTAACGAATGAATAAATCATACAAAGGTAGATTGTATTCAGGAAGGAAAAACTTGATTGAAAGAGAAACTATGTTTGACCCATGCATGATCCACTTGATGTAAAAATGAAGAATATGTAATGTATTCAACATGAGTAAAAACTAATAGAAGGACTATTAATTTAGAATGATTAACTTCACAATAGTATAAAGATAAAAGAGGAAATTTGTGCAACATGGTATACATGACCATACATATGAATAAGCAACATGGTCATAAGAGAAAAATTTAGAATTAAAGATGACTGGTTAAAAAGTAGTATATGGTGAGAGTACTATGAAACATAAGAGAGGATTTGAATTATGATGGAGAAATTATAATATAAAGAGGTGAGATTCAGGCAGGTGCTAATTAATCAAATATCTCTGTTGATAACTAAGTAAATCTGCATACGAGAATGTATTAAGGGAATGTTTGAATACAAGAATTCCAAGTCTTAAAATCATCTTCTCTTTCATATATTCCTTAATGAGAGCAAGATGGGAATGAAATGATAAGAGAAAATGAATCATATATGGTGCATAACTACCTTGGTAGGGTCATCTAGTGAATGTAATAGTGACATACAATATGATGAAGTGCGATAAGAAATAAATTCTTGTGTGATAGCAAGAATGATGAATAATTTATTCCTATCTTAAATCCTTCAATGTTAATAATGTTTATTGTATATAATCATATGAAAAGGATAGGTAGAAAAAAGTAAAGAAGTAATGAATGAGCAGAGAGATATGGGAAAACACTAGCTTTGTGTAATATGTGAATTTGTTTTTACATGTATGATTTGTTGAAGGAATATTAAGGTATGAAAGTTGGTTCTACATATGATTTCAGGGTATTTGTGTAAGCTATATGTTAAATTAAAGGCGTATGATAGTTGTAGTAATTCATACCTGATATGCATCTTACTATTGTGTATTTGTGATATGGTGATACCGTTTGGATGATGTCAGAACACATGAAGGGATATCCTGAATAAGGTAGTCATACATATTCACTCATATTAATAGAAAGGGATGATAATTAGATTGTTTGAACAAGTAACCCTAATGAGGTGTAGCTTGTTATACCTAGCTCTAATATAACTGAGTGATGGTAATTGAGTATGATTAATGCTTGAATGACTGATACAATTGTGGATTACCTTATTACTGTGGTTGAAACTGTAAAATGATATAATACGATGGTTACACTTTGAATTGTGTGTGGGCCCATAACCCACAGGTCCCAGGATCGAAACAGGATAGTATGGGATGAGGTGGTAATGCCTCACCTCATGCATCCATGACCCAATGGGGATGCCAAGAGTAGTATTGTGCAAATGATTGTTGAATCTAGTCTTTTAATTCAAGACTGTTTTGCTATTTGAATAGCACTTGATTAAAGTTTAAAACAGCATGGTGAACTTGCTTTTGTCACTTAAAGGTGGTACAGAACAATAGAACTCTCTGAGCAGCATAAGTTGAGATAGTTGTATCAGAGTATCAGAGTTGCGCAGTGAAAGCGTGGTGGTTTATCTTTGCATTCTATGTTTGACTGTGGCATAAAGAATTTGCTTGATATCATTGAGAACTATTTGAAATATGCTGTGATTTAGTAAAGAATTAAAAGATCTAATGTTGAAAACTACATTCGGGTATGAAATACAAGAATATAATGGCATGAAAGGATTTAGAAGTTTAGAATAACCTTGAATGTATCTTTCTTGTAGGTTCATGTTTCGAGGATGAAACATTCTAAGGGGGGAGAGTTGTTACGACCCCATCTGAGCTTAATTGGTAAACTAGGGTTTACCTAGACAATTGCAAAGATTAATTGGAATAATCATTCTTAAAATCTAATTAATGAAGGTAACACAATTAGGATGTTTTAACTATGATAAGAAGTCTAAATGTTCTTTTGTCTTGAGAATTAGGGTTTGAGAAACATAAACCCTAATCGGCCCAAAAATAGGGTTTTGATGATGCATGAATACAGAATTTGATAAGTAGAATGTCTCACTAAATGATTTTTAGTATTTTATGTGTAACTCTGATTTACTTCAAATTTGGATATGATTTGGATATATAAAATGTGAACAACATTGAAAATTATCAGAATTTTTGAAGAATGCTCTGACCTGTTTATAGGCCGAGTTTCAAATTCGGCCGATCACATTTCCAGAATTTTACAGCAGTGTGGTAATTGAATTTTATCTTTTTATTGGTATATCCAATTGATCTCAAATTTTAACTGTGCCTGAAAAACACAGTTTTAGACACCCTGTTAAATTGGCATAATTTTTGGATGACTTTCGAATCCCTACAGTAAGGGTGTCGGTCGAGTTTTGTGCAGGACAAACTCGGCCGAATATTTTGCAGACTGCAATATAGCAGTGCACTGTTCTATTTTTAATTATTTATTGGTAACTTCAAATGATCTCAAATTTTAACTGAAGATTTATAGATCAATTATAAACAACGTGATAAATTCCAATGAATAAGGCAAATGAAACCCTAAGGATAGGGTGTTCAATGAATCATGCTATGGTAATATGAAAGGTCTCGATATGAGATGTGGTGATGCTTAATTGTTAAATTGTATGTTTCTAGTGCATTTAACTTTATATGCTTGTTCTCCCTGAAATGATATTTACATACTACAGAGCTTAGGGTGAGTTGTCAAGGACCATTAAGTTAGTAAGTTAGAGTCCTAAGTTTTAAGGAGGAGTCTGGTGTACTCAGGTTTAAGGAGGAGTCTGGTGCACTCAGAGTAGTGCTTTAAGGCCGTAGAGCCTATGTTTCTAGCCGGCGAGCCAGTGACCCTGTGGCAGAGCAGGGCTGGCATCAGACTTAGCATTTCCCGGGTGTGTCGCTAAGTCTTGTACGGTGGGACCGTAGCATGGACTTGTTGCGGATCTTTATATGCAGAGTACACTGCATATATTTAGGGCATAATCTAAAATATGATCATATAGGTTCACAGAGTTCCTTATAAATGAAAAGAGTTAAGGAAGACTAGAGCATAGTTTTCTAGTAGTTATTATTTGGATGCAATATTTATATTCTTTGCTATTTCAATTATATTGTTTTAGAACTGCTCAGTGTAGTATTTATTGTTGTTAAATTTCATATCGTTTACTCAAATTATATCTGTAATCACATTAGTGCATTAGTCTGTTTCCATGAAGTTTTCATTCACTGAGCGAGTAGGCTCACCCCTCTACTCAAACATTTTAGGGTTAACCGCGTGGACTTGAAGATGGTCAGAGCATCTATGTAGATCTGCCACAGGAGTCAAGTATGAGATTAGTTGAGTCAGTCGGTCCTTGCCACTCTAGGTCCTCATTAAGAGTTTAAGAGAGAGAGTTGTAATTACGATGTGTAATGTTGTTCCTCTTTGATATGTATGCTAATTAGCAAGTTTCATGTGCATAATGTGTGAGAGACATCATGAATGTTTATACTTGTATCTTTACTATTAAAGTTTGATTAGTTAAGGAAATGTTCAGATTCCCTTGTTAAGATGTTTTATGTGGTTCAATGCGAAGAAACAAGAGTTTTTAAGAAAAGAAAAAGTTAAGGGTGTTCTTTGTGTTACATATAAATCCCATCTTATTCCCTAATCTCATGATTTGAGGATATTCACTGAGCGAGTAGGCTCATACCTCTACTCAAACATTTTCAGGTCAGCATCAGCATCAGGAGTCGGAAGGATCGTTTCACCCTAACGCTTAGTCGATAGAAGGTTTGTTGTTAGTCTAGTTAGAGGTCTCTTAGTCCTTTCCCCTCGATCCTCGGGACAAGGTGTGAGTGAGAGAGAGAATGTGTACAAAGATGTAAATTAATGTTATGTTTTCTTTATGTTAATCAACGTATTATGCTGTAGACTTTGCTTGTATCTTCTATCAGTTTAATACAGAAGTTTTTTGCAGTTTGTTTAGTTCTTGTTTACAGCTTAAACTTGATTATCAATTAAATGCCTTGGATTGTTTTAAAAGCGACGAATGGTTGGTTATGTGTTAATCCCACCTGTCGTGCCTTAATTTCATGGTTTGTGGCTAATGTGAGATTGGGGCGTGACAATTCTTGGTATCAGAGCATAGGTTGAGTATATGAATACTCTAAGTCCAGGACAGGGGACGATAAGAGACCAATAGGATTAAGGTTTAGGTGTCTTTCTTCTATCTGTAGTTTTCTAACAGGAAATGTTATGTTATATCATTGCAGATGGCAGAAAGAGGCTTTGATCGTGATGATCAGGCTGAGAGCCATGTTGGCCCCGATCCTTTGTACTTGGGTCCAGGTGGTGGTGACCACGTGGATGAAGCATCCCGGATGTACAGGATGTTCCTGGAAACCAAAGAGAGGTACAAGGCTGATAGGTGAGCTTCTACTTCTACCAGCAGTAAAGATCTGATGTGATCTTATGAGCTTGTAAAGAAGCTTGGTGGCATGGAGTTTAGTGGCACTACAGATCCAACAGAGGCTGATGAATGGTTTAGACAAATAGAGAAGGTCTTTCGCCTGATGGAGCTTCCAGAAGAGAAGAAGATTAATCATGCAGTCTACCTTTTGACAGGCGATGCAGAGTTGTGGTGGCGTGGTGTGGAAGAAAAGAGGGGAGGTGCAGAGCTTTCCTGGCAGGATTTCTCTGAGGAATTTCATCTCAAATTCTATCCACCCACTTTTCTTAATGAGAAAATCAGGCAGTTACAGAATATTAAGCAGGGGAACATGACAGTTACTGAGTATGAAGCGCTTTTCACACAGTTAGCTAATTTCTGTCCGTAGCTTGTTCCCGACAACATAGAAAGATGCAGAAGGTTTCAGGAAGGGCTAAGGCCAGAAATTCGGCATACAGTTTCTGCTACTAGTAGGAGGAACAGAGAGAACTTTGGTGAGTTTGTCGAGGCTGCTAGACAGGTTGAAGAATCTGTGAATGCTGACGAGGTGCTTGAGTCTAAGAAGAGATCTACAGACTTCAGTAGAGGGCAATCCAGTAGTGGATACAGAGGTGGAGGTAGAGGTTTCTTTTCCAAGCTTGGGCATGGCTTTGGTTGTTTTGGCAGGCAGAGATCTGAGGATGTCACTACTTCTAGAGGCAGAGGAGGATACAACCCAAGAAGATGGGGCAGTGCCGATAGTGGACAGTCTTCTGGGTCGTCAATGTCAGTGACTGGTCCACAGAGGCAGGAAATACAAGTATGTAATACCTGTGGAAAACTTCACTCTGGACAGTGTCGGGTTCTAAGTTGTTTTGTTTGTGGACAAGTAGGACACTTAAAAAGGGAATGTCCTCAACTTCGACAAGCAGCATCACAAACTTTCCAGCCTCAATACCATGATGTTCCAAGTTCTTCTGTGGCTTCTGGTTCTAGAGGTGGTGGAGTGTCTAGTGGCAGGAGTGGTCAGAGAGGACGACGTGGCAGAGGGAGAGCTTCAGCACGTTTCTTTTCTTTGACACCTCAGGAAGGTATAATCTCTTCACAAGTTGTTACAGGAGAGATGTTTTTGTTTAATAGTATACCAGTTTCAGTTTTGATAGATCCGGGAGCTACTCATTCTTTTATACGACGTTCTTTAGTTGGTGAACTTAATCTGTTAACTCAAGAGTTGGCAGATGAGTTAGTGTTGAGGGTTCCACTAGGTGGACCAACAGTTTTATCCAAGTCTTGCCCCGGATGCTTGTTATCTTTTGGAGGTTTCACCTTTGCTGCTAATCTCATACCCTTGGATGTAAATACCTTTCAAGTCATCTTGGGTATGGATTGTCTTGAAACATATCGAGTGCAACTCGATTGTTGGAAGAAGGAAGCTACCTTTCAATTAGGTGAATTTTCTTGTGTCTTTACTGGAGACAGGAAAGTTCTGCCTACGTGCATAATATCAGCTGCTGTAGCTGATAAGATGTTACAGAAAGGATGTGAAGCGTTCCTTGCTCATGTGGTTGACACCAGAGCAGAGAAGTGCACCGCCAGTGTTTATGATGTGCCCATGGTTTGTGAGTTTTCTGATGTTTTTCCAGAAGATTTGCCAGGCCTACCTCCTGTCAGAGACTTGGATTTTGAAATTCAGATATATCCAGGTAGTCATCCAGTAGCACTGCCAGCCTATAGAATGGCACCTGCAGAGTTGAAGGAACTCAAGGTGCAGTTGCAGGAGTTGCTGGATAAGGGTTTTATTGGACCCAGTTCTTCACCGTGGGGTGCTCCAATTCTGTTTGTTAAGAAAAAGGATGGTACCATGCATCTCTGTATAGATTATAGGCAACTGAAACAAGATCACTATAAAGAACAAGTATCCATTGCTGAGAATAGATGATCTGTTTGATCAGTTGCGTGGAGCGACGATCTTTTCTAAGATTGATTTGAGATCTGGATATCATCAGCTTAGGATAAAGGCTTCTGATATTCCCAAAACAGCTTTCAGAACCAGGTATGGGCATTATGAGTTTTTGGTCATGTCGTTTGGACTGACCAATGCCCCAGCAGCCTTTATGGATATGATGAATCGGATTTTCAAACCGTTTCTAGATCAGTTTATTGTAGTCTTTATAGATGATATTCTGATCTATTCCAGAGACGATGAACAACATGAGCAACACTTGAGAGTAGTGTTGCAGTTGTTGAGACAACACCAGTTGTTTGCTAAATTTAGCAAATGCGAGTTCTGGTTGGCCGAGGTAGCATTTCTTGGACATGTTATCTCGAGAGGTGGAGTTAGCGTTGACCCTAAGAAGGTTGATTCTGTACTTCAGTGGGAACAGCCTAAGACTCCTACTGAGATCAGAAGTTTCTTGGGTTTGGCAGGTTATTACAGAAGGTTCATACAGAACTTCAGTGTGTTAGCATCACCTTTGACACGCTTGACAAGGAAGGATGTACCGTTTGTTTGGTCTGATAACTGTGAGAGAAGTTTTCAGATTTTGAAGAGAAGGTTGACTTCAGCACCGTGTTGGTTTTGCCTGAAGCAGAAAAAGGCTATACAGTGTTCTGTGATGCTTCCAGGAGAGGTTTGGGCTGTGTACTGATGCAAGAAGGCAATGTTGTGGCTTACGCATCTAGACAGCTTAAGAAGAATGAAGAGAATTACCCTGTTCATGATCTGGAGTTAGCTGCTATAGTTCATGCTCTTAAGACATGGCGTCACTACTTGTATGGTGAGACATGTCAGGTGTTTACAGACCATAAGAGCTTGAAATATATCTTCACTCAGAAAGATTTGAATTTGAGACAGCGCAGATGGCTTGAGCTGATCAAAGACTATGATGTGACAATCGATTACCATCCTGGTAAGGCGAATGTTGTAGCTGATGCCTTGAGTAGAAAGTCAAGTTCAACAGCCAATGCATTTTCTATGGCATGTTTCAAGAGAGACTTGCTTGTAGACATGCGAAGGTTGAACTTGGACTTGGATGTGACAGGACAGAGTGGGTTGATTGCTCAGATGCAAGTCAGACCTACTTTTTATAATCAGATTAAGGAATTACAGCAGAGTGATGATGAGTTGAGGCAGATTATGCAGGATATGTCGGAAGGTAAAAGGTCAGAATTCAGGTTTTCTGATGAAGGCATGTTGTATCTTCATGATAGGTTATGTGTACCTGAAAACAGTGAGTTGAAAGAGCAGATTCTTGAGGAAGCGCATACTTCTATGTATGCTATGCATCCAGGTAACACAAAGATGTACAGGAACCTCACCGAGCTGTACTGGTGGTCTGGTATGAAAAAGGATGTGGCTGAATACGTGGCTAGGTGCGGGGTGTGTCAGCAGGTTAAGGCTGAGCATCAGAAACCTGCTGGTACTTTGCAGTCTCTTCCTATACCAGAATGGAAATGGGAATACATCACGATGGACTTTGTGGTAGGATTACCCAAGACGCCGAAGGGTTCAGACTCGATATGGGTGATTGTGGATAGACTAACTAAGTCTGCTCACTTTCTTCCTGTCAAGTCAACCTTTGACGTTTCAAAGTTGGCTAAAGTTTATGTGGATGAGGTAATCAGATTACATGGAATTCCAGTTTCCATTATTTCTGACAGAGATCCAAAGTTTACATCTAGATTCTGGAATCAGTTACATCGTGCGTTGGGCACAAGGCTGAAGTTCAGTACAGTGTTTCACCCACAGACAGATGGTTAATCTGAGAGGACCATTCAGACCCTAGAAGATATGCTGAGAGCATGCGTGCTACAGTTTGGAGGTAACTGGGAAGAACACTTAAGCCTAATGGAGTTTGCATATAATAATAGCTACCATTCTAGTCTTGGAATGGCTCCATATGAAGCTCTTTATGGCAGAAAGTGTAGATCGCCAGTTTGTTGGTATGAAGTTGGTGAAAAAGAAATTCTTGGACCTGAGCTAGTCGATGTAACAACAGAAAAGATATATGTGATCAGGGATCAGTTAAAAGCGGCTCAGGACAGACAGAAAAGTTATGCAGAGAAACGACGACGGCCTCTTGAGTTTGAGGTTGGTGACGAGGTTTACTTGAAGGTTTCACCATGGAAGGGAGTGCTGAGGTTTGGCAAGAGGGGTAAGTTGACCCCTAGGTATATGGGTCCATATCCTATTGTTGAGAGGATTGGACCTGTAGCTTATAGGTTGGATTTGCCGTCTGAGTTGGCAAATCTTCATGATGTCTTCCACGTGTCTATGCTGAAAAAGTTTCATCCCGGTACAGAAAAGATTCTAGTTTCAGAACCGGCACAACTGAGAATGGATGTGTCCTATATTGAAGGACCAGTGCAAATAGTTGATCATCGGATCAAAAAGCTTTAGAACCGCGAGATTCCTTTAGTGAAGGTTTTGTGGAGAAACCATAATCTTGAAGAAGCTACGTGGGAGCTAGAGTCTGAGATGCGTAGCAAGTTTCCTTTTCTCTTCTAGGAATTTCGAGGACAAAATTCTTATAAGGGAGGGAGATTGTTACGACCCGCGTCGAGCTTATTCCGTAAGTATGATGTTAAGCATGTGTTTAGCTGATGTGTTAAGTTATAAGTCTGTGTTTGTTAATAATGTTTAAAATGGATATGATATGTGCTTAGTGTGTTTTCTAGCTTCTAAAGCGTGTAGGATCTTACGCTTGAAGCGTTGCCAGAGAAATCGTTCGAATCCGACCTTCGAGTCAAAAGTTGCAAGTTTTTGGGCTTATAGGGACCCGTTTGTAGTTTTTGAACTTCGCGTTTAGGCCCCTAAGTTTCCTCCTTATCCTTTCTCTCTTCCTTATCTCGTTTCACTTTCACAAAAACGAGAGAACGCTTCTGCGTTCTTCTTCCTTGCGTGAGAAAGGGAGACAGAGAGAGAGAGGGAGCTGAGTAGGGAGAGACGTCGGAGCTTCGTTTTGCTCCGATCAGCTGCTGCAGCTCGTCCTCTTCCCTCCGTTGATCTTCTTCTCCGTCAATTTGATCCGGGTTTGCAGCTGGAGCTGCGTTTGCAGGGGAAACGACCAAGAGATTGGGGCGCAAGGAGCAGCCCTAGCACGTTTCTTCCTCTCCTTCAGGTTCGGATTAGTGATGTGTAGCATTTGCGAATGTTTGGCTGTGTTTGTTTGAGTTTTTCCCGTCGATTCGAGAGAAATCGACTCTTGCAGGCCGTTTTTGTTTTCTGCCTGTGCGCGGTTCGGCCGAGTTCCTATTCGGTCGACCGAGTTTCCTATTAGGGAAATCGTATAGAGTTTTGGTCAGCCGAGTTTGGGGTCTTGGATCGGCCGAGTTTCTTATTTAGATAAACGAACAGCGTTTTGGTCGGCCGAGTTTGGTCCTGATCGGCCGAGTTTCCTTGTAGGTGTTTAAAGCAGTGTCTCGATCGGCCGAGTTCCTCAGAGGATCGGCCGAGTTTCCTGCTGGTCGACCGAGGTTGGTCGGCTGAGTTTCAGATTCTGGGAAGTGTTCGGCCGAGTTCCATAGTAATCGGCCGAGTTTCAAGTGGAGAGTGGCAGTTCATTTAAAAATCATTATTTAACTCATTTTAAATGCTTATTTGCTTCAGTATCAGTTGATATGACTCCTAAACAGTGTAACATGTACTTTTTAGTATGATAAGTTCATTGGAACTTGAATTGCGTGATGTAAATGATGAAAAAGAGGAAATTCTATGTCTTACAGTTACTATATGATATTTCTGTTTAATTATTTATCGGTTAATTAGTTAATAGACATAGGTGCCCTAACACCGTAGAACCCCTAAAAGAAGGTCTGTTACTTAGGGGTGAAACTCGTGTCCAACATCAACCGGTTGAGTAATTCTGGTGGCACGAGGATAGAAAGAAAGGCAGTGTCTAACAACAATCGTGCTTGTGTCACGATGGCACTGGGAAAAAGAAAACACGGTTATCTAACACCATTCGTGCTTGTGTCACGAAGGTAACCCTGTGACCCTCCGCCGGTGTACTCAGGTTAAAGGAGGAGTCGGGAGCACACGTGGTTGTGCATTGAGGCCGTAGAGCCTATGTTTCTGGCCGGAGAGCCAGGGGTCCTGTAGCAGAGCAGGGCTGGCGTCAGACTTAGCATTTCCCGGGTGTGTCACTAAGTCTTGTACGGTGGGGTCGTAGCATGGACTTGTTACGGATCTTTATATGCAGAGTACACTGCATATGATTAGGGCATAATAATAAAATGAATGAATAATCAAGTAGGTTCACAGTAAATTTATATAACTGTTATTTACCTGAAATACCTGTTGATGCTTAGAAATGTGGTTATTATCTATATATTGCTATGTCAATAGAACTGCCCTGGTTGAACTGCATATATGTTTATTTTCAGTTTATAAACCTGAAGAGTTGTTTAGTGATAGCTAAGTGAAATGTTATTCACTGAGCGATTAGGCTCATACCTCTACTCAAACATTTTCAGGTCAGCATCAGCATCAGGAGTCGGAAGGATCGTTTCACCCTAACGCTTAGTTGATAGAAGGTTTGTTGTTAGTCTAGTTAGAGGTCTCTTAGTCCTTTCCCCTCGATCCTCGGGACAAGGTGTCAGTGAGAGAGAGAATGTGTACAAAGATGTAAATTAATGTTATGTTTTCTTTATGTTAATCAACGTATTATGCTGTAGACTTTGCTTTTATCTTCTATCAGTTTAATAGAGAAGTTTTTTGCAGTTTGTTTAGTTCTTGTTTACAGCTTAAACTTGATTATCAATTAAATGCCTTGGATTGTTTTAAAAGCGACGAATGGTTGGTTATGTGTTAATCCCACCTGTCGTGCCTTAATTTCGTGGTTTGTGGCTAATGTGAGTCAGTCGGTCCTTGTCACTCTAGGTCCTTAGTAAGAGATAAGAGAGAGTTCTAAATACGATGTGTAATATTATTCCTCTTTTGATATGTATGCTAATTAGCAAGTTTCATGTGCATAATGTGTGAGAGACATCATGAATGCTTATATATGTATCTTTACTATTGAAGTCTGATTAGTAAAAGAAATGTTCAGATTCCCTTGTTAAAATGTTTTATGTGGTTCAATGCGAAGAAACAAGAGTTTTTAAGAAAAGAAAAAGTTAAGGGTGTTCTTTGGGTTACATATAAATCCTATCTTACGCCCTAATCTCATGATTTGAGGAAATTGTGAGATCGGGGTGTAACAGCTTGGTATCAGAGCTTAGGGTGAGTTGTCAAGGACCATTAAGTTAGTAAGTTAGAGTCCTATGTGTGGCAGATAGGAGATGTTTGATGTTAGCTTTGGGGATTTGAGTATTTGGATATCCTGGCCCGATATCTGAGTACTTGGATCAACCAGTACAAGCTACTCTGTCTATTCTCTCACGTATACCCTGGCCAGGTATACAGTGGAAGAATGGGCTAGAGATGAACCCTAGAAATGTTAGGGTTAGAAAACGAGAAAAGAAACAAGAATTAAGAGCATAAATGTAAAAGGAGATAGAACTTACATTTCATAATGTTGTTTTTGTTGGAAATGTACAGAAATGCTCTTATATGTTTGAATGGAAATATTCAATACCTTGAAATATGGGTCTTTAATATTTGTTGTATACTGTGCAATTGTAGCATTTATTGATTTTATTCTTTGTAACAAGTAGACTAGAATTGACCTTTGAATGGGCTTTTGTTTCTATGGTTTTGCCCGCTGATTCGAGTGAAATTGACATCAGCAGGTCTGTTTAGGTTTTCAGTCTGTACGCGATTCGGCCGAGTTGTATGTAATACGGCCGAGTTTCCTTTTTTAGGAAATCAAACGACAAGTTGATCGGCCGAGTTTCAAGCGGATCGGCCGAGTTGTGAAGCAATCGGCCGAGTTTCTGACCAATCGGCCGAGTTTCTGAGCTGTGAGTGGCAGTTCAGGAAGAATGTGATCCTTTGTAGTTCTTGGCTTCAGGATTTCAGGTTTGGCCTGGTCCGGTTGGCAGGATGTGTTATTAGGATCTAATGAATCCTATCAATAGCATAATAAGAATAGAATTGGAATAATTAGACCCACATTAGAGTAAGAATGTATATACAGTAAGATGTTGAAACAGATGGGCAAGATCAAAACAACTAAGAATTAGTTGAAACTGATATCTGAGGTTCAACTTTGGGGTCTCAAATGTGAAACCCTTAATTGGGAATAATAGAACATGATATGAGATTCATAATCAGCTTATTGATTAATATTATATGAACTATACATATGAAATATAGAAAAGATATGTGAAATGTATGTATGTATGGTTCAAGATAACAAGAATCAATCATGAAGAATGAATCATATAATAGCGTATAATGCTTTTATGAACTCTAAAGCAAAGGCTAAGTAGAAGAATAGAGTGAGCTTTCAATAGGTCCATAAAAGTAAAAAGGATCGTATGAACATGTAATTCATAAGACTAGAACAACAAACTAGTTCCTAAGAAAAGAACATAGGTGTAGTTTAACGAATGAATAAGTCATACAAAGGTGGACTGTATTCAGAAGAGAAAAACTTGATTGAAAGAGAAACTATGTTTGACCCATGCATGATCCACTTGATTTAAAAATGAAGAATATGTAATGTATTCAACATGAGGAAAAACTAATAGAAGGACTATTAATTCAGAACGTTAACTTCACAATAGTATAAAGATTAAGGAGGAAATATGTGCAACATGGTATACATGACCATACATATGAATAAGCAACATGGTCATAAGAGAAAAATTTAGAATTAAAGATGACGGGTTAAAGAGTAGTATAGGGAAAGAGGACTATGAAATGTAAGAAAGGGTTTGAAATATGATGGAAAAGTTATAAATAAAGAGGTTGTGAGATTCAAGCAAGTGCTAATTAATCAAATATCTCTATTGATAACTAAGTAAATCTACATATGAGAATGTATTAAGGGAATGTTTGAATACAAGTATTCCAAGTCTTAAAATCATCTTCTCTTTCATATATTCCTTAATAAGAGCAAGGTGGGAATGAAATGATAAGAGAAAATGAATCATATATGGTGCATAACTACCTTGGTGGGGTCATCTAGTGAATGTAATAGTGACATACAATATGATGAAGTGTGATAAGAAATAAATTCTTGTGTGATAGCAAGAATGATGAATAATCTATTCCTATCTTAAATGCTTCAATGTTAATGATGTTTACTGTATATAATCATATGAAAAGGATAGGTAGCAAAAAGTAAAGAAGTAATGAATGAGCAGTGAGATATGGGAAAACACTAGCTTTGTGTAATATGTGAATTTGTTTTTACATGTATGATTTGTTGAAGGCATATTAAGGTATGAAAGTTGGTTCTACATATGATTTCAGGGTATTTGTGTAAGTTATATGTTAAATTAAAGGCGTATGATAGTTGTAGTAATTCATACCTGATATTCATCTTACTATTGTGTATTTGTGATATGGTGATACGGTTTTGATGATGTCAGAACACATGGAGGGATATCCTGAATAAGGTAGTTATATCTATTCACTCATATTAATAGAAAGGAATGATAATTAGATTGTTTGAACAAGTAACCCTAATGAGGTGTAGCTTGTTATACCTAGCTCTAATATAACTGAGTGATGGTAATTGAGTATGATTAATTCTTGAATGACTGATACAATTGTGGATTACCTTATTACTGTTGTTGAAAACCCTAAAATGATATAATGTGATGGTTACACTTTGAATTGTGTGTGGGCCCATAACCCACATATCCCAGGATCGAAACAGGGTAGTATGGAATGAGGTGGTAATGCTTCACCTCATGCATCCATGACCCAATGGGGATGCCAAGAGTAGTATTTTGCAATTGATTGTTGAATTTAGTCTTTTAATTCAAGACTGTTTTGCTATTTGAGTAGCATGTTATTAAAGTTTAAAATAGCATGGTGAACTTGCTTTTGTCACTTAAAGGTGATACAGAACAATAGAACTCTCTGAGCAGCATAAGTTGAGATAGTTGTATCAGAGTATCAGAGTTGCGCAGTGAAAGCGTGGTGGTTTATCTTTGCATTCTATGTTGGACTGTGGCATAAAGAATTTGCTTGATATCATTGAGAACTATTTGAGATATGTTGTGATTTAGTAAAGAATTAAAAGATCTAATGTTGAAATCTACATTCAGGTATGTAATACAAGAATATAATGACATGGAAGGCTTTAGAAGCTTAAAATAACCTTGAATGTATCTTTCTTGTAGGTTTATGTTTCGAGGACGAAACATTCTAAGGGGGGAAGAGTTGTTACGACCCCATCTGAGCTTAACTGGTAAACTAGGGTTTACCTAGACAATTGCAAAGATTAATTGGAATAATCATTCTTGATATCTAATGAATGACAATAACACAATTAGGATGTTTTAACTATGATAAGAAGTCTAAATGTTCTTTTGTCTTGAGAATTAGGGTTTGAGAAACATAAACCCTAATCGGCCCAAAAATAGGGTTTTGATGATGCATGAATACAGAATTTGATAAGTAGAATGTCTCACTAAATGATTTTTAGTATTTTATGTGTAACTCTGATTTACTTCAAATTTGGATATGATTTGGATATATAAAATATGAACAACATTGAAAATTATCCTAATTTTTGAAGAATGCTCTGACCTGTTTATCGGCCGAGTTTCAAATTCGGCCGATCACATTTCCAGAATTTTACAGAAGTGTGGTAATTGAATTTTATCTTTTTATTGGTACATCCAATTGATCTCAAATTTTAACTGTGCCTGAAAAACACAGTTTTAGACACTCTGTTAATTTGACATAATTTTTGGATGACATTTGAATCCCTACAGTAAGGGTGTCGGTCGAGTTTGTGCAGGACAAACTCGGCCGAATATTCTGCAGACTGCAATATAGCAGTGCACTGTTCTATTTTTAAGTATTTATTGGTAACTCCAAATGATGTCAAATTTTAACCGAAGCTTTATAGAACAATTATTAACAAAGTGATAAATTCCCATAATTGTTAGAGAATGTTTGATCTCTGAAATAAACGAATTACAGTAACTTTTGTATAACTGAATATTCAGCCTATATAATTAAAGTTAAGTGTTGGGTCAATATGCAATTGACCCAAGCAGCTCAATTGACTTATATGAGCAACCACACACACACACACAGCTCTCATTCTTCGTCATTCACTCCAGAGAAATGAAAATCTAGAGAGAGAGGGAGAGTTAGGGCTTGAGTGGAGAAAGAGGAGGAATTGCTGAATTAGGGTTCTGCGGTCCCAAGAGTGGTGAAATCAAGTAAGTTTGGATCCTTTGCATAGACTTTTATGGTGAATCTTCTCTCTCATGTCAAGATTCCGTCCATGCTCTGATTTGATTCAAGAGGATGTCGAAATTTCCTCTTTTCTCACCCTTTCTTCATAATCCCTCATTTTCAAGGTTTCCAAGTTGAATGGAAGAAGAATTGGGAGATTTGCTAGGGATTTGATAGGAATTCGAGATTCCCTGAGTTGAGCTGCAGTTGTGAGGTGTTTTCACACCTTAGGGTGAGTGGGTTCTTCCTTCAAACATTCTAATGCACGAATTTGATTATAACACCCAAATCCCTAAATGCTTAGCATGTGAATTCTAAATCCTGAAATGTCCATTTGATTTAAGTTATTGTAAATTGATATGATATGGATTCCTTCTCTGTTTGAATGACTCCTAAATGGTAGATTCATATCAGATACGTATACAACACTTTCAAGTGAGAATGCTTTTAAATTTATATCAAATGATGTAATTAGGGTTTGACCTAATTGAGATATCGCTAGAGTTTCAATCTTATTGAAAAGGACTAGTAATCCTATAAGTGGTTAGGATGTACCTCGTGGGTTATCTTAATTGAATCTTATTCTAGATACATGATATTGCAGTGATGATATGGAAAACCTAAATTTAGTTAAATTTCCATGGTTTCATGTCTATATTGATTGCATACGATTTGTTGGAAACAATCTTTATTTAGTGAATGCTTATATCCTATGAAATCCTTATGAGAGCTATGTGACAAGTGAATGAGGTAAATGAAAAGGTGAATGAGGCAAATGCAACCCTAAGAGTAGGGTGTTGGCATGTGATGAATGAATAAGGCAAATGAAACCCTAAGGATAGGGTGTTCAATGAATCATGCTATGGTAATATGAAAGGTCTCGATATGAGATGTGGTGATGCTTAATTGTTAAATTGTATGTTTCTAGTGCATTTAACTTTATATGCTTGTTCTCCCTGAAATGATATTTACATACTGCAGGGCTTCTTATATTTCAATACATATCTCGTAAATTGCAGGTGATGAGATATGACATGCCCTAGAAAGGGATGTTACTGAGACATGGTATATGTTGAATACATGAGCTAAGATATTTACATGTTAATTAATTAATAGACCTAAGTGCCCTAACACCGTAGAACCCCTAAGAGGTATCTGCAACTTAGGGGTGAAACTCTTGTTGCAACATCATCCGTGCTTGTGTCACAGACAAACGAGGAAAGAGAAAATGCAGTGTCTAACAACAATCGTGCTTGTGTCACGATGGCACTGGGCAAAAAGGAAAACACGGTTATCTAACACCATTCGTGCTTGTGTCACGAAGGTAACCTTGTGACTCTCCGCCGGTGTACTCAGGTTTAAGGAGGAGTCTGGTGCACTCAGAGTAGTGCTTTAAGGCCGTAGAGCCTATGTTTCTAGCCGGCGAGCCAGTGACCCTGTGGCAGAGCAGGGCTGGCGTCAGACTTAGCATTTCCCGGGTGTGTCGCTAAGTCTTGTACGGTGGGACCGTAGCATGGACTTGTTGCAGATCTTTATATGCAGAGTACACTGCATATATTTAGGGCATAATCTAAAATATGATCATATAGGTTCACAGAGTTCCTTATAAATGAAAAGAGTTAAGGAAGACTAGAGCATAGTTTTCTAGTAGTTATTATTTGGATGCAATATTTATATTCTTTGCTATTTCAATTATATTGTTTTAGAACTGCTCAGTGTAGTATTTATTGTTGTTAAATTTCATATCGTTTACTCAAATTATATCTGTAATCACATTAGTGCATTAGTCTGTTTCCATGAAGTACTCATTCACTGAGCGAGTAGGCTCACCCCTCTACTAAAACATTTTAGGGTTAACCGCGTGGACTTGAAGATGGTCAGAGCATCTGTGTAGATCTGCCACAAGAGTCAAGTATGAGATTAGTTGAGTCAGTCGGTCCTTGCCACTCTAGGTCCTCAGTAAGAGTTTAAGAGAGAGAGTTGTAATTACGATGTGTAATGTTGTTCCTCTTTGATATGTATGCTAATTAGCAAGTTTCATGTGCATAATGTGTGAGAGACATCATGAATGTTTATACTTGTATCTTTACTATTAAAGTTTGATTAGTTAAGGAAATGTTCAGATTCCCTTGTTAAGATGTTTTATGTGGTTCAATGCGAAGAAACAAGAGTTTTTAAGAAAAGAAAAAGTTAAGGGTGTTCTTTGTGTTACATATAAATCCCATCTTATGCCCTAATCTCATGATTTGAGGAAATTGTGAGATCGGGGTTCTCACAATTTCCTCAAATCATGAGATTAGGGCATAAGATAGGATTTATATGTAACACAAAGAACACCCTTAACTTTTTCTTTTCTTTTAAACTCTTGTTTCTTCGCATTGAAACACATAATATCTTAACAAAGGAACCTGAACACTTCTTTTATTAATCAGACTTTAATAGAAAAGATACATGTATAAACATTCATAATGCCTCTCACTCATTATGCATATGAAACTAGCTAATTAGCATACATATCAAAGAGGAACAACATTACACATCGTATTTACAACTCTCTCTCTTATCTCTTACTGAGGACCTAGAGTGACAAGGACCGACTGACTCAACTAATCTTGTACTCAACTCTTGTGGCAGGTCTACACTGATGTTCTGACCATCTTCAAGTCCATGCGGTTAACCCTAAAATGTTTGAGTAGAGGGGTGAGCCTACTCGCTCAGTGAATGAGTACTTCATGGAAACAGACTAATGCACTAATGTGATCAAAGATATAATTTGAGTAAACGATATGAAATTTAACAACAATAAATACTACACTGAGCAGTTCTAAAACAATATAATTGAAATAGCAAAGAATATAAATATTGCATCCAAATAATAACTACTAGAAAACTATGCTCTAGTCTTTCTTAACTCTTTCATTTATAAGGAACTCTGTGAACGTATATGATCATATTTTAGATTATGCCCTAAATATATGCAGTGTACTCTGCATATAAAGATCCGCAACAAGTCCATGCTACGGTCCCACCGTACAAGACTTAGCGACACACCCGGGAAATGCTAAGTCTGACGCCAGCCCTGCTCTGCCACAGGGTCACTGGCTCGCCGGCTAGAAACATAGGCTCTACGGCCTTAAAGCACTACTCTGAGTGCACCAGACTCCTCCTTAAACCTGAGTACACCGGCGGAGAGTCACAGGGTTACCTTCGTGACACAAGCACGAATGGTGTTAGATAACCGTGTTTTCCTTTTTGCCCAGTGCCATCGTGACACAAGCACGATTGTTGTTAGACACTGCATTTTCTCTTTGCTCGTTTGTCCGTGACACAAGCACGGATGATGTTGCAACACGAGTTTCACCCCTAAGTTGCAGATACCTCTTAGTGGTTCTACGGTGTTAGGGAACTTAGGTCTATTAATTAATTAACATGTAAATATCTTAGCTCATGTATTCAACATATACCATGTCTCAGTAACTTCCCTTTCTAGGGCATGTCATATCTCATCACCTGCAATTTACGAGATATGTATTGAAATATAAGAAGCCCTGCAGTATGTAGATATCATCTCAGAGAGAACAAGCATATAAAGTTAAATGCACTAGAAACATACAATTTAACAATTAAGCATCACCACATCTCATATCGAGACCTTTCATATTACCATAGCATGATTCATTGAACACCCTATCCTTAGGGTTTCATTTGCCTTATTCATTCATCACATGCCAACACCCTACTCTTAGGGTTGCATTTGCCTCATTCACCTTTTCATTTACCTCATTCACTTGTCACATGGCTCTCATAAGGATTTCATAGGATATAAGCATTCACTAAATAAAGATTGTTTCCAACAAATTGTATGCAATCAATATGGACATGAAACCATGGAAATTTAACTAAATTTAGGTTTTCCATATCATCACTGCGATATCATGTATCCAGAATAAGATTCAATTAAGATAACCCACGAGGTACATCCTAACCACTTATAGGATTACTAGTCCTTTTCAATAAGGTTGAAACTCTAGCGATATCTCAATTAGGTCAAACCCTAATTACATCATTTGATATAAATCTAAAAGCATTCTCACTTGAAAGTATTTTATACGTATCTGATATGAATCTACCATTTAGGAGTCATTCAAACAGAGAAGGAATCCATATCATATCAATTTACAATAACTTAAATCAAACGGACATTTCAGGATTTAGAATTCACATGCTAAGCATTTAGGGATTTGGATGTTATAATCAAATTCGTGCATTAGAATGTTTGAAGGAAGAACCCACTCACCCTAAGGTGTGAAAACACCTCACAAATGCAGCTCAACTCAGGGAATCTTGAATTCCTATCAAATCCCTAGCAAATCTCCCAATTCTTCTTCCATTCAACTCGGGAACCTTGAAAAAGAGGGATTATGAAGAAAGGGTGAGAAAAGAGGGAATTTCGACATCATCTTGGATCAAATCAGAGCATGGATAGAATATTGACATGAGAGAGAAGATTCACCATAAAAGTCTATGCAAAGGATCCAAACTTACTTGATTTCACCACTCTTGGGACCGCAGAATCCTAATTCAGCAATTCCCCCACTTTCTTCACTCAAGCCCTAACTCTCCCTCTCTCTCTAGATTTTCATTTCTCTAGAGTGAATGACGAAGAATGAGAGCTGTGTGTGTGTGTGGTTGCTCATATAAGTCAATTGAGCTGCTTGGGTCAATTGCATATTGACCCAACACTTAACTTTAATTATATTGGCTGAATATTCAGTTATACAAAAGTTACTGTAATTAGTTTATTTCAGAGATCAAACATTCTCCAACAATTATGGGAATTTAGAATGTTGTTTATAATTGTTCTATAAAGCTTCAGTTAAAATTTTAGATCATTTGGAGTTACCAATAAATAATTAAAAATAGAACAATGCACTGCTATATTGCAGTCTGCAAAATATTCGAATCCGAATATTTTGGAGTTGCGCAGTGATATCGAAGGTCAGATTCGAACGATTTCTCTGGAAACGCTTCAAGCGTAAGATCCTACACGCTTTAGTAGCTTTTGGCTTCAGGACTACAGGTTCGGCCTGGTCCGGCTGGCAGGATGCGTTACTGGGATCTAATGACTTCTATTAATAGTAAAATAAGAATAGACTCTGGATGATTTAGACCCGTAACATAGTGAGAATGTATATATACTAGGATGTTTCAGTTATGATAAGAAGTCTAAATGTTCTTTGTTTTTGAGAATTAGGGTTTGAGAAGCATAGACCCTAATCGGCCCAAAATAGGGTTTTGATGATACATAAATACAAATTTGATAAGTAAAGTGTCTCATTAAATGATTTTTAGTATTTTATGTGTAACTCTGATTTAGCTCAAATTTGGATATAATTTGTATATATAAAATGTAAACAACATTGGAAAATATCAGAATTTTTGAAGAATGTTCTGACCTGTTTATCGGCCGAGTTTCAAACTCGACCGATCACATTTTCTGAATAATATAGCAGTGTGGTAATTGAATTTTATCTTTTTATTGATATATCCAATTGATCTCAAATTTTAACTGTGCTTGAAAAACACAATTTTAGACACTCTTGTAAATTGGTGAAATTTTTGGATGACTTTTGACCTCTACAGCAAGGGTGTCGGCCGAGTTTGTAACTCAGCCGAACCTGCTGCAGACTGCAATATAACAGTGCACTGTTCGATTTTTAATTAATTATTGGTAACTTGAAATGATCTGAAATTTGTACCGGAGGTCTGAAACCTCATTATGTATAAAATATAAAATTTCCAGAATTTTTGGAGCTTCTGTTAGCTATTTAATAAATTAATTACAGAAACTATTGTGAAAACTGAATTTTCAGCCAACATGATTAAAGTTGAGTGTTGGGTTAATATGCTATTGACCCAAGCAACTCAAATTGATTTATATAATAGACCACACACACACAATAATGCTATGTTATTAATAAAGGATCAAACCCTAGAATGATTAAAGTGGTAGTAGTTTAAGGAATATTACTAGTGATGTAACCTTGAATACTAGTATCTTTGTAAAATAAGATCTTGAGATTTGTTCTATAAAAAGTAAATTGGCTTTGATAGTGATCTAGGATTTTGAGGTAGATAATCTGAACGGTACATGAGCAACATGTAATGACTTAGAGAAAAGAGTAAGACATAAACTTGAAATGTAACAATAAGAAAGTAGCATAGAAAGCGGAATATTATCCGATATATGATCTGAAGATAGTTGATGTAGTTCATGTTTTTTTTAAGACATGGCGTCACTATCTTTATGATGTGACAATAGATTACCACCCTGATAAATAGAATGCGGTGAATGATGCTTTCAGCAGAAAGTCAAGTTCAACAGTTAATGCATTCTCTATGGCAGGTTTCAATAGGGACCTGTTAATAGAAATGTGGAGGTTGAACTTAGACTTAGGGGTGACAACACAAAGTGATTTGATTGTATAGATGCAAGTCAAGCCTACTTCTTATGATCAGATTAAGGAACTACAATAGAGTGATGGTGGGTTAAACCAGACCATACATGACAGGATAGGAGGAAAAGAGACTAAAGATTAAGTTTTTAGATGATAAGGTGTTGTATTAGCATGACATGTTGTGTGTACCTTGAGATAGTGTAAAATTCTTTTAAGGGGAAAAGGCTGAAAGAAAAGATTCTTATGGAAGTGTATGTATTGATGTATGCTATGCTTTCAGGAAACACTAAGATGTATATGAATCTCAAGAAGTTGAAATGGATGGTCAGATATGCAGAAGGATGTAGCTGAGTACGTGGTTAGAAGTAGTGTGTACCAGTAGGTTAAGGCTGAACCCTAGAAATCTATAGCCACCTTGTAATCTTTTTCTATACCTGAATGGGAGTGGGAATTTATCACAATGGATTTTGTGGTAAGATTACCCAGGACACCTAGAGGTTGCGACTCGATATGAATGATTGTGGATAGACTAAATTAGTCTGCTCGCTTTCTTCATATTAAGTCAACCCTTGATGTCTCAAAATTTGACTAAGATATATATGGATGAAATAGTTAGATTGCCTGGTAATCCAGGTTTAATCATATCATATTGAGATTCTAAGTTCACATTTAGGATTGTAGAAACAGTTGCATCGTGCTTCGGGTACAAAGATAAGATTCAGTACAACCTTTTACCCGCATACAGATGGTCAGTCTGAGATAACCATTCAGACTCTTGAGGACATGCTGAGAGCATGTGTTTTGCTTTTCAGTGGAAGTTGGGAAGAACATTTACGTCTTATAAAGTTTGCTTAGTGTGAATGTTGAGTTTAGAAATACACAACTGATAATGGTTCGGTTTGAATATAAACCCAGGCAATACAAATTTGGTAAATCATTAGATGCATGATTTCAAGCTAGCAAGACAACATTAAAATATGTAAATAAATCTAATTGCATGCTTCCTGTTATGTTAATGTGAGTGACCTGACATTTTACATGAATGGGCACGATTCTCTAAGATATTATCAGAAATTCTCAAGTACTATTAAATATTTGTGATATGATACGTAAATAACTCTTAATTGAGTTATGCGATGCATAAACCAGGAATTTGGTTAATATGCACGTTCTTCGAGAAATCTCAGATAATTGATAAATATTACAGATGGTTTCTTATAAGTGGAGTAAATTACTCTTATTGGGGTAATAAAATGTTCAATTACATGAATTCAGTATGTATGTGCCAAAAATTGATTTGAGTTTGGAATATTTATGAATTTTAATCTGTCTGCATGCATGATATAAACATTACTCAGTAATTACAATGATTTGAAATATACTGCTTTGCCAGTTGCAGAATGATACCGTATTGTGATTTGAATTGCAATCAAACAGATGAGATAATGGAAACCCTAAGAGTAGGGTGTTGCCATGTGATTAGTGAATGAGATAACCCTAAGAGTAGGGTGTTGGCATGTGATGAATGAATAAGGCAAATGAAAACCCTAAGGATAGGGTGTACGATGAATCAAGTATCTTGATATCAATTTTCATTATGAGATGTGATGATGTTTAACAGTTAAATTGCATGATTTAGTTTTAGTACCAGATTGACATGTATTCTGTTTATTTAAGAATTTTAGTTGTCTGCATGTATAGTATAATAATTTCTTGGTAATGACCATAAAGTGAGATACTGCTATAACAGTTATGGAAAGATAATGTTTTGTGAGTCGATCTGGAATCAGATCAAATGTGTCCTAGGTTAAGGGACCTATGCAGATGGTTGATCGGAGGATCAAGAAACTCACGAATTGTGAGATACCATTAGTGATAGTTTTGTGGAGATTTCTTAACCTAGAGGGGGCTACGTAGGAATACGAGTCAGAAATGAGTAACACGTTTCCTTTCTCTTTTAGGAATTTCGGGACGAAATTCTTTTAAGGGGAAAAGGTTGTTATGACCCACTCCATGATTAACTAATAAATACCTTGAATTACGTAAAACACCTCAATTAGGGTTGAGTATCAAATTAAACATCATGGATAATCAAGATAAGCTAAGATGCGAATTAATAGTTAAGATTGAATCACCTGAGGCAATTAATAATGTCAATGTTGATTATTTAGTACATTAAGTTGAATCAAGTAATCACAGAGGTAATTAGAGTTTTGATCCAGTGAAATAGTCTTTTAGCATGTTTTGCACTTTGAGGTTATAGAGAATTCCGAGCTTAAACCATTGCAAGAAAAATCACTCGAAACCGACTTCCGAGTTAAAAGATACGGACTTTTGAATGTTTAGGGACCTAGCTATAAATATTGGAAACGTTTGGGCAATTTGCAGCCGGCCCCCTCCGCGACCTTTCTCGCTTATCTTCTCCTTTAGTCGGCCGATAGAACAGTAGCCGACTGAGCGACAGAGAGAAAGGGAGAGCAGGGGCGATTGAGGGGCGATTCTTGCTCCCAACCTTGATCTTGGCTGCGCCCAACTCCACTCTTCTTCTCCCTTCCCTTTTCTTCTTCATCCACCTCGCCCTAGGGGCGCCCCGACCTACTTGAGCAAGCAGTGCCCAGCAGAAACGGCGACCTGCAGAGCCGCAATAGCAGCTATTTAGCAGCAGCTTGTCGACCGTTTAGGGCTTAGAGGGGCTGCTATGGTGGCGCCCCACCTTCCTCGACCTTCCCTTCCTCTACCTCGGCCAAGCAGCAACACCAGACTAACCATGGTGTCGGTCGTCCAAGCAAGCAACATCAGCAATTGCAACAATGGCCAGGAGGCCGTTTGGGTGTGAGCGACAAACACAAGGAATGTCAGCCAACTTCGGCCGTGAAGCCAGACCACAAATCCGCAGCCTCCCAAGCCTCGAGCAGCTCCTAGCCGAGCTCTCCTCCAAGCTGGTCGTTCCTGCGTTGAGCTGCAGTAAGCGGCAGATTCAATTGGGCTTTTTCCGAGGTTGAAGACAACCCCGTGGACGTGTCTCCGGACGAATCCGGACATCGCAAACCTATGTGAGTAGGACTTCACCTTTTAATCAGTAATAAACTCAGGTCCGTTTTAGTTTCCCAGTCAGTGCGTCGTTCGACCGAATTGCGTATGATTCAGCCGAGTTCCTTTATTAGGATTATTAATCAACGTTTTGGTCGGCCGAATTGGGTGTGATTCGGATGAGTTTCCCTTTATAGGAAAATCAATCAGGGTTTGGATCGGCCGAGTTGCGGGTGGATCGGCCGAGTTGTCAGCCGATCGGCCGAGTTTCCAGTTTGGTCGGCCGAGTTCTAGAAGGGTGAGTAGTAGTTCATTTAGAAATCAATATTTAACTCAATTTAATTGTTTAAGTGCTTCTGTATCAATTGATATAACTTCTAAACAGTGTAGTTCATACAATAGAGTATGTTAGATTCATTAGAACTGAACTACGTGATATGCTTAGTGAAAATGATAAATTTCCTGTATTATAGTTGCAATGCATTTGCTGATTTAAAAATAGTTGTTTAGCATCGAAAGTGGATAAATGATATTTGTTCATGTTTAATGATGATAAAGGATATATATTTCCTTCATGTGTTATTCAGATTGTACAAAATGCATGAAATGTGATATTCCTGTTTGTATGTTTAATTGTTAATCAGTTAATAGACTTAGATGCCCTAACACCGTAGAACCCCTAAGAGGTATCTGCAACTTAGGGGTGAAACTCGTGTTGCAACATCATTCGTGCTTGTGTCACGGACAAATGAGGAAAGAGAGAGGCAGTGTCTAACAACAATCGTGCTTGTGTCACGATGGCACTGGGCAAAACAAAAGAAAACATGGTTATCTAACACCATTCGTGCTTGTGTCACGAAGGTAACCCTGTGACTCTCCGCCGGTGTACTCAGGTTAAAGGAGGAGTCGGGTGCACTCAGACTAGTGCTTTAAGGCCGTAGAGCCTATGTTTCTAGCCGGCGAGCCAGTGACCCTGTGGCAGAGCAGGGCTGGCGTCAGACTTAGCATTTCCCAGGTGTGTCGCTAAGTCTTGTACGGTGGGACCGTAGCATGGACTTGTTGCGGATCTTTATATGCAGAGTACACTACATATATTTAGGGCATAATAAAATGAATAAATAATCATGTAGGTTCACAGTAAATTTATATAACCGTTTATCTACCTGAATTACCTGTTGATGATTTAGAATGTGATTATTATCTGTATGTTTGTTATGTTATTAGAACTGCCTTGCTTAGTTCTGCATTTATGTTAAATTTCAATTTATAAACCTGATGAGTTGTTTAGTGATAGCTAAGTGAAGTGCTATTCACTGAGCGAGTAGGGTCATACCTCTACTCAAAACATTTTCAGGTTATCATCAACAGCAGGAAATCTGAAGAATCGTTTTATCCTAACGCCTAGTCAATAGAAGGTTCGTAGTTAGAAGTTAGAGGTCTCTTAGTCCTTTCCCCTCGATCTTTGGGACAAGGTGTGAGTGAGAGAGTGAATGTGTATAAAGATGTAATTAACTGTTATGCTTTATTTTATGTCGAATAATGTAATATGATGTAGACTCTGTTTATATTGCTAGTCAGTTAATAAAGATGCTTCCGCAGTTTGTTTAGTTTCATTTTACAGCATAAATCAGACTTTTCCTATTAATGTCTTTAAAATATTATAAAAGTAAAGAGTGGTTGGCTTATGTGTAAATCCCTTTCTGTCGCGTCCTAATCTCGTGGTTTGTGGTTAATGCGAGATTGGGGCGTGACAATTTTGGTCACGCCCCAATCTCACATTAGCCACAAACCACGAAATTAAGGCACGACAGGTGGGATTAACACATAACCAACCATTCGTCGCTTTTAAAACAATACAAGGCATTTAATTGATAATCAAGTTTAAGCTGTAAAAAAGAACTAAACAAACTGCAAAAAACTTCTCTATTAAACTGATAGAAGATACAAGCAAAGTCTACAGCATAATACGTTGATTAACATAAAGAAAACATAACATTAATTTACATCTTTGTACACATTCTCTCTCTCACTCACACCTTGTCCCGAGGATCGAGGGGAAAGGACTAAGAGACCTCTAACTAGACTAACAACAAACCTTCTATCGACTAAGCGTTAGGGTGAAACGATCCTTCCGACTCCTGATGTTGATGCTGACCTGAAAATGTTTGAGTAGAGGTATGAGCCTACTCGCTCAGTGAATAACATTTCACTTAGCTATCACTAAACAACTCGTCAGGTTTATAAACTGAAAATAAACATATATGCAGTTCAACCAGGGCAGTTCTATTGACATAGCAATATACAGATAATAACCACATTTCTAAGCATCAACAGGTATTTCAGGTAAATAACAGTTATATAAATTTACTGTGAACCTACTTGATTATTCATTCATTTTATTATTATGCCCTAATCATATGCAGTGTACTCTGCATATAAAGATCCGTAACAAGTCCATGCTACGACCCCACCGTACAAGACTTAGCGACACACCCGGGAAATGCTAAGTCTGACGCCAGCCCTGCTCTGCTACAGGACCCCTGGCTCTCCGGCCAGAAACATAGGCTCTACGGCCTCAATGCACAACCACGTGTGCTCCCGACTCCTCCTTTAACCTGAGTACACCGGCGGAGGGTCACAGGGTTACCTTCGTGACACAAGCACGAATGGTGTTAGATAACTGTGTTTTCTTTTTCCCAGTGCCATCGTGACACAAGCACGATTGTTGTTAGACACTGCCTTTCTTTCTATCCTCGTGCCACCAGAATTACTCAACCGGTTGATGTTGGACACGAGTTTCACCCCTAAGTAACAGACCTTCTTTTAGGGGTTCTATGGTGTTAGGGCACCTATGTCTATTAACTAATTAACCGATAAACAATTAAATAGAAATATCATATAGTAACTGTAAGACATAGAATTTCCTCTTTTTCATCATTTACATCACGCAATTCAAGTTCCAATGAACTTATCATACTAAAAAGTACATGTTACACTGTTTAGGAGTCATATCAACTGATACTGAAGCAAATAAGCATTTAAAATGAGTTAAATAATGATTTCCAAATGAACTACCACTCACCACTTGAAACTCGGCCGATTACTATGGAACTCGGCCGAACACTTCCCAGAATCTGAAACTCGGCCGACCAACCTCGGCCGACCAGCAGGAAACTCGGCCGATCCTCTGAGGAACTCGGCCGATCGAGACACTGCTTTAAACACCTACAAGGAAACTCGGCCGATCAGGACCAAACTCGGACGACCAAAACGTTGTTCGTTTATCTAAATAAGAAACTCGGCCGATCCAAGACCCCAAACTCGGCCGACCAAAACTCTATACGATTGCCCTAATAGGAAACTCGGCCAACCGAATAGGAACTCGGCCGAACCGCGCACAGGCAGAAAACAAAAACGGCCTGCAAGAGTTGATTTCTCTCGAATCGACGGGCAAAACTCAAACAAACACCGACAAACATTCGCAAATGCTACACATCACTAATCTGAACCTGAAGGAGAGGAAGAAACGAGCTAGGGCTGCTCCTTGCGCCCCAATCTCTTGGTCGTTTCCCCTGCAAACGCAGCTCCAGCTGCAAACCTGGATCAAATTGACGGAGAAGAAGATCAACGGAGGGAAGAGGACGGGCTGCAGCAGCTGATCGGAGCAAAACGAAGCTCCAACGTCTCTCCCTACTCAGCTCCCTCTCTCTCTCTCTCCCTTTCTCACGCAAGGAAGAAGAACGCAGAAGCGTTCTCTCGTTTCTGTGAAAGTGAAACGAGATAAGGAAGAGAGAAAGGATAAGGAGGAAACTTAGGGGCCTAAACGCGAAGTTCAAAAACTACAAACGGGTCCCTATAAGCCCAAAAACTTGCAACTTTTGACTCGAAGGTCGGATTCGAACGATTTCTCTGGCAACGCTTCAAGCGTAAGATCCTACACGCTTTAGAAGCTAGAAAACACACTAAGCACATATCATATCCTGGCAGATAGGAGATGTTTGATGTTAGCTTTGGGGATTTGAGTATTTGGATATCCTGGCCCGATATCTGAGTACTTGGATCAGCCAGTACAAGCTACTCTGTCTATTCTCTCACATATACCCTGGCCAGGTATACAGTGGCAGAATGGGCTAGAGAGGAACCCTAGAAATGTTAGGGTTAGGAAACGAGAAAAGAAACAAGAATTAAGAGCATAAATGTAAAAGGAAATAGAACTTACATTTCGTAATGTTGTTTTTGTTGGAAATGTATAGAAATGCTCTTATATGTTTGAATTGAAATATTCAATACTTTGAAATATGGGTCTTTAATATCTGTTGTACACTATGCAATTGTAGCATTTATTGATTTTATTCTTTGTAACAAGTAGACTAGAATTTACCTTTGAATGGGCTTTTGTTTCTATAGTTTTGCCCGCTGATTCGAGTGGAATTGACATCAGCAGGTCTGATTAGGTTTTCAGTCTGTACGCGTTTCAACCGAGTTGTATGTGATTCGGCCGAGTTTCCTTAATAGGCAATCGAACAGTAAACTAATCGGCCAAGTTGTATGTAATTCGGCCGAGTTTCCTTTTTCAGGAAATCAAACGGCAAGTTGATCGGCCGAGTTTCAAGCGGATCGGCCGAGTTGTGAAGCAATCGGCCGAGTTTCTGACCAATCGGCCGAGTTTCTGAGCTGTGAGTGGCAGTTCAGGAAGAATGTAATCCTTTGTAGTTCTTGGCTTCTGGACTTCAGGTTTGACCTGGTCCGGTTGGCAGGATGCGTTACTAGGATCTAATGAATCCTATCAATAGCATAATAAGAATAGAATTTGAATAATTAGACCCACATCAGAGTAAGAATGTACATACAGTAAGATGTTGAAACACATGAGCAAGATCAGAACAACTAAGAATTAGTTGAAACTGATATCTGAGGTTTAACTTTGGGGTCTCAAATGTGAACAACATTGGAAAATATCAGAATTTTTGAAGAATGCTCTGACCTATTTATCGGCCGAGTTTCAAACTCGACCGATCACATTTCCAGAATTTTACAGCAGTGTGGTAATTGAATTTTATCTTTTTATTGGTATATCCAATTGATCTCAAATTTTAACTGTGCCTGAAAAACACAGTTTTAGACACTCTTTTAAATTGGCATAATTTTTGGATGACTTTTGAATCCCTACAGTAAGGGTGTCGGTCGAGTTTGTGCTGGACAAACTCGGGCGAATATTTTGCAGACTGCAATATAGCAGTGCATTGTTCTATTTTTTATTATTTATTGGTAACTCCAAATGATCTCAAATTTTAACGGAAGCTTTATAGAAAAATTATACACTACGTGCTAAATTCCCATAATTGTTGGAGAATGTTTGATTTCTGAAATAAACAAATTACAGTAACTTTTGTATAACTGAATATTCAGCCAATATAATTAAAGTTAAGTGTTGGGTCAATATGCAATTGACCCAAGCAGCTCAATTGAATTATATGAGCAACCACACACACACACAGCTCTCATTCTTTGTCATTCACTCCAGAGAAACAAAAATCTAGAGAGAGAGGGAGAGTTAGGGCTTGAGTGAAGAAAGTGGGGGAATTGCTGAATTAGGGTTCTGCGGTCCCAAGAGTGGTGAAATCAAGTAAGTTTGGATCCTTTGCATAGAATTTTATGGTGAATCTTCTCTCTCATATCAAGATTCCGTCCATGCTCTGATTTGATCCAAGATGATGTCGAAATTCCCTCTTTTCTCACCCTTTCTTCATAATCCCTCTTTTTCAAGGTTCCCGAGTTGAATGGAAGAAGAATTGGGAGATTTGCTAGGGATTTGATAGGAATTCGAGATTCCATGAGTTGAGCTGCAGTTGTGAGGTGTTTTCACACCTTAGGGTGAGTGGGTTCTTCCTTCAAACATTCTAATGCACGAATTTGATTATAACATCCAAATCCCTAAATGCTTAGCATGTGAATTCTAAATCCTGAAATGTCTGTTTGATTTAAGTTATTGTAAATTGATATGATATGGATTCCTTCTCTGTTTGAATGACTCCTAAATGGTAGATTCATATCAGATACGTATACAACACTTTCAAGTGATAATGCTTTTAGATTTATATCAAATGATGTAATTAGGGTTTGACCTAATTGAGATATCGCTAGAGTTTCAACCTTATTGAAAAGGACTAGTAATCCTATAAGTGGTTAGGATGTACCTCGTGGGTTATCTTAATTGAATCTTATTCTGGATACATGATATCGCAGTGATGATATGGTAATATGAAAGGTCTCGATATGAGATGTGGTGATGCTTAATTGTTAAATTGTATGTTTCTAGTGCATTTAACTTTATATGCTTGTTCTCCCTGAAATGATATTTACATACTGCAGGGCTTCTTATATTTCAATACATATCTCGTAAATTGCAGGTGATGAGATATGACATGCCCTAGAAAGGGATGTTACTGAGACATGGTATATGTTGAATACATGAGCTAAGATATTTACATGTTAATTAATTAATAAACCTAAGTGCCCTAACACCTTAGAACCCCTAAGAGGTATCTGCAACATAGGGGTGAAACTCGTGTTGCAACATCATCCGTGCTTGTGTCACAGACAAATGAGGAAAGAGAAAATGCAGTGTCTAACAACAATCGTGCTTGTGTCACGATGGCACTGGGCAAAAAGGAAAACACGGTTATCTAACACCATTCGTGCTTGTGTCACGAAGGTAACCCTGTGACTCTCCGCCGGTGTACTCAGGTTTAAGGAGGAGTCTGGTGCACTCAGAGTAGTGCTTTAAGGCCGTAGAGCCTATGTTTCTAGCCGGCGAGCCAGTGACCCTGTGGCAGAGCAGGGCTGGCGTCAGACTTAGCATTTCCCGGGTGTGTCGCTAAGTCTTGTACGGTGGGACCGTAGCAAACACTAAACAACTCGTCAGGTTTATAAACTGAAAATAAACATATATGAAGTTCAACCAGGGCAGTTCTATTGACATAGCAATATACAGATAATAACCACATTTCTAAGCATCAACATGTATTTCAGGTAAATAACAGTTATATAAATTTATTGTGAACCTACTTGATTATTCATTCATTTTATTATTATGCCCTAATCATATGCAGTGTACTCTGCATATAAAGATCCGTAACAAGTCCATGCTACGACCCCACTGTACAAGACTTAGCGACACACCCGGGAAATGCTAAGTCTGACGTCAGCCCTGCTCTGCTACAGGATCCCTGGCTCTCTGGCCAGAAACATAGGCTCTACGGCCTCAATGCACAACCACGTGTGCTCCCGACTCCTCCTTTAACCTGAGTACACCGGCGGAGGGTCACAGGGTTACCTTCGTGACACAAGCACGAATGGTGTTAGATAACCGTGTTTTCTTTTTCCCAGTGCCATCGTGACACAAGCACGATTGTTGTTAGACACTGCCTTTCTTTCTATCCTCGTGCAACCAGAATTACTCAACCGGTTGATGTTGGACACGAGTTTCACCCCTAAGTAATAGACCTTCTTTTAGGGGTTCTACGGTGTTAGGGCACCTATGTCTATTAACTAGTTAACCGATAAACAATTAAACAGAAATATCATATAGTAACTGTAAGACATAGAATTTCCTCTTTTTCATCATTTACATCACGCAATTCAAGTTCCAATGAACTTATCATACTAAAAAGTACATGTTACACTGTTTAGGAGTCATGTCAACTGATACTGAAGCAAATAAGCATTTAAAATGAGTTAAATAATGATTTCCAAATGAACTGCCACTCACCACTTGAAACTCGGCCGATTACTATGGAACTCGGCCGAACACTTCCCAGAATCTGAAACTCGGCCGTATTACATACAACTCTGATACAACTATTTTTAATTATTTATTGGTAACTCCAAATGATCTCAAATTTTAACTGAATCTTTATAGATCAATTATAAACAACGTGCTAAATTCCCATAATTGTTGGAGAATGTTTGATCTCTGAAATAAATGAATTACAGTAACTTTTGTATAACTGAATATTCAGCCAATATAATTAAAGTTAAGTGTTGGGTCAATATGCAATTGACCCAAGCAGCTCAATTGACTTATATGATCGACCACACACACAAGCAGCTCTCATTCTTCGTCATTCATTCCAGAGAAATGAGCTCCTAGAGAGAGAGGGAGAATTAGGGCTTGAGTGGAGAAAGTGGGGGAATTGCTGAATTAGGGTTTTGCGATTCCAGGAAGGGTGAAATCAAGTAAGTTTGGATCCTTTGCATAGACATTTATGGTGGATATTCTCTCTCATGTCAAGATTCCGTCCATGCTCTGATTTGATCCAAGAGGATGTCGAAATTTCCTCTTTTCTCACCCTCCCTTCATAATCCCTCATTTTCAAGGTTTCCGAGTTGAATGGAAGAAGAATTGGGAGATTTGCTAGGGATTTGATAGGAATTCGAGATTCCCTAAGTTGAGCTGTAGTTGTGAGGTGTTTTCACACCTTAGGGTGAGTGGGTTCTTTCTTCAAACATTCTAATGCACGAATTTTATTATAACATCCAAATCCCTAAATGCTTAGCATGTGAATTCTAAATCCTGAAATGTCCTTTTGATTTAAGTTATTGTAAATTGATATGATATAGATTCCTTCTCTGTTTGAATGAATCCTAAATGGTAGATTCATATCAGATACGTATACAACACTTTCAAGTGAGAATGCTTTTAGATTTATATCAAATGATGTAATTAGGGTTTGACCTAATTGAGATATCGCTAGAGTTTCAACCTTATTGAAAAGGACTAGTAATCCTATAAGTGATTAGGATGTACCTCGTGGGTTATCTTAATTGAATCTTATTCTGGATACATGATATCGCAGTGATGATATGGAAAACCTAAATTTAGTTAAATTTCCATGGTTTCATGTCTATATTGATTGCATACGATTTGTTGGAAACAATCTTTATTTAGTGAATGCTTATATCCTATGAAATCCTTATGAGAGCCATGTGACAAGTGAATGAGGTAAATGAAAAGGTGAATGAGGCAAATGCAACCCTAATAGTAGGGTGTTGGCATGTGATGAATGAATAAGGCAAATGAAACCCTAAGGATAGGGTGTTCAATGAATCATGCTATGGTAATATGAAAGGTCTCGATATGAGATGTGGTGATGCTTAATTGTTAAATTGTATGTTTCTAGTGCATTTAACTTTATATGCTTGTTCTCCCTGAAATGATATTTACATACTGCAGGGCTTCTTATATTTCAATACATATCTCGTAAATTGCAGGTGATGAGATATGACATGCCCTAGAAAGGGATGTTACTGAGACATGGTATATGTTGAATACATGAGCTAAGATATTTACATGTTAATTAATTAATAGACCTAAGTGCCCTAACACCGTAGAACCCCTAAGAGGTATCTGCAACTTAGGGGTGAAACTCGTGTTGCAACATCATCCGTGCTTGTGTCACGGACAAACGAGGAAAGAGAAAATACAGTGTCTAATAACAATCGTGCTTGTGTCACGATGGCACTGGGCAAAAAGGAAAACACGGTTATCTAACACCATTCGTGCTTGTGTCACGAAGGTAACCCTGTGACTCTCTGCCGGTGTACTCAGGTTTAAGGAGGAGTCCGGTGCACTCAGAGTAGTGCTTTAAGGCCGTAGATCCTATGTTTCTAGCCGGCGAGCCAGTGACCCTATGGCAGAGCAGGGCTGGCGTCAGACTTAGCATTTAGCCAGCCCTGCTCTGCTACAGGGTCACTGGCTTGCCGGCTAGAAACATAGGCTCTACGGCCTTAAAGCACTACTCTGAGTGCACCCGACTCCTCCTTTAACCTGAGTACACCGGCGGAGAGTCATAGGGTTACCTTCGTGACACAAGCACGAATGGTGTTAGATAACCATGTTTTCTTTTATTTTTCCCAGTGCCATCGTGACACATGCACGATTGTTGTTAGACACTGCCTCTCTCTTTCCTTGTTTGTCCGTGACACAAGCACGGATGATGTTGCAACACGAGTTTCACCCCTAAGTTGCAGATACCTCTTAGGGGTTCTACGGTGTTAGGGCATCTAAGTCTATTAACTGATTAACAATTAAACATACAAACAGGAATATCACATTTCATGCATTTTGTACAATCTGAATAACACATGAAGCAAATATATATCCTTTATCATCATTAAACATGAACAAATATCATTTATCCACTTTCGATGCTAAACAACTATTTTTAAATCAGCAAATGCATTGCAACTATAATACAGGAAATTTATCATTTTCACTAAGCATATCACGTAGTTCAGTTCTAATGAATCTAACATACTCTATTGTATGAACTACACTGTTTAGAAGTTATATCAATTGATACAGAAGCACTTAAATAATTAAATTGAGTTAAATATTGATTTCTAAATGAACTACTACTCACCCTTCTAGAACTCGGCCGACCAAACTGGAAACTCGGCCGATCGGCTGACAACTCGGCCGATCCACCCGCAACTCGGCCGATCCAAACCCTGATTGATTTTCCTATAAAGGGAAACTCGGCCGAATCACACCCAATTCGGCCGACCAAAACGCTGATTAATAATCCTAATAAAGGAACTCAGCCGAATCATACGCAATTTGGTCGAACGTCGCACTGACTGGGAAACTAAAACGGACATGAGTTTATTACTGATTAAAAGGTGAAATCCTACTCACATAGGTTTGCGATGTCCGGATTCGTCCGGAGACACGTCCACGGGGTTGTCTTCAACCTCGGAAAAAGCCCAATTGAATCTGCCGCTTACTGCAGCTCAACGCAGGAACGACCAGCTTGGAGGAGTGCTCGGCTAGGAGCTGCTCGTGGCTTGGGAGGCTGCGGATTTGTGGTCTGGCTTCACCGCCGAAGTTGGCTGACATTCCTTGTGTTTGTCGCTCACACCCAAACGGCCTCCTGGCCATTGTTGCAATTGCTGATGTTGCTTGCTTGGATGGCCGACACCATGGTTAGTCTGGTGTTGCTGCTTGGCCGAGGTAGAGGAAGGGAAGGTCGAGGAAGGTGGGGCGCCACCATAGCAGCCCCTCTAAGCCCTAAACGGCCGACAAGCTGCTGCTAAATAGCTGCTATTGCGGCTCTGCAGGTCGCCGTTTCTGCTGGGCACTGCTTGCTCAAGTAGGTCGGGGCGCCCCTAGGGCGAGGTGGATGAAGAAGAAAAGGGAAGGGAGAAGAAGAGTGGAGTTGGGCGCAACCAAGATCAAGGTTGGGAGCAAGAATCACCCCTCAATCGCCCCTGCTCTCCCTTTCTCTCTGTCGCTCAGTCGGCTACTGTTCTATCGGCCGACTGAAGGAGAAGATAAGCGAGAAAGGTCGTGGAGGGGGCCAGCTGCAAATTTCCCAAACATTTCCAATATTTACAGCTAGGTCCCTAAACATTCAAAAGTCCGTATCAGTCTCGAACAGCAGACTGATCGGTCGAGTTGTATGTAATTCAGCCGAGTTTCCTTTTTCAGGAAATCAAACGGCAAGTTGATCGGCTGAGTTTCAAGCGGATCGGCCGAGTTGTGAAGCAATCGGCCGAGTTTCTGACCAATCGGTCGAGTTTCTGAGCTGTGAGTGGCAGTTCAGGAAGAATGTAATCCTTTGTAGTTCTTGGCTTCAGGACTTCAGGTTTGGCCTGGTCCGGTTGGCAGGATGCGTTACTAGGATTTAATGAATCCTATCTATAACATAATAAGAATATAATTGGAATAAGTAGACCCACCTCAGAGTAAGAATGTACATACAGTAAGATGTTGAAACATATAGGCAAGATCAGAACAACTAAGAATTAGTTGAAACTGATATCTGAGGTTCAACTTTGGGGTCTCAAAGGTGAAACCCTTAATTGGGAATAATAGAACATGATATGAAGCTCATAATCAGTTTATTGATTAATTTTGCATGAACTATACATATGAAATATAGAAAAGATATGTGAAATGTATGCATGGTTCAAGATAACAAGAATCAATCATGAAGAATGAATCATATAATAGCGTATAATGCTTTTATGAACTCTAAAGCAAAGGCTAAGTAGAAGAATAGAGTGAGCTTTCAATAGGTCCATAGAAGTGAAGAGTCTTCAAAAGAGTAAAAGTAAAGAGAATCGTATGAACATGTAATTCATAAGACTAGAACAACAAACTAGTTTTTAAGCAAAGAACATAGGTATAGTTTAACGAATGAATAAGTCATACAAAGGTAGACTGTATTCAGAAGAGAAAAAACTTGATTGAAAGAGAAACTATGTTTGACCCATGCATGATCACCTTGATTTAAAAATGAAGAATATGTAATGTATTCAACATGAGTAAAAACTAATAGAAGGACTATTAATTTAGAATGTTAACTTCACAATAGTATAAAGATAAAGGTGGAAATATGTGCAACATGGTATACATGACCATACATATGAATAAGCAACATGGTCATAAGAGAAAAATTTAGAATTAAAAGATGACGGGTTAAAGAGTAGTATATGGTAAGAGGACTATGAAATGTAAGATAGGGTTTGAAATATGATGGAGAAGTTATAAAATAAAGAGGTTGTGAGATTCAGGCAAGTGCTAATTAATCAAATAACTCTGTTGATAACTAAGTAAATCTACATACGAGAATGTATTAAGGGAATGTTTGAATACAAGTATTCCAAGTCTTAAAATCATCTTCTCTTTCATATATTCCTTAATGAGAGTAAGGTGGGAAGGAAATGATAAGAAAATGAGTCATATATGGTGCATAAATACCTTGGTGGGGTCATCTAGTGAATGTAATAGTGGCATACAATATGATGAAGTGCGATAGGAAATAAAATCTTGTGTGATAGCAAGAATGATGAATAATCTATTCCTATCTTAAATGCTTCAATGTTAATGATGTTTATTTTATATAATCATATGAAAAGGATAGGTAGCAAAAAGTAAAGAAGTAATGAATGAGCAGAGAGATATGGGAAAACACTAGCTTTGTGTAATATGTGAATTTGTTTTTACATGTATGTTTTGTTGAAGGCATATTAAGGTATGAAAGTTGGTTCTACATATAATTTCAGTATATTTGTGCAAGCTATATGTTAAATTAAAGGCGTATGATAGTTGAAGTAATTCATACCTGATATGCATCTTACTATTGTGTATTTGTGATATGGTGATACGGTTTGGATGATGTCAGAACACATGGAGGGATATCCTGAATAAGGTAGTTATACTTATTCACTCATATTAATAGAAAAGGATGATAATCAGATTGTTTGGACAAGTAACCCTAATGAGGTGTAGCTTGTTATACCTAGCTCTAATATAACTGAGTGATGGTAATTGAATATGATTAATGCTTGAATGACTGATACAATTGTGGATTACCTTATTACTGTTGTTGAAACCCTGAAATGATATAATATGATGGTTACACTTTGAATTGTGTGTGGGCCCATAACCCACAGGTCCCAGGATCGAAACAGGATAGTATGGAATGAGGTGGTAATGCTTCACCTCATGCATCCATGACCCAATGGGGATTCCAAGAGTAGTATTGTGAAATTGATTGTTGAATTTAGTCTTTTAATTCAAGACTGTTTTGCTATTTGAATAACACTTGATTAAAGTTTAAAACAGTATGGTGAACTTGCTTTTGTCACTTAAGGGTGATACAGAAAAATAGAACTCTCTGAGCAGCATAAGTTGAGATAGTTGTATCAGAGTATCAGAGTTACGCAGCGAAAGCGTGGTGGTTTATCTTTGCATTCTATGTTTGACTGTGGCATAAAGAATTTGTTTGATATCATTGAGAACTATTTGAAATATGTTGTGATTTAGTAAAGAATTAAAAGATCTAATGTTGAAAACTACATTCAGGTATGAAATACAAGAATATAATGACATGGAAGGCTTTAGAAGCTTAGAATAACCTTGAATGTATCTTTCTTGTAGGTTTATGTTTCGAGGACGAAACATTCTAAGGGGGGAAGAGTTGTAACGACCCCATCTGAGCTTAATTGGTAAACTAGGGTTTACCTAGACAATTGCAAAGATTAATTAGAATAATCATTCTTGAAATCTAATTAATGACGATAACACAATTAGGATGTTTTAACTATGATAAGAAGTCTAAATGTCCTTTTGTCTTGAGAATTAGGGTTTGAGAAACATAAACCCTAATCGGCCCAATTTAGGGTTTTGATGATACATGAATACAGAATTTGATAAGTAGAATGTCTCACTAAATGATTTTTATTATTTTATGTGTAACTCTGATTTACTTCAAATTTGGATATGATTTGGATATATAAAATATGAACAACATTGGAAAATAGCAGAATTTTTGAAGAATGCTCTGACCTGTTTATCGGCCGAGTTTCAAACTCGACCGATCACACTTTCAGAATTTTACAGAAGTGTGGTAATTGAATTTTAGCTTTTTATTGGTATATCCAATTGATCTCAAATTTTAACTGTGCTTGAAAAACACAGTTTTAGACACTCTGTTAAATTGGCATAATTTTTGGATGACTTTTGAATCCCTACAGTAAGGGTGTCGGTCGAGTTTGTGCAGGACAAACTCGGCCGAATATATTCTGCAGACTGCAATATAGCAGTGCACTGTTCTATTTTTAATTATTTATTGGTAACTCCAAATGATCTCAAATTTTAACTGAAGCCTTATAGATCAATTATAAACAACCTGCGAAATTCCCATAATTGTTGGAGAATGTTTGATCTCTGAAATAAACGAATTACAGTAACTTCTATATAACTGAATATTCAGCCAATATAATTAAAGTTAAGTGTTGGGTCAATATGCAATTGACCCAAGCAGCTCAATTGACTTATATGAGCAACCACACACACACACAGCTCTCATTCTTCATCATTTCATTCCAGAGAAACGAGCTCCTAGAGAGAGAGGGAGAATTAGGGCTTGAGTGGAGAAAGTGGGGGAATTGCTGAATTAGGGTTTTGCGATTCCAGGAAGGGTGAAATCAAGTAAGTTTGGATCCTTTGCATAGACTTTTATGGTGAATCTTCTCTCTCATGTCAAGATTCCGTCCATGCTCTGATTTGATCCAAGATGATGTCGAAATTCCCTCTTTTCTCACCCTTTCTTCATAATCCCTCTTTTTCAAGGTTTCCGAGTTAAATGGAAGAAGAATTGGGAGATTTGTTAGGGATTTGATAGGAATTCGAGATTCCCTTAGTTGAGCTGCAGTTGTGAGGTGTTTTCACACCTTAGGCTGAGTGGGTTCTTCCTCTAAATAGTGTAATGCACGTATTTGATTATAGCATCCAAATCCCTAATTGCTTACTATGTGATTTTAAAACCTGAAATGTCCGTTTGATTTAAGATTGTTGCAAATTGATATGATGTGGATTACTTCTCTGTTTGAATGACTCCTAAATGGTAGATTCATATCAGAAGCGTATACAACACTTCTTAGTGAGAATGCTTTTTATATTTATATCAAATGAGGTAATTAGGGTTTAACCTATTTGAGACATCAATAGTGTTTCAACCTTATTGAAAAGGACTAGTAATCCTATAAATGGTTAGGATGTATCTCATGGGTTATCTTAATTGAATCTTATTCTTGATACATGATATCTCAGTAAATGATATGGAAAAATCTAAATTTAGTTAAGTTTCCATGACTTCATACCCCTAAGAGGTATCTGCAACTTAGGGGTGAAACTCGTGTTGCAACATCATCCGTGCTTGTGTCACGGACAAACGAGGAAAGAGAAAATGCAGTGTCTAACAACAATCGTGCTTGTGCCACGATGGCACTGGGCAAAAAAAAAGGAAAACACGGTTATCTAACACCATTCGTGCTTGTGTCACGAAGGTAACCCTGTGACTCTCCGCCGGTGTACTCAGGTTTAAGAAGGAGTCTGGTGCACTCAGAGTAGTGCTTTAAGGCCGTAGAGCCTATGTTTCTAGCCGGCGAGCCAGTGACCCTGTGGCAGAGCAGGGCTGGCGTCAGACTTAGCATTTCCCGGGTGTGTCGCTAAGTCTTGTACGGTGGGGTCGTAGCATGGACTTGTTACGGATCTTTATATGCAGAGTACACTGCATATGATTAGGGCATAAGTTAAAATATGATCATATAGGTTCACAGAGTTCTTTATAAATGAAAGAGTTAAAGAAGACTGGAAGCATAGTATTCTTGTAGTTATTCTTTGGATGCAATATTTACATTCTTTGTTATTTCAATTATATTGTTTAGAACTGCTCAGTGTAGTATTTATTGTTGTTAAATTTCATATCGTTTATTCAAATTATATCTGTAATCACATTAGTGCATTATTCTGTTTCCATGAAGTACTCATTCACTGAGCGAGTAGGCTCACCCCTCTACTCAAACATTTTTAGGGTTAACCGCGTGGACTTGGAGATAGCCCGAGCTTCAGTGTAGACCTGCCACAGGAGTCAAGTATGAGATTAGTTGAGTCAGTCGGTCCTTGTCTCTCTAGGTCCTCAGTAAGAGTTTTAGAGAGAGAGAGAGTTGTAATTACAATGTGTAATATTGTTCCTCTTTGATATGTATGCTAATTAGCAAGTTTAATGTGCATAATGAGTGAAAGACATCGTGAATGCTTACACATGTATCTTTACTATTGAAGTCTGATTAGTAAAGAAATGTTCTGATTCCCTTGTTAAGATGTTTTATGTGGTTCAATGCGATGACACAAGCATTTAAAAGAAAAGAAAAAGTTAAGGATGTTCTTTGTGTTAAATATAAATCCTATCTTACGCCCTAATCTTATGATTTCAGGAAATTGCCGATCTCACAATTTCCTCAAATCATGAGATTAGGGCATAAGATGGGATTTATATGTAACACAAAGAACACCCTTAACCTTTTCTTTTCTTAAAAACTCTTGTTTCTTCACATTGAACCACATAAAACATCTTAACAAGGGAATCTGAACATTTCCTTAACTAATCAAACTTTAATAGTAAAGATACAAGTATAAACATTCATGATGTCTCTCACACATTATGCACATCAAACTTGCTAATTAGCATACATATCAAAGAGGAACAACATTACACATCGTAATTACAACTCTCTCTCTTAAACTCTTACTGAGGACCTAGAGTGGCAAAGACCGACTAACTCAACTAATCTCATACTTGACTCCTGTGGCAGATCTACACAGATGCTCTGACCATCTTCAAGTCCACGCGGTTAACCCTAAAATGTTTGAGTAGAGGGGTGAGCCTACTCGCTCAGTGAATGAGTACTTCATGGAAACAGACTAATGCACTAATGTGATTACAGATATAATTTGAGTAAACGATATGAAATTTAACAACAATAAATACTACACTGAGCAGTTCTAAAACAATATAATTGAAATAGCAAAGAATATAAATATTGCATCCAAATAATAACTACTAGAAAACTATGCTCTAGTCTTCCTTAACTCTTTTCATTTATAAGGAACTTTGTGAACCTATATGATCATATTTTAGATTATGCCCTAAATATATGCAGTGTACTCTGCATATAAAGATCCGCAACAAGTCCATGCTACGGTCCCACCGTACAAGACTTAGCGACACACCCGGGAAATGCTAAGTCTGACGCCAGCCCTGCTCTGCCACAGGGTCACTGGCTCGCCGGCTAGAAACATAGGCTCTACGGCCTTAAAGCACTACTCTGAGTGCACCAGACTCCTCCTTAAACCTGAGTACACCAGCGGAGAGTCACAGGGTTACCTTCGTGACACAAGCACGAATGGTGTTAGATAACCGTGTTTTCCTTTTTGCCCAGTGCCATCTTGACACAAGCACGATTGTTGTTAGACACTGCATTTTCTCTTTCCTCGTTTGTCCGTGACACAAGAACGGATGATGTTGCAACACGAGTTTCACCCCTAAGTTGCAGATACCTCTTAGGGGTTCTACGGTGTTAGGGCACTTAGGTCTATTAATTAATTAACATGTAAATATCTTAGCTCATGTATTCAACATATACCATGTCTCAGTAACATCCCTTTCTAGGGCATGTCATATCTCATCACCTGCAATTTACGAGATATGTATTTAAATATAAGAAGCCCTGCGGTATGTAAATATGATTTCAGGGAGAAAAAGCATATAAAGTTAAATGCACTAGAAACATACAATTTAACAATTAAGCATCACCACATCTCATATCGAGACCTTTCATATTACCATAGCATGATTCATTGAACACCCTATCCTTAGGGTTTCATTTGCCTTATTCATTCATCACATGCCAACACCCTACTCTTAGGGTTGCATTTGCCTCATTCACCTTTTCATTTACCTCATTCACTTGTCACATGGCTCTCATAAGGATTTCATAGGATATAAGCATTCACTAAATAAAGATTGTTTCCAACAAATAGTATGCAATCAATATGGACATGAAACCATGGAAATTTAACTAAATTTAGGTTTTCCATATCATCACTGCGATATCATGTATCCAGAATAAGATTCAATTAAGATAACCCACGAGGTACATCCTAGCCACTTATAGGATTACTAGTCCTTTTCAATAAGGTTGAAACTCTAGCGATATCTCAATTAGGTCAAACCCTAATTACATCATTTGATATAAATCTAAAAGCATTCTCACTTGAAAGTGTTGTATACGTATCTGATATGAATCTACCATTTAGGAGTCATTCAAACAGAGAAGGAATCCATATCATATCAATTTACAATAACTTAAATCAAACGGACATTTCAGGATTTAGAATTCACATGCTAAGCATTTAGGGATTTGGATGTTATAATCAAATTCGTGCATTAGAATGTTTGAAGGAAGAACCCACTCACCCTAAGGTGTGAAAACACCTCACAACTGCAGCTCAACTCAGGAAATCTCGAATTCCTATCAAATCCCTAGCAAATCTCCCAATTCTTCTTCCATTCAACTCGGGAACCTTGAAAAAGAGGGATTATGAAGAAAGGGTGAGAAAAGAGGGAATTTCGACATCATCTTGGATCAAATCAGAGCATGGACGGAATCTTGACATGAGAGAAATAACTTTTAGTATGAAAACACTAATTCAGTTAGGTTATGTGTAACTCGGCCGAGTTTCAGATTCTGGGAAGTGTTCGGCCGAGTTCCATGATAATCGGCCGAGTTTCAAGTGGTGAGTGGCAGTTCATTTGGAAATCATTATTTAACTCATTTTAAATGCTTATTTGCTTCAGTATCAGTTGATATGACTCCTAAACAGTGTAACATGTACTTTTTAGTATGATAAGTTCATTGGAACTTGAATTACGTGATGTAAATGATGAAAAAGAGGAAATTATATGTCTTACAGTTACTATATGATATTTCTGTTTAATTGTTTATCGGTTAATTAGTTAATAGACAATACATAAGAGTTTCCTGCTGTAAATATTTACTGCTACAACAAATCCTCTGAGGAACTCGGCCGATCGAGTTCCTCAATGTTTGATATAGAGTTTCCTGCTGGTCGGTCGAGGTTGGTCGGACGAGTTTCAGATTCTGGGAAGTGTTCGGCCGAGTTCCATAGTAATCGGCCGAGTTTCAAGTGGTGAGTGGCAGTTCATTTGGAAATCATTATTTAACTCATTTTAAATGCTTATTTTCTTCAGTATCAGTTGATATGACTCCTAAACAGTGCAACATGTACTTTTTAGTATGATAAGTTCATTGGAACTTGAATTGCGTGATGTAAATGATGAAAAAGAGGAAATTCTATGTCTTACAGTTACTATATGATATTTCTGTTTAATTGTTTATCGGTTAATTAGTTAATAGACATAGGTGCCCTAACACTGTAGAACCCCTAAAAGAAGGTCTGTTACTTAGGGGTGAAACTCGTGTCCAACATCAACCGGTTGAGTAATTATGGTGGCACGAGGATAGAAAGAAAGGCAGTGTCTAACAACAATCGTGCTTGTGTCACGATGGCACTGGGAAAAAGAAAACACGGTTATCTAACACCATTCGTGCTTGTGTCACGAAGGTAACCCTGTGACCCTCCGCCGGTGTACTTAGGTTAAAGGAGGAGTCGGGAGCACACGTGGTTGTGCATTGAGGCCGTAGAGCCTATGTTTCTGGCCGGAGAGCCAGGGGTCCTGTAGCAGAGCAGGGCTGGCGTCAGACTTAGCATTTCCCGGGTGTGTCGCTAAGTCTTGTACGGTGGGGTCGTAGCATGGACTTGTTACGGATCTTTATATGCAGAGTACACTGCATATGATTAGGGCATAATAATAAAATGAATGAATAATCAAGTAGGTTCACAGTAAATTTATATAACTGTTATTTACCTGAAATACCTGTTGATGCTTAGAAATGTGGTAATTATCTATATATTGCTATGTCAATAGAACTGCCCTGGTTGAACTGCATATATGTTTATTTTCAATTTATAAACCTGATGAGTTGTTTAGTGATAGCTAAGTGAAATGTTATTCACTGAGCGAGTAGGCTCATACCTCTACTCAAACATTTTCAAGTCAGCATCAGCATCAGGAGTCGGAAGGATCGTTTCACCCTAACACTTAGTCGATAGAAGGTTTGTTGTTAGTCTAGTTAGAGGTCTCTTAGTCCTTTCCCCTCGATCCTCGGGACAAGGTGTGAGTGAGAGAGAGAATGTGTACAAAGATGTAAATTAATGTTATGTTTTCTTTATGTTAATCAACGTATTATGTTGTAGACTTTGCGTGTATCTTCTATCAGTTTAATAGAGAAGTTTTTTGCAGTTTGTTTAGTTCTTGTTTACAGCTTAAACTTGATTATCAATTAAATGCCTTGGATTGTTTTAAAAGCGGCGAATGGTTGGTTATGTGTTAATCCCACCTGTCGTGCCTTAATTTCGTGGTTTGTGGCTAATGTGAGATTGGGGCATAAGATGGGATTTAGATGCTATAATCAAATTCGTGCATTACACTGTTTGAAGGAAGAACCCACTCACCCTAAGGTGTGAAAACACCTCACAACTGCAGCTCAACTCAGGGAATCTCGAATTCCTATCAAATCCCTAGCAAATCTCCCAATTCTTCTTCCATTCAACTCGGAAACCTTGAAAATGAGGGATTATGAAGAAAGGGTGAGAAAAGAGGGAATTTCGACATCATCTTGGATCAAATCAGAGCATGGACGGAATCTTGACATGAGAGAGAAGATCCACCATAAAAGTCTATGCAAAGAATCCAAACTTACTTGATTTCACCACTCTTGGGACCGCAGAACCCTAATTCAGCAATTCCTCCTCTTTCTCCACTCAAGCCCTAACTCTCCCTCTCTCTCTAGATTTTCGTTTCTCTGGAGTGAATGACGAAGAATGAGAGTTGTGTGTGTGTGTGGTTGCTCATATAAGTCAATTGAGCTGCTTGGGTCAATTGCATATTGACCCAACACTTAATTTTAATTATATAGGCTGAATATTCAGTTTCACAATAGCTTCTGTAATTCGCCTACTGAACAGCTAAAAAAAGTTCCTAAAATTCTGGAAATTTTATATGTTATACCTAATGGAGTTTTAGACCTCCAGTAATGGTAAACATTCTAATGACTTTACATACAACCGGACCAGGCCAAACCTGTAGTTACACATAAACCACGTATGTAGACACTAGACCTTATTTTAAATAGTTGTATCAGAGTATCAGAGTTGCGCAGTGAAAGCGTGGTGGTTTATCTTTGCATTCTATGTTTGACTGTGGCATAAAGAATTTGCTTGATATCATTGATAACTATTTAAAATATGTGATGAGTTAGTAAAGAATTAAAAGATTTAATGTTGTAAACTACATTCAGGTATGAAATACAAGAATATGATGACATGGAAGGCTTTAGAAGCTTAGAATAACCTTGAATGTATCTTTCTTGTAGGCTTATGTTTCGAGGACGAAACATTCTAAGGGGGGAAGAGTTGTTACGACCCCATCTGAGCTTAATTGGTAAACTAGGGTTTACCTAGACAATTGCAAAGATTAATTGGAATAATCATTCTTGAAATCTAATTAATGAAGATAACACAATTAGGATGTTTTAATTACGATAAGAAGTCTAAATGTTCTTTTTGTCTTGAGAATTAGGGTTTGAGAAACATAAACCCTAATCGGCCCAAAATAGGGTTTTAATGATGCATGAATACATAATTTGATAAGTAGAATGTCTCACCAAATGATTTTTAGTATTTTATGTGTAACTCTGATTTACTTCAAATTTGGATATAGTTTTTATATATAAAATTTGAACAATATTGATAAATATCAGAATATTTGAAGAATGCTCTGACCTGTTTATTGGCCGAGTTTCAAACTCGACCGATCACATTTCCAGAATTTTACAGCAGTGTGGTAATTGAATTTTATCTTTTTATTGGTATATCCAATTGATCTCAAATTTTAAGTGTGCCTGAAAAACACAGTTTTAGACACTCTGTTAAATTGGCATAATTCTTGGATGACTTTTGAATCCCTACAGTAAGAGTGTCGGTCGAGTTTGTGCAGGACAATCTCGGACGAATATTCTGCAAACTGCAATATAGTAGTGCACTGTTTGATTTTTAGTTAATTATTGGTAACTCCAAATGATCTAAAATTTTAACGGAAGATTTATGGATCAATTATAAACAACTTGGTAAATTACCATAATTGTTGGAGAATTTTTGGTCTCTGAAATAAACGAATTACAGTAACTTTTGTATAACTGAATATTCAGCCAATATAATTAAAGTTAAGTGTTGGGTCAATATGCAATTGACCCAAGCAGCTCAATTGACTTATATGAGCAACCACACACACACACAGCTCTCATTCTTCATCATTCACTCCAGAGAAACGAAAATCTAGGAGAGAGGGAGAGTTAGGGCTTGAGTGGAGAAAGTGGGGGAATTGCTGAATTAGGGTTCTGCGGTCCCAAGAATGGTGAAATCAAGTAAGTTTGGATCCTTTGCATAGACTTTTATGGTGAATCTTCTCTCTCATGTCAAGATTCCGTCCATGCTCTGATTTGATCCAAGATGATGTCGAAATTCCCTCTTTTCTCACCCTTTCTTCATAATTCCTCTTTTTCAAGGTTCCCGAGTTGAATGGAAGAAGAATTGGGAGATTTGCTAGGGATTTGATAGGAATTCGAGATTCCCTGAGTTGAGCTACAGTTGTGAGGTGTTTTCACACCTTAGGGTGAGTGGGTTCTTCGTTCAAACATTCTAATGCACGAATTTGATTATAACATCCAAATCCCTAAATGCTTAGCATGTGAATTCTAAATCCTGAAATGTCCGTTTGATTTAAGTTATTGTAAATTGATATGATACGGATTCCTTCTCTGTTTGAATGACTTTTTGATGGTAGATTCATATCAGATACGTATACAACACTGCTTAGTGAGAATGCTTTTTCAGATTTATATCAAATGACGTAATTAGGGTTTAACCTAATTGAGACATCACTAGTGTTTCAACCTTATTGAAAAGGACTAGTAATCCTATAAGTGGTTAGGATGTATCTCATGGGTTATCTTAATTGAATTTTATTCTTGATACATGATATCTCAGTAAATGATATGGAAAATCTAAATTTAGTTAAGTTTCCATGATTTCATATCTATATTGATTATATATGATTTGTTGGAAACCGTCTTTATTTAGTGAATGCTTATATCTTATGAGATCATGATAAGAGCCATGTGACAAGTGAATGAGGCAAATGAAACCCTAAGAGTAGGGTGTTGGCATGTGATGAATGAATAAGGCGAATGAAACCCTAAGGATAGGGTGTTCAATGAATCATGTTATGGTGACATGAAAGGTCTAGATATGAGATGTGGTGATACTTAACTGTTGAATTGTATGTTTCTAGTGCATTTAACTTTATATGCTTGTTCTCTCTGAGTTGATATCTACATACTGCAGGGCTTCTTATTTTCAATACATATCTCATAAATTGCAGGTAATGAGATATGACATGCCCTAGAAAGGGATGTTACTGAGACATGATATATGTTGAATACATGAGCTATGATATTTATCTGTTAAATTGTTAATAGACATAGGTGCCCTAACACCGTAGAACCCCTAAAAGAAGGTTTGTTTCTTAGGGGTGAAACTCGTGTCCAACATCAACCGGTTGAGTAATTCTGGTGGCACGATGATAGAAAGAAAGGCAGTGTCTAACAACAATCGTGCTTGTGTCACGATGGCACTGGGAAAAAGAAAACACGGTTATCTAACACCATTTGTGCTTGTGTCACGAAGGTAACCCTATGACCCTCCGCCGGTGTACTCAGGTTAAAGGAGGAGTCGGGAGCACACGTGGTTGTGCATTGAGGCCGTAGAGCCTATGTTTCTGGCTGGAGAGCCAGGGGTCCTGTAGCAGAGCAGGGCTGGCGTCAGACTTAGCATTTCCCGGGTGTGTCGCTAAGTCTTGTACGGTGGGGTCGTAGCATGGACTTGTTACGGATCTTTATATGCAGAGTACACTGCATATGATTAGGGCATAAGTTAAAATATGATCATGTAGGTTCACAGAGTTCTTTATAAATGAAAGAGTTAAGGAAGACTAGAAGCATAGTCTTCTTGTAGTTATTCTCTGGATGCAATATTTACATTCTTTGTTTTTTCAATTATATTGTTTTAGAATTGCTCAGTGTAGTATTTATTGTTGTTAAATTTCATATCGTTTATTCAAATTATATCTGTAATCACATTAGTGCATTAGTCTGTTTCCATGAAGTACTCATTCACTGATTGATTAGGCTCACCCCTCTACTCAAACATTTTAGGGTTAACCGCATGGACTTGGAGATGGTCAGAGCATCAGTGTAGACCTGCCACAGGAGTCAAGTACGAGATTAGTTGAGTCAGTCGGTCCTTGTCACTCTAGGTCCTCAGTAAGAGATAAGAGAGAGAGTTGTAATTACGATGTGTAATTTTGTTCCTCTTTGATTTATAAGCTAATTAACAAGTTTTATGTGCACAAGGTGTGAGAGACATCATGAATGTTTATACATGTATCTTTTCTATTGAAGTATGATTAGTAAAAGAAATGTTCAGATTCCTTTGTTAAGATGTTATGTGATTCAATGCGGGAAAGCAAGAGTTTTAAAGAAAAGGAAAAAGTTAAGGGTGTTCTTTGTGTTTCATATAAATCCTATCTTATGCCCTAATCTCATGATTTGAGGAAATTGTGAGATCGGGGTGTAACAACTTGGTATCAGAGCTTAGGGTGAGTTGTTAAGGACCATTAAGTTAGTAAGTTAGAGTCCTAAGTGTGGCAGATAGGAGATGCTTGATGTTAGCTTTGGGGATTTGAGTATTTGGATATCCTGGCCCGATATCTGAGTACTTGGATCAACCAGTACAAGCTACTCTGTCTATTCTCTCACGTATGCCCTGGCCAAGTATACAGTGGAAGAATGGGCTAGAGATGAACCCTAGAAATGTTAGGGTTAGAAAACGAGAAAAGAAACAAGAATTAAGAGCATAAATGTAAAAGGAGATAGAACTTACATTTCATAATGTTATTTTTGTTGGAAATGTATAGAAATGCTCTTATATGTTTGAATTGAAATATTCAATACCTTGAAATATGGGTCTTTAATATATGTTGTATACTATGCAATTGTAGCATTTATTGATTTTATTCTTTGTAACAAGTAGACTAGAATTGACCTTTGAATGGGCTTTTGCTTCTATAGTTTTGCCCGCTGATTCAAGTGAAATTGACATCAGAAGGTCTGTTTAGGTTTTCAGTCTGTACGCGATTCAGCCGAGTTGTATGTGATTCGGCCGAGTTTCCTTAATAGGCAATCGAACAGCAAACTGATCGGCCGAGTTGTATGTAATTCGGCCGAGTTTCCTTTTTCAGGAAATCAAACGGCAAGTTGATCGGCCGAGTTTCAAGCGGATCGGCCGAGTTGTGAAGCAATCGGCCGAGTTTCTGACCAATCGGCCGAGTTTCTAAGCTGTGAGTGGCAGTTCAGGAAGAGTGTGATCCTTTGTAGTTCTTGGCTTCAGGATTTCAGGTTTGTCCTGGTCCGGTTGGCAGGATGCGTTATTAGGATCTAATGAATCCTATCAATAGCATAATAAGAATAGAATTGGAATAATTAGACCCACATCAAAGTAAGAATGTACATACAGTATGATGTTGAAACATATGGGCAAGATCAGAACAACTAAGAATTTGTTGAAACTGATATCTGAGGTTCAACTTTGGGGTCTCAAATGTGAAACCCTTAATTGGGAATAATAGAACATGATATGAAGCTCATAATCAGTTTATTGATTAATTTTGCATGAACTATACATATGAGATATAGAAAAGATATGTGAAATGTATGTATGGTTCAAGATAACAAGAATCATTCATGAAGAATGAATCATATAATAGAGTATAATGCTTTTATGAACTCTAAAGCAAAGGCTAAGTAGAGAATAGGGTTGAGCATTCAATAGGTCCATAAAAGTAAAGAGGATCGTATGAACATGTAATTCATAAGACTAGAACAACAAACTAGTTTCTAAGCAAAAAAAAACATAGGTGTAGTTTAATGAATGAATAAGTTATACCAAGGTGGACTGTATTCAGAAGAGAAAAACTTGTTTGAAAGAGAAACTATGTTTGACCCATGCATGATCCACTTGATTTAAAAATGAAGAATATGTAATGTATTCAACATGAGGAAAGAACTAATAGAAAGACTATTAATTTAGAACGTTAACTTCGCAATAGTATAAAAAATAAAGGAGGAAATATGTGCAACATGTTATACATGACCATACATATGAATAAGCAACATGGTCATAAGAGAAAAATTTAGAATTAAATATGACGGGTTAAAGAGTAGTATATGGTAAGAGGACTATGAGACGTAAGATAGGGTTTGAAATATGATGGAGAAGTTATAAAATAAAGAGGTTGTGAGATTCAAGCAAGTGCTAATTAATCAAATATCTCTGTTGATAACTAAGTAAATCTACATACGAGAATGTATTAAGGGAATGTTTGAATACAAGTTTTCCAAGTCTTAAAATCATCTTCTCTTTCATATATTCCTTAATGAGAGCAAGATGGGAATGAAATGATAAGAGAAAATGAATCATATATGGTGCATAACTACCTTGGTGGGGTCATCTAGTGAATATAATAGTGACATACAATATGATGAAGTATGATAAGAAATAAATTCTTGTGTGATAGCAAGAATGATGAATAATCTATTCCTATCTTAAATGCTTCAATGTTAATGATGTTTATTGTATATAATCATATGAATAGGATAGGTAGCAAAAAGTAAAGAAGTAATGAACGAGCAGAGAGATATGGGAAAACACTAGCTTTGTGTAGTATGTGAATTTGTTTTTGCATGTATGAGTTGTTGAAGGCATATTAAGGTATGAAAGTTGGTTCTACATATGATTTCAGTGTATTTGTGCAAGCTATGTGTTAATTAAAGGTGTATGATAGTTGTAGTAACTCATACTAGATATGCATCCTAGTATTGTGTATTTGTAATATGGTGATACAGTTTGGATGATGACGGAAGACATGGAGTGATATCCTGAATAAGGTAGTTATACCTATTCACTCATATTAATAGAAAGGGATGATAATCATATTGTCTGGACAAGTAACCCTAATGAGGTGTAGCTTGTTGTACCTAGCTCTAATATAACTGAGTGATGATAATTGAGTATGATTAATGCTTGAATGACTGATACAATCGTGGATTACCTTATTACTGTTGTTGAAACCCTAAAATGATATAATGTGATGGTTACACTTTGAATTGTGTGTGGGCCCATAACCCACAGATCCCAGGATCGAAACAGGATAGTATGGAATGAGGTGGTAATGCTTCACCTCATGCATCCATGACCCAATGGGGATGCCAAGCGTAGTATTGTGCAATTGATTGTTGAATCTAGTCTTTTAATTCAAGACTGTTTTGCTATTTGAATAGCACTTGATTAAAGTTTAAAACAGTATGGTGAACTTGCTTTTGTCACTTAAAGATGATACAGAACAATAGAACTCTCTGAACAGCGTAAGTTGAGATAGTTGTATCAGAGTATCAGAGTTGCGTAGTGAAAGCGTGGTGGTTTATCTTTGCATTCTATGTTTGACTGTGGCATAAAGAATTTGCTTGATATCATTGATAACTATTTAAAATATGTGGTGAGTTAGTAAAGAATTAAAAGATTTAATGTTGTAAACTACATTCAGGTATGAAATACAAGAATATGATGACATGGAATGCTTTAGAAGCTTAGAATAACCTTGAATGTATCTTTCTTGTAGGCTTATGTTTCGAGGACGAAACATTCTAAGGGGGGAAGAGTTGTTACGACCCCATCTGAGCTTAATTGGTAAACTAGGGTTTACCTAGACAATTGCAAAGATTAATTGGAATAATCATTCTTGAAATCTAATTAATGAAGATAACACAATTAGGATGTTTTAATTACGATAAGAAGTCTAAATGTTCTTTTTGTCTTGAGAATTAGGGTTTGAGAAACATAAACCCTAATCGGCCCAAAATAGGGTTTTAATGATGCATGAATACATAATTTGATAAGTAGAATGTCTCACCAAATGATTTTTAGTATTTTATGTGTAATCTGATTTACTTCAAATTTGGATATGATTTGTATATATAAAATGTGAACAATATTGGTAAATATCAGAATTTTTGAAGAATGCTCTGACCTGTTTATCGGCCGAGTTTCAAACTCGACCGACACTCTTACTGTAGGGATTCAAAAGTCATCCAAGAATTATGCCAATTTAATAGAGTGTCTAAAACTGTGTTTTTCAGACACAGTTAAAATTTGAGATCAATTGGATATACCAATAAAAAGATAAAATTCAATTACCACACTGTTGTAAAATTCTGGACCAAGCTGTTACACCCTGATCTCACAATTTCCTCAAATCATGAGATTAGGGCATAAGATGGGATTTATATGTAACACAAAGAACACACTTAACTTTTTCTTTTCTTAAAAACTCTTGTTTCTTCGCATTGAACCACATAAAACATCTTAACAAGGGAATCTGAACATTTCCTTAACTAATCAAACTTTAATAGTAAAGATACAAGTATAAACATTCATGATGTCTCTCACACATTATGCACATGAAACTTGCTAATTAGCATACATATCAAAGAGGAACAACATTACACATCGTAATTACAACTCTCTCTCTTAAACTCTTACTGAAGACCTAGAGTGGCAAGGACCTACTGACTCAACTAATCTCATACTTGACTCCTGTGGCAGATCTAAACAGATGCTCTGACCATCTTCAAGTCCACGCGGTTAACCCTAAAATGTTTGAGTAGAGGGGTGAGCCTACTCGCTCAGTGAATGAGTACTTCATGGAAACAGACTAATGCACTAATGTGATTACAGATATAATTTGACTAAACGATATGAAATTTAACAACAATAAATACTACATTGAGCAGTTCTAAAACAATATAATTGAAATAGCAAAGAATATAAATATTGCATCCAAATAATAACTACTAGAAAACTATGCTCTAGTCTTCCTTAACTCTTTTCATTTATAAGGAACTCTGTGAACCTATATGATCATATTTTAGATTATGCCCTAAATATATGCAGTGTACTCTGCATATAAAGATCCGCAACAAGTCCATGCTACGGTCCCACCGTACAAGACTTAGCGACACACCCGGGAAATACTAAGTCTGACGCCAGCCCTGCTCTGCCACAGGGTCACTGGCTTGCCGGCTAGAAACATAGGCTCTACGGCCTTAAAGTACTAATCTGAGTGCACCAGACTCCTCCTTAAACCTGAGTACACCGGCGGAGAGTCACAGGGTTACCTTCGTGACACAAGCACGAATGGTGTTAGATAACCGTGTTTTCCTTTTTGCCCAGTGCCATCGTGACACAAGCACGATTGTTGTTAGACACTGCATTTTCTCTTTCCTCGTTTGTCCGTGACACAAGCACGGATGATGTTGCAACACGAGTTTCACCCCTAAGTTGCAGATACCTCTTAGGGGTTCTACGGTGTTAGGGCACTTAGGTCTATTAATTAATTAACATGTAAATATCTTAGCTCATGTATTCAACATATACCATGTCTCAGTAACATCCCTTTCTAGGGCATGTCATATCTCATCACCTGCAATTTACGAGATATGTATTGAAATATAAGAAGCCCTGCGGTATGTAAATAGCATTTCAGGGAGAACAAGCATATAAAGTTAAATGCACTAGAAACATACAATTTAACAATTAAGCATCACCACATCTCATATCGAGACCTTTCATATTACCATAGCATGATTCATTGAACACCCTATCCTTAGGGTTTCATTTGCCTTATTCATTCATCACATGCCAACACCCTACTCTTAGGGTTGCATTTGCCTCATTCACCTTTTCATTTACCTCATTCACTTGTCACATGGCTCTCATAAGGATTTCATAGGATATAAGCATTCACTAAATAAAGATTGTTTCCAACAAATCGTATGCAATCAATATAGACATGAAACCATGGAAATTTAACTAAATTTAGGTTTTCCATATCATCACTGCGATATCATGTATCCAGAATAAGATTCAATTAAGATAACCCACGCGGTACATCCTAACCACTTATAGGATTACTAGTCCTTTTCAATAAGGTTGAAACTCTAGCGATATCTCAATTAGGTCAAACCCTAATTACATCATTTGATATAAATTTAAAAGCATTCTCACTTGAAAGTGTTGTATACGTATCTGATATGAATCTACCATTTAGGAGTCATTCAAACAGAGAAGGAATCCATATCATATCAATTTACAATAACTTAAATCAAATGGACATTTCAGGATTTAGAATTCACATGCTAAGCATTTAGGGATTTGGGTGTTATAATCAAATTCGTGCATTAGAATGTTTGAAGGAAGAACCCACTCACCCTAAGGTGTGAAAACACCTCACAACTGCAGCTCAACTCAGGGAATCTCGAATTCCTATCAAATCCCTAGCAAATCTCCCAATTCTTCTTCCATTCAACTCGGAAACCTTGAAAATGAGGGATTATGAAGAAAGGGTGAGAAAAGAGGAAATTTTGACATCCTCTTGGATCAAATCAGAGCATGGACGGAATCTTGACATGAGATAGAAGATTCACCATAAAAGTCTATGCAAAGGATCCAAACTTACTTGATTTCACCACTCTTGGGACCGCAGAACCCTAATTCAGCAATTCCTCCTCTTTCTCCACTCAAGCCCTAACTCTCCCTCTCTCTCTAGATTTTCATTTCTCTAGAGTGAATGACGAAGAATGAGAGCTGTGTGTGTGTGTGGTTGCTCATATAAGTCAATTGAGCTGCTTGAGTCAATTGCATATTGACCCAACACTTAACTTTAATTATATAGGCTGAATATTCAGTTATACAAAATTTACTGTAATTCGTTTATTTCAGAGATCAAACATTCTCTAAAAATTATGGGAATTTAGCAAGTTGTTAATAATTGTTCTATAAAGCTTCAGTTAAAATTTGAGATCATTTCGAGTTACCAATAAATACTTAAAAATAGAACAGTGCACTGCTATATTGCAGTCTGCAGAATATTCGGCCGAGTTTGTCCTGCACAAACTCGACCGACACCCTTACTGTAGGGATTCAAAAGTCATCCAAAAATTATGCCAAATTAACAGAGTGTCTAAAACTGTGTTTTTCAGGCAAAGTTAAAATTTGAGATCAATTGGATATACCAATAAAAAGATAAAATTCAATTACCACACTGCTATAAAATTCTGGAAATGTGATCGGCCGAATTTGAAACTCGGCCGATAAACCGGTCAGAGCATTCTTCAAAAATTCTGATAATTTTTAATGTTGTTCACATTTTATATATCCAAATCATATCCAAATTTGAAGTAAATCAGAGTTACACATAAAATACTAAAAATCATTTAGTGAGACATTCTACTTATCAAATTCTGTATTCATGCATCATCAAAACCCTATTTTTGGGCCGATTAGGGTTTATGTTTCTCAAACCCTAATTCTCAAGACAAAAGAACATTTAGACTTCTTATCATAGTTAAAACATCCTAATTGTGTTATTGTCATTCATTAGATTTCAAAAATGATTATTCCAATTAATCTTTGCAATTGTCTAGGTAAACCCTAGTTTACCAGTTAAGCTCAGATGGGGTCGTAACAACTCTTCCCCCCTTAGAATGTTTCGTCCTCAAAACATAAACCTACAAGAAAGATACATTCAAGGTTATTTTAAGCTTCTAAATCCTTCCATGTCATTATATTCTTGTATTACATACCTTAATGTAGTTTTCAACATTAGATCTTTTAATTCTTTACTAAATCACAACATATCTCAAATAGTTCTCAATGATATCAAGCAAATTCTTTATGCCACAGTCCAACATAGAATGCAAAGATAAACCACCACGCTTTCACTGCGCAACTCTGATACTCTGATACAACTATCTCAACTTATGTTGCTCAGAGAGTTCTATTGTTCTGTATCACCTTTAAGTGACAAAAGCAAGTTCACCATGCTGTTTTAAACTTTAATAACATGCTACTCAAATAGCAAAACAGTCTTGAATTAAAAGACTAAATTCAACAATCAATTGCACAATACTATTCTTGGCATCCCCATTGGGTCATGGATGCATGAGGTGAAGCATTACCACCTCATTCCATACTACCCTGTTTCGATCCTGGGATCTGTGGGTTATGGGCCCACACACAATTCAAAGTGTAACCATCACATTATATCATTTTAGGGTTTTCAACAACAGTAATAAGGTAATCCACAATTGTATCAGTCATTCAAGCATTAATCATACTCAATTACCATCACTCAGTTATATTAGAGCTAGGTACAACAAGCTACACCTCATTAGGGTTACTTGTTCAAACAATCTAATTATCATCCCTTTCTATTAATATGAGTGAATAGATATAACTACCTTATTCAGGATATCCCTCCATGTGTTCTGACATCATCCAAACTGTATCACCATATCACAAATACACAATAGTAAGATGCATATCAGGTATGAATTACTACAACTATCATACGCCTTTAATTTAACATATAGCTTACACAAATACCCTGAAATCATATGTAGAACTAACTTTCATACCTTAATATGCCTTCAACAAATCATACATGTAAAAACAAATTCACATATTACACAAAGCTAGTGTTTTCCCATATCTCACTCCATGATTAACTAATAAATACCTTGAATTACGTAAAACACCTCAATTAGGGTTGAGTATCAAATTAAACATCATGGATAATAAAGATAAGCTAAGATGCGAATTAATAGTTAAGATTGAATCACCTGAGGCAATTAATAATATCAATGTTGATTATTTAGTACATTAAGTTGAATCAAGTAATCACAGAGGTAATTAGAGTTTTGATCCAGTGAAATAGTCTTTTTAGCATGTTTTGCACTTTGAGGTTATAGAGAATTCCGAGCTTAAACCGTTGCAAGAAAAATCACTCGAAACCGACTTCCGAGTTAAAAGATACGGACTTTTGAATGTTTAGGGACCTAGCTGTAAATATTGGAAACGTTTGGGCAATTTGCAGCCGGCCCCCTCCGCGACCTTTCTCGCTTATCTTCTCCTTCAGTCGGCCGATAGAACAGTAGCCGACTGAGCGACAGAGAGAAAGGGAGAGCAGGGGCGATTGAGGGGCGATTCTTGCTCCCAACCTTGATCTTGGCTGCGCCCAACTCCACTCTTCTTCTCCCTTCCCTTTTCTTCTTCATCCACCTCGCCCTAGGGGCGCCCCGACCTACTTGAGCAAGCAGCGCCCAGCAGAAACGGCGACCTGCATAGCCACAATAGCAGCTATTTAGCAGCAGCATGTCGGCCATTTAGGGCTTAGAGGGGCTGCTATGGTGGCGCCCCACCTTCCTCGACCTTCCCTTCCTCTACCTCGGCCAAGCAGCAACACCAGACTAACCATGGTGTCGGTCGTCCAAGCAAGCAACATCAGCAATTGCAACAATGGCCAGGAAGCCGTTTGGGTGTGAGCGACAAACACAAGGAATGTCAGCCAACTTCGTCCGTGAAGCCAGACCACAAATCCGCAGCCTCCCAAGCCTCGAGCAGCTCCTAGCCGAGCTCTCCTCCAAGCTGGTCGTTCCTGCGTTGAGCTGCAGTAAGCGGCATATTCAATTGGGCTTTTTCCGAGGTTGAAGACAACCCCGTGGACGTGTCTCCAGACAAATCCGGACATCGCAAACCTATGAAAATCAATCAGGGTTTGGATCGGCCGAGTTGCGGGTGGATCGGCCGAGTTGTCAGCCGATCGGCCGAGTTTCCAGTTTGGTCGGCCGAGTTCTAGAAGGGTGAGTAGTAGTTCATTTAGAAATCAATGTTTAACTCAATTTAATTGTTTAAGTGCTTCTGTATCAATTGATATAACTTCTAAACAGTGTAGTTCATACAATAGATTATGTTAGATTCATTAGAACTGAACTACGTGATATGCTTTGTGAAAATGATAAATTTCTTGTATTATAGTTGCAATGCATTTGCTGATTTAAAAATAGTTGTTTAGCATCGAAAGTGGATAAATGATATTTGTTCATGTTTAATGATGATAAAGGATATATATTTGCTTCATGTGTTATTCAGATTGTACAAAATGCATGAAATTTGATATTCCTGTTTGTATGTTTAATTGTTAATCAGTTAATAGACTTAGATGCCCTAACACCATAGAACCCCTAAGAGGTATCTGCAACTTAGGGGTGAAACTCGTGTTGCAACATCATCCGTACTTGTGTCACAGACAAATGAGGAAAGAGAGAGGCAGTGTCTAACAACAATCGTGCTTGTGTCACGATGGCACTGGGAAAAACAAAAGAAAACATGGTTATCTAACACCATTCGTGCTTGTGTCACGAAGGTAACCCTGTGACTCTCCGCCGGTGTACTAAGGTTAAAGGAGGAGTCGGGTGCACTCAGAGTAGTGCTTTAAGGCCGTAGAGCCTATGTTTCTAGCCGGCGAGCCAGTGACCCTGTGGCAGAGCAGGGCTGGCGTCAGACTTAGCATTTCCCGGGTGTGTCGCTAAGTCTTGTACGGTGGGACCGTAGCATGGACTTGTTGCGGATCTTTATATGCAGAGTACACTGCATATATTTAGGGCATAATAAAATGAATAAATAATCATGTAGGTTCACAGTAAATTTATATAACCGTTTATCTACCTGAATTACCTGTTGATGATTTAGAATGTGATTATTATCTGTATGTTTGTTATGTTATTAGAACATAAAACTTGCTAATTAGCATATAAATCAAAGAGGAACAAAATTACACATCGTAATTACAACTCTCTCTCTTATCTCTTACTGAGGACCTTGAGTGACAAGGACCGACTGACTCAACTAATCTCATACTTGACTCCTGTGGCAGATCTACTCTGACGCTCTGATCATCTTCAAGTCCACGCGGTTAACCCTAAAATGTTTGAGTAGAGGGGTGAGCCTACTCGCTCAGTGAATGAGTACTTCATGGAAACAGACTAATGCACTAATGTGATTACAGATATAATTTGAATAAACGATATAAAATTTAACAACAATAAATACTACACTGAGCAGTTCTAAAACAATATAATTGAAATAACAAAGAATGTAAATATTGCATCCAAAGAATAACTACTAGAAGACTATGCTTCTAGTATTTCTTAACTCTTTCATTTATAAAGAACTCTGTGAACCTATATGATCATATTTTAACTTATGCCCTAATCATATGCAGTGTACTCTGCATATAAAGATCCGTAACAAATTCATGCTACGATCCCACCGTACAAGACTTAGCGACACACCCGGGAAATGCTAAGTCTGACGCCAGCCCTGCTCTGCCACAGGGTCACTGGCTCGCCGGCTAGAAACATAGGCTATACGACCTTAAAGCACTACTCTGAGTGCACCAGACTCCTCCTTAAACCTGAGTACACTGGCGGAGAGTCACAGGGTTACCTTCGTGACACAAGCACGAATGGTGTTAGATAACCGTGTTTTCCTTTTTTTTGCCCAGTGCCATCGTGACACAAGCACGATTGTTGTTAGACACTGCATTTTCTCTTTCCTCGTTTGTCTGTGACACAAGCACAGATGATGTTGCAACACGAGTTTCACCCCTAAGTTGCAGATACCTCTTAGGGGTTCTACGGTGTTAGGGCACTTAGGTCTATTAATTAATTAACATATAAATATCATAGCTCATGTATTCAACATATACCATGTCTCAGTAACATCCCTTTCTAGGGCATGTCATATCTCATCACCTGCAATTTACGAGATATGTATTGAAAATAAGAAGCCCTGCAGTATGTAGATATCAACTCAAAGAGAACAAGCATATAAAGTTAAATGCACTAGAAACATACAACTCAACAATTAAGCATCACCACATCTCATATCGAGACCTTTCATATTACCATAGCATGATTCATTGAACACCCTATCCTTAGGGTTTCATTTGCCTTATTCATTCATCGCATGCCAACACCCTACTCTTAGGGTTTCATTTGCCTCATTCACTTGTCACATGGCTCTTATCATGATCTCATAAGATATAAGCATTCAATAAATAAAGACGGTTTCCAACAAATCATATATAATCAATATAGGTATGAAATCATGGAAACTTAACTAAATTTAGATTTTCCATATCATTTACTGAGATATCATGTATCAAGAATAAAATTCAATTAAGATAACCCATGAGATACATCCTAACCACTTATAGGATTACTAGTCCTTTTCAATAAGGTTGAAACACTAGTGATGTCTCAATTAGGTTAAACCCTAATTACGTCATTTGATATAAATCTGAAAAAGCATTCTCACTAAGAAGTGTTGTATACGTATCTGATATGAATCTACCATCAAAAAGTCATTCAAACAGAGAAGGAATCCGTATCATATCAATTTACAATAACTTAAATCAAACGGACATTTCAGGATTTAGAATTCACATGCTAAGCATTTAGGGATTTGGATGTTATAATCAAATTCGTGCATTAGAATGTTTGAAGGAAGAACCCACTCACCCTAAGGTGTGAAAACACCTCACAACTGCAGCTCAACTCAGGGAATCTCGAATTCCTATCAAATCCCTAGTAAATCTCCCAATTCTTCTTCCATTCAACTCGGAAACCTTGAAAAAGAGGGATTATGAAGAAAGGGTGAGAAAAGAGGGAATTTCGACATCATCTTGGATCAAATCAGAGCATGGACAGAATCTTGACATGAGAGAGAAGATTCACCATAAAAGTCTATGCAAAGGATCCAAACTTACTTGATTTCACCATTCTTGGGACCGCAGAACCCTAATTCAGCAATTCCCCCACTTTCTCCACTCAAGCCCTAATTCTCCCTCTCTCTCTAGGAGCTCGTTTCTCTGGAATGAAATGACGAAGAATGAGAGCTGTGTGTTTGTGTGGTTTCTCATATAAGTCAATTGAGCTGCTTGGGTCAATTGCATATTGACCCAACACTTAACTTTAATTATATTGGCTGAATATTCAGTTATACAAAAGTTACTGTAATTCGTTTATTTCAGAGATCAAACATTCTGCAACAATTATGGGAATTTAGAAAGTTGTTTATAATTGATCTATAAAGCTTCAGCTAAAATTTGAGATCATTTGGAGTTACCAATAAATAATTAAAAATAGAACAGTGCACTGCTATATTGCAGTCTGCAGAATATATTCGGCCGAGTTTGTCCTGCACAAACTCGACCGACACCCTTACTGTAGGGATTCAAAAGTCATCCAAAAATTATGCCAATTTAACAGAGTGTCTAAAACTGTGTTTTTCAAGCACAGTCAAAATTTTAGATCAATTGGATATACCAATAAAAAGATAAAATTCAATTACCACACTGCTATAAAATTCTGAAAATGTGATCGGTCGAGTTTGAAACTCGGCCGATAAACAGGTCAGAGCATTCTTCAAAAATTCTGATATTTACCAATATTGTTCACATTTTATATATACAAATCATATCCAAATTTGAAGTAAATCAGAGTTACACATAAAATACTAAAAATCATTTAGTGAGACATTCTACTTATCAAATTCTGTATTCATGCATCATTAAAACCCTATTTTGGGTTTTAATGATGTGACAATCATTAACCTTTGAAGTGAGGTTGGTTGCTCAGATGTGAAGTGGGGGAATTGCTGAATTAGAGTTCTGCGGTCCATAATTGTTGGACCAAATTATGGATCAATTATAAACAACTTGGTAAATTCCCATAATTGTTGGAAAATGTTTGATCTCTGAAATAAACGAATTACAGTAACTTTTGTATAACTGAATATTCAGCCAATATAATTAAAGTTAAGTGTTGGGTCAATATGCAATTGACCCAAGCAGCTCAATTGACTTATATGAGCAACCACACACACACACAGCTCTCATTCTTCGTCATTCACTCCAGAGAAACGAAAATCTAGAGAGAGAGAGAGAGTTAGGGCTTGAGTGGAGAAAGTGGGGGAATTACTGAATTAGGGTTCTGCGGTCCCAAGAATGGTGAAATCAAGTAAGTTTGGATCCTTTGCATAGACTTTTATGGTGAATCTTCTCTCTCATGTCAAGATTCCGTCCATGCTCTGATTTGATCCAAGATGATGTCGAAATTCCCTCTTTTCTCACCCTTTCTTCATAATTCCTCTTTTTCAAGGTTCCCGAGTTGAATGGAAGAAGAATTGGGAGATTTGCTAGGGATTTGATAGGAATTCGAGATTCCCTGAGTTGATCTGCAGTTGTGAGGTGTTTTCACACCTTAGGGTGAGTGGGTTCTTCCTTCAAACATTCTAATGCACGAATTTGATTATAACATCCAAATCCCTAAATGCTTAGCATGTGAATTCTAAATCCTGAAATGTCCGTTTGATTTAAGTTATTGTAAATTGATATGATACGGATTCCTTCTCTATTTGAATGACTTTTTGATGGTAGATTCATATCAGATACGTATACAACACTTCTTAGTGACAATGCTTTTTCAGATTTATATCAAATGACGTAATTAGGGTTTAACCTAATTGAGACATCACTAGTGTTTCAACCTTATTTAAAAGGACTAGTAATCCTATAAGTGGTTAGGATGTATCTCATGGGTTATCTTAATTGAATTTTATTCTTGATACATAATATCTCAGTAAATGATATGGAAAATCTAAATTTAGTTAAGTTTCCATGATTTCATATCTATATTGATTATATATGATTTGTTGGAAACCGTCTTTATTTAGTGAATGCTTATATCTTATGAGATCATGATAAGAGCCATGTGACAAGTGAATGAGGCAAATGAAACCCTAAGAGTAGGGTGTTGGCATGTGATGAATGAATAAGGTGAATGAAACCCTAAGGATAGGGTGTTCAATGAATCATGTTATGGTGACATGAAAGGTCTCGATATGAGATGTGGTGATACTTAACTGTTGAATTGTATGTTTCTAGTGCATTTAACTTTATATGCTTGTTCTCTCTGATTTGATATCTACATACTGCAGGGCTTCTTATTTTCAATACATATCTCGTAAATTGCAGGTAATGAGATATGACATGCCCTAGAAAGGGATGTTACTGAGACATGATATATGTTGAATACATGAGCTATGATATTTATCTGTTAAATTGTTAATAGACATAGGTGCCCTAACACTGTAGAACCCCTAAAAGAAGGTCTGTTTCTTAGGGGTGAAACTCGTGTCCAACATCAACCGGTTGAGTAATTCTGGTGGCACGAGGATAGAAAGAAAGGCAGTGTCTAACAACAATCGTGCTTGTGTCACGATGGCACTGGGAAAAATAAAACACGGTTATCTAACACCATTCGTGTTTGTGTCACGAAGGTAACCCTGTGACCCTCCGCCGGTGTACTCAGGTTAAAGGAGGAGTCGGGAGCACACATGGTTGTGCATTGAGTCTGTAGAGCCTATGTTTCTGGCCGGAGAGCCAGGGGTCCTGTAGCAGAGCAGGGCTGGCGTCAGACTTAGCATTTCCCGGGTGTGTCGCTAAGTCTTGTACGGTGGGGTCGTAGCATGGACTTGTTACGGATCTTTATATGCAGAGTACACTGCATATGATTAGGGCATAAGTTAAAATATGATCATATAGGTTCACAGAGTTCTTTATAAATGAAAGAGTTAAGGAAGACTAGAAGCATAGTCTTCTTGTAGTTATTCTCTGGATGCAATATTTACATTCTTTGTTATTTCAATTATATTGTTTTAGAACTGCTCAGTGTAGTATTTATTGTTGTTAAATTTCATATCGTTTATTCAAATTATATCTGTAATCACATTAGTGCATTATTTTGTTTCCATGAAGTACTCATTCACTGAGCGAGTAGGCTCACCCCTCTACTCAAACATTTTAGGGTTAACCGCATGGACTTGGAGATGGTCAGAGCATCAGTGTAGACCTGCCACAGGAGTCAAGTACGAGATTAGTTGAGTCAGTCGGTCCTTGTCACTCTAGGTCCTCAGTAAGAGATAAGAGAGAGAGTTGTAATTACGATGTGTAATTTTGTTCATCTTTGATTTATATGCTAATTAGCAAGTTTTATGTGCACAAGGTGTGAGAGACATCATGAATGTTTATACATGTATCTTTTCTATTGAAGTATGATTAGTAAAAGAAATGTTCAGATTCCTTTGTTAAGATGTTATGTGATTCAATGCGGGAAAGCAAGAGTTTTAAAGAAAAGGAAAAAGTTAAGGGTGTTCTTTGTGTTTCATATAAATCCTATCTTATGCCCTAATCTCATGATTTGAGGAAATTGTGAGATCGGGGTGTAACAGCTTGGTCCCGAGGATCGAGGGGAAAGGACTAAGAGACCTCTAACTAGACTAACAACAAACCTTCTATCGACTAAGCGTTAGGGTGAAACGATCCTTCCGACTCCTGATGCTGATGCTGACCTGAAAATGTTTGAGTAGAGGTATGAGCCTACTCGCTCAGTGAATAACATTTCACTTAGCTATCACTAAACAACTCGTCGGGTTTATAAACTGAAAATAAACATATATGCAGTTCAACCAGGGCAGTTCTATTGACATAGCAATATACAGATAATAACCACATTTCTAAGCATCAACAGGTATTTCAGGTAAATAACAGTTATATAAATTTACTATGAACCTACTTGATTATTCATTCATTTTATTATTATGCCCTAATCATATGCAGTGTACTCTGCATATAAAGATCCGTAACAAGTCCATGCTACGACCCCACCGTACAAGACTTAGCGACACACCCGGGAAATGCTAAGTCTGACGCCAGCCCTGCTCTGCTACAGGACCCCTGGCTCTCCAGCCAGAAACATAGGCTCTACGGCCTCAATGCACAACCACGTGTGCTCCCGACTCCTCCTTTAACCTGAGTACACCGGCGGAGGGTCACAGGGTTACCTTCGTGACACAAGCATGAATGGTGTTAGATAACCGTGTTTTCTTTTTCCCAGTGCCATCGTGACACAAGCACGATTGTTGTTAGACACTGCCTTTCTTTCTATCCTCGTGCCACCAGAATTACTCAACCGGTTGATGTTGGACACGAGTTTCACCCCTAAGTAACAGACCTTCTTTTAGGGGTTCTACGGTGTTAGGGCACCTATGTCTATTAACTAATTAACCGATAAACAATTAAACAGAAATATCATATAGTAACTGTAAGACATAGAATTTCCTCTTTTTCATCATTTACATCACGCAATTCAAGTTCCAATGAACTTATCATACTAAAAAGTACATGTTACACTGTTTAGGAGTCATATCAACTGATACTGAAGCAAATAAGCATTTAAAATGAGTTAAATAATGATTTCCAAATGAACTGCCACTCACCACTTGAAACTCGGCCGATTACTATGGAACTCGGCCGAACACTTCTAGTGAATGTAATAGTGTTTTAATTATGATAAGAAGTCTAAATGTTGTATCTTCATGATAGGTTATGTGTACCTGAAAACAGTGAGTTGAAAGAGCAGATTCTTGAGGAAGCGCATACTTCTATGTATGATATGCATCCAGGTAACACAAAGATGTACAGGAACCTCACAGAGCTGTATTGGTGGTCTGGTATGAAAAAGGATGTGGCTGAATACGTGGCTAGGTGTGGGGTGTGTCAGCAGGTTAAGGCTGAGCATCAAAAACCTGCTGGTACTTTGCAGTCTCTTCCTATACCAGAATGGAAATGGGAACACATCACGATGGACTTTGTGGTAGGATTACCCAAGACGCCGAAGGGTTCAGACTCGATATGGGTGATTGTGGATAGACTAACTAAGTCTGCTCACTTTCTTCCTGTCAAGTCAACCTTTGACGTTTCAAAGTTGGCTAAAGTTTATGTGGATGAGGTAATCAGATTACATGGAATTCCAGTTTCCATTATTTCTGAAAGAGATCCAAAGTTTACATCTAGATTCTGGAATCAGTTACATCGTGCGTTGGGCACAAGGCTGAAGTTCAGTACAGCGTTTCACCCACAGACAGATGGTCAATCTGAGAGGACCATTCAGACCCTAGAAGATATGCTGAGAGCATGCGTGCTACAGTTTGGAGGTAACTGGGAAGAATACTTAAGCCTAATGGAGTTTGCATATAATAATAGCTACCATTCTAGTCTTGGAATGGCTCCATATGAAGCTCTTTATGGCAGAAAGTGTAGATCGCCAGTTTGTTGGTATGAAGTTGGTGAAAAAGAAATTCTTGGACCTGAGCTAGTCGATGTAACTACAGAAAAGATATCTGTGATCAGGGATCAGTTAAAAGCGGCTCAGGACAGACAGAAAAGTTATGCATAGAAACGACGACGGCCTCTTGAGTTTGAGGTTGGTGACAAGGTTTACTTGAAGGTTTCACCGTGGAAGGGAGTGCTGAGGTTTGGCAAGAGGGGTAAGTTGACCCCTAGGTATATGGGTCCATATCCTATTGTTGAGAGGATTGAACCTGTAGCTTATAGGTTGGATTTGCCGTCTGAGTTGGCAAATCTTCATGATGTCTTCCACGTGTCTATGCTGAAAAAGTGTCATCCCGGTACAGAAAAGATTCTAGATTCAGAACCGGCGCAACTGAGAATGGATGTGTCCTATATTGAAGGACCAGTGCAAATAGTTGATCATCGGATCAAAATTCTTAAGAACCGCTAGATTCCTTTAGTGAAGGTTTTGTGGAGAAACCATAATCTTGAAGAAGCTACGTGGGAGCTAGAGTCTGAGATGCATAGCAAGTTTCCTTTTCTCTTCTAGGAATTTCGAGGATGAAATTCTTATAAGGGAGGGAGATTGTTACGACCCGCGTCGAGCTTATTCCGTAAGTATGCTGCTAAGCATGTGTTTAGCTGATGTGTTAAGTTATAAGCCTGTGTTTGTTAATAATGTTTAAAATGGATATGATATGTGCTTAGTGTGTTTTCTAGCTTCTAAAGCATGTAGGATCTTACGCTTGAAGCGTTGCCAGAGAAATCGTTTGAATCCGACCTTCGAGTCAAAAGTTGCAAGTTTTTGGGCTTATAGGGACCCGTTTGTAGTTTTTTGAACTTCGCGTTTAGGCCCCTAAGTTTCCTCCTTATCCTTTCTCTCTTCCTTATCTCGTTTCACTTTCACAGAAATGAGAGAACGCTTCTGCGTTCTTCTTCCTTGCGTGAGAAAGGGAGAGAGAGAGAGAGAGAGGGAGTTGAGTAGGGAGAGACGTCGGAGCTTCGTTTTGCTCCGATCAGCTGCTGCAGCTCGTCCTCTTCCCTCCGTTGATCTTCTTCTCCGTCAATTTGATCCGGGTTTGCAGCTGGAGCTGCGTTTGCAGGGGAAACGAACAAGAGATTGGGGCGCAAGGAGCAGCCCTAGCTCGTTTCTTCCTCTCCTTCAGGTTCGGATTAGTGATGTGTAGCATTTGCGAATGTTTGGCGGTGTTTGTTTGAGTTTTGCCCATCGATTCGAGAGAAATCGACTCTTGTAGGCCGTTTTTGTTTTCTTCCTGTGCGCGGTTCGGCCGAGTTCCTATTCGGTCGGCCGAGTTTCCTATTAGGGCAATCGTATAGAGTTTTGGTCGGCCGAGTTTGGGGTCTTGGATCGGCCGAGTTTCTTATTTAGATAAACGAATAGCGTTTTGGTCGGCCGAGTTTGGTCCTGATCGGCCGAGTTTCCTTGTAGGTGTTTAAAGCAGTGTCTCGATCGGCCGAGTTCCTCAGAGGATCGGCCGAGGTTGGTCGGCCGAGTTTCAGATTCTGGGAAGTGTTCGGCCGAGTTCCATAGTAATCGGCCGAGTTTCAAGTGGTGAGTGGCAGTTCATTTAGAAATCATTATTTAACTCATTTTAAATACTTATTTGCTTCAGTATCAGTTGATATGACTCCTAAACAGTGTAACATGTACTTTTTAGTATGATAAGTTCATTGGAACTTGAATTGCGTGATGTAAATGATGAAAAAGAGGAAATTCTATGTCTTACAGTTACTATATGATATTTCTGTTTAATTGTTTATCGGTTAATTAGTTAATAGACATAGGTGCCCTAACACCGTAGAACCCCTAAAAGAAGGTCTGTTACTTAGGGGTGAAACTCGTGTCCAACATCAACCGGTTGAGTAATTTTGGTGGCACGAGGATAGAAAGAAAGGCAGTGTCTAACAACAATCATGCTTGTGTCACGATGGCACTGGGAAAAAGAAAACACGGTTATCTAACACCATTCGTGCTTGTGTCACGAAGGTAACCCTGTGACCCTCCGCCGGTGTACTCAGGTTAAAGGAGGAGTCGGGAGCACACGTGGTTGTGCATTGAGGCCGTAGAGCCTATGTTTCTGGCCGGAGAGCCAGGGGTCCTGTAGCAGAGCAGGGCTGGCATCAGACTTAGCATTTCTCGGGTGTGTCACTAAGTCTTGTACGGTGGGGTCGTAGCATGGACTTGTTACGGATCTTTATATGCAGAGTACACTGCATATGATTAGGGCATAATAATAAAATGAATGAATAATCAAGTAGGTTCACAGTAAATTTATATACTGTTATTTACCTGAAATACCTGTTGATGCTTAGAAATGTGGTTATTATCTGTATATTGCTATGTCAATAGAACTGCCCTGGTTGAACTGCATATATGTTTATTTTCAGTTTATAAACCTGACGAGTTGTTTAGTGATAGATAAGTGAAATGTTATTCACTGAGCGAGTAGGCTCATACCTCTACTCAAACATTTTCAGGTCAGCATCAGCATCAGGAGTCGGAAGGATCGTTTCACCCTAACGCTTAGTCGATAGAAGGTTTGTTGTTAGTCTAGTTAGAGGTCTCTTAGTCCTTTCCCCTCGATCCTCGGGACAAGGTGTGAGTGAGAGAGAGAATGTGTACAAAGATGTAAATTAATGTTATGTTTTCTTTATGTTAATCAACGTATTATGTTGTAGACTTTGCTTGTATCTTCTATCAGTTTAATAGAGAAGTTTTTTGCATTTTGTTTAGTTCTTGTTTACAGCTTAAACTTGATTATCAATTAAATGCCTTGGATTGTTTTAAAAGCGACGAATGGTTGGTTATGTGTTAATCCCACCTGTCGTGCCTTAATTTTGTGGTTTGTGGCTAATGTGAGATTGGGGCGTGACAATTCTTGGTATCACAATACTACTCTTGGCATCCCCATTGGGTCATGGATGCATGAGGTGAGGCATTACCACCTCATCCCATACTATCCTGTTTCGATCCTGGGACTTGTGGGTTATGGGCCCACACACAATTCAAAGTGTAACCATCGTATTATATCATTTTACAGTTTCAACCACAGTAATAAGGTAATCCACAATTGTATCAGTCATTCAAGCATTAATCATACTCAATTACCATCACTCAGTTATATTAGAACTAGGTATAACAAGCTACACCTCATTAGGGTTACTTGTTCAAACAATCTAATTATCATCCCTTTCTATTAATATGAGTGAATATGTATGACTACCTTATTCAAGATATCCCTTCATGTGTTCTGACATCATCCAAACCGTATCACCATATCACAAATACACAATATTAAGATGCATATCAGGTATGAATTACTACAACTATCATACGCCTTTAATTTAACATATAGCTTACACAAATACCCTGAAATCATATGTAGAACCAACTTTCATACCTTAATATGCCTTCAACAAATCATACATGTAAAAACAAATTCACATATTACACAAAGCTAGTGTTTTCCCATATTTCTCTGCTCATTCATTACTTCTTTACTTTTTGCTACCTATCCTTTTCATATGATTATATACAATAAACATTATTAACATTGAAGGATTTAAGATAGGAATAAATTATTCATCATTCTTGCTATCACACAAGAATTTATTTCTTATCGCACTTCATCATATTGTATGTCACTATTACATTCACTAGATGACCCTACCAAGGTAGTTATGCACCATATATGATTCATTTTCTCTTATCATTTCATTCCCATCTTGCTCTCATTAAGGAATATATGAAAGAGAAGATGATTTTAAGACTTGGAATTCTTGTATTCAAACATTCCCTTAATACATTCTCGTATGCAGATTTACTTAGTTATCAACAGAGATATTTGATTAATTAGCACCTACCTGAATCTCACAACCTCTTTATATTATAATTTCTCCATCATAATTCAAATCCTCTCTTATGTTTCATAGTCCTCTCACCATATACTACTTTTTAACCAGTCATCTTTAATTCTAAATTTTTCTCTTATGACCATGTTGCTTATTCATATGTATGGTCATGTATACCATGTTTCACATATTTCCTCTTTTATCTTTATACTATTGTGAAGTTAATGTTCTAAATTAATAGTCCTTCTATTAGTTTTTACTCATGTTGAATACATTACATATTCTTCATTTTTACATCAAGTGGATCATGCATGGGTCAAACATAGTTTCTCTTTCAATCAAGTTTTTCCTTCCTGAATACAGTCTACCTTTGTATGATTTATTCATTCGTTAAACTACACCTATGTTCTTTTCTTAGAAACTAGTTTGTTGTTCTAGTCTTGAATTACATTTTCATACAATTCTCTTTACTTTTACTCTTTTGAAGACTCTTTACTTCTATGGACCTATTGAAAGCTCAACTCTATTCTTCTACTTAGCCTTTTCTTTAGAGTTCATAAAAGCATTATACTCTATTATATGATTCATTCTTCATGATTGATTCTTGCTATCTTGAACCATACATACATTTCACATATCGTTTCTATATTTCATATGTATAGTTCATGTAATATTAATCAATAAACTGATTATGAATTTCTTATCATGTTCTATTATTCCCAATTAAGGGTTTCACATTTGAGACCCCAAAGCTGAACCTCAGATATCAGTTTCGACTAATTCTTAGTTATTCTGATCTTTCCCATCTTTTTCAACATCTTACTGTATATACATTCTTACTCTGATGTGGGTCTAATTATTCCAATTCTATTCTTATTATGCTATTCATAGGAGTCATTAGATCCTAGTAACGCATCCTGCCAACTGGACCAGGCCAAACCTGAAGTCATGAAGCCAAGGACTACAAAGGATCACATTCTTCCTGAACTGCCACTCACAGCTCAGAAACTCGGCCGATTGGTCAGAAACTCGGCCGATTGCTTCACAACTCGGCCGATCCGCTTGAAACTCGGCCGATCAACTTGCCGTTTGATTTTCTGAAAAAGGAAACTCGGCCGAATTACATACAACTCGGTCGATCAGTTTTCTGTTCGATTGCCTATTAAGGAAACTCGGCCGAATCACATACAACCCGGCCGAATTGTGTACAGACTGAAAACCTAAATAGACCTGCTGATGTCAATTTCACTCGAATCAGCGAGCAAAACTATAGAAACAAAAGCTCCTTCAAAGGTCAATTCTAGTCTACTTGTTATAAAGAATGAAATCAATAAATGCTACAATTGCATAGTATACAACAGATATTAAAGACCCATATTTCAAAGTATTGAATATTTCAATTCAAACATATAAGAGCATTTCTATACATTTCCAACAAAAACAACATTATGAAATGTAAATTCTATCGCTTTTTACATTTATGCTCTTAATTCTTGTTTCTTTTCTCGTTTTCTAACCCTAACATTTCTAGGGTTTCTCTCTAGCCCATTCTTCCACTGTATACCTGGCCAGGGTATACGTGAAAGAATAGACAGAGTAGCTTGTACTGGCTGATCCAAGTACTCAGATATCGGGCCAGGATATCCAAATACTCAAATCCCCAAAGCTAACATCAAACATCTCCTATCTGCCACACTTAGGACTCTAACTTACTAACTTAATGGTCCTTGACAACTCACCCTAAGCTCTGATACCAAGCTGTTACACCCCAATCTCACAATTTCCTCAAATCATGAGATTAGGGCATAAGATAGGATTTATATGTAACACAAAGAACACCCTTAACTTTTTCTTTTCTTTTAAACTCTTGTTTCTTCGCATTGAACCACATAACATCTTAACAAAGGAATCTGAACACTTCTTTTATTAATCAGACTTTAATAGAAAAGATACATGTATAAACATTCATAATGCCTCTCACTCATTATGCATATGAAACTAGCTAATTAGCATACATATCAAAGAGGAACAACATTACACATCGTATTTACAACTCTCTCTCTTATCTCTTACTGAGGACCTAGAGTGACAAGGACCGACTGACTCAACTAATCTTGTACTCAACTCTTGTGGCAGGTCTACACTGATGTTCTGACCATCTTCAAGTCCACGCGGTTAACCCTAAAATGTTTGAGTAGAGGGGTGAGCCTACTCGCTCAGTGAATGAGTACTTCATGGAAACAGACTAATGCACTAATGTGATCAAAGATATAATTTGAGTAAACGATATGAAATTTAACAACAATAAATACTACACTGAGCAGTTCTAAAACAATATAATTGAAATAGCAAAGAATATAAATATTGCATCCAAATAATAACTACTAGAAAACTATGCTCTAGTCTTTCTTAACTCTTTCATTTATAAGGAACTCTGTGAACCTATATGATCATATTTTAGATTATGCCCTAAATATATGCAGTGTACTCTGCATATAAAGATCCGCAACAAGTCCATGCTACGATCCCACCGTACAAGACTTAGCGACACACCCGGGAAATGCTAAGTCTGACGCCAGCCCTGCTCTGCCACAGGGTCACTGGCTCGCCGGCTAGAAACATAGGCTCTACGGCCTTAAAGCACTACTCTGAGTGCACCAGACTCCTCCTTAAACCTGAGTACACCGGCGGAGAGTCACATGGTTACCTTCGTGACACAAGCACGAATGGTGTTAGATAACCGTGTTTTCCTTTTTGCCCAGTGCCATCGTGACACAAGCACGATTGTTGTTAGACACTGCATTTTCTCTTTCCTCATTTGTCCGTGACACAAGCACGGATGATGTTGCAACACGAGTTTCACCCCTAAGTTGCAGATACCTCTTAGAGGTTCTACGGTGTTAGGGCACTTAGGTCTATTAATTAATTAACATGTAAATATCTTAGCTCATGTATTCAACATATACCATGTCTCAGTAACATCCCTTTCTAGGGCATGTCATATCTCATCACCTGCAATTTACGAGATATGTATTGAAATATAAGAAGCCCTGCAGTATGTAAATATCATTTCAGGGACAACAAGCATATAAAGTTAAATGCACTAGAAACATACAATTTAACAATTAAGCATCACCACATCTCATATCGAGACCTTTCATATTACCATAGCATGATTCATTGAACACCCTATCCTTAGGATTTCATTTGCCTTATTCATTCATCACATGCCAACACCCTACTATTAGGGTTGCATTTGCCTCATTCACCTTTTCATTTACCTCATTCACTTGTCACATGGCTCTCATAAAGATTTCATAGGATATAAGCATTCACTAAATAAAGATTGTTTCCAACAAATCGTATGCAATCAATATAGACATGAAACCATGGAAATTTAACTAAATTTAGGTTTTCCATATCATCACTGCGATATCATGTATCCAGAATAAGATTCAATTAAGATAACCCATGAGGTACATCCTAACCACTTATAGGATTACTAGTCCTTTTCAATAAGGTTGAAACTCTAGCGATATCTCAATTAGGTCAAACCCTAATTACATCATTTGATATAAATCTAAAAGAATTCTCACTTGAAAGTGTTGTATATGTATCTGATATGAATCTACCATTTAGGAGTCATTCAAACAGAGAAGGAATCCATATCATATCAATTTACAATAACTTAAATCAAATGGACATTTCAGGATTTAGAATTCACATGCTAAGCATTTAGGGATTTGGATGTTATAATCAAATTCGTGCATTAGAATGTTTGAAGGAAGAACCCACTCACCCTAAGGTGTGAAAACACCTCAAAACCGCAGCTCAACTCAGGGAATCTCGAATTCCTATCAAATCCCTAGCAAATCTCCCAATTCTTCTTCCATTCAACTCGGAAACCTTGAAAATGAGGGATTATGAAGAAAGGGTGAGAAAAGAGGAAATTTCGAAATCCTTTTGGATCAAATCAGAGCATGGACGGAATCTTGACATGAGAGAGAAGATTGACCATAAAAGTCTATGCAAAAGATCCAAACTTACTTGATTTCACAATTCTTGGGACCGCAGAACCCTAATTTAGCAATTCCTCCTTTTTCTCCACTCAAGCCCTAACTCTCCCTCTCTCTCTAGGAGCTCGTTTCTCTGGAATGAAATGATGAATAATGAGATGTGTGTGTGTGTGTGGTTGCTCATATAAGTCAATTGAGCTGCTTGGGTCAATTGCATATTGACCCAACACTTAACTTTAATTATATTGGCTGAATATTCAGTTATACAAAAGTTACTGTAATTCGTTTATTTCAGAGAACAAACATTCTCCAACAATTATGGGAATTTAGCACGTTGTTTATAATTGATCTATAAAGCTTCAGTTAAAATTTGAGATCATTTTAAGTTACCAATAAATAATTAAAAATAGAACATTGCACTGCTATATTGCAGTCTGCAGAATATTCGGCCGAGTTTGTCCTGCACAAAACTCGACCGACACCCTTACTGTAGGGATTCAAAAGTCATCCAAAAATTATGCCAATTTAACAGAGTGTCTAAAACTGTGTTTTTCAGGCACTGTTAAAATTTTAGATCAATTGGATATACCAATAAAAAGATAAAATTCAATTACCACACTGCTGTAAAATTCTGGAAATGTGATCGGCCGAATTTGAAACTCGGCCGATAAACACGTCAGAGCATTCTTCAAAAATTCTGATAATTTTCAATGTTGTTCAAATTTTATATATCCAAATTATATCCAAATTTGAAGTAAATCATAGTTACACATAAAATACTAAAAATCATTTAGTGAGACATTCTACTTATCAAATTCTGTATTCATGCATCGTCAAAACCCTATTTTTGGGCCGATTAGGGTTTATGTTTCTCAAACCCTAATTCTCAAGACAAAAGAACATTTAGACTTCTTATCATAGTTAAAACATCCTAATTGTGTTACCGTCATTAATTAGATTTTAATAATGATTATTCCAATTAATCTTTGCAATTGTCTAGGTAAACCATAGTTTACCAATTAAGCTCAGATGGGGTCGTAACAACTCTCCCCCCCTTAGAATGTTTCATCCTCGAAACATGAACCTACAAGAAAGATACATTCAAGGTTATTCTAAACTTCTAAATCCTTTCATACCATTATATTCTTGTATTTCATACCCAAATGTAGTTTTCAACATTAGATCTTTTAATTCTTTACTAAATCACAGCATATTTCAAATAGTTCTCAATGATATCAAGCAAATTCTTTATGCCACAGTCAAACATAGAATGCAAAGATAAACCACCACACTTTTACTGCGCAACTCTGATACTCTGATACAACTATCTCAACTTATGCTGCTCAGAGAGTTCTATTGTTCTGTATCACCTTTAAGTGACAAAAGCAAGTTCACCATGTTGTTTTAAACTTTAATCAAGTGCTATTCATATAGCAAAACAGTCTTGAATTAAAAGACTAGATTCAACAATCATAATGTTGTTTGCAGCTGGAAGGGTGAGTTGTCAAGGACCATTAAGTTAGTAAGTTAGAGTCCTAAGTGTGGCAGATAGGAGATGTTTTGATGTTAGCTTTGGGGATTTGAGTATTTGGATATCCTGGCCCGATATCTGAGTACTTGGATCAACCAGTACAAGCTACTCTGTCTATTCTCTCACGTATACCCTGGCCAGGTATACAGTGGAAGAATGGGCTAGAGATGAACCCTAGAAATGTTAGGGATAGAAAACAAGAAAAGAAACAAGAATTAAGAGCATAAATGTAAAAGAAGATAGAACTTACATTTCATAATGTTGTTTTTGTTGGAAATGTATAGAAATACTCTTATATGTTTGAATTGAAATATTCAATACTTTGAAATATGGGTCTTTAATATCTGTGGTACACTATGCAATTGTAGCATTTATTGATTTTATTCTTTGTAACAAGTAGACTAGAATTGACCTTTGAATGAGCTTTTGTTTCTATGGTTTTGCTCGCTGATTCGAGTGAAATTGACATCAGCAGGTCTGTTTAGGTTTTCAGTCTGTACGCGATTCGGCCGAGTTATATGTGATTCGGCCGAGTTTCCTTAATAGGCAATCGAACAGCAGACTGATCGGCCGAGTTGTATGTAATTCGGCCGAGTCTCCTTTTTCAGGAAATCAAACGGCAAGTTGATCGGCCGAGTTTCAAGCAGATCGGCCGAGTTGTGAAGCAATCGGCCGAGTTTCTGACCAATCGGCCGAGTTTCTGAGCTGTGAGTGGCAGTTCAGGAAGAATGTAATCCTTTGTAGTTCTTAGCTTCAGGATTTCAGGTTTGGCCTGGTCCGGTTGGCAGGATGCGTTATTAGTATCTAATGAATCCTATCAATAGCATAATAAGAATAGAATTGGAATAATTAGACCCACATCAGAGTAAGAATGTACATACAGTAAGATTCAACTAAGAATTAGTTGAAACTGATATCTGAGGTTTAACTTTGGGGTCTTAAATGTGAAACCCTTAATTGGGAATAATAGAACATGATATGAAGCTCATAATCAGTTTATTGATTAATTTTGCATGAACTATACATATGAAATATAGAAAAGATATGTGAAATGTATGTATGTATGGTTCAAGATAACAAGAATCAATCATGAAGAATGAATCATATAATAGCGTATAATGCTTTTATGAACTCTAAAGCAAAGGCTAAGTAGAAGAATAGAGTGAGCTTTCAATAGGTCCATAGAAGTAAAGAGTCTTCAAAAGAGTAAAAGTAAAGAGAATCGTATGAACATGTAATTCATAAGACTAGGACAACAAACTAGTTTCTAAGCAAAGAACATAGGTATAGTTTAACGAATGAATAAGTCATACAAAGGTAGACTGTATTCAGGAGAGAAAAACTTGATTGAAAGAGAAACTATGTTTGACCCATGCATGATCACCTTGATTTAAAAATGAAGAATATGTAATGTATTCAACATGAGTAAAAACTAATAGAAGGACTATTAATTTAGAATGTTAACTTCACAATAGTATAAAGATAAAGGTGGAAATATGTGCAACATGGTATACATGACCATACATATGAATAAGCAACATGGTCATAAGAGAAAAATTTAGAATTAAAGATGACGGGTTAAAGAGTAGTATATAGTAAGAGGACTATGAAACGTAAGAAAGGGTTTGAAATATGATGGAGAAGTTATAAATAAAGAGGTTGTGAGATTCAAGCAAGTGCTAATTAATCAAATATCTCTCTTGATAACTAAGTAAATCTGCATACGAGAATGTATTAAGGGAATGTTTGAATACAAGAATTCTAAGTCTTAAAACCATCTTCTCTTTCATATATTCCTTAGTGAGAGCAAGATGGGAATGAAATGATAAGAGAAAATGAATCATATATGGTGCATAACTACCTTGGTGAGGTCATCTAGTGAATGTAATAGTGGCATACAATATGATGAAGTGCGATAGGAAATAAATTCTTGTGTGATAGCAAGAATGATGAATAATCTATTCCTATCTTAAATGCTTCAATGTTAATGATGTTTATTGTATATAATCATATGAAAAGGATAGGTAGCAAAAAGTAAAGAAGTAATGAATGAGCAGAGAGATATGGGAAAACACTAGCTTTGTGTAATATGTGAATTTGTTTTTACATGTATGTTTTGTTGAAGGCATATTAAGGTATGAAAGTTGGTTCTACATATAATTTCAGTATATTTGTGCAAGCTATATGTTAAATTAAAGGCGTATGATAGTTGAAGTAATTCATACCTGATATGCATCTTACTATTGTGTATTTGTGATATGGTGATACGGTTTGGATGATGTCAGAACACATGGAGAGATATCCTGAATAAGGTAGTTATACTTATTCACTCATATTAATAGAAAGGGATGATAATCAGATTGTTTGGACAAGTAACCCTAATGAGGTGTAGCTTGTTATACCTATCTCTAATATAACTGAGTGATGGTAATTGAGTATGATTAATGCTTGAATGACTGATACAATTGTGGATTATCTTATTACTGTTGTTGAAGCCCTAAAATGATATAATATGACGGTTACACTTTGAATTGTGTGTGGGCCCATAACCCACAGGTCCCAGGATCGAAACAGGATAGTATGGAATGAGGTGGTAATGCTTCACCTCATGCATCCATGACCCAATGGGGATGCCAAGAGTAGTATTGTGAAATTGATTGTTGAATTTAGTCTTTTAATTCAAGACTGTTTTGCTATTTGAATAGCACTTGATTAAAGTTTAAAACAATATGGTGAACTTGCTTTTGTCACTTAAGGGTGATACAGAACAATAGAACTCTCTGAGCAGCATAAGTTGAGATAGTTGTATCAGAGTATCAGAGTTACGCAGCGAAAGCGTGGTGGTTTATCTTTGCATTCTATGTTTGACTGTGGCATAAAGAATTTGTTTGATATCATTGAGAACTATTTGAAATATGTTGTGATTTAGTTAAGAATTAAAAGATCTAATGTTGAAAACTACATTCAGGTATGAAATACAAGAATATAATGGCATGGAAGGATTTAGAAGTTTAGAATAACCTTGAATGTATTTTTTCTTGTAGGTTCATGTTTCGAGGACGAAACATTCTAAGGGGGGGGGAGAGTTGTTACGACCCCATCTGAGCTTAACTGGTAAACTAGGGTTTACCTAGACAATTGCAAAGATTAATTGGAATAATCATTCTTGAAATCTAATTAATGACGATAACACAATTAGGATGTTTTAACTATGATAAGAAGTCTAAATGTTCTTTTGTCTTGAGAATTAGGGTTTGAGAAACATAAACCCTAATCGGCCCAAAAATAGGGTTTTGATGATGCATGAATACAGAATTTGATAAGTAGAATGTCTCACTAAATGATTTTTAGTATTTTATGTGTAACTCTGATTTACTTCAAATTTGGATATGATTTGGATATATAAAATGTGAACAACATTGAAAATTATCAGAATTTGTGAAGAATGCTCTGACCTGTTTATCGGCCGAGTTTCAAATTCGGCCGATCACATTTCCAGAATTTTACAGCAGTGTTGGTAATTGAATTTTATCTTTTTATTGGTACATCCAATTGATCTCAAATTTTAAATGTGCCTGAAAAACACAGTTTTAGACACTCTGTTAATTTGGAATAATTTTTGGATGACTTTTGAATCCCTACAGTAAGGGTGTCGGTCGAGTTTGTGCAGGACAAACTCGGCCGAATATTCTGCAGACTGCAATATAGCAGTGCACTGTTCTATTTTTAATTATTTATTGGTAACTCCAAATGATCTCAAATTTTAACTCAAGCTTTATAGAACAACTATTAACAACGTGATAAATTCCCATAATTGTTAGAGAATGTTTGATCTCTGAAATAAACTAATTACAGTAACTTTTGTATAACTGAATATTCAGCCTATATAATTAAAGTTAAGTGTTGGGTCAATATGCAATTGACCCAAGCAGCTCAATTGACTTATATGAGCAACCACACACACACACAGCTCTCATTCTTCGTCATTCACTCCAGAGAAATGAAAATCTAGAGAGAGAGGGAGAGTTAGGGCTTGAGTGGAGAAAGAGGAGGAATTGCTGAATTAGGGTTCTGCGGTCCCAAGAGTGGTGAAATCAAGTAAGTTTGGATCCTTTGCATAGACTTTTATGGTGAATCTTCTCTCTCATGTCAAGATTCCGTCCATGCTCTGATTTGATCCAAGAGGATGTCGAAATTTCCTCTTTTCTCACCCTTTCTTCATAATCCCTCATTTTCAAGGTTTCCGAGTTGAATGGAAGAAGAATTGGGAGATTTGCTAGGGATTTGATAGGAATTCGAGATTCCCTGAGTTGAGCTGCAGTTGTGAGGTGTTTTCACACCTTAGGGTGAGTGGGTTCTTCCTTCAAACATTTTAATGCACGAATTTGATTATAACACCCAAATCCCTAAATGCTTAGCATGTGAATTCTAAATCATGAAATGTCCATTTGATTTAAGTTATTGTAAATTGATATGATATGGATTCCTTCTCTGTTTGAATGACTCCTAAATGGTAGATTCATATCAGATACGTATACAACACTTTCAAGTGAGAATTCTTTTAGATTTATATCAAATGATGTAATTAGGGTTTGACCTAATTGAGATATCGCTAGAGTTTCAACCTTATTGAAAAGGACTAGTAATCCTATAAGTGGTTAGGATGTATCTCGTGGGTTATCTTAATTGAATCTTATTCTGGATACATGATATCGCAGTGATGATATGGAAAACCTAAATTTAGTTAAATTTCCATGGTTTCATGTCTATATTGATTGCATACGATTTGTTGGAAACAATCTTTATTTAGTGAATGCTTATATCCTATGGAATCCTTATGAGAGCCATGTGACAAGTGAATGAGGTAAATGAAAAGGTGAATGAGGCAAATGCAACCCTAAGAGTAGGGTGTTGGCATGTGATGAATGAATAAGGCAAATGAAACCCTAAGGATAGGGTGTTCAATGAATCATGCTATGGTAATATGAAAGGTCTCGATATGAGATGTGGTGATGCTTAATTGTTAAATTGTATGTTTCTAGTGCATTTAACTTTATATGCTTGTTCTCCCTGAAATGATATTTACATACTGCAGGGCTTCTTATATTTCAATACATATCTCGTAAATTGCAGGTGATGAGATATGACATGCCCTAGAAAGGGATGTTACTGAGACATGATATATGTTGAATACATGAGCTAAGATATTTACATGTTAATTAATTAATAGACCTAAGTGCCCTAACACCGTAGAACCCCTAAGAGGTATCTGCAACTTAGGGGTGAAACTCGTGTTGCAACATCATCCGTGCTTGTGTCACGGACAAACGAGCAAAGAGAAAATGCAGTGTCTAACAACAATCGTGCTTGTGTCACGATGGCACTGGGCAAAAAGGAAAACACGATTATCTAACACCATTCGTGCTTGTGTCACGAAGGTAACCCTGTGACTCTCCGCCGGTGTACTCAGGTTTAAGGAGGAGTCTGGTGCACTCAGAGTAGTGCTTTAAGGTCGTAGAGCCTATGTTTCTAGCCGGCGAGCCAGTGACCCTGTGGCAGAGCAGGGCTGGCGTCAGACTTAGCATTTCCCGGGTGTGTCGCTAAGTCTTGTACGGTGGGACCGTAGCATGGACTTGTTGCGGATCTTTATATGCAGAGTACACTGCATATATTTAGGGCATAATCTAAAATATGATCATATAGGTTCACAGAGTTCCTTATAAATGAAAGAGTTAAGAAAGACTAGAGCATAGTTTTCTAGTAGTTATTATTTGGATGCAATATTTATATTCTTTGCTATTTCAATTATATTGTTTTAGAACTGCTCAGTGTAGTATTTATTGTTGTTAAATTTCATATCGTTTACTCAAATTATATCTTTGATCACATTAGTGCATTAGTCTGTTTCCATGAAGTAGTCATTCACTGAGCGAGTAGGCTCACCCCTCTACTCAAACATTTTTAGGGTTAACCGCGTGGACTTGGAGATAGTCAGAGCTTCACTGTAGACCTGCCACAGGAGTCAAGTATGAGATTAATTGAGTCAGTCGGTCCTTGTCACTCTAGGTCCTCAGTAAGAGATAAGAGAGAGAGTTGTAAATACGATGCGTAATGTTGTTCCTCTTTGATATGTATGCTAATTAGCTAATTTCATATGCATAATGAGTGAGAGACATTATGAATGTTTATACATGTATCTTTTCTATTAAAGTCTGATTAGTAAAAGAAATGTTCAGATTCTTTTGTTAAGATGATATGTGGTTCAATTCGGGGAAACAAGAGTTTTAAAGAAAAGAAAAGAAAATAAAAAGTTAAGGGTGTTCTTTGTGTTGCATACAAATCCCATCTTATGCCCTAATCTCATTATTTGAGGAAATTGTGAGATCGGGGTGTAAAGTTGTTACGACCCCATCTGGGCTTAACTGGTAAACTAGGGTTTACCTAGACAATTGCAAAGATTAATTGGAATAATCATTCTTGAAATCTAATGAATGACAATAACACAATTAGGATGTTTTAACTATGATAAGAAGTCTAAATGTTCTTTTGTCTTGAGAATTAGGGTTTGAGAAACATAAACCCTAATCGGCCCAAAAATAGGGTTTTGATGATGCATGAATACAGAATTTGATAAGTAGAATGTCTCACTAAATGATTTTTAGTATTTTATGTGTAACTCTGATTTACTTCAAATTTTGATATGATTTGGATATATAAAATGTGAACAACATTGAAAATTATCAGAATTTGTGAAGAATGCTCTGACCTGTTTATCGGCCGAGTTTCAAATTCGGCCGATCACATTTCCAGAATTTTACAGCAGTGTTGGTAATTGAATTTTATCTTTTTATTGGTACATCCAATTGATCTCAAATTTTAAATGTGCCTGAAAAACACAGTTTTAGACACTCTGTTAATTTGGAATAATTTTTGGATGACTTTTGAATCCCTACAGTAAGGGTGTCGGTCGAGTTTGTGCAGGACAAACTCGGCCGAATATTCTGCAGACTGCAATATAGCAGTGCACTGTTCTATTTTTAATTATTTATTTGTAACTCCAAATGATCTCAAATTTTAACTCAATCTTTATAGAACAACTATTAACAACGTGATAAATTCCCATAATTGTTAGAGAATGTTTGATCTCTGAAATAAACTAATTACAGTAACTTTTGTATAACTGAATATTCAGCCTATATAATTAAAGTTAAGTGTTGGGTCAATATGCAATTGACCCAAGCAGCTCAATTGACTTATATGAGCAACCACACACACACACAGCTCTCATTCTTCGTCATTCACTCCAGAGAAATGAAAATCTAGAGAGAGAGGGAGAGTTAGGGCTTGAGTGGAGAAAGAGGAGGAATTGCTGAATTAGGGTTCTGCGGTCCCAAGAGTGGTGAAATCAAGTAAGTTTGGATCCTTTGCATAGACTTTTATGGTGAATCTTCTCTCTCATGTCAAGATTCCGTCCATGCTCTGATTTGATCCAAGAGGATGTCGAAATTTCCTCTTTTCTCACCCTTTCTTCATAATCCCTCATTTTCAAGGTTTCCGAGTTGAATGGAAGAAGAATTGGGAGATTTGCTAGGGATTTGATAGGAATTCGAGATTCCCTGAGTTGAGCTGCAGTTGTGAGGTGTTTTCACACCTTAGGGTGAGTGGGTTCTTCCTTCAAACATTTTAATGCACGAATTTGATTATAACACCCAAATCCCTAAATGCTTAGCATGTGAATTCTAAATCCTGAAATGTCCATTTGATTTAAGTTATTGTAAATTGATATGATATGGATTCCTTCTCTGTTTGAATGACTCCTAAATGGTAGATTCATATCATATACGTATACAACACTTTCAAGTGAGAATGCTTTTAAATTTATATCAAATGATGTAATTAGGGTTTGACCTAATTGAGATATCGCTAGAGTTTCAACCTTATTGAAAAGGACTAGTAATCCTATAAGTGGTTAGGATGTACCTCGTGGGTTATCTTAATTGAATCTTATTCTGGATACATGATATCGCAGTGATGATATGGAAAACCTAAATTTAGTTAAATTTCCATGGTTTCATGTCTATATTGATTGCATACGATTTGTTGGAAACAATCTTTATTTAGTGAATGCTTATATCCTATGAAATCCTTATGAGAGCCATGTGACAAGTGAATGAGGTAAATGAAAAGGTGAATGAGGCAAATGCAACCCTAAGAGTAGGGTGTTGGCATGTGATGAATGAATAAGGCAAATGAAACCCTAAGGATAGGGTGTTCAATGAATCATGCTATGGTAATATGAAAGGTCTCGATATGAGATGTGGTGATGCTTAATTGTTAAATTGTATGTTTCTAGTGCATTTAACTTTATATGCTTGTTCTCCCTAAAATGATATTTACATACTGCAAGGCTTCTTATATTTCAATACATATCTCGTAAATTGCAGGTGATGAGATATGACATGCCCTAGAAAGGGATGTTACTGAGACATGGTATATGTTGAATACATGAGCTAAGATATTTACATATTAATTAATTAATAGACCTAAGTGCCCTAACACCGTAGAACCCCTAAGAGGTATCTGCAACTTAGGGGTGAAACTCGTATTGCAACATCATCCGTGCTTGTGTCACGGACAAACGAGGAAAGAGAAAATGTAGTGTCTAACAACAATCGTGCTTGTGTCACGATGGCACTGGGCAAAAAGGAAAACACGGTTATCTAACACCATTCGTGCTTGTGTCACGAAGGTAACCCTGTGACTCTCCGCTGGTGTACTCAGGTTTAAGGAGGAGTCTGGTGCACTCAGAGTAGTGCTTTAAGGCCGTAGAGCCTATGTTTCTAGCCAGCGAGCCAGTGACCCTGTGGAAGAGCAGGGCTGGCGTCAGACTTAGCATTTCCCGGGTGTGTCGCTAAGTCTTGTACGGTGGGATCGTAGCATGGACTTGTTGCGGATCTTTATATGCAGAGTACACTGCATATATTTAGGGCATAATCTAAAATATGATCATATAGGTTCACAGAGTTCCTTATAAATGAAAAGAGTTAAGGAAGACTAGAGCATAGTTTTCTAGTATTTATTATTTGGATGCAATATTTATATTCTTTGCTATTTCAATTATATTGTTTTAGAACTGCTCAGTGTAGTATTTATTGTTGTTAAATTTCATATCGTTTACTTAAATTATATCTGTAATCACATTAGTGCATTAGTCTATTTCCATGAAGTACTCATTCACTGAGCGAGTAGGCTCACCCCTCTACTCAAACATTTTAGGGTTAACCGCGTGGACTTGAAGATGGTCAGAGCATCTGTGTAGATCTGCCACAGGAGTCAAGTATGAGATTAGTTGAGTCAGTCGGTCCTTGCCACTCTAGGTCCTCAGTAAGAGTTTAAGAGAGAGAGTTGTAATTACGATGTGTAATGTTGTTCCTCTTTGATATGTATGCTAATTAGCAAGTTTCATGTGCATAATGTGTGAGAGACATCATGAATGTTTATACTTGTATCTTTACTATTAAAGTTTGATTAGTTAAGGAAATGTTCAGATTCCCTTGTTAAGATGTTTTATGTGGTTCAATGCGAAGAAACAAGAGTTTTTAAGAAAAGAAAAAGTTAAGGGTGTTCTTTGTGTTACATATAAATCCCATCTTATGCCCTAATCTCATGATTTGAGGAAATTGTGAGATCGGGGTGTAACAGCTCTTCGTGACACAAGCACGAATGGTGTTAGATAACCGTGTTTTGTTTTTCCCAGTGCCATCGTGACACAAGCACGATTGTTGTTAGACACTGCCTTTCTTTCTATCCTCGTGCCACCAGAATTACTCAACCGGTTGATGTTGGACACGAGTTTCACCCCTAAGTAACAGACCTTCTTTTAGGGGTTCTACGGTGTTAGGGAACCTATGTCTATTAACTAATTAACCGATAAACAATTAAACAGAAATATCATATAGTAACTGTAAGACATAGAATTTCCTCTTTTTCATCATTTACATCACGCAATTCAAGTTCCAATGAACTTATCATACTAAAAAGTACATGTTACACTATTTAGGAGTCATATCAACTGATACTGAAGCAAATAAGCATTTAAAATGAGTTAAATAATGATTTCCAAATGAACTGCCACTCACTACTTGAAACTCAGCCGATTACTATGGAACTCGGCCGAACACTTCCCAAAATTTGAAACTCGGCCGACCAACCTCGGCCGACCAGCAGGAAACTCGGTCGATCCTCTGAGGAACTCGGCCGATCGAGACACTGCTTTAAACACCTACAAGGAAACTCGGCCGACCAAAACACTGTTCGTTTATCTAAATAAGAAACTCAGCCGATCCAAGACCCCAAACTCGGCCGACCAAAACTCTATACGATTGCCCTAATAGGAAACTCGGCCGACCGAATAGGAACTCGGCCGAACCGCGCACAGGTAGAAAACAAAAACGGCCTGCAAGAGTCGATTTCTCTCGAATCGACGGGCAAAACTCAAACAAACACCGCCAAACATTCGCAAATGCTACACATCACTAATCTGAACCTGAAAGAGAGGAAGAAACGAGCTAGGGCTGCTCCTTGCGCCCCAATCTCTTGGCCGTTTCCCCTGCAAACGCAGCTCCAGCTGCAAACCCGGATCAAATTGACGGAGAAGAAGATCAACGGAGGGAAGAGGACGAGCTGCAGCAGCTGATCGGAGCAAAACGAAGCTCCGACGTCTCTCCCTACTCAGCTCCCTCTCTCTCTCTCTCTCCCTTTCTCACGCAAGGAAGAAGAACGCAGAAGCGTTCTCTCGTTTCTGTGAAAGTGAAACGAGATAAGGAAGAGAGAAAGGATAAGGAGGAAACTTAGGGGCCTAAACGCGAAGTTCAAAAACTACAAACGGGTCCCTATAAGCCCAAAAACTTACAACTTTTGACTCGAAGGTCGGATTCGAACGATTTCTCTGGCAACGGTTCAAGCGTAAGATCCTACACGCTTTAGAAGCTAGAAAACACACTAAGCACATATCATATCCATTTTAAACATTATTAACAAACACATGCTTATAACTTAACACATCAGCTAAACACATGCTTAACAGCATACTTACGGAATAAGCTCGACGCGGGTCGTAAGTAACAGCCCGATCTCACAATTTCCTCAAATCATGATATTAGGGCATAAGATGGGATTTGTATTTAACACAAAGAACACCCTTAACTTTTTCTTTTCTTTTCTTTTCTTTAAAACTCTTGTTTCCCCGCATTGAACCACATATCATCTTAACAAAGGAATCTGAACATTTCTTTTACTAATCAGACTTTAATAGAAAAGATACATGTATAAACATTCATAATGTCTCTCACTCATTATGCATATGAAACTAGCTAATTAGCATACATATCAAAGAGGAACAACATTACACATCGTATTTACAACTCTCTCTCTTATCTCTTACTGAGGACCTAGACTGACAAGGACCGACTGACTCAATTAATCTCATACTTGACTCCTGTGGCAGGTCTACACTGAAGCTCTGACTATCTCCAAGTCCACGTGGTTAACCCTAAAAATGTTTGAGTAGAGGGGTGAGCCTACTCGCTCAGTGAATGAGTACTTCATGGAAACAGATTAATGCACTAATGTGATCAAAGATATAATTTGAGTAAACGATATGAAATTTAACAACAATAAATACTACACTGAGCAGTTCTAAAACAATATAATTGAAATAGCAAAGAATATAAATATTGCATCCAAATAATAACTACTAGAAAACTATGCTCTAGTCTTTCTTAACTCTTTCATTTATAAGGAACTCTGTGAACCTATATGATCATATTTTAGATTATTCCCTAAATATATGCAGTGTACTCTGCATATAAAGATCCGCAACAAGTCCATTCTACGGTCCCACCGTACAAGACTTAGCGACACACCCGGGAAATGCTAAGTCTGACGCCAGCCCTGCTCTGCCACAGGGTCACTGGCTCGCCGGCTAGAAACATAGGCTCTACGGCCTTAAAGCACTACTCTGAGTGCACCAGACTCCTCCTTAAACCTGAGTACACCGGCAGAGAGTCATAGGGTTACCTTCGTGACACAAGAACGAATGGTGTTAGATAACCGTGTTTTCCTTTTTGCCCAGTGCCATCGTGACACAAGCATGATTGTTGTTAGACACTGCATTTTCTCTTTCCTCGTTTGTCCGTGACACAAGAACGGATGATGTTGCAACACGAGTTTCACCCCTAAGTTGTAGATACCTCTTAGGGGTTCTACGGTGTTAGGGCACTTAGGTCTATTAATTAATTAACATGTAAATATCTTAGCTCATGTATTCAACATATACCATGTCTCAGTAACATCCCTTTCTAGGGCATGACATATCTCATCACCTGCAATTTACGAGACATGTATTGAAATATAAGAAGCCCTGTAGTATGTAAATATCATTTCAGGGAGAACAAGCATATAAAGTTAAATGCACTAGAAACATACAATTTAACAATTAAGCATCACCACATCTCATATCGAGACCTTTCATATTACCATAGCATGATTCATTGAACACCCTATCCTTAGGGTTTCATTTGCCTTATTCATTCATCACATGCCAACACCCTACTCTTAGGGTTGCATTTGCCTCATTCACCTTTTCATTTACCTCATTCACTTGTCACATGGCTCTCATAAGGATTTTATTGGATATAAGCATTCACTAAATAAAGATTATTTCCAACAAATCGTATGCAATCAATATAGACATGAAACCATGGAAATTTAACTAAATTTAGGTTTTCCATATCATCACTGCGATATCATGTATCCGGAATAAGATTCAATTAAGATAACCCACGAGGTACATCCTAACCACTTATAAGATTACTAGTCCTTTTCAATAAGGTTGAAACTCTAGCGATATCTCAATTAGGTCAAACCCTAATTACATCATTTGATATAAATCTAAAAGCATTCTCACTTGAAAGTGTTGTATACGTATCTGATATGAATCTACCATTTAGGAGTCATTAAAACAGAGAAGGAATCCATATCATATCAATTTACAATAACTTAAATCAAATGGACATTTCAGGATTTAGAATTCACATGCTAAGCATTTAGGGATTTGGATGTTATTATCAAATTCGTGCATTAGAATGTTTGAAGGAAGAACCCACTCACCATAAGGTGTGAAAACACCTCACAACTGCAGCTCAACTCAGGGAATCTCGAATTCCTATCAAATCCCTAGCAAATCTCCCAATTCTTCTTTCATTCAACTCGGAAACCTTGAAAATGAGGGATTATGAAGAAAGGGTGAGAAAAGAGGGAATTTCGACATCATCTTGGATCAAATCAGAGCATGGACGGAATCTAGACATGAGAGTGAAGATTCACCATAAAAGTCTATGCAAAGGATCCAAACTTACTTGATTTCACCATTCTTGGGACCGCAGAACCCTAATTCAGCAATTCCTCCTCTTTCTCCACTCAAGCCCTAACTGTCCCTCTCTCTCTAGATTTTCATTTCTCTGGAGTGAATGACGAAGAATGAGAGCTGTGTGTGTGTGTGGTTGCTCATATAAGTCAATTGAGCTGCTTGGGTCAATTGCATATTGACCCAACACTTAACTTTAATTATATTGGCTGAATATTCAGTTATACAAAAGTTACTGTAATTCGTTTATTTCAGAGATAAAACATTCTCCAACAATTATGGGAATTTATAAAGTTGTTTATAATTGATCTATAAAGCGTCATTTAAAATTTGAGATCATTTGGAGTTACCAATAAATAATTAAAAATAGAACAGTGCACTGCTATATTGCAGTCTGCAGAATATTCGGCCGAGTTTGTCCTGCACAAAAATCGACCGACACCCTTACTGTAGGGATTCAAAAGTCATCCAAAAATTATGCCAATTTAAAATAGTGTCTAAAACTGTGTTTTTCAAGCACAGTTAAAATTTGAGATCAATTGGATATACCGATAAAAAGATAAAATTCAATTACCACACTGCTGTAAAATTCTGAAATTGTGATCGGTCGAGTTTGAAACTCGGCCGATAAACAGGTCAGAGCATTCTTCAAAAATTCTGATATTTTCCAATGTTGTTCATATTTTATATATCCAAATCATATCCAAATTTGAAGTAAATCAGAGTTACACATAAAATACTAAAAATCATTTAGTGAGACATTCTACTTATCAAATTCTGTATTCATGTATCATCAAAACCCTATTTTGGGCCGATTAGGGTTTATGTTTCCAAACCCTAATTCTCAAGACAAAAGGACATTTAGATTTCTTATCATAGTTAAAACATCCTAATTGTGTTATCGTCATTAATTAGATTTCAAGAATGATTATTCCAATTAATCTTTGCAATTGTCTAGGTAAACCCTAGTTTACCAATTAAGCTCAGATGGGGTCGTAACAACTCTCCCCCCCTTAGAATGTTTCATCCTCGAAACATGAACCTACAAGAAAAAATACATTCAAGGTTATTCTAAACTTCTAAATCCTTCCATGTCATTATATTCTTGTATTTCATACCTGAATGTAGTTTTCAACATTAGATCTTTTAATTCTTTACTAAATCACAACATATTTCAAATAGTTCTCAATGATATCAAACAAATTCTTTATGCCACAGTCAAACATAGAATGCAAAGATAAACCACCACGCTTTCACTGCGTAACTCTGATACTCTGATACAACTATCTCAACTTATGCTGCTCAGAGAGTTCTATTATTATGTATCACCCTTAAGTGACAAAAGCAAGTTCACCATACTGTTTTAAACTTTAATCCAGTGCTATTCAAATAGCAAAACAATATTGAATTAAAAGACTAAATTCAACAATCAATTTCACAATACTACTCTTGGAATCCCCATTGGGTCATGGATGCATGAGGTGAAGCATTACCACCTCATTCCATACTATCCTGTTTCGATCCTGGGACCTGTGGGTTATGGGCCCACACACAATTCAAAGTGTAACCATCATATTATATCATTTTAGGGCTTCAACAATAGTAATAAGATAATCCACAATTGTATCAGTCATTCAAGCATTAATCATACTCAATTACCATCACTCAGTTATATTAGAGCTAGGTATAACAAGCTACACTTCATTAGGGTTACTTGTCCAAACAATCTGATTATCATCCCTTTCTATTAATATGAGTGAATAAGTATAACTACCTTATTCAGGATATCCCTCCATGTGTTCTGACATCATCCAAACCGTATCACCATATCACAAATACACAATAGTAAGATGCATATCAGGTATGAATTACTTCAACTATCATACGCCTTTAATTTAACATATAGCTTGCACAAATATACTGAAATTATATGTAGAACCAACTTTCATACCTTAATATGCCTTCAACAAAACATACATGTAAAAACAAATTCACATATTACACAAAGCTAGTGTTTTCCCATATCTCTCTGCTCATTCATTACTTCTTTACTTTTTGCTACCTATCCTTTTCATATGATTATATACAATAAACATCATTAACATTGAAGCATTTAAGATAGGAATAGATTATTCATCATTCTTACTATCACACAAGAATTTATTTCCTATCGCACTTCATCATATTGTATGCCACTATTACATTCACTAGATGACCTCACCAAGGTAGTTATGCACCATATATGATTCATTTTCTCTTATCATTTCATTCCCATCTTGCTCTCACTAAGGAATATATGAAAGAGAAGATGATTTTAAGACTTGGAATTCTTGTATTCAAACATTCCCTTAATACATTCTCGTATGCAGATTTACTTAGTTATCAACAGAGATATTTGATTAATTAGCACTTGCTTGAATCTCACAACCTCTTTATTTTATAACTTCTCCATCATATTTCAAACCCTTTCTTACGTTTCATAGTCCTCTTACTATATACTACTCTTTAACCCGTCATCTTTAATTCTAAATTTTTCTCTTATGACCATGTTGCTTATTCATATGTATGGTCATGTATACCATGTTGCACATATTTCCACCTTTATCTTTATACTATTGTGAAGTTAACATTCTAAATTAATAGTCCTTCTATTAGTTTTTACTCATGTTGAATACATTACATATTCTTCATTTTTAAATCAAGGTGATCATGCATGGGTCAAACATAGTTTCTCTTTCAATCAAGTTTTTCTCTCCTGAATACAGTCTACCTTTGTATGACTTATTCATTCGTTAAACTATACCTATGTTCTTTGCTTATAAACTAGTTTGTTGTCCTAGTCTTATGAATTACATGTTCATACGATTCTCTTTACTTTTACTCTTTTGAAGACTCTTTACTTCTATGGACCTATTGAAAGCTCACTCTATTCTTCTACTTAGCCTTTGCTTTAGAGTTCATAAAAGCATTATACGCTATTATATGATTCATTCTTCATGATTGATTCTTGTTATCTTGAACCATACATACATACATATCACATATCTTTTCTATATTTCATATGTATAGTTCATGCAAAATTAATCAATAAACTGATTATGAGCTTCATATCATGTTCTATTATTCCCAATTAAGGGTTTCACATTTGAGACCCCAAAGTTAAACCTCAGATATCAGTTTCAACTAATTCTTAGTTGAATCTTACTGTATGTACATTCTTACTCTGATGTGGGTCTAATTATTCCAATTCTATTCTTATTATGCTATTGATAGGATTCATTAGATCCTAATAACGCATCCTGCCAACCGGACCAGGCCAAACCTGAAATCATGAAGCCAAGAACTACAAAGGATTACATTCTTCCTGAACTTCCACTCACAGCTCAGAAACTCGGCCGATTGCTTCACAACTCGGCCGATCTGCTTGAAACTCGGCCGATCAACTTGCCGTTTGATTTCCTGAAAAAGGAGACTCGGCCGAATTACATACAACTCGGCCGATCATTCTGATGTTTGATTGCCTATTAAGGAAACTTGGACGAATCACATACAACTCGGCCGAATCGCGTACAGACTGAAAACCTAAACAGACTTGCTGATGTCAATTTCACTCAAATCAGCGGGCAAAACCATAGAAACAAAAGCTCATTCAAAGGTCAATTCTAGTCTACTTGTTACAAAGAATGAAATCAATAAATGCTACAATTGCATAGTGTACCACAGATATTAAAGACCCATATTTCAAAGTATTGAATATTTCAATTCAAACATATAAGAGCATTTCTATACATTTCCAACAAAAACAACATTATGAAATGTAAGTTCTATCTCCTTTTACATTTATGCTCTTAATTCTTGTTTCTTTTCTCGTTTTCTATCCCTAACATTTCTAGGGTTCATCTCTAGCCCATTCTTCCACTGTATACCTGGCCAGGGTATACGTGAGAGAATAGACAGAGTAGCTTGTACTGGTTGATCCAAGTACTCAGATATCGGGCCAGGATATCCAAATACTCAAATCCCCAAAGCTAACAACTTGCAAGTTGTTTATAATATGTAAGGGGGGATCGCGTGAGGGCGACCTAGGGTGATTTAGGGCGGGTTAGCTAAGCCCCTGACCTCCGTCGACCTCCGTCCACCCTTCCCTTACCCTTCTCCTTCCCCCATCTTCCTCCAACCTCACCCTATCTACAGCTCTAGCCAGGGCGCCGACCGACCACCACAGTGGCAGCAGCAGTCCGATTGAGCAAGATAAGCGGAAGGGCGGGGCGGTTCTTGGCCCCTTAGCTTCGGCCAGCGACCAACTACTCAACGACGCCCTCCTTCCTCACCTTAACCGCCAAGAAGTGGCGCCCAAGCAAGGGGTGCGGCGTCCCTACATAGCAGCATAATAGCTGCATGAGGCAACAACTAGGAGCTTGTTTTGACAGAGCTAGCACCTGAATCGGCCGTCATGGAGCTCGGACAAGGGTCCATACCAGAAATCCGAAGCCTTAGCTTCGGACGAGCATCCTAGCCGGACCTCCTTCAACCTGTACGTGTGGGGAAACCACTGTTGGATTGCAACAGGTTTGCCTTAGATTTCAGTTTGTACACCGTTCGGCTGAGTTGCATATAATTCGGCTGAGTTTCTTTATTAGGATTAACGAACAGCGTTTTGATCGGCCGAATTGGATGTGATTCAGCCGAGTTTCCCTTTATAGGAAATCGATCAGGGTTTGGATCGGCCGAGTTGCGGGTAGATCGGCCGAGTTGTCAGCCGATCGGCCGAGTTCCCAGTTTGGTCGGCCGAGTTCCAGAAGGGTGAGTAGTAGTTCATTCAGTAATCATTAATTAACTCAATTTAAATGTTTAATTGCTTCTGTATCAGTTAGTATAACTTCTAAACAGTGTAGTACATAAAATTAGAGTATGTTAGTTTCATTGGAATTTGAAAGACTTAATATGCTTAGTGAAAATGATGAAATTTCCTGTATTATAGTTGCAATGTATTTGCTGATTTAAAAATAGCTGTTTAGCATCGAAAGTGGATAAATGATACTGAATCATGTTTAATGATGATAAAAGATGTATATTTGCTCCATGTGTTATTCAGATTTGTGCAATATGCATGAAATGTGATATTCCTGTTTAAATGCTTATTTAAGAATTTAATATGCATGAAATGTGATATTCCTGTTTAAATGTCTATTTGTTAATTAGTTAATAGACCTAGGTGCCCTAACACCGTAGAACCCCTAAAAGAAGGTCTGTTTCTTAGAGGTGAAACTCGTGTTGCAACATCATTCGTGCTTGTGTCACGGACAAACGAGGAAAGAGAGGCAGTGTCTAACAACAATCGTGCGTGTGTCACGATGGCACTGGGAAAAAGAAAACACGGTTATCTAACACCATTCGTGCTTGTGTCGCGAAGGTAACCCTATGAGACTCTCTGCTTGTGTGCTCAGGTTTGCAGAGTCTGGAGCACACGTGGTTGTGCAGCACACGTGGTTGTGCATTGAGGCCGTGGAGCCTGGGGTCCTGTAGCAGAGCAGGGCTGGCGTCAGACTTAGCATCTCCTGGGTGTGTCGCTAAGTCTTGTACGGTGGGATCGTAGCATGAACTTGCTGCGGATCTTTATATGCAGAGTACACTGCATATATTTAGGGCATAATAATAATATGAATAAGTAATCATATAGGACACAGTAAATTTACTTAACTGTTTATTTACCTAAATTATCTGTTGATGCTTAGAAATGTGATTATTATATGTATATCTGCTATGTTATTAGAACTGCCTTGCTTAGTTCTGCATTTATGTTTAATTTCAATTTATAAACCTGATGAGTTGTTTAGTGATAGCTAAGTGAAATCCTATTCACTGAGCGAGTAGGCTCATACCTCTACTCAAAACATTTTCAGGTTATCATCAGCAGCAGGAAATCTAAAGGATCCTTTCATCCTATCGCTTAGTCTGTAGAAGGTATACATAGTTAGTAGTTAGAGGTCTCTTAGTCCTTTCCCCTCGATCTGTGGGACAAGGTGTGAGAGAGAGAGAATGTGTATAAGATGTAAAGTATCTGTTATGCTTTATTTTATGTCGGACAATGTAATATGCTGTAGACTCTGTTTATCTTGCTAGTCAGTTTAATAAAGATGCTTCCGCAGTTTTTTTAGTTTCATTTTACAGCATAAATCAGATTTTCCTATTAATGTCTTTAAAATGTTTTAAAAAGTGAAGAGTGGTTGGCTTATGTGTAAATCCCCTCAAATCATGAGATTAGGGCGTAACAGCTTGGTATCAGAGCATGGATGAAATCTTTACATGAGAGAGAAGATTCACCATAAAAGTCTATGCAAAGGATCCAAACTTACTTGATTTTACCATTCTTGGGACCGCAGAACCCTAATTCAGCAATTCCCCCACTTTCTCCACTCAAGCCCTAACTCTCCCTCTCTCTCTAGATTTTCATTTCTCTGGAGTGAATGACGAAGAATGAGAGCTGTGTGTGTGTGTGGTTGCTCATATAAGTCAATTGAGCTGCTTGGGTCAATTGCATATTGACCCAACACTTAACTTTAATTATATTGGCTGAATATTCAGTTATACAAAAGTTATTGTAATTCGTTTATTTCAGAGATCAAACATTCTTCAACAATTATGGTAATTTACCAAGTTGTTTATAATTTTTCTATAAAGCTTCAGTTAAAATTTGAGATCATTTGGAGTTACGAATAATTAATTAAAAATCAAACAGTGCACTACTATATTGCAGTCTGCAGAATATTCGGCCGAGTTTGTCCTGCACAAACTCGACCGGCACTCTTACTGTAGGGATTCAAAAGTCATCCAAGAATTATGCAAATTTAACAGAGTGTCTAAAACTGTGTTTTTCAAGCACAGTTAAAATTTGAGATCAATTGGATATACCAATAAAAAGATAAAATTCAATTACCACACTGCTGTAAAATTCTGGAAATGTGATCGGTCGAGTTTGAAACTCGGCCGATAAACAGGTCAGAACCTTCTTCAAAAATTCTTATATTTGCCAATATTGTTCACATTTTATATATCCAAATCATATCCAAATTTGAACTAAATCAGAGTTACACATAAAATACTAAAAATCATTTAGTGAGACATTCTACTTATCAAATTTTGTATTCATGTATCATCAAAACCCTATTTGGGCCGATTAGGGTTTATGTTTCTCAAACCCTAATTCTCAAGACAAAAGAACATTTAGACTTCTTATCATAGTTAAAACATCCTAATTGTGTTATTGTCATTCATTAGATTTCAAGAATGATTATTCCAATTAATCTTTGCAATTGTCTAGGTAAACCCTAGTTTACCAGTTAAGCTCAGATGGGGTCGTAACAGTAGCACTCTGGATGCTTAAAACAAAGTTGCATGTAGCATGTGGCCATGCAAGCCAGGAGGTGAAGGACAAATACCAGTAACCTAGTGTATCGATATAGAGGATAAAAGAGTTCCTGTGAGGTAATAGGAGTTCATCATTATGAATGTTATGGTAAGTCTCCCTTCGACCCAGAAGGTCAAGATGCAATATAGGTTATGGTCGATCGCCTTACCTAGATAACATGAGAAAGAAAGGAGCTTTGTCAAGAGATAGATTCTGTTGAACTACATAAGAGAGAGAGATGGTTCAACTACATCATGATGTGAGTTTGACCTAAAGGTTCCCTTCCAAAAGGTGGAAGTAGAAACATGCATAACTCGGTGTTGGTACAGTTTATCACCCCTTACTAATGGTTAGTATGATCCAGACTAAAGGGTCTGGTGAGAGCATGTGTGCTTGTTCAAGGTGATATCTAGAGACAGTTCTTGTCCTATGAAAGATGTGATGATAACCACCATAGCCAGTATCGGGTTTTAAAGAAGCTCTATAAGGGAGGTTGTGTCGGTCACCACTTCAGTAAGGTGATGTTGGTGAAAGGACCACGTGATGGTTAGAAAAGGACCACAGTGTGTATAGATGGAGTTGCTTTGATCATACAAGGGTTGAAAGGAGCCTAGAGATCACGAGAGTCATGAGTGGATGCAAGGTAGACTGACATGCAGTTCACTGTGGGATAATATGTGACATGAAAATCCAACCCCTCTGACCTAGAGCTGAGAAAGTTGAGTCCCCGATATATGGGTCCATTTGAGATGGATTGGTGGGTATGGTTGTGTTAACCTGACCCTCATGATAAAATGATGTGTTGCATGAGTCCGATCTAGAGCACTATGTGAGGTACCCAAGCCATGTGTTGAGCCATGAACCTATTTAGCTTCATAGAGGCTGAAATGTCCTGAGTCACCTATGAGGGTACGATATACCAAGGTAAGAAAGAACTCAGATGGAAGAATATGAGATGATGAAGGTTCTTGGGAAGCACCATGGAAAAGGGTGAAGCCACATGGGGGCCATGATGGACATAAGAAAGGCTTATCCTATTTGTTTGCTTGCTTGATGGAATTTTGAGGGCAAAATTCTTATAAGAGGGGAAGGATGTTACAACCCCAATTTTGGGTTCCTTTGGTGAGAAATGTAGTTTCTCATATTAAAGATATTGGAACAAATAATGATATAATTTGTTTTGAATGTATAGCTATAACAAATAATGATATAAAAGCAAGATATGATTTGATAAATAACTTTCTTCAATGGTACTATTAGTGGAATAACACGTGGATCACCTTTGGTTGCAAAGGTCCTTGCAACATAAGCTAAAGAAAGGGGATTCATGTGTGAATTGGTACTAATGGCCTTTTGATATGATAAGTGAAATAATTGTAAAGTTGCCAAAAGAAATATGATTTATTGATAATCAGAGGATAATTATTTAGCTGAAATTGACAATACCATGGTTGAGCGTATTACTTAAAGGCTTTTGTTTCCAAATCCAAATCTAAATCATATTGTGGTGTCTCTCGTGGCCTTTTGGAATAAAAGTAAGAGTCTTCATAAAAAGAATACTTCCTTTTCTTATTGGTGTTGAGATTAAATAGTCTTGGAAAATTGATATTACGGATAGCCATAATACCACTTACCACTTTTGGATTACTTGAACCCCAAGATGAGAAACGAGAAAGGGAAAGCCTGATAGGCTCTCGAGAGGCCGCTCCCTCCCTTCATAGATGCGTTTAGGGTTTCCACAAGATTTATATATATAGATGAATAACCAGGAAACCCTCATCTTTAGGAAACATCGTTTTGATCTCAGTATCTCAAGGAGGCCTGCGAAGGCTCTCTGTTCCCTAGATACTCTAGATACCTTTCCTTGGAGTTACTTCTTAGACCTGCTAGGTTGTAGCCGTAAGGGGCATCTCTACCCGGGCCCCTCTTCTACCTCTGTCTACTGTCTTGGTAATTAGACAAGGAGAAGCTTTGCTTCAGCAGTGACTCGGGGTCTAGGATGATGTCACCTGACAACATTGTGGAAGAAGAAAACCCCACCGATAAGCTTGGAGGGTAGCACTGCAGTACGATGCGGCCACCGCTGTAGTTGTAGTAGGCACATGAGAAGGGGTCGGGATTGGCACCCCTTACGGCGGGAGATGTGGTTGTAGTTGAGTCTGCATCATGCTTGCTGGAAAAGCGACATTGCCGTAGTTGAAGAAAGGTCAGTACATGGATGCGCTATGGGGCAGCGACAACGAAGGGGAGCCCAAAGGCCAACGCCCCGATGACAGAAAGGGACGGGCGCCAGAGACGACACTGCATGCGGCACTGGCAGTAGCCCGATCATGGCTGTGCCAGACATGGAGCCAAGATGGGGAACTCACGCGATATAGAGTGGGGTCGGAGGCGGTCGTTCGTGCAGGTGTCTCGGAGGAGGATACCAGTCAGCTAAACATCTCCGACGAGGATGCGTGGAGGTCTTGCAGATTGAGCGCCAATGTGCAGTGGGCGGCGGAGAAGAGATCGAACCACCAGTGAGAACCGTTGGCCTCGTCGCAGTAGGTGTCAGTGCCTCGGTGGTCATGGTGGAGGGTTGTGATGGGTCGGGCAGCGTTGTTGGGGTGGCGGTGCCCTACAACCTGGTCTTCGGAGATGCCCTGTCGCGGCGTTGTGTGAGCGTGCGGGCAGGTTTCATCTGCAACGAAGGCGAGGTTGAAGGTAGAAACAGATCAGAAAAAGACTCATACACCCCTGTGCGCATGTTCAAGACACAAGGACATTGAAGTCCTTTCTCCCAGTGCTGAGACGGCCAAGATTAAAGGTTAGTTTTGCTGATGTGGCGGCCGTTGATTGGCCCAAACAAGACTAATCTTGAAAAAATTATAGAATAAAATTGGTAACTCTGATTTCAATAAGTTATATATGAAAATTGCTCAGAAACACGAGGGGAATCTAATAAAAATATAATTGAAGCCGGATTCCTTATGAAATTTGAAAAAATAATGGAAGATATCAATTTTAATGTATTAATGTTTAAAGAACCCTATTTTGGTATGATTAAAGTGATTAGTAGGGTTTAATAGATGATTAAAATTGATATTAGCCTGTTAATGATAAAAAGGAACATTAGGGAGAAAAAGGATGGACTGTGCATATAATTAGTTAATTTAGAGTTTCATATGCATGAATATACTTTAATGGGCCTTGAAACCCTAATGTTGACTGATTCGGCTTTAATTGATTAATTTCATGATTAAAGTTGGAATATGTTGAATCTAAGCTATTTCGAGCATTAAAGTTCCTAATTTGTGGATAAATACCCTAAATGTAATAATTAGGGTTTTCTCATGAATAAAAGGTGGAATTAATGGCAAATCAGGTTCATATATGATTTGGACCATAATGAACTATGAATTGATGATAAATGTATATAATAATCTTGTCATGAATTAAAAGGATAAAAATAGTAGCTTTAATGTCAAAGGGGCTTAATGAGCTTAATTAATGGATAATTATGCCTTTAATCCATAACTGAGGATTAGATGTGGGAATAATTAGGGTTTGTAATCAATTGTGTTAAATTAGGGTTTAAAATAATAAAAGATGAAGGGAAACCCTAATTGCAATGGAAGCCCTAAAATTGGACTAGAAACCCTAAGAAGCGAGCTAGATTTAATAGATCTTAATGACACAAGTAATAAAAGGAAATTGTATATTTGTTTTAGGATCTTATTGAATGCTTGCTTGCTCATTGTTGTTTGGACTATTCTTGCACCAGAATCTACATGTACAGGCATGTGGTTACGCTTATGACTACCCGAATTAGTTTTCTGGGATTTTATCGATGTTTTCATCGTGGCTTCAATTAAACTGTTGGATGTATTTAATTCATGCAAAGTATAATGTGAATATGACTATCACATAAGAAATATGCCTACTAGCTCAGATCCTAGTCCCCTCTGTAGCTTTATAGATTGACCTAGTAAATGGCTACCAATGAGGGTAGGTCCATCAGGTAATTAAATGACTTAGTAAATGGCTACCAATGGGGTAGGTCCATCAAGTCATCATGAGTCAGGGATTCGTCTACCTTTGGGTAGGACCATGCGACTCCATAACCCCAGGTATTGGCTACCTGTGTGGTAGGGCCATGGGGGTAAGGATCTACCACATGTGAGAGGTGGTATCCATGTCCACTGCAGGGTTGTTATAGAGAAAGGGGATAGGCAAGGATTGAGTAGTATTGCTTAAAACGTAATCTTGGTTGTTAAATGATATTTGGTTGATTATATTGTTAACATAGTTGCACAATTATTGTTTCCCCCACATACCAGCTTCGGCTGACCGACGTTTTGTTTGTCGGCGTTTTAGGTACAAATGAAAGAACAAACAGTAAAGTGACATATGTGGAATTGAATGAGAAATAACATACACAGGAGGTTTAGTTAGATTAACATCTTCATGGATAGAAGTTTAGAAATCCCAGTTTTTTCAAGGTAAGAAAAAATTATTTTATACTTGTTTTCAGTTTAGTTGGTAAAGTTTATTAATTATTATTGATTATTTGTCGAACCTTTGATCTTGTTAATTGAATAACATCTCTGACCTTCAGGTCTCCCTTAATTGGGGGTTACCGGGAGGTGGAGTCGTTACAATACCTTTCCACTTATAGGAGCTCACAACGGGGCGTTAGTGTTAGTGACGGAGCCATCTAGGCAACAATATGATACCAGGATTTGACACAAGCATGGGAAAGTAGGCATATGAGGTGGGCATGTTTGGTGAAGGATGAAGAAGTGACACAACTGCCGAGATAGAGTTAACAAGGGTCCCAACAATGAAATTTCAGCAGTCTTGGAGGCTGACGACATGGCTAGACATCATAGGCTGGTTCGGCTGGGCAAGCCAACACAGGACTAGGGCGACAACAGGAAATGAATTAGTTCTATGCCATGAGTCTACCGAAAGGAGTAGTTAACCCGAGGGTCGTGATAGGACAGATGGAGTTATTTCATTCTAATTTCTCTTCTTCTTTCTTTATATTATTTTGATTGACCCTGATGTGATACATTGTTTTATCATTAGAGATGTGATTTCTAGATGTTCCTTGCATGTTGGTCGTAGATGTGATAGTCTTCGCTTAGAAACCTCTTTGGTTGGTTTCTCCGAGTTGCGGGAGGTGTGTCCATCCTGCATTCTTTATTTCTCTGGACACATCATTCAAGTGGATCTTATACCAATTGACATGCATGGAATTAATGTGATCCTTGGAATGGATTCTTTGGAGAAGTATCAGGTGGTCTTGGACTATAATGCCAAGGTGGACACGTATTGTGATGATAATTTTTTGTAGATTTTCCAATGAGATAGGAAGATTCTTTTGACGTGTTTGGTGTCAGCTATGATAGCAGAGAGGTTGATGAGATAAGGTTGTGAAGCATTTTTGGCAAATGTGGTAGATACCAAGGTGAGGAGTCATAGTATCCAGGATGTTCCAGTTGGATGTGAGTTTGAAGATGTGCTTCCTGATGAGTTCATAGGAGTTCCCCCTCCCTAAGGGATTGATTTTGAGATCAATATGGTACCCGAAACGTAGCTGATAGCACAAACACCATACAGAATGACACCACCTGAGTTGCAAGAGCTAAAAAAGTAGTTGCATGAGTTTCTTGAGAATGGCTTTATCAGACCAATCATGTCCCCTTGGGGTGCTCCAGTGCTGTTTGTGAAGAATAAAGATGGATCCATGAGCTTGTGCATCGACTATCGATAGTTGAACAAAGTGATGGTCAAGAACAAGTATCCTTTACCATAGATAGATGATGTGTTTGGCTAGTTTCAAGGTGCCACAGTGTTCTTGAAGAAAGATCTGAGGTCTTGATATCATCAGTTGGATTAAGGTGGATGACATACCCAAGTCAACCTTTAGGACTTGGTATGGTCACTATGAGTTTGTGGTTATGTCGTTTGGGCTAACCAATGTGCCGACAACATTCATTGACCTGGTGAACAGGGTGTTCAGACCTTACCTTGACCAATTCATGGTGGTGTTCATTGACGACATTCCGATCTACCCTTGAGATAGAAAACAACATCGGCAACATTTGTAGCAGGCATTAACCTTGTTGAGACAGCATCAGTTGTACGCTAAGTTCAAGACGTGTGAGTTTTGGTTAAAGGAGGTATCTTTCCTTGGACACATCATATCTTCTGAAGGTGTGCATATGGATCCCAAGAAGGATCAGTCTGTGTTAGAGTGGGAGCAGCTAAAGACACCAACAAAGGTTTGTATTTCCCTTGGCTTGTTAGGCTACTATAGGATGTTTATCAAGAACTTCAGCACTAGTGGCATTACCCCTAACAAAGTTCATAAGGAAAGGTGTGTCATTTGTCTTGGACGACAAGTGTCAATGATCTTTTCAGCTTTGGAAGGAGAACATGACCAATGCATCAATGTTGTATCTGCCAGAACTAGGGAAATGTTACATAGTCTTTTATGATGCATCAAAGAATGGTTTGGATGTGTGTTGATGCAAGACAAGGATGTGATTTCTTTTCTTCACAACAACTTAAGAAACATGAGATATATACCTGACACATGATCTGGAGCTTGCTACAGTAGTCCATGCCTTCAAAATATGGAGACACTAACTTTATGGAGAGAAGTTTCAGATCTTCACTAACCACAAGAACCAATAATACATCTTCTTGAAATAGGAGTTGAACATGCAGTAGAGACTCTGGATGGAGTTAATCAAGGATTATGATTGTACCATAGATAACCATCTAGGGAAGGTGAACATGGTAGCAGATGACTTAAGCAAAAAAATTCTTCATCGTCATTTGCGGATACGACACACTTGTGTTCTTTGGTGTGCCATAAGAAAGACATGTTGATCTCCTTGTGTCAAACGAATGTGAAGTTGGAGGTGTCCTTATTAGAAAGATTGTTGGCACAATTACAGGTCAAGCCTATGTGAAGGAAACAAATCATAGATGCACAACGTGATGATACTATGATACAACAGATCAAGTAGAGTTTGGCAATGAAAAGCATGATGGCTTCCATGAGTCAGAGGATGGGGCAATATGTTACCACGATAGAGTAGTGGTACATGATGTTGATGAACTAAGTAATTTAGTTCTGGAAGAGGCTCACTCTTCTATGCATGCTATGCATCCAAGTAGCACCAAAATGTACTAGAATTTGAAGGACCTATATTGGTTGCCTGTTTTGAAGCATGATGTAGCTGAGTTTGTGGCTAAGTGTGCACTGTTTCAGCATGTTAAGATAGAGCATCAAAAACTTGTAGGAACTTTGCAATCTTTTCCTATATCACAATGGAAATGGGATCATATCATGATGAACTTTTTGGTTGGAATTCCTAGGATAGCCAATGGCCATGATTCCATATGGGTGATCATTGAAAAGTTGACTAAGTTAGCACATTTCCTTCTTGTGAGGGTAATGTATACCATTGAGAAGTTGTCTTAGGTTTATGTTAATGAGATCATTTGTTTTCATGGTATCCCAACTACCATTGTGTTAGATAGAGGTCCCCTGTTTACCAATCGCTTTTGGGAGTGTCTGCATACAACTACGGGTAAGCAGTTGAGATTCATTACAATGTTTCACTGATAGATACATGGACTGTCTGAGAGGACTATACATACTTTGGAAGATCTGTTGAGAGCATGTGTTCTACAGTATTTGGGATGTTGGGATATACATCTCATTTTGATAGAGTTTTTCTATAATAACATTTATAAGAGGAGTATTGATATGGCACCGTATGAGGGTTTTTATGAGAGATGTTGTGGATCTCTATTACATTGGTATGATATCGATGAATGTCAACTCTTGGGTCCTGAGCTTGTGCAGCAAACAAAAGAAAAGATTAAGATGATACAACAATAGTTGAAGGCAGACCAGGATAGGCAGAAGTCTTATGCTGATAACCCTGATAGGCCGTTGGAGTTCTAAGTGGGAGACAAGGTGTATGTCAAGGTGTCTCCTTGGAAATGCATGTTGAGGTTTGGGAAGAAGGGTAAGTTGGCTCCCAGGTATATGGGAACTTACCCTATTGTGGCACATGTTGGGAAGGTGGCTTATAAGTTGGATTTTCCACTTGAGTTGCACATGTTGCATTGTTCCATGTTTTGATGTGAAGGAAGTGTCATCCTTACACTAAGTTGGTTTTGCATCCAGTAGAGGTTGAGCTGGATGAGGACATGACGTATGTGGAAGGTCTTGTGTTGATCCTGGATAGGAGGATCAAGAAGTTGATAAATAAGGATACCATTTCAAATAAGGTTTTGTGGCATCATTGTGGCATGGAGTAAGGCACATGGGGCTTGAGGAAGAGATGCGTAGGAAGTACCCCTCTCTTTTTGCATAGGATTTTGGGGGGGAAATCCTTGTAAGGGGTTTATGGTTGTAAGACCCCTGACCTAATTTTGTGCTTTCTTTTATTAATAATATGCCAAAACCTTAATCTAATCTCTTGAGATTCCTTAATAACATGATACAAGGTTTTGTTTTCAATTTGGTCCTGTTTGGTTTATGTTAGAGATAGTTATGCTTATTTAGGACCAAGTTGCAATTTACCCATGTTATGGGTCTATCTTGAAATATGTCACATGTAAGGTTTGCCTTTTTTCCTTAGAATCATGAGATAGATAATGATGCTTTAGGGCACCTTGTTGGTCCTTGATTGATGATGTGGCATCATATGTTGATGTTAGGGTTTGCATGGATGCTTGAGTTTGTCGGTGTATCGACATTGTACGTGGGTCCTTTAGGTGTTGTGACCGCAACACTATCTTGGTTTATGGTTTTTGCGATGACATCATATGTTTATCTTAGGGTTTGCATGGATTTGCATGGATGCTTGAGTTTGATGGTGCATCGAACTTATATGTGGGTCCTTGAGGTGTTGTGACCGCAACACTCTCTTAGTTGATGGCTTTTGTGAACTTGGTGCCCTAGCCTTGGTTTTGGGTTCCTAGGGTTTGGCTTTGGTGGTTTGGTGACCGTTTGGTTTGTTGACTAAGTGTAGTGGTCACTACATCGTGTTCCCTTAGTTTTGTTGTGACCTTGTGGTTTAGTGGACCTAGGTGGTCACTACACTATGTTGTTCTTATCACCCTTTGTTGCATGCATGTCAAGAGTGGTTTCATGGACGATCCTTTGGTGGACAAGTGTCCTTTTAGTGCTCTAACATCTTGACACCTTGTATCTTCACCTCCCTCCTACCCCTTGAGGATATAAGCTCTCTCTTTTACATGCAAGCATATCTTTTAGCTCTCTCTTTCCTATTTTCTTCCTTGAGATCAGCATAGAGCTTGGTGGTTCTAGAGAAGCTGGTGATGTTGGAGATTTTGTTGTCGAACATCCTTGCATGTGGTGATGTTGAGCTTGATCATCTTCTTTGTGGTGATCCTTGGTGATCTTCCTTCTTGGTAAGTGGTTCTACACCTTTGATCTCATTTTTCCTTTGGAACCCTACCTTCTGCTCCTTTCTTGGCCGAGAGACTATGGATCACAATGGTGGCTATCTTGAGAATCCTCTCTTAACAAAGTTTTGAGACTATGGTTTGACCATGGTAGTACCTAAGTAAGATGAAAATTTCTCCTTTTTTCTACCTTCTTCTCTCTTGTTCGGCCTAGGGTTTGAGTTTTCTTCACCTTGAGCTTCCCTTTTAACTTGGTGTGTTTTCTTCTTCTTGAGGTGACCTTGTTGGCTGTGGAGTTGATCCAAGTTGGAGTTACTCTTCTCTCTTTGGATCTCGTGGCTTTAGAGCTTTATCTTCATCCTAAGGTGGGTTACATAACATCCCCCTCTTCTATTACTGCACCACAAAATTAGTTGCATGCTATTGTTCTATATCTAAAATGTGATAAGAAGATGTTAGATGATGTTATCATGATATAGGGTTTATGATTTTGGAGTATTCTTGCATGGATTACTCTTTCCCCTAAACCCTAATTTCATGCACCCGATTTCTAAGTGATAGTGGAGTTGTTGTTTCTACATGGAACATGATCTTTGGTTTTAGTACCATGTTATGTTTGACCATCTTATGATTTTGGAGGTTTTTATATTTGGTTTACATGAGTTGGGTGCACAGTTTTCCCTCTATCGTTATGGTCACCTATGGTTACCTTGGTGACATTGGTTTTAGGGATTGATTACCATCTTTACTTGGAGTTCTCCCCCTTGATGATATATTATAAGTTCTCTTGATGCCTATCACCTAACTTGATCATGGTTTTATTCAATTTTTGGAGCTGGTTATGTGTTGTTTGATGTGTCTTGACCTTTGGGTCTCTATACATCACTTTGGATGCTTGAGGTCGCTACATAGTTAATGGGTTGTTGTGGGTAAAACAAACACTAACTCTTATGGTTTGGTCACAATATGTTGTACTTTGTTGTAGCATGGGTCAATACATATGGTTTCCATTGTGGTCGCTACATGCATAAAGTTGTTGCAGTCGCAATGTAAACCCTAACCCTTAAGGGTGGTCGCAACACATGCTTGATCTTGGTTTAGTCGCAACAAAGGTCTCTATACATGGTTCTCTTACGGTCACAACATGTGTTTTGTTTTAGTTGGTCACAACAAAGTGCTGACATAGTGGATGGTCCATACATGTATAAGTGGTTGTCTCTACACCTTGTGTTTTGGGTGGTCGCTACAGTGTGCAACTCATTTTGGTTGTAACACAAGTGCTATGAAGATTGGTCACTACACTAGTTTCCTTGTATATCGAAACATAGTGTTCTATGGGATGTTTGACTAATCATGACATGTCTGACGCTTAACCCTAATGCATTCCAAGAATGTTAGGGATGATTTTCCTAGGGTTTAGTGATTAGTATTTAAATGGAAACCCTAATCAGCTATATGATAACCTATAACCCTAATTCTAAATTGCATGAGTACTTTCTGAGTTTGCTTGAATGAATAGCATGCGATTATGTTTTCTCTCTCCTACTTGTGTAATCCTATCCTTGCCAATGGAATGAATGTCACAGATAATGAATGCTTTGGTGTGTTTGATATGGCACAGGGTGATGATTATGAGCCTTTATGAGGCATGATGATAAAATGATGATGAACAAGAACTACATGATTTGGATCTTGCGACATGGAAGAGGCTCAATGCCTAATATGAGGTGATATCCTCTAGTGATGAGATGAGGGATTTTGTGAAACCCGGGCCCACTGCCCTAGGCTCTAGTAGAGTTTTAGGAATGACGACTGGCCCCACAGACCACCACTAGCCTTAACTGCGCACTTTGTCCACACTGATGTGCAAGCCATGATCAACTTCCTGACTGGTCACCCATCCTAGTACTACTCCAATCTGAGCACGCTTAACTATGGAGTTCTTTAGAGATGGGTTCCCTGAAAAGGAGGTGCACCTTGGTGATATGGGTAGTCCAATCATTCCTTTTAAGAGTGTTTTATCTGAGGCCTCAAATCATGGGATGTTACAATATCCCCCACTTATACTCTTGATGTCCTCGTCAAGTCTCAACTATAAGGCCTCATAATCTCTTCCCCATTTCAGTGCAGACCCAGAATGGCCCATGGACACCCAACTCCCATCCGCAGCTACCAGTGCAAGGGTGGCTCCATCTCGTCTCTAAGAATAGCCCTTTCCAACTTGCCCGGACCGCACAGCTCAAGACTGGCATGCCACATGCCCATGTGGGCCCCACATACTGGAGGGGAATTGGCTCTGATACCAATTGTAACGACCCTGCCTCCCGATAACCCCCAATTAAGGGAGACCGAAAGGTCGGTGTCGTTATTCAAGACCAGGATAGATAGATTTCCAAGGTTTTCAAAGGTAAGTAAAGTTTTAATTTTATACCAAATTCCAGTTAGTTAGTAGAATTTCAGAATTGTTATTGATTATTTGTCGAACCTTTGATCCTATTAGTTGAATAACGGCACTAACCTTCGGTGTCCCTTAATTGGGGGTTACTGGGAGGCAAGGTTGTTACAGATTGCTATCCCCTAGTAATGTGATAACATTGATGGCCTAGTATGGAAGAGATATCAAGTGATGATGTGACAAGATTGTACCATATACATTTTATATCTTCTGGAGTTGTACCCTCTTACCCCTATTTTGTAGAATTTTTAGGGTTTGTAAGTTGTAACTTGATTGATGCTATAAGATGCTTAATTAGCTTAAAAAATCATGTAAAACCCTAATCATGTGGTTTCCCTATGACATAGATCCATCTTTAGCGTCAATATTTGTTGGATGGTGAAACAGGTTCTTCCTTAGTGGATGCTCGAAGTCGTATACTATTGAGTATATGCATTTCACTAGATTGGATGTGATCATACCATAGCAGGAGAATGGTCAAGATCGTATCTTAGTGATGTGATTTGGTATACATATGATATGTTTTGAGGATGGCTACAATCATACCTCATTAAGAGTGTGGCCATGGTCGTAACTAAGTTTTCACTAGTTTTATGCTTATATACCAAGGTAGACTAGGATGTTTGGTAGTTAGACGTTGTATGTCACTATGACAGACTTGGACTTCTTCAGGATGTAGGAGATCACAGGAGTCTGACTCCTATATCTTGTATGGCACTGATTTTGACTTAGCAATGGTCAGTTTGAGCATGAGTTTTATACCTCATATCCTCCAGGGAATAATAAAAGACGTAATACAGCTGTGTAGTATATTTGCTTTGGGTTAAACATGACTCACATTGGATAACCATTTTGTCTTATATTTTGTGCTGATTAGTTGTTTTATAATGCAGTTTGACAAATCAACTATTATGTATGTTCTTCATATTCCTTTTAAAATTATAAGATGTTCTATTGCTCAGTTGTAGATTCCTAAATTCCTTAAATAGTATTAATTTTTGTACTCATATCCTTTAGCTGAATCAACTCAAACTGATAATATAGTTATCTACCTTCTTTAGCTTATGTGTGTTAATGATATAAGTTTGTGAGAGTTATATCTCTCCCTGGATGCTGGTCTCACTCTATGGGTTTCCGCATCTTTTAGGTGGTCATGCATGAGATCGTGCGATTGAGGCTGAGGAATAAGAGGAGCAGTAATTGTTAAATGTTGGATATGATGCTAATTTTTTTGTAGTAGAGTCATATGTGTAGTATTTGTACTCTCATGTCCTTAGGTGTTTTTTTAGACATTTATATCAATAAAAGTTTTTGCAATAGGCCATGGTTGTACAAATATGGCTTGTATATGTTAACATGTTATCATATATAATAGGTTGAGGCAAGTTGGTTGATTAATATATGATATGTATCATCTTGTGAAATGATATGTAAAATAGGTGGTGTTTTTATGGAGTTAGATGTAAAATGTTTTCACTTTTGTGGTTATAGGGAATTCGCTTTAATTTATCGTGTTTTCTGGTAATCCTGGATGTTAGTTTCAGTTTCGTATTTTGTTTTGAGTTATCTCGCTCATGTGGTGGTGGGTTTTCACATAGATCCCCAAGACATTGTTCTATGAAAACCTTCTTCACCTTTGTCTTTTTTTCTAGCATCTATGTAGACACAAAAAGGGGAATGATTTTAGCAAAGAAGTTCCTTATTCCTTTTGACAACTTGATTTCTAACTAAAGAAGAACCATCATAGATCAACTCTCTAAAGGATGGATAAGTAGGTCATGCATTAGTGGAGCTGCTAACAACAATCCTTTTGGACCTACTTGTCACCATACAACTAGAAAGGTCAAAATAGAGAGGGAAAAGAACTTGTAAAAGTCCAGGGTTGAAGAGTTTTGGTCAATAGGATGGTTAAGATGCTAGGTTTAAGGTAGAGTAAGGTTAGGGTTTTAAAGAAGAATAAGAATTAGGGTAGTTGGTTGAGTTTCTTTAGTTGATAGCAAGAAACTTTGACAGTCTAGGACCCTTTGTGAGTAGCAATATATTGTTTTTGGCCGATTTTCTAGTTTAGGTAACTTGACCATCAAAAGTTGTGTTATATTGTTGGTCTATAGGTTGAGTTACTATGATAACCTGGATTTTAACTCTCATTAGAATAATGAAAACCTTGACTCATTAGACTCTCTTTTATGTTCAACAACATCACTCCCACCCAATTATATTATTTAGAATCACTTTATACTCAATTAACATAATGGAATTGAATAAATGTCACCCCACACTTAACTATAGTTGAATGCGTAATTTCACTATTGAAAGTGTATTTCGAAATTTGAGTTCGCTCAACATTATATATGTGGACCAAAAATTTGAAAATAAGAAGTAGAAGAAATTTGTGATCTAATAGTGGAAATTTCATGTCAATCGGAGTTATAGTTTGAGAGATATGAATTTTACAATTTTGTCAAAGAAACACAAAGTCGAGCTGACTTAAACAACTCAGCAATCTATGTGATCCTCTCTTGACCAATGAGATTGCTTGATTTATGAGGCCCGGATCCCTACTCTCAGCCTTTAGATCGACTTGTGGTCCACGATGGACCCAAATTGAATGACACTCGGTTGTCTTATACCTTGTGTCAAACAAGGTACAACATCCTACTAACCCCCTTTAGCTTAGCCAATCTGTCCTCTAGCCCCCACTGCTTAAATTGATGATCCCATTACTTTCCTTTCTTCTTTTCATTGATTTCCCCTCTCTATTTCTCCATCCTCATGCTCTCCTTCCCCTATCTTCTTCTCCTTATTTAGTCCATGGCTTCCACCATGGATGAGTCGTTAGGTGGAACCATTCCACGCCTCTTCACACCCCTATTCTTGCTCTTTTGACATGCTTGTGTCCAGAGGATGATGGCCAACACCTTTTAAGTGGCTAGGAGGCCCCCTTTATTGCCTATCTGCCATCCCCACTGTACAATGTTGTTGTTGGTACTGGCTACAAACACCATGATGATGCTCTGTGAGGCGTAGCAGGCCCCACCAGATCAAGTAGGGAAGGAGCAACGAGGACCCTTCATCAACTGTGCCAATGATGGGCGAGTTGGTGGTCAGCGTTTCTAGGATGCAACCAAAAACTATACAAGAAATGGAGAGTGACGCCTGACTACTGGCAGGAACCAACAGCCAGTGGTCTAGACCTGAGCGTGCCCTAGAAAAGGGAATCTTTGTGGCCCCTCCTTGACCGTTAGATTGAGATGCTTCGATCCAGAACTACCATGGGAGAGAGATTGAAGAACTTCTTTCATTTTTCTTTCTCTTTCAAATTTATTATTTTGCTTACATCCTTCCCCAAGTCGTGAAAAGCATCTGCTTTATCAAAAAAAGTGATCAAGGTATATCTTTGAAAATTTTCCATAAATCACTCCTTTATCCAAAAGTAGCATGTAATATGTGTTTTTTGATTAGAAAAGTGTGTTCTATACAATAAAAATAGTTCATAATCTGAATCTACTTGTTCTTATTTTGATATCCTAAAATGCATGATTTCAATGTCTTTTTAAGATGGTTTATGCTTTTGAATGCATGATCTTGATCTTTTACATACGAAGACATGATGATAGCCTAATGTCAGTATCTTATACATCATAATGTATAAAGATTCAAACTTTATCCAACCTTGTACACATAATTATTTTATGCTAATAAAATGACCTAAAAAGGGTTATGCTAAATCTTACTTCTTCAATGTCTAACCTTTATTGGATGTACACGAAAACCATATGCTTGATCCAAATCAGTAGTTTTGATGCATGCTATGCCATGATTCAAACTTGATCCTACTTATACCCTGATTGGACCTTATGGTGTAAAATGAGCTATGAAATGTGTTATATTAAGACTTTGGATATAAATTCTTACACCTAGCTCAAATATTGATCTAATTATTACATGATTCCATTATTTGATCTTTAAATTAGTAACCCTACTTTCTTTGTAACACCTAAATTGTATAAGGATCATTCTTGTACAATTATGTGACTAAATGCCCTAATATTGGCTTGAAATGTAATCTAGCATGCATGTTGATAACTAGTCTCTAATCTTATGCAAATCTTTTCTACTGATCATCCTTGTTATATAATGATCTTGAATGAGTACTTTGATGATTTGATACATGAAGTATTATATTATACACTCTTGTTCACTATTATGACTAAGTGACCTAAACATGACATTGATTGTGACGCTACTGTGAATGTTGCTAAATCTAAATCTTCATCCTCGTTCTTCATCCTTTCTTATTTTCTTTTGTTTCCCCTCTCTAGTTCTTCATCCTCGTTCTCTCCTTCCCCTATCTTCTTCTCCTTCTTCTGTCCATGTCTTCCACCATGGATGGCTTGTTACGCGGTGCCATATTATGCCTCTTCACACCCCTATTCATTCTCTTTTGGAATGCTCATTCTCAGAGGATGATGGCTGATACCTTTTTGGTAGCTGGGAGGCCCTGTTTTCTTTCCATTCACCATCCCCACCATATAGTGTTGTCAGGGGTACTGGCCACAACCGCCGCGGGGATGCACTATGAGGCGCAACGAGCACCGTCAAATCAAGGAGGGAAGGAGCAATGAGGACCCTTGATCAACTGTGCCAAACATGGGTGAGTCGATGGAAGGTGACTGCAAGACATAGTTGAATGCCATACAAGCGATGACAAGTGGAACCCGAGCATAAGAGGGAACCAATGGCCAGTGGGCCAGACCTTATGACGCCCTAGCGAGGGGGTCTATGTGGCCCCTCATCAACTGTTAGATTGGGATCCTTCAATCTAGAATCACCATAATCAAGGTATTTCTTTGAAAAATTGCCATAAATCACTCCTTTGTCCAAAAATAGCATGTAATATGAGTTTTTTTTATTAGAAACATGTGTTCCATCAAAAAAAGTTCTAGAATCTGAATATACTTACTCTTTTTTATATCCTAAAATGCATGATTTTAATATCATTTTAAGATGGTTTATGCTTTTGAATGAATGTTCTTGATCTTTTATGTCCCAAAACATGATGATACCATAATATCAGTACCTTACACATCTTAATGCATAAATATTCAAAATTTATCCACCCTTGTACTCCAAGTTGTCTTATGTTGATAAAATGACCTAAAGGGGGCTTTTATGCTAAAGCTTAATTCTTCAATGTCTAAGCTTGGTTGGATGTACCCTAAAACCTCATGCTTGATCCAAATCAGTAGTGTTTATGAATTCTATGCCATGATTCGAACTTGTTCCTACTTATACACTACTTGGACCTGATGGTTTTAAATGAGCTATGAAATGTGTTATATGAAGACTTTGGATGTTAAATCTTACACCTTGCTCAAATAATGATCTAATGATTACATGAATCCACTATGTGATATGTGATGTTAAATCAATAATCCTACTTTCTGTATAACCCTAAATTATATAAGGATCATTCTTGTACACTTATGTGACTTAATGCCTGGATCTTGACTGTAAATATAATATAGTCTCCAATCTTATGAAATCTTTTCCAATGATAATCCATGTTTTGTAATAATCTTGAATGAGTACTTTGATGACTTGTTACATGAAGTATCATGTTATGCACTCTTGTTCGCTATTATGACTAAGCGACCTAAACATGACATTGGATGCAACTTTAATGTACATGTTGTGAAATCTAGATCTAACCTTGTATAAATGTCACCCTAAATGCTCACCCATTCTATTTGATGTAATCAAATTAGTAACATGTTGATTTCTATGACTCAAAATATGGCATGATCTCTCTTTTACTCTAGTGATTACCATTACATGAAAATGACTCAATATGACTTAAATGCATGATATGATGAATAAGTCCTAAATCTTATTCAAAGCTTATGATTTCCCTATTAAGATGATGAAATTTAAGTTTAAAATCCCTGACCTAGTTTTGATGACTTACTCTAAGTTCTAATGAACACATGATGTACTATGTTTAATGCCTATGCATGATCTAGTTTAGGATATTGAAATCAATGTTGAAGGAAATGAGTACCTAGACATAAGAGAAACATTCAACCCCCATGATAATGATTTATGAGACCTAATATTGATGATATTAATCTAGTTATACTTATTGGAAATCCTAGGATCACCTTGTGGATTCTATTTCAAAGATCTAGATATGGTTCCCAAATGGTCTTATAATTCAATGGTTATTCTTTTACTCTAATCAGGTACACTTTATCTTCCTATTGGCCAGACGAATGGTATTGAACTTGCTTATATGCTTGTATGCTTAAATTTCTTGGCTTTATATACTCGTTTGAGCTACCTGTTCCCTATGATTAGTATGTTCATTTTGCTATAAATATGTTGAACAAACGTTGAACGTAATTGAACTTGTCCATTATATGAACCTTGCATACCTTCCTAAATTCTCAAGGTAAGGGCACAAGGCATGTTGAAAACATGGTTAGCTCATTAAATTAGGTCTTGAGGTCCCTCACGTACATAAAATGACTAGCTAATCTTGAGCACCATTAAAGACCCATCCTTTGAGGAAGTTGGCCAATGGCCAAATATTGTTGTTTAAGTATAATGGAAATGCACCTAAAACATGATTAAATGTTAATAAGAAATTCTTTACTGTTGTTTACTTATTTCTTGCAAGTTTTATAGTGTACTTAGCATAGTTGTGCTGATGTGTACCCTTTTTATGATGTTAGGTACCAGGTACACTATGACTCTTGCCATGATATATGCTTCTTCTCTATGTTCATATTCTATTGATCTTACTCTGGTGATGCCTAATGTCTTGGAAATGAAATTCTCATGTGTTGACATATGGGACTAAGATCATGTTTTACATATTAATTTAGTTTCCTTCTATGCCACACTCTCTATGTTCTTGCTTGTGGTTTTATTCATGCATATGTTATGTGATCCAGTCTTGGGATATGCACCCAAGTCCACTCACCTTTGGTTGTGTAGCCATTAGGAGTTTGAACTTTGGGTAATAGATGGCTCCATGAAAAATGGTATTAGAGCAATCAAATATCCTCTATGCATGTTTAACAACCCAATTCTACATACCTTAGATAGTCTTATAGTACATCAATTCTTCTCTAAGGAGCTTAAGCCATGCATTAGATGATGATTAATTAGTTTATCATCTACTCATGTGATTTCTCTAACGACTATTGATCATACGAATGCTCGATTATGGGTAGCTTATGTATGGGGAAAACTAAAATAAGAATGAATTGGTAAAATTTGAGTAAAATGATGATGATGATGCCATGATCTGAACTTCTTATGAAAAGTCTATTTTGACTAATGGAAGTAATCTTAGAGTTAAGTACTCATGTATGCTCCCTCAATTCATGTTAACTCAACTTTACCAAATCTTGACTATATGCTTCTTGTGTTTGAGGTAAAATGATAATGATCATGATATGATGAGACAAGGAGTATTTGTATATTATACCTCATTTTGATGATTATTTGATTAATCCATGATGCCCTATTATTGACCAAACCTCAAATATGATTAAGGAAAATGTTTCCCTATTTATATATGTACCATGATCATGCCATGGAATGACCAAGCACTTGGACTCTCAAAATCATGATGAAAGACTTTGATACAAGAGGTATATTCCCTATTGATTTCTACACCTCTTGGTAATCACAATTTTGAATTATGCAATGGACATGTATCTCACTGTTGTGCTATTATGATCTACTCTTGTAGTGCCCCGTTTGGCTTCTTGATTTCTAAAATACAACCTTACCTTGATTGTGAAAGGAAGGGAACATGATTATGACCTTGATCTTGCAAAAATCTTGAAATATGGATGCCCTATTATGATCTTGACCTTTGGTATTATGACCCTACAAAGATCAATGCGATAAATTATACTCTCTTTATTTAGATACACTTGACAACTCCTGACTAATGTACACATTTGTGTAAGATTAGGGTGGTAGTTGATGTATAACTCCCCTAACCCAGGTCACTCTGTATTATGAATGCCTTTGAATTTTCATTTGTTTAATTATTTAGAGTTTGAGAAGGCAACCCCTTCCACCCAATTTTGACTCCTTGACCTATGTGCCTCATAGGTCAAATTTAAGATGATATTGATACTCGATCTTGAACTCTTGATTTGATGGTGATCTTGAAATATGATGACATTGACTATATCCTAAGATTGACTTCCTAGCAAGACCTAAGTTCAGATCATTCATCAACCTTGAACACCATGATAATGAACTCAATACTGATATCTCGAAATGATTCACAAATAATTGTTGAAATGTTTCTCAATTGTTGTATATGGATGAATGATTACCATTAGGTCGAAATAGGAATCTAAACCCTAGCTTGGGAATATTTGGACCTATGACTTGGGTGTCCAAAATTAAGTCTCGACTTGATTTGTGGAATCTTCACTCACGATTATTGATCTTGATATTGACTCAGCTCCTACAATCACTCTATTTGGATCTTGTGATCACCCATGTTATATGACAGTTGACTTTCCAGTGCCTAAATCTTAGAAAAAAATATAATGATGATTATATTAACTCGCTCAATTTATGACTTAGGGTTAATCTCCATTTGGACATGGGTGGGCCCTTCCATCAATTTTGAGCATGAAATTACGCTGTCAAAATATGATGTTTATCTCAAAATTTTGAAATATTAATTCTCAATCATGGATGTATAACCCCAATTAGGATAATGCATAAGTTGGGACTCTAAATGCTGGCAATGAAATTCAATCTTTACTCTTGAATCAAAGATCTCTGTTCCCTTGACTAAAAGAATGTGAGCTCTCCAAATTGGTGATATATAGGATGATCTCTTACGATTTGTGTCTCATATGACTACCTTCTCAATTCGATGATCCATGTGACCATGCTTTGACTATGATGCTTTATTGCCCAAAATGTTGATGTTCAAGGAACAACAAGATGTTCTTGATATGGAGTATGAAAACTCAGTGTTGATTGATGAATTAATTTAATTTTGGGGACAAAATTTCTTTTAAAGTGGGGAGGACGTGATAACTTGGATTTTGTCTCTCATTAGATAGATCGAATCATTGAACTCTCTATTATGTTTAACAATATCCCTCCCACCTAGTTATATGGTTTAAAATCACTTTATACTCAATTGACAAAATGGAATTGAATAAATGCCACCTCACACTTAACTATAATTGAATGTATAATTTCACTATTAAAAGTGTATTTCCTAATCTAAGTGCCCTCAACATTATTGTTCTATAGACAAACTTTGAACATAATAATTAGAATAAATTTGTGAACTAACAATGAAAAATTCATGTCAATCAAATTTACGGTTTGAGAGACATGATTTTTACAATTTTGTCAAAGAAACACAATGTCGAGATGTCTTAAGAAACTCAGCAATCCATGTGATCCACTCTCAACCAATGAGATTGCTTAATTTTTGAAATATGGATCCCTACTCTCAGCCTTTAGATCGACTCATGGTCCACAATTGACCTGAATCCAATGGCCCTCGGTTGTCTTCTACCTTGTGTCAAACAAGGTACAAAATCCTACCAAATGCCTTTGTCTTGGCCAATCCGGCTCCTCCAGACCCCAATGTTTAAATTGACGATCCCATTACTTTCCTTTCTTTTTTTTCATTTGTTTCCTCTCTCTAGTTCTTCATCCTCATAGGTCTCCCTTAATTGGGGGTTATTGGAGGTGGGGTCGTAACATTTGGTATCAGAGCATGGGTTCCTCAATTAACCATTAATAATTATTAAATTTTACAAACTCCATAGAACCCAAGGGAGTTATAAGAGGATTATCCGAAAGACGGAGGTGTCTAGAAAAGGATCACGACCGGGGGCTGGCAATATTTTCCTCCGCACCGCTAGTCGGAATACGAGGACTCCCAGATCCGTGTGACTGCCTGGCCAAAGTCTTAGGGTATTAATCAAAATAAGATACCTTTAGGACTTTCTCATCTTATTCATCCCTTCTCATCACAAATTTTGTTAAGGACCATAAGGATTAGGGTTTTCTCTCTCTTCCCCTCACCCTCTTGAGGTATGGGTAAGGTTAATAAGGTCTAAGGAATACTCCATCAAATTAATGAAAATCATGTAAATAGAGAGAGAAGATGAAGCTTCTGGTACCTATGTGCATGTGGTATAGGTGTTTACCTTCTGAGGTAGGAAGAAGAGTTCCTTAGACCTAGAAAGGTTTAGTAGCAGGTTATGAGGCCTTGTACCTTATGGTTTGTCCTTGAGGAGGATCCAACTCTAAGTGTTGCTCGAGTTGAAGGATGACAGGAAGTGCACGTTATGCCTTTTGCAAGATTGAATCATTGTTAAGAGATAGAGCATGCAGTTGAACACCTAAAAGTGAACCTAGGGTTCCTAGGCCTAAGAGGGGAAGTGGTATACCTAATGCTCATGATGGGAATTAAGTTGCTATAGTTTCAAGCATGGTACTCCTCATACATAAAGGAAAGGGAAACCCCCCTTAAGTTTAAAGGTATGATTGATGAATCCCTCACAATAAAGTTGATTACACGGGAAGGTATGACCTTGATCTAATGTTGAAGAATGAGAACCCAGATGACCTAGCATGGTTCGGTAGGTGATCTGATGTGCCTTAATAGCTTGCTAGGGTTAAGTAGGCTCGTGTGGATGTAAACCCTAGACTTAAGAGCTTTTGTGACCTTGTTGTCAAGAGATAGTTTTCCTCCCATCCTGGGAGAGGGACCCCTTTGGTAGGGTGTATATCAGTTTTGTTGGGTTAAGGTAACCTGAAGACGTCTCACAGGATCTTGAGAAGCTAAGTGAAAAGTACATGGTATGAGAAGGAACCTGTAGACCCATAGATATCCATCTCTAATTGCATATGAATGTGTTACCATGGAGGTAACCGGTATGGGGCTTGACCAAGGTAGGCAGGTTGCCATGATCCCTATGAAAGGATGAAAGCCAGCCCATGAATGCAGAAAGAGAGATGATGAAGACTTGGGTAAGGTTCTAAGTGAACATGTACTATAACGGAGAATCCTAAGTCTATCCTAGGGTCAGGTAGGGATAAGACCGATGAAAGTAGGAGTTGCCTAATTCCCCAGTTGCACATGACCATAGGGTCGGGAGGTAACAGCTATCATTGTCTGAGGGCCATGGGTTAGGAGCTTGATCACCTTCATGAACTCATGGGACCCAAAGGGCAGATGAGTAGGGCACTCTCTTGATGCATGAGGGAAGAGGGATGACCCCAAAAGAGCTGGTACCCTATAGACCTAGAGGAGATGACCAAGGATATAAACCTTAGTAGGTTCAAGACTAGTTTGATATCATGATGTCTGTGATGTAGAGACATATGTGGCACGTTGCAACTTAGATGTAAAGATGTATTGGCAAGGTGGGATGTACCATCTCTACTCTTAGAACAAGAAGAACTCTATATTTGGACTGCAGCCAAATGCTTATTTCCTCTTGTTATGGGGGTGAGAGATAGGACATTACGCATGTCATACACCAAGGATAAGAGATGATGTAGGTTGGAACGTTGCCACGAGGAATAGGGATAGGGAAGATAATCTACCCTGGTAAAGTGAATGATACATGGATGGCTTGCAAACCCTAAGAGGAATGAGGTAGTCTGTGGGAAGTTGGAGTAGTGCTAGGATGGGTGACCAGTCGGGAAGTTGACCCCAAGTTGCGTGTGAGAGGAAAAAGCATGTAGTTAACACTAGTGGTGGTTTGTGGGGCCAGTCGTCATTCTTGAAACTCTACTAGAGCCTAGGGCAGTGGGCCCAGGTGTTATATACAGCTTCTTCCAATCCACCATGGATGTGGTGGCCGACAACTCTTACTAGATTTTTACATTGAAATTCCTAATTTTCCTACACTTAACCTAGTGCTTCCGTGCCACCTATATATACCTCGATGGCAGTTGTAGCATGAGGTTACACTCCACTAGAATTCATTTCTACCCTACTTGAGCAATCAAGGAGCTGCCACCTACCTCACCTCACTTCCACCTTCACTCACCTCAAAAACCCTAATTTTCTAGGGTTTTGGTCACCTTCCATCCCAATTCCATTCCATCCATCCACCTTGGCAGAAGAAGGGATGCTCTAGCTTCTAGGAGGTGAAGAAGGAGTCTACACCAAGTTTCTATGGATATTGACTACTCTACTCCTTATTTATTCTTCTTTTGTTTTGTGATGAGTAGATAAGCCCCTTAGGTGGTACATTTGGGGCTAAAATGTGACTTTGATACCATGTTGGAGAAAAATAACTTGTAAGTAATATAATATTTTTTTATGATTGAATTTTACTTTTATGTTATTTCCCATATTTCTTACTGTGTCTTGTGCTTAAAAACATGTATTTCTTATTGGTTTGTGCTTGAAACAACTTATACTCTAGGAAAGAATGGGTTGTATGAGGCTATCTTAGGGATTTCTCCTACGTCCAACTAGTATATCCCTATATAAACCATATATTCCCACATAGATACACCCTATCTTACTCCTATGTGTAAGATCTAAGTAGCTCATATAGGAGTACTTAGTACAATTGCTTTGGTGTTTCCTAAAGGCTAGATGGTGTGTCGCGCCCCAACCTCACATTAAACACAAACCACCGGATTAGGGCGCGGCAGGTGGGATTAACACATAACCAACTTTTCATTTCTTTTAAAACAATTAAGATATTACTGCAAATGAAAAGTAAACAAACTGCGGAAGCATTTCTATTAACTGATAGGAAATTAAACAAGTCTACAGTACACTGCATTGTTCCCCATAAAATAAAGCATAACAGTTAATTTACATCTTTGTACATATTCTCTCTCTCACTCACACCTTACCCCGCAGATCGAGGGGAATGGACTAAGAGACCTCTAACTAGTCTAACTACAAACCTTCTATCAACTAAGCGTTGGGATGAAAGGATCCTTCCGACTCCTGTTGCTGATGCTGACCTGAAAATGTTTTGAGTAGAGGTATGAGCCTACTCGCTCAGTGAATAACATTTCACTTAGCTATCAATAAACAACTCGTCAGGTTTATTAACTGAAATTAAACAGATATACAATTCAAGCAGAGCAGTTCAATTGACATAGCAGATGTACAGATAATAATCACATTTCTATGCGTCATCAGGTATTTCAGGTAACTAAACAGTTATATAAATTTACTGTGATCCTAAATGATTTCTTATTCATTTTATTATTATGCCCTAAATATATGCAGTGTACTCTGCATATAAAGATCCATAGCAAATTCATGCTACGGCCCCACCGTACAAGACTTAGCGACACACCCGGGAAATGCTAAGTCTGACGCCAGCCCTGCTCTGCTACAGGACCCCTGGCTCTCCGGCCAGAACATAGGCTCTACGGCCTCAAAGCACTACTCTGAGTGCACCCGACTCCTCCTTTAACCGGAGTACACCGGCGGAGAGTCACAGGGTTACCTTCGTGTCACACGCACGAATGATGTTAGATAACCAAGTTTTCTTTTTCTTTTTCCCAGTGCCATCGTGACACACGCACGATTGTTGTTAGACACTGCCTTTCTTTCTCTCCTCGTGCCACCAGAATTACTCAACCGGTTGATGTTGGACACGAGTTTCACCCCTAAGTAACAGACCTTCCTTTAGGGGTTATACGGTGTTAGGGCCCTTAGGTCTATTAATTAACCAACAGATAAACAATTAAACAGAAATATCATATAGCAACTGTAAGACATAGGATTTCCTCTTTTTCATCATTTACATCACACATTTCAAGTTCTAATGAACTTATCACACTAAAATGTACATGCTATACCGTTTAAAGGTCATATCAAGTGATACTGAAGCAAATAAGCAATTAAAATGAGTTAAATAATGATTTCTAAGTGAACTGCCACTCACCACTTGAAACTCGGCCGAACACTATGAAACTCGGCCGATCACTTCCCAGATCCTGAAACTCGGCCGACCAAACTCGGCCGACAAACTCACCGCTTGAAAAACCTACAAAGGAAACTCGGCCGATCAGAACCAAACTCGGCCGACCAAATCCCTGTTCGCATATCTAATTCAGGAAACTCGGCCGATCCAAGACGAAACTCGGCCGATCCGGAAAACGTTGTACCAAAGCCCTAAATAAGAACTCGGCCGACCGATTTGGAAACTCGGCCGAACCGCGCACAGACAGAACAGAAAAACGACCTGCAGAAGTCGATTTCTCACGAATCGACGGGCAAACTTCGCGCAAACAACACCAAACGATCACAAACGATCCACACGACTAAACCGTACCTGAAAGGAGCAAGAAAACGAACAGGGGCTGCACCGTGCACCCCAATTTCTCAGCCGTTTTCTTCACAAACGCAGCTCCAGCTGCGAACTTGGTTCGATTCGACGGAGACGTTGATCTACAGAGGAAAGGGACGATCTACCGCAACTAACTGGAGCAGAACGACGCTCCAGAGCTTCCCTCCTCAGCTCCCTCTCTCTCTCCCTCTCTTTCTCTCTCTTTCTCTCTCGCAGGAGCTGAACGCTGCTTGCGTTCAGCGGTTCTGAGAAATGAACCGAGAAAAAGGGAGAAAGGAAGATAAGGAAGAAAAACTTAGGGGCCATATCGCAAATTTCGAATTTTTCGCAAATTGCAATCGGGTCCCTAGAAGCCCAAAAACATGCAACTTTTGACTCGAAGGTCGGATTCGAACGATTTCTCTGGAAACGTTTCAAGCGTAAGATTTTACACACTTTAGAGGCTAGAAAACACACTAAGCACGTATCATGTCCATTTTAAGCATTATTAACAAAAACAGGCTTATAACTTAACACATCAGCTAAACACGTGTTGAACAACTTACTTACAAGATAAGCTCAACTCGGGTTGTAACAATCTCCCTCCCTTATAAGAATTTCGTCCCGAAATTCCTAAAAGAGAAAAGGAAACTTGTTACGCATTTCTGATTTAAGCTCCCACGTAGCTTCCTCTATATTGTGATTCTTCCACAAAACCTTCACTAAAGGAATCTCACGGTTCTTAAGCTTTTTGATCCGGTGATCAACTATCTGCACTGGTCCTTCAACATAGGACACATCTGTCCTAAGTTGCACCGGTTCTGAATCTAGAATCTTATCTGTACCAGGGTGACACTTTTTCAGCATAGATACGTGGAAGACATCATGTAGATTTGCCAACTCAGACGGCAAATCCAACCTGTAAGCTACATGTCCAATCCTCTCAACAATAGGATATGGACCCATATATCTAGGGGTCAACTTACCCCTCTTGCCAAACCGCAGAACTCCCTTCCACGGTGAAACTTTCAAGAAAACCTCGTCACCAACCTCAAACTCAAGAGGTCAACGTCGTCTATCAGCATAACTCTTCTGTCTATCCTGTGCAGCTTTCAACTGATCTCTGATCACTGATATCTTTTCAGTAGTCACATCAACTAACTCAGGTCCAAGAATTTCCTTCTCACCCACCTCATACCAGCAAACTGGCGATCTACACTTCCTGCCATAAAGAGCTTCATATGGAGCCATTCCAAGACTAGAATGGTAGCTGTTATTATATGCAAACTCTATTAGGCCTAAGTGTTCTTCCCAGTTGCTTCTAAACTGTAGCACGCATGCTCTCAGCATGTCTTCAAGGGTCTGGATGGTTCTCTCAGATTGACCATCTGTCTGTGGGTGAAATGCTGTACTGAACTTCAGCTTTGTGCCCAACGCATGTTGTAACTGGTTCCAGAATCTAGATGTGAACTTTGGATCTCTGTCAGAAATAATAGAAACTGGAATCCCATGCAACCTGATTACCTCATTCACGTAAATTTTTGCCAGCCTTGAAGCGTCGAAGGTTGACTTGATTGGAAGAAAATGAGCAGACTTAGTTAGCCTGTCCACAATCACCCAAATCGAGTCCGAACCCTTGGGCGTCCTGGGTAATCCTACCACAAAGTCCATAGTGATGTGATCCCATTTCCATTCTGGTATAGGAAGCGACTGTAAAGTACCAGCAGGTTTCTGGTGTTCAGCCTTAACCTGCTGACACACCCCGCACCTAGCTACGTATTCAGCCACATCCTTTTTCATGCCAGACCACCAGTACAACTCTTTGAGGTTCCTGTACATCTTTGTGTTACCTGGATGCATGGCATACATAGAAGTATGCGCTTCTTCAAGAATCTGCTCTTTTAACTCACTGTTTCCAGGTACACACAGCCTATCATGGAGATACAACATGCCTTCATCAGAATATCTGAACTCTGTCCTCTTACCCTCAGACATCTCCTGCATGATTTGCCATAAATCATTATCACTCTGCTGCAATTCTCTAATCTGATTATAAAAAGTAGGTCTAACTTGCATCTGTGCAATCAGCCCACTCTGTCTTGTCACTTCCAAGTCCAAGTTCAACCTTCGCATATCTACAAGCAAGTCTCTCTTGAAACATGCCATAGAAAATGCATTGGCTGAAGAACTTGACTTTCTACTCAAGGCATCAGCTACAACATTCGCCTTACCAGGATGGTAATCGATTGTCACATCATAGTCTTTAATCAACTCCAGCCATCTGCGCTGTCTCAAATTCAAATCTTTCTGGGTGAAGATATATTTCAGGCTCTTATGATCAGTGAACACCTGACATGTCTCACCATACAAGTAATGACGCCATGTCTTAAGAGCATGAACTATAGCAGCTAATTCCAAATCATGAACAGGGTAATTCTCCTCATTTTTCTTAAGCTGTCTAGACGCATAAGCAACAACTTTGCCTTCTTGCATCAGTACACAGCCCAAACCCTTTCTAGAAGCATCACAGAACACTGTATAGTCTTTATCTGCTTCTGGCAGAACCAACACTGGTGCTGAAGTCAACCTCTTCTTCAGAATCTGAAAACTTTTCTCACAGTTATCAGACCACACAAACGGTACATCCTTCCTCGTCAGGCGTGTCAAAGGTGATGCTATCCCACTAAAGTTCTTTATGAACCTTCTGTAATATCCTGCCAAGCCCAAGAAACTTCTGATCTCAGTAGGAGTCGTAGGCTGTTCCCATTGAAGCACAGACTCAACTTTCTTAGGATCCACGCTGACTCCATTTCTCGAGATAACATGTCCAAGAAATGCTACTTCAGCCAACCAGAACTCGCACTTGCTAAACTTAGCAAACAACTGGTGTTGTCTCAACAACTGCAACACTACTCTCAAGTGTTGCTCATGCTGTTCCTCGTCTCTGGAATAGATCAGAATATCATCTATAAAGACTACAATAAACTGATCTAGAAAAGGTTTGAAAATCCGATTCATCATATCCATAAAGGCTGCTGGGGCATTGGTCAGCCCAAACGACATGACCAAGAACTCATAATGCCCATACCTGGTTCTGAAAGCTGTTTTGGGAATATCAGAAGCCTTTATCCTGAGCTGATGATATCCGGATCTCAAATCAATTTTTGAAAAGATTGTCGCTCCACGCAACTGATCAAACAGATCATCTATTCTCGGCAATGGGTACTTATTCTTTATTGTGATCTTGTTTAGTTGCCTGTAATCTATACAGAGACGCATGGTACCATCCTTTTTCTTAACAAACAGGACTGGAGCACCCCATGGTGAAGAACTGGGTCTAATGAAACCCTTATCTAACAACTCCTGCAACTGTATCTTGAGTTCCTTCAACTCTGCAGGTGCCATTCTGTAAGCTGGTAGTGCTACTGGATGACTACCTGGATAAATCTGAATTTCAAAATCAATGTCTCTGACTGGAGGTAAGCCTGGTAACTCTTCTGGAAAAACGTCAGAGAACTCACGAACTATAGGCACATCATAAACACTGGTGGTGCTCTTCTCTGCTCTGGTGTCAACTACATGAGCAAGGAACGCTTCACATCCTTCCTGTAACATTTTATCAGCTACAGCAGCTGACATTATGCATGTAGGCAGAACTTTCCTGTCTCCAGTAAAGACACAAGAAAATTCTCCTAATTGAAAGGTAGCTTCCTTCTTCCAGCAATCGAGTTGCACTCGATATGCTTCAAGACAATCCATACCCAAGATGACTTGAAAGGTATTTACATCTAAGGGTATAAGATTAGCAGCAAAGGTGAAACCTCCAAAAGATAACAAACATCCGGGGCAGGACTCGGACAAAACTGTCGGTCCACCTAGTGGAACCCTCAACACTAACTCATCTGTCAACTCTTGAGTTAACAGATTAAGCTCAACAACCAAAGAACGTCGTATAAAAGAATGAGTAGCTCCTGGATCTATCAAAACTGAAACTGGTATACTATTAAATAAAAGCATCTCTCCTGTAACAACTTGTGAAGAGATTATACCTTCCTGGGGTGTCAAAGAAAAGAAACGTGCTGAAGCTCTCCCTCTGCCACGCTGTCCTCTCTGACCATTCCTGCCACTAGACACTCCACCACCTCTAGAACCAGAAGCCACAGAGGAACTCGGAACATCATGGTATTGAGGTTGGAAAGCTTGCGTTGCTGCTTGTCGAAGCTGAGGACATTCCTTTTTGAAATGTCCTACTTGTCCACAGATAAAACAACCTTGAGGATTTGCACCCCAACACTGACCAGTATGTGGCCTTCCACATTTGTCACATGGCGGTATCTCTTGCCTCTGAGGACCTGTCACTGACATTGATGACCCAGAAGACTGTCCACTATGGGCACTGCCCCATCTTCCTGGATTGTATCCTCCTCTGCCTCTAGAAGTAGTGACATTCTCAGATCTCTGTCTGCCAAAACATCCCAAGCCACGCCCAAGCTTAGAAAAGAAACCTCTACCTCCACCTATGTATCCACTACTGGATTGCCCCCTAATGAAGTCTGCAGATCTCTTTTTAGACTCGGGCACTTTGTCAGCATTCACAGATTCTTCAACCTGTCTTGCAGCCTCGACAAACTCACCAAAGTTCTCTCTGTTCCTCCTACTAGTAGCAGAAACTGTATGCCGAATCTCTGGCCTTAGACCTTCCTGAAACCTTCTACATCTCTCTATGTTATCAGGAACAAGCTGTGGACAGAAGTTCGCCAACCGTGTGAAAAGTGCTTCATATTCTGTAACTGTCATGTTCCCCTGCTTGATATTCTGCAACTGCCTGATTTTCTCATTAAGGAAAGTGGGTGGATAGAATTTGAGATGAAATTCCTCAGAGAAATCCTGCCAGGAAAGCTCTGTTCCTCCTCTCTTTTCTTCCACACCACGCCACCACAACTCTGCATCGCCTGTCAAAAGGTAGACTGCACGACTAATCTTCTTATCTTCTGGAAGCTCCATCAGACGGAAGACCTTCTCAATCTGTCTAAACCATTCATCAGCTTCTGCGGGATCTGTGGTGCCACTGAACTCTGTGCCACCTAGCTTCTTCACAAGCTCATAAGATCGCATCAGATCTTTACTGCTGGTAGAAGAAGATTCTCGCCTATCAGCCTTGTACCTCTCCTTGGTCTCCAAGAACATCCTGTACATCCGGGATGCTTCATCCACGTGGTCACCACCACCTGGACCCAAGTACCGCGGATCAGGGCCAACATGGCTCTCAGCTTGATCATCACGATCAAAGCCTCTTCCTGCCATCTGCAATGATATAATAGAATATTTCCTATTAGAAAATTACAGATAGAAGAAAGACTCTTAAACCTTAATCCTATTGGTCTCTTATCGTCCCCTGACCTTGAGTAACTAAGTACTCAAACCTAAGCTCTGATACCAAGAATTGTCGCGCCCCAACCTCACATTAAACACAAACCACCGGATTAGGGCGCGGCAGGTGGGATTAACACATAACCAACTTTTCATTTCTTTTAAAACAATTAAGATATTACTGCAAATGAAAAGTAAACAAACTGCGGAAGCATTTCTATTAACTGATAGGAAATTAAACAAGTCTACAGTACACTGCATTGTTCCCCATAAAATAAAGCATAACAGTTAATTTACATCTTTGTACATATTCTCTCTCTCACTCACACCTTACCCCGCAGATCGAGGGGAATGGACTAAGAGACCTCTAACTAGTCTAACTACAAACCTTCTATCAACTAAGCGTTGGGATGAAAGGATCCTTCCGACTCCTGTTGCTGATGCTGACCTGAAAATGTTTTGAGTAGAGGTATGAGCCTACTCGCTCAGTGAATAACATTTCACTTAGCTATCAATAAACAACTCGTCAGGTTTATTAACTGAAATTAAACAGATATACAATTCAAGCAGAGCAGTTCAATTGACATAGCAGATGTACAGATAATAATCACATTTCTATGCGTCATCAGGTATTTCAGGTAACTAAACAGTTATATAAATTTACTGTGATCCTAAATGATTTCTTATTCATTTTATTATTATGCCCTAAATATATGCAGTGTACTCTGCATATAAAGATCCATAGCAAATTCATGCTACGGCCCCACCGTACAAGACTTAGCGACACACCCGGGAAATGCTAAGTCTGACGCCAGCCCTGCTCTGCTACAGGACCCCTGGCTCTCCGGCCAGAACATAGGCTCTACGGCCTCAAAGCACTACTCTGAGTGCACCCGACTCCTCCTTTAACCGGAGTACACCGGCGGAGAGTCACAGGGTTACCTTCGTGTCACACGCACGAATGATGTTAGATAACCAAGTTTTCTTTTTCTTTTTCCCAGTGCCATCGTGACACACGCACGATTGTTGTTAGACACTGCCTTTCTTTCTCTCCTCGTGCCACCAGAATTACTCAACCGGTTGATGTTGGACACGAGTTTCACCCCTAAGTAACAGACCTTCCTTTAGGGGTTATACGGTGTTAGGGCCCTTAGGTCTATTAATTAACCAACAGATAAACAATTAAACAGAAATATCATATAGTAACTGTAAGACATAGGATTTCCTCTTTTTCATCATTTACATCACACATTTCAAGTTCCAATGAACTTATCACACTAAAATGTACATGCTATACCGTTTAAAGGTCATATCAAGTGATACTGAAGCAAATAAGCAATTAAAATGAGTTAAATAATGATTTCTAAGTGAACTGCCACTCACCACTTGAAACTCGGCCGAACACTATGAAACTCGGCCGATCACTTCCCAGATCCTGAAACTCGGCCGACCAAACTCGGCCGACAAACTCACCGCTTGAAAAACCTACAAAGGAAACTCGGTCGATCAGAACCAAACTCGGCCGACCAAATCCCTGTTCGCATATCTAATTCAGGAAACTCGGCCGATCCAAGACGAAACTCGGCCGATCCGGAAAACGTTGTACCAAAGCCCTAAATAAGAACTCGGCCGACCGATTTGGAAACTCGGCCGAACCGCGCACAGACAGAACAGAAAAACGACCTGCAGAAGTCGATTTCTCACGAATCGACGGGCAAACTTCGCGCAAACAACACCAAACGATCACAAACGATCCACACGACTAAACCGTACCTGAAAGGAGCAAGAAAACGAACAGGGGCTGCACCGTGCACCCCAATTTCTCAGCCGTTTTCTTCACAAACGCAGCTCCAGCTGCGAACTTGGTTCGATTCGACGGAGACGTTGATCTACAGAGGAAAGGGACGATCTACCGCAACTAACTGGAGCAGAACGACGCTCCAGAGCTTCCCTCCTCAGCTCCCTCTCTCTCTCCCTCTCTTTCTCTCTCTTTCTCTCTCGCAGGAGCTGAACGCTGCTTGCGTTCAGCGGTTCTGAGAAATGAACCGAGAAAAAGGGAGAAAGGAAGATAAGGAAGAAAAACTTAGGGGCCATATCGCAAATTTCGAATTTTTCGCAAATTGCAATCGGGTCCCTAGAAGCCCAAAAACATGCAACTTTTGACTCGAAGGTCGGATTCGAACGATTTCTCTGGCAACGTTTCAAGCGTAAGATTTTACACACTTTAGAGGCTAGAAAACACACTAAGCACGTATCATGTCCATTTTAAGCATTATTAACAAAAACAGGCTTATAACTTAACACATCAGCTAAACACGTGTTGAACAACTTACTTACAAGATAAGCTCAACTCGGGTCGTAACATGGTGTGTGATGTGAAATGAAACACCCTCACCTCCAATCTCCATTCCTACCCTTGACTTCCCATTTCCCTAAGAACAACTACTTTATAAACCTAGACTTGCTAGATCCTATTAGTGTAACATCCCTGACCTAGGTTATGAGGTAACCCTATTTGTTTTGGCTAATAAAGTTGCTTATAACTTTAATATAATCCTCTAAGGTACTTTGTTATCATGTGACAGACTCATGTTTCAAGTTTGGTCCTGATTGAATGTTGTTTGAGCAATTTTCCTTTGTTTTGGACCAAAGTGCAATTTACCCAAATTGAGGGACTATAATGCAAAATGTCACATTTTGAACATGGCTCATTTGTTTTAGCATCATTATAGATTGAATGATTCAGGGTGGTGGCTTGTGGAAAGCCTAAATTCCAAGTTTGAACTTGTTTGAACAATGTTGGTACCTTGTGCACCAATTTTGGTACAAATTGTAATTTACCCAAAATGTGGGGTTGATATGCAAATTACCACCTCTAGAGTGTTCCTAATTACTCTATGTATCATTTAGAGGAAATAGAATGAATGAGACACCATTTTTGAATCAATTATGAATGATGATACTCTTGGTGATGAAATGACCAAGAAAAAGGGTTGAATTTGGAAGCTTAACTTGAGTTGTATCAAGTTGAAAAGCTTATATATGAGTGCCTATCAGCCATGGAGCCCAAGGAGGTGTCCCATATCGTTTTTTGAACTCTTTGAAAATTCCATATTGTGCAAACCACCTCAAGGAGGTGAGGTGTGACGGCCATGTTATTATTCATCACCTAAATTGCTATACTTAATGAATTACTTTTAATTCCGAAATTTCCTAACATAGTTGATGAGATTATGAGTTCTAGTAGTTTCTTAGACCTTCTTACATGAACTATAACAGTTAGAATAAAGGTATATAGCTTGAAGATTATGGTATCACCTTATAAAAGTGATATCGGGTGCAAGCATACAAGCAAGCACCTCTAACCCGATATGATGATGCACTTACTTCACTAAAATAACATGGATATGATTGTATACCTTGTTGCACGATATGGGGCTGTAGTATACACCTCTTGCACGATAGGGAGTCAAGTATAGACTCCATGCATTATACAAGGTTAAATGAATACTTGTAAGTTAACATGAAACCCTAACTTGGGTAACTCGATATGAGTAAAGAATAGCAAGTGCTATTGCACGATATGATAGCCTAATACACAACCCTAGTTGATGTCTAGACCAACATGGTGATGTCTTAATACCTCATGCACGACATGGGTAACACATACAAACGCCTTGAGCCCGATATGAATGGTGTGTATATACTTCTAGCCCGATATGGTGAGTGCTCATATACTTACAACCCGATATGATGAACATATGCACACTTCTAATCCGAGATACCTTGTAAAGGTGAGGGCGAGACACTCTTAGGAGTGATAAGAGTAACACCAAGTTATGGTGTGGCTAATACCTTTATAGGTGAAACACCTAAAGTGGTTGATAATGGACAACCTTATATCAACAGTACCTTCATCCGAGATGAGTCCATATCATTGATGATAGCTGGGTGATTCAAGTGTATGACTTATGGTCAATACTTTACAAGATTAATATGATGGGATAGTGGATAAAGTATTAGGATGGGAAATACCCTAATAAAATATAATTTGATGAACTTAATTAATTTAAAAATGATGAGGGAAGTGATACACCAAGGTATGGTAAATATCACATCCAACACTTTAAGGTTGCTACACCTTGATGCATCTTAAATCCAATATGTATGGATGAGTAACACATGAAGTGTGTCATGCCAATTGTTACATTGAAATGTAATGAGTTTAATGCACTTTGATAAGTGTAGGATAACATACCTAGAGAAAGGGTTAAACCAAAACAATAAAGTATGATGTAATCAATATCCTAGAGAGGATGAGAGAGAAACTCGTACCTTGTGTTGGTAATCATTTAATGATAAATGTTGAGAATAAATAAATATGATTGGATACTTATGATAGCAATGTATGCTCCTAGATGTGTGGAGCAATGAGTTAGGGTTTGGATCAATAAAATAAACATGAAACCGTAATCAGTCATAAAGGGGAAACCCTAATCCCAATGATGGGATGGTTGTAATTCTCTCATTGCATAAGCCTTGTAAGGCATGTTAAATACTTGTACAAAAGTATAAAGATGTTATGGCCTTGTGAGCCATGTGATAATTTGTTTCCTAGTGAGAGGTGACAAGATGTTTTATGGCCTTGTGATCCATGTGATAGTTTGTTGCCTAGTGAGAGGTGACAAGATGTGTTATGGGCCTTGTGAGCCATGTGATAATTTGTTGCCTAGTAAGAGGTGACAAGATATGTTATGACCTTATGAGCCATGTGATAATTTGTTGCCTAGTGAGAGGTGACAAGATGTGTTATGGGCTTTGTGAGCCATGAGAATAAGTTGTTGCCTAGTGAGAGGTGACAAGATGTGTTATGGCCTTGCGAGCCATGTGATAATTTGTTGCCTAGTGAGAGTTGACAAGATGTGTTATGGCCTTGTGAGCCATGTGATAATTTGTTGCCTAGAGAGAGGTGACAAGATACTTGATGGGCCTTGTGAGCCATGAGGATACTTGTTGCCTAGTGAGAGGTAACAAGGTGTTTATAAAAGTCTCATGTAAGAAATGATAATGTATAAAATAAACTAAGAAATGGAAACTTAGTAATAAAATGATAATAATAAATGGATACAATAATAATAATGAAATCTTGATCATACATGCTTTATGCTTATAGCCAAATAAGGGCTATAGTGTTTGAAATATATGAGAGGGATACTTGTTTATAGAAAGGATGTGAATAAGTATGATGGCTTGGCTAAGGTATAATGCCTAGTAAAAGTGATGTGGTATTCAGTGATGTTTGCACAGGATAGGCATAGTCCAATGCCTGAAATAGTTGCACAGGATTTGCATAGTTCAATGCTTGAATATAATATGATGATGTATACTCACATGACTGGTACAATTAAATATCTGTTAGCAGATTGGCTGAGGCAAATAAATAGAAATGAGAATGATTCATGGATGACATACTATGATAATGAGTTTCACTGGATAAGCTTGAGATGTTGATATAGTATGATGAGTAAATGATATACATGTTCTTCCCATTCCTTATAATGAGAATAAATGACTTACTGCTCTATCACAGATAGTTGCAATGCTTTAAAAGATGACAATATTCTAAACTGCTTATCTTCTGCTCAGTTTTATACCATTTAAACTGTGATAATAATATTGTTGGCGGAGAGTTATATCTCTCGCTGGGGCAATTTACAATTGTCTCACCCCCGTGGGATCCAAATTTTTAGGTGGACGTGCACGAGGAGGTGAAGACCTTTTTGTAGAGGAAGAACAACAGCTGAGGCAGCAATGACAGCTCAGGTTGAGTGTATTGTTTGTCCTGTCTTGTAGATATGAGTCCTATGTGTCGTCTCTGTACTCTCAGGTCCTTGGAGTTGGTTCGTACTTGTTTCATGAAAAATATGAGATTTTGTCTTGAATGCCTCGAGGTTTTATGTTGCTCCAGTATGTGTTTTGATAGAGCAACTGATATATGTTGTCCTCGAGATGAGATGAAACAATGTTGTACAATGTCAATCATGATATGTATGAGTTTTGAATCTTTCAGTAAAAGTTTTCTATACAAGGATCTCTTTGCAAAATGGTTTTAAATTTTAGTGATTTTTGTTAATCCGCTGTTTATGTTTATTCCGCTTAATTAGTAACGATTTGTTTGTCAATTTGGCGATTGTCGTTACAAAGTTTGGTATCAGAGCTTAAGGTTCGCTGGGTCTACAGAGACATAGGACTAAGGTGTTTAGTATGTGTTTGTGTCCTCCAGTATACCCTATAGTGATTTCTACTTATGCAGAATAAAGGGTAAAGTTTATAAATGATTGGGGAACACGAGGAAAACATTGCTAAGGGCAATGTTGTTGCACCAGGAGAGGGTGCATGGGATCAGGCAAGAGAAGAACAAGTGCTTGAGAATTCCCATCTTGACCTGATTAGGATAGAAAATCCTATGTTTATGCTCTTGAAGGGCAGGTTAGGACAACAGTGATGCATATAGAATATTGGATACTAGCATTACAACCTAGGTTACCAGTCCTTAATGTGGAAACTTTAGGCTTTGAAGGGGTTCCTGAATGACATGGTCATGTCGGAATAGTGGAAATGTGGGAAAGATTAGCATATGGTGAGAAAGTAGAGTCTTCCATAAGTTTAGACAGATAGTACATTTGTGATGGTAGTGCCCAAGGAGGGGCAATAAGCTGAGATTTAAGGTAAGGTCTCTATAATTTTAGAGACATTTGCCTAGTTGTTCTGAAAAACCAAAGTTTTTAGTACCACCAGTGCAATAAATGCCTAGTGCACCAGGGCAGTAGTCATTATGTAAGGGCAAAGGTCCTAACTTTTCACCTGTAAGAACTCATGGAATAGCTTATACATCGGTAATGAGACCGATAAGATCATGGTATGAGGACAAGACATGTTATGGATATGGACTTGTTGAGCATACTAAACTCTTCTCTTTGAAAAGAAGGGAGGAAATGACTCAACAACCGAGGTAGACTCAACAAGGCTTATGAAAGTTACATCCCAATAAAGTGAAAAGGCAAAAGCAACAACATGAAACAACTAGATTCTATCTGTTGAGTCAACCTAAAGAGGTAGATGACCGCAAGGGATAATAGTTATATAGAGCTTTTCATTTTGGTATGCCTTATCTTGATGATTATATGATAAACATAAAAAGGATTGCTGTTACAGATTTCCCTATTGTTTGTCCTATGGGGACATAGGGAAGAAATATGAGAACTAGAATTTATATTCTATTTAGTATTCTTTTAAATGCTTTATAATCTCTCTTATCTGTGTAATAAAAGATGAGATATTGAAGCAATATCTGAAGAAAATTCAGAAATAAAAATAAAATCATGTGTGTATAAGGATATGACACTACTACAGAAACAACATTCAGTGTCGCTTTTATGGGCGTCGGTTATTTAGGAAAACCGACGCCTATAACATTCAACGTCGGTCATCTAGGTCATCCGACGTCTGTATCCAAGACACGGGTACCGCTTGTATTAAGCGTCGGTTTTTTTGGTAAAAAACCGACGCCTAAAACTGCCCGCCAAAACCAATTTTCGAGCAAAAAAATATGTCACATACGGCATCGGTTATTTACCTCAAACCCGACGCCTATTTAAGATGAAAATTTGCGCGAAAATTTATAGCTTAGGTGTCGGTTATCCTTAGATAACCGACGCCGATAGTGGTTCCCGCCAATTTATTTAGGGCAAATTTTTTCTAATTGGACGTCGGTTTGTTATTAGGAACCGACGCTGAAGACCTTAGGCGTCGGCGTTTTAGATAACCGACGCCCTTTGTGCACTTATTAGCCGCACGATCGATCGACTTTAGGTCCCCTTTCCTGTTTCATTGTCTTCTCCGCCGACTTCCTGCCCCTGCTCACCGACGACGCCGACGACGCCGCTGCTCACCGACGACGCCGCTGCTCACCGACGACGCCGCTGCTCACCGACGACGACGCTGCCCGACCCTCCGCTGTGCGCCGCCGCCGCTTCCTCTCCTGGTCCTTCTCCGCCTGCCTGCTTCCTGCTCCTTCTCCGCCTGCTTCCTGCTCCTTCTCCTTCTGCCGCCGCCGCTTCCTGTTCCTTCTCCGCCGCCTTCCTGCCCGCCGCCTCCTGCCGCTCCCTGCTGCTCACCGGCCATTGCTGCTCACCGGCCACTGCTGGGAGCTCGCCTGGAGCTTGCCGGTCACTGCCACCACTGCTGCCCTGCCGCCTGGAGCTTGCCGGTCACTGCCACCACTGCTGGGAGCTCGCCTACTGGTTAGTATTACTTTAGTGATTACTTTAATTCAACAATTCGTAGTTTGTTATTTACAATTACTCATCTGCTTGCCGATTTTAATGATTAGAGATACTGATTAATAGTAGGTATTGATGAATACTTAGTTAATTACTGATTTGTTGATTAGTGTTGAAATGAATGTATTGATTAGTGTTGAAATGAATGTGTTGATTAGTGTTGATTAATAGTAGGTATTGATGAATACTTAGTTAATTACTGATTAATAGTAGGTATTGATGGACCCTAATGATACAAATTTTTTATGTTGTAAATGAATGTATGTTTCAAGTGTTGAACCTAATGTTGGACAATGAACAATGAATTTATGTCCCATATAATCCACATTGTTCTTTATATTACTTGTACATTGGTATAAATTAGAATGAACAATCACTAAATTATATATTGTTTGTATGGAGTATGGCTTCATTGTAGATATCTATTATTGTATTTGTTGGCCTAGAAACCCGTCCAAGATTGACTCATTAGGAGTAAATCTTGGATAGTCCCCGGTTTGGGACTGTTCTTGAACACCTAATCTCACTTAGGATGTAAGTGTATAATGTGTATTGGGTTTTCGAGAAAATTTTGGTAGCATTTCCCCGTTTGTTCTCTAAGTACATATGTACTTAGAGAACAGCGGGGAAATGCTGCCGAAATTTTCTTGAAAACCCAATGCACATTATACACTTACTAGTGAGATTAGGTGTTCAAGGATGGGATAGGTGATACACATTTATTATATATAAGAATGACATCAAATGTGTTTGTTGGCCTAGAAACCCGTCCAAGATTGACTCATTAGGAGTAAATCTTGGATAGTCCCCGGTTTGGGACTGTTCTTGAACACCTAATCTCACTTAGGATGTAAGTGTATAATGTGTTTTGGGTTTTCGAGAAAATTTTGGTAGCATTTCCCCGTTTGTTCTCTAAGTACATATGTACTTAGAGAACAGCGGGGAAATGCTGCCGAAATTTTCTTGAAAACCCAATACCCATTATACACTTACTAGTGAGATTAGGTGTTCAAGGATGGGATAGGTGGTACACATTTATTATATATAAGAATGACATCAAATGTGTTTGTTGGCCTAGAAACCCGTCCAAGATTGACTCATTAGGAGTAAATCTTGGATAGTCCCCGGTTTGGGACTGTTCTTGAACACCTAATCTCACTTAGGATGTAAGTGTATAATGTGTTTTGGGTTTTCGAGAAAATTTTGGTAGCATTTCCCCGTTTGTTCTCTAAGTACATATGTACTTAGAGAACAGCGGGGAAATGCTGCCGAAATTTTCTTGAAAACCCAATACCCATTATACACTTACTAGTGAGATTAGGTGTTCAAGGATGGGATAGGTGGTACACATTTATTATATATAAGAATGACATCAAATGTGTTTGTTGGCCTAGAAACCCGTCCAAGATTGACTCATTAGGAGTAAATCTTGGATAGTCCCCGGTTTGGGACTGTTCTTGAACACCTAATCTCACTTAGGATGTAAGTGTATAATGTGTTTTGGGTTTTCGAGAAAATTTTGGTAGCATTTCCCCGTTTGTTCTCTAAGTACATATGTACTTAGAGAACAGCGGGGAAATGCTGCCGAAATTTTCTTGAAAACCCAATACCCATTATACACTTACTAGTGAGATTAGGTGTTCAAGGATGGGATAGGTGGTACACATTTATTATATATAAGAATGACATCAAATGTGTTTGTTGGCCTAGAAACCCGTCCAAGATTGACTCATTAGGAGTAAATCTTGGATAGTCCCCGGTTTGGGACTGTTCTTGAACACCTAATCTCACTTAAGATGTAAGTGTATAATGTGTTTTGGGTTTTCGAGAAAATTTTGGTAGCATTTCCCCGTTTGTTCTCTAAGTACATATGTACTTAGAGAACAGCGGGGAAATGCTGCCGAAATTTTCTTGAAAACCCAATACCCATTATACACTTACTAGTGAGATTAGGTGTTCAAGGATGGGATAGGTGGTACACATTTATTATATATAAGAATGACATCACATGTGTTTGTTGGCATTTCCCCGTTTCTTCTCTAAGTATATATGTACTTAGAGAACAGCGGGGAAATGTTGCCTAATCTTTTCCTAATATATACTTGTTTCCTAATATATACTTGTTTTCTCTGATCATAGAATGGATAGATCATGGATGTCGATTCGTAATCGTTGTACCCCAGAGTTTATATCTGGTCTTGATCAGTTTATTAGATTTGCCGAGGAACATAGGAAAAAACCTACAGATAGGTTCTACTGTCCATGTAGGCATTGCGGTAACAACTTGAAAGTCAACACTGGTGAGGAAATCAAAAGTCATGTCATGTGCAACGGGATTGTACAAGGCTATACAGAATGGCACTGGCATGGAGAAATTTCAAAATCGAAACCAGTAGATGTCGATAGCAGTGCTTGGGTGGAAGAAGAAATTGCCTCTGATGACGTAAATGTGAACGAACCAGTTCCAGCAGACATCGTTGATGCGATGCTGGATAGTTGTAGGGTAGAGCACTGTTATTAATTGTTAACTTCTACTTGTAGCGGTAGACATTGGGAGTTACTAGTTATTGCCCCCGAGACATTCACTGTTTATTATCTAGATCCTGCGGGGAGTACATTGAACACTAAAATTGGACACGTAATGAGAATGCCACTATTCTGGTGAGAAATATTTCATTTTTATATCCGTTAACATCTTTTATTACATTACTATTTACTTATGCAATTTATTGTGTTATATTAACATGTAGGGGTTTAGATGCATTCAAAAAGGCTGGAGGAACGGTCCCAACGAAAAAGAACCAGCCAATAAATTGGCAGAACGTAAAAGTAAGTTCCCGACTCGAATATATATATTATTGATGTGAATTGTGCTTAGTTGTATTATTTTGTATGTTTCAATTTATAGTGTGCTACACAAGACAATGGCTGGGCATGCGCATACTATGTGATGCGATTTATGCATATGATTATCAAATATGCCGCATTGGACATCGATACCATACATGAGGTATTATATATAGTCTCATTAGTTAGTATGCAATATATCAATCTTATATTATTTTTATATTATTACTTATATATATACATCATTCTCTTTGCAGGTGTTTAAAACTGACCACACTACAGGTAAACGTTTAAAAAAAATAAATGCTCCATATACGATGGAAGCATTAAATGAAGTAAGAGAAGAATGGGCAATAGCTGTACAAACAGTGGCAACTGTAAGATATAATTGGGATGCTGATAGTGATAATGAATGATACTTTGTAAATGAATGTTTGTAAATGAATGTTTGTGAATGTTAATGCATGTATTTGAATGTTTCTATATGTGTGAATGTGAGAATTGAATTGATGTCTGAATGAATGTACTTGTGTAGAATTTTGCTTGTGACTTTTGCAGGTTTGCGGCCTGTTTGTAGGCTGATATCAATGGATGTCGTAAACCTGCAGTTCAGAAAACTGAACTGCAGGTTCTCATCCTGCTGACCAGCCACAGCAGGCCTGCAAACTGATATGAAAAAAAAAAAAATATAAATAGGCGTCGGTTATTTATCGAAAACCGTCAGCAAAGACCTACAGCGTCGGTTTTTTAATATAACCGACGCCTTATGTGGCCAAAGCAGTCCTGGAATTGGCGTCGGATATTCATATCAAACCGACGCCTATTTAAACTGTAGGCGTCGGTCGTTTAGTAGATAGCCGACGCCAAACAGGGTCCGCGCCACAGAAAATGGCGTCAGCTAGGGCACTTTCTGCGTCGGTTTTGAGATGAATAACCGACGCAGAAAGTGCCCTAGCTGACGCCATTTTCTGTGGCGCGGACCCTGTTTGGCGTCGGATATCTACTAAACGACCGACGCCTATAGGCTAAATAGGCGTCGGTTAAAAAACCGACGCCGAAGTGTTCGACCTTTAGCGGCGCCCACATAGGCGTCGGTTGGAAACCGACGCCAAATGGGGTTAAACGACCGACGCCAAAGGCCGTTTCTGTAGTAGTGTGAGAAGTGAGGAATATGATAGTAAATAAAGTACATACTACCTAATCTCAATACTTGTATACCCTGGCCAGGTATATAATTATTGAAGATAAGGAAAGTATGAAACTCTTAGATTGTTGTCTTTTTTATTACTCTGATCAAGTAGTCATTCTGAAACAATCTAGAGAGTATAATCCAATTAAATAGGAAAAGCTGTGTGAACATTCCTAAATGGGAAGAGCTATGTGAACATTCCCAATTAAATAGGAAAAGTTGTGTGAACATTCCTAAATGGTAAGAGCTGTGTGAACATTCCCAATTAAATAGGAAAAGTTGTGTGAACATTCCTAAATGGTAAGAGCTGTGTGAACATTCCCAATTAAATAGGAAAAGTTGTGTGAACATTCCTAAATGGGAAGAGCTGTGTGAACATTCCCAATTAAATAGGAAAAGTTGTGTGAACATTCCTAAATGGGAAGAGCTGTGTGAACATTCCCAATTAAACAGGAAAAGTTGTGTGAACATTCCTAAATGGGAAGAGTTGTGTGAACATTCCCAATTAAATAGGAAAAGCTATGTGAACATTCCTAAATGGGAAGAGTTGTGTGAACATTCCCAATTAAATAGGAAAAGATGTGTGAACATTCCTAGATGGGAAGAGTTGTGTGAACATTCCCAATTAAATAGGAAAAGTTGTGTGAACATTCCTAAATGGGAAGAGATGTGTGAACATTCCCAATTAAATAGGAAAAGATGTGTGAACATTCCTAAATGGGAAGATCTGTGTGAACATTCCCAATTAAATAGGAAAAGTTGTGTGAACATTCCTAAATGGGATGAGCTATTTGAACATTCCCAATTAAATAGAAAAAGTTGTGTGAACATTCCCAATTAAATAGGAAAAGTCGTTTGAACATTCCTAAATGGGAAGAGGTGTGTGAACATTCCCAATTAAATAGGAAAAGTTGTGTGAACATTCCTAATTAAATAGGAAAAGTTGTGTGAACATTCCTAAATGGGAAGAGCTGTGTGAACATTCCCAATTAAATAGGAAAAGCTGTGTGAACATTCTTAAATGGGAAGAGCTGTGTGAACATTCCCAATTAAATAGGAAAAGTTGTGTGAACATTCCTAAATGGGAAGAGCTGTGTGAACATTCCCAATTAAATAGGAAGAGCTGTGTGAACATTCCTAAATGGGAAGAGTTGTGTGAACATTCCCAATATAAAGGAAAATCTAAGTGAGCATTCCCAATTAAATAGACTTTTGCTAAGTGAACTTTTCCAAACGAATAAAAGATTGCTGAGTGAATTATCTCTATTAGATATATATATGTTTCCCTTTTGATAAATATTCTAATTAGTAATGATTTGTTTGTCAGTTTGGCGACTGTTGTTACAATTAGACTTTTAGATAAGCCCTAGTCCAGTTGAGCCTAATAAGATTGGGTAGGGTGAGCAAGGGTGTCATTCCCCTACACACACCTTGTACTACCCATGGCCAACAACAGTGTAAGAAACAACCTAGAGCCTAATATGGGATATATGGATGCTCAAGACCATGAGGAGGAGGCACATGTCGAGGTCCTCCATCGCCATAGACACTTCATAACTATGATATGCCTAGAAATTACACTTTCCCGGTTTCTATAAGGATGGATCAAATGTTGGGTTAGTAGTTTTCAAATGCATTAGCTCTCCTTGGATCACTCCCTACATTATATGGATTTGAGAATGACAATTAAAGCACATAGATTATTCCCTAGAAACCTGCTTCACTTTTAGAATTCATATAGACACTGACGACCCAATTCATCTCATGTTGTTCCCCTTCTCTCTTAAGTACAAGGTTAAGGAGTGGAACTCTTCACTGATTGAGATCGTTACATGGAACACAATGAATAATGTGCTCTTAAAGAAGTTTTATCCTAGTGCTAAGTTGACCCAGATGAGGTGGAAGATTACCTCCTCCAGCCAAAAGGAGAATGAACATATTCATAAAACTTAGGAGTGGTTCTAAAAGCTTCTGCAAGATTGGCCACATAATGAAGTACACATTTGATAGTTGGTTTAATCTTTCTATTGCGGTCTCTCTGAAATGGGCCGAACTATATTTGACTCATCTTGTGGTGGAGATTTTTATGGTCAAGCCTCTGGGAGATTTGTTGTCCCTCTTTGATCATTGGGATGAAAACACTTGTCATCGTGCTTCTAGTGTGGATGTGCATTGTGATAGAAATTGACCACCTTCACCCCCTCAACACAAAGATGACTCCAATTCACAAATGATGATGATATTGTTGGACATGATTAATCACATGAAGACTCATGTGTGGCGGTTATTTTAGCCACTCCACCATCTGTGTGGAGGTTCTTTGTGAGGAGGTTCAGGATCTACAATATTTTGGCTACCAAAACAACCAAGTCCTAGTGTCCAACTCTTACACTCCAGAATGGAGAAATCACCTAGAATTCTCTTGGAAGTAAGGAAATGAAGGAAAGGGGCAGCCTAGGTGACACGAAGGGTCAAAATATAGATCCAAGTTTAAAGAGGAAGTCCTTGGGATATTGAGAATCATTTATGATGTGAAGAAGGATGTGTCCACTCATTGACCAAACATTAATTGGATAGGGCAAAGGATTTATCAAATTTCCTTATATCTTGCTAGATGTGAAGAGGCGAGGTTCCCTTCCCAAACATTGTTGAACCCCAATAGTGTTGGTGGAACTGTGCGTGCTCCTCAAGGAACGTATGTTCCACAACAAGGGTAAGTTCCCACCTTACACCAATATTAAGGGCCTCAAAATCCATATGCTCCCCACCCCGACAACCTACCTACTGCTATCAATATTCTCCACCTCCATCACATCCATACAAACAAGGTCCACCTCAATATCATCCCTTTACACAAAAACCACCACAACATCCTCCACCCCAACCATAATTCACACTCAAAAAAACCAAACCCCCAACACCAAAGGTCAACACCTGAAGGATCACAATAGCACCCACAAGATTCCTCCTCTTCAACTCATGATAATGTGTAGGTGGTGATTGTGTTGAGAAGCGGGAAGACATTTGAGAAGCTAAGATAATTTGATGATTTTGTGAGTGAAAATAGAGTTGATACCATGATTCAAGGAAATGATACTATGATGTAGGTTGATGATACCATGATTAACAACCAAGGTGATGTTGTGACTGTACATGATGATATTGTGATTACTCTCATCTAGATTGATGCTTTTTTTATGTGAACAAGGTAGGAACATAACTTCTTCCCTTCCCACATGCACTTGAAGAGTCTTCCTCCTCCAAAAGGAAGAAGAAGCACTAGTAATATATCATGCAAACCTTCAAACAAGTGAGAATCAATATCCCTCTATTGGATGTTGTTAAGAAGATTCCTTCTTATTAAAAGTTCTTGAAAGATATGTGCACCTTTAAGAGGAAGAAACTAGTAGAATGCCTAGGCAAGTAAAGCTCAGTGAACATGTGAGCTCCATTCTGCAACACAAAGGAAGAGAAAAGAACACAACGTCCCTATCATTCCTTTCTATATTAGAAGAGACCACATAGACCAAGCTCTTCTTGATTTGGGTTCTAGTGTGAATCTAATGCCTTATTATTTGTAAGTAGAATTGAAGTTGAGACAATTAGATTCAACTAAATACACATTGAAGTTTGGTCGACCCTTTTGTGAAGACGCCTCAAGGGTGAATTGATGATGTGTTGGTGAGACTAGATGATGACACATCCACATTCTTTCCTGCTGATTGTAAACTTCTTGTCATGGAAAAGGACACGAGAAAGGTACCTATTATATTGGAAAGACCCTTCTGAGCTACAACATATGTAGTGATACTTGTGAGAACTGACACCCTGTATGTGAACTTCATGTACATGAAGATCCAATTGAACATGTTCAAAGCATTCAACAATGCTACGATCATAAGTGCCATAGAAGAGATTGTTATCTCATTGTTTGACTTGAGGATATTATTGAGGAATGCCTACCCACGTGGATTTATTTTTCCACAAAAGATAGATGTCTAAAGATGATTCCATATGATGATACCATTGAAAAGAATGAGTTTTCAATGGTTTCCACAAGTGAAATCCTTCCTTCTATTTAAGAAAGACCTTTGATAATTTATATTAAAGAAACTCGTGTATTTTAGATTAAATCCCTACATGAAGGTTTGAAGTATGCATTTCATGGTTCAACTAACACCCTCCTGATGATCATTTCTTCTATTCTCTCTCTAGACCAAGAAGATGCTCTCAAAACTATGTTGAAAAGGAACATTCAGGTTATTGGGTTATGTATTGTTGATTTGATGGTTGTTGACCTCTCCATTTGTGTCCATATCATTTGTCTTGAAGATGATACAAGGCAAACCCATCAAATGCAAAGAAGATTGAATCCCAAGTTGCATGAAGTTGTGGCTCAAGAGGTTGTGAAGTTACTTGATGTTGGAATCATCTATCCCATTTTTGACAGTCCTTGGGTGAGTCCCATCCAAGTTGTACCCAAAAGGGTGGATCACTGTGGCCAGAAATGAAGATGGATATATGATTCTAGTAAGAGAACAATCCATGTGGAGGATGTGTGTGGACTATAGAAGTTATATGAGAATACAAAGAAGGATTACACCTCTCCCATTCATTGAATTTTTTTTGGAGAGACTTGCATGACAAAGTTTCTATTTCTATATCGATGGATACTCATGATATTTCCTACAGATCAAGAGAAGACCATGTTTACATGTCCAAGCGGCATCTTTGATTATCCAAGAATGCTTTTTTCTCTTTGCAACGCCTTCTCTACTTTCCAAATATGTGTTACATCCATTTTGTTTGACACACTTGATTATTCACTTGAGGTCTTCATGGATGATTTTTTAGTGTTATACAATTTCTTTGATGAATGTTTTCATCACCTCACAGGTGTTTTTGATAGATGTGTAAAGATCTATTTGGTTCTATCTTGTGAGAAAAGTCTCTTCGTGGTTCCCTAGGGTAAGAGTGTCCAAAGCCAGGATTGAAGTGGAGAAGGCCAAAATTGGCCTAATCTCTACTTGACTATTCCTTCCACCATTATACATGTTCACTCTTTAATGAGGCATAAAGGCTTCTAGGGAAACTTTATCAAAGGATTTAGAAAGATTTCACGGCCTTTGAGCCATTCACTTGAGAAACACATTGAATTCAATTTTGAGGACAATTGCATTGAAGCCTTCAATCACTTGAAGCACAACTTGCCCTAGGATTTTTCTTTCATTTGAGATCATGGTTGATCCATTGTGCTTGGCCAAAGGATTGTCCAGATACCTCATGCTATGTATTTTACAAGTAAAAGTCTTGATGGGGTTCATAGAAACTACACCAACATGGCAAAATAATTGCTTTTTGTGATCTTTTCTCTTGACAAGTTCTGCTCTTATGTTCTATAAAACAAAGTGATTGTTTATATGGACCATGCAGATCTTAACTATCTCGTGTTTAAGAAGGACTCGAAGCCTGGGCGATCCATTGGATTTTATTTCTTAAAGCATTTTATTTCAAAATTGTTGACAACGAGGGAGTTGAAAATTCTACAACCAATCTTCTCTTTTGTATTGAAGCACTCTATGATGATGTGAATAAAGTCAAGAAGACAATTCCCCATGAGCAACTCCTCTTGTTTGACTGTAATCAAAGGCCATGGTACAAGTGCATTGCCAATTTCTTGGCTAGTGCAGAAGTACCAAGCACATGGACAAGGGAGGAAAGTAGAAGGTTATTTTACATGGTGAAAAATTAAGTGTGGGATAAACCACATCTCTTCAAATATTTCTCTGAACAACTTATAAGAAGGTGTATTATGCAAAGTGAACAAAAGGACATTCTCTCCATGTTCCATTCTAGAATATGTAGAGGACATTTTATTGCAATAATAGATGGATGCAATAGTTCTTCAATGTGGTTTCTATTGGACAACTCTATTTAAAAATGGTCATGACTATTTCAAAACTTGCTTTCAATGTCGAAAAGTGGGTACATTCTCAAAGAGGGATTTGATGCCTCTATCTCCTTTTATTGTTAAGGAGGTGTTGGATATTTGGGGTACTAAAATCATGGGTTCTTTTCCCCCTATTTTGGATTTGTATACAACTTTGTGGATGTAGATTGTCTCTCTAAGTGGGTTGAAGTATGTTTTACAAGAACAGTTGACCACAAGATGATATGTGATTTTGTCAAATCAAACATCTTTAGCCGGTTTGGTGTGCCAATGGCCAAGATTAATCATGGTGGAAGCCATTTCATTTGTAGAACTTGTAAACGTTTCTTGAAGAGGATTAGTGTTAACCATCATGTGGCTACTCATTACCACCCTCAAACTAGTGATGCAACAACCCTCTTCTAACCTTTCTAGTAATTCTACAGATTAAAGATAACCTAAATTTTTGTTGTGCTTTTATTAAGTAATATATTACCATGTGATTTACCTTAACTTTGAAAATTTTAAATACTTGTTTACATAACTCATAATCATGACTGAATCATACCTCAAAGATCTAAGTTGGAGTTGGTATAGAATTAACTTATACATGTATGTGATAGGAGAATCAATGAGACTTGGGGATACAATTGATAAATAATTTTTTGTTAGAAAAATTTATCAAACTAATACTTTAACATTGTGAAAATTCAATTTCAAATCCAACAAAAAAAGACTGAACTAAATTGGAGTTAAAATGAGTGAATTATGCCCTTTTTAGTAACATGTACATATACCCAACGATCACTGAGGCCCAACGACCACCAAGGCTTAGCGGCCGCTGAGAGTGCCGCCCAAGACAACCAATTATAAAATGATCATATCTTATGATATATATATCCATTTTCAACTAAATGAAGTGTCATAGAACCATAATTCGATCCTCTACCAATCTTATACTATTAGTCTGAGGAAAAACACCTAGAGGGTGATTTCTAGCGCATTTTTGAGAAGAATAAGAAAAATGACAGAAATCAAAGGTTTCATCATGGATTCGACTTGGTAAGTGGTTTTTAATCATAAACCCTTCATTATTAATGTTCCTTTTCTTAGAATTCCCTATTTCATTAACCAAAGGTTTCCATTAACCTTTGTTCTTCATCTTCTACCTTCGGCAGATCTTCCTTTAAACTAGTAAACTTACTAAAATGTTATTTAGACAAGATTTTTGAGGTCTGAAGCATGGATCAGAACATGAAAGGGTATATTTTGAGTGTAACTGGGCCAAAGATGATATCAACGGGTGAAAACATGTACTATGAGTGGAAAATCACCTTCTAACCTAGATTTAAAGCATACAAATTCAAATAATGGCTTTCCAACATTCAATTCTTGCTATATGATAGACATGATGGTTTTAATAAACCTATGTAGTGATTATTAGTAATAGAAATTCATTATTAGTCATATTGTTAGTGATGTAATATCATGCTAAAATTTCCATGTGAGTTGTTATGATTTGACAGGTGATGAAATGGTGTAGTTTGAATCACTGAGAAGTCGGGTTGCCCTAATTCATGTTTAAGGATTTGAACTGTGGTTTGTGAGATCCGTGAAAATTTCTAGATGATTTATGTGTTTAAATACAAGTTGCATCAATGAATAAAATAGGGTAATCATTAGTTACTACAATGAATCCTATTAAATTACTTAATTATCACTAGACACTACATGCCCTGGACTCTTTTGAATCCTCACAGGAGGCATGTGCTGTGAGGACGAAACATGCTTCACTACAGGAGGTCTCACATAGGTCAAGGTAATCTAGAGTACATAATTTTGGGGTGAGGGGGTCTAGGCCAGTGAGGGATCGATGACTCCTTAAATGATTTCTATCCAACACCATCTGGGGCTCTCGGTGGTACCTGAGTTACGAGCTGTAGCGATCAGTGGACATCTTCAGTTGGTCCACTAGTGCACAAAAAGCATGAGGTTGTTCACTCCCTACCTGAGTACCCAGGTTGAGAGGTGGAGTCTGATATATCCGACAACTCTCATTATCCTCTGAGAGCCATCCGTGGTGATTCCAGCTACATATGTGGCATTGAAACTACAGACTTAGGCTCCCGAGCATGCTTCTAAGTCTTGTACAGTGAGATCGTAGCTTGTTGTGATGCTTTCACATGTTGTGGTATACCTCATGTGGGTCTAGTGGCATAATAAATAGATTTAAAATAATATGAATGGATTAGGTAATTTTTTTATTGTATTTATTATATGTTGATCTTCTATGATGAGTGATTCACATTTTTAAATTTCCATGCTTACACGCTATGCATTTAAGTTTTGTTAATTGCAAACATCATAAATATCTTCGTTACTTGTTGATTTTCTACTCACAGGGTGAGTAGATCATCAACCTACTGAACAATATTTTAGGAAAAGGACTAGCTCTTCTTGAGGAGATAGAAGCCATTTTTTTTCAAGAGTAGAACAGAGGTCCTAAAAAAGTAGTTAGAATAGATCGACCATCTCTTATCCTTCCTATGGATCTTGGGAATGACTGAGTGAGAAAAGAAATCAGTTGTAATGAAATGTACATGATGTATATTAAGTGTGAAACTCTTTATTTAAGTAGTAGTTCAACACAGTTGTATCCTTTAATGTTATGTTTAATTGGGATTTTGTCAGATTACTATATGTTGATACTATATATCTGAGAAAAGAAAAAGTTAAGGCTTATTTTCATTAAATGATTAAAAGTAGATGGTTAGTAGTAATCCCGACTTGGTGGGCCCTAACCCTCATTAGTTGGTTTGGGTCACGTCAAGTGGTCAAGTTGAGTTGGTCAACCGGGAGATAATGCTCATTCTTGAAAAGACAATGAGACTAGACCACAAGGATTGGTATCTACAACTCAATGAAGAATTTTGGACATATGGGACAAAATTAAAGGCCCATATTAGCACCACACCATTCAAGGTAATATACAGGAAAAGATGACATCTACCCATGGAATAGCAACACAATGCATTGTGGGCCTTAAAGTATATGGATATGAACACCTCCTAGAAAAGAAGAAAGTTATAGTTCCATAATTGGAGAAAATGAGGGATAAAGCATGTGATCCATCCAGGAGCTACAAAGAGAGAATCAAGTTCTTACATGACAAGTTGATCAACAAGAAATCTTTTAATCTCGGACAATGGGTGTGGTTGTACAACTCAAGGCTGAAATTATTCCTCTAAAAGCTTGCATCAAGGTGGGAAGGACCATATCAAATGAAACATGTTTATTCATGTGGCGCTATTGTGATCAATGAGAAATAAGGTGCCTAGGAGTTCATAGTTAATGGAAAAATATTGAAGGTTGTTGTTCATGTCGGGCCTGACAAGAGCAATCAAAGTTTTGATATTGTCATGTTGGTTGAAAAAAATCTTATTGATGAATGGTTTTGCTTAAAAGCACATGAGAAGTCCATCTACTATGGTGAACATGCTTTGAGGTTGTCAAGAGATTGAATGATTCAAAAATCAAGAAGCTCGTATGAAGGTATAAAAGCCAGCGCTAGTGGGAGGCAACCCACATAGGTTTGGGAACGTTTGCACCCAACCTTCACTTTTTGATTCTTTTTTTTACACATTGCAAGAAACACACTCACACACACCTATTTCTAGTAATTTATTGTTTAATTTTTGTATCATGAAAGGATGATAGGCTAGACAGAGTGAGAAAATGAGATGAGATAGTTTCAAGGTGGGGGAAAAATGATGGAATATCATATGAGTTATAAAATGTGAAGATAAGTGAAGTTTGACACTGAAATATGTTGCCATAACACCCACCACGGATGTGGTAAATTGGAATGACCATGGTGGGAATTACCAATTTGGTCAAGAAATTAGTGAAATTAAGATAAGAGAAAAGGAGAACACCACAGGCGTGGCATCCAACACAGGCATGGCACCAACCATGCACTATGGGCATGGATGTCACCACAAGCATGGATCCAAGTAGACAACATAGGAATGGCTCTTGCCATGATCTTAGTGGAGTTGACCCCACCTCTTAATTGGGCATTTTGTTTTGAATATGGCACAACCCAATTCATTTCCATGAAACATCACATGGATGTGGCATGATTTGGAGACTCCATAACTCCTCCCAAGCTCCAAATCACATTCCTCAAGTTCAACTCAAGCCAAGATCCTTCTCCCAAAGCCTTCTCCTACCCCCACTTTGCATTTACCCATCTTACAACCACCAAATCACCGCAATATTAATTCCACTACCCCACCTCCAAACAACTGACAACCTAAGACATCCTACCTTTCTCCACCAAAATCTCCATCAAGATAAAGAGAATGAGGAAGGGATCAAGAGGGTTTCTAAAGAACCTCAAATCCATAATGGGGGGAGAGTGTACACCAAACTCACCTTCACTATCATTCCTCTCCCCTCATTCAACCCTACTCCATCACCTTCTAATTCCATCCCCGACTCTCTTCGGCATTCACTATTAGTGGTTGGCTCTCATATCCACTTATGTTCCAGCCACCATACCTCAGATGCTACATACAATCCAGGAGAGGAGCATGCGTCCAATGCAAATATCAATTCATTGATTGATTCTTTCGAGGTCACCATCCATCCATGATGAGCCAAGGGCATAGATATATTATCTTCCTCATCCACGCTGCCACATCCTATGCCTACATGTCACTCTATATAATCATACACAAAAAGACCAAAATCGCAGCCACAAGCTCGATGGCAGTTGATAATTGATGTAGATGAATAGAGCAAGAGAAACAGTCCAAGCAGAGGGTGCCAGTGAACTTGGACACCAGTTCAGGCTCCCACACATATGACGTAGAAGAAGATGATGAATACACTAAAACACAAGATTTGTGGCCAGAGACAATTGACATTTTAGCAACACTAGAGGCATAACAGATAAAGGGGCTTGGTAAGGCTCTTGAGAGTTATTCCTACATGAGGGAAGAAAATAGAAAGATCACACTAAAGCTTATTTTTCAAGAGTGTATGACCAATAGGGTGATTTCTTCATATTATGCATGTATGAATATAATCTAAGCAATAGGAATTAGATATATGTTTTAGGAAGACATGGAAGATTCAAGATTATTCAAGGTCCTCTCTAGTACAAAGGATACATATGTTGAACTGACTTGAAATTCTTTATTACTTTGAAGTATATAAATTATAGTGGAAAGGATGTCATCTAGGTTGGGTAGAAAAATGAGATCCTTATTTTGACCAGCTCCCATTTGAGAAACATTTTCACCTCAAGGTCCAAGGAAGAAAAACTTCTAGATAATGACCTCATTGACAAAGAGTTAGACATCGACTATGTGACAATGTAGAATGTGTTGACTGTGAAAAATAACTTCACATTGGGGAAATCAAAGACCAACGAGATCTATAACCCATTTTTGAGAGATACATAAAAAGTTATTGCAAATAGCATTATTGCCTGATATGACAATCAAGGGAGATACTAACAAAAAGATCTTCTTGTGCTTAACTACATTATAAACCATAAGCATGTCAACCTAGGGGCACATTTTATTAATCATATGAGGTCAATCCCATCTAGGAGTAAGAATCCCTTTATTATGAAAGGGATTGTGACCTCAATAGCCCTAGTTCTAGGACATGACTTGATAGAACTTACTGTTGGTATGTATGCCCTGAGAGCCAATCATGGGATGATTGGTGGGATACATTAAGATTGATTTGATAAACATCAAAGGCAAGCTTCCAATTTTTTCTGGTTCAATCATATGAGATAGTGATAGAACAGATTGAATGTCTAGAGAATGACAATACTCAATGATGTATGCCTTCAGGTTCATGACCTGAATGATGAGATCATACCGATGCTAAGAGTTTGTACATTCTTGTTATGTCCCTAGTCAGATGTCATTGTGGAAGGTAGATAGACAACAATGACACACAAGACTAGAGTGTGGTGTTGGTTGATGACAGAATCTCATTAGTCATGATATAGAGATATCAAACCAAACACATAGGTACTTGTTAGAGAACAAGTGTACCGGACAGACCCACCGTGAGTTTGACACATGGAACCATGACATGGTAGTCACAGTCACTACTCACAGTGATGGTGGTGAGTGTGATTCTTTGACCGGAAATCACTACACTCAACACATGTCGTTGGGCACACTTTGACATCATCAAACGCAGTCCTGAAACATGGGTTGTTATAAAGGTGATGATTGGGTGGCTTTGTCACATGGGGCTTTTGAGGGGTGAGTGATAGATATGGGATTTGTCCCTCCTGAGGGAGTTTGATATCCATGGCCACTTGATGAGTAGGATTGAGAAAGGCGTGCACGCATGTGTGAATCAGTATGTGATATTGATGTCATACATATCTCTTCCAATCTACTATGAGATCAAGAAAGTGAATGAACGTTGATAGGATGACTGTTCCATTCCTCAAGTTCATTCAGGATATCAGTGATAAAGGAATTATACATTCACTGTAACACCATTCACAGATTGTAGGATTGAAAGTTGTTCTCCAACTTTCTATTTCACTTGGGTAGCACTGATGTGTGACTAGGCACCGCTCTTTGCTTGTGAAGTCATAAGTGTTATGGACTTTCACTGCCAACGTGAAAAGGACCTGCAGGGTCACACACATAGGATTTAACCTGGAAGAGGAGTTTTTTCCACAAACAATGTTTAGATAGATTACGAAAGGAGTTTAGTAGTTCAATTAAACACTCAATCAATTGATAGCTCAATGTCATAATATTCAAGGTGTTGGACACATTGATTGGAGTATCGGATTGATGGAAATCGCAATTGACTGATTCTGCACAACCTGCACTCCCAACCGATCGGTTCATGTGATCAACTGGTCAGCTGAGCTTGGTGAACCGGTCGGCTCAAGTGTTGAACCGATCGGCTCAAGATCAGGGTGAACTGATTGCTTCAAGTGTTGAAATGATCGATTCAACTGGTGCAACCGAGCAAGTTGGGAAAGTAGGATTGGTGAGAATTTTCCTTGTGTTTCACTTTCCCAATTTGATTGGAACAAGGATTGGTATTCGATACCAATTAGAAACAAAAGAAGGAAAGTCAATCGGGAACCGACCAGGACCACCAACCAACCGGTTTGCTTGTCAACCGACTGGTTGAGGTGTCCAAACCGACCGATTCACTTGTGAACCGACCGGTTCAGGTCCCCAACCAACCGTTTCAGTTGTGAAATGATCGGTTCAGGTTGCGAGTTGGTTGCTTTTGTGGAAAATCTCGAACCCTTCTACTCCTACTTTTAGTCCCGCATTGCCCGGGATGGAGAACCCTGTCCCATGACCCTCCTATATATATAGGGGTATTGGAGGCTTCTCAAAGTACAGCTCAGTGCAACCAGTTGCTCTGCAAAGTTGTCGTTCTCTCTGGTTTTGGTAACCGAGAGAGAGCCCGAGCAAGTGCTACCCACAAAGGGAGGTGCAGCAAGGGAAGGACAACTGCAGTTGCAACTGGCAGCAGGAGAGTGTGTTGGCGACTAGTACGTCAACAGGAGGGTGCGACTGCTTCCACTTCCTTATGGGACAAGGAGTGTGGAGTTCCAGGTGGTCTGTGTGGACTACTTCAGAGGCGGGAGGTTTCTGCCGCTTAGGAGGACAACTGTCAATCCCGACAGTCTAGTGAGACCAGGAGTCATCAGTCCCGGTGCGACCAGGAGCTGCACAAACACCGTCGAAGATCGGAGTTGAAGACCGCGCAAGGCGCGAGGTATTGTCGCTGAGCAAGCCTCGGGACAAGGTATGATTCCACAAACCATCATTTCCTACTATATAGACATTGACGCATTTCCTTGTTCCCGGTTTGGGAAGAAAATTTTTGTTTCCGTTGCCATCTCTGCCTCCCCTAAAACCCAACAGTGGTATCAGAGCCACATCAACTGCTCTATATTTTAGGAATATCGATATGATCGATTTTGGTTTGTCGCCTTTATTTATTGCATATGATGTGAATAATATTGGCTTTATGCATGTCCAATCCTAAATCGACAAATCCCAATTACATATATGATATGTATTATTAATGCACTCGATACGTGTCGCCCTTAAACGAGTTTTGTGGTGGATGTATAGCATGGTTATGGGCAATAAACCCTATCTATGTGTGGTTGTTTGTGGTTGCTTGCATCTCGGTCTGCACACCGATTCCCTTCTCCTATTCCTGATGTAACTCGAAATAATTCGAGACTTCTTTCCTACCTTTTCTCCCCTCGAATGTAACTCGAGGTTTCTCCTTTTTGCAATGTAAAATAGGATAGATTTTATTTCTTGTTATGTCAAAGAACGGAGGACATCAAGACGACAGCTGAGACGATCGGTTCAAGGCGTGAACTGATCGGTTGACGTTCCAGACGATCGGTTCAAGGAGTGAGCCGATCAGTTGATGACCGGCTCGACGAGCGAGATGAGCGGGTGGCGGCCATGAAGAGATGCACGACGACCAGGCAAGCTGACCAGTTGGAGGAGCCAACCGATCGACTGGTGGCACCCAGACGACCGGCCAGAGAGCAAACAGATCATTCATGTGATGAGTTGATCAACTCGGAAGGCAAAGCACAGAGTTCATCTTGTACAGGTTGCACGTGATGTAGACCTAGATGACCATGATTCCTCTTGGCTCGAGGAATCACATTAGGATGGCCATAATCATCGCTTTTTATCGTTTGTTCATGTTTTCTGTGGGATATAGCATGTATATGATACGTAGTATATATTGTGGTGATTGGATATATATATATGTATATAAAAACCAAATCCCTCATTAAATATTAAGTTTTAGATGCCTTCCAAATGTGACACACGTGAAAAGCTTGATCGACCAAGTGTGGGCATGCCCTAGTGTGGTGCACCATCTATCTCGTGGAAGCGTGAAGGATGAATGTGTGGGTCTGCCCTAGCAGGGTGCATGTTCATCATGTTTACTTTGGGTCAGACTTAACAAGGTGATCTAGATGGGATCTAGTACCTTGAGGCATGGAGATGATCATGGCAAGGAGTTGCATATGACATATTATCAAGAGTTGCATATGATGCAATTGGCAAAAGTTGCCTACCTGAGAGATCTATGTTGTGGGTGACAGCCCTAGCTGGTCCATGACTTAGATGATTTCAGGATCTTGCCCAGTAGATGATTGTATGCTGCAATCTTCCGAATTGATGGTGAGGGCTATCAATTTGAACTAAAATAGTGGGAGCGATAATTAATTAAAGGCCTAATTATATCGTCAATTTTTCAAATCAATCAAATTTTCAAAAATGAGTTTTTGGACTAAAATTGCATATTTCCTTTTGTAGTACAAATGAAGACAAACAACAATCACTTTTCTTTGCGATCGGTCCTTGAAAAGGACAAGATAAATGGGACAAACTTCCACGACTGGTATCGGACATTGAGAATTGTTCTCACTTAAGAGCAAAAGCTCTATGTCCTGGATACTCCAATTCCAGAGGAACCCGCTCCTAATGCACCAAAGGCAGAAAGGGATGCTTATAAGAAGCATGCTGAAGATGCCATTGATGTAAAGTGCTTGATGTTATGTTCTATGAACCATGAGTTGCAGAGACAGCATGAGAACATGGGTGTCATTGAGATGATTCATCATCTCAGGAACATGTATGAAGATCAGGCACGGCAAGAGAGATACAATGTCTCAAGGGCATTGTTCAAGTGCGTCATGATAGAAGGAGATCCAGTTGGTCCTCACACACTCAAGATGATTGGGTATGTGGAGAACCTGCAAAGACTAGGATTTCCACTAAGCCAAGAGTTGGCTACTGACGTGATACTGCAATCGTTTCCAGAATCCTACAGTTAGTTTGTCATGAACTACAACATGAACAACTTTGATAGGCCACTGTCAGAGTTGTTGGGCATGTTGAGGACAGCCGAGATACAGATGAAGAAGGACAAGCCTAAGCCTGTGATGGTGATCACAAGCAAGAAAGGCAAGTCCAAGCGCAAGGGCAAGGGAAAAGTTAAGAAAGGTTTTGATGCTAGCCAGGTGTCCAAGGCGTCTTCATCTCTCAAGGCCAAGGGAGGCATGACCAAGAAAGGAAATTGCCACCATTGTCAAAAGCCAGGACATTGGAAAAGGAATTGTCCTCTCTATATGGAAGAACAAAAGAAGAAGGAGGCAACTGATGTCTCTACTTAAAGGTGTCATGAAAGTAAACTTATAACACTTTTTGAGGTATATGATACCAAGATGTAAAGTGTAAAGCACTCATAATTGGGGCAAGTGTTGCCGCCATAGATAGGAGTACTTTAGTTTATTTTCAGCCTATAAGGCATGTAATACAGTTATGAACTGCTATTTCATTTTTGCCAATAGATAGAAACACTTTATTTTGCATATTGTATGACAATGATGGCAATTAATAAAGTTGATGTTTCTTGTGGCAATGCCTTATTTATCCCTTGGTATTTGATATGCATAAGATAAAAATGATACCTGAAAGTTATAGATAACTCAAACAATCAAATTAGCATCAATCATAAGAAATTCATTTCTAGTTTCCATATGATGGATAAATCTAGACTCTTTTGGTTAGAGAACCAATAAGAGACATGAATATCTTGGACATGATTAATCAATCTTCACTAATGGAGTGGGAGAATGATTATCCTATTAGGTATAATACATGTGATGTATTTACATACCTATTGGAACAAATGCTAATACTTCAAATGGTGTTTAGAGAAATACCAATATGAATATCTTGAAATGTTCAAGATTATCATAGATGAAGTACAAATTTGGTAAAGTGTTAATTCTTGATGAGATCAATGAATGAAATACTTGGACCAAATGTTTGAGATCCTTATGAGTGATTATGATAGTGTATCATAGTGAACTCATGATTAAGGCATGATGATGTCTAAATCAAGAAGGAATCATACTCTAAGGAGTTAGAGAATGATTATCAAATAACTGAATTCTTCTTAATAAAAGAATACCCCACACTAATAAAAGAAATTAAGAATCACAAGGGTTGTGAGTTCTTATATCCTTAACAGATACACCTCAATTATCTATGTGATGAGTTGTTCATGTGATGACTCAACTATCTAGATGAGTATGAGGAATCAAATTTTGAGTTATGGTTTATGACCATTAAATCCTAAATGACATCCATGTGAACCATAAGGTATGACCTTGATGGTATCACCCATTGGATAAAATCCATAAGTGCAAATGAATCTTAAGTGTTAAGATACATGGATAACATTTTGAGAAGGATGATGCTTGTTGATTGCAACTTAATGACTAAGACATTTGGCATATGGATACTAAAACCGTATTCCTATGAGGAATAAAACAAGGATGTGTACGTGACACAACCTATAAGGTTTATGAATCCACTAATGCAAATGAAGTCTATAAACTACAATGGACTAATCAATGTGATTGATTGAGTACAAGCAACTCGGAATTGGATCTATACTTTGATGATATAGTCAAAGGATTTGACTGATATGTCAAAGACAAAGAAGGGATCTGTGATTTAGTGGGAGCGTATTCACATTTCACATGTTGATGTGAAATGGAAATGTTCTAGTATGGAAATCCAAAAGTGGAAATTATCTTTAAGGAAGATAGAGATGTTTCTTATGTGATAGGAATAGAGATCTATAGAGATAGTTCTTGAAAAATCTCTTGACCTGGAAAGAGAGAGCATACATTGGCAATCTGTACAGAAGGGTTCAGTATGCACAGACTCAGTGGGAGAAAACTTGTACATATTATATGGAGTTAGTATCCCAAGGCCAAGTGTCCAATTCTTATGAAGAATGGGAACACTAAGAATAGATATGGATCTATCATGTATGTAATCATCCCATTATCTTGCATGTATGGACATGGGAAGAATAAAATGCATTCATCATCTTGTATGTACGACATGACAATATGATGTGCTCATCCTGATAACTCGTATGTGGGACATGACGAGAGGATGCCTGTCTACTTCCAATAAGGCTTACTGGAATACCATAAGAACTTGATAAGTACTTGAGAAGTACTAGTTCTATGGAGACAAGGAAGAGTTCGATGTAAAGAGTTACATTGATGTGAACTTCCGAAAGGACAGAAAATTAATCGCAAAATATACATAGGATGTATAAAAGTGAATGTTTGTTGATAATTGGAAGTGTTCCAATAAAACCACTTAAAAGGAAATGTCGAGTATCTATGCATTAGAGAACAGCAGTAGATACTATATGGATCTGGAAGTTCATGAGATGAACTTATAGATATTCCGCTCATTGATGACAAGTATGGAATCCTTGATCATGCAATGTGGCTAAAGGTTAGCAAAGGAATACAAGATCGCATATTACGGCAACTCCATCTCATATGTGTGACGTACAGCGAAGAGATGTGAGACATGCAACTTATACTGACTTTGGCAAGGTGTTGCCATTACTCACTATGATAGCACAAGAGCACAGTAACATGTGGGACGTGTTTGAAGATCACTATGAATATGATTCAAGGGTGATTGACTCACAGTGCAAGTGGGAGTCTGTTGGTATGTATGCCCTGAGAGCCAATCATGGGATAATTGGTGGGATAAATTAAGATTGATTTGATAAACATCAAATGCAAGCTTCCAATTCTTTCTGGTTCAGTCATATGAGATAGTGATAGAACAGATTGAATGTCTAGATAATGACAGTACTCAATGACGTATGCCTTCAGGTTCAAGACCTGAACGATGAGATCATATAGATGCTAAGAGTTTGAACATTCTTGTTATGTCCCTAGTCGGATGTCATTGTGGAAGGTAGATAGACAACAATGACACACAAGACTAGATTGTGGTGTTGGTTGATGATAGAATCTCATTAGTCATGATATAGAGATATCAAACCAAACACATAGGTACTTGTTAGAGAACAAGTGTACCAGACAGACCCACTATGAGTTTGACACATGGAACCATGACATGGTAGTCACAGTCAGTACTCACAGTGATGGTGGTGAGTGTGATTCTTTGACCTAAAATCACTACACTCAACACATGTCGTTGGGCACACTTTGACATCATCAAACACAGTCCTGAAACATGGGTTTTTATAAAGGTGATGATTGGGTGGCTTTGATACATGGGGCTTTTGAGGGGTGAGTGATAGATATGGGATTTGTCCCTCCTGAGGGAGTTTGATATCCATGACCACTATGAGTAGGATTGAGAAAGGTGTGCACGCATGTGTGAATCAGTATGTGATATTGATGTCCTACATATCTCTTCCAATCTACTCTGAGATCAAGAAAGTGAATGAACATTGACAGGATGATTGTTCCATGCCTCGAGTTCATTCGGGATATCAGTGACAAAGGAATTATACATTCACTGTAACACCATTCACAGATTGTAGGATTGAAAGTTGTTCTCCAACTTCCTATTTCACTTGGGTAGCACTGATGTGTGACTAGGCACCGCTCTTTGCTTGTGAAGTCATAAGTGTTATGGACTTTCACTGCCAACGTGAAAAGGACCTGCAGGGTCACACACATAGGATTTAAGATGGAAGAGGAGTTTTGTCCACAAACAATGTTTAGATTGATTACTAAAGGAGTAGTAGTTCAATTAAACACTCAATCAATTGATAGCTCAATGTCATAATTTTCAAGGTGTTGGACACATTGATTGGAGTATCGGATTGATTGAAATCGCAATTGACTGATTCTGCACAACCTGCACTCCCAACCGATCGGTTCATGTGATGAACTGGTCGGCTGCGCTTGGTGAACCGGTCGGATCAAGTGTTGAACCGATCGGCTCAAGATCAGGATGAACTGATTGCTTCAAGTGTTGAAACAATCGATTCAACTGGTGCAACCGAGCAAATTGGGAAAGTAGGATTGGTGAGAATTTTCTTTGCGTTTAACTTGCCCAATTTGATCGGAACAAGGATTGGTATTCGATACCAATTAGAAACAAAAGAAGGAAAGTCAATCAGGAACCGACCAGGACCACCAACCGACCGATTCACTTGTGAACCGACTGGTTGAGGTGTCCCAACTGACCGGTTCAGGTCCCCAATCGACCGTTTCAGTTGTTAAACGATCAGTTCAGGTTGCGAGTTGGTTGCTTTTGTGGAAAATCTCGAACCCTTCTACTCCTGCTTTTAGTCCCGCATTGCCCGGGATGGAGAACCCTGTCCCATGACCCTCCTATATATATAGGGGTATTGGGGGCTTCTCAAAGTACAGCTCAGTGCAACCAGTTGCTCTGCAAAGTTGTCGTTCTCTCTGGTTTTGGTAACCGAGAGAGAGCCCGAGCAAGTGCTACCCACAAAGGGAGGTGCAACAAGGGAAGGACAACTGCAGTTGCAACTGGCAACAGGAGAGTGTGTTGGAGACTAGTACGTCAACAGGAGGGTGTGACTCCTTCCACTTCCTTATGGGACAAGGAGTGTGGAGTTCCAGGTGGTCCGTGTGGACTACTTCAGAGGCGGGAGGTTTCTGCTGCTCAGGAGGACAACTATCAATCCTGACAGTCTGGTGAGACCATGAGTCGTCAGTCTCGGTGCGACCAGGAGCTGCACAGACACCGTCGAAGACCGGAGTTGAAGACCGCACAAGGCGCGAGGTATTGTCGCCGAGCAAGCCTCAAGATAAGGTATGATTCCAAAAACCATCCTTTCCTATTATATAGAAGTTGACGCGTTTCCTTGTTCCGGGTTTGGGGAGAAAATTTTTGTTTCCGCTGCCATCTCTGCCTCCCCTAAAACCCAACACTTACTAAGGAAGATGGAGTGAAATTTAGTTGATGTGAGATATATAGTGCATTCCAAAATGATTATTACTTTTGATGAGAGATGTTTTATAATTCCAACCCTCCATACCCTGGAATCACCCTTAAACTCCCGTATCACACCTTTACACTAATTGATGATATGGAACCCTCTGATGAAGAACTCCAACATCAAAGAACTTGGCAGCAACAAAACCCAAGAGAGAACTTCATAGAATGTTCTGACAATATACCTAAAGAGGTTGGAGAAACAAAAGTGTAAAGCACAACAAGAGGAGAAGCAGCAAGAAGAATAGTAGAGGGAGTGTCATAGAGTGAGGAGGATATATGAGGAAACATCATCACAACATCGTCATTTAGAAAATGCATATGACATATCCACCATACACGTGCATCTAGAGAGCATTCGATAGACACAACATGCAATGTGGTTAGATCAGTAGCAAATGCATGACCAGATTAACCACATGTATCATTACCAGCATGCACAGGTGTAGAGAAACCCCCAATAGGAGGAGTATTTTTGGGGGGCATTTTCGGATATTAGGAGTCATACATGCCTACATAGGCAGAATACTGGGACCACTACTACCAACATCCTCCATGGCTAGGAGGCCCACCTTCACAGGACCCACCACCTCAACATGATCGCATCTACCCTATCATTCCTAATCTTTGATTTCACACTTAGACAACATGATTCAAAGGTTGGGGTGGTAGGGAGTTATACATCCTTTTTATCTAGTCTCATTTTCATTATACATGTTTCACTTTTTTTCACTAAATGATGTTGGCACAAATCTATCTAGTGTATATTTCTTCTTGCTAGCATACACACATATCATTTAGGTTAATTTCATGCAATTTTTGTGTAATTTTTCAAATTTTTTGCTTTTCATGAATGCATTGAATCTCGTATAGATTCTTGATAATGATTGTGTCTTTTAGCTTGGATTTTCTTGCTTTATGCTTTTTATTTCCTAAATGTAACTAGATGTCATTGAATGCAAATTGGTACCATTTTGACCAATTTTCCCAAGCTTGAATCTATTTTCCTAAGGGTATTTTTCAACTAAATCTTTACACATTACGATGTAAATGTTTAGAATTGGTGTAATGCAAACTATTTATGATATTTTGGATAAATGAGCCCTATGAGGTAATTTTGAATGTGCTCCAAGCCTCTTGCAAGTGATTTGATGTTTTGATAAAAGTGTGATTCTTGAAAGCCTTAAGTGTTTGGTTTACTCATTTCATGTGAAAAATATGTAATCTACCATATTGTTCATTTTAACTATGGTTTATTTTCTTAGTGAATGTTGCATGAATTATATTGCTTAAGTGAGATATTAAATTAATTTCCCCAACTTATGATCCCTCTTTTGCCTGAAATTTCTTATACCATCTTCTTACCTATCTACCTCATGAAAATATACCAATAGTGCACATACTATCCTTGGGCACCCTCCAAAATTTTAGGAAGGGCATATCTTCATTCCCTTGCTTCACTCTTGTCACCATATGACATCCTAAAAAATAAGGTAGAGAAAAAGAAAAAGAAATAATGGATGGCTATGTGGAATAACCTCTCAAGAAGGAGAAAAATAGATGAGTTCTCCTATGTAATGTCTTTATAATCCCTTCCATAACCCTTTCTTCCCTTTTTATTCCTAGTGGGGATAGGGTAAATCACTTCCAATCGAAGTGGGTCATGGGAGTGGACATAAGTGTGTGATGTAGATATCGCAAGTGAATCTAATCATTTGAATGTATGCCATGCATGACACAGTTTACTTGGGGCTTCATGAAAATTGCATCACTTGCATGTGGGAATCGTATTCCACATTCTATGTTTTGTGCTTTGTGCTTGATTCACTATTGAAAATATAAAATGAATATAGAGTATTGGATTGCATGTCTAATTCCTCATGTGAACTCATAATAGCCAATAAATATCATGATGATTGCATTTCACATGATTGTCTTGAATGAATTGAAAGAGAGATTAAGTTGGATCATACTTGAGGACAAGTATATTTTATGTTTGGGGTGGTGATGCAACCCTATTTTAGAGCTTCATCTTGTGTCTTCTTGCACTTCATTCACATCTAGACATGTTATATTGCAAGTTATTTCCCCTAATAATTGGTTTAATGTCAAATGTGCATATGGTTGTTCTTTGTGTGTTTTGCTTGCATTTGAAACCATACATTAGATGAGTAGGATAATGAAAGGAGGAACTAGGGTTTCTACACCACACAATTATCCCTAGACCATCTCCCAACCTTCCACATATGGTCAGGAATCAATTCAAGGAAAAGAACAACTAAGAAAAGGAATTTGGAGCTAAAAAGCATAGATGGGGCCTCAAAATGGGACTTGATAAAGCACCACGACCATGGGGAGAATTCCACATATCATAGAGGAATTCAAGAATTGAAGGTTCTATAGAAGCTTAACCACCACAGTCGTGGGAGATAAAACCATCGTGGTGCTGAAGATCTACCATGCCCATGCTTCCTCCACTACTGTAGTGAGCAATTACCACAACGAGTAGCACCAAAGAAAACTGACATGCCCACTCCACTCTAAAACGACCATAGTGAGCACCACATCTATGCTACCATCCACACACACGATTTTGGTGGCCACCACGGTCATTTTCTTGACCTCCCAAAAGCATGTTTTTATCTAAAATCCCAACCATTTCCACCTCACCGGTTCCACTAAACCATGGATGACTTTACCTTATCTACCATGGTTAGTGACCAAAAGGTCTGTGGAGGTCGTTAACCCTGACCTATGTTTTACACTAAAATTTCTAGGTTGCCCCTGATTAACCTAATTCTTACCTATGACTTATATATACCTAGGCAATGGATATAGCATGAGGTTACACTCCCCTAGTATTCATTTCTACCCTACCTAAGAATTCTTGGAGATCCCACCTACTCTAACCTACCTCCACCTCATTTCTACCTACCCTCACATTAAAACCCTAGTTTTCTAGGGTTCTGGTCACCTTCCATCACCATTCCATGCCATATATTCACCTTGGTGGAATAAGGGATTGCTCAAACTAGTAGGAGGTGAAGAAGGAGGAGTTTTTGGCTTTTTCTTAATAGTTAGGTGTTTCTAGAGTAGATAGTGCACCTTTGTGCTTGGTTATGATAATCTTAGCTAGTTAGTGTTAGTCTTAGTCTCTTGAAGCCTTAGTTGTCAATTTCTAGTCTAGTTTCGTGCTAAATCTGGTTTCTCTCTTCTTAGTTTAAATTGTTCCCTCTATTAATTAGCTGGCTTTCTTGCTTATTAGAATTTAACTTTTCTTGGGAAAATTTGGATTTTTTTCTTACTTTTTGCTAATGGTTTGTTTGAACCCATGGTGTACTGAAACCAACCCAAGATCAAACCCTTAAACCTTAGAATCCTCTTTAGGAATCTAGATAATCTAACTTTGTTCTCGTGTGTCGTCACTCCCTATGGATTGATCTCTATCTTGTCAATTGTCTATACTATAATAAAATCCCATGCACTTGCGGGTAATTTGTGTTATTATTTGTTAGTGTAACTTTTAGGGCCTTATGAATATTGAAAGATACCTATTGTGTGCTTTGAGAACATCCAATCAAATTTTATTCTTTGGATGAATATTACGTGAAAACCCATCAACTTTCTTGCTTCCTTGTGAGTGAAGAGACCAAAGCACATAGATATCAGTAGCTTGGACCATCCCTTGACCCGATGTAAATCTAGAAAAATGATTTGTTTGTCAGTAGTCAATGAAGAAAGTAGGAGAAGGGGTTATTATGTCAATGATGGTGGAGTAATGTCTACTTTTCCTAGAACTGGCTGGTTGGCACGTCATCTTGTTCCATGCCATGGAATTATCAATTATGTAAGGGATATAATGCATTCCACATTTACCCCACCGAAACGTGGCATCGAAAGCCTCTGAGGAAAGCTTGTGGGCTACGTTGTAGAGCTTAAACATGACCCACTCAAATTCCCCATTCACTAGTCCTAGTGAGATGTGTGAGGAAGCACACATCAAGGGGAGAAACGAACTTGATGGTGATCTTTGTGTACATTGGCCATCCACCGAGGAATGAATGATTTGTCATCTTCCACTAACCTATGCACACCTTGTGTAGGTTCTCTGTGAATCTTATTTCTTGATGAAACACACTTTGTCATAGTGTGTGGCCTCCAACTTGTGTTTGTAAAGATCAAGATACTACTTCTTATGCGCAGAACTCCCACAAGCCATGGAAAAATTGGGGATGAGCTGGGATGCAGTTACCTTGGATTAAGATCCTTCTTGGTGGAATCATTTTCTAGTCATGAAGAGAATGGAGATGAAGAACGGGATCTAGCTGTAGCAGTTGATCATTTAGGAGGCACTTGGATATGCTTCTAGAGGAGTGCTCTATGTGTGACGAAACCAAATGAATCATCCTCCTTATATAGGGAGGATAACACGTCGCCTATGAAAAATCAGTGCCACAACCATGAAAGTTAGCGGTATCAACACATATGTCCATATGTGTTCTCTCATTATCCAACATTTGTATTAATGATTCTAAATGAATGAAGTATCAATAGATATATTCCCTCATGTTTGTGGTACCAACTTTGAGATATCCTTCAGATTGGAAACCAGTGCACTTGTGGTCATTTGATTTTTCTTGACAAATTACTCCTTGCTTTAGTCTTGGTGATACTGATTGGAATGTCTATCTAACAAGGTTACATTGTGATATCCTGCATTGACCCATAAGTAGAAAAGTAAGTGTTGTTGCAGGTAGCAACTTGAGTGTCAGTGCCACAAAATTTCACCTATATAAATCCTACTAAATAAATCTTTATCTCAGTAGAACTGATTGGGGACTTAGTGCCATTGAAATTCTCATGTAAGTTCCTAAAAGATGGGACAATAAACATATTAATACAATTTCCTAGTCAGTACCAGCAAAAACTTCTAGTAGAAATTTATCCAATTCATCCTGTTAGGTCGATTCCACCAATTTTGATGTTGATGGTACCAATATCTTCTTAGTAAACCTTGTTATATGACAATATTAACTAATAAAATTCTTAGTGGTATTGATAGTATTTCAAAACCATTAAAAATATCATGTATGATCATAAAAATATGGTCTTACCCAAGTGGGAGTCAGTACCAACAACTTGTAGGTTGGTGGTATCGATAGGTGGCATCCAAAATGACAACAAATTCTTGATGTTGAGTTGTTGCCACCAACTTGGAAGTTAGTGGTACCAACTTTTCCTTATGCTCTCACATGTAACACTCCCATCAAGCATATTCTAAATTCTTCACAACTAACAAATGTAAACAAAAATAAAAATGCAAAATAAACATAATAAAATGACAAAGAAATATTTAGGTTTCCTCCCACCAAGTACCCTTGTTTAAATTCATAAGCTTGACTAAGGAAAATCAAAATAAGTAAGGGTGAAGAGATTATTCTCTTCATGCTCAGTGCAATCTCCCTTCTAAAGTAATGATTCAATCTATGGTCGTTGGTCTTTAAAACATGTGATCCATTGTCAACTCCATCACTCCAAGTGGATATGCCTTAACTGTCTAGAGAACTCCATCTAGATCTCAATTATGTGGGTGCAAATTCATCCTGGAATTGAAAAAGAATATTTGTTTTCCCGATTGCAATGTCATTTTCAAAATGTACCTATTGTAGATCTTATTTGATGGTATTTGAACAATCTTGCATTCTCATATGTATTTAACTTAATCTTATCTAGTTCATTGAATTCCAATTTTTGTTTTGCACCTAAAACAGACTGATCAAAATGCAATTTATTAACCCCCACATAGCCAAATGTTCCAATACAACCAAAAAATGACAAGTCCTACCATAGACTAGTCTATAGGGTATGGTATTAATGGGGGTCTTAAAAGTTGTGGTATATGCCCAAAGGGTATCCTTAAGATGCATACTCAAGTTTATGTGAGTTAGAGACCAATTTATTTAAAATAATTTCCACTTCCCTGTTGGAGACCTCAACTTGACATCTAGTATTAGGATGGCAGGGTGTTCTTGCACAGTGTGAGACCCCATTCTTCTCCAATAAGGAACATAGTTGTTGATTTGTGAAATGTTACCCCCCATCACTAATTGTCATCTGTGACACCCCAAATCTACAAGAATTGTTATTCTTCACAGACTTTTGTACAACTTGCACATCATTTTTCTAGCTGGTATTGTGTCTGCCCTTTTGTACACATAGTCAACTACTAGAAAAATATAAAGTTTGGAATCTGAATACACTAATAGCCCCATAAAATCAATCCCCTAAAATTCTAAAGCTTCAAATTCATAAACAACAATAAAGGGCATTTCATATTTTTTGGATATATTTCCAATTCGTTGGCATTAATCACACCACTTCACATAGTTCTAAGAATCCTTAAATAAGGATGGCCAATACAACTCACACTCGAAAATTTCTGCTGAAATGAGCAATGAATAGAAATTTTCAAGAATGCTCTACACCTCCTTCTTTTGAGAACAACATCTTAAGATGTATCCTTGCATTGTTTTAATAAGATAGGGTCTTCCCGAATAATACATCACAAAGAGTGAAAGCATTTCTTCTTGTCATGGTTATTCCAATCGTTTTCCATCAACTCACTTGCTAGGTAGTTCACACTATTAGCAAGACAAGGGTATCTATGCTTAGTAGCTAGTAATTTCTCATAAGAAAAATTATCTCAAATGGGTATCCCTAACTCGGTATCATACCCTAATCTCTATGTAGAAATATTAAAAGAAAAAGATTCTAGAAATCAATATGTTTTTGCCTTTGTTTTTCTGTAATAAGTACTTATTGCAGAGTGTTTTATCCAAACAATTACTTTTTCCCTAATTAAATATAGTTTGAATTTATCAACTACAAACACAAATGCCAAAATCTCTTTCTTTTTGGTCGTATAGTTTAGTTGGGCATCATTGAGAGTGCAATAAGAACAACGATATATGAAGTGAAATATTTACTTTGGCTTATAACTTCTCTAAATACATAATAAAAAGCATCAAACATTCGCTCAAATGAGAGACTCCAATTTGGAATTGCCACAACATGTGCAGAGATTAATTTATCTTAAAAACAATGAAAGCATTTCAGAACCTTGTAATAAAATTTTGTGTTCTATTCTGAAAACTCTGAAAGAGGTTTTCTAATCTTTGAAAAAATAATATGGCATTTTCAAATATTATCTAACCCTAGAGTGACTTTCGGTTAGTTTAGGGGAGAGATACATGAACTCACTAATAACATCCTCGAGAGGGGAGGGGTTACAAACGAAAATGAAGTTGGTAGAGGTAGAGAAGGACACATGAGTGGTTGGGTTCAAATCTCCTTTTTGTGTGAGAGAAAATAGGAGAAGAATCAGATAGTGAAGAGAGATGTGGGAAGTTCTAGGAGGTAGGGAAAAGGAAATAGATGGCACAAATTAGACATAAATAAATAACAAAAACACTATTTGAAAAGTGAAACACAACTTAAATAATAATATTATGTTCATTAACTTTGTAACACATGAATATGTATATCATGAGAGATAACAAAACCTAAAACAAAAATGCAACATATATGACAAACCAAATAAATGGTAGAAAATAACACATAAATAAACAAGGAATACACGTATGTGTTATTATTATATTGTGTGTTGTTTGTAGAGAAATTGAGAGGAAGTTTTATTCATCCCTCCCTCCCCATGCAAGCTAATTCAAGGGTCAATTTGCACTCACTAATTAAATGCTGAATTTGAAATATGGTAATACTACTACCATTACAAAGCTCTTTAGCTAAGATCTCTTCGATCTCACCACGGGGAAGAACATGAATATTGATGCTTATAGGGTTTTTGAGATTGTGTTTAGACTGAAGATCTGTGGCTTCATTGGAATCTCTTCTCACATAATTAATGCATCACTTTTTCTTCTTTAACTGTTGGATTATCCGGAGCACTTTAGCATACCTCAGGTTATCGTTCTTGGGACTATGGATCATCTTTACTACCATCATGGAATTTGAATCATATAGAACTACTTCCAGGATGTCTTGATCTGCAACTTCCACAACCATCCTTATTACCATTAATTCTTCTTCAAAGACCTCAGCTGACTGCACACTAGCTGCCAATCCCCATATCCACTTCCCATATTCATCTCTAATGACGGTATAACAACTAGCCTTCTTCAATATGAACGGTGCGTCTATGTTGAGCTTGATTTCCCCTACTCTTGGCCTCCTCCACTTATCCTTCACTAGACTCTGTGTGTGGTTGTGGTTATGTGCAAAGGACTTCAACTGTGAAATTACTTCTTTCTTGATAGAATTTACATGTAGTCGGATAAGGGAGGTTTTATTCTCAAATATTTGTTTGTTTCTTCTTTCCCAGATTTGCCAATAGATTATATGGAATATATACCTAAACTCATTATCCTTTCTTATATGCTCATGAAACCATTCCTTGATATCCATCATCCTGAATAAGGAGATTGTTCCCTTTCCTGCTAGCAATGCCTCCCATACTTCCTTAGCAAACTTACAATCTATTATTGCATGCATGGATGATTCCTGTTCGATGTTGCATCTTGGACAAGCACTACTTATGATAATATGATGTCGGTCCCTCCTTTTATTCATAAGTACTGCCTCGTGTATCAAAAGCCAGATGAAGTTCTTGATGTGCGACGTGGTCTTCAAATTCTAGATCTGCATCCATCTTCCTATCACATGAGTACGCTTAACTTCTCTCAGTCTCTTGTACACAAATTTGGTAGAATACACACCATTGTTGATGTGTTCCCAGACTCTAATATCCTATCCATCCATTTTAGAAGTTTCTGTGAGTATCTTTATATGCTCCACTATCTGGTCTAACAACCATTACTCTATAAATATTGAAGCCCACTCCCCATTAAGATTAACCATAGAGTTGACTCTCAAATTAAGGAGTTCATCAGTTAGCGGTTTATTAACATGATCCTTCAAGATAGGTCCATCACACCACCAACTATTCTCACACACGTTACTATTTTGTCCGCTCATAGGAACTAGATACAAATTCTCCTCGATGAACTTTTTCCCCACAAGGACAACATTTCCTAGTCAAGAATAGGTATAGATCTTCTTTGGACTTCCCTTTTAGTATTGGCTTCTCATGCCTGAACATCACAAAGCATCCCATTTGTTACTGATGTCACAACTGTGTTTGAAGAGGAGATCTTGGTTCCAGTGATGCATGGACCTCATGACCAAATGAATTTCTCTTTCGTGGCAAATGACTTCATCCCAGAATACTAGGTACCTCATATGAGATTTGTGTGAACCTCCCCATATCAATTATTAACCCATCTATATTTTCTCATACTCGTAATAGCAACACTTTCATTTTCACAATGTAGGTGGGCATGGCTACTAAAGTAGTTTTGGTGAGCCAGATCCTTCTTGCTAGAGATAAGCTATGTGCAGACCATGCATTCACTCTACTATGGACTTTGTCTAGGACCTAACTACAAGTAGTATTGTTCACTTGGTTATGGATGATGGGCACCCAAGATATATCCCCAAATAATGTCTCTCTTAGAACTCATTCCTACTTATCTCCCTCCTCAACACTCTATTCACACTTCTTGAGAAGAACACCTTAGAATTGGGGATAGATAGCGATCTCCCTAGAAATCATTCGAACTTGTAGAAGCAAAATTTAATGAAGTACATATGAGTGATAAAGGCTCTACCAAAAAGGATGAGATCATCTACAAAGTAGACATGGGATATCATCAGACTGCTATACCCCAGCTTAACTGGTTTCTAGAGACCATCCTCAATCTTTTGTGGGATAAGTTGCCTCAACTATTCAATATAGAGTACAAATTAATATGGAGATAGTGGATCGCCTTTCCGGAGCACCCTACTTGCTTTTAAGGTCTTAGTAGTTTAGCCTTTTATTGTGTTTTATTGGTATTAATGTGTTTTTCATTATTTACTAATTTGTTCGCATACTTCCTTTTTTTGGATATTTACATACATTTTATTTTGTTTATTATAAATTTGGTATTTTCTAATTTTGTATTGTGTTTTCCTAATATGTAGTGTGCGATATTCTGGTACTCACATTTGTATTACACATGCCTATGCATTTATATATTTATTTTCTAGTTTTTATGTTGGGTGTATATTTATTGCATTTTTTAGTGTATAAGATGTGTATTTCTTTTCTTTGTGTATTATACAATGTGTTATCTTTTTAGTTAGGTACTTTTATAGAAATATTTTTTATTTTTTTCATTCTTCATTTTTTCATTTGTGTGTGTTATTTGTATATATTTTCTTTCTTTCTCATTTTTATACATTTATTATGATATTCATTTTTTTATTGTTGTTATATATATAATGTTTTATTTTTAGTTAGTAATGCAGTTTTATTTCATGATATGTTATCCCTCACCCTTTATGTTATTATTTCTATCTCTTTATTACACCCTCCTCCCTTTTTATTACTTTTCTTATCTCTTCCATTCTCTCTTATTTTCTCTCTCTTATAAATTGAACAAGTGGTAGGTCCCATTATCTCCTTCCCTTATCCATCTCTTTTGCTCACTAGTAGGCCATTCAAGACCTACCCTTATCTCTCCCTCTATTTCTATCACTAGTAGTGAATGCCATCAACTTTATCTCCCTCTTCCTATCTCCTAAGTATCCCATCAATACCCCTCTAAATGTGAGGATTTTACTGCAAGGTTTCATCCAAGTGTTTCGTCCCCCTATGTGTCCTCTATAGGTTCGAACAAATTGCCTCCAACTTTTTTTGGCTAATACTAGAATTGGAGAATGAAATTGTATGTGTGTTTTCTGGATTATTTAAATGAATATGGAATTAAGTGTAGTAGAAAATGGAACTGGAGAATGGAAATATGTTTAGGTGGATGAATTGTGTGTATGTGGTTGTTATTGAAGGTTTTGCAAGTATGTTAATATTTTATTTAGCTAAACACAAGATAGAACTTATAGCTCCAATAAATTCTAGGTTCTGCATCGTTCTGAATAGCCTGATGGTAGGTATACATACCTCCTTATAAAAAGATACATGTGATTCACTTGTTATATAAAAACATACATTGTAGATCAGCATTGTCAATTTTGTAGCAAAACTGACGAAACACCTATACCAAAACGATCATGCCACATAGAATGGTCGTGCAACACAACATGGTTGTGCTACCCAGATAGCAACATGATCATGCTACCCATCCCGCAACACAATCTTGCTTCCAAATATGGACGTTTTACCAAGTTGTGATATCGCTATGCTTCATCGACTCAGTTCTTCAAGAACAAAATGATGACACAACATGTTTATGAGATGTCAGTTGCTATGTAGAAATTAGAAACTATGATTTTATCTTTAGTGTTTGTTCTTTTGTGCAGAATTGATGACATCGAGTGATTCCACAAAACTAATATCACTTGGAGTCGTAGGTTTTTGTTTCCATAGCATCTGACACTTACTCTACATCATCAGATTTTCTTTTTCTTAGAAACTGGCAGAGAAGATCCTTAATTGTAATGTCACCCACTTAGGTTTCAGTACAAAAGTGACATTATAGGTCAATTTTAAATGATTCTATAGCTGGTATATGCACTAGTCTCAATGTTTTATTTTTTCTTAATAACACATTTTTTATTTCAATAGTATGCTATCTCACATCCTTTATTTTATTATTTTTATCTCCTTAATACACCTTCCTCTCTCTGTATTACTTCTCTTATCTCTTTCATTATCTCCTATTTTATCTCTCTTATAAATTGAACAAGTTGTAGGTCCCATTTTCTCCTTCCCTTTTCCATCTCTTTCTCTTATTAGTAGATCATTCAACACCTACCCTTCCCTCTCCCTCTATTTTACTTTGTAGCATGATATCTCATCAACTTTATCTCCCTATCTGTAACATCCCTGACCTGGGTTATAAGTTAACCCTAGGTGTTTTACTTAAATCATGTAATTAAGATACTTGTGATTAACTTCTGGCATGTAATTAAGTTCCTAAGGAACATACATTTTCATTTCTGTCCTTTTTAAAACAATGATTGTAGTATTGTTTTGTTATGCAGGGACCTATGTGCAAATTACCCAATTAGAAGGGTTAACTTGCAATATTAACATGTTATGATGTTCCTTTGATGATGAGACATTATATGAATGAATATGATGAGGTATGATGGATTTCCCAAGTTTGGGCACCAAGGTGCAGCTTGTGGAGCAATCCTTGTGCTTAAAACCCTAATTTTGGTGTAAAGTGCAATTTACCCAAAATATGGAGTGCAACCTGTAAAATATACCTTCTAGTATATCTTTTATGACTCTTGACATCATTTAGAGAAGAAATGATGAGAGGGGCGCTTCAATTAAATAATTGGATAAGAAGGATGACCTTTGTAATGAAAACACCTAGTAAGAGTAAGGAGACCCTTCATATATGTACCTTAGTATGCATGCTGGCTTTCTCTACCCTTAGATCTTGAGTTTTGATGAGCTTTGCATAAGATTATCATGCTTGGACGTGCCTTAGAAAGTAGAAGGGACTTAGATGAGAAATCTATGTTTTAGAGGTCCTTATGGTAGAAACCAACCTAAGGTATATAAGCCTAGTTCCTTGTAAAACAACCAAACGTATTCCCTTCACTTCCTCACTTATCATCTTTCTCAACCGACCAAGGCAAAGCTCTGGAGCTTAGGGAAATGACCAACTTGTTCTAAGGTAAGAGAGCACCATCTTCTAGCTTGGATTCATGGAGGAAATCCTTGTATAAGGTTGGTTTCATGGTTAATTCACTTAGGTTTCTTGTTCTAGCCGATCATCTCCATCTTTTCCTTGGAGAATCACCTTTGGCCAACCTGTGGAGCTCAAGATGCCATTAAAGGCTTGAATCTTGGAAGCTTGGAGCTCTAGGAACAACGTTTGAGGCGGGTTTTATAACTCTAAACCTTGCCTTGTTATGCATACTTTGATTCTTGCAAATAATAGTTAGTTCTTCTTCTTCCCTATCTTTCTTTGCACTCTTGCAAGCTTTTTCGTAAAGAACAGACCTTGGTTTCAAGGTTAAAGATGAAGGGCGTTAATACCTATGTTGGTCCTTATCCAACTTTGTTAAACGATCTTGGACCAATAGGTAAAATGGATTCACACCCGTTTAAGGTCAAATGGGTTCACACTCGTTTGAAATCAAGTGGGTTCACACTCGTTTAAGCTCAAGTGGGTTCACACTCATTTAAGCTCAAGTGGGTTCACACTCGTTTGAAATCAAGTGGGTTCACACTCGTTTAAGCTCAAGTGGGTTCACACTCGTTTGAAATCAAGTGGGTTCACACTCGTTTAAGCTCAAGTGGGTTCACACTCGTTTAAGCTCAAGTGGGTTCACACTCGTTTAAGCTCAAGTGGGTTCACACTCGTTTGAAATCAATTGGGTTCACACTCGTTTAAGCCCAAACAGGTTCACACTCGTTTAGGCTTAAATGGGTCCACACTCGTTTAAGGTCAAATGGGTTCACACTCGTTTAGGCTCAAACGGGTTCACACCCGTTTAAGCTCAAACGGGTTCACACCCGTTTAAGCTCAAACGGGTTCACACCCGTTTAAGGTCAAATGGGTTCACACCCGTTTAAGGTCAAATGGGTTCACACCCATTTAAGGTCAAATGGGTTCAAGGTCGTTTGAGATTAAATGAGTTCAAGGTCGTTTAAAACCTAAATGGGTTGAAGGTTGAAGGTTAAACCCTAAACCAATTGGAGATTTTCAAGGTTGTTTATACTTAATCACTTGAAGGTGTAAATGGTTCAATGATGATCTAAGCTAAACTCTAATGGTAACTTAAGACATTAAGGGACTAAATGACTAATGAATTGACCCATGATGATCAATGGGTAAATTTCCAAAATGCCCTTGAGGGGTTAATTTGAGTGATACCTTGTTCTAATCAAACCCTAATCACTTGATAGTGATTATTTGGTTTATGTTAATCAATGAGGACTTAAACCAACCCTATCTAGAGTGATATAATCACCATCTATTAGTAAGGAGAGAGAGAAAGTACCATTTATGGTTAAAACTCAAATAAAGTACCTTCAATGTATATGAATATGCAGGATTAGGGCATGATCCACTTATGAGAGATCATGAAAACCATAATTAAGATGATTGATGAGTCTTAAACTAATTTGAAAGCATCAATGATGATGTTTCTCATTCATGATGATACTATGAGCTCATTTCTCTATGATGTGAATAGTAAACCCTAGTTTTAGGGTAATCATGAGTAATGTGAATAGTAAACCCTAGTTTAAGGGTAATTATGAGTAATGTGAATAGTAAACCCTAGTTTTAGGGTAATCATGAGTAATGTGAATAGTAATATCTAGTTTTAGGGTAATCATGAGTAATGTGAATAGTAAACCCTAGTTTTAGGGTAATCATGAGTAATGTGAATAGTAAACCCTAGTTTTAGGGTAATCATGAGTAATGTGAATAGTAAACCCTAGTTCATGGTAATATGTTGAAATGAACAATAAACTCTAAACTCATGATTTTTCCTTTAAGCATGAATTGTATGATCAAAATATGAGATGAGGAATCATTATTCCTAATCATAATGAAAGGGTTGAATAACCCTAAATGATATAAACAAGGGAATCTTACCCTTTGTAAGGACATAAAAGTATAACTTTGAATTGAAAGGTTAATTCTGTCTTATTGACTACTAATCTGACTATGAATTGTTGATTATTATCAATTGATTTAATCAAGCAGATTCTTATAAGAGAATAATCATATCCAGGTAAGGATCATGACATCATATCCATTGAAAATATGTCAATAGCTTATGAACCGAAATAACTATGTTGCCTAGATGCAAGTGGCATCATATGAAACTGATATGCCTTGAGGGCCATGAATGACATCAAAGTCATGCTAATAGATGACTTGATGCTGACATGTCACTTGATAGCAAGTGTTATGATGATATAAGGGGGTAAGTAACCATGTTCCTGAATCATAGTGATAAGATGATTAAGAATTGATATCCATTTGATAACTGATATGAGTAATACATGTTACATTTAGTATTCTTCTGTTATAGCCATGTTTAGTACTTGAATGTTTGGAAACATGTATGATGCTAAAAGAATACTGAAATGTACCTAATAACCAAGTATAATCATATCATGTAGAGCCCTGATCATAGATCCATCATTGTCAGGAGTTAAATAATGGTGAAACAGGTTTTCTTAAGGGAACTCCTGGATCACATACTTTTGAGTATGTGGGGAATATGGATGTGAATACCCTTACATCCTAGTGTAGAAGTTGATGTGGATATATCTTAATCCATCAACCCATCACTATGTGTTTATGTCGGGGTGATGTAACACTATTATCCCGAGGAAATCTTTTATACCGCATCGATGAGAGATAATCATGAAATCTTTCGATAGTGAAGAGAGTGCAGAATGCCACTATGACTCTAATAGTGAAGTACCAGAATACCCTGGTGAGCTATAATAGCAGAGACACTAGATGTCCTGCATGTTTATCCTCATTCTGACTGAGGTAGTTGAAGGTCATGAGAATCCGGCTCTTTTGATGACCTAGTATGATACCGATGCGACTTACTAGTGATCGGTTGGAGCATGAGTGGTATACCTCATCTCCGCAGGGCATAATGATGTTTGTAAAACATAATCAACCGCGTAGCATAACTGCTTAGGTTGAACTACAAAGAACATTGATTGTTATTACATCGCTTGCATTTAATATCATGTTCAAGTATTAGTATACATGTTCTTCATATTCCTTAATAAAGGTGAGTAATTGTTATCAAGCCTGCTGTTAGTAATCTAAGTTACCTGCTCATGATATTCCTTTGATAGCTTTTAACAAAGTTTCTGGCAGAGAGTTATAACTCTCGCTGGGACAATTATTTGAAATTGTCTCACCCCGTAGATTTCTACCTTTAGGTGGACGTCGAGGTCGAAGGAACCGATCTGCAGGTGGACAGCAGCAGCAGCAGCAAAACCAGGAGCAACAGTGATTTCCGGTGGAAACACTGTGCTATCTAGTCTTGTAGTCAGAATAGTCTTATGTCGTCTCTGTACACTCAGGTCCTAGGAGTTTGTTGATCTGAGAATTTTGAAGTCTTGAGATTTTGTATAATGATGTATATAATCACTCGAGAAGTGATTTATCTGAGATGTAAACAGTTCATCTTACTTTTATAAAAGGAGTTTCAGGTTCTTGAGATCTCGTTTTCGAAAAGTTTTAATTTCTCGTGATATTTCGTATTCCGCTGTTAATCGAATCGCTTCCTCTATGTTTATCTTGTGTTTTGGAGATCAGAGCCCACAATTAGTGGTATCAGAGCTCTAGGTTCGCTGAGTCTACAGAGACATAGGACTTAGAATGTTGAGTCTATCCTTAGTACTTCTTTCTTATCTAATAGAGTCTTCTGCTCCTCAGAAGAAGAAGATAATTAAGGATGTCTGGACCACAGGAGGAATACGAGGCAGAAAGTAGTGTTGTTGCACCTCGAGAAGGTGCAAGGAACCTAGAAATAGAGCAACCTATACCTGAGCCACCTATGGAACCACCTCAGTTTGACCCAGCTGACATGGGAAACCCAGCTGTTCAAACTATGTTTGGGCAGTTTATGACTGCCATGACACACATCACCGACAGGATGCCCATGCCTACACCTAGGGCACCTGTCCAGTCTGAGGGTCAAGGTATCGGTAAGAGGTTCGAGCAACTTCGTGGTGTCGGAGCAACCGAGTACTTTGGAATAGCTGATCCTACAGATGCCGATCTGTGGTTAACCAAGTTAGAGAAAGCTTTCAGAATCTTGAACATCCCAGAAGCTGAGAAGGTTAGACATGTTGTCTATCTTCTCAAAGGAAGTGATGGTCACTGGTGGACCATGGAAGAGCAGAAGAGGCCTGGAGTGGAGGTCTCGTGGGAAGACTTTCGTCAGGAATTTGTCCACAGATATTTTCCAAAAACCTTCCTGGACGAGAAGATCTCTCAATTTGAGAGATTGAGACAAAGCATGATGAACATTAGCGAGTACGAAGCTAAGTTCATGGACTTGCTACGATTCTGTCTGCACATGGCTACCACAGAAGAAGAGAGGATTAGAAGGTTTGAGAAGGGTTTAAATGCTGATTTGACTACTCCCGTGTCTACCCTAGAGAACCGGGAGAGGTTTGCTACCTTCATTGAGTCAGTCTGGAGGATAGAGAAATCCGTAGTCGAGAAGAGACAAACCCATAAGAGATATCCGCAGTTCCAGGGTTCTTCATCTAGAGACTTTAAGAAGCCTAGATTCTCTGTACCTACACCTCCACCACCCAGATCTAGTTCTCAGACACAGTGGTCCCCAAGTAGAGGTAGAGGACAAAGCCTACCACTACAAGAGACTCACAGTTCAGCATCAATGTCAGTCACAGGACCACCCAGACCACAACAACTGGAAAGAAGCTGTTATAACTATGGGAAGGTGGGACATCTGATGAAGGACTGTAGGTCTAGGCCTGTCAGTGTGACACAGCCTCAGAGGCAGAATCAACAGGGATCACAGAGAAGGCAGTCTCAAGGAACAGCTAGAGGACGTGGACAAGCGTCTCAAGCTGGATCGTCAGCACCAACTCAACACCAGGCGATATCGAGGTTCTATGCTATGAACCCACCAGATGCAGTGGTCAATCCACAGGTTGTGACAGGTCAAATGGAACTTTTATATTCTGATATGACTACATCCTGTATTGTATATGTTTTGATTGACCCGGGTGCTACACACTCCTTTATCACTCGAAGAGTGATTCGTAACTGCAATATGACGGTCAGTCATAGGGCAGATAGCTTGTTGCTAGAGACTCCATTGAGAGGGTATGCTGTGTTGCAAGAGGTATGCTCTCCCTGCATCCTCTTCTTTTGTGATCATCGCATTCAAGTGGATCTTATACCACTTGAGATGCAAGGATTTGATATAATCCTTGGGATGGATACCTTGGAAAGGTATAGGGTTGTCTTGGATTGTGAATCCAAGCAGGCTGTGTTTGCTGATGAAAGAAACACATGGATCTTTCAAGGAGGGTGAAAAGATTCGACCCATCTGTCTTGTGTCAGCTATGATTGCTGATAAGTTGATGAGGTGAGGATGTTATGCATTCTTGGCCCATGTGATAGATACCACCATGAAAAGTCCTAACCTTGCTGAAGTTCCTATAGTCAGGGAATTTGAAGATGTATTTCCTGAAGAACTTCCAGGTATGCCACCGCCTCAGGAAATTGATTTTGAAATCAATTTGATCCCAAATACCCAACCTATAGCCCAGACACCGTATAGGATGGCGCCTGCTTAGATTGCAGAACTCAAGAAGCAGCTTCAAGAGTTGCTTGAGAAGGGTTTCATCCGACCGAGCACTTCACCCTGGGGTGCTCCGGTTTTGTTTGTTAAAAAGAAAGACGGGTCAATGCGGTTGTGCATTGATTACAGACAATTAAACAAAGTAACGATAAAGAATAAGTACCCTTTACCGAGGATTGATGATCTCTTTGACCAGTTGCGTGGTGCAACCGTCTTCTCAAAGATAGATTTGAGGTCTGCATATCATCAACTTCGTATTAAGGACAGTGACATACCCAAGTCTGCTTTCAGAACAAGGTATGGTCACTATGAGTTCATAGTTATGTCGTTTGGACTAACTAATGCACCGGATGCATTTATGGAACTCATGAATAGAATCTTCCGACCTTTCCTTGATCAGTGCGTTGTTGTCTTCATAGATGACATTCTGATCTATAGTAAAGATGCTCAGCAGCATGAACAGCATCTTCATCAGGCTCTAACTTTGCTAAGGGAACATAAGATATATGCTAAGTTTAGCAAGTGTGAGTTTTGGCTACTAGAAGTATCTTTTCTTGGACGTGTGATATCTGCTTTGGGTATTTGTGTTGACCCTAAAAAGGTAGAATATGTTCTACAATGGGAACAACCGAAGACACCGACGGAGATTCGTAGTTTCTTGGGGTTGGCCGGCTATTATCGAAGGTTCATTAAGAACTTTAGTTCCATAGCCTTACCCTTGACTAAGTTGACTCGGAAGGAAGTTCCTTTTGACTGGAGCGATAAGTGCCAGCAATATTTTCAATTACTAAAAGAGAGGTTGACAAGTGCACCTGTACTTGTGCTACCTGAGCAAGGCAAAGGATACATAGTTTTCTGTGATGCCTCCAAGAATGGACTCGGATGCGTGTTGATGCACGATAAACAAGTGATTTCTTTTGCTTCCCGACAGCTTAAGAAACACGAAGAGAATTATCCGACACACGATTTGGAGTTAGCTGCAGTGGTTCATGCCTTGAAGATCTGGAAACATTATCTCTACGGAGAGACATTCCATATTTTCACAGATCACAAGAACCTAAAGTATATCTTTTCTCAGCATGAACTTAACATGAGACAACGTCACTGGATGGAGTTAATCAAGGACTATGATTGTATAATTGATTACCATCCAGGAAAGGCCAATGTAGTTGTAGATGCCTTGAGTAGGAAATCAGCAACATCAACCATGGATAGAGCACAACTAAACTCTTTAGTATGCTCTAAGAGAGATATGCTTATCTCTTTAAGGCAAGACAATGTACAGTTGAAGGTGTCATTGTTAGCCGGGTTGTTGGTTGAGATGCATATAAAACCTACCCTAAGAGAACAGATGAAGGAGGCACAACAAGAAGATGCAGCAGTTCAACAGATTAGATCGGAGTATGGTAATGAGAAGCGAGATGGTTTCCATGACTCAGATGATCAAGTAGTATGCTATCATGGGAGGATGATAGTGCCAGATAAGGATAACTTGTGAAAGTTAGTCCTAGAAGAAGCTCATTCTTCGATGTATGCTATGCATCCAGGGAGAACCAAGATGTATCGAAACTTGAAGGATATGTATTGGTGGCCTGGGATGAAGAGGGATGTTGCAGAGTTTGTGATGAGGTGTCCTGTGCGTCAGCAAGTTAAAGCTGAACACCAGAAGCCTGCGGGGATAATGCAACCTTTACCCATACCACAGTGGAAGTGGGACCATGTGACCATGGACTTTGTTGTTGGCCTACCCAAAACAAACAAAGGACATGATTCCATCTGGGTAATAGTTGATAGGTTGACAAAGACAGTGCATTTCTTACCTGTCAAAACAACCTATTCTGCTGAGAGGTTATCACAGTTGTATGTTCAAGAGATAGTGCGGTTACACGGAGTTCCTATCACTATAGTTTCTGACAGAGGTCCTCAGTTCACAAGTCGTTTTGGGGAACAGTTACATAGGGCACTAGGCACCCAGTTAAGGTTTAGTACAACCTTTCATCCACAGACTGATGGGCAGTCGGAAAGGACTATACAGACCTTGGAAGACTTGTTGAGAGCATGTGTTCACCAGTTCACAGGAAGTTGGGATCTGCATCTAAGCTTGATAGAGTTTGCCTATAGCAATAGCTATCAACATAGTATTGATATGGCACCTTATGAAGCCTTGTATGGTAGACGTTGTAGATCACCCTTATGCTGGTATGAGACTGGTGAGCATCAGTTGTTAGGTCCTGATCTTGTGCAGCAGACCACAGAAAAGATTAAGGTAATCCAACAACAGCTTAGACTGCACAGGATAGACAAAAGTCTTACGCTGACAGACGTCGTAGACCTTTAGAGTTCCAGGTTGGAGACAGAGTGTACCTCAAGGTCTCACCTTGGAAAGGAGTCCTTCGTTTTGGAAGGAAAGGAAAGTTAGCTCCTAGATTTATGGGGCATTATCCAATCATTGAACGAGTTGGAAAGGTAGCCTATAAACTAGAATTGCCACCAAAATTGCAGAAGTTACACCCTGTGTTTCACATTTCTGTATTGAGGAAATGTCACCCTGATACCGAGTCAGTTATAATACCTATGGAAGTAGAATTGAATGATGATATAACTTACGAGGAGGGACCAGTGTCAATCCTTGATAACATAATTAAAAAGCTAAAGAAGAAAGATATAAGTCTTGTAAAAGTCCTCTCGAACCATCGTGGTGTTGAAGAAGCCACTTGGGAACTAGAGGATGAGATGAGAAGGAAATACCCTGCTCTTTTCTCCTAATATGCTAAATCGATTTCGGGGACGAAATCCTTTTGAGGGGTGGATAATTTGTAACATCCCTGACCTGGGTTATAAGTTAACCCTAGGTGTTTTACTTAAATCATGTAATTAAGATACTTGTGATTAACTTATGGCATGTAATTAAGTTCCTAAGGAACATACATTTTCATTTCTGTCCTTTTTAAAACAATGATTGTAGTATTGTTTTGTTATGCAGGGACCTATGTCCAAATTACCCAATTAGAAGGGTTAACTTGCAATATTAACATGTTATGATGTTCCTTTGATGATGATACATTATATGAATGAATATGATGAGGTATGATGGATTTCCCAAGTTTGGGCACCAAGGTGCAGCTTGTGGAGCAATCCTTGTGCTTAAAACCCTAATTTTGGTGTAAAGTGCAATTTACCCAAAATATGGAGTGCAACCTGTAAAATATACCTTCTAGTATATCTTTTATGACTCTTTACATCATTTAGAGAAGAAATGATGAGAGGGGCGCTTCAATTAAATAATTGGATAAGAAGGATGACCTTTGTAGTGAAAACACCTAATAAGAGTAAGGAGACCCTTCATATATGTACCTTAGTATGCATGCTGGTTTTCTCTACCCTTAGATCATGAGTTTTGATGAGCTTTGCATAAGATTATCATGCTTGGACGTGCCTTAGAAAGAAGAAGGGACTTAGATGAGAAATCTATGTTTTAGATGTCCTTATGGTAGAAAACAACCTAAGGTATATAAGCCTAGTTCCTTGTAAAACAACCAAATGTATTCCCTTCACTTCCTCACTTCTCATCTTTCTCAACTGACCAAGGCAAATCTCTGGAGCTCAGGGAAATGACGAACCTATTCTAAGGTAAGAGAGCACCATCTTCTAGCTTGGATTCATGGAGGAAATCCTTGTATAAGGTTGGTTTCATGGTTAATTCACTTAGGTTTCTTGTTCTAGCCGATCATCTCCATCTTTTCCTTAGAGAATCACCTTTGGCAAACCTGTGGAGCTCAAGACACCATTAAAGGCTTGAAGCTTGGAAGCTTGGAGCTCTAGGAACAACATTTTAGGCGGGTTTTATAACTCTAAACCTTGCCTTGTTATGCATACTTTGATTCTTGCAAATAATAGTTAGTTCTTCTTCTTCCCCATCTTTCTTTGCACTCTTGCAAGCTTTTTCATAAATAACAGACCTTGGTTTCAAGGTTGAAGATGAAGGGCGTTAATACCTATGTTGGTCCTTATCCAACTTTATTAAACGATCTTGGACCAATAGGTCAAATGGGTTCACACCTGTTTAAGGTCAAATGGGTTCACACTCGTTTGAAATCAAGTGGGTTCACACTCGTTTAAGCTCAAGTGGGTTCACACTCGTTTAAGCTCAAGTGGGTTCACACTCGTTTGAAATCAAGTGGGTTCACACTCGTTTAACTCAAGTGGGTTCACACTCGTTTGAAATCAAGTGGGTTCACACTCGTTTAAGCTCAAGTGGGTTCACACTCGTTTAAGCTCAAGTGGGTTCACACTCGTTTAAGCTCAAGTGGGTTCACACTCGTTTGAAATCAAGTGGGTTCACACTCATTTAAGCCCAAACAGGTTCACACTCGTTTAGGCTTAAATGGGTCCACACTCGTTTAAGGTCAAATGGGTTCACACTCGTTTAGGCTCAAACGGGTTCACACCCGTTTAAGCTCAAACGGGTTCACACCCGTTTAAGGTCAAATGGGTTCACACCCGTTTAAGGTCAAATGGGTTCACACCCATTTAAGGTCAAATGGGTTCAAGGTTGTTTGAGATTAAACGAGTTCAAGGTCGTTTAAAACCTAAATGGGTTGAAGGTTGAAGGTTAAACCCTAAACCAATTGGAGATTTTCAAGGTTGTTTATACTTAATCACTTGAAGGTGTAAATTGTTCAATGATGATCTAATCTAAACTCTAATGGTAACTTAAGACATTAAGGGACTAAATGACTAATGAATTGACCCATGATGATCAATGTGTAAATTACCAAAATGCCCTTGAGGGGTTAATTTGAGTGATACCTTGTTCTAATCAAACCCTAATCACTTGATAGTGATGATTTGGTTTATGTAAATCAATGAGGACTTAAACCAACCCTATCTAGAGTGATATAATCACCATCTATTAGTAAGGAGAGAGAGAAAGTACCATTTCTGGTTAAAACTCAAATAAAGTACCTTCAATGTATATGAATATGCAGGATTAGGGCATGATCCACTTATGAATGATCATGAAAACCCTAATTAAGATGATTGATGAGTCTTAACCTAATTTGAAAGCATCAATGATGATGTTTCTCATTCATGATGATACTATGAGCTCATTTCTCTATGATGTGAATAGTAAACCCTAGTTTTAGGGTAATCATGAGTAATGTGAATAGTAAACCCTAGTTTAAGGGTAATTATGAGTAATGTGAATAGTAAACCCTAGTTTTAAGGTAATCATGAGTAATGTGAATAGTAAACCCTAGTTTTAGGGTAGTCATGAGTAATGTGAATAGTAAACCCTAGTTTTAGGGTAATCATGAGTAATGTGAATAGTAAACCCTAGTTTTAGGGTAATCATGAGTAATGTGAATAGTAAACCCTAGTTCATGGTAATATGTTGAAATGAACAATAAACTCTAAACTCATGATTTTTCCTTTAAGCATGAATTGTATGATCAAAATATGAGATGAGGAATCATTATTCCTAATCATAATGAAAGGGTTGAATAACCCTAAATGATATAAATAAGGGAATCTTACCCTTTGTAAGGACATAAAAGTATAACCTTGAATTGAAAGGTTAATTCTGTCTTATTGACTACTAATCTGACTATGAATTGTTGATTATTATCAATTGATTTAATCAAGCAGATTCTTATAAGAGAATAATCATATCCAGGTAAGGATCATGACATCATATCCATTGAAAATATGTCAATAGCTTATGAACCGAAATAACTATGTTGCCTAGATGCAAGTGGCATCATATGAAACTGATATGTCTTGAGGGCCATGAATGACATCAAAGTCATGCTAATAGATGACTTGATGCTGACATGTCACTTGATAGAAAGTGTTATGATGATATAAGGGTGTAAGTAACCATGTTCCTGAATCATAGTGATAAGATGATTAAGAATTGATATCCATTTGATAACTGATATGAGTAATACCTGTTACATTTAGTATTCTTCTGTTACAGCCATGTTTAGTACTTGAATGTTTGGAAACATGTATGATGCTAAAAGAATACTGAAATGTACCTAATAACCAAGTATAATCATATCATGTAGAGCCCTGATCATAGATCCATCATTGTCAAGAGTTAAATAATGGTGAAATAGGTTTTCTTAAGGGAACTCCTGGATCACATACTTTTGAGTATGTGGGGAATATGGATGTGGATACCCTTACATCCTAGTGTAGAAGTTGATGTGGATATATCTTAATCCATCAACCCATCACTATGTGTTTATGTCGGGGTGATGTAACACTATTATCCCGAGGAAATCTTTTATACCGCATCGATGAGAGATAAACATGAAATCTTTCGATAGTGAAGAGAGTGCAGAATGCCACTATGACTCTAATAGTGAAGTACCAGAATACCCTGGTGAGCTATAATAGCAGAGACACTAGATGTCCTGCATGTTTATCCTCATTCTGACTGAGGTAGTTGAAGGTCATGAGAATCCGGCTCTTTCGATGACCTAGTATGATACCGATGCGACTTACTAGTGATCGGTTGGAGCATGAGCGGTATACCTCATCTCCACAGGGCATAATGATGTTTGTAAAACATAATCAACCGCGTAGCATAACTACTTAGGTTGAACTACAAAGAACATTGATTGTTATTACATCGCTTTCATTTAATATCCTATTCAAGTATTAGTATACATGTTCTTCATATTCCTTAATAAAGGTGAGTAATTGTTATCAAGCCTGCTGTGAGTAATCTAAGTTACCTGCTCATGATATTCCTTTGATAGCTTTTAACAAAGTTTCTGGTAGAGAGTTATAACTCTCACTGGGACAATTATTTGAAATTGTCTCACCCCATAGATTTCTACCTTTAGGTGGACGTCGAGGTCAAAGGAACCGATCTATAGGTGGACAGCAGCAGCAGCAGCAAAACCAGGAGCAGCAGTGATTTTAGGTGGAAACATTGTGCTATCTAGTCTTGTAGTCAGAATAGTCTTATGTCGTCTCTGTACACTCAGGTCCTAGGAGTTTGTTGATCTGAGAATTTTGAAGTCTTGAGATTTTGTATCATGATGTATATAATCACTCGAGAAGTGATTTATCAGAGATGTAAACAGTTCATCTTACTTTTATAAAAGGAGTTTCAGGTTCTTGAGATCTCGTTTTCGAAAAGTTTTAATTTCTCGTGATATTTCGTATTCCGTTGTTAATCGAATCGCTTCCACTATGTTTATCTTGTGTTTTGGAGATCAGAGCCCACAATTAGTGGTATCAGAGCTCTAGGTTCGCTGAGTCTACAGAGACATAGGACTTAGAATGTCGAGTCTATCCTTAGTACTTCTTTCTTATCTAATAGAGTCTTCTGCTCCTCAGGAGAAGAAGATAATTAAGGATGTCTGGACCACAGGAGTAATACGAGGAAGAAAGTAGTGTTGTTGCACCTCGAGAAGGTGCAAGGAACCTAGAAATAGAGCAACCTATACCTGAGCCACCTATGGAGCCACCTCAGTTTGACCCAGCTGACATGGGAAACCCAGCTGTTCAAACTATGTTCGGGCAGTTTATGACTGCCATGACACACATCACCGACAGGATGCCCATGCCTACACCTAGGGCACCTGTCCAGTTTGAGGGTCAAGGTATCGGTAAGACGTTCGAGCGACTTCGTCGTGCCGGAGCAACGGAGTACTTTGGAACAGCTGATCCTGCAGATGCCGATCTATGGTTAACCGAGTTAGAGAAAGCTTTCAGAATCTTGAACATCCCAGAAGCTGAGAAGGTTAGACATGTTGTCTATCTTCTCAAAGGAAGTGCTGGTCACTGGTGGACCATGGAAGAGCAGAAGAGGCCTGGAGTGGAGATCTCGTGGGAAGACTTTCGTCGGGAATTTGTCCACAGATATTTTCCAAAAACCTTCCTGAACGAGAAGATCTCTCAATTTGAGAGATTGAGACAAAGCATGATGAACATTAGTGAGTACGAAGCTAAGTTCATGGACTTGCTACGATTCTGTCCGCACATGGCAACCACAGAAGAAGAGAGGATTAGAAGGTTTGAGAAGGGTTTAAACGCTGATTTGACTACTCCCGTGTCTGCCCTAGAGAACCGGGAGAGGTTTGCTACCTTCGTTGAGTCAGTCTGGAGGATAGAGAAATCCGTAGTCGAGAAGAGACAAACCCATAAGAGATATCCACAGTTCCAGGGTTCTTCATATAGAGACTTTAAGATGCCTAGATTCTCTGTACCTACACCTCCACCACCCAGATCTAGTTCTAAGACACAGTGGTCCCCAAGTAGAGGTAGAGGACAAAGCCTACCACTACAAGAGACTCGCAGTTCAGCATCAATGTCAGTCACAGGACCACCCAGACCACAACAACTGGAAAGAAGCTGTTATAACTATGGGAAGGTGGGACATCTGATGAAGGACTGTAGGTCTAGGCCTGTCAGTGTGACACAGCCTCAGAGGCAGAATCAACAGGGATCACAGAGAAGGCAGTCTCAAGGAACAGTTAGAGGACGTGGACAAGCGTCTCAAGCTGGATCGTCAGCACCAACTCAACACCAGGCGATAGCGAGGTTCTATGCTATGAACCCACCAGATGCAGTGGTCAATCCACGGGTTGTGACAGGTCAAATGGAACTTTTATATTCTGATATGACTACATCTTGTATTGTATCTGTTTTGATTGACCTGGGTGCTACGCACTCCTTTATCACTCGAAGAGTGATTCGTAACTGCAATATGACGGTCATTCATAGGGCACATAGCTTGTTGCTAGAGACTCCATTGAGAGGGTCTGCTGTGTTGCAAGAGGTATGCTCTCCCTGCATCCTCTTCTTTTCTGATCATCACATTCAAATGGATCTTATACCACTTGAGATGCAAGGATTTGATATAATCCTTGGGATGGATACCTTGGAAAGGTATAGGGTTGTCTTGGATTGTGAATCCAAGCAGGCTGTGTTTGCTGATGAAAGCAACACATGGATCTTTCAAGGAGAGAGAAAGATTCTACCCACCTATCTTGTGTTAGCTATGATTGCTGATAAGTTGATGAGGCGAGGATGTTATGCATTCTTGGCCCATGTGATAGATACCACCATGAAAAGTCCTAACCTTGCTGAAGTTCCTATAGTCAGGGAATTTGAAGATGTATTTCCTGAAGAACTTCCAGGTATGCCACCGCCTCGGGAAATTGATTTTGAAATCAATTTGATCCCAAATACCCAACCTATAGCCCAGACACTGTATAGGATGGCACCTGCTGAGATGGCAGAACTCAAGAAGCAGCTTCAAGAGTTGCTTGAGAAGGGTTTCATCCAACCGAGCACTTCACCCTGGGGTGCTCCGGTTTTGTCTGTTAAAAAGAAAGACGGGTCAATGCGGTTGTGCATTGATTACAGACAATTAAACAAAGTAATCATAAAGAATAAGTACCCTTTACCGAGGATTGATGATCTCTTTGACCAGTTGCATGGTGCAACCGTCTTCTCAAAGATAGATTTGAGGTCTGGATATCATCAACTTTGTATTAAGGACAGTGACATACCCAAGTCTGCTTTCAGAACAAGGTATGGTCACTATGAGTTCACAGTTATGTCGTTTGGACTAACTAATGCACCGGATGCATTTATGGAACTCATGAATAGAATCTTCTGACCTTTCCTTGATCAGTGCGTTGTTGTCTTCATAGATGACATTCTGATCTATAGTAAAGATGCTCAGCAGCATGAATAGCATCTTCGTCAGGCTCTAACTTTGCTAAGGGAACATAAGCTATATGCTAAGTTTAGCAAGTGTGAGTTTTGGCTACCAGAAGTATCTTTTCTTGGACATGTGATATCTGCTTTGGGTATTCATGTTGACCCTAAAAAGGTAGAATCTGTTCTACAATGGGAACAACCGAAGACACTGACGGAGATTCGTAGTTTCTTGGGGTTGTCCGGCTATTATCGAAGGTTCATTAAGAACTTTAGTTCCATAGCCTTACCCTTGACTAAGTTGACCCGGAAGGAAGTTCCTTTTGACTGGAGAGATAAGTGCCAGCAATCTTTTCAATTACTAAAAGAGAGGTTGACAAGTGCACCTGTACTTGTGCTACCTGAGCAAGGCAAAGGATACATAGTTTTCTGTGATGCCTCCAAGAATGGACTCGGATGTGTGTTGATGCAGGATAAACAAGTGATTTCTTTTGCTTCCCAACAGCTTAAGAAACACGAAGAGAATTATCCGACACACGATTTGGAGTTAGCTGCAGTGGTTCATTCCTTGAAGATCTGGAGACATTATCTCTACGGAGATACATTCCAGATTTTCACAGATCACAAGAACCTAAAGTATATCTTTTCTCAGCATGAACTTAACATGAGACAACGTCACTGGATGGAGTTAATCAAGGACTACGATTGTACAATTGATTACCATCCAGGAAAGGCCAATGTAGTTGCAGATGCCTTGAGTAGGAAATCAGCAACATCAACCATGGATAGAGCACAACTAAACTCTTTAGTATGCTCTAAGAGAGATATGCTTATCTCTTTAAGGCAAGACAATGTACAGTTGAAGGTGTCATTGTTAGCCGGGTTGTTGGTTGAGATGCATATAAAACCTACCCTAAGAGAACAGATGAAGGAGGCACAACAAGAAGATGCAGCAGTTCAACAGATTAGATCGGAGTATGGTAATGAGAAGCGAGATGGTTTCCATGACTCAGATGATCAAGTAGTATGCTATCATGGGAGGATGATAGTGCCAGATAAGGATAACTTGTGAAAGTTAGTCCTGGAAGAAGCTCATTCTTCGATGTATGCTATGCATCCAGGGAGAACCAAGATGTATCGAAACTTGAAGGATATGTATTGGTGGCCTGGGATGAAGAGGGATGTTGCAGAGTTTGTGATGAGGTGTCCTGTGCGTCAGCAAGTTAAAGCTAAACACCAGAAGCCTGCGGGGATAATGCAACCTTTACCCATACCACAGTGGAAGTGGGACCATGTAACCATGGACTTTGTTGTTGGCCTACCCAAGACAAACAAAGGACATGATTCCATCGGGGTAATAGTTGATAGGTTGACAAAGACAGTGCATTTCTTACCTGTCAAAACAACCTATTCTGCTGAGAGGTTATCACAGTTGTATGTTCAAGAGATAGTGCGTTTGCACGGAGTTCCTGTCACTATAGTTTCTGACAGAGGTCCTCAGTTCACAAGTCGTTTTGGGGAACAGTTACATAGGGCACTAGGCACCCAGTTAAGGTTTAGTACAACCTTTCATCTACAGACTGATGGACAGTCGGAAAGGACTATACAGACCTTGGAAGACTTGTTGAGAGCATGTGTTCACCAGTTCACATGAAGTTGGGATCTACACCTAAGCTTGATAGAGTTTGCCTATAACAATAGCTATCAACATAGTATTGATATGGCACCTTATGAAGCCTTGTATGGTAGACGTTGTAGATCACCCTTATGCTGGTATGAGACTGGTGAGCATCAGTTGTTAGGTCCTGATCTTGTGCAGCAGACCACAGAAAAGATTAAGGTAATCCAACAGCAGCTTAAGACTGCACAGGATAGACAAAAGTCTTATGCTGACAGACGTCGTAGACCTTTAGAGTTCCAGGTTGGAGACAGAGTGTACCTCAAGGTCTCACCTTGGAAAGGAGTCCTTCGTTTTGGAAGGAAAGGAAAGTTAGCTCCTAGATTTATGGGGCATTATCCAATCATTGAATGAGTTGGAAAGGTAGCCTATAAACTAGAATTGCCACCAGAATTGCAGAAGTTACACCCTGTGTTTCACATTTCTGTATTGAGGAAATGTCACCCTGATACCGAGTCAGTTATACAACCTATGGAAGTAGAATTGAATGAAGATATAACTTACGAGGAGGGACCAGTGTCAATCCTTGATAACAGAATTAAAAAGTTAAATAAGAAAGATATAAGTCTTGTAAAAGTCCTCTGGAACCATCGTGGTGTTGAAGAAGCCACTTGGGAACTAGAGGATGAGATGAGAAGGAAATACCCTGCTCTTTTCTCCTAATATGCTAAATCGATTTCGGGGACGAAATCCTTTTGAGGGGGGGATAATTTGTAACATCCCAGACCTGGGTTATAAGTTAACCCTTGGTGTTTTACTTAAATCATGTAATTAAGATACTTCTGATTAACTTATGGCATGTAATTAAGTTCCTAAGGAACATATATTTTCATTTCTGTCCTTTTTAAAACAATGATTGTAGTATTGTTTTGTTATGCAGGGACCTATGTCCAAATTACCCAATTATAAGGGTTAACTTGCAATATTAACATGTTATGATGTTCCTTTGATGATGAGACATTATATGAATGAATATGATGAGGTATGATGGATTTCCCAAGTTTGGGCACCAAGGTGCAGCTTGTGGAGCAATCCTTGTGCTTAAAACCCTAATTTTGGTGTAAAGTGCAATTTACCAAAAATATGGAGTGCAACCTGTAAAATATACCTTCTAGTATATCTTTTATGACTCTTTACATCATTTAGAGAAGAAATGATGAGAGGGGCGCTTCAATTAAATAATTGGATAAGAAGGATGACCTTTGTAGTGAAAACACCTAATAAGAGTAAGGAGACCCTTCATATATGTACCTTAGTATGCATGCGTGTTTTCTCTACCCTTAGATCTTGAATTTTGATGAGCTTTGCATAAGATTATCATGCTTGGACGTGCCTTAGAAAGAAGAAGGGATTTAGATGAGAAATCTATGTTTTAGAGGTCCTTATGGTAGAAAACAACCTAAGGTATATAAGCCTAGTTCCTTGTAAAACAACCAAACGTATTCCCTTCACTTCCTCACTTCTCATCTTTCTCAACCGACCAAGGCAAAGCTCTGGAGCTCAGGGAAATGACCAACCTGTTCTAAGGTAAGAGAGCACCATCTTCTAGCTTGGATTCATGGAGGAAATCCTTGTATAAGGTTGGTTTCATGGTTAATTCACTTAGGTTTCTTGTTCTAGCCGATCATCTCCATCTTTTCCTTAGAGAATCACCTTTGGCCAACCTGTGGAGATCAAGACACCATTAAAGGCTTGAAGCTTGGAAGCTTGGAGCTCTAGGAACAACGTTTGAGGTGGGTTTTATAACTCTAAACCTTGCCTTGTTATGCATACTTTGATTCTTGCAAATAATAGTTAGTTCTTCTTCTTCCCCATCTTTCTTTGCACTCTTGCAAGCTTTTTCGTAAAGAACAGACCTTGGTTTCAAGGTTGAAGATGAAGGGCGTTAATACCTATGTTGGTCCTTATCCAACTTTATTAAACGATCTTGGACCAATAGGTCAAATGGGTTCACACCCGTTTAAGGTCAAATGGGTTCACACTCGTTTGAAATCAAGTGGGTTCACACTTGTTTAAGCTCAAGTGGGTTCACACTCGTTTAAGCTCAAGTGGGTTCACACTCATTTGAAATCAAGTGGGTTCACACTCGTTTAAGCTCAAGTGAGTTCACACTCGTTTGAAATCAAGTGGGTTCATACTCGTTTAAGCTCAAGTGGGTTCACACTCGTTTAAGCTCAAGTGGGTTCACACTCGTTTAAGCTCAAGTGGGTTCACACTCGTTTGAAATCAAGTGGGTTCGCACTCGTTTAAGCCCAAACAGGTTCACACTCGTTTAGGCTTAAATGGGTCCACACTCGTTTAAGGTCAAATGGGTTCACACTCGTTTAGGTTCAAACGGGTTCACACCCGTTTAAGCTCAAACGGGTTCACACCCGTTTAAGGTCAAATGGGTTCACACCCGTTTAACGTCAAATGGGTTCACACCCGTTTAAGGTCAAATGGGTTCAAGGTCGTTTGAGATTAAACGAGTTCAAGGTCGTTTAAAACCTAAATGGGTTGAAGGTTGAAGGTTAAACCCTAAACCAATTGGAGATTTTCAAGGTTGTTTATACTTAATCACTTGAAGGTGTAAATGGTTCAATGATGATCTAATCTAAACTCTAATGGTAACTTAAGACATTAAGGGACTAAATGACTAATGAATTGACCCATGATGATCAATGGGTAAATTAGCAAAATGCCCTTGAGGGGTTAATTTGAGTGATACCTTGTTCTAATCAAACCCTAATCACTTGATAGTGATGATTTGGTTTATGTTAATCAATGAGGACTTAAACCAACCCTATCTAGAGTGATATAATCACCATCTATTAGTAAGGAGAGAGAGAAAGTACCATTTCTGGTTAAAACTCAAATAAAGTACCTTCAATGTATATGAATATGCAGGATTAGGGCATGATCCACTTATGAGAGATCATGAAAACCCTAATTAAGATGATTGATGAGTCTTAACCTAATTTGAAAGCATCAATGATGATGTTTCTCATTCATGATGATACTATGAGCTCATTTCTCTATGATGTGAATAGTAAACCCTAGTTTTAGGGTAATCATGAGTAATGTGAATAGTAAACACTAGTTTAAGGGTAATCATGAGTAATGTGAATAGTAAACCCTAGTTTTAGGGTAATCATGAGTAATGTGAATAATAAACCCTAGTTTTAGGGTAATCATGAGTAATGTGAATAGTAAACCCTAGTTTTAGGGTAATCATGAGTAATGTGAATAGTAAACCCTAGTTTTAGGGTAATCATGAGTAATGTGAATAGTAAACCCTAGTTCATGGTAATATGTTGAAATGAACAATAAAATCTAAACTCATGATTTTTCCTTTAAGCATGAATTGTATGATCAAAATATGAGATGAGGAATCATTATTCCTAATCATAATGAAAGGGTTGAATAACCCTAAATGATATAAACAAGGGAATCTTACCCTTTGTAAGAACATAAAAGTATAACCTTGAATTGAAAGGTTAATTCTGTCTTATTGACTACTAATCTGACTATGAATTGTTGATTATTATCAATTGATTTAATCATGCAGATTCTTATACGAGAATAATCATATCCAGGTAAGGATCATGACATCATATCCATTGAAAATATGTCAATAGCTTATGAACCAAAATAACTATGTTGCCTAGATGCAAGTGGCATCATATGAAACTGATATGCCTTGAGGGCCATGAATGACATCAAAGTCATGCTAATAGATGACTTGATGCTGACATGTCACTTGATAGAAAGTGTTATGATGATATAAGGGTGTAAGTAACCATGTTCCTGAATCATAGTGATAAGATGATTAAGAATTGATATCCATTTGATAACTGATATGAGTAATACCTGTTACATTTAGTATTCTTCTGTTATAGCCATGTTTAGTACTTGAATGTTTGGAAACATGTATGATGCTAAAAGAATACTGAAATGTACCTAATAACCAAGTATAATCATATCATGTAGAGCCCTGATCATAGATCCATCATTTTCAGGAGTTAAATAATGGTGAAACAGGTTTTCTTAAGGGAACTCCTGGATCACATACTTTTGAGTATGTGGGGAATATGGATGTGAATACCCTTACATCCTAGTGTAGAAGTTGATGTGGATATATCTTAATCCATCAACCCATCACTATGTGTTTATGCCGGGGTGATGTAACACTATTCTCCCGAGGAAATCTTTTATACCGCATCGATGAGAGATAAACATGAAAACTTTTGATAGCGAAGAGAGTGCAGAATGCAACTGTGACTCTAATAGTGAAGTACCAGAATACCCTGGTGAGCTATAATAGCAGAGACACTAGATGTCATGCATGTTTATCCTCATTCTGACTGAGGTAGTTGAAGGTCATGAGAATCTGGCTCTTTCGATGACCTAGTATGATACCGATGCGACTTACTAGTGATCGGTTGGAGCATGAGCGGTATACCTCATCTCCGCAGGGCATAATGATGTTTGTAAAACATAATCAACCATGTAGCATAACTGCTTAGGTTGAACTATGAAGAACATTGATTGTTATTACATCACTTGCATTTAATATCCTGTTTAAGTATTAGTATACATGTTCTTCATATTCCTTAATAAAGGTGAGTAATTGTTATCAAGCCTTCTGCGAGTAATCTAAGTTACCTGCTCATGATATTCCTTTGATAGCTTTTAACAAAGTTTCTGGTGGAGAGTTATAACTCTCGTTGGGACAATTATTTGAAATTGTCTCACCCCGTAGATTTCTACCTTTAGGTGGACGTCGAGGTCGAAGGAACCGATCTGCAGGTGGACAGCAGCAGCAGCAGCAAAACCAGGAGCAGCAGTGATTTTAGGTGGAAACATTGTGCTATCTAGTCCTATAGTCAGAATAGTATTATGTCGTCTCTGTACACTCAGGTCCTAGGAGTTTGTTGATCTGAGAATTTTGAAGTCTTGAGATTTTGTATCATGATGTATATAATCACTCGAGAAGTGATTTATCAGAGATGTAAACAGTTCATCTTACTTTTATAAAAGGAGTTTCAGGTTCTTGAGATCTCGTTTTCGAAAAGTTTTAATTTCTCGTGATATTTCGTATTCCGCTGTTAATCGAATCGCTTCCGCTATGTTTATCTTGTGTTTTGGAGATCAGAGCCCACACTATCCCTCTCTCCTAACTGTCCCATTAATACCCCTATCAATGGTTGGGTTTTCTCCAAGGTTTTATCCATGTGGTTTGTCCCCCTATGAGTCCTCTATATGTATCAAAAAACCGACTAAAACATTTTTCAGGGTAATACTGGACATGTTCTATTTTGTAAGAGGATGTCTTTCTCTATTTTAGAAGGTGGATCTTAAGAAATTCATGGATATGAATAGATGGGATAGGATGAAGCGTATATGTCTTGGTGCGATATGATGAAGTGTATCCAAAAATTCCTCACCAAGATGACACAATATAAGACAACCTTCATGAGCATCGTTGGCACCACCAAGTTTACCCGTAAGAAGAAGGAAATGTCAAATGAGTGCTTCAAGTATGCACACCTCTTTGAGTAATCACCCTATGGTGCTAGCTCGCTCAAAATGGATCACCAGAACCCTTGGGAGTAAGTATGTCCATGTACAATCACATGTATTGTGGGTTAGCCTATATGTCGTACTCACACTATCAAGTATTGGTTCTTACCTATATTGCACTCACTACAATGCTTCATTCTCCATTGATAAGATCCACAAGTGGGCTCCTGCCACCCTATTGGCTACTTATTATGCATGCATGGTAGATATAGAATGCAAAATTTGTTCTTCCACTCACAAGATCTTGGGAGGCTGGTGGTTCTATGTGGCATCCATTACATTGAGAGGGTCTCCATTATTGATGTGCTAGCTTGTGTTGTATATATGAGCTTTTATTCTACACATGATGCGTGAAACAATTGAATAGACACTATTGGTGATTATTTCCTTCACTAATGTTGCAAATTTCACTTCAAAAGAAAGAAATACCTTTAAGCATGGAACCACATAACATCATCTTGAGGATCTAATTGTTTCATTCCACATGAGAATCTGACACATTCTTTTCACTCACCCAGAGCAAAAATAAATATTGACACAACATGTGCTCATTGGTTGTGACGTCTAGCCGCTATCGATCCTTCCATGTGTATGTCATACCCATGCTTGGGTCCTTGCATTTTTTCTACCCTTGCATGGGTTGCTTATCACTTGTGAGTCTTTCTTGACAATTTAATTTACTTCTCACAAACCATAATGTACATTTTTGAACTTTTAGTCTTAGGGTCAATTAAAGAAGTCCATTCATCAAATAAATCACTTAAAAGTTTTAGAAGATTGGTTCACATAATGTTTGTAATTCAGTTAACAATGGTTTGGGCTCAAACTTGTCAAATGGAACCATGGAATTGAATAAAGGAGAGGGTGTTTTAAGAAATTACGAAAAGAGGAGGGGTAGGTAATACATAATATATACCATCTATATTAAATCCCTCCCCCATTTTCTCATTTGAGTAAGAATTTTTGGTCAACTTTTGAGAAATTGTCTCTTGTAGTGATATTACCCATCACTATTTCATTGATCTTTACTTCCCTTTCCCTTCACCCATAAATCATATCCCATTCACTTACACCACCGAAATCATCCATTACAGTCTCAATCTCACACATCACCATGCCATAAAAATTATGTCACCCTAACAGACTATAGTTTGATTGTAGTGAGACCGACATTTAAATGATCTCCAAAACAATGACCATTATCAGTATTTGAGATGTTGATTGGTGTGCCACAAACAACTATATGGTGGGGTCATAAGACCTTCACTTATTCCCTCTACTTCTTAATATTTTACACAATTAAGTTAAATGTTTTTCAATGTATGTAACTAAGCAATAATTGTTATTTGTGTCCATTGCAAAAAATTGACGATCATGTGGTTATTGAGAAACAAATTAAATATATTTTCTATTGGATAAAATAATAGCATACCTCAACTTCAATGTTAAATAATGTATTATAGTTGTTTTTTTATTTTCTTAGCCATGTGTTATCAAAACCTTAATATAGACTCTACCTCTTGAATGTGAACATCTATAATGAAATGTCAAGAAGAAGGGCCTAATCGAAAAAGACACTTGACGATATTTGAGAATACTGGTGTGAGTATTTCTCATGGATTGTACTAATAGATATCTACACAATATAGAATTGCACATATTTGGGAAAAATATTAAATTTTGATAAAACAAAACTACATATATTTACTCTCAATGGTTTATATATCTCATGTTTAGTTGGTACTAACGTTTGATATTTCTTTTCAGTGATTTCCCATGATTTTCTAAATATTTTCGCATGTTTATGTAGATTTTGTAGTATTTTGGGTTATCTGAATCGATTGCATTAAATGAAATGTAGTTTCCATTGTGTAGTTATTGGGTGGTTTTCTTGAATTTATAGAATCAAATGAACGCTGATGTTGATTGTTTGGTTTGTTTGTGATTTGACATTAACATGTTGAGATTTTTGTAGGATAACACGGATTCTCTGGTTCGGTAGTTTTGTATTTTTTTTAGGTTTATTGGGGATTTCTTGGTGTTTTTCTTGTAGATTTAGGTATGATTGAATCCTTCTTGTAAGTGCAATAGTTGGATTGTGAAATAGGAACTCTTATATTTGTTTCTAGGTTCAATATAGACTTCATGGGCTGATTTGGGGTTGGTTGTAGATTGCAACTTATTTGTGGGTTTCCTTTTCCTTGTTTGAATATTTATTATCAGTGCAACTATTTGCATATTTTTAGAGCAACATGTTTGTATATATATACAAATATGTATATACAAATATGGATCATATATTGATGGATGAAAGACTTTGCAATGTAGTTTTCAAGTTAAAGATGCAATATTTTCACAAATATGGGATTTTTAAAATTTTGAAGAACTAATGTTAGAGGTGTGGCATGTCACAACACTTTATCTATAAAATGAGAAGACGCATTCTTCCTAATACCAAAGTGTAATTTGAATTGTCACATTTTGCTTCAATTTTATCTAAATAAGATGGAATAATAGATCCATTAAAATCAGACTCAATATCTTCATTTGATCCACATATGACGAGTGATAAAGCATAATAGAGGCAATTGGTGAGGATTTCCCTCACCGGTACAACCCATTTCACTTTAAAAGAAAGAAATTGCCATAAACATGGATCCACATTACATCCTCCTAAGGATCTAATTGCTTTTTCCCACATGAGACTTGACCCATTCATTTCACTCACCCTAAGAAAATAGACAGATTGACACATCATGTGCTCATTGTGTCAGATGTCCCGCTTCTATTGATCCTTCTCAACATGCATCAAACCCAAGCAAGGGAACTTGTATTTTTTCTTCCCTAGCTCATGTTAGTTCTCACTTGCGAGCCTTCCTTCATGGTTTAATTTACTTCTCCAAAACCAGCATGTACTATTTTTGAGATTTTAGACATAGGGTATGTATTGGAAGTCCATCCTTCATCGAATAAATTACTATAAATATTTGAAAGAATATTTTACATTCTCTTAACAATGATTTGGGAACAAAGTATTCAAATGGAACTATGAAATTTAGTAAAGGAGAGGGCCATTTCAACAATTAGGAGAAGGAGAGGGGTTGTATATGCAAAATATACCATCTACATCCATTCCTTAATATTTTGGGTATGAAGCGAGTTAATAACTCTAAAATACCTAGGTTTTCCTTTATTCTTTGGTAAGCTATCTATATATTTATGCTCTAGTTCAGTTAACAACATAGAAAGAAACTAGAAACTTGGAAAAGTAAATTGTTCTCCCTCATAGGTAGACTTGATATTATAACGTCTACCATTTCTTTGATGATCTCTATTGGTCTTTCTCCTTTCCCATTCCTTGTTCTATTCTTGAGGAGATTGACAAGATCTGTAGGAATTTTTTATGGGGACAATCGGATGGGTAAAACAAAAAACTCCACTTGGTTAGATGGGATAAGGTCACCCTACCTAAGAAAGAAGGTGGTCTTGGTCTCAGAAAATCTAGAGATATCTCAAAAGACTACCTTGTTCTCAATGCTTGATACATTGCTAACAAGAAAGACATGCTCTGGGCTAAATGGAAGGTGAGAAATACCAGAAACAAGATTCTTTTTGGAGTATTTCAAAATATAGCAACTTCTCCTAGCTTTTCAATAATATCGTCAAGGTTTGTCCTCTTATTTTACCTTTGATTGATTTTCAAATTGGCGAGGGTAACAAATTTTAAATTTGGCTTGATACTTGGATCAACGGTCATTTTCTTGATGAGTTTGTTGGAAAAGATCAAATTGTTAGAATCCCATCAAAATGTTAGGTCTATCATCAGTGGAAATAACTGGAGTTTTCTCATAGGAAGGGGGGATGATCTTATTAGGGAATCAATTGAGAAGAATGTCATTAAGATTATGGATAAAGATAATATAAGCCTCAAACTTTCTAATAAGGTCTCTCTAAAATCTATTTGGGATTTTATTAGGTCAAAAAAACATGAGGATCCTTATTTGTTGGGAGCTCCCAACAAATGTTTAAATCACCTCTGGAAATGTAAACATGATAAATTACTTGTTGATCTAAGTGTTAAAACTTTCCATATTTTGATAATGATTTTTTCATTCCATGATAAATATCTAATATGTATACTTTAGATTGATTTTAGGCATTAGGTACATGAAAGGATCAAATTCATCAAGCCCTAGCTTGGTATAATTTAAGTCAAAAGTAATGAAAATAGAATTTTGTGGAAAAGACCCTAAAACCCTTAGGATGATTTTTTTAATCATTTTATTGATGTAAAGAATTATAACTAAGATGAAAAAAAATCTGGAGCACATAATTTGAACAATTAATCAATTTAATGACATTTTCCAAAATTCATTACAGTGAGTTTTTCAGTCTAGTTTTAACTGTGATAAACTCAACAGATACCCTTATTGGATTTTGAGAAAATTTAGGTTCGGTTGAGTTGCACACTCATAGAACTGGACCGATCCATGCACTAAAGAAAACTAATGTTATCGTTTAGTCGAGTTTCATCCAGGATAAATTTGATCGATGGTTCAAATTAGCTTTATCCATTAGTGCAATCGGTCGAGTTACCTTTATTAAAACTTGAACGATTGTACTGTAAGGGATGTACATAAAAAATGATTATAGCCATTGAGATGTTGCAAACATAAAAAATAGATCTGTTTCAACAGCCCAAATGACTAGAATTCGTTCCTAAGTGTTCCTAAACACTAGTGGACACCCCCAACTATAAATATGACCTCTTGGAGTTCATTCTAAGGTTACTCGTTCATTCTATTCAAGTTCTTAGCTATAGTTCAGTACACAATCCGCTATATCCCTTTTCTCTCTCTTGTTTACAGATGCAAATGTCCATATGAGTGAGATAGGTAGTATGTGAGAGAAATACGCAATTGTAATTGTGTAAATCTCTCAAAGCTCCCTTTCCCAACCCCTTTCATCAAGTTCTTTGTTGGTGAAAGATTCTCCAAGTGAAGGAGAAGGTGCAAGATTCTTCAAGATATAGAAGAAGGTGTAAAAAGATTCTTCGAGTGAAGGAGGAGGACAATGTTGAAGATCTAAGAGTAGAATGTGTAAATCCTTCAAGGCAAAATATTTGGTGCAAAGAGGGGATCTCCTTGGTGAAGGTATCATGCTACTTGCAAGAATGGGCAAAACCTTAGTGAGGTAGAAGACTCTAGATCTTGGATAGGTAAGTCCTTGGTTTTAAGGTTATTGGCTCACTTGATGTCAAAAGGAAGTTGGAAATCCTTGTACTAGAAAACAGAGGTCAATAGTATGTCTTATAATGGAATATAAGTATACAAAGGTTGTAAAATTCTAGAGCTTGATCTCTGTATGTAGTGGACTCACTCTCTCCTTATTAGAGAGTGGAACCACTCTAAACATCTTTTTCTAGTGGTTGTTTCCATCTCCCTCATCCTTTCTATGCATATTTAGATCGCCATCAAATTCAGTATTTGCAATGTGCTTAGTTGAAGTAAGTTGAAGGTCTAGCAAGTTTTTTGCAAGCTTTTTTAGCTCTATTAACCCCACTAGAGCCCTTTGATCCAACAAGTGGTATCAGAGACATGGTCTTCTGCGACATATCTCCTATAAGATGAAAAGATGGGAGTCAACCTACTTGGATCTCTCAACTAGGGAGGTGATTTCTCCATGAGACCCCCAATCTTTGACGGCACATATATCCTCTATTGAAAGAGAAGGATGCAGTTGTACATTCAAGGGATGAGCTATGATATGTGGAAGGTATTCATCCTTCCATACAAGGAGCAGACAGGTGATGTAGCTACTTAAGATGAAGCTGCACTCAAGAAGGTACAGCTGAATACCAAGACTATAAGCATTATCTATGCTTCCCTCACTCCCTCCAAGTTCAACTAGATCTCATTTTGGGACACTACCCATGAGATTTGGAACACGTTGTGCATCACCTATGAAGGCACACGACAAGTCAAGGAGTCAAAGATTTACATGATCAATGGACTGCTTGAAAACATCAAGATGGGCAAGAAGGAAAGAGTGGTCGAGATGTACACAAGGCTCAACACCATCATCAATGGGCTTGCTTCCTTGGGCCACACCCTAAATAGGGGGACTATCAACTCCAAGATCCTAAGCTCTCTTCCCAAGAGATGGGAACCCAAGGTGACTTCCATTGAAGAATTTAGAATCCTTGGTGACTTAGCCATCGAGGAGCTCATTGTCAACCTTCAAGCTCAATGAGCCAAGACTTGAAAATCAAGAAGAATAAGACAATAAAGAGGAGAAGGAATCAAAGAATATCAAAGACAATGCCTTCAAAGCTCAAGTGGAGGCAATGATTCTCTGACAACAACTTGCTTGTCGATACTCTCCTCCCTCCTCAAGTGAAGATGACGACCTTAGTGATCCTGAAGAAAACTACTCCAAGGGCAAGCACTTCAAAGGAAAGTCTTCCTCATCCTCCATTTCTAGATGCTATGAATGTGGTCAAAAGGGGCTTTACAAGAATGATTGCCCCAAAGCAAAGAAGTCCTACCACAAGAGCATCCACAAGAAGATGGAGGAGTACAAGAAGGATGGGAAGTACAAGAAGAAGGATAAGAAGGAGAGAAGGATCAATGATGGAGCTCATGCAGCTTCAGAGGAATCCTCCTGTAGTGATTGAAGCTCAATGAAGGTGAATGCCATCTTGCACTCATGGCCTGTACGAGTGAAGACATTGGTGAGGTAAGTGAAGTAAGCTTGCATTAGTTATCCAAAGAAATTCTTATTGATATGTTAAATGCTTCCCACTCCTTTTATTCCAAATGTAAATCTAAGAAGAATAGGTTAGGGAATATCATAGATGATTTGTACGCTAAAATTGGTATTCTTGATCAAAATGAGAAATTGTATCTTGATAGCATTGATTCCTTACAAGGGTAGTTTCTATACATTGAGATCGAATGCAATGGAGTTGAAGTAGAGAATGGTATCTACCTTAAGAACATCAATAGTCTTAAGGAGGAAAACCAAGCTTGACTTGATGACCTTATTTTACTTGGCACTGAAAATTATTATTGTAAACATATTTGTGATGCTATTAAATAAGAAATAGGATCTATATTGATGATATTATCTTGCATAGAACTAAAAAATGCTAAATCACTTTATCAGATCAATGATTTAACTTCTAGACCTCTATTACCTAGTAATGGGGTAGCTAACATTATCTTTGAAAGAGATTCTTATCATGTTAAATCCCTCTATTCAGAGGATGACTTAATGCAAGCACAAGATGATCTTACTAGCTTATCTTATACTTTCATTACTCTTAGTGATGATAACCACAAACTTAGAGCTTCTTTGTAGAAATTCCTTAAAGGAAAAAAGTCCATCAACGAAGTTCTAGATCACTCTACCAAACAAGTTGGTACTAGTGGTTTGGTATATGTAGAGGGAGCACCAAAGAGAAAGATAAAGGGAAATGGTAAGAAAAAGAGAAAGGAACCTCCTATCTTCCATGGAAAGTCATCCGGTTCTAAGGACCCTTTGGTTTGTTTGCATTACAAGAGTGAGGATCATTACTCTACTTATTGTTCTTATAGAGAGAAGGGACCAATCCAAAGATGAAATGGGTCCCCAAGCTAACACCAGATCCCAAGGTTTGATTTGGGCACCAACGTCTTCCTTTCTTGTAGGTAATAGGAAAATGGATTGTTAATAATGGTTGCTCAAAGCACGTGACAGGTGAAATCAGCCACTTTAATCAATTCACAAAGAAGAAAGGGGGATCAGTGACATTTGGTGATAACAACAAAGGTAAAAGGATAGTTGAGTGTGATGTAGATGATTAGTGTAAGGACCCTAACCTCTATTTTGGGATTACCCTGTTTGCTTTGCCTAAACCTTGTTTTTAGATGTGTGCTAATCACCTGAAGTTGTGATTAGGGTTTGTTTGTGCTTTATTGAGAGGTTGGGGTGCAACTTGCAATTTACCCAAGTTCTTGGGTTGGTGTGCAAGATTGTCACATGGAGATATGTGTTTCTCTCTCCTTGCATCCTCTAGGGTTGATAGGATGGGTTGGGCTCTTTTCTTGAGTAGCTTTGGGCTTTGTTGAGCCTTGTTTGAGTTGTGTTGAGCCTTGTTGGAGCTTTTCTCAGGTTGGACCTTGGTGTATCGGCCAGGAGTGCTTGCTTGTATCGGGCAAGCTATGTATCGGCAATGGCTGTATCAGCCAAGTGGTGTATCGGCCATGGCACCATGTTGGGCGATACACACCCCTCTTGACTTAGCCTCATTTGTGTCACCATCTTTGGACAAGTGTTCGTTGCTTTGCTAAGTGGGTGGAAATTCATGGACAAGTGGTTTTGGGTGCTAGCATGTGGCATAACCCTTGAAAAAGTGTGCTAGGGGCACGTGCCACCTTGCCTTGCTCTTCCCCTTCACCCCTTAGTATATAAACGATCCCCCTTTCTTGCTAGGTCTCTTTGGTTCCTTTAGTTGTTTCTCTTCCTTTAGTGGTCAAGCTAGGAGAAGAGAAGAGGAAGTGGTGGCTGATACAGTTGGTGGCTTGGCTGATACCCTCTCCTTGGTAGAGCTTAGTGGTCGATATCCTTGGTGGATTCTTCTTCTTCCTCTAGTGGTGGTCGAAACCCTAGAGTGTGCCTTGCTCTTTCTTCTCTTGTGGTGAGTATCTTTCTCTCTTTCCTTGGTAACACCTACTTCCTTGCTTGGTCGGCCATGGAGGTGATAGGTTCCCTTCTTTTCTTGAGGTGGGCGAAGGTGGAGCTTGGAGCTTGGAGCTTTAGAGCTTGAGGCGGGTTACATAACTCCTAACCCTACTATACTACTTCTTTATCATGTTGATTTGCTATATGTTTCGGCCATGTCATCTTCTAGCTATGTTTCTTGCTTTAATGGTTATAAGGTTGCCTTAGATGTACCCTAGACCTTGTTGAGATGGTTGCTTTGGGCTGGCCGAACCATTGGATGTGGATTTCTTTGGGCAAATCCCCTCTCTCACTTGGTTGTTGAGAGGTGAGCCTAGGGTCTCCTAATTCAATAGTGAAGGGAGTTTTGGGTTGGATGGCCGATGTAGTGATGGACCTCCTTGTTGCCCGACAGGAGATGGAAGTTGTGAAAAACCCCTCTCTCACTTAGTTGTTGAGAGGTGAGCCAACTCTCTTGATCTTTTAGGGATTCTTAGTGGCAGTCTTGAGCTTGAAGATGACCAACCCGCCATGGCCTTTGAACCCTTGCACGGTACCCTAAGTTGTGTTCCGCCTGACATCCCTCTCCTAGGGTTAAGCTTGGACGATATGCTAGGTGGTTGTCTTGTTGACCTTCTTGGCCTACATGGATCCTTACCCAAGATGTTGTTGGGCGATATGTCCTTGGCTGATAGGATGGGCTGGCCAATATGCCTTATGGTCGTTATCGGTTGGATGAAGTGACGCAGCATTAGTCATTGTCTTTGGGTGTTATCGACCTGTTGAGAGGTAGCCCGTTATGAAGATGTAACCATGGTTGGGCAATACAGTGTGTTGACTGATAGGGAGCCCTAACCCTAGCTTGGACGGTAGCGATGTGCCTTGGGCATTAAGTGGTCTGTGTTAGGCATCATGTTTTATCGGTGCCTTGCACGACATCCTCTTGGATGGTGCCACCCGAAACCTTGCTAGATGATGCCTTGCCCAATATGGATGCTTATGTTGTGACGACGTTGTTGATAGGGTTGTATCCCTTGGCCGTTTTACCCCTTTTAAGGTGATCCTCTTGGGCGTTATGATGTGTTTCTTGACATGGTGCTTCATGGGCGATAGAGGTGTGTCATTTGGGCGTTGTACAATATTGTTCTTCCCGGTATTCTACTGTACGCTTGGACATTACAGGTCGGTTCTTAGTGGTTGCCCGATATGGTGTCTTGAGGAGGTGTTTCTCATTATCTTCTTGTGGTGATGCCCGATACCTAGGTGTTAGAGGTTGACCAATATGGTTGTTGGCCGATACAGCAGGTGGTGAAGAGTTGCATGCTTAACCGATATAGTGTTGGGCGTCACACCCCTTGGTGAGAGACGTTTTACCTTTGGTGAGGGTTGTCCCTTAGACGATACACCTATAGTGAGGGTTGTACCCTGTGTTCGGTTGGTAACCCTAATGCTTGTTATGCCTTGATGGTTGACTCTCACAATAAAGTAAGAAGTTGTAAATGTTCCTTGTACAAGTATCATTGCTCCTTAGTATGATTTCACTAACCATGCAGGTAACAGTGTACGATGAGGCCATGGTAATGGCATGATAATTACATGATGTGGAACATCAAGGGTTATGATGAACCCAGTGCTATATGATGGGTGTTACCCATGGAATGGAAACTGAGTCCCTGTGATAATTGATCTTTGAGATGGTTCTCGATGATTGGAAAGAGGCCAAGTGGCAACATATGATGTTGGATCCTTGTGATGGATTAGGACGATGTTGATGGCACTGAAGGCCTTAGTGACAATGTAACACAAGATAATGAGTTCTATGTTTTTTTATATTTGCATGTACATAACTTGGTTGAATCTTGCAATCAACTTAAAATACACTAATTAATTACAGAGGAACCTTTCATGTAGTTTGCCCTGGCCATAGATCCATCATCGTCAGTAGTTGGTGATGGTGATATAGGGTTTATCCTATGGGATTACCTGGAGCACATATTGTTGAATATGTGGGGTTTGTCCTAGCTGAAAATAGGAGGATTAGAGTGCAACTGCAGATGTGTATAGAGCATGGTGAACAGGCCCATGGCTCAGTGTGATGGAGCATGAATGCGTTCATGGCTCAGGAGTACATTGAATAAACTTGTCGCTCAAGGTATGCTAGTGTCGAGACCTGTACCAAGGCGGGCTAGAGAAAAGGGTAGCCTGTAGAGATGACCCTCTGGCTGAGGCCACTTAAGCAAGAGACTGCAGTCCTACTTTGGATATCGTGCACTGACCATGAGGAGGTGAGGTCATGGAGTCCTGCTCTCCCATTGACCTTGTATGGCACCGGTTTTGGGCTTCTCAGCCGAAGGTTGGATTTGAGCGGTACGACTCACTTCCTCAGGGCATAATAAATTGTAATCCAGTAGTATATATATATATATATTGCTTAGGGAAAAACATGGAACATTAGTTGAGGCCCTTCTTGTACGGTTGCCTTAGTTGTATCTTGCAGTTAATTACATGTTCCTCATATCTTATGATAAGTTCTTATTAGACTTATCTTTTCAATCATGTTCCTTATTAATACTTGTGCATTTACTTCCTAAAGTATCTCGGTAAGATGTTGTAACAAGTTAATTCTGTTCAGTATGTTGCATGCATGAGCTACTTGTATCAGATATTTGCTTTATTTGTTCTATCTCACCTTTGAGGTTTTATAGTTTCGGCGGGGGTTATGTTTCATGTTGGGACTGTGCGTCTCACCCCGTTGGTTTAAAAAAAATTTAGGTGATCGAGCTAGACATGGTGGTGATCGTGGTGTTGCAGCCGAGCAGCAAGAAGAACAGTAGGAGGCAAGACATGGATATGCTATTGTTTTGTTTGTTTTGTAGTAGAGTCCTAGAGTCATCCTTGTACTCTCAGGTCCTTGCAAGTGTTTTGACGATGTTTCACGATGTATAGTTGATGTAACTTGTTTATCCTGTTGTTGGCTAGATATGGCTTGTTCTGTATATTAACAGGTGGTGAACTCTTTTTTGCCTATGGAACAGTTAGGTCCTATGAATTGTGGACATATATCAAGGTTTATGTATCTTTATATAACATGTTTCTTACAGGATAAGGATCTGGATGTAATAGTTTCTTTATTATCTGCTTTCTGCAATCAGTTTTAGTTAACCCATGTTTTTGGTAATATGTGGTTTATGGAGGTTCCGGATGTTTTCGCGTGGCATTTCGTTGTCTGTGTGATAACGGGATGTCACGATTAGTGTACATCAAGAATATTCTTCTTATGGATGGCCTACATCACAATTTAATTAGTGTTAGTCACTTATGTGATAATGGATATGTTGTTCTTTTTACCTCACTTGAATGCTTGCTTCTAGATTTTCTCTCCTACAATGTCATATCTAAGGGAACTAAAAATGGTAATCTCTATTTTATTGTTCTTGATTCTATTAAGCCTATTGTTGGTAGATGCCTTGTTGTCAATTTGTATGATATCTCCCTATGGCACCATAGGCTTGGTCATGTAAATATTCATCAATTGAAGAAGTTGAGAAAAAAGGACTTGGTCAAAGAACTTCCCAAATTGGATTTAGAAAAGGATGAGGAATGCCAACCTTGCACACAAGGAAAGTAAACCATCCTCCTTCAAATCTAAATGAGTCCTTAGAACCAAGAGAGATCTTGAAATTCTTCATATTTATCTTTTTGGACCAATGAGAACTCAATCGCTTCATGGTAGCAAGTATTGTCTCGTGATTGTCGATGACTTTTTTAGTTTACTTGGACCTTCTTTCTTGTTTCAAAAAGTGATACTCTTTATGTCTTCCCTACTTTTTTTAAAATGAGTTGAAAATGAAGCTTCTTGCTGGATCATCTCTATCCACAGTGACCATGGGAAGAGTTTGAAAATGACTTGTTTGAAAGGTTTTGTGAGGAATTTGGGAATGCACATAACTTTTATTCACCTCAAGCAGCTCAACAAAATGGGGTTATAGAGAGAAAGAATAGGTCGCGATAGGAATTGTCTAGGACAATACTTCTAGAGTATGATACTCTAAAGAAGTTTTTGGCTGAAGTCGTTAGCACTTCATGTTTTGTGCAAAACTGGGTTTTCAATAATCCATCTTCAAAGAAAAACCCCTAAGGGTTATGGTGTGGTAGAGAGCCATCTATTGATTTCTTTCATGTTTTTGACTTTCATTATTTTTTTTTGAACACTAGATTCTTTGTATAAGTTTGATGCAAAATAGTACGTGGCTTTCTTTCCTTTCTATAGCTTTACTATTAAGTCTTATAAAATATTTAACATTGAATTGTCTAAAGTTGAAGAATCTATCAATGTTAAATTTGTTGAAACTAACACCTCTATTTCCAAGAATACTGTGAATGATGATGTTGTAGAGGAGGTGATCTCTCACATGAAAGAGATCAACATTGTTGATAAGGGAAAAGAGGTGGCAATAGAAGAAGAAGAGAAAGAAGAAGTAAAGAATGATCCAACTCCTCGATTTGCAAAGCATCATCCAAAAGATCTCATCATAGGTAATCCTTTTAAAAAGGTGAAGACAAGGGCTGCCGATAACAAAGAACAACAAGACAGTTCCTTCATCTCACAACTTGAGCCAGCAAATGTCAAATAATCTCTCAAGGATGACGAGTGGATCTTATCCATACAAAAGAGTTAGAGAAATTTGACAACAACAAAGTGTGGACCCTAGTCCAAAGACCAAATGATAGGAAGATTATTGGAATTAAGTGGGTCTATCACAACAAGCTTGATGAATGTTGGAAAGTGGTAAGAAACAAAGCAAGGTTAGTAGTTCAATGTTACAACCATTAAGAATGTATTGCTTTTGGTGAAACTTATGGACCTATGGCTAGACTTGAATCTATTAGAATGCTACTAGCTTTTGCTAGTTATAAATATTTCTTGATTTACCAAATCGATGTTATAAGTGCCTTTTTGAATGGTACAATAGAAGAGTAAGTCTATGTGGCTCAACCTCCCAACTTTAAACATGATAAATTTCCTAACCATGTTTATTTGTTACAAAAAGATATCTATCGACTAAAAAAATCCCCTAGAGATTTGTATGAGAAATTAAAGAACTTTTTGCTAGATAATCGGTATATCATGAGCAAAGTCGATTATAATCTATTTCTAAAACACACTTCTAGAAATTTCATGATCATTAAAATTTATGTTGATGATATTATCTTTGACAGAATTGATTTTGATCTTTGCAAGGAGTTCAGTTCTCTTATGCATAGTGAGTTTGAGATGAGCATGATGGGGGAGCTTACTTTCTTCCTTGGCTTCAAAATCAAGCAAACCAAGGAAGGTAACTTCATCAACCAAGGTAAGTACAACATTGAACTACTTAAGCACCTTGGGATGGAGAACACTAAGTCAATTGACAAAGATGAAAAAGGAGAAAGGGTAGATGAGAAGATCTATAGAGGTATGATTGGAAGTTTACTTAACTTCCCCTATACCTGACATTAAGTAAATGTTGGCTTGTCTTCTCTCTTTCAATCAAGTCCTAGAAAATTCACATCTCATAGTAGTTAAGAGGATTTTGAGGTATCTAGCCAAAACTCAAAACTTTGGACTATGGTATCCGAAGTCAAGGGACTTTACTCTTACTACCTATAGTGATGTTGATTATGAAGGGTTATTGATAGATAGAAAGTGCACAAGTGGCACTTGCTTCTTCCTAGGACCTCGCTTGGTTTATTAATTTTCTAAGAAACAAGGAAATGTTACTCTTTCAACTACCGAGGCTGAATACAACAAAACTAGGAGTTGTTGTGCTCAAATCTTATGGATGAAGCATATGCTCCAAGAATTTAACATTCATTTAGATGCTTCTCCTATCCAATGTGATTATACTAGTGCAATTAATCTATCATACAATCCTATATTGCATTGTAGGGATAAACATATAGAGGTCTGTCATCACTTTCTTCATGACCACATTGCCAAGAAGGATATTTATATCATGCATGTGGACATCGAGAATCAGCTTGTGGACATTTTCACTAAACCTCTATCTAGAGAGCATTTTACATTCATTAGATTAAACTGCTCATAAATGCTCTTGATGATATAGACATACAATCAAGCTATTTGTTATTATTTCTATATGTTTCCAACTTATAATGGGTCATATTTTATGATAAGTGCTATAATCTCTATGTTTTAATGACTTATTTTGCTTGTTTTCAGCTATTTTTATTACTGACGAATGTTTTACTGCAAAATAGTAGCCAATGATGAGTGAAAGCCTCAATAAGTTTCAAATCACATGATAGGCTAGAAAAATAAATTTATATAGCACTCTAGATGCTTAGGATTAAATTTCTTATGTTTTGGACAGGTTTCCATTCAGTCGAGTTTCTCCTAGTACTGAATTTGATCGATCACTATCTAAGGATTGATCTAGAAAGCTAGTTTGGTTGAGTTTTCGACACACAGAACTCGACCGATCACGTGATCAGATTAAAATTAAAAGGGGATTGGCCGAATTTTCTCCCTCTCAAATAGAGAAAAGTCGATCGATACCCAACCTCTAGTGATTCTTCCTCAAACCCTAGGCTATACCAAACCCCTCCAAACGCTTCCTTGCCCTAGAATTGGCCTTCCTTGCCTCTTCCCTTGTGACCTATGTCGTTTTAGCGACCTAGCTTGTGTGTTTCTTCTCTGTTTGTTGGTTATCTTCTCCATATCCGACCTAGATGGTTTCCAAATGAATAAAGAGGTTTGCCCCTGCTAGAGCAACATCATGCTCTTGCATCTCCAAGGCATGTGTACTTTGATGGTACTTACTTCATCTCCACTCAAGCTTTGAATAGGTATAAGGAACTCCTTCCTAGGACTCCCTTTTCTTTTCAAGCCTTGTTTGAACCTTATTTTGCAACAACTGAGGTGATTGAAGAGGTAGATAGGGCATTTAAAGAACATCACTTAAGTGCTTTATGTGTAGAGTGTTTGTTCTTTACAAATAACATGTCAAGTACAAAGGTTGCCCATGAATTCTACACCAATCTGATGTGGAACTACACCTCCCTACTCCCACCACCAAATACCCAAGTCGTCTCTTCTTTGATGATTGCAAGGACGAAGATAACAATCTCATAGGATTCTCTAAATACCTATTTCTCTGATTATGCCATCATTGGTTCTTGGGGGGATTCTTATCCACAATACCATAACCTTTTGGACCATGAAGGTTTATACAAGAGTTTTGAATCTAAGATTACCCTTTTACATCCATAAGTTCTTGAAGAAACCAGACATCCCTTACAGAAATAAGTCAACCCTACCCTCATTTTCCTAAATATCAAGACAAGATTGATCGTTCTAGTGGTCAACTGCAATAATCATCCCAAGAGGAATGAAATTGAGATTGCAGAGAACACGACATTGATCATGTATTGTATGTTGAATGATATTAGAGTTAAGTGGGCTCATTACATTCTCCATAATATGACCTAGTTTCACTCCAGGAAGAACACCTCTCGCACTCATCTCCCATATCCAAACCTGATCTTTGGTATGTTTTCTTATCGTAATGAAAAATCCTCATCCACGATTTTGGATACAAACCAAGTCACAGAGGGGTTTGCATAAGTGAGTGTGATAAAGTGAGTTTTTACTCATACTTTTGTCCAATTTTCAATTTTGACCCCCTTATGTTCACTATTAGTCCCAATCTATTTTTCTTAGCTACATAATTAATTTTGAGACTCAATTACAAAATTTGGTGACCAATATGGCTTGTTTACACTTTATAACATTTTAATTAGGTTTAATGATCACTTTACTCAAAGAAATAAATTCGTTCCTAAAACTTCATTATCTTTTTCTCAAACTTTTTCTATATGTTCTACACAATTTTTTAAATCTATGATCCAAATTTCACTCAAATTGGACACTCCTACTAATTTCTATGATTTTCTGAAGTTTAATCATGAAATTCCTCTTGTTTTCCTTTTTTTTCGCCCTTTTATGGGTCTGCGATCCTGTGAGGCGGGCGGGGGCGATCCCTGACCCTTGGATTAGGAACCTGCAGATTGGGGCCCTGATCTAACGGTCTTAGGGTCGTCTCCTACCTCCCGCAATCAGTGGAGGAGACCAGGGGGAGGGGCCGAGACCCGATTTCACTCCTATCGTGACCATTTTGAAAATTGAACGAACCAGGCTACTTCCTCCGCCAATCCGGATGCAATCACATTTTTTCCCCTTAAAATCCCCGCGCAGCTAGGGTGAGTGTGAGCCGCCTCTCTAGGCCGTCGCCATGGGAACAGACCTCCCTGATAACCCTAACCCTAGCTCCTTTGGGCTATAAAAGTTGGGCCATCACCTTCAGCGAGCCCTGACGACCCCATCTGGCACCTCGCCTCCCCCTAGCTCTCCCTAGCTCACGTTCCCCTAATCCCTTCGGCCACTGCACCACTGCAGAGCCACCTGCTCGCGGGCGGGTTCTTTTGTTGGGACGATCTACAGTAACCCTAGGATCTGGGTCCACGCTGATCCAAACCAGGATCAACGGTCCTCGCGCTCTCCCCTTGCTCCTTCAATCTTGTGCAAGCATCAGCAGCGGGCAGCCTCCCTGACATAGGATCGGATCTGATCAAGATAGACCGAAGAATCCAATGACTGTCCTTTTTTCTCGGCCTTTTCTTTTCGGGTAATTGCCTCCCCTCTGCTCAAATATTCATGTATATGTCCAGATCTCCTTTTAATAATAGAAAATGCATCTGAACGCCAAAAGTGACAAACAAATAGTCAATCTTGATCAGAAAAATCCAATAAACCTTTTAAAAATACTTTTGAAGCTTAATTATTGATGTTTGTCACTAATATCCATAAATCTTGTTCCTTTACTTATTTAACTTGTGTAATGATTCAACCATGATGACTAATCTTTGAGAGACCCCTTTTTCCTGATTCTAATGATCTTTTTGAGACACCAAATCGATTTTGATAGAATAAGGGTTAGATCTAAACTTCTTGATCTAAAACATGAATCATATACCTGGAAATAAGATTTACTCTTGATATGATGATGATTAACTTTAATCTGGAAAGCCCTCTTAATCATATGTTTGGCCTTGAATCTCCTTGAGTCTAATGATACTATCTTCATACTGGAAATAATCTAGACACTTGAATGATGATAATAATAATTAGGGATAGCATGTGTTCCTAAACATACCTAGGTAGGTCATCCATTCATGAAACATGTTGGATACTTAAATAATTGTTGGATTTTGGGAAATATTGTTGATGACCTAACCCTAAGGTAGAAATAGGAAAATGTAACCCTAATCTTGAATTTTGAAGGATGATATTTTTAAAACTATGATCTTGACCCTTGATCCAACATTTTGATCTAGGATCTGACTCAAGGGGTTGATCTATTCTTTCTTGGGATCTATACTCCAAATACTCTTTTAGAAAGGTACGCTATTATAAAACTCCTCCTTGATTGTAATGATGATACTTTTAGATATCTCTTGACTTATTCTTGGCTATTTATTTGGATGAACTATTGTTCCCTATGATTAGTTTTCTGTTTTTCTTTTATACTATATTTTGAGAAACATGAAACCCTAAATTGCAATACCTATTATGGCTGCCCGTATATTGATGTTGATAATGATGTTGGAAAAGTTGATGATGTTGATATTGAATATAAGCAAAACCCCCCTTGATTGAGGGGTGGGGTTTTTGTACATTGACCTCCTATCTCCTTGGTGAGAAGGAGCTTGGTGACCTCCCCATCGTGTTGGGGTAATAGAGTCACATAAACTAATATAAGAATGCTTCTTGAATTACAGCATAATGGGAAATTTGTAATAAAATTCTTGTTGAACAAAATTTTGGTTTTTGGAAGATCGTTCGATATGCTTTTAAAACATAAGTCCTGCCAAGTATATTAGTTTTCTTATAAATTGCTTTACTTGTTTTTATATAGCGTACCATGCAATTGCATTGACATTGTGTCTTGATTTTCTCGATTTTAGGTAATGCAAGGAACTAGAGATTTACTTTCATATACTCTTTTATCCACTGCAATAATGATAGATACATCAATTATGGACTCCACATAGGAGCTAATTGTAAAAGGGATGTAGTTGTTAGCTAGTTTCTTATCTTTTTCTCTTTCCATGTTGCCTACGGGCCTTATGTACTAAACCTTTTGGTTCATTTTAATAAAAAAGAATGTTATTTCATTTTTGCATATTATCTGTGTGTGATTTTCGGGCCACTCAGGGAGGGCGCTTTAATCCCTTTAACATTTCCCTTTTGGATAGCGGGATTGGGATTAGGGTAAGAACAGATCTGTGATAGTTGGTAACAGAGCCATAACATGCTTTATATGCATTTTTGAAATGATGTTCTTAATCATTGAACCAAGGAAGCCCTAAAATTCACTATGGTGAAAACTGAGGTGTCTAGAAAGGGCACAAAGGGGGTTCTGGCATAATTCCTTCTATCCGTCTTCATGGTGGTTGAGGTTCCTCCTACTCCACCTAGCCTTAGTTGATCCAGAAATGGATGGAAGGACTTCCTATAACCCTAGAGAGTCTTCTAGCATCTTATCTCTTCTTTAAGGATTTCCCAAGCCACCTATTAGAAGGACGTAGGATGACTTCTCATCTTCTCATTCTCTTTAAGGTGTCATGACTTGATCTATGTACTCTCTCTATTTTGGGTAAATTAAGGACGGGAACAACTAAAATCCGAAAATAAATTGAGAAAGTGTTGCAATATTTCCATGATCTATCATATTTTTTCTTTGAAAGTTATGAATAAGAAAACTTATATCAGTTGAACACTTGCAGATGGCACCAAAAACCAGGAACAATGGTGATGGTGAAGGGACCTTTGCTACTAAAGACAAGGGGAAAAAGCCTCGTATGAATAATGATGAAGATGTCGGTTCTGCCAATAAGACCACCGATATGGGGGAGTGGGAGTTGAAACAAAAGGCCATTATGGATGCACTCCATGACCTAGCTATCGTACAACATCCCTTGTGCCAACCCACAACCCAAAACTCGTCACTATCCAGGATTTTCTGAAACTCAGCCCAGAAGCCTTCTATGGGGAAGACAAAGATGATGTCCTAGACAAGGTTGATGCCTGGTTAGTGTCCATGGAAAACACCTTTAGGGTTTTGAGGTGCCCTAAACAAGATAAGGTTGGTTTTTTTACCTACCAGTTGAAGGGGGGGCCAAGTTGTGGTGGGAGAATTATATCTGATCACAACAGGTCATCCCTATCAACTTGGAAGCCTTCAAACCCATTTTCACCAACCGTTTCCAACCCACATCTAAGAGAAAGGAGAAACAAAAACAATTCCTCACCCTTACCCAAGGAACTAACACAGTGGCTGAATGTAGCTGACAGTTTCACCTTCTGGAGAGGCATGTCACCAATCTCACTGAAGAACATAAACTTGACTGTTACATTGATGGGCTCTTCCTTACCCTAAAAGCTTTTGTATCCTCATCCAAACCCACAAATTTTCAAGATGCCTATGACCATGCCTTATCCATGGAAAGAACCCTAGGGATGGGACACGGGAAACCATTACCTACCCTTGCCTATCTAGGCCTGACTGAAGTTGTACCTGCAAAACCTGAACAGAAGGGAAAACCCCATATTGGTAGAAATAAGAACAAGAACTGACAGAAGAACCAGAGAAATCCCCCTGCCCAGAAATACAATCAAGGCCAGAACCAGAATTACAACCGTGGTCCTGCACAAAACCAGAATCCTGGCCAAAATAGGGGACAAGGTTGGAACGCCAATATTCCTCGTTGTCGCAACTGTGGTAACTTCCACACTAGCCAGTGTAAGTATCCGTCCCCGGTCTTCCACTACTACAAATAGGAGGGTCATTTCAGAGACAAGTGCCCCCACCCTCCTCCAGCATGGGCCAGGTAAGGTGAACATCGACAGGCCCATGTCTTTGTTGTGAATGCAGATGAGGCAAAGGCCAATGAAAACAAGCTCATGGAAGGTACCTTTTAAATTCAAAATTATTTCCAGAACATTATATCATGATTACCATGTACAAAATCCTTACACAAATATATGTATACATATGTATGATGCAAATCGCTGACCATTTTGTTGTTACTCTATTTGACTCTGGGTCAACAAACACCTTCATGTCTAAGAATCTTGCCTCTATATTGAATCTTGAAATAAGGGACTTAAGGTACATACTTGATGTAACTACCCCAAGTGGGAAGATGAAAGTCTCCTACTATATTGTCAAAAAATTCCCTCTATCTTATGTTGGACATAGTTTTGAGTCAGATTTCATAATCTTAGACATTGAAGACTTTCACCTTATTTTAGGGATGGATTGGCTCCATATAAATCATGCTCTGATCGATTGTCGTGCCAAGAAAGTCATTATTTCCAAACCCAACCTCCCTATTCTTATAATTCCTGGACGGAAAGATCGAAATCAAAATGTTGTTATTTCTCTGATTAAAGCCCAAAACTTGATAGCTAAAGGGTGCAAAGCATACCTAGCAACTATAACCATAGTCAATACTGATACAAGTGCCCTAGAAAACATTGATATAGTGCGGGAGTATCCGAGTGTCTTTCCTTAGGAGCTCCCTGGGCTACCACCAGATCGTGATGTCGAGTTTTCTATCGAATTAGCACCTAGTACCGCACCCATTTCTCGGGCACCCTATCGGATGGCTCCTGCTGAATTGTCTGAGCTCAAAAAGCAGTTGCAGGAATTGCTTCATAAGGGTTTTGTCCACCCTAGTACCTCTCCTTGGGGAGCCCCCATTCTATTTGTCAAGCAAAAGGATAGTTCCCTTCGCATGTGTATTGACTATCGTATGATCAATCAAGCTACTGTGAAAAACAAGTATCCGCTGCCCAGAATTGATGACCTTTTCAATCAACTCCATTCTGTCCATGTCTTTTCAAAAATTATCTCTGTTTTGGTTACCACCAACTCAAAGTTAAGGATGAAGACATCCCTAAAATAGCCTTTCGAACTCGATACAGGCATTATGAATTCCTTGTCATGCCATTTGGGCTTACTAATGCCCCTGGTGTGTTTATGAACTTGATGAATAATGTCTTCCAACCTTTCCTCAATGAGTTTGTAGTGGTCTTCATTGATGACATATTGATATATTCAACTGATGCTGAATCACGCCGCATTCACCTTCGCAAAGTTCTTGACATCCTCCAATCCCAGAAATTCTATGCAAAGTTGTCAAAATGTGAATTTTGGATTTCTGAAGTCATGTTCTTAGGCCACATAATTTCTGGTGGGAAAATTTCTATTGACCCCTCCAAAGTTTCAGTTGTTCTAGAGTGGCAAGCCCCAAATAATGTCTCTGAGATTCAAAGTTTTCTTGGTCTTGCTGGCTATTATCGACCTTTCATTCAGAACTTCAGCAAGACTGTCTTGCCTCTCACAAAGCTCACTCGAAAAGGAGAACAGTTTATCTGGTCGAAGGAGTGTGAGTCTAGTTTTCAAGAGCTAAAGACAAAGCTAACAACTGCACCTATCTTGACTCTTCCCTCGGGAAATGATGGGTTCATCATCTTCACTAACGCATCAAGGTTCAGTCTGGGTTGTGTTCTCATGCAAGAGAGAAAGGTAGTTGCTTATGCCTCTCGACAATTGAAGCCAAACACGGTCAACTACCCAACCCATAACCTCGAGCTTGCCGCCATCATATATGCTTTGAAGATATGGCGACACTACTTGTATGGTGCCACCTTCGACATCCTCACCGACCACAAGAGTCTGAAATATATCCTGACACAGAAGGATCTCAATCTCAGACAGAGGCATTGGCTCGAGTACCTTAAAGACTATGACTTCACCATTGCCTACCACCCCGATAAGGCAAATGTGGTGGCTGATGCACTCAGCAGGAAGCAGGCTAAATATGTTGCTGTCTTTACTACTGAGTGGAAGAACATGGAAGTCATGACACCTTAGGCCCCGAGGCATATGGGAAATGTTCTTAGATTGTCCAGTGTCCATGTTAAACCAGGCCTCCATTCCGATATCCTGTCAGCCCAAAAGAATAGCAAGATCCTTGATGAAATGACTAAGCTGTTGGAGAATCCCTAAACTCATTTGACAGTCGGTATGGATGGTGGAATCCGATACAAACAATGCATATGGGTCCCAAAATATTCAATGGTGATAGAAATGGTGTTACGAGAAGCTCACGGGTCGAAATATATTGTGCATCCTGGATCGACTAAAATGTACAAGGATCTGCAAAGGCACTTCTGTTGGAGGAATATGAAGACTGACATTTCTACTTTCATCTCCAAGTGTCTGACCTGCCAATAGATCAAGTTTGAACATCAACATCCACGAGGTCTTCTACAACCCCTACCTATCCCCGAGTGGAAATGGGAAAACATCACCATGGATTTGGTTGTGGGACTACCCAGGACCAGGAAAGGGAGTGACGCCATTTGGGTTGTAGTTGATCGTATGACTAAATCAGCCCCTTTTATTCCAATCAAGACAATGACCAAGGTTCATGAGTTAGCAGAACGTTACGTTTGGGAGATTGTCAGGCTGCATGGAATTCATGTATCTATAGTATCAGATCGTGATGCAAAGTTCACTTCTCACTTGTGGCGACAGGTACAAGAAGAATTGGGAACTCAGTTGAAATTTAGTACTGCTTATCACCCACAAACTGACGGACAGTCTGAGAGGACAACCCAAGTTCTAGAAGACTCGTTGGGATCATGTGTCCTCGATTGGGGTGGTTCTTGGGACCACTACCTTCCTCTCATTAAATTTGCCTACAACAATAGCTACCAGTCCAGTATAGGCATGCCTCCCTATGAAGCTTTTTACGGGAGACTGTGTAGATCTCCACTTTATTGGGATGAAGTAGGCGAAAGACAAATTCTGAAATCTGAGGAACTACAACTCTTTTCTGACAATGTCAACCTAATCAAGCAAAGGCTAAAAAGGGCACAAGATCGTCAAAAGCCTTATGCTGATGTGCATAGGATTGACAATAAATTCTTAGTAGGTGATCATGTTTTCCTGAAGATTTGACAGATTTGGGCCATTGCAAAGAACAAAGGAAAACTTACCCCTAGATATGTGGGTCCTTTTGAAAATTTGGATCGTATTGGGGAATGTGCTTACAGGTTGGCTCTACCTCCACAATATAGCATGATGCACAATGTCTTTCATGCTTCAAACCTAAAGCGGTATGTCAAAGACCCTAGCCATGTCCTCAATCATGAACCAATTGAATAAAAGGACACCCTTGTGTATCAAGAAGTTCCGTTCAAGATACTTGATACTTGCACCAAGGAGCTCATAAATAAGAAAATCGATATGGTTAAGGTGTTTTGGAAGCACCATGGGAGTGATGATGCTACTTGGGAGTTGAAGTCAGACATGGAGGAACGATTAACTAACCTTTTCAAAGAAGCCTGAATTTTGAGGACAAAATTCCTAATGAGGGGAGGATGTGATAAAGTGAGTTTTTACTCATAATTTTGTCTAATTTTCAATTTTGACCTCCTTATGTTCACTTTTGGTCCCAATATATTTTTCTTAGCTACATAATTAATTTTGAGACTCAATTACAAAATTTGGTGACCAATATGGCTTGTGTACACTTTATAACATTTTAATTAGGTTTAATGATCACTTTACTCAAAGAAATAAATTTGTTCCTCAAACTTCATTATCTTATCCTCAAACTTTTTCTATATTTTCTACACAATTTGGTGAAGCTATATCCAAATTTCAATCAAATGGACACTCCTACTAATTTCTATGATTTTCTGAAGTTTAATCATGAAATTCCTCTTGTTTTTCTTTTTTTCTCACCCTTTTATGGGCTTGTGATCCTGTGAGGCGGGCGGGGGCAATCCCTAACCCTTGGATCAGGCACCCACAGATTGGGGCCCTGATCGGATGGTCTCAGGGTCGTCCCCTACCTTCCGCAATCAGCAGAGGAGACCAGGGGGAGGGGACAAGACCCGATTTCACTCCTATCGTGACCATTTTGAAAATTGAACGAACCAGGATACTTCCCCTACCAATCCGGATGTGATCACATTGCTTTTCCCCCTAAAATCCCCATGTAGCTAGGATGAGTGTGAGTCGCCTCTCTAGGCTGCCGCCATGGGAACAAACCTCCCTGATAACCCTAACCCTAGCTCCTTTGGGCTATAAAAGCTGGGCCATCACCTTCAGTGAGCCCTGACGACCCCATATGGCACCTCACCTCCCCCAGCTCTCCCTAGCTCGCGTTCCCCTAATCCCTCCAGCCGCTGCACCGCCACGGAGCAACCTGCTCGCGAGCGGGTTCTTTTTTTGGGACGATCTACAGCAACCCTAGGATCTGGGTCCACACTGATCCAAACCAGGATCAAAGGTCCTCGCACTCCCGCCCTGCTCCTTCAATCTTGCGCAAGTGATCAGCAGCAGACAACCTCCCTACCACAGGATCAGATCTGATCAAGATAGACCAAAGAATCCAACAATTGTCCTTTTTTCTCGGCCTTTTCTTTTCGGGTAATTGCCTCCCCTCTGCTCAAATATTCATGTATATGTCCAGATCTCCTTTTAATCATAGAAAATGCATCCGAACGCCAAAAGTGACAAACAAATAGTCAATCTTGATCAGAAAAATCCAATAAACCTTTAAAAATACTTTTGAAGCTTAATTCTTGATGTTTGTCACTGATATCCCTAAATCTTGTTCCTTTACTTATTTAACTTGTCTAATGATTCAACCATGATGACTAATCTTTGAGAGACCCCTTTTTCCTGATTCTAATGATCTTTTTGAGACACCAAATCGATTTTGTCAGAATAAGAGTTAGATCTAAACTTCTTGCTCTAAAACATGAATCATATACCTGGAAATAAGATTTACTCTTGATATGATGATGATTAACTTTAATCTGGAAAGCCCTCTTAATCATATGTTTGGCCTTGAATCTCCTTGAGTCTAATGATACTATCTTCATACTAGAAATAATCTCGAGATTTGAATGATGATAATAATAATTAGGGATAGCATGTGTTCCTAAACATACCTAGGTAGGTCATCCATTCATGAAACATGTTGGATACTTGAATAATTGTTGGATTTTGGGAAATATTGTTGATGACCTAACCCTAAGGTAGAAATAGGAAAATGTAACCCTAATCTTGAATTGTGAAGGATGATCTTTTTAAAACTATGATCTTGACCCTTGATCCAACATTTTGATCTAGGATCTGACTCAAGGGGTTGATCTATACTTTCTTGGGATCTATAATCCAAATACTCTTTTAGAAAGGTACGCTATTATACAACTCCTCCTTGATTGTAATGATGATACTTTTAGGTATCTCTTGACTTATGCTTGGCTATTTATTTGGATGAACTATTGTTCCCTATGAGTAGTCTTCCATTTTTATTTTATACTATATTTTGAGTAACATGAAACCCTAAATTGCAATACCTATTATGGTTGCCCGTATATTGATGTTGATAATGATGTTGGAAAAGTTGATGATGTTGATATTGAATATTAGCAAAACCCCCCTTGATTGAAGGGTGGGTTTTTTGTACATTGACCTCCTATCTCCTTGGTGAGAAGGAGCTTTGTGATCTCCCCATCGCGTTGGGGTAATAGAGTCACATAAACTAATATAAGCATGCTTCTTTAATTACAGCATAATGGTAAATTCGTAATAAAATTCTTGTTGAACAACATTTTGGTTTTTGGAAGATCGTTCGATATGCTTTTAAAACATAAGTCCTGCCAAACATACTAGTTTTCTTATAAATTGCTTACTTGTTTTTATATAGCATACCGTGCAATTGCATTGACATTGTGTCTTGATTTTCTCGATTTTATGTAATGCAAGGAACTAGAGATTTACTTTCATCTACTCTTTTATCCACTGCAATAAAGACTGCTATATCAATTATGGACTCCACATGGGAGCTAATTGTAAAAGGGATGTAGTTGTTGGCTAGTTTCTTATCTTTTTCTCTTTCCATGTTGCCTATGGGCGTTATGTACTAAACCTTTTGGTTCATTTTAATAAAGAAGAATGTTATTTCATTTTTGCATATTGTCTGTGTGTGATTTTCGGGCCACTCAGGGACGGGCGCTCTAATCCCTTTAACACTGCCCTTTTGGACAGTGGGATTGGGATTAGGGTAAGAACTGATCTGTGACAGTGAGACAACCATCAAGAAGATTTTTTCTTCCTACCTCTTCCACCACTCCAGGTGCCTCTACCTCCACCCAGGCCCCTCCTCCACCTCCACCATCCCGCCCTGACTGTGCCTCATTTTTTGTATCAAATGAAGCCCTTATGGGATATATGATACATGAATAGGCATACAAACTCAGGGTTCAGGATTATCTCCACCAAAACCTATGGCAGATCATGTATCATATGAACCTATCATGCATCCATCCCTACCCACCCTACCAGACATACCCCATCACTGACTATGTGTCTTATGCATACAATCAGAGTTACCATAACCCCCATCTCATGTTTCTTCCTCTACATCCCCTTCTACTACTTATGGAGGACCTTCCCCTGGTACTCTTCCTCTTATGTCTCTGCACATTGGTCCTGCTGCCACTCTACTTCCTAGTTTTGATTGGATTTATGCACCCTCTTTTGAGCAAGCAAATGCACTCGTTGCACATGGCATGTCTTGGACTAAGCGGAATTCCAGATGACCTCATACTCATGCTTTTGGACCTCCTCTTGATGAGGAGATGCCTGACCAGGATGTTGAGGAAGAAGATAAAGATGGTGTTGATGTTGAGGTTGTTGTTGTAGACTTTCATGTATTAGACATTTTGGCACTATTTATCTGAGGCATACTATTTTATCATCTCATTGTTTTTCATTGGTATATAGCCTTTTTTCTAAGAGGACATTCTTAGTGTTGTATTTATTGATCTCATGTACCTTAACTCCTTGATTGTGTCTATCTTATGAGTTCTTGGTATGTTATCCCATATTTCAATTATGAATCTGGATTGCTTGTTTATCTCTATTTTTGTCTCTGTTTGGTGTGTGCTATGTGTAGTTTCTTATGTAGTTTTTTCCTATGGAGAAAACATGTGCTTTTTAACTCGTCTACCCTCTACGCCTTTTTGATATGACATAGGGGGAGAAATGAGCTCAGCTATATTTTTTATTTCTTATGTGATCCTTTTCTTGTTAATTATTTGAAATATCATGTGACTTGATAAAGGACCATAAAATGTATATATGTTATTTGGTTATTTGTGGAAAGACTAACCAAGCAGGAATACCAAGCCATCTGGCATTCCACTTCGGCCAAGACATTGCACATGCAGCGAGTGCATTTTCTTGCTCAAAAGAGGGTACACAAGTCCCATCAAAACCAACCAGTAGAGTGGCAGTGGGGCCAACATACAGATCCAGAAGAGGAAGAGAAGACCTACCCCTACCCCTGGTGCTCTTCCTCTCTTGGCTCTACATGTTGGCCCTGTTGCTACTCTACATGTTGATTTTGATGGGATTTTTGTAATTCTTTTGAGCAAGCAAATGCACTCGCTGCATGTGGCATGTCTTGGCCTGAGCGGAATGCCAAATGGCCTGATACTCATGCTTTTGGACCTCCTATTAATGGGAAGATGCCTAATCAGGATGTTGAGGAAGAATATAAAGATGGTGATCATGTTGAGCTTGTTGTTGTAGACTTTCATGTATTAGACATTTGGCACTATGTATCTGAGGCATACTATTTTATCATCTCATCGTTTTTCATTGGTTTGTAGCCTTTTTCTGAGAAGACATTCTTAGTGTTGTAATCTTAATCTCATGTACCTTAACTCCTTGATTGAGTCAATATTATGAGTTCTTAGTATGTTATCTCATATTTTGATTATGACTCTGGATTGCTTGTTTATCTCTATTTTTGTGTCTGTTTGGTGTGTTCTATATGTGGTTTATTGTGTAGTTTGTGCCTATGGAGAAGATGTGTTTTTTATCTCTTATACCCTCTCTGCCTTTTTAATATGACAAAGGGGGAGAAATGACATCAATGATATTTTTTATTGCTTATGTGATCCTTTTCTTGTTAATTTTTTTGATATATCATGTGACTTGCTAAAGGACCATAAAATGTATATATGTGCTACAATTATTTGTGGAAAGACTAACCATGTAGGAATAGGTAAGAATGAATTGAGGGGGAGCAATTAACATTGTTCATTCATGTATCCCCTTACAATTCACAAGGTAAAGGTTTAATTTTCATATCCTTTTCAATATGTTGAGAAATGGTTTGTCATTGTCAAAAAGGGGGAGAATGTTGACCTAAGCATTACACATTGCTCATATTTTTTGATAATGACTTTACCATTCCCTTCATATGTATCTAATATGTCTACTTGACATTGATTTCGGGCATTAGGTACATGAAAAGGATCAAATTCATCAAGCCCTAGCTTGACATTTTTCAAGTCAAAATTCATTACTCTTTTGTGGAAAACACCCTAATACCCTTAGGATGATTTTTATAATTATGTTTATTGATGTAGAAACTTGTAGCTAAGATGAGAAAAAATTAGGAGCACTTAATGCGAACAGTTAGTCACTTTAATGACATTTTCCAAAATTCATTACATGAATTTTTAGGTCCAGTTTTGCCTATGATAAACTCGACTGATCCCCTTACTAGATTTTTAGAAAATTCATGTTCGATCGAGTTGCACACTCACAAAAATTGACTGATCCCTACACAGAGTAAACTTGATTTAATCATTCGGTTGAGCTCCATCCAGGATAAACTCGACCAATGGTTCAAATAGCATTATCGCGTAGTGCACTCGGTCGAGTTACCTTTATTAAAACTTGACTGACTACACTATACAAAATGGGCAAAAAAAGTGATTCTAGTCATTGGGATGTTCCAAACATCATAAATAGATCCATTACAACACCCCAAATGACTAGAATGAGCTCCTAAGTGTTCCTAGACACCCCATACTATAAATAGGACCTCTTCGAGTTCATTCTAAGGTTTCTCTTTCATGCTATTCAGCTATAGTTGAGTGCATCAAATCCTCTAGAGCCCCTTTCTCTCTCTTATTTATAATGGCAAATGTCAATATGACTGAGATACGTTGTATGTGAGAGAGCTATTCCATTGTACTTGTGTAAACCTAAAATGACCCTGCTTCCCAATAACCCCCAATCAAGGGAGACCAAGAGGTCAGAGGCGTTATCCCAAAATACAGGATCAATGGTTTGACAATTTAATCAAAAATAATTATCAAATTCTACTAAAAATAATTGAGAAGATGGAATAAAATAAATATTTTTGCATACCTTGTAAAATTTGGATCTAGAATTCTATCCACCAAACAAGTCTATCTAACTAATCCTCAATATTGTTTGTCCTTTTTTAGAAATGTACCTAAAACACCAACAAACAAAACATCGGTCAATATATTTCTATACTAGTACGTGGGGAACAATCACAATTTCACAAATAGTTTCTAACAACCTAACTATCACAAATAATGGATTAACAATCCAAATTACGCTTTCAATGTGATTTCTCAACTTCTTTTGCCCTTAACCCTGGATTACCCTCTCTTAGGGTTTTGTCCTTGTAAGGGACATAAGGCCACCATCTCCATCCTAAGCTTGGTGCCTGGGGTCACCTCTTGAGGTGCCCAATGGTCTTCCCTCCAGGTCTTAACCAACTCATACCTTCCCTATGGAGCTTGGTCTTGCATCATACATCAGGGTGGCATGTAGGTTCGAGAAACACATTCATATTTAATTGTGATACACATAGGAATTTATAGGGTTGCAGAATTGAACATCCAACAGTTTAGGTTGCAGACAATCGAGAAACATCTTGGAAACACCGTGAAACTAAAGACGGTTATTCATAAAATAACGACATACATGTTCAATCAAATCAACAAGCTAACAACAATCCAAGCAAGAAAGTATTCCAGGCAAGCAGTTCACACGAGCAAGGATCCTGAAACAATCATATAATCTATTCACTAGTCATTTTATCAAGATCTATTCATTTGAACTCACTTCCTAGGGTTTCTAACTTTCTTTTAGGGTTTCATTATGGTTCATCTTCATTATTGCCACTATAAACCCTAAAATAGCAAAACTAAGCATAAACCCTAATTAACTTGTTATATTCCTCCTAACAAGCTTAAGATCAACTGATAATAACATTATTCTAAAGAACTTCGAATTAATCATGTTAATTGCCCTTTTTACCATAGATTAGAGTTTCTATATGCATTATCATAGATTCATGGGTTAAAACCCTAAAACAAGAAAAATAACATCTAGATCAGATTCAATACTTACTTTTTCTCTCAATAGGTTATTATAACTCAAAATAACCTAATTAAGACATTAAATACAATTTCCAATCATAATTAGAGTTTTATCATGATTTAATGCATAAACATGGGTAACTTAATACCTTTTTAGAATTATGATTAGATTTAGGCTACAAAACAATTTTTATTGGATTCCTTGTGTTCTCCTGATCAATTTTCATATACAAAAAATGTCTCTATTAGATCTACCAATCTATAGATATGAATTTCATAAGATTTAATTACATGGGGACCAATAACAGCGCGCCACATCAGCCCAACCGGTCCTTTTCTTCTTTTTCACGCGGACCCGGTGAAATCCCGCCACTGCCCCCACACCCTAGGCATAAAGCTCGGCGCTTCTGAGAGTAAGTCAATAATTTGGCTATGTTTCATCTCCTACCTCTGACTGCCTCCTGCTTGCGAGCCCAGCACCCGCACCGGTCAACCCCTCCGTTGACCTGGAGCAACAACTCGTCTGAGGGCCAGGATCCCCTGCGCCTGACTTCGCAAGCCACCTCTGGACTTGCTTTTAGCCGCAACATTTTTGAAGAGAGGAAGAACAGTGCGGGGAAGGGAGCGACACTCCATGGTGGAAACAGGGAAGGTTCACAGCGGGGACAATGTCTCTAAGCAACTTCTTGCATCTTGGTTTCACAGGAAGACTCCCTTGGGTCCTAAGACTCTTTCCCCCCCCTCTAGTCCATAGATTTTCAGTCTTATATAGGTAGGGTCTACCAAACGAGGGTCAACAGAGTCTGGGTTCATCAGTGATTTGGAGAAACTCCAATCGTACGTGAAATTGGGACATCAAAGGGTTCACCTAATGTGATTTAATCTCCCAAAGTTGAATATCAACTTCCCAGGACTCCTAGAGATATCGGGAGATATATATGTCAGATTAAACCCACCCATTGTTGTTCCCTTTTCCCGATCTGTCTCAAAGAGCATCCCTCATTGGATCAAGATCCAACGGATATTGGACCATGTATTAGAACATAAAACATAGATGAATTGTGACATTTAATATTATCCTTTATGCTTTAGGAAATTCATATCTTTCAATCAGTTGATACTTTTAATCCCAAATTTTAGGGGAAAGTCCATAATCACTTAATCCACGTGTGTAGCAAATTTGGACTCAAACTAGAAAGTATGAGGGACTTTTCTTCATGTGCAAGTTATCTCTTAATAAGGCATATTTTAAGCATATTTTCTCTCTCTTAATCTTTTTTTTCTTTATTTTGATTCCTTTTACCATTAGAAACAATGTGGAGTCGAAATCTCATTCATAATAATTTCCTTATCCAAATTTCCACATATTTCTTATATTTTCATCATTATCTCAACTTTCCTTCTTAATAATGCTTTATTTGATTTTATCTCTTTCTTCTCCTATTATTTTTGCAACTTGTGCTCCTTAGAACCCAAGACATCCCAAAGATATGAAATCCCTCCTTGAAGGATAATTCTTAGCCTTCTAGATGCTTCCACTTCTTTATTTTCTCATTATCTTAGTTATTCCTTTATTAATTGATTCCTTTTCCTTTTTATTTCCTTTTTCTTGTTATTGGGCCCAATAGCCAACAAGGCCCTATCAAAGGAATCCACTTAATTACTTAAATCATACAAATTACAAAAGCATACATCTATAGGGGAAATTGCATTTCCAACCAAAAGAACCAGAAAATTGGGGTTGAAACATCCTTCCCATTTTATGGGAACTTTGCCCTCAAAATTCCACCAAACATACAAACAGTTTAGGATAAAACTTTCCCCTTTCCATCATTGGCTCCCATGTGGCCTCATTCTCTCCATGGTTCTTCCAAAGAACCTTTATCATCTTATATTCTTACATCTGAGTTCTCTCTCACCTTGGTATCACGTGCCCTCGTAGGTGACTCTGGATATTTCAGCCTCCCTAGAAGCTCAACAGGCTCATGGCTCAGCACATGGTTTGGGTACATCACATAGTACTCTAGATCAGACTCATGGAACATATCATACATCATGTTATCTTGAGGGGTAAGGCTAAACATAAGCATCTCCACCTATCCATCCCAAATGGACCCATGTATCGGGGACTCGTCTTTCTCAGCCATAGCTCATAGGGGTCGGGTTTTACATAACACATGTTCTCCCACAGTGAATTGCATGTTAGTCTGCTTCACATCATCTCACGACTCATGTCACCCATGGGCTTTCTCAGCCATTGCACAATCAAAGCGACTTCATCTGCACACATTGTGGTCTCTCTGACCTTCATAAGGTCCTTTCATCGACATCATCCTAATGAAGCGGTGACCGACATGGCCTCCATTACAGAGCTTCTTACATCCTGATACTGGCTATGGTGGAAATCATCACAAGCAAACTCTCTTAGGAAAGAAACTGCTCCCATGTATCACCCTGAATGAGCACACATGCTCTGGATCATACTTGACTGTCTATCTTTCAGGGGTGATATGTTGTACTAAACTTCAATCTAGCATTGAGTTCTTCATGTACTTACTTCCACCACACAAAAGTTAACTTGAGGTCATGATCGAGAACCTTTAAACTCGATCATGGTGTAGTTGAACTATCTCTCTCATGCATATAGTTCAACCCAATCTCTCACCTCGACAACACTCTCTCTTTTAGGCAAGGGGTTAGGTCAGCTTGGTAAGGCGATCTACCATAACCCATACTGCATCCTGACCACTCTTAGTCCATGAAAGACTCACCACAACATCTATGGTGATCCACTCCCATTCCCTCTTGGGGACTCTTCATTAACGGTAGCAACTCACTGGGTTATTAGTGTTTGGCCTTCACCTCCTGGCATGCATGGTGACCAACCACATGCAACCCTATATACTTCATCATCTCAGGCATTTCAAAGTATTACTACACACTTTTACTATCTTAGTGGTACCACAATACAAATTGTACTTAACATCACGAGCTCCTGCATGTCATGATTCCTCAGGGTTGACTCCTCATAAACCCTAAAACACTCTAGTCATGGGATCAATCACCTTCCTTTTCGAAGAGGTGTATCTGGGGTTCTTCAACCATCCATCTACCGCATCAAGCTCTAGGCTGGCTAACTAAACAACTACTAACTCAACCAACAGGTCTGTTGTATCAGAGTGTTAGCCTTATATGTCTCACGAACTAAGGGTACACCTAACAACCTCTTCTAGCCTCCCTATTAGCTAACAAGATATTTGCATCTCAACAAAGAGCATCCATTACCACCTTACAATCCTTATGTGCTAGGCAACAATGAAGTCATAAACCTTCATATACTCCACTCATCATCCTCGTCTCGGATTTAGGTCTAACAGAGTCAAGAAAACTTCGAGCTCATCATCTTGGTTATCAAACTCAAACTTATATAACTCATAAATTCCATACTTCCCTTGATAAGAACGTCCTCATGATAACTATCTTAGTTCTTCTCGTGTGTGTAAACCATCCATTTCATGTACTCTCCCAAAAAGGTATGAAACTTTCTCTATCCTCAAACATCATAGCAACGTTTCAACTCACATCATCTTTATCCTTAGTGTATTGCATGTGTTTGGCCCCATCTCTCACACCCATAATGAGAGGAAATAAGCATTTGGCTGCAGTCCAAATACAAAGTTCATCCCGTTCCAAGAGTAGAGATGGTGCATCACACATCGCCAGTACACTTTCCAAACTAAGTTGAAACATACATCACATGTCTCCACATCATAAACAACTCGATTATGGGTCTACACCCATGGAGACACTTTTCCCATCACCATTTAGATCTTAACATATCTCTTTTATGTACAATCCTTAGTTGTTACCTCAAGGTCTCTAGGGTGTCGGCATTGTTGGGGTGATCTGACCCTTATGCATCTAAGGAGTGCCTCTCACTTTTACCCCTTAGTCCACATGAACTCAGGAAGGTGGCCATCCTCCAAATCCATGGTCCTTGGGCAAAGGTAGTTGTTACCTCCCGACCCTATGGTCTCGTGCATCTAGAGAACAGACAACTCCTACTTCCATCAATCTTATCCCTTCATGACCTTATTATTGACTTAGGATTCCATCATAGCACATCTCATTCTTGAACCTTTACCCAAAACTCCATCATCTCTCTGGGCACTCATGGTCAAACTTACATCCTTTCATAGGGATCATGGCAACCTACCTAAATTGGCCAGGCCCCATAAGGTTACCTCCATGGCAACATATCTTAATGCCCCTTAGAAATGGTCTCACAAGGGTCTATAGATTCGTGCTCACACCCTGTGCTCTCCACTTAGCTCATCAAGCTCCTATGAGAGACCTCTTTAGGTTACCTCGAACCTACTCAAAAGTTGCACCTGACAGAAGGGTCCCTCCCCAGGATGGAGAGAAAACTATCTCTTGATAGAAACAAAGGTCACAAACGTCCCTACGTACAGGGTTTACATCATCATGTGTGGGCTTAGCCCTATCATGCTACTTAGGTACGTAGCTAGCAAGAAGACCACCTACTAAACCATGCTAGGTTTCCTTGGTATGTCATACTAGTTCCTATTCCTCAACATTGGACCGATATCATACATGCATATGTCACCAACCTATGCTTGAGGGGTTCATCAAACATATACCTTAGTCCAAGGGGTTTCCTTTTCATTTAAACATGAGGGGGTTCCATGATCAAATCCGTAGGAACTCAAACATCCTTTTGAGCATCAGGTGCACCAAGTACTAATACTTCCCCTCTTAGGTCTAGGAAACCTAGATTCACTCCTTATGCATCAGCTATCCAACCACGAACCAAACATGCACAAGGTAGGGCATACACTTCCCGCCATTCTTCCACATGAACAACACCTTAGAGTCCTTCACAAGGACAACCAACCTAGTATGAGACCTCATAACTTGTTACTATACCCCTCCAGGGTCTAAGGAACTCTCCTTTCAACACTTATAACATAGGGTAGGAACCTATAACATTTGTACATCGGTTCAAGAAGCCTCTTTCTCATTCTAGGGTTTGGTTCCTTTAAAACATCCAAAGTACAACATGCCCTCAAGGATCATGTATGAGGCAACCGCATACTCCCACTTAGGTCGTCCATTCTAGGTCATATCATACCCAACTTCTCATGATTCCTCATGTCTCATAGTCGAGGTCTATGTCCTTCTTCATTGGTTCTTGCTCTCTCTCTCTAGAGCTAACCCTACAATGGATATCACCACTATAGGTTCTTTCTTAGAGGATGGGTCAAGCTCTTAAGGATACATGTCTACACCTACATGTATGCTTCAAAACCTAAGTCTGGACCAAATCCTCCAGAGCTCGGCATGCTCATCTCATAGGCTATCTGGCATACTCTTCTGGCCTAGGTCTCAACCTACTTCCAACATTGTTGTTTTCCACTTCTAGGTAGGTGCATGCCTCTTCTCTGCTCCTACATGCCCATAAGGGTTTCTAAATGGTCACCACTATCTTCCACGAAGAGGGAGCTATTCCTCACCCTCAACTGGCATGACCACCCAAAGTCAGGTCACCAAAGACACAAGGTCACACCTAGTTCATGCTTCACATGGGTACACAAACCCTATACATTTCAACCCACATACATGTTCGACTATGATATCTAACTCATCATGTCATCTCTTCCTCAAACTCCACTTAAGGTTAGGGTTTGCATCATCCTCAGAGGATGCATCAGGTATCCACCTCTTCCTGGAGGCCTCCAAGACTCACTCTCTCTCAACTTCCTGACAAGAAGGTCTAACCCCAGAGCTCTCTTGAAGGAACGATAACACACGCCATGCAACTTAAGCATGTAACTAATCTTTATCTTATTCTTAAACTATTAAACTTATGTCCATGACATCTTGTTTACACGCTTTTCTTTGATTTGGTGGAGGATTCCTTAATCCTTATCGTACTTACCCTGATCTCAAGAGGGTGGGGAAGAGAGATAAAAACCCTAAGCCTTAGAACCGTAATTGAATTAGCGTCGATAAGGGACGAAATAGTTGAGAGAGTTTTGAAGGTATCTTATTTCGAGTCAAAACCTCAAACTTTGGCCAGGCAGTCACACTACATCCGGGAGTCCTCATGATCGACTAGCGGGGCGGAGGAAAATATTGTCAGCCCCCAGACTGTGATCCTTTTCTAGACACATCTTTCATCAGAAAATCCTCTAATAACTCCCTTGGGTTCTACAAAGTTTGTAAAATTTAATAATTATTAATGATTAAATGAGAAACCATTGGCTCTGATACTAAATGAAAAGACCCCACTTCCCGATAACACCCAATCAAGAGAGACCAAGAGGTCAAAGGCGATGTCCCAAAATACAGGATCAATGGTTTAACAATTGAATAAAAAATAATTATCAAATTCTACTAAAATGAACTAAGAAGCTAGAATAAAATAAATCTTTTTGCATACCTTGTAAAATTCGGATCTAGACTTCTATCCACCGAACAAGTCTATCTAACTAATCCTCCTTGAACAGATTAATTGTATCTTCATAATATTTCAATTTATTTTTTTCCCTTTTTCATAAATGTACCTAAAATGCCGACAAACAAAATGTCAGTTAGTATATTTCTATACTGGTATGTGGGGAACAATCACAATTTCACAAATAGTTTCTAACAACCTAACTATCACAAATAATTGATTAACAATCCAAATTACACTTTCAATGTGACTTCTCAACTGCTTTTTCCCTAAACCTTGGATTACCCTCTCTTAGGGTTTTATCCTTGCAAGAGACATAAGGCCACCTTCTCCATCCTAAGCTTGGTGCCTGGGGTCACCTCTCAAGGTGCCCAATGGTCTTCCCTCTGGGGCTTGACCAACTCAGACCTTCCCTCTGGGGCTTGGTCTTGCATCATACATCAGGGTGGCATGTAGGTTTGAGAAATACATTCATATTTAATTGTGATACACATAGGACTTTATTGGATTGCATAATTGAACATCCAACAATTCAGGTTGCAGTCAATCGAGAAACATTCGGGAAACACTATGAAACTAAAGATGATTATTCATAACATAACCACATACATGTTTAGTTAACCAACAAGCTAACAATAATCCAAGGAAGAAAGTATTCCATGCCAGCATTTCATACAAGCAAGGATCCTGAAACAATTATATAATCTATTCACTATTCATTTTATCAGAATCTATTCATTTGAACTCACTTCCTAGGGTTTCCTACTTACTTTTAGGGTTTCATTATGGTACATCTTCATTATTGCCACTATAAACCTTAAAATAGCAAAACTAAGCATAAACCCTAATTAACTTGTTATATTCCTCCTAACATGCTTAGGATCAACTGATAATAACATTATTCTAAAGAATTTTGGATTAATCATGACAATTTCCCTTTTTACCCTAGATTAGGGTTTCTATATGCATTATCATAGATTCATGGGTTAAAACCCTAAAACAAGCAAAATAACATCTAGATCAGATTCAATACTTACATTTTCTCTCAATTGGTTATTATAACTCAAAATAACCTAATTAAGACATTAAATCCAATTTCCAATCATAATTAGGGTTTTATCATGATTTAATGCATAAACATGGGTAACTTAATACACTCTTAGAATTATGATCAGATTTAGGCAACAAAACTATATTTATTGGATTCCTTGTGTTCTCCTTGTCAATTTTCGAATATAACATGTCTTTATTAGATCTACCAATCTGTAGATATGAATTTAGTAAGATTTAATTACATGGGGACCAATAACAGCACGCCATGTCATCCCAACCAGCCCTTTTCTTCTTTTTCATGCGGAAACGGTGAAATCCCACCACTGCCCCACACCCTAGGCATAAATCCCGGTGCTTTTGAGGGTAAGCCGATAATTTGGCTATGTTCTGTTTCCTACCTCTGGCTGCCTCCTTCTCGCGAGCCCAGCACCCGTGTCAGTCAACCCCTTCATTGACCAGGAGCAACAGCTCATCGGAGGGCCAGGAACCCTTACACCTGACTTCGCAAGCCACCTCCAGACTTGCTTGCAGCCACAACATTGTCAGTGAGAAGAAAAATAGCATGTGGAAGGGAGCGGCACTCCATGTTGGAAACAGGGCATGTCCACAGCGGGGACAACGGCTTTGAGCAACTCGTTGCATCTTGATTTCACGGAAAGACTCCCTTGGGTCTTAAGAATCTCCCCCCCCCTCTGGTCTAGAGATTTTTGGCCTTATATAGGCAGGGTCTACCAAACGAGGGTCAACAGAGTCTCAGTTCGTCTGTGATTGGCAGAAACTCTAATCGTGCGTGAAATTGTGACATTAAAGGGATCACCTAATGCAATTTAATCTCCCAAAGTTGAATATCAACTTCCCAAGACACCTAGAGAAACCGGGAGAGATATATGTCAGATCAAACCCACCCTTTACTACTCCCTTTTCCTGATCTGTATCGAAGAACAACCCTCGTTGGATCAAGATCCAACGGATATCGGGCCATGTATTAGAACATAAATCAGAGATGAATTGTGACATTTAATATTATCCTTTACACTTTAGGAAATTAATATCTCTCAATCTGTTTAACCTTTTAATCCAAATTTTAGAGGAATGTCTATAATTGAACATCCAACAATTCAGGTTGCAGTCAATCGAGAAACATTCGGGAAACACTATGAAACTAAAGATGATTATTCATAACATAACCACATACATGTTTAGTTAACCAACAAGCTAACAATAATCCAAGGAAGAAAGTATTCCATGCCAGCATTTCATACAAGCAAGGATCCTGAAACAATTATATAATCTATTCACTATTCATTTTATCAGAATCTATTCATTTGAACTCACTTCCTAGGGTTTCCTACTTACTTTTAGGGTTTCATTATGGTACATCTTCATTATTGCCACTATAAACCTTAAAATAGCAAAACTAAGCATAAACCCTAATTAACTTATTATATTCCTCCTAACATGCTTAGGATCAACTGATAATAACATTATTCTAAAGAATTTTGGATTAATCATGACAATTTCCCTTTTTACCCTAGATTAGGGTTTCTATATGCATTATCATAGATTCATGGGTTAAAACCCTAAAACAAGCAAAATAACATCTAGATCAGATTCAATACTTACATTTTCTCTCAATAGGTTATTATAACTCAAAATAACCTAATTAAGACATTAAATCCAATTTCCAATCATAATTAGGGTTTTATCATGATTTAATGCATAAACATGGGTAACTTAATACACTCTTAGAATTATGATCAGATTTAGGCAACAAAACTATATTTATTGGATTCCTTGTGTTCTCCTTGTCAATTTTCGAATATAACATGTCTTTATTAGATCTACCAATCTGTAGATATGAATTTAGTAAGATTTAATTACATGGGGACCAATAACAGCACGCCATGTCATCCCAACCAGCCCTTTTCTTCTTTTTCATGCGGAAACGGTGAAATCCCACCACTGCCCCACACCCTAGGCATAAATCCCGGCACTTTTGAGGGTAAGCCGATAATTTGGCTATGTTCTGTTTCCTACCTCTGGCTGCCTCCTTCTCGCGAGCCCAGCACCCGTGTCAGTCAACCCCTTCATTGACCCAGAGCAACAGCTCATCGGAGGGCCAGGAACCCCTACACCTGACTTCGCAAGCCACCTCCAGACTTGCTTGCAGCCACAACATTGTCAGTGAGAAGAAAAATAGCATGTGGAAGGGAGCGGCACTCCATGTTGGAAACAGGGCATGTCCACAGTGGGGACAACGGCTTTGAGCAACTCGTTGCATCTTGATTTCACGGAAAGACTCCCTTGGGTCTTAAGAATCTCCCCCCCCCTCTGGTCTAGAGATTTTTGGCCTTATATAGGCAGGGTCTACCAAACGAGGGTCAACAGAGTCTCAGTTCGTCTGTGATTGGCAAAAACTCTAATCGTGCGTGAAATTGTGACATTAAAGGGATCACCTAATGCAATTTAATCTCCCAAAGTTGAATATCAACTTCCCAAGACACATAGAGAAACCGGGAGAGATATATGTCAGATCAAACCCACCCTTTACTACTCCCTTTTCCTGATCTGTATCGAAGAACAACCCTCGTTGGATCAAGATCCAACGGATATCGGACCATGTATTAGAACATAAATCAGAGATGAATTGTGACATTTAATATTATCCTTTACACTTTAGGAAATTAATATCTCTCAATCTGTTTAACCTTTTAATCCAAATTTTAGAGGAATGTCTATAATGACTTAATACACATGTGTACAAAATTTGGGACTCAAACTCAAAAGTATGAGGGACTTTCTTCATGTGTAAGTTATCTCTTAATAAGGCATATTTTAAACATATTCTCTCTCTCTTAATCTTTCATTTTCTGTATTTTGATTCCTTTTACCATTAGAAACCATGTGGAGTCGAAATCTCATTCATAATGATTCCATTATCCATATTTCCACATATTTCTTATATTTTCATCATTATCTCAACTTTCCTTCTTAATAATGCTTTATTTGATTTTATCTCTTTCTTCTCCTATTATTTTTGCAACTTGGACTCCTTGGAGCCCAAGAAATCCCAAAGATATGAAATCCCTCTTTGAAGGATAATTCTTAGCCTTCTAGATGCTTCCACATCTTTCTTTTCTCATTATCTTAGTTTTCCTTTATTAATTGATTCCTTTTCCTTTTTATTTCCTTTTTCTTGTTATTGGGCCCAATAGCCAAAAAGGCCCACGAAATCAAACATACAAGGCTATTTATCAAAGGAATCCACTTAATTACTTAAATCATACAAATTACAAAAGCATACATCTATTGGGGAAATTGCATTTCCAACCAAAAGAACCCGAAAATTGGGGTTGTAACATCCTTCCCCTCTTATGGGAACTTTGCAGTCAAAATTCCACCAAACATACAAACAATTCAGGATAAAACTTTCACACATCCATCATTGTCTCGCATGTGGCCTCATCCTCTCCATGGTGCTTTCAACGAACCTTTATCATCTTATATTCTTACATCTGAGTTCTCTCTCACCTCGGTATCACGTGCTCTCATAGGTGACTCATGATATTTCAGCCTCCCTAGAAGCTCAATAGGCTCATGGCTCAGCACATGGTTCGGGTACATCACATAGTGCTCTAGATCGGACTCATGCACTACTACATTTTGGTCTCTAACGTCGCTTTTGATAGCGTCAGTTATTAGAAAACCTGACCTGAAAAGATAAAACTGAAGCAACAAGTCATTAGGAAAATGTTCGAGTGCCACTTATAGCTTCAAGGTCGGTTATTTAGAGATAATTGATGCTTAAAAAGACCCATGAAATCATAATTTTGTGGCACACAAAAACATGGCATCATTTTTTTAGATAACCGACCCAACATGTTTCCCGCAGAGAAAATTGGCTTCATTTTGCCTTCGCGCATCGAGCTATAGGGTCGGTTTTTTAAAATAACCGTCCTTAGAAGTTGTCAAGAAAATTCGGGTACCGCTTATATCTATTGGGTCGATTTTCCCAAATAACCGACCTTGTAGGACCCCTCTAGGGTCGGTTTTTTAAAATAACTATCCTTAGAAGTTTCCTATTGGGTCGGTTTTTCTAAAAAACCGTCCTTAGAAGTAGGAGACCTCTTGGGTCGGTTTTCTTTGATAACTGACCTTAGAAAGAAACCCAATTGGGTCAGTTTATCAACATAACCATCCTTAGAACTTCACTTTTTTAAGTTGGGTGGAGAAAGACCTTTAGGGTCAGTTTTCCCAATTAACCGACCTTAGAGACCTGATCTCTAGGGTTGGTTTTTTGCCAATAACCGTCTTTAGAGGTGTTTGTTTGGGCATCGCTTACCTGTTGGGTTGGTTTTGTGCAAATAAATGACCCTACAGGTCTGGCAGAAATATCAAAGGTGAGTCGGGTGTCATTTCCTCCATTCTCACTGCCGATACATGCTTCTTCTTTCTCTCCCGCATCGCCAAAGCTTCTCCTTGCCAAGATAGCTCATTGCGCCGCCAACGCCTTTTCCAAGAGAGCTCATCATCGTGCTCGAATAGGGATCATGGTGTCTGAAGAAGGTCGCCGCCTCTCCACGCTTCCACGAAGGTCTCCGCCTCTCCATGCTTCCACGAAGGTCGCTGCCTCTCCACGAAGGTCGTTGCATCGTCCACGAAGGTCGTTGTCATTTCCAAATAAGGCCGCTCCTCGTTCCCGAGCTTGTTCCATGAAGACCTCATTGCCGAGCTCGTTCTCTGATTGTGGATTCTGAGGAGCCCTTGCTACCGCGCCCCCACCTCTATGTTGAGGCTGCCTCCCCGAAATAGCAAAGGTAATGGTTTTGTTTTGCCCTAAAATTATTGTGTGGTCGTCGGTTTCACTCTTGGTCTCTTGGTTTGTCCATATCGTTCACTACAGTCATCTTCTACTTGCTTGCGGTAGTTCTGACGTCGCTCGGCGGTCATCTTCTTACTCTTCCTCCTGCGTGACTTCCACTGCCATAGTCTACTCTCATTTTCATCTCAGCATCTCAGGTTAGTTACATTTATTTTTCTATTTTATGTGACTTATAACTCAACCAGTAATAAAAATATGTTTTCATATCTACATTTTATTATCATTCACATGTAAATGTTTTATAAATTCTAGAATTTAATATGAGATTATACATGTGTATTCCCAGATTGACACTTTAGGGTTTATGGGTGAGATCATCAATTCATGATGTTTAACTTAATATATAAATATGAAAATAAGACATATATTAACTTAGAAACCCATTCAAAATTTACTCATTAGGTGTAAACTTTGGATAGTCCCCGTTTGGGACAGTTTTTGGATATTTAATCTCACTAAGGATGTAACTGTATAATGTTTGTTTAGTTTTGAAGAAAATTTCAATAGGATTTCCTCATTAGTTCTCTGGGTACATATGTGAGTGGTTATGTGCCATTTACATTGGTGTACTTGAAGAACTTAGGGGAAATGTTGCTGAAATTTTTATTCAAAACTAAACATACATTATACAGTTACTAGTGAGATTAAATATTCAAAAATGGGATAGGTGGTACACTTTTGTGAATAGAGCTCTATATAAGTCTCACAAAACAAATTAGACATTCAAATTATATTAGGTGCAAAAACTAAAATCATAGATTTAGGAAACTTGACCGATCGATCCAGTTTAGATTTGGACTGAATGGTCAATCGGTTGAGTTCTATGAAGTGGCAACTCGACAGATCCATCCAATAATCCTAGATCTCTAGGGATCGGTCGAGTTTGCAACTCGACCGATCAAAAGTCTGTTGGAAATTTTGGGAAATTGGATTTGGCTATTCAAACGATGGATTTTTATGTCCCAAACATTTTTCTCATCTTAGTTACATTACAAAACATGTATACAAGTGATTACAAAAATTATTCTAGTCTGTTTGAGGCTATCTCCAAAATTGGGCTTTTGCATGTCATTTTTCATGAACTTGATGAGTTTGATTCATGTAGAATTTGATTCTTTTCTTATACCTAACATTTGAAATCAATATCAAATAGATATGTTAGATACATATGAATGGAATAGTTGAGTCATTATCACAATATGGGCAATGTGCGACACTTAGGTCAACAATATTGTCAATATTAAATGCTTTATATAGTTTTATAATTAATTTGAATGTGATCTAGAAAAATGGATCGAAGTTGGATGTCTATCTAGAACCGTTGCAGTCCAGAGTTTGCCAAAGGTCTTGATGAATTTATTAGATTTGTTGAGGAACATAGGAAACTACCTACATATAGGTTCTATTGTCCATGTAGAAATTGTGGTAACAATTTGAAAGTTGATATTGTTGAGGAAATTAAGAATCATGTCATATGCAATAGGGTCATACAAGGTTATAATGAATGGTATTGGCATGGAGAGAAACTGATTCAGGATGATCTGATTCATGATATAGATAATGATGATAATGTCAATGAACCGATTCAGGATGATATAGTTGATGAGATGCTACGTAGATGTCGAGACAATGTCATTGATCCACCTTCTTTATTTGCAAACATTGTCCGTGATGTTGAAAAATCATTATATAAGGGTTGTACTAAGTTCACGAGGTTGAGTGTTGTGATGCGATTATATAGTCTTAAAGCTCAAAATCATCGGAGCGATAAGAGTTTCACTTCATTGTTGTCTTTCATAAAGGAAATTCTTCCTGAAGGCAATGAGCTTCCAATTTCAACATATCAAGCAAAGAAAATAACATGCCCAATGGGAATGGGGGCTAAGAAGATTCATGCATGTCCAAATGATTGTGTGTTATTTCAGAAGGACTATAGTGATTTGATAAATTGTCCAAAATGTGGTGCGTCGAGGTACAAGACCACAAATTCAGCTAAGGCTAAAAATGGCTCTCCTGCCAAGGTTATGTGGTATCTATCAATAATACCATGATTTCAATGCTTACTTGCTGATACAAAAGATGCATAAATTTTGTCTTGGCATGGGGAGTTAAAGGCCAATGATGATGGCATCCTACGACATGCATCTGATTCACCACAATGGAAGAAAATTGATTTATTATACCCTCAATTTGGTAAAGAAACAAGGAACTTAAGACTTTGACTCTGTACAGATGGAATGAATCCCTATGGTACATTAAGCAGCCAACATAGCATGTGGCCTATTATGATTTTTATATACAATCTTCCTCCTTGGTTGTGTATGAAAAATAAGTATGTCATGTTGTCAATATTGATATCAGGGCCCAAGCAACCTGGAAATGATATTGATGTTTACCTTCAACCTCAAGTTGATGACCTAATGAAACTATGGGTCAAAGGTGTTATGACATATGATGCTTCACGTGAAGTGATCTTTACTTTGTGTGCTATGGTTTTTTGCATGATTAATGACTTTCCTGCTTATGGAAATTTGTCTGGATATAGCATAAAAGGATACAAAGCATGTACTATTTGTGAGGAGAATATTGATTCGATTCGACTGAAACATGGTGGTAAAATTGTATATCTTGGACATTGGAGATTTCTCCCACCAGTGCATCCTTATTGAAGGCAACGCAAAACCTTTAATGGGTCAACTGAGGAACGAAGTGCTCCTAGACCTATATCAGGAAATACTGTATATGATAGGGTGAAACATATTGTTAATGAATTTGGAAAGATTTCAAGTAGTCGTACTCTCGCATGTGACAAATCTCTATACAAGAAGAGGTTAATATTCTGGGATCTTCCTTATTGGAGATTTTTGGCAATTAGACACTGTATTGATGTCATGCATGTTGAGAAAAATGTTTGTGATAGCATCATCGGTACATTATTGAACATACCAGGAAATACTAAATATGGCATCAAATCAAAAAAAGATTTAGAATTAATGGGTATAAGAAAAGAATTATCAGTGGAGATCAGGGGTCGCCGCACATATTTACCACCATCTTGTTACACTTTGTCAATGCAGGAGAAAAAGACTTCATGTGAGTGCTTGTATAATATTAAGGTTCCACAAAGATACTCTTCTAATATTCATAGATTGGTATCAATGAAGGATCTGAAGTTGATCGGTCTCAAATCTCATGATTGTCACACCTCAATGCAACAAATTTTACCTGTGGCTATTCGATCTATATTGCCGAAGCATGTAAAGTTTGCACTCACAAGACTCTGTTTCTTCTTCAATGAAATATGCAACAAAGTGATACATCCTGATACTCTCGATAAATTACAAAAAGATGTAATTGTTACCATGTGTCAGCTTGAAATGTACTTTCCTCATTCATTTTTTGATATCATGGTTCATCTTGTAGTACATATTACAAGGGAGGTGAAGATGTTGGGTCCAAATTTTTTTACACTGGATGAAACTTCTAGTGATATAAAGAATTCCCATCACACTGAATCTTATTGTAGCAAAGGAACTCTGGGAGCATGATTCAAAGGAATTAGTCGTGAGTTGTGGGAACAAGCGCATTTGTATATTTTACACAACATCGATGAAGTTAGTAGCTACATCACAGAACACAATGACCTTATCAAGAGAAATCATCCGTGATCCAGTTCAATGTGGCTTGCAAGAGAGCATAATCGAACATTTATTAGGTGGTTTGAAGAGAAAGTCTTTAATCAACTATCTGAATCACCAAATAATGTTGTTGAGAACATAAAATGGATCGCCTTTAAGCCAAAAATGGATGTCATATCATATGAAGGTTACGACATAAATGGATTTTCATACTACACAAAACGTCAAGATGAAAGTAGTGTGGTCCAAAATAGTGGGGTCACTGTTAAAGCTTGTTCATTGTATTTTTCTAGTGACAAAGATTAAAGACCATGTGAAGCTGAGATGTCGTATTATGACATCATTGAGGACATTTGGGAATTGGACTATACAAATTTTAGAGTTCCTATCTTTAGATGTAATTGGGTTGATAACAACAAAGGAGTTGTAGTATATGAGCTAGGTTTTACATTGGTGAATTTTGAAAAGATTGGAGAGAAAGATGAGCCATTCATCATGGCAGACCAAGCAAAACAAGTATTCTATATTGATGGCCTGACAAATAAAAATTGGTCTGTCATTCTTCATGGAAAAAGAAAGTTTACTGTGGATCTTATAAATGAAGAAGAATACTACAAAAAGTATGATGATTCCATCCCATTCTCAGTTGGTTTTCCAAGTGTAAATGTTGAAGTTAACACCGATGAATACTATAAATGTCAAGACCATGCTGAAGGAATTTTACTTGACTAACAACTCAACCAATACTAGAGGCATGTATTCTTTAAATTATACATTTTATTATCATTAAAGCACATAATCTTTTAAATATACACCATATATTACCACTTGTTCTTTTATTGTCACTTATGTTTCTTTTATCATGTATACTTTCAGGTGGTTCTAAAATGGCAAGTGAAGATGAACATTCTGAGCATGAGCACCATGAGGATGGTAGTGGTGATGCTAAGAAGTGTAGAGGTCCCACACTGATGCGTAAGATGTAGGAACTTAGGGACAAAGGGGAGAAATTGCCAATCCAGTTAGATGGAGCAGGAGCACCTATTGGGGAACATGCTAGTACTTTTAAGCATTACGTAGGGGCTACTCCGCGCAGTAAGGTGGCAATAGATATAGAAAACTGGCATGATGTTTCTTTTGCCTTGAAAGACCTCCTATGGAAAGATATAGTTGTGAGTTGGATTTTGATACTATAATATCATGTTTTTTGTTTATTGATTCTAATTTTTTGCTTGGAAATATATGCTTTTTGAAATAACATTATTGATTCATTTGTATGTATAGGGCGTTTTTCATCTAAATGAAAAAGACCACAAGAAAAGAGTGATATAGTGTTGTGATGTACGATGGAGGGCTTTCAAGACCTATCTCAAAAGGGATTATATAGATAATCCTAAGCAAAAGAAGAAATCAACCGATGTATACCCATTTATAGATCTTGAGGTGTGGGAAAGATTTGTTGCATCTAGGAAATCATAAGAATTTCATGTAATAAAGATTGCAATATCTCATTTTATTACAATTAATGTATTATATATATGTATATGTTTGCCTACATGTAAATTGCAATACCTCATTTTAAATGATCAGGATATTCACGAGGCCCTAAAGGAAAGACGGGCAAAAAATGTGCATAACCATCACTTGGGGCCAAAAGGTTATGCCTTCGCCCGCGAACAACTGGAGAAGCACTCTCTTCTGGAGAAGAGTCTAGTACAAATCTAGTTGAGCGTCCACCCCGTTACCAAATTTGGGTTGATGCTAGAAAAAATAAAGCAAGTGAATTTACCAACCCTGCAACTAAGGAGGTGGCACAAAAGATGGTAAGTTCATCACAACTAAGTAATTAAAGAGTAACTCACACAAACTTTTATTTTTTATTAACAATTGATTGTGATTTAATATTTTTATTAACTATGAATAGATTGATCTCCATGAGCAAAGAAAGGAAGGAAAGTTCATACCACTTGGCCGCATGGATGAACTATCAATTGCTCTTGGTACGAAGGAGCATCCTGGTTGTGTTAGGGCATTAGGAGATGGCATAGGATTCAAATCTTATTTTGGCCCTTCACAACCTAGAAGAGGTCGTGTAGTTACACATGAAGAGGTTGAAGCATTAGTAGATAAGAAAGTGCAACAAATAATATCTTCACTTCATCCTACTCAACCTTCTCAACCTCTACAAACTATGTGTCTCTCAGATGATAAGGTACAAACCCATGCTCTAGTTGTAGAAGGTCGTGGGAACACTCCCAATGACCCACTACAACAATCTGCAGTAAGTTTGTTCTATACGTTGTGTTATTGGTATGATATATAGTAGGTATCTGGTTTACCGCTTCGTATATAACTTATATTATTTCAATTATAGGTTGGTATGAACTGTAAACTTGCAGTGGAGGTTCCAGAGTATAATGTTGTGGTAATGGGTAAGGTATACAACCTCAGTTTACATTGCATTGCCAACAAGTTTCTGATGACATTTGTCGTGTGTCCATCCATCTTGTGTATGATGGAATGGGGGACAAACCACTACCCATATATAATCCTGAATATAGTATAGTTGAAGAAGCAAAGGGTGCTATGGTGGGTTGGCCTAAACACTTGGTTATCAATGAAAAGGTATATATCTGAAATCTACCATGTCTATCATATTTGATTACATATATGAACTTGTGTAATATAAGTATGTAATTTAATTAACAGGTAATTTGTAAACCAAAAAGTAAAAATTCTACTAATCGTCCTCCTATGCCCAAGCCTTCTTTCATTCCCGAAGCTACATTCGACGAATTAGGAAGCAAATGTAAATGTTTTTTTCGATACTTAGACTAAAGCTCGGGATCACATATGTTGGTCAATTTATCTAAAGATGCAGCTGGGAGGGACTTTGAGAGTTTTATTTTTCTTGATGATATTAAAGATATATTCTGGTATGATTGGCTAAATACTTCGATATTAGAAGTATGGATAAGGTAAGGATTCATCAATATACATTTTTAGCTTATTTCTAAAATATGAAATGATTACAAATGTTTTACAGCCATTTATATATCGAGATGATAAACTTTGATATAAGGAATGTTGGATTCTTAGTTCCTTCAATCACTAGTCAAGTGGAGACACACATTGAGGATGTGAATGAGTACTTCTGTACTGCATTCAAATATTTTGCTAGTGTGGGAAAGGAAATTATCCTAATTCCTTTTAATGTAAAGTAAGTATTATTATTCAATATCTTTTAATATTGACTAAATTTATAATTCTAATATTTGTTTTCAATGTGCATTTTACTCATATCTAGACATTGGGAACTAGTGGTGGTTGTCTCAAAATTGATGACGTTCTATTATCCTGACCCAATGGGAATAATAGCAAGGAGTCACAAACTGAGATTGCCAACTATGGAGTAAGCATAAATTTAGTTTCTACCACATCAATTGTTATGCTTTAGCATCATATTTCTACTTAGAATTTCTATTTTGACAACTATCGTAATCAATTAGTTGATAGGGGTATTAAGGCTTTTTGTGAAGGTGGAGGAATAATACCCACCAAATTAAAGACATTGAGTTTGAAAAATATCAAGGTAACTACTTTGATGGCTTAGTCTTATATATGTACAACTCTTATAGTAATGTATATGTCAACTCTTATATGCCAACCCTTATAGTCTTATCTCAACTCTATTTATAGTAGTTTACTAACATTAAGTATAATTCTTTATTTGTAGTGTCATATACAAAATAATGATTGGGCTTGTGGCTACTATGTAATGAAATATGCAAGCTATTGTCAGAGCATCATCAAATGACATTCAGAGTACTATAGATCAGGTAATAAAGAATAACATCATAAATTTACAAGTGAGATGTACTCATTTTATAAAATATTAGCATGTGCATTTTCTGTTGCAGATCTTTAAAAGTTAGGAGCCTTACACACTTGATAAGTTAAATGAATTCCAAGAAGAGTGGTCAGAGGCTTTTCTTAATGAAGTGACTATAGCATTGGATTGAATGCATAGCTTCATTTGTGTATGTAGTTTTGAAACTTATCACTTTTGTATCTGACATAATTTATTATATCATCTTAGACTTGCAATCTATCATTGTTGTTAGTATGTTCTATGTGTATGAATGTTACTATGTGCTATGTCTCAACTGAATGAATCTATCTTAGACTTGCATGAATGTTAGTATGTGCTATGTATATGAGTATGTCTCAATTGAATATGTGAATTATTGTTGTTATGAATGTGTGTGGTTTGGAGATTGATACATCAATTCAAAAAGGATTAGACATAAAAGCTAGCAAATGGCTTTGGAATGCATTTCTGGCTTGCATCAGGGCATTTGCAAGTCTATTTCTATTGCAGGTTTTGAACTATGTAAAGTAGATTTCTATTCTACAGGTTTATGTTCTGAAAAATTATGTTCTGAAAAATTTTGTTCTGCAGAATTTTTCTTTAAAAAAAGGTGACTTCTAGGGTCAGTTATTTTAAAAAAACGACCTTAGAGACATGCTGCATCGGTTTTTTAAAAAAAACTAACCTAGAAGCTTCAACGCAAATTTATCAGATGATGGGTCAGTTTTCCTCAAATAACCGACCTTAGAGATCTCTAGGGTTAGTTTTTTTTAAATAACCGACCTAAGCACTTCGCAAATAAAATCTCCAGGTACCCTTTTGGGTCGGTTTTCTACATATAACCGACCTTAGAGTTCTTTAGGGTCGGTTTTTTGCCATAACTGACCTAAAAACTTTCCAAATTAAAATCTCCAGGTACCCTGTTGGGTTGGTTTTATTCAAATAACCAACCTTAGAGGTATCTAGGGTCGGTTTTTTGAAATAACCGACCTTAGAGATGGTCGGTTTTTGTACCTCTTTAGGGTCAGTTTTTGTGCCTCTCTTGGGTCGGTTATTGTACCTCTCTAATGTCGGTTTTCATTGATTTATAAACTGACCCTAAAGAGGAAATTCTCTAGTGACAGCCACCTAGGCGTCGGCCAAAAAGTGACGCTATAGGCTTAAAATAACTGACGCTACAGGTCATTCTTGTACTAGTGATGGAACACATCATACATCATGTTATCCTGAGGGGTAAGGCTAAACATAAGCATCTCCACCAATCCATCCCAAATGGACCCATGTATCGGGGACTCATCTTTCTCAGCCATAGCTCAGAGGGGTTGGGTTTTTCATAATGCATGTTCTCCCACAATAAACTGCATGTCAGTTTGCTTTGCATCAGCTCACGACTCATGTCACCCCTGGGCTTTCTCAGCCATTGCACGATAAAGCGACTTCATCTTCACACACTATGGTCTCTCTGACCATCACAAAGTCTCTCTGACCTTCATAAGGTCCTTTCACTGACATCATCCTCATGAAGCGGTGACTGACACAACCTCCCTTATAGAGCTTCTTACATCCCGATACTGGCTATGGTGGCTATCATCACAAGCAAACTCTCTTAGGGAAGAAACTGCTCCCATGTATCACCCTAAATGAGCACACATGCTCTAGATCATACTTGAATGTCTATCTGTTAGGGGTGATATGTTGTAATAAACTTCAATCTAGCATCGAGTTCTTCAAGTACTTACTTCCATAATACGGACGTTAACTTGAGGTCATGCTCGAGAACCTTTGAACTCGATCGTGGTGTAGTTGAACTATCTCTCTCTCATGCATATTGTTCAACCCGATCTGTCACCTTGACAGTACTCTCTCTCTCTTAGGCAAGGGGTTAGGTCAACTTGGTAAGGTGATCTACCATAACCCATATTGCATCATGACCTCTCTTGGTCCAGGGAAGACTCACCACAACATCTATGGTGATCCATTCCCATTCCCTCTCGGGGACTCTTCATTATCGGTAGCAACTCACGGGGTTATTATTGTTCGGACTTCACCTCCTGGCATGCATGGCAACCAGCCACATGCAACCCTATATACTTCTTCATCTCAGGCATTTCAAAGTACTACAACACACTTTTGCTATCTTATAGTACCACGATGCAATGCAGGGTGTACTTAACATCACGAGCTCCTGCATGTCATGATTCCTAAGGGTTGACTCCTCATAAATCCTAAAACAATCTAGTCCTGGGTTCCATCACCTTCCTTTCCGGAGAGGTGTATATGAGGTTCTTCAATCATCCATCTATCACATCAAGCTCTAGGTTGGCTAAAACAACAACCACTAACTCGATCAACCGGTCTGGTTATATCAGAGTGTTAGCCTTATATGTCTCACGAACTTAGGGTTAGCCTAACAACCTCTTCTAGCCTCTCTACTGACTAACAAGAGATTTGCATCTCGACAATGAGCATCCATTACCTCCTTACAATCCTTATTTTCTAGGAAACGGTGAAGTCATAAACCTTCATATACTCCACTCATCATCCTCATCTCAGATTTAGGTCTAACTGAGTCAAGAAAACTCTAAGCTCATCATCTTGGTTATCAAACTCAAACTTATTAACTCATAAATTCCATACTGCGCTTGATAAGAACATCCTCATGATGACTATCTTAGTTCTTCTTGTGTGTGTAAACCATCCATTCCATGTACTCTTCCAAAAAGGTATGAAACTTTCTCTATTCTCAAACATCATAGAAGCGTTTCAACTCACGTCATCTTTATCCTTAGTGTTTGCCATGTGTTTGACCCTATCTCTCACACCCATAATGAGAGGAAATAAGCATTTGGCTACAGTCCAAATACAAAGTTCATCCCGTTCCAAGAGTAGAGATGGTGCATCACACATTGCCAGTACAATTTCCAAACAAACTTGAAACGTACATCACATGTCACCACATCATAAACAACTCTATTATGGGTCTACAACCATGGGAATACTTTTCCATCACCTTTTGGATCTTAACATATCTTTTTTATGTACAATCCTTAGTCGTTACCTCAAGGTCTCTAGGGTTTCAACACTGTTGGGGTGATCTGACCCTTATGCATATAAGGAGTGCCTCTCACTTTTACCCCTTAGGCCCCATGAACTCATGAAGGTGGCCATCCTCCTAACCTATGGTCCTTGGGAAAAGGTAGTTGTTACCTCCCAACCCTATGGTCTTGTGCATCCAAGGAACAGACAACTCCTACTTCCATCGGTCTTATCCCTTCATGACCTTAGTATTGACTTAGGATTCCATCATAGCACATCTCATTCTTGAATCTTTACCCTAAACTCCATCATCTCTCTGGGCACTCATGGTCAAACTTACATCCTTTCATAGGGATCATGGTGACCTACCTAAATTGGTCAGGCCCCATAAGGTTACCTCCATGGCATCATATCTTCATGCCCCTTAGAGATGGTCACACAAGGGTCTATAGATTTATGCTCACACCCTGTGCTCTCCACGTAGCTCATCAAACTCCTATGAGAGACATCTTTAGGTTATCTCGAACCTACACAAAAGTTGCACCTGACAGAAGGGTCCCTCCCCAAGATGGAGAGAAAACTATCTCTTGATAGCAACAATGGTCACAAACATCCCTACGTCCAAGGTTTACATCATCATGTGTGGGCTTAGCCCTATCATGCTACTTAGGTGCGTATCTAGCAAGAAGACCACCTACTAAACCATGCTAGGTTTCCTTGGTATGTCATACTAGTTCCTATTCCTCAACATTGGACCAATATCATACATGCATATGTCACCAACCTATGTGTGAGGGGTTCATCAAACATATACCTTAGTCCCAGGGGTTTCCTTTTGTTTTATACATGAGGGGGTGCCATGCTTGAATCTGTAGGAACTCAAACATCCTTGTGAGCATCAGGTGCATCGGGTACTACTACTTCCCCTCTTAGGTCTAGGAACCCTAGATTCACTCCTTATGCATCAGTTGTCCAACCAAGAACCAAACATGCACAAGGTAGGGAATACACTTCCCACCATTCTTCCACATGAACAACAACTTACATTCCTTCACAAGGACAACCAACCTGGTATGAGACCTCATAACTTGTTACTATACCCCTCCACGGTCTAAGGAACTCTCCTTTCTACACCTATAAGATAAGGTAGGAACTTGTAACATTTGTACATCAGTTCAAGAAGCCTCTTTCTCATTCTAGGATTTGGTTCCTTTAAAACATCCAAAGTACAACAAGCCCCCAAGGATCATGTATGAGGCAACCGCATACTCCCACTTAGGTCATCCATTCTAGGTCATATCATACCCAACTTCTCATGATTCCTCATGTCTCAGAGTCAAGGTCTTTGTCCTTCTTCATCGGGTATTTCTCTCTCTCTCTAGAGATATCCCTACATGGATCTCACCACTGTAGGTTCTTTCTTAGAGGATGGGTAAAACTTTTAAGGATACATGTCTACACCTACCTGTATGCTTCAAAACCTAAGTCCGGCCCAAATCCTTCATAGATCGACATGCTCATCTCATAGACTATCCGGCATACTCTTCTGGCCTAAGTCTCAACCTACTTCCAACATTGTTGTTGTCCACTTCTACATAGGTGCATGCCTCTTCTCTGCTCCTACATGCCCATAAGGGTTCCTAAATGGTCACCACTATCTTCCACGAAGAGGGAGCTATTCCTCACCCTCAAATGGCACAAATGCCCAAAGTCGGGTCACCAAAGACACTAGGTCACACCTAGATCATGCTTCACATAGGTACACAAACCCTATACATGTCAACCCACATACATGGTCGACTATGATATCTAACTCATCATATCATCTCTTCCTCAAACTCCACTTAAGGTTAGGGTTAGCATCATCCTCAGAGGATGCGTCAGGTATCCACCTCTTTCTGGAGGCATCTGCCTCCTAGACTCACTCTCTCTCAACTTCCTGACAAGGTCTAACCCAAGAGCTCTCCTGAGGGCACGACAACACACACCGTGCAACTTAAGCATGTAACTAATCTTTAGCTTACGCTTAAACTATTAAATTTACGTCCATGACATCTTTTTTACATGCTTTTCATTTATTTGGAGGAGGATTCCTTAATCCTTATCATACTTAACCTGACCTCAAGAGGGTGGGGAAGAGAGAGAAAACCCCTAAGACTTAGAATCTTAATTGAATTAGGGTTGAGAAGGGACGAAATAGATGAGAGAGTTCTAAAGGTATCTTATTTCGAGTTAAAACCTCATACTTTGGCCAGGCAGTCACACCGCATCTGGGAGTCCTCGTGACCGACTAGCGAGGAAGAGGAAAATATTTCCATCCCCCAGACCGTGATCCTTTTCTAGACACCTCCCTCATCGAAAAATCCATTAATAACTCCCTTGGGTTCTACAAAGTTTGTAAAATTTAATAATTATTAAGGATTAAATGAGAAACCATTGGCTATGATACCAAATGAAATGACCCCGCTTCCCATTAACCCTCAATCAAGGGACACCAAGAGGTCAGAGGCATTATCCCAAAATACAGGATCAATGGTTTGACAATTTATTCAAAAATAATTATCAAATTCTACTAAAACTAACCGAGAAGCTGGAATAAAATAAATCTTTTTGCATACCTTGTAAAATTCGGATCTAGACTTCTATCCACTGAACAAGTATATCTAACTAATCCTCCTTGAACAGATTAATTATATCTTCACAATATTTCAATTTATTGTTTGTCCTTTTTCAGAAATGTACCTAAAAAACACCGACAAACAAAACGTCGGTCAATATATTTCTATACTGGTATGTGGGGAACAATCACAATTTCACAAATAGTTTCTAACAACCTAACTACCACAAATAATTGATTAACAATCCAAATTATGCTTTCAATGTGACTCCTCAACTGCTTTTGCCCTAAACCGTGGATTACCCTCTCTTAGGGTTTTGTCCTTGCAAGGGACATAAGGCCACCTTATCCATCCTAAGCTTGGTTCCTGGGGTCACCTCTCAAGGTGCCCAATGGTCTTCCCTCTAGGGGTTGACAACTCAGACCTTCCCTCGGGGGCTTGGTCTTGCATCATACATCAGGGTGGCATGTAGGTTTGAGAAACACATTCATATTTAATTGTGATACACATAGGACTTTATAGGATTGCAGAATTGAACATCCAACAGTTTAGGTTGCAGTCAATCAAGAAACATCCGGGAAACACTGCGAAACAAAAGATGATTATTCATAATATAACCACATACTTGTTTAGTCGAACCAACAAGCTAACAATAATCCAAGCCAGAAAGTATTCCAGGCAAGCAGTCCACACAAGCAAGGATCCTCAAACAATCATATAATCTATTCACTATTCATTTTATCAGGATCTATTCATTTGAAAACGCTTCCTAGGGTTTCCTACTTTCTTTTAGGGTTTCATTATGGTTCATCTTCATTATTATCACTATAAACCCTAAAACAGCAAAACTAAGCATAAACCCTAATTAACTCATTTTATTCCTCCTAACAGGCTTAGGATCAATAGATAATAACATTATTCTAAAGAATTTCGAATTAATCATGTTAATTTCCCTTTTTACCCTAGATTAGGGTTTCTATATGCATTATCATGGATTCATGGGTTAAAAACCTAAAAGAAGAAACATAACATCTAGATCATATTCAATACTTACTTTTTCTCTCAATAGGTTATTATAACTCAAAATAACCTAATTAAGACATTAAATCCAATTTCCAATCATAATTAGGGTTTTATCATGATTTAATGCATAAACTTGGGTAACTTAATACACTTTTAGAATTATGATCATATTTAGGCTACAAAACTATTTTTATTGGATTCCTTGTGTTCTCCTTATCAGTTTTCATATATAACATGTCTTTATTAGATCTACCAATCTATAGATATGATTTTTGTAAGATTTAATTACTTGGGGACCAATAATAGCGCGCCACGTCAGCCCAACCAGCCCTTTTCTTCTTTTTCATGCGGACACGGTGAAATCCTGCTATTGCCCCACACCATAGGCATAAAGTCTGACGCTTCTCAGGGTAAGCCGTTAATTTGTCTATGTTTCGTCTCCTACCTCCGACTGCCTCCTGCTCGCGAGCCCAGCACCCGTGTCAGTCAACCCCTTCGTTGACCTAAAGCAACAGCTCGTCGGAGGGCCAGGAACCCCTACGCCTGACATAGCAAGCCACCTCCAGACTTACCTGCAGCCATAGAATTTTCAGTGAGAGGAAGAACAGCATGGGGAAGGGAGCGACACTCCATGGCAGAAACAGGGCAGGTTCATAGCGGGGACAACGACTCTGAGCAACTCAATGCATCTTGGTTTCACGGAAAGACTCCCTTGGGTCTTAAGAATCTTCTCCCCCCCCCTCTCTAGTGCATAGATTGTCGGCTTTATATAGGCAGGGTCTACCAAATGAGGTTCAATAGAGTCTGGGTTCATCTGTGATTGGGAAAAACTTCAATCGTGCGCGAAATTGGGACATCAAAGGGATCACCTAATGCGATTTAATCTCCCGAAGTTGAATATCAACTTCCCAAGACTCCTACTGAAACCGGGAGAGATATATGTCAGATTAAACCCACTCTGTATTGTTCCCTTTTCCTGATTTGTCTCGAAGAGAAGACCTCATTGGATCAAGATCCAATGGATATCGGGCCATGTACTAGAACATAAATCAGAGATGAATTGTCACATTTAATATTATCCTATACAATTTAGGAAATTCATATCTCTCAATCCGTTTATCCTATTAATCACAAATTTTAAAGGAAAGTCCATAATGACTTAATACACGTGTGTACCAAATTTGGGACTGAAACTCGAAAGCATGAGGGACTTTTCTTCATGTGAAATTTATCTCTTAATAAGGCATATTTTAAGCATATTTTCTCTCTCTCTTATTCTTTTAGTTTCTTTATTTTGATTCCTTTTAGCATTAGAAACCATGTGGAGTCAAAATTTCACTCATAATGATTCCATTATCCATATTTCCACATATTTCTTATATTTTCATCATTATCTCAAGTTTCCTTCTTAATAATGCTTTATTTGATTTTATCTCTTTCTTCTCCTATTATTTTTGCAACTTGGACTCCTTGGAACCCAAGAAATCCCAAAGATACGAAATCCCTCCTTGAAGGATAACTCTCAGCCTTCTAGATGCTTCCACATCTTTCTTTTCTCATTATCTTAGTTATTCCTTTATTAATTGATTCCTTTTCCTTTTTATTTCTTTTTTCTTGTTATTGGGCCCAATAGCCAACAAGGCCCACGAAATCAAACATACAAGGCTATTTATCAAAGGAATCCACTTAATTACTTAAATCATACAAATTACAAAAGCATACATCTATTGGGGAAACTGCATTTCCAACCAAAAGAACCCGAAAATTGGGGTTGTAACATCCTTCCCCTCTTATGGGAACTTTGCCCCCAAAATTCCACCAAACATACAAACAATTCAAGATAAAACTTTCCCTTGTCCATCATTGCTCCCATGTGACCTCATCCTCTCAATGGTGCTTCCAAAGAACATTTATCATCTTATATTCTTACATATGAGTTCTATCTCACGATGGTATCACGTTCCATCAAAGATGACTCATGATATTTCAACCTCCCTAGAAGCTCAACAGGCTCATTGCTCGGCACATAGTTTGAGTACATCACATAGTGCTCTAGATTAGACTCATGGAACACATCATACATCATGTTATCCTAAGGGGTATGGCTAAACATAAGCATCTCCACCAATACATCCCAAATGGACCCATGTATCGGAGACTCATCTTTCTCATCCATAGCAAGAGGGGTCAAGTTTTTATAACACATGTTCTCCCACAGTGAACTACATGTCAGTTTGCTTTGCATCAACTCATGACTCATGTCTCCCCTTGGCTTTCTCATCCATCGCACGATCAAAGAGACTTTATCTACAAACATTGTGGTCTCTCTGACCTTCACAATGTCTCTCTGACCTTCACAAGGTCCTTTCATCGACATCATCCTAATGAAGTGGTGACCGACACGACCTCCCTTACAGATCTTCTTACATCCTGATACTGACTATGGTGGCTATCATCACAAGCAAACTCTCTTAGGGCATAAACTGCTCCCATGTATCACCCTGAATGAGAACACATGCTCTGGTTCATACTTGACTGTCTATCTGTCAGGGGTGATATGATGTACTAAACTTCAATCTAGCATCGAGTTCTTCATGTACTTACTTCCACCACACAGAAGTTAACTTGAGGTCATGCTCTAGAACCTTTGAACTCGATCATGGTGTAGTTGAACTATCTCTCTCTCGTGCATATAGTTCAACCCGATCTATCACCTTGACATCACTCTCTCTCTCTCTCTCTTAGGCAAGGGGTTAGTTCCACTTGGTAAGGCGATCTACCATAACCCATACTGCATCTAACGTCTCTTGGTCCAGGAAAGACTCACCAAAACGTCTATGGTGATCCACTCCCATTCCCTCTCAGGGACTCTTCATTACTTGTAGAAACTCACTGGGTTATTGGTGTTCATCCTTCACCTCCTTGCATGCATGGCGACCAACCATATGCAACCCTATATGCTTCTTCATCTCAGGCATTTGAAAGTACTACTACACACTTTTTCTATCTTAGTAGTACCACGATGCAGGGTGTACTTAACATCATGAGCTCCTTCATGTCATGATTCCTCAGGGTTGACTCTTCATAAACCCTAAAACACTCTAGTCGTGGGTTCCATCACCTTCCTTTCCAGAGAGGTGTATCTGAGGTTCTTTAACCATCCATCTATCGCATCAAGCTCTAGGCTGGCTAACCAAACAACCACTAACTCAACCAACCGGTCTGGTTATATCAGAGTGTTAGCCTTATATGTCTCACGAACTTAGGGTTTGCCTAACAACCTCTTCTAGCCTCTCTACTGGCTAACAAGACATTTGTGTCTCGACAAAGAGCATCCATTACCACCTTATAATCCTTATGTGCTAGGAAATGATGAAGTCATAAACCTTCATATACTCCACTCATCATCCTCATCTCAGATTTAGGTCTAACTAAGTCAAGAAAACTCTGAGCTCATCATCTTGGCTATCAAACTCAAACTTATATAACTCATAAATTCCACACTTCCCTTGATAAGAACGTCCTCATGATGATTATCTTAGTTCTTCTCATGTGTAAACCATCCATTCCATGACTCTCCCAAAAAGGTATGAAACTTTCTCTATCCTCAAACATCATAGCAACGTTTCAACTCATGTCATCTTTATCCTTAATGTATGGCATGTGTTTGGCCCTATCTCTCACACCCATAACGAGAGGTAATAAGCATTTGGCTACAGTCCAAATACAAAGTTCATCCCATTCATAGAGTAGAGATGGTGCATCAAACTAAGTTGAAACTTACATCACATGTCTCCACATCATAAACAACTTTATTATGGGTCTACACCCATGGGAAGACTTTTCGCATCACCTTTTGGATCTTAACATATCTCTATTATGTACAATCCTTAGTCGTTACCTCAAGGACTCTTGGGTGTCGGCATTGTTGGGATGATCTAACCCTTATGCATCTAAGGAGTGCCTCTCACTTTTACCCCTTAGGCCCCATGAACTCATGAAGGTGGCCATCCTCCTAACCCATGGTCCTTGGGCAAAGGTAGTTGTTACCTCATGACCCTATGGTCTCGTGCATCTAGCGAACATACAACTCCTACTTCCATCGGTCTTATCCCTGCATGACCTTAGTATTGACTTAGGATTCCATCATAGCACATCTCATTCTTGAATATTTACCCTAAACTCCATCATCTCTCTGGGCACTCATGGTCAAACTTAAATCCTTTCATAGGGATCATGGTGACCTACCTAAATTGGTCAGGCCCCATAAGGTTACCTCCATGGCAGCATATCTTCATGCCCCTTAGAGATGGTCACACAAGGGTCTATAGATTTGTTCTCACACCATGTGCTCTCCACGTAGCTCATCAAGCTCCTATGAGAGACATCTTTAGGTTATCTCGAACCTACACAAAAGTTGCACCTGACAGAAGGGTCCCTCCCTAGGATGGAAAGAAAACTATCTCTTAATAGAAAAAAAGGTCACAAATGTCCCTACGTCTAGGGTTTTCATCATCAAGTGTTGGCTTACCCTATCATGCTATTTAGGTACATAGCTAGCAAGAATACCACCTACTAAACCATGGTATGTTTCCTTGGTATGTCTTACTAGTTCCTATTCCTCAACATTGGACCAATATCATACATGCATATGTCACCAACCTATGCGTGAGGGGTTCATCAAACATATACCTTAGTCCAAGGGTTTTCCTTTTCTTTTAAACATGAGGGGGTGCCATGCTTGAATCCGTAGAAACTCAAACATCCTTGTGAGCATCAGGTGCACCGGGTACTACTACTTCCCCTCTTAGGTCTAGGAACCCTAGATTCACTCCTTATGCATCAGTTGTCCAACCATGAACCAAACATGCACAAGGTAGGGCATACACTTCCCAGCATTCTTCCACGTGAACAACACTTTAGAGTCCTTCACAAGGACAACCAACCTGGTATGAGACCTCATAACTTGTTACTATACCCCTCCAGGGTCTAAGGAACTCTCTTTTCTACACCTATGAGATAAGGTAGGAACCTATAACATCTGTACATCGGTTCAAGAAGCCTCTTTCTCATTCTAGGGTTTGGTTCTTTTAAAACATCCAAAGTACAACAAACCCCCAAGGATCATGTATGAGGCAACCGCATACTCCCACTGAGGTTGTCCATTCTAGGTCATATCATACCCAACTTCTCATGATTCCTCATGTCTCAGATTCGAGGTCTCTGTCCTTCTTCATCGGGTCTTTCTCTCTCTCTCTAGAGATAACCCTACAACGGATCTCACCACTGTAGGTTCTTTCTTATAGGATGGGTCAAGCTCTTAAGGATACATGTCTACACCTACATGTATGATTCAAAACCTAAGTCCGGCCCAAATCCTCCATAGCTCGGCATGCTCATCTCATAGGCTATCTGGCATACTCTTCTAGCCTAAGTCTCAACCTACTTCCAGCATTGTTGTTGTCCACTTCTACATAGGTGCATGCCTCTTCTCTGCTCCTACATGCCCATAAGGGTTCCTAAATGGTCACCACTATCTTCCACGAAGAGGGAGCTATTCCTCACCCTCAACTGGCACGACCACCCAATGTCGGGTCACCAAAGACACTAGGTCACACCTAGCTCATGCTTCACATGGGTACACAAACCCTATACATGTCAAACCACATACATGGTCGACTATGCTATCTAACTCATCATGTCATCTCTTCCTCAAACTCCACTTAAGGTTACGGTTAGCATCATCCTCAAAGGATGCTTCAGGTATCTACCTCTTCCTGGAGACATCTGCCTCCAAGATTCACTCTTTCTCAACTTCCTCGCAAGAAGGTCTAACCCCAGAGCTCTCTTGAGGGCATGACAACACACGCCATGCAACTTAAGCATGTAACTAATCTTTAGCTTAGGCTTAAACTATTAAACTTATGTCCATGACATCTTGTTTACATGATTCTCATTGATTTCATGGAGGATTCCTTAATCCTTATTGTACTTACCCTGGCCTCGAGAGGGTGGGGAAGAGAGAGAAAAAACCTAAGACTTAGAACCTTAATTGAATTAGGGTTGAGAAGGGACGAAATAGATGAGAGAGTTCTAAAGGTATCTTATTTTGAGTCAAAACCTCAGACTTTGGCCAAGAAGTCACACCGCATTCGGGAGTCCTCGTGACCGACTAGCGGGGTGGAGGAAAATATTGCCAGCCCCCAAACCGTGATCCTTTTCTAGACACCTCCTTCATCAGAAAATCCTCTAATAACTCCCTTGGGTTCTATAGAGTTTGTAAAATTTAATAATTATTAAGGAATAAATGAGAAACCATTGGCTCTGATACCAAATGAAACGGTCCCGCTTCCCAGTAACCCCGAATCAAGGGAGACCAAGAGGTCAGAGGCATTATCCCAAAATATAGGATCAATGGTTTGACAATTTAATCAAAAATAATTATAAAATTCTACTAAAACTAACTGAGAAGCTGGAATAAAATAAATCTTTTTGCATACCTTGTAAAATTCGGATCTTGAACTAAGTAATCCTCCTTGAATAGATTAATTATATCTTCACAATATTTCAATTTATTGTTTGTCTTTTTCAGAAATGTACCTAAAATGCCGACAAACAAAATGTTTGTCAGTATATTTCTATGCTGGTATGTGGGGAACAATCACAATTTCACACATAGTTTCTAATAACCTAACTATCACAAATAATTGATTAACAATCCAAATTATGCTTTCAATCTGACTTATCAACCACTTTTTCCATAAACCTTGGATTACCCTCTCTTAGGGTTTTGTCCTTGCAAGGGACATAAGGCCACCTTCTCCATCCTGAGCTTGGTGTCTGGGGTCACGTCTCGAGGTGCCCAATGGTCTTCCTTTCGAGGATTGACCAACTCAGACCTTCCCTCTGGGGCTTGGTCTTGCATCATACATTAGGGTGGCATGTAGGTTCGAGAAACACGTTCATATTTAATTGTGATACACATATGACTTTATAGGATTGTAGAATTGAACATCCAACAATTTAGGTTGTAGTCAATCGAGAAACAACTGGGAAACACTGTGAAACTAAAGACGATTATTCATAAAATAACCACATAGTTGTTTAGTCAAACCAACAAGCAAATAACAATCCAAGCAAGAAAGTATTCCAGGTAAACAGTTCACACAAGCAAGGATCCTGAAACAATCATATAATCTATTCACTATTCATTTTATCAGGATTTATTCATTTGAACTCACTTCCTAGGGTTTCCTACATTCTTTTTGGATTTCATTCTGGTTCATCTTCATTATTTCCACTATAAACCCTAAAATAGAAAAACTAATTATCTCGTTATATTCCTCGTAACAGGCTTAGGATCAACTGATAATAACATTATTCTAAAGAATTTTGAATTAATCAAGTTAATTGCCCTTTTTACCCTATATTAGGGTTTCTATATGCATTATCATATATTCATGGGTTCAAACCCTAAAACAAGAAAAATAACATCTAGATCAGATTCAATACTTGCTTTTTCTCTCAACAGGTTATTATAACTCAAAATAACCTAATTAAGACATTAAATCCAATTTCCAATCATAGTTACTGTTTTATCATGATTTAATGCATAAACATGGGTAACTTAATACACTTTTAGAATTATGATAAGATTCAGGCTACAAAATTATTTTTATTGGATTCCTTGTGTTATCTTGATCAATTTTCATATATAACATGTCTTTATTAGATCTACCAATCTGTAGATATGAATTTCATAAGATTTGATTACCTGGGGACCAAAAACAGCGTGCCACGTTAGCCCAACCAACCCTTTTCTTCTTTTTCACGTAGACGCGGTGAAATCCCGCCACTGCCCCCCACCCTAGGCATAAAGCTCGGTGATTTTGAGGGCAAGCCGATAATTTGGCTATGTTCCATCTTCTACCTTCGGCTGCCTCCTGCTCGCGAGCCCAACACCCGCATCGGTCAACCCCTTCGTTGACCCGGAGCAACAGCTTGTAGGGCCAGGAACCCCTACGCCTGACTTCGCAAGCCACCTCTGGATTTCTTACAGCCACAGCATTGTTGGTGAGAGGAAGAATAGCATGGGGAAGGGAGCGGCACTCCATGGCAGAAACAGGGTAGGTTCACAGTGGGGACAACAACTCTGAGCAACTCGTTGCATCTTGGTTTCACACAAAGACTCCCTTGGGTCTTAAGAATCTTCCCCCCTAGTCTAGAGATTGTTGGCCTTATATAGGCAGGGTCTACCAAACGAGTGTCAACAAAGTCCGGGTTCATCTGTGATTGGAAGAAACTCCAATCGTGCGTGAAATTGGGACATCAAAGGGATCACCTAATGCGATTTAATCTCCTGAAGTTGAATATCAACTTTCCAAGACTCCTAGAGAAACCGGGAGAGATATATGTCAGATTAAACCCACCCTTTACTGTTCCCTTTTCCCGATCTATCTCGAAGAGCAACCCTCGTTGTATCAAGATCCAACGGATATCGGGCCATGTATTTGAACATAAATCAGAGATGAATTGTGACATTAGTATTATCCTTTACACTTTAGGAAATTCATATCTCTCAATCCGTTTATCCTTTTAATACCAAATTTTATAATGACTTAACCCACGTGTGTACCAAATTTGGGACTCAAACATGAAAGTATGATGGACTTTTCTTCATGTGCAAATTATCTCTTAATAAAGCATATTTTAATCATATTTTCTCTCTCTTTATCTTTTATTTTCTTTATTTTGATTCCTTTTACCATTAGAAACCATTTGGAGTCGAAATCTCATTCATAATGATTCCATTATTCATATTTTCACATATTTCTTGTATTTTCATCATAATCTCAACTTTCCTTCTTAATAATGTTTTATTTGATTTTATCTCTTTCTTCTCCTATTATTTTTGCAACTTGGACTCCTTGGAACCAAAGAAATCCCAAAGATACGAAATCCCTCCTTGAAGGATAATTCTTAGCATTCTAGATTCTTCCACATCTTTCTTTTCTCATTATCTTAGTTATTCCTTTATTAATTGATTCCTTTTCCTTTTCATTTCCTTTTTCTTGTTATTGGGCCCAATAGCCAATAAGGCCCACGATATCAAACATACAAGGCTATTTATCAAAGGAATCCACTTAATTACTTAAATCATACAAATTACAAAATCATACATCTATTGGGGAAATTGCATTTCCAACCAAAAGAACCCGAAAATTGGGGTTGTAACAAAACCTCTCAAAGTTCCCTTTCCCAACCCCTTGCTTCAGGTACTTTTTTGTTGAAAGATTCTCCAAGTTAAGTAGATGGTGCAATCTTTCTTCAAGTTATAGAAGAAGGTGCAAAAAACTTCTCTGAGTAAAGGAGGAGGACAAGGATGAAGATCCAAGAGTAGAGTGGGTAAATCCTTTAAGGTAAAAGACTTAGTGCAAAGAGGGGATCTCCTCGGCAAAGGTATCCAGTTTCTTGTAGGAGTGTGTAAGACCTTGGTAAGGTAGAAGACTCTAGATCTTAGATAGGTAAGTCCTTAGTTGTAAGGTTATTGGCTCCCTTGACCTCAAAGGGAAGTTGGGTATCCTCATCCCAGAAAAGGGAGGCCAATTTGTATGTCTTATAATGGACTATAAGTATACATAGGTTGCAAAAGCCTAGAGCTTGACCTATCTTGGTAGTGGACTGACTCTCTCCTAGTTTGGAGAGTGGAACTACTCTAAATATCTTGTTCTAATGCTTGTTTCAATCTCTATCATCCTTTCTATGAATGTTTAGATTGCCATGAAATTCACTATTTGCAATTGTTCCTAGTTGAAGTAACTTGAATGTTTAACAAGTTTTGTGCTAAGGTTTTTAGCTCTATTCACTCCCCCTCCAGATCCCTTTGATCCAACATTACCTACATCTAACTATGCGATAATAATAACATTTTTTACAACTTCAACCTATTTTCTATTTGGAATGACTATCAAATTTCCCACACATTATGTTCTCCTGCTCTTATTTTTATTGAGATATGGGGTCAAGTTGTCAGTAGGCAGTTGCTCTCGTCCAAGCCAGAAAACTGGACCCATCTTACTAGCATTAAAGATTGCAATGCTATAATTCTTTGTGCCCTTTTTCTCTATCATCTTTGGGTTGAATGGAATCATATAGTACAAGAAGGCAGATACCACTACCCTAATATGTTGTTGAGATGCATTGAGAATGATCTTGTTGCCCTTAATCTTTATATTTTACCTATTGTTTGATGCTTCTTCTGACTTGTGGGCTCTCCTGTGTTGATTCCAAAGTTTCTTCTGCATCTGATTGATAAGCATATTTTTTGGATTCTTATAGAAAAGTTGCCTATGTACATATAGGCTCGAGTTTCTTTGGTTTGAAGTTTCTCTTCTGTCGTTGGTGATTATCAAAAGATTTTTTGCCTTGTTTCCTGTGTATAGCTACATAGATATCTACATATTGTAAAGATGTAATTTTTTTCTTCATTTTTTTGATCTATGGATGTTGTAAATCTTTTCATGCTTTTCTCTCTATTTTTTGCACTTGAACTTTTAAAAAATACAAAAAAAGAAGCAAGAGTTTACCTAAGAAAAAAATACAATCATTTCCTCCCCCATCAACTCATTTGAGAAAGAATTTGTGGGCAGTTTTTCATAACTTGTCACTTATAGTGCTATTACCCAACATAATTTTCATTGATCTTTACCTCCCTTTTCCTTCACCCATGAAACATATTCCATGTCCCATCCACTCACACCACCAAAAACATGAGAGTTATTCTAGGTAAGATGTTGAAACGTTTTATACTAATGGTGTATAGTTACACTCAAGAATGCAGATATGACGTGCCCGATAGTAGAACCTAAAATCCAAAAACATTACCTATGATCATTCAAAGGCCATCACATAAACTACCTAAAATTACAACAAGACTGATAGTAGAGAATTATTGTTATTCAATAGTGCTCATGGTCAATTGTCCCTTAAAAGGATAGGTTAAACTACATCCTTATCCCACCCCTACACATCTCTGTTTACTACATAAAGAAAATAAAGTCAAGAGTGAAAGATAAATTCAAAAAGATTGATGTAGAAGTATGACTAGGAATCGAGGCTCCAAGTGAAATTTCAAAAGAGAAAACCTTCTTAGAAGAAGGTTGTATCGGATAAAAGGTCATGCAAATCCAAATGCATGAGAAGCAAACTAGGGGTATTAGAAAATGAAGTAGTTATTCAGATATGTCGACCTCAATATGGGATAAGAACATGTCCAATGCTAAAAAGATATACTAGACTAACTAAATCTCTTTGATGTCACTTGAGTCTTTGGTTCTATTTATTAGCTTGTAGACAAGCTAGATTCAATGATTGGGGGATTACTAACATCCAATTTTGTAAATGTATCATGCCTATTTTTGTCCTTAGTTTCCCTCATGAGCATTGGCTTACATAGACTTTCCTATATTTATCTTTGTGTGCTCTCCATTTACCTTAAATAAGTGGTAACTATTCGTTTTGTGCAGGAATACCATCAACTGTCAGTGATGGAGAGTTACCATCGGTTGATGGCACCCACTACTCTACCAACCAATGGTGTAAGATCCTCAAATTTTATAATTTATTCAAGAATATTGGATTTGGAATTATACTAAGTCATTTGAAGAATAATAAGATCAATAGTATGAGTCTAATTTCACAATATTGTGATTAAGTATTTAATCTAAAATAATGTAACTTTATTAGCTTTTGTATTCTTATACTCTAAAATCAAACTATAATTGAAGTAATAATGATTACCAAATTAGAAGTCTAATGGATCACTAGGATCCATTATAAGTCATGGGTTCAATGCATGGCCCAAGTAAGGCCCAATTGGACTACTTGGGGTTGAAATAGGCTCATGGGTTACATATTAAAGAAATTAATATTTCGTGCCTAAATATGGTATTAATAATATTATCCATTGGTTTGTAAACAATTAAGACATAATGAGAAAGATTCTAGAAGTGTTTAAGGTGATTATTGACACATAAATAAATGTACATTATTTAGTCTCTTACTTGCATTTTAAGATTTGGGTTGTTGACCTAAAGGTTATACATTGTCCATATTTTGATAATGATTCAACCATTCCATTCCTATGTATCTAATATGTTTGTTCAAGATTGATTTTAGGCTTTCAGTACATGAAAAGGATCAAATCACACAAGCCCTAGCTTGTCCAAGTTCAAGTCAAATGCAATGCAAGTGTGCTAATTAGGAAATCACTTCAAATGACCTTAGAAGAATTTTGTAATCACTTGTATTGATGATATGACTTGTAACTGAGATGAGAAAAATATGTGGGACACTTAATACCAAGGTTTAATCACCCATAAGTCAATTTAGAAAATTGATCATAGCTTGTTCATCGGTTGAGTTGGAAACTTGGCCGATCCTATGATGGATTTTCTAAAGATGACCCATCGGTCGAGTTGTGCATTCACAGAACTTGACCGACCGACTCTCTGAGCAAATTCAATTTTAGCTCATTGGTTGAGTTCCACAGAACAAACTCGACCGATAGTTTGAAAATTGTCTTTGTCTTTTAGTTGATCGGTCAAGTTACCTGTATTGAAACTCAACCAAATACACTATACAAAAAATGCAGAAAAAGTGATTATAACCATTGGCGACTTGTTTTGGGTGAAAATAGATCAATTTCCTTGAGGAAAATGGCTATATTTCGGCCCTAAGTATTCCCCAAATCAAGGGAGCACCCCCATCTATAAATAAGACCCCTTGGAGTTCATTCCGAGTTTGCTCATTCAAGATATTCAAGTCCTTGTTATAGTTGAGTGTGATACTATCCTTGAGCCCCTTTCTCTCTCTAGTTTACACTTTATTTCGTGATTTGTGAGTGAATTAGGCATATTGTAAGAGAGATCCACCCTTGTGCATGTAAAGCTCTCATCTTCCACTACTTCCCTATCCCCTTCCTACATGTAGTAAAGGTGAAGCAAGCTCCATCGAGTGAAGAAGGAGTTGTAGCTGGTCCTCTTCAAGGTTGATGAAGAGGTGGTGATCTTCTCTAGGTGAAGGAGAAGGCAAAGACTGAAGATCCAAGAGGAGAAGCAAAGTCCTTCAAGGTGTAAGACTTGAGCTTGAGTGGGTAAGACCTTGGTGAAGGCTGAAGACTGAAGCTAAGTGGGTAAGCCCTTTGGTAAGGTGGATATCTCCTTGTGTTTGGATGGGTAAGTCCTTTGGTGGTTTTGTGTTGTAACTCATATTGGTGATAATATAGAGAAAATCACTTGCAAAGTCCTAGAGGTTGACCTCTCTAGGTAGTGGACTGACTCACTTCTAGTTTGAAGTGTGGAACCACTCTACATCCCTTTGTCAAGTGCTTGCTATCAATATATCTTATCCTAGCTATGCTTGTTAGATAGGACTTCAAATTGCACTTAAGCTATTGCTCTAAACTTGATATAAGTTAAACGTCTAATCTATTTTGTGAGAAATTTTTTAGCTCTATTCACACCCCCTCTAGAGCCCTTAGATTCAACAAGTGGTATCAGAATTAAGGATCTTCTCCAATAATCTCCCATGAGATGAGAAGATGGGCGAAAACCTACTTGGTTCTCTCAACCTAGAGGGAGGCTTCTCCATGCGTCCTATGGTCTTTGATGGCACCAACTTCCTCTATTGGAAGACATGTATGCAGTTCTACATTCAAGGGATGAACTTTGATATGTGGAAGGTGATGGTCACACCTTACAAGGAGCCAACCAGAGTTGTTGCAACGTGGAGTGAAGCTTCCACACACACACAGGAAGGAGAGGGGAAGCTTGGCTAGGTGCTAATCGTGGCTAGGAGTTTTTGATTCGTGTTTGGGCCTCAAGGACAGACTCGATGGCGGCGTTACCTTGGTCTTTCCCACGCCAAAACGGCCCCCGACCGTGCACTGCATAGATGTTGCATTGTTGCTGGCCGACCGGTGCCCTAGCTGGTCAGGGTCGCGTCTGGGTGAGGAAGAGAGGGGGAAGGAAGAGGAAGAAGCTTGGTTGTTGGCTCTCTCTCTCTCTCGAGCCCTAAATAACCCCGCCCATCTCCCTCTGTTAGACGATTGTCCTGCTACTGTGTGTGCCCGCTTCAAGCAGTGCTTTGCACCAATCGGGAGGTAAGGGATAAGGGAAAGGGGGGTAATACTAATGGGTAAATTGCAACCTAAGTCCAAGAAACTTTAAAATGTCATATCTTTTTCCTCGGAGGTCCGTTTCAAGTGATTTCTTTTGTAAATTTTCAAGCACGAGATTCACTACAACTGCAAAATAAAAAAACATACTTATTAGCTTGTCTCAACATAATCAAAGCACTAATTGCATCTTCAACACTTATCTTAGCTTAATCAACATGGTGATGCACTCATCACTGTACTTACTAGTTAAACTCAGAGTGGGTCATAACAATCTCCCTCCCTTATAAGAATTTCATCCCAAAATTCCTAAAAGAGAAAAGGAAACTTGTTACGCATCTCAGACTCAAGCTCCCACGTGGCTTCCTCTAGGTTGTGGTTCCTCCACCGAACTTTACTAACGGTATCTCTCAATTCTTGAGCTTCTTAATCCTCCGATCAACTATTTGTGTTGGTCCTTCAACATAGGACACATCTTTTCTGAGTTGTGCATGTTCTGGGTCCACTATCTTCTCTGTACCATGGTAACACTTCTTCAGCATCGATACATGAAACACATCATGTAAATTAGCTAACTCAGATGGCAAATCCAACATGTAGGCTATAGGTCCAATCCTCTCAATGACAGGATATGGGACCATAAACCTAGGAGTCAATTTGCCTCTCTTGCCAAACCTCAACACTCCTTTCCATGGTGAAACTTTCAGATACACTTAATCACCAACCTCAAACTTAAGAGTTCTACGCCTCTTCTCAGTGTAATAGATGGAAAATAATAACCCCACCATAATAAACCTTAAGTGAGTGGTCGAGAAAGAGAAAATCCCATAAGTTAGGTTACTATAGTTTTTCCATGCATGCAAGTGTGTAGTTTAAGGCATGTATGATACACTTGAAGGACTTGGATATAAAGGTGAACATAGACAATAAGTGGTTGCATGACCTCTAGTGCAAACTTTTGGTTTTGGTAACCCGACCTAGGGTGGGTCGTCCCTAAAAAGGATAAAAGATCTATCAGAGAGATAACACCCTGAATCAAAAGGTTAGTTGTGACCAAAAAAAATTAAACTCCTCCTGGTAGGAACCGTAACAAGTGTGTTCCTACTCAGATATGAGTAGGAGATGGGCATGCACCTACGTGGAAGTGAGCGACATCAAGACTGGCAACATGATTAGTTCTAAGCTAGCGGTGTGATGCCTATCAACTATGAGATAGGCATACTGGAGGAAATGAATGAGGAACTTTGTGTTATGTAATGAGATAATATGGTTTATGGTGACCTAAATTGGACATAATAATTTATAGTACACTTCATCTTATAAGGTAAGCCAGGTGAGAATAAGATGTGAAGCTTAGAAACCTCAACCTCATATACAAAGAGGGGATCCCTAGTTGTAGGACCGGTTATAGGGTTAACTTAGGAGAGAGAGACCCAGAATGAGAAGGTTGGGAACCTAGACACCAAGACATGAGGAATTATAAGAAATATTTGTATGATATGTCCTAAAATAGACTACCCATGGGTGAGTGGGTTGAGTTACTATATGAATGACACTAGAAAAGACCAAACCCTTGAGATAGAGAAGGAGGATTCTTATACATATGTGTAGATGAAATGAGAACCTACCATCTAGGTGAGGGAAAGAGGGTCCCAAGATCCTGGAGATGTAAGGAATGGTAATATGATGTGAAGCCTCAGACTCAGACTGGTAGCCCTTGTGTAGGACTATAAGGATTATTTATGTGGAAGAGAATGTTGGGAATATAATGACTAGAATGTTTTGGTTCGGTACATGCTTGAGAAGCTAAGTCATGCAATTTAGATGACTAATGATAAAGAAGTAAACTTGAGAGGGGAAGTGGTGGTATCTGGTACATAAAGATCTCACAAGTTTGAATGACACCCCTCAATTTTTTGGTTAAAGGAAACCCCACTTGGACTGAGATATATGTTTGATGAGTCACTTACACAAGTTAGTTAAGCACTACCATGCTATCATGTGTATGTATGTAATTGGCCCAACCTTGAGAGATTGTGAATAAGTACAACACAATGGAAAATTTGGAAATGGAATAATGCTCATGATAAATATGGAATGTGGTTGTAGTTGACATGAGGACTATGTGGTAAACAAGGTTGTCTTCTTCAAGGTGTTATGCCTCCTCTAGATTACCATATTATGTAGATTGGATAACGTACTTGGCATATGCCATCAGATGCAATAGTTGTTCCTATAGCCCCGGACAAATGAGATATAATTTATTGATCGTATTGTATCAAAACACTTCGATCAGTGGTAGTAAGGTACTAATAGTGATCCAACTCTTGAGTGGTAGATCACATGATACAATAATATAACTAACATGTAGAAAATTCATGGGTGGAATAATAGGAAATATTCCTAAAGGACATGTCCTCATGTAATGATATATACTTTGGATTCAAGAAAGTTTTGTGATCCTTAGTACTGTGAAGTGATAGTTTTCTCTTGTCATGGGAAAGGACCCATCCTAAAGGAGCGAGTACTAAATTTTTTTTAAGAATTGAGGTAACTTTATAGGCCACTTATAAGAACTTGAGAGATTAAGTGCATGAAGAACAAAAGAACATAGATTGATTATGATTCTTGAGACCCAAGTATGATCATCTCTAAGGGACATGAAGAAAAGTCATTATAGAAGTGACCAGTAGAATAGGGCCAGGCCCAGATGGGTAGGTTGCCATGTTTCCCATGAAGGAATATAAGGAAAACTATGAGTGCCCAGAGAGATGAAGGAAATTCGGGTGAGAATTCTAAACGATACAATGTGCTTGGATAAAATCAAAGGAACCACAAGTAAAATGTGTGATGAAATAAAATAAAGTTACAATAGAACCCTAAGTCATTCCTAAGGTCAATAAGGGATTAGACTGATGGTGGTATGAGTTTGTTATTCCCTAAATGCACAAGACCATAGGGTTGGGAGGTAACGTCTATGTTTGGCCAAGGCCCATGGGTTAGGAGGTTGGCCACCTTCATGAGTTCATGGGGCCTGAGGGGTAAATGTGAGAGGCACTTCGTAGATGTATAAGGGTAAGGTCACCCCAAAAGTAACGACACCCTAAATACCTTGAAGAAATGACTAAGGATCATAAATAGGAGTTATGATAAGACTTGAAGGTTATGAGGAAAGTTTTTCCTAAAAGTGTGCATATAGTGGTAAAATGGTGATGTGTGATGCACCGTCTCTACTCTTGGAACGAGTTGAGATTTGTATTTGGACTGCAACCAAATGCTTATTTCATCTTGTTATGAGTGTGAGAGATGGGACAGATGCATGCCATAGTAGGAATAGAAGTGATATGAGGAATAAATACTTAAGTTGAAATATTTTTGTGGTAATTGAGAATTGGAGGAATTACCACACAACTATGAGCATATTTCAAATAAATGAGCAAAGGTAAGTGCCTAAATTTTAGATGAGGATATAATTATGAAGTGTAGTTTGAATTATATAGATTAAGATCAAATCGAGTGATCAAAATAATGGATGCAAGAGTTGACGTACCAAATGAAGGTAAACCAAGCCTGACTTATTGACTGAGCGTGTAACAGCACAATTAGATGAACCAGAGTTAGTTGAAATGAAAGCTTGTTGGAGAAACCTCAGACACATATCTCACTAGGAGTAGATGGTGGAATATTCTATAAGAGTCGTACTTGTGTTCCTGAAGATTCATCCTTGAAGAATCATATCTTGCAAGGAGGTCATGGTTCTAAGTATACATTACACCCTAGAACTACCAAGATGTTTAAAAACTTACAAAGATACTTTTGGTGGCCTGGAATGAAGAGAGACATAGCAGCATATGTGGTGAGTTGTCTCACATGCCTGATGGTGAAGGTTGAACACCAACAACCCGATGGATTACTACAATCAATTGAGATTCCTAAATGGAAATGGGAACATATCACCATGGACTTTGTGGTGGGTCTCCCTGAGACAAAGAAAGCTCATGATGCAATATGGGTTGTGGTAGAAAGCCTTACCAAGTCAGCACATTTCCTAGCCTTAAAGTTCACTTCCAAGGTGACAGACCTAGATGAACTATATATTAGAGAGTCAGTTCAACTGTATGGTGTTTTGAGTTTGACTGTGACCCTAAGTTCACCTCCAAGTTGTGTAAGCATGTGCATGAAGAACTCGGTACTAGATTGAAGTTTATCACAAACTATCACCCCCAGATTGATGTACAGTCAGAAAAGAATGGTCCATACTTCAGAGGATTTGTTGAGAGCATGTGTGCTCAATTGGGTGGATCATGGGAGTAGTATTTTCCCTTAGTTGTGTTTTCTTACAATAATAGTTACTAAGCCAGTATCAGGATGCCTCCGTATTAAGATCTTTATGGGAGGTTGTATCGGTCACTGCTTTAATGGGATGATGTCAGTGAGAGGTCCTTGCTGAGGAAGAACTACAGTTACATGCTGATAAAGTTGCTTGGATTAAGAAAAGGCTAAAGAGAGCGTAGGATCGACAAAAGTTGTATGTTGATGTGAAATAGACTGACTTTCACTTCATTGTGGGTGAATAAGTGATTCTAAATATCTAAACCCTTTGAGTTATATCTAAGAACAGACGAAAATTTGAGTCCCCGACATGTTGACCTATTTGAGATTTTAGGATGGATAGCCTTACCCTTATAGTGTGGTATGATGTATGATGTGTTCCATGTCTGATCTGAAGCCCATGTGAGGGATCCTAGCTATGTGTTGAGCATTGAGCCTTTTGAACTCCAAGGGAGGATGACATACCCTGAGTCACCTATGAGGGTATAGGATACCAAGGTGAGAAAGAGCTCAGGATTAAAAACAAAGAGATGGTAAAGGTTCTTTGGAGGCATCATGAAGAGGATGAAGCCACATGGGAGCTAAAGATGTACATGGAAAAGTCTCATATTGGATTTTTTTGTATGATTAGTCGAATTTGAGTACACAATTCCTATGAGAGGGGAAGGATGTTATAAAATCAAATTTCACTTGTATTTTAAATAATTGAAATGTGGTTATTCTATGAAAAGAGACTTGTTAGGAAATTTTGGGTGCTTTGTGTTAAAGAATGGATCTCTTTGAAAATTTCCCTAGAATGATAGATTTCTTGAATTCTACTATTTTATTAATCCAATGATGGATAAAAGGGAAAAAGGATAAAATAAAATCCCATAATAATCAAAGAAAAGAAGAAAATAGATATTAAATAAATATGCATGATAGAATTGTGAACAATTCTCTAGAAAGTGTCATGGATGGCCACTAATAATTAGTTTTCATTTGCACATGGTTTCTAATATAAAGAATAGCCAAAATAAAGCAAATTGAAAAGGAAGAAAGAGAAAATGAATAATTGATGCCTTAAATGCATAAATTAGAGGGAAACATGCATATGAAGAAAAACGTATATTTTCTTTTTAAGTTTTGGTCTCAAACTCTACCCACCATTAGATAAAGTAAATATGGACTTTTCATTAAAAATTGGGATTGAAAGGATTAATAGATTGAGAGATACGGATTTTACAAAAATCCATAAAGTGTAAGAATTAACTGATGATAAATTAAATGTCACCCTTTGTATTGTTTTGGAAAATACATGACCCAACCCTTTAAGGGTGATGCGCAGACTCCTAACTGTTGGATCTCAGATCCAAGAAACACAACACTTGCTCATTTGGTCCATGTGGACCGATCGGTTCACCAGAGTGAACCAGTCATCTCACTGACCATGAGTCGATCAGTTCCCCCAGTGAACTGGTCGGTTGGTGGTCCAGGTTGTGCAGAACTCAGTCAATGCAGTTCTCAATCAATCAGACACTCTAATTAGTTGGTTCAACACTTGAAATTGATGATTCTGATTCAAGTCTATTGATTGAATGTTTAATTGAGTACATGAATACTTCAGTAATCAATCTAAAAAACATTCATGGATAGACTCCTATATATATATATATATATATATATATATATATATATATATATATATATATATGTAAGTTGGTGATTAATATGGATATACATTTCACATCATTCTTCCAACAAATTGTTTCCTAGTTTAAAACCCAAATCAATGTCAAAAGCATACATCGTCAGCTCTAATACCATTATATGGTTTTGGTGAGAGGGGGCACAATGTAAAAAAATATTGTTTCCCAGAAAAATCTTGGCCAACAGATCCATTGTATCTATAAAGCACCTGTACATGACAACATAGAAGGAATATTAAATATACCCTATTGCACAATAGTCGTCCAACAACTAGTAGATCTTATGTTGGTATGGAACATGCACTTCCAAATAGGATCTGAAATGGTTCTTGTTGTTTCCACCTTCTCCTTGCAGCAACAACTTGTCTTCTCCTTGAGGATGTTTCTTGTTCTCAAGCCTCCTCCCAAGGGTCTCAACCTCTATATGATCCACACGATTGTGACAAATCTTCGTATACCACCTTGGTATCCAAGAAGTGGAACTTAGAGTTGTCAACGTGCTAGATAGCTTACTCTCCATATCCTCCTATTGTGGGATGTTGTACTTGTGGTTAAACTTCAAGAAAACTTGCCTCACAATGTATGTGTCTATCCTAGGACTTCCACCCCTTTGTATAGAGGATCATGGGATTTAGTTTTCCTCAAAATCTGATCATGTTCCTAACATGACAAATCAAAATGGAACCAAACTCAAAATTTACCAAAAATTATAGTCACACCATTCATGAATTAATTAATTGACTAGGATATGTTGTGTCGTCTATTCGACTGACTGGGTTAGCTAGTTAAATGACTCACCAGTATTTGTTTGATTTTAATTGACCAATTCAATTCAAAATTGAACATCCCACATATTTCTTATTGTTTCCTAACTTTAGTCCATTCTACAACCTAGACAATTGCCAAAACTAATGATCATTTGAGCAATTGACAATCAACTGACCAGTTGAGACAAACCATCCATTATATACTAGCTTTCCTAATTGCCAATTTCACATGAAACAACTTGTACAGAATTTAAAAGCATTTTAATAATATATTTTATTATGAACTTTAATTATGTTATTCATCCTTATGCATGTGACCATGTAATTTTCATATTACATTGGTAGTAATGTTTAGAATTTCACAAGGAAGGATTGGTTTCTAGCAACATACCATTGCTATCCAAGTTAAAGGAATAAGTTCTAACAACTTTAACTTGTAAGTGAACAATGTTACCATGACCGTAGAATATCTTTGTCATCAATGTTCATATTAAAATTGAGATATGGACTCAATCCTCTTAACATGTAATTTATGTTTCTTTAACTAGAGCATACTATTCAGTTTGTATGAGCATGATATCACACATTCACTCACATGAGCATGGCTATGCTTTTCATAGTCTAACTTATCAAGTGGCTAGGATATCACTCTAATGAAGGGAAAATTCCAATATTCATCACCCACAACAATTCACAATTGTCGCAGTGCACCCAATCACCACTTGTATGGAAAATATTATTTAGAGTGGCATGCGACCAGTGTTAAAGTACACAAAACAACTTGTGATATTTGTAGTGACTTCAGGTGTAAGGATCACATTCACCACTATCAGATTGATATATGACTCTGAATGGCATGACATGGCTGCCATGTGTCATCTTCAAAGTGGGTCTTTCCATTACAACTTGTTCTCTAAAAAGTACCCCTGTATCTAAATTGATATCCAATATCATGAATAAAGAAAATAATCATCATTTAAGATATACACTAGTCTTATGTATTATTGTTGTCCTATGATATCCACAATGATAACTAACTAGGAACATAAAAAGAATGAATATTGTTAACTATACATTTGATCTCATGTTCAGTCCATAACCCAAATTATATGTCATCAAGTCAAAATAGTATTAGGAATTATTACATTTTCTCATCATCTCAATACTCAAATATACATAATAAGTACATTTGTATTTATTAACAATTAATGCATATAAAATGTATATGTATTACAATAATCACATGATTGCTTTTAGGAAATACAACCAACAAATTCAGCCCTAAATTTACCTTTCATGACCTAGTTCATACTATCTTAACCTAACTTGGCCCCAATGTGACAATTGATGTTGGATATGGACTGAATGCTCCTTGACCAATGTTCCTACTTTCTGTTAGTCCTATGTTAGGGAAATTTCATGAGACGTAGAAACAACTAGGTAAAACTATAGATTTGATTTAGTTCCCCCTCTATCTTATATTCACATCAAATAATTTATATGGGTTGGAAATCATTTTAGCATAGGATTCAAATAAGGATAGTCTAAAATAACTAAGTACATTAAAATTAGAGAAATCATATGCAGTTAAGGATGGGGTGTACAAACATGTATTGTTAATTGTTTAGTACCTAATTATGATCATGTATGCAACCTCCATGTCAATCTATCTTTTTGGAAGATAAAATAAATGAGGATGATATTGTTCAGTTGTTACATCATGTCCTTGGTGCTGAGATTCCTGATGTAGTCATGTAGGATGATACAAAAGAGGAATCGACAAATTTAGGTTCTTAAAGGTTTTATCAAATGTAAAAACAAGCTCAGGCACCTCTGTAGAATGCTAAACAAGTTGAAAAACTATTCCAAGTTTTATTATTTGATACATATGTTAAATGGACAGAGAAATCATTTATGTTATATTAAAGGACCATGAGGTATTTAATGCATGGGTCTATTGTGGAAATATTAGGTGCAAAAAGCAAATACACACCTGAAGTAAGTCCACCAAATTCCTTTAAATGCATTTTTTCATATGTTGCCATTCCTAGGCTGTAAAGGCTCTTCATGTGTCCAAATGTGCCAACGATATGCACATGCAACATGAGAAAATGATAAACAATAGTGAACTATGACATCTGATAGATTCCACAAAATGGAAAGAATTTGATATAAAGTTTCTTGAGTTCAATCATGAGTTGCACAATATTTGTTTAGGACTACACAGTGATGGGTTCACCCATTTGGGGCCATGAATATTTGTCACGGTACTTGGCATGTTGTTTTGATAACTTATGAAATATTCAAATGGTGTGCATGAAGAAATCGAATTTTATATTTTCCTTGTTGATTCTTGCACCAAAAGAACCTAGCAATGACATTGAAATATATCTGAAGTGTTGAATTAATTAGTTGAAAAAGTTATTGGAAGTTGGTATTGACAGTTATGATGATTTTGCAAAGAATTTTTGTAATGTGAGAGATCTATCATGTTGACATAAATAAGTTTCTAGCATATACGAAGTGTTTGGGCATACTACCAGAGGAGAATTTTCTTTTCCTTGTTGTTGTGCTGTTACTGGATGGTATACACTTAAATATGAAAAGAAATACTACTATATATACTTATGTTTTCCTATGTGACGAACATCCTTCTTGGAAAGATAAATAGAACTTTGATGTAAAGACAATATATATATAGACAAGCACCTAAGCCTATCACTAGTGAAGAGATTCTAAATGAGCTTAAGGGTTATTGAAATGTGACATTTGGAATAGAAATAAAAGATGTGTAAAGTGGAAAAAGTATAAAGTTTCCTGGAATAGAAGATATGTTATGTGAAGTTCCCAAATTTTCTGTGCTTTGACCTGTTGTGTGACGTCCACAATTGAAGCCCCCACATAAGTGAGAGTCCCAATTTTAAACACCAGACACTAGGACAAGAAGAAGAAAATCAGATGAAGATAGAAGGAACTAATGTTTTACATGTAGATGAACAGAAGAAAAACATAACCACAAGCTCACCATTCAACATATAATTACAAGATGCATTATTACAAATTGATATTACACATTAAATAGTAAACTTCTACATATGTACATACTAAATCTACATCATGATCTTTAGACAATACATCCATGTACATATCTTCTTGCAACACAACTCCCATTGTCCATCAAGTTACATCATGGTCACATAGACACACAAATAAAATCATAAAAGCGACACACTTCGATAAAATTATATTGAGTACACATCATGTAAAATATTAAGCCTCTTTAAGAACTTGGACTTTCCAGCAATATCTTTAACAAAAGCATTCCTGAATGGTATATTTCTTTACAAAATAGAATACATAATTTTTAGCACATTTTCTATTACAATATCCATACATTTGCCATGTGAGGAAATAATACATCATCTTGGTTACCAAAGAGGTTCATATGCAAGGCCTTATGATCTACTACCAAATAGTTTGATCATTGTTAACTATGATCTACTACCAAAGAGAATAATCACTTACCAACATCGTTCCATCAAACATAAATAGTGACTTCATATAATGGATCAATATGTTTTGTTTTGTGTGTTCATAACTATATATATATATATATATATATATATATATATATATATATATATATATATATATATATATATATATATTCAAGAAAGGTAACGTACATGAACACTTGTTTTAAGCAATATTGTATTTTGAGTACTTTTTACACATAATGAATATACATACCATAAGGTAGGCTAAGTAAGAGGTAAAGTGCACCTAAAATCAATCTAATAATCACATCTACAAGCCCACTCTAACCTTGGTCAAACCTTGATAAACAAAAGAACACATATATGGTATGCATTAAATTTCATATCATATAAAGTCTAGTTTTGTCCATTAGGGTTTTACATAGCTCATTAAGATATTCCCATCATTACTTGTCTTCTAAAATTGTAATTAGTTTATTGATCTTAGGTTCCATATTAGCTAAATATTTTGTTGCATATAATTATTTTTGCATGGCTGCCCTAGTTTATATACAATAATCCAATTAGGATCTTCAAACCATGTATGTACAGTTATTATCGTGATAAGATAATTTATGTGTATCAAAATGATATTTTAATCTCATATTAGGTTCCATGTAATGATATGAATATACTATTGTAATGACCCTGATTTCTGGTAACCCTCAATTAAGAAAGACCAAGAAGTCAGAAACGTTATCCCCAAAATAGGATCAATGGTGTTGCAAATAATAAAAAAAATTAATAAATTCTACCAAAGACTAAACTGAAAACTGGAATAAAAATTAACTTTTCACATACCTTTCAAAAAAATAGGAATATGAAACTTCTGCCCCCAGTAGAGTTATATCTAACTAAATCCTCCTTTATGAATTAACATTAATCTTCACAAGTTCCATTTTACTATTTTTCCAATTTTAGATAATCTTAAAATACTGACAAACAAAACGTCGATCTGTATAAATGAATATACTTGTATGTGGTGACAATCAAAACATTGCACATATATTCTAACAATACAAACACATCAAATAGTTGTTAACAATGCAAGATTGCGTTCTTTGATATGACTTCTTAACCGCTTTTACTCATCCTCCGGGATACTCTCTCTAGGGTTTAGTCCTTGCAAGGGACTGAAGACTACTTTCTCCATCCTGAGCTTCGTACATAGGGTCACCTCTCTGGGTGCCCAGTGGTCTTGACCACTTTGGACCTTCCCTCTGGGGCTTGATCTTACATCATACATCTGGAGATGGTATGTAGGTTCGAGACAGCCACATATGTACTTAAATTGTGATACTCATATTCACTTTAAAGATTACATAAATAAAAGCATCCAAACAGTTTTATTTCCATTGCAATCGATAAATAATCGGGAAATTCCAGGAAACTAAAGTGTGTACTCATAATTGACCACATACCTGATTAAGAGATTTCATAAGAAATAAGCACAGTTCAATCAATCAGGCAATCCAATCCAAGCAAGCAAGTCAACTACACAAAAGCACAAAATCCTAAGTACTAACTACATACAATACCTCCATAAACCACATACAATACCTCAGAAAATCATGTATAAAAGAATGTCGGCATTTACATATAATACCTACATAAATTAATTCATATTTTACTAAAAGACATACACATGTTACTAACACACATTACAATTTTATATTTTTATTTTACACATCAATATAGTGCATGAGGTACAGTACATGATATACCGTATTGTGCAATATGAGAGGTGAGGAAAAAGAGAAAATGTTAAAGAAGTTGTAACCGGGATAATCGTCGTTAGGTAGCTCTCTGCATGGTGAAATACACTTATAAAAATGGTGAAATACCCTTATAAAAATATAAAAAGTACTAATAATATTTAGATATATACATTTTTCTCAGAACCTTCAACAAAAAGAGTGTCTAGTTGAAGTGGTAGTTTGCACATTTAGTTGTGTAACTGGTGCAGGTTTGAATCTTATTGTGTGGATATTTAATTTTCAGCCCCCCTTTTGTGAACTCAGTTCCCACTATTGTGCATTTCTAATTCCGCCCCTAACTCTCCGACAAGACTGTTAGCAACCTGACCTTGCATGAGTATTGTAGTCTAGTTCTATGGAGGAGAGATTTTTGGGCGTAGGAGTACGCAATAGTGTTCGGTGATGGAGAATGCAATCGATGTTGAACACGACGGAAAAGACTATCCGCTATAGCTCCCGTAGGAACGAGAACGGCAATGCGCTCCGAGATAATTGACTGGAGCTGGAATCAGACGTATCGTACAAGCTCGGGAACGCTAGTTGAGTGGAATGAGGGTGGAAAGAGGAGTTGTAAGAGAAAAAAAGTGAATTAGTGAAAATGAGGGCTGGAGTGAGGACTGGCGAGAGAACTTCATGACTCTTCGACTTCTGAGTAAAGTTCATTGATGTAGAGTTGATTCAAATCAGAAAAAACGGACTTTTGGGACTCACGAGAAAATGAGTGGATAGTCTGCTATAAACCTGACTACGTGTAGCGCAAAGAGACCAACCTGAGACATGACGTGGTAATATCTCACTTTCTGTGAGTGATAATTTGAACCTGCCATCGTTAATTACGCATGTATATTAATTACTATGTGACAAATATTCTATGTCATGACCGTGGGTTGAGAGAGAGGCCAACTATTTATCGTCACATGTGTGCGCTTGAGACTTTTCAGTTTTCAAGAATGGTGATTTGATGGCATTAATTATTGATCTAAATCAATTTTTATTGTGTTAACCCCTCCTTCATTCGACGAAGGTGGGCGAGACCAGAGCTGCCATGGACAGTAAAAGTAAATGATTATTCGTAAATTCTGATCCGCATTGGGTGAGGCCAAGACCTCACGTAGCCTCGATGTGGGTCAGCCACTGAGCCTCACTAGCGGATGACTGGTACAACGGAAAAAATGTAGCAGTAACATCTTAACAAAAAAATGGTACTACAACAGAACACTAGAGAGACATTACATCGTGATATTGCAAAAGCCAGAAGTGAGATAGTGGCATACTTGGTGTCAACAAAAGGCAACTTCTCCGAATTACCCATATGTCAATCACCAAGTCTGTAGCCTCTTTCCTTATATGACAACACGTCCATATGCTTGTCATGATACACATGACATACATGCCCAATGGACTCTTTCGCATTTGGCCATACATCGAGATACACGATGTGTTTGACCCATTTGTTCAAGGGCTCATATTCTGGTCAACATCACAACTAGGAATTAGAGATCTTTTGTTTTTTCTAACTATAAGATTAGAGTGAGGCCTTCTTTGGAGTGTACGCATGTGCATGGTGATTTAGCTAGGTAAAATTCATTTGAAGAATAATTCATTTTTTCTCTATAAATAAATAAGGATGTCAACAACTTATAGGTAAGAAATATGATACTAACAGTCCCAGATATATTCACAAAAGAAAATAATCCTCTTATGTACACACATGCAATAGGCTGCATTCACTTTTGACACATAACCCATATTGGTATTAAAACCAACTCATAGAAGAGTAAGAATTCATTTAAACATATATAAATAGCATAAACATGAACAATATGATAGGAAGACTAGTTTAGAAGCCTCTTAGATCTATTCTAAGATCCACATATTCTCCTTCGTTCTTTCATACCTTGTTTGGTGAATGAGAAAGGCATTTTATCTATAATGACCCCATCCCTCTGTATCCCCCAATTAAGGGAGACCAAGAAGCTAGAGCCGATGTCCCAAAATAGGATCAATGGTTTTACAAATAATTAATAAATTCTACCAAAAACTAAGTTTAAAGTAGGACAAAAATCTATTTTTCACGTACCTTTCAAAAATAGGAATTGGAACTTTACCCAATGTAGAGTTCTATCTAACTAAATCCTCATTTCTTTAATTTTCTTTATTCTCTAAATGTAACAACCCCGCTTTTCGGTAACCCCCAATTAAGGAAGACTAAGAAGTCAAAGGCGTTATCCTAAAAATAGGATCAATAGTTTTGCAAATAATAAAAAATAATTAATAAATTCTACAAGAAACTAAACTTTAAAGAAGGAATAAAAATTACTTTTCACATACCTTTCAAATATAGGAACTAGAACCGATACCCTCAGTAAAATTCTAACTATCTAAATCCTCCTTTATGAATTAACTTTAATCTTCACAAGTTCCACGTTACTGTTTGTCCAATTTTAGATAATTCTAAAACGTCGACAAATAAAACATCGATCAGTATAAATGAACATGCTGGTATGTGGGGACAAACAAAACATTGCACATAAGCTTTAACAACCTAATCATATCCAGTAGTTGTTAAAAATATAAAATTACATTTTCAATGTGACTTCCCAATAGCTTTTACCCATCCTCTGGGGTATCCTCTCTTAGAGTTCAGTCCTTGCAAGGGACTTAACGCTACCTTCTCCATCCTAAGCTTAGTACCTGGGGTCGCCTCTCTGGATGCCCAATGGTCTTCCCTTTGGGGCTTGACCACTTCAGACCTTCCCTCCAAGACTTGATCTCACATCATACATCTATAGATGGTATGTAGGTTCGGGACAGACACATATATACTTAAGTTGTGATAATCATATTCACTTTAAAGATTGTATAACTAAAAGCATACAAACAATTTATTTCCATGCAATCAATAAAACATTGGGAAAACGTTGGGAAACTAAAGTGTGTACTCATAATTAACCACATACCTGATTAGGAGATTTCACAAGAAATATGCAAGTCCAATCAATCAGGCAATCCAATCCAAGCAAGCAATCGGCAATAACTATTTCCATACATGTCGCAAGACTATGGGAAGATGGCGACTGACCGGACGACTGTCCAGGCGACTGACCGAGCGACTGCTCAGGCGAGTGTGGGGGCCACGGCAGCGTCGGCGGCGGAATCTGATCCTCCAGATCCTGGCCGTGGGGAGGAATCGTCGGCGTTGTCTTCGTCTGGGAACACCACTCGAGGTTCAAGCACGGGGGTCTCCGCTGGGGTTTCTGTTGCTCAGAATTTGTTAGATTGGTCCAAGTTGTTCAAGGGGAAGGAAGACATCGGGCCTGTGAATCTAAGCAAGACAGAGATAAAGCTGGTTGATGGGAAGCTGCTATATCTGAGATCTATTGCGGAGAGGAATCTAGCTAGGTGGAGCAGGACGGCGGCAGGGTATGTTGTTGGACTCAAACCTCACTAGTCGACGCTCGTGCGACATCTCACTCTTCTGTGGAAGGTCAAAGGCTCCATTGAAATCAGATCTAGAGGTAGGGGTTTTTTCATCGTAATGTTCTCAAATGACGAAGACCTGTCTACTGCGATCGATGGAGGCCCGTGGTTCGTGGCTGGGAAGCCGCTTATCATCAAGAAGTGGGAACGGGGGGAACCCCTGGAGAAGATGAAGCTCACTGAGATACTGATTTGGCTCAAGATTCATAATCTTCCACTCGAACTTTGGGATGTGGAGATGTTCAACTATATCGGTTCTGTGTTGGGAAGGCCTCTTCGACCGGACAAAATGACTTTGGAATTTCATAGACTTGAGTATGCTAGAATCCAGGTAGTGATACCTGCGGATTTCACATATCCGAAGGATTTGCAGATTGTGAGTGATGATGGGCATTTGGATACTATTGAGTTCGAGTATGAATGGCAGCCTTCCAAGTGTTCGAGTTGTGGTCTATATGGTCATGAATCATCCTTGTGTGATGGCTCAGGCAGTATGGAGGGGAGAGCTCCAAAGAAGAGAATCACAAAAACTTGGGTCCCAAAGAAGTCTGTAGAAGATGGAGAAGCAGATGTCTTCGAGGATGCTATTGAAGCTATTTCAGAGGTTCCTGTAAGCATGGTCAATGGTTGTGCTGGGGGTGGTCGAGTAACTATAAGCAGTGGAACTTCTTCAGTTCTTGTCAATCCGACTGAGGCTGAGAAAGGTGTTTTTATGCCGATGAGTGAGCCCGTTGGCGGAAATCTTGATAAGGTGAATAGTAAGTCTTCTGCAACTCCTGTTAGTCCTCTTGAGGCAGAGTGGAGAACAAGTAGGAAGAAGCCGAAAGCTATCCCAAAGGCTATTTCTAAAAACTCATCTAAAATGGTTACGGAAGCTTTGAACAAGTATTCCCCATTATCGAATTTTGATGATTCTGAGTTACATAAGGAAGTTATGATTGCATCCGATCTGGATGTGAGGGATGAGGAGGCGGTAACTCTTCCCCCAAATGGATAGACCTTTCACAGTGATTCCGTGGAATGTGAGAGGGATCCATAATAAAATCTCTCACTTTAAGGAGGAGCTTGACAGGAACAAAGTTGATGTCTATATTATTTTGGAATCCAGACTTAGTAGTAGTGAGATTGGGGGTTTCATTAATTCTGTGTGGCCGGATTCGAAGTTCTTAGCTAATTCTAGTTTTTACAAGTATACACGTATTGTTGTTCTGTGGTTCAATCCCAACATTTTTGTTAACAAAGTTCTGGAGAATGAACAAGTTATTCATTGTGAGGTGGATTTTTGTGAGTCTTCTTTCCTCCTCTCTGCTATCTATGGATCCAATGATGATAATGATAGAATGATGTTGTGGGATACTGTTAGATCTGTTCGTACTCATAGGCCTTGGTGTCTTGTGGGTGATTTCAATGATGTTCGTCTCAATAGGCAGAGAGAGGGGAAGCACCCTCCTTCTTGTAAGAGCATGAAGGACTTCAATGATATCTTTTCTGATACAAATCTTATTGAGATTGGTCCCAAAGGTCCCTTTTTCACTTGGGATAGCAGAAGAAAAAAAGGCGAGTCTACCTTTTTTAAGATTGATAGAATTTTGGGTAATGTGCAGCTCCTTGATGTGTTCCCTGATCTGTGGGGTGAGGTCATCTCGACCAACGTTAGTGATCATCGTATCATTGGGATTCACTTTAACAGTACAAAGAAGAGAAGAGGTCCTTACAGATTTATTAACGCTTGGGTTACTCAGCCGAATTTTCATGATGTGGTTAAAAAAGCTTGGGGTAGTATCTCTCCGGAAGGAGCACCTATGTATAGAGTGTACAGGAAATTGCATGTTGTTAAAGGGGCTTTATTAGATTGGAATAAGAAAACGGTTGGTAACTTCATTTCTAAATCTAAAGAGCTAGAGGCGTTGGCTTCTCAGGTTCAGAGGGAGGTTGATAAGAATCCACGCAACAAATCTCTTCAGTTGAAGCTTATTGAGCTGAGAGTGCAGGCTGAAAAAGCTCTTGTGGATGAGGAATCCTTCCTTAAACAGAAGTCGAGGGTGTTATGGCTCAAAGAAGGCGACAGAAACTCTTCCTTCTTCTATACTTCTCTTAAGACGAGGAGGATTTTCAATAACATGAAAACTACTAGAGGGGGGGTGAATAGAGTTTTATAGATAATTTAACAATTATTGAACTCAAACAACCACAATGAAAATATTGTACAAGGAGACACAAGGTTTAGAGTGGTTCCAACTATAGCAAATACTATAGCCGTCAATCCACTACCCGGTTGCTTACCCAACCGGGATTTGAAAAGAAATTTATTTTATTACCTCTTCAAGGAATTTACATAAAATACAATCTCTTTTCCTAAACCCTTCAAGCAGCCTTCACCTAGAAGTAATCGCCAACCTTGAAGCAGCCTTCCCTTGAAGTAGATGCACCAACTCCCGTTGCACCAGCCTTCTGAAGTAGCTTCCCTTGCGATAGCCTTCTTGAAGTAGCTTGAAGTCCCCTTCTCCACCTGAGAAGTCAACCCTCTCCAATCCGCAGCCTCCAACCCTAGGAGTAGCAAGGAGAGTACAAAAGATAAACAGGAACAAGAAAGGAAAAGGAAATTACAACTTATCCTTTAAGCCCGAGGCTTGATATGCCTAGATCAAGCGTAAGATCTCCTAGCCAAGTATGTGAACTTGTGATTGATGTGGGTAGGAGAATCTAGCCTATAGGACACGAGATTGAGCGAAGATGAATGTAGGCCAATGATCACAGTGCTCAAATTGCTTGCAAAGGATTGCTCAAGTATGATCAAGTGTATTCTCAAGTGTAACAAGTGAATTCTAGTGTCCTATGGCTTGTCCTATTTATAGGAATGGCCTAAGTATGCTTAAGGACGTTCTAGACAACTTATAGGGGTTTCTAAGTGCTTAACTAGCCGTTAGGTATAAAGTTGTTGCTTTAACAACGGCTAATTAATTTATTCTGCAGTTGCTGTCAGAGACCATCTCGGTCGACAAATGATCGACCGAGACACATACTCGGTCAAAGTTTTGTCGACCGACAGGCTCTCTGGAACAAGTGATTTGCAACGTCTTTCTTCAACTACCAACTAACTTGTATGTTGTGTCTAACGGCTACTTTGGATCTTTCTCGGTCGAGAAGATTGTCGACCGAGAGTGTCTCGGTCGAGGAGTTCGTCGACCGAGAATGATCCTGTTTCAAGGTTTCAATTTAAGCACTAATTATATGTGTGAGTGTGCATAGGTGATCCTAATAAAATGGGATGACATGTCTAACTATGGTGTTTGGCTAGGGAAAATCTAACGCTTGATTTACATGCAATTCTAAGTACTTGTACATTATATTTTTGTACAAGTTTTTACAACAATGATTACATTGCATGAAAATATAAACATTTTAGCTTGTGGATTTTCCCTAGTTGCTTTGCCATCCATCTTAGTCCTGCACACTCAAGTAGCTCGTTAGATTAATAAGAATGAAATGTTTGTCATCATCGAAACAAAGGGATTTATCATAATATCCAATTTATCCAACAATCTCCCCCTTTTTGAAGATGACAAACATTTCCAAAATATGAAATAAGGAAATATAACTCATGTGAGTTTCATACCTGAAAATTACCTTTTGTAGCCATTTATGTTTTGCAAGTGAGTGCTGGCCAAGATGTGATGAAAACTCATTTATATTTTTGATTTTTTTATATTCTTTCTCCCCCTTTGTCATTTCAAAAAGATATCCAAGTGGAATATTTTATTTTTCTTCTCCCCCTTAATATTATGCTCCCCCTTAAATAGATATCCTATTAGAAACATGGATTTTTGTCTAATGTATCCACAATTTGTTTCTCAATCATTTGCAAAGGATGTTAAGCCTTGAAATGATATGAGATTCCCTTAAGCGTATGATGAATATATATTGATTTCTCATTTATCAAAGGATGTTAAGCCCTAAATTAAATGAGAATCCTCTAAGCTTAGAGTATAAAAATGTCTCTATCCAAATGCAAGGGATGTTAAGCCCTGTTTTGGGTAGAGAGTTCCTTCAAGTACAAAATACTATTTTGAATAAATTCATAAATCGCTTTATAATCAAGGAAAATGTCCAGCTACACATGGTGGTTACAATGTTTTTGTAAGCTTCTTCAATCAAATGGTCAAAGTTGTTTATAAGATCTCCCCCGAAGTCTTATGCTTTGCTCCCCCTTAGATAGATATCTCAAATGAAAGTTTGAGTACTAAGTAAATATATATAAAATGTTGTAGATGATCTCCATGATTTAACAATGATGTATGCAATTTATGTCAGTCTGGAAAACAGAAACCCGGTCGGTCGACAATTGTTCAACCGACAATGTTCTCGGTCGACTAGTTGCTCGACCGAGGATGTTTCTGGAGAACTGTTTTGTCATTTTGTCAATTTAGCCACAATTTTAATAGTTGCCTGTTTTAATTATTACTCCCCTTATTTGTTATGGATATTCTAAGGGAGTAATATTGGGATAATTTAAGGCTTAAATGACAGCAAATGTTTCAAGAAAAATTTATATTAACATTTGGTCCAAAAGAGAGAATTTCCAAGATAAGCAATTTTTGTCGAAGCTTATTTTAGGTCGCCCTTGACTACGACCATAGCGCCCCTTAGTCAAGTTTTATTTTGACCAAGAGGCAAATTTTGCAGATATTTTTCAGATTTGAATATATTGAGTCTAATATCTGCATAAAATTTAAATATCAAGTTGAAGCATACTACTTAATTGGAGACATAATTAATTATTTCAGAGATACTGAGTTAGAAATTTTGTTGCAAGCAATAACATATAACTAATAAGTTATTTTGCTGGCTTGCAAACAATTTTCTATACGCACCCAATGATGAAAGCATGGTATAAAGCATACAATGATAATTCCAGTATATGTATAGACCGGAAAATACTTTTACGAAAAATCATATGAAAATAGGAATTTTCTTTTCATTTGACTTAGACTTTAAATCATCTAGGGAACAAACTAATATTAATTTCATTTATATTTGTAATTATGTAGAGTTGAGATAGACATAGAAATATGCAACTAATGTCATTGGTCATATCTCAACTTTGATTTTGTTCATTTAGTTTGGAGGTTTTGGAACCCAAACTAACTCTACATCTTTTCTCTTATAAGGACATGAAAATGAATAGTGACCAAGGCGCAAACAGTAATGACAACATATTGAGTCAACTTCATATCTTTTTCTATGGTTGTGTCCTATGTTGTCATTGGGTGAGGATGTCCTTTTAGGTACATATATAGATTGGGTTTGTGACTTTCTCTGACTAGGTTGTTGATGAGATTTTCCTTTAGGCTTGTAACCTAGTCCTCTTCTCCCAATTTGTTGATAGGGATTATCTAGGATTTGATCAAGAATGCCATGATTATTCAAACTATGAACTTGTTGTTGTAGCTTGGCAATCTCATCCATTCTTTTCTTAATGTCTATTTTTGCTTGATCTAGATTAGATGATAAAGAATTCCTTTCTTTCACTATACTATCATAATCTAGATGTGTACACAAAATAGGTTGTTTTTGAAAGTCATTTAACTTTGCAAGTAATTCAACCTTTTCTTGATATAGAAGATCATAATTTGTTTCTAGAGTAAAAATCTTCACTTCACTACTACTTAGAGATGATTTCAAAGTACGGTTTTCAGAAAACAATGTCATCTTTTTCAAAACCAAGAGTATTCAATTTAGCATATAAATCGTCATTTTCAGATGTAAAAGCAAGAAGTCTAGCATTTAACTCATCGTTTGTTTTACTAGATTTCTTTAATTTCTTCTTGCACTCAATATACTTATTGTGAGTTTCTTCAAGACTAGAAATTAGCTCTTCTTTTGATAAATCAAGAAGGCTTACCTCTTCTTCTTCTTCCTCATTGGTTGTAGCAATGAAACAGTTCTTATGGACCTCTTTCTTCTTTTCTTTCCATGGACAGCCGATTGTTGTATGGTTTGTTCCTAAACACCAATTGCAGCTTGTTGAAAGTTGGTCCAAGTTGCTCCTTTGTCTGCGGTCGTAGTCACCTCCACCCTTCATTCTTCAAGACCTGGTTAGGGTTCCTTGAAGCCTGCTCTGATACCAATTGAAAACTACTAGAGGGGGGGTGAATAGAGTTTTATAGATAATTTAACAATTATTGAACTCAAACAACCACAATGAAAATATTGGACAAGGAGACACAAGGTTTAGAGTGGTTCCAACTATAGAAAATACTATAGCCGTCAATCCACTACCCGGTTGCTTACCCAACCGGGATTTGAAAAGAAATTTATTTTATTACCTCTTCAAGGAATTTACATAAAATACAATCTCTTTTCCTAAACCCTTCAAGCAGCCTTCACCTAGAAGTAATCGCCAACCTTGAAGCAGCCTTCCCTTGAAGTAGATGCACCAACTCCCGATGTACCAGCCTTCTGAAGTAGCTTCCCTTGCGATAGCCTTCTTGAAGTAGCTTGAAGTCCCCTTCTCCACCTGAGAAGTCAACCCTCTCCAATCCACAGCCTCCAACCCTAGGAGTAGCAAGGAGAGTACAAAAGATAAACAGGAACAAGAAAGGAAAAGGAAATTACAACTTATCCTTTAAGCCCGAGGCTTGATATGCCTAGATCAAGAGTAAGATCTCCTAGCCAAGTATGTGAACTTGTGATTGCTGTGGGTAGGAGAATCTAGCCTATAGGACACGAGATTGAGCTAAGATGAATGTAGGCCAATGATCACAGTGCTCAAATTGCTTGCAAAGGATTGCTCAAGTATGCTCAAGTGTATTCTCAAGTGTAACAAGTGAATTCTAGTGTCCTATGGCTTGTCCTATTTATAGGAATGGCCTAAGTATGCTTAAGGACGTTCTAGACAACTTCTAGGGGTTTCTAAGTGCTTAACTAGCCGTTAGGTACAAAGTTGTTGCTTTAACAACAGCTAATTAATTTATTCTGCAGTTGCTGTCAGAGACCATCTCGGTCGACAAATGATCGACCGAGACACATACTCGGTCGAAGTTTTGTCGACCGACAGGCTCTCTGGAACAAGTGATTTGCAACGTCTTTCTTCAACTACCAACTAACTTGTCTGTTGTGTCTAACGACTACTTTGGATCTTTCTCGGTCGAGAAGATTGTCGACCGAGAGTGTCTCGGTCGAGGAGTTCGTCGACCGAGAATGATCCTGTTTCAAGGTTTCAATTTAAGCACTAATTATATGTGTGAGTGTGCATAGGTGATCCTAATAAAATGGGATGACATGTCTAACTATGGTGTTTGGCTAGGGAAAATCTAACGCTTGATTTACATGCAATTCTAAGTACTTGTACATTATATTTTTGTACAAGTTTTTACAACAATGATTACATTGCATGAAAATATAAACATTTTAGTTTGTGGATTTTCCCTAGTTGCTTTTCCATCCATCTTAGTCCTGCACACTCAAGTAGCTCGTTAGATTAATAAGAATGAAATGTTTGTCATCATCGAAACAAAGGGATTTATCATAATATCCAATTTATCCAACATAACATTCATTATCTTACGATCGATGGGGCAAAGGTCTATGATCAGGAGAGTATTAGTTCCCACATTGAAGGTTTTTTCTCCTCTCTTTTTAATTCTGCTCCTGATACCTATGTTAAGTGGTCTAATTGCTGGAGGTTGCCCAATATCTCCGATCTTCATTTTGATATTCTGAACAATCATATTTCCAAGGCTAAGATCATTTCTGTGGTGGTAAGCCTGAAGGGGGATAAGGCTCCCGGGCCAGATGGTTTTAATGGTATTTTCTTCAAATCTTGTTGGGATATAGTTGGGGAAGATATTAGCAAAGCCATTCTGAGTTTCTTTGAGACGGGGAAGCTTCTTCGGGAATGCAACAATACATTTATCACTCTTATCCCGAAATGTCAGGGTGCTTCTTATCTTAATGATTTCCGGCCCATTTCTCTTTGCAATATCATCTATAAGATAATTACAAAGGTGCTTGCTAATCGTTTAAGTGCTATCTTTCCTGATCTGATCAATAAGAGTCAGTTTGCTTTCATTAAAGGAAGGTCCATTGGTGATGTTGTGCTCCTTGCAAATGATATTCTTAGTTCCTTCTCGAGTGCCAAGGGTTCTGGTAAGTTGTGCATTAAAGCCAACCTTGCTAAAGCCTATGATTCTGTAAGACGCGATTACATTCTCTTCATTCTCAGAAGTATGGGTTTCCCTCCCAAGTGGATGAAGTGGATTGATGCTTGTTATTCTACTTCATCTTATAGAGTTTTGATAAATGGTAATCCTTCCTTGCCCTTCTCTTCCTCTAATGGTGTTAAGCAGGGGGACCCTTTGGCCCCATATCTATTTGTGATAGCTATGCAAGGGTTCAGCGCTCTTATTGATTCTTATGTGTCAAAGGGCAGGATTAATTCTGGTCAGGCTCAAAAGGAAGTGAAGGTGTCCCACATTGTTTTTGCTGATGATTTGTTACTTTTTGCTAAGGCTGATATGAGTAATGCTCTTACGATCAAGGAGGTTTTCCAGGTCTTCCAAGATATCTCTGGTTTAAAGCTGAATAACTTGAAAAGTCAGCTTTTTGTTAGCAAAAGCACGAGTACTGATATTGCAAATGACATTTCCAGTTGCTTAAGCATTCAGATTTCTTCTCTCCCTGTGAGGTACCTTGGTTTGCCCCTTTTTACTGGCAAGATTACGAAATCTATGTGCAATCCTATTCTTGACAAGATTAGAAGCAAGCTAGATATGTGGAAATGTAAGCTTTTATCTCAAGCTGGGAGAATTGAGCTGGTTATATCTACTTTATCTTCGTATCATATTTTCTGGACTTCGGCTTTCCCTATTCCCAAATCTGTGATCTTACTTATTGAGAAGATGATGAGGGATTTCATTTGGGGGTGATAATGAAGACAAGCAGCATCTTCACACTGTCTCCTGGGACTATATATGCAGGCCTAAGAAAGAAGGGGGCTTGGGTATTAGAAGGGTGGAAGATTGGTGTAAAGCTGGTGTGTTGAAGAATTTATGGAATATTGCGATGGATAAAGAGTCTCTTTGGGTCCGATGGGTGCATATTAAGTACCTTGAAAATGATTCTATTTGGTCGGTTAAAGCCAAAGCAAATTTTACTTGGTTGTTTAAGAAACTTCTCAGTCACAGACATTTACTGATCCCACATGTGAAGTTTATTAGTTGGTAATGGTGAGGACATCTACCTATGGAAGGACCCTTGGATTCCGTCTGGTAAGAAGATGAGAGATATTCTTGATTGTTAGCAGCTGATGATTAGAATGGGGAATGAAGATGGTAGGAAGCTTAGTTGTTGCATCAGTGATGGGAATTGGTCTGTTCCTGCTTTTAGAGGCTCGGAGAAGCTGGTTGATTTCTTCAAGAGCTTGCCTAGCCCGAATGGTAGTGCTGATTCTCTACTGTTGGGGAAGTCTGTTTCTCTTAAACTAAAGGATGTGTGGGACCTGGTCAAATTACAAAGCCCCCATGTTGTTTGGTATGATTGGGTTTGGAAAGGGAAAATTCCCAGGAGGTGTTCTTGTTTTCTATGGAAGTTTTTCTTGGAAAAGCTACCTACGGTTGATTATTTGAATAGAATGGGGTTCTATTTTGTGTCGAGGTGTTCTCTCTGCAAAGAGGAGGCTGAAGATGTTGTTCACGTGTTTCTCAAGTGCAGTTTTAGTGCTGCTATCTGGAGGAAGTTTAAATCTACTTATGGTTCTTGTCCTAACTCTAAAGCTGACATCCTTTTGCTCAAAGGGGAAGCGAGAATTGTTGTTGTTTTTGTGCTTTTTTATATTTGGCGTGAAAGGAATCGTAGGATTTTCCTGAATTTTGAAGGAGGTTCAGACTCGATTTGGGATCTGAGCATTAGAGATACGCATAGTTTGTATAGATAGCTTCTTCCTTTTGTTCTGTATAGTTTTCTTTCCTTTGTGGTCTACTCTGGATCACTCATTTTGTACTCTTTTTTGGGTTGAAATATGATGCATGCTGGGTTCACCAAAAAAAATCCAAGCAAGAAATCAAGACAATCACACGAAAGAATAGAATCCTGAAAAGCATGTACAGCCTATTTACTACATACTCATCAAGAATCTACTTTATTAACTTGGAATCACTTTCTAGGTTTCTAATCCAATTAGGGTTCCTTTAGATATATTTATAACTTTCCTCTTTTATGTCCACAAAACCCTAAAACACCAGTTCTAGGTACAAAAATCCTAATTATCCACTTTATACATATTAAAGCCTTCTTATCATCTATTAGGCTTAGGATTAACCTAGTATCATTTTATACAAAGAATCTTGAAATATAATTCATTAAAACCCATTAACACTTAGATTACAATTTTTAAGCCCATTAATGCATTTCAACACATAAAACCCTAAATTAAGATATTTAGCCCATGGATTATCTACTTTGACATTCAAAACATGTTTTTATTATCAAGAGGTTAATATGCTTGTAGATTATCCATATTACTCATCTCAGTTTTATAGAATCATCAAATTAGGGTTTTTCTGCATTATAAAGCATTAAGGTTAGCAACTTTAACTACTTTTCGAACTATGATCAGATTTTGGCTCTAAATCTACTTTCTTTTGCAATCTACATGATTTTTTTATCAATTTCCATATATTACATCCCCCCATCAGAGTTACTAATTTATTTCTAGGATTTTCACAAAATAACATACCTTCTAGCCAATCATTGGTTGCCACATCAGCCTCTTTCTTTTCTTTTATTTCTATCCATCTTCTGGCTCGCGGATCCCTTCTTGGGTCCATTTAACTAGTTACCCGATCCGACTGATAGCCCCTCACCCTCCCGCTTCACCGCTCCCGTTCTCACGAGCAGGCTCTGTTCTTGCGGAAGAACAAAGCACTTACCACGGACGGCTCTGCTCACTTCCTCCCTCGTTGGATCTACTGCTATGGTTGCACACCAAAACATGAACCCACCCTGACCGATGTGAGGCTTCCAGTTTGATGAATGGGATGGCTATGGCCTCTCGTTGCCAGAGAACGTTAGCGGTGGATCCCTGTGAGGGCTGCTGGCTCTCAGCACTCCTACGAGAAGAAGGGATGGAACTACTAGAGGAAGGGTTCTGACTCCAGTCAAGGAGGGGCATAGATCTTTTATAGGCTAGGTCTGGCTTGTCGTCTTTATAACATGACCTATAAATGTCCAAATGTGCTCAAATTTTGCGTATGAGCTATTCATAAGATGTTTAAGAAGATCAACGGATTAGATTTTTGAAAACAATATTGCATCATGAAAAACTACTTGAGTGTATCCTGCTCTGAATACACTCGAGTGTATTCTAGCTTGACTCTCTCTCTCTCTCTCTCTCTCTCTCTCTCTATATATATATATATATATATATATATATATATATATATATACATATATACAGTAGCGGGTTAGAGGGTATGGGTAATGACTTACCCTTACCCTTACCCACTAAGATAGTGGGTTAGAGAGCAGTGGGTAAAGGGTAAGAAAATCCTTTACCCTTAGCATTCCCCTACAGGGTATGGGTAAAGGGTAAGTAGGTTTACCCTTAACAATTGACAGCCCTATGATAATGAATTATGTGAGTATGTCACCCCTTACCACTATAGTTCTTAATAAAAATGATCAAAACTCAATAAATCCCTCATCACTCAGACAAACCATGCAATATTATATATCAAATCGATCGTCTTGAGAATATTTATAACTTGAGAGTACTTTTAGTCCTTGAATATTCTTCTAATCCTCCATTTGGCATAGATGTGATTTTTTTACTACTTGACCATGTTTAATGCACAACCATGATAAAGTTGAGGTCTTTTATGTACCCTTGAATCCTTAAGCATGAAGTCAGGATCTCCTATATATTGTTTGACTAACAAGGTCCTAATCACCCTCATTGTTCTTACATGGCCCTTATTGTCCATATGTGACTTGTTTAACCTTAATAATGTACTTCATCCTCGATTGCTAATCTTGTTTTTAAATGGACATATAGAATCATTCTAACTTTGAAGATCAGTAACATCATTCTCTTATATCACACTAATATCAGCCCTCATATCCTCCTTTCTATGTTTGATGTACATAGTACTAAATGCACGAATATGATCCCTTTATGGTGATGCATGGCTATAACCTAATCAAATCTAAATCTTATTGCTATGAACTCCACTCTCAAATCAGATTTGAATCGTTTATTGTTGATCACCTTGATGTGGATGTCCACCAAAGTCTTGTTGGACCCCTAATGGCATATGAACTATGATGTGCTTGCACATATGTTGAAATATTGATACCCAATGGTGGGAATATGATGCCTAGACCTTAGGGGACATCCACCTATCTTGAAATAAGTTTCTTCGGTCTAATGTTGCTGACCTAAAACATCTTTGATGCTTGCTTATCATGTGTTGATGATCGTGACCTTATTTGCCCTATTATCAGTCTTTTGACCCTTACATTTTGCATAAGTGACATGATTATTGTATTGTCCTTATAAAATAGATGGAACCTCATAATGATATGAAACTTGAACCACACCTTCATGATGATGTCTAAATAAGTAAAATATCATCAAATTTACTAATGAACAACCTTGGGCCTTATTGGGCTATAACCCTATAATGGAGATATCTAGGGTTAGTGATGAGAACTAATACATGTGTGTAATCTTGTGCTTAACCAGGTGTTTCTTGAGATCTAGATGGTCAATGATAAGTTAACAAAACTCTGAATTAGGTATAGGCTTTAATAATTATATGACTATGGCTTTCTTGCTTAAAATGTAATACATATGTATGCTTGTTTACTTTCTCAAATATTTCCATGTAGTATTCTAGTATTCTACTTGATGTTTATCTCATTATCATTGTTTTATAACTTGAACACATAATATAGATCTCCATTATACAAACATTGTGCACCTACCTATAGTCTAGAGGTAAGAACACAAGGATGGACGTCTTACTTGAGTTGTCAAGATAGGGCGGACCTCATTGATACAAGGGTTAGCTCTTGGCAATGGCCTTGAGGTCCCTTACAAATAGGGTTAGCTAATTTTAAGCACCCTCATAGACACTTCCAATGGGAAGCTGGTCGAAGGCCTTATGGTATATGATATTGTTGGTATAATTGGAGTATATTGAGTAAAATATGGGTTCTCACTTTTCTAAGTAATTAACTCATTTGTTCTTGGTCATTCACTTATGCAAAACTTTTCAAATTATGCAAAGATTATGTATATGTATATGTATCTTTCAATCTTGTACTCAACACCTCGTGTGCTTGACCCTCCTTGTTTCACATATTTTATAGCTTTAGAGATAGCTTGGGAGTTGATGGCTTGTGAGCAGATGTTTAGGTGTACTTGTTGTAAGATCCCTAGTGTACATGAGCAAATTTCTATATTGTACTCTTTAATATGTAATTGGAATCATGTAATAAATAATGTTGCTTAATCATATTTGTGGGTTGTATGAGATAATGTTGGTGCTTTTATCTTGTTGTTGTTCATGTATGTTGAGCATTTCATGCTTCTGCATTATGTCTTCGGTATTTGTTTGGCTCATGGGGCTGGAATGTTGGACCTGTGACAAAAACCAATAATATGCTCACCGCATACCATTTTTCTCCACTGTAGTCAGCAGTGGTATGAGTAAGAAGAAGTTGGAAGTACCAGTGGGAAAGGAGGGGAATGAGTAAGAAAATAGATCTTGGAATTAGAGGATTGGACCTCTCCCACTTTTAGGTCTTTCTGTGGTGGTCTTGGTGATGCATGAAGTTGATGTTTTTCAGATAGGAAACTAAGTTTAAAATGGTAGAAGGAGGTTCCTCCACAACATTTTGAAGTCTTAGAGAAGTTAAGTAGGGTGATAAACTGTCTTAGGTATGTGTGGGGATGAACAAGAGGTGTTTACCATTTTAATCTATCCTAGAAACACCTTATGGGTGATTCCCCCATGAAACTGCAAGGTGGAGCCACAACTGACCATTCAAGCATCTGAGGATGGCCACAATGAGTTTTTTAATCTCATAGATACATGAGACCCAATCGAGGGACACTCTAGTACTTGATTCCTCACTAAAAGAGAATGTTATGGATAGACACCATATGAGAACATAGAGATCATGTTGGGAGTGACACCTAAGAGAAGCAAGAGTAGCAGAGGGGAGGGGGCATCCAGCAAGACTAGCTAAGATATGGACAATTCAAACAAGGATCTGCTCCCCTTGCTAGGAACATCATGGAACTTGAGTCTCTGAAAAGGTAATTATTCCTCAAAACCCTATAAATATGTAGATCTTCTAGAAATCACAACCACTAATCCAATCATCAAAAAATATGAACAAACTATTGAAATTTTTAGAAAAAAGAGTAGAACAACATGGAACCATAACATAATTCCATTCACCCTTAAATAAAAAAGATATACAAAAAATATTGGAATTAAACAAAATTGTTAGAATACATCTATAACTCTAAAATATGTTATATATTCCTTATTATGTCAAGGATGAGTGTATCTTAACAAAATCATGTAGTTTTCTTAGTATACATAATTATGGATGATAAACCTAAATAAAATTTAATTAATGAATTATTTATTAATACATTTTGTATTTGCATAATTGTTACAACCCCGATTTTGGGGTTTATATAGTTTGAAATGCAATTTCCCCAATAAATGTATGACTATGGGAATTGAATGATTTATGTATATTGAATGGGTTTCCTTTGAAATATTTCATTTTTGAAGGTGATTTCGTGGGTCATAATATGTTTACGAATACAATATGATTAAAATAAAAAGAAGAAATCAAATAATGATCAAGAAGGAAATTTGAGATAATTATGAAAATATGAGAAATACGTGGAAAGATGTGTGATTGACTTATCATGGATGAGATTTCGAATCCACAAGTATTCTAATGGTAAAGGAATCCAAATAAAGAGAATAAAATAATAAGATAGAGAAAATATGCATAAAATATACCTTAATAAGTGATAACTTGCATATGAAGAAAAGTCTCTCATACTTTTGTATTTGAGTCCCAAACTTGGTACACAAGTATTTCATATTATTATGGACTTTCATATAAAATTCAGGATTAAAAGGATAAAAGGATTGGGATATATGAATTTTGTAAGTATCCCTAAAGTGAGAAGGATAACATTAAATGTCACAATTCAATTCTAACTTTGTTCTTATACGAGGCTTGATAGTCGTTGGATCCTTGATCCAACGGTAGCTGCTTTCTTAGTTAGAATAGGAAAGAGGAATAGTAGAGGGAGATTTCCCACTCAATTCTCTCCCCATACGATCAACATATGAATATGGAACTCTTTCCATTGGATTCAGGATGTGAAACCGAACTAAGCAAACCTAATCTTACACTGTTTCCGTGTGGGAAATGGATTTGCCCAAATCCCTATTGGAACCATACATTCAGGAAGGTATCGAGAACCTTGGATTGACAAGAGATATGTGTCACGACAGTCGAACAAACTGTTACTAATTAAGCGGAATTAAACATAAACAGCGGATTAACAAAAATCACTAAAAATTAAAACTATTTTGCAAAGAGATCCATTTCTAGGAAAAACTCTTTAAGGAAGAACCAAAACTTTATATACATCATTATTTGCATTGTACATACACTATACCATCTCTTCTCGAGGATAACATATAACAGTTGCTTTGTCAAAACATATAATGAAGCAACATAAAACCTCAAGGCTTACAAGCCAAAACCTCAGATCGTTCATGAAACCATAACAAACCAACTCCAAGGACCTGAGAGTACAAAGACGACACATAGGACTTCTATCTACAAGACACGACAGACTGTATACTCAACCTGAGTTGTCACTACTGTCCCTACTGTTGTTGATGTACCTCTTTAGAAAGATCTTCACCACCTCGTGCATGTCCACCTAAAAAAAATGTGGATCCCACGGGGTGAGACAATTATCCCAGCGAGAGATATAACTCTCCGCCGACCATATTATTATCATAGATTTAACATTTATAACTGAGCAGAGGTTCTTTTATATTAACAGGCAGTATTAATCATTGTATGATTAGAATACGATAATCTCCTTTCTTAAGGAGAACATTTCATCTACCCATGGTAGAGTTATAAATCATCTATCTTCTTTGCAAGAAATGTAAAGAAACATATATATCATCTATCAACTAAAGATGCATAAAAGAAATGTAACATCATCCAATAATATTCATATTAAATCCTTAAGCAAGCATGCTATATGGTTGATTACATTTTACAATCACACTTATGCCCTGAGGAGATGAGGTATATCGCTCATATCCAACCGACCACTACAAAGTAAAAATTGGTACCATACATAGGTCAATGGCAGAGCCGGACTCCATGACCTCATCCGTTCGGGCAGTCCAAGACCACAGGAAGGACATCCTGTGTCACTACTAAATAGCTTTCTAGGGTATACTGGAAACTTCGCTATAGAGCTACAACGGCAGCTGCACTCCTTCGGCATCGAGAGATCTCGTGTTTATCTCACATCGATCCAGCATTTATCATCATCAGGAGATTCGTGATACATCCATCATGGCACATATAATGAAGGATTGAGAGATCTCGTGTTTATCTCATGTAAATCCAACATTAGGGTGTATGGATATTTTCTCCCATCATCCCCGCACATTCAAAAATATGTGGTCTCTGGGTATGCCACGGAGCAACCTGTTTCACCATTCAGGATGAGACCTGACGCGAAATGGATATATAGTCAGGGCACTACATGATAAGATTCCACTTGATTAATTAAGTACATTACCATATTCTTTTAGCATCAGTTAAGTTTTCAAACATGAATTATAATGACAAATGCTACAAAGAAAAGTGTATTACATCTATCAAGTACTTTATCAAATCTTTAGAACATATATAACATTTAGGATCTCAATCCCTTATCTCATTACTGGGAATTATCATCCCTTAACATTATCATCATCATGATTACTAGATCTGGGTATTCAAACCCTTAGTTCATCACATAACATTATTAATACTTCTAGGTCTTAAGACCAAGGTATATTTGATACTTATTATACAAGCATCTCACATGGCTCACAAGGCCCATTAAGTATCTTGTCACCTCTCACTAGGCAACATATCATTCACATGGCTCACAAGGCCATTACACATCTTGTCACCTCTCACTAGGCAAAAACTTATTCACATGGCTCACAAGGCCATTACACATCTTGTCACCTCTCACTAGGCAACAACTTATTCACATGGCTCGCAAGGCCATTGCACATCTTGTCACCTCTCACTAGGCAACAACTTATTCACATGGCTCACAAGGCCATTGCACATCTTGTCACCTCTCACTAGGTAACAACTTATTCACATGGCTCACAAGGCCATTGATCATTATACTTTCTATACAAGTATTTAACATGCCTTACAAGGTTTATGCAATAAGAGAATTACAACCTTCCCATCATTAGGGTTATGGTTTCCTTTTATAACCGATTAGGGTTTCATGTTCATATTATTAATCCAAACCCTAATTCATTGCTCCACACATCTAGGAGAAAACTTTGATATCATAAGTATTCGATCATACTTATTTATTCTCATCATTTATCATTAAATGATTATCAACACAAGGTATGAGTTTCTCTCTCATCCTTGCCATAATATAACTACATCATACTTCATTAACTTGGCTTAACCCTTTTCTCAAGGTATATTAGCCTACACTTATCAAAGTGCATTACATCTCAATGTAACAATTGACATGACACACTTCATGTGTTACTCATCCAAGTATATTGGATTTAGGGTACATCAAGGTGTATCAACCTTGAGGTGCTGGATGTGATACCTATCATGTCTTGATGTATCACTTCCCTCATCACTTTTATCTTACTTAAGTTCACAAACTTATCTTGTATTAGGGTATTTCCCATCGTAATACTTTATGCACTAGCTCATCACATTTATCATGTAATGTATTGGTCATAAGTCACACATTTGAATTATCCTACCATCATCAATGATATGGACTCATCTCGAGTTAAGGCATTGTTGATATAAGGTTGTCCATTATCAACCATTCTACGTATTTCACCTATCAAGGTATTAGTCATACCATTATTTAGTGTTACATACATCACTCCTAAGAGTGTCTTACCCTCACCTTTACAAGGTGTATAGGTTTGAATCATGTATGTCAAGTAGAACACATGTATTGGGTTAGGTGTATGTCTATCTAGGCATCATCATATCGCTCATACCCTTACCCATTATGGTATCAACCTTACCATTCATAATGTGTATCAACTTCACCCTTCATGGGTGTAACATCCTCACCTCACTTGAAGATATTGGCCACACCCTTCTTTAGTGTATTGACCATCACATGTACTAGGGTACTAGCCACCTTGCCACTCTTGTCATCTAGTGTATTGGGTTACCCTCCATCTCATTTTAGGGATAGGTTCTCAACACCATATCGTCCAAAAAGGTGTATGTGTGCTTGCTCCTTCCATATCGGTTTGAAGGTGTATGTATGCTTGCTTCCACCATATCGTATTAAAGGTGTATGTGTGCTAGCTTCCACCATATCGGATTGGAGGTGTATGTGTGCTAGCTTCTACCCCATAAGGAATTGAAGGTGCTTGTGTGCTTGCTTTTACCCCATAAGGAATTGAAGGTGCTTGTGTGCTTGCTTTTACCCCATAAGGAATTGAAGGTGCTTGTATGCTTGCTTTTACCCCATAAGGAATTGAAGGTTCTTGTGTTCTTGCTTTTACCCCATAAGGAATTGAAGGTGCTTGTGTGCTTGCTTTTACCCCATAAGGAATTGAAGGTGCTTATGTGTATGCTTGTGCCCGATAAAACTTTTGAGGTGTTTGCTTGACCTCATATCGTGCAATAGGTGTATACTACACCACCATATCGTCCAAAAAGGTATACAATCATATCCCTATCGTTTTAGTGAAGTAGGTGCATCATCATATCGGGTTAGAGGTGCTTGCTTATGTGCTTGCACCCGATATCACTTTCATAAAGTGATACCATCATCTTCAAGCTCTAGACCTTAGTTGTAACTGTTATAGTTCATGGAAACAGGTCTAAGAAACTACTAGAACTCATAATTTCATCAACTATTTCAGGAAATTTCGGAATTAAAAGTAATTCATTAAGTATAGCAATTTAGGTGATGAATATTAACATGGTTGAGTTCAAGTTATATAACCCGCCTTAAGAACAACTTCAAAGCTCCAAGCTCCAAGCTCCAAAGCTCCACGTTCCTAAGGTTGAAGATGACTTTATAAAAATTCCAAGGCTCGTTCACAACTCCTTCATATACAAGGAATCACCATGGATAAGCAATTGGTGAAGAAGAAAAGAAAGGAAGATCAAAATCCTAAAATCATGCTTCAATCCAAGGTTGAAGATGATCATGACCTCACCTTAGGGTTAAGTATTGAGATCCTTCTTTATCTAGAACCTTTGCACGATACCTCACAACCCTTGTACGATATGCCACCACTTCTGGCCGATATCCCTCTCACTTGGGGCCAAAAACACTTCACTATGGCCGATATCACCCTTTTTGGCCAATATCAACCTACTTGGCTGATATGCTCTTGCTATGGGTGATATCCAAGGACCTATGCACGATACCACATCACTCCTGCACGATACAGGGATCCTATGCATGATACCTTAGGGTAGGAGTGTGGTAAGGGTCGAAACATTTCTTTAAGGGGTGAAACTAGGGGTATATATACTTGTTGTTCATAAAGGAGTGTAAAAATGAGGTGTCATCAATTGAGCTACTAGGTGCCACATGTCCATGCATGGTGACACATGTACATGCAAGAATCAACATTTATCTTGACATGCAAAATGGTTGAGGATAATTTAGGGATGAAGATTCATCCATTACATACCCCTTTGATTAAGATATATCAACAAAATCACCACTTTATTCAAAACCTGATACAACTTTTCTAAGGAAGTTGTAATCCGACACAACTCACCTCCTTGAGGTGCCTTGCATGATATGGTCTTTTCCAAGAGTTCACAAAATGATATGAGACTTTTCCCATGGCTCCTTGGCCGATAGGACTCATATATAAGCTTTTCAACTTGATACAACTCAAGTTAGGGTTTCATATTCAACCCCTTTCTGGGTCATTTCATCACCAAGAGTGTCATCACACATAATGGAATCAAACATGGTTTCTACTTCATTATCTCTCCTCTAAATTATTCATAGAGGAAGTAGGGACACTCTAGAGGTGGTAATTTGCATAAAAACCCCCACATTTTGGGTAAATTACAATTTGTACTAAAATTGGTGCACAATGCACTAACATTATTCAAACAAGCTGCAACTTGTAATTTAGGCTTTCCTCAAGCTGCCCCTTAGCATCAAACTCGCTATTATGATGTTAAAGAACTTAATGCACATTCAAAATGTGACATTTTGCAATATATACCCTCATCTTAGGTAAATTTCACTTTGGTCCAAAATGAAGGAACATTGCTCAAACAACATTCAATCAGGACCAAATTTGGAACACAAGTGTTTCACATGATAAAAAAACACCTTAGAGGATTATATTAAAGTTCTAAGCAAATTTATTAGCCAAAACAAATAGGGTTACCTCATAACCCAGGTCAGGGTCGTTACAATATGCCTATATAAGGTGTTTTGGTCCCATAAATGAGGCCAACGAGAGGATTGTATCCCCCTCAGCTTCACAGAGAGCCTATTGCTCTTGCAAATTGCCTTGGACATGGAATTCTAAACTAGTTTCTAGGTACTCTGATTCTATGGAGGAACAGGGGATGTGAGGATAGGTCTCGGTATCGGCTCTTTCTCTCTAGTGTGAAGGACCACGTGAGGGTGCCTTCGGGTTGGCGAGGGAGGTGGTCGGCGGCCGAGGACGTGATGGTGACCGGGAGGGCTCTGCTCGTCGAACATCATCTGGGAGACAGGGGCAGGAAGCATCTACGTGTGGGAGCTTGTGCGTGAGGATGAGAATAGATGAGGCGGGTCTGCGGGTGAGGAAGGAACCATATCCAATGGGAAGATTCGCGAATTCATTAGAAGAAAAGAAGAGGGAAAAAGGGTAATATATCGCCTATAATGATGTGGCCCTGTATGATTGGCTGATTAAGCATTAATCTTGCAAAAATCATAGATGTTGTCAAGAACCTCTGATGAAAACAAACTCTATATGAAAATTGATCAGGAGAATGCAAGGAACCCATTAAAAAATACAAATGAAGCCTAAATTTGCTTGCAATTCAAAAAGTACTTAAAGTTGTCACCTTTGATGCATTTATGAATAAGAAACCCTAATTTTCATATTAGAGAGATGTAGTAAAGTGTTATGGATGATCTATGAGCATATTAACCTATAGTAAAACAAAAAAGACATTTTGATGTCTAAATAGAGGATCCATATGCTTAATAGCCTAATTTAGGGTTTTATATGTTTAATGTGTATTAATTGTCTTAGAAACCCTAATCTAGGTGTTAATGGTTTCTAATGAGATATATTTCAAGATTCTTTGTATAAAAGTGATAATAGGCTAATCCTAAGCCATATTGATGAAAAGAAGGTTTTAATGTGAATAAGCGAGTAATTAGGGTTTTGAACCTAGAACTATTGTTTTAGGGTTTTGTGGATATAATGGAGGAAAGTTATAAATAGATCTAAAGGAACCCTAATTCTGATTAAAAACCCTAGAAAGTAATTCCAAGTCAATAAAGTAGATTCTTGATGAGTATGTAGTAAATAGGTTGTATATGCTTTTTAAGATTTTTTGCTTTTGTGTGGTTGACTTTCTTGCTTGGATTGGATTGCCCGATTGATTGGACTGTGCTTATTTCTTATGAAATCTCCTAATTAGCTATGTGGTTAATTATGAGTACACACTTTAGTTTCCTGGCATTTTCCTGATGATTTATCGATTGCAATGGAAATAAACTATTTGGATGCTTTTATTTATGCAATCTATAAAGTGAATATGAGTATAAAAATTTGAGTACATATGTGACTATCTCGAACCTACATACCATCTCTAGATGTGTGATGCAAGACCAAGCCCCAGAGGGAAGGTCTAAAGTGGTCAAGCCCCAGAGGGAAGACCACTGGGCACCCAGAGAGGTGACCCCAGGTACCAAGCTGAGGATGGAGAAAGTAGCCTTAAGTCCCTTGCAAGGACTAAACCATGGAGAGGGTATCTCAGAGGATGAGTAAAAGTAGTTGATAATTCATATTGAAAAATGTAATCTTGCATTGTTATTAACTATTTGATGTGATTATGTTGTTCGAATATATGTGCAATGTTTTGGTTGTCATCACATATTGGTATATTCATTTATACTAATTGACATTTTATTTGTCGCCATTTTAGGATTATCTAAAATTGGACAAATAGTAAAGTGGAACTTGTGAAGATTAAAGTTAATTCATAAAGGAGGATTTAGTTAGATAGAACTCTACTGGGGGTAGAAGTTCTAGATTCCTATTTTTTTGAAAGGTATGTGAAAAGTAAATTTTTATTCCAGTTTTTAGTTTAGTCTTTGGTAGAATTTATTAATTATTTTTTATTATTTGCAAAACCATAGATCCTATTTTTGAGATAATGCCTCTGACTTCTTGGTCTTCCGTAATTGGGGGTTACCCGAAAGCGGGGTCATTACAATTGGTATCAAAGCGATGGTTTTCCATTTAATCTCTAATAATTATTAAATTTTACAAACTCCTTAGAACCCAAGGGAGTTTTCATAGGATTTTCCAATGATGGAGGTGTCTAGAAAAGGATCACGATCCGGGGGATGGCAAGATTTTCCTCCACCTCGCTAGTCAGTTTATGAGGACTCCCGGATTCTATGTGACTTCCTGGCCAAAATTGAAGGTTTTGACTCGAAGTAAGATACCTCTAGGACTCTTTCATCTATCTTCTTCCTATCTCAACCCTAATTCATATATGACTCTATGTTCTTAGGGTTTCTCTCTCTCCACAGCCCTCTAGTGTTTGGGATAAGATTAACAAGGATTAAAGAATCCTCCACCAAATAATGAAAAGCATGTAAACAAGATGTCATGGACATAAGATTTAATAGTTTAAGTGTAAACTAAGGATTAGTTACATGCTTAGGTTGCACGACATGTGTTGTCGTGCCCTTAGGAGAGCTTTGAGGTTAGATCTTCTTGTAGGAGGATGAAGAGAGAGTTGGTCTTGGAGGAAGAAGCCTCCAGGAAGAGGAAGAGACCTGACGCATCCTCTAAGGATGATGCTAACCCAAACCCTAAGTGGTAGTTGAGTAAGAGATGACAAGATGAGTTGGATACCTTAGTCTTTTATACCTTCAAGTATGTGGGTTATTCATACTTGCTTTACGTATAGGTTTTGGGTACCCATTAGAAGCATGTGATGTGTGATTGTTTGACCTAGTGCCTTTTGGTGAACCGACCTTGGGTGGTCATGCCTATTGAGGGTGAGGGGTCGCTCCCTCATTGAGTAGGTTAGTGATGACCATATAGGAACCCTAACAGATATATATGAGTAGAAAGGAGGCATGCACCTACATAGAAGAGAACGGCAGCAAGGTTGACAACAAGTTTTAGACCTAGGCCAGAAGGGTTATATCATATGTTTATGAGATGAGCATGTAGAGATTTGGATGATCTTGGTCGGACATAGGTCTTGATAGTATGTTTCATCCAGGTAGGTGTAGACATGTATCCTTAAGAGCTTAACCCGTCTTCTAAGAGAGAACCTCCAGTGGTAAGATCAGTTGTAGGGTTTGCTCTAGAGAGAGAGAAAGACCCCGAAGAAGAAGGTTGAAAACCTAGACTCCGAGACATGAGGAATCATGAGAAGTTGGGTATGATATGGCCTAGAATGGACGACCCTAAGTAGATATATGTGGTTGCCTCATGCATGATCCTTAGAGGGTTGTCATACCTTGGTTGCTTTTAGAGGAACCAAATCTTAGAAAGAGAAAGAGGCTTCTTGAACTGATGTACAGAGGTTATAAGTGTCTACCTTTTAGGTGTAGGAAGGAGAGTTCCTTAGACCCTGAAGAGGTATGGTAACAAGTTGTGAGGCCTCGCACCCAGTTGGTTGTCCTTCTGTAGGGCTAGAAGGGTTGTTCACATGGAAGAGTGTTAGGATGTATATGCCCTATCTGGTATAGGTTCGGTTCATGTTGGAACAAATGAGCATGCTATTAAATAGTTGATGCTTATGAGGTGAATTTGGGGTTCCTGGACCTAAGAGGGGAAGTAGTAGTACTCGATGCACATAATGCTCACAAGGTTGTATGAGTTCATAGAGATTGAGCATGGAACCCCCATGTTTTAGAGAAAGGAAACCCCACTTGAATGGAGTTGTTTTTTTATGAACCCCTCACACAGGTTGATGACATATGCAAGTATGATATTGGTTTAATTTTGAGGAATAAGGAACAAGTATGACATACCAAGGAACTTAGCATGGCTTTGTAGTTTGTCTTCTTACTAGCTACGTGCATAAGTAGCATGGTAGGGCTAAGCATGCACATGATGATGTAAACCCCAGAAGTAAGGATGTTTGTGACCTTTGTTACTATCAAGAGATAGTTTTCTCCCATCCTGGGAAGGGACCCTTCATGTAGGGTAAGTGCTTGTTTCTGTTTAGGTTTGAGGTAACCTAAAGGGGTCTCTCATAGGAGCTTGATGAGCTAAGTGGAGAGAACATAGTATGATCACGAATCTATAGATCCATGTATGACCATCTATAAGGGGCATGAGGATATGTTGCCATGGAGGTAACATGTATGGGTCCAAACTGAGGTAGGTAGGTTGTCATGATCCCTATGAAAGGATGTAAGTTTGACTATGAGTGCCTAGAGAGATGATGAAGATTCGGGTAAGGATTAAAGATCAAGATGTACCATGATAGAATCCTAAGTCAATACCGAGGTCAGGAAGGGATAAGACTGATGGGAGTAGGAGTTGTTTGTTCCCTAGATGCACAAGACCATAGGGTCGAGAGGTAACAACTATCTTTGTCGAGGAGCATGGGTTAGGAGGTTGACCACCTTCATGAGTTCATGGGGTCCAAGGGAAAATGAGAGAGGCACTCCCTGGATGCATAAGGGAAGAGGGAAGACCCCAAAAGTACCAGCACCCTTGAGACCTTGAGGAAAGGACTAAGTATTATGTATATATGAGTCATATGTAGACCCTAGAGTGTTTAGGAATATCCTTTTCCATGGATGTAAACTTAAAATCAAGATGTTCATGATGTGGAGACATGTTATGTATGTTTCAACTTAGATTGGAAAGTGTACTGGTGATGTGTGATGCATCATCTCTACTCTTAGAACAAGATGAACTATGTATTTGGAATACAACCAAATGCTTATTTCCTCTCATTATGGGTGTGAGAGATAGGACAAAATGCATGCCATATACTAAGGATGAAGGTGATATGAGTTGAAACATTTTTATGATGTTTGAGTATAGAGGAAGTACCAAATTCTTTTGAGAGTATATTGGATAGGTGATATAAAGGCATAAGGAGAACAAGGGTGGTATGAGGATGTACCTATCCAAGGTTGTTTGGAATCTATGACTTATAATTTTTGGTTTGATAACCGAGATGATGAGCTCGAAGTTTTCTTGACTCATTTAGACCTAAACCCAGGATGAGGATGATGAGCAGAGTATATGAAGGGATATGTTTTCACCATCACATAAGGAAATTAATGTGATAACAGATACTCTTAGTTGAGGCACAACTCAGGTATACAACTATCATGTTTAGCCAGTAGAGAGGTTGGAAGAGGTTGTTAGGAGAACCCTTAGTTCATTAGAAGATGAGACATGTATGTATGGCTAACATCCAAATACAACCAGACCCGTTGGTCAAGTTAGTGGTTACTCAGTTAGCCAGCCCAAAGCTTGGTGAGATAAAAGGATGGTTGTGAGAACCTTAGATACACCTCTCAGGAGAAGAGAAGGTGGTGAAATATGCAACTAGAGTGTTTTAGGGATTTTAAGGAGTCAATCTTGAGGAATCCTGTAATGGAAGAAGCTCATGATTTTAAGTACACCATACACTATGGTACTACCAAGAAGGTTAAGGTTTGCAGTGGTAATTGGAAGAAGTATATAGAGTTGCATATGGCTAGTTGCCATACAAGCCAGAGGGTGAAGGCCGAACACTAGTAACCTGGTAAGTTGCTACAGATGATGAGGAGTCCCCGAGAGGGAATGGGAGTAGTTCACCATAAACCTTGTGGTAGGCCTCCCCGATGGAATTGAGTAATTGCAACCTATTGGATATTAAAAGTGTTAAATGATGATTCTAAGCTCATAATTATGGGCAAAATAGTAATTCGGAATTTCTAATAAATAAAAAATAGAATTAATGATAAATCGAGTTCATATGTGATCTGGATTATAATGAACTATGAATTGATGATAAATGTGTATAATGATCTTGTCATGGATTAAAAGGATAAAAATAGTAACTTTGTTAAACGAGGCTTAATGAGTTTAATTAATGGTTAATTATGCCTTTAATCTGGAATTGAGGATGAGATGTGGAAATAATTAGGGTTTGTAATCAATTGTGTTAAATTAGGGTTTAAAATAGTAAAAGATGAAGGGAAACCCTAATTGTAATGGAAACCCTAAAAAAATGGCTACAGAAACCCTAGAAAGTGAATCCAAGTTAATAAAGTAGGTTCTTGATAAAGTGTGTAATAAATAGAGTACATATTCTTTTCAGGAAATATGTGATTGTTGAATTACTTGGATTGCATGCTTGGTTGGATTTTCTTAATGCTTCTGAAATATCAAATCAGGTATGTAGTTATGCTTATGACTACCCAAATTAGTTTTCTGGGATTTTGTCGATGTTTTCATCGTGACTTGAATTAAACTGTTGGATGTTTTAATTCATGCAAATTCTAATGTGAATATGACTATCACATAAGAGATATGCCTACTAGCTCAGATCCTAGTCCCCTCTGTAGCTTAATGAGTTGACCTAGTAAAAGGCTACCAATGGGGTAGGCCCATCAGGTCATTGGATGACTTAGTAAATGTCTACCAATGGGGTAGGTCCATCAAGTCATCATGAGTCAGGGATTGGTCTACCTTTAGGTAGGACCATGCGACTCCATAACCCTAGGTATTGGTTACCTGTGTGGTAGGGCCGTGGGGGTTAGGATCTACCATATGAGAGAGGTGGTATCCATGTCCACTGCAGGGACGTTATAGAGAAAGGGGATAGGCAAGGATTGAGTAGTATTGCTTAAAATGTAATCTGGTTGTTAAATGCTATTTGGTTGATTACATTGTTAACATAGTTGCACAATTATTGTTTCCCCCACATACCAGATTCGGCTGACCGACGTTTTGTTTGTCAGCGTTTTAGGTACAAATGAAAAGAACAAACAGTAAAGTGAAATATGTGGAATTAAATGAGAAATAACGTGCATAGGAGGATTAGTTAGATTAACATCTTCATGGATAGAAGTTTAGAAATCCCAATTTTTCCAAGGTAAGAAAAGTTTTATTTTATACCCATTTTCAGTTTAGTTGGTAAAGTTTATTAATTATTACTAATTATTTGTCGAACCTTTGATCCTGTTAATTGAATAATGGCTCTGACCTCAGGTCTCCCTTAATTGGGGGTTACCGGGAGGCAGGGTCATTGCAATTGGTATCAAAGCATAGGTTCCTCAATTAATCTTTAATAACTATTAAATTTTACAAATTCTGTAGAACCCAAGGGAGTTATTAGAGGATTATCCGAAAGACAGAGGTGTCTAGAAAAGGATCACGACCGGGGGCTGGCAATATTTTCCTCCGCACCGCTAGTCGAAATACGAGGACTCCCGGATCCGTGTGACTGCTTGGCCAAAGTCTTAGGGTATGAATCGAAATAAGATACCTTTAGGCCTCTCTCATCTTGCTCATCCTTTCTCAACTCAAATTCTGTTAAGGACCTTAAGGATTAGGGTTTTCTCTCTTTTCCTCACCCTCTTGAGGTATGGGTAAGATTGATAAGGATTAAGGAATCCTCCGCCAAATTAATAAAAAGCATGTAAATAAGATATCATGGACGTAAGCTTAATAGATTAAGCGTAAAGGAATAGATACATGCTTTGGTCGTATGATACGAGTTGTCATTGCCCTCAGGAGAGATATGAGGATAGACCTCCTTGTCAGGAGGATGTGTTGAGAGAGTTAGTCTTGGAGGTAGAGACCTCCATTACAAGTAGAGACCTAGCTCATCCTTCAAGGATGATGTTAAACCTAACCCTAAGTGGAGGTTTGAGAGAGAGATGACATGATGAGTTAGATGTCATGGTTGACCGAGTGTTTGGTTAGACATGCCTTTGGGATGCCATAAGAGGGTAGATGACCTAGTACCTTTGGTGACCCAACCCTGGAGAGGGTCGTGCATGCTAGAGCAAAGGATAGCTCCTTCATGGATGAGGTTAGAGGAGAACCTATAGTTACCCTATGGGCTTAGGCAAGTAGGGTATAACTTGATGAAACCCTGGTTAAGAGATAATGATGGATGTCTTATGAAATAAGCATAAAGGGCTATGAATGATCTTGAGCAAACATAAGTTCAAGCATAGGCTTCACCCACGTAGAGGTATGCCTGTGAGCTTGATCCTTCATGGAGAGAGGACCTCCAGTAGTATGGCTAGATGTGGAGTTAGCCCAAGAGAGAGAGCAGGACCCTGGAAAGAAGGTTGGAAGCTTTAAACCCTGAGACATAAGGAATTGAGGGTAGTCGGGGATGATGCGACCTAAGTGGATGATAGTGGTTTCCTTATGTTTGATCCCTGAAGGCTGATGATATCTTGAGGAACCTTCTGGTACCCATGGTATAAGTGACTACCTGCTGGATGAGATAAAGAGTGCCTTTCATGTCGTGTGAAGTGAATAGATGATTTGAAAAGAGTGGGACAGATTACTAAAAGAGGTTCTTTGCTGCTCACTTTCTGGTTATGACAATGTTGCATACTTGCAATGCAACCATCCTAAGCATGTAGATTGTCATGACATTTCCTCCAAAGGAAAAGGGCATCTTCAGAAAGATATCATTTTCTTATCATATAGCATACTGTTACATATCATGTGTAAAATTCCACTTCTACGATATGTAACCCAATCCAATTTAGAATAATAGATGTATATTTTCATAGAATGGAAACTCAAGAAAACAATACTCAATGTGAAGTCCTCGATTCTATCTAGATCAATAACATTATTGCAGTTTACTAAGTAAATATAAGAATATAACATTCAGACTGGAGTAAAGTACAAAAAAGAGCTTGAACACTTTATATGTATACATTATAGAGAAATGAAAATTACTACAAATAAATGATTAGCCCACACCTTAAAGTAGAAAAATTAAGAGAGAATTCATGCACAAGATGATGGCCTTCTTTCATTGCAGATGTTAAGCCCTATTTATACCTACATACATTTTAAAAAAATTAGAATAAATTATGTGGGTGTAATAGCCAAGTAGTTTGCATCTCAACATAGTTTTTACATACCGACCACCTTGACTAAATCCATAAGGATGATATAGAAGAAAAATAGACTTCAAAATCTTCAAAAGATCAAGAAAGAGGTGATTGCCAGTGTAATCATCCAATAGAAGTCTTCAACAATGATCTATAAAGAAACCATCCTACATACATGTTAGCTTGCCCATAAATAAAAACAAAGAACAACTTGTAAATTGTTACTTTTGTACTTTTTGAAACTACAATTTAGATCTATCCACTGTATGTACTTTAAAAAAATTCGAATCTTAAAACCACTTTCACCCAAGATATAATAAAACCAATAAAATGTTGACTTCAAGACCTTTAGAGATAGAAATGGAGAGGATACCAATGTATTGCTACAAAAAAAAATCATCAATAAGAAATAAACAAATATCAACCATTACTAGGTTCAACTAACTTGTGAATTGAAAAAAAGATTAGCTTGAAAAAAAATGAAACCTTATACTTTTCTTACAAAATGTAGTAGAAAGGGCTTCTCTAACATATTAAAAAGTAGGACTAAAATGTGTAGTTGAGAAGAAACCCTGCTAGAGGCGGTGCATTGCTTGGTCTAATAACAAATGATAAAACCATCTCATAATAGAACATCTTTAACAAATAAAAGGATATTGATCACCTCTAGGTTCAACCAACTAACAAACAGAAAACGACTATCTTGATATAACTGAAATTTTTATGCTTCGATTGCCAAATACAATAGGAAAGGGGTACTTTAATAGTCAATAAAGCATGAAATGAAATATGAAATTGAGAAGAACCCTGTTCTGGGTGATCCATTCTCATAACATCAAATCAAATGCGAAAATCATCTCAAGAAAACATTTTGCCAAACATAAAATGGATAGATTCTAGAGAAAAACCTACTTTCATCATATAATTTTCTTCCACAATAGTGTTTTACTTGTTTTAAATGGCATCAATGTTCAGTTTTAAGTGAGGGCAATGAGAGAAAGGACCACACACCTTATAAGTCCAATGTTAACCCCCAATCAAGTAATAAACTCTTTTTTTTGGGTCTAGGATAACCCTCAATCAAGGATAAGCCCAAAGATTCAACATGCCATCCTAGACACCATTTTAGTAAAGATAATTCATCCTACTCAAACAAGTACTAAAATCTTGTTTTTTGGTCTAGATATGTTTCACTAGGTTTAACATATTTTCAAAAAAAATTATAATGTCTCCATAAGATGAATGTCACATACATGAGAAAGCTAAGGTGGATGTACAGAAAGACTAGGGAAACTATGTAAAAATGAATAAGGTGGGAGTGTCTAGTCTAAAAAAACTTATGAGAAAGTTGTCACTGCATTTATAAAGTGGGTGTGCAACACAGATAAATGCACACACTAATTTGGAGTGATGTAATCGACTAAGATAAAGTTATTATAGGAAGTGGCAGACCTACATTAAGTTGGAGGGAATTAATCACACAAGACTTCGATCATTACATCATTATATCTCGGTTGAGGCTTGATGGTATCCACTTTCTTTAAGACATTTATATGAATAAACTGAGTATGCAAATAGAAAAACATAATAACGAATTTGACTTTGATTGACCTATATTAAACTTAAGTCTGACCTGCAACAATCTAAGTTAAATAATTAATCTTATAGTAAACAGAACCAGAATCAAAACTTAATTAGACCTAAATGAACCTAATTTACTCAATTTAAACTGAATTTGGCTTAAGTTTGGCACAACCAAACTTATATTAGACCGAAATCAACTAGGCAAGATAAAATCAGATAGAAAATGACCTAAACAAAACTTTATCGTATATATTGACCTAATTATACCTATATTTTCCTATGTCATACCTAGTTTGAATTTAAAATACATCAATTACCTAATTGAATATGAATTAAAATTACATTTACCTAAATTTTTCCTAAGTTCGTCCATATATTGGATTTCACCAGACATAGGTGGGTTCCAAACTCATAAAAGTCTATAAGTTCTTAAGCTTCCACCCATTGCATCCCCCACACCAAGGTAGATTGATGGTGCCTTGATAAAAGACGTGAAGGTTGCAAATACAAATGATGCACCATGTAGATATAATATAGACAAATGGTGCAAATTAGATTTAAGGTTATAAAGAGTACATGATTTGCAAGGAGCATGCATGCATTATAAATAATCTATATACGATACCAAACTGGGAAATGGTACAATTTTGAAAACCATGTTTTAGGAATAAGACATATGTGATTAATGTGTCACTTAAAAATCCTAAAAAAGGGACTTGAGTTAGATACTTCTCCGTAGTTTTTTGGAGAGGCCTGCAAAAACGATTTTGGTTAGATGTGGATCTCTTTACTAAGAGAAACTGAAACAAGAAACAATAGTTACCTAGTATATATGGAGAAAAATTGATTTTGTATAAGATACAATGCCCAAAGAAGTTTCCGTAGCCTGTAGTGAGAAATGCCATGAAATTTAGTTTAGAATGCATTAAATAAAATTTGAAGATATACATCTAGTCAAATAACTTCAAGATAGCAAATGCATCTCGTGATAATTAACTCTTACATGATACACCTCATCTTTTTTGGAGGATGAACATTGAATTTCTACCTTTGTATTTTCATCTCATACATGATTAAGAATACTCATAACCATGGCATCCACATCCAGTGATAGAAGGTAGGGTTTCCATGAACTCAACCCAAATTCTTTTATGAATATGACATAGATATATGATCTCAATATAAATAACACCCCCTCCGTCAAAAACAATCTTCCGCTTATCCCATTCTTGGACAAAAAATCAAAAAGAGAGATTTTCATAACTGATGTTGTTGCATTGAAAGGAAAATCTTTAGAGGATTGCTTACCACACAAATAGATAGTGCAGAACATGCAAGTTGGTGTAATTCTAATAAAAGCATGGAAATTGTTTAACTCTTACACTAATAAGTAATAAACTTGATAAACTTTGATAGTACAAACAATATATTCTAATACCAAAAATTTCTGGGAACGACTGGGGTCTATTCATGCATGATAGTTCCACAACCACATTAGCATTTTCTCCAAAACTACACAATGCAAATAATTCTCTCCCTTCCATGTTGATTTGATCATTTCCTTGAAGCCAATAATAACCTTAAAATTTTTGACGGCTGTGGGATGTGTCAGGCATGCCATTACCATCTTGAATTTCATGTGGCTCTTGATTTCTGTCCTCCTTAGTCAATTCTCATCCCTACAAAAGCATCTTGTATCCACTATCTTGCAATAAAGATAATATGACCACAACCTTGAAGAAAACAATCCCACATGACATAACTAACATGTGTTGAGGTACAAAACCTAAAAGAAACGCCATATACAACACACACAAGTACTGACTTCACAGTTTCAATGACGATGATAAAATTTCACTTGCCCTTGTCACCATATAAGTATTAGACAACAACTTCAACGAATGCCTCTAAATATTTAAGTGGGGAAACACACAGGGACCATGGAAAAGGGAAAGTGGTGGATACCCATGGAACACAGCGATTGGGAGTAGTGTCAATAGTATATTGATTCACAGAATTCATGATGTCCATGAAAGCATATATTGCAACAAAGAAGCATTCAATTCAGCCTCCTTAGCTACATCATTTGATAATTGTGTGGATATTACCGATGCACAAGACAAGGAACAACCTACAATATGAATTCAAAGTTACTGAAACATCACTGGACCTATTTTTGAACCGTTCTTTGAATTTGAGAACCTCTATGTTAAAAACCAAGTTTTGAGGAGAAAACCAAGTTAGCCCATGTTGAGGAGCTTGTAGTATTCGTAAGCTCACAAAAAGAGGAAAAGAGGATATAGGACAAAATGAAGCACTGGGGCTACCAATCCTAGGCATCAAATGCATACATCATTTAGGAGTCAGTAAAAGTATTAGAGGGGAAGAAGAGAGCAGGAGGAAAAGGATAGATCCCGCATGATTACATTAGCCATTGATTCAAGGGAGTGAACACAATCCTTATTTAGACATATGAACCTCTTGTTGGCCTTCATCGCATGTGCCTCTCTGGCCAAGGCTCTTCTCGTCAGTTGCTCTACTCGTGAGAGGGAGAAAGGGCGATCAGATTGGGGGTTGGTGGGGAGAAGAAAGTTTGGTGGAGAGCATGATGGAAAGGGAGGATGCAAGGGGTGTGATCAGGGTAGATGGAGGTGTTCCATGAGAAATCGTGCCAACGGGGGACGGTGGGGAGGAGCATTGTGCGTAAACAAAATTTAAACTTTGACACGTTTTGGTTATTTGGGGGGAAGAATTGGGAAGAGTATTAGTTTGTAGTCAATCCATATATGTAATTAGTTTTGTAGCTATTACAATTAAATATATTTCTTTTGCTTATATTTTATAAATGGTAAAGAATAGTAGTCATTAGTTACAAATACAATACATGTAGTCATAATAATTATAGCTAAAGCATCTTTTTTAGTGATTTAATCTGCATGTATGTATATCCTAAAGTCTCACCATCATAATAATAAGATTAAAACCTAGTCACATCCTAATCTAGGGTTTAGGGTTGTCTTGAGTTTGAACAAGGAATAAAGATACAAATCCTAATTCCAATAGACAATGTTTGACTAGTAAACCTCCCCACTGCCCCTCTTTCCAAGGTTTTAACCACTTTTGATAGGTTGTGGGAAATTTGTTCCTTGATTGTGGCCTAGGCGGTGGCCAATGGAATGAATTATATAAGGTATCGAGCGAGGTGCAAATGATCAAGCGGAGTGACTACTATAGCTAATCAATCTCCTGCTTTCATTCCGTTTTCTTGAAGACTGGTCAGACCCATGCCTTTTGGTAGGTCTGACTGTTTGAAAAAACACACTTTGCAGAACCATTTCACCTAATCATTGAAATTGGTGTTGTGCTCCTCAATTTGACAAAAGAAATTGGTTTATGACTGTCCAACTCATCTCATATGCAAGATTACCGGCCCACCATCCATTCCAAGTGGGGGGCCAGACTGGGGTGAGGCTATCCCAATCGAAGAACTGGGGTATAATCTGATTGTATACCACCACTGATAAACATTAGAATAAGTGATATTCATAGGTCGGATATCATAGTTATTAACCCATATTGTCAGATCCATCATATTGTTGTGTTATGAGCACCTTAATCAGATTAAGTTCATCAAGATTATTATAAGTGATGATATTTGGTTTCAAACCCCTAATTATACATGTATGTGATTATCAATCTAGAAACCCTAATTATCATCGTCATCCTAAAATCCAATTTTTTTTCAACAATATTAGATTATAACATGTACTGAGAGAATTTAAGGTATCCAACATGTTAATAAACAAGTTTTCATGAATTAATTACTTCATATTAGTATATTAACCCTATTTTTAAAACTATATTCTAATTCAGGCCTTAATTACATTTTATTCACACTCCTTACATTTTTGTGATAAAAATTCATATATACTTGTCTTAATCCAATCATTCTAGCAATTACTACAACTAAAACAAGATTAATATTTTCAAACCAATCGCATGTTGACATGTCAGCAAACATACATTTATGCATTCAGCCACACAGGAAACATCTAGCCAACCATGAAGTGCCATTTTGTCTTAGAGATCGACTTGAGCTAGGCTCAGAGTAGGGTCAATGCTCTTTTTTAGTGACCATGGCCGATCACGTAGGTCTATGTACATGAGTAAAATCACTGGAGGGATTGCTCCTCTCCTTCATTCCCGTGACCATGGCTAATCATGACATTACATAGGTCAACTAGAGGGTTGACTCTAGATTTTGAGCCTGGGAAACCATTGTTCAAAGTGTGGTTGCCTTTGCCATCCCCAACCGAATAGAGAGATCCCGATTAGAACATGAAAGGTGGTCAGACTAGTGAGAGGCGAGGTCACGTTTACACACATGTATGGTCGGAGTTCAGGAGGAGAGATTACATTTTCTTGTCAGTGAGTTGAGGTGTCAAAAAATGTTTTTGGAATTTCCACAGTTTCTTTCCATCACCTAGGAACCCCCGTGATGGCCCAAGACCTTAAACATGAAAAGACACTCTAGTCAACAAGAGCTAGGAGGAGGTAGCTTCACCTTAGGACTCCTCGCTATAGGAGACAACTGCCCAATGCCATGGTTGTCTCTGTGAAGCCCTTAGGAACATTTGTGCCAAGGGAATTGGCTGGAGGTGGTATGAAACAACATGTAGGGGGGGGGGGGTTGTTTATAGACATTTATGGTGAACATCGGTGGTGTGGTCTGGAGGGTTACAAGAGAAACTGGGAGGAGAGGGATTCACTGGCGGTCAAGGGGAAACTCCCCAATGCCTTATATAGGCACATGATGTAGGGAACTAGGGGTTGCACTGTTGCCCTAGAATCCTGACGTAAACAGGATTTGGACACTTTCTAAATTTAGTGATTCAGTAGTTGTATTAGGGCTTGATGGATTTGTCTCTTTGTCCCGATCCTTTTGGGGTAGAAAACTAAGGAAACAGTCAAGAGGCATGAGATGCGAGAGATCATGAGTATTGTTGGTCCTAGTTTCCTTTTTGATTACAAGGTAGGAGACGACTCAGAGTCTATCAATTTCTAATTCAATGGTGTTAGCGAGCATGACACATCAAAAGAGCATGGGTTATATATGGCTATAGTCAGGAGCATTTAATTTAGTTTCCAAAACTAGAAACAAATTATTTATTGTAGCTAGGACCCTCTCCCTTTACTATTTTCTATATCCCAATATGAAACTCCTTTTTCTGTGAAATTTGGAGGGCCACTCGTTAATATCTTTCCCATGGTATATCTAACTTTTTAGATTTGTCGGAATAACTTTAATAGATGGAACTTTTCTTTCAAGAATTTATTTAATTCACTTACCCACATCACTTGGAAAGTCCTTTTTATCCCAAATTCTAGAATTCTCTTAGTTGTTTTCATATCTTCATGTATACCAAAATTCATACCGAGATATTCTTATTTGATGCTTCAAAACTTGTATTGCTATTCATGGTTAGATAATTACTCCTATCTAAACCACTTGGTATCTTATCATATCTTAGAAACTTGCCCTTTATTTCATATTTCAATTTTCTAACAAACCATAACTAATTATCCTTTATTTAAGCATGAATTCCTTTTATTTCTTTAACTCATGCCACAAGGACCTATTTGCAAAGAAAATACTCTCATGGGCCTCAGTTGGGCCATGGGTTGAACCCATACCACAAAGATAACTTTATTATTCCATCAGTAATACAATTGGGAAATTTACTTATCAATACAATTTGAGGATATTGCATTCACCCCTCCTTAAAACGAAGTTTGAACCCAAATTTTGAACCTATTCAGGCTAAGGTAAACAATAACTCACTTTTAAATATTGTGGTCAACAACCTTTCTCGTATATATTTAACAACTTTTATTAATATGCAAAACTCTCCAATTACCAAATTTGGAGCCCAAGTTTAGTTCCAGGGTATTTCAACATTCTCATTCATTGCATGATATTATCACTTAGTGTTCACTTGTGACTCCAAGTCTTGTTGGTAATTATATCTTTTTTTATGATTTCAATTTCTCTTTCTGACTATCCTTTCTCCTAGGTTACAACCTATTATTCACTTATATTTACATAATGGTGATGTAACACCTCAAACTCTAGTTCATGTCATCAAAATCAACTTAGGGTATTCATTCTAATATGTCAATTTTAAGCATAACATGGGTCTACCCAATCTCTCTCACTCATAATGAGATGAAATAAGCATTTGGCTGAAACTACAATTCAAAGTTCATCACATTACAAGAGAAGATATGGTGTATCCACTCATTATCTTAAAATTTCGAATTTGAAGTTGAATCACTTGGAAAATGACTCCAAAGAATAATTACGTATAATCCCAAAATTTTCTTAACTTCCATGCTCTCACATGGGAAGAGATTTTCTCATAGTCCTTGAGTTTATGTACTACTCTCTTTAATATTTTATCAACATTATTTTATGACTTCTTGTATTTTTTTTTACATCTATATCTCACATATCATTATCCCCAATCACTTCCTTAAGGTCTCTAGGGATAGATGTACCTTTACTCTTAGGCTCATGGAACTTATGCACTTAGGGAGTGCTTCTCACATTTACCCCTTTGGCCCCATGAACTCATGAAGGTTGCCAATCTCCTGACCCATGGGCCCTGGGAAACATGGATTGCTATCTCCTAACCACATGGTCTTATGCATTTAGGGCATGATCACCTCCTAATATCATGGGTCTTATGTACCTTTAATCCTACCTACTTGACCTTAGGATTGACTTGGGCTCTATCCTGCCTAGGGTCAATTGGGATATCACAACATTAACCATTTTAGCACATTGTTTTCTTATGTAATCCTTAAACCCCATATTTCCTCCATCTCTTAGGGTGCACATCATTTACTTTATTCCCATATAGTGGATTTGGGCCACCTTACCTATTTGTGGCTAGGTTCTATGTTTGCCTTCCCTATATGGGGCTTGACCTCTTTATGACCTTCATCTCCCGGGGCTTGGTCATAATCGTCTACACCATGGACTTGGGACACCTACCCTATCTGGGGCTTGTTACCATGCCATCCTTACCAATTTGGGGATGGACCTCTTATGTCATTCCCTATCTAGGGCTAGGTCATCTACACTATGGAATTAGACAACCTTCCCTATCTAGGGCTTGGTGCCATGTTGGTCTCCCCAATCTAGGGCTTGACCTTTTAAGACCTTACCTATCTAGGACCTTATCATTGTCATCTACACTACATACTCATGCCACTTCCCTATCTGGGTCTTGGTGCCATACCGACCTTCCCAATATGGGGCTTGACCTCCTTGTGACCTTCCATATCTGGGGCTTGGCAATCATGTCCCTCATAGATGGCATACTTGGATTCTACAACTATATTCCATATATGTGCTTTCATGCTTTGTATACTTCATTTTTCAAGCTTTAGGTGACATTTGAGTTTATCTCAATCCTTGAAATGATTGGTCAACTCACCCTTCTAGGGAAGGTCCAAGCATACTATGTCTTCTTGACTCATAGGAGGAGATTAGGTTCTCTAGCCATAACCTGACCCCATGATTTTAGGGTTTTGCCTCCCACATTGGTCCTTTTCTCATTCGTTAGGTGACCCACCCCAGACCGGGACACCAACCCTAATAGTTGAACTAAGGGCCTTCGTTAATGTTTTCATTTTGATATAACCATTGTTTTCTTATCTTTATTAATAACCCTTCACATGAATAATGAATGCCTTTCTCCATGTACATGCATGCATGGGAGACTGGGTCACCTAAACTCATTTGGAATTTTCTTATTCCTTTTACCATAATTAGGGTTCATATGGGTAGGGATACTTTCTCACCTCCAGTAATCCATTTCTTAAGATTAGGGTTTTACATTCGGGTTAAGACCTACCCCTACACCTTAGGGTTTTATGATTCTCTTGACCCTCTAAAGGTTTCCTAACCAACCCTAGTCCCATCCGAACCCTTGCAAGGAAAAATCCAAAAAAACTATTTTTCTTTACTTTATCATTATTTATACATTATATGTATGCTAATTGGCAGAGGCTGCCTTAGTCCTACTTATTCTGAAAATCCAAATTTTAGATAAGGAGCAAAGTATCTTTTAGGGTTTATTAAACAAAATAATAAGTGATGAAATTTGAGATGAGAAGACTTAGAGGAAACATTACTTTAGGAAAACCCTACATATGGTCCAGGCATGTATCACTTGGCTAAGTGAGTACTCATATACAAACTTAATGGTGCAGAGGAAAACATTGCCAACCCCCAAAACCATGATCCTTTCTAGACACCATTACCGTTAGGTCCTTCTTTAATAATTCTCCTTATATTTCTATGGATTACTTGAAATTATAAATTCTTAAATATTATTTATAAAATTTGGGAGTCTGATACCAAATGTACAACCTCACTTTAAGGTCCTTTTGTAATTTGGGGGTGCTAAAAATGAGGCTGTTATAGGCCATTCAGAAATATGTTTCATGATAGTAGCACTGCACCACATACAGCATAAGCTAACCACATTGACTACAGTGAGAGACACAATGACAATATAACTCAAATATGCAAGAATTCCCAATAGTCAATTGTTTTAATTGTAGTGAAGGGCCATCTAATCAAGCATTAACTAGAAAAACATGCTTATCATCATGGCGCCTTAATCCTTTGGGACAAGTTTGAGGGTGAATTCGTAGTGAATGGACATTGACTCAAGCGCTACTTGACAACTTGTGATTTTGTGGTGCAAGGAGTGAAGCTTTCTCCTATCACCAAATATGAACAGATAGGAGAGTCACATCTCTTGCTCCACTTGGAGCCAAGGATGTCTCAATTGTAGGCTTCCAACCTTTGATGCTAAACATGACAATTGTTTAGAGGAAACCAAACGTTCTACTTCCCTTTTTTTATTGTTTCTATTTTATTTTCTTTTCATTTTTGGTGAGGGACCTCTATATAACAATCATTGTTTTACTTGTCTTCTTTTAGTTTACTCTTCCTTTATTTAATTTTTTTACCTTTACATTTTAGGAGAAACAATCATTATTTGCCCAAAATTTGGCCCACTAATTGATCGATTGTTTGGGCTAGTCGATCGGTTGAGAAGGACACACTTTACTGATAAGGCCAATTGTCTGACTCTAAAAAGCCAATCTTCTAATCAATATGTAGCATTTTTTTCTTGGAGTTTACTAGGAAACTTTTGTCTTTTGAGTTGACCTATTCACATTCAGTCGACTGTTATGTAGAAATTTTTCTTGGAGTCCATTGCGTAATTTTTGAGATTTTAACTGGGAAAATTTCCATCGTACCTGTTGGTTAAAGGAGTAAAATATTTTATACTTACTAGACATTTTTTTTGCATTTCAACCGACTGGTTGACCTAGCCAACCATTCAAACATGATTTTTCCAAATTCAATTATAAAGGCAAACTACAAAGAGTCACCACATTCCCTTGTAACCCTAGAGAGAATGAGTAGGGGAAGATGCCACCTCGTTCCCAAACCAATACTCTATTGGTAGTGGAGCCATGAGTTAACTGACCCACTAAAAGTAGTCATTCCACTGATGTGCCTCCGCCACCTCTCATTCCATCTCAATTGGTCACCAACACTCCTCCACAAATTCGTCCATTGTCTATCGATCAGAAGCTCCACTGAAGCAGATTGCCAATGCAAAAAGGGCCTCTCAAGCCTTTTTCTTGTAGACATCCCATTAGCAGTACCACTGATCTCCTGATCTGCCACCTTCATCACATATTTTGAAGAAGGAGGTACTGCTAAACCAATCCACCATCCTCTCCACCACTCAAATCTCCAACTTTTTTGACCAGTCAACTTCTCTAGGAAAATCGACCAACTCGTTTTGAGTTGATTGGTTGGAGAGTACCAACAACTATGAGTTCAACCTCCACTTAGAACCAAATTCATGATTCAGTGAACCAGTTGGACGCACCAACTAATCAATTGTAGTAGAGAACAAATTCAGCCCTATAGTCCAGTCAATAAGCTTGCCACCCAACTAATTAGTTGGTTCCTCTACACCATGAAACATGTCATATGATGGATCTGACATGGACCTATTCAACTTCCTAAAGAAGGGGAGTGAGAAGCTACAAAAGACCACCATCAATAAACCCACACCGCACTCATTCCCAATCCATCTCCGTTGGCATCTGTGTCAAGTATCCAAAGGATGCTTCTAATTTCCCTTATCCTAACAACACATGAGCCGACATAGAGATCCTTGATGAGCTGTTGTTTGAGGTGTGACATGCCCAAACTATGCATGCAAAATGGAAGTGTACACATCAAATAGTATAGGCCTATGAGGCCCAAATGTCTAACTTAAGGAAATGTTAATCTAGAAACTACTACTAACTATAACCTAATCACCTAGATATAAGGAAAAAGTGATTGGTTGTTTGATTAAAACAAATTGCAAATTTGAAATCTAAATTAAAAATATTGTGATCACATGTTGGATTGATTCCTCAGGATTACAAAGTCACCATCATGAACATTGCAATTAACTCTATTTTATTAATTAGTATTTGCTATTAACCCTAGACTAATAGACCTATAACAAGTATTACCTGCTCCCATAGCATAATACACCACACATACTAAGACAAATCCCATCCTCATAGTGATTTAGGAATTATCTAGGTTCTTTAATGAGACCTATGGATTATACCCTTCATAGCCGCAAGCCCTCTCCCAAGGCATGATATAGGCCATGTAAATATATGACCTGTCCAACACTTAATCACTCTCCCGAATCAATTAACAATCAAAATAGTTAACTATGGTGATCAAGTATAGGTAATTCATTAGGCTATCAAACATTTAAGTCCATAATCATAAGAACTAATAATATCAAATCTTTCCACAAATAATGATCTACGATGCCCAGAGTACAAAGACAACGACGATAGACCCTAGAAGAAGTTCACAGAGCCGGTGGTCGCGGCCATGGACTCTTTCCACAAACACTCCATCATCGTGCAGGTGCTGGGTAAATTGGCAGTGAGGGAGAAACTGTATGGTTGGATGGTGAGGTCGTGGAGGCCAAAAATGGAGCTTCAGCTATCGCCTCTTGTTGGGGGTCTGTTCCTTGTGAGATTCACCAATGAGAAGGATATGAACATGGCCTTGGAGTAAGGACACTGGTTCTTCAACAAGAAGCTCATGCTGACCAGGAAGTGGACACTAGATGCCGACATCTATAGAGCTTCCCTCACAACGACACCAGTTTGGGTTACGCTTCCCTACGTCAGACAACACTAGACTAGGTGGGCTATTACCATCATTGGATATGACATCATGACTCTGAAGGTGATTGATGTCATTCCCAATGGCAGATATGCTAGAGCTTCTCATCTCTGCATCGAGTTATCTACTGAGAAGAAACCTCCCCCAACGGTCATGGTTGAGATGCCTGATAGCTCGGCACTTGAGATCAAGGTCATATATGATGCCCTCCCTGATAGGTGTGAGAGTTGCTTTGTATTCGGCCATTCTACGGGATGCAGCCTAGGTGATCGAATCATACAGGCAGATGTCCATGTGGTGTGTGAAGGGAGGGAGACCTCTAGAGAACCAAACAATGCTAGGAGGAGACGATGGAGAAGCAAGGTGAGTAGGAATGTTGGAGGGAGCAGCAAGTCTAGGCCAGTGATGACTACTACCTCCCCTGAGGAGGTCGGCCCTTCAATAGATACTATCGAGACCCGGGAGGTGGTTGGCCATGCCTCCGCAAGGTCTAAGGAGGATGCTTCTGCCCCAGTTGGCCGATGAGGTTGATGTTGAACATGTGGTCTAGGTTATGCCTTCCCTGAATGGGGGCACTGACCCTGCCTTCACAGTGGTCAGGAATGGTGGAAGATCACCCCCCCCCCCACAACAGAGGTGGTAACAACATAGATGGCGTCCACAATGGAGCAGTCAACAAGTTCTCCACATTGGATGGATTGGAGATGGATATTGAACAAATAATTGAGGCTACTGCTAGGTTCAAAGCATCGCCTAGGAAGACAAGGAGACGAGGAGCAACCCTGGGCCGGGGGGGGTCACTAAAAGGAAGTCATAATGTGCATCATCACATGGAATGTGTGGGGTGCATCTCTGCTAGAGAAGCAGAGAAGGCTGAGACAGATCATCGTCGAGAACTAGTCGACCCTTGTTGTTTGCTTGGAGACTAGGATCAGGAGGAATGTGGCTGAGAGGGTTAGTGGTCTCTTCCCTGCTGGCTGGGGAGAAGCTTCAAATCTAGAACAGGTGGAAGGCGGCCGAATTGCTATTTGGTGGAACCCCCTGATCTCTATGGATCAGCTTGTCACGACCAGCTTCATCAACCAAGGTGGACTTCACATTGTCCTGTCTGCTATCTATGGACATAATTTGGAGGTGTGTAGGAGAAGATTATGGGATACACTTGCTAATGCTAACCAAAGGGAGTTGCCACAGATCTTTATTGGAGATTTCAACCACATTAGGAAAGCTACTCAGAAGGTGGGTGGCCTCCCTGTTCCAACCTATTGATTGGCGAGATTCAATGACGCTATCACTATAGCCAGTTTGATTGAGTTGAATCTGAATGGTGGGTTCATTACTTTGCAGAACAAAAGAGTTATTAAAAGAAGGATATCCAGTCATCTGGATCGTTCGATTGTCAACAGTGAATGGCTGGATATTTTTCCTATGTCCAACATTACATTTGGTGAACATCATAACAGTGACCATGCCATTTTGGTGGTTTGGCTGAACAATGAGGCAAACAAGGCAAAGCCTTTTCATTTTTACAACTGGTGGTTGGATTGGCCAGGGTGTGAGCATACCATCAAGGAGGTGTGGTCTAAAGAGGTAAAGGGGAACCCTTTGTATATTGTTGCTGAGAAGTTAAAAAGAGTGAAGGCGGATGTTAAGGCCTGGGCAAGAGGGATGTATGATATCCGAAATATGGTCTTTCTTGCTAGGACCAATTACAAAAAAGCTTCCGAGAACCTCAGATTTAATCCTATGCAAGAGCAAGCCTTTCTCAAGGAGGAGAGGGCGGCACAGAAGCTATGTCAGATTGAGAAAGCTGAAGAGATCTCTTTCTGGCAGAGAAGCAGACTGAAATGGATTCATGATGGAGATAGAATCACCAATACGTATCACACCGTGGTGAAAAGGAATGTTATGAGGGATGCCATTCATACGCTGACAAGAGATGATGGTTCAACCACCAATTCACCTACTGAAGTGGGCGCTGAAGTTGCAAATTTTTATGAAACCCTATATAACAAATCTGATTCTGAGATTCGACCAGCTTGCACCCTCCCGGTGGCTAGGGTCACTCCTGATATGAATCGTCTCCTGTATGTCCCTGCCACAGAGTTTGAGATTAAAGAAGCACTCTTCTCCATCGACTCTTATAAAGCCCCTGGCCCCGATGGTTTCAATGCAAAGTTTTTCCAAGCCATGTGGAACACCATAAAAGATGGCATTTGCAGAGTCGTCAGGTGGTTCCTTGTGGGTGGGAACATGGTTAGAAGAAACAACCATTCCTTTATGAGGCTTATTCCTAAGAAACAAATGGTTAACTCAATGGCTGACTTATGGCTAATCGCTTGTTGCTCGGTCTTATACAAAATTATCTCCAAACTACTAGCAAGAAGGCTGAAGGTGATACTACCAGATATCATATCTCCTAACCAGTCAGCTTCATTAAAGGACGGTCAATATCAGACAGTTCCCTTATTGCTTAAGAGTTCCTTCTTGATTTCAAAGTGAAGAACACTTACCGTAAAGCCTGTGTGAAAATCAACCTGGCCAAAGCATATGAAAATGTCCGGTTGGATACCCTATGGGATATTCTACATGCCATAGGCTTCTCGGACAGATGGATTCGTCTGATGAGGGAGTGTGTTACAACTACTTCCTTCTCTGTGTTAATTAATGGCTTCCCCTTTGGATACTTCACTGATGCAAACAACCTTAGACAGGGGGACCCTCTCTCCACCCTGTTGTTCACACTTGTCATGGAGTCATTTTCCAATATTATGGTGGACGCTACCCAGAGAGGGGATATAACCACCTACCATCAGGGTGAGGTAAAAGTTATGTCACACATGATCTTTGCTGATGATATTTTGATCTTCCTTGTTGCTAACCTTTGTAACTTTAGGAATTTTAAGAAGATCATGGTTGGGTTTGGCAAGATGACGAGACTCTTTATGTGCACACTCAAATCAGGGGTGTTTCTGTCTAAGTCTTGTGACAGTAGGCGAGGTCATCTCAAGGAAACCATTGGTCTGGACGAGGGTACCTTCCTAACAAGATATTTGGGATACCTCTCAATGGCAGAAAGGCTACAGGCCCTGACTATAGTCTTGTATTGATAATGTTAGAGACACCGTGGCAAAGTGGAATGGGGTAAAAATTTCTGTTGCAGGAAGACAAGTTCTGGTTAGAATAGTTCTTGCAGGTAAGATCCATTTTTTGTGCAGGCAAGCTGAGATCCCGAGCTTTGTTCTTAACCAGTTCAATAGCATATGTGGGTCCTTCATTTGGGATGGCAAGTTTCATTCTATTTCCTGGTCAACCATAGCTAGAGGTTTTAAGGAGGGAGGGTTAAATGTTCTAAATGCCGTTGACATCACCGAAGCTGTGACACTGGCTAAGATTGACCGTTTCCTCAGGTGTAACGATTCTTGTTGGAGCATGATGGATGCCGATAGATACAGTGATGTGCCTCACTCTAGCAATGCCAATGCATCAAGAGTGTGGAGGGAAATGTGTAGATCATGGCTCGACATGGCGGAGGATTATGTTGACTCTGCAGCTGGATGGCAGCTACGTGATCCAACAACCAAGCCTTGGATCGTTAAGCCTGAATGTATGCCACAAGTTCCCTGGGATCCTCTGTTCTGGAATAAGTTCCATACTCCCAAGTGGAGTTGTTGTGCATACATGGACATCCTCGGTCGTCTCCCGACCTTTGATCAGTTAAAGAAGTGGGGTTTGAAACCGATGACCATCTGTCTACTATGCGAGAAGGAAGTCGAGAGCCACTGTCATCTGTTTTTTGGGTGTCCCTATACAAGATATCTATGGTGTAGGACTTCTCTGAAGATGGGGTGGGGTGGCAACCCCCACATCCTTGCTTGATTCTTGCATTTGGATCTTGAGCAACACGATGAACAACCCCAACGGAAGGTGTTTTGCGGGAGGGTGTTTGTCTGTGATTTGTTGGTTTGCTTGGTGCGAGCGTAGTGGACTACATGGGAAGAAACACACAGACATGTTTGAGCTTTTTGAAAATATTGTACATAACTTAGGTAGGGCGATTGAAGCTAGACCTAGGATTGGGGCTAACTTGGACATCATGGTCCATAGACAATGGGGTTTTGTTGAGTGAACCCTGTACAATATACTATATTTTGATGTACTCCCTATACATTTGAGTTTTTAGTAATATTTTACCTTCTCCAAAAAAATAATATCAAATCATAAAAGTCAATTACAATGTATAATCAAGCTACTCCAAGGTTCTACAGAATAAGGAGATTATCCTCGTATGATTTCTATTATTTCATAAATAGAGGATTAAAGACAAAACATGGTAAATATGAGAAAACAAAGGTAAACCCCTGGAAAAATTGATCTGGAAGATCCCCTCTGGAGAACATCTCAATCTGCAACATTCTGGCTATAAATCTTCTCTCCGAAGGTGCCTAAATCATCTGGGACATGGTTGTCTCCTTCGTATCCTCCTATCTCGACTTCATGCTCTATAGAAAACAAAAAGGAACATGATTCTTCTTCTCACCAAACTACCCTTAGCTCATAAGTGGAACTTGGGCCATCATTAAGTCCCAGTAATTGCATCTATCATGATCTAAAATCTACAATGGTCACATCAAGTTTATACCACTAACGGATGTCGGTGGCACCGAGTCTTCAGATGACTTGAAACCTTGCCAAGTGGCGATACTACTGATATCAGTAGCACTGAATTGCTATTTTGTGGTTTCTAAATCCCCCTATTGATGAATGTCGGTACCAACGACCAACAGACTGGTAGAATTGAGTTGATAGACTTAGTTCCTATTACTCCATGGACCATAAGTTGGTTGCTCCTACTTGCCATTTTGGTGGCCTCTATCATAGATCGATAGCACCGAGTAGCATCTCGGTAGCATCGAGATTTATTCAATCAACCTATTAGATTTTCAGATTAAGTCGATACCATTGACTCTATGGTCAGTAGCATTGAGATGCCTTATAAGTTCTATAATTACCTAAAATATAGAAAAACCAAACATAAGTCCAAATAAAGTATGAGAAATTGACATAATTTGGTGAAAATACTTATTATTTGATGTAATAGTGTTTCACAAGCTATTAATAATAAACAATGCATAAATGGTGTCAATATGAATAATAACACATAAATACATGTAAAAATAGCATGTAAAAATAAAAAAACGTGGTGCATCAAAATCACCTAAGCTGAAATGTTGTTTGTCCTTGAGCAACACCACCTTTGGATCTATTTGAGACAAGTCAGTAAGATGACAAATAATATAAAATACATTTCTCAAGTACCCCCACCTAGCAGTCCCAAACCGGCCCTTACAGACCACTAAACAAATAACTACTCTACAATGACCAAAAGTATTCATTAATGACGTCCACTCTTAGATCAATGAACAATATTAATAGACCAGTTGTTATCATAGTCAATAGGGTATTCAATTGATTCACCGTGGGATTTCCTATTTGCATTGCTCTTATCTACCTACCGACTATGTTGGAAGTTGTTCCTCGTATAAAAATTAATGAGGGATCAATCATATATGCAGCCTATCATAAAGAGGAATGGGTGGAATAAAGTAGGTGGTTGTGAATAAGAATCACAAGTACCGTCCATATCATTTAGGCAAAAACAAAATATGATGAACCCAAACATGAAGGAAATGAGAAATGCATGAATCATGACGCCTACTGTTTTGATGGAATGATGCATGCACTGAAAGTCTCATCTGATTGATGAGAGTGGAACAAAAGAATGTATACATGTAACTATTTTCACTTCTCCTTGAAGAAAGATTTTGATTTGAGTTCAAGTCATCTTCTTCTCCCTCTTTATTTGATATTTCTTTTCTCTTTTCTCTGCCCTCTTATTTTAGCATGATTTACGAGTTATACTCAAGCTTTTCTTAAACATCTCATTGTTTTTTTTTCATTTAGAGGGGTATGGATGTGTATCCTATCACTTTATATACGAGGAGAAAGCTACATAAATAGATGACAAAAGAAAGATGCAATAGAAAATGCAATCCACATGAAATTTGTTATGCAACCACTTGATATGCAAACATTTTTTTCTTTTTCTAAAAAATACAACAAAAAGACTAACTATCATCCCACCTATTATGATATTTGATGCAATCAAGTGGAAAAAATCCAGGTTACTTGATCATCTTAAGGTGGTTGATGAAATGTCATGAGGGGGGGTGGAATCACATGATTAAGATACAATGACTGTCTTAAATTATGATGTGTCACTCTCCTATCAACTTGTGTACATGGTAACCTTAGAGTTCTTTCTATAAGTTTCATTTAATGTCTTGTTACTTGTTGGTTGATTTGGGCTCAAAGCCCATCTTCAAACACAAGTATAAGATAAATTAAAAATTTTATTCACATTAGAAGAAGAGAAAAACCTAAATTAAAACGGAAAGAGGAATTTTGAATCTCTACATATGGACTAGAATATGAGCCATGATAGAGATGAATGGAAATGAGGGTAATAAGTGGGAGTGAGGAAGGTGATAGTTGATAGGGACATCTTTTGAAAATATGGGACAAGTGTTTTAAATGGATGTGATATAAAGAACAGAGATAAAATGAGATGACTTATTTTATAGAAAAAAATATGGGAAGATTGATCCTTAGGATATTAAATGTTTATGTATAAGGTTGTGTTTGGTCAAAAGGAAAGGACTTAAAAATGATAACATAAAGGATAGGATCTGTTGGATGTAGTGAATAGTAGGATGTGGTTTTCACATCCTGTGTTTGGATTAATCACAGAAAATGATAGGGTAGACTATAGGTTTCACTGAACTTAGTATGTTTTCTATTATATATATGTATATACCTATCAAGCTATATCTCATCTATGGTCGATGCACCGAGTGAGAAAAAAATTTCATCAAAAATGTTTTCTATTTTATCCGTTTTGTGTTGAGAATTTTCAAGTAGAGAAACATGATGATTAAAAAGTTGAATTGAAATGAATAAATCACATTAAGAAAGTGGATTTGCCAAAAGAATCTCATGCTATTCTTAGAAATTGTGTTGTTATGATTTTTCTATTTCTAGCTGACGAGGTATGCCTAGTCTGCTGCAAGACGTTCTCAAACATTTTTGGGGAGCATGAGCTCATCACAGTGTCATATTTCAAGTACATGAATGATATTGTTAGGGATGTTCTTTGTGATGTACTTAGATATACAAGAATCTCTGCTAAAAAAGAGATGCATGCAAAGTTTTTGACTAACCACATGAGGGAGGATCAACTCTTAGGTTAGCAGATGTCTTGATTTTTGTTGGATTGCAGGGAAGTATGTATTTGTGGATCTAATTGGATATTCCATGATGGTGGGTTTGAAAGGTAGAGATTTTACAATGGGACATGCTACCCTCAAAGCTGATTTAGCCAAAATGGTTAAGCACAAAAAAATGTCTATTGAAAATAAACACACACATATATATATACCTTTTGGCTTTGTTATTTTTCAAATCCTTGCACCACAAACTATGAAGCTTCTCAAAAAGATATAAAAAATTATACACAACAATGTCATTACAATCAGATCTATGAATTTAGTATCCCACATGATAGGTTTCACTATTCAAAAAAGGTTTGTGGTGCAACTTATCACTCGACTGCCTTCTTTTTCATTGTAGTTGATGCATTTTGACTATTAAACCATGTAGCAAAAATGTGATGCAGGAAATAACAAAGTAATGCATGTACAATTCTCACATGGGGTTGTTGTGTAGCCCTCTTCTCTGCTTAGTGTGCAGATGTGTGAATAGGGTCCTTCTAACGACAACCACAGTAGTGGTGATTCTATTACTAACAATGATAGAAACAGGGGAGACAGGAGGCCGGGAGGGGAAGATTGATACATGGTTCGACAAAGATGGGCATTTGGGGAGGAGTGATGGTGAGTTGCAGGATTCGGTAGAGAAGGACGCTCGAGAGACCAACATTGTTGTGAGTTGTGCAAATAGGAGGAGAAGGAATCTAGGAATTTGTGAGTTTCACAAGTGGACATGAGAGGTCCGTCGGGAGGCACGAACACTTGGGTCGCTGCAGCCAGATTAACTAAACCCTTCTGTTGGGCGACTTTTGTTAATCCTTAGCTATTAGGATTCGTATCCGGAAGGAGGCGTTTCTTGTCTACGTATTTTGGCTACCAATTGCAATATTAGGATTAGATACTGGATTAGAATCCTTTTTGGCACCTGATACCCCAAACTAAGTGAAAGCGCAAAGCATGAGAAGGAGGACAAGCGAGAAATAAAAATTTGTAGGACATAATGAGAGATTAATAAGAGGGGATGAAAACCATTGAGGAAGGGGTGAAGTAGAGAGTAGTTGAGAAGGAAATAAATTGACTAATAGAATGTGAGGATACTTTGCTAATTTTTTTAATTTGTAGAAGTGAGAAACTTGTGACAGAATCATTCTTTACTTACTTGAACAAGTATATTTTATTGGAATGTGTTTCAAATGAGAGACAGAGAGACATATGAGATGATTTCATGATTTCCAAAATATGGCAGAAAGTAAGCAAAATAAGAGATGCTTGATTATAATATCTAAAAATTTCAATTACAACATAGAGTGATGAAAGAAATAATTGAGAGAATATAACTATGGTTATATATTTAAATAAATTTTAATGGGAATACATATTAAGAGTGTGTGAGAGAGAGAACTTATGAAAAAAATATATTCTTTCTGGAAAAGTAATGAGCAAAAAAGTGAGAAATTTCATCATAGGGATAAAATCAAATTTATTATATGTGGGCTTGACAAATGTATAAATTCAATGAGATGACTTCTGAAGAACAAAGAGAAATATGTGATGATTTTATTCTTTTTACACAAAAGGCGCGATAAAGGAGAAAAATAGAGATTACTTAATTCTAAAATGAAAATATTTTTGTAAGCAGTGGGGATGAAAAAGATGTAAGATGTTAGAGGAAACTTTTTCTAATTGTAGAAATAAGATAGATAATTATGTAGGTATACATTTCAAGGAAGAAAATAATTATGAGATTATATTTTTTTAAGGATTAAAGGAGCAAAAAACTGACTAATCATACTTAATATTATACCGTTCCTACAATAAGTATGAGTGAGATATGTGAAAAATGAATGGGGTCTTCAATTTCTAGCAATAAATGTTGGATGATTTAGTTGGTGGTCGTAGGGGAGAGAAATAGAGAGATTTGTTCTCTAAGAATTTAGTTTGTTATTGAGTGTGAGGAAGTGTCATAACTAAAAGGAGTATGTGTTCAGGAACATGAAGGGTAGGATGTGCTTTAAAAAAGAGAGAAAAATGTGAGATGACTTCATTCTTTATTGAGAAAAAAGCTAATTATGAAAAATGTGACTAAGTTGGTCTTTATTGTTGAAAATTTTCAATTATGAGTGAGAAGAAGTGTTACAACCCTAATTTTTGGGTTCATATGGTTGGAAATACAATTTCCCCAATAATGTCTGATTATAGAAATTGTATGATTTATGGGTATTGAATGGATTTCCTTTGCAATATTTCCTTTGTGCATGTGATTTCGTGGATCATAATATGTTAGTGGTCCAATGTGATTACAAGAAAAAGAAGAAATCAAATAATGCATTATTAAGAAGGAAATTTGAGATAATGATGAAAATATGAGAAATATGTGGAAATATGGATAATGGAATCATCTTGGATGAGATTTCAAGTCCACATGATTTCTAATGGTAAAAGGAATCCAAATAAATAATATAAAAGAATAGGAGAGAGAAAATATGCACAAAATATGCTTTAATAAGTAATAACTTGCATATGAACAAAAGTCTCTCATACTTTGGAGTTTGAGTCCCAAACCTGTCACACAAGTAGTTTAAGTCATCATGGACTTTCCCCAAAAATTTGAGAAGAAAAGGAATTAAGATGAGAGAGTTATATATTTTACAAGTTTTCCTAATGTGAGAGGATAAGCCAGAAATCAAAATTTAATGTCACGATTTTACATTCCTAATTGAAATACTTTGGGAGATGACGAGTTTAATCAGAGCCGTGGATTTTGAATCTAAGGGACCATGGTCATCGTGCTCCTTGTACCTGGACAGGCAAGTCAGGGTAACAATGCCTGATTTCTTCTGCGACACCCCTCCCTCTCTCTGATCCATCTCGCATTTTGGAAACAACTCCAACAAATTTGGGAGACCAGTCTGAATTCTTTAACCCTAAATTTCTTAGGATTTCATTGCTCCTATAAGGTGCTCCCAAACTGCCACAATGGCAGGTCGATTCCGCGAGATCCCCCTATAAAAAGTGGGTTAGAGACCCCCTTTGAGAACTCCAACGCACTCACAAGGAGACGTGCAACCCCTCACATTGTTCCCTACATACAATTTCACCCCTAGGCCTGGTGTTCGTCATATAATTTCCCTACCAGTTCAATGGTGCTCCGCCCTCACCGACCTGCTAACTCCGACCGACCCCGACGGAATTGAGAGGGCCGGAGAGTTTGTCTCGGAGCGACGGAGGTAAACGACCTTTTTCCCAGTGCACCGAGGGTAGGAATCGAGGAGTCAAAGGTGAGGTTGACTGCCATAGGCTGCTCATAGGGCATTGCAAGGTTGAAGACAACCTCGGGCACAAAGTCCTTTTTGCCCCCATGCGTGTTGTATAAAGGTAAGGGTCTTTTTGACCTTTCATTGTTTTTTTAGTGCGATCAGCTTATTGCAAAGCTGAGTGGGCTGCCCACCTGGCACGAGCCCATTGGCTCATCCTTGCCGCATAGACAGGCTAGGGTCGGGTGCCTCGTGCCCGCGTGGTGGCACGTGATTGGCCAAAAATTGAAGAAAGTTGCAAAAATTCTAGTAAATAATAGAAAGGTCAGATTAAGACAGATAATATATGGATATTGATTAGAAAATTTCAAGGACGCCAATAAAAATATGCTTGAAGCCTAATTCCTCTTACAATTCAAAAAGTGTATAAAATTGTCACCTTTAATGGTGTTATTAGTGAAAAACCCTAAGTTTTGATGATTTGTGGATTTAATTATGTCCTTTAGATAATCAAAGCTGATATTAACCTGTTATTAATAAAATGAAGATTTAGATCTAAAAAGATGATCTTTATGCATAATTGGCTTAATTTAGGGTTCCATGTACATGAATATGCATTAATGGGCCTAAAAACCCTAATTTTGATAATTATGACTTTTTAATGGTTTTAGTTGTGAAAATCAATGAATAAGATAGAGATATGTTGTTACAAAGTCAATTTGAGTATAAAAGATCCTTGATGTCGATAATTTGAGTAAATAGGGTTTTTATGAGTAGTAAAGCTATTTTAGGGATGTTAGCCTAAAAGGGGTAAAGTTGGATAAAGCAACCTTAGAAACCGTAATGAACCCTAAGGAGATTTGAAAGCCTTATAAAGTATCCTCATGTCATTAGGAAGTTGTTTAGAATATGGTAGTGACATTAGGTAGTCTATATGTTTTAGGAATTAAGGGTTTCTTGCATTACATGCTTGCTTGGATATCTTGTTGATTTTGGATTCTCCTGCTCAAGAATAAGTATGTGGTTACGCTTATGGCTAATCACTCTAGTTTCACAGTGATTTCTGAGGTTTTATCAGTTGCTTGGAAATAATTTCTTGGTTGAATTTTATTTCATGCAATTATAAAGTGACTATGACTATCACCATAAATATATGTGCATGAATAGCTCAAATCCTAGTCCTCCTCTATATATTTCATGATGATGAGATGGAAGACCTAGTACATGGTCTACCCTTGGGGTAGGATCATCAGGTTATCATTAGTCAATGTGTTGGTCTACCCTTGGGTAGGACCATACGACTACACATCAATATGTAGTGATATAATTGTAAAGAAGGATCATGGGGGTTATTTGAGATCTACCATATAAGAGAGGTAGTATCCATGTCCACTGCAGGGACAACACAGAGGCAAGGATATGTAGGGATTGAGTAGTTATGTTTAATACGTAAAGTTTGATCTGTTAAGCAAAAATTTAGTTGCATTATGTTGTTACAAATAGATGTAAGATTTTGGTTCCCCCACATACCAGTATAATTCATTATACTAACCGATGTTTTATTTGTCAGCATTTTAGGAATATCTAAAATTAGACAAATTGTAAAGTGGAACTTGTGAAGAATAAAGTTAAATCATAAAGGATGATTTAGTTAGATAGAACTATATAGTGGGTAGAAGTTCTAGGTTCCTATTTTTGAAAGGTATGTGAAAAGTAAATATTTTATCATATTTTAAGCTTAGTCTTTGGTAGAATTTATTTATGAATTTTTTATTACATGCAAAACCATTGATCCTATTTTGGGATAGTGGCTCTAACTTCTTGGTCTTCCTTAATTGGGGGTTACCAAGAGGTAGGGTCATTACATTTGGTATTTGAGCAACGATTTTCCATTTAATCACTAATAATTATTAAATTTTACAACATCTTTAGAACCCAAGGGAGTTATTAAGGATTTTCCAATGATGGAGGTGTATAGAAAAGGATCACAATCTAGGAACTGGCAAGATTTTCCTCCGCCCCGCTAGTCAGTCTACGAGGACTCCCGGATATTGTGTGTCTGCCTGGTCGAAAATGGAGGTTTTGACTTGAAGTAAGATACCTCTAGGACTCTCTCATCTATCTTCTTCCCTTCTCAACCCTAATTCAAGTATAACTCAAAGTGCTTATGATTTCTCTCTCTCCACCACCCTCCTATATTTGGGATACGAGTAATAAGGATTAATGAACCTCCACCAAATAATGAAAAGCATGTAAACTAGATGTCATGGACATAAGTTTACTAGTTTAAGTGTAAACTAAAGATTAGTTACATGCTTAGGTTGCATGGTGTGTGTTTCCATGCCCTCAGGAGAGCTCTAAGGTTAGAACTTCTTATAGGAGGATGAGGAGAGTTAGTGATAACACCAAATTTTGTGATGATTCTGGCCCATATTTCGTTGTCCAAACTACCCTTTTAAACTGTTTTCCTCTCTTTTTTGTCATGTTTTTGAATAAATAGGCCACGCTACGCTCTTATCCCATTTTTATCATCTTTTACAGGGTTTTCCTCATTTTTCCACTCTTTTTTCCAGCAAAAATCCCATCCTGGCCCATGAACGCATTTTACCTGCATCGGCCTTCCTACCAGTTGCGCGACACACTCACTCCCTGCTACGCAGCAACCCGATACAGATGTTGCACGACATGGGTATGCCGCGCAAGAAGGCTCTGACGAACGACACGCCACTTACCAGACAGGGAGTTGTACTCACCATGACTACTGAAACGTGTCGCGCGATTCAAGCCACCCACCGGAAGGTGCTCACCCCTCATGATACCCGATATGCTTGCTGACTGACACCCGTTGTGCCGGGCGACACGCACGTCGAGCGTCCCTGAAGCCGCGCTAATAGGGCCAATGGAGGACACGTGGCATCTAGAGAACCGCAACTTCTTCCAACCACTGCCTATAAATAGTAGCTACAAGACTCTGATGGGACTGGTCAGAATCTCGCAAAAGCTAATGTAATGCCCGGGCCCACTGCCCAAGGCTCTAGTAGAGTTTGAAGAATGATGACTGACCCCACAAACCACCACTAGCCTTAACTACACACTTTGTCCACACTGATGTGCAAGCCATGATCAACTTCCCAACAGGTCACCCATCCAAGTACTACTCCTAGCTGAGCACGCTTAACTATGGAGTTCTTTAGTGATGGGCTCCCAGAAAAGGAGGTGCACCTTGGTGATATGGGTAGTCCAATCATTCCTTTTAAGATCAACTTATCCAAGGCCTCAAATCGTGGGATGTTACAATCTCCCCCACTTAGACACTTGACGTCCTCGTCAAGGCTCAACTATATGGCCTCATAATCTGACCCCATTTCAGTGCAGACCCACAATGGCCCATGGACACACAGCTCCCGATCACGGAATACCAGCGCAAGGGTGGCTACGTCAACCGTGGACAACCCTTTCCTACATGCCTGGACCGTACGGCTCAAGACTGGCATGCCATGCCCAAGTGGGCCACACCTACTGGAGGGGTTTTGGCTCTGATACCATATGTAACGCTCGGGCCCACTGCCCAAGGCTCTAGCAGAGTTTCAAGAATGATGACTCACCCCACAAACCACCACTAGCCTTAACTGCACACTTTGTCCACACTGACGTGCAAGCCAGGATCAACTTCCCGACTGGTCACCCATCCTAGTACTACTCCAAGCTGAGCACGCTTAACTATGGAGTTCTTTAGTGATGGGCTCCCAAAAAAGGAGGTGCACCTTGGTGATATGGGCAGTCCAATCATTCCTTTTAAGATCAACTTATCCAAGGCCTCAAATCCTGGGATGTTACAGCTAACTTTGGAAAGCACCTGGAGCTAGCGTGTCGCGTCCCAGAGGTGTACCAGGCGATACTAGGTGATCACTTCCCCGACCCGAGAGGGAGGGAATGGTTCACTTAGAATCTGTCCCGGTGACCGCAGCAGCCCGATATCGACCAGAACAACCACCCGATATGACGAACCCAACACTCTAAGTGGTCTCTAGCCCGACACGATAACAAGCCCGATACAAATCAACTGTTACGGTGTGTCACCCGAGAGGGTGGCATCCCGACATGGCCGTATCGGGCATGAGCACTTTAATCGATACATCTTCCCATCATGGCGTGTTGCCCGACACATGCGTATCGGGCAGGGCTCCTGCCCGGTATCGGGCCAGAGGGACCTTAGGGATCCGCTGCTGCTTGTCGATCTCCTAAATCAAGGAGGTGATACTTATCTTTCCTTTTTCAGTCATTTACTTTCTTTATTTACGCAATGTAACCGAACCCCTTTTATATAATGATTATGCTAATGGAATTAGATGAGTTCTAAATGCCTGTTGCTTTATGTTTGGTTCCTTTTTGTTGGATGATTACCTTGCTTAGCATCTGAACTCTAGCTTGTACGCTTGTATCATGTTTTGACTAGCTATCAAATCGTGGTTCCCGCTGCAACTCCCTCGAGAGAGGTGTTGTTGCTCTAGTGTTTGGTCCGATCAGGGACTACGAGAGTACCCAGGATCGGAGTTGCTTCCGTAATCTTTCCACTCTAACCCAAGTCCAACAACCTTGAGAGAGGATGCTGGTGCTTAGTTAGAGGTACCCTCTTTGAGAGAAGGGGTACTGGATGTTCCTGCTGCCGCTTGTTATACCGAAGTTTTCCTCCTTCGTTCCTTACCAAAGCGATAGTGTTATCTCCTCCGGTTCTGTTGTGCTAAAACCCTAAAAATCGATACATGCCAAAAACCTTATTTCTCCTTATAACTCCAGTTGGAGAAAGTTTTCTTTTATTTTATCGATTTTCTCCTGGTGTTCCCTTTGGGAGCTTTATCCTCACCTTACTTTTGCCGGAGTGTAAAGTGTCGATTCCGTGTTCTTGACACTACCGCCCTTGTCCCTGTGGTTCGACCCCAATTTCTACTTCGGACCCTGTCATCGTTGCGGGGACCTAAGAGTCGAGTTATTTAAAAGTCTGACTACTTCAAATCCACTCCCATTGGACACGCGATTTAGGCCAGTCAACTTTTTGGCACCGCTGCCAGGGACAAGGCAAAACGGTACTGTTAACGAACCTAAATCCACTAACTACACTCCCGTGCCTCAAGCTTAGTAATGAGATTGACAACACTTTTTCCTTTTTGATCTTCTAACCTGAAATGAGTATAGAGTAGTTCATTTTATTGATACAAGTTTTCTAACTTGATTATACATTCTATTCAGGTACTCAGGAAAGAAGCATTCTGCTCAATTTGAGCACAGACACCACTAGACATGCCACCTCTGTAACATCCCAAGATTTGAGGCCTCAGATAACATGATCTTAAAAGGAATGATTGGACTACCCATATCACCAAGGTGCACCTCCTTTTCTGGGAGCCCATCTCTAAATAACTCTGTAGTTAAGCGTGCTCAGCTTGGAGTAGTACTGGGATGGGTGACCTGTCGGGAAGTTGATCCTGGCATGCGCCTCAGTGAGGACAAAGTGCGTATTTAATGCTAGTGGTGGTCTGTGGGGCCAGTCATCATTCCTGAAACTCTACTAGAGCCTTCGACAGTGGGCTCAGGCGTTACAACCTCGCATCGAACCACCTCTTTCAGAGGGTGAGCAACACGCTAGAGTTAGACCTCACTCACCTCCGCATGGGGACAATGACCGTTATGATGACGACCATCAACATGAAGAACCTGAAATAGAACAATTTGAGGATGACCATCGCCATGAGAGGCGTCATCATCACCGAAGATGCCGAAGAAATCAACATAATCATGAGCAGAATCAGGGAGACAGTGACAGTGAAGACTCTAACGAAGAAGAAAAGACCCTCAGGGAGTTGGCTGCCACAAATGCCAATAATTCAAGATGTCCTGTTGTCATCCCGAGGTTCAATGCGACAAACTTTGAGCTAAAACCATCTGTCATTTCTATGATCCAGAACAAGAGCTTCAGAGGGAATTCAAAGAATGATAACCCTTACCATCATCTAGATGCCTTTAAGAATATCTGTGATACCAGTAAAATGCGTGGAGTTCTATAAGAAGTCATATACTGCAAGGGCTTCATCTTTTCTTTAGAGGACAAGGCCCTATCCTGGTACCCCGGGCTACCGCATCAAGCTCTGAATGGATGGAATGCGCTGGCAGATGCTTTTGTGAACAAGTTTTACCCTACGGAGAAAACTTTCAGGAATAGACAAAGGATCACGTCGTTCATGCAAAAGCCGAATGAGAATCTACACGAAGCATGGGAACGGTATCAAGAATATTAGAGGGACTACCCTCATCACAACTACAAAAAGGGTTTCCTGATCCACCTTCTACAATGGTCTGACCCTTGAAGAAAGGGTATCGCTGAATGCAGCTACAAGAAGTGACTTTCTGGGGAAGAAACCCAGCAGATCCAAAAAGATCATTGAAAACATAGCCGACTTGCAGGTCGGCACCGACTACAACAGGTCTAAAAGAGGACATGCTAAGAAGGCCGCTAGCGAAGGGCCCTCCGTCGAATCCAAATCTCTCGAAGCTATCACCACTCAGATTCAAAAGATAGCCACTGATGTCAGACAATTGAAAGAATCAGGTGGAAAAGGGAAGAAACAGGTTGAGAAAGTCATGAAATGTGTCACCTGCGGAGAAGGTGGACACGGGATTGATAACTGTGTTTACACTCGACCTGACGAGTCAACTGAAAGTGAATCCAAAGCAGAGGAAGCCGAGAACGTCTCTTTTGTCAACTTCAAGAGACCTGATCACCCTACTTTTAACTATGGCAAGAAGGATGCGACCGAAAACTCGCATCAGCTGAATAACTGAACCAAGCAACCACAAGGTTTTGAGAAAAGGGGCAGACAAGGTCAGTTCAACAGAACTACCAGTTTCCAATCAAACAAAGCGAACTTCTAAGGGCAAGGAAAGTACCAAAGTCGCCAAGCAGCTAACCCTAGTCAAAGCCAGGGTCAAGCTAAAGAGCAAAGTAAGGACAAGAACTCGAACCAACCAAATTTGGTGGGTCAATTGTTCGATTTTGTCAAAAGACAGGATACTGTCAACAACTAGCTGGCGCAAAGCACACTGTCAAATTCAGGAGTTCTAAACATGATGCAGGTTCAGATGGCAGACATGTAGATGCACCAGTGCCAAATAGATCAGCAGCTGGCTCAAATGGCCGAGTTAATAAAGAATCCCTCAGGTAAGATACCCTCCAACACTGAATCTGCTAAAATCGCAGTGTTGAGATCAGGGAAGACAGTAGAATGCTTTGAAAAAGCCAGACCCGAGGAACCTGAATCTAGGACTGTAATAGAAAATCCCACAGAGGAAGACAACCAACAAGCTCCTGTCAGGGAGCCAGAACCAAGATCTATGGAGGAACTGTTTGGTAAAAGAAATCCTTACTCTCTTAAGTTGCCTTTCCCTTACAAGCTTATAAAGGCACATCTTAAAAAGCATTATGAAAATTTTATGGAGTCAGTAAAGAAGCTTCACCTCGAAGTACCTTTTCTGGATGCTTTAGAGGAAATGTTGACCTACGCCAAGTTTTTCAAGGATCCATCACCAAGAAGAAAAGAGGTGGAAGGATAGAGACCGTGCATCTAGCTAATATGTCTTCTGCTTTTGTCAAAGCAGATTTACCCAACAAAAAGAAGGATCCAGGGGCTTTCACCATTCCTTTTGCCGTTGGAGATAATGTTGAGCGGAAATGTCTTGCTGATTTAGGGGCTAGCATTAGCCTTATGCCCCTAAGCCTGGCGTAACGTTAGGGTTTGACTTATATGGTCAAGACCAACATGAGGATTGAATTGGCGGACCATTCTTTCAAAAGACATGTAGGAGTTGTTGAGGATGTACTGATCCATGTGGGAAGTTTCTTCATTCCTTGCGACATTGTGATCATTGACACTGTGGAGGACCCTACCTATCCTATCATCTTTGGGTGCCCCTTCTTGGCTACAGGAAGAGCGTTGATTGATGTTGCCGAAGGAATAATCACTCTGAGGGTCGGAAACGATCACTTAGATTTCAAACTAAAGGATGCTATGAAGGGACCGTCCTTACTAGAGTCTGCTTACTTTGTAGAAAGCTACAAATAGCTTTGTGAAGAGATGGAAGAAGATATCGTTATGGTAGATCCGCTCATGAGAGCGTTAAGCAATCATGATTCTGATTCTGAAGAACCAGAGGTTGTTGAGTTTCACAACTATCTAAATCGGTTTGACAAAGATCTAAGAGATGAAGAGGAGGTAATAGAAAAATTTAAGTTTGCTTCTCTAGAGGAGGCACCAGAAGAAAAGGCACCCAAGGCTAAACCAGAGTTGAAACAACTGCCTGAAGTTTAAGGTATGAATTTCTAGATCAAGAAGAGAGAAATCCTGTCATCGTTAATGCCCATCTTATGAAAGATCAATTGGACAAGCTTCTCGAGGAGTTGAGGCTCCACAGGCAGGCTATAGGATATTTGGTAGAGGATATTAAAGGCCTTAGCCCTGCGTTATGTATGCATCACATTAATCTGGAAGAATCTGCTAACCCTCTGGCTCAACCCCAGAGAAAATTGAACCAGATGCTAAAAGAAGTTGTGAAGAAAGAAGTAATCAAACTGAGGGATGCAGGGATCATTTACCCAATCAGTGACAGTAACTGGGTGAGCCCGATCCATGTGGTACCGAAGAAAGGAGGTATAATAGTAGTAAAAGGAGACAAAGGCGATGAAGTGGTGGTTCGGACCGTCACTGGATGGAGGATGTGTATTGACTACCGAAAACTGAACCAAGCCACGAAAAAAGATCATTATCCGCTTCCTTTCATTGATCAAGTTCTGGAAAGATTGGCACATCATGACTATTTCTGCTTTTTGGACGGTTTTTCAGGGTTTTATCAAGTTTCCATCTTTCCAGACGACCACGAGAAAACTACTTTTACCTATCTCTATGGGACCTACACCTTCTGAAAAATGTCTTTCGACTTGTGCAATGCTCCCGCAACGTTTCAGCGTTGCATGATATCGATGTTTTCAAATTTTCTAGAAGACATTGTGGAATTTTTCATGGATGCCTTTTCTATCTATGGAAAGGACTTCAATGCCTGTCTGAAAAACATGTCTCTGGTTTTGCAACGTTGTGAAGAAAAGAGTTTAGTCCTGAACTGAGAAAAGTGCCATTTTATGGTACAAGAAGGCATTGTTCTAGGGAATAAAGTCTCGAGGCGTGGCATCGAGGTAGACGTTACCAAGGTTGAAGCTATATCTAAACTTCCTCTACCGAAGTCTCTAACAGGAGTGAGGAGTTTCCTCGGGCACGCCGACTATTTGCGAAGATTTATAAAAGACTTCTCAAAGATCTCGAAACCGTTGTCAAACCTTCTGAGTAAGGATGTTGAATTTGACTTCTCTAACGATTGTCTAAATGCTTTTCAGGCCTTAAAGGATGCTCTTGTCTCACCGCCTATCCTTCAAGCTCCAGATTGGGAGCTACCTTTCGAGCTTATGTGCGACACCAGTGACTTTGCTGTAGGAGCAGTCTTGGGACAAAAAAGGACAAAAGGCACCACATCATTTGCTACGCCAGTCGCACTCTGAATGAGGCTCAGGTAAATTATACGACTACAGAGAAGGAGATGCTCGCGATTGACTTTGCTTTCGAAAAGTTCAAATCCTATCTTATCGGAACAAAGGTAAAGGTCTACACAAACCATGGGGCAATAAGATATCTTATGCAGAAGAAGGATACCAAGCCCAGGATGTTGAGGTGGGCTTTGTTACTCCAAGAGTTCGACCACGAGATCGTTGATAAGAAGGGTGCAGAAAATGTAGTAGCAGACCACTTATCAAAGATCATAGTCGATGACCAGAAAGGGCCACCTATTAACGACAACTATGCTGATGAAGCCTTGTTGATGGTTGAAACTAAAGATGAGAATTTGCCTTGGTTTGCAGATATTTGTAATTATCTTGCCTGCGGGGAGTTGCCTCCTGATATAACGTACAATAAAAAGAAGAAACTCTTTTCAGATGTAAATAACTACTATTGGGATAATCCTCTTCTCTTTAGAAGATGTGTAGATAACTTGTACAGACGATGTATCCCTGAAGAAGAAGTTCCAAACATCCTAAAAGAATGCCATGCCTCACCATATGGAAGACACATGGGCAGCGAAAGGACCACCGCCAAGGTGCTGCAATTAGGGTTTTACTGGCCCTCCTTGTTCAAGCATGCTGCAAATTATGTAAAAGTTTGTAAAGAATGCCAATCGAAAGGAAACATTGGAAGAAGAAATGAGATGCCTATGGCCAATTGGGTCGAAGTCGAGATCTTTGATGTATGGGGAATTGACTACATGGTTCCATTCCCCCCATCAAAAGGATATCAATACATCTTAGTCGCGGTAGATTATGTGTCTAAATGGGTGGAAGTTGTTGCCACTCAAACTTGCTACTCCAAATCAGTGATCAAGTTGTTTGAGAAGACTATCTTCCCTCACTTTGGAGTACCTCGTACTGTGATAAGCGATGGTGGATCGCACTTCGGGGAAAAATAGTTTGAAGCACTCATGCGAAAGTATGGGGTTAAACATAAGGTCGCTACGCCTACCACCCACCAACTTTTGGGCAAGTGGAGGTTTCAAATAGACAGATTAAGCAGATTTTGGAGAAGACTGTCAGCCGCATGAGGAAAGATTGGTCAATGAATCTCGATGACACCCTTTGGGCCTACAAAACTGCATATAAAGCACCCATTGGAACCACCCCTAACAAATTGATTTATGGGAAATCCTGTCATCTACCCTTAGATCTTGAACACAAGGCTCTTTGGGCGACTAAGTTCCTGAATATGGATCTGGAAAAGGTAGGGGAGAAAAGATATCTACAATTACAGGAGCTCGAAGAGCTGAGAATGTATGCTTATGATAATGCAAGGATCTATAAGAAGAGGACCAAGGTGTGGCACGATTCCCACTTGAGGAAGAAGGATGTGAGTGAAGGTGACAAAGTTTTATTATTTAAATCTTCCATTCATCTTTTTCTAGGTAAGCTACAAACAAGGTGGTCTGGACCCTTCACCATAGCAAAGATATATCCATCAGGAATGATGGAACTGTATGATAAAGAAGATCCATCCAAAGTTTTTCCAGTGAACGGGCACATAGTAAAAAGATTCTATGAAGATGAAGTGTTCGTGAGAAGGACAGAGATAAAGCTTGCAGGATGGGGAAACAACTGAATGTGCAAAGTAAAGGATCTAAAGTTGTCGAGCTGACGACTCTAACTACAATGCTCCTCAGGAGGTAGCCCGAGTTTTTACTTTTCCTAGAATAGGACATTGTTTCCTTTCCTTCAAGAAAAACATTATGAACATTATGATTGTAATAAGGCCCGAGCCAGCGCATGTGTCACATGTTCTAACTCTTCTATTTTATGGGCCACCACTCAGTTTTATGAACATTGATGAGTAATGCTATCTGAGGCTGGGAACTTCACCTTAGGCCAATGATGTTTTACCCATCAATTGCTCTTTCCTTTGCTTAGTTTTTGGTTTTCCATCATATATATTGTTCGAAACTCCTTGTATCGGGCAAGAATACCTTGCTCCCTGGCCAATATCAGGCAAGAACCTGAGCGCATCACAGAACACGCCCCTATCGGGCGATGTCGTATCGGGCATCACACCTCAGCAATAAGCCATGACGGGCTATATGCCGAGCAACGATCATCTGTGTTGGGTGACATGAGTAATGACCCTTGATTTGATAGATGAGACTGATTTTACTACCCGTCTCGGGAATGATTTGTCTCATCGGCTGACATGTGCCCCTGTTTTACCTGTTTTACCCCCGACTTGGATTGCTAAATATATTAGCTGAGGTTTAACTGTCGGGAAACATCATTTACTCCTCACCTACTCCCATATCGTGCAGTAATTTCTATCTTTGCTCTAGTATCGGCCACCTAGCTTCCGCTCCCGTGTCGTGCAAGCTATCTTCATATCACAAAGGTATAACCCGACAACCGTATCGTTTGGCTTGCCCAACACGACCCTCGTGTTGCACATTTTTGTATCGGACTTATGACTTTAGTTGGTTTCCTTGTATCGCCCGACACACACTTGTGTCAGCAGCATTACCTTTTGAGCGTGTCGCGTGACACATCTATGATGCGTGCTTGCCTGATACCTTATATCAGGAAATGCCCGTGTCGCCCAGTCTTGTATCGCTTCGTGTGTTTCTGTTGTCGGGCGACACATTTTCTTTCGAAACAACCGTATCGGGCATTTCACACCACGTGACTTTGTCGCCCGACACACTTTGAACTTCAACCGTATCGGGAAATTGCTATGACGTTCGATTTTTCCCGTGTCGCCCAGTTTTGTATCGCCTCACGTGTTTCTTCTGATGGGTGTCACCCTTTTTAAGGATGATCGTATCAGGCATGATATCCGTTCACAGTGATGCATGGTGTCTCACGATGAACCTATGGCGATTTTGAGCCAAACTTTGTATCGCCTGACACAAGCGTATCGGGCGAACATCATATCGCTATGCTTTGAAGCCCGATACGGTGGTGTGGGGTAGCTCTTGTATCGGGCCGAACGTTTCTTATCATGCAATCTATTTTCTTTTAGACACCGATATCGACTTTACGCTTTTACCTTACCTGATATCGGGTAATGTGAAACATTTAAATGCTTAATAAACTTGTCTTATGACAACAGAAATGGCCCGTACCAAGCAAACTGCCGTTCAAGTTGACGAACATGGTCGAAGCATCGACACCGAGGCCACTACAGGAGCTACGACAATCGGGCAGAAACACCCAAACCCCGAGGCAGCTGGGCCATCCACAACTGAGAAGAGACCAAGGATGGAAGAAGTAAAAGCTCCAACAACAGTTTCAACCGCAACGGCAGAACCTCTGGACCACACGCCAAGCAGGTTCGTGCCCAGAGATAACGAGCACGGGTGTCGATACTCAGAACTGGCAACAAAAATCTACAGGCTGAGCAGATTCTGCCACCAGTCATCCTTCCTTCAACTAGGCATTTTCGACAAGCTAGAAAATGTCCTAGCTGCAGCAGGGCTGAGGAAGATCTGCTTCAGGCTCTCCGCTTCCTACACTGAACTCACCAGGGAGTTCATGTCGTCTCTCTGCCGGGTGCAGAATAAACCTGAGGAAATTGAAGAATATGGCAGAGCATACAGACTATAGGAGCGGCTATACAACGCCGAGCACGTCATCTCCGAGAAGCTGCTCAACAAGATCTTCTCTTCTAATGAGGCAGAGAAGGAACTGCTCAAGAACGGTGCAAAGATCACTGAAGGAGACGGGTTCAACCCTGTGGAGCTCTGGAGGAAGCTGACCGGTGAGTCATCATTCAAGCCGGGAAGCAAGGTGGCGGCGGTGCACTCATGCTTTTGGATAATAGTGCACAAGTTCGTGGCATGCTTGCTCTTCCGCAAGAATGAATCAAGCAACATCTACACCAAAGAACTCCATCTCATGTAGCACATGTTGGAGGGCAAGGTGGTCAACCTGGGATGCTTTTTGCTGAATAGGCTGCACCCCATAAAAGATGCCACCAAGGAGTACTGCATGGGTGGCATCATCAATCTGATTGCGGTCGGGTTAGGGTACCCGAGGGAACCACACAGCCTTTCAAGGACAAGGGGTGACGAGAAGATCGACCTCAAGTTCCTCATGAGGTCCAACATCATCAAGAAGGAGGGGTGAAGCTATTTCTACAAATTCGTGAGAACAAACACCCTCCTTCTCCTTCCTAGCTGTGCCAACTACGACACAGAAAAGTTGGTCTTCACCACCGCAAAGATTGAAGCGGTGGCAGTCGAAGCCGCTTACGCCGCCACCACCCGTATACAAGAGAGGGCGGCTGCAAGAGGAGAACCAATTCCTCTTTACACACGGCAGGACAAATACTCCACAACTCCCGCTGAACCGCCCATCGCTCCAGAGCCGCCGACGGTAGCAATTAATAGAGCTGTCGTCGCTCCTGCCATACCAGCTGCAACAACGACAGCATCTGCCGCGGTTGAAGAAGTACCGACGATCGTTGAGGTCGCCGAGGCAACCGGGGCTGAGATAACCACCCTAGCCCCAATGGAAGCTACCGCACAAGATACAACCACTACTCCAAAATATTCTGTGGTGCCCTTAGTGGTAGAAGAAGAAGCACAACCGAGCGCCAGTAATGGGGCGTTCGCCGAGATCCTCGAGATGGAGCTCGGAGCTGCACACCCTATGCCGACACTGCCGCCGGTGTCTCCTGTGGAAGATGGAGAGGAAGTCACTAAAAATAGAGAGGCAGAGTCAGCCACGCAAGTGTTGATGCCTCGCCTAAAAGCAGCTACCTCACGAACAGTAGAGGTCGACAATACCCTAAGTGAGGCTGCACACTCGTCAGGTAGATATTCACGCGGAAGGAGTGTCACGAGGATGAGAGGGAGATCTACAGGAGCCCCTCCGTCGCTCAGACAGATGCTGGGGCACAAACTGGATAACTTGCGGGAGGTAACAGAAAGTCACTCAGCTACTTTTACTTCACTAACCCGCAAGTTTTCTATTTTCCAGCAGAGGCTTAATAGCCAGGAGCAGAAACTACTGACTCTAGTTGGTCTTCCTGGCCAACTAGAGGCACTCAATGCCACACTACAGTAGGCTCTCCAGTGCCTTGACGCGGTTGAGGAGAGGCTGAAAAGGGGGGATGACCATCCGCACCCAAGGCAGCCGAGAAGGTCTCTGTCGCCCCTAGGCTCAGGCTCTGCACCCTCCTCATCCGCACCTTCAACTTCTGGTGCATCATCTTCTTCAGGCGGGCCTTCTACAATGCCCGACAAAGAGACGATGCACAGGTCTGCCGATGGGTCTCCAACAAGAGAGGAGAGCTCCCAAGGAGTAGATGACTTGGCTCCCTCCGCCTCCTTTGATGAAGCTGAAGATAATGATGAATCAGTCAGCATCAGGGATGATTCTTCTGATGAGTCAGAGGGAGATGGGGGGGGGACATTGTAGCTGCCAACCAAAGACACCTCCCAGAGGAAAAAGCTCGACGGCAGATGAATTCTCTGTGCTGTCAGAGATAACTTCTTTTGAGATGGCAGACTTCGACAGAAGAGCCATCAGATACTTGACGATTCGGGACCAAAAGCTACTAAATAAGGTCCTCAGGTCGCAGGCTGATGAAGACGGAGTGATCTGGAGTGACGGCTACTTTTCTGTACAACGGGGAACACTTAGAAGCTTATTCCGCTCCCCAGCCGTCGTCGGAAAGAAGCTGTTCAGGGTCTTGGAAGGTGCAATCATCGAGAACATCAGCACCAGGATAGGTCGGCAAACTATATACAATGCCACCCCGACCTTGGCGAGAAGATTGATGATGGGAGTATCAGACTCCGTTGCAGTGGCCAACATGTTGTGACATATTGAAGAGCATAACACGAACCTCGTGTTGGCCTCATACAAGCACTGTAACAACTGGTTCCTTTATGTGGCAGACCTCTGGAACCGTGATGTCCAGTTGTTTAGCTGTTGCAACAAGGGGGTGCAACGCTCAGGACTTATCTTCACCAGCATCCAAGATAAACATCTCAGGCTTCTACCGATGTGTCTTCTCCAAGCTATCAAGCAAGGAGTCCAACATCACAGTGGTGTTTGGAACTTCTTCTCTATCAGAGAATTCTCCGTCCAAGCAGAATCAGGAAGTGGGAATAGTGCACTTGTCGTCTTGTGTGCCATGGAGCTGCTTAACATATTTGGAAATATAAGGCACCTCCAGGGCCAAGACTTCTTCCAACTCAGGAGCACCTACTCTCTGCTTCTCATCAAAGACAAACACTACTTCCAAGATGCAGGGGTGCCAGAAAGGCTGCTGGATAGTGACTAAGCAGACGAATCTTTACAACCCAGCAGCACTCCAGGGAAAGAAGCTGAGATGGAAGCAGATGTTTACGGGGTAGGCAAGCGGTTAGAAATCTTGCGGGAGGTACACGGAATTGTAGACCCCGCTTTGCGTGAAACTTCAGAAGAATTGATCAACAACTTCGACCGCTTCTCATGCTCTACACTCACGTAGGAGCAGGTCAATGAAGTTCTTCTGAAGTTAGCTGACTCTACCCCCGTAGACATCATCTATGAGGCAATCAATGTTATAGTCCATGTTGATGACTTGAGGGACATGGTAAAAGAAGGAGGATGTCTGGCGATATCAGTGGTGGCCACCTACATCCAGAAGAAGTTTGAACACACATACATATCCCATCCAATGTTGTTCAACAACATCTGCCTAGCTGATGAGTCAGGAGCGAAACAATCATTTCCGACAGAGTTGTAGTGTAGAGTTCCACGCTTCATCTTCCTTCCTATCCTACACTACAACCACTGGACGCTCCTGACGATGTACACTCGACAACGAGCATGAATCTTCTACAACAGCTCAGACGACAACAAAGATCATCCAGTACAGTGTACATTGATAGCATTGACACCCCTCAAGCGCTTAGTATGAAAATACTACGACGAGGTGGCAACGTTGATACAACCATTCCTAGAGACAACAGCTAGCAAATGGAACGAGCTTCAGTTCTGCCACCGCAGTCCACAACAAATTCCTTTATCCAATGACTACGACATCTTCGTGCTGGAATGGATATCAAATAAAGAGACGCCTGACAGCTCCACCACATCGACTACCACAGCAAGCACGGAGAATAGGTGTGGGAGCTTCTATCTGGCAAAGGCGCGCTCACCATCTAACCCTCACTGAATAAACATTACCCTACCTCATCTACTTCACAACTCTGGGACAGAGTGTGGAGTAAGTTTGGAGGGGATTCTATGTACCAGTGAGGGAGGTACTAAAAGTCTTTCGAACTTCACCTCTTTTGTTCTTTTGTTCTTTTTATATAACATGTGTACATATACATATACATGCCTCATACAAAAATTTTGCTTATTTTGTCTCTATACATATGTACAAAGATACTTTATAATGAAAACCTGATACAACTTCTTGCCAGTTTGTTGTCTCTGTGACCAAAGAGGTGCAGGTTTTGCTATGTCTTTTCGAAAATGCAGCCTCAAACAACAAAAGACTATGACTTTCCATGCCAAAAGTTTCGAAAAATAATCTCGCGACAGCTAAGAGACGTGTATGTAGAAGGAAAAAGATGCCCAAACAGCAAAAATTTCTCTTGTTTTCCCTTACCCAACAAAATCCCAAAAAGAGAGAATAGCCTTATGAGAGTGAATAAAAGCATGAGAGTTGTGCCAAATGAAAAAAAAAATACACACACTTGTTTTCCAAAAGTACCCATCTTTAGGCATGGTAGATCCGGGGCAGTGGTACATAGGATGTGAAATCACTGCTCTAAAGCCAACTGGCTTGGACTGCAGGGACCACTTGTCCACTAAAAGACCCGTACCTGGATGGACTGATGGGAAACAAGAAAAACCCAAAAAGCCTTAATCCTATCCAAACACACAACTTTCTGTTCCCAAAAGCTGTTTGGTGTGAAAGCTAACTTCGAAATCATGCACCCAAATCTCACCGAAGTTGTGGAGAAATTTTTTGCTTAAATAAGGCAGGAAAAGCAAAGTCTGTTGTTTGTGGTCGGGCAGTATTCTCCTTAAGACATCTCAATACTCGCTCAAACCCTTTGTCTGAGAACTATATCAGTTAAGAAGAAGCATCACAAACAAAGTTTTAAAATTGATTGAGGACAATCAAAATGCTAAGTTTGGGAGAGTTGATAACACCAAATTTTGTGATGTTTATGGCCCATATTTTGTTGTCAAAACTTCCCTTTTAAACTATTTTCCTCTCCTTTTTTTCATGTTTTTGAATAAACAGGCCACACTACGCTCTTATCCCATTTTTATCATCTTTTGCAGGGTTTTCCTCATTTTTCCACTCTTTTATCAGCAAAAAGCCTGTCCTGGCCCATGAACACATTTTACCGGCATCATCCTTTCTACCAGTCGCGTGACACACTCACTCCCCGCCACGCAATAGCCCAACACGGATGCTGCATGACATGGGTATGCCACACAAGAAGGCTCTGACGGGCGACACACCACTTACCCGACAGGGAGCTGTACTCACCACGACTACTGAAGCGTGTCACACGATACAAGCCACCCACCGGCAGGCGCTCACCCGTCACAATACCCGATATGCTTGCTGACTGACACCCGTTGTGTCGGGCGACACGCACGTCGAGCGTCCTTGAAGCCGCACTAATAGGGCCAATGAAGGACACGTGGCTCCCGGAGAACCGCAAATTCTTCCAACTGCTGCCTATAAATAGAAGCTATAAGACTCTGATGGGATGGGTTAGAATCTCGCGAAAGCTAACTTTGGAAAGCACCTGGAGCTGGCGTGTCATGTCCCAGAGGTGTATCGGGCGATACTAGGTGAGCACCTCCCCGACCCGAGTGGGCGGGAATGATTCACTTAGAATCCGTCCCGGTCACCGCAGCAGCTCGATATCGACCAGAACGGCCACCCGATACAACGAACCTGACACTCTAAGTGGTATCTAGCCCAACACGATACCGAGCCCGATACAAATCAACCGTTATGGTGTGTCGCCCAAGAGGGTGGCATCCCGACATGGCCGTATCGGGCATGAGCACTTTGATCGATACGTATGTCCATCATGGCGTGTTGCCCAACACAGGCATATCGGGCAGGGCTCCCGCCCAGTATCGGGCTAGAGGGACCTTAGGGATCCGCTGCTACTTGTCGATCTCCTAAATCAAGGAGGTGATACTTATCTTTCCTTTTTCAGTGATTTACTTTCTTTATTTATGCAATGTAACTGAACCCCTTTTATATAATGATTATGCTAATGAAATTAGATGAGTTCTAAATGTCTGTTGCTTTATGTTTGGTTCCTTTTTGTTGGATTATTACCTTGCTTAGCATCTGAACTCTAGCTTGTACGCTTGGATCATGTTTTGACTAGCTACCTAATCACTCCCTCGAGAGAGGTGTTGCGGCTCTAGTGTTTGGTCCGATCAGGGAGTACGAGAGTACCCAGGATCGGAGTTGCTTGAGTAATCTTTCCACTCTAACCCAAGTCCAACAACCTTGAGAGAGGATGCTGGCGCTTAGTTAGAGGTACCCTCTTTGAGATAAGGGGTACTAGATGTTCCTACTGCCGCTTGTTATACCGAAGTTTTCCTCCTTCGTTCCTTACCAAAGCGATAATGTTATCTCCTCTGGTTTTGTTGCGCTAAAACCCTAAAAACCGATAAATGCCAAAAACCTTATTTCTCCTTGTAACTCCATTTGGAGATAGTTTTCTTTTATTTTATCGATTTTCACATGTTGTTCCCTTTGGGAGCTTTATCCTCACCTTGCTTTTGTCAGAGTGTAAAGTGTCGATTCCGTGTTCTTAACACTACCACCCTTGTCCCTGTGGCTCGACCCCGATTGCTACTTTGGACCCCATCATTGTTGCAGGGGCCTAAGAGTCAGGTTATTTAAAAGTCTGACTACTTCAAATCCGCTCCCTTTGGATGCGCAATATAGGCCGGTCAGTTAGCCTTGGAGGAAGAGGCCTCCAGGAAGAGGTAGAGACCTGATGCATCCTCTGAGGATGATGCTCAACCCAATCCCTAAGTGGAAGTTGTTAGAGAAAGAGATAACAATTTGAGCTCAATACCTTAGTCTTCTATACTTTCAAGTACGTGGGTTAGACATGCATGCTTTATGTAAAGGTTTGGAGTACCCATGAGAAGCATGAGCTATGTGTGATTGTTTGACCTAGTACCTTTTGGTGACCCAACCTTAGGTGGTTGAGCCTATTGAGGAGGTTACGAATGACCTGATAGGAACCCTAACAAATATATATGAGTATAAAAGAGGCATTTACCTGCATAGAAGAGAGTGGAAGAAAGGCTGACAATAAGCTTTAGACCTAGAAAGGAAGGGTTATGTCGGATGTTCATGAGATGAGCATGTAGAGTTTTGGGTGATCTTGGCCGAACATAGGTCTTGATAGTATGTTTCACCCAAGTAGGTGTAGACATGTGTCCTTGAGAGCTTGACCCATCTTCTAAGAGAGAACCTCTAGTGGTAAGATCAGTTGTAGGGTTAGCTCTAGAGAGAGAGGGAAAGACCCGATGAAGAAGGTTAGAGACATAGACTATGCGACATGAGGAATCATGAGAGGTTGAAGATGATATGGCCTAGAATGGATGACCCTAAGTAGATGTATGTGGTTGCCTCAAGAACGATCCTTAGGGGCTTGTCATACCTTGGTTTCCTTTAGAGGAACGAAACCCTAGTAAGAGAAAGAGACTTCTTGAACTGATGTTGTTATAGGTGCCTACCTTTTAGGTATAGGAAGGAGAGTTCCTTAGACCCTAAATAGGTATGGTAACAAGTTGTGAGGCCTTGCACCTAGTTGGTTGTCTCTATATAGGACTCTAATGGTTGTTCACATGGAAGAGTGTTAATAAGTATATGCCCAATCTGGTATAGGTTTGGTTCATGGTGGAACAACTGAGCATGCTATTAGACAACTGATGCATAGGGAGTGAACCTGGGGTTCCTAGACCTAAGAGGGTATGTAATAGACTAAATTTAGGATCTTTCTTGCAATTTATCCACTTTCAAGCTTTTATTTGCTTTCAAGTCCTTTTGGACCTTTTTCATAAATTTCCCTATCTTTTGTGTCCTTTTTGGCATCAATGTTGAATTTAAGCTTTTCTTGAGGGTGAAATCTATATTTACCGACATTCATGACAGTGAATGGGTTTTTGCACAAATAACCCACCTAATGTGTTAATTGGAGACTAATAATGCAAAATGGCCATTTATGAGAGATAATTAGTGGATAATGTTAATTTGGATCTGTTATATCGTTTTGGATAAGATATGAGCAATAATGTGTATTTGAATTAAGTTACGAGAATAATTAACCCCCATACTTTTTAAGGCGGCAAGGCGACACGACGTTGGGGTTGGACGCCTTGCGCCAAGGCATGACTAGGCGCGCCTACGCGTTGCCTAAGTGACCTTTAAAAATAATAATTTATGTATATATTTTATGTATATATACATGTGTCATGGTTTTTCCCCACTCAAATACACACATTGTATAGTTGTATATGTAGTTATCTACATATTTATAGTCGATCTCCCCATATACATATATTATGATATGAAAAAATGACCAATTACATTTCTAATATATTATCATTGACAATAATGTCAAAGACATGAAAAGAATTATTATAAAGAATGTAAGAGAGTGATCAACAAATAAATATATATTTATTGTCATACATAACTACAAGTATTAAGCAATGTAATCACTATCCTTCATAGCATAGCTACTTAGTACAATCTGAATTGAAGGTGCAAACTAAGAAAAATCAAATGTGTACTAAGAGTATTAGATCCATTCAAACAAAAAAGAGTATTAGATCCAGTCAAACCCAAAAAAGAGTATTAGATACAATTAAAAGTGATATTTGGCACAAAAAATAGGAAACACTATTATTTTGAATATTGGTGTAGCCATATCAAATATTAAAATAAGTGAATATACAACTAGACCCATATAACTAGGTCACTGTAGCATTATCAATAAAGTGTCCTCGCCTAGGCACAACCCTGGGATGCCTTGCCGCTTAGGCGGCCGCCTAGGCACGCCTAAGCGAGTGCCTTGACAAGTATATTAACCCCTTTACTTTCTCTCTCCTCCAAATTGACCATAATACATTAATGAGAGGATAATATGGTGGGATATGACTCTTGATATTAATAGGGGATGTCGATCTCAAATTTCACCCTAATATTGCATTAAAAGATTCTCTTTATATTAACTCACTCTTTTTATATATTCATATTTGCATTAATAGCCATATACTATTTAAGGGCCAAAGTTTGTGTAAAATGAGAAACTAAATACATAGCATTCATATAGACATCAAAATTAGCCTATGGTTATAATTTGGTGATTTTTGGACTTTGTTTGACCCCTCAAATTGAATTATGAGTTTTAATATAGTGTAGCTATAGTAGATGAACTGATTTCATTCATATAATGTGTCACGCCAAAGTTCATTTTATTTTGCACTGTCACACGGCCCAACCCAGAAACCTCATCCAACGGATGTGATATTCTCCCCTCTTGATCTGATGACCTAGATCTCTTCTTCTACCTTTGGTTGTCTGCGATTAAGAAAGTAGTAACGCCTCCTCAGTTCCCCGACCACGTTCTCCCTCTACACGATGCCTCGTTGCTCGACTCCACTTCCGTTGGGGACCACCTCACTCTATCAGTTCATTTGAACCCTCACTCTTTGTCTCTCTCTCACTGTAAGATAAATGCCCAAATCAGCTCTCCTACTCCTCTCCCCTGCCGGTTTGCAGAAGGGGCATGGTCCCTCCCCGTGCCTATATAAGGCACTCTATAGAACCCTCAGCCTTCGAGTTGGCTTTCTCCTCCTCCAATTAGGTCCCTAGATTCTTCTTCCTCCTCAACCTACTCTCTTTTCATCTCCAGTGACCACAGCCTCGAGCTCGCACCTCCGGCCACCCCAGAGTAATCCCGAGTCTGGTGAGCATCCTTAGTCACTGTGCTTCATTTTTCTATCGTCACTTTGCCCCACTATGCCTTCAACCTATATACCCTATAACTCACTGTAATGCCTCCACTGATGCCTAGTTTTTCCCACTTTTGGTGCATATCTACCCATGGTAGTACCGACGTTTGCATCATCTTTCCTTCGTAATCGATTTGGAGATCTTAATGGAAGTTTCTATCCTTGTTTTTTATTTTTTTCCCCGACTTCACTTTGCTCTGTTCCGATTTGGTTCTGGCGTGTTTGGCCACACGAGGTCTCATCCAGTAAGTCCTGGTGACCGCGAGACCTCAGGGAACTGATCCCTGGTCTCCGGTTGTGACGATGGTGCCTTAGTGGCATCTGGGACATGGCCTCCCCGACCCCAGGGAACTACTCGAGCCATGGCTCAAAGCAGCTACAATCCTGGAGGGGCATTGACCGGGGTGCCCATGTAACAATAATCACACAATTAATAGGGAATGGGTAGTACTGTCTTTCACCCCTTGTTTTTATTTTATCAGTCACAAGAAAGAGAGATGTAAGTATGATGATGGTGTCCTTAAAATTTTAATTATTTTAATTAACCGAGCAAGGGCAATATGGTCTTTTGGCTTTTCTCTTAGGCAGACCGAGTCCATGCGAGCGCAGACCGGCTGACTAGACCAAATCTGATTGGACCATGTCAGCGCGGGCCCGGCCGCATGGCACACTCTCTCTGTCTTGTTTGCTTTTGGCCTATGTGGCATTTTCTCAGTTCTTGATTGGCTGATTTTGTTTAATTCATAATAAATCATTGCCAAGTCAAAAAAAGATGAATAAATAGTCATTGGAAAGGATTTTTCGTGTAGAATCCAAATATGTGGTTTTTGAGTCCTAGTTTCAATTCCATTTTCAATGTTTGCTTTGGATGCCATTTTATTCATACTAAATGTTTTAAAATGGTAACTAATTCATTTTAACTCCAAATTGGGGAATTACACATGTTCTCTTAATTAGTGAAGTCTAACTAACCTTTTGGTTCTAGTTTTGGGTCATAAATCGAAGGTTTCCATAAAAGGTCAAAAAGTGGTATTTCCTTATACTTTATGCCTTATTACATACTTATACATGTGAAATGTTTGTAACTACGATTATGTGGTATGGTTACAATCTAATTGGTGTAAAATGATGTTACAAATCTTCTATAAGGTTTGTGATCCCTATTCTAATTATGAATGAATGAATGTGCAATGTGTACCCTATTCCTTCATTTGTGCTTTTATCCAAACCCTAATTTCCTAATGAGGCAAATGCTAGCCTTAGAATCTCTCTGTTGCCTTTATTTGGCTCTTTATTTATTGGAACTTTCTATTGACTTTGTTGGCTCACTTATTTGATACTTGAATGTTGCCATTGCCTATGTTGGCTCATTTATGTGATTATTTCTTGAGTTGTGAACCCCATTTTCTATGATGCAATGTTAATTATATTTTCACTACTGCCAAGTGAATTACTCAACATGAGGAATTGTTGACCAAATAACTAATGTTAGTGTACATGAGTACAAACCACCCATAGCGGGCCTGAGCCCAGGGGAACATTAAAATTCTCCCAAGGGGAATGCTAAAATTCTACCCATATTATATATATCTTGAGGTTTGGGATGTGCATTTTCCCCTCTCCTCTTGGTTGAGGTCTGGTAGGTGCCTCACCCTACATCAAAATATTTGTTGTCAAAATGTCATTCATGCTTGTTGATTATTATTGTGGTAGATGCATATTGGCTGAAGTTCTTAATTCTTAATTATTATACTTGCCTCATACTTTTAACTCTCTTAGTATAGTAAATATTTTATTATGAAATGTTTTTATTTATAATTGTACTTATCCTTTTGATTGACACATACTTTTTTCCTCCCTTGCTGGGTGATCCCAACCACCCAGGCTAGGATCAGAGTGCACATAAGAAGCTTGGTGAACCTGCCTAAGGATAAGGAGAAAAGTGAACATCTGGCTAGCATGGACTTAGCTATATTAAGATGTTTTTGTTTGAGACATGTTGTTTTGGTTTAAGTCTTCATCTACCTAGATCCTATTTTGTATAAAGTTGTACACCCTTATTGGGAAATTTGTAATGTGTTCTTTATACATTTTAATGTAGTCAAAGTTTCCAATTCTGCTGCTCCCATTGGTTCTTTGTTTACCAAGTTTTAGTAGAGGGTGATTTCCACTCTTTATAGGGTAAGTAGTAGTAGTACCCAGTGCACATGATGCTCACAAGGTTGTATGAGTTCATGGAAATCGAGCATGGCACCCCCCATGTTTTAGAGCAAAGGGAACCCCACTGGAAATGAGATATATGTTTGATGAACCCCTCACACATGTTGGTGACATATGTATGATATTGGTACAATGTTGAGGAAAAATAATGAGTATGACATACCAAGGAACTTAACATGGCTTAGTAGGTTTTCTTCTTTCTAGCTACGTACATAAGTAGCATGGTAGGAATAAGCATGCACATGATGATGTAAGCCCTGGAAGTAAGGACGTTTGTGACCTTCGTAACTATCAAGAGAGAGTTTTCTCCCATCCTGGGAAGGGACCCTTCTGTAGGGTGAGTACCAGCTTTTTTTAGGTTTGAGGTAACCTAAAGAGGTCTCTCATAGGAGCTTGATGAGATAAGTGGAGAGCACATAGTATGAGCACAAATCTACAGACCCATATGTGACCATCTCTAAGGGGCATGAGGATAGGTTTCCATGGAGGTAACTTGTATGGGTCCAGACCAAGTTAGGTAGGTTGCCATGATCCCTATTAAAGGATGTAAGTTCAACCATGCATGCCCAGATAGATGATGGAGATATGAGTGAGGATTTAAGTCTGAGATGTACCATGATAGAATCCTAAAGTCAAAACTAAGGCCAGGTAGGGATAAGACCAATGGGAGTAGGAGTTTCCTATTTCCTTAGATGCACAAGACCATAGGGTCGTGAGGTAACAACTACCTTTACCCCAGGACCATGGGTTATGAGGTTGGCCACCTTCATGAGTTCATGGGGCCTAAGGGGTAAATGTGAGAGGCACTCCCTAGATGCATAAGGGTCAGATCACCCCAAAAGTACTAGTACTCTAGAGACCTTGAGGAAAGGACTACATATTATGTATGAGTAATATGAAGACCCAAGTGTGTTTGGGAAAAACCTTTCCATGGATGTAAACATAGGTTGGAGATATTCATGATGCAGAGATGTGTGATGTATGTTTCAACTTAAATGATAATGCCAATGTGTGATGCACCATCTCTACTCTTGGAACGGGATGAACTCTATATTTGGAATGCAACCAAATGCTTATTTCCTCTCGTGATGGGTGTGAGAGACATGGAAAAATGCATGCCATATACTAAGGATGAAGGTGATATGAGTTGAAACATTTCTATGATGTTTGAGGATAGAGGAAGTACCATGTCCTTTTGGAGAGTATGTTGAATAGATGGTTTGGAAATACAAAGAGAACAAAGGTAATATGAGGACTTACCTCCCTAGAAGTAGTATGGAATGTATGAGTTATAAGTTGAGTTTGATAATCAAGATGATGAGCTTGAAGTTTTCTTGACTCAATTAGACATAAACCCAAGATGAATATGATGAGTGGAGCATATGCGGGTTTATGTCTTCATCATCACCTAGCATATAAGGGAATTAATGTGGTAACAAATACTCCTAGTCAAGGCACAACTCAGATATACAGTTGTCTTATTCAGCCGACTGGGAGGCTGGAATAGGTTGTTAGGTGAACCCTAAGTTCATTAGAAGATGTGAAATATATGACTAACATATAGATACAACCAGACCTATTAGTCGAGTTGGTGGATACTCAGTTAGCCAGCCCAGAGCTTGATGAGATAGAAGGATGGTTGTAAGAACCTCAGATACACCTCTGTGGAAAAGGAAGGTGGTGAAACCCACTACTAGAGTGTTTTAGCTTTTCTGAGGAGGGAACGTTGAGGAATTATGATATGCATGAGTTCATGATTTTAAGTACACCATACACCGTGGTACTACTAAGATAGTTGAAGTTTGTAGTAGTACTTTGAAGACCTGGGATGAAGAAGTATATAGAGTTGCATGTGGCTTGTTGTCGTACATGTCAGGGGGTGAAGGACAAACACCAGTAACCCAATGAGTTTTATAGATAATGAGAAGTACCCAAGAGGGAATGGGAGAAGATCACCATGGACATTGTGGTGGGTCTCCCCTGGACCCAGAGAGGTCATGATGCAATATGGGTTATGGTGGATTGCCTTACCAAGTTGACCTAATCCCTTTCCTAAGAGGGAGCACTGTCATTGTGACATATCTGGTTGAACTATATATATAGGAGAGAGAGATAGTTCAACTTCACCATGATTTGAGTTCAACATCTTGAGCATGACCTCAAGTTCACTTCCATGTGGTTGAAGTAGGTAAATGAAGAACTCGATGCTAGATTGAAGTTGAGTAAAAAAATATCACTCCTGATTGATGGACAGTCAAGAGAGTATGATCTAGGCTTTAGAGGGTCTAATGAGAGCATGTGTGCTTATTCAGGGTGATACATGGGAGCAGTTCTGTTACACCCCGATCTCACAATTTCCTCAAATCATGAGATTAGGGCATAAGATAGGATTTATATGTAATACAAAGGACACCCTTAACTTTTTTTTTCTTTTTCTTTTCTTTCTTTAAAACTCTTGTTTCTTCGCATTGAACCACATAAATCATTTTAACAAGGGAATCTGAACATTTCTTTTACTAATCAGACTTTAATAGTAAAGATACATGTATAAACATTCATGATGTCTCTCACACCTTATGCACATAAGACCTACTGATAGCATATAATTTCAAAAGAGGAATAATATTACACATCGTAATTACAACTCTCTCTCTTATCTCTTAATGAGGACCTAGGGTGACAAGGACCGATTGACTCAACTAATCTTGTACTTAACTCTTGTGGAAGATCTACGCTGATGCTTTGACCATCTTCAAGTCCACGCGGTTAACCCTAAAATGTTTGAGTAGAGGGGTGAGCCTACTCGCTCAGTGAATGAGTACTTCAAAGAAACAGTCTAAGGCACTAATGTGATTACAGATATAACTTTGAATAAACGTTATGAAATTTAACAACAATAAATACTACACTGAGTAGTTCTAAAACAATATAATTGAAATAACAAAGAATGTAAATATTGCATCCAAAGAATAACTACTAGAAGACTATGCTCTAGTCTTCCTTAACTCTTTCATTTATAAGAAACTTTGTGAACCTATATGATCATATTTTAACTTATGCCTTGATCTATACAGTGTACTCTGCATAGAGACTCGCAGTGCACTACGGCCACACCGTACAAGACATAGCGACACACCCGGGAAATGCTAAGTCTGACTGCCAGTCCTGTTCTGCTACAGGACCCATGGGCTCTCCGGCCTTCTCTGCACTCACCATGAGTGCTCTGGACTCCTCCTCTAGCCTGAGCACACAGGCGTAGGGAGTCAACACTGGGTTACCACCAGAATTACTCAACTGGTTGGTGTTGGATAACCCTATCAACCCTCGTGCCACCAGAATTACTCAATCGGTTGATGTTGGACACGAGTTTCACCCCTAAGGTGCAGACCTCCCAAAGGGGTTCTACGGTGTTCAGGGCACCTAAGTCTAACATTAACATTATAGGTACATTTTAAACAGATATCATAACTCATTCAACATTTCGCACAAGGCTCACACGGCCTGCCATATCATATCATAAGAAACATCATAACTCATGTATTCAATATATATCATGTCTCAGTAACATCCCTTTCTAGGGCATGTCATATCTCATCACCTGCAATTTACGAGATATGTATTGATAATAAGAAGCCCTGCAATATGTAGATATCAACTCAGAGAGAACAAGCATATAAAGTTAAATGCACTAGAAACATACAATTCAACAGTTAAGTATCACCACATCTCATATCGATACCTTTCATATCACCATAACATGATTCATTGAACACCCTATCCTTAGGGTTTCATTTGCCTTATTCATTCATCACATGTCAACACCCTACTCTTAAAGTTTCATTCTCCTCATTCACCTTTTCATTTACCTCATTCACTTGTCACATGGCTCTCATAAGGATTTCATAGGATATAAGCATTCACTAAATAAAGATTGTTTTCAACAAATCATATACAATCAATATAGATATGAAACCATGGAAATTTAACTAAATTTAGGTTTTCCATACCATTCACTGATATATCATGTATCAAGAATAAAATTCAATTAAGATAACCCATGAGGTACATCCTAACCACTTATAGGATTACTAGTCCTATTTATTTAACTTTGATCTTTAAGTGTTCAATTAGGGTTTGCTCCAACACGGTCATGGTATCACCCCACGGCCGTGGCACAGGTCATTCGAGCTTAAACTAGTGAAATCAAAGTCATAGACTTAGTGACAAATCCCAAAGGTTTTAGATATTGAAATATGATAGCCTTAAGCTTGATTGAGAACATTTGGACCTAGGTTTGGTTTAAGTCTAGATATCTCTTCAATTGGATTAAAACTCTAGTGAGATCTCAGTTAGGTTAAACCCTAATTACATCATACAATATGAATCTGAAAGGCATTCTTTATAGAATGTGTAGTATACATTTCTAATATGATTCTCTCATCAGAGAGTCTTTCAAACAGAGAAGGAGCCCATTTCATATCAAATTGCAACTACACAAAACAAATGGACATTCAGGGTTTAAAATCACATACTAAGCAATTAGGGATTTGGATGCTATAATCAAATTTCGTGCATTACACTGTTTGAAGGAAGAACCCACTCACCCTAAGGTGTGAAAACACCTCAAAACTGCATCTCAACTCAGGGGATCTCAAACTCATATCAAATCCCTAGCAAATCTCCCAATTCTTCTTCCCTTCAACTAGGAAACCTTGAAAATGAGGGATTATGAAGAAAGGGTGAGAAAAGAGGGAATTTCGACATCATCTTGGATCAAATCAGAGCATGGACGGAATCTTGACATGAGAGAGAAGATTCACCATAAAAGTCTATGCAAAGAATCCAAACTTACTTGATTTCACCATTCCTCGGACCGCAAAACCCTAGGTCAGCAATTCCTCCTCTTTCTCCACTCAAGCCCTAACTCTCCCTCTCTCTCTCTAGATTTTCATTTCTCTGGGGTGGATGACGAAGAATGAGAGCTGTGTGTGTGTGTGGTCGATCATATAAGTCAATTTGAGCTGCTTGGGTCAATTGCATATTGACCCAACACTCAACTTTAATTATATTGGCTGAATATTCAGTTTCACAATAGTTTCTGTAATTCGCCTACTGAATAGCTAACAGAAGCTCCAAAAATTCTGGAAATTTTATATGTTATACCTAATGAAGATTAAGATCTCCAGTAAAAATTTGAGATCATTTCTAGTGACCAATACATAATTAAAAATCAAACAGTGCACTGCTATATTGCAGTCTGCAGCAGATTCGGTCGAGTTTGTCCTGCACAGAACTCGACCGACACCCTCACTGTAGAGATCAAAAGTCATCCAAAAATTACGCCAATTTAAAAGAGTGTCTAAAATTGTGTTTTTCAAGCACAGTTAAAATTTGAGATCAATTGGATATACCAATAAAAAGATAAAATTCAATTACCACACTGCTATATAAATCTAGAAATATGATCGGTCGAGTTTGAAACTCGACCGATAAACAGGTCATAACATTCTTCAAAAATTCTGATATTTTCCAATGTTGTTCAAATTTTATATATCCAAATCATACCCAAATTTCACGTAAATCAGAGTTACACATAAAATACTAAAAATCATTTACTGAAACACTATACTTATCAAATTTTGTATTCATGTATCATTAAAACCCTATTTTGGGCCGATTAGGGTCTATACTTCTCAAACCCTAATTCTCAAGACAAACGAACACTTAAACTTCTTATCATAGTTAAAACATTCTCATTGGATTATCATTATTCATTAGATTTCAAGAGTGATCAGTCCAATGAATCATGTAATCATCTTGGTAACCCTAGTTTACCAATTAAGCTCAGATGGGGTCGTAACAAGTTCCTGCCCCTAGAAGAGTTTGCTTGAGATGATAGCCACCATAGCCAGTATCGGGATGTAAGAAGCTTTGTAAATGAGGTTGTGTCGGTCACCACTTCGTTAGGATAATGTCGGTGAGAGGGCCTTGTGAAGGTCATAGAGACCATAGAGTATGCAGATGAAGTCACTTTGATCAAGCAATGGCTTAGAAAGCCCAAGGGAGATAGGAGTCATGTATATATGTGAAGTAGACTGACATGCAGTTCACTATGGGAGAACATGTGTTATGAAAACCCGACCCCTCTGAGCTATAGCTGAGAAAGATAAGTCCCAGATGTAGAGGTCCATTTGAGATGGATTGGTGGAGTTGCTTATGTTTAGCCTTACCCCTCAGGATACCATGATGTATGATGTGTTCCATGAGTCCGATCTAGACCACTATGTGATGTACCCAAGACATGTGTTGAGCATTGAACCTATTGAGCTTTAAGGGAGGCCAACATATCTCGAGTCACCTACAAGGGTACGAGATACCAATGTGAGAGAGAATTCAAATTTAAGAATATAAGATGATAGCGATTCTTTGGAAGCACCATGGAGAGGATGAAGCCACATGGGAGCCGAGGATGGACATAGGAAAGTCTTATCATAATTGTTTGTATGTTTGGTGGATTTTTGAGGGCAAAATTCCTATAAGAGGAGAAGGATGTTACAACCCCAAATTTTGGGTTCATATGGTTGGAAATACAATTTCCCCAATAATGTATGATAATGGAAATTATATTATTTAAGTGTATTAAATGGATTTCCTTTGCAATATTTCCTTTGTGCATGTGATTTCGTGGATCATAATATGTTAATTGTATAATATGATTTAAAAATAGAAGAAATCAAATAATGCATTATTAAGAAGGAAATTTGAGATAATGATGAAAATATGGTAAATATGTGGAAATATGGATAATGCAATCATCTTGGATGAGATTTTGAGTCCACATGGTTTCTAATGGTAAAAGGAATCCAAATAAATAATATAAAAGAATAGGAGAGAGAAAATATGCATGAAATATGCCTGAATAAGTAATAAATTACATATAAAAAAAGTCTCTCATACTTTCGAGTTTGAGTCCCAAACTTGGTGCACATGTAGTTTAAATCATCATGGACTTTCCCCTAAAATTTGAGAAGAAAAGGAATCAAGGCGAGAGAGTTATGTATTTTACAAGTTTTCCAAATGTGAGAGGATAAGCTAGAAATTGACATTTAATGTCATGATTTAACAATCCTAATCGAAATATGGAAGATGATGAGTTTAATTAGAGCCGTGGATTTTGAATCCAAGGGACCACGGTCATTGTGCTCCTTGTGCCTGAAGAGGCAAGTCGAGGTAACAATGCTTGATTTATTTTATGACACCCCTCCCTCTATCTGATCCATCTCGGGTTTTGGAAACAGCTCCAACAACTTTGGGAGACCACTCTGCGTTTTTAACCCTAAATTTCTTAGGATTTCATTTCTCTTAGAAGGTTCTCCCAAACTACCATGAAGGCAGGTCATTTCCACGAGATCGCCCTATAATAGGAGGGTTAGAGACCCCCTTTGAGATCTCCAACGCACTCGTAAGGAGATGTGCAACCCCTCACATTTTTCCCCACATGCAATTTCACCCTTAGGCCTGGTGTTTGTCATGGAATTTCCACGTCAGTTCAATGGTGCTCTGCCCTCACCGACCTGCTAACTCCGACCGACCCCGAAGGAATTGAGAGGGCCGGAGAGTTCCTCTCAGAGTGACGGAGGTAAACGACCTATTTCCTAGTACACCAAGGGTTGGAATCGCAGAGTAAACAACAAGGTTGACTACCACAGGCTGCTTGTAGGATGTTGGGAGGTTGAAGACAACATCGGACACAAAGTCCATTTTAGCCTCGTGCGTGATGTATAAAGGTAAGGGTCTTTTTGACCTTTCATTATTTTTTTGTGTGATCGACTTATTGTGAAGCTGAGTGGGCTGCCCGCCTAGTGAGAGCCCATTGGCTCAGCCTTGCCGCATCGGCAGGATACGGCCGGGTGCCTCGTGCCCGTGTGGCGGCACATGATTGGCCAGAAAATGAAGAAAGTTGCAAAAATTCTAGTAAATAATAGGAATGTCAGATTGAGACAGATAATATATGGATATTGAGCAGAAAAATTCAAGGAAGCCAATAAAAATACAATTGAAGCAAAATTCCTCTTGCAATTTGAAAAGTATATAAAATTGTCACCTTTAATGGTGTTATTAATGAAAACCCCTAAGTTTTGATGATTAGTGGATTTGATGATGTCCTTTGGATAATCTAAGCTGATATTAACCTCTTATTAATAGAAGGAAGATTTAGATCTAAAAAGATGATATTTATGCATCATTGGCTTAATTTAGGGTTCCATGTACATGAATATGCATGAATGGGCCTAAAAACCCTAATTTTGATAATTATGACTTTTTAATGGTTTTAATTGTGAAAATCTATGAATAAGACATATATATGTTGTTATAAAGTCAATTTGAGTATAAAAGATCCTTGATGTGGATAATTTGTGAAATTAGGGGTTTTATGAGTAGAAAAACTATTTTAGGGATGTTAGCCTAAAAGGGGTAAAAGTTGAATAAAGCAACCTAAGAAACCCTAATGAACGCTAAGGAAACTTAAAAGCCTTAGAAAGTATCCTCATGTCATTAGGAAGTTGTCTAGAATATGATAGTGACATTAGGTAATCTGTATGTTTCAGGAATTAAGGGTTGCTTGCATTAGGTACTTGCTTGGATATCTTGTTGATTTTAGATTCTCTTTCTCAAGAACATGTGTGTGGTTACGCTTAGGCTAATCGCTCTAGTTTCACGACAATTTTCAAGGTTTTATCGGTTGCATGGAAATGATTGCTTGGTTGACTTTTATTTCATGCAACTATAAAGTGACTATGACTATCACCATAAATATATGTGTATGACTAGCTCAGATCCTAGTCCTCTGTATCTTTGATGATGATGAGATGGATGACCTAGTACATGGTCTACACTTGGGATCATCAGGTTATCATTAGTCAATGTGTTGGTCTACCCTTGGGTAGGACCATACGACTACACAACCCTATGTTGTGATATACTTGTAAGGTAGGATCATGGAGGTTATTTGAGATCAACCATATGAGAGAGGTAGTATCCATGTCCACAATAGGGACAACATAGAGGCAAGGATATGTAGGGATTGAGTAGGTATGTTTAATATATAAAGTTTGATCTGTTACGATATAATTGGGTAGCATTATGTTGTTACAAATAGATGCATAATTTTGGTTCCCCCACATACCAGTATAATTCATTATACTGACTAACATTTTGTTTGATAGCGTTTTAATAATATCTAAAATTAGACAAATTGTAAAGTGGAACTTGTGAAGAATAAAGTTAAATCATAAAGGAGGATTTAGTTAGGTAGAACTCTACAGTGGGTAGAAGTTCTAGGTTCCTATTTTTGAAAGGTATGTGAAAAGTAAATTTTTTTATCCTATTTTAAACTTAGTCTTTGGTAGAATTCATTAATTAATTTTTTTATTACTTGCAAAACCATTGATCCTATTTTGGGATAGCAGTTTCTGACTTCTTAGTCTTCCTTAATTGGTGGTTACCAGCAGACAGAGTCGTTACAGTAAGAGACTTGAGAAAGAGAGTAAAATATAAACACATAGAGAGGAGAAGAAAATACGATGCAATCAGTGAGTGTGCTACAAAAGAAATTCATTCATTCATAAAAAGATAAAACCAAGGTCACAACTGTGAAATCTATCAAACGTAAATAAGTTAGGAAAGATAGGCACAATAAGTACCATGTTTTTATCAAAATTTCTAGGTAAATAAAAGAAGACAAAGATGAAATGTAATAGGGAGGCACACATTGTGACAAACTACCTATAAAATGCATGAGAACAAATGAAAATATAGATGTCATGTTCATTTTTCTTCAATATCATCAAGGAGTGACTCAAATGAAAAGTATCCTTGTGAAGAGAAGTTGGCTTAATCAGCCATGAGCCATGGAAACATCCACCTAGGATCGTGTACCACTACATTTTGCATCAAATATGAACAACATCTAACCAGTTATAAAAATTTGATATAAAACATATCTAGAAGAGTGTGTGATGTCCCATAAAAAATGCAATTTCTTTTCATCTAAATCATCTAGACAATAACACTAGCAATAATGTACTGATTTTTCAATGGGTTTTATCGAATAGTTCAATGGAAGATCTTAAGATGCATCAATAAAGTATTGTTCAAATGCATGCCCTCTATGATTATATAGTGATTCCAGATTATCAAAGAAAAAGGACACATAAGGACCGTGTGTAAGAAGTCCTTGGAGTTCTGATGACACATGAAACACAGCTATGTCCTATAAAAAACTCTTGTATTCCAATTTGTACATCTGAGTATTAAATCATGTCCAACTAACCAAATAAAATTACCAATTTAGTTCGACATGTAATACTCCAAAATCAATGGTCAAATAGTAAATTTATGTCTGGATACGAAAAAGGATATATGCTTGACCAACAATGTATTACCCCGTATCTAAAGAATTGTTGGACCTGTGGGAGGGTTTGTAAGGTAAGGAGTAATCACATTGATGTTGTCTGCATTGAGATGATTCTCAATAAAACATCTCCTTAGTGAGATGTTTCTTTATGTATCAAGGAGAGCTTTGGCATTTGATTTTATTGAAAATTTAATGTAATTAAGTTTGAAAAATCTAAAATTTAGACTTTGATATGGAGCAATTATCCATCCAGGTGTGTGACTAAAATCGAGTGGAATGTTGATGGAGAGGGTGAATCATGATGTTGTTTTAAACGATATAGTTGCACTTATTGATATAATTCCATAAAGTTGAACTTAACCGGGAGCTAAACGGATAAAGGCTAGTCGGTGTGGTAATACATCTCGTAGGATTGATTAGTGGTCCAGATGAATCACTATAGGAGTAGCCTTAAAAATCTATTTACGTGTTTATAATGACACCTCTTGAAAAATAATAAAAAAATCTTCCAGGCATGTTTGATATATGGTGAATCGAGGGGAGGAGAAAAAACTTAGGCTCTTTGGTTGGACAAAGTGATGGGTAAGAGAAAGAAGTGAATGCAAAATAATCAAGTGTGTTTTGGAGCACTTCTCTCAACATGAAATTGGAATGAAGACAAAGGGAAGGAAAACTACTTGATAAGAAATTTATTAGACATGTTGAAATAAAATATGAAATTTGAAAAGAAAAATATAAATAATAAAACAAGAAACTTCTGTATATTTTATAATGAGTAGAGAAGAGGTGGATTCTTACGTGTATTTTAAAAACATATGGAATGTTTTCAAACTACTTGACAAAATATAGAGTGGAAATTTGAAAGGGAAATAAAATAAAATAAAATAAAACTAAATAAAATTTTGATTTATTTATTTATTTTGAAAATTTTGATAAGAACCATGACAGTTTGAGATCATTATAATTATAAATAAAAACAATACGGAAAAAACAACTAGAGGGTTTTGGGGGATGTGGAGGGATGTTTTAAACAATAGAAAGAACTTGAATATGTGGAAAGAAAGTCTAACTATTTGTATGACCACAATGAACATAAGATTATAAGAGGTTATCCCAATTTTGCATTATTCTCGATGCGAGACAAACTATTTATATATTTTTTATAATATATACCTCTTTTCATCTTCATACTAACCAAACAAACTGAGATAAACCTCACATCCCCCTCTCCTTTCCCCTCCCCTCCTTTTTTTTCCTTCAATCACCATGTGTCAAACATAGCATTAAGGTGTTGGTATGTCTGGTCGTGTGCCAAGAACTGCACTGTCTGTAGTATTTATTCATAATTTGTTCTCTCCAAATGATGGGTCCATCGTGACAAAGAATGAATAATTTTATTGATGAGACAATAAGAGCGGGTTTTAGTGTCAACAATACCCAACCTTCTAGTATTTATACTTCACATAAGTATTGTCCGCTGACTAAATACAATTTTGGTTCTGTACAGAATCGTAAACGGGAGAGAAATACAACTGAGATTGTATGTGACTACATGAGTGAGAGAAGAGTTCAAAAGATTCATCACCTAACCAAACTGAGTATTTTGTCAGGGAGGAGTGGCTCAGGTGGTTCAACACGGTGTCCCCTCATGAAGAGAGTTGGGTTCAAAACCCAACGGCCGCCTCCGAAATGGTACCCGTCGTGCAGGCCGGCCAACTGTGCGTTTTAACCGGTTCCCGGGTGTGCGGGGCGCTCGGGGCCCGAGAGTTTTACGCTGTCTGGGGGGTCACAAAAGTGACGCTTTTACTGGGGTGGTTCTCTCGATAATAAAAAAAAACAAACTGAATATTTTTTATTAAAATCTAGACAGCCTATTTAGGCTACTTTGCATGATAAGTTTCCAAACAAAACTGCGAAGAATGTATTGAGCGATGACCAATATGATCTTACCTATGGCGTGACACGTTCGTTCTAAAGTTTCAATTCACGAGCATATATCTCATTAGAGTCTCTTATCTAACATGTGTACTTTCAAATAACATCAAAATTGGCCAAGTTGTTGGTGATGCCGTTGCACAAAAAGTATAAAATATAATGCATCTTATATGTCAAATCACTATTATTTTTATTTTGTTTTTTAATACCGTTGGAGTACTTATTAATGACATGACGTTTCGTCTGGGGTGCCTTCAACACTTATCAATTGGAACCTTATGCTATTGTCATCATGTATTTTATAATTTGATGTCCACACTTTACTATTCAAAAAGGACTGATACGTTGCATGCGCTTCTTTGAAGACATTTTTATAAAATATTTTTGATAAAATATTTTATAAACTGGTTAAGTATTATGAACGCATCAAAAAAAGATTGATAGAGGAGATGTTAACTTAGACCGGATTTCAATGAATATACCAATCTATCAACTATAAACATGCTAGGCATTATAACTCATATGCTAATCCATCCCAGAACTACCAGCATAAAGCATCTGTTACAACATACTAATTAAATTTCAAGTTCACTTGATGTCATCACATCCTCATCTCCTCTAGCCTACGTGCAATCAGAATGTCCACTAGCACCTTACGCACCCCTATCTTTAGGTCACCAATTTTCAAGTATTCAGATGCATTCCAAAGGTCAAACATTATGCTACGCTCCACCATCCAGAACTCAGGATCCATATCAACACCCTCATCTGTTGCTAGATATGCAAAATCAACGTGCTTATTGCAGAACTCAATCACCTTTATCAAGATATTACTCATTACATTCTGAAGATGTATGGGCTCGTTGACCCTGCCGCTCTCGAGCATTTGCTTGATCATTAAGGACTCCATGATGTACTTCTCATCCACCTCGAAAATGACTCCATCGGAGCTTCTTAGTTTTCGTTTAATGGGTGAAGAAGCTAAAGAAGTCATGGTTGCAATATGAAAGAACACCACGAGGTCGAAACCTTGACATAAATCCAGTCTAATTTGATGATGACAAAAATATTACAATATGGCATGTCTTGGTAGCGTGACGGTCCCTGTACATGTTGGAATGCACAAGTTACAAAGTAGTGGACAACTAAATATTATTTATAGTTCTCGTTACTTGTAGAATTAAAACGAAAACTTTCAATTTAGCGTTTACAAGATGAATAATTCACCATTCTACTCTAGTACGTTAGTTTGGTTTGAAAGATTTTTGAAGATTCAACACTTTATTTGTTCTGTATTATAATAAAATATTGTGCTTCTATTGTTGTCATCGACAAATTTCCATGTAGCCTCATTTATTTTCCTAAAACATATATAGATTAATAGTACGTGTAGATCACACATAAAATAATATATAACATATTCATTGGTTTACTAATTTGACAATCAGGAAAAAGCCAGCCATATTAAAAATTGCACTATAACTGAATAAGGGCATACTAATTTTCAGTTTTAATTGTTTATACAAATATGACATCTTTTTATGTTTCACGTCATTGTTGGTTTAGTGATATCTAGTAATCAAAGGAGTTATTAAAAATACACTTTTAATTTTATTTTCTGTCTAATGTATTTGTCTATGAATTCTTATGCCGGTCAACCTAGGATCCAACAACTTGACATTTGACAAAATCAAATAAAATTAGTTGGCATGTATAATACAAACCACCCCAATCTATATTCATAATAAAACTCGGAAATATGCATACAGAAATATTTAATGACTACAAACAAAGATCTAGCGTAATCAAGCTGGATAGATAAGTGCACTAATTACCCTCATTATTGTGTCCAAAATCTATGAAAAATACTTTTTTTTGTCTATACTATTATTGAAAGAGTGAGTCTGTTCATGTAATTCGAATTATGCTATTTCACATTTTGCATAAAAGTTCACAGCCAACATGATCACAAAATTTCAAAATTTTGACTTTTCCTTAATTCTCTCTCCTTCCATATTTTCTCTACATTTCCCACCTTTTACCTTACTATATTTTCCTTTATCACAATACCATTTTAGCATTTTCAAAAAGTAAAGCCATATTGTCGCACTATTTTTAAAATGTTGCCTTCTTTACTCTCTGTCTCTCTCCGCCACATTTCCACCTCCTTTTTACCTTACTACTTAGCACACATGGTCCAAACATGTGATAGCAAAGATTGAAATATGTATATTATAGTAGTTTACCGTGAATGAGTTTTAAACTTTGTATAATTTTATGGCTTTATTTATTTAAAAACAAAACTTCATGTATCAAAATGATCTTAATTAAATTTGCGGTGTACATTATGAACTCATATTTCTATTTTTCCATCCATTTTTGTGATAATAAGCGAGTTAGTTGTGATGAAGAAATATGAAATAGAAAAAAGTCAAACAAATCTTTTTATTTCTAAAATTAGATTAAACATATTGTTCATATATTTTGAAAAGAGAGAAATCAATGAAGCTGTAGATTTTTCTATTGTGACAACCTGATTGACTATTACTCAATAAAAAATGGCACAATTTTAAGCACCATGCATATTCACCATATTGTAGGTACCATATAAAGATAAACAATGTAAGAAATACAAGACAAGTATTATTTGGGTTTGATGAATGGGGAGAGGTTTAGAATAGAGATAGAGAGAGATAGAGAGAGATATATAGTCAAGGGATATCATTTACAATGAGAGAAACCAATAGAAAGAAAGGCACTCATGAAATTTCATTTTAATCAATCAAATTACGAGAGAGAACAAACTTGTTTGTGTGATAGCAGGATAATGCATGAGATGTTGCCGCTTGTGGAGATATGGTGGCAAGCATGGGAAGTGCACTCAGTGCTATTGACGCCATAACTGCTCTTCCTTGCCAAGCACCAAGGAGGAGGAGGAAATATGAATCTCATGTCCACATGCAGTATGTTTCCATAGGGACCACTCCATGTAGTCACTCTTAGGCTCCGATTGGTTTGTTGTAATTGGTCCGGAGAACTTATGAACTAGAGTTCTTAAAGCTGTTTTGTATGATTGTTTTAAAGTAACTGTTGGAACTTGAGTTCCGTGACTTCTGGTAAGTTACAGACTTACATACAAAATATAGTTCCTGAGTTTCTTCTTAAAAAGAATGAAAAAGAGTTCTAGGACAACTAACAACAATTCTTATATAATTATATTCTTCATTTGTTATAAATGGCACATGGAAAATATTTATGACTAGAAATATTAGCGATGTGGATATAGTTCATTATTAAAACCATAACATAATATGGAAAAATAGCATACACTATAATCACACTATATAAATATTTTACACTATAATACCATTATCAGCGTGATTTACAAAATAAAAATACAAACATCATGAAAAAATACACATCGCACCATGTGAAAATAATGTGATTTACCTATCATATTTTTAATATTCAAGTTTAAATAATATGATCTAAAAAATGATAATTAATTATGACCATGTACAAATAATATAATAAAAATTCCCCACAAAAATGTCAAAATTAATATTCTACAATGTGTTAAACAATGATGAACCAAAACTTATATTTACAAGTACATGAAATGAGGATATTATTACAATACTTTGTAGACACAAAGTGAAATAAAAATATTTTGATGTTATTTTAATCATAATATTTTTATTAAGATTATAGTTTTATCATATTTTTAAAGGAGCAAAATCTGCACCATAACCACTTGTTGAGGTTATTATAATTTAAAAATATTATGATGTTTCACAGATATTATTTTTGTTTGTCTTTTCCATCGTTTCTTATATATAGTATACAATAAAAATTAACAATCTTTATAATTATTTCAAAATTTATATATACAACAAACCAATCACATGGAAGTGAATAAAATTTAAGTTCCGGAAACTGAACTAGAGTTCTCAGAAAATGAATTTTACAAAACTTATGACTTACACCAAACCAATAGGAGCCTTAGAGGAAGAGTCGAATACAGTCCTGGCTAGCTCAACTCTGGTAGACCAGTGTGGATTGAATTGTTACCACTTGGTAGTTGTCCTCTTGAGGTTGATGTCATTCACTAATGTGCTTCTATTACATAATTAGGAATTGAGAGGAAACAAGATGATGGCATAATATGTTTGTATGACGACATGCTTAAGATTCGTAATTGAGGAACATGCGTCGAAGAAGACTGGGTAGATGATGAAAATATCTATTTTTTGTGGATATTATATTCCTTATTTTATCACTATTTCTCTCCTGTTATGCAAACTTATATTCACTTTCCTCCTTCCTTGCACATAGTTTCTCTCTCTACCCCATTTAAAAGTAACAAGAAAATTTCATCATGCATATATGATCATAGAAAATAACCTCTATCGGTTTTCAAAACCTTTGGCCGGTTCAGAAAGACTAGCAACAAAATCATCAGATCTCAGCTGATGGTCCCCTTGGGCAAGCCTGTCGGACCATCGTTTGACGACAGATGGTTCTGTCCTCCATCGATTATCACTACCTCTTGTCCGCTGGTGGACACATCGTAGGCCTACCAACTAATGTCCTACCCGCACCACCAACCGCTGGTCTAGAAGACCCACCTTCCAGTGGTCTATCTATACGGACACCTGATGGCTTCCAGCCGATGGCGGCCCTAAAAGTGTTGTCACTAAGAACCGTTAAGAACATGGCCCGAGGAGGATACATGGGACTCTTGGGGAACAAGTAAATAAGCTCAAGCCAGCGCCTATACATACTGAACCCCAAGTTACATCCAGGGGGTCACACTACGCAAGGGACACTAAGACTCTACCAGAGAAGGAGCTCACCACCGTCTATTGCTTCTGCCATCAGTTGACATCAATGAAGGATGAGAGTCTGAAGCAGTCTGATCCACTACTTCCACCTTCACACCCACCTCTTCTCTGATACTTCTCTTCAGACAAAAGGAGGAAGATGAGTAGGGCAGCACTGACACATCACCTAGTCCGGCTCAAGAGAAAGCATACTTCCATCGGTTGTCGCCATCCTCTGGCTGTAGTTGGTGTATCATCTTCTTCCTTAGATCAGATCATCCCACCTCACCTCCTTCTTATAATTCTCCTTCCCAACAACACTCTATGTTCTTGTTCACCTGTAAATCCATAATGCTACTAACTAACATGAATAAGAATATAGCTTGGGTTGGGAGTAGCCACTAAGGCTCTCCCAACATGTATATACTTACATCCATTTGAATATATATACTCTTAAGATTATCTCCATACTCTTATTCTTAACTCTTCACTTGCATGATTAGCTACCATCTTGTGATGTTTGATTGTTAGTGTCTCGAAAGAGTATTTGTAACTTTATCTAAGTGTATGGAGTTGTATAAATACATGAGAATATTAGAATGCTTAAGATGATCATCATATGGTTATTATTGTGATTGTTTGTTTGCCATATTGAGAGAGAGACAACCTTATAATCTAGATCTATCCTAAGCTTGAGAGAGGAGGTAATAAACATATATGGTGATTTCTTGTAATCTTGCAAAAGGTATACAAAGGGTATAAATATTACATGTTGATGAGGAATCTTAGTAGGTGAACCCTATCCAAGTTACTGTCATATTTTGTTATCACGTACTTGTTTGCTTTTGTTCTCTTGCTTTGTTTCTTTATTTACTTATTTTTTTTTCTGGAGTGACATCGTTTCATAAGGAACACCATCTTAACCTACGCTTTTTTGGTTGGTGTAACTAAGATAAGACTTTATGTTCTTAGCACTCACCACCTTTTTCATTGTGGTTCAGCCCCAATTACTATGTCAGACCCCGTATAATACTTTCAATGGCCTGAGTGTCGAGTTATAAATTTAAGAGTTTGACTACGCTAGATCCACTTTGTTTTGGACGTGTGATTTATGTCAGTCAGATGAGGAAGATGTAACCTTAGGATAAGATCTCATAGACTATTGTGGATTTGTGTAGGTTGGAATCATAGGATAAGAAGGTCATATGGAGTCACTCTCATCATCATCTCTATAGTTGTCAAGGTTCTTGGTGTTGACTGACTCAATGGAAATGATGCCTTACAATTCAATTCTTGGATCTACTCTCAATGAAAATCTAGTGCAAGTTGCAGGCTAGTCAAGACCTGAGGAACACATGATGTGATTATGATCAATATATATTTAGACACAAAGTGGCCCACATATGGACATTTTGGGCTGGTCATGATAGCCAAAGATTGTAAAGGAGATATCCTTGTGTTCTAGATAGAACTTAGAATTGTAGTTTATCTCTTGAAGTAGCAAAAGATTCTATGTGGTACAAATTAGAAAAATTATTGGATGCTTGGAAAATCATGAATGAAAGTGATGGAATTATTTTAATCAGTTCAACCATGGATGGATCATATGCCTTATGGTGATTGAGGACATAAAATAACTCTATACTAATTTTAATTATGTTATTTTTTGGCATTTAAAATGCATGTAAACTAGGTTGCACATCTAGTAGATATAACACCTTCTTCAAATCAGATTGAAAAGTCTATGAACAATTCTAACATGTCAATTATCTCCTTAAAAACACAATTATTACTAAATGAAAATAAAAATTGTACCCCTCAAAGTAAGTGTTGGATATCAATTCAAGATGGATTTTGATGAATTTAGAAATAGATCAACAAATGACACACATCTTAGCATAGAAGAGAAAGAAGTTATGGGTGAATGAAAAGATCACATAGGAAAATCTCAATTGTATTGGATCTAAGACCAAGATCGATTTTGATGAATTTGGAAATAGATCAACACATGATGCACATCTTAGCATAGAAGAGAAAGAAGTTATGAGTGAATGACAAGATCACACAGGAAAATGTCTCATCCTTCCTATAGACATATCTCCCTATAACCACAACAAGCAACATATCTCATTTGTGTCAAATGACAAAAACATGATGATGAAAGAGATGAGTGAAACCCAAGATGCATCCATTCATTAGGAATAAAGATATCTAAATTAAAAAACAATGATATGTGAGATGGAAAAGATGCATTTTATTGCAACAAAGTATGGTACGTCAAGAAATAAGATCACAATGTAGAGCAGATCATAAATATTTGCATTATAAAAAATAACCATTTACATTTGGCCTCACCCATCCTAGGTGGTTTAACATACATGATAAACTATTAGTTACCTTATACATAGACTAGTTTTAACGGGAAATTAGACTATATCAACCTTTCTTTGAAGTCAATATTCCTAATACATGTTCCTTTTGAATCATCTTCCTCATAATACGCCTACTTTAGGTAGTTTGAAAATAACATCTAGAAAAAAAGTGTAGAAAAATGATATGATAGGGAATCCCCATGTGTAATTTTTCTTATTGAAAGAAGGTACCCCCTCTCCTATATATAGGATAAGGGAGAAGTATAAAAACTCAAGACAAACCCTAAAGGACCAAGACACAATCAGACCCATATTACAAAATAGACTTAACAACTTAAGTAAATATACTCTTTAACACTCCCTATCAAGATGGAGCTTGGGATAATTCCAAGTCAGCTTACTAACAAATAGACAGACTATAGCAAAATAAAAAAAATAAAACAAGAATACAAGAATGTTTATCCTCCTCATGGTTACAATAAATCACTCAAATACTCTCCCTCAGACAAATAAACTCAAAGTAGGTAGGCAGGCAAGTAGAATGAGAAACTTGATCACTATGAAGTGGCATTTGGAGTAGAAGTAAGCAATAACATGTAGGCATCATGGTCTTCATCCCAATCACTATCATAAACAGGTAGACCAAAGAGTGTTGGAACTAAGGAAGTAGTAGTCAACGTGCATAAAAGGCAGGGAAAAGAAAAGATTCAACATGTTCAGGGCACGGTCAAGCTAGAGAGTGTTGACGCACATTAGCCAAAAATAGATGATGTAGCCAAATCAAAGACCAGTGCCTGAAGAGGAAAGTAGATAAAGGACTCCAGTATACAATGTAGATGAAACTCCATCATGTACATGTAAAATCACCAATAGAAATCTTCATCATCTTCTTTTATCATATAGTTTCCATTACAACAGAAGACATCACATTCTAGTGAGTGTTGGGTCACAATAGTAGTAGAGGTATGCAAATAGAGAACAAACAATGGATAGTGCAAACCCACAAAGTAATAATTAAAATGTGATAATCATAGCACAAGTAGTAATAATGACGTCATCAGATAGAATGCAAATCAACAAATAGAAAAAGTGAAGTAGAGAAGCGGTCGAGATGATGATGAATAAGTTTGTCAAGCTCTTCATAAGGTTACAGATCAATAATAGAAAAAGAAAGCTCCACATAGTAGAAAAAGAAACACCACATAGTAGCAACAAAAATAGCATGAATAGTCCACATAACAGTAGAAGGATCCACATAGAAGAAAAATGAACACCACATATTAGCAGAATGATTCACATAGTTGTAGTAAAATTAACACCCCATAGTAGCAACAAAGATATCATGAAGATCGATGGAAATATGGAGCATCAAAACTAAAGTCTTCTTTACTCTCCTCCTTCTCATATTTTCTCTGTACTCATCATCCTCTATTTTCTCCCTCATACCAACCATGAAAAAATTAAATAGAGTGGTTGGGGCGGAAAGTAAAAAAAAGGTTGAGGCAAGGGCTATGTTGGCAAGTATGTGGAGGGGGAAACCACCAACTCAAATCAAGGTGCAACTATAAGGAGTGGGACCCACGAGGGGATTCACTCCCTACTAAATCAAATAAAAGGAAACATCTGATATGTCAATCCAAAACCAAAGTTTTCTCAAATGTATGATGATGCAATTTATTCAAAAGTATGTTTCAAGATACCAAATGTAATATCGGGATATACAAGATCTAACTAATACAACTTATCAAAATCTTTCACCACAGAAGGTGATACGTAAGAAAACTAAACTATAGCATAGCATCAACAGAGGATTAGCTAACCACCTTGAATCTATCTCTGAAGAAGGTTCAACTACTCTTGTAGTTGTCCTAATCAAGATTCATTCTCTCCTTCTCGGTCTCCACCTAGGGATTTGAAGCATGTCCCACAAGAGAAGACAAAGATGGAAATTATCAACATAAAAGCCAGTATGAGCATATTAATCTGGGATTTGAGAAACATAGGGTAAAGGAAATCAAGTATAACAAGGATTCTCATAGAAAAGAAAATTACTATTAAAGTGGATATCAGGAGATTATAAATTTCAAATAAGATGATAATAAACTATTGCACTTTCCATTAAACACATATAGGATGTGCCACAAAAGAACACAAAGAATTTTGGGCACATAACCCATGAACAATAATATCAACCTGCATAACATGAGATATACATAGAACTAGTGAAATATAAATAATCAATGGCGGCTAAGGCTCATAAACTTATAAATAATAGAATAAGGCACATAACCAAACTCCCAATAAAAGTAGGAAAAAAACCTGGGTATGAGGCACATAACCTTCCCAAAATAACATGGACACATAACCCAGGGTATGGGGCACATAACCTCCATCCCAAAAATAAAGGGCACATAACCCCATAAAAACTAAAGCACTTAAACATATCTAGGGCTACTTAATCACAAAGCATGTAAAATGTGGAAGAAGGTGTAAGCGCAATCATATAAACATGATGAATGAGGTTAACATCACATAAATGCATAACATTAAACATCCACCACAAAAGTGGAGAAAAATTAGGGTTGCATCTCACAACAAGGAACAACTTAGTTCAAATTCCACAAATAGGGTTTCATAAAAAAGTGAAGTATAATTGAAGAGTCCAAAATAGATCAACGGTTGAAAGTCACTAAGATTAGATCCAAATAGGTCATCAAGTCATGAAAGAGAATATTCATCACCAAAATATATCAAAGAGACTCACAAGAGAGAATAATTAGATTAGTTTCTCAATATAACTCATAAGGAATGGAACATACATCAAGATGTTTGTCAACGTTTCAAAATACAAAACCTTAGATTTGAGTTAGGGTTCTTTTTCACCTAATATAAGTTTTTATATGCAAACATAAATTGGTATTCATTTTATAAATCCTAAATTACTATTATTATCATGATCAATCATATTTAGGTCAAGAAATATATTTATTTTGGTAGATAGTCTTTTTCTTATTCTAACGAGTATTTTTGTGTACTTTTTGAAGAACTAGAGAATTAGTAATGTTTTTTCAAATAACTAACCAATCAGAAAACAAAGAAAATCCATGCAAGCCAATAATATCCACACGAGTGAGATGGTCCTGTAGAGATGAACCAATAATCAACGTCCAACTAGAAGGGTTAGCAAACTGTGAGACAAATGGCTCGACACGATGGAGAAATCGATTTATGGCAAAATGACAAGCCACAATTTTGGGATTCTTTACTATTTTAGTTAATATCTTTTACTTTAAGTTATGTTTTCTATCCTAAATAAAAATGGGATATATAAGGTTTTTAAAAATGTCAAATTTCACAATTTTGGTAAGTAGAATTCAAATTTAGGATTTATTTTCACTTTAGAAGTCATTGAACATATTATTCAATATTTTTGATAAAAAATCCTTGTTAGAGAGTACATATTTGCCTATTTAGTTAATAAGTTAATTAGTTAGTGGGCCCATCTGGATTACTTGTGTCCCAAGTCTCAGGGTTTCTCCCTTGTTTCTATATATAGGACATGGGCGTACTTCTTTTATTAATTGAATCAACTCAATATACAATGAATATTATTTCTTGCATGGTATCATAGTATCTAGTCCTATGCTAACCCCCAACCCTAAGAGAGAGAGAGAGAACAAAGGATCTATGCCTCCCCTTGTGGACGACCACCACCTTTGCTAGGCACTACTGATGGCTGCCCGCATCAATTTTCCATCCTTGCTTTTTCTTGGAGTCATCTCATTCGAGCTATCTCCATCTTCATCAACAAAAAATGTCCTATGAAGTTGCTGGATCCATATCTATAGGGCCTCCATGCCTCCATCAATCCTGCTTTCTAATGAAGCTACCATTATCCTATTTGTTTCCATGATCACAGATCTAGTCTGTTATATCTACTCTACCACCGATGTACTCCATGTATCCACCCCCCATCGAGATCTAATCCTAAATCAAGGAAAAGTTCTCCTATTTTATGCCAATATTGGGGATCTAGCATCCTCTGTTTCTTTGGTGGAGATCTGAAAGGATTCCCCCCTCTTTTTCTACTGTCTCTGGGGTCTTTCTACTACGGATCATTGCCAACACAATGTATCATTTTTTGACACGACGTGTAGGCGGTGTTCTTCTTCTTCACAACTTTTTTTCTGGTTTTGGACACGGCGTGTCACTTTTGGACATGGCGTGTAGGCGGTGTCCTATACCTTGACACAGTGTGTCATCATTTTACAAGGTGTGTCGTCTACTTTTGCCCCGATCTTCTATCTACTGACACAATGTGTCACCATCTTGTACAGGTTCTAACTGCTGGTGCTATGCTACCAGACATGATGTGTCTCTTTATTAGCATGGTGTGCCTCCTGTTACTGCTTCTTCCTATGTCAACTGACACACCGTGTCACTCAATGCCATAATGTGTCTGTTGATTCTTGTTGCTACTTCTTTGTGTTCTACAATTATTCGTTCATATTGTGGATGTATCTATACACGACATATCCCTTCTTTCTCTTACCAATAAGAATTATCTTCCCATTTTTAGTATTATTATAATTCTATGTCCCAAGTCTCAGGGTTTCTCCCTTGTTTCTCTATATAGGATAGGGGTGTAGATCTTTAATTTATTGAATCAACTCAATATACAATCAATATTATTTCTCACAATCCTATTTTCTTTTCTAGATGAAATTTGGATAGTTATTATTGTTCAAATAATGTTAAACTTGGCACCCAAGCTAATTGGGATCTAACATAAACTTTTTTACAGTTATATTTAGGTTTTAGAATTTCCTTTTAGGAGTTTTAGTATACTAAGGATTTTTGTCTCATCACCATTACATTGTTATAACATTACATCATTACCATTGTTATTTATTATAAGAGTCACATTATCTTCAAAATTACTACAAAGGAATTAATTTTTATTATTATGCACAAAATTTCATAGTTTACTCATTTAAAATATTTATTCCATTCATCCAATATTTATTTAGATAGTGGCAGATTATTCATATTTATGGACATAGAAACACCAATTATTATTCTAATTTATGTATAAAGTATATGATACTTCTTATTATACATATTTTATTCATTACATGCATGCTAGTTAGCAAAGGAAACATATAGACATGTTTTGTGAATTTACTTACATGTTGGCACATAATCAAGTTATTATGTAAATGTGTGATGTTGATTATAGAACCTATTGACAAATATAATGCTATATGTATTAAAACTATTCGTTAAGGTGTAATGGTATGTTTGTTTGGTTCAACCTAAGGAGCCAGTCTCACTAGCCTTCTAATCCAAAATAGGGTAAGATTCTAAGTTTTTGTTCATTACGATCTCCACCCCATAAAAGGATTTCAAACTCAAACAATCATGCATATATTATCAACCACCTATCCTACACCCCTTGAAATGTTTAACCTAATTATTTAAACAACCTTATAGGTACAAAGAATAGTCCACCCAAAACTCATGTAGTTCCTCACTTCCATCCTCAAAGGTATCATGAAAATGCAAAACATATCTTTGAAGTCTAAATAAGAGATTATGGGTTTCCTTCAACATCCTCTTCTTCATAAAATTCTTGGCCATACAAAGAAAAGCCTTTTCCAACATGTCTCTCAACAACTCTTCTTCCATTATTGTTGCCATTGTTTTGAAGAAGTGTCTGAGGTTGTTGTTGTTGAGTTGCTGCCCGTCTATCACGAAGATGGGGGCATCTAGGTAAGATATGACCATGCTCATTGCAGTGATGGCATAGAACTTGGAAGTTAGATTGAGGACTTTCTTGATTTTCCATAGGAGAATACATCCCAAGGGATTGATAAGCATGACACTTAGGACATCTGTCTCTCTTATGTTCATCACCTGATAACTTCCTATTCTTATCATGATCCTTAGGTTAGTATCTTGGATAAGACTCAATAGCTAAAGCTTTATGAACCATCTGTTGGAAAGTCAAGGGAAGTTGTGGGACAAGAGAACGACCCACATGGTAGCTGAGTCCTTACAAAATCAGATCAGCCCTACGATCCTCACTCAACCCATTAGAATAATGCTCAAGAAGCTGGAACTTTTGCACATATGTGGGAACAAAGAGGGAGCATTGCTTTAGACTGTAGAATTCTACTACCTTCTTCCTAAGAGATACAATGTAGATGTATTTCTCACAAAAGGGTGCCAAGAATCATTACCAAGAATAAGAGGAAGTTCCACAAGTTCGAGCTATTTCATTCCACCAAACATGAGCTCATCCATCCAACACATAAGTGGCAAACTAGGCATTCTAATCAGGAAGGCATGTCATACCATCAAACATACACTCTATAGATAAAACCCAATCGTCCGCTTTATCGACCATCTTTAGGTCCCCTTCTTTTTTAAAGTAGGCTTGTTACATCTTCATGAAATTAGTCAGCGAATACTCCTTTGGCTTATCAAACATAGGAGGGGTGTTCAACTTTTACACCAAAGTTGTGGTGAGGAATTACCACATCAAGGATAAATCCTATTCAAGATGGATGCCAAAACCCACATTAGTAATAGAAGATGTCAGGGTATCCTGACCCACTAAGGGTTAACTTCATATTGTAGGGGTAATTTGAGACACCAAAGGGGTAAGAGACACATCCATCCTTGACGTTCAGTATTTTGGGTTCTGGCGTGTCTCAAAACTAGCTAGGTTATCAAAAGATGAGTTATCTCCAACCATAAGGGTATGCCTACCCATGACAAGGGTACTAGGTATAAGAGAATTGTGAAAAAGATAAACATCTTAAGGGAGATAGGATTGAAATACGTAGATTAATCAACCACTAATGGATCTAATACCATACTATAAGGAGTGGGCCTCAAGAGGGGATCCACTCCCTACTAATTAAAATAAAAGGAAACATCCCATATGCCAAACACACAACCAATTTTTTCACAAAGGGATGATAATCCAATATATTCAAAAACTTATTTCAAGATACAAATTTAGGGGTGAAATATAAAAGATCTAACTATTTCAATGCTTGATATTTTCACCATCCTTCACCACCCAAGGTGATACACAAGAAAATTAAACTATAGTATAGGATCAACAGAGGATTATTTGACCACTTCAAATTTATCTCCCAAGGAGGTTCAACTACAATTTAAGTTGTCCTAGTCAAGCTTGGTTCTCTCCTTCTTGATCTCTACCAAGGTTTGGAAGCATAACTCAAAAGAGAAGAGAAATATGGGATTAGCAACATAAAAGCCGGTATGAGCATAAAATTAGAGATTTAAGCAACATAGGAAAAAGGATCAAATTTAACAAGGCTTCACATAGAAACGAAAAGTACTATCTAAATGGATATCAAGATAATATGAATTTCAAATAATATTATAACAAACAATTACACTTGGTATTAAAAAAATATAGGATGTTCCGCAAAAAGAACACACAAAGAATTTAAGGCACATAACCCATCAACAATAATATCAACCTGCATGCATGTGATATATACATAGAACTAGTAATATAAATAAATAATGGTGTCTAAGGCTCATAGCCTTAAAACTAATGGAGTAAGGCACACCAAAACTCCCAATATAAAGTGGGAATGAAACCCGAGTATGGGACACATAACCTCCATCCCAAACTAACATTAGAACATAACACAGGGTATGGGGCACATAACCTCCATCCCAAAAATAAAGGGCACATAACCACATAAAAACTATATCACTAATATGTTTTAACTGAATCACAAAGCATGCAAAATGTGGATGCAAGTGAAAGTGAAGTCATATAAATAGAGTTAATGAGGTTGCAGGCAACATAAAACATGCACCACAAAATTGGGCAAAATTAGATTCCATCTCACAATAAAGAGAAACTTAATTCAAATTCCACAAATACGGTTTTATAAATAAGTAAAGTATAATTTAAGAGTTTAACATCGATCAAGGGTTCAAAGTCATTAAGATTACACCACATAGGTCTTCAAGTCAAGAAAGAGAATATTCATCACCAAAATACTTCAAAGAGGCTCGAGAGACAGAGAGAGAAATCAGATTACTTACTCAATATAACTCATAGGAAACTATATATACCTCAAGATGTTTGTCAACTTATCAAAATATAATCCCTATATTTAAGTCATGATTCTTGTTCACCTAACATAGATTTTTATGTACAAACATTAATTGGTATTAATATTATAAAACTAGATTACTATTTTTTATGATCAAAATTAGATCATGAGAAATATTTAGTTAGGTAGAGAACTTTTTGTGATTCAAATCAGTATTTGTATTTGACTTTTGGATAAATAAAGAATTAGTTATGGATTTTTGAACAACTAACCATTTGGAAAATGAAGAAAATCAACGCAATCCAACAATATCCACATGAGAGAGATGGGCATGTTGAGATGGCCAATCACATGTGGCCAACTATCTTGTTAGCAAACCATAAGATGCATGACTAAGTATGATGGAGAAACCAATTTAGAGGGAAATTACATTTTTGATCCTAGAGAAAAAATAAAGCAAAGGGGAAATAAGGGGTAGGGAAGAGAATATATAGAGGAGTTCATCCCCTTCACTCAGCCTCTATCATGGTTGCGAGTAGCAACCCAACAAGTCATGCAAATATGGAGAAAAGTCAAAAGTGAGAGATCCTAATGTTTTGAGTTTACAAAAATGAAGAACAAAGACAATGAAAACATACCCTAGATGGAATTCAATTGGCAAAAAGTGAGGAGAGAGTTTGGGATGATGACATTGTGGACTTGTTATTAGAGTTGCATCATCCCTAGGTGAAAATTTAGATGCAATAGAGGCAAGAGGAAGGCCACTCATGGTGCGGAGAACACATAGGGTACAATACTTTATATAGGTGTTCACAAAAAAAGGACCCAATGCATAGGAGCTCGAGATACTTAGTGAGCAAGTTTTTTCAGCAAAACTCTCATACAACAGAATATGTCATGAATTCAAGATAGTTAGATGCATAATTTTATCCCAAATTCACTGCACTAAAAATTGTGAAAGATGATCAAGAATCGAGGAAAGAATTTGCAAAATATCATCCCTCCTTGGTGACGTTACTGTTCATAAAACATATGTCTCCTACCCGAGGTAGGAGACAAGCCACAACCATTGAATTATATGGCACAGTACTCGAATAATTCCTACCCATCCATCTGATGGGCTAGCACAATCCAAAGATAAAAGAGGGGTGTGACATTTAATAATCCAGTACTTTAGGATATCATACTAATATCAAACATTAAGTGAATGTTTGATTAAGTTTCATTCCAAATTTGTTTTAGGGTTCAAGTTGTTGGTATGTATGACCAGAGAGCCAATCATATGATGATCCTAATGGCATATCTTGTAAATGATTTGATTAATAATAAAGGAAATCTTTCAACTTCTTCTATTTATTCAGTTATGAGATAATGATATAGCATAATAAATGTCTAAAGAATGATATTAATCAAAGACATATGTCTTCAGGTGAGGACTTGAATGATGATTCATATGGATTTCAAGAGTATATGCATTTTTGTTATGTCCCTAGTTGGTTGTTAGGCATAATACCACTTAAGACTAGACTGTGAGTTGGTTGATGACAAAATCTCATTAGTCATGATATATGATATCAAACCAAGCACATAGATACTTATTAGAGAACAGTGTATCAGATAGACCCACCTTGATAGTTACACATGGAAACCATGATTGGTAGTCAGAGTCATCTCTCATAGTGATGGTGGTGATTTTGATTCTTAGACCTAAAATCACTACATTCATCACATGTTGTTCGGTGTACTTTGACATCATCCACCATGATCCTGAATAATGGTTTCCATAAAGGTGGTTCTTGGGTGCACTATGACACATGGGTATGATTGTGAGTGATCTAGATGGGATTTGTCCCTCCTACATGATTATAATATCCTAACCACTTGATAAGCAAGACTGAGAACTGCATGGCGCCCATGATGATGTGAGTCAATATTTGATATTGATCTTATTCATATCTCAAACAGTCTGCTGCAATTCAAGGAACATGGATTAAATGTTGAAGAGTATGAGGATTCCATGCCTCGATTTCTATTTGGATATCAGAGACAAAGAAACTATACAATATATGTAACACCAATCACATATGATAGGTTAAGTTGTTCTCCAACTTCTCCAATTACTTGGATAGCAATGAAGTCCTTCTAGATACCAATCATTTCTTTTGAAATCATAATATGATTAGCAATATCACTACCAATGTAGTTTGGAGCCTACCGGGTCACACACATAGGATCTATTGGAATAGGAGTATAACTATGGACGTGATTGGAAATGTTCTGAATCAAATTGTTTACTAAAACGATTGAGTAATATATTAGATTAACATTGGAATATAATATGAGTGAATTGGTTCAAATGTTTAAGCTAATTAATTGTTTAGTCGACTAGCTATTCCCTAGCAAATTGACCAAAGTCGGGGGCCTGGAATTAGTTAATCCATTAATATGATTAATTGGTTAATTAATGGATTCCATAATATTCTTTTATTGGTCCACAAGTGGGTCATTTTCAATGCAGCCGCAACCCTTATGTTTATCCAAGGGTCTTGGGAAACCTTATTTCTTTTCCTCTTCTATTTATAGGGGCATGACGACTGGATGTTTTTTTAACGCTAATGCTCATGCACTTGTACGTGAACCTTATCCGTCATTTTCCCCAAGCAAGAGAGAAGGAGAGAAACCAACACTAGCATGTCATCAAGCAGAAGGCTGCTTGTTCCTACATGCTTATGAAGCACGACGTGGAGTTTTAATCCCTCTACATGGATGAAGTAGAGATGCATACGCTGAGTTACCTACATTTAGAGGATGGAAGATGACCGTTTGTGCACATGAGGAGCGACACACATCATCAATTAAGGGACGTCGCTGAACCTACTCCACGATGAGGTATAACCCTCGCTCCCTATTATTGGATACACTATTGTTGAAGAGATCTTCTCACAGGATATGTGGAGAAAATTTTATTGTTTCCATTGCGCCTGTCGCCTCCACAAAGCCCAACACATATATGATTCAAATTATAACAAGTTTTGCACCTAACTGGAAATGAGGAATCCATTTTCAGCATTAGAGTTCACTTTTGAGGTTTTTTACTATTTATTAATATCTTTTGCTTTAAGTTATATTCTCCCTCCTAAATAAAATTGGGATATAAAAGATCGTTCAATCAATGTGAAAATCCACAGATGGACTAATTCTGGTCTGTAGGATTAAAATTTGGGATTTATTTCCATTTTTTAAGTTATTAAACATATTATTTAACATTTTGGAGTAGTTTTTAAAATGAAATTAGGATAGTTTTTGTGATCGAAATAATGTTAAACTTGTCACACAAGCTAACTGGGATCTAAGATACATCTTTTTATCATTATATTTGGGTTTAAGAATTTCCTTTTAGGGGTACTAGTACAATTAGGATCTTTGTCTCATCACCATTATATTATTATAACATTTCATCACTACCATTATGAGTTATTATAAGAGTCCCATTATCTTTACATTACTATGAAAAAGTTACTTTTTATTCTTATGCATGAAATTCATTTTACTTATTTAACATATATAGTCCATTAATCCAATATTTATTTAGATAACAATACATTATTACATTTATGGATATGGAAACAAAAAATACTATTCCAATTTGTGTATCAAGAATATTATACTTCTTATTAAACATATTATAGCCATTATGTGCATACTAGTTATCAAAGGAAACATACTTGACATATTTTATGAATTTACTTACATGTTGGCACTTAACTAACTCATAATATAATAGGGGAAAAGCTTCATTGAAAGCATGCATGAAGGTTGATAATAGTAAAGCATATGACCATGTGCAATGGGGATACCTTTGGAGAATAATGGAGGAGATGGGCTTTTCTAAGCAGTGGATCAACATTATGAGGCAATGTACTGAAACTATGACCTTTTCTATCCTTATCAACGGAACTCCGGATGGTTTATTCAAAGCATCCAATGGTTTAAGGCAGGGAGACCCTCTATCTCCTCTACTATTCACCATAGTGATGGAAGGTCTATCAGGTATGATCAAGAAGGCTGAAGTTGAATGCCTTATTAAACCATTTAAAGTCAAGGATGTGAAAGTAAAGACACACCTTATTTTTGCGAATGACATCCTACTCTTTTCGGTGGGGCACACTAATCGGCTAAGGGAGTATGTGAAAGTGTTTATTCAGTTTGGGAATAGCATTGGCCTCTACATTAGTGCTATTAAATCACATACCTTCCTATCCAAGTCGTGTGATTCGAGAAGGGGTAGACTCAAGAGAGTTGTCGGTATGAAAAGGGAAAAACTACCTACTAGATACCTCCGAATACCCATAGAGGGGGGTAGAGGTATTGCTAAGGATTTTAGCATGTGCAAAGACAAGTTCATAGACAAAATTGATGGGTAGAGTGGATTGAATATCTCCTTGGCAGGGAGATTGGTGCTTGTCAGAACTATGCTTCAAAGTTTGATCAGATACTGGTCCATGATGTGCGACATCCCTAACCCAACGATCATGAACCTTAGATCCATGATGGCTAGATTTGTTTGGGGTACTAAATCCCATGGCATAGCTTGGAAGGTCATCACTCAACCTTTTTCAAAAGGAGGGTTGCAGATTGTCGACCCTGATATGATCCTTAAAACAAATACTATCAAAAGAATCAATTGCTACCTCATGCATAAAGAAAACATCTGGATAAAATGGATGACAGAGAGGTATGGCAGGAACCTTATTCTTAACGAACAGAGCCACCCTTCCAGAGCTTGCAGGAGGATGTGCACAAGTTTTCAAGTTATCCAACTGCTTTATAGTGTTGATTGCCATGGCACCTGGTCGTGCTCCAACTAGACACCATGGATCAACATTAGCACAACACCAAACCTTGATTGGACTTTTGTTGTTTGGTGTAAACACCACTATCCCAAATGGAGTACATGCCTCTATAGGACGATCCTTGGGAATCTACCTACAAAAGATAGATTAATTAGATGGGGAATGGATGTTAATCCACTATGCCCACTCTGCAAAACACACGAGGAGTCGATAGATCATGTTTTCCTGAACTGCCTGTTTACTAAGAGGGTGTGGTCTATTGTTTGTCTCAGGAACAAATGGAGAAACTTGAACAGCTACATAGTGAAAGACATCCTTCAATGGATTATTATCAACCACAATCAAAACCAAGGAAGAAAAAGATATTCCCTAGTCTTTGTCTAGCGGCAACCTGCTACTGCATCTGGTAGGAAAGAAACACTAGGGTACACATGAATACTAAAACGAGTTAATTGGCGTTGGTGGGTTTGATAGGCTCCCACCTTTGATGGCGTGTGAAAACCAACTTTAACATTTTTTTGTAATCTCAACTCTAATACAAGAACCTACTGGGGTCTGTAATATAACCCAGTAGCTTGTTTTGGTTTCCCTGGGATTGATTTCGACGCCCTGCTCTGTACAATATATCCCTACTATACTTTCTTTTTTGGCAATACATTTACCTTATCCAAAAAACAGTCATAATATAAACGTGTGATGTTGATTATAGAACCTACTGTCACATATTATGCTATATGTATTAATATTTTCATTAAGGAATAACTTTATCTTTGTTTGGTGAAATCTAAGGAACCCTATCACTATCCTTCTAATCATGGAATAGGGTAAGATTCTAGGTTTTGGTTCTTTACAACAACATGACCCGATTACATAAATCTGGATAGAAAAATAAATATATGTTTTTATGACCTGAAAAGGAGATTTGTCCAACTCTTAGGTCGATAATATGTATATGAGGGGTAGTACTAGTATTAAGGAGGTAGACAATATGTTTGTAGGACTAGAAAGGGTGAAGGTTAAAGAATAAAAGAAAAGCTAAAAATTGTAGGATAAGAAAGATAAATGTTGCTGGTAAGTATAAAGAAGGGACTCACCATGTATAGAAATATTCATGTTGTAATAGAACCATTGTAGATGATGTTGCACACCAAGGTGTAGTAGTAGCAATAGGTGACATATCATGTTGATGAATGGACATGTCGTATTATTCATTGGTAGATGTAGTAGTAGAATTCATAGCTAGAAAGAAGTCGATGACACATTGTGTCTTGGGGTGACACGTCATGTTAATTGACTGAAGTTAAGGTAGAATGCAATGAAACACCATGTCATTTATGCGACACATAATTTAAATGTGTAACCAACATGGTGTCATAACATGACATGCCTTATCTTGGGAAAATTTTGCAAATGAAGTCGCAGATGAAGAAAAACCCCGCCTACATGTCATGTTAAGAAGTGACATGTGGTGTTAGTGGAAAACAACATTAGAAATACCCCCGAGACAACAACAAAAGATGGATTAATCCTTCCAGGTCTCCACCATATCGATATAGGGATCATATGTCTCTAAAATCACTAGAAAGGGGAGATCATTATGCTAGGGTAGGGATTACATCTCAATAGATGCATGGAAGGCAAAGGTGATGTAGATATGGAAATTTGTAGATGACGACAATGTAGATATGTTAAGGTGAGATGATGACAGTGTAGATTTATAATGTAGTAGATGAAGGTGGAAAATAAGATAGATATGGTGGCTCCATTACCAAGAAGTATGGACATAGGCATGAAGACCTATGTAGATCTAGTAGCAATAACTTCAAAGTGGATGCTTTTGTTATTAAATATGGAGACGGCTCATGGAGAAGACTCTAAGAAGAAGCGCGGATGGGAAATCCCTGCAGGCATCCAAGAAACACCTAAAGGCAGTAGCCGCATACTAGTGGAGGCTTCTCTCCTTTTCTGTCTCTCTCTATCTCAAGGTTGGAGGTAGCATAGGAAAATCTTCTTTGATACCTTGTGGAAAAATCATATGATGTGGAATTCTCCTTGTGTAGATTTTTGATATTGATAGAAGACAAACCCCTCTCCTACATATAGGATGAGGGGGAAGCATGCAAACTCAAGAAATACCCTAATGGTATAAGACACACCTGGGCCCATATTACATAATAGACTAAACAACTTAAGTAAATAAACTCTCTAACAAATATGACCATGGAAAGATATGTGTGAACAAAATATTGTTTTTGGTCAGTGAACAAAATATTGTTATGTGCAATCAAAACAATACTTGGGCATGTAAGGATTCAAGTACAGTAGGTAAGGGTCTTCTCAGTTAAAAGAGGGCTATGGAAATTTTGGACAAGTTCACAAGAATGTAAATCAAGATAATCATATCAAAATATTAAGGAATTCATATAATGAGAGAAATGTGTTAATTTAAATATCTTGCCAATTATAGAATTTTACAAACAACAACAATTATAATATTTCAATCAAGTATAATATAGATTAAGAAATATATCATAGGACTGATACACCATAGAATCCTAAGCTAGTAGCAAGGGAGAATAAAAACCTCACAACTGAGGAACATGGGAATGGGATCCCAACACCAGAACGTATAAAAGGGGATGGTTACCCTATATATGATTTTACATAAGCACCACTAATTTATGATAATAAGTCTAGTTACCCAACATGCATTATAGAGTGGCAAGATAAATTTTTATCATCGTCAAACATAAAATAAGGTGTACATCATTTAAAGAAAATATGGTAGGTGGGAGCAATAATCCAATCAATAGATAGTTAAACATTCACAAGTAACAAGATGATTAAATATCATGATGTAGGGAGTTTCAACTAATGTGTAAGGAAGAATGTTGTTCAAAAAGGTGCATCATTGGAGGAACTCAAATTGTAGTAATAAAAAAGACCATATAAATTTAGGGTTGCACGTACATATGGCTTGAATTTTCTTAATCATGTATGCCAATTTCTGATAATATCATTTCACTCTCATTCTTGATGGTTTGCACATACCATAGAGGCTCAAGGGATTGAATAAGAAAGAGACACCAAGTGTAACATTTTAGCAACTCCTTCTACATCTAAGACCCATAGTTTCCACATAGGTCTATATCCGTCTGTATTATACACATGGGTAATAATCAATATGCAATATACAAAGTAGGTCTTCTCATATATCTCTTTAATATCATACAATTCAATTGATTAAGAATATCCAAGATACCCAATACTTATATTACTATTTACTTAACTACCCTTATGAAGGAATATATGATACAATTTCCACATGAACTCACATATTAATGAATTAATATATCCAGAGAGGTAGTAGATTAGAGGTGAAGGAAATGGCTCCCTAGGATAGAGATTGGGTTTTAAAGCCCCAGTTGTGAACCTAAAAAATCCTTGGACTCATCACACCTGTCAGCCTTTGTGTTTGCTTACCTTATTGTCCAACCTGACTCATGTCCTGGTACTTGGATGGGTGTGCACTACTGATGTGGGGTCACCGATGTGGATCCTCCTTGGGGGTCATTCCCATGTCACAAAATGAGAGTTAATACATGTTGTACTACTATTTAGATTGCAATGACCTATATTATGCAAATATGTATCTAATACTATTCTAGATGGATGAGGCTAATATAGGCAAATTAAAATTTTAATCGAAGGTATTTTATCAAAATATGTTTTTCCCTTATATTTATGAAAGAAATTTTATAATATCAGTTCTTATCTTTATGAACCAAAACATTTAGAAAAATACCATGTATATATTGTTGGTATGTATGCCCAGAAAGCCAATCATATAATGATTGTAATGGCATAATATGCAAATGATTTGATTACTAATAAAAGGCAAGCTTCCAATTTATTTTGTTTAATTTAATTGTGAGATAATGATGTAAAACAATACATGTCTAGAGAATGATATTACTCAATGAGTTATGTCTTCAAGTACATGACTTAAACAATGAGATCATATGAATGTTAAGAGTATGCACATTCTCATTATATCCATGGTCGGTTGTTACTATGTTAGGAAGATAGACAACAACAACACATTAGACTTGTGTGAGTTGGTTGATAATAGAATCTCATTAGTCATGATATGGTGATATCAATCCAACCACACAGATACATGTTAAAGAATAGTGTATCAAGAAGACCCACCATGAGACTGACACATGCAAGCCATCACCATGGTAGTCATACTTAGTTATCATAGTGTTTAGTGGTGATTGTGGTTCTTAGACATGAAGTCACTACACTCATCACATGTCGTTTGGTGTGCTTTAACATCATCCACCCTAATCGTGAATAAGGTTTATCATAAAGGTGATTATTGGGTACACTGTGACACATGGGGATGACTGTAAGTGATGTAGAAGGGATTTGTCCCTCCTACGGGAGTATGATATCTTAGGCCTCTTGATTAGTGAGTCTGAGAGATGCATGTCCATACACATGTGAGTTGATATGTGCTATTGAAGCTTACAAATATATTAGACAGTCTGCTCTGGTTTAAGATACTAGATTGAATGTTGATGAGGATGACTTCTCCATGCCTCAAGTTCATTTTGGATATTAGTGATAGAGGAACTATACAAACACTGTAACACCATACATAGATTGTAGGTTGAAGTTGTTCTCCAACTTTCCATTTACTTGGGTAGCATTGATGTTTGACTAGGTACTACTCATTATATGTGATGTCATAGGTTATTATGGACATTTAGTGCCGACATAATATGGGACCTATAGGGTCACACACATAGGTCATGACCTAGAAGAGGAGTTTGATCTTGAATGAAGATTGTATTGATTACTAAATTTTAAGGGAATACAATTCAAGCCACAAATCAGTTGACTAATCTCCCAACCGACCAGATCATGTGATGAAATTACTATTTGGAGTGTCAGTTTGATTAGATATTGAATTAGTTGAGTTCTGCCTATACTAGGGAGAGAAGTGATCAATTCACCTCGATTAGCTGAGTTCTGCCTATACTGGTGAGTGAACCGATTGTCTCCTCTCAACCAACTGATTAGTTGGGGTCGTGAGATGATCGGATCACAGTATAAGTCATCTAGTTCATGTAGAAATTTGATTGCATCAAGTTTTAGTGATAACATCATGTTATGCAATGATTGGATATAAATTTGTTAATTCATATGCTATTGGGAAACATGGAAAAATGACCGATTTGACAAGAGAACTGATTGTCTCACATGTGAATCAACTAGTTTGGCATTCTTAGGTTGCAAAAATTCATGATCTTCCCTTCCACTCTCACACAGACTGGGAACCCAGACCCTGACCCCTCCTATAAATAGAGGGATACTAGGGGCTTCCTAGAACACAACTCAATTACGTCTAACAATTGTTGTCCTCTCTTGTTGTGGTAGCCAATAGAGAGCCTGAGTAAATTCTACCCATTAAAGGGAGGGATAACAAGGGAGAAACAATTGTGGGAGAGCAAGATGGTGAGTAGTACACCAATGAGAGGATAACTCCTTCCTCTAGGAGGAGAACAACAACCTGTAGTTTGTGGAGGAGTTGTTGCAGACATCGTCCCAGTGCAACTAGAAGATATTTGCATATCTACAATGATAAGGAGATGTCGCTCGACTTACTCTAGGACCAGGTATATCCTCAAAACCATCCTTCTCATCTTATAGTTATTGATGAGATCTGCTAGTTTATGGGAAATATGGTAGTAAATTTTTGTTTCCACTTCCTATTTTGTATCCATATTTCCCTACACTAGTATTAGAGCCACCTCAATTTACTATATTTTGGGATAATTGATATGATCAGATTATGGCTTTATCATTTATTTATTAAATATGGTGAGAATAATTCTGGTCAATCAAATACCACACATAAAACCAAACTAATATATATATATATATATATAATTTTGGTCAATCAAACACCATGCATAATCTCAAACTAATATATATATATATATATATATATATATATATATATATATATATATATATATATATATATATATATATATATATTATTTACAAGCTTTGTCCAAAAATCGTGTTTTGGTGGTGGATGTGTAGCATGGTTATCAACAATAACCCATATTATTTGTGCACGGTTATGTGGTTGGTTAATTCTATTTTATCTCTATTTGCATACTAAGCCTCCATATTATCTTCCAATTTTAAAAGTATTACTCTCTTCTATCTTTGTTCCCCTCGAACTTAACTCGAGGTATCTCTATAATCATGTAATAGTAGGATAGCTTACTTTCGTATTACGACAAACAAGAAAGATGAAGCAAGATGACCATCTCGATGGTGGGCCAACATGCTAAAGGACCAAGGACAAACCAAATTGATCGACTCATGGACCCGATCAATTATATCGAAGGAGCCAGCATGTGGTGGACAACAAGACCAGAAGATCGGTGAGACAACCAAATGACCAACTAGGAGGAGAGATGATAAGTTCAAGGTTTGAACTGATCAACCCATATTAGAAAACACAAATATTCATCAACAACATGTTTCTGCATATGATATGGACCCTAGGTTGTGGTAATTCCTTATGGCTCCAAGGAATTACATTAGGCTGGCCATAACCAGCAATTTTGGTTTATTGCATTTTTTTGTTATGGGATATATCATGCATATTATATGTACTATATATGTGGCGATTGGATAAAGTACATGTATTTATAAATACAAACTCCCTCAATTAAATATTAAGACTTATATACTTTCTAAAAGCAACACACATGAAAATCTTGATTGACTAGGCTTGGGAATCACATGTATGTTTCACCGTCTATCTCGTTGAGGTTTGATGGTAGTAGTGTGGGCCCACCAAGAGGGGTGCATTATTATCGTGTCGTATTCGGGTCAGGCTTAACTATGTGGTCTTAATGAGATTAAGCACCAGAAGCATACAAATATTTATGACTAGGAATTGTGCGTCATCTATTGAAGAATTGCATGTGATGCAATTCACAAAAGTTTCCTACCTTGATAATTGACTATGGATGTTGGCGTATTGGCTGGGTGATAGTTGAACTATTTTGGATCTTGGCTCACTATAAAATTGTACCCTGCAATATTCCAAATTTGATATATGAGGTCTATCAATTTGAATAAAATAGTGGGAGAGCTAATTAATTAAAGATATAATTAATATCATCAAATTTTCATATCAAATAAAATCAAAAAGGATTTTGACAAATTGCAAATTTCTCTTATAGAATCAAATGATGAACAGATAAATACTGCGATCAGTCCTTAGGAAGGACATACTTGTTAGGACAAATTTTCATGACTGATTTTGAACTTTGAGAAGGTTTCTCAAAGAAGAGTGCAAGCTCTATGTCCTTGATAAGCTAGTACCAAAAATACCTGCTCCTAATACACCAAGGGATGAAGTGGATGCTTACATGAAGCTTGCCAATGATGCCTTAGAGACAAAGTACCTAATGCTAAGATGCATGAACTATGAGTTGCATGAGCAATGTGAGAACATGGGGATTCTTGAGATGGTATCATATCTTAAGAAAATGAACCATAACCTCATAAATAAAGAAAGGGACAATGTCATAAAGTCACTCTTTGAGTGTAAGCTGACAGAAGGAAACTCAGTAGAAGAACATGTGCTCAAAATAATTAGACCTGTGTATCATCTTGAAGAACTGAGATTCTCTTTTAGCCAAGAGTTGGCCATAAATATGATTATGAAATCATTGCCAGAATCATATAGCCACTTTAATGGATGTTATCACATGAATAATATGACCAGATCGATGTCAGATTTGCTTGGTATGCTGATTCATGTTGAAGTAAGAATGAAGAAGGACAAACCCGTGATGATGATCAATAGACATATGTCCAAGGATGAAAGAAAGGTCGTGAAGAGTTCTGAGGCCAAGCCCAAATCCAAATCTTCAACACTTAAAATAAGGAGAAAGAAAAGTACAAGTGGTACTCATCCTTTGTAATTGAAGGCATTCTAGAAGAAGAAGATGAGGATAGTGATCTCCACATCAGGTATATACGTTATAGAGATAAACGTATCTACTTCTTCATCATGGGTACTTGATACCAGATGTGGATCTCACATATGTTTGAATATGTAGGATCTGAAAAGAAGTAGGCCTTTGGGAAAGGGTGAGGTCGAACTGTGAGTTGCAAATGGCACGAGAGTTGCATCCAATGCACTTGGAACCTATAGTTTATCTCTGCCTACAAGGCTTATAATAGAGTTAATGAACTGCTATTATGTATCTACTATAAATAGAAACATCATTTTTATATCGTGTATGAACAAGGTTGCATTTGAATTCCATATTAAAATTGGTCAATGTTCTATTTTAAAAATGGGATCTTTTATTGTAGTGCCCTAATGTCTTATGGTTTTTATTTGCTAGATCTAAAGAAATTTTTTTATAACATAAATGCCAAAAGACTAAAACTCAACTACTAAAAAAAACATACCTTTGGCATTGTCTTCTAGGGCACATAAATGAGAATTGCATACCTAGACTCCATAAGGATGGTTATCTAGACTCTTTTGATTGAATCAATAGAGACATGTGATATTGTTTGTAGGGCAAGATGGCTAAGAGGGCTAGTGATCTATTAGGACTCATACATACTGATGTATGTCAGACTTTCAAAACAACCACTAGAGATGGGTATCAGTACTTCATTACCTTCACTGATGACTTCAGTAGGCAATGTTTACCTAATGAAACATAAGTTAGAAACTCTTGACATGTTCAAGGAGTTTTTGAATGAAGTACAAAACCAACTTGGCAAAAGTATTAAGGTATTTTGTTTTGATTGAGGTAGAGAATACTTAAGACAAGAGTTTGATGACCTTCTTAGAACCCATGGGATTAAATCCCAGTGGAATCCACCTGGAACACCTCAGCATAATGGTGTATCACAAAGAAGGAATCGCACATTGTTGGATATGGTGCAATCAATGATGAGTTTAGTTGAACTTTCAACTACCCTCTGGGGGTATTCTCTAGAAATCACCGTATTTACACTAAACTGAGTACCATCTAAGTCGATTCAAAAGACGCCATATGAGATATAGTATGGAACATTCCAACATGTCTTTTATGAGGATTTGGGGATGTGAATCTTATGTTAGGAAAATGTTTCCTAAAAATCTTGGTCCTAAATATGATAAATGTTATTTTGTTGGATATACAAAGGAAACTAAAGGATATTACTTTTATTCCCTATCTGACAACAATTTGTATGTTGGTAGAGATGTTGTATTCCTAGAGAAGGAATTTGTTTCCAACATATCAGTGGGAGGAAAGTGAATCTCGAAGAATCTCAAGACCAACAAGAGAACATTGAACCAATAAATGTACAAGAGGAATAAAGAGAATAAAAAGTGTTGTAGAATCTCAAATTCCTCAAGTGATATAGGTACCTCATAGATCTAATAGGACACACCTTGAACATGAAAGATTTGGATATCTCATAACTCAAGAAAGCACTGAGTTGGTCACAAATGATGCGAAAACAACCTATGTGGAAGCTACTAAGGGACCAGAGTGTGAGAAATGGCTTGAGGCCATGGGAGTTGAGATGGAATTCATATATACCAACAACGTATGGACTGTGATGGATCCACCTAAAGGGGTATAACCCATAGGGTGCAAGTGGGTCTTCAAGAACAAGACTGACATGGATGGTAAAGTACAAACCTATAAGGGAAGATTAGTAGAAAAGGGTTTCAGACAAGTTCAAGGAGTTGACTATGATGAAACCTTTTCTCTAGTGGCCATGGTTAAGTCCATCAAGATCATGATTACTATTGTAGCTTTTCATGACTATGAGATATGGCATATGTATGTTAAAACCACATTCCTTAATGGGAATCTTCTTGAGGATGTGTACATGATACAACCCGAGGGTTTTATAAATCCAAAGGATGCATATAAGGTATGTAATATACAAAGGTCAATCCATGGATTGAAGCAAGCATCTCAAAGCTGGAATCTTTGTTTTGATGAAACAATCAAAGTGTTTGTCTTTATTTAAAATGAAGCTGAACCTTGTGTGTACAAGAAGGTTAGTGGGGGCATAGTGACATTCCTCATATTGTTGAAGAGATCCCTACTATATAAAAGGTAAAGACATGGCTGCAAAATACGTTTTCTATGAAAGACTTGGGACAAGCATTCTACATCCTAAGGATTAAGATCTATAGACATAGATCTATATAGTTTCTTGGACTAAGTCAAATAACATACATTGACAAAGTGTTGAAGCGGTTCAACATGGAGAGCTTGAAGAGAGGAAACCTACTCATGGTACGTGGAATTCCCATTTCTAAAGCTCAAACTCCCAATTCTTGTGAAGAAAGGGAACACATGGGTATGACTCCATATGCATCAACAATTGGATCAATCATGTATGTAATGTAGTGTACCCATCCCAACATCTCATATGCTTTGAGAATAACAAGTAGATATCAGTCATATCCAGGTGATGCTCATTGGACAATCATGAAGAACCTCCTAAAGTACTTGAGAAGGACTAAGTATCAATTATTGGTATACGACAGAGAGGAAGAGTTGGTGGTAAAGGGTTACTCTGATGCAATCTTCCAAACTGACAAAGATGATTATAGATTGCAATCATGATTCATGTTTTGCCTAAACAATGGAGCTATAAGTTGGAAGAGTTCCAAGCAAGAGATAGTTTCCAATTCTACAATAGAGGCCAAGTATATTTCTACATCTAATGTAGTAAAGGAGGTTGTATGTATCAAGAAGTCATCACTGAACTTAGGGTTGTTCCAAGCATCAACAATGCAATTGAGATATATTGTGACAACAATGGAGCTATTGCACAAGCTAATGAACCTGATCACATCAGTGCTCAAATCATATACAAAGGTAGTTCCATCTTATACGAGAGATCATACATCGAGGAGATGTAACGATTTGTAGAGTACCAACTGAGAAAAATGTTGCTAACCCATTGACAAAGGAACTTTCATAGTAGAAGAATTATGGTCATATTAGTTCACTCAGGATAAGATTCTTTGGTGATTGGCTCTAAATGAAAGTGGGAGTTTGTTGGTATGTATGCCAGAGAGTCAATCATATGATGATTGTAATGGAAAAATATGTAAATGATTTGATTATTAATGAAAGACGAGCTTCCAATTTATTGTGTCTAATTCAATTCTGAGATAATGATGTAATATAATAAATGTCTAGAGAATGATATTACTCAATAATGTATGAGTTCAAGTACATGACTTGAACAATGTGATCATACAAATGTTAAGAGTATGCACACTCTCATTATGTCCCTAGTTGGTTGTTATTGTAGAAGGCAGATAGACAACAATTACACATAAGACTATAGTGTGAGTTGATTGATGAAAAAATCTCATTAGTCATGATATGGAAATATCAAATTAAGGACACATATACATGTTAAAGAACAGTGTATCAGGAAGACCCACCATGTTACTGACACATGGAAGCCATCCATATGGTAGTCATAGTTAGTTCTCATAGTGTTGGTGGTGATTTTGGTTCTTAGACCTAAAGTCGCTACACTCACCACATGTCGCTTGGTGTGCTTTAACATCATCCACCATAATCCTGAATAAGGCTTATTATAAAGGTAATGATTGGGTACACTGTGACACATGGGGATGACTGTGAGTGATGTAGATGGTATATGTCCCTCCTATGGGAGTATGATATCATAGGACTCTTGATTAGCGAGACTGAGAAATGAATAACCGTGCACATGTGAGTCAATATGTGATATTGAAGATTTCATATATATTAGACATTCTGCTCTAGTTCAGGAAACTAGATTTAATGTTGATGAGGATTATTGATCCATGCCTAAAGTTCAATCTGGATATTGGTGATAAACACTGTAGCACCATCCATAGATTTTAGGTTGAAGTTATTCTCCAACTTTTCATTTACTTGGGTAGAATTGATGTGTGACTAGGCACCGCTCATTGCTTGTGATGTCATAAGTTATTATGGACATTCACTGCCAACATAATATGGGACCTATAGGGTCACACACATAGGTCATGACCTAGAAAAGGAGTTTGATCTTGAATGAAGATTGGATCGATTACTAAAGTGTTTAGGTAATACCATTCAAGAAACAAATCAAATAATTGATCTCCCAACCAATCGACTCATGCAATGATACAGCCGTTTGGAGTGTTAGGTTGATTGGATATTGAAAAAGTTGAGTTCTTCCTGATGTGGGGAGAGAATTGACCGGTTCACCTAGTGAATCTGTAACGACCTCACTTTTTGCATCCCCCTATTAAGGAAAGATCTTCAAGTTGAGATCCATTACCTATATTCCCAAGGATCCAGATTTAGTAAATAATAACTAATAGAAAACAATTTCAATTAAATTTCAAACATTGTTTACAAATTATAGAATGATATGCCTAATGAAATGAATACCTATAGAGAAGAAATATTATCTATCTAGTCCTCCTTGGTATAGCTTTAATACCTTTGATATCTTTCATCTTATTCTTCATGTATTTTATTATGTGAAATGTATACCTAAAGCACCGACAAACAAAATGTGGTCAACATATTTCTATACTGTATACATGGGGTGCAACCACAACGTGTGCAACAAACATGATCACATAATAAATATCAAATATTACAAAGAAGAACTAGCATATTCTTTACATATCCTAACCCTTACTGGATATATGATCTTAGGCATGATCACTATCCCATCCCAGACTTGTGTGCATCACCCCTTGATTTACGTTAGCCTAGGGTTTAGAATATTATCATTTACTTATATGACACTCATATTGACATTATAGTTGACATGAATTAAATAAACAACCAAGAATTTATTTATCGAATCAGTACTCAGAAATCATTCAAAAACATCAGCAAACTATACTCTGGATAGCCAAATTCATAACCATGCACCTCATTAGTGATCCATGCAGTTCATGAAAATACACTTCACTTATATTCAACCAGTCCAAGCAACCGATCCAAGCAAAACAAGCATTCATCATTTATAATCTGCATTATGTAAATCCTAGAGTGTTACCATCACATTAATCACATTAAACCCTACTCAGTCCTAATCTAGGGTTTAGGTTTTTGATAGGAAATAAGGGTATTAACCCTATTTCCATCTCAAAATTAACATTAGGTGAACCCTAGTTACTAGATCCATCTTATCCTTTCATTAAGATCGCTTAGATCAAATATGTTAATTAACAACATAGCAAGTTAGGATATTTACCCTTAATTATCCATATGTATGGTTATTCACATTAGAAACCCTAACTACTCATCTTTACTCTCATCATTGTCTTGATTTATCATTTTATTCAACAATATCAAATATTATCACAAAAGAAAGGCTTGTTATGGTTTCCAACATTTCAATACCAAAATCAGGGTTTAACTACATTAATCACCACTTTAGCACATCTTGCACCACTTTTATAATTAGGTTCATACTTAGGTTTCAAAAATATTTTATTTGAATTTTACATGTTCTCCTGACCAATTTCCATGTATAACTTTCCTAAATCGGATCATCCTCTCAATTTCTATAATTTTTGCAATTTAAATACCAATTGACCAATCAAACACTGACATGCCATCGTTACTAATATACTTGAAACATAATTCGACAGTCCATCAGATAGTTGGAAAAGAAACTCATGCCCCTATGCTTTACACACACTCCCAGGTACCCCCGATCCTTTGACCTGAGGTCATCGTTCTCCCCACGATGAGTTTTGACTCCCACTCAGACATGTCTTCCGTCGGGGATGATCAGATGTTTTGAGGTCATGAGGGCCAAGTGAAGGTCGGGGTACCTCTGCTAGTCCCCAGTGGATTGGTTTGGCTACCAAAAAGGTCACCAACAGCCAGAGACAGAAGGAAAAAGGTCTAGGGTTGCGACAAGTTTTGACAGAGAGCAAGGTCAAGGATTATACCTAGGAAACTGATGTGCAAAGCTTGGAGGAAGAGCAACCTCACCAGATCCCCTCAATCATCAGGTTGAGTTGACAACACCATTAACTCTGCCACCCTCTTTCACACACGACGAGGATGTAGGCTGGGGTGGAGACAACGGGGATGGTGAGAGCTACTGCATAGGCACTATACTGGATGAATGACCTACCGTACTTGTCATGGATTTGATTGAGGCAGCAGACTATTAGGCCCTAGTTTCTTCCTTGAATAAAGGCATGCGATGCCCTCTAGTAGCACTATCACGACCCACCTCAGTCGTCCATAGCCTATTCTCCTCTTATCTTCTTCTAAAGGTGAGATCTAGAATAGATGACCCTCAAAGCCATGCAAGGGCTGGCCCTTTTATAGGCACCAATGCCCTAAGGTTAGATTGGGAGGGGGTAGGAGAAAGAGGATATGGTAAAATATCCCTTGGAGATTGTGGAATTTCCATTAAAAAGTCTCTCTCCTATCCGTTCTCATATGGATGGTTGTGTAGGCAGTCCCCTCCGATTTCCTTTGTTTCAAGGAATCCAATTAAATCCTACTCTAAGATATTTCCTTTTTATTCAATCAATTTAATCACCAAATAAAATATAGGGAAAGGCAAGTCGTAACTCGATATTCTTCTTATCTTTTTTTGTTATGATAACTCTTGGATTTTACTTCTAGAAGGACTTGGATTTTGACCACAATAATCCAATAAGGAAAAGCATATAAAATTATGGCACTTTATTGGATAATCTGCCTATGTATTCTAGATTATTCCTCTATTTCTTTCCTTGATATAATCTCCCAAAACAAATATCCTTATTTTAAGGAAAACTCCTAAATACCTTTCTAATATTATATTTAGTAATTGTAATTCATTAGAATGTCTCTTAAATACAAACTTGCTCTTTTTAGACATCTCATTAAAACAAAGCCATTATCTCATGGAATATCTAATTTCTAGAATTTTCTCACTTTCCATTATTATTTCCAAGTATCCTAAAGATTAAAACAAAAAAATACTAATTGTTGCATCAACATTTGTTGCCACTCTTGGCTAGATAATTACTCCTTTAATTATCTAAGACACCATGCATTTTATTTCCTCTTGAAAACTTGACAATTATATCATTTATGCATGTATGGATTCCATATTTTTATTTATTTTGTGCCACAAGAACTCATTCTACAAAGTGATCGATATTATTATTCTAAAAATAATACCATTTCAGAATTTTATTTATCAATCATGCTTTTTATTTATAATTCAATATTACCAAAAATGACGATATTACATGCACCCCTCCTTAAAAGGGATTTTGTCCCCAAAATTAAAATCTATTAATCTAAAGGTGAATGATTATTCATATTAGTCTCAAACCTTAGGGTTAGCAACCCTTTTTAGATATCTTCAACATCTTTTATTATTATTCAAATTCATTACGCCATACTAGCTATGGTAGTTCAATTCAATTCAAGGCATAACCACATCCTTAGTTTTTACATAATATCATCTCTGCATGATTTTCATGTGTGATTTTATCTTCACTTGATGACACCTTTTCACCCAGGTTGTCAACCTATTGTTCATCTATTTCCACCTAGGTCATGTCATTACAATTAAAATTAAGTTATTAATTATTATATGCCATCTATAAAGAATAACATGTGTCTACCCAATCTCTCTCCCTCATAATGGGATGAAATAAGCATGTGACTACAGTCCAATCTCTCTCCCTCCAAAGTTCTTAGATTTTATAAAATCAAATTCTTTTTCACTCTTGAGTTTGTACACAACCCTTTCATTATTACATGACCTCTTGTATCTTTTATATTTTCACCTTGGGTATTATGAGCCTTAGCCACTTCCTTGAGGTCTCTAAGGGTATATATACTTTTGGAGTGATTTCATCCTTATGCATGGAGTGCCTCTCACATTCACCCCTCAGGCCACATGAACATCATGAAGGTGGACAACCTCCTGAGACATGGGCCTCAGGAAAACGTAGATGTTACCTCCTGACTACATGGTCTTATGCATTCATGGCACAATCAACTCCTAATCCCATCAGTCCTATGTACCTCATTATAGTGTAGAGAAGGGGTTTCTATCAAAGCACCTTCAAGTGGGGGAGCCTCTTTAGGTTTGTGGAGATCTTACTCACTGGCTCACTGCTTTGAAGGTTGCAAATGTTTGTTTGGGATGAATGGAGTTCCATCTTGACAACTTGTCATGTAGTGTGTTCATGCCTAATTTTCAGTGGCTGATCTTATTGCTAGGTCTAGAGGAATGTGTTGTATACTTCCTTATGTCGGTGTTGTGGCAATTCAATTGTCAATAGTGTCTGTATCAAGTTGAAGTTTTCCCCCATTCATCAAGAAGTTTATGCTATATTATCAAATGGTTCATTAGAAGTTGATAGATATGTGGTTGAACTGGAAGAAGTTGACCTAAGTTTCCTTCCCTATAGGTCGAGACAACTCTCCCAAATATCTGGAGTGGCCTGAATTGACACTTCTAGTTGTAGTGACTTGTGGTTCTTCTGGAGGATTGCAATGACATCTTTTTTTGTTTCTTTGTTGGTTGGTATAAGAATCCATAGTTTTTTAAAGATTTTATTTCTATAAAAAAATATTCGGTTCATGAAATGCAAAATCGACGGGTGGTACTTCCTCTATGATATCTTAGAAACTACATTGTACTCAGGTCCCTGAGGTGCATTGTAAGACCCTGACCTAATTTTTGGGGTAACCCTATTTTCTTTGGCTTAATCATGTGCTTATAACCTTTATATAATCTTCTGAGATGTAATCAGTACTTGTGGAGACCTTAAGTTTCAATTTGATCTTGCTTGGATGAAGTTTGTGCTTTCTTTGCTAGTTTTGGTGCAAATTGCAATTTAGCCAATATAGGGGGTTGATGTGCAATTTTCCGCCTCTAGAGTGTTCCCTCTCTTTCTTTACATCATCTAGAGGAAAGATAAATATGAGGGTGCCTTGTTTGAGTCTTAGTTGAGGAGTATCACCCTAGGTGGTGATTAGGGTTGATGTGAGTGTTGAGTGCCTTGACCACGTGTGTTGGTTGTGTTGTCTCAACCTTGGATGGCAACCAAGGCTAGTTTTGGAGGGTGTCGCGATTGAGACACCTTCTCTAGGTGTTGGGGGTCATGACCTAGGTAGTCTTGGGTGGTCTTGGGTCGAGATGGTTGTCCATGTATAGGTCTTTTTGACCAAGGGTTGTGAAGGTGCCTTGTCTCGACCTAGAGGTGATGCTAGGTAGTGGTGTCACGACCATGGGAGCACCCTAGGAGGGTTGTGACCATGACCATGTGGGTTGACATGGTGGTCGAGACACTACCTAGAGTGTATCACCATGTCTTGCATGTCATGCTTAGGTGGTTTCATGTGGGTGCATGTTGCCCTTTTGAGCGGACAAGTGTCCCTTGGGTCCCTTGTATGTTGACACCTCGCCCCTTTCCTCTCTCTCATCTTTCATCTATATAACCCCTTATCTCTTCTTGCTTGCAACCCTTTCAGAAATCAACCTTCTTCCTCCTTCTTTGCTTGTTCTTGTAGCTTGGTGGAGCAAGGAGGTTTGTCCTTGGAGCTTGGGGGATCAATCTCCTCTTGCATGAGGAGGTGGTGGTGATCCGAGCTCATCTTCCATACTTGGTAAGTGTTTGTCTTCTAAGTTGATGTTTCTTTTGATCTCCTACCTTCATATTCCTCTCTTTGCTTGACCCTAGACAAGGGTTCTTCCATGGAGGACATTTTGGGAGAGAAACTCCTCGTCACAAGGGTAATAGACCATGTTTTGACAAGGTAGACCCAAGTGTGAATAAGATTTGTCCTCTCTTTCTCCCTTTCTCTTTTGGTTCGGCCAAGAGCTTCTTTGATTCTTTCGTTGGGCTAGCTTTGACTTGGGTGTCTTCTCCTTCTTGAGGTGCTCTTATGGTTGAGTATGGAGATTTTGGTGAAGCTTCTTTAACCCTTGGATCGTGTGCTAGGAGCTCTTGATCTTGGAGTTTGGAGCTCTTGGTGGTGATCAACTTAAGGTGGGTTATATAACACTAAATCTACTCCATTATTGCACTTTTTGTTCTTTTTATTAATATCCTCTCTCTCTCTCTCGATTGCTTCCTCATCTTGCTTGTAATTATTGGTAATCTCTAGAACTTGTTTCATAGAGATACCTTGCTTGGTTTGAAAGAAATTTGAAACCCTAATCTATATGTACCCGATTTAGTAGATGATGAGTTAAGGAGGTTCTTCTCTAAATTTTTCCCTTGATCTTGCTTCTAGGCATGGCGTTCATATACCTAGAAGTTGGAGAGATGTTAGGTTCGGTCTTTGTTACCTTGACCATGCTTTTCCCTTCCTTGGTGGTTTTTTGACCTATGCTTTAGGATTTGGTGATTGGTTGCTTGAGTTTTCCTTCATGCTGACCTAGGTTCTTTCCTTGTTTTTGGTTCTATTTTGAGACCAAGATAGTGCATCTTGGTGTGGTCCTGACACTTCCCTTTTGGTGGTCGTGACCTTGATAGCTCTTGGTCGAAAAGCTTACTTGTGGTTGAGTTTGACCTAGTGGTGTTAGGCCAAGGCCTTTGTGGTCTAGTCACCCCGATGTTGGTGTCTTGTTCCTTCCTTGATTGGATTGAGACTCACCCTAGATATTAGGGTTGCGAACATGATGGTCTTGGGTCATGACATGGGTGGAGCTCAAGACAACCTTGACACTGAGACAGGCCCAGTCGAGACATGTTGAGGTTGAGACACCTTTGGTCAAGATGTTTTGTAGAACCCTAACCCTAAGTGTCGTGGGTGTGACATGACCTACAGGGTGGAGATCAATACATGTAGGTGGATGGTCAAGACAGATGAGTGTCACGGTCATGACATGATCCATGATTGGAGGTCCCAACCTATGTAGTTATCTGATCAACGTAGGGTTATGGTAGGTGGATGAGAAGAACATGTGAACACTTAATGATACATATATATGAATGATACATAAGCCATATATAATGTTGATTAGAATGTTATCTAACAAACTCTAATTATCTTTCCCAATCCTTATACACTCCTAGATGACAGAGGGTGATGGTTCTAGGTTTGAAGGTAGAACCTAGCCTTATAAACTCTAATCGGCTAAGAAGAAACCCTAACCCTAATAATGTGCAATGAAACTTGCTTGTTTCTATCTCTCATGGAATGGTTATGATGTTATCCATATTGTTTATAAACTTTTAACCATCCATGTGTAATGATCTTGATAATCATAGCTAGTGTTTTCTATGATGATTAAACATGATACAGGTTGCATGAGCCTTCAAGCGGCATGCTGAAACACTTGTGATACAGGAATGTTGAGTTGAAGGATTGATATCCCATAGCATGAGACTTTGGTATTGATGATGTGATGAATTGAAATGATACAGACATCATACGGTGATAGTGTGAGAAGTTCACACCCACTACGTTTATATCTTCTGAAGCGTACTATGCCCTTATCTTTGTAGAATTTGTTATGACTTTATATGTTGTAACTTGATTGATGCTAAAAGACACTTAATTGACATAACTAATTAAGTGGAAATTAATCATTTAGTTTTGCCTTGTTCCATAGATCCATCTCAGTGTTAGAAATTGATGGATGGTGAAATGGGCTTTCCCTAGTGAAAGCTTGGAGTCATATTTGTTGAGTATATGCATTCACAGGATTGGTTGTGGGCCATACCCCGATATGAGTGCAGTTGTGGGCCGTAACTCGATGACATGATGCTTATGAGGTTTCATATGATTGGTTGTGGTCCATACCCTGGTATTAGTGCGGCTACATGCTGTAGCTCAGTTTCACTAGTGCCATGAATTGTACCAATGTGGGTTATGACTTTCACTTTTGACTATATATCACAGGTTGTAGTTGATTGATATGTTTCTATTGTGTACTCATGTACTAACCATGAGGTTTGGTGAGGTCATGGATTTGGACTCTTCCATAGACCTTGTATGGCACAGATGTCAACTTATTAGTGGTTGGTTGGATTTGAGTGGTACAACTCAAATCCTTGGGGCATAATAAATTATGTAATCAGATGTGTAGTATACTTGCTTAGGATCAAATACGAAAACATAGGATGAGGCCTTGCTTGCTTTTGTACAATGTAATTGGTAGTGAATATACATGTTCTTCATATTCCTTTTGAAATGTTAGATGACAATAATTGCCTTCTTGATACCATTAGGTGATTCTTCTTATAATAGTTGTAGACTTACTTTTGTCTTTATTAACATTATATATGTTAACAATAACGTTGGTGGAGAGTTCTATCTCCCACTGAGATTTGGAATCTCACCCCGTGGGTTCTCTACATATTTTAGGTGGACATGCACAAGGGATTAGAGATTGTGCAGCTGAGGTAGAGAAGAAACAAGAAGGACAGTAGTTGATAAGTTTGGATGTGCTGCTAGTCTTTTGGTGTAGAGTACTTGAGTCATCCCTGTACACTAAAGTCTTGGGTCTAGTAAACATGTTTCATTCAAACCCTCATACAATTCAACCAGTATCAAAGCAACATTAGTTTCCTTTCTCCATAGAGAGGCTACAACTCCATAAGTAGTAGTTGTCACTCACCCAGCGGTCTCTCCAAAGAATGGCTCTTCTAGGATGATATTATACAACTGTAGGCTAGCATATAAGGAGAACTGATACCACAACACGCCTTGCTCTTAAACGAATCCCACATGGAAGCCATCCAAATGAAGCGATCTCACCAGCCAACCATTGATCAACTTGGAATTTCTTCACACCTAGCAGACTGGCCAACTTAGTATCCCATCTCAACTTCCTCAGTACCATGAGACATCAGTCATGTAGAGGAAGTCAGATGATCCTAGCCACATTATCCAAGGTGGGTGTCAGAATGACCATCAAAATGGAAGGTGGGACTCATAGGATCCCAAAAGTAGGATTCTACCAACATCAAATCTATTGTAAAATTGATATAAGCCAGGTTAAGAACATGAAAAGTAACACAGAATCTTTCCAGCTTAACTTGTTCAGTCTCAGAACGATTAGTGATGCAATAATGTACTAAAGACAAGTTGATAGGAGGACTCTGCAAAGGTGGGATTTCTCAACTCTCTTTTTCTCCCATGTCCCCAAGTCATGAGAAGCAAGTTGTGTTGAAAATAAGAGGTATACAACCTTATTTATAGGGTAAAATCATTTCAAGTGGGACTCTTCTCTCTAATGGAATTGTACTACATAAATATCCAACACAAACTCACATCCCAAGGAAAGTAGGACTTTGATCCAGGTCCATAAATCACTATGATCTACCACCTTTTGATCAACATGCGGATCAAGGAAATCTACTAATCCATCAAAAATCTTCAGAAGATCAAACTTCAAAATCTGATTTTGAGTCAAAGATCAAAAAACCTAAGGATCATTTCTAATCTCAAAATCAAAATCTTATTTAAAGTGTAAAAAGTGTTTACAAAACCAACATGACTAATACATGATTTTTCTTGTAGGAAGGAAAGATTCATCATGGAACCAAAATGCTAATGCTAAATAGCTATTTCTTCAAATTCTTATTCAACCACCTTGTGTAATGCTTGGATAAAGGCCAATGATCAAAAGAAGAACCAGAAGATTGACGCTCACATCTCACATCAGAGTGATTATCGATAGTACACTATCTATGACCTAAAGAAGTGCTTCCAAAAGACACTTCAACTACCAAGGCATCATCTCTATGCCTAGAAGAGCTTTCCACTACAACAAGTAGTGAAGGATTTACACTCTAAATAGGGACATCCAAAGAAAAGACCCCAACTCCAGAAGCTACCTCAAAGTGTTGTCTAGGCCCATAGCTCGATGGGATGCTCAAACCAAAGTGTCTGCCTACTGCATATGACACTACTGCAGAATGAGGATATAACATCAGTTATTTTAGGCATTCCTCTTTGGATTCAAATCGAAGATCAAGTGGGCAACAGTAAAACTTAACCATTCTTTTTCAGTTATGTAAACCTATGAAAAAATGTTTATGTCGATGGTTCTTTGTTAGGGAGGAACCAAAAATGTAACTCACAACGGGCGAAGTATTGTGGTCTTCTTTGACCTTTTCTCGTCAGTTTCTAAGAAAAGAACTGATGTTGTTACTATTTTCCTCATCGGTAGAGTGATGATAAATAACTGACGCCAAATTTCCTGATGTCAGTTTTATCAGTGAATGAATAGTGAAAATTTTGAGTATATACAGTAGGTTGTTTGTAAATAACTGACGGAGAATGTGTATATAGTTACTTATTTCCAAACAACTAACAATAAATGTGTATTTTTTTATATAACAGGCCTTCAGACCTGTTGTCCAGCCTGCTAGCCTGTGTAGAGCCTTATTCTTCTGACCTAAAAGTTATGAAGTACAACATGCTCTATGCAAGCATCACAACTCAACAACATGTCGACACATATGTAAGAAAAAGATAAAATTATGCATAGTAACATGCCACATTGCATCATTTTTTCAATTCAAATTACACATAAATCCACGAACTCATGGCTCGATTGTTTCATTTCTCATCCACACTTCAAATTCATACATATATGCACGAGAAAACATCATTCTTTTCCTCATTCCTTCACATTAAAATTCACACACACATATGCACTTAACATTCAATTCACACTCACAAAATACATATAAAAATCTGACATCAAAGTTCAAACTACCAAAAAATATCAATCAACCTTCAAATTTTTCGTTCAAATCCACATTTCTGATGAAGCAGGTTGCTCACTATTCGCATAGGTCTTTCAACTACTCAAATGTATAGGGTTAAGTCTTCTCAAAAAACTATAATCAAAATGAGACTTATAATTAGATTTGATTGTATGTAATGAGACTAATTCATTAATATGATCCAAGACTACTAACTTACATTCTCTATACATTTGACTTGTTTCAGGTGATTGACAATCACATGCATATACAACATCATGTAATATTCACATGCCCAACCATTGTCTTTTATAGGGGCATGTAGATTTACAATTACATTAATAAATTTAATCAAGTAGAGTTGGTCATATATTAAGCAGTTGGAATGAGAAGACTATACATCAACACTTGTCCAAGTAATTGATTTCTTTTTCTTATCTACCTTCCCTCGGCCATCATGGTATGCTTTCACACCCCTATACGTTAAATTGTCATTTATGTTGCATTATTGTCATTATGATGCAATTATTAACAAATATGTTAGGCATCGGGAAACTATACTTACACATGAATCACCAATTTCAGTGGGTATCCCTCATTTGGTGGTAGTTTTTCACTCGAAGGATGAAAGAGATACACCCTGCAAGTCTCGAGAACAATCACTATAAATTTCTAGTGCATACCTCTAAGTGAATAGAAGGAAAATAAAAAAAATCTCACAAAAAATTGTATTCATAGGTTAGACATACAAAAAGCCAAAAACTTACTTAATGTTAAAGGGAGCTAACAGTGTGTTCTAGGAAGCACTAAAATAATGCATCGTCGTAGTCACATATTCTTTGAATCCACTCGGATCTCTAAGTACATGCTAATCAATGATGGAATTAGAAATCTCACATTTTCTATTCCAAAGCCTCGAGCCGCATAATAAAAATGTTTGAAATATATTACATAACCAATACTCCATTTATATATAGGAAACAATTAAACAATTTTCACATATGATAAGGTATTCACAATCACTGTATCCAAGGTTCTATCACTGATGTGTTCAACCAATCATACTTAAATACCTCAGAAATATTTGTCGACACTATAACATTTTCCCACTGTACACCTACCATATCCCACCCCCAAGGATGATCACAATGGTATCTGTTTGGTCGATAGTGTCTAACCATCTTGTCAACGTCTGGTACTGAGGGCCTAAGGATTCGAACAACTCCTATGGAATAAAATGAGGGGGAGGAGGCTTCATAACTTTAGGGGGCTTCTTAGATGTTGTAGGCTACATGCATGAATTCTAATATTAGTTTTATATTATTTTATTTAAGTTTAAATATACATTTTTCATATTTGAACAAATAAAATGTTTCATTTGGGCCACCCAATAAAGCTTGCATCTACCTCTCCAACTATGGTGGCATCTAGATGCTCATATGGGAGAGGTATGTCCCTCATTCTTGAAAAGACAAATATGATTCTCACATGATAGTGATAACAGGGAAGGGGAATACCATGAACCACATCGGTGATAGAGGACTCAACATTTGCCATGATGTCACCTTGTGGTTCATCGACGACAACATCATATTTTCTGGCGACCTACATTTTAATGAAACACAAATTTTATTTTTACAAACATAAATATTTACTTGAAGGATTATCTTATCACAAGGTAATATAAATTGACTTGAATTGAATCTTTCCCTGATTGTGCCCTGTGGGTCCAAAGGACTACTCCCAATGCACTTTGTGGGTGAGTGATGAACAAGTTTTGCGACTACTAGAGAAGCTAGTTTCTACATCGCTTGAGAAGCTATATATTTCTCCAAGGTTGCATCTACAATTCTCTACACATACTCTACATCCACTTCCCCTTTCTTGGCTTGTTTGTTCTTATGTTGGGATGCGCCAAAAAAGATTTTATCCCATAACCAACTCCAGCACCCCTAACACGTCCATGATGCTCTTCTATCCTTACAGTAACCGTCGGTTCATCGTGTGTGCCCTGACGGGTGAACTTTCCCTCATTTGCTTGGGAATCCAACTCCAACTATTTATCATAAAAAATTAACTAATCATTAAAACTTAACAATACGGTGGAAAAAGAACATGGTCAATATTGGGAAACCAAGAAATTTACCATTTTATCTGCTGCCTCCTATTTTTCTTGGACAAGGATCTCTCCATCTTTGTTTCTCCTCACATCTATCCACTCAATATGGTGAGGCAGTCGTCCAGAAGCACTAGAAGACTCGGCGGTAGGAGTAGAAGTAGAAGGCCCTTGTTGTTTCCCTTGCTCTTGTCCTTGGTCTTGCTCTTGCTCTTCATCTTCCCCTTGCTCTTCCCCTTACTCTTATTGCTTCAGTGGCTCTTTCTCTTGTTGTAGCATCTCTCTCACCAAGCGACATTTCCAATAACCACATGAACCCAATTAGTGATTTTGCACATTCTTGTCACATCTCTCTTTTTGAGCAACGTGAAGGACCTTATTAATTCATACACATGATATTGTTAAGTAACCATAAGAAATCATAAAAATGTAATTAATTCAATACCTAGAACACATTTGTTTCTCTCCGCCAAACAAACTCCTTCCAATCATCTTGATTAATATAGTTCTATTTAAGCCAGGGTTCCTTCTTGTATTCAAAGACATAGTCTCTTGTAAGGATTGATCACCAATCTCTATGTCTTCTCCCGATGAGTTGCATAATAGACTTGCAATGCAACTTTTCATCAAGTTCATACTGTCTTTTCCCATGAAGAATGACAAACCAATTTTCTTTTGCAGGATCGTTGATATAGAATACCTATTTTGCCTATGATGCCATGATGAAGGGTTCATCCTTCTCCTATATCCACTCAAAGTTCACTATTGTGAAATCGATTTTGTCAACTACAATTCCTTTATTGTTATCAACCCATTTACACCTAAATAATGGAACTCTAAACTCTATGTAGTCAATTTCCCATGTCTTCAATGGCACCATAATTAGACATCTTTCCTTCACGTGGAATCTTATCCTTAGCACTAGAAAATACAATGAAGATGTCTGAAGAGTGACCCCATTGTTTTAGACGATGCTTTTATCATCTTGACATTTTGTTTAGTATGAAAATCCATTTATTTCAAAGTCTTTGTAAGATGTAACGTGGGTCTTTGACTTATACATGAGCCATTTGATAGATTTTGTAACATTATTTAGTGTTTGAGATAGTTGATTGAATACTTCCTTTTCAAACCACCTAACAAATGTCTGATTATGCTCTCTAGCAAGTCACATTGAACTAGCTTGGGGATAACTTCTCTTGAGCTAGTTGGTGTGCTTAGTGGTATAAATATCCACATTGTTAATGTTGTGTCAAATATCAAGTGTGCTTGTTCCCACTACTCACGACTGATATTTATCTATCATTCTCCCAAAATACCTTTGCCAGAATAAACATCAGGATTCACGACATTATCAATAGTTTCATTGCAAGTCAAAAAGTCATTGCAAAAGTCTATAACCTCGCTAGTAATCTAGCCCTCAATGATACTCCCTTCAGGGTGACAACGGTTCCAAACATCACCTTTAAAAACACTATGTATTGCTCAAAAAGATACATCCAATGTAAAAAATTGGACCCAACATTTTCACTTTCCTAGTCAATTGGAAAACTATATGTACCATGATATCATATAATGAAGGGGAAAAGATTGCTCAAGTTGACATAGGGTGATGACCACTTCTCTTTGCAACTTATCTAGAATCAATTACTTTTATTCATTGAGTGTTGAAGAAGAAGAAATGCCTATTGATTGCAAAGCTTACATGCTTAGGAAGGATAGATAGAATATCCATAAGAATATATGATGCATTAGAGTGTGACAATCATAATATTTAAGACCTATCAGCTTCAGATCCTTCATTGATACCAATCTACATATATTGGCTGAGTATCCCTGTGGTACCTTAACATTACGCAGGCACTCACAAAAATTTCTCTTCTCCTTTGTAGATAAGGTGTAACAAGAAGGAGGTAGATATGTGCGATAGACCTTTGGTAACTTGTTTTGTTAATTCTTTCCTTATACCCATTTCACATAGGTCTATTCTAGATTTAATCCCATCTTTAGTCTTACCAGGTATATTCAACAAAGTGCCAATAGTGCCATCACAAACATTTTTCTCAACATGCATGACATTGATACAATGTCGAACTGTCAAAGTACTCCAATAAGGAAGATCCCAAAATATCAACCACTTTTTGAATAAAGACTTTTCACCTTTGGGGGTAGTACACGGTCTCTTACCAAAATGATTTACAATGTCATCTACTCTTGCATAAACATCCTCCCCTAACATAGGTTTAGGGGCACGTCGTTCCTCAGTTAAGTCATTGATTGATTTGTGCAACTTTCGATAAGGATGCACCTTTGGTAGAAACCTTTGATGACCAAGATATACATTCTTACTACCATGTTTCAGTTTGATAAAATCTATATTTTCCTCACACGTAGAATATGCCTGGGATCGTTTGACGTTGTAGCCAGACAAGTTCCCATAAGCAAAAAAGTCTCTAATAGTGCAAAACTGCATAGCATGTAATTAAACATATCTCAGCGCAAACCATCATAAGTCATCACACCTTCTCCCCATAGTTTCTTTAGGTCATCAATCAGAGGTTCAAGGTAAACATCAATATCATTGCCAAGTCATTTGGGGCATGATATCAACAACAAAAACATGACATACTTATTCTTCATACACAACCACAGAGGAAGATTGTTTACAATAAGAATGACATGCCAAGTACTATGTTGGATTCTTAATGTTCCAAATGGATTCATCCCGTCAGTACAAAGTTTGAGTCTTAAATTCTTGTTTTCTTCGCCAAATTTAGGATACAGTAAATCAATCTTCTCCCATTGCGGGAAATCAAAAGTATGTCATAGAATAACATCATTGTTTTTCTATACCTCTGCATGCCAAGATAATTTTGTGCATATACATCATTAGAATAGAAGTGTTGAAAACATGGTAGTATATGCAGATACCACATCACCTTGGCAGGAGACTCGTATTTGGTCTTACTTGATGTCGTCCTTTTGTTCCTAGACGCCCCACATTTCAAACATTCTTTCAGATCAATATAGTCCTTCTGAAGGAGCACATAGTCATTCACGCATGCATGTATCTTCTTAACCTCCATTCCCATTGGACACAACATCTTTTTCATTTTGTATGTTGAGATTGGAAGCTCGTTTCCTTTAGGGAAAATTTCTTTCAATAAAGACAATAGAGAAGTGAAGCTTTTATCGCTCCATCTATTGTTAACCTTCAGATTATACAATCTCAACAGAATGATCAACTTTGTAAAATTAGTATAACCTAATTATAACATTTTATCAGCATCGTGCACAATATTTGCAAATAAGGGAGGTGGGTCTGTAGCATTTATCCTACAACTATCTAGCAGCACATCAATCATGTCTGTTGGAATTGGTTCTTTCTCATCAACATCATCAGCCATTTATTCTTAGACACAAGTACCACTACCACTACCACTACCAACATCTGTTGATCTCATACTAGGAATCTCTCCATTCTAGTACCATTCTCTATATCCCTATGCAATCCCATTGCACATGACCTGATCTTTGATCGTGTCAACAATGTCAACTTTTAGGTTGTTGCTACAATTCCTACAAGGGAAATATAACCTATGTCCAGGTTGTTTTCTATGTTGCCATGCAAATCTTACAAACTCATCGAGATCATTAATAAACTCTAGACTATAGCAATTTGGTTTAGACATCCATGATTCATCCATTTCTATAAGATCAGATGGGAGACATGCATCTCATTAGGTTCTATCTAGTAAGTTAATTTTAGGGGAAAATATGTTTGAATAATTGAGCCTTCACATTAATGAATGTGTACCACCTATCCCATTCTTGAGCACTTCATCTCACTAGTAACTATATAATGTGTGTTTTATTTCAATAAATTTGGCAGCATTTCCTAGCGGTTCTCCAAGTAAACTGATTTCAATAAACTCATCGAGACCATTAATAAACTCTGAGTGTAGCGATTTGGTTTAGAACTCCATGATCAATCCATTTCTATATGATCAGATGGGAGATGGGTATCTCATCAGGTTCTAGCTATTAAGTTAATTTCAGGAAAAAATATGTTTCAATAATTGAGCATTCACATTGATGAATGTGTACCACCAATCCTATTCTTGAGCACTTCATCTCACTAGTAACTATTATATACGTGTTTGATTTCAATAAATTTCGGTAGCATTTCCCTACATCTCTCCAAGTACACTGATGTAGATGGGCAAATACCACCTACATATGTACCCAGAGAACAAAGGGGAAATGCTATCAAAATTTATTGAAATCGAACACACATTATACACTTAGATCCTAAGTGAGATTAAGTGCTCTAGAATAGTCCCAAATCAGGTACTATTCAAGGTTTACTCCTAATGAGTAAATCTTAGATGAGTTTATAGGCCAAAGACACATTTTAGGGTTTATATACTAGACTTTATAGTTTAAGAATTCACAAATTAGGGTTTACTCACATATTAGTTTCAAAATATCAAACTAGGTAATGCATGTTCATTACCATGTTACATCATACAACATGAATTCATTTTGACTTAGTCTGACAAATCATAGTTGAATTTACAACCAATTCAAGTTATCTAGTTTAGTCATTTAGAGTCAATTTATTATGACAAACCAGTTTAGTCATTCAACATTGTCAATTCAAGTTAATTTAGAGTCATCTTCCATGCAAGCATAATCATTACAGTATAGATGTGATCCAGTTGAAGTTAGGTGCCACAAACATCTTAAAGATATATATGATTTGATTTCATAATGTAGCATGAATCATCATTAAATATATAGTTATATATGTGCATTTTCATCAGAATCATACAATTCATCAAAATATAATTAAGTTTCATCACAATTCACTATGATTTATATTAATTTCATCAAAATAGAGCATGAGAGGAGAGAAGGAAGGAGGAAAGGGGGAAGGGAGATGGAGAGAAAGGAGGGAAGAGAAGAAGAAGCAGGGGATATGTACGATGGCATAGGAGGAAGAGGAGGAGCATGCAATCAGAAATGGTGGAAGAGGAAGAGCATGTGTCACCGTAGGAGGAAGATTAAGCAAGAACCAACACCAGCAGCGTCGGGGGCCAAAAGAAACAACACTGACAACGTTAGAGAAAATCATTGGAGCACCTATTCCAGAGAAATGCGGGTAGGGGAAAGAGGAGGAAAGGGTTTCTCTTGGGGTTAAGTAAACCATATACCATCAGTTATTTCAAATACCGATGCCCTAGAGTTGAGGTCGTTAGTTGTAGAGGAGAAAATGCCAACATAAATAAAAAATTTCTTAGTGACTATCTACAAAAACCAACACCTAATCTCACAACCCATCAACACCTACTTTGTCAGTTATGGTAAGAATAACCAATGATAAACTTCAAGTGGAGGTAGGAAAATATTAATCGGGCACATGTCACGAGCAACTTTCTCGTCGATCTGTAGAGAAAACCAATGCAAAACTCTAATTATTTCCCAAGGGAGAGAAGGTGTGTGTACCTCTTTATCCCGTTGGTTGTTTCTAGAATAACCGGTGATGTACGGTTTTTGGAGGCAAATGAAATGCTCTCAAAAAGTTTGTGTGCAATTCTATTTGCATGTGGTGATATATAGCATTGATTTCTTTGATGAGACCGATGACAAAAAAGTGCATCCTGTATTTTCTCAGTTGGTCAATCAATGACGGTTGCCTACCTAGAATCAAGACTATATATGATACTATCAGTTTTCTTTTAAAAAAGGACCCAACACAATATGTCATATTTGTTGTAGTGTGAAACATCATCCATCTCTGTGAAGGACGAGGTCTAGCCAAAGTTACCCGGGAAGTGAAGTGAGCCTCTGATATCGAAATCTTGATGAGGCCACAACTTGGACAAGTCATCAAAGCTATGATCATAGTTTGATAGAGATGATGGATACTCAAGAAAAGGAGATGCCTTAAGAAGGGGTAGACGACAAAACTTATACCACTAACCGTACACCTCTTCAATTGAATCATAATCAATCGCCTACAAGAAAATGCATGCCAAAGATAATGCAAGCAGATGAAAACAATATTAGACTCAGACAAACACCACTAGAGGACATGGAAGTCGATCCAACAGCTCTCTAGAAAATAGAACACACTAATCATGTGGGTAGTACAACTTAGGTACTCATCATGCATCATCTATCCATACATCAACCCATGAGAAATGTGACAAATCCCAAAACTAGGAAGGACCAACCCTGACAAAGGGTCAAAAGGGATGTACCAACCACCAACCCACTAACAAGCAACACATTTGCCCATATACAATACACTCCCAAATGGATACTTGAATTGGATATGGCAAGGATGTAGAGACAAGGCCTCAAAGGAGGCTACATAAGACGTAGTCACCTCACCGCACTATACCTTGAAAGAGATACCTAGTTGAAATGGAACAAATATTAAATTAGAGCCAGCTAAAGTATAGATGAATGATATAACACATTGTTTACAGTACTACACATACCTCAAGTGTGGTCACTATTTTCAAATCACCTCTACACTGCTCATATGATACCCCTACTCGCAAAGGCAACCCAATGGAAAAAAATTAGGGAGGGAGGCCTACAAATATCCCTCTGATCCACTCAAAGTAATAGGTCTATGTATCCTGAAGTGCTCATAACCCCACATATGAAATAAGAAGCATCAGAGAAAATCATCTACTGCAACTATTTTAAATAAAAGCAAAACATTAAAGCTTACAGTGATTAAGACTACATAACCTCTACAACATTTTGTAGCACAAAATGTCTCTCCTTTGAAATTGATCACTAGACATCTCCACAAATGTGTCAATAGATGGGCATACACACTGTTACCCAGTCAAGGGAAGGAACCACATCAAAACCTAGAAGGAAGGAGAACCAACATACATCTCCTCGATTCCCCGAGATGTTTCTAGATAAGCAACCAATGATAAAAATGAACAAGAACAACTGGACACACAAGGTTGTATACAATGCATCAATGGCACCTTGCTGTCTGACCTTATTAAGAAGATGGACCTCAACCAAATAAACTTGATTTCATATCTAGAGGCCATCTCAATATCTTTGAGGTTCACTCCTAGAATCCCATCTAGACGGTGATGACTCCACTTTTGTCATTCAGGAAAAGTCAAATAGGATTCCAACCAAACCCTAAACCACTAATCCCAAATAACTCACTCAGGGTGATGGCCAGCTCACTGAATGCAAAATGAAAATTACTGGTCTCCAAAAAAAAGTGCTCACTTAGGGAAAGGAAATAGGGTCTATCTATAATCCCACACTGACTAATGCTTCCAAAGGCAATCCTACTCAACAACTCCACCTTCTTCAACCACCAATCTATCATACAAATACCCAAGATCATTCCAACATGCTCTCCAATATATATTCAACAATCCAATACCCTACAGCAATACAACGGAGGACAAGGTCAAAATGATTACTACATGAAAAAAGTCTCGATTCAAGTTTAACAAAGCAAAAAGAAACTAATGTGGATAAAAGTTTTCTTAGTAATAACTCCTAACCCACTGATAAGTTCATATTTATCCATCCTAATTTCATATTTTGGATCTTTCTTTCTGACCATTTAGTTATTATTTTAGTTTTAAAGTCAATTTGTTTAGTTTAGCTTTTCTCCCTTTTATCTGGAGTTTTTACTAATTTTTGCTGACTTTTGTAGAGAAATGATAAATTCATCCAATGCCCAAGAAGTCCCATGAAACAACAGTTCAATTGTCTATATTATGCCTCCTACAACTTCCCGTCGATTGACTGACTCATTTAAGTCGGTTGAATCACATGCACCAAATCTTTCAACTTCTCACAGTCCTAATATATATACCCTGCAGAAAAAAGAGCATAACTTTGCATCCCAACGCGGATGGAATATACTTGTTTAGCTAGTATGCATTGGAAATGGAATATAACTATTACATGAAAATTATTTCTTGGATGGGTTTTCCAGTCAGTAGACTAGCCTTATGACTCAATCTACTCATCATAGCGGCAATCTACAACAAAAATAGTCAAATGGTCAAAATGCTAAAAGAAGTCAATTCAATAAATCTATCCATTTGGGGAATGGAATTAATGTTGTAAAAAGGCCAAGAATTAGAAGCTTCGATTCTTATCCCCAGTGTCCCAGTTGACTGACTACCTCACTAAGCCATTGAACATGATTACCAATCTTCATGTGTTCTGACACATTCCCATAAACAAGGATATGATGTGGATTCATCATCTCCTAGAACTCAAGAGGACCAATACACATGCCCAAAAAAAATTTAAGACCTTGAAAGGTCCTTGTATCTTCCCATACATCTTGTACTCATTCAAGCATTGATACAACTCACTCAAGATCAAGGGCACGATAGTTTCACCACGTCATACAACTACCACAATGTTTTCTAATGATGCCAACACATGACCAATTGTCTCTCCAATGAACAAAACTGCAAAAAGGGTCAAGGAATAAGCTCACAGACAAGTCATAACTAGAGTTATGCACCCCTAAGGCCTCACTCCTGAATGAGTCCCAAAGTGGAGTCAGTATGATGAAGCGACCATCAACATGAAACCATCAAGCATCTTTAGGATTGTTCACCTCAAATAGATTAGCAAACTCAATGGTACAACTCAGTATCCTCATGATGAAAAATCATGAAGGTTGAGACAAACTATCTCGGTCATTTCCTATAGAGTGGGATTCAAAACATTAATCCCAAAGTAAAACATGTGACAAATAGGGTCACAAAAATGGATAACAGCCAAAATCGACTCCCTCGTGATAAGGACATACACAACATGGCTATTGTACCAAGTCATGCCAAAGATGTCCATCTCCACATCCTTTGTCTCTTCCATATATGTGATCCATAACCTATACAATAATTAATTCACGAGTCAAGAACCTAAGAAGACAAACCTCTATGGGTATGTTAACATATGTAGGCTATAGATGAGCTCAAAGTTGTTGATTTCTAAACATAAGAAATGATACAAGATGATACCTAATGGGATGCATGAAACTACAGAGTCTTATGGCACTCCTGATCACTCATCTTGATCTGATCAGTGGGTTGGTCAGATCTCTCTTCAATAGCTACTAGATTTAAATAAAAGGTCTTACAAGGGTAGCCATGAATCTCATAGCATGTCTCTTTGTAGTGACAATTCCTACCATAATATGTACACTCCGGTTAACCCCTTCCTCCATTTGATGAATACCTACATCCCATACCATCACGACCACATCCCCCTACATAGGACATGTTGGTGGTGTACTGGATAAAAGTGTTGACCTATCTATCACCATAGTTGTCAAAGAATCCTTCTCAAAGAAGGCACGTGAGACACAGTGATATGACTCCACTAGAGTCAAAAGCTCCATTTGTGAGAGTATCTAAATTTTGTCTCATTTAGAATCCTTGTCCAGTCCAAAAAGTAACTTTATGATTGTCATATGGTCTTGTTGCTTCTACAACTTTATTGGATCAATGGAGATCAGGTGAAGGCTATTCAGAATCTCTAAGATGCAATTAACCTCCCAAAAATATTTTTGGCATGCACTTTCCTCTAGGTGAAGGCTATACATCTCCATGGTCACGTCATACATCCTTAAGATTTTGTTAGACTACACAAGTTAAAGTTGATCCTAGACCGCCTTACAGCTAATCAGTCAATTGGTGGTTTGTATGATCTGGGTCTTCATTATTTCCATAAATCGAGTGGAGGTTGTCATCGTGTTTCCCCATTAGGAAAGAAAACTGTCAACGAGAGATACCTAAGTGATATGTTTCACTTGCCTTGATCCTTGAACCAAATGGTGACTTTGTGACTCTATTTTCTATATCCATGTCTAGTTAGATTGGTAGAAGTGATATGATACTATGGACTAAAATAGGAGAGATTTGAAGCTTATTTTCTTATTTTTCAATTGGAAAAGGATGTTGACAAAACATGACATGATGTCTTGACTAAAAGGCATGTTGCATTGATCTTTACATAACCATAATTTAAATTTATATCTAGTACCATGCAGTGTTGATTCTCTGATGCATCGTATAAGAGGGGTTGATAGAATATGTTGAACTAGAGGCACATCATGTATGCTTCAGACCATGGTAAAAAATATATTATCTTTAACATGTTGTATCTAGGAAACACACATCATGCTTTTTTACCACCACAAAATTTAACCCTATTTGCTAAAACACCTTGTCACAGGATGGAGACATCATGTCTACTATCAACAAAGGTTGGATTTTTATCGGTTATGGCATGTCATTTCTATTTTGATATACATCATGTGTAATTTTGTTAGGTGTTGTAGACTACAATTGAAAATAATATAGGGATAGTAGAGGTGAGTTACATAAGAGATGGTGTGTTGGTGTGGGAGATGAGGTAAGGTCTTTGAAGAAGATATGTCATCCTCGAGATGACATTCCTTATGACACGACACTCCAACAAAGTGGAGCAACTTCAAGATGTGTAGGGAGAGAAGTGCACCGTCAGAGATAGAGTTACATGGAAAAATGAGATCCACCTAGGCTTGATGATGGATACACTGTAGTATGTCGCTTCTCTCCCTTATGACTAATCTTGATGCTCTTATACCATGTGGCTGAGAAAAAGACAGAATATGATTGTGTGTTGTATAATCAACATGACTAGATTGTTCAAAAAAGCATGGCTAGCCTTTATATAGAAATAAGGGTGCCTGAAAATAACTCTAATACACAATATGGTTTGTATAAACAGAAGACTAGAATGGGAATGGATTAATTTATCCAACAATAGGTATGGGCCATTTAATCAATACGAGTCTGTCCATAGAAGAGATGAGCTAGAGTTGTGCTCATATTGTTTGGGTGAAGCTTTTAGATAGTATTTTTTTTTAATCCCTACAATTTTTGTAATGGGGGAGATTTTTGAGAGACAATATATGTTTATGTACATGTTGTTTACATAACCTTGTTCATATTGTACATTTTTCAACATGGTGTTATTGATGTAAATAAGTTGCTATGATATGAGTAAATATTAGTGCATTTTTTAAGAAAGAAACTAGTATTAATTGCAACTTTAAAAAATAAAGAACTAATATCAATGTACACTTATAATGTGGTTTTGTGGTTAAATATTGCGTTCTAGTCTATTTTAGCAGGGAAATTATATAGGGTCTTCCATTAGGGTATAATCTAGGATTTCCCCCTGTTATATCCTAGTTTTTTCACATGTATTTATACATATTTATTTGAATGCAAATATTGGATTACTAAGGATGCACTAGAAATCGTAGTGTGCTTTGTTTTAAAAGTATGGATTTAATTTGCAAGTCTTCCTTTGCATAGTTTTCATGGTTTTTACTATTTTTAATAATCCAATAATGGACATGAGGAAAATAAAAGAGTAAAAATCCAATATTTAGTAAATTACAAATGTTAATGGGTAACTAATAATGTACATATGGAACTATGTGGAATTCTCTAGAAAAGTGGTGTTGAAGGCCAAACATAGTTTAGTTTCATTTTCACATGGTTTCTAATGAGAAAAGCAATCAAAATAAGAGATATGGAAAAGGTAGAAAGAGAAAAGAATTGTTTGGATGCCTTAAATAATGAGATATAGAGGGAGACTTGGGGACAAAGAAAAGAATCATTTAATTGTGTATTTTTGTCTCTAATCTTTCCCACAACTAGATATAAGTGCTAGAAACTCCTTTAGAATTTGGGAGAAAAAGGAGTTTCCATGTGGTGTGGGTAATAAATTTAAGGATTTGCAAAAGAAGCAAGATTCTGCTATTTAACTTATTACAATAAATCCCACAAAATTGATTAAGGTTTGGAAAGACTTTAATGAGTTTCTCTCCAAGTTTCACATAAAAAGGAGGTTTCTAGAGGTATATAGAAAAGCATAAAGATAGAGGGACCTACTTTTTTTTATTTGTGAGAGAACCACCCCCGCACGAGCGCCATGACGTGTATTTTACTACGCGCTAAAAATGCAAGTATACGAGTCGAGTAGTACAGGCCTTGTGAGGCCCGAGTCGAACACAGGGATACTCAGAATTGTCGGAGACTCCTACTAACTATTTGCGATCAGCTAAGCCGAATAACAAATTGGGGTTTGTTGTCAAAATTAAAAGAAAATAAAAATAAAACAAAGCAAACAATCGATTAAAGGTTAATTTAATCAATTCAAAAAGGAATCTTTAGGATTGCGGTTTCACCGCGGGTATTCATTGTATTAGATTTTATATAATGCCTCACTCTTCTCTCTCTATCCGGGTAGTGGCCTGAAAACAGAATTGCCCACTGTCGTGGTACAATTCACTACTTAGGTTTAGGTTGGTTCCACCGTCGTAGTAACCTATCCCCTAAACTAAGTGCATTACGAACGATCTCTCAGTATCCACCATTAATTTTACACCACCTTGTTCAAGGGATTTATCGATTAATGTAGGTTTCGTCTCTTTTCAGCCGTTAATCCTTCTGTCGAAGTGATTGAGGGCGTTAGGTTATTATTATGGTGATCAAGCATAACAATATATGGAGAAAACGAAGCTATACCACGGATTTAAGAGAGAAAATATGAATTACTATTATAAAACTGTCATACAATGAATTCCCGGGCTACTCCCGGTCCTAAAGATGTAGGGGATTAGCCCCGCATGTTCATCTCACACAAGTACATGGTGGAAATAGGGAAAATCATATGAAAAATGTGAATTGAATGGGAAAACCCCTGAACGGAGAAGAACCGATTGATCCTTTGCATAGAACACGTGCTTTCCCACCTCTCGGTGGTGAAATCCATCTTCGGAAGCGTCCGGATCGACTGGTATGACTTCTGGCCTCCGTTCTCCTTTTTCTCGCTCCTCAGCACTTGTGCAATGGCTAATCTGATCCTCCCTCTGTCTGGGCGGCCGTTCTTAGGTATAAGTCCCTAATTAGGTCTCTAATTAACTCCAGCCGTCCGATTGAGATCATTAGAAAGCAAACTCATATCCTACGGCATCGATACCATCGACTCGAGTCGATGGTATCGACCCGCTACAGTAGCGGCTGGCTGCAAACCCTTCCTTTGTCGCGCCCGACATCATCTCGATACCATCGACTCGGGTCGATGGAATCGACTCCCTTTTTGGCGTCGGTTCTGTCATTTTGCGACGTTGTAGCCTCCATGTGTCGATGGTATCGACTTAGTGTCGATACTATCGACTGCTTCTTCGCCAGCAATCTGAAGACGTCTCGATACCATCGAAATCAGCGTCGATGGTATCGACTCTTTGCTGCTCCTTTCGGCTGGCACCCTGCGGTCTTGTCGATGGTATCGACTTCCGTCGATGGTATCGACTTCCGTCGATGGTATCGACGGAAGCAAATACTTGTTTTTCCTGAAATTCAAAGACAAAATCAAATAAATCCACACAAATAATAATAATGTGATAATTAATGCTCAAAACAATGAAATAAGGGGAATTTGACATAAAATGATGGCAAAGACCAAAATGGATAAATTATGCAATATTAACCATAAAAATGACTACTAAAAGCAAAAAACACATATCAAACAGGTCTATAAATGTGACTCAAAATCATCGCATCAAACTCCCCTAAGCTTGAATATTGCTCGCCCTCGAGCAACTCATCCTTAGAATAGAATTGCAAATGTCAATTGAAAAACAACAAACCAACCCAACATCCCATATGACTCCCATTGATCATTCACAAACTGGCCTTCTCTAACCACAAAATGGTAATTACCCTAAAGGCGACAGTAATCATCAATAAAAGAAATCAACCTCCTAACTGATGAACACTATCACATAAGGCAGTTAACATAATAAAATTTGCCGATTCAGCATTGGTGCATCTTGTGATCGCCTATACTACGTTGCTCGTCCTAACTACCATCTACATGGAAGCAGTTCTCCTGATCTTCATTGGTGAGGAGAAATTCACGGTGGCCTACCAATCCGAGCAACGGGTGGATGAAGATGGGTGGCTCATGGAAGAACGTGGAAGTATTGTACCGTTTCAACATGCATATACAAAAATGTCCTATATGATGCACATGCACATTAGAAATGCCCTAATGCCTAAACTTGGGTGAAATGATGCATGCACTAAACATCCGCCTCAAAATGAGATGGATATCTAGTCAAGCTACATCATATACTCAATTATCCTGAAATGCAAGTGATATTACGTTCCTTTCTCCTTCTTATTTCACTTTCTTCTAAATTCTTTTTCTTTTCTCTTTTTTTATTGCAGATTTTCAGCTTTTTTTTTCAGCCCACATATCCATAATTGCTTAAAGATAAGTTTATTTGGCTATTTTTATCATTGATCAGAATTTTTTTTAACTATTTAGAAGGTATGGAACAATTAATTCACCATTGGGGAAAAATTGAGATACATGATATACTTTATGCATGAAGATCATGAATGCAACTACATGGCATGCACCTAAAGGTAATGTGCATGATTCACTATATTTTTTTTTCTTTTTATGCAAACATTTGGAAAATACCAATGCAAGTCCTATATAAATGATATGCACACAAAAAGGAATTAAAATTGCACTTTACTTCCAATTCTTAGATGGATTATAGAAAAATGAAGTGGAACGATCACAAGACTAGATGACTGAACCTTAGAAAGATAGTATGCGTCCCTCCTTACTGACCTGTGTAGTAGTTTAGAGGGTTCTCTCTCTTACATCCAATTAAGGTCTCATTACCATTTGGTTAGGTTAGGCTCAAACAACCATTTTCGGCCACTTTCATGAATCATTAGGAGTACAGGTATGAAATGTTGTTTTAAAGTTGACATAATCAATCATTTTCATAGGATGTGTTCCCAAGGTCAAAACAAAACAAGCTATCAAAAGACACAAATTTTTTAAATTTCCCTTGAATTTCCCATGCACTAACAGCAAGATGACACACTTTTATGACGTCCACAATTACACTAGATAGCACGTGGATCCTACAAAACTAAAATTGCAAGAACAAATAACAAGAGAACAAAAGCAATAACGCTAAAAACTGAAAACAATAAAAGATAGAGTTGTTCCAACTACCCCCCTAAGCTTGAATTCGACTATGGCCTCATAGTCAAAAACAAACTTAAAGATTGGAACAGGGATACCCGATCACTCTTGTGGAGGTGGAGGCGGGTACTGCGGCGTCGTGGGGTCCCAAGACGGGTATTGCCCCTGAAAGGTCGGATCATACTGGGGCATCGGAGGAGGCTGTGGATACCCCCAAAATAATTCTGGCTCCAGTAATGATCGTAAAACGGCTGCTGCTGCTGCTCCATCCTATGCATCCGATCATGGATGTTCTCTTGATTTGCGAAAAGAAGGCTTTCATTCTCGAAGATCGCCTGCTGGTTGACAAAAAGCCAGTTGGTGGTATCTTGAATATCGGCGTACGCAGCGGTGTGGCTGTGCTGCGTCTGCTGAATATCTTGGAGCATGATGTGCATGCCCTGCATAGAATAAACATCCTCCCTCTGCTGCGAGGGCTGTGGTGATGGCGGCGGAGGCTGTGATGATGAAGACGCACCCGGATGCATCCGAGGATGCTTCCGGGGTGCTACCCGTGCGCGAAGAGGTGTAAAGGCCTCTTCTTCCTCCTCAGCCTCGTCGTCCTGTCCGTCGTCGCCGCCGTCATTGCCGCCTTCTTCATCATCGGAGTCGATGGCTATGATCGGCCATCTGAAATGTTGTGCGCCCTCGATGTTGAAGACGGGATCCGGCAGCGTGCACTCCTGGTACGCTTGATTTACGTGGCAATGTGCAAATGCCACGCCATCTCAGAGAAGAACGAGATTGGCTCAATGTAGATGTTGCAAGTTGACCTTGGTTCTCGTAGAAAGAGGAGTCAGTTGATCGAGATTCAAGCCCAAGTAGAGGGCTACCTTGGTGACAAGCCCCCCAAAATGAATCGGGGCTTTTCTCGTGCTCCTCTTCACCGCCAACACTCGTTGTAGAAAGAATGCACCCCAATTGCATTCTTGGCGCTTCAGGAGCTGATATAAGAAGAAAAGATCCGTCTCCTGAAATTTGCTTAGCGCCAGATCACTTCGAGCAAAGATGGTGGAACTCAACATCCGGTGCAATACCTGAACAAACGGGTGCTTGAAGTCGGCTACCGCAGTGTTGTGGTAGCTCACCGACCTCCCTTGTGGCACCGTCACCAACTCGGAGAAGAGAGCGTCATAGTTGGTGCGGTTATCCAGCCGCCGGTGGTCGTATGGAGAATGCATCCAATTGAAGATCCTATTGAATTGGCGAAGCGTGAGGGTATAGTCACGTTTGTACAACCGGAAAGACACCCGACCCTTTATCCATTCACGGTCGGTGGCGACGATGTCATTGGGCACGACGTAGACGTCAAGTGATGCCATGAACTCCGCCACCAACTCTTTCTAGGTTGGCCACTCGTCGAAAAACGGCTGGCCATCTGCATGGTATTGTAACTCATCGGGCCTCCTGCTTGTACGTCTCGCCTGTCCCTGCAGAACATAGGCCAGATTGGCCTCGAATCCGAGGTCTCGGATCATTTCCTGGTCCACATACCGGGTGGGTTCGATCTTCCTTTTTAAGATCTCCTCATAGATCTTCTTCACCTCTGTGGAAGGATGCATCATGCGCGGCCGTGCAACCGACCCGGGAGGAGGTGGCACAAACTCCTGAATCTCCTCCGGGTCCGCACGTGAAGAAGATGCTCCAGCGGCGTGAACCATGTTGGCGACGAGAAAGGGATTAGAAAGAGAGAGCTCGGTGCAGAATAGAGATATGAATCTCCGCTCGGTGAGATCCTCACTTGGTGATGCTGGTCTTCACTCTTGGATGGATCGGGGGAGTGCTCGGCGCAAAGGGAGGAGATCACTCTGAAGGTGTGACGTCAAATGACGTAATGATTCTCCTTAAATAGACTTGGACGGCGCTACTGTTGGCCCGTCGATACTATCGACGCGCGTCGATGGTATCGACTTGGGTCGATGCTATCCGCCCCTCAATGGTATCGACGGTCGTCGATTGTTGGATCTTGTAACCCGAATCATTGTCGTGTCGATACCATCGACACGGGTCGATGGTATCGACACTGCACCCGGATCGATGACGTGGAAGCCGCAATCGCCGTCGATTTCTTTGCTCGGATCGGTGACATGGATGGTCGATACCATCGACAGGTGTCGATAGTATCGACTTGGCTTCATTGCGACACCGCTTTTTTTCATTTCAACCTGGAACCATGTCGATAGCATCGACGAGGCCGTCGATGGTATCGAGTTGACTAAGACAAGTCAGTCTGAACTTCTCCAGAGATCTCGATGGTATCGACGCCTATGTTGATACTATCGACGTTTCCTTCTCGACCACCTGTAGGTATGTCGATACCATCGACGAGGCCGTCGATAGTATCGACTCAGAATGAAATATGTAGTCTTCAACCTGTACCCTTGTCGATACCATCGACGAGGCTGTCGATGGTATCGACTCTGCCTCAGCCTGCACAATGAACAAACGGATCAAGGTATCTTCTTTATACTAAAAATTGAACAAAAATAAAGCAACCTACGATTATAATTAAACTATCCTAATGTACCGATGGTTGGGTTGCCTCCCAACAAGCGCCCTTCTTTAACGTCTTAGGCTAGACGGCTTCCGGTCATCTCATTCATCCAAAAGTGCAATGAGTTTAACCTCATTCACCTTCCTCTTGTAATTCTCACCAAAATAGAGCTTTAGCCTCTGTCCATTTACCAAAAATGTGGTATCACCATCACGCACTAGAATCGCGCTGTGTGGTTTGACCTCTTCCACCACGAACGGCCCACTCCACCGGGGTTTTAGCTTCCCAGGATGCAACTTGAGTCGGGAGTTGAACAACAAAACACTATCTCCTTTCTTGAACGTGCGCAACTCGATGTGGCGATCATGGATCAGTTTTGTGCGCTCCTTGTATATCCGGGCATTCTCATATGCCGTCATCCGTAACTCATCCAGCTCATTCAATTCAAACATTCTCTTTCTCCCAACTTCATCATAACTTAGATTTAGCCTTCTAAGTGCCCAATGGGCCTTGTGCTCCAACTCCACCGGTAGGTGACAAGCCCAGCCATACGCCAACCTAAAAGGCGTGGTGCCTATAGGTGTTTTGTAGGCCGTTCTGTATGCCCACAGTGCATCCGGTAGTAAGGCACTCCAGTTCTTCCTCATGGATGCCACCGTTCGCTCTAGAATCTTCTTAATCTCACGGTTGGAGACCTCCACTTGGCCTTGAGTTTGCAGATGATATGGGGTGCCAATGTTGTGCTTGACCCCATATTTCTTCAATAATGTTGAGAACTTCTGATTCCTAAAATGTGTACCCCCATCACTGATTATCATTCGGGGTATCCCAAACCTGCAGAAAATATTCTCCTTCACGAACCTGCACACTACAGTAGAATCATTAGTCCTTGTGGGGATTGCTTCCACCCACTTCGACACATAATCAACTGCTAACAAGATATATAAATTGGAGTTCGAGGACACAAAGGGTCCCATGAAATCTATGCCCCACAAATCAAATACCTCAACTTCCTGAAATACATTCAGGGGCATCTCCTGTCGCTTTGAGATATTACCTGCTCGCTGACAAGGATCACATTGCCTCACAAAATCGTAGGCATCCCGAAACAAAGTTGGCCAATAAAGGCCGCTTTCCAAAACTTTAGCTGCCGTTCGCGAGCTGGCGTGGTGTCCTCCCGTAGGTGATGCATGGCAATGATGGAGAACACTCTCGTACTCCACTTCAGGCACACACCTGCGTAAAATACCATCCATGCATTTCTTAAGAAGAATTGGATCATCCCAAAAATAGTATCTCAAAGAGTGAAAGAATCTCTTCTTCTCCTGATATGACCAATCTTCCGGGATGATCCGGCAAGCTAAATAATTTACTATTTCAGAGAACCAAGGCTCTTTAGAGTTAATTTTTAAAAATTGTTCATCCGGAAACGTCTCGGTTATGGGTATATGTAAATCTTTTTCATCCACCCTTTCTAACCTAGACAAATGATCAGCCACTACATTCTCAATCCCAGATTTATCCTTGATTTCAATGTCAAATTCCTGTAAGAGCAAAATCCACCTAATGAGTCTAGGCTTTGCATCTTTTTTTTCCATCAAGTATTTTATTGCAGCATGGTCAGTCCATACAACTACTTTAGATCCAACTAAATACTGCCGGAATTTTTTGAAAGCAAACACAACAGCAAGTAATTCTTTTTCAGTAGTTGTATAATTCAATTGAGCATCATTCAGAGTTTTTGAAGCATAGAAAATCACAGCGGGCTTATTATCTACCCGTTGCGCCAATACAGCTCCTACCGCAAAATCTGAAGCGTCACACATCAATTCGAAAGGTTTTGTCCAATCCGACGTTTGAACAATCGGGGCAGAAATCAATTTTTCTTTCAAAACATTGAATGCATGTAGACACTTATCATTGAAATCGAAAACCGCATCTTTCTCCAAAAGCTCGGATAAAGGTTTTGCAATTTTAGAAAAATCCTTTATGAATCGCCGATAGAACCCGGCGTGTCCTAGAAAACTTCTCACCCCTTTTACCAAATTTGGTGGGGGCAACTTGGAAATGACCTCAATTTTCACCGGGTCCACCTCAAGACCTTTGCTAGACACCTTGTGTCCTAGCACTATTCCCTCTGTCACCATCATGTGACATTTCTCCCAATTAAGGACCAAGTGTGTGTCCTCACAATGCTGTAACACTTTATCTAGGTTATAGAGACATTCATCAAACGATGCTCCATACACCGAGAAGTCATCCATAAAAACCTCAAGACAGCTCTCTACCATGTCAGAAAATATGGCAAGCATACAGCGTTGAAACATCGCCGGTGTGTTGCATAAACCAAACGGCATTCGACGGTAAGCAAAAGTCCCATAGGGACAAGTGAACGTAGATTTCTCTTGATACAAAGGATCAATCGAGATCTGGTTGTACCCCGAGTACCCGTCTAGAAAACAAAAGTGCGATCGCCCGGCAAGACGTTCTAAAATTTGATCAATAAACGGTAAAGGAAAATGATCCTTAAGTGTGGAGGCATTCAAACGACGGTAGTCAATACAAACTCGCCACCCGGTTACTAATCGGGTGGTGACAGGTTGATTCAATAAATTTTTAGTGACATTAATTCCCCCCTTCTTAGGGACTACCTGTGTGGGACTCACCCATGTCGAGTCTGATATGGCATAGATAATACTTGCAGCAAGAAGTTTAATGACCTCTTTCTTCACAACCTCCATCATGCTCGGATTTAGATGTCTTTGAGGCTGAATCACTGGTTTGGCTCCCTCCTCGAGCCGAATCTTGTGCTGACATAGAGTAGGGGAACTCCCCTTAATGTCTGCAACGGACCACCCAAAGGCTCCTCGGTGGTTTTTCAGCACTATCAACAGTTGCTCCTCCTCTTCCGCACTCAAATAAGAAGAAACGATCATCGGTAACTTGTCTTTCTCAGCTAGAAAGACATACTTGAGATGCGGGGGTAGCGGCTTTAATTACAAATCCGGCGGGCTGATAAGAGATGATTGCAGCAGTGGGGGAAGTGCACCTAAATCTTCATAGTGTCTCGCATAGAAGCATGGAAGCATCTGAAGCATTTTAGCACACTCCTTGAGTGATTTACTCCGCATCCAATCATATGTAATATTCAACAAACAAGCCTCCAGCGGTAACTCCGGATATGCATCAACAACAGAAATAGCAATCGCATCATCCTCCCAAGAAGGCGGAATGTCCTCATTCTCATCATTCGGAAATCCCACAGCTTTACACAAAGAAACAACCTTAGTCTGCTCCATGATATCCACAGCTAAGGTTCCATTATCCACCTTGCTCATCACATGAGCCATGTCCAGAAATGGTTTTCCAAGGAAGAGTGAGATATTGTGATCCATATGTTTCACCATATTACATTGTTCTTTTACTTTAGATGGCGCAGTGCTAGAAGGCATGACCATCTCAAAGCGGTCATCTGCTATGCCCAAGGTCAAGCGACCTCTCCCCATCTCTAAGATCATGTCGGCTGTAGCTTGGAAAGGACGTCCAATTAACAGCTCATTGTCATGCTCATCCTGCATCTCCATAACCACAAAATCAGCCGGAAAGACAAATCGATCCACCTTTACTAAGACATCTTCACAGATTCCATAAGGCTTCACCACTGAGTTGTCGGCCAATTGAATAGTCATATTTCTCGGCCGTGACTCCTTCAGTCCCAACTTTTTAAATGTCGAAAGGGGCATCAAGTTGATGCTTGCCCCTGAATCACACAATGCTTCTCCAAATTTACACTTCCCGATATAGCAAGAAATGTTGAAACACCCTGGATCCTGTCTCTTTGGCGGCAAAGTGCCCATAATGAAGGCACTCACTTGCTCCTTTAGCACAACGACCTCAGTATCTGGTATTTTCCTCTTCTTGGTAATGAGATCTTTTAGAAACTTCCCGTATGAAGGGATTTGCTCAATGGCTTCCAGTAACGGGATATTGACTGAAAGCTTCCTAAAACTGTCCAAGAACTTCTTGAACTGTGCATCTACCTTCCTTGCCTTCACACTATTCGGATACGGGACCGGAACAGCTTGTGCCCTTTGATGAGGTGGCACATAAGGCGTCTTTTTTCTGCGATTCCTCCTCAGCATCATGTTCTTCAGTACTCTCCACGGTTATGTCTTCAACTTGCCCTGAGACTGGTGTGGGCTGCTCCACATTGGTTTCACCTTCAACTTCATCTCGCGGTGTGCTTGTTTCATCAGTTCTTGGATTCAACACTTTCTTACCGCTTCTCAGCAGAATAGCCTTAGCTTGTTGGTTTCCCCCGGGAACATTGGTATTCCCCGGAAAACCCGGATGTGCCGGTTTCTTCAAACTAGCTATTTCGGCCGCCATCTGCGCCATGGATGTCTCTATGGTCCTCATTTGAGCCCCATGACTCTGCAATTTCTGCCCAAATTGATTCATGTATTCTCCTTGCTGCTTGATTTGCTGCTCGAATGTATTCATTAACTCTTGATTTTGCTTGATGACCTGATTGAGAAACTCTGTGCTCTTGTCTTCTGCAGCCGGCGCGGGCTGGGCTTCCGGATCCTGTAGAAAATTGTTCGGATCCTTCCATGAGAACTTTTTATCTTTTCTCCATGAATAGTCATTGTTCCTATATCCTTGTTGTTGTCTCATGTATTTGACTTGAGCCTCATCCTAGGACTCATTTTCCTCCTTTTGCAGTAGCTTCTTTGCGAGAAGATCCATCTTCTCATTCAGCTCTCTCATTGCATTTGATTCACTGGCGACTCGTGCTTGCTCAACTGGGCCTCTCTCTCTTTCTCCCCAAGACTGCTTTCTAGCCATGTTCTTGAGTATTTCCCAGCATCTAGTGTCTGTGTTGTTTAGAAAAAATCCTGACCCGGCTGAATCCAGATTACTCCTATCATGCTCGGAAAGAGCAAAATAGAAGATTTTCACCTGTGTTTCCTTGTCCAACCCGTGATGCGGACACATCCTCAACATAACCTGGAATCGCTCCCAGGTCTCAGAATATGTTTCACCATCCTGTTGGGTGAAATTATGAATCTTCCGGATCATGTCGTTAGTCTTTTCAGGAGGGAAGAACCTCTCAAAGAAGACCTCCACCATATGGTCCCAAGACTCCACGAACTCATCGTCTAGATTATGTAGCCACTCTCTTGCTACTCCCGCCAAGGAACTTGGGAAAAGCTTGAGATACAATGCATCTTGTGGAAACCTGTCTAATTTTACCATGCCACAGTTTTAAACGAACTGGCTGATTTGTGCAACAGGATCCTCATTCTTCAGCCCATGAAACGCATTCGATTTCACCAAATTAATCAACGCTGGATCGATCTTATATGTCGGTATGTTGATCACCTGCTTCTTTATAGGCCCCTTTGAAGCTGATGAGGAAGAAGCTTTGATCTTCTCCCATATGGTCTGTGGCTCGGCCATCTCTTCTGCTTCAGATTCAGAATCTACCTCTTCTTGGTACTCTTGCTCGGAATGCTCCTTGTCCTCAGGTCCCGAAAATGGAACCTCGGGTGCGCGTTCCGCGTAGTCAGTACTACGCGTCTGCACCATACACAGTACCTGTAATGAGAAAATTCGAGTTCAATACAGTGCTATGACGAGTATAAAAATTATCAAACAATTTAAAAATATTTGAAGTTGTTTCAATCTAAATAAAAAAAAATTGGCCTAGAGTGGCCGCTCGTAGCACTCAAAGTGCCAACAATTCGTCGTATCCCCGGCAACGGCGCCAAAAACTTGACGTGTATTTTACTACGCGCTAAAAACGCAAGTATACGCGTCGAGTAGTACAGGCCTTGTGAGGCCCGAGTCGAACACAGGGATACTCAGAATTGTCAGAGACTCCTACTAACTATTTGCGATCAGCTAAGCTGAATAACAAATTGGGGTTTGTTGTCAAAATTAAAAGAAAATAAAAATAAAACAAAGCAAACAATCGATTAAAGGTTAATTTAATCAATTCAAAAAGGAATCTTTAGGATTGCAGTTTCACTGCGGGTATTCATTGTATTAGATTTTATATAATGCCTCACTCTTCTCTCTCTATCCGGGTAGTGGCCTGAAAACAGAATTGCCCACTGTCGTGGTACAATTCACTACTTAGGTTTAGGTTGGTTCCACCGTCGTAGTAACCTATCCCCTAAACTAAGTGCATTACGAACGATCTCTCAGTATCCACCATTAATTTTACACCACCTTGTTCAAGGGATTTATCGATTAATGTAGTTTTCATCTCTTTTCAGCCGTTAATCCTTCTGTCGAAGTGATTGAGGGAGTTAGGTTATTATTATGGTGATCAAGCATAACAATATATGGAGAAAACGAATCTATACCACGGATTTAAGAGAGAAAATATGAATTACTATTATAAAACTGTCATACAATGAATTCCCGGGCTACTCCCGGTCCTAAAGATGTAGGGGATTAGCCCCGCATGTTCATCTCACACAAGTACATGGTGGAAATAGGGAAAATCATATGAAAAATGTGAATTGAATGGGAAAACCCCTGAACGGAGAAGAACCGATTGATCCTTTCCGTAGAACACGTGCTTTCCCGCCTCTCAGTGGTGAAATCCGTCTTCGGCAGCGTCCGGATCGACTGGTATGACTTCTGGCCTCCGTTCTCCTTTTTCTCGCTCCTCGGCACTTGTGCAATGGCTAATCTGATCCTCCCTCTGTCTGGGTGGCCGTTCTTAGGTATAAGTCCCTAATTAGGTCGCTAATTAACTCCAGTCGTCCGATTGAGATCATTAGACAACAAACTCATATCCTACGGCGTTGATACCATTGACTCGAGTCGATGGTATCGACCCGCTACAGTAGCGGCTGGCTGCAAACCCTTCCTTTGTCGCGCCCGACATCATCTCGATACCATTGACTCGGGTCGATGGTATCGACTCCCTTTTTGGCGTCGGTTCTGTCATTTTGCGACGTTGTAGCCTCCATGTGTCGATGGTATCGACTTGGTGTCGATACTATCGACTACTTCTTTGCCAGCAATCTGAAGACGTCTCGATACCATCGACATCAGCGTCGATGGTATCGACTCTTTGCTGCTCCTTTCGGCTGGCACCCTGCGGTCTTGTCGATGGTATCGACTTCCGTCGATGGTATCGACGGAAGCAAATACTTGTTTTTCCTGAAATTCAAAGACAAAATCAAATAAATCCACGCAAATAATAATAATGTGATAATTAATGCTCAAAACAATGAAATAAGGGGAATTTGACATAAAATGATGGCAAAGACCAAAATGGATAAATTATGCAATATTAACCATAAAAATGACTAATAAAAGCACAAAACACATATCAAACAGGTCTATAAATGTGACTCAAAATCATCGCATCACGCCACTTTTGTGACCCCCGCAGGTGGCGTAAACTCTCGGGGACCCTGACCCACCCATAAGGGTGGCCTCAACTAGTAGCATCATTGGCCAGCTGATGCTATGGGCAAATGATTTCTGATGCCATAGCCAGGAGTTGAACCCGTGACTTCTCGCAGAGGCCTTGCGAGCCGCACCGCCTGAGCTATGCCTCACCGGCTAGAGGGACCTACTCAAAATCAATGATGTTATTTTTTTCCTTTTTGAAGAGAGAGAGAAAGGGGGGTCTAGAAATATCCTTTTGCCACCAAATATTTCACACGCCTATATTTAATTGTGAAAATCTTTCCTTCAAAATTTGGGATTAATTGATTGAAGGAGGAGAGAGTTATGAAATAATGAGTTTACCTAAAGTGGAGGGGTTAACTGAAATAAATGTATTTGTCACATTCGTATTGAATTAAGAATCTAGGCCCAATTCCCATATATGTCAGGCAGCTACCTTCTAGCCCTTGTATCATTGATCAACGATTAGAGGATTGTCCCTAACCCCCAACTAAAACAAGAAACTAAGCTACAATAGTGATTTCCTTATCTGAATCCTCACATCCTCTCGATACACAGCATCAATAGAAGTGTTTTGTGTTGAGTTTGGGATGAGAAACCAAACTAAACCATGCCCCGACTTCCACCTTTTTGGTATGGTATTATGATTTTTCCCAAATCGCCAAATATGAATGGATTTCTAATAAAATAGTCGATGCCTCTCTGTATATATATGACCATGTTCTTTGACTTGGAAGCTAGGAGATCCCCTCCTGAGGGTGCATAGCAAGGGGATTGCAGAGCCCTCAAAACCCCTCGATGGTTCCCTCTCTCAGGTGCCCTGTACATGGTCATGGTGCCATGTTCCTTTACTCATGTCCTTGTCCCCTCCAGTAGGTTCAAGATCATTGTTGGGATTGGATGGACCAGATGAAGGTGTAGTGCCTTGATCTGAGTCTTTGGTGCCCCAGGTTGCAGAGTCAACACTCAGGTTGACTCATGTACATGCATGTTCTAGTATTCACGATGTTGAGGATAGCCTGGCATGGAAACACAATTCTACCCTCGGCTCAGGCATTACTAGGAAAGGACATAGATGAGTTTTCACAAGGGACTACTTACCCAGACATGTTAGCGTGACCGACTAAGATAGAACATGCCCATTGGCCGGGGCCTGACTCGCATGTGATCAAATATTTGGTGAGTTTCTGACGTGATGCTTAATTATTGGACATATTAATGCTAATCTTGTTTTAAGTGTAATAAATGATTGATAAATCAGATGGTAACAAGTAATATATTAAAGTTGATCATACAAATGCAAGGAATGTAATAGAAATAGTTTTGAGACCTAGTTTTTCTTAGAATTCTATAAGTTCCTAAAGTTACTAACTTTAATGTATTAAAAGTATGGAAACCGAAACTTCTTGGTTTTAATGAATATAACTTTTTTAAATGACTTAAATGGATAAAGTAGGGTCTTCTGATAAAAAGGACATCTTTGACTCAATTTAAGATTAAAGGTGCATAAAATATCAAAATTAGGATTTGTAAGTTAAAAGGGCATTAAAACTGATAATTAGGGTTTGGGAAGCAAAACTCTAAAGAAACCCTAAGTTGACTCCAAAACCCTAACTTGAAACCCAAGTCAGGTTTAATAGTAGATTTTGGACAAATTAATAATACTTGGGTGTTGTGCACTAATTTCAGGGTGATTGCTTGCTTATTCTTGACTGATCATACCATGGACTTTGGATCACTTCTGAGAAAGGTGTGTGGTTATGCCTATGACTACTCGCCTTAATCATGTTCTATGGTTTTTTGAGGTTTTCCGGTAATGATTGCAGTTCATGGTGCATTATTGCACGCATGTGTGATCTTTCGAATTTATAGGTCCCCAAACTAGGTTCATTCACAACACTAAAATATGCTCCCGCAAGCACATGGGGTCATGTTATAGTATAGGTGAGAGGCAAGTAATGGGGGTTGATCCATGGGGATAGAGGGGGCACTAGAGCTAGGTTTCTAATGGATACGTTCCTAAAGCAGATATTAGGGTTGAAGGGTTTAAAATTTGAAATTTTGTTTGATTACACTAAGCAAGAAGACAAGTAAAGACAATATGAAAACTAGATCACCAAAAACTAGGTTGTCCTAAGCAAGTTAAGTCTAAGCAACTAAATTGAGCAATCAACTAAATAAGGGCAAGATGATCTACACTACTCTAGCAAGGCAATTAGCAACTAAAAGCTAAGCTAAACACTAGAGCAAGCAAGAATCTAGGTTAACCCTAACTAATAAAACTAAGCAATTAGCTAGAGTGAACAAAGGCAATTAAGCTAAACTAGCATTAACAAGCTAAGATGACAAGTTAGGTTTTAAGAAATGGATTGGATATGTGGACTGTTTGGGAATGTGATTTGATATTAGTTGGGGGAAGGTCAACATAGCATGCAATTATCACAATTCAATCTATATTACCAAGCCAAACAAGGCAAGTGTTATTAGAATGTACCCTATACTACTAGTTGGAGAACTAGGGTTAGGTGTAATTCTAGTAAGACTTGAAAAGTCTAAGTTTCTAGGGTAAGTGTTATTGGGGCAATTGAGAGCCAAGGGTAGGAATGGGAGTAGATATGAGGGTATTTCATCTCATGTTACTTGCCATCTATCCTTTAGGAAGCTCTAGACAATTGCACCAATCACACTTACACTAGCTACTTAGATCTCACACTCACTTTTAGAAGAAGGGAGATGTATGTAGGAACAAAGGGGGCTATCTAGGGATCTATTAATTGGACCTAGGATCCATTCCTAAGATTGACACATACATTCTAATTTCCCCTAGAAGCTAAGTGTCATCAAGCATCTCAAAATAAGCAATTTATGTTAAAAGCACAAATCACATGCAATAAAATGGGAAATGAGATAGAAGAAAGAGTCAATCATTATAGAATGAAATCATGTTCATTACATGTTATTTTCCCCCAACATGGTATCAAAGTAACATTTTAACCCCAAACAGCCCACCACTAGGGGTTTAGCTAGACATGATCAAAGAAAAGATAAAAGAAAGGAGAAGAAGGGGATAGGACTCCATGCAGCTCAAAGTAGATCCTTCTCCTTCATCTCCTAGCTATTATAGGGTGACCTCCCTCCTCCAAGGTGGATGATGGGCATGGAAATGAAGGGGATTATGGTAGAAACCCTAGAAAACTAGGTTTCTATGGTGGAAATGAGGTCAAAATGGTGGATGGAGAGCATAAATGCAAGGGGAGTGCAATTAATGCTCAAGAGTGGGTGGAGAGGAGTAATGGAAGCTAACCTAGTGTTGTGGGCACCACCCATGTATATATAAGTGGTGGTGGAAGTACTAGGGTATGTAGGGGTATTATAGGAAATATAGTGCAGAAAATGCTAGAGTTTAGGTGCTAGCACGGCCATGTGGGGCAGCACAGCTGTGGTGGGTAGGAGTAGGAACGATCGTGGTGGTATGGAATGGTCGTTCTAAGAAAATGGAAAAATCACAGGTTGAGGTGGTGAAATGGAGGCTGGTAGCATGGCTATGGTGGAGGCTAGGTAGAACAACTGTGTTGGATAGCACGGCCATGGTGGTTGACTTGGAGGTCAGGTCGTTCCCTTCAGCACCCATATTTTGTCTTCAGCTAGCACGGCCGTTTTGGGGCCTTCATGGTACGGCCGTGCTGGGTAGCACGGCCGTGGTGGTTGAGTTGTTGTAGCTTGCAATTTTGGGATTTTCCCTGTAATTTTTGCATTGCCCAGCACAACCATTCCTTGGCACCACGGCCATGCTGGGGTCTTTAGAGCAAAAATATCTTGAATCTTCATGGTCAATGGACTTCTTTGCTTGATGTCAACCCTTGGCCATTAGGGGTATGTTGAGGGAGCTTTGGGGTCTTCTTTGAACCCCTCCATGAGTGGAGAAACCCTACAACTCCTTCCTTCTCTCTCATCCATCCAAAGCATGGTCCAAGTACCTAAAAAGTATGCAAAGAATGTCCATAAGCGCATTTGACAATAATACACATATTGGGGAATTTAACTTGCATTCTACTGTGTTTAGATGCGAATAAAGTACAAAATGGCACAAGATGAAGCCCTAAAATAGGGATGCATCACCACCCCAAACTTAAAACATACTTGTCCTCAAGTATTCTCCAACTTAATCTCTCTCTTTAGTTTTCTTTCAATAAACAAGAATGATGAATGCATTGTAAAAGATGATAATTGACTAAATGGTCTTAAAAGTGACTAAGTGCATGTGTTCCACCTCTCTCCTCTCCTCTATCACATACCAATTATGAAATGAGCATTGAGCATATAAACTTCAAATATAGAGCATAGAATATACAAGCTTTCCATATGTCCTTCATGCAATTCCAGATAAACTGTTTCATGTTGGCATTAATCAATGATGAGTAGGAGTGTTGTTGTTACACTTTCATGCATTCAGTCTTATGCCTCAAATCACACCAAATGACCCACATGGTTGTAGAAAGGGTAAAGTGAGCTAGATTTGATGTTTTCTAGCTTAATGGGTATGAAAATGGAAGAAAGGATTGCGGTAAGATTTTGGAGTTCTATTACACACTCAACTATTTTTCTTTTTTATTTAGATGCTCTTAAATAGGAGCATCTTTTTATTTTCTTTTGTCTTTTCTTTTCTTCTTTTCTTTTCTTTTTCCCTTGATGTAGGTAGGGCATATGGTGGATAGAGTGAAGCGGGGAGATGTAGATATGGCCACCCCAAACATTTAGAGGTGGCCAAGGCTAAATATGTGCTCTTAGGCATCCTTTCATGAGGCAGAGAGGTATGAAGATGGTGAGAAAAGAGTCGGGTCAAAGGGGGGTCATTAGTGCAATCCTCAACATAAGATTTCATGCATGAAAACTAATCCAACACTTCATCAAATGATATCACACCACATGATTAAACAACATGAGATTCACATTTATATCAAGTGATTCCATAGGGTCTAAGCGTTTATAGCTTGTTCAATTCACAATTCAACCAAAACATTCACAAACTTGAGAGAAGTGATGCACATGTAAAAAGTCAACAATTAAGACCATATAGCAATAAACTCTAAGAAAACAGCATGCATTTGTCAAAGATCAACATTTTCATTTCAAACAGTGGAGATTAAGTTAAAACATGCTTTTAGGCTAGAACATTCAAATTTGGACAAAATTGGCCAAAATGGTGCCAATTTGCATTCAATCACATTTAAACCTAACTTTAGGGAAATTAAAACATAAAGCAGCAAATCCTACTTAAAAATACACAAAAAATATCAAAATCTACATGAGAATGCAATTCATGACATGGAGGAGCAAAAAGAGAAAAATTTTGAAAAATTAGGCAAAAATGCATGAAATTGAACTACATGTATGCATGGCTGCAAGCAGACACACAAGGTTAGGAATTAGGTTAGAGAAGTATGAAAGTTAGTCAAACTATTTGAATCATCTTGGAAACATTTAGCACATGGTACATAGATAAGAATGTGGTGAAAGAGGGGATTACCACCCTACCATCCCAAACTTTTAAATCATGTTGTCCTCAACATGAAATAGAAGTTTAGAATAGTAGGGTAAAGGGCATGGAGTCACAAAAGACAAACACCAAGAGATGGAGTGATCAATGTAGCACTAGGTGAGAAGGGCAGGACCACCATGGCCATGCTGAGCAACACGGATGTTCTGGCTTTTCCAGCTACACAACCGTGTTGTGTGGTACGGCCGTTCTGGACTCCTTCCTATAGCCTTTCTACTATTTTGCACTGTTCTCTTCAACTTTGATATTCTCCTTGGCTAGACCCTTTTTGCATCACCTTTTCTTCCTTGTACATGTACTAACATGATTCACAAATAGAAAAACTATCAAGTATAGTGTGTGTGTGTTTCTTGGAAAAAAATGAAAGTGTGACAAAACAACAAGGTTCGAGAATCTCAAATCACGTGGGTTGCCTCCCACTAGCATTAAATTTGTAGCCTTCAATTGGTTTTTTTGCCTTCTTCACTAAGTGTTGACACCCACAGTGTCTCCTTTCTCTTCCACAGTGATCCTTTCTAGAATTATGATGACATGGGCTTCATCCCAAGGATTGTACATCGATCGAAAGTAAGGACTTGATCTCCACTATTCTAGAGGGTCATAGTAGCCTAGATTGTTGCCAAAATCTTCTTCACCCAGTTGTTACCTTTCTTCCTCAGTGAATATAAAGAAGTCAAACTTTCTCCTTCTATGCATGACCATCAGAGTGCATGTACGCACATTAATCTCCACACCCACAGTGGATAAGAAAGGTCTCCCCAATATGAGATATTCTTTTCCATCAATAGATCCTAAATCCATGATCAGAAAATCAGTCAAGTATGCAATGTTTATCCTTTGATCCATTGCTATTGATTCATTTAGCAATATGCCTAGGGGTTTCCTCTTAGTTCCATCACCCAAGACAAGGACACAATCCACCGATTCCATTTTTTTGAGGCCGAGCTATAAGTACATGCTCAACGGCATAATATTTGTTCCTACACCTAGATCTAGGAGAGCGTTCTCAACAAGTAATGCACCGATGTAGCATGTGATAAGAGGAACTCTCAGATCATCCATTTTTTGTGGGAAACCAATGTCCAAGATGAAGTTCATATATCTTGTTGCAATGATTTCCTTGGGTAGCAATAACACCAATTTTCTCCTCCCCGTACAAACATCGTTTACTAATGAAAGGAATACTTTGATGCATGTTGTTCCTTACTTCAAGGTCCCTAAGAGATTCATGGTACGGCTATTCTTCTCTTGGAGAAAGGGGCCTTCTAAAGCCTCATGGAATTCATCACCAATTGCACCAAACATTTTTGAAAACATTTTTGGTCCTTGAGGAGGTATGATGGTGATTCTTATCTCATGGGGAGGTTTTAGCTCCCAACAAGGTATTGCATCAAGTGTTACCATGTCAATGGCATGTGGGGCAGCAAACATGATCTTGTCACAGAAGGACGGAAGGACGGAATCTCTATCACTTTTTTTACTTCCAAGAAAGGGTAGGAAAGTTGAGGATGCTTCTTCATACAAAAGGGAGTAGCAGGAGCTTGGGTGCACTCGGTCTTTTCAAGCAACAACTGAGCAGCAAACTCTTTGGCACTTATGTGATCTCTACAAGACTCTTCTAGCACTGAATCTTTATCACAAACCTCAATCATTTCATCCTCTCCTTTTTAAGCTCTTGAGTTGTTTTCCTTCCCCATATGATAGACACCAAATTCACTTATTCATGGGAAGGAGGGGCTTGTGAATATGAAGGTGGTGGCGGTCTTTAATGAGGTGGGTTAGGATTTTGGAATATGCAAGTTAGTTGTTGGGGAGGTTGTTGTGGAGGTGGTGGTTGATAGGCATGTTATGGTGGTGGGGGATATTGATAGTTGAAAGGGGTTTGTGAGGTGGAGCATATGGATGTGGTGGTCCTTGGGAATAGTGAAGTGGGGGTACTTGACCTTGTGGTGGGACATAAACACCTTGAGTGGTGCTCACATAACTTCCATCATTGTTGGGATTCTCCATGGGTTGAGATGGGAGCTGTAACATCCCTGACCTGGGTTATAAGTTAACCCTAGGTGTTTTGCTTAATCATGTAATTAAATGCTTGTGATTACCTCCTGGCATGTAATTAAGTTCCTGAGGAACATACAGTTTCAATTCTGTCCTTTTTAAACAATGTTGTAGTATTGTTTTGTAATGCAGGGACCTATGTGCAAATTACCCAATTAGAAGGGTTAACTTGAAAATTTCACATGATAAGACGTTCCTATGATGATGATACATCATTTTAATGAATATGATGAAGTATGATGGATTCCCCAAGCTTGGGCATCAAGATGCAGCTTGTGGAGCAAGCTTTGTGCTTGAAACCCTAATTTTGGAGTAAAGTGCAATTTACCCAAAATGAGGGGTGCAACTTGTAAAATACACCTTCTAGAGTATCTTTTTTGACTCTTGACATCATTTAGAGTAGAAATGATGAAGGGGGCACTTCAATTAAATAATAAGATAAGAAGAATAACCTTTGTAGTAGAATCACCAAGTAATAAGTAAGGAGACCCTTATATATGTGCACCTTAGCTTTCATGTTGGCTTTCTTTACCCTTAGATCTTGTGTTTTGATGGGTTTGCTTAGTTATGATAGAATGAACGTGCCTTAGAAGGAAGGAGGGACCTAGATGAGAAACCAATAAACTAGAGGTCCTTATGTTGAAAACTAACCCAAGCTATATAAGCTTCTTTCCTTTGCAACCAAAGGCAATGTTTCCTTTCTTCTTTCACTTATCATCTTGCCCAACCGACTTGAGGCAGAGCTCTGGAGCTAAAGGAGACGACCAACTTGTTCTAAGGTGAGAAGAGACCATCTTCTAGCTTGGATTCATGGAGGAATTCCTTGTATGAGGTTGGTTTTATGGTTATCTCACTTAGGTTTCTTGTTCTAGCCGACCTTCCCCAACCTTTTCTTGGAGAATCACCTTTGGCCGACCTGTGGAGCTCAAGACACCATTAAAGGCTTGAGAGCTTGGAAGCTTGGAGCACTAGGGACGACCTTTTAGGCAGGTTTTATATCTCTAAACCTCTTGCTTTATTATGCACATCTTGTTCTTGTAAAATAATAGTTAGTTCTTCTTCTCCCCCAACTTTCCTTGCAAACTTGCAAGAAATCTGTGAAGAAACCGATCTATTCTGAGGTTGAATATGATGGGCGTGAATTTCTAGGTAACTTTATCAAACGACCTTGGACCCTTTGGTCTAAACAGTTTGCAAACCGTTTGATATCAAACGATCTCAGGACCGTTTGATTTCATTCGGTCTTGCAAGACCGTTTAGAATCAAACGGTCCTAAGACCGTTTGGAAAGTTTGACCAAGGGAAGACCATTTATAGGTCTGCTGTATACATATTGAGTTAAACATCTACCAAGAATTATAACCTAATTGCAAACCAATCACAAGTTGAAGGCACTTCAATCCTTTAAACCCTAATCGGGTTGAGTTGTTGAAATTAAGAACCAATTTTAGTGAACTTTGGGTTGAAGGGCCCAAACGATCTCAAGACCATTTGGGGGTTCACTCAAACGGTCTCAAGACCGTTTGGTGACCACCCAAGATTGTTTGGAAGTCTAGGGTTAAGATAATTTGATCAATTGAGGGTCCAATCACAATAGGTTGATGAATTGATTAAAAGTGCTGATTTGTAACCTAATTAGGGTTCAATCCTCATCAACTTGGCTTAGATTTTGATGAAACCTTGGGAAAACGGTCTCAAGACCGTTTGGAAGGTGTCCAAACGATCTCAAGACCGTTTGGGCCAAGTTTGGGCCCAATTGAGTGCTAATTGATGGGTTCAACTTCAATTTAATTCACCTTGATGAATGTTGATGGTTGAAAGTCTACAAACCCTAATTCAATCGGTTTCAACCCTAATTGGCTAGCAATTAAGGGTCAATTGAGTGTCCAATTGATTAAGGATAACCCTAATTAGCTCAATTGATAAGGGTCTAGCAAAGATGTGGCCAATCGAGGGGTTCAACATGGAAAACCCTAATCGATTACAACCTTTGATGCACCTTTGAGGTCCATGCGGTTTTGAGCCCATTTGGACCAAACAGTCTCAAGACCGTTTGAATCCAAATGGTCTCAAGACCGTTTGGGCTCAAACGATCTCAAGGTCATTTAGATCCAATCGGTCTCAAGGTCGTTTCAATTCATGCGGTTTCAAGGTTGCATAGATTCAAACGGTTTCAAAGTCAACTCTTTCAAACGGTCAACAAATTGAAACGGTCTCAAGACCGTTTAGATTCAAACGGTCTTGAGGGTGACCAAGTTGAAACGGTTTGGAAGTCAACCCTAACCAAATGGTCAACACTTCCAAACGGTCTCAGGACCGTTTGGAGGTTGAAGAGTGTAATCGTTTGGGGACTTTTAGGGTTATGATTACTTAATGTTTTGAGGGTTTAATTGGTACAATGGTTGTCTAATCCAAACCCTAATGATACCTAAAGACATTAAGGAGCTAAGTGAGTAATAGATTGAACCATGATGAGAGTCAATGGTGTACATTACCAATGTGCCCTTGAAGGGTTCAAGTAGATAACAACCCTTGATCAATCAAACCCTAATGACCATAATGGAGGTAACTAGGCTTATGTTAATCAAAATTGACTTGACCTAACCTAATCTTGAGTGATGTAATCACCATCTATTAGTAATGGGAGAGAGAAGGTTCCATTTATGGTTGAAACTCAAGTAAAGTACCTTCAATGTATATGAATGTGCATGATTAGTGTATGATCCACCTATGTGAGATCATGAAAACCCTAATTATGATAACTGATGAATCTTAACCTAATTTGAAGGCATCAAGGATGATAATATCATACATGGTGATGCCATGAGCTCAAATCACCATGAAGTGAATAGTAAACCCTAATTCTAGGGTAATGACATGTTAAATGAATAATAAACCCTAATTGAGGATGATGTGATGAAATAAATAATAAACCCTAATTCTAGTTTATGCTTTTAAGCATGAATCTTTATCATTAAAGTATGAGGTGAGGAATTAATGTTCCTAATCATAATGAAGGGATTGAATAACCCTAATCGATACTAATGAGGGAACCTAGCCTTAGTAAAGGTATAAAGATACAACCTTTGAATTGGAATGTTATTTCTGTCTTATAAATTATTGATCTAGAAATGAAATGTATGATTGTCAAGTTGAATTGACTATGCAGGTTCTTATAAGGGATTAATCTTAACCAGGTAAGGGTTATGATAGTGTATTCATTGAAAGTATGTTGTAGACTTTATGAATAGTGATACATTCTATGTTGCCTATGTTTAAGAGATAACATATGAGACTAATGGGCTGTAAGAGCCATGAGTAACATCAAGGTCATGCTGATTAGATGACTTATGTTGAATTGATATCCACTTGATAACTGATATGAGTTAAACTTAATACATTTAGTATTCTTCTATTATAGTGAGGTTTAATACTTAAATGCTTGGAAACATGCTTGATGTTAAAAGAATACTGAAATGTACCTAAGTAATCAAGTACAACCATACCATGTAGAGCCTTGATCATAGATCCATCATTGTCAATAGTTAAATGATGGTGAAACAGGTTTTCCTAAGGGAACTCCTGGATCACATACTTTTGAGTATGTGGGGGAATATGGACGTGAATATCCTTACGTCCTAGTGTAGGAGTTGATGTAGATGTATCTTATGCCGGGATGCCCATGCCTGCACTATGTGTTTATGCTGGGATGATGTATCACTAATCACCTGAGGAATCTTTAATGCCACATCGATAAGAGATAAACATGAGATCTTTCAATGGTGAAGAGAGTACAGAATGCCACTGTGACTCTAATAGCGAAGTGCCAGAATACCCTGGTGAGCTATAGTAACAGAGACACTAGATGTCCTGCAAGTTGATCCTCAAACTGACTGAGGAAGTTGAGGTCATAAGAATCTGGCTCTTTTGATGACCTAGGTATGATACCGATGCGACTTACTAGTGATCGGTTGGAGTATGAGCGGTATACCTCATCTCCGTAGGGCATAATAATGTTTGTAAAACATAATCACTCGTGTAGTATAACTGCTTAGATTGAACTACGAGAAGTATTGATTGATGTTACTCTGTTCATTTTAGTATACATGTTCTTCTTATTGTTTAATGAAGTTGATGTACTTAATATCCAATCTTCTATTGAGTAATTTAGATTACTTTGCTTATGTTTTCTTTATATGCTATAATAAAGCTTCTAGCGGAGAGTTATAACTCTCGCTGGGACAATTATTTAAAATTGTCTCACACCGTAGATTTCAACTTTGTAGGTGGTCGTCGAGGATGAAGGAACCAGTCTGCGGGAGATCAATATCAGCAGCAGCAATATCAAGGGTAGCAGTGAGTCTCAGGTGGAGATCCTGGCTGTCCAGTCTTATAGTTAGATAGTCTTATGTCGTCTCTGTACTCTCAGGTCCTTGGAGTTAGTAGATCTGAGATTTTGGTTTTCAATCTTAAGATTTTGTATCTTGTTGTATATAATCACTCAAGAAGTGATTTAACAGAGTTGTAAACTGTTTATCTTGTTTCTTATAAAGAAGTTTTATGATATCAAGATCTTGTCTCAAAAAGTTTTAAATTTTCGTGATTTTTCGTATTTCGTTGCTAATCAAATCGATTCCGCTATGTTTATCTCGTGTTTTGGAGATCGGAGCCCACAATTAAGTGGTATCAGAGCTCTAGGTTCGCTGAGTCTACAGAGACATAGGACTTAGGATGTCGAGTCTATCCTTAGTGTTTCTTTCGTATCTAATAGAGTCTTTTGCTCCTCAGGAGAAGAAAGATAATTAAGGATGTCTGAGCCACATGAGGAGTATGTGGCCGAGAGTAGCGTAGCTGCACCCCGAGAAGGTGCAAGAAACCCAGAGATAGAACAGCCTGTACCTGAGCCACCTGTGAAGCCACCACAGTTTGACCCAGCTGATATGGAAACCCCAGTTGTTCAAACTATGTTCGGGTAGTTTATGACTACCATGACACACGTCACCGACAGGATGCCCATGACTGCACCTAGGGCACCTTCCCAGCATGAAGGACAAGGTATCGGTAAGATGTTCGAGCGACTTTGTAGAGTCGGGGCGAACGAATACTTTGGCACAGCTGACCCCGTAGATGCAGATCTGTGGTTAACTGAGTTGGAGAAAGCCTTCAGAATCTTGAACATCCCCGAAGCTGAGAAGGTCAGACATACTGTCTATCTTCTCAAAGGAAGTGCTGGTCACTGGTGGACCATGGAAGAGCAGAAGAGGCCTGGAGTGGAGATCTCGTGGGAAGACTTCCATCGGGAATTTGTCAACAGATACTTCCCAAAGACATTCCTGGATGAGAAGATCTCTCAGTTCGAGAGATTGAGGCAAGGCATGATGAACATTAGTGAGTACGAAGCTAAGTTCATAGAGTTGTTGCGGTTCTATCCACACATGGCTGCCACAGAAGAAGAGAGGATCAGAAGGTTCGAGAAGGGTTTGAACGCCGACTTGACTACTCCCGTGTCTGCCCTAGAGAACCTACCTTCGTTGAGTCAGTCTGAAGGATAGAGAGATCCGTAGCTGAGAAGAGGCAAACCCATAAGAGATATTTGTAGTTCCAGGGTTCTTCATCTAGAGACTTTAAGAAGCCTAGATTCTCTGCACCTACACCTCCACCACCCAGATCTAGTGCTCAAACACAGTGGACACCAAGTAGAGGTAGAGGACGGAGCCTACCGCCACAAGAAACTCATAGTTCAGCATCGATGTCGGTCACAGGACCACCTAGACCACAGCAACAAGACAGAAGTTGCTACAACTATGGGAAGGTGGGACATCTGATGAAGGACTGCAGGGCTAGGCCTGTCAGTGTGACACAGCCACAGAGACAGAGTCAGCAAGGATCTCAGAGAAGGTAGTTTCAAGGAGCAGCTAGAGGACGTGGACAAGCGTCCCAAGCTGGATCGTCAGCACTGGCTCAACCTCAGGCGACAGTGAGGTTCTATGCGATGAACCCACCAGATGCAGTGATCAACCCACGGGTTGTGGCAGGTCAGATGGAACTATTATATTCTGATATGTCTAAATCATGTGTTGTATCTGTTTTGATTGACCTAGGTTCTACGCACTCCTTTATCACTCGGAGAGTGATTCGTAACTGCAATATGACAGTCAGTCATAGGGCAGATAGCTTGTTGCTTGAGACTCTATTGAGAGGGTCTGTTGTGTTGTAGGAGGTATGCTCTCCTTGCATCCTCTTCTTTTCTGATCATCGCATTCAAGTGGACCTTATACCACTTGAGATGCAAGGATTTTATATAATCCTTGGGATGGATACCTTGGAAAGGTATAGAGTTGTCTTAGATTGTGAATCCAAGCAAGCTGTATTTACTGATGATAGCAACACATGGATCTTTCAAGGAGAGAGAAAGATTCTACCCACCTATCTTGTGTCAGCTATGGTTGTTGAGAAGCTGATGAGGCAAGGATGTTATGCATTCTTAGCCCATGTAGTAGATACTACCATGGAGAGTTCCAACCCTGTTGAAGTTCCTGTAGTCAGGGAATTCGAAGATGTATTTCCTAAAGAACTTTCAGGTATACCACCGCCTCGGGAAATTGATTTTGAAATCAATTTGATCCCTGATACACAACCCATAGCCCATACACCGTATAGGATGGCGCCTGCTGAGATGGCAGAACTCAAGAAATAGCTTCAAGAGTTGCTTGAGAAGGGTTTTATCCGACCGAGCACTTCACCCTGGGGTACTCCGGTCCTGTTTGTTAAAAAGAAAGACAGATCAATGCGGTTATGCATTGATTACAGACAACTCAATAAAGTAACAATAAAGAATAAGTACCCTCTGCCGAGGATTGATGATCTTTTTGACCAGTTGCGTGGTGCAACCGTATTCTCGAAAATAGACTTGAGGTTTGGATATCATCAACTTTGTATTAAGGATAGTGACGTACCCAAGTCTGCCTTTAGGACAAGGTATGGTCACTATGAGTTCACAGTTATGTCGTTTGGACTAATTAATGCACCAGCTGCATTTATGGAACTCATGAATAGAATCTTTCGACCTTTCCTCGATCAATGTGTTGTTGTCTTCATAGATGACATTTTGATCTATAGTAGTGATGCTCAGCAGCATGAACAGCATCTTCGCCAAGCTTTGACCTTGCTAAGAGAACATAAGCTATATGCTAAGTTTAGCAAGTGTGAGTTTTGGTTGTCGGAAGTATCTTTTCTTGGACATGTGATATCTGCCTTGGGTATTCATGTTGACCCTAAAAAGGTAGAGTATGTTCTATAGTGGGAACAGCCGAAGACACCGACGGAGATCTGTAGTTTCTTAGGGTTAGCTGGCTACTACCGAAGGTTCATTAAGAACTTCAGTTCTATAGCCCTACCCTTGACTAAGTTGACCCGGAAAGACTTTCCTTTTGTCTGGAGTGATAAGTGTCAGCAGTCTTTTCAGTTGTTGAAGGAGAGGTTGACAAGTGCACCTGTACTTGTGCTACCTAAGTAAGGAAAAGGATATGTGGTTTTTGTGATGCCTCTAAGAATGGACTCGGATGTGTGTTGATGCAGGATAAGCAAGTGATTTCTTTCACTTCCCAATAGCTTAAGAAACACGAGGAGAATTATCCAACACACGACCTGGAGTTAGCTGTTGTGGTTCATGCTTTGAAAATCTGGAGACATTATCTTTATGGAGATACATTCTAGATTTTCACTTATCACAAGAATCTTAAGTACATCTTCTCTCAGCATGAACTTAACATGAGGCAACGTCACTGGACGGAGTTAATCAAGGACTATGATTGTACGATTGATTACCATCCAGGGAAGGCCAATGTAGTTGCAGATGCTCTGAGTAGGAAATCAGCAACACCATCCTCTGATAAGGCACAACTAAACTCTTTAGTATGCTCCAGGAGAGATATGCTTATCTCCTTGAGGCAAGATAATGTACAGTTGAAGGTATCATTGTTAGCCAGGTTGTTAGCGGAGATGCACATAAAACCTACCCTAAGAGAGTAGATTAAGGAGGCACAGCAAGTTGATGATACGGCTCAGCAGATCAGATCGGAGTACGGTGATGAGAAGCAAGATGGTTTCCATGACTCAGATGACCAGGTGGCATGCTATCATGGGAGAATGATAGTACCGGATGTGGATAACTTGAGGAAGTTAGTCCTGGAAGAAGCTCATTCTTCGATGTATGCCATGCATCCAGGGAACACCAAGATGTATCGAAACTTGAAAGATATGTATTGGTGACCTGGGATGAAGAGGGATGTTGCTGAGTTTGTTCTGAGGTGTCCGGTGTGTCAGTAGGTCAAGGCTGAACACCAAAAGCCTCCATGGACAATGCAACCTTTACCCATACCACAGTGGAAGTGGGACCATGTGACCATGGACTTTGTTGTTGGCCTACCCAGAACAAGAAAAGGACATGATTCCATCTGGGTAATTGTTGATAGGTTGACAAACACAATGCATTTCTTGCCTGTCAAAACAACCTATTCTGATGAGAAGTTGCCACAGTTATATGTGCAAGAGATAGTGTGACTACACGGAGTTCCAGTCACCATAGTATCTGATAGAGGTCCCCAGTTCACGAGTCGTTTTTGGGAGCGACTGCACAGAGCTTTAGGCACCCAGTTGAGGTCCAGTACAGCCTTTCATCCACAGACTGATGGACAGTCGGAAAGGACTATACAGACCTTGGAAGACATGCTGAGAGCATGTGTTCTCCAGTTTACCGGTTGTTGGGACCTACACCTAAGCTTGATAGAGTTTGCCTATAACAATAGCTATCAGCATAGCATTGACATGGCACCTTATGAAGCTTTGTATGGTAGATGTTGTGGATCACATGTATGTTGGTATGAAACTGGTGAATATCAGTTCTTAGGTCCTGATCTTGTGCAGCAGACTACAGAGAAGATCAAAGTAATTCAACAACAGATTAAGACTGCACAGGATAGGCAGAAGTCTTATGCCAATAAACGTCATAGACCCTTAATGTTCCAGGTTGGAGACAGAGTGTATCTCAAAGTCTCGCCTTGGAAGGTAGTTTTGAGGTTTGGAAAGAAAGGGAAGTTAGCTCCTAGATAAATGGGGCCTTATCCAATCATTGAACGGGTTGGAAAGGTAGCCTATAGACTAGAATTGTCACCAGAGTTACAGAAGTTACACCCTGTGTTCCACATTTCTATGCTAAGGAAATGTCATCCTGATACCGAGTCAGTTCTACAACCTATGGAGGTAGAATCGAATGATGATATAACTTATGAGAAAGGGCCAGTGTCAATCCTTGATAACAGAATTAAAAAGCTAAAGAAGAAAGATATAAGTCTTGTGAAAGTCCTCTAGAATCATCGTGGTGCTGAAGAAGCCACTTGGGAACTAGAGGAAGAGATGAGGAGGAAATACCCTGCTCTTTTCTCTTAATATGTTTTATCGATTTTGGGGACGAAATCCTTGTAAGGGATGGAAATTTGTAACATCCCTGACCTGGGTTATAAGTTAACCCTAGGTGTTTTGCTTAATCATGTGATTAAATGCTTGTTATTACCTCCTGAAATGTAATTAAGTTCCTGAGGAACATACAGTTTCAATTCTATCCTTTTTAAACAATGTTGTAGTATTGTTTTGTAATGCAGGGACCTATGAGCAAATTACCCAATTAGAAGGGTTAACTTGCAAATTTCACATGATAAGATGTTCCTATGATGATGACACATCATCTGAATGAATATGATGAAGTATGATGGATTCCCCAAGCTTGGGCATCAAGATGCAGCTTGTGGAGCAAGCTTTGTGCTTGAAACCCTAATTTTGGAGTAAAGTGCAATTTACCCAAAATGAGGGGTGCAACTTGTAAAATACACCTTCTAGAGTATCTTTTGTGACTCTTGACATCATTTAGAGTAGAAATTATGAAGGGGGCACTTCAATTAAATAATAAGATAAGAAGAATAACCTTTGTAGTAGAATCACCAAGTAATAAGTAAGGAGACCCTTATATATGTGCACCTTAGCTTTCATGTTGGCTTTCTTTACCCTTATATCTTGAGTTTTGATGGTCTTTGCTTATTTATGATAGAATGAATGTGCCTTAGAAGGAAGGAGGAACCTAGATGAGAAACCAATAAACTAGAGGTCCTTATGTTGAAAACTAACCCAAGCTATATAAGCTTCTTTCCTTTGCAACCAAAGGCAACATTTCCTTTCTTCTTTCACTTATCATCTTGCTCAACTGACTTGAGGCAGAGCTCTACAGATAAAGGAGATGACCAAGTTGTTCTAAGGTGAGAAGAGACCATCTTCTAGCTCGGATTCATGGAGGAATTCCTTGTATAAGGTTGGTTTTATGGTTATCTCACTTAGGTTTCTTGTTCTAGCCGACCTTCCCCAACCTTTTCTTGGAGAATCACCTTTGGTCGACCTGTCGAGCTCAAGACGCCAATAAAGGCTTGAGATCTTGGAAGCTTGGAGCTCTAGGGACGACCTTTGAGGTGGGTTTTATATCTCTAAACCTCTTGCTTTATTATGCACATCTTGTTCTTGTAAAATAATAGTTAGTTCTTCTTCTCCCCCAACTTTCCTTGCAACCTTACAAGAAATCCGTGAAGAAACTGACCTATTCTGAGGTTGAAGATGATGGGCGTGAATTCCTAGGTAACTTTACCAAATGACCTTGGACCCTTTGGTCTAAACGGTTTGCAAACCGTTTGAAATCAAACGATCTCAGGACCGTTTGATTTCATACGGTCTTGCAAGACCGTTTAGAATCAAACGGTCCTAAGACCATTTGGAAAGTTTGACCAAGGGAAGACAGTTTAGAGTTCTACTGTATACATATTGAATTAAACATCTACCAAGAATTATAACCTAATTGCAAACCAATCACGAGTTGAAGGAACTTCAATCCTTTAAACCCTAATCGGGTTGAGTTGTTGAAATTAAGAACCAATTTTGGTGAACTTTGGGTTGAAGGGCCCAAACGATCTCAAGACCATTTGGGGGTTCACTCAAACGGTATCAAGACCGTTTGGTGACCACCCAAGACTGTTTGGAGGTCTAGGGTTAAGATAATTTGATCAATTGAGGGTCCAATCACAATAGGTTGATGAATTGATTAAAAGTGCTGATTTGTAACCTAATTAGGGTTCAACCCTCATCAACTTGGCTTAGATTTTGATGAAACCTTGGGGAAACGGTCTCAAGACCGTTTGGAAGGTGTCCAAACGATCTCAAGACCGTTTGGGCCAAGTTTGGGCCCAATTGAGTGCCAATTGATGGGTTCAACTTCAATTTAATTCACCTTGATGAATGTTGATGGTTGAAAGTCTACAAACCCTAATTCAATCGGTTTCAACCCTAATTGGCTAGCAATTAAGGGTCAATTGAGTGTCCAATTGATTAAGGATAACCCTAATTAGCTCAATTGATAAGGGGCTAGCAAAGATGTGGCCAATTGAGGGGTTCAACATGGAAAACCCTAATCGATTACAACCTTTGATGCACCTTTGAGGTCCATGCGGTTTTGAGCCCATTTGGACCAAACGGTCTCAAGACCGTTTGGGGCCAAACGGTCTCAAGACCATTTGGGATCAAACGATCTCAAGGTCATTTAGATCCAATCGATCTCAAGGTCGTTTCAATTCATGTGGTTTCAAGGTCGCATAGATTCAAACGGTTTCAAAGTCAACTCTTTCAAATGGTCAACAAATTGAAATGGTCTCAAGACCGTTTAGATTCAAACGGTCTTGAGGGTGACCAAGTTCAAATAGTTTGGAAGTCAACTCTAACAAAACGATCAACACTTCCAAATGGTCTCAGGACCGTTTGGAGGTTGAAGAGTGTAATCGTTTGGGGACTTTTAGGGTTATGATTACTTAATGTTTTGAGGGTTTAATTGGTACAATGGTTGTCTAATCCAAACCCTAATGATACCTAAAGACAATAAGGGGATAAGTGAGTAATAGATTGAACCATGATGAGAGTCAATGGTGTACATTACCAATGTTCCCTTGAAGGGTTCAAGTAGATAACAACCCTTGATCAATCAAACCCTAATGACCATATTGGAGGTAACAAGGCTTATGCTAATCAAAATTGACTTGACCTAACCTAATCTTGAGTGATGTAATCACCATCTATTAGTAAGAGGAGAGAGAAGGTTCCATTTATGGTTGAAACTCAAGTAAAGTACCTTCAATGTATATGAATGTGCATGATTAGTGTATGATCCACCTATGTGAGATCATGAAAACCCTAATTATGATAAGTGATGAATCTTAACCTAATGTGAAGGCATCAAGGATGATAATATCATACATGGTGATGCCATGAGCTCAAATCACCATGAAGTGAATAGTAAACCCTAATTCTAGGGTAATGACATGTTAAATGAATAATAAACCCTAATTGAGGATGATGTGATGAAATGAATAATAAACCCTAATTCTAGTTTATGCTTTTAAGCATGAATCTTTATCATTAAAGTATGAGGTGAGGAATTAATGTCCCTAATCATAATGAAGGGATTGAATAACCCTAATCGATACTAATGAGGGAACCTAGCCTTAGTAAAGGTATAAAGATACAACCTTTGAATTGGAATGTTATTTCTATCTTATAAATTGATGATCTAGAAATGAAATGTATGATTGTCAAGTTGAATTGACTATGCATGTTCTTATAAGGGATTAATCTTAACCAGGTAAGGGTTATGATAGTGTATTCATTGAAAGTATGTTGTAGACTTTATGAATAGTGATACATGCTATGTTGCCTATGTTTAAGAGATAACATATGAGACTAATGGGTTGTAAGAGCCATGAGTAACATCAAGGTCATGCTGATTAGATGACTTATGTTGAATTGATATCCACTTGATAACTGATATGAGTTAAACTTAATTCATTTAGTATTCTTCTGTTATAGTGAGGTTTAATACTTAAATGCTTGGAAACATGCTTGATGTTAAAAGAATACTGAAATGTACCTAAGTAATCAAGTATAACCATACCATGTAGAGCCCTGATCATAGATCCATCATTGTCAGTAGTTAAATGATGGTGAAATAGGTTTTCCTAAGGGAATCCTGGATCACATACTTTTGAGTATGTGGGGGAATATGGACGCGAATATCCGTACGTCCTAGTGTAGGAGTTGATGTAGATGTATCTTAATCTATCAACCCTGCACTATGTGTTTATGCCGGGATGATCCGAGGAATCTTTAATGCCACATCGATAAGAGATAAACATGAGATCTTTCGATGGTGAAGAGAGTACAGAATGCCACTGTGACTCTAATAGCGAAGTGCCAGAATACCCTAGTGAGCTATAGTAATAGAGACACTAGATGTCCTGCAAGTTGATCCTCAAACTGACTGAGGAAGTTGAGGTCATAAGAATTCGGCTCTTTTGATGACCTAGGTATGATACCGATGCGACTTACTAGTGATCGATTGGAGTATGAGCGGTAAACCTCATCTCCGCAGGGCATAATAATGTTTGTAAAACATAATCAGCCGCGTAGTATAACTGCTTAGATTGAACTACGAGAAGTATCGATTGATGTTACTCTGTTCATTTTAGTATACATGTTCTTCTTATTCTTTAATGAAGTTGTTGTACTTAATATCCAATCTGCTATTGAGTAATTTAGATTACTTTGCTTATGTTTTCTTTATATGCTATAATAAAGCTTCTGGAGGAGAGTTATAACTCTCGTTGGGACAATTATTTAAAATTGTCTCACCCCGTAGATTTCAACTTTTTAGGTGGCCGTCGAGGATGAAGGAACCAGTTTGCGGGAGATCAGTATCAGCAGCAGCAATATCAGGGGTAGCAGTGAGTCTCAGGTGGAGATCCTGGTTGTCCAGTCTTATAGTTAGATAGTCTTATGTCTTCTCTGTACTCTCAGGTCCTTGGAGTTAGTAGATTTGAGATTTTGGTTTTCAATCTTGAGATTTTGTATCTTGTTGTATATAATCACTCAAGAAGTGATTTAACAGAGTTGTAAACTGTTTATCTTGTTTCTTATAAGAAGTTTTATGATTTCAAGATCTTGTCTCAAAAAGTTTTAAATTTTTGTGATTTTTGTATTCCGTTGCTAATCAAATCGCTTCTGCTATGTTTATCTTGTGTTTTGGAGATCGAAGCCCACAGGAGCCTTCCCTCTTCATGGTGAGTAAGTGAAAGGGAGATTTGGTCAAGCCTTTATTCAAGGCGGCCAATGTTTTGTCCTTGAGAGGATACCTCTTTCTTCACCTCGTCGAGGCTCCTAAGCCTTCCTAGGACTTCTTCTTCAAACTTGGAGTTGTGCTTGGGACCATGGTATTGTCTTGGCTTCCCATGCCCTTGACCATCCTCATTTTGTTATTTCCATGAAAAGTTAGGATGGTTTCTCCACTCGGGACTGTAAGTGTTGGACATTGGACCTTGGTTGTTTCAGTTTCTAAAAGCATGAAATGTGTGCACTTCTTCATATATAGCATCAATTTCCAAGTGGATTGGCTAGAAATACCTCCAGCTTGGTTCTTCATCATGCTCATCATGTCTGCCATCATTTTCATCATGTCGGGGTTGGCTTCAGTCTAGGGCTGGAACTATGGGAGGAGGTGGAGGAGTGTATTTCCGGTCACAGTACCCCCCTTTACTTGAGGCTCGGTGATGAGAATTCTCAACAAGATGCTCAAACAAGGGCCAAGACTCCTCAGGTGGCTTTACCATGAAGGTGCCTCCACATGATGAGTCAACATTGTTTTGGCTCAATTCCAATAGCCTGGTGTAGAAAGCTTGAACCATTCGTCGTAGAGGTACTTCATGATGTGGGCAGTCATGGAGGAGCTTTTGAAATCATTCCCAAACTTTGTGAAATGGTTCATTCTCTTTCTGCATGAACGAAGTGATGCATCTTTGCATCTGGGTCAACTTGGAGATCGGGTATAACTTCTTAAGAAACTCGTTCTTCACAGTTATCCATGTCAACAAATTGGGCTTGGACATGTACCATTCCTTTGCCTTTTCTTTTAGAGAGAATGGGAAGAGAGTCCTCCAGATGGAATCATCGATGGCAGCGGGTGTGTAGAAGGTGGAACAAGTCTCAAGGAAGGCATCAATATGATGGTAGGGGTTTTCATTCTCCATCCCATAGTAGGTAGGGAGGAGTCCAAAAAGTGCGGGTGGAATGGAGAATTGTTGACCCAACATTTGTTCAACAAGGGTGGCAATGGGGGAATTGTAGTTCCCTGGGGTGAAATACTCGTGGAGGGGGTAGTTGGTCTGCAATTGAGCATTTTCATGAGGTATTTCAGCTTCATGGTCACCCATCTCAGTTTCTCGGTGTTGGTAGCAGAGGCTTTGGCATCTCCATCTACCTATGTCGGGTTGTATAACACCAAATCAGTACAAGTAGAATGTGTATGATGCATGCACGACTATCACCTACACAATACGTAAACAAGCAACAAAAACCAAGTTAGAATGACAATATGTGAAAGTGAACAAAGAATAAAGAATAGCAATGATGAGGGTGGTAGGAAAGGCTAAGATACACTAACTAGATAGGCTGAGCACCTCTATCCTTGACAATGATGCCAGAAAGCTTAGTGTGTTCTTGCACACACGTGTGATCTTTCGAATTTATAGGTCCCCAAACTAGGTTCACTCACAACACTAAAATATGCTCCTGTAAGCGCACGGGTTATGTTATAGTATAGGTCAGAGGCAAGTAATGGGGTCGATCCACATGGATAGAGGGGGAACTAGAGCTAGGTTTGTGTTGGCTACATTCCTAAATTGGATATTAGCGCTGAAGGGTTTAAAATTGGATTGGGTTTGATTACACTAAGCAAGTAGGCAAGTAAAGACAATATGAAAACTAGATCACCAAAAACTAGATTGTCCTAAGCAAGTTAAGTATAAGAAACTAAATTGAGCAATCAACTAAACAAGGGCAAGATGATATACACTACTCTAGCAAGGCAATTAGCAACTAAAAGCTAAGCTAAACACTAGAGCAAGCAAGAATCTAGGTTAACCCTAATTAACAAGACTAAGCAATTAGCTAGAGTGAACAAAGGCAATTAAGCTAAACTAGCATTAACAAGCTAAGATGATGAGTTAGGTTTTAAGAAATGGATTGAATAGGTGGGCCATTTGGGAATGTGATTTGATATTAGTTGGGGGAAGGTCAACATAGCATGCAATTATCCCAATTCAATCTAGATTACCAAACCAAACAACAAGGCAAGTGTTATTATAATGTACCCTATACTACTAGTTGGAGAACTAGGGTTTAGGTGTAATCCTAGTAAGACTTGACAAGTCTAGGTTTCTAGGGTAAGTGGTATTGGGGTAATTGAGAGCAAAGGGTAGGAATGGTAGTAGAGATGAAGGTGTTTCACCTCATGTTACTTGCCATTTAGCCTTTAGGAAGCTCTAGGAAATTGCACCAATCACACTTAAACTAGCTACGTAGATCTCACACTCACTTGTAGAAGAATGGAGATGTATGTAGGAACAAAGGGGGCTAGCTAGGATCCACTAAAATGGACCTAGGAGCCATTCCTAAGATTGCCACATACATTTCAATTTCCCCTAGAAGCTAAGTGTCATCAAGCATCTCAAAACAAGCAATTTATGTTAAAAGCACAAACCACATGCAATAAACTGGGAAATAAGATATAAGCAAGAGGCAATCATTATAGAATGAAATCATGTTCATTACAATTTATTTTCACCCAACATGGTATCAAAGTCACATTATAACCCCCAAACAGCCCATAACTAGGGGCTTAGCTAGACATGATCAAAGGAAAGATAAAAGAAAGGAGAAGAAGGGGATAGGACTCCATGGAGCTCGAAGTAGATCCTTCTCCTTCACCCCCTAGCTGTTGTAGGTGACCTCCACCCTCCAAGGTCAACGATGGGCATGGAAATGAAGGGGGTTATGGTAGAAAACCTAGAAAATTAGGTTTCTATGGTGGAAATGAGGTGGAAATGGTAGGTGGAGAGCATAAATGCAAGGGGAGTGTAGTGAATGCTCAAGAGTGGGTGAAGAGGAGTAATGGTAGCTAACCTAGTATTGTGGCCGCCACCATGTATATATAGGTAGTGGTGGAAGTACTAGGGTAAGTAGGGGCATTGTTGGAAAAATAGTGTAGAAAATGCTAGGGTTTAGGTGGTAGCACGGTCGTGCTGCCTAGCACAGTCGTGCTGGGTAGGAGTATGAACGGATGTGGTGGTGTGGAACTGTCGTTCTAAGAAAGTGGAAAAATCACTACTTGAGGTGGTGAAATGGAGGCTAGTAGCACGGTCGTGTTGGGCAGCTTGGCCGTGGTGGAGGCTAGGTAGAATGGTCAGGCTGGGTAGCACAGTCGTGGTGGTTGAGTTGGAGGTGAGGTAGTTCCCCTCAGCATGCCTATTTTGTCTTTAGCTAGCACGGTCGTGCTAGGCAGCACGGCCATTTTGGGGCGTCATGGCATAACTGTGCTAGGTAGCACGGCCATGGTGGTTGAGTTGATGTAGCTTGCAAATTTGGGAGTTTCCCTATTACTTTTGCATTGGCCAGCATGGAAATTCCTTGGCACCATGGCCGTGATGGGTCTTCAGTAGAAAAAACATCTTGAATCTTCATGGTCAATGGACTTCTTTACTTTATGTCGATCCTTGGCCATTAGGGCTAGGTTGAGGGAGTTGTGGGGTCTACTTTGGACCCCTCCATGAGTGTAGGAACCCTAGAACTCCTTCCTTGTCTCTCATCCATCCAAAGCCTGGTTCGTATACCTAAAAAGTATGCAAAGAACGTCCATAAGTGCATTTGATAATAATACACATATTGGGGAATTTAACTTGCATTCTACTATGTTTAGATGTGAATAAAGTACAAAATAGCACAAGTTGAAGCCCTAAAATAGGGCTGCATCAGATAACTGGTGGTTGTTTATTTAATTCATGCAATCTATAAAGTCACTATGGATATCACATTATATAAGTATAAATTTCTCAACTATCTCTAATGGATGTAAGTGATACATGGGGGATGTAAGTAATGTCACTATGGTGACGAATGATCAGGTCGAGATAAGAAGACCACCTCGAGAAAATCCCTATGTAAGAAATGTCACTATGGTGGCTGGTGTTCTGGCTCAGAAAAGAAAATCACCTCAGGCAAAGGCCTATGTATGAAATGTCATTGTGGTGAGTGGTGATTGGGACAAGGCCTATGTATGATGTGTCCATTATAGGGACTATGTTGGATCCTAGATGGGTGATTAGGTGCTCTAGAAGGGGGTGAATAAAGCTGAAAGCACTTAAACAAAACTCATTAAACCTTCAAGATATATGACAAGATAAGGTTTCTAAATAGGTAATTTGAGTGCAACTAACACATACATAGCAAGGGAGAGAGAGATTGAACATACACCAATTAGACAAGCTATTTAGAGTGGTTCCACACTTCAAACTAGAAGTGTGTCAGTCCACTTTCCTAGAGAGGTCAACCTCTAGAACTTCCAAACTCTTGCACTCTTATATTCATTCATAAGACATACAATGCATGACCAAACAAAAGGCTTACCTATCCAAGACAAAGAGTCTTCAACCTTACCAAGGACTTACCCACTTTGCAAGAGTCTTCGGCCTTCTCCAAGGACTTACCCACTCTTGCACAAGTCTTCGGCCTTGCAGGAATTACCCACTCTTCTTGGATCTTCAGCTTTTGACTTCACCTTCACTCAGAGAAGCTTCCACCAAGGACTTACCCACTTGAGCTTGAGTCTTCTGCCTTCTCCAAGGGATTACCCACTCTAGCTCCAAGCCTTCAGCCTTGATCTTCACCAAGGTACTCCTTCCCTTGTTCTTCTTCACCTCTCTTGGATAAGAGAGAGAACCTTCATCTTCATGATTGCAAATGAGAGATGGGGAGGTGGTGGAAGTGAGAGCCTCACAAGATATACAAGTAGAACTAGCTCTCTTACAAATCTCCTACTCACTCTAATGGATGTAGCAAGTGATTAATCTTATAGAGAGAGAAGAGGATGTAGGAAGCACTCAACTATAGAATAGGAACCTCACAAAGAGTTTGCAATGAATACTCAACCTTAGAATGAAGCCCAAGGGGTCCTATTTATAGCTTGGGATGCTTCTAAGCCTTTGGGAACACTTAAGAATGAAAACTAGCCATTTTGTGGCTTGCAACGGATATATTTTCACTTGTTGCAACTCCACAATGGCTAGAAACACTTTTCTGCACTTTTTAGTACAGTGCAATCGGTCGAGTTCTAATGGGTGTAACTCGACCGATCAAGTAGGAGGCAAACTGATGTTCAAAGGATCGGTCGAGTTTGTCCTGAGGAAACTCGACCAACCATTTCAACTGGAAATGGCCTACTACCCAATCGATCGAGTTCTGTGAGTGCACAACTCGACCGATGCAATCTTCAGAAAATCGACCAAGGTTGATTGGTCGAGTTTCAGGCTGGGGAAACTCGACCGACCAAGTGCATGTAATTGATTTTCAAAGATGCATTTAAAGTGCTCTAATATTCGATCTAAGTGCTCCTAATATTTTTCTAAGCTTAATTACAAGTCATACAATCATTACAAGTGATTTACAACATGATTCTAATGGATATACATCATATTACAAAAATGTGCACTTGTATGACTTTGACTTGTCTTTTCTCTAATTTGAGATGTGCAAGTTAGGGCAATTGGAGTGTGTCTATACCTAATCTGAAATCACTCAAGTAGAAGCATTAGACACCAATATGTGGAATGGTTAGTCATCATCAAAACACGGGTTTAGTCAATTTAGACGTGAGTCAACATTGACCTAATTGACCTTGAGTCAACAATCTCCCCCTTTTTGAAGATGACAAACCATTCCATAAATGTATTGAAGGCTTTTTAAGTAAAGTCATACCTTTGGAGAAACCTAGGGGTTTCAATAGAATTGAGTTCATATGCTCCCCCTCAATTGATGTGCATGGAGTTTTCATACTCCCCCTCAATTGATGCTATTTCTCCTGCATGGTTAGCTTTCATAACATTTATAGAAACTATGTCTTCTACTCATATATGTTCTACACATATATGTCTTCTCCCATTTACCTTCTCCCCCTTACATGGACATACTTCTGTTCTTCATGTAAGACATGCCTTCTTCCTCTTTTTAAAAGAAGACATACCTTTCTCCCCCTTTGTCATTTCAAAAAGTGGGGCTATGAAGAAAGTAAGAAACATCACTTGTTAAAGAGAAAGGAGATAACACAAATATATATAAGGAGAGTAGAAGAACACAGATAAGGTCTTGTCCAAGCATAGAAAGAAAAGTAAGTTAAAGCATATACTTGAACAACCCAAAATGCAAGATAAAGTGCTGCAGAAAAACAATAAGTTGCAATTTTGACCCTCAAGATGAAGGAATTTGGTCAAAAACCATCAGAGCTCATGGCACAGCGATGAGTCTTGCTTAGAAGGTCGTTTCTGCATGAAAAACACTAGTCTTGCACCAAAAACTGAAACTGGAGCAAAAGCTGCATAAAATCCAAAAATACTCCAATTTCCACATATCATGTAGATCTATGTACCCTGCATCACAATGTTATACAAGTAACTCAAGATAGTAGATATGCAATTCAAAAAACAATCTTGAGCATGTATGAGACAAGATATAAGCATAGCATATATATGAGAAAAGATGCCAATAATAAACAGGGTTAGAACTGCATGTATATTGTGACGATCCGACCACAAATCAAATCATCACCAGTAAATAATTGTGGAATTACTATAAGCAGCGTATTAACAAAAATCGCTAAAAATTAAAACCATTTGCAAGGAGTTCCATATCCAGAAAACTCTTAAGAAGAGAACCAAAGTACTGCATACATTATGGTTTACATTGTACACACCATGTACCATCTCATCTCGAGGAATATATACAACAATTTCTTTACCAAACTATACACAAGCAACATAAAACCTCGAGGCATACAAGCCAAAATCTCAGATCGATCATAAAACCACTACATACTGACTCCAAGGACCTGAGAGTACAGAGATGACACATAGGACTCATATCTACATGACATGGCAGACAGTAACTCAACCTGAGATGTTACTACTACTCCTGATATTGTTGTCCTCCCTCTGCTGTATAGTTCCTACCTCCTCGTCCGCGTCCACCTAAAAATTTGGATCCCACGGGGGTGAGACAATTGTAATTGTCCCAGCGAGAGATATAACTCTCCTCCGACCATATTATTATCACAGTTAAATAGTATAAAACTAAGCAGAGGATTCATTTACATTAATTAACAAGATTCAAACACTGTTTAAACAGAATAAAGCAATATCATCTTTTGAAGCATTGCAGTTATATATGATAAAACAGTAAATCATCTATTCATTTTAATAAGGAATATGAAGAACATGTGTAACATTTATCCATTTAGGATACATTAAGCAATGCAACATCAACCAATGATTTCCGTATTTCATCCTTAAGCAAATATGCTACACGGCTAATTTACATTTTTCAATCACACTTATGCCCTGAGGAGATGAGGTATACCGCTCATACTCCAACAGACCATTGCGAAGTCAAAATCGATACCATACAAGATCAATGGAAGAGTCGGCTTCCAAGACCTCTACCGTCTCGGTCAGTGCGAGACCACAAGCAGGACCATGTCAACTGCTTACATAGCTTTCCAGGGTATACTGGCAACTTCGTTATAGAGCTACAGCGGCGGCTGCACTCCTTCGGCATCGAGAGATTTAATGTTTATCTCACATCGATCCGGCATAAATCATCATCGGGAGATTCGTGATACATCCATCCCGACATCTATAATGAAGGATTGAGAGATTTAATGTTTATCTCACATCAATTCCTCCATTAGGGCGTACGGATATTTTCGCCCATCACCCCCGCATATTCAAAAATATGCGATCTCCAGAAGATCCCGTGGGAAAACCTGTTTCACCATCACCAGCTGATGACGATGATGGATCTATGGTCAGGGCTCTACATGATAAGATTCCACTTTATTAATTAAGTGCATTACAATATTCTTTTAGCATCAGTCAAGTTTTCAAACATTTATTATGACAAATGCTACAAAGAAAGATGTAATACATGTATCAAATACTTTTCAAATCTTTAAAACATATATAACATTTAGGATCTCAATCCCTTATTTCATTACTGGGAATTATCATCCCTTGACATTATCATCATCATGATTACCAAATATGGGTATTCAAACCCTTAGTTCATCACAGAACACAGTTACCACTTACTAGGTAACTAATACCCCTGGGTCATCTGACCAAGGTATACATGATACTTGTTACACAAGCATTTCACATGGCTCACAAGGCCCATTAAATATATTTATCAAATAAACATCATATCTCATACCTGGCTATGCTCATCATCTCATGATACCTGCATGGTTAGTATACATGATAACAACCATCTTAATTACATATCAACACCATGCAAAACAAGGGTAACACCACTATTCCCTTATTAGGGTTAGGGTTTCCCATTCTTTATTGATTAGGGTTTCAAGATCACATTATCAAGGACCAAACCCTAATTCATACTTTACACGTATTAGAAACATTAATAAATGCACATTACATGTTTGGTTCACAAGTATGAGTTTCTCTCTCATCCTCTCTAGGATGTTGATCACTTCACACTTTATTAAGTTGGCTCAACCTTTCCTTCAAGGTACATTAGCCTACTTAATCATTAATCATTAAACTCCATACTACTCAATGTATGACTTGATATAAAACACTCCATGTGTTTCTCCATCAAGTATATTGCAATTTAAGGTACTTTCACACCATATCATTTTAGAAGTGTATGCCTACTTACTTAGCCCATATCGGGTTAAAGGTGTGTGGTTGAGTGCTTGACCTCTTCAAACCTTTATGGCCACGACCTTCCCTTTATCATGGGTTAAGTGACAGGCTAGACAACAGTTTGAACCACTATCAACCCTAAGTACAAACCAATGCACACCACTATCGATTTCCCAAGTAAACTAGAGCTACTTTTCCATATCAGGATGAAGGTGTGTACTTGTGTGCTTTTGCACGATACTGATGATGTCATCATTATCGACCTCAAGATCATTGTTCTTACTATTCTAAGTCATGGACCACAGTCCCATGAAGCTTTTATAACTCAAAGGTTCAGCAATTATTCAAGAGAAAATGAATTGCAAGTAGTTCAACAAGTATGGCAAAATTGAAGGTACATAATAATATAATTGGGTTCAAGTTATATAACCTGCCTTAAGAACAACTTCAAAGCTCCAAGCTCCAAAGCTCCACGTTCCTAAGGTTGAAGATGAACTTCACAACTCCTCTATATGCAAAGAATCACCATGGATAAGCAATTGGTGGAGAAAAAGAAAAGAAGATTAAAACCCTAAATTCATGCTTCAATCCAATGTTGAAGATGATCATTGCCTCACCTTAGGGTTAAGTTTTGAGTTCCTTAGCTCCTTGGCCAACACCCCACCACTCTTGGGCGATATGAACTTCCTCTTGGCCGATACAACCTTGCTTGTGGTCGATACCCCCTCACTTGTGGCCAAAATCACTTCAATTGGCCGATATCAACTTGCTATGGACAATATCAACATGGTATGGCCGATACACTTGTTATGGCCGATACCCAAGGCCTATGCACGATATCCTTGTGACCTTGCATGATATGCCAACCCTATTGCATGATATGTCAATCAATTTCACGATATGGCACTCACTTGCACGATATGGCACTCAACTTTTCACCCTATTGGCCGATATCACCTTATATGGCCAATTTCACCTACTTGGCCGATATGCTTTTGCTATGGGAAATATCCAAGGGCCTATGCACGATATGCTTGATCTCCTGCATGATACAAGAGCCCCATGAACGATACCACAAGGTAGGAGGGTGGTAAGGGTCGAAAATTTTCACTTAAGGGTGAAACTAGGGGTATATATACTTGTTGCACATGAAGAAAGGTAAAAATGAGGTGTCAACATTTTGGGCTAGTAGGTGCCACGTGTCCATGCATGGATGAGACGTGTACATGCATGCATAAACATTTATCTTGACATGAAAAACAGTTGAGGATCATTTGGAGATAAAGATTCGGCCATTACATATCCTTTTGAATAATATATATTAATTAATTCATCACTTTATGCACAACCCGTCACAATTTTGCTAAGGAAGTTGTAGCCCGACACAACTCACCTCCTTGAGGTGCTTTGAACGATATGGCCTTTGCCAAAAGTTCATAGAACGATATGGGACACCTCCTTAGGGGCACTCATATACAATCTTTTCAACTTGATACAACTCAAGTTAAGCTTTCAAATTCAGCCCTTTTCCTTGGTCATTTCATCACCAAGATTACCATCATTCCCAAATGATTCAAACATGGTGTCTAATTCTTTATCTCTCCTCGACATGATTCTATAACTCATGAGGTACATTCAACATGTGACATCTTGCAATATAGCCCCTCATCTTGGGTAAATTGCACTTTATGCCCAAACTATCATATAATGTACAAACAGTTTGCAAATAAGCTCAAAATTGAAATTTAAACTCTACAAGAGTCTTAATTACTTTTTAAAAGATTAAAACAAATTTGTAAACAACTTACTTAAGCAAAAATTCTAGGGTTAGGCCATAATCCAGGTTAGGGATGTTACAATTATCAACCCCTAACAAGGATTTCGTCCCCAAAATCTCAAGAGAAAAGAGAAGGGTACTTCCTCCTCATCTCTTCCTCTAGCTCCCATGTGGCTTCTTCAATGCCACGGTGATTCCATAGAACTTTCACAAGAACTATATCTTTCTTTTTCAACTTCTTGATTCTTCTATCAAGAATCATCATTGGACCTTCCACATAGGATATATCCTCGTTTAATTCTACCTCTACATGTTGCAACACCAACTCTGTATCAGGATGACATTTTCTCAGCATAGATACGTGGAACACTGGATGTAGTTTATATAGCTCAGGTGGCAACTCCAACCTATAAGCTACCTTTCTGACTCGTGCTATCACTGGATAAGGTCCCATAAATCTAGGAGCTAATTTACCCTTTTTCCCAAATCTGAGAACACCTTTCCAAGGAGAGACTTTAAGATACACCCTGTCACCAACTTGGAATTCTAAGGGTCTACGACGCTTATCAGCATACGACTTCTGTCTATCCTGGGCGGCTTTCAATTGTTGTTGTATTACTTTAATCTTCTCAGTTGTCTGTTGTACTAACTCAGGACCCAGAAGTTGGTATTCCCCTGTTTCATACCAGCATAACGGAGATCTACACCGTCTACCATATAAGGCTTCATATGGTGCCATATCAATACTAGTCTGGTAACTGTTATTGTAGGCAAACTCTATTAAGCTCAAGTGTATGTCCCAACTTCCTACAAACTAAAGAACACATGCTCTAAGCAAATCTTCCAAAGTTTGTATAGTTCTTTCAGATTGCCCATCTGTCTGAGGGTGGAAAGTTGTGCTAAACTTCAACTGAGTACCCAAGGCTTTATGTAGTTGTTCCCAAAAACGACTTGTAAACTGAGGACCTCTATCAGATACAATTGTAGCTGGAACCCCATGTAATCGCACTATCTCATCTATATAGATTTGTGCAAGTTTCTCAGCAGTATAAGTTGTTTTGACAGGAAGAAAATGTGCTGACTTAGACAACCTATCAACTATCACCCAAATGGAATCATGAATCTTGCCTGTTCTGGGTAAACCAACCACAAAGTCCATGGTCACGTGATCCCATTTCCATTGTGGTATAGGTAAAGGTTGCATTGTTCCTGCGGGCTTCTGATGTTCAGCTTTAACCTGCTGACACACTGGACACCGCATAACAAACTCAGCTACATCTTTCTTCAAACCAGGCCACCAATACATATCTTTTAAGTTATGATACATTTTGGTACTCCCTGGATGCATTGCATACATGGACGAATGAGCTTCCTCCATGACTAGCTTCCTCAAGTCATTGGCATTAGGTACTACCATCCTACCATGGTAACAGACTACCTCATCCTCTGACTCATGAAACCCATCCCTTTTCTCACTGCCATACTCTTACCTGATCTGCTGAATCACAGTATCATCCTGTTGTGCCTCTTTGATCTGTTGTTTCAGAGTAGGCTTCACTTGCATCTCAGTTAACAATCCAGCTAACAAAGATACTTTAAGTTGTACATTGTTTTGCCTCAATGAGATAAGCATGTCTCGTTTAAAGCACACTAAAGTGTTCAACTGTGCTTTATCTATGGTTGGCGATGATGATTTTCTACTTAGTGCATCTGCCATTACATTAGCTTTTCATGGATGATAATCAATTGTACAATCGTAATCCTTGATTAACTCCATCCAGCGGCGTTGTCTCATATTCAACTCGTGTTGTGAGAAGATATACTTTAAGTTCTTATGGTCTGTGAAAATCTGGAATTTTTCTCCATAGAGATAATGTCTCCAGATCTTCAACGCGTGAACCACTGCAGCTAATTCTAGATCATGTGTCGGATAATTCTCCTCATGTTTCTTAAGTTGTCGGGAAGCAAAAGAAACTACATGATTACTCTGCATCAGCACACATCCTAGACCATTCTTGGAGGCATCACAGAAAACAATGTATCCCTTTCCCTGCTCAGGTAAAGTTAATACAGGTGCACTGGTCAACCTTTCTTTCAACAACTGGAAAGAATGCTGACACTTGTCATTCCAGAAAAAAGGAACTTCCTTCCTGGTCAATTTGGTTAGGGGTAAGGCTATAGAACTGAAGTTTTTAATAAACTTTCTATAATAACCTGCCAGGCCTAAGAAACTGCGAATCTCAGTCGGTGTCTTGGGCTGTTCCCACTCTAACATAGATTCCACTTTCTGTGGATCAACATGAATACCTGAAGCAGATATAACGTGTCCAAGAAAAGACACTTCTGACAACCAAAACTCGCACTTGCTAAACTTAGCATATAGCTTGTGTTGTCTCAACAAAGTCAAGGCTTGACGAAGGTGTTGTTCATGTTGTTGACCATCTCTACTGTATATCAGAATGTCGTCTATGAAGACTACTACAAAATGATCAAGGAATGGTCGGAAGATTCTATTCATCAGCTCCATGAATGCAGCTGGTGCATTAGTTAGTCCAAACGACATAACTACAAACTGATAATGACCATACCTTGTCCTAAAGGCTGACTTAGGTATGTCACTCTCCTTGATACGTAACTGATGATATCCTGACCTTAAATCTATCTTAGAGAATATTGTTGCACCACGCAACTGGTCAAATAGATCATCTATCCTTGGCAGAGGATATTTGTTCTTAATCGTCACCTTGTTAAGCTGTCTATAGTCTATGCATAATCTCATAGACCCATCTTTCTTTTTAACAAAAAGAACCGGAGCACCCCACGGAGATGTACTTGGTCGAATCAAACCTTTCTCAAGCAACTCCTGTAACTGTTTCTTAAGTTCTGCCATCTCAGCTGGCGCCATCCTATAAGGTGTTTGAGCTATGGGTTGCGTACCCGGATTAGATTAATCTCAAAATCAATCTCTCGGGGTGGAGGAACATTTGGAAGTTCTTCAGGAAACACATCCTCAAACTCCCTAACAACCGGAACTCCAGAAAGATTAGGACTCTCTACTCTGGTATCTACCACATGTGCCAAGAATGTGAAGCATCCTTGTCTCATCAACTTTTCTGCTACCATAGCTGACACTAGACAGGTTGGAAGAATCTTTCTGTCCCCCTGAAAGACCCATGTATCACCATTGTCTGTGAACATAGCTTGCTTGGAACCACAATCCAAGACAACCTTATACTTTTCTAGGGTGTCCATCCCAAGAATTATGTCAAACCCATGCATCTCAAGTGGTATAAGATCCACCTGAATGTTGTGTTCTAAAAAGGAAAGAACACAGGGAGAACATACCTCCCGCAACACCGCAGATCCGACTAATGGTGTTTCTAATAATAGATTATCCGTTCTATGATTGACAGTCATATTAAAGTCATGAATCACTTCTCGAGTGATAAAGGAATGTGTAGCACCCGGATCAATCAAAACAGATACAAAGCAGGATGAAGACATATTAGAATGAAATAATTCCATCTGACCTGTCACGACTCGTGGGTTGACCACTACCTCTGGCTGATTCATAGCATAGAATCTCATCGTTGGTGGTTGCCGGTTGTATGTCCTGTTATCGGGTGCAGATGAACCAGCTTGGGATGCCTGTCCACTTCCTCGTGTGCCACTGCTAAACTGTCGCCTTTGAGAGCCTTGTTGACTCTGCCTCGGTGATTGGGTTACATTCTTGTCTCCAAATGGGCAATCCTTTATCAGATGTCCTGGCTTCCCACACTGGAAGCAGCTTAGGTTTTCCCATCTCGGCCTAGATGGTCCTGTTACTGACATTGATGCTGAACTTTGGGCTCTACTTGGCAGTAGACTACGACCTCTACCCTTGTTGGACGTCCACTATGTCTGAGCACTAAACTTCTGTGGTGCTATTGGTGCAGAAAACCTTGGTTTCTTAAAATTATCAGACCTCTGTCCTTGGAATTGTGTATACACTTTCTTACTGTTTGCTTGATGTTTCTCAATTACGGACCTTTCTATCCGCCTAACTGGCTCCACAAAGGTGGCAAACCTCTCTCTATTCTCTAGAGCAGATACAGGTGTGGTTAAATCAGCGTTCAAACCCTTCTCAAAACGTCGAATTCTCTCCTCATCTGTAGTGGCCATGTGTGGACAAAACCGTAGAAGCTCCATAAACTTAGCTTCATACTCACTAATGTTCATTGGTCCTTGCCTTATCCGTTCAAACTGAGAGATTTTCTCATCCAAGTAAGTCTTGGGAAAGTATCTACTAACAAACTCTCTTCAGAACTCTCTCCATTCGACCTCAACACCTGGTCGTTTCTCTTCCTCAATGGCCCACCAGTGGCCAGCACTCCCTTTCAACAGATATACAGCATGCTTAACTTTCTCAGTTTCTGGAATGCTGAGGATTCTAAAGGCTTTCTCCAACTCAGTAAGCCATGAATCTGCGTCTGTTGGGTCAGCTGTACCGGCATACTCGGTGGCTCCTACCCGACGTAACCGTTCAAAGGTCTTACCAGATCCATGCCCCTCATTGGGAACTGGTGCCCTAGGTGCTGGTGCTGGCATCAGTTCTGCCATATGTGTCACTGTATTCATGAACTGTCCAAACAGAGCATGAAAAGCTGGGTTTTCTATCGAAGCTTGGTGAAGCTGGGGATTCTCAGGTACTAGCTCCTCTCTAGCCTGATCCCTTGCACCTCTTCCTGGTGCAGCAACACTGCTTTCAGCAGCATGTTCTTCGTTTGATCCAGCCATCTTTAAGCTTTACTTCTTCTCCTATATGAGAAGAAGTCACTATCAGATAAACTGGAAGACACTAGAACAGACTCAACGACCTTAATCCTATGTCTCTATAGACTCAGCGAACCTTAAGCTCTGATACCAAAACTTTGTGACGATCCGACCACAAATCAAATCATCACCAGTAAATAATTGCGGAATTACTATAAGCAGCGGATTAACAAAAATCGCTAAAAATTAAAACCATTTGCAAGGAGTTCCATATCCAGAAAACTCTTAAGAAGAGAACCAAAGTACTGCATACATTATGGTTTACATTGTACACACCATGTACCATCTCATCTTGAGGAATATATACAACAGTTGCTTTACCAAACTATACACGAGCAACATAAAACCTCGAGGCATACAAGCCAAAATCTCAGATCGATCATAAAACCACTACATACTGACTCCAAGGACCTGAGAGTACAGAGACGACACATAGGACTCATATCTACATGACATGGCAGACAGTAACTCAACATGAGATGTTACTACTGCTCCTGATATTGCTGTCCTCCCTCTGCTGTATAGTTCCTACCTCCTCGTCCGCGTCCACCTAAAATTTTGGATCCCACGGGGGTGAGACAATTGTAATTGTCCCAGCGAGAGATATAACTCTCCGCCGACCATATTATTATCATAGTTAAATAGTATAAAACTAAGCAGAGGATTCATTTACATTAATTAACAAGATTCAAATACTGTTTAAACAGAATAAAGCAATATCATCTTTTGAAGCATTGCAGTTATATATGATAAAACAGTAAATCATCTATTCATTTTAATAAGGAATATGAAGAACATGTGTAACATTTATCCATTTAGGATACATTAAGCAATGCAACATCAACCAATGATTTCCGTATTTCATCCTTAAGCAAATATGCTACACGGATGGTTTACATTATTCAATCACACTTATGCCCTGAGGAGATGAGGTATACCGCTCATACTCCAACCGACCATTGCGAAGTCAAAATCGGTACCATACAAGATCAATGGAAGAGCCGACTTCCAAGACCTCTACCGTCTCGGTCAGTGTGAGACCACAAGTAGGACCATGTCAACTGCTTACATAGCTTTCCAGGGTATACTGGCAACTTCACTATAGAGCTACAGCGGCGGCTGCACTCCTTCAGCATCGAGAGATTTAATGTTTATCTCACATCGATCCGGCATAAATCATCATCGGGAGACTCGTGATACATCCATCCCGGCATCTATAATGAAGGATTGAGAGATTTAATGTTTATCTCACATCAATTCCTCCATTAGGGCGTACGGATATTTTTGCCCATCACCCCCGCATATTCAAAAATATGCGATCTCCAGGAGATCCCGTGGGAAAACCTATTTCACCATCACCAGCTACTGACGATGATGGATCTATGGTCAGGGCTCTACATGATAAGATTCCACTTTATTAATTAAGTGCATTACCATATTCTTTTAGCATCAGTCAAGTTTTCAAACATTTATTATGACAAATGCTACAAAGAAAGATGTAATACATGTATCAAATACTTTTCAAATCTTTAAAACATATATAACATTTAGGATCTCAATCCCTTATTTCATTACTGGGAATTCTCATCCCTTGACATTATCATCATCATGATTACCAAATCTGGGTATTCAAACCCTTAGTTCATCACATAACACAGTTACCACTTACTAGGTAACTAATACCCCTGGGTCATCTGACCAAGGTATACATGATACTTGTTACACAAGCATTTCACATGGCTCACAAGGCCCATTAAATATATTTATCAAATAAACATCATAGCTCATACCTGGATATGCTCATCATCTCATGATACCTGCATGGTTAGTATACATGATAACAACCATCTTAATTACATATCAACACCATGCAAAACAAGGGTAACACCACTATTCCCTTATTAGGGTTAGGGTTTCCCATTCTTTATTTATTAGGGTTTCAAGACCACATTATCAAGGACCAAACCCTAATTCATACTTTACACATATTAGAAACATTAATAAATGCACATTACATGTTTGGTTCACAAGTATGAGTTTCTCTCTCATCCTCTCTAGGATGTTGATCACTTCACACTTTATTAAGTTGGCTCAACCTTTCCTTCAAGGTACATTAGCCTACTTAATCATTAATCATTAAACTCCATACTACTCAATGTATGACTTGATATAAAACACTCCATGTGTTTCTCCATCAAGTATATTGCAATTTAAGGTACTTCCACACCATATCATTTTAGAAGTGTATGCCTACTTACTTAGCCCATATCGGGTTAAAGGTGTGTGGTTGAGTGCTTGACCTCTTCAAACCTTTATGGACACGACCTTCCCTTTATCATGGATTAAGTGATAGGCTAGACAACTGTTTGAACCACTATCAACCCTAAGTACAAACCAATGCACACCACTATCGATTTCCCAAGTAAACTAGAGCTACTTTTCCATATCAGGATGAAGGTGTGTACTTGTGTGCTTTTGCACAATACTGATGATGTCATCATTATCAACCTCAAGATCCTTGTTCTTACTATTCTAAGTCATGGACCACAGTCCCATGAAGCTTTTATAACTCAAAGGTTCAGCAATTATTCAAGAGAAAATGAATTGCAAGTAGTTCAACAAGTATGGCAAAATTGAAGGTACATAATAATATAATTGGGTTCAAGTTATATAAACTGCCTTAAGAACAACTTCAAAGCTCCAAGCTCCAAAGCTCTACGTTCCTAAGGTTGAAGATGAACTTCACAACTCCTCTATATGCAAAGAATCACCATGGATAAGCAATTGGTGGAGAAAAAGAAAAGAAGATCAAAACCCTAAATTCATGCTTCAATCCAATGTTGAAGATGATCATTGCCTCACCTTAGGGTTAAGTTTTGAGTTCCTTAGCTCCTTGGCCGACACCCCACCACTCTTGGGCGATATGAACTTCCTCTTGGCCGACACAACCTTGCATTTGGTCGATACCCCCTCACTTGTGGCCAAAATCACTTCAATTGGCCGATATCAACTTGCTATGGACAATATCAACATGGTATGGCCGATACACTTGTTATGGCCGATACCCATGGCCTATGCACGATATCCGTGTGCCCTTGCACGATATGCCAGCCCTATTGCACGATATGTCACTCACTTGCACGATATGGCACTCACTAGCACGATATGGCACTCAACTTTTCACCCTATTGGCCGATATCACCTTATATGGCCAATTTCACCTACTTGGCCGATATGCTTTTTCTATGGGCAATATCCAAGGGCCTATGCACGATATGCTTTCTCTCCTGCACGATACAAGAGCCCCATGCACGATACCACAAGGTAGGAGGGTGTTAAGGGTCGAAAATTTTCACTTAAGGGTGAAACTAGGGGTATATATACTTGTTGCACATGAAGAAAGGTAAAAATGAGGTGTCAACATTTTGAGCTAGTAGGTGCCACGTATCCATGCATGGGTGACACGTGTACATGCATGCATAAACATTTATCTTGACATGAAAAACAGTTGAGGATCATTTGGAGATAAAGATTCGGCCATTACATATCCTTTTGAATAATATATATTAATTAATTCATCACTTTATGCACAACCCGTCACAATTTTGCTAAGGAAGTTGTAGCCCGACACAACTCACCTCCTTGAGGTGCTTTGCACGATATGGCCTTTTCCAAAAGTTCATAGAACGATATGGGACACCTCCTTAGGCTCCATGGCCGATAGGCACTCATATACAAGCTTTTCAACTTGATACAACTCAAGTTAAGCTTTCAAATTCAGCCCTTTTCCTTGGTCATTTCATCACCAAGATTACCATCATTCCCAAATGATTCAAACATGGTTTCTAATTCTTTCTCTCTCCTCTACATGATGCTAGAACTCATGAGGTACATTCAACATGTGACATCTTGCAATATAGCCCCTCATCTTGGGTAAATTGCACTTTATGCCCAAACTATCATATAATGTACAAACAGTTTGCAAATAAGCTCAAACTTGAAATTTAAACTCTACAAGAGTCTTAATTACTTTTCAAAAGATTAAAAAAAATTGTAAACAACTTACTTAAGCAAAACTTCTAGGGTTAGGCCATAATCCAGGTCAGGGATGTTACATATATGAACTACTAGTAGATGATATCACAAGTTAGGACTACTAGTAGGATCTAGATCATAGCAAGAGATACCAAAAGATATACAAGATAAAGCAAGCTATGATTAGATGAAGTGATATATCCAAACAAAGAGATAAGCAATTTTGGAAGCATGAGAGGATATAACTCACTAGATATGCATCCTTACCATAAGATGATTACCCCTAAGAACCTCAAGGTTGTATCAAAACAAGATATACACCTAGATAGATGTAGCAAGTTAGAGCACAACGGAAGCAATTTAAGACACAACCAAGAGATCCAAAGAGATCATCATCAAAACCTGCAAAACAACTCAAAGCAAGTAATTACAAGATATAGATATGCCAATTTAGAGCAATTAGAGAGATAGAGTTGTACGCAAGATAGGAAATTTAGAACATGGCAAAATGCATATATAAATGTACCAAATGAGAGTGCCAAAGAATAAGGCTATTGGATAAGAAAATCTAGTTGAGAGGGAAATTCTCATTCAATAAGCCAACTGTGTATTCTGTGCACAGTGTTATCGGTCGAGTTCTGAGCATTGACAACTCGACCGATGACAGCTTTTGGCAACACTCTTGGTGCCTATCGGTCGAGTTTCACTAGGGCAAACTCGACTGAAAGAGAAGCTGTCAAAAAGCCCATATATTTCATAAAAAACATATTTAAAGGCATGCTAAAAAATACAAAACATATCCAAACATGTCTAAGTAAGTTATTAATGCACTATAGAAGCATTAGAAACAGTTTTTGAGCAAGAGTGTGAAGCGAATCACAAAATACCACTTTTGACTGAAAAACCATATGTATAGTGCACACTAACTTGACAAAAACAAGTTAGAAATGGTTATACGCAATGAAACCTTTACCTTTGTGCTTACCATTGCTTTTTCCACTTGTTGTCACCCTCTACACATCTCACCTTTCTTCTTTCATGTGGATTGAGAAGTCAATTTGCAATTCAATAGCTCAAGTCAATCCATTTGCAAGTACCTACAAGAAGAAATATGAAATGGTCCCCAATCATGTTTTTGGGTCCTGAGGGGTTAGTTTAGCAACCCAAGTTCTATTGCTCTTGGGTGCTTTCCTAAAAGGACAACAATTAGAATAATGATCAAATTCATTGCAATAGTTGCATGTGCCCATAGTCTTGGAACTAGAGGATTCTCCATGGAATATTGGAGGTCCTTTATCTTTGTTGTTCCCTTGACTACTATCATACCCTAAACCATGTCTACCAATTTGTTTAGTAGTATGGTGTAGGATATCATTAAGACTCTTTTTACAAACTAAGAATCTTTGCAAAGAGGATCTCAAACTATCATTATCATGCTTAAGAGAAGCAATAGTAGAAGACAAATGATCTATATTATCTCTAGCATGCAAAAGGTCATTTTCTAAGCAAAGAGTTTTAGTTAAATAAGAATCTCTATCAATATGAAGAGCAGCAACATCATTCTCTTTATTAGTATAATTAGAACAAGGTTCATGCCCATTGATTTTAGCAAGCAAGGGGGCATTTTCAGATTTAAGCACCACTATTTCTCTTTGATAAGCATAGATTTCTTCTCTCCTAGCATCATCAATAATCTTGAGTTCTACGTTTTCAGTTTTAAAAGTATCAAGCTCATGCATGAGAGAATCAACAATTAAAGTATGCTCTTCATTAGAACTAGGCATGAGAGGTTGAGCTTCTAGAAATCTAATCTTATCAAGCAAACTATCATTTTCAAGTTTAAGAGAGTCTCCTTGGCTAAGACAATCATTTTTATCATCAAGCAAGCAAGAATTAGCATGTTCAAGATCATCTAGTTCTACATGCAAATTATCAACAATTTTAGCAAGCTTTTTCTTTTTCTTTTTAGAAGACTTAAGAGAGGCACAAACATCATGAATAATAGCAATCAAAGATTCTTTATCTAGCAAGTTTAGATTTACCTCACTTGAGTCTTCACTTGTTGATGCTATAAGAGCAAAATGGCATTCTCCTTCATCACTGAGCTTGAGCTTGATCCTTCACTTGAATCTTCACTTGAGCTTGAGTTGGAGGAGCCACTTGAGCTTGATTTCCATCTCTTCTTGTGAAGATGGGTCTTTTTGCCTTATGGGCAATCTCCCTTGTATTGACCCTTCTTTCCACATGTGAAGCACCAGATGGAGGAGGACTTGCCTTTGTAGGGTTTACCCTTGGAGTACATGGCATCTTCTTTAGCTTGAGAGGATGGAGAGACTTGTTCCATGATATCTTCAATTTGAGCCTTCATTTCAGCCTTCTTCATTCTCTTTAGCTCTTTCTTCTCTTGTCTTTCTACTTCCTCCCTCTTGTCAAGTATGGCTTCATGTGCTTGTAGATTTCCAATGAGCTCTTCAATAGGAATATCCTTAAGAGACCTTGCTTCTTCAATAGAAGTCACCTTGGGTTCCCATCTCTTGGGGAGAGTTCTAAGGATCTTTGAGTTGATCTCTCCACTAGACATAGGATGTCCTAGAATAGCAAGACCATTCACGATGGTGTTGAGCCTTGAGTACATGTTGGCTATGCTCTCCTCCTTTCCCATTTTGAAGTTCTCAAGCAGCCCTTTGAGCATGTAGACTTTGCTTTCCTTCACTTGATCTGTCCCTTCATAAGTGATGCAAAGCTTTCTCCATACCTCATAGGCCGTCTCAAAAGAAGAAATTCGGTTGAACTCGGTGGGGGTCATGGAGGCATATATGATATGCATGGCTCTAGCATTCAAGGTTGCTTTCATCAAGGCGGCTTCATCCCATTCTTCAATCTTTGTCTTTGGTTGCATGTATGGGTTGTTCACCATTTGTCACATCTCAAAACTTGATCCTTGGATGTAGAATTGAAGTCTCCTTCTCCAATAGAGGAAATTTCTCCCATCAAAGATTGGTAGGCTGATTCTCCCTCCTTGGTAGTCACCCATCTTCTCCTACTTGTGGAAGTATGCTTGGAGAAGACCCGCTCTAATACCAATTGTTGGATCCTAGATGGGTGATTAGGTGCTCTAGAGGGGGGTGAATAGAGCTGAAAGCACTTAAACAAAACTCATTAAACCTTCAAGATATATGACAAGATAAGGTTGCTAAATAGGTAATTTGAGTGCAACTAACACATACATAGCAAGGGAGAGAGAGATTGAACATGAACCAATTAGACAAGCTATTTAGAGTGGTTCCACACTTCAAACTAGAAGTGTGTCAGTCCATTTGCCTAGAGAGGTCAACCTCTAGGACTTCCAAACTATTTCACTCTTATATTCATTCATAAGACATACAATGCATGACCAAACAAAAGACTTACCTATCCAAGACAAAGAGTCTTCAACCTTACCAAGGAATTACCCACTTTGCAAGAGTCTTCGGCCTTCTCCAAGGACTTACCTACTCTTGCACAAGTCTTCGGCCTTGCAGGAATTACCCACTCTTCTTGGATCTTCAGCTTTTGACTTCACCTTCACTCAGAGAAGCTTCCACCAAGGACTTACCCACTTGAGCTTGAGTCTTCTGCCTTCTCCAAGGGCTTACCCACTCTAGCTCCAAGCCTTCAGCCTTGATCTTCACCAAGGGACTCCTTCCCTTGTTCTTCTTCACCTCTCTTGGACAAGAGAGAGAACCTTCATCTTCATGATTGCAAATGAGAGATGGGGAGGTGGTGGAAGTGAGAGCCTCACAAGATATACAAGTAGAACTAGCTCTCTTACAAATCTCCTACTCACTCTAATGGATGTAGCAAGTGATTAAGCTTAGAGAGAGAGAGAGAGGAGGTTGTAGGAAGCACTCAACTATAGAATAGGAACCTCACAAAGAGTTTGCAATGAATGCTCAACCTTGGAATGAAGCCCAAAGGGTCCTATTTATAGTTGGGGATGCTTCTAAGCCTTTGGGAACACTTAAGAATGAAAACTAGCCGTTTTGTGGCTTGCAACGGATATATTTTCACTTGTTGTAACTCCACAACGGCTAGAAACACGTTTTTGTACTTTTCCGTACTGTGCAATCGGTCGAGTTCTAATGGGTGTAACTCGACCAATCAAGTAGGAGGCAAACCGATGTTCAAAGGATCAGTCGAGTTTGTCCTGAGGAAACTCGACCGACCATTTCAACTGGAAATGGCCTACTACCCAATCGGTCGAGTTCTGTGAGTGCACAACTCGACCGATGCAATCTTTAGAAAATCGACCAAGGTTGATCGGTCGAGTTTCAGGCTGGGGAAATTTGACCGACCAAGTGCCTGTAATTGATTATCAAATATGCATCTAAAGTGCTCTAATATTTGATCTAAGTGCTCCTGATATTTTTCTAAGCTTAATTACAAGTCATACAATCATTACAAGTGATTAACAACATGATTCTAATGGATATACATCATATTACAAAAACGTGCACTTGTATGACTTTGACTTGTCTTTTCTCCAATTTGAGATGTGCAAGTTAGGGCAATTGGAGTGTGTCTATACCTAATCTGAAATCACTCAAGTAGAAGCATTAGACACCAATATGTGGAATGGTTAGTCATCATCAAAACACGGGTTTAGTCAATTTAGACGTGAGTCAACATTGACCTAATTGACCTTGAGTCAACAGACTAAACCCTAGAGACAGGGTTCCCCACATGAATACTCCAGAGAGGGAGTGTCCCATAGAAATTTAGTTGATAAGTTAGAAAGAAAATGTAAATTTGGTTTCATAATCATATTTGTTGCTATGGTTGAATATGTTGTTATTCCTAGATGTGAATATTTTGTTTCCCCCACATACCATTATAACTCATTATAATGATTGTGGTTTGTTTCACAACATTTTAGGTATTCTAGATACAGATATATCAAGATATGATGATGGATAGATGAACTTACTTGAAGACATTAAATTTAACCTATAAGGAGCATTAGATAATACTTCTTCTCATATAGTTCTCATATGTGTAGTTATGTTGATATAAATTCATTTAACTCCTTAGAGGAGCATTTTGTAAATAAATTTTGAAATAATGGAAACTATTTGCTATTTTATATTGTTTGGTAAAATCTGGATCCTTGGGAAAAGTTTAGATAATGGCTCCCATTGTTTTGACCTTCCTTAATTGGGGGTTGTTGAAAAGTGAGGTCGTTATCCACCCCCCACCACATTGTAGGTCAACAATATAAGAGCTAATATATTTCTTATGGTGTGGAATAAATAATATTATCTTAGAACAATAATAAATAACAATTGTATAGACTGTTTTCATTCTTACTATTTAGCAACCCATGAAAAAAATATGTACTCTCCCCCTTCCATGGTTGTTGATTGTAAAAAAGTATGCAAGCCCTTTTGGGGGAAAAACTCTTTGAATTTTGGTACCATGTATATTATGGAGTGTTACACATACTTAAATATACTATATTACTATCTAGAACTGCTACTGGACATGTCATACAAAACTCTACCACTTTGAAGTTCATGTACTAGTAACTCTCATAGTGAATTGTAGGAAACCCACACTTTATTTTCTTAATATATATAACCATCAATCAGGTAATACACTCCTCTCTCATGTTCTTTGAATTTTAGTTTCTATATCAAAAAAACCATCATCTCCTATATAAAGTTCCCAAACTAGTTTTTGAGTCCAACAGGTTGGTTGACATTTTTTTAAGAACAACATAATGTCATAGTAACAATATGACTAATTTGTTTATGCTCCCATTGAAATTCTAAGTGTAAAGTAAATACTATGTAAGGGGGTCACCCACTTAGTATCCCTAGAGCTAATCCTATTGATTTAATCCATAGATTTATGGTTTCAATTTAACAGGATAAAGGTCAAATATTGGTAGTGATTTAAAGTATGGTATGATTTAAAGTGTTGTTGTAAGTAGAATAGTTGAGCACATATTTGTGAATTTATCACCAAAATAAGTGATTATCCTCTTTTCTAGAATTAGTAAGATACTTAATAGTGATCTTAGTAGGATCACATTTTCCTCAAATACCTTGCAAAAATTTGTTAGAATAGGTGCAAGTGCATCACATAACTTTCATTTGATTTCAAATGGATCCGTATTATTTTCCATTTTCTCACAAAACTCACATTTCTTCATTAATTTACTGAATGGTGCCACAATAATATTAAGATCTCAAATGTGTATCTTGCAATTAAAGCTAGATTATGGAAATTGGTTTCCTCCATGATTGATCAAGGTATAGGTCAAGTTTCCCTAGATTGTATCTTTGAAGGATTTTTTGGATTCGTAAAACTTCCATCTTCATTTATGACAAAGATAAAGAATGTCACAAAGCCATACATTTACAGATTTGTTCATATATTCATAGAGTTCTTTATCATACAGATTCTCAAATTGATTTTTCAAATTTTGTAGATGTTTTTCATTCTCCTACCCTATTTGGGATATCAATTAATAAAATATTAGTAATTAACCTGAGAAATGCTTTCTCATCTACCTATGAATGAACATGGTTAATTGCGTATGCCAAATGGTACAAGTAGTTGCTTGTAAAAACTATGCTCAATGTGAGTGATTTATTCCACTCATTTCATTCACGGATATGTATTTTATGAAACTACCTTTCTAAGTAAAAAAAATTGAAAAAACTATGATTCCTTGTAGTTATTCAAATATATACTCAATTTGAAGCCTATGGAGGCAAAACTAAACGATGAGGTGTTGAAAGCTCAACTTCTAACACATATACATGGAGTACCATGCGTCTTAGACACCAACAGATAGAATAGGGAGTTAGATTGTTTTCTACAAAGTTTAATTCTAGTATTTATTGCCTAGATGCTCTATGTAGATCCTTGGATTCAAAGGGATGATATTTTAGATTAGTTTATTGGGAAATGTAGCACTTGTAATACGATATCTTTTGTGGAGGATTTCAAATAGTAGGAAAAACATCTGGTAGTTGATAAGATTACACACATGCAAGTTTAGAAAAAACTTAGGAGTGTATGAATTTATTCTTGGCATAATGTGTGTTACCTCCTATTCATTACAAACAAATATACCCACTACTTTTAAGTCTTAGAAGAAGAGACGAATCTATTTTTTATTTCCCTGTCTATAATTTTTGAAACTCCATTTAGTGGATGTATAAACCTTACTTTGATGTTATTCAACCCAAAAATAACAAAGCATATATTTATATTTCAACCACACAACAAACTTCTAGTTATTATACTAGGATACCCATCAGAATGTGGCGAGTATCCATTGATATTATGTCACAGTAAGATGTTTTTAATATATCCTAATGGATTATATGATCAAAGATAGCATAATAAGCTTTAATCCCTTATTTGTTTCCTGGACAATGGAGATAAAAACATGGCTTATGATGAGATCCAGAGCATAACTTCAATTTTTTCACAAGCATATTGGACTTTGTTTTTATGTGATTGACATCAATGATGACAAGTTTGTTTTCCTTCCCTAAATTTTCTTATTGAAATAAAAATTTGTTCATATACCTTTAGTTCTAGCATAGGTTGTATTTTAAGGGATCATCATACAATGATAAACTACTGTATAACTCATAGCCAAATGTTGCAAAGTCAAATTTTGCACTGTAATCTACTTTTACAATGAGATCTACTTCTACCTTATCTCATAAAATTAAGAAAATCATATAGATCTTATATAATGTACAATTGTCTCTATTTCTCTCAAGTAGCTTCATATTACCAGAAACTCCTAGTACTCTTTCACCAAGTACATCCATTGTTTAACTGTGATACTTTGAACAACTTGTTGTATGTAGCATTCTTGGTCATACATGTGTTAGATATGTGTATCTTCAAATCCTTAGAGTAGATACATGATAAGTCACAATTTATCCATCATGAGGCCAAACCTTTTCTTATTAAACTCCTTATTGAGGAAAAGAATCATCCAGTGAAACAAAGTCACTAAATCCAAACCTCTAGTGAACTTGAGTAAGCTAAAGAACTCAATTCTATTTTAGGATTGTTTTGTTGTATGGGTTACATGAGAAGAGATCCATCTAGGTTGATAAGAATCCTAGTCCTTACATGACATTGTGCGCAGCATCAGAACTATCCTTGTGAGCTTACATCTTCTACCCCATGGTGTCAAGTTTTATCTTCATAATTAATGAAGTCATAGTAAGGTCAATGACATTCCTTCATGACCACCATTTGCTTGATGATGATCAAAAGAACCTTATCACTACCTCCAATCTCGACATGTTTTATCATCTAGTAAATCCATATGTAAAGGAATGTAGAGTGATTCATATTCATAATCTCTTATAATAATATTATATCTTTTTCACATGGGACTTTTGAGAATGTCCTAAGTATTCAATATAGAAATGTTAAAATCAGTGGGTAGGTGTTGAAGACAACTTAATTTTAGGCTCAAACCAAGTCATGTCACCCCAAATCATTGTTAATTCAAAGTGACTGTCCACAAGGTGAAACCTAAGAAATCCTCCTACACCAATTCCACTACTCTAGGTAGACATTCACACTGAACCACAAATCTTGGCTTTATAAGCTATAAGCATAGCACAATTCTTATAAACATAAAAACTTATGTCTTTATTCTTGAAATTTGAAGAAGAAAAAACTAGAAACTTATGAATGAAGAAATTTAATCCACTTGATATACTTAATCTCTTTGTTGTGTATATATTTATGACTATGAGGTACTTAGACCGGTAAATGGGTGTTTGTTCTGGTCTGACAGAAGGATGTTATACCAATGGGGCAATGATTATGGTTTTAGAATTATAAAATGAATCTTAATTAAGACTTTTTGAATGAAGTTCCCATGAAGGAGTCACAAGCCACTAATCTGAACAAAAAAATCAAATTTTGACATCTCTAAGGGAATTGTTTAAAATATTACCAAAAAAGAATAAGATCACAAACAATTCTATATTATTGATGATATATTAATATATTGATATTAATATTGTAATAAGATATATATAGGGATTTTTTCATTTAAAGGAATGCATTTGTTCACATTAATAGGTAGTAAGTGATAAAAAAAGTTCACAACTAGCAGATTTTTTAGAAGGACGGAATGCCATATAGTAATTTATTATGGTCCTAAGATGGTATGGCACAAGAGTCCCCTTTTAATGTCTAGTTTTTTATGGGTCTTCATATAGGCTTGCTACCCCAGACATCAACTCAAAATTCAATTATCTCTTCATATTATTCAGTTGCTTCTCGACAAAGGTATGACAAAATTTTTTAAAATGGGATTGTGTAAACTATTGGAAGGCCATATTATAGAGGATCTTGGAAGTGGCGTAAGACCAATACAATTATTTTGGAATACATGATGGAGTGAACGTCACAACATATGGTAAAGAAATCTTAGTTATAGTGTGTATGTGCTCTTTTTCCATAGTTGGTGTGAAAAGAAGCCAATAATATTGTTGATAAGACATATGCACAGAAGATAAGTAGAGACTGAGAGAGATATAAGCACACACCAAATCAGATCACATGATTTACATAGTTAACCAATATGTGGTACTCTTCGATGGAGATAGTTACTTTACTAGAATAAATTAGAGTTATAGAAAGACTATGTTCTTTCAGGCAAGAACTTACACAAATAGATAACTACACGCCAAAAGCCTAACTCGGATGACTTTATTTATAGAACCAAAGTATAGAATTCTAGTACAAGTTGTACATACAAAAACAAAGTTACAAAAAGATCATAAAAATAATCTAATTCACAAAATTCATTTCAGCCTAGGGTGTCCCCCACCCCCAAGGGCTGGTCCTGATACCCTCTTGATGACTCCAACTTGATGATCACGTAGTGAGAATCCCACCTAAGTTGGTGGGCAAAGATCACATGGAATTGAAAAACACGAATGGATTAAGATTCAAGGAAGTTTAACAATATCCACCTTGCATGGAGTCCTCTCTAGTATGAAGAACTAGATGTTTATTCTACTACCGCCAAGCACCCTTGAGTGGGGCTACTTCCATATTTAAACATTGAGCAAGTCCCATCAATGCTTAAACTTGCTCTAGGAACTTCTTTGGTGAGCATATAAACTGGATTGTGTGATGAGACAATCTTCTTAACCTTCTACCTCTTCTCTATCATGATGAAGTGATATTTAACATCAGTGTTCTTGGTTCTATCATGGTGAACTTGATCCTTTGCCAAACATATAGCACTCAAAATATCACATAATAATATTGTTGATATTGTTGAAGTTCAAGATCATTGATGAGCCCTTTCAACCATGTTACTTCCTTGGCATCTTAATTTAGCCATGTACTCCTAATTTGTTGTTGACAACGTGAAAGAGTGTGGTATTGTGGTCTTCTAACTGACAATAGAACCACCAATGGAAAAGACATATTTGTCATAGATCTTCTCTAATATGTATCTAAGGCATAACATGAAGACATCTTGTGGAAAAACACTCAGAACCACCTCCATAATGAGGCCAACATCAATTTTTACTTTCAAAAAAAAGATGTACTTCACTGTCAACTAGGTCCTTTCCCGGTTGGACCATGAATCTACTAATAGGTTGCATAATATCTGGTCTAGTACGCACTATATCGTGCATCAGACTCCTGGACTGCATTGGCATACTGAACCCAAGACAAGTATTGTATCTCTTCATATGTTGAAGGCACAAATTCTATAGAAATGATATGTTATGCTACATATGAATTATCAATAGACTTTGAAGTAGACATCCCAACAGGTGTAGGATCTTCAGAGATTGGAAGAGATTTCTATTGTTGTTGACCCTATAGATCTCTATCCCCATGATTTTCTATGTTACACCTAGATCTGTCATATCAAACTCCACACTAAGAAAAGTCTTTAGTTTATGGGTTTCATACTTGTCTCGAGAAGATATGACCATGTCATCCACATACAAGATAGGTAGATGAACAAACTATTACTAGTTGTGTTGTAGTAAATTTTGTGAGTGTGAAAAATGAGATAATGTCAACCTTAAATCGAAACTTATGCATCGGGAAAAAGGGTTGTCAATACCCAAAACTCTCCCTCTTAGATCGGAGTTGTGGCACTCGAATTGATTCATATGACTTTCTTAATTAGAAAGTTTCTCCCTTGTGATGCATCGATGATTCTTTTCCATGTCGCACTTGCACAAAGTTCTAGCAAAGGTAGCTTTCACACCCAACTTTTATTTTTCTAATTTTTTATAAATCATGAAAAAAATGTCATTACGGTGATAAGATAGACACAAATTCCTACAAAATAGGATGTTATCAGTACACACAACAATGATACATTCTACAAGTGTAGCCATGGAAAACCATGAATCTATCAAGTCTCTTGTACCACTATCAAGGAGATTTCTTTAACCAGTGTAATGATTTTCTTAAATTTGCAGACATGGACTTCCTGATCCCTGAACAAAGAAATGTTCTGGCTGGTCTCATATATATATTTACTCCTACAATTCTCCATGTAGAAAGGTAGTTTTCACATGATGTTGCTCGAGCTCCACATTTTGATGTGCTACTACCGAAGAAGGAATCAGGTGGAAGTATGCCTAACAATTAGAAAGAAGATTTCATTGTGGTCCACTTGCTCTTTTTTACTGGATGCATTAGCAACCAGTCATGCTTTGTACCTAGTACCATCAACTCCTAGTAACTCAACCTTTATCTAGAAGATCCACTTGTAGCCCACAACAGATCTCCCCTTTGGTACTTTTACAAACTCCCACATCTGATTATATTGAAGAGATTCCATTTCTTCACTCATGGAAACAATCCACTTAGCAAATTCAAAATAAGTGACCACTTCATGATAGAAAGACTCTAGAGACTCCACCTCTTTTGTTGTGTGTAGTGCATAGCCACCATCTATTCATGATTGCATCTCACAGGCAGGACAACACTCCTCTTAGGGTGATCAACTACTATGCTATACAGTCTCTCAGGTTGTTGTTGTGAATCAAAAACATATTGATACTATTCTGCATTCAACCAACTGGTGGTGAACTGCCCCCTGTAATTTGGACTAGAGTTGCATTAAACTACACATGTTCATTGTTGTCCTCATAACCTAAACTTTCAATGACATCATATGTACATAGCATAAAGTTTCATTAAATTTTACATTTCTTCTAAGAATAACCCCATGCTTAGACATATTTTAGAATTAGTATCCTTTAAACCCATAATTATAGACCATAAATTTTCTTATAAGTAGATCGGACCCCATTTTCCCATCATCAACATGTATAGGACAACTAAATATTCTAAGACTAGAACAATTGTGTGGGCTTCCAGATCGAGTTTCCAAAGGCATCTTAAAATCAATGGTTGTTCCCAGAATTAAATTCACCAAATAGTAGGAGGTTGCCACGGCCACAGCCTAGAACGACATGCTCATGCCATCATTAGATAGCATGTGCACTGCTCTCTCTAGAAATGTCCTATTGAACCTTTCTATCTCTCCATTGTATTGTGGAGTATCTCTAACTGTGTGATGTCCAACAATGCCTTCTTACTTACAAAATTCATTAAACTCCTTCGAAAAATATTCAAGCCCATTATCAGTGTGCATGTGCTTCACTTTCTTATTAGTCTGATACTTTACTAGAGTATTCTATTGCTTGAATACGAAGAAAGCCTCATATTTGTGTTTCATAATGAATACCCATATCTTCCTTGAGTAGTCATCAATATCATAAAGGAAGTATTGCTCACCTCCTAAGGATGGAACACGAGAAGGGCCCCAACAATTAGAGTGGAATATAATCAAGTATTACTTTCATACTATATACTACTATAGGAAATAAAACTCACTTCTACTACTTGTAGGCACAATGTTCACAAAAATCAACTTGTGTCTTCTTTATATCATCGTGTAGACCACGCTTGTTGAGTTTCATCATCCCCTTCTCACTCATGTGGCCAAGTTGCATATGCCACAATTTGGACAAATTAGATTCATATATCTTTGAGGAAGATGCTAACGTTGAAGGGTTGGCAATCGTCATCCCTTCTAGGATGTAGATATTATCACTCTCCTTGTGTCATGGGGAGACTATTAGATCACTGTTACATAATTTTAAAACTCCACCTTCAAATGTACACTTATAACATATATCACCAAAAGCACCAACTGAGATTAGTTTTTCTTTAATTCTAGAACATGACAGGCATTAGTAAGGGTTGTGACTATGTCGTCATGTGTTCTGATATGAATGGAACTAATACCAACTATCTTTCAACTAGTGTCATTTTCCATCAAGATGTCTCATGTGTTACTTTTCTCATAAGATGAAAGCCTACTTCAGTTAGGACACATGTGATGCGAGCAGCCATTCCATATTTCAGTGGTGCAAGCTTTATCTACTATGATAAGAATGAATCCATTTTCATATTCAAATTTTTATTGGGAAAGAAAAATGGTTGCTTTGTTTTTTTGGACACTAGTCCTTCCAATGACTAGGTTCCTTACAATAATTACATATGTCTCTCGAATTTGTGGATTTGATTTTGTTCTTCATTTATCTTCTTCTTCCTATGATCAGAATATCTTGCCATCAAGCCAACAATAACAGCCTCAAAAGTACTACCAGATGCAGATAGACGAAGCACACGAGTAGTGAAGACTTAAAAAAACTTCTTCAATGGTAATATTATAGTTCCCGATGAGCAACGAATTTATGAAGTTTTCATATGATGAAGGGAACTAATAGGATAAAAGTAGCATTCTCATCACTGAGCTCGTCATTGATGTACTTTAGATCCATTAGAACTTAGTTTTAATTATCTAAATGATCTTTTTGAGATGATTGCTTCTTTCATATAAAGCAAAAGCCATTGTTGCTTGGTAAGATATTTTATCATGTAGATGCTCTCCAACTTTAGTCACAGACCAGATTGGTTGTCTTGATCTGCTACTTCACAGGTGACATTGACTACCACGCAGAGGATGATTGTCGAGTGTGCCTTCTCATCCCACTCTGCCAAGGTATCTTCATCAATTTTATTCAATTTCTTTCTGCTGAGAGGCATCCATATTGCATGTTGCTTTAACAAAGCAAAGCATCTTGATGCACCAAAAGCTGAAGATATTCTTTCCTATGAACTTCTCAATCTTTTATTGAGATGAGGCACTTTCTTCTACTCAAATGACATAACAAACTCTCTGGACACCAGTTTGTTCAGAAGACAGATGCACGAAAGAGAAATAGAGAATGAGAGAGATATGGGCATGCACCAAGGAAGAACACAAGATTCATGTGGTTCACCCAAGATGGCCTTACTCTACGGGTGGCAGCAGTTACTTTACTAGAACTGATTAGAGTTACAAAAAGAAGACGCTCATACAAACACAAACTTACAGAAACAAATAACCTGATGTGAAAACTCTAACGCAGAAAACCTTATATATAGACCCAAAATACAAACTCCTAGTACAAGTTGGACAGCCAAAAGTAAAGTTGCAAAAAGACCCAAATTGATAATCCAATTCGCAAAATTTGTTTCAACCTGGGTTGTTCCCTAGCACCTAGCAAGGGGCGGTACCATTCCTCGTGACCTCACGGGTTGACTTTTCAAGTGTGAGACCTCATCTAAGCTAGGACAATGATTTGTATGGGATTGAAATACACAAGCGAATAAGAATTCAAGCAAATCTAGCAAGGACATTCATAGGGTCCAATGTACCTCAAAATGTCATCTTAAGGGGGTGTTGAGTATTTTCTATTGAACTAAGCCTTTGAGTAAGGAGAGAATCCTTTCTTTGGATGGGGATGCTTTTCTTAGCACCTAAATGATGTTTTTCAATAATTTGTTCTTTTGTACCTTAACCCTTTCTATGATGAAATCACAGCCAGGGTTCTTATAAAACAAAATTCAACAAAGATAATTGTGCCACATTAACTAATATTATCATCTGAATAAAGATGGAGCCAAGTAAAAGTCTATGTATTGACCTTCACGCATATGTCAAGTCAAATATGGATCAAGTTATAATTATCTTAACTCCCTAATCTCGGGCAAAATAGTACTCTTGAGGTAAAGCACGTGATTTTTTTTTAACCAAGAACAAATCTTGAAAGGGAAATTCTGGATCGACAAAGAGTAGTCTCAGCCTTGAAGTGAATACATGAATGCTTCTTTGATCTCAGAACATTTCGATTAAGAATTACTAGATATACAGTCTTTCACATTATGATACATTTGTTATAGCACATGTATACAATCTCGTGCTTCATGGTTGCAAAAACCCCCATACCGACAACACCAAAGTTTGATTTTGTGGAAATAACGTGCTACCAGACAATGTTTTAAGGGAAAAGCAAGCACCAGTGGAACCCACGAACTAATAATTCAATCAGGTTTCCAGGTAATGTGACGAGGGCTGCCGCTGCTTCTGGATAATGTGACCAATAGAACAACAACACGGAACATAAACAAAATAAGTCAACACACAAGGACACTAAAAACAATTTAACACAAGCGGACCGCCAAATTTCATGAAATAAATTGTAACACTAGTCAGTAACCAATTTCACATCGTAGTATATGATGTTTATAAATCACGTCTCCAGCAACTAGCATTGAAGAATTGGTACGGTTTGGCAATGTTTCCTAAATGAACAGCAAGTAAAAGGACAAGTAAAATCAACAAATTTGAGGTAACGTCTGGAGGAATCGAAGGAACAAATTTACTTTCCGTTATACTGCAAAGTGATTCAAAAGACGATTCAGGAACTGATGATATATTTAGGAAAGAGGAAAGGGCATATTTAGCAGAGATTCATTAATCTCAGTTCCTGGATAGCAAATCTGTGCTTGGTAACTGTACATTGACACTACCACATCCAAGCATGACGTGAAGCTAACTCATGACGCCTTCTATTCATCAATACAATCATCCGAGCTTCAATGCAATCATTTCTGGAAGCCTTAGAGCCAGCATACAGTTTCTAGCTACCAAGAAATCTCATGCATATGTACATATACTAATGCTGCCACAAATATTTCTCACCAAACACCACAAAGGAATCAAGGGTCAATGGAAAGGCTAGTGCAAACTAATAGTTTTTTTTTTTTAACGAGAAACCCTCTCGGGATCGGCCACTATTGGACCCCACCCAGCCAAGGATAAACCTCGGAACCAGCCGCGTACATGGGGGCACCGCGACACGCTCAGTAACGTTGGGCCTTTATTGCACCCCGAGGGTTGTCAAACTGTGGTTGATACACTGGCATCACTATCTGACATGAATTTGAAGCTTGACTAAAGGTGGTGGTGGACATAATGGTCACCATGAGCAACCAAATTTTCCAAAATTTAGACATGAGTGTATTAGGTCAATGAGGATCTGGCTTGACCTGTATGGTCAATGAGGATCTGGTTTGAACCTGTATGATAAAATGCATGCAACACCTTTCACACTTAGCTTACTTAGACCTGGAAGAGTATCACAGGCAACATCGGTCAAGATTTTATAAGTAGATTCAACATGGAAGCCATGTTGTAGTGTATTTACGAACTAGCTTAAACCATTGACTTGTCCATATAAATATTAATCATGTCAATCAAATATACAACGTAATTGGCTACAGTGAAAATGATTACAAAATAAATACTAAAGAGTATGCTTGAATACTGTAGTTTAAAACTGTTACTGTGATGTCTGTTCATCATCGGAAGGATTGATATACCTCCATATTAAACCTAAGGAACTTCCCATGATATTCATAATCACAGCTGACAGCGCACATGGGAGAGCGACTAGCGGAGACGTGAAATGCGTGGTTGCTAAAACCACACCCAAGGATGAGTTCTGCATTCCAACCTGAGGCAGAAGTAGAAAAGTATAATCACAATATAAATCTTGAACGAAACAGAAAGTATAGATAGCAAAGTTTGCAAACTATCAAATGACTTATCCCTTCAATTTAGAAAGTTCAAGTGATTTAAAAATCTGGTTTTATCATAATCACATGCTTGACAAATGGAAACTAAAAAAGTAAATAACCATTCATAAGAGTGATTAAAAGTTTGAAACCCTGTGATCTCATCCTAATAGTAATTGCAAGATTAACACTAGCAAAATGGACTATTTTTCGGACAATCAAATACCTCAATTGAGATTGCTCTCCTTTGTCGTTCATTGAACCCACAAATGGTTGAAGACAAATATCTGCAATGAGAACGCCCAACAGATTATGTTCCAGAGTTTCAATCAGTGCAAAGGGAAAAGAGAGCATCCTCCATATGCCAAATGCATAAGAAGTGGAAACTAATATAATGAACCCACAAATGGTTGAAGACAAATATCTGCAATGAGAACGCCCAACAGATTATGTTCCAGAGTTTCAATCAGTGCAAAGGGAAAAGAGAGCATCCTCCAGATGCCAAATGCATAAGAAGTGGAAACTAATATCTAGAACAGTTGTAACGTAAAATATAAGCATCTTATGCAAATATATGACAATCATACCCCACGAAAAAGCCTGCAAAATGCAGTAACAAAACAGCTATTATCACAGGTCCCAGATCGCCATACAAGATTTGTTGGATCCAAGTCGTTTCAGCAAGATTGCCATTAGATGAAGCAGTAAGTGTTGATCTAAGACGGACCAGGTTTTCTGAGAACACACTAGTGACAACCAGTAAAGAAAAACAAAGTGGATTATAATTACAGTTGAGGCCATAATCATGGTGGTCAGGATTTTAAATTGTAAGAAACTCAGTAATTACCTGCTTGCAAGAAGTGAAGACGTGAGTACAGCAAGAAGTGGAGCAAATGGCGTGATGACTTTCACTAGTTTAGGAAAAGTGCTTTGCATGTACGAACCCAGAATAATAGGAGCGATGACAACCTGAAAAGAAGCATGTCATAGACTTGAAAGTTGAAAAAGATGCAATATTACAGCAAGCACTTCTGGAATCAGCAAACCTGCAAGGTACTGATAGACAATCCAATTGCATCAACAGGGATAATCGCACCTGCTAGAAGTTTAGTTAAAAGAGGTGTTACAAGAACAGCACTAAGTGTGGTGCATGCAGTCATGACGATTGACAATGGCACATCTCCTTGAGCGATTAGAGTCACCTGAAATGCTACAGAAAGACAAAGCTTAAGGATTCCATTTTTCTTTTTAATGAGCCATTGACATTTTACTCAGAATGGCAAGATAGCATTTTCCCTAAAAAGAATGCATTAGCGAACCAAAATGGGACTGCTATAGAATGAATTAACAAAAACGTCAAACAATTACAAGTTAAAAAAGCTATAAAATGCTACAACCTAAATACTCAGGTTTGAAAGATGTATATGCAAAAGTACGGATACTAGAATACTTCTTTGTATAATTTTATCCTGGTGAATGCTTGAAATACCGCTGCACCATCAGGAAAAGGTGCTATAGTTGGATAGATTTGATATTCAAAAATGGAAAACAAATCTAGTTAGATGGACTCAACATCGTCATCACATGGCTGGGGCATTGATTGCAGCAAACTTTCTAGCCTGGGAATGGAGAAGCATTGGACCTTGCTAGGCACATGACCTCTGATCACAACATTGGCATGGCAGTTGTCGTGTCAGTCGGCATTAAATGGATCAAATTTGAAGCGGATAGTGCAGTATCCCATTGTGATCCTACAGAAAAAGTTTATCATACGGTGACATCCGATATCCGCTCTGAAATATGGTGTTTATCATACGGTGACATCCAAATCCAATACGAATAGAAATTAATACATTTAATATTAACAAATATGTTATATATAAATAGTATATATTTTTTAAGATACTTATACTTTTACATTTCATATATATTATTTTTAATAATACTATGTAGCTAATTTTAAAATTTAGATATTTTCCGAATTGGATACAACAGTATCTCAGATCGGAAATCCGATCCAAACTTTTCGGATCTGAAATCCGATCTGAAACCTGCAAATATAAATACAAAAAAATGAATGTGAATCTTGATCGAATGTGCAGATTCTGAATATCCAATTACAAGACTAGCTCACAGTTGGGGTGGAAGTAGGCCGGCATCTCAAGGTTGCAGACTCCTTTTCAAAAGCCTAGCACCTCTAGTTGTGCTATAGCATTGCGACATGAATGATGTCATCCATGTTTAGATGTATGAGGCAGCAATTGATGTGGAGAGGACCACAAAGATACATGATATTGATGACCATTATAGTGTCATCCAAAACATCCTCGACCTTATAGACCAAGTCCTAGAATTTTCACTTGTACTGCTCAACAAAGTTCGACTCTTGCCCAAAGCCAACATAGTCACAAATCGGGATTCGGGAATCATTCGCTGAGGTTGGAAAATTCAGCATTTGAGAATTATGTGGAAAATTCAAATAAAATTCGACAAAAATTCAGTAAATATTCTGTCAAATATTTCGGCAAAAATAGGATAGATTTGAAAATACAATGTGTATATATTTACATGTTGTAACATATTTAGCATTTTGTGTTATTTATTTATATATTTATGTTTTACTCTCGTCTTTTATCCCATATTGCTTAGTTCTGTAAATGTCCCCCTCACTTATCCTATATAAGGAGAGAAATTGTAATTGTTTTATCATCTCAATATAATATATTTATCATTCTACATGGTATAGAGCCATATGATCCCCTTCAAGCCTCTCCTAACCCTAATGCTTCCTCTAACCTAACCCTATCCAACCAGCCATCATCACCAACCCCTCTCATGTCCCTGCCCACCGCCCATCCCCTATCCTTCCCTTTCTTTTTATAGCCCATTGGTGCCCTTCCTTTCTCCCTTCTCTCCCTGCCTGCATGTCGCCCTTCCCTTCTCCCTCCTTCCTGCCCGCCGCCACCCCTCCTATTTCTCCACCTCATGTCCTCCTCCACATCCTGTCAGCAATGAACTACAGCTAGTGCAATTTCTTGTTAGGCTTTCTACTTCATTTTCTAGAGTAGTTAATCAAACATGTTCAATGACCCCTTACCTAAACTTCGTGATCTTCTAAAGCAGGTCCAACGCCTCCTATAGTTTAAAATGTCAATTTCGACGTCATTTCCAATGGTCTAGAAACATAAATTTAAATAAATTTTAGTTGAAATTTCGATAATTTCGCTCTTATGGACACACAATATTTTTACACCAATTTTGACAAATTTCAACGACCAAAGAAAGGAATTAAGTCATGAAATTTTAGCTAGATGATCTACATACATAAATACACCTAATTATTGAACAATACCATCTTTTGGTATAGGGTAGGGGGCTCCCACATGTGAGTGAAAAGATACAAAACTGTTTCGATCAGGATTTTGATTATGCAACATAGACATATATATATATATATATATATATATATATATATATATATAGAGAGAGAGAGAGAGAGAGAAAGAGAGAGAGAGTCAGGCTAGAATACACTCGAGTGTATTCGGAGCAGAATACACTCAAGTAGTTTTTCATGATGCAATATTTTTTTCAAAAATCTAATCCGTTGATCTTCTTAATCATCTTGTGAATAACTCATATAAAACATTTGAGCACATTTGGATATTTATAGGTCATGTTATAAAGACCGCAAAAATTATGCATTTCAAATTAGTTTCGTGCGTCAATTTTGTTGCCCTCAGATGACTGACTTACACTCATCCAAATGGGCTCAAAATTTGTATGTAGCCTAATTATAGTATGACAATGAAGATCAATGGTTTACATCTTGCGAAAATTAGTCTTGATATGCAAACACACTTGGGTGTATCTGTGCGATCTGTACACTCGAGTGTATTCTAGTCTGACTCTCTCTCTCTCTCTCTCTCTCTCTCTCTCTCTATATATATATATATATATATATATATATATATATAACTTTTTGAAAATTCTAAACCGTTGATCTTCTTAAATATCTTAAGAACATACTATATAATACATTTTAGCTCATTTGGATACTTATAGGTCGTGCATCTAAAGGAGGCAAGAATCATGCATTTCAAATTAGTTTTGTGTGTTGATTTTGTTGTCCTTCGATGAGTGACTTACAGTCATCTAAATGAGATCAAATTTTGTATTTGACCTATTATTATTGTAACTATGAAGATCAATGGATTGGATTTTGAAAAGACAAGGTCTAGATAGGCAAACACCATTGAGGTGTACGACGTAATCTGTACACTCGAGTGTATTTTAGCCCGACTCTCTCTCTCTCTCTCTCTCTCTCTCTCTCTATATATATATATATATATATATATATAGAGTCAGGCTAGAATACACTCGAGTGTACGGATCGCACGAATACACTCAAGTGTGTTTGCATATCATGACTATTTTTTGCAAAATGTAAACCGTTGATCTTCACCGTCAAACTATAACTAGGTTATATACAAATTTTGAGCCCATTTGGATGAGTGTAAGTCACTCATCCAAGGGCAACAAAATCGACGCGCGAAACTAATTTGAAATACATAATTTTTGCGGTCTTCATAACATGAGCTATACATATCCAAATGTGCTCAAATTTTGCGTATGAGTTGTTCACGGGATGTTTAAGAAGATCAACGGATTAGATTTTCAAAAAAAATATTGCATCATGAAAAACTACTTGAGTGTATTCCGCTCCGGATACACTCGAGTGTATTCTAGCCTGACTCTATATATATATATATATATATATATATATATATATATATATATATATATATATATATATATATATATATATATATATATATATATATATACTCTCCCGCATTGATTTACCACCCTCCCAGGCGTTCGGCCTCCACCACGGGCGTGGGAGAGGGAGGGGAGAAATCTTTCTCTCTTAATCTCATATATATATATATATGAGTCAGGCTAGAATACACTCGAGTGTACGGATCGCACGAATACACTCAAGTGTGTTTGCATATCAAGACTATTTTTTGCAAAATGTAAACCGTTGATCTTCACCGTCATACTATAACTAGGCTACATACAAATTTTGAGCCCATTTGGATGAGTGTAAGTCACTCATCCAAGGGCAACAAAATCGACGCGCGAAACTAATTTGAAATGCATAATTTTTGCGATCTTCATAACATGAGCTATACATATCCAAATGTGATCAAATTTTGCGTATGAGTTGTTCACGAGATGTTTAATAAGATCAACGGATTAGATTTTCAAAAAAATATTGCATCATGAAAAACTACTTGAGTGTATTCCGCTCCGGATACACTCGAGTGTATTCTAGATATATATATATATATATATATATATATATATATATATATATATATATATTCTTCTGCAATAGGATATATATATATATACTTCTGCAATAGGATATATATATATATTCTTATGCAATAGCATATTATATCTTATGCCTTGCATTCATTTGATTAATACATAATAATTCTCATTTTTTTTATTTTTTCATTTTATTATGAAATGACATAGTAGAACTTTCGGTGATTGGGAGGGAAGTTTCAATGTCTGGTAGCCACCGAAACCAAAATTTTGGTCGAAATTTTGCAATTTCAGTCAGAATAGAAATCCATGGCGCTTCGTCTGTCTCTTTACCCATCGCTTTATCTAATGCATCTACATTGGCGATCCGTTCTGAAGATTATGGTTATGGCAGATGTCGTGGTCATGGTCGAGGGTGTGGTCGCTCTACTGGGGCTCATGGACCTGGACGTGATCATCCTCCTCCTGGACATGCATGTGGTTAACCTCCTAGACCAAGACATTATAACTTTTGTGGCCGTAATAACGTTACTGGATACCGATGTTGGGCTAAACACGGAGATTAATCAAGCCTCCATTGACGACACTGAGGCTAATCATGTACCACCCTCGACCTCTACCATATCACTGACTGGATCCGCTCTGAGTTCAAGAAGCTACACCTAGAACGACTCCCTACTCATATGGTTGTTACCCCACCAAATGGTGATCATGGGTTGACGCCATATGGTAAAAACTAATAGCGTGAAGCGGGAGGCGTGCGGACGGGACCTTGTAGCCGATTAAGCGGCAGGCGGGTGATTTTTGAAAAAGCGGATGCTTAAAATCTTATATATTTATATACAAAATTACATGTATGTGTATATAAAAAATATATTTCTAAGGAAATCAGTAATACTAACCAGTAGTATCAATTAGTAATGAACGAAATCTGCAAGAAAATCAGTAAAATCAGTCAAACCATTAGAAGTATGATAGAGTAATTATTACTCTATTTACTTGGATATTTACAGCAGTACCCTATTATATACAGCTTACACACAAAGTTTGCATTCTAAAGTAGGACTAGGTATATCATAGAACATTCAATGTATATAAGCTTCATATATTATACTCAATACTACTTGGATTATATATTTAATTAACATTACATACTTACAGCAGCATTTTTTTCAAAAAGCGGGAAAAAGCGGGCAAAAAAGCGGGAAAAAGCAGGTGAAGCGGGAAAAAAGCAGGCGCTTTTCTTCAAACCGAGTAAGCGGGTGCTTAAGGGCAAAATTAAGCGGATGGGGGTCTTGGCCGATTAAGCGGCCGCCTGGGCCGTTTTTTAATACACCGGTAAAAACAAACATGTCATGGACTGTGGTGCTTATACTCATATTTCAGGAAATTTTACCCTCTTTTCTGATATGACTATCATATCAGCAGTTTCCCCTGTTATAATGGCTGACGGGACTCAATCCCCAGTGTATGGTGTTGGTAACATTTGGATACCCAATAATGTTTTACTCAAATATGCCCTCTTTGTTCCACAGTTTCCTCTAAATCTTCTTTCTGTTAGCAACACTGTGAAACATCTTCAGTGCTCTATCACTTTTGACCTTGATGGTTGTGTCTTTCAGGATCTCCGCACAAAGATAAGGATTGGTTCGGGCCATGAGGGACCAGATGGCTTATATTATCTTGATTCTCTACAAGCTGCTACTACTACACTGTTATCTTCATCTGTGTTGGACTTCAGTGACACTATAAAGTTGGAAATCCATCTACTTCAAAGCTTAAAACTTTAATTCCAATTGTATTTGAGATTGTCTTTCATTGTGAAGCAAGCCAACATGGCAAACATACTATCACTTCCAAATGTGTTTGTTATTGTGCATGCTAATATCCGGGGACCATGTTCAGTGACTAGTTTGTTAGGATTCAAATACTTCACTTTAATTTGATGTTTTTCTCATGCCACTTGGTTGTTTTTGCTTAAAGATCGGACACACATTCTAGATAATATACTGTTTTCTTTGCTGAAATAAAAGCTGAATTTGATAAGCCCATAAAAAATTTTAAAAAAAAATAATGCTCTTAAATGTATGCAACATTATGTAAGTGAATTCTATAGAAATTTGGGCACCGTTCATAAAGCCTCATGTTCTTACACACCACAGAAGAATGATGTTGCTGGAAAAAAATCGTCATCTTCTGGAGGATGGTCGGGGATTTCTTTTTTATTACAATGTCCATAAGATTTTTTTGGGCTGATGTAGTTTCTATTGTTTGTTTTATGATAAATTGGATGCCCTCCTTAGTGTTGAACAACCAAGTGTCATACAATATTTTGTACCCAGATGCACCTTTTTTAATGTTCCTCTCTTCATTCTGGATAAACAATGCTTGACCCACACTCTACAAAATGTATCTTCTTGGGTTACTCCAGAAATCAAAAGGGTACAGATGATATGGTGATCTACTAAAAAGTGGTTTGTGAGTGCAGATGTAGTCTTTTTTGAAAATACACCGTACTTTTTTTAAACGAGTTCAACTCTATCTACAGATTTGCTAGTTGATACCCCTCTTGGTGTTTCTATAGAGCCAGATTCTCATGACCATCCTTCTATTCATTCTCCACCACTCAATGTATATCAACGACACTGCAATATTACAACTCCCTCCATGGCTCCTCAATCTTCCAATTCTCTACCTTCATCGACAGACCAAGACACCACTCAAGTAATTTTTGTACAGAAATGAGTGTACTCGTGTACTTTACATCCTATTAGCAAGTTGTGTTCTAAATTCCTAACCTTGGCACTAGGTTAGCCCACTTCACCTTTGCTCTCTCTGTAATTTTTGTCCTTAAAACTGTTTTTGAGGATATGCAACATCCAGCTTGGCGCCACACCATGGAAGCTGAAATGAGCCCTCATAATAATCAACATACTTGGGCTCTGGTTGAGTCCCCTACACATATCTCTACAAATCTCTCATGTTGGATGTAGATGGAATTTTACTATCAAATATCATCCAGATGGCACAGTTGAGCGCCTCAAAGTTCACCTAGTTGCAAAAGCATATAACACAGGCCTATGGAGCAAATTACTATGAAACTTTTTCTCCTGTTGCACATCTTAATTCAATTTGTGTGCTTAATTTTGTTGTTGTCAATAATAATGGGCCATATTTCCAATTAGATGTGAAAAATGTTGTGGCCGGCGATCTGCATGAGGAAGTTTATATGGAGCAAGATCCTGAATTTGATGCTCAAGGGAGTGTTCTAAGGTTTGCCGACCTAAGACAAGCAATTTATGGTCTGAAACAAAGCCAATGAGCATGGTTTGATAAATCAAGTCATATTCTTGCTAAGCTTGACTTTAGACACTCTCATTTTGACCATTCAGTGTTCGAAGAAAAAAAAAACTAATGTTGGGCTAGTGATTCCGGTTGTGTATGCAGATGATAGCTTTCTTTCTGGTAGTGATCATGATTGCATTCAAGCTACTATGAAATAACTGGGGAAACATTTCATTACTAAAGACCTAAGCAAACTTTGCTATTTTTTGGGAATTGAAATATCACGTTCTTCCTCTGGTGTTTTTCTATCCCAGCGCAAGTATGTTCTTTATCTCTTTGCAAGAAATTGGAATATTGGGAGCCAAGCCAGCCGTCACTCCTCTTGATCCTTATTGATATATATAATTTATGTTTTATATTTCCTTTATGCTTTAGACTTATCTTGTCTTTAGCTTGTTCTTTCATCCCATATCTACTAATTATATCTTCCAATTACTCTCTTGTCTTATAAAAGAGTGCCTTGTAATTGTTTTAGACACATCAAATAAAGATTATTATGCTTTTACATGGTATTAGACGATTATGATCCATCTTAGCCTCTCCCCTCCCCAACTCCCTTTACCCATCTAACCCTACCGCTTCCCATCTCTTCCCTCTCCGCACCTTACCCACTGCCACCCCCACCCAGCCCCTGCCTATCGCCACCCCTCCTCTTCCACGTTCCTCCTCTTCCTCTGTTGCTCCCCCGCCCACCCTCCCTAGTCGCCGCTACCCCCCTAAGCCTCCTCTTCCCCTCCCGCATGTTGCCCCTCTTCACCCCTAGCTCCCCTTCCTCACTCCCGCCGCCCCCTCTCTTATCCACGTCGATGTTGCCCCTCCTTCCCCCCACCCACCAAACCGCCTGATTTGGAACCTAATGAATAAAATCTGAGACTAATTATCTAGATCTAAACTAATCTAAAATAACTAATCAAAAGGAATAATAATCATCAAAAGATTTCATTCATCAAGTCTGCTTTTGACGAAAGCCTTACAAAGACTATATATAGGTTGTGGAAAACGAGATATGTTGGGGAAGATCCCCTTACGTGTAGGTTTTCTTATCGCTTGATAGAAAGGAGGCAGCCACCCTTTCCTATAAATAGGAGAAGGGGGAAGCATACAAACACTTAGACAAACCCTAATGGGTCGATGGACAATTGGGCCCATGTTACAAATAGACTAAATGACTTAAGTAAATAAACAAAAACACTTAAGTAAATAGACACTCTAATACTCCCCCTCAAGCTGAAGCTTGGGAGAATCCCAAGTCAGCTTACAAACAGACAGACAGACTAAACAGAATAAAAAGATAACCAGGCCCATACAAGAATTTCTCCCCCTCAACATTACAATAAATCACTCAAAAGCTTAAATCTCAAAGACTCCCCCTCAAGTAGATACTCCAAAGCAGCAGATTTGTAGCACGCATAGAGGCTTCTTGATCATCATAATGGCATCTGGAGCAACAAAGAGAATAGCGGATAGGCACCAAGATCTTCATCACAGTCGTCGTCGTAGTAGCCAGAGAGTGTTGGATCACAGATCCTAGATAGTGCTAGGTCACAAGAAGCAGCAGTAGTCAACGTGCAAACAAAGCACGGACGAACAGAAAGTCAACATGCACAAAGCACGGACAAGCCAGAGAGTGTTGGCACACAGAAGCAAAGGTCGACGACGTGGGCGAATAAAAGACCAGTGTACAAAGTAGCAAGCAAATGAATAACTCCAGTATGGAATGTAGACGAAGCTCCATATAAAGTCACAACAAAAGTCTTCATCGTCTTCCATCTTCATAAAGTTATCCATCACAGTAGTAGGCGTCAAAGTCCAGAGAGTGTTGGTCCACAGAGTCCAGAGAGTGCTGGTCCACAGTAGAAAGTCAACGTGCAAAACAGAGCACGGACAGGAGATAGTGCAAAAGCACAAAGCAGCAAGTAACATGTGCTAATCATAGCACAAGTAGTATCAATGACATCCAAATGTGTAACTTCATAGCAGCATTCGAGGTAGATGATGAATACGCAATAATAGAAATAGAAAGCTCCACATAGCAGCAACACAATCATGAACACTCCACATAACAAAAGGACCCATATAGAAGCAAAAGGAACACCATATAGCAACAAAAGGATCCATATATCAGTCGTAACATTGGCATGAAAATATATGTAACAGCTTAATTGAATTCTTCTTCTTCTTCCTTCATCTCTCCTCTCAACTCATCTCTTCCCTCTACTCTTCATCCTCTATTCTCCCCCTCACGCCAACCACAAAAAGAATCAGGAGAGTGGTTGGAGTGTAGAGTCAGAAAACAATGGTAGAGGCAAGGGTTGTATAGGCAAATATGTGGAGGAGGTAACTGATAATGCGAGTCAAGGTGCAAAATGACCCGATTACATAGATCCGGATAGAAAAATAAATGGATCTCTCTCCGACCCAAAAAGGGGATTTGTTTAGCCCGTAGAGCAACAAATTAGGCTAAAAAAATGGATCTGATTAACACAAATATGTAATGTATATGGGGGGAGGGGTAGGACAAGAAGAACAAAAAGAAGAATACCAGAATGTTACTCAGTAGGATTAATAGGTACAAAAAAGGGGGTGGAACAAGTATTGAGGAGGTAGGCAAAGGATTATGTAGGGTTGGAAGGCCGGGGGGTGTAAACAAAATTATAAAAATGCTGAAAACAGGAAAATAATTGTTGTTGGTAAGAGAACGAAGGGACACACCATGTATAGATACCTCTGCAATATGATAGAATCATTGTAGCACGCCAAGATGTAGCAACAGGTAGCAGCAAACACGTCGTGTCTTTGAGCGACACGCCGTGTCAGTTGACACAGGAAGCAGTAGTAGCAGACGACGCAACGTGTCTGGTAGCACAGTAGCAACAGTCAGTGCCAGCAAAAGCCAGTGACACGCTCGTTGAAAGGACACGCCGTGTCAGTTGACAGAAGCTCGGGGCAGAAGCAGGAGACATGTCGTGTCAAAAGGATGACATGTCGTATCTAAAGGCAATACGCCGTGTCTGAAACTAACACGTCGTGTTCAAAACCGGCGAACGCAGTCGCGAAGAAGCAGAACACCGCCTACACGCCGTGTCTAAAAATGACACGCCGCGTCGGCGGCGAACAGCAGCAGAAAAAGGCCCCGAAACAACAGCAAATGAAGGGGAGATCCTTCTGGATTACCACCATAGCAACATGGGACGATGTAACCCCAATATCGATAGAAATAGGAGATTTTTTCCTTGATTTAGGAGTAGATCTCAACATGGATGAGGAAGGGAAGCGGTGGCGACGGCGGCAACATGGAAGGTGGTGTAGATCTATGATGATAGCAGCGAATAGGATGGTGGCGGCTTCATTAGCAAGCTAGGCTGACGGAGGCATTGCGACCCTTGTAGATCTGGATCCAGCAACTTCATAGGATGATTTGGTTGGTGAAGATGGAGACGACTCCAAAAAGAGGCGGGATGGGAAAATCCATGCGGGCAACCATCAACAACGCTTAGCAGTGGTGGCGGTCGCCCGCAAGGAGAGGAAACTCTCCTTTGTGCTCTCTCTCTTAGGGTCGGGGGGGGCTCAGGAACGGTTGCTCTGATACCATGTGGAAAATGAGATATGTTGGGGAAGATCCCCTTACGTGTAGATTTTCGTATTGCTTGATAGAAAGGAGGCAGCCACCCTTTCCTATAAATAGGAGAAGGGGGAAGCATACAGACACTTAGACAAACCCTAATGGGCCAATGGACAATTGGGCCCATGTTACAAATAGACTAAATGACTTAAGTAAATAGACAAAAACACTTAAGTAAATAGACACTCTAATATAGGTGTTTAAACCCAACTCACTTCACAACTAGCCAATGTGGGACTAAACCATAGGCTTTACAAGACAAACTGGGAAAATATCAAATAACCCCTAAAATGCAAGGAAACAGATAAAACATTATAAAACTACTAAAAAGACTATTTAAAAGGCTATGCTTGTCCTACATCACCGCCCCATCCACTTTGCCACCACCCAGCCCTTCACCACCTCCATCCAGCCAACCTTCCCCCGCCATCCAGCCACCGCCACCCCCCTCCTCCATCTCCACCTCCCTGCTGCCACTTACAATCACCTCTGCCTTTCTTTCTCCCTCTCTCGCTTCATCTCCCATTCTTTCCTCTTAAACACTTCCCAAATTAGCATGTTGACGTGTTAAAGGCACCCTTTCTTCTCTACCTATGCCACATGGTGGAGTCAAACTCACACCATGGCATAGGTACTTCTTGCTTATCTCTACTGCCCCTATGTGGGTTTCTATGATCATGTAACCTAGATCGTCTGTTGCTACTGCTTAGTGTGTGTATCACACTACGTCTTCTTCTTCGTCTATGAAAATTATCACACTGTAACTCATGGCGTCTATGCATCCCCCCGGTCGATTTGTGTTACCACGTGAAACTAGACGACTCCAAACTACCATCTTTGGTCAGTTTCGTTTGAGCTCTATTCTAAATCCTAGGGGCGTTATTCCTATATCTCTTCTACTGCTCCAGCCCCTCCTAATTCCTCAGTCGATGAACAAGCCAAACACGCCCATGCTCAGTGGACTAAAGATGATTCAGGTGGGATGACATGGATGGTTAACAACATCAAACCAAAGATCAGTCAGTCTCTTATGCGCTTCCAGAATGCTAAAGCCATGTGGGATCAACTCTCCCATATGTACTCTCACAAACAAAACCCTAAGAAGGTCTTTGAGATCTTCAAGAACTTAGCGAAAAAAGAAAACTTAACTGATGGATTTGTGGAAGATTACTACAACCAGTGCTCGACCCTCTGGGATGAATACAAAGTGTATCATCTTCTATCTTCCGACATCAAAGAAGTTCAATGCCAATGCAATGAATACCAATTAGTGCAGTTCTTTGTTGGACTCATTCTTTTTTTGGCGTTGTCGACCAGATCTTATCTAGTGATCCTTTGCCTACCCTGCAGGGTGTACTCAAGCGCGTCATCTTCCATCCATGTCATCCCTATCTTCTACTTCCTCTGATAATTCTGCTCTTGCGGTGTGCACTAGTGACTCTGGTCAAAGCTTTGGACAAGGATGTGGTCGAGGCCGAGGTTGTTCTCCTGGTAGCCCTGGACAAGGTCCTTCACCTGGACGTGGACAACCTCTTACTGGGAGTTGATTTTACAACTTTTGTGGGCGAACAAACCACACTGAAGATCATTGATGGGTGAAATGTGGTGAACCAGATGGGCGAACCAAGTTAGAACTGATGCTTTTGAAGATCCATCTATTATTGCTCCAGTTCTACCCTGTCCATTGCTGAGTGGATCCATTCGGAGTTTGAGAAACTCCTTCAGACTCGCCTGTCTTGGCAACCTACTAATCAGGATGTAGGTTCTTCTGCTTTATTTACTTCTCCTGCAACTTATGGAAAAAACGAATGGGTCATTGACTCAAGTGTATCTGCTCATATATTTGGTCGTTCTGAACTCTTTTTTGCCTTAACTAAAACAACTAGAATTCTACCAGTTACAGTGGCTGATGGAACCCAGTCCCTGATGCGCGGACTTGGAACTATTTCTCTATCTCATAATTTACCCTTAAAGTATGTGTTGTATGTTCCAAAATTTTCTCTAAATTTGTTATTTGTCAGTATAGTTAAGAGCCTTCAGTGCTCTATCACTTTTGATCCAGAGGGTTGTGTATTTCAAGATCTCCGAACGAAGACGAGGATTGGTCTGAGCCATGAGGGACTAGATGGATTGTACTGCCTGGATGTACCACAATTTGTCGTTGTTCTACTTCATCCTTAGTGATTGGACTACAATGGAACTGTTGTATGGGACATCCGTCCATTGCTAAACTGAAGTGTTTGTTTCTTGAGATACCGGGAAAGTCTTTTATTGTGAAGCTTGTCAGTTTAGGTTTTATGTACAAATGAATGGGTCGTTGACTCAAGTGCATCTGCTCATATATCTTGTTGTTCTGAACTCTTTTAAGCCCTAACTAAAACAATTAGAATTCCACCAATTACAGTGACTAATATGTTCCAAGATTTCCTCTAAATCTGTTATCTGTCAATAAAACTATTAAGAGCCTTCAGTGCTCTATCACTTTTCATCCGTATTTCAAGATCTCTGCACGAAGATGAGGATCGGTCCGGGCCATGAGGGACCAAATGCCAGATGGACTGTACTACCTAGATGTACCATAATCTATTTTTGTTTTATGTTAATCCTGAGTGACTGGACTACAATGACACTATCGTATGGGGCATCCATCCATTGCTAAACTGAAGTGCTTCTTTCCTGAGATACCAGAGAAAGTCTCTCACTGTGAAGCTTGTCAGTTTGACAAGCAAATTGGGGATGTGCTTTATAAGAAAAAAGATGTTCTAAAAATACGTTCGATTTAGTACATGCCAATATATGAGGACCATTCTCTGTTACTAGCCCCTTTGGATTTCGTTATTTTATGACTTTCATCGATGATTACTCTCGGGCAACTTGGTTGTCTTTTTATTGGAAGATCGCAGTAACATTTTGTACAATATTGCTACTTTCTTTGATGAAATTCAAATTCAGTTCAATCTAATATCAAAAAAAATCACAGTGATAATGCCTTAGAATTTATGCAAAAACCCCTTAGTCTGTTTTGTACTACAGAGGCACTATCCATCAAACTTCATGCTCCAACATACCACAACAAAATGGTGTGGCGAAGAGGAAAAATTGCCATCTTCTTGAAGTGGTGTGTACCATTCTACTTCACTATCACGTCCCAAAAAGTTTTAGCCCAATGCCGTCTCTATTGCATGCTACTTGATTAACTGAATGCCCTCATTGGTTTTGAAAAAACAAGTCTCCTACACTCTACCCAGATGCGCCTCTTTTTGTTGTACCTCCTCGCATCTTTAGCAGCACCTGTTTTGTTAAGAATCCTCGCCTCGGGCTAACAAAACTTTACCCCCGCTCTACTAAGTTCATTCTTTTGGGGTATTCTACAGCTCAAAAAGGAAATCAGTGTTATGATCCTTCCAATCGACAATGGTTTGTCAATACTAATGTGATATTTTTTGGCCATACTACTCTGGAAAAGGGCCAACTTTATCTAGGGATCTATTGGATCGTACTCCACTCCCTCAGGTTGTGGAAGATATTCCTAATGAAGAAACTAAGGTTCTTGCTCCATCCCTTAAAGTATACAAGCAAAGACCCAAGGTTACAGTTCCCTCCATGGCCCCTCAACAACCACATCCTCCTTTGTCCATAGATTACACCTCCAGGCTAGGAAGCATGGAATCGGACACGGATACAGATATGGACACAATCACGTGACACGGGAACTTTCAAAAATATAGGACATAGACACGGCGTCGAACACGGTAAAAAAATATACATATACAAGTATATTATTTGTGTATAGACACAAAAAAGAACAAGCCTCGTCAAACACAAAGATGACTTCATCCAATCTATGTTCAATTTCATATCTTCATTCAAATACACATTGCACACATTATACACATTATCGAATTAAGCCATCAAAGACATACTATCAAGCAAGCCCACATTGTAAACATAATCGTAATCAAAGTAATAGATATTTTATTCACAAATAATAACAAGTTAAGCGCTACAAGTATGAACTTACAATAAAATATTTGCACATCTAATGTTGGACAATAAAAAGATAGTGATGGTGGTATAAAAAAAAGAAAAAAGAGCAGTACTGATCTTGGTGCTAGCTTTGCTTGCTTTACTGTTGCTATCTCTGATGTCTCCATGCCAATTACAGCATCCTGTCTGGCGTCAAACTATAGAAATTGAGATAGTTGCTCTTTGTCATTGATAGACTTGGGATCTTGTCGATCATCCTCAGGATTGCTCTACAGTTGGATGTCGTTAGATATTCACTATTAAATATCAGCATGATGGTACGATGGAACAGCTAAAAGCACGCCTAATTGTGAAAGGTTATACTCAAGACCTACGAGGTGGACTATTTTGAGATTTTTTTCTCCAGTTGCTAGGCTTGATTCTGTTATGGTGCTTATCTTTGTTGTTGTAAATAAAGATTGGTCCCTTTTCCAACTTGATGTTAAAAATGCTTTTTATATGGAGACTTGCATGAGGAAGTCTATATAGAGCAACTACATGGGTTTTTTGCTCAAGGGAAGTGTTCCAAAGTATGCAAACTCAGGATAGTGATTTATGGCCTAAAACAAAGCCCATGAGCATGGTTTGACAAATTAAGCCAGATTCTACTTAAATTTAATTTACGGTGCTCACATTTGATTTCTCTATGTTTGTAAGAAAAATCACTTTTGGGCTTGTTATTCTTATTGTATTGTATATGTGGATGACATAATCTTGTCTGATAGTGATAAAGAAGGTATTCAAGCTACTAAAAGATATCTTGAACGATATTTTGTTACAAAGGATCTAGGGAAACTCAGATATTTCTTGGGGATTGAAGTTTCCCGATCTTTCTTCTGGCATCTGTCTTTCACAACACAAATATGTTCTAAATCTTCTCAAAGAAACAGGCATGCTTGGAACTAAACCTGCTAGCACCCCTCTGGATCCCAATACAAATTGGGATGATGTGTCTTTTTTTAAGTTGATAGGCCTATCTATCTAATTGTCACCAGAGTTGACATTACTTTTGGTGTTGAACTTGTCAGTATGTATTTGAATAAACCTCAACAATGTCACTAGGATGTTGTCTATCACATTCTTAAAAATTGAAGAATTCTCGAGGAAAAGGTTTGTTATACCGGCGACATGGACATTACAAACTCGGTGGTTATTTTGACTCTAACTATGATGTGATAAAAAAAACCACCTATGTCTACAGTACTTCTGTTGGGGGCAATGTGGTCACATAGAACAATAAGATATAGATTGTGGTTGCTTGGTCTAGCGTTGAAGCGGAGTATAGAGCCATGGCTCATACTACTTGTGAACTGATGTGGGTTTAAGGACTCCTCAAGGAATTTGATATATGTGATTCAAATCCTATTCCTATGTAATGCAACAGCAAAGCCTCCGATTTTATTGCCAGCAATCCTACTTTTCATGAGCGCATCAAGTATATAGAAGTGGATTGCCACTTTGTCTGTAAATCTATAATTTCAGGTAGCATTTCCACTCCTAATATTCGGACAAAAGATCTAGTTGCTACATCTTCACAAAGTTGCTTCTAAAACCTAGCTTTACTACTCTAGTGGTCAAGCTGGGCATGTTTGACATCTATGCTCCAGCTTGACGGGGAGTGTTGATATATATGCTTTATGCTTGATATTTCCTTTATGATTCGACTTGTCTTGTCTTTATCCTGTTATTTCATCCCATAAATACTTGAAACTTGAAAGGCTCTCCTAGAAAAGGTCTTCTATACAGACAAATCGAGCACTACAAGATTATTGGCTATTTTGATTATAATTATGCTTGCAACAGATCTGATCGCAAATCTACTTATTTATTTCACTTTTACAGGAGGAAATCTTGTTACTTGGCGCATTAAAAACAAATTCTACAATCTAGCACTAAAGCTAAGTATCGAGCTATGGCTCATACCATTGGTGAATTGATGCGATTTCAAATTCTTCTGAAAGAATTTGGTAATTCGTGATTCTGAACCTATCCCAATATATTGTGATAATAAACCTTCCATCTTCATTGCAAGCAATCCTACATTCCATGAACGTACCAAACACATTGAGGTATCAATCATATTGAGGTGGACTGTCACTTTGTAAGAGAGTCTATTATGTCCAGACACATCCATGACGTGGTTCTTACTGCACTAACAAACTCACCCAGGGCTGAAATCCCTGAGTTTTTACCAAAACTTTGTGCAATAATACCACCCGCAAGCGGACGGGTCTTATCGCAGTATAGTTGAGGATCGAATCCCAAGGGACAACGTTTTTAAGAATCTTTTACTAGTCGAATCTAGTTGAATCAAGACTAATATTTAGAACAAAGGTTGGTTTGAGGTTAATTAAACTAAATGCGAGGAAAGTAAAGAGCAGGATCAAAAGTTGATTAAAGATTAATGATGGGAATCGCCGAGATGGACTCGGGTTTCACCACCGCTACACATGCAAACACATCCAAACACAAACATCCAGGCTAGATATAACCATCCAAATAGAGTTGTTGCAAACCCTCCGTAGGGATGTTTAGGTTTGCGTAATCATCACCTTAGGAATCAGATGTCTCGTCGCCATCCAGATCACACACTTACGGCTTCGAAGATACAGATATCCAACTGAAGCTGCGGGCCCCCCATACGGGCGTTAGGCACTTAGAAGCGTCATTGTGGGCTAGATGTCTCGTCCCCTCACGGATCACACACTTACGACTTCAGGGAATCCCATCAGAAGTTCTCGTCAGGGAGTCAACCGCGTTAATCGACATTCAAAACCTACGTATTGAAGTTCTCGCAACATAGGAACGAAATAGATCATGCAAGTAGATGATCAATCCACAAGCACACATCAAACGATTAACAGTGAAATGAAAAGTCATATACAGGCCATGGAATGTTTAATATTTAAACATATAAGCATGGGCACCGGGGCTAGTCCCCGCACCCCAACGAAAGGAAACTACTCGCTCATGGTGAGAGAAACAAGAAAAACAAGAGAGGGAAGATTCCGCCATGGCCATGGTGGAGAAGATGATCACAGCTCAGTGGAGAGACGGTCTTCTACACGCTGGTGGAGCAGATATGGAACGAGGAGGGAAGAACACCACGACAGACGGGGCAAATCTTCTTTCTCCACCTTCTATCTCTTCTCAGTCTCCTTGCTCGTTGCATGAGGAGCAGCTCGTGGACGTGATGGCGGCGTAGGTTCGGCGTAGATGATGAAGACGGCTGCAGATCTGGGTTTCCACCTCAGATCTGGATGAACGGGTTGGATGGAGCGGATAGATGGATGCACCAAGGGTCGAACGCTTCTTGGGCGCAGCCTGGCGGTGGAGGAGACCGTCTCCTTAGGTTGAGGACAGACCTGCAGCCTAACGGCGTCTGGAGAGGGTGCCTTGAATAGCTGGGGGTAGGGTCCTATTTATAGGCCTGGTTGGGCATTGTTCGTTGTGCAAAGTGCCACGGTCGTGGCCTGTTTTCAAGTGGTCGCGGTTTGTTCTTTAACGGTTGGTCGCGGTTCTTGTGATGAAACCGCGGTCGCGGTTCTTGTGGCACAGACCGCGGGCGCGGTCTACTGGGCGTGGTGGTCGCTTGCTTGAGGTGGCGCGACCGAGGTCTTGAATGTGCTTGAGATCATGATCTGCTTGATGACTTGGTGTCGCGACTGGAGCTTGGACATCAGAGGGATGGTGATGACCGTGAGCTGGAGATAGGGCAGCGTCGTTCGCTGCTGGGGCTGTGATGAAGGGTAGCAGGAGATGACGCGGTCGCGGTGTCTGCTGGAGTGCTGGTCGCGGTTTGTTGCGAAGAAACCGCGATCGCGGTATTGGAAGGACGCTGGAGGTCGCGTCATGCAGAGATCGGGTCGCGGTGTAGAAGGGAAGACCGCGGTCGCGGTATGAGGGGGCAGATCCGCGGGCAGCGAAGAGAGCAGAGGGAGAGGGAAAACCGCGGTCGCGGATAGCAGCAGGGGAGGTCGTGGTTATGGACTAGCAGTACCCCGCGGTTGTAGTTGATCGCGGTGATGGCGCGGTGGATGGGGAGTCGCTTGGTCGCGGTATGAGCGGGAAGGAAGAGAGGGTCGGGGTGTATGCTGTGGAGATCGCGGCAGTTGGTGAAAAGCGGAGGACAGAACCGCGATCGCAGTTATAGGTGGATGAGGTCACGATTTCTGTCAGGAGGGGTCGCGGTGTAGGGTGAAGAGGAGGGAGCCCTCGACGCTCCTGTGACTTGAATAAAGAAGAAAGGGCCACGGTGGTGAATGGGCCTTGGAGATAGGGCCCATGTGCTCCAATTCAACCTGCAAATAGATGCAAAATTCGATTAGAACCATGGATAAACCAAACAAAATTAGGGAGAATCCAATTAGGCTAAGTAAACGTGTGTATGAGAGATTAAGGCAATAAAAGCGTAAAATCGGTGCAAAACTGGGCACAACATGGCGACTGGACCAAGATGAATATGCATTCATCAAAACACCCCGAACTTAAACGTTGCTCGTCCTCGAGTAACACAAAATCCGAAACAGTCGTCAAACGAATACTTTCAACTCGTTTGATTGCCTCATCTTCACATCACGATTGCTTTTTCTCTACTCTGTATGACTAAGCATCTCAACTTCCTGAGACCACTGAACACATCTTACCATATCTTCGTTCCTGAGTTCGTTTCCCAACGTCACTTCCTCCCTATTTTTTCCAACATCAAGCATGTCTAAGAGGTTCGTAAGAGTCCAGAGATACCCGCTGAACAACAAGTGTGCACCTGATCTGACACTGGCCTTTTTCAAGATATTGCAAAGTAGGCATTCACTGTGCCAGTAGGTGGAAAAGGAAGTGAAGGGGGGTATAGAAGGAAGAAATAAATCTCTCCTCTATTCGACTCGAGATTTTTTTTATTATATGGTTGCAATTTCATTGACTTCAACTCTTATTATTATTTTTTTTTGCGAATCTCTCCTCTATTTGGCTCGAGATTGCATTTTTTTGTATGCGCATTGGCATCTTTTCTTGGTGGTACGCCCCTATTACATTGCGAGGGGTATGGAAGAAGCGAATTAAGAGAGAGAGGGTGTGCCACCCCGAACTTAGGGTTTGGCACTATATTGGCTATTTTTTTTTTTATGGATGGAGGGGTAAGAAGATGATAGAAGAAGTGTAGAAGAAAGTTCAGATCAGAATGCAACTTGATTTACAATTCAGTGCATCGGGTTGTTCTCCTTATCATACTCTGCTCAAATAATGAGTTGATGAGGATCCGGTGGAGATTCCATGCTATTGTTCCACTAGTCAGTTAGGAAGCACAATGTATTTGATCCCTCTCAGTTCGACAGATACTTATCATTTTTACTGAACATGATGTTAGGATTCATAAGCTTCACATGGTGATTTCTAACCATTGGCTAGTTTCAGAAATTGTCCCCCTTGAGGTTTTGCTTCGAATAAGGAGGGTATAATGATTCAAACTGCATGGAAAAACGGGATAGCCGGCTAGGTAAAGGCTTTGATTGAAACAAAAGCGTAAGCGTCAAAACTTCATCAAGTTTCTATACAAACTACTTTGAAAACTTCAAACTTTTGAAAATTTTGCTCAAAATTGCTTTAAAATGCAACGATGAAATCTTAAGTCTGAAACATATAGGAGTGGGTGGAAAGTAAAGTACGTACCACCCACCCTCCACCCCGAACTTAGAAATTTGCTCGTCCCGAGCAAACTCTAAATCCGAGATGGAGGGGAAAACTCATGCTGGTTGAACCATCAGATGTGGTTGCGTTCCAATCAGCATGTGTCCTCCATCTGAAATCTCAAAAATGAAAATTGTCAGAACTTAAGACTGCATCTTGCGATGCATTATCTATCGGGTGCAAAATTTTCTAATTCAAAACTAAAAGTAAAAGCTAAGTTATGGATCGGGTTGCCTCCCGATAAACGCCTTTGTTTTATGTCGTCGGCTCGACTTGATTCCTTCAATTTTCTGGTAGATATGTTGGTTTGGAAAGATCCAGCAAAGTATCAGCATGCATGTCCACAGTGGTGAAATATCTCTTCAAGTGTTGGCCGTTTGCCACAAATTCTCTTGAATTTTCACTCCATAAAACGAAGGCACCATGTGGGTAGATGCTTTTGACAATGTACGGTCCAGACCATCGAGAATGGAGTTTCCCTGGGCATAACCTCAGTCTTGAGTTGAACAGTAGAACTTGGTCTCCCACTTGAATTTCCTTCCTTTTCAGATGACCATCGTGCCACAACTTTGTGCGTTCTTTATAGATTCTGGCATTCTCATAAGTTGTCATCTGTAGTTCATCCAGCTCCTGAAGTTGCAGCATCCTAGATTGGCCAGCTTTCTTCATGTCAAAATTTAGCTGTTTGATTGCCCACCAAGCTTTGCGTTCGAGTTCTACGGGCAGGTAACATGATTTTCCATAGATGAGTCTGAAGGGTGTTGTTCCAAGAGGAGTCTTGAAAGCAGTTCAGTAGGCCCACAAGGCGTCATTGATTTTTACTGACCAATCCTTTTGGTTGCGTCCTACTGTCTTTTCTAGGATAGCTTTGAGTTGACGGTTCGAAACCTCTACCTGCCCACTTGTTTGTGGGTGGTAGGGGGAAGCTACCTTGTGCGTTACACCATATTTTCTTAACAACGCTTCAAAGCTTCTTTCCAAAAAATGAGAACCTCCGTCGGATATCACAGTGTGTGGGACTCCAAAACGGGGAAATATAATGTCTTTGAACATTTTGATGACAGGTTTCGAATCGCTAGTGACTGTTGGTATGGCCTCTACCCATTTAGAGACATAATCCACTGCGACTAAAATGTAGCAAAATCCATGCGAGGATGGGAATGGGCCCATGTAGTCCACTCCCCAAACATCAAAAATCTCTACTTCTTGCCATAGCTTAAGGGGCATCTCATCTCTTTTTGTAATGTTACCCGTTCTCTGACACTTGTCACATGATAGAACAAAGTTGTAGGCATCTCTGGATATGTTTGGCCAAAAGAAACCACATTGCAAAACCTTCAAAGCAGTTTTCTTAGAACTCATATGGCCTCCAACTGGGCCTGAGTGGCATTGCTCTAAAACAAGTTGGGCTTCTTCCTCAGCGATACAACGTCTGTAGAGACCATCAGCACAAAGCTTGAAGAGGTACGGTTCATCCCAGTGATATTGCCTCACAACGTGCATGAATTTCTTTAGTGCATTTCCGGTACATTCAGGGTGGATGACACCGACTGCAAGGTAGTTCACATAGTTTGAGTACCAAGGAGTAGCTTCTGAAACTTTCATGTGTTGGTCATCTGGAAGAGAGTCGTTAATTGGGATCTTTTCAGTGTCTAGGGTGTGGATACGACTCAAGTGGTCTGCCACAACATTCTTTGTTCCTTTCTTGTCTCTTATCTCCAGATCAAATTCTTGCAAGAGGAGAATCCATCTGATCAGCCTGGGTTTTGCATCTTTCTTTTTTAGGAGGTAACAACGACCTTCGAACCAATGAGGTAGGATCTGAACTTGTCAAAGGCATACACGACTGCTAGGAGTTCCTTCTCATTAGTTGCATAATTCCTCTGAGCTTTGTCAAGGGTCTTCGATGCATAATAGATGACATGATGTTTCTTCTCTATACATTGGCCTAAAACGGCACTGACTGCGTAATCACTGGCATCACACATAATTTCGAATGGGTGCCCCCAATCTGGAGCTCGGATGATGGGTGTTGTTGTAAAAGCATGCTTCAGGTTGCTGAATCTCTTGATACATTCTTCATCAAAATGGAAATCAGCATCCTTTAGTAACAAGTTGGTCATAGGCTTGGTTATCTTGGAGAAATCTTTGATAAACCTTCTGTAAAAGCCGGCATGACCAAGGAACGCGCGAACCTCTCTTACGTTGGTTGGGATAGAGAGTTTGGAAATCACTTCGATCTTCGCCTTGTCCACTTCAATTCCTCGATTACTGACCCTATGGCCAAGGACTATGTCTTCTTTTATCATAAAGTGACACTTCTCCCAATTTAGCACTAAATGTGCTTCTACACATCGTTTGAGGACCAGGGAGAGGTGCTTCAAGCATGAGTCGTACGAATCCCCATATACGGAGAAATCATCCATAAAAACTTCCATAATAGTTTCAGTTAGACCAGCAAATATGGTTGTCATGCAGCGTTGGAAGGTTGCAGGCGCATTACATAGCCCAAATGGCATCCTTCTAAAGGCATATGTTCCAAAGGGGCAAGTGAAAGTAATTTTCTCTTGGTCATCAGGACGTATAGGAATTTGGTAGAATCCAGAGTAACCATCGAGATAGCAAAAATATTCCTGGTGAGCCAATCGCTCTAGAACTTGGTCTAGAAAAGGCATCGGGAAATGTACCTTATGAGTTGCCTTATTCAACTTTCTGTAATCGATACACATCCTCCACCCGGTAACTGTTCGAGTGGGGATGAGTTCATTATCTTCATTATGTATCACAGTAGTGCCACCTTTCTTTGGGACAACATGTACAGGACTCACCCATGGCGAGTCAGATATAGGATAGATGATCCCCGTAGTGAGCAATTTAATAACTTCAAGGCGGACTACTTCCTTCATATTTGGATTAAGCCTTCATTGATGTTCGACAGTCGGCTTGTGGTCTTCCACCATGGGGATTATGTGCATGCAGAGTGCTTGACTGACCCCAATGAGATCACTCATCTTGTAGCTGATAGCTGTCCTTCTTTCTTTTAATTCTTTCAGGAGTTTATCTTCTTGTTCGGTCGTTAGATTGGAATTTATAATAACTGGGCAGACCTTAAGATCATCCAGAAACACGTACTTTAGTCCCTTGGGTAGGGGCTTCATTTCAGGAACTTTTGGTTTCTCACATAGGTCTTTAGCTACATTCACAGCCTTGAGTTACTCAATTTTAGCTTCAGGATCTTCTTCGGCAGCATTAAGTTGGAGAACGCAATCCTTCACTTGTTCGTCAATGGAGTTGTCAGCAGATGGGTTTGTTAGAGCCACTTCTAAAGGATCGTCTTGTTCATAATCCTCTTGTGTAAGGAGTGACATTTTCTCTATGCAATCAATCAAGTAGACTTCTTGCATGCTTGGTCTTCGCATACTTTCAAAAACCTTGAACTCGAGGGTTTCTTTACCTAGTCTAAGGAGCAAGGTTCCTGCTTCAACATCAATCAGAGCTCTCGCAGTGGCAAGGAATGGACGGCCAAAGATAAGAGGGTATCTGGCGTCTTCTTTTATGTCCATGATGACAAAGTCACATGGGACATAAGAGTCTTTTCCTACCTTGACTGGGACATCCTCGATGATTCCCAAAGGGAGAGTCATAGAATTGTCAGCAAGCTGTACGGTCATGCCAGTTGGAAGCAGTTCTGCAAACCCTAGCCTCTTGCAAAGGCTAAGTGGCATGATAGAGATGCTAGCTCCAAGATCGGCCAATCCCTTCTTACATGAAGAGTCACTGATATGGCACGAAATCCCAAAGGATCTAGGGTCTTTCTGCTTCTTGGGCATCTTGCTCTGAATGATATCGGAAGTGGTTGTTGCTAACTTAACTGTCTCGTATTCTTCAGTTATATACTTCCTTGTGAGGAGAGACTTCAAGTACTTCGTCCAGGCTGGTATCTTAGCCAGAGCATCAAGAAAGGGTATATCAACATGAAGCTTCTTCATTGCTTCCTTGAACTTGTTGAAACGTGTGTCAAGCTTTGTCTGCTTCAAACGAGCTGGGAAAGGAGGACGAGGCTTGTACACTGGCACCTCTGGCTCAGGTGTGTTTTCTGCTTCTGTAACAATAGGTTCTTCTGAACTTGCTTTGTCGGTCTTATCAGCGGTTGGTGGTTCTTTCGGTTGAGACTCATGTACTGTAGAGTCTTGGACAGTCATAGAGTCATCATCGTCTGTAACTACCACCGAAGTCTTGTCAGGAAGATCAGAATAGTCTTTTCCAGACCTGGTAGTGACAGCCTTCAGTTGCTCTGGATGTTTAGGATTGTTCTCTGGTTGTCCAGCAAAAGCTCCAGCATGTGGCTTGAGGCTAGCCGACAGTTGAGCTAGTTGAGATTCGATAGCCTTATGATGGGCTTGCTGGTTTGCTATCATAGTTTGTTGCGACTGCAACATCTTCTCAATGGCTGAGAGTTTGTCATCAGGAGAGATGGGACTGGCTTGCTGTCCTTGTTGTTGATAAGGGACATGGTTTGGATTCTGGAAATGAGAATTGTTCTAATAATTGTTGTAGTTTTTGTTCTGGAAGTTACCTCTAAAGTTCCCTTGATTCCCAAAATTTTGTTGTTGGTTATACTGGAATCCTGGCGAGCCTCGTTGTTGATTATTTGAACCAAGGTGTCGCGAGTTTTCCGCTCCTCAAGGATTTCCATATTGAAAACCCGGATGGTTCCTGTTTTGAATTGGGTGATAATATCCTTGACCAGGGATAGTGTGGACAGCATTCAGATTTTCCATCTGACCATTACCTCCTTGGGTACAAGTATTTCCCAGAACGACATCATAGAGGATATTACAGGCTAGAGTAGAATGATCAGTGTCTTTACATGCTTCACAGAACAGTGAAGCTGACTTGACTTGTTCTTGTTGTCGAGGGGGCGAGCGCCTTCTTTCATAGGCGGCAAAAGATTATTCAAGTTGGTTTTGCTTGGCAACTAGAAGCTTAAGAGACTCGACAATAGACTTGTACTCAAGAGCAGCTTCTGCCATAGCAACCTTCAGCACTCCTTTACTTATGGGTCTACCCCAGTTGGCTTGATTTTCAGCTCCAATGGTGACAACCTTCCATGCGCTATCATAGCTTTGACGCATAAAGTTCCCCCAAATGAGGAGTCTAAGAACTTGATATCATCATCCACACCCCTATAAAAGATTTCGATGAGTTGATTCTTAGGAATGCTATGGTGTGGACACTTGCGTAGGAGCTCTTTGTATCTTTCCCATGCTTCTGCAAGGGTTTCACCAGGGACCTGAGTGAACTGTGTTATTCGGCCCCTAATTTCATAGGTGAGAGAAGGAGGATAGAATTTTCTAGGAAGACATTTTGAAGTTGCTCCCAGGTGGTGATGGGTTCACATTGCAAAGAGTTGTACCAACTCATGGCTCTATCAGCAAGAGAATATTTGAAGAGACGGAGTCTGATGGCATCATCTGTGACTCCATTTTGCTTTGTCATAGCACATAAATCTATAAACCTCAGAAGATGTTCTTGACAATCTTCTCCTTGCTTACCATAGAAAGGGTTATTCTGAAGCAGCGTAACCCAATGTGCCCTGATCTCAAAATTGGCAGCATTGATGGGAGGAGGTTGTACTGGGTGGTGAACATCAGCAGCTTTGGGGATTGAGAATTCTCGAAGGTCTTTTTGTAACTCAGCTTGTTGAGTTGTTGCTTGAGCTGCTTGGATTTCTTCTTGAACTGCATCTCAGGCTTCTTGCATAAGCCTTTCTCTTTGTGCATTAAGGGCTTGAGCTACCCTTCGGGCAATTTCCTCCTCTTCTGCCATCCTAGCTTGGTTCTCTCTACTCTGACGACGAAAGGTTCTTTCTATTTCAGGGTCAAAGTTAGCAGTAAGGCCGGAACTGTTCGAGCAGTGCATGCACTAGTCTTTGAGGGTACCTAGGATGGAAAGATCTTTCTGGAGTTAGGCGGGCGAAGTAGAGTCAAATTCAAGTAGATGATCGATAGCATCAAAAGTAAAAGTAAAATCCTAAATTAGCCTTAATAGAACTATGTGCCTTGAATAAAGAAGAAAGGGCCACGATGGTGAATGGGCCTTGGAGATAGGGCCCATGTGCTCCAATTCAACCTGCAAATAGATGCAAAATTCGATTAGAACCATGGATAAACCAAACAAAATTAGGGAGAATCCAATTAGGCTAAGTAAACGTGTGTATAAGAGATTAAGGCAATAAAGTGTAAAATCGGTGCAAAATTGGGCCCAACATGGCGACTGGACCAAGATGAATATGCATTCATCAATCCATTCCTTAGACTAGGAATGAGGATCAGCTTGGTGACATGTCACAAACCTCTACCCAACACAAGATTTATCGCCATGGTGAACAAGTTGGGCATGCAAGACATCTATGCTCCAACTTGAGTTGGAATTAGTATTTTATTTGTTGTTATATGTTGTGTTTTACTCTCATTTTTTATCCCACATTGCTTAGTTTTGTAATTGTCCTCCTCACTTATCCTATATAAGGAGAGGACTTGTAATTGTTTTATCATCTCAATATAAAACATTTATCATTCTACACATACAATATTATGTATATACACACATTAATACACATGATAACCACGTTGATATATAATTATGTATATGCACACACATGATTTGCTTATTGACTATCTACTCCCGAATATTGAATCAGATAGCATGTTCTTATAATAATTTTTGAAAAATGCATGAAATTCGAGATAATTTGTAAAATTTGTGAATGATTTGTGGAATTCTAGAACATATTGATTTTCTTGTAAAATTCAGGCATATCGAGTGTCATAAGAAGAAAAAAAATTAATTATAAGTGAATAATTAAAGATTTTGGAGTCTTTTGTGACTATGTTGTGAATTCAAATACAATTTGGAGTATTAATACAAATTCCTTTTTAGCTAGATTTTTTAAGAGTTCAAACACCTTTTTAGGGTTTTGTTGGTGTCAATAAACATGTGCTAACTGATCCCACATGGCCTTTGTCGTTCCATGCCGTAACAGAGATTGACTTATTTTTTATTATGCATTGTTCACCATCCAGGTCATCACTCCCGAGTCAGCCTTGATCCACAATTCATAGGATAGTTTAGTTTTCTAATCAGCGTTCTCAGAACATTAGAAGGTGTTTTCGTGATAAGGTGAGAGTACCGACCTAGGGGCTTGAGGTACAACTCAAAAGAAGCAAACCACTTATGCTAATTAGAACCGCCCAATTTTATTGTGGCCACACAAAGAGTTCTTAAGGTATCATTAGAAGCCATGATGAGAAGTAGTTCTTGGATGAGTCCACACAAGTAATCCGTTCAGAAGTGTGTGACGCATCACGCAAGGCATCAGCAGAAGATTTTAGAAACCCAAAGAAAAGGCATTAAGAATTTAAATAATTACACCAACCTCACATCGTCAACTTAGATCGACATATGACAAAGGTTGATGGGAAGGAACAAGTCTCTCCCTATCCTAAAGTGAAACCGAGAGAGTGATCTAAGTCAAAAGCGGCTTAGTGATTTGAAACGACTAACTTTTAACACAGATGCACGACGTGGAGATGTAGAGGCAGACTTGGGGATTGGGTATTGTAGGTGGCGCGGGGTGTAGTGGGTAGGGGTAGGCTGGCGGTCAATGGGAGGGGGTCGATGGATGGGGTCATTGGGGGGGGGGGGGGTGGATGGGGTCGATTGGGGGGGGAGGGGTCGATTGGGGGGTTAGAGGGAGCTTGGAGTGTCGATGGGGGGTCGATGGGGTGGGGTTTATGGTATAAGGTCAATGGGGCGGTCGATGGCAGGGCGGGTAGCAGTGGATGACGTGATGGCAGGGGTTGCAGGTGGATGACGGCATGGAGGTGGATTAGTGTTGCGGCCGGAAGATGGTGCGCCAGGGGGTTACTAGAGGGGTCGGAAGTGGTGAGGATAAGGTTCTTCAGGGGCAGGAAGAGGGTTGTGGGACGGGGGGATTTCGAGCAGAAGGAGGTGGGATGAGTGGGATGGAGAAGCGGCGGCTGATGGACAGGGCGGCGGATGGAGATGAAGATGGAAGGGCGGTGGCTGGACATGGTGGCAGGGTTGGCAGCTAGGCAGGGAGATGGACAGGGTAGCAGCAGCGGGTTGGAGGCTGGCGGGCGGAAAGAAGAATGTGAGGGAGAAGGGTGGCGGCTAGGCTGGATGGGAGGGATAAGAACATTAGGGTCAATCAAAAAGCTTTGATACCATGTGAATAGAATAGATCTAAATTATATACAAATACAAGCATAGACACCCTCCTTATATAGGATAGTAGTAGTCAGTAAACACATAATTCACCAATATGGGACAAAAGACAAGATAGTAAAGAGAGTACAAAATAAACAAATAAAATAAATTTATTAACATCTGCAACATGCGGAAAATTCAAAATTTTTGTCTGCAGTTGATACAAATGAAGGAACCTATGTCCACCTTATTGTCAACCTAGGTGTGGATATGGCAGGCAGTGCAAAATCGCTTCCACCACACGAGCATTGTACCCTAAAACTTAGCCTCCACATACTACAAGCAACAATCATTAGACATCAACCGGTCCCCTCCATTTCATACCAATCCACTCCCACATTACCAATGTTAAAAGAATGTTCCAATTCTTCACTATCAAACACATTCGTAGGACCCACAATTCCCTAGCAGTTGTTTTAGCTAAGCTCCCTTTCCCTTCAAATGTAAGCTTAGTTATCAAGGCGCCCGCCTAGGCGCTAGGCAAGGCGCCCCATACTAGGCGCCCAGCCTATTACATGCATTATGTGGGCATCTAAGGCCTTTTAGGCGCAAATTAAGCTATTTAAAGGTTAAATTAGCATGAATCAAGTCTGGATTTGGTCAAATTAGATAGTCTTGAGTGAATTTATGGTTGAAATAGGTCTGATTTAGGCAAAATCAGGTCAAATTTTGGAAAAATAGGGGAAAAACAGGTCTGATTTGGGTCAAATTGGTAAGTCATCATAGCTTGTTTGTTAAAAAAAAAAATACTTCTTTATATGTTTGTTGTTCTTGCTTCTTTTTCTCTTCTTTTTTAATCCTTTCTCCTGCATTTTATTCCTAAATCCTACTGCTGCTGTGTTTTTTTGTGAGTTATTCCTCCTATATCCCGTCCTAAATCCTCCTACTACTGTGTTTTTTTATAAATTATGTTTTCTTTTAATCCTCTTTTACATCACCTATGCTTCGTAATGTTGTTGATGTTGTACTTTCTATTTTTCTCTTTTACACCACCAGTTCCTCATGATGTTTCTGCTGTTATTAATATTTCTTTTCTTTTCTTTCCCATCCTCCATTTCCTCTCTATTGAGTTACAACCTCTTCCCACCCTTTTTTTCCCTGTTTTCTTTTATATCTTTTCTACATCTCCTGCTCCAATTGCTTCCCTTTTTTCTTCCTACTACCATCTCCTGCCATTGCTGTTATAGCCTCATTCTGCCCTCTTATTATGTTTCCTATATGGTATTATATGTAGTATATATGTATAATAAGAAGCAAATTTACATACTGAAAAAGATGCAAAAATCAAAAAACGCCCAGAACAGCCTAGGCGCCTAGCCGGGCTAGGAGGCCCTTGGGACATGCTAACCGCCTAGGCCATATTGTTTTCTTTCAGCAATACGTGTAACTGTCCCTCTTACTAGTATAAATGCCTCTAGCCCAAGACTTGCCGATGACTAAAATTTTATATTGAGGGTGAGCCAGTGGAGATTAATGGCGTAAAAAGAGTGTGGACTCATACATGTGCTCGTTGGTTTCAAATTAGTCGATTTCATCTTTGATCTTACTATTATGGTCCAGTGGTATTTCATATTTTAAAATATCAATTTATCACGTAGGCAAAAAAATTCCTTCTATTAGTTGGATAGTTGATTTCGCAATCTGTATTTATGTTGGGCTTTAATCTGATAGTTTTATAGATACTAGCCCTGGGGGCTGTCTCAACAAACTAGACTGAATGAGTTTGATAATCTTGGATTTGTGCATCTTCTCCCTCTCCTCTTTGATGCCACCTCAGTGTTCAATATAGTTAGAATGGAAAAAATAGTACATTTTTTATCATAAAGACAAATGTAATCACCTAGAAATAAAACTAATTACTTACTACATTAGATGCTGTCCCACCAGGGCATGATGCTAACAAAATCAAGCCAACTGCCAATGATGGAGGGAGACCAAGAGCCTTGCAAACAATTGCTCCAAAAGCTGGCATGATTATGTATTGAGCGGCACATCCAAACAATATCTATTCCAGAAACAGATTGAACAAAATTAGTGAAACAAACTACTTGAAATAATATCACATAGATCAGATAAGAAGGATACATACTCTGGAGTTGGAAACGCCCAACAAACTCCCTAAATTACTTAATTAAATTTGTTCGTCAAGATCTTCGAAATATATTGCAAACTTAAAAATATAGTTTCCCAAATTCTTTAAAAAAAATTACTAGCTTTTTTAAGATTCAGTCTGCATCTTAGGAGCAAGCCGGTGAGGTTGAAATCTCAATCCTAGTGCATTTCTGAGGAACCCGTACTAGATTTTACCACTTCTGTGCAGATCAGGGAAATAAAGCTTTTCGATTTGTTCTGACAATGAATTCAGTATTCGGGTACAGTGGCAAAAAAAAAGTAGAACGTATGTAGTTGACAATGTTTGCAGAGGCAATAATCCTAAGGAAATGTACCGATAAGATGTAGAAGGATAATCAGTAAGAAATCAGCATGTGACAACATGAAACAATGATAGAAAAGCATGAACCCAGCTGAAGGAAGTATGGTGTGTACAGTGTACTAACAGGCAAGGGCACAAAAGACGGGTCAAATCTACAGCATGGTTGGTGTTAGTCTGTTTGAAACCATCTGTGCATATTTATTAATTATTAGGCATGTTTTAGTCGGTTAGGACCTTCTAGTGCCTTGTTACTTACAGTCCAATGATCAAGCAGCAGACTACAGATTAGTTGCTCGCTTCAGATTTTCAGTATACATCACTAAGTATTGTGCTACTTTGTTGTGAACTAGTTATTAATATAAGAGTTAAACTGATTACTTGTATAGATTTTTCTGCTTTTAGATATTTATAAAAGGAAATCTGAGTAAAATGTGGCATAGTAGGAAGTAACAAGGCCAAGATAATGGAAGTGCAAGAGCTGTCAAGCAGGGTCAGTTGGCGTAGTGCTCTGTAATCACGAGGGTAAGTTAAAGCCCCCGAGTTTAGGGGATGAACAGAATCACCACTTGCTACATGTAATAATATAATAATGGAATAGGAGGCCAAGTGGTCAGAAGGTGCTTCAAGTTGCTGAAGGTTTGTTTCTGCAACATGGTACAATTGCAACATTTTCCTGAGGGAAACTGCTGAAAAAGACTAACCCCTTCCTAAATCCTAACGGAAGACTACCTAAGCCTAGCCGTCCGCTTTAGATAGCCACTTTGTCGTCGAAACGATTTTCATTGCATGCCGTATTAAAAGAACCAGGGAAGACAGAGTAGGGACGCTCAAACAGTAAATTAATGATTTCGTGATTGAGAAGTTCTCTTTTTAACGATTCCAGGAGCTCTGAGTTTGGTTCGCGATTGTTGAGTCAATGAAATTGAGCAGCTCGCAGTTTTCAGTTATTAGCATCCGAGGACATTGAGCCGTAAATTATGTGCAGCCAGAAGAAATATATCCAAATCAGCAGACGAGTTTACGGAAAAAGACCCTTGTGCGACTACATACCGCGAGGGGCCTTTGGCAAACCAAGGTGAAGAAGTCCTTGAGCTCGAGGGTAAGCCCCATGGCCAGCATTATGAAACCTAGCGCACAGCTGTAAGATGATGGCCCACGCTGTACGAACCAAGCGAAGGCTGACGGCTTTACGCAGGCGACGACTCCGCCGATGGTAACATAGACAGGATAGAGACTGGCGGCGATGGAGAGGAGAGATTCCCATTTGGGCTTCTGTGGTGGGAGGGCATGGCTCTGCTGTTGATGCTGCTGCTGGGATTTGATGCGGAGCTTTGATCGGTGACGACAAGTGGCAAGTTTGCGGTTTTTGGGGAAGGAGACGAGGAGATTCGTGCCAGGTGTTGGGATGAGCGAGAGGGCGAGAGAGGTAGCGGAGAGCAACATTGCAGATATTGTGCCGTAGTGTAGAAAGCAGGGCGGGGAGGGAAATGGAGCCTTTGTGCGGTGGTAATTTGAGAACGAAAATCCTATTGGGAAGCGCTGATGCCCTCACGCTTTGCGACGCGGGCTGGGAGATGTATTACACAAAAATAGCACAAAAATAAAAAAAATGAATAATTTTTTATCTGTAATGAATTTTTAATGAAAAAATTTATTGGACTCGTTATAGAAAATTTAATGTAACAATACCAATATTGATATACTTTAAAAAAAATCCATTCATTTTTACAAATATAATATTGGGGTGTATTATGCAAAAAATTGTGTTCTTTTATTATTTATGCACAACATTTAAAAGGTAGGTGCATTCACACTATAATTGACACATTAGCATCATAATTGGGTACTTTTCTACAAATATTATGCGCATTATCTTAAGATTTGTGCTAATTTGCTATTTATGCACAAAATCTAAGAAGTACGCGCATTGACACTCATAATTGGGCGCATTCGCACCATAATTGGGCACATTCAATCAAAAGTGGGGCATTCAATCAAAAGTGATGAATTCAATCAAAAATGGGTGTATTCAGGGCAATAGTAGGCGCATTCAATCAAAAGTAGGCGCATTCAAGGCAATAGTGTGCGCATTCAATTAATATTGGGTGCATTCAATCACAAGTGGGTGCATTTAATCAAAAATGTGCGCATTGAGGGCATTACTATGCGCATTCATTTAAAACTGAGTGCATTTAACCAAAAAGTGGGTGCATTCATGGCAATAGTGTGCGCACTCATTCAAAAGTGGGCGCGTTCAATCAAAATTGGGCGCATTAAGGGCATTACTAGGCGCATTCAATCAAAAGTGGGCGCATTCAGGGCAACAATGTGCACATCTAATTAATATTGGGCGCATTCAATTAAAAGTGGGTGCATGCAATCAGAAGTGAGCGCATTGAGGGCATAACTAGGCACATTCAATTAATATTGGGTGCATTCAAACAAAAGTGGGTGCATTCAATTAAAAATGTGCATATTGAGGCATTACTATGCACATTCATTCAAAAGTGGGCGCATTTAACCCAAAGTGGGTGCATTCAGGGCAACAATGTGCGCATTCATTCAAAAGTGGGCGCATTCAATAAAAAGTAGGCACATTCAATCAAAATTGGGCGCATTAAAGGCATTACTAGGCACATTCAATCAAAAGTGGGTGCATTCAAGGCAATAGTGTGCGCATTTAATTAATATTGGATGCATTCAATCAAAAGTGGATGTATGCAATCAGAAGTGAGCACATTAAGGGTCAAAAGTGGGCGCATTTAACTAAAAGTAGGCGCATTCAAGGCAATAGTGTGCACATTCATTCAAAAGTGGGCACATTCAATCAAAAGTGGGCACATTCAATCAAAAATTGGGTGCATTGAGGTCATTACTAGGCGCATTCAATCAAAAAGGGTGCATTCAGGGCAATAGTGTGTATGCATCTAATTAATATTGGGTGCATTCAATCAAAAGTGGGTGCATTCAATCAGAAGTGAGTGCATTGAGGGCATAACTAGGTGCATTCAATCAATGTGGGGACATCCAATCAAAAGTGGATGCATTCAATTAAAAATGTGCTCATTGAGGGCATTACTATGTGCATTCATTCAAAAGTGGGTGTATTTAACCAAAAGTGGGTGCATTCAAGGCAATAATGTGTGCATTCATTCAAAAGTGGGTGCATTCAATTAAAAGTGGGCACATTCAATCAAAATTGGGCACATTGGGGTCATTAATAGGCGCATTCGATAAAAATAGGTGCATTCAGGGCAATAGTGTGTGTATCTAATTAATATTGTGCGCATTCAATCAAAAATGGGTGTATGCAATCAGAAGTGAGCGCATTGAGGGCATAACTAGGTGCATTCAATCAGAAGTGTGTGTATTTAGGCAATAGTGTGCACATCTAATTCCACATATGTTGGGTGTTTTTTCTACAAATAGCACATTATGTGAATATTTGTACTAATATGACATTTATGCACATACTCGCTCCTTTATTTTTATTCTTCTAAAAAATACAAATAATATTTATTTATCATTTGATATTTTTTCAAAGTTATATTAATATTAGTCTTGTTCAAATGTATTTTCTATAACGAACCTGATATTTTTTGTTTCATCTAAAAATTTATTACGAAATAAAAGTTATAAGCAAAACAATAGATTTGTCATTTTTATTTTCCCTCCAAAAAAATCAAAAGAAAAAAATTAGAAAATGCAAAACCAGGGCTCCGCGCTGGGAGGGCGGTTTTGCAGGCACGTGGAAAGCGCGTCCCTCCCCCAGTGAGTCTCGTAAACTATACTCATTTGAGAATGGAGAGGGAATGGAGAGAGGATGAATGAGTGATTGTGTTGTTGGCTTTGTGAGTATACTTCTCTTTTATACTTGTGGCAATTGAATGAATGAATCACCCGTTCACACCATCTTTCGTTGTACAACTGAAATAAAAATAATATAGTCAGTCTTGAAACACAAACAAACTCAATTTCTCTTTGTTTCAGAAAAAAATAGACGAAATGGAAGTATATATAGTCAATCTTAAAACACAAACAGACTCAATTTCTCTTTTTTTCAGAAAAAAATAGACGGAATGGGAGTTTGCAGCTCAGTTAGATGGGATGTGGCTCCCATAAGACTGCTGCTACTTCAGCTATATTAGGAGAGAGATATAAAGTTTAAAAAAAATTGTGGATTTTCACCTCTATCAAGGTTGTCAGGATGGAGAAAGAAACGCCAACAACAGTACCAAAGATTTTTAGTCCCACTTGTAGTAGGTACAACGAAATCCGGTATGATTCCATCCCACAACATGCTCTTCACAAACAACAGTCTTAACCAACTGAGCTAGTTGTCAAGGACGGAAGAGAGATATAAAGATAAGAATGAGATGGGGAGAAATAAAAATATAGAATGAGTGAGACTTAGTAAGAATAGTGTCAAATAGTAATTAGAAGGGAAAGGGAAGGAAAGAAGCAGTAAAAAGAGAAACAAACCAAAAAAAATCATCACCTACAATCAATATTGCGTAGCCACATTTTTGCAAGCTTGGGCAAGTGTTCATCCCGTATCTAAGGAATAAATATTATCCTTACCATGATACTAACCTCCCATAAAAGTAGGCAAGGTGGTACCCTACCTACTAAAATATGTTATTTTTGTTTCTCTTTTGTCATAAACATTTGACATTGCTCACTAGTGTCACGTGCGTTCCCTTCACTGTATGTAACAAGTTTTTATTTTCTATTTATCTTGGTCCAACATGATTTCTCACTAATGTGACAGGGTTACACAAATTGTGCATCAATTCTTCCTAAGTGCTCTTTTTTTATTGGTTTAAATTAAATATATATGTATACTAAGTATTGATCCTTCCATGTTAATATCAACTTTTATTAACATCAACCAATGAGGATCATGCATGACTTCCTTTCAAATTAAACATCACTTATGATCTCTACTTTTTAAATGGGGCAAGAGAAAAATCAACTCGTGGTTGTTATTCACATGATAGTAGCCTTTACTTGTAACTTTGACTTGATCAGAAAATTTTCATTAGTAGTTCAGTGCAACAATTTGACTATTTTTATTGTTCTATGTGTAGATATTGCAACATTTGAAGATGAACAACTTGTTCCTACTAGAGTAGTATCGGTGCATGCCACCATCTTTCCACAATTGTTCCATATCTCATAAGTCATCTTCATGTTTTATTCATTTGAGATTATGAGTTGGGGTGGATATTCTTTTGCATAAGTAGTTAAAAAATGTTTGATAGGTAACTACTATCTGGATGTATCTACTATGCTTACATGTATCATTTTAATTATATTGTTTGAGACTTATGTATCACTTTATTTGTATTATTTGGATCCTAGAAAAGGTTTACGCAGTAAAGGACAGAGGGACAACAACTAGGGTGATCTAGTTGTATAAGCATAACTATATCAAGGACAAGCGATGCTTTAACCCTAAATGCTCTTGTTGCATCAAAGTAATACTTGCTAGGTCATTGTTGTTTACTTGCGTTGTGCATAAAGTTTTTCACAAGATACTCAACATTCTCTAGCTTCATCTTTGATTTTTGAAATCGCTCCAAGTTAGTATATGAGACTATGATTATATCGCAACAACTGCACATATCCAAGCATATTTCTCTAAAACCTTCAATTCATCAAATATTTTATCTTTCTTTTTATACCAATCTTGATAAAACTAAAATTTCTTAGGCATATATATTTTCATAGTATTCACATTGATATATTTATCATTTTTCATATTGATTTTTAGACATTGATATACTTTAACATATAAAACTAATTTTGTTTTAAGTATTAGTTTGTATGGTGAAATTCGTATATTCGCCACTACATGCAATGACAGTCATGTGTGCCAGATCCTCATAGAGAAAACATGTAACGACCCCCTCCCCATGTTATCCCCTATTCAGGAGGACCGAGAGGGCAAGGGCCATTAACATAAATACAGGATCGCGATATCAAATTATCAAAAATAATTAATTATTTTTCACTAAATTGAAAAGAGCTTGTACAAGGTAAACTTTCCATGAAGGAATTATATGATATGATTTTCTAGAGTTTGCAACATGAAATAAAACTAACTAACTAAATCCTCCAAAATTACATTACTTTTTGTCTGTTTGGTGCCTTCTTCTCTGGATGTCCGTTTTCCATTATAGTTGCAGAAATGATAGCATGTTATCCTAAAATGCCAAGAAATCAAACTCGGTCTGTATAACAAGTTATATTGGTATGTGGGAGAAACAAAAGATTGTATCTGGTTGTAACAATATAATCACAACAATTATTGTTTATAGAATCAAAATTAATATTTTAATCATAACTACTCAACCATGGTCTATTGATGCAGCCCTATTTTAGGGCTCCATCTTATGCCATTTTGTACTTTATTCACATCTAAACATATTAGAATGCAAGCTAAATCCCCAATATGAGTATTGTTATCAAATGTACTTATGGACGTTCTTTGCATTATTTTCATGTACTTGGACCATGCTTTGGATGGATGAGAGAGAAGTAAGGAGTTTTAGGGTTCCTCCGCTCATGGAGGGGTCCAAAGAATGCCCCAAAGCTCCCTCAACCTACCCCTAATGGCCAAGATTCGACATCAAGCAAAGAAGTCCATTGATGATGAAGATTGAAGTCAATTTAGCCACTGAAGACCCTAGCACGGCTGTGGGCATCCACCACGGTCGTGTGAATTATGTTCAAGAATCAACAGGGAAGTCAGTGTTTTTGCACCAAATGCACCACGGCAGTGGCAATCAACACGACCGTGGCTAGTAGAAGACATCACGGTCGTGGCCTCCCGCAATGGTCGTTGTAATTATGCACAACGCCCCCCAAAATCAACAGGGAGGCAGCCCACTTTATACTTGGATGACCACAGTCGTGGCCCTTGAAGACCGCCTTGCCCGTGGCACTCCCCACGCCCATGACCTCCTCCTCCAACACGGTCGTGGTACCTCACCACGACCGTGGCACCCCACCACGACCGTGGCCACCACATATACTTAGCCTTTCCACTCCCTTTCACACCTTAGCTGTGTCCACATCCCCACGACCGTGCCATGCTACCCCCACCACGGACGTGGCACCTCAACACGGTCGTGGTGACCAACTAACCCTACCATTTTCTACACTTCTTTTCCTATTCTACCCCTACTTACCCTAGTGCTTCCCCACCACCTATATATGCATAGGTGGTAGCTGGAACACAGAGGTTACACTCCCTAGCTACCATTACTCCTCTCCACCCACTCCTTGAGAATTCATTGCACTTCCCTTGCATTTATGCTCTCCATCCACCATTTCCACCTCATTTCCACCTTGAAAGCCTAGATTTCTAGGTTTTCCTCCATAATCCCCTACACTCTCATGCCCATCTACACCATTGGAGGAGAGAGGTCATCCCCAAGATGCTAGGAGGTGAAGAAGAACGGTCTACCTTGGAGCTCCATGGAGTGCTATCCCCTTCTTCTCCTTTCTTTTGCCATTTCTTTGATTATGTCTAGCTAAGCCCCTAGTGGTAGGCTGTTTGGGGTTAAAATGTGACTTTGATACCATGTTGGGGGAAAATAACTTGTAATTAACATGATTTCTATCTATGATGATTGCCTCTTGCTTATATCTCATTTCCTTTTTTATTGCATGTGATTTATGTTTTTAACATGGATTGCTTGCTTTGAGATGTTTGATGACACTTAGCTTCTAGGAGGAATTGCAGTGTATGTGGAAATCTCAGGAATGGCTCCTAGGTCCAATTAGTGGATCCCTAGCTAGACCCCCTTTGTTCTTACATACATATCCCTCCTTCTACAAGTGAGTGTGAGATCTAAGTGGCTAGTGTAAGTGTTAGTGCAATTGCCTAGAGTTTTCTAAAGGCTAGATGGCTAGTGGCATGAGGTGAAAAACCCTCATCTCACTCCCATTTCTACCCTTGTCTCTCAATTACCCTAATACTATTTACCCTAGAAACCTAGACTTGACAAGTCAACTAGTATAAAGGGTACATTCTAATAGCACTCGCCTTGTTGTTTGGTTTGATAATCAAGATTGAATTGTGATAATTACATGCCATGGTGATACCCCCAACTAATATCAAACCACATTCCCAAACGGCCCACCTACCTAATATCATTGCTTAAAACGCATATTTCCTTCTTAGCTTGTTCATGCTAGTCTAGTTTAGTTGCTTTTCCTCCATCTAGTTAATTGCTTAGTTTTGCTAGTTAGGGTTAATATAGATCTTTGCTTGCCTTAGTGGTTAACTTAGTTCTTAGTTGTTAATTGATCTACTAGTGTAGTGTAGCTAAACTTTGCTCTTGTTTAGCTAATTGCTTAATCTAGCTCCTTAGACTTGCTTTCTTAGGATAATTTAGGGTTTGTGATAACTTATATTTCATAATTACCTTTACTTGCATGTTCACTTAGTTTAACAACCAAAACCCTTTCAAACCCTTAAACCCTAATCTCTGCATTAGGAACGTAGCCAACACTAACCTAGCTCTAGTGCCCCTTCTATCCCTGAGTATCGACCCTACTCTTGCCTATCACCTATACTACAATAATACCTCGTGAACTTGTGGGTGACCTATTTAGTGTTGTGATCGAGTCTTGTTAGGGTTTTTATAAATTTCGAGAGATCCTGTGTGTTCGAGTTTCATGGAGTGCATCTAGTGACCTCTTATTGGCTAGTGTGTACACCTCTGGCTTCTATCTAACCTTTGTCAAATCCCTCTGGGGAATTGTCCCTACATTGGACATATGCCACCCTCTTGGTGCCATATCAGTCTTTCCCTATTCAGGCGAATGACCCTTGATGTCTTCCCTTATTCAGGAAAATGACCTTTTATGATCCTCTTCCCCATGGTCTTAACCATCATTTCTCTTATATATCATAGATCTAGAGGTGGATTAGGATTTGAGCTAGTAATGTCCATATAATGTGATAGCCATAGAGACTTTATAGATTACAGGAAATAAATAAATAAGCAAGCATTTATTTTCAATCCATTTTGGGAAACTTTAAAAATTCATGTGAAACTAATGTGGTTAATCTTAGGTGTAACCACATACCTTTCTAAGGATTACTTGATGGCCAAGAAAAAGGAACAAAAGCAACCAATCACTCAATTATCCTGAATTTAAAGCATAATACCCACGTATTATTACTTTATTCAAAATCTATCATTAAAAATGACTTGGGTTCCAAGTTAGGGTTATGAGGTTAACATAGGGTTTCATTATGATTTTGGCTTCCCAAATTCTGATTATCATTTTAATGCGCTTTTAACTTACAAACTCCAAACTTGATGTTTTATGCACTTCTATTTCAAGAAAACCCTAATTTAACAACTTATGAATTGTTATCCTCAAATTAGATCCAAGATATTCTTTTTATTTCAAAAGGATTAGTCCTTGAATTTAAGATTGCTTACACATGTTATGATCATCAAATCTTAGAAATTTAGGTTTTTATACATTAAAGTTACCAACTTTTAGCACTTTTAGAATTCAGAGCAAATCTAGATCTTGAAATTATTTTCTTTGTGTTCCTCTCATTTTTCTTATCAATTTCATATATATAATATCACTATTTTCAGACATTCCTAGAATTTACTATAATTTTTGGGAGATATATCATATAAAAGGGAAAATACCTCAAGCATATGGCCACATGGTGGGCGTCCATTGGTCTGCGCTATAGGGACCCATTGCCATGTGGATAATTAGAACACAGTTCACTTTCTTGGTTGTCCCTTGAACCGGATATTAAGGTCTGGTTCAATAGTGTTGAACCATCAGGCAATGAACCAGCCCTCCCTCCCTCTCCCCTGTGCTGCTCGCGATGACATGAGGACATGTGCATGATGTGGGGCTAGCAGGCAGTGCACTGACTCTAGGTACTGTCCCAGCAAAGCAAGCCCACCGTCCCGTCCTCTACACCTGCGAATGTATCTGTCACCTCCAACTCTTCATCCTAAGTCGCCAAAAGCTGGATTTCCTGGTCCGTGAGGAAGGGAGACGATCTCCACCCCTTCGCTCGAACTGCTTCCCCTAATCAACTCCTCTGAAGCATCCTCCAGCCTACCTAACGGTTATCTGCTATCATATCTGTCCTTACTTTGTAATTTGCCAAGCCGCAGTTCAGCTGCTCGATGGTCTCTGTCGTGACCATGATCGAGGGGTGCCGCCTTACCCCAACCATCCTTAAGATCGCCACCATGTCCTTCTTTGAAAGGCGTGCATCCTAGAGCCCCACATGGCAAGGATGCCCTTGGTTACTAGTGTAGAGGAAAGCCACTTCTTGGTTGTTTCTCATTTGTCTCTATTGGTACATATGCCCAAAGAGCCAATCATATGATGATTGTAATGGCATAATATGTAAATAATTTGATTAATATATAAAGGAAAGCTTCCAATTTATTATGTTTAATTCAGTTATGAGATAATGATATAACATTATAAATGTCTAGAGAATGATGTTGCTCAATGACATATGTTTTCAAGTACATGACTTTAACGATGAGATCATATAAATATTAAGAGTATGGTTGATAGGCACCAGTGACACATAAGATTAGAGTGTGAGTTGGTTGATTACAGAATCTCATTAGTCATGATATGGCAATATCAAACCAAGCACACAAATACATGTTAGAGAACAGTGTATCAGACAAACCCACCATGAGACTAATACATGGAAGCCATTACCATGGTAGTCATAGTCAGATCTCATAGTGATGGTGATGATTGTGGTTCTTAGACCTGAAGTCACTACACTCATCACATGACGTTCAGTATGCTTTGACATCATCAAACGTAGGCCTGAAATAAGGGTTATTATAAAGGCGATGATTGGGTGACTGTGACACATGGGGATTGACTGTGAGAAATGTAGATGGGATTTTTCCCTCCTATAGGAGCATGATATCCTAAGCCTCTTAATTAGCAAGACTGAGAAATGCATGGCCATGTACATGTGAGTGAATATGTGATATTGAGCTTACATATATCTCAGGAAGTCTGCTCTAATTCAAGGAACAAGATTAAATACTGAAGAGGATGACTAATCAATGCCTCGAGTTCAATCTAGATACTAGAGATAAAGGAACTATACAAACACTACAACACTATACACATATTGTAGGTTGAAGTTGTTCTCCAACTTTCCATTTACTTAAATACCATTGAAGTGTGACTAGGCATTGCTCATTGCTTGTGATGTCATAAGTTGTTATAGACATTCACTACCAACGTAATATGGGACCTATAGGGCCACACACATAGGTCTTGACCTAGAAGAGGAGTTTAATCTTGAATGATGATTTAATTGATTACTTATGTGTTTAGGTATTCAATTCACACAACAAATCAACTGATTGGACTGCCAACCGGTCCGCTCACCCAGTGAGAGCCGTTTGGAGTGTCACGTTGATTAGAACTGAATGGGCTAAAGTTCTACACGAAATGCGCACCAACAGATCGGCCCACTGGGTGAACCGATCGGCTCAGGTAGAGCGAGATGACTGATTCACCCGATGAACCAATCAACTCGATTGTGCCAGCAGAAGGTTCTAACAACTTTCTCGAATTCGCGAGAAAGGTTGATCATTTTGATAGCTTAATTCTATTGATGCGAGGAATTAATGATTGTCATTAATTGGAAATGAATTGACAAATTCATGTGCAATTGGGAAACTACGAAATGAATGTTTCACTGAGAAAAACAACTGGCTTGTGTGTTGGACGACCGTCTCAGTTTCCAACCAATCGGTTCGACACCCGCAGGTTGCAAAATTTCAAGATCTTTCGGTCCCTGTCACTCCCATACAAATCGGGAACCCAAACCCTAATCCCTCTTATAAATAAGGGGTACTGTGGCTTCCCAGAGTGCAACTCAATTACTTCTGACAATTGTTGTTCTCTCTGGTTGTGGTAACCAATAGAGATCCCAAACAAGTCCTACCCACTAAATGGAGGGATAGCAAGGGAGAAACAATTATGGGAGAGTAAGTTGGTGACTAGTACAACAACGGGAGGGACAACTCCTTTTTTGTCTGTTCTACTAGAACGATAGGAGTTTTAAGTGGTCCTTCTAGACTTCCATAGAGGCATGGAGGTTGTTGGCTACCTCTAGGAGGACAATGTCAACATGTAGTTCATGGTGCAGACCAGGAGGCACAACAGTCAAACGAGTCCCAGTGCAACTAGAAGACAATTGCGCATCTACAATGACGATGAGATTTTATTAGACTTACTCCAGGACCAGGTATATCCTTAAAACCATCTTTTCCATCTTATAGTTATTGATGTGATTTGCTGGTTTATGTGGAATATGGTAGTTAAGATTTGTGTTTTGCTGACTATTATGTAGCCATATTTTCCTACAGTGGTATCAGAGCCATGTAAATCTACTATAAATTGGGATAAGAGATATGATCTGATTTTTGGTTTTATCATTTAATTATTGTAGGTGATGCAAATAGTTCTATCCAAATAATTAACGTGCGCAATCCCAAACTTATATATATATATATATATATATATATATATATAATTTACACATTTAGCCCTAAAAGGGAGTTCTGATGGTGGATGTGTGGTGTGGTTATGGTCAATAAACCCTATTATTTGTGCATAGTTGTGTGGTTGGTTAGTCAAATTTTATCTCAATTTGCATATCGAGCCTCTATCTTATCTTCTCAATGTAAAGTTAATTCTCTCCTACCTTGCTCCCCTCAAATGTAACTCGAAGTTTCTCTATAATCATGTAATAGTAGGATAGTTTAATTTCATTTATGATGAAGAAGAAAGACGTTCTAACGACGCCAGACGACCCTCTCGCAGATGAGCCAACTGTCTGGAGGACTAAGGAGGACCAGGTGGACGAGTCGAATTGGTTGACTGGTGGAGCCAATCGATTGGCTGGAGGATCCAATAGATGGTGGATAGAAGGACCAGATGACTACTGAGATGACCAACCGATTGGCCAGGAGGTGTGTCGATCGGCGCAAGGGTTGAGGCGGTCAACCTAGATTGGCAATCACAGATCTTCATCAATAACATGTGTGTGCATGTGATGTGGACCCTAGGTTTTGGTAATTCCTTGTGCCTCCAAGGAATTACATTAGGTTGGCCATAACCATTGCTTTTTATTTATTGCATGTTTTCATTGTGGGATATAGCATGTATATGATACATACTATATATGTGGTGACCGGATAAAGTATATGTATGTATAAATACAAACTCCCTCAAATATAAAATATTAAGCCTTAGATGCTTTCTAAAAGCAGCTCCCATGAAAAGATTGATTGATGAAGTGTAGGTTACACCCTAGCGTGGCACGTCATCTATCTCGTGGAAGTGTGATGGTAATAATGTAAGTTCCGCCCTAGCATGGTGCATTATTATCATGTCAGATTTTGGGTTAGGCTTAACTGGTGATTCTTAGAGTGTCTAGGCTCAAAGACATGCAGATGATTATGGGAAGGAGTTGTGCATATCATCTATCCAGGATTACATATGATGCAATTGGAAAAAGTTGCCTACCTTGATAATTAACTATGTATTGTGGCGTTAGTCGGACCATAGTTGAATTATCTTGGATCTTGTCCCACTAGAATATTGTACGCTGCATTGTTCTAAATTGATATATGAGGGCTATCAATTTGAATAAAATAGTGGGAGCGACAACTAATTAAAGAATTAATTGATATCATCAAATTTTTAAATCAAATCAAATCAAAAAGGGTTTTGACAAATGCAAAATTTCTCTTGTAGAATCAAATGATGAACAAATACCTATTGAGATAGGTCCTTAGGAAGGACAAACTTGATGTGACAAATTTCAACTACTAGTTTTAGACTTTGAGAAGGGTTCTCAATGAAGAGTGCAAGCTCTACGTCCTTGACAAACCAGTACCAGAAATACTTTCTCCTGATGTGCCTAGGGCACAAGTGGATGCTTATTGGAAGCATGTCAATGATGCCTTAGAGATAAAGCACCTTATGCTTAGCTGCATGAACTATGAGTTGCATGAGCAGTGCAAGGACATGGGGATTCTCGAGATGGTAACACATTGACCGGCCTAAATCGCGCGTCCTAAAATTGGAGGTGGATTTGAGGTAGTCGAACTTTTACATTTATAAACCCGAATCCTTCTAGGCCCCCGCAACTTTGTTTATGGGGTCAAAGTAGAAATACGAGGTCGAACACAGGGACAAGGCGGTAGTGTTGAGAACATGGAATCGACACGCTACACTCCGGCAGGTATAAAGAGAGATAAATTCCCAAAAAGGGAAGCAGTAAGATGTCACAAATAAAACAAAGAAAACTATCTCCAAGTGGAGTTACAAGAGAGATTTAAGATTTTAGTCATTTAGCAGTTTTTAGGGGTTTTCATGCAACAGAAACAGAAAGATACTGCTCGAGCTAAAGCGATGTACGAAGGATAAAACTGCGGTAAAACAAGCGGCGGTAGAACCAATCCTGTACCCCTCCTCTCGAAGCGGGTACCTCTAACAAGGCATCAACGCCCCTCTCGAGGTCACTGGACTAAAATTAGAGTGGAAAGGTCACTAAGGCAACTCCGTTCCAGACACTCTCGTACTCTAGAATCGGACCAAACACTAGAGCCACAACACAACTCTCGAAGTTGTTGCGACGGGAAAACACGATTCGTTAGCCAAGCGAAACGCGATACAAACATGCAAGCTAGAGTTCGGATATCATACATAGCAATCATCCAACATATTGTACCAAGCACAGAGCAGCAAGTAAATAAGCATCTTCTATTTCCATAGACAAATAAAGGGTCTTCATTACAATGCGTAAGTAAGGAATTAAATGACAGAAAGTAAAGATAGGTATCGCCTCCTTGATGTAGAAGGACGACAGGATGCAGTAGCTCTCCTGCCCGATATTGGTCTGAGGCCTAGCCCGATACAGAGGTGTCGGGCGGCACACCCTCTCAGGCGGCACGCATCGGCTGTCGACCGTATCGCTCAAGGACCCTGCCGATACGCTCATGTCAGGCGGCACACCCTCTCGGGCGGCACGCTCGACAAGCTAAGCGTATCGGGTTGATATTGTGTCGGGCTAAGAGCTACGCATTGTTGTTGTCGGGCACTTGCGTCGCTCATCTACGTCGGCCAATATCGGCCCGCAGTGTTGCCCGGGACGGTCCTAAGTGAACTGTCCCCTCCCTCTCGAGATGAGGAGAAGCTCACCTAGTGTCGCCCGAGACAAGCACTGGGGCACGACATGTATGCTCTCGCAGTCTCCTCGGAAGATGGCTCAACTCCCAACTGTCTGAATTCTAGAACTCCGAATTCAGAACTGTGGACCGTCTTTTTGGCTCCCTGTAGCTGCTATTTATAGTCAGTTGGTTGGGGAGAAGACATTGTGCTTGAAGCGCCATGTGGCTCCCTTATGCGCCAGTCGTTGGACGGGCCGATACAGAGGTGTCGCTCGACGTAGATGGTGTCGGCTATCGGTCATGACAGGCAGCACGCCTGCCAGTGGGTGGCTGTGTTGCCCGACAAGCTGGGTTGTCGGGGCGAGCCGGGCTCCCTGTCGGGTAGAAGGAGTGTCGTCCTTCAGCTGCTTCTCGTGCGGCCCCTCTCTTTGTCGAGCATCTTTGTGTCGCCCAGCCCTGTCGGGCAGGGGTTGTATCGGTCGTCAGGGAGGCTGAGACAGACTTGGACTTATTCATGGGCCGGAGCGGCCTTATTGCCCAAAAATGAGGAAAACTCTGCAAAAGATAGGAAAATTGGATTAAGAGCATTGCTTGGCCAATTATTGCGAAAGTCCATATAAAAGAGAGGAAAATAGTAGAAAAGGGCAGTTTTGATAACAGGAAAACAGTCTAAAATATCACAGAATTTGGTGTTATCAACTCCCCCAAACTTAGCGTTTTGATTGTCCTCAATCAAATTTTAAACTATATTTTGTGATGTTTCTTCTTGCTTGGTATAACTTCTTGTTCAAAAAGTGAAACAAAGATTGTAATGCCTTAAGGATAATGGTGTCTCAATACGAACAAAAGACTTAGTTTTCCCTACCTTATTGTTAAGTAAGGTTTTTCTCTACAGCTTCGGCGAGACTTAGTTGTATGATTCTGAAGTTAGCTTACACACCAAACAGCTTTATTTTTGGGACAGAAAGTTGTGTATAGGGTAGGCTAAGGCTTTTTGGGTTTTTTATTCTTGTCTCCCATCAGTCCATCCAGGTAAGGGTCCGTTAACGGGCAAGTGGTCCCTGCAGTCCAAGCCAGTTGGCTTTAGAGCAGTGATTTCACATCCTACGTACCACTGCCCCGGATCTACCATGCCTAAAGATGGGTACTTTTGGAAAAACAAGTGGTGTATATATATTTTTTTCTTTTTCTTTTATTGGGCACAACTCTCATGCTTTTATTCACGCTCATAAGGCTTATCTCTCTTTTTGGGATTTTTGTTGGGTAAGGGGGAACAAAGAGATTCCTGCCGTTTGGGCATCTTTTTCCTTCTCCATACTTGTCTCTTAGCTGTTTGCGAGATTATTATATTTTTTGAATTTTTTTTACATGGAAAAACATATTCTTTTATTCGTTTGAAGCAACATTATCAAAAAGATATAACAGAACTTGTAACTCGTTAAGCATACAGAAAGCAAACTTTGCAAGAAGTCACAACAGGTTTTTATTATTATTACAACAACTTTGTACATATGCATAGGGACAGAAATTTGTAAAGGGCAAATTTTTGAACATTTTTATATGACATACATGCGTAGATCAGATATACAGGAAGCTATAAGAGCACATCAGATAAAAATGAAACCCCTAAGCGTAGAAATATTGAAGAGTTAAGAATTTTATACCTCCCTCACTGGCACACAGGTACCCCCCCCAAACTTACTCCACACTCTGTCCCAGAGTGGTGAAGAGGGCAGGGTGAGGTAATGTTTAGCCAGTGAGGGTTAGCTCGCTGATGTGCTGCAATATGCTCCTACGAAGTTGCAGCATGCCATTGGGAGGTTGTCTAGCGGGTTCGCTGCGGCCAATGAGAGGTTGAGCAGGAGCGTAAACCCTCAAAATTCACTTCTGGCCATCCTTTTCTCCAGATCTCTGTTGTGAACATGAACAAAAGGACTGATTATCAGTCCCAGTTCAGTCCCAGGAGTGTGTAGTCAGGGTGGGCCCTCTCCCCTAGGAGGACGGAACCGGAATGCCCCGAACTTGTTCAGAGGCCTTGGTCGCCGTACTCGTGCTGTCTCTGGAGATGGTCCTAAACTACATCAGAGACAGACTGATAACAAGGTGACCCTCCATTTGAGCTATCACATGAAGAAGAATCCATCCCTTTCTTGTTGGTGCCGTTTCTGTCCGACAGTTGTTGCTGATCCCTGCGCTGTTCTTACTGGCGCGGCCGGTGGTTTGCTCCGTACGAGCCATACCTGTTATTCAGATTTAAAATTTATTTACACGTTAGGCAGATAAAAAGAAAAACTGTTAAAACTTGTCTCGCGGTATAACCCCGGGTAGATCCAGGGCGATACAAGATCGGACGATACGAGGTTGCTGCGCGATACGACTTGCCGCGCGACACAGGTGTATCGGGCGACAAGCATGTCGGGCGACAAGGTCACATGAAACAAAAACCCGATAGCAAGACGTGAAAAGCATGCCGCCCGATATGGGTATATCGGCCGATAAGACCGCCAAAAAGCAACTGCTTGATAGGATTGCACCACAGAAAATGTGTCGCCCGACATGGTGTGTCGGGCAGACACCATCGACAGTTATGTCGCGCTTAACTACGTCGGGCGATACAAAATCGACAGCGCGCGATAGGAAAAACATGTGTCGGGCGATAAGCCTGTCGGTCAATAAGACTGTCGAGCGATAAGCTTTCCGGGCTATACCTTTGCTCATAGGAGCCATCACCCAATACCACGGTGAAGGCAACTGGCCGACACGGGAGCAAAAGGGCGGAGTACTGCATGCGTTACAGGTGGCTAAAATGAGTAAAGTGTGACAGCTCGACATGGTAAAATCACCGTTCTTATTTATAGCCAGCTCGGCCGGGGCGAAATGGACATCTCTGGGCGCGCGTCGGCCAACGGGTCAGGCGGTTCCCGAGACAATGGTCACATCCGTCTCATTAAGGACATTTATTCCCATGCACGATAGGGTGCATGCCGCCCGGGAATGCCAACCGTCACGACCGTTGTGATGCCCGAGAGACCAAAACCCGGTACGGGCGGTCCTGCGCGCCAGCTGAGCGGCTGCCTGACACGGTTAAAACAGGCGGGCGTAAAAACCTAAGAGCAGAAACAACGATCAAAGGGTAAAACATCATCGGCCAAGGGTTAAGCCCCTGACCTCAGAGTGCAATACTCTTCAAAGCTTCGGAAAATTCCGCGATGACCCATAAAACAGAAGAGCCGGCACGCTCGACGCATGCTCTGACTTCGGGTCTTATTACAATCCATGAAGTTTGTTTTTACTTGTTATAAAAAAATGCAACCTATTCTACGAAAGGAAAAAGAACTCGGGCGCCTCCCGAGGAGCGCTGGGGTTTGCGTCGCCAGCTCGACCGGTGTAAGATCATCTTGATCAGCCCTCAGCTGTACCCATATCTTGCAGACTGATCTCTGCTCTCCTAACAAATGCTTCATCTTCGTAGAACCTTTTCACCCTGTGCCCATTCACCTGAAAGGCCTTGGTCGGGTCGTCTTTGTCGTAGAGCTCCATCATCCCTGATGGATACATCTTTGACACTGTGAACGGTCCAGACCACCTCGTTTGCAACTTCCCAGGGAAAAGACGAATAGAGGACTTGAATAACAAGACCTTATCCCCTTCGCTTACATCTTTTCTCCTGAGATGGGCATCATGCCATAACTTTGTCCTCTATTTGTAGATTTTTGCATTTTCATAGGCATTCATTCTCAGCTGTTCGAGCTCTTAAAGCTGCAAAAATCTCTTTTCTCCAGCTTTGTCGAGGTCCATATTTAGGAACTTGATTGCCCAGAGGGCCTTGTGTTCCAATTCTAACGGTAGGTGGCAGGATTTTTCGTAGATGAGACAGTAGGGGGTGGTTCCAATGGGTGTTTTGTAAGCGGTGCGGTAGGCCCAAAGTGCATCGTCAAGCTTCATGGACCAATCTTTCCTTGTTCGGCTGACAGTTTTCTGCAAGATTTGCTTGATTTGTCTGTTGGAAAACTCTACCTGCCCTGACGTCTGGAGATGGTAGGGTGTAGCGATCTTGTGCTTCACTCTGTACTTGCGCAGGAGTGCTTCAAACTGTCTTTCCCCAAAGTGCGATCCTTCGTCGCTAATAACTGTGCGCGGGACGCCGAAATGAGGGAAGATGGTCATCTCGAAGAGCTTGATAACCGACTTGGCGTCGCAGGTTTGGGTGGCTACCGCTTCCACCCACTTCGATACATAATCCACAACCACGAGTATGTACAGATACCCCCGAGATGGGGGAAACGGTCCCATGTAGTCAATCCCCCATACGTCAAATATTTCGACTTCAATCTAGCTCGCCACTGGCATTTCATCCCTCCACCCTATGTTCCCCGTAAACTGGCACTCTTTGCAAGCCTTCACAAACTGTGCAACGTCTTTAAATAAGGAGGGCCAGTAGAAACCTGATAGTAGCACCTTTGCAGCTGTTCTTTCGCTGCCTAGGTGACCACCATAGGGGGAGGCGTGGCATTGCTTCAGGATGTCTGCGGTTTCTTCTTCTGGTATGCACCTCCTGTATAAGTTGTCGGCGCATCTTCTGAACAGGAGAGGATCATCCCAGTAGTAGTTTTTAACCTCCGCGAAAAGCTTCTTCTTCTGATTGTACGTTATGTCAGGAGGCAGTTCTCTGCAAGCAAGATAATTGCAGATGTCTGTAAATCATGGTAGGCTTTCTTCTTGGGCTTCAGCCAACATAAGAGCTTCGTCGGCGTAGTCGTCGTTGATAGGAGGCCCTCTCTCTTTCTCAGTCACGATCCTTGACAGATGGTCTGCGACCACATTATCTGCGCCCTTCTTGTCGATAATTTCATGGTCGAATTCTCGGAGCAGCAAGGCCCACCTCAACAGTCTAGGTTTTGCGTCTTTCTTTTGCATTAAGTATTTTATAGCCCCGTGATCTATGTATACTTTGACCTTAGCTCCAACGAGATACGACCTGAATTTATCAAACGCGAAGACGATCGCTAGCATCTCCTTTTCATTTGTTGTGTAGTTTACTTGAGCCTCGTCCAACGTGCGACTAGCGTAGCAAATCACATGGTGCTTTTTGTCTTTCTTTTTCCCCAGGACTGCCCCAACCGCGTAGTCGCTTGCGTCACACATCAACTCAAAAGGTAAACCCCATTCTGGCGCTTGAAGGATAGGTGGTGATATTAAAGAGTTTTTAAGGGCCTGAAAAGCACTTAGACAATCGTTAGAGAAAACAAATTCAGCGTCTTTTACCAGAAGATTGGACAACGGTTTGGAAATCTTTGAGAAGTCCTTGATGAATCTTCAGTAATATCCCGCGTGCCGGAGGAAGCTTCACACCCCCGTCACGGATCTCGGTGGAGGAAGCTTGGATATTTCTTCAACCTTGCTTGCGTCCACCTCGATCCCACATTTCGAGATCTTATGCCCGAGAACGATGCCCTCCCGCACCATGAAATGGCACTTTTCCCAGTTCAAAACTAGGCTATTCTCCTCGCACCTTTGAAGGACCGATGCCAGATTATTTAGACAACCGTCGAAGTCCTTCCCATAGACGGAAAAGTCGTCCATGAAAACTTCTACGATGTCTTCTAGAAAATATGAGAACATCGATATCATGCATCTCTGAAAGGTAGCGGGGGCGTTGCAGAGTCCGAAGGGCATCCTTCGGAAGGCATAAGTGCCGTAAAGGCAGGTGAACGTTGTTTTCTCTTGATCGTCGGGCAAGATGGGTACCTGGTAAAAACCTGAAAAGCCATCAAGAAAACAAAAGAAATCGTGATGCGCTAACCTTTCGAGAACTTGGTCAATAAAAGGTAGCAGAAAATGATTCTTCTTTGTAGCCTAATTTAGCTTTTGGTAATCTATGCACATCCGCCAGCCAGTGATGTTCCTAACCGCCACCTCGTCACCCTTCTCACCCTTAACCACCGTCATACCACCCTTTTTGGGCACTACGTGGATCAGACTTACCCAATTGCTGTCGCTGATTGGGTAAATGATCCCTACATCCCTAAGCTTTATTACCTCTTTCTTGACGACCTCCCTGAGCATCTGCTTCAGTTTCCTCTGGGGTTGAACCAGAGGCTTGGCAGATTCATCCAAGTTGATGTGATGCATGCACAGGGTGGGGCTAAGGCCTTTGATATCATCTACTGAATATCCTATAGCCCTCCTGTGGAGCCTTAACTCCTCAAGGAGTCGGTCCAACTGGTTGCTTGAAAGATCGACGTTTACGATGACGGGGTTTCTGTGCTCTTCATCTAAGAACTCGTATTTCAGGCCTTCGGGCAACGCTTTTAACTCTGGCTTTGGCCTGGGTGCCTTCTCCTGAGGCTCCTCCTCGAGAGAGGCATACATCACAGACTCAACCACCTTATCCTCTTCCTGCAAGTCTTCGTCAGGAAGGTTGAAAAGGTTGAGATGCTTCGCGACCTCAGGATCTTCGAGGTCGGGTTCTTGACAGTTTATAGCCCTCAGGAGGGGGTCTACTGTCCGGATATCTTCCTCTACTTCCTCACAGAATTTATTGTAGCTATATGCGAAACATGCTAATTCAGAGAGGGATGGGTTGCTCATGATTTCTTTCAGCTTGAAGTCCATATGGTCGTTGCCGACCCTTAAAGTGATCACCCCCTCGGAAACATCAATTAGCGCCCTCCCTGTCGCCAAGAAGGGGCGCCCAAAGATGATCGGGCACCGGGGGTCTTCAGCTGTGTCGATGACGACTATATCGCAAGGGATGAAGAAATCACCAACCCTGATCGGCACATCTTCGACAATGCCAACGGGTCTCTTAAAGGTGTGGTATGCCAGTTGAATCCGCATGTTGGTTCCAACCATGTCGGTCAAGCCCACCCTTTGCACGAAACTTAGGGGCATGAGGCTAATGCTCGCCCCCAAGTCTGCTAGACCCTTGCGCTTGACGTTGTCTCCGATGTCGAACGGGATCGTGAAGGCTCTAGGATCCCTTCTCTTATTTGGCATGTCGGGCTTCAAGAAGGTGGAGGAGGCGGAAGCTAGATGCACAGTCTCTATCCTCCCTCCCCTTCTCTTCTTTGTGATAAGGTCCTTGAGGAACTTGGCGTACGTAGGCATCTGTTCCAATGCATCAAGGAAGGGGACTTCAAGATGCAGTTTCCTGATCGAGTCCATGAACTTCTCATGACGCTTCTTCAGATTCGCCTTTATCAACTTGTACGGGAACGCAATCCTAGGAGCGTAAGAATTCCTTCCGCCAAGCAGCTCCTCAGGGAACCCTTGTGCAGACTCTCGAATGTCTGCTTGTCTTTCTTCTCCTTCTGTTGGGGTAGCACTCTCAGGCCTTAGCTCGGGCTCAGGCCTGGCTTCATCAGGGCGCTCCAGCGTCCTTCCAGACCTCAGGACCGCCATTACAGTAGATTCAGGGTGTGGGAGAACTTTTATTGCAGGATTCTCCATCAGAGCAGCTATCTGGGTCAGTCGCCGATCTACCTCACGCTGGCGCATCTGCAAGCTGGCCATCTGGCGTTGCATTGAATCCAGAGCCCCAGGGCTAGGGAGCGTGTTCTGCACCAGTTTGTTGATGATGGTATCATGTTTCTTTATGTAGGCAGAAAGCTGACCAACCAAGCTAGGCTGGCTCGACCTCCCGCCTCGGCCCTGACATTCACTCTCAGAAAGGGACTGCTCGCAGCGAGACATGGTCTCAAAGCTTGGCGGAATAGGTCACCGTTTTTCAGAGTTCCTGAAAAGGCATAGAAAATCAAGTTTAGAAAATTGAATCTTCATTCTTGTGCAAGAATGACTACAAGAAAAAGAGTACTGTCAAGCTCATTTCTAAGCTTGAGGCACAAGAGTGTAGTTAGTGGATTTAGATTCATCAACAGTACCGCTTTTGCCTTGTCCCCGGCAACGGCGCCAAAAAGTTGACCGGCCTAAATCGCGCGTCCTAAAATTGGAGGCGGATTTTAGGTAGTCGAGCTTTTACATTTATAAACTCAAATCCTTCTAGGCCCCCGCAACTTTGTTTACGGGGTCGAAGTAGAAATACGGGGTCGAACACAGGGACAAGGGGGTAGTGTTGAGAACACAGAATCAACACGCTACACTCCGGCAGGTATAAAGAGAGATAAATTCCCAAAAAGGGAAGCAGTAAGATGTCACAAATAAAACAAAGAAAACTATCTCCAAGTGGAGTTATAAGAGAGATTTAAGATTTTAGTCATTTATCTGTTTTTAGGGGTTTTCATGCAACAGAAACAGAAAGATACTGCTCGAGCTAAAGCGAGGTACGAAGGATAAAACTGCGGTAAAACAAGCGGCGGTAGAACCAGTCTTGTACCCCTCCTCTCAAAGCGGGTACCTCTAACAAGGCATCAGTGCCCCTCTCGAGGTCACTGGACTAAAATTAGAGTGGAAAGGTCACTAAGGCAACTCTGTTCCAGGCACTCTCGTACTCCAGAATCGGACCAAACACTAGAGCCACAACACAACTCTCGAAGTTGTTGCGACGGGAAAACATGATTCGTTAGCCAAGAAAAATGCGATCCAAACATGCAAGCTAGAGTTCGGATATCATACATAGCAATCATCCAACAGATTGTACCAAGCACAGAGCAGCAAGTAAATAAGCATCTTCTATTTCCATAGACAAATAAAGGGTCTTAATTACAATGCGTAAGTAAGGAATTAAATGACAGAAAGTAAAGATAGGTATCGCCTCCTTGATGTAGAAGGACGACAGGATGCAGTAGCTCTCCTGCCCGATATCGGTCAGAGGCCTAGCCCGATACAGAGGTGTCGGGCGGCACACCCTCTCGGGCAGCACACACCGGCTGTCGACCGTATCGCTCAAGGACCCTGCCGATACGCTCATGTCAGGCGGCACACCCTCTCGGGTGGCACGCTCGACAAGCTAAGCGTATTGGGTTGATATCGTGTCGGGCTAAGAGCTACGCATTGTTGTTGTCGGGCACTTGCGTCGCTCATCTACGTCGGCCGATATCGGCCCGCATTGTCGCCCGTGACGGTCCTAAGTGAACTGTCCCCTCCCTCTCGGGATGAGGAGAAGCTCACCTAGTGTTGCCCGAGACAAGCACTTGGGCACGACATGTATGCTCTCGCAGTCTCCTCGGAAGATGGCTCAACTCCCAACTGTCTGAATTCTAGAACTCAGAATTCCGAACTGTGGACCGTCTTTTCGGCTCCCTGTAGCTGCTATTTATAGTCAGCTGGTTGGGGAGAAGACATTGTGCTTGAAGCACCACATGGCTCCCTTATGCGCCAGTCGTTGGACGGGCCGATACAGAGGTGTCGCTCGACGTAGATGGTGTCAGCGATCGGTCGTGACGGGCAGCACGCCTGTCGGTGGATGGCTGTGTCGCCCGACAAGCTGGGTTGTCGAGGCGAGCTGGGCTCCCTGTCGGGTAGAAGGAGTGTCGTCCGTCAGCTTCTTCTCACGTGGCCCCTCTCTTTATCGAGCGTCTTTGTGTCGCCCAGCCCTGTCGGGCAGGGGTTGTATCGGTCGTCAGGGAGGCCGAGACAGACTTGGACTTATTCATGGGCCGGAGCGGCCTTATTGCCCAAAAACGAGGAAAACTCTGCAAAAGATAGGAAAATTGGATTAAGAGCATTGCTTGGCCAATTATTGCGAAAGTGTATATAAAAGAGAGGAAAATAGCAGAAAAGGGCAGTTTTGATAACCGGAAAATAGTCTAAAATATCACAGAATTTGGTGTTATCACACATCTTAAGAAAGTGAACGTTGGCCTTACAAAGCAAGAAAGGGATGATATCATGAAGGTGGTTTTTGAGTCTAAGATGACAGAGGGAACCTCAGTAGAAGAACATGTGCTCAATATGATTGGACATGTGTATCATCTTGAAGAATTGAGATTCACCTTGAGCCAAGAGTTGGCTGCAAATATGATTCTAAAGACATTGCCAGAATCATATAGCCACTTTATTGCATGTTAGCACGTGAATAATATGGCTAGCCCGATGTTAGACTCGCTTGCCATGTTGATTCATGCCAAAGAAAGATTGAAGAAGGACAAGCCTACGATGATGATCAGTAGAGCTGAGTCCAAGGATAAAAGCAAGTTCGAGAAGAGTTCTGAGGTCAAGCCCAAATCCAAATCTTCAACACTCAAAATAAGGAGAAAGAAAAGTATAAGAGGAACTCATCCTTTATACTTGAAGGTGTTATGGAAGAAGAAGATGAGGATACAAATCTCCACTTCATGGATATATGTTATTGAGATAAATATATCTACTTCTTCATCATGGGTACTAGATACCGGATGTGGATCTCACATATGTTCAAATATGCAAGATCTAAAAAGAAGTAAGCTTTTGGGAAAAGTCGAGGTGGAACCGTGAGTTGCTAATGGCACAAGAGTTGTGGCCATAACGGTTGGAAACTGTAGTTTATCTTTGCCCACAAGGCTTGTAATGGAGTTAATGAACTACTATTATGTACCTGCTATAAATAAAACCATCATTTATGTATCTTGTATGCACAAGGATGCATTTAAATTCCATATTAAAATTGGTCAATGTTCTATTTTCAAAGATGGGATCTTTTATGGCAGTGACCCAATGTCTTATGGTCTTTACTTGTTAGATCTAAAGATAGATGTTTATAACGTTAATACCAAAAGACTAGAACTCAACAACTCAAACAAAACATACCTTTGGCATTGTCGTTTAGGGAACATAAATGAGAATCGCGTATCTAGACTCCATAAAGATGGTTATCTGGACTCTTTTGATCTAGAATCCATAGAGACATGTGAATAGTGTTTGTTGGGCAAGATGACTAAAACCCCTTTGAATGATAACAATGAGAGGGCTAGTGATCTACGAGGACTCATATATACTGATGTATGTAGACCTTTTAGAACAACCGCTATAGGTGGGTATCAGTAATTCATTACTTTTACTGATGACTTCAGTAGGTATGGCTATGTTTATTTAATGAAACATAAGTCAGAAACTCTTGATAGGTTCAAGGAGTTTATGAATGAAGTGCAAAACTGACTTGGGAAAAGTATTGAGGCACTTCATCCTGATTGAGGTGGAGAATACTTAAGCCAAGAGTTTGAGGACCTTCTTAGAGCCCATGAGATCATATCCCATTGGACTCCACCTAGAACACCTCAGCACAATGGTGTATCATAAAGAAGGAATTGCACATTGCTGGACATGGTGCGACTGATATTGAGTTTATCTCAGCTTATGACTACAACCATCGCGTTTACACTAAACCGAGTACCATCGAAGTTGGTTCAAAAGACACCACATGAGATATGGTATGGGAAGCATCCCAATATGTCTTTTATGAGGATTTGGGGATGTGAAGATTATGTTAAGAGAATGTTTTCTGAAAATCTTGGCCCTAAATCTGATAAATGTTGTTTTTTTGGATATTCTAAAGAGACAAGAGGATATTACTTTTATTCCCTATATGAAAATAAAGTGTTTGTTTCCAGGGATGTTGTATTCCTTGATGTGGATTTTATTTCCAAAGGAATCAGTAGAACAAAAGTGGAACTTGAAGAGGTTCGAGACCAACAAGAAAGCATTAAACCATTAGATGAACAAGATGAACAATGAGAATCACAAGTTTTTGTGGAATCTCAAATTCCTCAAGTGACACAGGTACCTCATAGATCTAATAGGACACACCTTGAACCTGAGAGATATGAATATCTTGTGACTTGGGAAGGCGGTGAGTTGGTCATAGATGATGAGCCAACAACCTATGTAGAAGCTACTAAGGGACCAGAGTCTGACAAATGGCTTGAGGCCATGAGATCTGAGATGGAATCCATGTACACCAACAAGGTATGGACTTTGGTGGACCCACCTGAAGGGGTAAAACCCATAGGGTGACAGTGGGTCTTCAATAAGAAGGCTGACATGGATGGTAAAGTACAAACCTATAAGGGAAGATTGGTTGCAAAGGGTTTCAGACAAGTTCAAGGTGTTGACTATGATGAAACCTTTTCTCCAATGGCCATGGTTAAGTCCATCATGATCGTGCTTGCTATTGCAACTTACCATGACTATGAGATTTGGAAAATGGATTTTAAAACTACATTCCTTAATTGGAATCTTCTTGAAGATGTGTACATGACACAACCTGTGGGTTTTATAAATCCAAAGGATGCAAATAAAGTCTGTCATCTATAAAGGTCAATCTATGGATTGAAGAAAGCATCTCAGAGTTGGAATCCTTGTTTTGATGAGACAGTCAAAGATTTTGGCTTTATTCAAAATGAAGGTGAACCTTGTATGTATAAGAAGGTTAGTGGAAGCATAGTAACATTCCTCATATTATATGTAGATGACATACTATTGATGGGGAATGACATCCCTACTTTACCAAAGGTAAAGACATGGATGGGAAATACATTTTCCATGAAAGACTTGGGAGAAGCATCATACATCTTGGGGATAAATATCTATAGAGATAAATCCAAGTGGCTTCTTGGACTGGGTCAGAGCACATACATTGATAAAGTGTTGAAGCGGTTCAGTATGGAGAACTCAAAGAGACAAAACCTGCCCATGCTACATGGAGTTACCATCTCTAAAGTTCAAAGTCCTAGTTCTTGTGAAGAAAGGGAACACATGAGTGTGATTCCATATGTCTCATCAAATGGATTAATCATGTATGCAATGTTGTGTACCTATCCAGACGTCTCGTATGTCATGTGCATGATGAGCAGATATCAATAAGATCCAGGTGATGCTCACTGGACAGTCGTGAAGAATATCCTCAAGTACTTAAGAAGGACTAAGGATCAGTTCTTGGTCTACGACGGAGAGGAAGAATGGGTGGTAAGAGGTTACACTGATGCAAGCTTCCAGATTGACAATGATGATTACAAATCACAATCAGAATTCGTGTTTGCCTAAACAATAGAGCTGTAAGCTGAAAGAGTTCCAAATAAGAGACACTTTTTAATTCTACAATAGAGGCCAAGTATATTGTTGGATTGAATGCAAGAAGGGAGGTTGTATAGATCAGGATGTTCATTTTAGATCTTGGGGTCATTCCATGCATCAACGATGCAATTGAGCTATATTATGACAACCATGGAGCTATTGCACATTCTAAGGAACCCATATCACATCAGCGCTCAAAGCATATACAAAGGCAGTTCCATCTCATATGAGAGATCATACAATGAGGAGATGTAAAGATTTGTAGAGTACCAACTAAGAACAATATTGTTGAGCCCTTGACAAAGGCACTTTCACAGCAGAATCATGATGTACATGTTAGATCACTTGGAATGCAATTCATGGGTGATTGGCTCTAAGTGCAAGTGGGAGTATGTTGGTGTGTATGCCCAGAGATCCAATCATATGATGATTGTAATGGCATAATATATAAATGATTTGATTAATAATGGCAATCTTCTAAAGATATCATGCATGATAGAAAATGTAAGGTACCTGTGAATAGGAGGTTGGGTCCTCTTCTGAAGTTCTTGAATGATAATGTTACTACTTCTAATAAGTCTGACCGGATTACTTTTAATGGTAATATGGTGATAAAGATTAGAGATGTATGGAATTGTATCAAGATTAAATGGCCGAATCTTGTTTGGGCTAAGCACATATGGAAGCTTAAAATTCCTGAAAATTATAAAGTTCTATGCTGGAAGCTGGGTCTTAATTGCTTGCCTGTGGTGAGTTGGCTGAAGAGTAGGGGTTACCACTTACCTTCAATCTGTATGTTTTGCAAGAAGAATGAAGAGTCGATTGGGCATTTGTTTCTAGAATGTGCTTTTACCCGAGCTATTTGGAGGAAAGGTGTTGAGGATGGTTATATGCCCACTGAGCCTATTGATTTGTGGGTTATTTGGAGCTGCACTGATAGGAAAATGACCACTTTATTCTCGATCTCCATCTATCATATATGGCAGCTTCGGAATAGGATTGTTTTTTAGAATTGGGCTCCCGATGTAGAAAAGATCTAGATCAGGATTTGCAGGGATTTCAGTCTTTTGTATGAATAGATTGGTGCATCTGGATTCTAGAGCTTGAAGGTTTGGATCATGTAGCTTGTCAGCCTTTTGCTCGATCTTTTGTGATGTTGCTTGCTGTTCTTGTCCGGTTCAGGGGTTTGTATGCTGGTCTATGTTGCATATCCTTCAGTTTTTTCCCTTCTATTTTGGGATGGTTCTGTATGTTTTTTCTGCCCAGTTATTTTTCTTTGTTGTCTTTTGTTTCCCTTGGGTTAGCCCTCAGTAGCTTGCTATCCCCTACTTGTATATTTTTTCTAAACTTGTTTTTTCCTGGTGTGGTGTTTTGGGACCCACCATCTCTTACCATGAGGAATAAAGAGAGTACCATGCTTGCTTGAGCAAAAAAAATGGCAATCTTCCAATTTTTTCTATTTAATTTAGTTATGAGATAATAATGTAACATTATAAATATCTAAAGATGATGTTGTTGAATGATGTATGTTTTCAAGTACATGACTTGAATGATGAGATCATACGAATGTTAAGAGTATACATATACATTCTCATTATGTCCCTGATCGGTTGTTACTGTGGAAGGTTGATAGACCACAATGACACATAAGATCATAGTGTGAGTTGGTTGATGATAGAATCTCATTAGTCATGATATGGCAATATCAAACCAAGCACACGGATACATGTTAGAGAACAGTGTATCGAACAGACCCACCGTGAGACTGACACATGGAAGCCATTAGCATGGTAGTCATAGTAAGCTCTTGTAGTGATGGTAGTGATTGTGGTTCTTAGACATGAAGTCACCACACTCATCACATGTCATTCGATATGCTTTGATATCATCAAACATAATCTTGAAATAAGGGTTATTATAAAGGTGATGATTGGGTGATTGTGACACATGGGGATTGACTGTGAGTGATGTCGATGGAATTTGTCCCTCCTATAGGATCATGATATCCTAGGCCTCTTGATTAGTGATACTGAGAAATGCATGGCCATGCAAATGTGAGTCAATATGTGATATTCAGCTTACATATATCTCTAACAGTCTGCTCTGGTTCAAGCAACAAGATTGAATGTTGAAGAGGATGACTACTCCATGCCTCAAGTTCAATCTGGATATCAGAGACAAAGGAACTATACAAACACTACAACACCATACACAAATTGTAGGTTGAAGTTGTTATCCAACTTTCCATTTACTTGGGTAGCATTGATGTGTGACTACACACCGCTCATTGCTTGTGAATTCATAAGTTGTTATGGACATTCACTACCAACATAATATGGTACCTATAGGGTCACACAGATAGGTCTTGACCTATAAGAGGAGTTTAATCTTAAATGGTGATTGAATTGATTACTTAAGTGTTTAGGTATTCAATTCATGCAAAAAATCAACTGACTAGACTGCCAACAAGTCGGCTCACCCAGTGAGATGACCGTTTGGAGTGTCAGGTTGATTAGAACTGAATTGGCTGAAGTCCTACACGAAACGGGCACCAACCAATCGGCTAACTGGATGAACTGATCGACTCGAGTAGAGTGAGATGACCGGTTCACCTGGTGAACTGATCAGCTCGGTTGTATTAGAGGAAGGTTCTAGCGACTTTCCTGAATTCTTGAGAAAGGTTGATTGTTTCGATTGCCGAATTCTATTGATGCAAGGAATTGATGTTTAGCATTAATTAGAAATGAATTGCAAAATTCATGTGTGATTGGGAAACTGTGAAACAACCATTTCACTGAGTGAAACGATTGGCTCACTTTCTAGATGACCGTCTCGATTTCCAACTAACCGGTTTGACACTCACAAGTTGTGAAAATTCAATATCTTCCAGTCTCTTCCACTCCCACACATATTAAGAACCCAAACCCTAACCCCTCCTATAAATAGAGGGGTATTGGGGGCTTCCTAGAGAACAACTCAATTGCTTTTGATAATTGTTGTCCTCTCTGGTTGTGGTAACCAATAGAGAGCCCAAGCAAATCCTACTCACTAAAGGGTAGGTAGCAAGGGAGAAATAATTATGGGAGAGAAAGTTGGTGACTAGTACACCAACAGGAGGGACAACTCCTTCTTGTCTGTTCTAGTAGAGAGACAGGAGTTCTAGGTGGTCCATGTGGACTTCCATAGAGGCGTGGAGGTTGTTGTCTGCCGCTAGGAGGACAACGTCAACTTGCTGTCTGTGGTGCAGACCAGGAGGCACAACAGTCAGACGAGTCCTAGTGCAACTAGAAGGCAGTTGCACATCTACAACGACAAGGAGATGTCACTAGACTTGCTCTAGGACCAGGTATATCCTCAAAACTATCCTTCCCATATTATAGTTATTGACGCAATCCTTTGGTTTATGGGGAATATGGTAGTTAAGATTTTTGTTTCCTCAGCCTATTCTATAGCCATATTTCCCTACGTGCTCCCCCTGTAGGTCGGAAGTAGGGTTGGCACAACCCATGCATCTCCAAACCGTTGGGGAGGTTGTTGACCATGACTTCTAATACTATCACCCAAGATTTTGATTTGAGTTTCTAGGTGAAGGGTGGTGCCCTCTCATCTCCCTTTTATAGGCTGCATGCAGGACAACTAGAGTTTACAAGGAGGGAGGAAGATGAAGAGGGAGAGAGAAGGATTATGAGTGTCACGCCATAACTTCCTTATTGGGGAATCATAGAATAGAAAGTGATTTAATACTTTCAAATATCAAGATATAGTAAAATATTCCTATGGTTAACTACTCCTTTACCATCATACATCTTCGTCTTAACCAAACCTCTTCACCCAAAAGGTAATACTTTTGGTAAATCAAGAATCCATCAAGGAAGGTACATGGACTACGATCACATATTGGATAACTAGACCATTAATCTGTTAATGGAAAAACTATGACTTGGGGTCTAGATTATTCCTTATTTCTCTTTGATATATTTTCATATCAATTGTCCTTTCTTCAAGGAAACTCATTAAGTCTTTTCCTACCTATATTTAGTAATTGGGATTTATGGGGATGTCTTTTCATACAAATCTTCCTCCTTTTAAACATTAATTAAAACATTACTATTATCTAATGGAATATCCTTTTCCCTCCCAAATTTGACAATTTCCATTATTTGGATATACACATGGAACTCAAATCGATCTATTAGTTGCCTTCATCATCACCTTTCTAGAAAACTCCACATAATTCCATATGTAAAATACTAGTAATCAAATTCTTTAGCAAATCATTTGTTATTGGGCTTGCTCTCTTTTAAACTCCATTCCTTATGCAATATTTGAACTTTTAATCCAAACTTCTTAATATATCTTACATATTTCAATATTTGCATACGAACTTATAAAAACATGTGAAAAATCATGTTATAACATCCTTCCGTCCTTATAAGAATTTTTTCCTCAAAATTCGGATAATCATACAAAAGTTCAAGATGAGACTCTTCCACGTCCTCCTAGGTGGCTTCATCCTCACCATGGGATTCTAAAGGACCTTTACCATATCATATTTTATAAATACTTTATTATTATCTTTATTGGATGTCTTAATACTTATGTTTCCAATCATGTCTATGAAGTTATTCTGTGTTTCTCATTAATTGAATCTGATATTCATAGAATTTGAAGTGAGGATCTAACATCCACCCCTCTTTGAAGGGATTTTGTCCTCAAAATATAAAGTAGAATTAAGTTAAGGTGATTTATAATTTCTTATTAGTTTCAAAACTTGGGGTTATAAACCCTTCTCAGACATCTTCATATAGACCCTTCTTAACAACTTTTATTTATCCACAAAATTCTCACCTTAATAGGGTTTGTATTCAATTTCAATTTTAGGATACTTCCACGACCCTATCCATTGTGTGCTTTTACCATTCCAAGATTACTTTGTGATTTCAAATCCACTTGTAATTGCAAATTTTTTTTCAAAATTCAGTTGCACTTGGTGGCTACCTTTTTCACCATGGTCTCCAATATATTATTCACTATTAAAGGCGAGGTTACACATCCAACCCTAAGGTATGTCATTAATTTTCAACTTAGGTATTCATTTCCTCGTCACCATTTAAGCATAGCATGTGTCTTTCCAATCTCTCTGTCACACCCCGATCTCGCATTACCCACTAATCACGAGATTAGGGCACGCCGGAAGGATTACACACAAGCCAACCCACTTTGAGGTTTTAAAACATTTTCAAGACATTAAAAAGATAATCTGATTTATGCTATAAACTAAATCTAAACAAACTGCGAAAGCATTTTTATTAAACTGACTAGCAATATAAACAGAGTCTACAACATATTACATTGATCAACATAAAATAAAGCATGAAAGTTATTTTACATCTTTATACACATTCCGCATACACACTCTCTCTCACCCACATCATGTCCCAAAGATCGAGGGGAAAGGACTAAGAGACCTCTAACTACTAACTACATAAACCTTCTAAAGACTGAGCGTTAGGATGAAAGGATCCTCCAGATTCCTGTGATGTTGATGACCTGAAAATGTTTTGAGTAGAGGTATGAGCCTACTCGCTCAGTGAATAGCATTTCACTTAGCTATCACTAAACAACTCATCAGGTTTATAAATTGAAATAAAACATAAGTACAATACTAAGCAGGGCAGTTCTAATAACATAACAGATTTGCAGAATATAATCACATTTCCATGCAATAACAGATAATTTGAACAGATAAACAGTTATAAAGAAATAACACAAAAGTTCGAATACTTTAATTTACTGTGATCCTATATGAGTACCAAATTATATTATTATTATGCCCTAATCATATGCAGTGTACCCTGCATATAAAGATCCGTAGCGAACTACGATCCCACCGTACAAGACTTAGCGACACACCCGGGAAATGCTAAGTCTGACGCCAGCCCTGCTCTGCCACAGGACCCCAGGCTCTCCGGCCTGACTCATAGGCTCTACGGCCTCATTGCACTACTCTGAGTGCTCTAGACTCCTCCTCTAACCTGAGTACACAAGCGGAGAGTCTCACCGGGTTACCTCCGTGACACAAGCACGAATGATGTTGAGTAACCCCCATTTTTCCTCCAGTGCCATCGTGACACAAGCACGGTTGTTGTTGGACACTCCCTCTCTTTCCTCGTGTGTCCATGACACAAGCACGGATGATGTTGCAACATGAGTTTCACCCCTAAGAAGCAGATCTGTCAAAGGGGTTCTACAGTGTTAGGGCACTTAAGTCTATTAACTGATTAACATATAAACATTTAAACAGGAATGTCACATACCATACTTATTTCACATTCTAAACATCACTTTAAACACATATACATCATTTGTCATCTTTAAACATAACTCAATATCATTTATCCAGTTTCCATGCTAAATATCCATTTTTAAATCAACAAGTACATTGCAACCATAATACAGGAAATTTCATCATTTTCATTAAGCATATCACGTATTCCAAGTTCCAATGAACCATATAAATTCACTGATTCAATTCACACTGATCAGATGCTAAACTAAATCATATAACAACGTCTAAAAGCATTTTATGAAATAAAAAGTCGGGCGACGCCAAACGCTGCCCGACGCCTGATAACACCTGTTATCAGCGTAATTCACGCACAAAACAGAAAATATTCAAACGCCTGAGTTTATTAATGATAAATAAATGAAACCCCACTCACAATGATTTGGTCTGTCCGGATTCGTCCGGAGGTGCGTCCAGGGCCTGATTCCGGGCAATTTTCTATTATCTTCAACCTTGGATTTATACTGTTCACGGCTCTGTTGCTCAGAGCAATCGCACGCCTTAGCTCGCCGTTTCATGCGCCCAGTCTGTTCTTGACTTAGAACCTGCTGCAGAATGCAGCTTTTTCCCACGCTCAGGGTGACGAAGGATCTTGGCTATGCTAATCACGGTTGGAAGTTACGATTTTGTGCACTAAACTGTTGGCCGGAGTCGAGGCGGCCATTTTGGGGCTGCTGCTCACACCAATCATGCTCCTAGTTGCTGGCGCCGCAGCTGCAACTGCAGCTAGCCGCTGCTTCTAGGGGTGCCACCCCTTCCTACTTGGGCTCCACGATTGGGTACCAAAACACAGTTGGAAGCTGTGAATTCATGCTCCGGACTGCTGGCCGAACTCAAGGCTGGCTTTATCTTGAAGTTTCATGTGCCCAAGAGGCCCTAGCGGGCGTCGCGCAGCTACACAAGCTGCTGTTGGGTGGGGCGCCTTTCTACAGGTTGAGGGTCTGCTAGGGTGGAGCAAAGGAGAAGGAAAGAGTGGAGGAAGAAGAAGGGCGGAGGAAGAAGAAGAAGAAGATGGCGCTGTTGGTCGGAGCTTTGGGGCTCGAAATCGCCCCTGATCTCCCTTCCTCTTTGCCGCTCGGGCGCCGCCCTAGGCGGTTTCCCTGTTCTATCGGGAAGAAGAAGATAAGTAATAAGCGAGAAAAGGAAAGGCTAAATAAAAGCTAGAAGAAAATTGGAAAATTTGCAAAACTAAACCCTAGTTCTAGAAAATGCCATAACTATGGCCTCGGGGGTCCGATTTGGATAATTTCTTTTGCATCATTTCAAGCACGAACTCCTCTACCTACTCAAGGCATGGAAGCATACTGATTAGACTGTTTCACTGGATCAAAGCTCAAATTGCATCTGTGATTACTTGATTCAACTTAATGAACTTAATGATCAACATTGCTACTATCATTAATTACCTCAGATGATTCAATCTCAACTATTGATTCACATATTAGCTTATATTAATTAACCACGATGTTTAACAAAATACTTAGCACTAATCAAGGTACTTCACGCCAATCGAGGTATTAATTAGTTAACTTAGTTATGGGTTATAACAATCTCCCTCCCTTATAAGAATTTTGTCCCGAAATTCCTAAAAGAGAAAAGAAACTTGTTACGCAAATCTATCCCAAAACTCCCATGTGGCTCTCTCTAGGTTGTAGTTTCTCCACAAAACCTTCTCTAAGGGTATCACACGATTTTGAGTTTCTTGATCCTCTGATCAACTATCTGCATTGGTCCCTCAACCTAGGACACATCTGATCTGATTCCAGATCAACCCACAAAACATTGTCTTTCCAGAACTGTTATAACAGTATCTCAATTTATGGTAATTATCGAGAAATTATCATACTATACATGCAGACAAACTAAAATTCTTAAATAAACAGAATGCATGTCAATTTGGTACTAAAATAAAATCATGCAATTTAACTGTTAAACATCATCACATCTCATAATGAAAATTGATATCAAAATACTTGATTCATCGTACACCCTATCCTTAGGGTTTCATTTGCCTTATTCATTCATCACATGCCAACACCCTACTCTTAGAGTTATCTCATTCACTAGTCACATGGCAACACCCTACTCTTAGGGTTTCCGTTATCTCATCTGTTTGATTGCAGTTCAAATCACAATACGGTATCATTCTAGAACTGGCAGAGCAGTATATTCAAAATCATTGTAATTACTGAGTAATCTTTATATCATGCATGCAGGCAGATTTAAAATTCATAAATATCCCAAACTCAAATCAATTTTGGCACATACATACTGAATTCATGTAATTGAACATCTTGTTACATCAATAAGAGTAGTTTACTTCACCTATAAGAAACCATCTGTAATATTTTTCAATTATCTGAAATTTCTCGAAGAACGTGCACATTAACCCAAATCCTGGTTTGTGCATCACATAACTCAATTAAGAGTTGCTTACGTATCATAACACAAATAATTAATAATACTTGAGAATTTCTAATGATATCTCAGAGAAATGTGTCAATTCATGTAAATGTTAAGTCACACACATTAACATAACAGGAAGCATGCAACTAGGTTTATTTGCATATTTTAATGCTATCTTACTATCTTGAAATCATGCACCTAATGGTTTACCAAATTTGTATTGCCTGGGTTTATAATCAAACCGTACCATTATCAGTTGTGTATTTCTAATCTCAACATTCACATTAGGCAAGCTCTATAAGACTTAAATATTCATTCTTACTTTCACCGAAAAGCAAAACACATGCTCTCAGCATGTCCTCAAGAGTCTGAATGGTTCTCTCAGACTAGCCATCCGTCTGCGGATGAAAAGGTTACACTGAATCTAACTTTGTGCCCGAAGCACGATGCAACTGTTTCCACAACCTAGATGTGAACTTAGTATCTCAATAAGATATGATTGAAACTGAATTACCAGGCAACCTAATTATTTCATCCATGTATATCTTAGTCAAGTTTCGAGATATCAAAGGTTGACTTAATATGAAGAAAGCGAGAAGACTAAATTAGTCTATCCACAATCATTCATATCAAATCACAACCTCTAGGTGTCCTGGGTAATCTTACCACAAAATCCATTGTGATAAATTCCCATTCCCATTCAGGCATAGAAAAAGATTACAAGGTAGCTATAGATTTCTAGGGTTCCGCCATAACCTACTGGTACACACTACTTTTAACCACATACTCAGCTACATCCTTTTCACACCAGGTCACCAATACAACTCCTAAGATTCATATACATTTTAGTGTTCCCTGAATGCATAACATACATCGATGCATGCACTTTCGCAAGAATCTTTTCTTTCAAAACACTATCTCGAGGTACACACAACATGTCATGTTGATGCAACACATCATCATCTAAAAACTTAAACTCTGGTCTCTTTTCCTCCTATCATGTCATGCATGGTCTGGTTTAACTCACTGTCACCCTATGGTAGTTCCTTGATCTAATCATAAAAATTAGGCTTGACTTGCATCTGTGCAATCAAATCACTCTGTGTTGTCACCCCTAAGTCTAAGTTCGACTCCCACATTTCTACTAACAGGTCTCTATTGAAACCTGTCATAGAGAATGCATTAGTTGTTGAACTTGACTTTCTGCTGAAAGCATCAGCCACTATATTCTCCTTACCAGGGTGATAATCTATTGTCACATCATAAAGATAGTGACACCATGTCTTAAAAACATGAACTACATCAGCTATCTGCAGATCATATATCAGGTAATACTCCGATTTCTATGCTACTTTCTTATAGTTACATTTTAGCTTTATGTTTTACTCTTTTCTCTAAGTCATTTCATGTTGTTCATGTACCGTTCAGATTAACTACCTTAAAACTCTAGATCACTATCAATGCTAGTTTACTTTACATAGATCAAATCTCAAGGTCTTATTTTATGGAGATGCTAGTATTCAAGATTAAATCACTAGTGATATCCCTTGAACTACTACAACTCTAATCATTCTAGGGTTTGGTCCTTAACAATAACATAGCGTTATTGTGTGCGGGTGATCGATCATATAGATCAATTTGAGCTGCTTGGGTCAATAGCATATTAACCCAACACTCAACTTTAATTATATTGGCTGAAAATTCAGTTTTCACAATAGTTTTCTGTAATTCGTTTATTAAATAGCTAACAGAAGCTCCAAAAATTCTGGAAATTTTATATGTTATACCTAATGAAGTTTTAGACCTCCAGTAAAAATTTGAGATCATTTCTAGTTACCAATAAATAATTAAAAATCAAACAGTGCACTGCTATATTGCAGTCTGCAGCAGATTCGGTCGAGTTGTAAACTCGGCCGACACCCTCACTGTAGAGATCAAAAGTCATCCAAAAATTACACCAATTTAGTAGAGTGTCTAAAATTGTGATTTTCAAGCACAGTTACAATTTGAGATCAATTGGATATACCAATAAAAAGATAAAATTAAATTACCACACTGCTATATCATTCTGAAAATGTGATCTGTCGAGTTTGAAACTCGGCCGATAAACAAGTCAGAACATTCTTAAAAAAAATTCTGATATTTTCCAATGTTGTTTGCATTTTATATATCCAAATCATATCCAAATTTGAGCTAAATCAGAGTTACAAATAAAATACTAAAAATCATTTACTGATACACTTTACTTATCAAATTTTGTGTTTATGTATCATCAAAACCCTATTTTGGGCCGATTAGGGTCTATGCTTCTCAAACCCTAATTCTCAAGACAAAAGAACACTTAGACTTCTTATCATAATTAAAACATCCTAGTGTATATACATTCTCACTATGTTACGGGTCTAATTCAACCAGAGTCTATTCTTATTTTACTGTTAATAAGAGTCATTAGATCCCAGTAACGCATCCTGCCAGCCGGACCAGGCCGAACCTGTAGTCCTGAAGCCAAGAGCTACTCGAGATTAATCAACCCCTATTAATCTTAAACATGTGGAAAGAATATCCACTTAGGGCAAACTCATTTAAACATAATTTCGGGTCTACTTTAATACAAAGGAAACAAACACTAAACAATTCACTTCATGACACAACAATATAAAAGAATCATATTTACTTTACAAACTGAAAAGTCAAATTTCATGCATATAAAAGCATTTCTAGTGATCTTTATATCAAATAAGCAAAATCAAGTAAGAGTTATATCACATCCTATATGTAATCTCTTATTCCTACATTAATTTCTTATCTCATAACCCTAAGATTTCTAGGGTTTCTCTCTAGCCCATCCTTCCTCTGCATACCTGGCCAGGGCATCTAGAGAAGAACAGACAGAGTAGCTTGATACTGGTCAATCTAAGTATTCAGACACCTGGCCAGGGTATCTAAACACTCAGACCTTCCAGAGCTAAAACTCATCATTTATTATTCGTCTCACTCATAACTTTATCTTTTGACCTTAATGATTCTTAACGACTCAACTTAAACTCTTTACTTGGTTCTCGTGACCACATCCTTTTCCTGCCATCTATAATAGTATAACAGAACACTTCCTATTAGAAAATTACAGACAGAAGAAAAACTCTTAAACCTTAATCCTATTGGTCTCTTATCGTCCCCTGACCTTGACTTAGAGTATTTATATACTCAACCTATGCTCTGATACCAAGATGTCACACCCCGATCTCGCATTACCCACTAATCACGAGATTAGGGCACGACGGAGGGATTACACACAAGCCAACCCACTTTGAGGTTTTAAAACATTTTCAAGACATTAAAAAGATAATCTGATTTATGCTATAAACTAAATCTAAACAAACTGCGGAAGCATTTTTATTAAACTGACTAGCAATATAAACAGAGTCTACATCATATTACATTGATCAATATAAAATAAAGCATGAAAGTTATTTTACATCTTTATACACATTCCGCATACACACTCTCTCTCACCCACATCATGTCCCAAAGATCGAGGGGAAAGGACTAAGAGACCTCTAACAACTAACTACATAAACCTTCTACAGACTAAGCGTTAGGATGAAAGGATCCTCTAGATTCCTGTGATGTTGATGACCTGAAAATGTTTTGAGTAGAGGTATGAGCCTACTCGCTCAGTGAATAACATTTCACTTAGCTATCACTAAACAACTCATCAGGTTTATAAATTGAAATAAAACATAAGTACAATACTAAGCAGGGCAGTTCTAATAACATAACAGATTTGCAGAATATAATCACATTTCCATGCAATAACAGATAATTTGAACAGATAAACAGTTATAAAGAAATAGCACAAAAGTTCGAATACTTTAATTTACTGTGATCCTATATGAGTACCAAATTATATTATTATGCCCTAATCATATGCAGTGTACCCTACATATAAAGATCCGTAGCGAACTACGATCCCACCGTACAAGACTTAGCGACACACCCGGGAAATGCTAAGTCTGACACCAGCCCTGCTCTGCCACAGGACCCCAGGCTCTCCGGCCTGACTCATAGGCTCTACGGCCTCATTGCACTACTCTGAGTGCTCTAGACTTCTCCTCTAACCTGAGTACACAGGCAGAGAGTCTCACCGGGTTACCTCCGTGACACAAGCACGGATGATGTTACGACCCCACCTCCCGATAACCCCCAATTAAGGGAGACCGAGAGGTTGAAGCCGCACCCATTAATCCCGGATCAAAGGTTCGACATATAACCATAAACAATTATTAAATTCTAACAGTCTATACTGAAAATGGTAATAAAATTTTTCTTTACATACCTTTTGAAAACTTGGATCTCTATTCTTCTATCCATATTGATACTAATCTATCTAATCCTCCTTTGCACTTTAATTCTCATTTAGTATCACATGTGCCACTTTACTGTTTGTTCTTTTCATTGTACCTAAAACGCCGACAAACAAAACATCGGTCAGCCGTAGCTGGTATGTGGGGGAAACAATAAACATGCAACTATGATAACAATGTAATCATTCATTTACTTGTTTAAAAACCAATATTACATTTTAGATATAACTCCGCGACCCAAGGGTACACTATCCTCTGTGTTGTCCCCATTAATCCCCTCATGATCCACCTATATGTGAACCAATTTCTAGGGTTGAGTCACATAGCACTACTCGTAAGTAGTCCACTCCTTAACTCGGGATTTGCTAAAGAGTCTCTAACTCACGGTAACCTAGACCTTACTCTAGGATTACCCCTTTTTAGCCTTTTCAAAATAACAGTGGTGGGCCCGGATCTAGCCAGTTATATTATGCACCTTTATAGTGATAATCATAGTCACTTTATATGTTGCATGAAATAAATAAACATCCATCAGTTTAGTTGCATTCAGTGCGATTAAACATCCGAGAATCCATCGGAAAACTAACTCGGGTAGTCGTAAGCGTAACCACATACCTGATTTGATGAGTCATGCAGATTATTGAACATTTACTTCATGTATATACAATCAAGCCAATCAACATATCCAAGCAAGTAATTCAATCATCACTTATTTCCTGAAAAGAATATGTACTCTATTGTTACACTCTTCATCGAGAATCTACTCTATTTACTTGAATTCACTTTCTCGGGTTTTGTGTCCTATTTTAGGGTTTCATTATACAATTAGGGTTTCCCTTTATCTTTCACCGCATTAAACCCTAATTTTATGCGATTATTCAAAAACCCTAGTTATCTTATCTATTCTTCAATACTAAGGTTATCTCAACAACATATAACCTTATTTCCATATTTAAAAGCACATTAATCATCAATTAATTTCATTAAACTCCTTTTACATTAAAGATACTATTTTTATCCCTTTTAATTCATGACAAGATCATTAGGTGCATCTATCATTAATTCAAAGCTCATTAGGGTCTAATTAATATATGACTCATTTTTCCATCAATTCCATATTTTATTCATGAAAAGACCCTAATTATTACTTTTAGGGTATTTATTCAGAATTATGGATTTTCATATACAAATAACTTAGAAATATCATTTAACAATCATATATTCACATTTTCCAATTTAAATATGATCTTATCTTCTTTTACCCTAAATTAGGGTTTCTAAATGCATTATCCTGTAATCTTGGCTTAAAACCTTATTACATACAATTTCTTATCTAGATAGATTTGCATCTGATATTATCCTTCAACAAGGTATCATTATTCAAACTAACCCATTAGGCATCATATATTCAACCTTTAATTCACAAATAGGGTTTTTATCTTTACTTTAATGCACTTTTCATTAACTTATCATACTTTTGCAATTAGGAACGAAATATATATTTAATACCATTTTTATTGGATTGCTCTCGTTCTCCCGATCAAAATTCATATATAATTTGTGTTGATCGGAGCTACCAATAGCAAGATATGATTTTTACAAGAAAATTACCTCTCGGCCAATCCGATGGCGCCACGTCATCTCCTCATGCAACGTAGGTGCGGCTCTTTGGGAAACATTTCGAAAAGTCGTTTATACCCTTGATAAGTTAGGCGGATCTTAAGCCCACAGAGGGGCAAACCCGTCCAACGGGTCTTAGCCTTCTTCCTCCTCGCGCCCGCGGCAGGCTGCCGCCCTAGCAACGTGTTTGCGACTTCTTCCCTCAACCTTGGACCTCCACGACCACCGGGGATCGATCCCCTACCTCCTTCGTGCCCCCTTACAGGTGCGGCTCCCTCAGGCATGGCCGCAGTGGCCGGAAATATACTCTGCAAGCCTGCGGCTCACAGCCCTGCTGCAGCCGTCAGGTGGAGCTTCATGCGGGCTGACCTCCCTTCCTTAGAGCACGAAGGACACCACCCTTAATCCATTTATGCCCGCCGCCTTTCCCGCACTCCGCAGAACCCGAACTATGGTCGAAAGGGCGCAGTTCCAAAAGAATCGGACCTGCAACCTGCAGTCGATTTGCAGCTCTCCGGCAAGTGCTATGCGGTGTCAGGACGAGTAGGTGAGGGTCCAGATCCTCTTTGGTGACGTGGGAACGTCTTTCTTCCATCACGGACTCCATCATGGCTTCTTGTCGTTCCATGGGTCGCACTACCCCCCCTTCCTTGGTTAGGGTTTTGAAAGAAGAAAAGGGAGAAGAGAGAAAGGGATGCAGGGATCTCTTGGGCTCGACCCAGGGTTCTAACCTCTTATAGAGTAGGGCACGAAGCCTTAGGTGGGGGTATCCACGAGTTAGCAAGCCCCTCTTTTAAGGAAACTCTTTTCCTTCACTGTGAAGCAAGTGTCTCTCTCTCTTTCTCTTTCTCCTAATTATCCTCTTTAATAAACATTATTCCATGGTTAATTTAGAAATACGAAAAACCACTTTCTTATTCTCTTTCATCTTGCTTTTTAAACCATTGGCACGAATTTCCATATTTCCTTAAGTAGAAAATACTACTTCTTTAAGAAAACCATGAAATTAATTAATTATGCATCATATTGTCCTCTTATTCAACTTTATTTGCTTTTTCTCTTTCTTTCCCCCTTTATTGGAACTCCTTGGATCCTAAGTCACTCCATTATTTCGAAATTCCTTTTATTGGATACTTATTATCCTTCTAGATGCATCTTTATGCATGATTTCACATTATCTAATTTATTTCTCATTAAAATACCTCCTTTTGAGAATTTCTTTTTATTTCTCTTTTATTTTCCTCATTGGCCTTCCTTTTATCATTAGAAATTTCATGGATACGAAATTCCACAATGGATCACCTAATTATACCTTTTCCCACTTATTTTCCACATTTTCTCATTGTTTACAATTTCTTTCTTAATAAAGAAATACAGAATTAATCTTTTCTTTTTCTAATTGATTTTCTTTGCAACTTTAGACTCCTTGGAGCCCAAGGAATCCAAGAGGCACGAAATCCTCTTTGGATTTTCCTTCTAGAGGTTTCTACATATTTTTATTTTCTTATAAATTCAATTATTCATTCACTAATTGAATTTTCTTTGTTATTTCCTTGTTATTGGGCCCAATAGCCAATAAATCCCACAAATCAAACAACAAGGCTATTTTAAACAAAATCCAATTATTCTCAACCAAATATATGGTTATTTGTTCAAACATCTTTAATATGAGAAATTACATTTCTCATCAATTGAACCCAAAAAATTGGGGTTATAACAGATGATGTTGAGTAACCCCCATTTTTCCTCCAGTGCCATCGTGACACAAGCACGATTGTTGTTGGACACTCCCTCTCTTTCCTCATGTGTCCATGACACAAGCACGGATGATGTTGCAACACGAGTTTCACCCCTAAGAAGCAGATCTGTCAAAGGGGTTCTACGGTGTTAGGGCACTTAAGTCTATTAAGTGATTAACATATAAACATTTAAACAGGAATGTCACATACCATACTTATTTCACATTCTGAACATCACTTTAAACACATATACATCATTTGTCATCTTTAAACATAACTCAGTATCATTTATCCAGTTTCCATGCTAAATATCCATTTTTAAATCAACAAGTACATTGCAACCATAATACAGGAAATTTCATCATTTTCATTAAGCATATCACGTATTCCAAGTTCCAATGAACCATATAAATTCATTGATTCAATTCACACTGATCAGATGCTAAACTAAATCATATAACAGCGTCTAAAAGCATTTTATGAAATAAAAAGTCAGGCGACGCCAAACGCTGCCCGACGCCTGATAACGCCTGTTATCAGCGTAATTCGCGCACAAAACAGAAAATATTCAAACGCCTGAGTTTATTAATGATAAATAAATGAAACCCCACTCACAATGATTTGGTCTGTCCGGATTCGTCTGGAGGTGCGTCCAGGGCCTGATTCCGGGCAATTTTCTATTATCTTCAACCTTGGATTTATACTGTTCACGGCTCTGTTGCTCAGAGCAATCACACGCCTTAGCTCGCCGTTTCATGCGCCCAGTCTGTTCTTGACTTAGAACCTGCTGCAGAATGCAGCTTTTTCCCACGCTCAGGGTGACGAAGGATCTTGTCTATGCTAATCACGGTTGGAAGTTACGATTTTGTGCACTAAACTGTTGGCCGGAGTCGAGGCGGCCATTTTGGGGCTGCTGCTCACACCAATCATGCTCCTAGTTGCTGGCGCCGCAGCTGCAACTGCAGCTAGCCGGTGCTTCTAGGGGTGCCACCCCTTCCTACTTGGGCGCCACGATTGGGTACCAAAACACAGTTGGAAGCTGTGAATTCATGCTCCGGACTGCTGGCCGAACTCAAGGCTGGCTTTATCTTGAAGTTTCATGTGCCCAAGAGGCCCTAGCGGGCGTCGCGCAGCTACACAAGCTGCTGTTGGGCGGGGCGCCTTTCTACGGGTTGGGGGTCTGCTAGGGTGGAGCAAAGGAGAAGGAAAGAGTGGAGGAAGAAGAAGGGCGGAGGAAGAAGAAGAAGAAGATGGCGCTGTTGGTCGGAGCTTTGGGGCTCGAAATCGCCCCTGATCTCCCTTCCTCTCTGCCGCTCGGGCGCCGCCCTAGGCGGTTTCCCTGTTCTATCGGGAAGAAGAAGATAAGTAATAAGCGAGAAAAGGAAAGGCTAAATAAAAGCTAGAAGAAAATTGGAAAATTTGCAAAACTAAACCCTAGTTCTAGAAAATGCCATAACTATGGCCTCGGGGGTCCGATTTGGATAATTTCTTTTGCATCATTTCAAGCACGAACTCCTCTACTGTTACGACCCCATCTGAGCTTAACTGGTAAACTAGGGTTTACCTAGACAATCGCAAAGATTAATTAGAATAATCATTCTTGAAATCTAATTAATAACGATAACACAATTAGGATGTTTTAACTATGATAAGAAGTCTAAATGTTCTTTGGTCTTGAGAATTAGGGTTTGAGAAGCATAAACCCTAATCGGCCCAAATAGGGTTTTGATGATGCATGAATACAGAATTTGATAAGTAGAATGTCTCACTAAATGATTTTTAGTATTTTATGTGTAACTCTGATTTACTTCAAATTTGGATATGATTTAGATATATAAAATGTGAACAACATTGGAAAATATCAGAATTTTTGAAGAATGCTCTGACCTGTTTGTCGGCCGAGTTTCAAACTCGACCGATCACATTTCCAGAATTTTACAGCAGTGTGGTAATTGAATTTTATCTTTTTATTGGTATATCCAATTGATCTCAAATTTTAACAGTATTTGATAAATATAATTTTAGACACTCTGTCAAATTGGCATAATTTTTGGATGACTTTTGAATCCCTACAGTAAGGGTGTCGGTCGAGTTTGTGCAGGACAAACTCGGCCGAATATATTCTGCAGACTGCAATATAGCAGTGCACTGTTCGATTTTTAATTTATTATTGGTAACTCCAAATGATCTCAAATTTTAACTGAAGCCTTATAGAACAATTATTAACAACGTGCTAAATTACCATAATTGTTGGAGAAGGTTTGATCTCTAAAATAAACGAATTACAGTAACTTTTGTATAACTGAATATTCAGCCTATATAATTAAAGTTAAGTGTTGGGTCAATATGCAATTGACCCAAGCAGCTCAATTGACTTATATGAACGACCACACACACAAGCAGCTCTCATTATTCATCATTCATTCCAGAGAAACGAGCTCCTAGAGAGAGAGGGAGAATTAGGGCTTGAGTGGAGAAAGTGGGGGAATTGCTGAATTAGGGTTTTGCGATTCCAGGAAGGATGAAATCAAGTAAGTTCGGATTCCTTGCATAGACTTTTATGGTGAATCTTCTCTCTTATGTCAAGATTCCGTCCATGCTCTGATTTGATCCAAGAGGATGTCGAAATTCCTTCTTTTCTCACCCTTTCTTCATAATCCCTCTTTTTCAAGGTTCCCGAGTTGAATGGAAGAAGAATTGGGAGATTTGCTAGGGATTTGAGGGGAATTCGAGATTTCCCTGAGTTGAGCTGCAGTTTTAAGGTGTTTTCACACCTTAGGGTGAGTGAGTTCTTCCTTCAAACATTCTAATGCACGAATTTGATTATAACATCCAAATCCCTAAATGCTTAGCATGTGAATTCTAAATCCTGAAATGTCCATTTGATTTAAGTTATTGTAAATTGATATGATATGGATTCCTTCTCTGTTTGAATGACTCCTAAATGGTAGATTCATATCAGATACGTATGCAACACTTCCTATTGAGGATGCTTTTAGATTTATATCAAATGATGTAATTAGGGTTTGACCTAATTGGAATATCGCTAGAGTTTCAACCTGTTTGAAAAGGACTAGAAATCCTATAAGTGGTTAGGATGTACCTCGTGGGTTATCTTAATTGAATCTTATTCTGGATACATGATATCACAGTGATGATATGGAAAATCTAAATTTAGTTAAATTTCCATGGTTTCATGTCTATATTGATTGCATACGATTGTTGGAAACAGTCTTTATTTAGTGAATGCTTATATCTTATGAGATCATGATAAGAGTCATGTGACAAGTGAATGATGCAAATGCAACCCTAAGAGTAGGGTGTTGGCATGTGATGAATGAATATGGTAAATGAAACCCTAAGGATAGGGTGTTCAATGAATCATGCTATGGTAATATGAAAGGTCTCAATATGAGATGTGGTGATGCTTAACTGTTGAATTGTATGTTTCTAGTGCATTTAACTTTATATGCTTGTTCTCTCTGAAATGATATCTACATACTGCAGGACTTCTTATATTTCAATATATATCTCATAAATTGCAGGTGATGAAATATGACATGCCCTAGAAAGGGATGTTACTGAGATATGATATATGTTGAATACATGAGTTTTGACGTTGCTATGTGATATTTCTGTTAAATTGTTTATTGTTAATCAAGTATAGACCTAAGTGCCCTAACATCGTAGAACCCCTAAGTGGTATCTGCAGCTTTGGGGTGAAACTCGTGTTGCAACATCATCCGTGCGTGTGTCGCGGACAAACGAGGAAAGAGAAAAAGGGCAGTGTCTAACAACAATTATGCTTGTGTCACAATGGCACTGCGGTTTCACCAGAAAACTTGGTTATCTAACACCATTCGTGCGGAGTCGCGAAGGTAACCCTGTGACCCTCCGCCTGTGTGCTCAGGTTAGTAGGAGGAGTCGAGAGAGCACTCGGAGTAGTGCATTGAGGCCGGAGAGCCTGTAGGCCGGAGAGCCTGTGGTCCTGTGGCAGAACGGGGTTGGCATCAGACTTAGCATTCCCGGGTGTGTCGCTAAGTCTTGTACGGTGGGGCCGTAGCATGGACTTGTTGCAGACCTTTATATGCAGAGTACACTGCATATATTTAGGGCATAATCTAAAATATGATCATATAGGTTCACAGAGTTACTTATAAATGAAGAGTTAAGAATGACTAGAGCATAGTTTTCTAGTAGTTATTCTTTGGATGCAATATTTATATTCTTTGCTATTTCAATTATATTGCTTTAGAACTGCTCAGTGTAGTATTTATTGTTGTTAAATTTCATATCGTTTAATCAAATTATATCTTTGATCACATTAGTGCATTAGTCTGTTTCCATGAAGTATTCATTCACTGAGCGAGTAGGCTCACCCCTCTACTCAAACATTTTAGGGTTAACCGCGTGGACTTGAAGATTATCAGAGTGTCAGAGTAGATCTGCCACAGGAGTCAAGTATGAGATTTGTTGAGTCAGTCGGTCCTTGTCACTCTAGGTCCTCAGTAAGAGTTTAGAGAGAGAGAGAGTTGTAATTACGATGTGTAATATTGTTCCTCTTCGATATGTATGCTAATTAACAAGGTTTATGTGCACAAGTTGTGAAAGACATCATGAATGTTTATATATGTATCTTTTCTGTTAAAGTCTGATTAGTAAAAGAAATATTCGGATTCCCTTGTTAAGATGTTTTATGTGGTTCAATGTGAAGAAACAGGAGTTCTTAAGGAAAGAAAAAGTTAATGGTGTTCTTCGTGTTAATTATGAATCCTATCTTACGCCCTAATCTCATGATTTGAGGAGATTGTGAGATCGGGGTGTAACATCTACCTACTCAAGGAATGGAAGCATACTGATTAGACTGTTTCACTGGATCAAAGCTCAAATTGCATCTGTGATTACTTGATTCAACTTAATGAACTTAATGATCAACATTGCTACTATCATTAATTACCTCAGATGATTCAATCTCAACTATTGATTCACATATTAGCTTATATTAATTAACCATGATGTTTAACAAAATACTTAGCACTAATCAAGGTACTTCACGCTAATCGAGGTATTAATTAGTTAACTTAGTTATGGGTTATAACACTCTCACACTCATAACAAGATGAAATGAATATTTAGCTGCAGTCCAAATACAAAGTTCATCCCATTCCAAGAGTAGAGACGGTGTATTCACTTATTATATTTTTATTCTGAATTTAGGTTGAATCATGCTTTTTAATTCCTAATATTCTTATATTTCATGAACTCAAATGTATTATTACTCTTGACTTTGTGCACAACTCCTTTTACAAATTCTTGTATCTTTTACATTTAGATCTCATATCTCATTAGTCTTAGTCATTTCCTCAAGGTCTCTGGTGTCAATACTTTTGGAGGGATCTCATCCTTATGCATATAGGGAGTGTCGATCACATTTACCCCTTGGGCCACATGAACTCATGAAGGTGGTCAATCTCCTAACCCATGGGCATCGAGAAAACATCGTTGTTACCTCCCGACCATATGGTCTTGTGCACTCAGGGAACAATCAACCCCTACTGTAATGCCCGGACCCACTGCCCTAGGCTCTAGTAGAGTTTCAGGAATGATGACTGGCCCCACAGACCACCACTAGCCTTAACTGCACACTTTATCCACACTCATAACAAGATGAAATGAATATTTAGCTGCAGTCCAAATACAAAGTTCATCCCATTCCAAGAGTAGAGATGGTGTATTCACTTATTATATTTTTATTCTGAATTTAGGTTGAATCATGCTTTTTAATTCCTAATATTCTTATATTTCATGAACTCAAATGTATTATTACTCTTGACTTTGTGCACAACTCCTTTTACAAATTCTTGTATCTTTTACATTTAGATCTCATATCTCATTAGTCTTAGTCATTTCCTCAAGGTCTCTGGTGTCAATACTTTTGGAGGGATCTCATCCTTATGCATATAGGGAGTGTCGATCACATTTACCCCTTGGGCCACATGAACTCATGAAGGTGGTCAATCTCCTAACCCATGGGCATCGAGAAAACATCGTTGTTACCTCCCGACCATATGGTCTTGTGCACTCAGGGAACAATCAACCCCTACTGTAATGCCCGGACCCACTGCCCTAGGCTCTAGTAGAGTTTCAGGAATGATGACTGGCCCCACAGACCACCACTAGCCTTAACTGCACACTTTATCCACACTCATGCGCAAGCCGGGGTCAACTTCCCGACTGGTCACCCATCCTAGTACTACTCCAACCCGAGCATGCTTAACTATGGAGTTCTTTAGTGATGGGCTCCCGGAAAAGGAGGTGCACCTTGGTTTTATGGGTAGTCCAATCATTCCTTTTAAGAGTGTTTTATCTGAGGCCTCAAATCCTGGGATGTTACAATCTCCCCCACTTAGACTCTTGACGTCCTCGTCAAGGCTCAACTATATGGCCTCATAATCTGACCCCATTTCAGTGCAGACCCACAATGGCCCATGGATACCCAGCTCCCGTCCACGGCTACCAGCGCAAGGGCGGCTCCATCTCGTCTCTACGGATAGCCTTTTCCAACTTGCCTGGACCACACGGCTCAAGACTGGCATGCCACATGCCCATGTGGGCCCCACCTACTGGAGGGATTATGGCTATGATACCATTTGTAATGCCCGGGCCCACTGCCCTAGGCTCTAGTAGAGTTTCAGGAATGATGACTGGCTCCACAGACCACCACTAGCCTTAACTACACACTTTATCCACACTCATGCGCAATTCCGGGGTCAACTTCCCGACTGGTCACCCATCCTAGTACTACTCCAAGCCGAGCACGCTTAACTATGGAGTTCTTTAGTGATGGGCTCCCGGAAAAGGAGGTGCACCTTGGTGATATGGGTAGTCCAATCATTCCTTTTAAGAGTGTTTTATCCGAGGCCTCAAATCCTGGGATGTTACACCTACTCCCATCAGTCTCATCCTTACTTGACCTTAGGATCGACTTAGTATTCTATTGAGATGTCATAACTTTGTTTTGTTTCATCACTCATTCCTCTTGGAATTCTTCTGATAATATTCAAGCACATTATATCCTTTAAGATTCTTTCACTCTTCATCTCTGAGGGCACACATAGTTTTCTTTATGTCTCTTCATGGGGATCATGGCGATCTTCCCATATGGGTTGGGTCCCATTCTATTGGTTACTTCCACAGTGACTTCTTTTTCATGCCCCTTATAGATGGACATACATGGGTCCAAAGAATCATATTCAACTTATGTGCTTTCATATTTTATATCCTTAGTACTTTAGGTGACATTCATATCTACCCCAATCTTTAAATTGATTTAGTAAGTTATCTTTCTAGGGAAGGTCCTAACTCAGGGTGCCTTCTTGGCTCATAGGAGGAGGTTAGAATCTCTTAACCACAACCTGACCCCATGGATCTAATATTTGCCTCTCCCATAGGTCTTTTACCACTCTTGTGGGTTGACCCACCCCAAGTTGGCACACTAGCCCCAAACGTTGCACTAAGGATTTCACATTATCATCTCTTTATGCAACTTGAATAAGCATTTTTTGTTTTAACTTGGCCACCATTATCGTCTTTTCTCAATGTTGTGCCCTCTCTAAGGGGAGCCTCTTTATGGGGAATCTCTCTAAGGATTTTGGTCCCTGAAGGGGGCATTCATGAATAGGCTTCCCTTGCTTCATGATTACCCCATGCTCTTTAACTCACCAGAGATTGATAGGGTTTGAGCAGGTTACATCCATAAATGTGTTATTCATAGGTTGCTTATGTTTCATGAAACTTCACTCATGTGTCTAAGACTATATCAATGACTATTTCATCTCATGTCATATGCCATGTACGTTATCCAATCCATACCATATAGTAGGCCAAAAGAGGCAAATCATACTTCAAAGAAGACAAATTTATTTACAACACAACCCTCATGTTAATTGTAACCACATTTAGTGTATATCATGAATATTATCCCCCTTTCATTTTCTCATAATAGGATGCATTTATTATTAAAGGTCCATCCTGCGGTTGGATAACCACTTCACATTATCATGTTTCCTACATGTGGCTAACCAATAGTAGAAAGAGAACATATGAAACTATTTCTAAGTTTCCATTATGTCACCCCCATACATCACCTCTCGAGGTTGGACCAGTTTGATATGATAGTATGGTGGTGTTGAAGCAACTTGTATGAGTGGCTTATAAATATATATCAACGTCCAAGTGGGGTTTCCCTTGACCCAATACCCAAGAAGTGCCATGCTCAACCTTTATGAGCTCACTCGACTCTATGAGTATTTTATGAGTAGACCTGATCTCCCCTCCCCTCTTTGGTCTAGGGTTCCTAGGTCTATTAAATTCACCATATCTATCTTATCATACTCTTCCCAATCAAGATATGGAATTCTCTTCATAGGTCACTATTCATGAAATATCCTCACTTGACTTTCTCTTTTCATCAATAACCACTAGAGTCCATCAATCCAAGTATGAGGCTTTGCAACATATTATTCCTTACCTCTTCAGGATATTGGGATTCTCTATCCCTCACTAAGATGGCATGTACTCATATCATATATGTAAGCAACCTCTTTCATTGTCTCTCAGGTTGGGTCGTTTTAGGGACATCTAGGGTACATCAAGCTCTAGGAACCATGCATATATCAACTCCACTCATTCACTCAGGGGTAGTCTAATTTAGGACATAATACCACAAAACTTTCTCATAATTTCTCATGCCTTGCCTCTGGGTCTCACTATCTCATGGAATTAACCCTAATACTGGTCCTAACCCTAGAGACCTCCCCCTTTGTAGAAGAGGTTGAGGCTCTTTCAATTATCCTCACCTAGATTATTTTATCTCAAAGAAGTACATATACTCATATCATCAAATCATATGTCAAAGCCTCCAAACTCAAGTCCAAATCTGGCTCATCACATAGAAGTAAACTCATCGTCTATTCCATGCAGTATGTCTATCTCATAACAAACTAAGGGCATCCTTGTCATGCGGGGCTCTAGGCTGCACGCCTGCCAAAGAAGGACCTAGTGGTGATCTTGAGGATGGTTAGGGCAAGGCGACACCCCTCTATCATGGTCACGATGAAGGCCGTTGATAAGCCAAACTGCGGCTTGGTGAATGACAAAGAAATTAGGAATATAATAGCAAATAACCATCAGGTAGGCTGGCAGAGGCTACAAAGGAGTCGATCAGGGGAATCAGGTCGAGCGAAGGGGTTGAGATCGTCTACCTTTCTCACAGACTAGGAAATATGGCTATTGGAGACTTAGGAGGAAGAGTTGGAGGTGGTGGCTACATTAGCATGTGTAGAGGATGAGGGGGCGACAGGCTTGCCTTGTCGGGGTAGGACTTGAAGCTGGTGCGTTGCTTGTTGGATTGACAATGTGCGCATGGCTTCACGCCGTCATGAGCAACATGAAGGAGAGGGAGGGCAGGCTGGTCCACTACTTGATGGTTCAACACTATTGAACTAGACCTTAATATCCGATTAAAGAAGAACCAAGGAAGTAAACCACATTCTAATTATCCACATGAAAATGGCCCCCTTAGCGCTGACCAATGGATGCCCGCCATGTGGCCATATGGTTGAGGTATTTTCCCTTTTATATGGTATATCTCCTAAAAATTGTAGTAAAATCTAGGAGTGTCCAAAAATAGTGATATTATATATCAAATTTATGAAGAAAATGAGAGGAATACAAAGAAAATAGTTTCAAGATCTAGGTCTACTCTGCATTCTAAAAGTTCCTAAAATTTGCTAACTTTAGTGTATAAAAACCATAATTTCTAAGCTTTGATGATCATAACATGTGTACGTGATCTTATGAGTCAAAGACTAATACTTTTAGGATAAAAAGGATGTCTTGGATCTAATTTGAGAATAATAATTCATAAGTTGACAAAACATGATTTTCTTGAAATAAAAGTGCATAAAACATCAAGTTTAAACTTCGTAAGTTAAAAGGGCATTAAAATGATAATTAGAGTTTGGGAAGACAAAATCATAATGAAACCATGAGTTAACCCCAAATCCCTAACTTGGAACCCAAGTCAGTGTGAATGATAGATTTTGGATAAATAATAATATATGGGTATTATGCTTTAATGTCGGGATAATCGATTGATTGGTTGCTTCTGCTTGGATCATTATTTTATCTTTTTGGGGAGATTGAACAAACTATACTCCTTAGAAAGGTATGTGGTTAGACTTAAGATTAACCACATTATTTTTGCATGGTCTTCTGAAGTTTCCCAAAATGGATTGAAAAAATGCTTGCTCGTTTATTTATTTCCTACAATATATAGAATCACTATGGCTATCACATTATATGGACATGACTAGATCGAATCCTAATCCACCTCTGGATCTAAGATATATAAGAAAAATGATGGTTAACACCATTGGACAGAGGATTATCAAACATCATCTGCCTAAATAGGGGAAGACATCAAGGGTCATGCACATGAATAGGGGAAGACTGATATGCCACAAAGAAGGTGGCCTATGTCCAATGTAGGGACAATATCCCAGAGGAGTTTGATAGAGATTGGATATATCACAGTTGAGTAGTTATGATTAAAATATTAATTTTGATTCTGTAAATAATATTTGATGTGATTATTTTGTTAAAACTAGATGCAAACTTTTGTTTCCCCCACATATCAGGTTATAACCAAACGTGATTTTCAGGCTTTTGAGGAGTTTTTTTTGGATGGTTTAGTGGGGGTGAAGTGGAAGGGGTAATGTTTGGGCGACAAAGGGGTGATGTGAGCAGAGAGGAGGGAAGTAACGTTGTGACTAAGAAAAACCATAGAGGGAAATCAAGTGGAAAGAGGAGGGAAGTGATAAGGAAAGTGAGGGGGTAGAGGAGGGAAGTGGGAGGAAGTCATGTGGAAATTGAAAATGTGTGAGTGGAGGAAAGTAAAGGGGGAGAGGAGGTAAGTGAGAAGAAAATGGATGGGATAGAGGATGAAAGTATTAGGAGAAAGGAGTTAAGTAAGGAGGAAAGTAAGGGAGAGATGAGTGAAGTAATGGAGGGAGAGGAGGGAGGTGATGATGATTTTCATGTAGAAGGAAGTAATGAGGGAGAGGATAGAAGTGAGGAGGGAATTAATGTGGAGAGAGGAGAAAAGTGAGGAGAGAAACAATAGAGGGAGTGAAGGAAAAGGGAAGTAATACAAAGAGAGGAAGAAAGCAAAAGCAAGGTGCTAAACTAGTAAAAAGAAGCATCTACGGAGGAAAAGGAGGTAGAAAGTGACAAAAATGAGATGTTAATGGAGTAAAGGAGGTGTTAAGTGACGATAAAAAGGCACTAAGAATGTAAAAGGAGGTGTCAAGGTAAAAATAGGGCATCATATGATTTAAACAAGGTGCTAAGAGATGAAAAGCATGTGAAAAAGGAGTAGATAAATGAGTCAATGGAATCAAATGAGGCATTAATGGAGGAAGAGGAGGCTCAAAGTGACCAAAATGAGGGGTTTCCTTTTCATCTCTTTGTGCATGGTTTTACAATCTTTGTGCCTTAGTTTTGTCCATTTCTGCCTTATTTTCCAATCTTGGCACCTTATTTTTATTTATAACTGTCTCATGCTCTTATATTTACACCTTCTTTTTTAAAATATGTGCCTCTTTTTTCCTCACTTTTGCCTCCTTTTCTTCTTTTTGTGTCTCGTTTACTGTTATTTGTGCCACCTTTTTTACTGTTGGACCTTATTTTTTCTTCTTCATGCCTCCTATTCTTCTCCTTGTACTTGATTTATTGTTATTTGTGTCTTGTTTTCCAAAATTTTTGGCTTGTTTATATTGAGTTTAAACTAGTAGATGTTATTATAAATGATTTATTTTCTACTTGGGCATCTTTTTTCACTCATAGCACCTCATTTATTTGTTATTTGTACCTCCTTTTTTACCCTTGATACCTCCTTCTACATCATTTGCACCTTTTTTTGGATTATTGACCTCGTTATTTATGTTATAACACCTACTTCTATGTTTCTTGCCCCTTGTTTATCCCTCAACGCCTCCCTTTTTCCTGTCTAAGCACCTCTCTTTTTTACAACCCTAATTTCACACCTCTTCTTTACCCCTCTCCCCTCTACTTTGCTTGTCACTTTCCTCAAATCCACTCATTACTTCCCTCCTATCCTGCTATTACTTCCTCTTTCCCTTATTACTTACCTCATCACTTCCCTTCTCTCCCTCATTACCTCCTTCATCTCCTCCCATTACTTCCTCACATCCCCATTAGTTTTCTCCTTTCCCCTAATACTTCCCTCCTATCCTCCCATTACTTCACTCATCTCCCCTCAACACTTTCCTCCTCTCTCCTATTACTTCTCTTATCTCTCATAGTAGTTCCCTCATCAACTCCCTCCTCTACCTTTTAATTCCATCCCCACTTACCTCATCTACCATCATTACTTCCCTCCTCTCTCACATTACTTCCCTCCTATCCTTGTTTGATTCCCTCCTTACTTATCTCCTCCTTTATTTTTTCTCTCTATAAAAAAATTAGGCAAAAAAAAACATGTGGATGGGAGTAGGGGACATGATGGGTGGTAGAGGTGAAGCAGGCCAAGACCAACTGGCTAGGGGGTGGGTTTCCTACGCGAGGAAATGCACGTATACCCCCCTTGGTGTGATGAAATAGTAATCCAATAAAAAAATTAGTAGGGAGGAGGTTAGTAGTGGCAAGATAGGGAAAGGAGGGAAGTATTGGGAAGAGGGAGAAAAAGAGAGAGGAAAGAGGAAAGTTGTAGGAAGAGAGAGAAAGAGAAAAGTAAGAGGGAGGAAGGATGAAACTAGTACAAATTGATAGACAAAGGAGGAATGAGGGAGGAGGGAAGTAATGGTAAGAGAGAGATATTAATATCATGGAGGTAAGAGGGGAGTACTTGGAAGATAAAGAAATATAAAAATATAATTGAGGAGGGAAGTAGTAGGTAGAGAGATAGAAAGAAAAATAGGATAGAGAGAAAGAAAATAGGGAGGATGGAAGTAGTGGGAAGATTAAATCTTGAATTTTGAGGATAATGTTTATATGTAATAATAAACAATTAGAAGATAATGTTACAACCTAACTACACTAAAACTCATATAATAACATCTTAAAATATAAATCTAATCTTCATATCATATTCTTTGGGTCTTAATTAGTCTAGATGCAAAGTTTCAACTAAATCAAATAATGATATCTACCCAAACTGAATTAGAAAAGATAATAACAAGTTATACATTCCCAATGTTAAATACATTAGTGTATCTATTGATTTCTCAAAATTATCACATATATAACTATGTTCTACTATCAACAATTTATCCTTTTGCTACCTTTACACAGACACTTTAATATCCATTGGTTTAAGATCATATGATGGCCGATCTTTCTCCTACCTTGAGTCCCTAGTTCATTTGTCTCCTACACCCTGGTTCTTCTCTTCCATTATGCAGTCTCTCTCCTTCTCCCTATTTCTCCTCGTCTCCTAACTTCCTTCCGTATATCTTACTTAGAGTTCTCAGCATCCAACCATACCTAAATTGATAGGGTTGGGAATCCTAGAGAGCCCAGAAGACCTTAATACTCCATGTTCCTCTACTTTTGACTATGATCAGGAATCATCGCCTCTCAGTGATCCATCACCTATAACTAATCCTACTTTCACCTTCTCTAAGATCTTGATGATCAATATGACACCTCCTTTGACCTACTTGCACCCCGCAACCACCATTCCCATCTCTGATAAGAGGTGGTTTCCATCACAAGCTTGACGGTGCAACCCCGACCTAGGGACAAGTGCCCAAATTGTTGAACCTTTCTCGTAGGCCCTGAGGAAGCTTTCAGAAGCTTTGATTTCTTAAGTGAGGTGTTATATAATTTCACCCCTTATTTATTTTCTTCACTTGTATTCGTATCCAAATTTTTGTTCTCAGGTATTCTGTTGATTTTTTGTCCAATTTTCATGTCTTTGGCCTCTTGGCAAGGTAAAGAGCCCACACAAATATTTTTGGGGTCACAATTTTTCATCATATTGGGTTTTATAGCTTTTGTTGCTCCTTCTCTTGACCTTCCATTGTGGCAAGTGCAAATGGGCACACCAGCCATCATAATACTCATCCCCAGGGTCGTTGAATCTGCGAGAGCATAAGGAAGTCATTTGCTGTATTAGTCTTTTGATTTATTTGCAAGAGTCAGATCCAAATCATCACAATAGATTTTAGAGCTCTTTATTCTTACATGTGGGTGAAGGATGGGTGAAGAAGATATTGGCTTGTGATCTTACAACCTTGCCCTAGTTCTATTTTAATTTTTTATCACAATGACATGGATAGAGTTGTCTTTTTTACTATCCACTATGATTGCACAACATTGAAATTTAATGTAGTGTACTTATTTGTCTCTTTCACATAATATGACTGGAACTCATATACTGGGGCATATCAGTAATGTGCAAAATCCAATTTTGTTTATAATTTAGTAAATCATCATATCTTGTAAATTTCATTGTAATTCGCTAAAAGGTCAGAAAAATATATCAAGACATGTTTTGGAATAAGAAATATAATACCTATCATTTGATATAGTTTTTATCATCTAATCTAATAGACTACATACATGATTTATAGGGATTTTTCATATTATCCTTAATTTGTAAAATTCATATCTAATAATTCACAGGTTATAAATTAATGAATACATATGTTTTGAAATCATAAAAATATAATATAGCTTATTATGTAATTTCACAACCTAAATCAGTAATGATAAAAGGGTCAATTTTTAGGGTTTTATTTTATGGGATCCAACCCTAATTCATTTGAATATCTAATTAGATAACTTCAAAGACTCTATTTTGGATCTAGGTTTGAACCTTTGACCTTGGATACACAAGTTGAGGTATGTTTTTTCTCTTTATAAGTCATATTGACGAGTTGCTTATATTTCCTCTTTCTCTTTGACTTGATTGTGGCATATTGCTTCGTATATTACTTGATAATACATGTCTAACTTGATTGGGTCCAATCCACTAAAATTCATCTTGCAGAATGACGGTTGAGAATGAAATTGAATTTCTTTTGTTTAATATTATTGATACTTATTCAATATGCAACCCTTATTGTATTTTTGCACCTTATTGTTCCAATCTACTAATGGAAATCCTAATTTGATGAATTACTCAGACTAAGCTTATCTTGCCTCTCTATTTAAAGCATGTTTGATTTATTAAGCTATCTTTATCTATTTGTATTAGTATATAATGGGGTTGGATACCATTATATAACTTTTCCATATATGGTCTTCTGGAGATCACACCTAAGTCCCATGTGACCTCACATGATATATATACCATTACATGGAGGATTGTGACTGCTCTCACCTCCTGCCTAGGCATAGCATGTGGAAGTGTTCTGAACCCGATTTTAGATGGTTGTACTAATACTTAATGTTTATGCAAACTTATTATTATTTATTTATTATTCTCTAATTTAAGATTTAAGGGCAAGAACTATTAAATGTAAACTTTTTTGTTTCTTCATATAATTTCTTTGTCTTACTATATGGAGATCTCTTTTGATATCCATTTGGATGTTTTACCTCCCTCTTTAGTAGGAACCATGATACTTTACTTTTGATATACATCATTCTTATATGATCGTCAAATGACTATTACAAGTGCATACCAACTTTTTCTGATAATCTTCCACCTTATCTTCTCTTGTGAGGGTGTTCCCAACCCTTTGGTGAAGAAGAACTTACCATGGGTGACCTTGAGTTGCATTCTGCTCGAGAGTATTTATTCTTATTGAAGATAGATTGGAGTATCCAGGTTGCCCTCTACAGACTCCTAGATCTAATTTAGTTTCCTTTAGTTCCCCATGTAATCACCCTGCATGGTGACAAACTATAATAGAATTAATAGTGGTAATAGTTAGATATTTATCTTCCCTTTCTACAATTTTTGTATTCGTTACAACACATACTTGAATTTTAGTTCATCATACTTTTTGAAGAACTATTTTCAAATTTGTAATTGGTGGTTTTCTAATATTCACTCAAAGAAAGGGAGTGGCTCATGTACTAGGTCCCACTCCTTACAAGTATGGTATTAAAGCCAAAGCAGTCAGTTAATTTGACTATTTTGATCTTATCTCTCTTAGGTTCTAACCTCTTCCATATGTATTTTATAGAAGCCTTAGCTTATAGAGAATCTCTCTATATGAGATACCTACCCTAGAACCCCACCTATGTTGACCATGTTAGGATGATGAAAGTATATAAAAACTAATGAGATGACAATGTGAATATTGAGTAAGGTAACCCTCACTAGATTAGCTACCATGTGCATTTTCTCCAAATTATATGTGTATACACATGTCTATGTTTTGAAGCTATGCGATCTAACTAAAGAGTAGAATATGTGATGGTGATGATAAAGTAGGTAGTAAGTCAATATACCCATAGTAGAACCACATGGGTGGATAGACTATCATTGGAACCTACACTTTGATTATGGTGATATTGAAGAGTAAGTGATGAGGTGATATGTTTTATACATGCTTTAGAGAGAATCACTGTAATACCTCTAAAAATGTTTGACTCATTAGGTCAAAGCTTTTAAGGGGTAGAAGGTAGTACTTTATAATATATGAATATGCTGATTTTGGAGATGAAGTCCTTTTCAAGGGGTGGAGTCATGTATTATAATGGGATTTTTATTGACTCTAAAAATCTCAATTCCATCATTAGGAGGTTACTTCGTTTGGATCTTTAGAATTAACCATATGGTGGTAGATCTAAACCCTAATGCTCATGCTTGTACCCTAATGACCTTCTAATGCACAACGTGAGTAATCCAAATATGAACCCTAATTATGAATGCATATAAACCCTAACCATGGATACATGTGACCTTGACCAAGCTTTGGATAAGTGAATACTAATAAGAATATGACATGGATTAATGGAACCTAACTCTAGACCTTGTATGTGATAATGATGTGTATCAGATGGTTAATGACCATGTTGACCTAACCCTAGGTTGAAGTTGAACCCTAATTTTTATAAATCTTTGTTGTTTATTATAATGTATTAGTAACATTCATGGCTCTAATCACATAATATCACCTAATACTCGTATTCTACCTTGTTCACCAATATTCATATAACAACATAAATGTGCTTAGTGAGTAATATGATGTGAGTAAATATAAATTAACAATTTGAAATGGTTTTACAATGTTTAATAGGCATAAAAGGATTATAATTGAATGTTGGATCTATGAGTGCAATATGAATGTTCTTTGTATAAGAGAATATGAGATTAATGGACTACGTGAGTTATATATATGAAAAGGTTGGAATTCATGAGAGATAATATGATAATCTTGTTGGTAACAAATTGATGGTAATTGAACGCTGAATCCTGAGTTTTGAGGATAATGTTAATATGTAATAATAAAAAATGAGAGGATAATATTAAACACTAGTTACACTAAAACTCATAAGCAAGACTTAAAATAAAAATATAAGCCCAAAATTGGATTCTTTAGGTCTTATTTAGTCTAGTTGCAAAGTTTCAACCAAATTAGGTAATGATAGCTACACCAAATTAATTAGAAAAGATAATAAAAAAAAATACCAATGTTAATAGGACTTTAGTGTACATGTTGGTTTCTTAGAATTTTGCATATATAATTAAGTTCAGTTGTCACCCTCTTTATCCTTTCATGCCTATACATGGAATTTTTAAGAGTCGTTGGTTTAAGATCATTCGATGGTCGACCTTTCTCCTATCTTGAGTCCCTGGTACATTGGACTCGTCATAGTCTAATTCTTCTGCTCCATTCCTTGGTCTCTATCCTTCTCTCTATTCCTCTCCCTCTCCTGAATTCCTGTCGCATACCTTCCTCATAGTTTTCCACATCCAACCATACCCGACTTGATGGGGTCAGGAATCTTGGAGAGCCCAGAAGACCTCGAGTGTTATGACCGTGTTTGGGCTTAGTTGGTAAACTTGGGTTTACCTAGATGATTACATGTTTAATTATATTGATCAATTTTAAACCTGATAAAGAATGGAACCTCAATTATGATGTTCTAAACCTAATGAGTACTACATGATTTTCTATCATTTTTAATAATTAGGGTTGAAAGTTATAAACCCTAGTATGCTAGAATTAGGGTTTTGCTCACTACGGTCGTGCTGGGCAACACGGTCATGGAACAGTAGGGCACAACAACCGTGTTGGAATGGAAGGAGTGAGGGAAGCAAAGGTATAGTGAATTTGGAGTTGGAGGCTTTCACAAAATAGCCGTAGAATTCAACACGGCCATGTAGGGTTGATGATGACACAGGCAATCTTTGCCACACATATGTTTTGAAGAAATAGAAGTGTTGTCCATCTCTCTACTCAAATCTACTAGAACCAAGGCATCAAGGCCGTGGTAAGTAGTGCGTTCATGCTAGGTGGCACAACTATGGTATTTTGCACAACCATTATGGGTGTGCAAGTCATTCTATTCTTCAACCGACTGTTCAACAGACTACATTTTAGCAACATACTGTTTGATTTTTAATTATTTATTGGAAGCTTGAAATGATTTGAATTTTTATTGGATATATGAAACTCAATGATAAAAACATTATAATTTTGCATAACTTTTAAAGGAGGTTTGACTTGCTAAATAAATAATTTACAGTAACATTTTTATGATAGAAAATTCTGTTAAAATAAAAGAAAGTATAAGTAGGGTCAATTTGTAATGGACTCAAGCATCTTAATTGCTCCATATGAGTAACCAAACACACTAGGAGCTCTCATATTTCTTGATTCAAGCCAGAGAAATGAAATCCTAGAGGGAGAGGGAGATCTGGAGTTTAGATGGAGAAAGTGGAGAATATGGTGATCTAGGGTTTCCTATTGCTAGAGTTGATGAAATCCAATAAGTTTGTCATCTCTAGATAGCTTTTCTAAGTGATTATTCCCTCACATTTCAATATTTCATCCCTCATCTAATTTTATTCAAAATGATATAAACTCACTCCCTTTTCTCACTCTTTCTCCATAATCCTCCATTTTAGGGTTTCTAAGTTGAAGTAAAGAAGAAAGCGGTGAATTGCTATGAGTTTGATATGTATTCTAGAATTTTAGTTCTGGAGCTACGTTTTTTAGGCATTTTCACACCTTAGGTGAGTGGGTACTTCCTTTAAATAGTAGGCTGCACTAATTATATTAAACCTACAATAATCTTCAATCCTTTTGTATGCGACTACAAACCTTGAATCTGCCTTTTAGTTTAAGCTTACGAAATATGATCTAGAAATGGATTGTTTTCCAGTTGTGATCAATTTCAGATGATAAAATAATATTATAAATGGATACCAATCATCTAAAATAGAATTCCTAAAGTTTTTACAAAAGTCATATGAATATATTGAAATCTAGGGTTTTTTCAGTTATGTCTGAAATTGTTGCATAATTAAATAAAGAACTTTGCCTATTTGAATATCCTAGTTTATAATTAATTGTTTTATTGAATGCATTGTATAGATATGCCAGATACAATCTTGGATTTCATTTGATGTCATCGTTGTTTGCTTCATATATCAGTAAAGAGGGTGAAACCCTAGATGAATGGAAAATTGAAAGTTTGCAAATAGGCATCATGAAATTTAACTGATGTGATTCTTATATTGTTATAAATTCATTTATTCAAGGTTATTCTTGAAGCATTGTATTTCAGTGAATGGCATGAAAACCCTAGTTCAGTTCATTTTGGGGCATATATATGCTTGGTTGTATGTGAACCGTTGAAAGCAATCCTTATCGGTGAAATTTTATGATGCATTAAATCTTTATGTGAGTCATGTGATATGTGAATGAGCGAATGAAACACTAAGGATATGGTATTCAGTGAATCAAGTAATTTCAACTTAATGTTCTTTTGTATTGTAAATGGTGTTGTTTAGTTGCTCAGTTTACAATGCATATTTTTGATAATTTTTGAAAAGGAATGTTTATAAGGTTAAATTAAGAAATGCTGACTTGATGGTTGAACTATAAATTTTGAGAGTGAATTAAACTTTAGATGTCTTGAACACTGCATAATCTTCATAGGATGAGGCTTGTGTTGTGAGGAGGAAATGACTTCCCGACTGGAGGTAGTCCACATAGAGGTAACCCAGTTGATACCGCTATGGTGCGAGGGTCTTGACCAGTAGGGTAGACTCCTTATGAACTGTGTTACAAACCCAATTTTTGGGTTCATTTGGTGAGAAATGTAATTTCTCATATTAAAGATAATTGAACAAATAATGGTATAATTTGTTTTGAATACATGGATTTTGTTTACAATAGCCTTGATGTTTGTGTTGTGGGCTTTATTGGCTATTGGGCCCAATAACAAGGAAATAACAAGGAAATTCAATTAGTAAATGGATAATTGAATTTCTAGAAGGCAAATCCAAAGAGGATTTCGTGCCTCTTGGGTTCCTTGGGTACCAAGAAGTCCAAGGTTGCAAAAAGAAAGCAATAAGAAAAGAAAAGATTAATTAAGTATTTCTTTATTAAGAAATAAATTGAAAATAATGATAGAATGTGGAAAATGAGTGGAAAGAGGCATACATGAGATTTCTTGGGGAAATTTCGTATCCATGAGGTTGCTAATATTAAAAGGAATGCCAATGAGGAAAATAAAAGAGAAATAAAGAGAAATCCTCAAAAAGAGATATTTTAATGAGAAATAAACAAGATAATGTGAAATAATGAATAAAGATGCATCTAGAAGGATAATGAGTATCCAATAAAAAGAATTTCAAAATAATGGAGTGACTTGGGATCCAAGGAGTCCCAATAAAGAGGAAATAAAGAGAGAATGCCAAAAATGCAAAATAAAAAGATAATGTGATGCATTATTAATGAATTTCGTGTTGTTTTTCAAAAGGTGGTATTTTCTAATTAAAAGGAAACATGATTTCGTGACCTGTGATTAAAAGGCAAGTAAAGAAGAGAGAAAGAAATAATTCTTGATTTCCTAAGTGTCCATGAGATAAGGAATATCAAAAGAGAAAGGAATATGAAGAGGAAGAGAGAGAACTAGCTTCTTGATGAAGGAATCCTTTTCCTTTTAGGAAAAACTTTGTTTTCTTTGTGGGAAAACGTTTGTGGGCATAGGTACCATCTATATAAAGGGGGTAGACCCCCAGGATCGAGTTATAAAGGGATCTTGCATCTCCCCCTCTCTTCCCCATTGCTTCTTCATGTTTGAAACCCTAACTATGGGGTAGTGCGACCTGGGGCAACAAGAAGCCCTAACCTAGAGTTATGTAGAAGCCTGATGCTCCCACGATGTCGCAGCTAAGTGCAACCATCAACCCGGTGCCCTAGCTTGTGCGCACCACCTGCAGGAGGGCCATGGGACCTCTGCATGATGCAGAGCTGGAAAGCTCCTGATGGCCATCATGGCGACATCTCAGCAACGTTCTCGCCTGCGCGGGGGCATGGCGGAGCCAAGGGTGCCGCCCTGGTAGCCGTCGGGGTCCGAGGAGAGCGGCTGGGCCGCGTAAGATCTGTGCTGCAGTGGCAGCAGGTCTTCTTTGCAAGCTTGAAGACGATTCAGTCGATTGGACTGATTTTCCCCTTCAGGCATATCAAGACCAAGATGCCGTGGAGGGGTATAAGTGACTTTTCGTCATGTTTTAAACCAGCCGAGATGCACTTGTTGGAAAGGCCGACGTGGCAGCCCCCCATTGGCCAAAGTAAGCCTTTTATTGCAAAAATAATAACTAATTCTAGAAAACTCAGATTGAGACAAATCTTATATGAAAATTGATCCTCAAAACGAGGGGAATTCAATAAAAATATAATCATAAGATATTTCCTGTTGCTATGTGAAAAATAGTGTAAATCATCATCTTTAATGAATTAAAGATTAAGAAACCCTATTTTGATATGATTAATGTGTTTAATAGGGTTTAATGGATATTTAGGGTTGATGATAACCTGTTAAATGTAAAAAGGTACATAACATTAAAAAAGGAATAACTTTGCACATGATTAGTCTAATTTAGAGATTATGTGCTTAAATATGCATGAAATTTGAAAAGGCATAAAGTTATTATCTTTAATGATTTAATTAAGGAAAAGCCCTTAGTTTTGATGATAGATGATGTTATTTGGATAATTCAAGTTGATATTAACATGTTGTTAATAAAAGTGAGAATATGATCTAAAAGATGATCTTTTTATATAATTGGTTTAATTTAGGGTTTCGTGCATGATTATGCACTAATGAGCTTGAAAACCCTAATTTTGATGAATATGTCTTTTAATTGGTTTAATTGTTCAAATCCAAGGATAAATAGGGATGTGATGATCCTAAGTCAATTTGGGTATAAAAGACTATTAAAATGAATAGTTGAGCAATTAAGGTTCATAAATATGGAAAAGGATATTTTAGGGTTTGTTGACCTAAAATGGATAAAGTTTGAGAAATTGATCTAAGAAACCCTAATGCATCCTAATGAGACTTAGAAACCTTATAAATGTGTCCCAAGTCAATAAGGAGTTGTTTGGAATATGCTTGTGACAATTAGACATTATACATGTTTTCAGGATCAATGTTTGCTTGATTGATTGATTGGCTTGCTTGATTGGACATCTAGTTGGATTTGGATAAATTGTTGCTTGAGATCTCCAAGATAGGTATGTGGTTACAATTATGAATAATTGCTTTAGGTTTTCCGATGGATTCACGGATGTTTAATCGCATTGAATGCAACTAAACTGTTGGGATGTTCATATTGCAATTATAAAGTGACTATGACTATCACATAATGTATATGCCTTCCAGCTCAGATCCTGGTCCCCTCTGTGTCATAATGGCTGACCTAGTACATGGCTACCTAGAGGGTAGGTCCATCAGGTCATGAATGACTTTGGCTGCCTAGAGGGTAGATCCATCAAGTCACCTTTATAGAGGTACCATATAAGTCCTTATAGGGACAACACAGAGTTGTGGATAGGTATGGATTGAGTAGTTTGGCTTAAAATGTAATCTTGATTGTTAAATGATTAATTGAGTGATTATATTGTTAACATAGTTGAACATTATTTGTTTCCCCCACATACCAGCTTCGGCTGACCGACGTTTTGTTTGTCGGCGTTTTAGGTACAATGAAAAGAACAAACAGTAAAGTGGCACATGTGGTACTAAATGAGAATTAAAGTGCAAAGGAGGATTAGATAGATTAGTATCTGTGTGGATAGAAGTTTAGAGATCCAAGTTTTCAAAAAGGAATGCAAAAATGTATTTTCTTACAGCTTTCAGTATAATATGTTAAAATTTGATAATTATTTTTGGTTAATTGCCGAACCTTTGATCCGGAAGTCATGGGTGCGGCTTCGACCTCTCGGTCTCCCTTAACTGGGGGTTATCGGGAGGTGGGGTCGTAACAAACTGTGTGGTACCCAACATCAACTGGATATGCTGGTGGTATCTGTGTTACAAGTTGTAGTGATCAGTGGTCAGTAGGTCCACTAATGCACAATAAGCCAGAGTTCTTTGACTCTCCTCCCGAGTACACAAGTTTAGAGGAGGAGTCTAGATATCTGACCGCTCCCATTAGCTGTCAAGAGCCAGGCATGGTGATTGCCCGTTGTAGACGGGGCATATGGGACTATAGGATTAGAAGCATGAACATGCTTCTAAGCCTTGTACAATGAGATTGTAGCTTGTTGTGATACTTTCACTTGTCGTGGTACTCTTCATGTGGGTTCAAGGAATAATAAGATGAATGGGAGACTAATCAAGTGTGTGCACTTATTCATATATTCTTTGCGCTTATCTCCACTAACTTGCCATTTGTATATTTTTGAATTTCTTGTTACCTATGTGATTAATCAAGTATGCTCATATATTAATTTATTCTTTTTTTTGGATATCTAGAGTATTGAAACATATATGTATGCTTGAGAATGGTTATCTCCTCTATAGTTCATTAATGCTTTACTATAAATTTTACTTGCTCAATAATATATCTTTGACTATTAAAGTGCTTTAAATTGTTTCTTTGAAGTACTCATTTACTGAGTGAGTAGAATCACCCCTCTACTCACAAATTTTTAGGAAAACCACATAGATTCAAAGAATGTCAATGCCTGAGTAAATCTGCCACAAGAGCTATGTATCAGATTATTAAGTTCAGTCCGTCCCTATCTGTAACGACCCCGCTTCCCGCTAACCCCCAATTAAGTGAGACCAAGAGGTCAGAGGCGTTATCCCAAAACAGGATCAGTGGTTTTACAAATAATCAACAATGATTAATAAATTCTAAATTCTACAACAACTAAGATATAAAATGGAATAATTTTTTTCTTTTCTCATACCTTGCAAAATATAGGAGCTGAGGGACTTTACCTCATATAACATCTATATATCTAAAATCCTCCAATCTTTATTAAGCTTTATTCCATCATTGTCACTTTAAAGGAATATCCATTTTCTTGATAAACCTAAAACGCTGACAAACAAAACATCGGTCAGTATAACGAATTACACTGGTATGTGGGGGAATCAATAAAATGCATTTAATCGTAACAACATATTGCAAGCAATTACGATTTAACAAAACAAACTTTACACTTTAAACATGACTACTCAATCCTTACATACCCTAGCCTATGTGATGTCCCTGCAGTGGACATGGATATTGCCTCTCATATGGTAGATCTCAACTAACCCCCATGATCCTACCTTACAGGTAGATCAATACATAGGGTCGTGGAGTCGTATGGTCCTACCCAAGGGTAGACCAACACATTGACTCGTGATAACCTGATGATCCTACCTCACGGGTAGACCATGTACTAGGTCATCCGATAACATGATGATCCTACCTCACGGGTAGACCATGTACTAGGTCATCCTTCTCATCATTAATCAAAGCTACAAAGAAGGACCAGGATTTGAGCTAGTCATGCATACATAATTATGGTGATAGTCATAGTCACTTTATAGTTGCATGAAATAAAAGTCAATCAAGCAATAATTTCCAAGAAACTATTAAAACCTCGAGAATCGCTGAAAAACTAAAGCGATTTAACCATAAGCGTAACCACATACCTGTTTTGGAGATCTCAAAGAAGCAATATATCCAAATCCAACAAGATGTCCAATCAAGAAAGCCAATCAATAAATCAAGCAAACATTGATCCTAAAAAACATGTATAATGTCAAATTATCACAAACATATCCCAAACAACTCATTATTGACTTGGGACACCTTTCCAAGGTTTCTAGGTCTCATTAGGATGCATTAGGGTTTCTTAGATCAATTTCTCAAACTTTATCCTTTTTAGGTCAACAAACCCTAAAACTGCTTTTCTACTCATAAAACCCTAATTACACAAATTATCCACATTAAGAATCTTTTATACTCAAATTAAATTTTAGAACATAATATCTCTATCTTACTCATGGATTTTCACATTAGAACCATTAAGATCCATAATTATCAAAATTAGAGTTTCTAAGCCCATTAATGCATTTTCATCTACATGGAACCCTTAATTAAGCTAATTATGTAAAAAGATCATCTTTTTAGATCCAATTCTCACTTTTATCAACAACATGTCAATATTAGCTCAAATTATCCAAATAACATCATTAAATCCAACTATCATCAAATCTAAGGGTTTTTCATTAATAAAATCATTAAAGATGATAACATTATGAACTTTTCAAATTTCAAGAGTATTTAGGCCTCAATTATATTTTTAGTGCATTCCTTGCATTTTTCTGATGAATTTATATATATAACTTGTCTCCATCGGATATACCAATCATTAGTTATGATTATTTCAAGATTAAATTACCTTTGCACCAATGAAATACTGACACGTCAGCCACTCGACCCCCTATTCCTTTTCCACACGAGAAAAGCTCTGGGTCAGGATGGAAAGTCACCTCTGCCCTGCACCCTAGGATTTGAAGCCTCGCCGCCTGAGGGTAAAATAGAAAATCAATATATATCTCATCTTCCTCCTTCGGCTGCCTCCCTGCTCGCGGATACACACCCAACCGCGGTAAACTACGGTTGACTTTGGGCGTCCGGCCTCCTTAGCTGCCGGTGAAGGTCGCCCCACCTCCACCCAGGCCTACTGAAACTCGTGGTGGCCTCCACTTACTCCCTACCATCTCTGAGCATGGAAGTCAAATAGGAGCAGGTTCATGCGATCGTCAGAGCAGAATGGGAGCGAGAGCAACCTTCCGCGGAGATCGGAAGTAGAGGAAAAAGAACACAGGGTCTAGAGGACCCTCACGATGAACCTCCTGGTCTCGCTGAGGCCTATACTCCCTCTTATATAGGTATGGGGTAGAGTTTGCCGCAAACTGGGGTTCGGTTCTATAGACCATTGGGAAAAAGTCCCAATCATACATGAAACTGAGTTAATGTAGGGATCATTAGATTTGATTTAAACTCCCGAAGACAATTATCAACTCTCTAAGACTCTTGGTGGATCAGGGAAAGAGAGGTATTGAACCAATTACACATTTAATGTTCCCTTTTCCTAAATTGAACTGAAGGTAGGAGACAAGTGGATCACTGACAGATCTTAGATCAACGGTTCACATTGCATGCGCTCAATATAAGGAATTCTAATGTGACATTTTAATATATTTCCTTTACCCTTTCCACTTTAGGAGATTTTGTAAAAATCATAACTCTCAAACCGATTATCCAATTAATACCAAATTTTAAAGGAAAGTCCTTGATGACTTTAACTACTTGTGTGCCACGTTTGGGACTCAATTTCGAAAGTATGAGGGACCTTTCTTCATATGCAAGTTATCACTTATCAAGTCATATTTTATGCATATTTTCTCTCTCCTATTATTTTATTATCTTTATTTGGATTCCTTTTTACCATTAAAAACCATATGGACTCGAAATACCATCCATTATGAGTCAATCACACATCTTCCCACATATTTCTCATACTTTCATTATTTTCTCAATTTCTTTTCTTATATATGCATTATTTGATTTCTTCTTTTTATTTTAATCATATTGGACTCATTAACATATCATGATCCACGAAATGATATGCACAAAGGAAATATTGCAAAGGAAATCCATTCAATACACATATAATTCATACAATTCCCGTAATCATACATTTATTGGGGAAATTGCATTTCCAACCATATGAATCCAAAAATTGGTGTTGTAACACTATCACTCTAGGTCCTTGAGTAGAAGTGCGAGAGCTGTAAATGATGATGTGCAACTTTGTTTCCTTAATAATAGAGAATGTATCTGATTATCATGTGGTATGTACATGGATGTGTGATAAAGAAAATCATTTTCTAGATATGTATTTTATTGTTGAGATTAGACTAGAGTAATCAAGTGTTAGTTTCCCTTATAAAATTGTTTATATGATTGGAAGAAAAAAGAGAGTTAAGGGTGATTGTTGTAATATGTTTAATTCTCAACTTATGCCCTAATCTCATGACTAGTGGAAGTTGTGGGATGTGGGTGTAACAACTTGGTATCAGAGCTTAGACTGAGTCACGAACAACCATTAGGATAGAAAGTCAGAGTTATAAGTGTGGCAGTTAGGAGGTGATGTGTTAATAGCTCTGATAAGTCTCAATATTTGGATATCACGACCCAATATCTGAATACTTAGGTTGACTAGTATCAAGATACTATGTCTATTCTTCTCTAGATGCCTTGGCCAGGTATGCAGAGGAAGGATGGGCTAGAGAGAAACCCTAAAAATATTAGGGTTAGAAGACCAAAAAGTCATGAAGGAATAAGAGAATAACGATAGAATGTGACACAACTTTTATATTATATTGTTAATTTGATTGGATATTGATAGAAGTGATTTTATATATTTGAATTAGATATTCACTTTTTAGATATATATATATATATATATATATATATATATATATGATTCTTTAATATTGTTGTACAATACGAAGTTACTTCAGTTAATGTCTATATTCTTTGCATTATGTAGATGAGAAATAGTCTTTAAATGAGCTTTCCCCAAGTGGATATTCTTTCTACACATTTGAGATAAATAGAACTTGGTTAATCTTGAGTAAGCTCTTGTCTTAAGGACTACATGTTAGGCATGATCCAGTTAACAAGTTGCGTTACTGGGATCTAATGACTCCTCTTAACAATATAATAAGAGTAGACTCTAGATAAATTAGACCCACATTTTAGTGAGAATGTACATACTCTAAGATGTTGAAATATAAGGAGAAGACTTGAATAACCAAGAATAAGTTGGAACTGATATCTGACATCCAGCTCTGGGGCCTTAGATAAGAAACCCTAAATTGGGAATGAAGGAAGAGGGAATATAGATACAAGACACATGTTAGTATGTGACATACAAAATGAAGAACAAAGGATGGATAAAGAAAATTGAACCATATAACTAATTGAGGCACTTTCTTCAATTTGAAATAAAGGATAGCAAAGAAGAAAGGAGTTAAGGAACATTCCAAGACACATATGAAAAATGGATCGATTGTGAAAGCCTCATGATAATAAAGTGTTTGAAGTAAAGAGATACAATAAAAATAAATCATAAGCTAATGACATGATATTGGGAATAAAGCTTAATGACCATATTTACATGAAGTCTTTAAATATAAATTGAAGGTGGTATCAGAGCTTTAGGTTTGCTGAGTCTATAGGGACCTAAGACTAGGTTTTGTGTATGTTCTTGTGTCCTCAGTCTATCTTATAGTTATTTTTGCTTATGTAGAGTAAGTATAAAAGCTTAAAGATATCTGAAGAACATTAAGAACATGCTGGTGAGGGTAGAGTTGCTGCACTAGGTAGTGGTTCAAGGAACCAGGCACGAGAAGATCTGGTGCCTAAGGTCCCCCAGTTTGACCCATCCATGCTTGATAATCCTGCCATTTAGTCTCTTTTGGGGCAGTTCACTGCTACTATGACACATATGGCGGACAAGATGCTCACACCTCAGCTTAGGGCACCAATCCCCAATGCAGAATCTTTGGGTACTGGGAAGACTTTTGAGTAGATTCATCATGTTAGTGCAGTGGAGTATGTTGGGACGGCTGATCCAGCAAATGTTGATCTGTGGTTTATTGCGATCGAGGAAGCCTTCAGGATCCTTAGCATCCCCGAGGCGGATAAGGTGAAGCATGCATGTATCTTATGATGGGGAGTGTTATCCATTGGTGGGCCATAGAAGAAGAGAAGAGGTCTGGAGTGGTTGTTGTATGGGAGGAGTTATGACATGAGTTCATCAGCCGATACTTCCCATGGACCTATCTGGATGAGAAGATTAGCCAGTTTGAGCAAATCCGACAGAGGTCCATGTCTATCAATGAGTAAAAAGCTAAGTTTATGGCACTTTTTCATTTCTATCTGCACATGGTTGTCATGGATGATGAGAGGATATGACATTTTGAGAAGGGGTTGAATGCTGAGTTGTATACCCCGATGGCTTCTTTGGAGAATCGAGAAAGGATTGATAGGTTGGTGGAGTCCGTTTAGAGGATAAAGAGATCTGTGATAGAGAAGCGAGAGGCAAATGCCAGGAAGAGGTCTTTACAGTCTTGAGGACAGTCGTCAGGAGGCTTTAAGAAGCTGAGGTTTTCTACACACCAACACCATAGATGTTCTGTGCGCATACACAGTGGTCTCCAAGTAAAGGCAGAGGTCATAGCCTTCCACCTGTTGGATCTCATAGCACAATATCAGTGCTAGTGACATGTCCATCTAGGCCGCAGTTTGAGACTAAAGCTTACCATAAGTGTGGGAAAGTAGGACATCTGAGATGGGAGTGCCCAATGAGAGACAATGAGGTGACCCATCAACCGAGGCAGAGCCAATAGGGCTCATAGAGGCAACAGATTAGTGGTGCAGGAGGACGAGGATGTAGTCAAGCATCACAAGATGGATTGTCTGCTTAAGGAAGCAGAGGATGGGGGTGACAATAGGAAACAACTAGATTCTATGATATGAGTCAGCTGGAGGTGGTGGTCAACCCACGAGTTATGATAGGTCATATGGAGTAATTTCATTCTGATTTGTCTTCTTCTTGCTTTGTATCTGTTTTAGTTGACTCAGGTGTAACACACTCTTTTATCACTCGTGAAGTGTTTAATAGTTTCCTTTTGCCTATTAGTCATAGGAGAGAGTTTGTTGCTAGAAACCCCGTTAGTTGGTTCTGTAGTATTGCAGGAGGTATGTCCTTCATGTGTCCTTTCATTCTCAAGGAACAACATATAAGTGGATCTCATACCACTTGACATGCATGGATTCAATGTAATCCTTGAAATGGACACCTTGGTATAGAGTGGTCTTGGATTGTGGTTCCAAGTAGGCAATGTTTGTAGATGGCGATGAGATGTGGATCTTCCAAGGGGATAGGAAGATTCTTCTGACGTGTCTGGTGTCGGTGATGGTAGCAGAGAATTTATTAAGATAGGGTTGTGAGGCGTTCTTGGCACATGTGCTGGATACTGAGGCAAGGAGACCTAGTATTCAGGAGGTGTTGGTTGTTAGGGAGTTTGAGGATGTGTTTCCTGAGGAGTTCCCCTATGCTCCCCTACCCTAAGAGATTGACTTTGAGATCAATCTAGTTCTAAACACGCGGTCGATAACTCAGACACCGTACAAGATGACTCTAGAAGAGATCACAGAGTTGAAGAGATAGTTGCAAGAGTTGCTTGATAAAGGTTTCATCAGGCCGAGTACGTCTCCGTGGGTTGCTCCAATGTTGTTCATGAAGAAGAAGGATGGGTCCATGAGGCTGTGTATAGACTACATGCAGTTGAATAAGGTAACAATAAAGAACAAGTATTCCTTGCCAAGGATGGACAACATGTTTGATTAGTTGCATGGCATGATAGTGTTCTCAAAGACAAACCTAAGATCATAGTATCACTAGCTGAGGATCAAGGAGGATGACATACCTAAGTAGGCTTTTAGGATGAGGCATGGTCACTATGAGATTGTGGTTATGTCGTCCGGGCTAACCAATGCACTAAAACATTCATGGACATGATGAACAGAGTGTTCTTACCATTTCTTAATCATTTTGTGGTGGTCTTCATAGATGACATGTTGATATATAGTCCTGACCGCCAACAGCATGAACAACATCTTTGCCAGGTGTTGACCGTGTTGATGTGGCATCAACTTTATGTCAAGTTCATCAAGTGCAAGTTCTGGTTGGAAGAAGTGGATTTTTTGGGTCATGTTACCTCTACTGAGGGTGTTTGTGTGGACCCCAAGAAGGTTGAGTCAGTGACAGAGTGAGAGAAGCTAAAGAAACCAATAGAAGTGTGTAGCTTTTTGGGTTTGGTAGGCTATTACAAGAGGTTCATTAATAATTTCAATGTTATAGCTCTACCACTGACTAAGTTGACAAGGAAGGATGTGTCGTTTGTCTGGATGAAAGATGTCAGCGAGCTTTTCAGACGTTGAAGGAAAAGTTGTCAAGTACACCGATTCTGGTCTTGCCTGAGCAAGGGAAAGGGTACATCATCTTTTGTGTTGTGTCCACGAATGGTTTGTGTTGTGTGATGATGCAGGATAATAATGTAGTTGCTTTTTCTTCTTGATAGCTCAAGAAATATGAGGAGAACTACCCACCCACGACTTCAAGTTAGCAGCTGTGGTTCATGCCTTGAAGACCTAGAGACACTACCTTTATGGCAAGAAGTGTCATATCTTCACAGACCATAAGAACATGTAGTATATCTTCTCACAACAAGAATTGAATATGAGGCAGTGACACTGGATGGAGTTAATCAAGGATTATGACTGCACTATTGATTACCATCTAGGGAAGGCTAATGTTGTGGTAGATGTGTTGAGCATGAATTCTTCATCTTTGCCTATGGATAGAGCCCAGTTGAGTTCTTTTGTGTGCCACAAGCGAGACATGCTGATCTCCCTACGTCATATGAATGTTAAACTGGAAGTTTCCTTGTTAGCAGGATTGTTAGCATAGTTGCAAGTGAAGCCCTCATTGATACAGTAGATCAACGAGGCACAATAGGTTGATACCATGATACAGAAGATTAGATCAAAGTTCGATAGTGAGAAGCGTGATGGCTTCCACGAATCAGATGATGGGACATTTTGTTACCACAAAAGAATAGTGGTTGCTGATGTTGATGACCTAAGGAAGATGGTTCTGGAGGAGGCTCACTCATCCATGTATGTTATGCATCCAGGTAGAACCAAGATGTATCATAATCTAAAAGACATGTACTGGTGGCCTGGCTTGAAACAGGATGTAGCTGAGTTCATTATGAGATGAGTTGTGTGTCAGCAGGTTAAAGCTGAACATCAAAAGAATGTAAGGATGTTGCAACCTTTACCTATACTGCATTGGAAATGGGATCACGTGACTATGGAATTTGTGGTTGGTCTACCTAGGACAACTAGAGGTCATGATTCCATTTGGGTGATCATTGATAGGTTGACCAAGTTAGCACATTTCTTTCCTGTGAAGATGACATATATAGTTGAGAAGCTTGCCCAGATCTATGTTGATGAGATAGTGTGTTTGGACAAAATTCTAGCTACCATCGTATCTGACTGAGGTCCCCAGTTCACGAGTCACTTTTGGGAGTGACTACACGCCCCTTTGGGTACACATTTGAAGTTCAACACTGCCTTCCACCCACAGTTAGATGGTCAATCTGAACAGACCATTCAGACCTTGGAGGACCTATTGAGAGCTTGTGTTCTCCAATTTTCGGGGAGTTGAGATGTACACCTCAGTCTGATAGAGTTTGCCTACAACAACAGTTATCAGTGAAGTATCGACATGGCACCTTATGAGGAATTTTATGGGAGGCATTGTAGGTCTCCTTTGTGTTGATATGAGACATGTGAGTACCAGCTTCTTGGTCATGAGCTCGTACAACAGATGACAGAAAATATCAAAGTGATTCAAAAAGAAGTTGAAGGCAGCACAAGACAAGTAGAAGTTGTATGCAAATAACTTCCTTATACCTTTGGAGTTCCAAGTGGGAGACATAATGTACCTCAAGGTATCTCCCTGTAAAGGTGTTCTAAGGTTTGGGAAGAAAGGGTAAGTTGGCTCCCAAGTTTATGGGACCTTACCCTATGGTGGTACATGTTGGGAAGGTGGCCTATAGGTTGGAGTTGCCACCTGAGTTACATAGGTTGCATCTAGTATTTCATGTGAGTATGTTGAGGAAGTGCCATCCTGATACATAGTTAGTGCTACAGCTAATAGAGGTAGAGCTTGATGAGGACATGTCTTATGTTGAAGGCTCAATGTTTATCCTCGATAAAATAGATAAGAAGCTGAAGAAGAAAGACAATGCTTATGAAGGTTCTGCGGCATTACTGTGGTGTTGAGGAAGCCACGTGGGATCATAAGGAAGAGATGAAGAGGAAGTACCCCTCTTTTTCTCTTAGGATTTTGGTGGCAAAATCTTTGTTAGGGTTTATGGCTTTTAAGACCCCTGACCTGAGTTTTGGGGTAACCCTATTTGATTTGGCTTAATCATGTGCTTATAACCTTTCTCTAATCTTCTTATATGTAATTAGGGCTTGTGTAGAGCTTAAGTTTCAAGTTTGAGCTTACTTGGATGAAGTTTGTGCTTTCTATGCTAGTTTTGATGCAGATTACAATATACCCAATGTAGGGGGTTGATGTGCAATTTTCCACCACTAGAGTGTTCCCTCTCTTTGTTGACATCATCTAGAGTAAAGATAAATAGGAGGGCACCTTGTTTGAGTCTTGGTTGAGGAGTATCACCCCAGGTGTTGATTAGGGTTGATGTGAGTGTTGAGTGCCTTGACCATGTGTGTTGGTTGTGTTGTCTCGACCTTGGGTCGTGACCAAGGTTGGTTTTGGAGGGTGACACGGTTGATACACCTCCACTAGATGTTGGGGGTCGTGACCTAGGTATTATAGGGTTGTCTTGGGTCGAGATGGTTGTCCATGTATAGGTTGTTTCGACCTAGGGTTGTGGAGGTGCCTTGTCTCGACCTATAGGTGATGCTATGTAGTGGTGTTGCGACCATGGCGGGAGCACCCTAGGAGGGTCGCAACCGCTACCATGTGGGTTGACATGGTGGTCAAGACACTACGTAGAGAGTATCACCATGTCTTTCATGTCCTGCTTAGGTGGTTTCATGTTTCCCTTTTGAGTGGACAAGTATCCCTTAGGTCCATTAATATGTTGACACCTCACCCCTTTGTTCTCTCTCAGCTCTCATCTATATAATACCTTATCTCTTCTTGCTTGCAACCCTTTAGGACATCTACCTTCTTCCTCCTTCTTTTCTTGTTCTTGGAGCTTGGTGGAGAAAGGAGGTTTGTCCTTTGATCTTGGGGGATCAATCTCCTCTTACATGAGTTGTTGGTGGTGATCTGAGCTCATCTTCCATCCTTGGTAAGTGTTTGTCTTCCAAGTTGATGTTTTTTTATTTCCTACCTTCATGTTCCTCTCTTTTCTTGACCCTCCACCATGGTTCTTCCATGGTGGTCATTTTGGGAGAGAAACTCCTCATCACAAGGGTCATAGACCATGTTTTGACAAGGTAGACCCAAGTGTGAATAGGATTTCTCCTCTCTTTCTCCCATTCTCTTTTGGTTCGGCCAAGAGCTTATTTTCTTCTTTCCTCGGGTTATCTTTGACTTGGGTTTCTTCTCCTTCTTGAGGTGCTTTTGTAGCCGAGTGTGGAGCTTTTCGTGAAGCTTCTCCAACCCTTGGATCGTGTGCTTGGAGCTCTTGATCTTAGAGTTTGGAGCACTTGGTGGTGATCAACGTAAGGTGGGTTATATAACACTAAACCTATTCTATTATTGCACTTCTTTATGCTTTTTATTATTGTCCTCTCTCTATAGATTTCTTCTTCATCATGTTGTACTTAGTGGTAATCTCCAGAGCTTGTTTGGTGGATATACCTTTCTTGGTTTGGAAGAAATTTGAAACCCTAATCTATGTGCACCTGATTTAGTAGATGATGAGTTGTGGAGGTTCTTCTCTAAGTTTTTCCCTTGACCTTGTTGCCATGCATGGTGTTCATATACCTAGAAGTTGGATAGATGTTAGGTTCAGTCTTGGTTACCTTCAGCATGCTTTTCCCTTCTTTGGAACAGGTTCTTCCTTGGTGGTTTCTTGACCTACGCTTTAAGGTTTGGTGATCGGTTGCTTGAGTTTTCCTTCATGGTGACCTTGGTTCTTCCCTTGATTTCAGTTCTGTTTTGAGACCTAGATGGTGCATTTTGGTGTGGTCGTGACACTTCCCTCTTGGTGGTCGTGACCTTGATAGCTCTTGGTCGAGATGCATCCTTGTGGTTGAGTTTGACCTAGTGGTGTTAGGCCAAGGCCTTTGTGATCTAGTCACCCCCGGTGTTTGTGTCTTGTTCCTGCCTTGCTTGGGTTGAGACTCACCCTAGAGTGTAGGGTCGCGACCATGATGGTCTTGGGTCACGACATGTGTGGAAGTCAAGAAAACCATGACATCGAGACAAGTCTGTTCGAGACACCTTTGGTCGAGATGTTTTGTGGAACCCTAACCCTAAGTGTCGCGAGCACGACATAACCTAGAGGGTGGAGGTGGAGACATGTAGGTGAATGGTTGAGACACATGAGTGTCATGGTCGTGACATGGTCCATGATGGGTGTTCGCGACCTATGTGGTTATGTGGTCAACGTAGGGTGATGGTAGGTAGATGTGAAGCACATGTGAACACTTAATGATATTCATATATGAATGATACATAAGCCATATATAATGCTGATTAGAATATTATCTAACCAACTCTAATGATGTTTCCAAATCCTTATACACTCCAAAATTATGGAGGGTGATGGTTCTAGGTTTGAAGGTTGAACCTAGCCTTGTAAGCTCTAATCGGCTAAGAAGAAACCCTAACCCTAATAATGTGAAATGAGACTTTCTTATTTCTCTCTCATGGAATGGTTATGATGTTATGTGGTTATCCCTCTTGTTTATGAACTTCAAACCATGCAGGTTTTATGAGCTTGGTAATCATAGGTAGTGTATGCTATGATGATTAAACATGATACAGGTTGAATGAGACTTCAAGAAGCATGGTGAAACACTTGTGATACAAGAATGATGAGTTACAAGATTGATATCCCATAGAATGAGACATAGGTATTGATGATGTGATGAATAAAAATGATACAGACATCATGTGGTGATAGTATGACAAGTTCACACCCTATACATTTATATCTTCTAAAGTGTACTATGTCGTTATCTATGTAGAGTTTGTTATGACTTTGTACGTTGTAACTGAATTGATGATAAAAGACACTTAATTGACTTAACTAATTAAGTGGAACTTAATAATTTAGTTTTTCCCTATGCCATAGATCCATCTCAGTGTCAGCAATTGTTGGATGGTGAAATGGGCATTCCCTAGTGAATGCTTGGAATCATATACTGTTGAGTATATGCATTCACAAGATTGGTTGTGGGTCATACCCTGGTATGAGTGCATCTACGGGCCGTAGCTCAATGACATGATGTTTATGAGGTTTCATAGGATTGGCTATGGGTCATACCCTGGTATGAGTGCGGCTGTGTGTAGTATCTTAATTTCACTAGCACTGTGACCTGTAGAAAGGTGGGTTAGGACTTTCACTATTGACTATATGTCACAGATTGTAGTTAACTGATATGTCTCTACTGTGCACTCGTGTACGGACCATGAGGTTTTGTGAGGCCCTTGATTCTAGCTCTTCCATACACCTTGTATGGCACCTTTTTTGACTTAGTAGTATTCAGTTGGATTTGGGTGGTACAACTCAAATCCTTAGGGCATAATAAATATGTAATCAGCCATGTGGTATACTTTCTTAGGTTAAAATACGAAAACATTGGATGATGCCTTGATTGCTTTTGTACAATGTAATTGGTAGTAAATATACATGTTCTTCATATTCCTTTTGAAATGTTAGATGACAATAACTGCCTTTTTGATACCATTAGTTGATTTTTCATAAAATATTTGTAGCCTTACTTTTGTCTTTATTTACCTTATCTGTGTTAATAACATCATAGGTGGAGAGTTATATCTCCCGCTAAAATTTGGAATCTCACCCTGTGGTTTCTCCACATGTTTTAGATGGACATGCACGAGGGAGTAGAGATTGTGCGACTGATGTAGAGCAGTAACAAGTAGGATAATAGCTGATAAGGTTGGATATGCTTCTAGTCTTTTGGTGTAGAGTCCTAGAGTCGTCCCTATACACTCAGGTCTTGGGGGAGTTATGCATGCTCCTCGATGGTGTTATCAATATGAGTTTTGGTTTATGCGCCCTTGTTTTATATAGTTGGATGTTGTACATGCTTATGTAGATGAATAGATATCACATGTGACAGGTAGTCTCTTATGGTCATGATGTAAATAATGATGCTTTATGACAGATGATTCAAATGGCAGGTTTTTGGGCCCTGATGTAATAAGTTTCTTGATGTTGGTTTTTGTTTGTATATGGTTTTAATTTCCACAGTTTTTTGTTTAGTTTTGTTTCCGCGTGTAGTTTTGAGTCATCTTGTCATTTGTGGCGCGGGGCATCATGCATATTTCTACGAGCTCCTTCCTGACAAACCATCTGATAGGGGGACAATCTAGGTCTCCTGTGTATGTGCTTTAGGGGTCCATATTTAATTTAATTTTTCATGTATTAGGATCACCACCACCTTGTTCACGTCCTTTCGTGAAGTGGGAAGGTTGAAACCTCAAGAGTTTTAGGCCACCTCTAATCTTATTTTGATGATGGATGCTTCCTCCCTCTGAATGTTCATGGCCTATTCTTTTATGATGGGGAGGACCTCCCTCTAGGGGGTGAGATGGAATAAGCTCTATTGGACATGGGTGTTTCATGATTAGAACTAAGAATATGTCAAGTAGGGGCATGTTAGTGATAATTCCCTACCAGTTGGCCCAAGGCACCAGATGTCAGAGACACCCTGGTAGGCTTTCCATCCAACATGTCTTAGAGTAGTGATTGACCTTGAGCATGTGTCTGCTTATTAAGAGGGCTTTATTGGATTATCTTTTTTTGTAAGGTACCCGTTAGTTATGGATCTTTTTGCTACAACTTTTGTTTCGATATTGATGCTCATGGTCTTAATATGAGAGCCAAGGATTTCATGGGTAATGAATGGGGTCTTTCTATAAGGGTTTCCCATCTCATGAATCATAGGTTAATTCATACAGATCATGGTCCCATTTCTTTTCATGACAAGGCGAGAATAGTTGTAAGGAGTCTCAACCTTTGTCCTTCTCTCAATGGTTCTTCCCTTTTATGTTGACCCCAAGCAATGAAAAGGTAATGGCATCTTCCTTGGTGCAGATGTCAGTACATTGGCTTTTAGCATCAAATATGACTTGCCTCTGGGGACCATATCCTTTGATGTCCTTTTGTCTGATCATGGGGCATCAATTAGCCTTAATCATATTCATGGATGCTTTTAAGTGCATTTTGTTAAAATGGACCTATTTAATGAAGTTATTTTTAGGTTGGTGAACCATTAAGGCCTTAAGATAATGGTCATGCTTCTTCCACCCTAGGCCCTAGGTTATACTTTAATCTTTCCACTCCATGGTGCATGGGGGTATGTTGTGTGGTGTTTTAGTGGATTTTATGTGTTTTCTAGAAGAATGGGAGCTTTTAGATCCATTATATGGCTTTCAGCTAGAGGTTTGCTCATCATTGCAGTCTGATCGATAGTAGTAGCATCGATGAGGCTGGCATTCATGTGATTGAGATGAATATCCCCATTCATGTCCTTTAGGTGTAGGCCACCCCAACTGTAGATGTCATGGATGATGTAGGGTCTTTCCCATTTAGGCTTGAACTTTCCCCTGAAGTTAGCATTTTAGATGACTCGTAATACCAAGTCATCCTTATGAAACTACATGGTCATACCTTCTTGTTGAATGTGTGACCCATTCTCACTTGATAACACTTTGCATGGTGTTGTGCTTTCACTCATCGTTCATCAAGGATGTTGAGGAAGTAGACTCAGTCTTGAAGCCATTTAGTCTACAAAATATTTGCTTCTCGCAATATCCGAAGTGAATGGATATGTGCTTCAACTGGTAGGAATGCTTCCATCCCATATAATAGGGAGTATGGCATAAGAGCTGATAGGCCCACAAAGACATCAAAATATATTCATGCCACTTGGCATAAGAGCTGATAGTCTTCTTCAGGATCTTGATCAAATTTTCATTAGCAGCTTCTACAACTCTGTTGTAAAGCCTCGGCCCACTACCCTAGGCTATAATAGAGTTTCAGGAATGACGACTGGCCCCACAGACCACCGCTAGCCTCAACAGTGCACTTTATCCTCACTCACGCACAAGCCAGGATAAACTTCCATACTGGTCGCCTATCATAGTACTACTCCAAGCTGAGCACGCTTAACTATGGAGTTCTTTAGTGATGGGATCCCGGAAAAGACGGTGCACCTTGGTGATATGGGTAGTTTAATCATTCCTTTTAAGATCATATTATCCAAGGCTTTGAAATCCTGGGACGTTACAATCTCCCCCACTTAGACTCTTGTCGTCCTCGTCAAGGCTTAACTATATGGCCTCATAATATCACCCCATTTCAGTGCAGACCCAGAATGGCCCATGAACACCCAGCTCCCGATCACGGAATACCAGTGCAAGGGTGGCTACGTCAACCATGGACAACCCTTTCCAACATGCCTGGATCGCACGACTCAAGATTGGCATTCCACATACCCATGTGGGCCCCTCCTACTGGAGGAGTTATGGCTCTGATACCATTTGTAAAGCCTGAGCCCACTGCCCTAGGCTCTAGTAGAGTTTTAGGAATGACGACTGGCCCCACAGACAACCACTAGCCTCAATTGCGCGTTTTATCCTCACTCACATGCAAGCCAGGATCAACTTCGCGACTGGTCACCCATCCTAGTACTACTCCAAGCTGAGCATGCTTAACTATGGAGTTCTTTAGTCTCTCGGAAAAGGAGGTGCACTTTGGTGATATGGGTAGTCCAATCATTCCTTTTAAGATCATATTATCCAAGGCTTTGAAATCCTGGGACGTTAATTGTAACGTCCCAGGATTTCAAAGCCTTGGATAATATGATCTTAAAAGGAATGATTGGGCTACCCATATCACCAAGATGCACCTCCTTTTCTGGGAGCCCATTACTAAAGAACTCCATTGTTAAGTGTGCTCAGCTTGGAGTAATACTAGGATGGGTGACCAGTCGGGAAGTTGATCCTGGCTTGCGCGTGAGTGAGATTAAATCATGTATTTACGGCTAGTGGTGGTCTGTTGGACCAGTCGTCATTCTTAAAATTCTACTAGAGCCTAGGCCAGTGGGCCCAGGTTTTACAAATGGTATCATAGCCAATTCCCCTTCAGTAGGTGGGCCCACATGGGCATGTGACATGCCAATATTGAGCCATACGGTCCAGGCATGTAGGAAAGGGCTATCTATGGTGATGTAGCCACCATTGCGCTGGTATTCTGTGATCGGGAGCTGGGTGTCCATGGGCCATGTTGGGTCTGCACTGAAATGGAGAAATATTATATGGCCATATAGTTGAGTCTTGACGAGGACGTCAAGAGTCCAAGTGGGGGAGATTGTAACATCCCAGGATTTAAAAGCCTTGGATAATATGATCTTAAAAGGAATGATTGGACTACTCATATCATCAAGGTGCACTTCCTTTTCTGGGAGCCCATTACTAAAGAACTCTATAGTTAAGCGTGCTCAGCTTGGAGTAGTAATAGGATGGGTGACCAGTCAAGAAGTTGATCCTGGCTTGCACGTGAGTGAGGTAAAGCGCGTAGTTAAGGCTAGTGGTGGTCTGTGGGGCCAATCATCATTCTTAAAACTCTACTAGAGCCTAGGCCAGTGGGACCAGGTGTTACATCTGTTCATTTGTGTTCGATGATGTTTGATCCCCAAAGATATCAAATACTCCTTGAAGGTCTTGACAATGAAATTTGTCTCATTATTTGAAACAATATCATGTGGTATCCCGTACCGGCTTATGATGTTTTTCTTGAGGAACTCGATGAATTACTGGGTTGATTCATTGGTGATGGACATTGCTTCTACCCACTTATTGAATTAATAAATTGCAACTATGATGAAGCAATTATCATTTGATGCTTTAGGTTTGATATTTCCGATCATGTTGATTCCTCAAACTAAAAATGGCCAAGGCAAGGCCATGTTGTAGAATTGATTTGTAGGCAAATCGATGTAGTCCTGATGGATTTGACAGGCTCAACATTTGTGAACAAATTGGAAGCAATCCATTTCCATGGTATTTTAGTAGTACCCAAAGAGTTGTATTTTCTTCAATTACATGACATCATTCATGTGTGTGTTGCACGACCCTGCATGGACCTCCTTCATTAAAGCTTCAACTTCTATTTTGTTCATGCATAGAAGAAGAGCATGACTGTCAGATTAGTGGTACAGTTGTTTGACCCTAGAACATACTTTGTAGTTTTTCACTTGAGTTCCATTTTCTCTATCTACGAGAAGTTCTTAGAAATGACTTGGTTTGATATATACATCTTGAAGTTGTGAGACCAAGCCCTTTCTTCATCATTAGGTGCATTGTCAATGACCATGTAGTAATATGGTTCAATAAGCGCCTCAATTTCAAGAGAGAAGGTTTGGCCTTCCTAGACGCCAATCCATGAGAAAGGGTTGCTAGAGCATCATTGAAGGCATTGTTATCTCTCTAATGAAGTGGAATGAGACATGCTCAAAGCCTCAATCCAAGTAACACATATGATCCTAGTAAGGTACCAAGTTTTTTATGGTGTGTCTCCAATTATTTTGGACTTGAGAGATGATGAGAAGGGAGTCATTGTAGACCTATAAGCATCGTGCCCTTGTTGTATGGAAAGTTGGAGTCCTAAATTGTAATCTTCACATTCATCCATATTGTTAGTGGCGTCGAATTCTAGCCATCTTTCTACGGGTAGTTGTTCTCAGTGGGGTCTCTGAAGGACTATGCTTATCCCCGCTCCTTTTCAATTTACAACTCCTTTGAAGAAGATTATCCATGTGTCAGTATCAGGAGGGATCCCCATATATGGTGCATTGATCATCCCTATATCTTTGTTTGGGAACTCATACTCATGAGTAGCTTATTTTGATAGTGGGAAATCTACAAGCTAATCTATGAGGACTTGTTCTTTGACTATCCTGATTGGTAGGTATGTAATGTCAAATTCTAAAAACATTACTTGCCATTTAGCTCATTACCCAGTCAGATTTGGACAATCACATAGATAGCAGAGTGGATCATGCTTGGCAATCAACTAAAGAGGAGATGTCATTAGATAGTGGCACAACTTCCTCATTGAGTGGATCAGAGATAGATAATATATTTTTTATTTTAATGTAGTGAGCCTTTATGTAATTGAATTTGTTGGATAGATAATAGATAGAATGCTCACTGCCAATCTTTTCTTGACTTAATATTCCACCCATCGATGTCTTGAAAATTGTTAGGCACCTTATGAGAGGAAAACCAAGTATGGTTAGCATCAACATTGGAGGACTAGCGAGGTAATGTTTAAGCTTTGGAGTGCGGCCTCACATTATTTGTTCAATCCATAGTCAGATATCTTCTTTAGTAGATTGAAGATTGGCTCACATATAGGTGTGAGTTTGGAAATGAAATGGTTGATGTATTGGAGATGCACAATCAGGCCTCATATCACCTTTTCTATTTTTGGGGAAGGCATTTCTTGATGTTCTGAGCTCCCCAAGATCTACTTTGATCCCTCTATGGATGATGATGTATCCCATAAGGTTACCAAATGTAACCTTAAAGTTACATTTGGCAAGATTTAGGCATAGGGATAACCTTCACATTCATTGAAACATCTTCTCGAGGTTGGTGATGTGGTCCTCAGGATATTTAGATTTAGTTATCATGTCATACATAGACCTCCACCTCTTTGTGCATCATGTCATGAAAGAGGGAAACCACTTCCTGTTGATATGTAGATCTAATTTTTTCGGACTTAAAGACATGACTCGGTATAAGAACATTCCCCATTCTATGATAAAGGCAATCTTCTCTTTGTATTCCTTTTCCATCCTGATCTAATTGTAGCTTGTGAGCCCAGCCATGTAGATGAGTAGTTCATGGACAGATGTATTGTCAATGAGTACATCTATGTGTGGAAGTGGCAAGTCATCTTCTAAAGATGCCTTGTTGAGGTTGTGATTGTCCAAACACATATGTACTTTGTTGTCTTCCTTTGGAATTGGTACAATGTTAACGAGCCATGTAGGACAATTGAGCTACTCTGTGAAACCATCACTATATTGTTTTTTAACTTCCTCCATGATCTTGAGGCTCCAGTCTGGCCACATTCATCTAGCTTTTTTTTATGGGCGAACAATAGGGATGATGGGAAGTCAATGGAGAATAATTGTCTTGTCTAACCCAGGCATGTTTGGGTAGACATAAGAAAACACATCAATGTAATACCATAGAATCTTGATCAGTTGATCTTTCATTTTTATGGTAGACACATCCAAACTTTGACTTTATGTTTCTTGGGGCCAGAGTTGAGATTGACTCTCTCTGTCTTGTCTTCAATATGAAAAGGTTGAAGCTCCTTGATCATATACTCTGGGATATGGACATCTTCAAACTCAGCATATTCATATTTGTAGACATGTTCCACCTTTATGAAGAAGATGGCAAACTCTTGGAGAGCCTGCTTGTCTTTATATTCTTTTGGGTTTTTTAGATTTTATAAAATTTTGGGTTTTGTGTATTTTTCAAAAAAAAAAAAATTTATTGGGGATAAGTGGGGATGTGGCAGAGAGTAAAAAAACAACCACTATGTGTTCTCTACCATATCTGGGTTTCATTCCCCTAACAGGCTTTTTTGGGTGTGAGTGGAGACCTAGCCCTTAGGGCATTGTGACCCACCACACACCAATTTTGGAATTCCTCTCCCTTTTGGATAGAATGAATGAGAGTTTGTGGGTATTCCAAGGCCAAGGAATCAAAGATGGCATTGACACCACATCATTTGATTATGTTTTAGGCGTCATTGTAGTTGTCCCATGTGATTCCATAGTCTTCTTCTGTGACCTCAGTGTCTATCCTCTCGGTGTCATTTGTGCTGGGCTACCCATGGTAAACCTAGAGAGGATTGTAGTCATCTAGTTTGGGTGGTGTTGCCACCCCTTCTAGTGTTCATTTGATAATATTTGTTTGGACAACGTGGTCATTTTGGCAACATGTGATGTTTTTACCGATGTCAGAATGATCAACACACTGCTTACTGAAAACAATAGACATTCTTTTGATTGCGTCCTCATTTGAAGGGATGACTTTGCTCTCAAACAGTTGATTATTATAGGGGGTCTAGATGCCCCGTCATCATTTGTGATAAGAGAGATATCCTTGATGTTGGGAGAGATCCTGAGATAGTCATGTTGATTTTTGCCTTCAACACTCCTGTACAAGTAAGGCAACATCGTGGGAACAATTGCCTTGGTAGTATCCGAATAATCTTCAGTGATGGCCTTGGTACAAGGCAAGTATGGGTTGGGACCCTTAAGTTCAAGGCCAATGTCCCACCGATATAACACTCTGAGCTGACGTTCTTCTTCTAGTTGAATGTGATGGGCTTCATGGGTTAGATCTTGAGTCATCTTAGGTTGTTGAGGTAACCTCTATGGGATAGGTCCCTCATAGTGGGCCACAATGTTACACGCTCCCAGTATGGCGTCCACCTGATGATCTAAGTCTATGTGTAGGACGGGCCATGGAACCCTAGTCTCAATGCTTTTTTCTAGAAGGGATCTAGATGATCTTTGTGTGTACTTGTCGTCAGGCTCCTATCCCTTTGTGTGGACGGGTATTCATCTCCTGTAGCCATTGTGTAAACAACATAGTGTCATAGGAAAGAAGATGTCTCCTTCTACATTGGGGTACCCAACGAATGTTGGCAATGTGGAGCATCTCTAAGTGAATCAAGAGATCATCTTATTCAATGCATATGATACTATAGAGATTTTCTAGTTGAATGGTGACGATGGCATGGTCTAACTAGTACTTGAACTTATTATGTAGTGATGAAGGAACCACCTGACTTTGATGAATCCATGGCCTCTCTAGGATGAGGTTGAAGGATGGATTCAACTCCATGACAATGAATGGAATGGTGAACATGTGTTGTTTGATTTGTATCTCTAGAGTGATTTCTCCCATAGTGTCCCTGATTACTCCATCGAAGGAGGTTGCTTTTTTTTTTTATTGAAGATCAGAGGGGATCCTTCCGAATGATGATTAATGTCTTCAAAGGACAAACATTGAGGAAAGTGTTGTTGTTAACTAAGAAGAAAGGCATCTTGAGGAAGTTGTATGCTACAATCATCAATAAGGGCCTATTGTGATTCCCACCTGTTGGAATATCATCCTTGAATAATGAGATCAAGTGTGGGGCCATGATCAACCCAATAGTGAGTGCAAGAGCTTCTGACTGAATGATTATAGAAACGTAGGCCCCTTGTACAATTGTCCTGATTGCTTCTTAGTGTTTCATGGAGTTTTGCATCACTTTTTCCAGTGATACTTCCCCTTCTAGTTCATTGACGAACTAGATTGTGTCTAAGCCTTTAGAATTCATCTCTTTTTATAGCTTAAGCATGTGCGGTACCTTTTTGGTATCAATCGATGGGATGTATACCTAGTTAGGGCCCTCATCGAAAGTGCATGTAGGGACTCCTATGTAAGTAGTCTCCTTCTCTTTGCCCTTGTTGAGGGGCGGTGGTACCTCTGGAGAGGTAGAATGTTGATCTCCATGTGTTGTGACTAGTGAATCTAATGTGGCTAATATCACAATGGTAGGGTGAGGAGTTTGGAGGAACCAATGCCTTTGGGACCCAAGCCTTCTTTACTTTTGGCTTTGGATTTGCCTTTGATACATTTATTGGTTGTGCCTTCTACCCCTTGCAGGTGCTTAGCGTGCTAGATGACTTTTTGATGGTTATAGGAAATATCGGCTTCTATTTCTAGATCAAGGTGAACATTTGAGAACTTTGAGTCTAGTTCTTGATTGCTTGCCCAAGTGGGAGGATGAGTTTAAAGGGTGAGTCCTCCAGTGAGGACATCACAATCACTGTGTTCGATGATGAAGGTACCTCTTCTTAGGTCTTTGTAGACCTTCCCAACATCAACCAGGTTTTCTAGGTCTTATTTAAGCATGATGCAAGAATCTGTCTTGTAGCCCTTTGCTCGATGGAAGTTGCAAAAAGCATTGGTGTTGTAGCTCTTTGGCAAGGGATTTCTAGATCACTTATGGCTAAAAATTTGAGTAGATGTTTGATATTCGCTACGATACTAATGAGGGAATCTCCCAATGTTGTGAACACCATGTTCAGTTTGGAAGGCTCCTCGGTTGATGGTGTTGTAGCTGGTGGCTTAACATGAGATGCACCTTCTACCAAGTGGTTGTCTTCCATATTGTTGGTTGTAGAGGTGGTGGTGTGAACCCATAGTAGTTGTTTGGAAGCCACACATACTATGGGGGCATGTAATGTGGCAGTTAATTGTGTGAAATCATGTGAGCCTATTTTTCTTGAGCTGTTGGAGCATGGACAACTTGTGTTTTTGATATCTACACTGATGAGACATGTATGATTGGCAGATGTCACTTACCTATCCGATGAGGATGAACACTGCTCCCATCGTGGCAATTTAATTTCTTTGTTTTTTCCCATTTTGACCTTTGATTAGTTATTGAGGAAAAAGGGTTATGGCTGGAAAGTGAGGCTTATATTTTGATAGATCCCCCTTTTGATCAGATTTTCAATTCCTACACCCACTTTTATGAGTTCTAGGAAGTTGTTGTATCTCTATAGAGATAGTAGGGTAGTGAAGGCTGGAGTGGAAGCTCTGATTACCATGTCCAAGCCCTCTTTATATGTAGGGTTGAACTCCAGTTGAGCAGCAAGCTTCCTCAACCATTTGGAATGTGGAAGACATTGAACATCTTCCTACTATCCTTCTTCACTTCTAGTAGTTTTATCTTTGCATGATCTCGGTCAATAGGGGATCTGTGGTAGTGGGCTCCTTTACAATAGCTTCTTGACATTTGGCCACCATGGATATCATTGTGCCATGTATATAGTGGTGGGAATCCATACCCTCCCCCTATGCATGGATTATACCATGAGTGGGGTGGTTGATACATGAAGTGTGGGCTAGGGACTAGTCCTCGGACATCTAGATGTTGCATTTCAACCTTTGTGATAGTGTTGGCCTATTCAGTCCCTTGGGAGTCTCCTAGTGTTGTTTCAGTCCCTTCTTCTTTCTCTTTTCTTTTGGCTCCTCCTTTAGGACCTAAGAAAGGTGTTGCTGCTTCTTGTGGTATTGGGATTACCCCAACACTCACAAATGGTGCAATGTGGTTGAGTTTGGGCTGAAATACTTGTGGCTGAGGTGGGTAGGAACCCCACACATAGTACATGTGTAATAGTATGGATGACCTGACATGCATAGCTCCTTGTCCAGTGAATCCTGTATAGTGCCACCCTCCTCCATATGCTGAGATCGATGGAGGTGGTAAATGCATGTAGGAAGACTACTCATGTGGATGTCCTTATTGAGCAGTTGTTGTCTTGAGCATGGTTGTTACTTCTTTGCATTTCTCTACGTATTCTGATTTGTCTTGCTTGTTGTGGACAACATCCCCCTTGGAGGTACTATCAGATTGACGACCCATATTGTTGTTCTCGACCATATTTGGTGAGATGGGGTGAGGTATGGGCCTCTTTCTTTTCTCGTGATGTCTTGAAATAAACATTAACATGATTCAAAACTAGGGTGTAATATTATGAGAAAATGGTACATGCTTTATGACGGGTCCCTCTTCCATGGAATTGGCATCCACCCTAGTGGGGGAGCGTATGAGCAGAATTATCCTAAATTTCTTACTATCATCTCATGATGAAATATACATACAATTTTTTTGGTGGTTGTTCCTGCCTGTATCTTGGGATATACAAGGGAACATATAAACTTTTGTATGTGACATGCTCGCCAATGCCATGGAACAAAATAAAAAGATGGTGGATGTGTTGTTCCTCTGGAAAGTTCTTCAAGAGAATAATTCATAGTAGGATGGAAGGTGGTGGGTTTGAGTGGTTGATCAAGATTAAGGTAGCCCTCACTAGGTCAGTTATTGTACTCAATCAATCGATTTTCTTCCCCAAGGTGTCCTCGTCCAACAGGGTAAGAAAATTGAGACCCTTAGAAGCATCCACGACACCCAGGTTTTCTCCTCGCTTAAAGGGTTTCTATGGAGAGTTTTTGTGAGGAACAATTGACAAAGATAAATCCTTGCCTTGACTTCTTCTATATTACAACATTTTTTGAGAGGTTGTGGCCTAGTTTTAGCTCATAGTCTAGGATCTGATTTAGATAGGTGAAATGCATCATTGGGTCAATTTTAGATGTGGTCTAGGACCTAAAAGGATTTAAAGGTTGAAGTGGGATTAGTTTAAGGTCATAATCTAGCACCATGGTGGGGCGGACCCGACATTGGCAAATGATGTCTTACACGATGTGGAGAAACCAAATTATTTGTCCACGTTTTGAGGATGGGCTCAAAATTGTTAACTTTTTAAAAAGATTATTTGAATTTGAGATTGTTGATTTTGAAGAAGATTGTTTCAATTTGAGATTGTAAATATTCTAAAAAGATTGTTTGAATTTTAGATTGTTAATCATTAAAAGATATTGTCTGAATTAGAGATTGTTAATCTTTTAGAAGATTGTTTGAATTGTTAATCTTTGAAAAAGATTGTTTGAATTTGAGATTGCTAATCTTTTAAAAAAACTGTTTGAATTTGATTCTGTTATTTGTTAAAAAGGATTTTTTGAATTTGAGATTGTTAATCTTTAAAAAGATTGTTCGAGTTTGAAATTGTTAACCTATGAAAAACGTTATTTGAATTTGGACATGAAAAAAAGGTTAGCAACAATCTCAATAGTATTTCATCACCTAAGGCAAGATATATGCACACGAAATAGATAACCCTCCCCTTTAGTACACGAGTTTAGATCCACATTAAGTCCTCACTCGAGTGTGACCTGTATAGGAGGGGTTCATCTTTATCTTCTTCATAGGTAGATGCCACACAATTGAGGGCTATCCCAAGTTTACTAGGTGAAGGTACTACTCCCAATACACCCCGTGAATATGGCGGCCGCAATCATTCGTAAGTGCTAGGAGAGTGGGATGTTTTCAAGGAATTTGGACATCCAGCTTAACGTTGGGTCGGTACCTTTACTGGCATCCTGCATCATTTTTCAGGGATCGAATGTGGTGTTGGCACCCTTTCCATGACACGGGTTTATAGGTGTGTGAAATGCATGTGATGGGTTTTAGCCATTTTTGAAACAAACCCATGATTCACATAAGTCACAGATATACAAATAAAGAAATAAAAACATTGTGTTTTTGTGAAAGATCAGATTTTGTTTCTAACCTACACATGTTATTCATTATTTGAATTTTTGTTCTTTGTTTTCTTTTAATGTTTTGTTTTCCTTTTAATTCAAAAAGGGTATTATATATATATATATATATATATATATATATATATATATATATATATATATATATATATATAAACAAATAAGGATGGAAGCGAACACTAAACCCTAGACATGAAGCATGGATGAAACCCTACTCAGTAGTGGACAACGATGCCTAAAAAGACAAAAAAAAGAATCAGGACAAGGATACCCTTGAAAACAAAAAGAACACAAAAAACAAAAAAAAGAAGGCATGGACGGATGATCGCCTTGATCCGTGCTCCCAGATCCAGTGGAATAGGGTGATCCCCCACCTTGGTCCTAGATTAAAAAGGGGGTAAATGGAAGATAGTGAAAAAATGAACGATTCAGAAGATGCGCAAACTTTGAAAGAAGATAGTGGGAGTTTCATTCAAACCACATTGACATTACTCCCCAACAGAGTCTCCAATCTGTCACACCCGTACCAAAAAGGGGAAAAAGGAGATTTTCAGGGAATAAAACTTTACCATTTCCAGTCACAAAAAGGTGTTTGGAGTCGCCAACACACTTTGTATGAAAAAATGAGAAAAGAACAATAGTTGAAATCATGGTGTATCTAAGTGATTATCTGTAAGGACCCTGACCTTCATTTAGGGTTTACCCTATTTGCTTTGCTCGACCCTGGTGCTTTGGTGCTTGCTAATCACCTTTAGTGGTGATTAGGGTTTGGTTGTGCTTTGTTGAGAGTTGGAGGTGCTACTTGCAAATAACCCAAGTCTAGGGTTTTGTGGGCAAGTTTGCCACCTTGTGAGGTGTTCCTCCCTCTCTTTGCTTCCTCTTGTGTAGAGAGGTAGGCTTGGGCTCGTTGCTTGAGTTCTTTTGGGCCTTGTTGAGCTTGTTGGGCATTGAGGTGCCTTGTTTTGCTTAGGGTTGAGCCTTGTATCGGCCAAGTGTGGATGTGTATCGGACAAGAGGTGTGTCGCCCATGGCAATGGAGTGTGTCACCCAAGGAGCAACATGTTGTGTCGCCCATGATGCTTGACCTAGCCTTGACCTTGTTTAGTGGACACTTGGAGCATATCTTGGACATGTGGATGAAGCTTGCTAGAGTGGTGGCTCGTGCTCTAGGACAAGTGTCCCTAGGCAAGTGACACCTTGCTTGAACCAACCTTGTTTTTTCCTCCCTTTCCTTCTATATAGGCGGTTCCTTCCTTATCTTAAGGTCCCTTTGGTTCCTCTCCACCTTGTTGCACGACACAAACTTCTTCCTTGCTAGTGGTGGCCGATATCCCCTTGAAGAAGAGAGTGGTGGCCGATAGCCATGGAATCTCCATCTTCCTTGCTTGGTGGTGCTTGGAGCTTGCAGCTTGGAGCTTGGAGTTGCTTAAGGCGGGTTGCATAACTTCTAACCCTAATTACTTTATCTCTTGCTATGATCTTGTTTATATGCATGCTAGTAGCTTAGTTTCTTCCTTAGCTTCCATGTTGGCCGATCCTTGTGATCTAGGGTTTGGAGGTGAGCAATACTCCTTTCTCCCCTTGGTCTAGAGGAGTGAGCTTGAGCTTCTAGTGTCATGAGCAACACCCCTCTTTCTTAGTCGATTGAGGTGAGCTTGTGTTCTAGTTGCTTAAAGCAACACTCTCCTCTCACCATGGGCTATAAGGGTGAGCTCGGTTTGGTGGTGACTCTTTTCTAGGGTTTCGGGTGTCCATGTGTGAGGTGGTAGATGACCCTTTGTTTGATGTACCTTGGACGATATGAGCTTTGGGGAGGTGCTGCCCGATAGCCCTCCTGACCTAGACCCTCTTGCACGTCACACTTATGGGACATCTTGCCCGGTATACCCACCTCGGTTAGTTATTGCTGGCTCTATGTTGAGTCGGGCGCGCGAGCCAACTTTGGGTGCCCGGCACCAGCCCTGCATGCCTGGATGAGGTGCACGCCACCCTTACACACCTTTGAACTTGACCTTGCCCGACACCGTGCCGCCTGGCAGAGCTGCTCGCCCGGAGAGTGCGCCATACCCTTGCACGACACGCCCATGGACTGAGTGCACGATATGACCTGTATCACCCCACCATGTCACCCAGTACTCTCCTGCACGACACAAGTACCCGACACGCCTGATGCCTGCGCTGCTCGCTCGGTATGCGTTGCCCGACACAGTGCATGGATGAGTTGCATCTCATGTGTTGCCCGATACAACCTATGATGAGGGTGAGCCCTGCCTGATATGGTTTTTAGTGAGGGTTTTGAGTACTTCTTGAGAGGGTTCCGTTTGTCATAGAAAGCTAGTGTGTTGTCTTTATTCTTGTTGATCAATAATGACTCGTTGCATGATAATGCTCTTAATGATAAAGCTTGTTCAACTAAACTTAATATGGTTATATACACGAGTGTGAGCACCTTGATTGTCTTATTATGATAAGAGCAATAATGAGTATGCATTAGGGTTTGTTTGATGATGTGTCTTATACATGAAATCATGAGATGAGGCATGGTTAAGAAAAGGATACAACCACTAATGTTATTTTGTGTTGATAGTACGCTTAACCCTAAATGTCACCCTGTGTTGATAATATAAGTTTCCAGGTTATTCATGTTGATTATTGAATGATACTAACCATGCAGGTAATGCATAGCCAAATGAAAGGCTATGAGGAATGAGTATATGAAAACAATGAGATAACATGTACATTATGAATGACGTTCCATGATGATGATATAAGCCTTGAGAGGCAGTTGCACTATGTGATGAGGGATTGAGATCCCATGGTATGTGACGATCCTTGAGATGGATCTGGATGATTGGCAAGAGGCCAAGTGATAACATGTGATGTGGGATCCTTGTGATGGATCAGTATGATGTGAATGGTAGTGAAAGCATAATGTTGAGTTATGTTGTTTATTTCCTATTATAGCTTGCATGTTATACAACTTGGTTGAATCTTGCAATCCATCTAAAAGATACTAATTAATCATAGTGAAATTTATCATGTAGTTGCCCTGGCCATAGATCCATCATCGTCAGGATTTGGTGATGGTGAAACGGGTTCTGCTGCGGGTTAACCCGGAGCACATATTTTTGAATATGCGAGGTTTCTCCTAGCCTCAAATAGAGAAGGAAATGAGTGCAGCTGCGGTTGCAGACTCGAATATGTGATGAGCATGGTGAACAGGCCCATGGCTCCGGATATGTGATATGATGAGCATGAATGCGTTCATGGCTCAGAGCACGGTGATCAGGCCCGTGGCTCAGTTTTACTAGCGCCGTGACCTGTACCAAGGCGGGCTAGAGGAAGGGTAGCCTGAGGAGCTGACCCTGTGGCTTAAGACCACTTGAGCATGAGACTGCGGTCCTGCTTTGTTTCTCATGTACTGACCACGAGGGGTGATGTTGTGGATTCCGACTCTTCCATTAACCTTGTATGGCACCGGTTATGGGCTTTGCAACCGAAGGTTGGATTTGAATGGTAAGGTTCACTTCCTCAGGGAATAACAAAACGTAATCCAGCCATTTAGTACTTACTGCTTAAAACAAACACGAAACATTAGTTGAGGCCTTGTTTGTGTAGATACTCTCTTTATATCTTGCAGTTACTTATATGATTCTTCAATGGCAGTGGAACTTGGATATCCTGTCTTGTTAATCATGTTTCACATATAATACTTGGTTACATCTGGTAAGCTTAGATAGCTTTATTTCATAAGACTGCTCTTGCTATACTTCTCATCAGTTAACTGCTTTATGTATATGTTCATTTGAGGTTTTGTAGTTTGGGCGGGGAGTTATGTTTCCCGCTGGGACAATGTTCAATTGTCTCACCCCGCTAGTTTACACCCTTTTTAGGTGGTCGAGCTAGACATGGTGGTGGTCGTGGAGTTGCGGCCGAGCAGTAAGAAGAATAGTAGAAGGCAAGTGACGGATATGCTGTTGTTTTGGATGTTTTGTGATAGAGTCTAGAGTCATCCCTGTACTCTCAGGTCCTTGGCGATGTTTTGACATTGTTTCACGATGTACGGCTGTAGATGTTTTGTATATCCTGCTGTTGGCCGGATGTGGGCCTCTATGTATATAAATAGGTGATGAACTCAGGTGACGTCAAGACAGCTGTTGCTCTAAGCTGTGGACATGTAACAGGCTTGTATATATGTGTGTAACCTATTTTCTTGCAGGATGTGGACTGGAATGTAATAGTTTCTCAGTTTATCAGTTCTTCCGCAATCGGTTTTAATTAACCCATGTTTTCGATAATCTGTGGTTATGGTGATTTCCGCACGTTTCCGCGTAACACCTCGCTGTCTGTGTGATAGTGGGATGTGTTGCCACATTATCCATGTTGGATAAAAAATAAAATAAAGATAAAAATTAATCTAGTTATGAGTGGGTAAGGATTAGCACCCCCATCTTTTATGGTAAACCGATATCAAGCACCATCATTATTGTAAAACATTTAGCAATTCATTACGGTTAAATTAAAGAAAACATAAAAATATGATAAAAAAGTGACTTTTGTTGTGAATGAGCTTTTAGGGATGGAGACGTTTGTGTCTTTCTTATCATGGCCCAGAAATTCCTAACTTTTTGGTGTGTTGTGGTCCTGATCACCTCAGGAGCTCCCACGGTGGATATCTAATATTGGAAAATATGACCGATGCGTAGAATGTTAGAGGATGACTAGCAAATCAATGTTTAGAGAACTACATCTGGTTTTTTGGAAACTAGTAAAAGAAAGACAACTATAAGAGCAACAGAGTAGTTGAAGAAAATATCAAATCAGATACAATAATAAATCAAGTTGAATGCTACATTTATAGATAAGATAGAAGATGCAGTAGTTAGGCGTAGTAGTTACAATAATTTAGCATCTTATAGATCGAACAAGAAAGATGGCATCAGAGGAAAGATAATCATATCACAAGAAATACAAAAAATAAGGAGAGAGGTAGTCATTTCTTTTTCTTCAGGAGAGACAAAAGGGGCATAAATACATTGGGTAAGGGGGTTAATTTATTGGTGGATTTTAGGATTCAAGATTTTTGGCAGAATCTTCTGGAAGAGGTGCAAATCACCGCAGTGCGCCACATAGAGAGCACACGAATCAAGGAGATCCGCCACGGGCATGTGGTTGATGATTGTGATCTGTTAGGTATCGCTCGATTACAAAAGGGTAGTCTTTTATTTCTCCAGTAATTTTAGGAATATTCTGAAAAAAATGACAAAAATTGCACAATTGGAGTTATCACTTAGATTTTTTTAGAAAAGGAAGGGAATTTCCCGACAGTTCAACAGGGTAATATATGAGAATTAGCTTATTTGAAGTAAAAATGGAGGAAGAATTGTACTTTTAGTCTAAAAGAAGGTTTCTTTGTAGAAGGCTTTGAACTAGGTGAAAGTGAATAAAAATAGATGCATGAAATGTATGGAAAATATGAAAAAAATGTGGGAAAATGTGTCTGTAGAAAAATGGATGGAATTTGGACGGGTTCGATCATTCGTCAGAGAATTTTCACCGAGTGAGATAAAAGTGGGTAAACATTGATGGACATGTGTGGGAAAATATGAAAAAAATGTGAAAAAAGGTGTATGTGAAAATGAGTGGAATGTGGAACGGATGCATCATTACCCAGAGAGGAAAAAAGAGGTGTCAATAGGACCTTCTTCCAATAAAACACGTTTAGCTGGACCTGGCCCGATCGCAAGTGGACCTAAACCAACACAAACTCAACCTAAAATTGGCGAACCCGAGCAAAACTGAGTGGACGCGAGTCCACACACACTCAGATCATAAATAATAGGAATCAACATGATACAAAATTATAAAAATAATCTACTATGAATATCAACGAAAAATATGGCAAACGCAAAACCCTATCCCGCCCAAGTTGACCCAGCCCAGATGAAAATTGACCCGAACCGACCCGGCTTTACCTTACCCAAAATCAAACATATCCATAAAACCTTCAAAATTTTTAAAAGGATCAAGTTAGGTCTGATTGGGTCGAGTCGGGTCGCTTAGGACAAGTTTGAGATTTTCCTACTCCTACTCCACAATTGTTACTTTCATCTTTATAGCAGCCGGCTTATATCATAAAATTCTTGCAACTAACTTACAATATTTGCATAATATGTATTTTTCTTGAGATGACAAATACATACTTAATTGATGCACCTATATAACGATGTTTTTTAGTTGCCTTTCGAAGAAGGTAGCACCTTGTCCGCAATTGTTGTCGCAAGTGCTATAATGAAGTTCTAGGAACAAATTAATATAACTCAATTAAGGCAAAGCTGCTACATAACTCTAATAACATCCGACATGGTGTATAAACAGAGGCATTGGCATGTAATACCGTCTAGCTATGTTCTATGCTATTATAGTGACTGCGAGCTGATGTAAAAAAGACAACCAAATGCTTACATCTAATAAAATGTGGAAAACTTTTGGAGTAAACGGTGGAAATAAACATGGAACTAAGTGAATATGCTTTGGTTGGTACCACTGTCCTTTCTTCCGGCAGTCCGAGTTGACAACTAATTTTTCTAATGTGATGTACATGGCCGTCTCATAAGCGCACTCAGAAACTTTGTAACATCCTAGCAGTCGGGTGCCTTTTACTTGGATCAAAGGGATGACATTTATGACTCTCATCCTCTTATATAATATGGGCTCCGTTGACGGTCTACAACACCGGGTCGGAGAATCCATTCCGGAGTTGCCGTAGTGCTGTCGGAGATGGAGTATTTGTTAGATATATGACAGCTGTAGCAGTCATGTATATATCATGGGTTAAGTTCAATGTAGTGCAGTTAGTACATATGAGAAAAGTAGTTTTGTCTCTAGTACAAATGACAAAGAAGTTTTATCCCATATTGCTCACTCCTAGAAATTTTGTGGTCCTTATATGTAGGATCACATGAGGCACTAGTGTCCAAGGGGTCCTAGGAAGAAGATATGCTCACCTCCTTGGTGGGTGGGGTTATCACATCACAACGCACGTATGCGCGCACGCCAAACCTTGCCTGGGCTCATAGATTGTGGATTTTTTTTCGTACTAGAATACAAATAAGTAATTAATTACTCGTGTAATTAATTGTTTCTTTCCTATTCAAATTTATTAATCTTAACTCGAAAGTGTCTCTTTTATGGAATTTTCAGCAATATGTATAAGAGAAACCGAGTTGTAAGGCCCCTGAACTTGCTTAATGAGTCGAATGAGCTTAATTACCATAATTGAATGGTTATAACCCTAATATAACCTTGTGATATGTTTTAAAATTATAATACAAGCTTAAGTTTCAAATTTGGTCCAATTTGGACATTGTTTGAACAAGTTATGCATTTTTTTGTACATTTTAGACTTTTATGTAATTTACCCAATTGAGGGGTTTTCTTTGCAATTTGTCACATAAATTATGTTCCTTAGATGTTATATTATCATTCTGGAGATTTTAGAGCCATGGGGATCCTAGTTGAGCTATGGTTTGAAGGTGTTTTCATCAAGGGTATTTTAGGGTTTTCCCCTTCATGGATGAGCTGCCTTTAGTAGCTATTAACTAAGGAACTATGTGATTGGCTGGGAATTTCGTCAAAGGCAAGCCAAGCAGGTCTATAAAGATAATGGGAGAGCTGCTTGTGTGTGTGCTTGTGTATTCTTTATAATTAAAAGTCATGGACACTTGGATATATACTAGAGTTTCAACTTTTTCTTTTTCTTTATATTAAAGTGTCATATACTTATCCCCAAGCACCTAAAACGAGCCACTTTCTCTCCACCACCTCTCTCCTTCTCCCAGATTCGTTCTCCCTCTTTTCAGCTGCGATTTTGCTGCCCAAGGAAGAAGAAAGTGGGGATCTTCTTGGAGAAAGGCTCTAAGGTTGAAATTGACTTCATTTTAGGGTGGAAAAAGCTTCCTTCTAGTGATCTTGACCTAAAAGTGTAAGAATTTCCTTCTTTCCTCCATATATTTCTTTTTTATCCTTCCTCCTTACTTTCTCCAGGTCGGAACATTGGTGTTCCATGGTATAAATTACTCTAAAGCCCTAAAACCCTACCTTTCTTGCTCCTTATGCTTAGGGTTTGCTCATTTGATGAAGAGTGGTGCTAGATGGACGAATTCATAGCTTATTCTTAGATTTTCTACCCTACCTGCTCGAGCTTTCTTCTGTGTGTGGTTCCATATTCTCATTAGAGATAAGTTTTATAACTTGCTCCACGTTTATTTCTTACCATAAGTATTCTAGATCATGTTCTTGCTTGAAAATGATGATCCATGTACTAAAAAGCTATGCTTGACTTGGATTTCAATTTTTATAATGTTCTTTATTCTGATTTCAGTTATATATGAACCTGTGATCATGTATATGTTATTCCTAAGGTATGACATGACTTGGATTAGGTTGTTTTGATAACCTATGGTGCTAAACACCTATCAAACTATGGTCAATTTTAGGGTTTAAAGCTGATTTCTTCTATAAATCATGACCCGATTATGGTATCATTGCAATAACCCTATGGTGTTGTCTTCATAACAACTGATGTTCATGATCAAGGGTTTTAAATGATGGTGACCTCCTATGTCACCCCCTTAGGTCAGGTTTGGGATCAATTAGAAGATTAATGATCAACCATTAAGTACCCTATTGATGTTATCAATCAATGTTGACATTAGCTTAATATTTGATGTTGATTAATGAATATAGTGTTGATATAACAACCTATAGTGATTTTATGATGGTGAATAATGTATCTACAATCTATGGTGAGTTAATCATATATTTTATCATCAATTAAGCCTTAGACCAATGGTTTCTTAGGTCACTTGATGCAATGGTCGAACATATACTGTAATTGATGATTTTAATATATGAAATTGACCCAATGGTCAAGATCTAATATTTATTCCTCCATTAAGGTGGGAATGATGGCTAATGTAATATGTTATTACTACTAATGTTATTTATATGGTTTCCTTTATAGGATCAACTTTAGGGCTTACTTGTTGACAATGGATGGCTTGTTTTAAATGAACAGTTGATCGTGGGTTTTACCCTACTCCTAATGGAACTTTTTGTGTTGTTAATCAAGGGATGTCTAGGGTTATATGGTGACTCTTTCTAGAGCACAAATCAAGGACTTCATTGGTGGTTTATCTAAGGTGTTTACTTGTGAAAACAACCAATAGTCTTACCTTTTATACATCTAATGGTTCTGGATAACATTGTGGTATGGCGATATGGGTTGAAGGATGATGGAACAAATGGAGGGTTACCCTTAATAAGTTAGTCTTACCTATTCACTCATATGAATAGAAGGGATGATAACCATATTGTGTTGATATGTAACCATAATGAGGTATAGATTGTTATACCTAGCTTTAATATAACTAAATGATGGTAATTGTCTATGAATAGTCCTTGAATGACTAATGCAATCATGAAGTAATCTGTTACTATTGTTGAAACCCTAGTGTGCTATAACCCAATCGTTATACCTTGATTTATGTGTGGGTTCATACTTGAGAATGGTATGGAATGTGATGGTGATGCTTCACCTTATGCATCCATGATCCAATGGGGATGCTGTGAGTTAGGGTTTGGGTATGAGTGCTATTTAGTAACATTGATATAATTTATCATGTTGAACATAACTCTAATGCAAATAGATAAAGATGAGTATTCATGTTTAACATTCTTATATGATGGCATGATGATGAAATAACCTCCTTAATAAGATCATAACCTTAGTATGTTAATCGATGGTTATCATAGCCACATGGTTGATACTTTCTTATGCTAAACATGTGCATTATGAATATGATGAGGGTAATCATATCTAGATTCCTTGCATGTTGATGAAATAGAGGAATGCTCTTAATGTTGATATAACCCTGCTATGATTGTTTATGAATATCTCCTAGCTCATAAATGTAATATTGTGCTGATTTGGTGTATTATATGTAAGTGATGTTGTTGAACCTTGTTGTAAGGCATGCAAATATAATGATGATCTTCCAGGGAATAATATGATGGTCTTAATGACCTTTGGGCATGGTTGAGCCCTGAATGAGGTGTAATCCTCTTGTATTGATAAGGGTTAATACCCTGTGATATTGTGAAAAGGATTTATATCATGTGAGAGTATGATGGTGTTAATGACCTTTGGGCATGGTTGAGCCCTGAATGAGGTGTAATCTTCTTATGTTGATAAGGGTTGATACCCTGTGATATTGTGAAAAAGGTTATTATCTTGTGATAGTATGATGACTAGTCTGGCCTCAGGAATGGAAAGTGAATAGTACCATGTGATAATGAGATGAGAAATTATGTTTCACATGCTTTATATCTTTTAAAAGTTGTGATATTTATATGCTTGCTAGAAGTGAATTAGGGTTTGTATGTCCACTTGTTTGATGCAACCTTAATTCACCCAATTGGCATAACTAATCTAGTGCAACTCTAATCATGTAGTGCCCTGTGCCGTAGAACCATCTTCAGTGTCAGAACTTGCTGGATGGTGAAACGAGTATTCCTAAGGGAAACTCAGAGCGCATACTGTTGAGTATGTGGGGGTGGCAGGTTGAGGATATATCCTTGTCATCCACAATACAGATTGTGGAGGTTGGCTATGGTCATGCCTCATACATATGATGTAATTGAGAACGACTACAGTCATATCTCAGTGATTATAACATGATGTGATTAGAGGACAACTGCGGTTGTACCTCAGTGATTGGGTTTGAATACCCTGGTTTCTAGTGTCATGACCTGTACCAAGGTCGGACTAGTGGTTTTAAGCTTGACTACATGTCGCTGTGGTGGCAGCTTTGACTGATATGTCACTGCCTTTTTACTCGTACTGACTGAGGGGAAAAGATCTTAGGATACCAGTACTCCTAGATCTTGTACGGAACCGAATAGTGCTTTGAAGGGGTTGGTTGGACTTTGAATGGTACGATTCAAATTCCCCAGGGCATAATAAAAAATTTAATACAGCCGTGTAACATATTTGTTTAGGGTTATACACAACATTTCACATTGGATGATAACCCTTGTTTGTTCTCTTTACATAAAGATGATGCTTAGTGAAATTAAGAGATAATAATTATTCTTATGTTGTGGATCATAAGATTGTAAATGTGTACATACAATAGTCATGCTTATGTTGATAACTATACTACTACGACTGATTATAATCATGATGCTAGATATCTCATGTTGTTAGTTATGTTTAGCATGCTAGCCATGCCTTTGTAACTAGAGATACATATACTGCTAATTATGCTTATCCAGGTAGTTGTGCTTATGTTGTTATCTCTTCTTATAATGTTGATATGTTCAACCAATTAGACATGCTCATATTGTTAGCTATGCTATGTTACTAGACTTTCTCATGATGCTAGAACTGCATAAACTACTGAATTGCTTATATTATCAAACAAGATAAAGGATGATAGTATGGCTAATGATGATAATTATTACCTACTCCATTGTGCATTTTGTTAATCATCAGTGCTACTGAGCTTATTTGTTATATCTGATTCAACTGCTTAACTGTTTACTTACTTAAAAATGTTGTTATCAATAAACGTTGTTGGAGGTTATATCTCTTGCTGGGACATGGGTCTCACCCTTATGGTTCGCCACATTTTTTTTAGTAATCGGAAGTGACAAAAAACAAACAAACATGTAGAAGCAAAGAGGAGCTATAGTAATGAATCTTTGATAAAGTTGATTAGATGCCTACTGTGTTCTAGAGTTGTCCCTGTACTCTCAGGTCTGGGCAGGAAAAGTTTGTATATGGTGTTTCAAATGAATCAGGATTTTGTTAGCATGTTAATGCTTGTTTGTGTAACATATACGGATATTGTTCTCATGTATATATATGTTGTGGCTAAGACAATAGAACAATTTGTATCAAATTCTTAGCATAGTATGGATATAAGAGATGTTGGTCTCTCAAGCAAATGTTTTTGAGTGAGTGTTGACGTTGAAATCGGTTTTAATTTACCCATATTTTTGGGTAGGTGATTAATTAGTGATTAATTGTGTTTTATGTTTTGAGTAATCTCATTTAGCGTGACGAGGTGTCACAGGTTGGTATCAGAGCTTTAGGTTCACTGAGTCTATAGGGACACTAGGACATAAGACTAGGATGATGTTTAAGTTAGGAACATGACACAAAAACATGGTGCATACTGCCTTATCTCAATACTTGGATGCCCTGGACAGGTATTCAATTATTGAAGAAAGGTAAGTATGAAACTCTTAGATTGTTATTTTTCTGATTACTCTGATCAAGTAGTTATTTTGAGACAATCTAAAGAGCATACCGAATAAGAAATCATGGTGTGAATATCTCAATCCTACCTTAAAGAAGATGAGAATTGCATCATTATCTATAAAAACTTGAATGTTTGGTAACTATAAGAGAAAGATACAACACCATGAAATCTAAATCTAAATACAAATAAGGAAAAAAGGATTTCTTGAAGATGTGATTCAAGAATATAATAAAATAAAAGACAAATAAGTCTATGCTTATAAAGTGAATCAAGGTATGAAATCCACATAAGATGGAGATAACTCCAATGATAAGTAAAATGAGAAGATAGATGAGAACGATGATAAAGGAATAAGGTGGAACCTGAGTAAATCTCAGACCAACGTATGTGTGTAAGAAAGTGTTAATATAAAATCAGCATAGCATGTGAAAGAAATTAAGTAATATGATCCCTACTTAATGAAGCAAATGTGGAATATGAGTATTTACCTATTGATAAGTGATGCGATGATTTTGAGTCACATTTATAGACATATTTTACTTGTTTTTATGCATTTATTGGTCATTTTGGTGGTTAATATTGCATAATTCATCTACTTTGGTCTATGATCATTCTCTATGTCAAATCTCCCTTATTTCAGTATTTTGAGCATAAATGAGTACAATAATATGTTTTATTCCGGATTATGTGGTTTTGTGTTGCAATTTTAGGAAAAATAAATATCTACTGCTGTCGATACCATCGACACAACCACAGGTTGCCAGCCGCAAGGAGCATCACAATGTTGATACTATTGATAGGAAAGTCGATGGTATCGAGATACGATCAGGTTGTTGGCGAGAAGAGAGTCGATACTATCGATGCATATGTTGATACTATCGACAAGTGGAGCTACAACGACAGAAAAGGACAAAACCGTCACCTCAGGTTGTCGATACCATCGACCCGTGTCGATGGTATCGAGCCAGCATCAGGCGCAACAACGAAGGGAAAGAAGAATTGCCTATACCGCACAAGGTCGATACCATCGACCTGCGTCGATGGTATCGACACCGTCAGATACAAGTTTATTTTAGATCGTTCTAAATCCGACAGCTGTGATATTTTGGCGACCTAACTCGGCGATTATACCTAATGACGGTGGCCAAGAGCAATGGATCACGTCATTAGCCGCTGCACACATCCCGAGAAGGTGTGGAGAGAAGAACGGAGCCCAGAAGCACGCCCCAGCCATTCCAGACGCCAAAGAAGACATTTTCCACCACTGAAAGGCGAGAGAACGCGCATTCTACACCAAGGAACACTTGGATCTTCTCCGTTCAGGGGTTTCACCACTCAATCACATTTTTCTCCATGTTTCCCCTTTTCTCTATCATGTTTTGCTCTGAGATGAACATGCGGGGCTAATCCCCTTTATCTTTAGGACCGGGAGTAGCCCGGGAAATCATTGTATGACAATTTTATCATAGTTATTCATCATTTATCTCTTAAATCCGTGGTATGATTTCGTTTTCTCAATTATATTGTTATGCTTGATCACCATAATAATAATCTAACACCCTTAATTACTTTGAAAGAAGAGTTAATGGTTGAAAAGAAGCGAAATTCACATTAATTGACAAATCCCTTGAACAAGGTGGTGTAAGGTTAATGGTGGATACTGAGAGATCGATTCTAATGCACCTAGTTTAGGGTATAGGTTACTACGACGATGGAACCGACCTAGACATAGGTAGTGAATTGTACCATGACAGTGGGCAATTCTGATTACAAGCCACTACCCGGATAGAGAGCTAAATTTGAGTGACTATTTAGAAATTCATACAATGAAAACCCGCGGTGAAACCGCAATCCTAAATATTTCCACTTGAATTAATTAAACTAAACCTTTAATCGATTATTTTGTTTTGTTTTATTTCATTTTCTTTTAATTTTATGACAACTTCCAACTTTTTAACCGGTCTAGCTGATTGTGAGTAGTTAGTAGTAGTCTCTGATAATTCAGTGTCCCCGAGTTCGACTCGGGCCTCATAAAGGCCTATATTACATTGACACGTACACTTGCGTTCTACGCATGGAAAATTCGTGTCAAGTTTTTAGCACCGTTGCCGGGGACACGACAATTGTCGGCACTACGAGTGCTGCAAGCGGCCATTCTAGGCCACTTTTTATTTTCATTAGTTTGAAATCATTGGTTAAATTCATAGTCTATTTTCTAATTTTGTAATCGTCAAGCACGGTACTGAACTCAAATTTTCACTTTGCAGGTACTGTGTATGGTGCAAACGCGTAGCTCCGACTACTCACAACAGGCACCAGAGGTTCCACTACTGGGACCTGACAACGAGGAGTATTACACTCAAGACCACTTGCAAGAAACAGATTCCGAATCTGAACAAGAAGAAATGGCAGAGGAACAAACGATATGGGAGAAGATCAAGGCTTCTTCTTCATCTACGTCAAAGGGGCCAATAAAGAGGCAGGCAATCAACATTCCAACATACAAGATTGATCCTGCGTTAATCAACTTGGTCAAGTCGAATGCATTCCATGGGCTCAAGAATGAAGACCCAGTCACGCATATAAGCCAATTCATGGAGAATTGTGACATGATAAAAATAGACAGATTTCCACAAGACACTCTCTACTTGAAGCTTTTCCCGAGTTCTGTAGCAGGAAACGCACAAGAGTGGTTGCACAATCTGGACGATGAATATGTGGAATCATGGAACCACATGGTGGATGTATTCTTTGAAAGGTTCTCCCCGCCCGAGAAGACCAATGACATGATCAGGAAAATCCACAATTTCACTCAGAAGGCAGGAGAGACCTACTCTGAGACCTAGGAAAGGTTTCAGATCATGCTTAGGCGGTGCCCGCATCACGGGCTTGACAAGGAAATACAGGTCAAAATCTTCTATTTTGCTCTCTCTGAGCATGATAGAAGTAACCTAGACTCCGCAGGCTCAGGATTCTTTTTGAACAACACAGATACGAGATGTTGGGAAATCCTGAAAAATATGGCCAAGAAGCAATCCTGGGGCGATAGGGATGCCGTAGAGCACATTCGAGTAGCAGGGGAGTCAAAGGCAATCAAAGAGCTGAATGAAAAAATGGACCTTCTCGCAAAGAAACTGCTTGCAAAAGAAGATACTGAATCCGAGGATGAAGCTCAAGTCAAATTCATGCGGCAGCAACAGGGTTATAGAAATAAAGATTACTCATGGAGGAAGGACAATAAATTCTCATGGAAGGATCCGAACAACTTTTTGTAGGACCCCGATGTAAAACCCCAGCCGGTAGTGGAGGACAAAAACACGGAGTTGCTCAACCAAGTGATAAAGCAGAACCAAGAACTTATGAACACTTTTGGTCAACAGATCAAGCAACAGGGGGAATTTATGAATCAGTTTGGACAGACATTGCATATCCATGGGGCTCAGATGAGGACAATAGAAACATCCATGGCGCAAATGGCAGCTGAGATAGCCAATCTGAAGAAGCCAGCACATCAAGGTTTTCCAGGTAATACGAACATTCCAGGAGGAAACCAACAAGTGAAGGTCATCTTGCTAAGGAGTGGCAAGAAGCTTTTAAACCCCAGAGCCGATGAACCAAGCAAACCCCAAGAAGAAACCGAAGATGAGGCCACTGAGGAGCTGCCAATACCAGTCATAGAACCAGTTGAGGATATAGCAGTGGATGCTACTGAAAATCCTATTGTAGTTGAGGAGGAGACGCAGAAAAGGACCCCATATGTGCCGCCACATCAAAGGGCACAGGCTGTCCCGGTCCCATATCCAAATAGTGCAAAAGCAAGGAAAGTGGATGCCCAGTTCAAGAAGTTTTTAGACAGTTTCAGAAAGCTCTCAGTCAACATCCCGTTAATAGAGGAAATAGAGCAAATCCCCTCGTACGGCAAGTTTTTGAAAGACATCATTACTAAAAAGAGGAAAATCCCTGACACGGAGGTTGTAGTGCTTAAGGAGCAGGTGAGTGCCTTCATCATGGGCACATTGCCATCGAAGAGGTAGGATCCAGGCTGCTTCAATATCTCATGTTACATTGGAAAGGTGAAGTTTGGTGAAGCGCTATTGACTCCGGGGCAAGCATAAACTTGATGCCCCTCTCTACATTCAAGAAACTGGGATTAAAAGAGTCAAGGCCGAGCAACATGACAATACAACTGGTGGATAATTCTGTGGTGAAGCCATATGGTATTTGTGAAGATGTGTTGGTGAAAGTAGATCGATTTGTTTTTCCAACAGATTTTATCGTAATGGAGATGCAAGATGAACAAGGAAATGAGTTACTACTCAGACGTCCTTTCCAAGCTACAACCGACATGATACTTGAGATGGGGAGAGGTCGTTTGACCTTGGCCATCGATGATGATCGCTTCGAGATGGTCATGCCTTCCAGCACCACGTCATCTAAAGCTAAGGAGCAGTGCCGCATGGCAAAGCATTTTGATCACAATATCTCACTTTGTCTAGGGAAGCCATTTTTAGATATGGCTCATGTAATGACTAAGGTGGAGAGAGGGACATTGGCTGTAGACATCATGGAGAAGACCAAAGTTGTGTCCCTTAGCAAAGCTGTAGATTTTCCTAATGATGAAGAGGAGGACATTTCCTCCTCCACTGAAGATGAGGCCATAGCAAGTTCGGTTTTCAATGCATATCTAGAACTACCACTTGAAGCCTGCTTGGTCAATATAACACATGATTGGATGAGAAGCAAGTCACTGCAGGAGTGTGCCAAGATGCTTCAGTTGCTTCCGTGCTTTTATGCTAGGTACTATGAAGACCTTGGCGAACTCCCACCACCACTTCAGTCATCCTTAATCAGCCCGCTAGATTTGGAATTGAAGCCGTTGCCACCGCACTTGAAGTACGTATTTCTAGATGAGGAAGAAAAGATGCCTATGATTATATTGGCTTATCTGAGTGCCGAGGAGGAGGACCAACTACTGATTGTGTTGAAGAACCACCGAGGACCATTCGGGTGGTCGGTCGCAGACATCAAGGGGATCTCCCCTACATTGTGCCAACACAAGATTCGGCTCGAGGAGGGAGCTAAGCCGGTGATTCAACCACAATGTTGACTAAATCCTAGAATGATGGAGGTTGTTAAGAAGGAGGTGATTAAGCTCCTTTCTGTAGGTATCATCTATGCTATTTCCAACTCAACGTGGGTGAGTCCTACGCAGGTAGTCCCTAAAAAGTGGGGAATCACTGTTACCCATAATCTGCTAAATGAACCTGTCACTACCCGCTTGGTAACCGGGTGGCGTGTCTATATAGATTACCGTCGATTGAATGCTGCTACGCTTAAGGATCATTTTCCTCTCCCATTTATTGACCATATTTTAGAGCGTTTAGCCGGCCGATCACATTTTTGTTTTCTTGATTGTTATTTGGGGTACAATCAGATTTCAATTGATCCTAAGGACCAAGAGAAGTCCACCTTCACTTGTCCTTATGGAACGTTTGCGTACCGCCGTATGCCATTTGGGTTGTGTAATGCACCAACGACCTTTCAGCGTTGCATGCTTGCCATCTTTTCCAATATGGTTGAGCGATGTTTGGAGGTTTTTTTGGACGATTTCTCCATCTATGGTGCGTCTTTTGACGAGTGCTTATACAATTTGGACAAGGTTCTGCAATGTTGTGAGGACACACATTTGGTCCTCAATTGGGAGAAATGCCACATGATGGTGAGTGAAGGGATAGTGCTAGGACATAAAGTGTCTAGCAAAGGGTTGGAGGTAGAACTGGTAAAAATTGAAGTGATTTCCAAATTGCCCCCACCGAATTCGGTTAAAGGGGTACAGAGTATCTTGGGTCACGCTGGTTTCTATCGTCGCTTTATAAAAGATTTTTCTAAAATCACTAAACCTTTATCTGAGCTGTTAGAAAAGGATGCTGTGTTTGATTTTAATGAAAAATGTCAACATGCGTTCAACGTGCTTAAGGAAAAACTGATTTCCGTACCGGTTGTGCAAACATCGGATTGGACCAAGCCGTTTGAATTAATGTGTGATGCATCCGACTTCACAGTTGGGGTTGTTTTGGGACAACGGGTGGACAATAAACCCGCTGTGATTTTTTATGCATCCAAAACTTTGAATGATGCCCAACTTAATTACACGACAACAGAAAAAGAACTGCTCGCCGTTGTTTTTGCTTTTGAAAAATTTCGGCAATATCTTGTTGGATCTAAAGTCATGGTATGGACAGACCACACCGCCATTAAGTATTTGATGGAGAAAAAGGATGCCAAACCTAGATTGATTAGGTGGATCCTACTTTTACAATAATTTGATATTGAAATCAAAGATAAGGCGGGCATTGAAAATGTGGTTGCGGACCATTTGTCTAGGTTGGAGAGGGTAGATGAAAAGGATTTGCACATACCCATTACCGAGACATTTCCGGATGAACAACTTTTAAAAGTGGAATCGAAAGACCTTTGGTTTTCTTACATTGTTAACTATCTTGCTTGCAAAATTATCCTGGATGATTGGACGTACCAAGAGAAGAAGAAATTTTTCCATTCTTTACGTTATTATTTCTGGGATGACCCTATTCTTTTGAAGTAGTGCAGGGATGGTGTCTTACGCAGGTGTGTACCGGAGGTGGAATACGAAAGTGTTCTTTGTCATTGTCATAAACTACCGACGGGGGGCCACCATGCTAGTTCTCGCACTGCAGCCAAAGTACTTGAAAGTGGCCTATACTGGACGACTTTGTTCATGGATGCTTATGATTTTGTGCGGCAATGTGATTCCTGCCAAAGGGCGGGTAACATCTCGAAAAGACAAGAGATGCCCCTCAATGTATTTCAAGAGGTTGATGTGTTCGACTTGTGGGGTATAGATTTTATGGGACCCTTCATGTCCTAAAATTCTAATTTGTACATTCTTTTGGCTGTTGATTATGTGTCGAAGTGGGTAGAGGCAATACCCACAAGGACTAATGATGCCGCTGTAGTGTGCAGGTTTATTAAAGAATATATTTTCTGCAAGTTTGGTGTACCCAGAATGATCATTAGTGATGGGGGTATACATTTCCAGAATCAATAGTTCGTGACACTGTTGAGAAAGTACGGGGTAAAACACAACATTGGTACCCCGTACCACCCACAAACTCAAGGGCAAGTGGAGGTCTCCAATCGGGAGATTAAGAAGATCTTGGAGCGTACTGTGGCTTCCACGAGGAAGAATTGGAGTACCCTACCACCAGATGCTTTGTGGGCATACAAGATGGCATATAAGACACCTATAGGCACTACACCTTTTACGTTGGCTTATGGTCGGGCTTGCCATTTGCCGGTGGAATTGGAACATAAAGCACATTAGGCGCTGAGGAAATTAAACTTGAGCTATGATGAAGCGGGAAAGAAAAGATTGCTTGAACTCAACGAACTAGACGAGATGAGGATGAATGCATATGAAAGCTCGCAGATCTACAAAGAGCGAATGAAGTTGATTCATGATCACCATATTCAGATGTGCATCTTCAAGAAAGGAGATCGTGTACTTTTGTTCAACTGTAGGCTGAAGATGCATCTCGGGAAATTGAAATCCCGATGGAGTGGACCATTCACCTTAGAGGAGGTCAGGCCACATGGCGCAATCATGGTGCGTGATGGTGAGACAACATTCCTGGTCAATGGGCAACATTTGAAGTTGTATTTCGGTGACGATTACACGAGGAAAGTGAGTGAGGTCAAACTCATTGCACTTCCAGATGCATGAGGAGCTAAATGTCATCTAGCCTCAGACGTTAAATAAGGGTGCTTGTTGGGAGGCAACCCAGCCATCGGTAGCGTAGTTAGTTCCTTCACATTTTGTACTTTGGTTTGTTTTGACTTTGCTTTTAGTGTAAAAAAAGATACCGTGATCGTTTGCTCAATGTGCAGGACTGAGGCAGAGTTGATACCATCAACCCTTATGTCGATGGTATCGAGTTGGGTACAGGTTGGCAACTACAGAAATCACTCTGTGTCGATACCATCGACGGCCTCGTCGATGGTATTGACACACCAACAAGTTGATCGCAAGAAGAGGTCGATAGTATCGACATGGATGTCGATACTCACGAGATCTCTGGAGATATTCAGAAGAAATCGTCTCAGTGAAGTCGATACCATCGACGGGCCTGTCGATGGTATCGACCCAGTTACAGGTAGTAAGCGGCGGTCAGGCCTCGCGAGGGTGTCACCGATCCGCGAGAGGGAATCAACGACGATCGCTGCATCAAGAGATTCGATCTGTGGGACGAGTCGATACCATCGACACATGTCGATAGTATTGATACGTCATCGATCCGGGCCCCCACATCAAGCCATCGACGACTGTCGATACTAGCGGCGGACGAATTGTGCTACATGTGTCGATACCATCGACTCACGTCGATGGTATCGACAGGCATACATCAGCGCCGACCATGGCTATATAAGAGATGGATTGTCGTCATATGACATCACAAATCCAGAGCAATCCTTCTCCACTTGTTCCGAGCGTCTTCCAAAGCAATCAGAGCCCGGCTATGAGCGTCCAAGGAGCACATTCTTCATCGAGCAGAGATTTTCTTCTCCAAACTTCACCGAGCTCCTTCTTCTACTTCTTCTTCTTCCACAACCATGGTGCATGTTGCCAGTGTGTCTTCTTCTCGCGCGACACCAATGGAGATTCCAGAGTTCATTCCTCCACCGACTGCATCAATTCCGTGCCCACGGATTGTCCATCCTTCCGCGGAGGTCAAGAAGGTCTATGAGGAGATCATGAAAAGGAAGATTGAGTCGACCTGCTATGTTGACCGGGAGATGATCCGCAACCTGGGGTTCGAGGCTAATCTGGCCTACGTGCTTAAGGGACAAGCAAGGCATATGGGCAGGAGGCCCGATGAGATGGAACTCCACGCTGATGGCCAACCATTCTTCAATGAATGGCCGACATACAAGGAGCTAGTCGCAGAATTCATGGCATCGCTGGACATATGTGTCATGCCAAACGACATTATTGCCACAGATCGTGAATGGATTAAGGGCCGCGTTTCTTTCCAGCTGTACAACAATGATTACAATCTCACCCTCAAGTAGTTCAACTCCATCTATAACTATAATCATGGGAGAGCACAGTACCGGCGGCCAGACAACCGGACTGATTATGATGCTATCTTCGCCAAGCTAGTAACTGTGCCACCGGGAAAATATGTGAGCTACCACAACGCGGCGGTAGCGGATTTCAAGCATCCGTTCGTGCGGATTCTTCATTGGATGCTGTGTTCCACCCTGTTTGCTAGGGGTGACCTGTCTCTTAGCAAGTTCGAGGAGACAGACCTATTTTTCCAGCATAAGTTACTGAAGCGGGAAGCGTGTAACTAGGGAGCATTTTTCTTGCAGCGGGTGTTGGTTGTAAAGCGGAGTACGCGGAAGGCTCTGATTCACTTTGGAGGGCTCATCACACCGCTGGCCCACTATCTTGGGTTGAATTTCTCCCAGTTGACTCCTCTCTCCAACAGAAGCAAGGTCAATTTGCAGCATCTTCACCGCTCCAACCTTATTCTGCTTCGGGATGGCTTACCCTATGCTCACTGCCATGTAAACCAAGCATATCAAGAATGTTCGCTTCCCGATCCCGTCTTCCACATCGAGGGTGCTCAACACTTCCGATGGCCCATCATAGCCATTGATGACTCAGATGACGACGGAGGCAACGACGACAACAACAATGATGACGATGAGGCTGAAGAGGAAGAGGAGGCCTACACTCCTCTTCGGGCACGAGTGGCACCTAGGAAGCGTCCTCACATGCATCCTGGTGCGTCTTCATCTTCGCAGGCTCCGCCAACACCACCGCCCTCGCAGCAAAGTGAGGATGTCTACTTAATGCAAGTAATGTATGCCATGCTGCAGAACATACAACAGACGCAGCAGCACCACACCGCAATGTATACCGGTATTCAGGAGACGACGAACCGGTTACTTGACAATCAGAGGGCTATCTCCGAGAATGAGCGCCTCCTCCTCGACAACCAACAACAGATTCATGATAGGTTGCATAGGATGGACATGCAGCAGCAACCCTTCTATGATCATTACTGGATCCAGAACTACTTTGGGGGGTATCCACAACCTCCACCCATGCCCCAATATGATCCGAGCTTTCAGGGGCAGTACCCATCCTGGGACCCCACGGCCCCACAGTACCCGCCTCCTCCGGAAGAGTAATCAGTATCTCTGTTCCAACCTTTAAGATTGTTTTTGACTATGAGGCCATAGTCGAATTCAAGCTTGGGGGGGGAGTTGGAACAACTCTATCTTTTATTTTCTCAGTTTTTAGTTTTATTGTTTTGTTCTTGTCATTTATTTCTTGCAATCTTAGTTTGTTTGTAGGATCCACACTCTATCTAATGTAATTGTGGATGTCTTAAGTCATGTGTCATCTCATTTTCTTATACATGGGAATTAAGGGAAAATTAAAAAAAAAATTAAGTGTTCGCAAGCTTGTGTTGTTCAACTTTGAGCACATAACTTAAGGAAATGATTGGTTTTGTCAACTCTAAAACAGAAAATCACAACTGTACATTCCTAATGATTCATGAAAAGTGGACAGAATTGGTTGTGTGAGCCTAAACTGACCAAATGATAATGAGACTCTAATTTGAAGTAAGAGAGAGAAACCTCTTAATTACTATACAGGTCAGTAAGGAGGGACATATAATACTTTTCAAAGGTTCAGTCAATTAGTCTTGTGATCTTTTCACCTCATTGTTTTTCACAATCCACCATAAGAATTGGAAGTACTTTACGGTTTTAATCTTTTTGATTGCATCTCATGTAGATAGGTCTTGCATTGCAACCACTTTCACATGTTTTGCATGAAAATTAAAAAAAAAGAATAGTTATACATGCACATTATCCTTAGGTGCGTGTCATTTTGCTGCATTCATAATTTTTATGCATAGAGTACATCATGTATCTTATTTCTTCTTTAAGGGTGATTAACTTGTTCCATACCTTCTAAATAATTCAAATATTTGAGCTATGCAGAAAAAGTGAGCCCAACAAATTATTCATTGTCATTGGTGGATATAAGGGTCTGAAAGAAAAATAATAATAAAAAAAAGAATGAAAAAAGAAAAAAAAAGAAAAAAAGAAAAATTATTGAGAAGAAAGTAGAATAAGAGGGAGAAAGGAACATAGTCTCACTTGCATTTTAAGATGAGTAAGTACATGATGTAGCTCAGTTAGATATTTCATCTCATTGTGAGACGGGATGTTAGTGCATGCATCATGCCACCCAATTATAGGCATTAGGGCATTTTCATGTGCAAATGCATCATTTAGGGAATTTTTGTTTTATACATGTTGAAACCGTATAATGCTTCCATTTATTCCATTAGCCACCCATTCCATCCACCCGTTTCTCAAATTGGTAGGCCACCATGATTTTCTCCTCACTTGTGAATATCAGGAGAGCTGCTTCCATGTAGATGGTAGTTAGGGCGAGCAACGTAGTATAGGAGATCACAAGATGCACCGAGTCTGGACCGGCGAATTTTATTATGTTAACTGCCTTATATGATAGTGTTCATCAGTTTTGAGGTAGATATCTTTTATGGATGATTACTGTTGCCTTTAGGGTAATTATCATTCCGTGGTTAGTGAGGGCCGGAATGTGAATGTCATGTGGGGATCATATGGTGATGTTTGTTGTGATGATCTGTTCTTTAGTTGACCCTTGCAATTCTATTATAAAGTTTTGTTGCTCGAGGGTGAGCAATGTTCAAGCTTAGGGGAGTTTGATGCGATGATTTTGAGTCGCATTTATAGACATATTTTACTTGTGTTTATGCATTTATTGGTCATTTTGGTGGTTAATATTGCATAATTCATCTACTTTGGTCTATGATCCTTCTCTATGTCAAATCTCCCTTATTTCAGTATTTTGAGCATAAATGAGTGAAAAACCACTAGAGGGGGGGGGGTGAATAGGGTTTTAAAATTATTTTAACAATTATTTAACTCAAACAACCACAAATGAAAAGGCAAGAAGGAGACAAGGGATTTAGAGTGGTTCCTACCTTAGCAAATACTAAGGTAGTCAGTCCACTACCCGGTTGCTTACCCAACCAGGATTTTGAAAGTATTAATTTTATTACCTTCTCAAGGAATTACACAAAATACAATACTTTCTTACACCCCGTTGAGCATCCTTCACTTTGATGTAGGTGCACCAACTCAAGGTAGCCTTCTTGAAGTAACTCCAAGCTCCCCCTTGAAGTAGCCTTCCTCTTTGAAGTAACCTCCCGTTGCACCAGCCTTCTTGAAGTAGTTCAAAGTCTCCTTCTTCACCAAGAAGATCACGACCCTCTCCAATATGCAGCCTCCAACCTAGGAGTAGCAAGGAGAGTATAAGCAATGAAAGTGAACAAGAAAGGAAAATGGAAATTACAACTTATCCTTTGAAGCACAAGGCTTGATTTGCCTATATCAAGCGTGTAGATCTCCTAACCAATGTATATGGAAGTGTGATTGCTGTGGATAGGAGATACTAGCCTATAGGATACGAAATTAGAGCAAGGAGAAAAGTAGCCAATTGCAAATGTGCTCAATTGCTCACAAACAGGTTGCTCAATGCAAGTGTATGCTCAAAGATTGCTCAAGTGTGGAATAAGTGAGTTTAGGTGTCCGAAGGCATGTCCTACTTATAGGAATGACCTACAAGTTCTTAAGGACGTTCTAGACACTTTCTAGAGGGTTCTAAGTGCTTAACTAGCCGTTAGGCACACTTTAGTTGCTTTTAGCAATGACTATTTAATTAATTCTGCAAGTGCTGTCATAACCCATCTCGGTCGAGAAATTGTCGACCGAGATACCTACTCGGTCGAGGGTTTTTTGACCGACAGGCTCTCTGGGGAAAGTGTTTGCAACGTTCATCTCCAATTGCCAACTACCTTGTCAGCTGTGTCTAACGACTACTTGGGTCTTTCTCGGTCGAGAAGTTTGTCGACCGAGAGTGTCTCGGTCGAGGATTTTGTCGACCGAGATTGACCCTGTTTCAATGTTTCAAATAAAGTGCTAAGTGTATGTATGAGTGTGCATATGTGACACTATTGAAGGGGATGACCTATCTAAGTTTGGTGTTTAGCTAGGGAAGATCTAACGCTTGATTTACATGAAGTCTAAGTACTTGTACATTATATGTTTGTACAAGTTTTTATAAATTCATTACATTTCATGAAAATACAATCATTAAGCATATAGATTTCCCTGATGCTTTGTCATCCACCTTATTCCTGCAACACTCAAGTAGCATGTTAGATCAACAAGAATGAAATGTTTGTCATTATCAAAACAAAGGGATTTACTGATGTCCATTTAGCCAACAATGAGTACAATAATATGTTTTATTCCGACTTATGTGGTTTTGTGTTGCAATTTCAGTAAAAATGAATATCTGCTGTTGTCGATACCATCGACAGTGGTCGATACCATCGACACAACCACAGGTTTCCAGTCGCAAGGAGCATCACAGTGTCGATACTATTGACAAGAAAGTCGATGGTATCGAGATACAATCAGGTTGCTGGCGAGAAGGGAGTCGATACTATCGACGCATATGTCGATACTATCGACAAGTGGAGCTACAGCGATAGAAAAGGACAAAACCGTCGCCTGAGGTTGTCGATACCATCGACCCGCATTGATGGTATTGAGCCAGCATCAGGCACAACAACGAAGGGAAAGAAGAATTGCTGATACTGCACAAGGTCGATACCATTGACCTGCGTCGATGGTATCGACACCGTCAGATACAAGTTTGTTTTAGATCATTCTAAATCCGACGGCTGTGATATTTTGGCGACCTAACTCGGTGATTATACCTAATGACGGAGGCCAAGAGAAATGGATCACGTCATTAGCCGCTACACACATCCCAAGAAGGTGTGGAGAGAAGAACGGAGCCCATAAGCATGCCCCAGCCGTTTCGGACGCCGAAGAAGACGTTTTCCACCACCGAAAGGTGGGAGAACACACATTCTACGCCAAGGAATGCTTGGATCTTCTCCGTTCAGGGGTTTCACCACTCAATCACGTTTTTCTCCATGTTTCCCCTTTTCTCTATCATGTTTTGCTCTGAGATGAACATGCGGGGCTAATCCCCTTTATCTTTAGGTCCGGGAGTAGCCCGGGAAATCATTGTATGACAATTTTATCATAGTAATTCATCATTTATCTCTTAAATCTGTGGTATGATTTCGTTTTCTCAATTATATTGTTATGCTTGATCACCATAATAATAATCTAACACCCTTAATTACTTTGAAAGAAGAGTTAATGGTTGAAAAGAAACGAAATTCATGTTAATTGACAAATCCCTTGAACAAGGTGGTGTAAGGTTAATGGTGGATACCAAGAGATCGATTCTAATGCACCTAGTTTAGGGTATAGGTTACTACGACGGTGGAACCGACCTAGACATAGGTAGTGAATTGTACCACGACAGTGGGCAATTCTGATTACATGCCACTACCCGAATAGAGTGATAAATCTGAGTGACTATATAGAAATTCATATAATGAAAACCCGCAGTGAAACCGCAATCCTAAAGATTTCCACTTGAATTAATTAAACTAAACCTTTAATCGATTATTTTGTTTTGTTTTATTTCATTTTCTTTTAATTTTATAACAACTTCCAACTTTTTAACCGGTCTAGCTGATTACGAGTAGTTAGTAGTAGTCTCTGATAATTCAGTGTCCCTGAGTTCGACTCGGGCCTCATAAAGGCCTATATTACATTGACGCGTACACTTGCGTTCTACGCACGGAAAATTCGTGTCAATAAGTGGTTGAAAAATATAATAAAATAAGAGAACATACCCAAGTGTGATAAATAGTTATCAAGGAAGGAGTAATGAGATATGTTAATCATGATGATTCCTATGCTAATGGCAAGGAACCAAAAATGAAAAAGGTAAAATGATACATAAGAAGTTGTAATATGCATAATGAAAATAGAATTGGTTACATTTTTTCTAGTGACCCTTGAAAAATACTACTATGGTATGGGAAGTGTGTTTCACTTTGTGTCTTTCCTTTATAGGGCACAACTTTCAAGTGGATCATTGCCACTTGGTATGTGTGGATTCATTGTAAACCTGAGGGTGGATAGCTTATCATAGCATAAGGTTGTTTGGACTATGGTTCCAAGTTCATAAAGTTTGTGATGATTTTACTTTTGAGCCTTCCAATAATTAGGAAGACTCCTCTTATATGTCTTGATATTTGTTATGTTGGTAAAATTAGATGAGATAAGGATGTAAGTTCCTTATAGCGCACGAGGTGGATACCAAGGTAATGAATCTTAGTCTCCAAGATGTGTCAATAGTATGGGAAGTATGTGAAGGTCGGAGATGTTTATTAAATGAACATTCTAAATATTCCTCTCCCTTATAGAGAGAGAGAGTTGATGGTGACCCTCTAAATGTTGTTTAAAAATAAAAAGTGATTCTATAATGTTGTGTATGGTTCAGTGATAGCTGAACAAGACCACTATCAAGGATAGATGGTTTGTTGGTCAATAGATATGTGATATTGTGTTCCTTTTAGATAAACCTATGATCAAATATAAATATATAAGATTTAGATTGGTTGACATAATTCACATGACCATGATGAGTTTAGAATTATGTCCTTTAGACTAACCAATGTACAAATAGCATTTATGAATATGAGGAACAGAGCGTTCCAGACATGTCATACAAGTTATATCAAGCTTTGAATGATGACATGTCAAACTATTTCAAATATGGTCAAAAATATGATCAATATTTATTCAAAAACCTTAGGGTTGCCGAAGCAGTAACTGCTATGAGAACAAGTTGAATAAGAGTGAGATGGGGTTGATTAAATTCCTTACTGGGATCATGACATGTCTTCTTATGTGGGCGTTTTTGTGCTGACCCAAGATGATATATGTATGAATGATGTGACATTACCATGATATGAAAGTAAGCATGTGAAGGTAATAGGATGAGGTGCAAAGGAAGTACCCATCTTTGTTTACCTTGGATTTCAGGGGCGAAATCCTTGTTAGGGGTTTATAGTTGTAAGACCCCTGAACTTGCTTAATGAGTTGAATGAGCTTAATTACCATAATTTAATACTTATAACCCTAATCTAACCTTGTGATATGTTTTGAAATTATAATACAAGCTCAAGTTTCAAATTTGGTCCAATTTGGACACTATTTGAACAAGTTATGCATTTTTTTTGTACATTTTGGACTTTTATGCAATTTACCCAATTGAGGGGTTTTCTTTGCAATTTGTCACATAAATTATGTTCCTTAGATGTTATATTATCATTATGGAGATTTTTGAGCCATGGGGATCCTAGTTGAGCCATGGTTTGAAGGTGTTTTCATCAATGGTATTTTAGGGTTTTCCCCTTCATGGATGAGCTACCTTTAGTAGCTATCAACTAAGGAATTATGTGATTGGCTGGGAATTTCGTCAAAGGCAAGTCAAGCAGGTCTCTAAATATAGTGGGAGATCTGCTTGTGTGTGTGCTTGTATATTCTTTATAATTAAAAGTCATGGACACTTGGATATATACTAGAGTTTCAACTTTTTCTTTTTCTTTATATTAAAGTGTCATATACTTATCCCCAAGCACCCAAAATGAGCCACTTTCTCTCCACCACCTCTCTCCTTCTCCCATATTCGTTCTCCCTCTGTTCAGTTGTGATTTTTCTGCCCAAGGAAGAATAAAGTGGGGATCTTCTTGGAGAAAGGCTCTAAGGTTGAAATTGACTTCATTTTAGGGTTGAAAAAGCTTCCTTCTAGTGATCTTGACCTAAAAGTGTAATAATTTCCTTCTTTCCTCCGTCTATTTATTTTTTATCCTTCCTCCTTGCTTTCTAAAGGTCGTAACCTTGGTGTTCCATGGTAGAAATTTCTCTAAAGCCATAAAACCCTACCTTTCTTGCTCCTTATGCTTAGAGTTTGCTCATTTGATGAAGAGTGGTGCTAGATGGACAAATTCATAGCTTATTCTTAGATTTTCTACCCTACCTTCTCGAGCTTTCTTTTGTGTGTGGTTCCATATTCTCATTATAGGCCCGTTTTATAACTTGCTCCACATTTATTTCTTACCATAAGCATTCTAGATCATGTTCTTGCTTGAAAATGATGATCCATGCACTAAAAAGCTATTCTTGACTTGGATTTCGATTTTTATAATGTTCCCTATTCTAATTTCAGTTATACATGAACCTGTGATCATGTATATATTATTCCTAAGGTATTACATTACTTGGATCAGGTTGTTTTGATAACCTATGGTGCTAAGCACCTATCAAACTATGGTCGATTTTAGGGTTTAAAGCTGATTTCTTCTATAAATCATGACCCGATTATGGTACCATTACAATAACCCTATGGTGTTGTCTTCATAACAACTGATGTTCATGATCAAAGGTTTCAAATGATGGTGACAACCTATGGTCACCCCCTTAGGTCAGGTTTGGGATCAATTAGAAGTTTAATGATAAACCATTAAGTACCCTATTGATGTTATCAATCAATGTTGACATTAGCCTAATATTTGATGTTGATTAATGAATATAGTGTTCATATAACAACCTATAGTGATTTAATGATCACTAATGATGGTGGAACAGGTATCTACAATCTATGGTGAGTTAATCATATAGTTTTAGCATCAATTAAGCCTTAGACCAATGGTTTCTTGGGTCACTTGATGTAATGGTCGAACCTATATTGTAATTGATGGTTTAATATATGAAATTGACCCAATGGTCAAGATCTAATGTTTATTCCTCCATTAAGGTGGGAATGATGGCTAATGTAATATGTTAGTCCTACTAATGTTATTTAGATGGTTTCCTTTATAGGATCAACTTAAGGGCTTACTTGTTGACAATGGATGGCTTGCTTTAAATGAACAGTCGATCGTGGGTTTACCCTACTCCCAATGGAACTTTTTGTGTTGTTAATCAAAGGATGTCTATGGTTATATGGTGACTCTTTCTAGAGCACAAATCAAGGACTTCATAGGTGGTTTATCTAAGGTGTTTACTTGTGAAAACAACCAATAGTCTTACCTTTTATACATCTAATGGTTCTGGGTGACATTGTGGTATGACGATATCAGTTGAAGGATGATGGAACAAATGGAGGGTTACCCTTAATAAGTTAGTATTACCTATTCACTCATATGAATAGAAGGGATGATAACCATATTGTGTTGATATGTAACCCAAATGAGGTATAGCTTGTTATACCTAGCTTTAATATAACTAAATGATGGTACTTGGCTATGAATAGTCCTTGAATGACTAATGCAATCATGAAGTACTCTGTTACTATTGTTGAAACCCTAGTATGCTATAACCCAATCGTTATACCTTGATTTAAGTGTGGGTTCATACTTGAGAATGATATGGAATGTGATGGTGATGCTTCACCTTATGCATCCATGATCCAATGGGGATGCTGTGAGTTAGGGTTTGGGTATGAGTGCTATTTAGTAACATTGATATAGTTTATCATGTTGAATATAACTTTAATGCAAACAGATAAAGATGAGTATTCATGTTTAACATTCTTATATGATGACATGATGGTGAAATAACCTCCTTAATAAGATCATAACCTTAGTATGTTAATTGGTAGCCACATGGTTGATACTTTCTTATGCTAAACATGTGCATTATGAATATGATGAGGGTAATCATATCTAGATTCCTTGCATGTTGATGAAATAAAGGAATGCTCTTAATGTTGATATAACCCTGCTATGATTGTTTATGAATATCTCCTAGCTCATAAATGCAATATTGTGCTGATTTGGTGTATTATATGTAAGTGATGTTGTTGAACCTTGTTATAAGGCATGCAAAGATAATGATGATCTTGTAGGGAATAATATGATGGTCTTAATGACCTTTGGGCATGGTTGAGCCCTGAATGAGGTGTAATCCTCTTATGTTGACAAGGGTTAATACCCTGTGATATTGTGAAAAGGATTTGTATCCTGTGATAGTATGATGGTGTTAATGACCTTTGGGCATGGTTGAGCCCTGAATGAGGTGTAATCCTCTTATGTTGAAAAGGTTGATACCCTGTGATATTGTGAAAAAGGTTACTATCTTGTGATAGTATGATGACTAGTGTGGCCTCAGGAATGGAAAGTGAATAATACCATGTGATAATGAGATGATAAATTTCACACGCTTTATATCTTTTCAAAGTTGTGATATTTATATGCTTGCTAGAAGTGAATTAGGGTTTGTATGTCCACTTGTTTGATGCAGTCTTTATTCACCCAATTGGCATAACTAATCAAGTGCAAATCTAATCATGTAGTGCCCTGTGCCGTAGAACCATCTTCAGTGTCAGAACTTGCTGGATGGTGAAACGAGTAATCCTAAGGGAAACTCGAAGCACATACTATTGAGTATGTGGGGGTGGAAGGTTGAGGATATATCCTTGTCATCCATAATGTAGATTGTGGAGGTTGGCTATGGTCATGCCTCATACATCTGATGTGATTGAGAACGACTGCGGTCGTGTCTCGGTGATTATAACATGATGTGATTAGAGGACAACTGCGGTTGTACCTCAGTGATAGGGTTTGAATACCCTAGTTTCTAGTGCCGTGACCTGTACCAAGGTCAGACTAGTAGTTTTCGGCTTGACTATATGTCACTGTGGTGGCAGCTTTGACTGACATGTCACTACCTTTTTACTCATACTGACTGAGGGGAAGAGATCTTAGGATACTAATACTCCTAGATCTTGTACGGAACCGAATAGCCCTTCGCAGGGGTCGGTTGGACTTTGAATGGTACGATTCAAATTCCCCAGGGTGTAATAAAAGATTTAATACAGCTGTGTAACATATTTGTTTAGGGTTATACACGACATTTCACATTAGATGATAACCCTTGTTTGTTCTCTTTACATAAAGATGATGCTTAGTGCAATTAAGAGATAATAATTATTCTTATGTTGTGGATCATAAGATTGTAAATATGTACATACAATAGTCATGCTTATGTTGATAGCTATACTGCTACGACTGATTATAATCATGATGCTAGATATCTCATGTTGTTAGTTATGTTTAGCATGCTAGCCATGCCTTTGTAACTAGAGATGCATATACTACTAATTATGCTTATCCATGTAGTTGTGCTTATGTTTTTAGCTCTTCTTATAATGTGGATATGTTCAACCAATTAGACATGCTCATGTTGTTAGCTATGCTATGTTACTAGACTTTCTCATGATGCTAGAACTGCATAAACTACTGAATTGCTTATATTATCAAACAAGATAAAGGTTGATAGTATGGCTAATGATGATAATTATTACCTTCTCCATTGTGCATTTTGTTAATCATCAGTGCTGCTGATCTTATTTGTTATATCTGATTCAACTGCTTAATTGTTTAATTACTTAAAAATGTTGTAATCAATAAACGTTGTTGGAGGTTATATCTCTTGCTGGGACATGGGTCTCACCCTTGTGGTTCACCACATTTTTTTTAGTAATCGGAAGTGACAAAAAAAAAACAAACATGTGGAAGCAAAGAGGAGCTATAGTAATGAATCTTTCATAAATTTGATTAGATGTATAGTGTGTTCTAGAGTCATCCATGTACTCTCAGGTTTGGGCAGGAAAAGTTTGTATATGGTGTTTCAAATGAATCAGGATTTTCTTAGCATGTTAATGCTTGTTTGTGTAACATATACGAATATTGTTCTCATGTGTATATATGTTGTGGCTAAGGCAATAGAACAATTTGTATCAAATTCTTAGCATAGTATGGATATAAGAGATGTTAGTCTCTCAGGCAAATGTTTTTGAGTGAGTGTTGACGTTGAAATCGGTTTTAATTTACCCATATTTTTGGGTATGTGATTAATTAGTGATTAATTGTGTTTTATGTTTTGAGTAATCTTATTTAGCGTGATGAGGTGTCACACGAGTGGTCGCGTCTTAATGGGAATATGATTAATGGGGCGTGTAAGGCTATAAACACATCTCTTTCGATCACAACCGTCAGCCGTTTGTGTGTGTGTTTAGCGAGCCCTAATCCCAAAGCTCCTGCTGCCGTCACTATTATTGTCGATTGGAGATCTCTCTCCCAAAAGCGACAAAGTCATTCATCCTCTTCCTTTAAGATGCACAGTGTCAGGCAGTGGTTCCTGCGGTTGCTGTGTTGCACTGGTGGTGGTACAACGAGACGACATCTTGTACAAGCGAGACGTGTCTGCTCTAGGTTCATGCCAGATTGAGTCTGGGAGAATGGTGCCTGTCTACGAGGATTGTCGGACACTGATTTCTTTAAGTTACACGTCCGTTTCTCAACGAATGATCTGGTTTGCGAATTTTGACTCCTTTTATTTTTGTTCTCCTGCTCTATTTGATCTTCGTTTCTTATTGGATCTTCCTGAACTTGTTAATTAAATTGCACATGTTGTTGTTGTAGGTAAAGACATTAACAAATATTAACAACAGTCTTAAAGAAATCAGTTTCTGTCATTAATTAATAATGGCCGGTTGGTGCGTCCCCGCTAGTGGTGCTTTTACACCCCACGAGGTCGGAGCGCCCGAGATATGGGATCTTATGCTTTTGAAATTTATGTTATCCCTAACCGAGTCGATCACTAAGACTAAAATAGGTCGCCCACAAGCGTACGGGGTACTGTTGTAGTATAGGTTATTGGAAAGATAAGGGGTCGAACCATAGAGATAGAGGGGGAACTAGAGTTAGACAGAGTGGGCTATGTTCCTTTTGCGGAGCTTAGGGTTTTGAAAAGGTTTGGTTGTTTGATTATGCTAATGAGCAAGTAAGAAATGCGAGATGGAAACTAAATTATGGAAGAGCAAGCAAATTAGTAAACTAACTTAACAAACTAACTAAGCAAGAGCAAGAAGAGCTACACTACTCTAGCAAGGCAAGAAGCAATTAAGAACTAAACTAACCACTAGCAAGAGCAAGAGCCTAAGTTAACACTAGTGAGCAAAACTAAGCAATTAACTAGATTAAGAAAAAGCGACTAAACTAGACTAGCATGAACAAGAAAACTAAGCAATTAGGGTTTTAAGCAAGGTGATTAAGGTGGGTGGGCTGTTTGGGGAATGTAACTTTGATATTAGTTGGGGGAAGATCATTAAACATGCATGATTCTCAATTCATATCTAGATTACCAAACCAAACAATAAGGTCAATGCCATTAGAACATACCCTATACTACTAGTAGAAGACTAGGGTTAGGTGTAATTCTAATGAGATTAACCAAATCTAGGTTTCTAGGGTAAGTGATAGTGAGTAATTGAGGGTTGAGGGTAGAGATGGGAGCAGAGATGAGGGTATTTAACCTCATGCCACTAGCCACTCTAGCCTTTAGAAGGCCCTAGACAATTACATCAATCTCACTTACACTAGCTACTTAGATCTCACACTCATTTGTAGGACGAGGGATGTGTATGTAGGAACAAAGGGGGATATCTAGGGATCCACTAATTGGACCTAGGAGCCATTCCTAAGATTGCCACATACACCCCAATTCCTCCTAGAAACTAAGTGTCATAAAAAACCTCAAAGCAAGCAATTCATACAAGAAGCACAAACCACATGCAATAAGATAGGAAAAGAGATAGAAGCAAGAAGTAGTCATCATAGATATGAATTAAGTTCATTACAAGAAATATCCCCCAACATGGTTTTAAAGTTACATTTAAATCCCAAACAGCCCACCACAAGGGGCTCAGCTAGACATGATCAAGAAAACTAGAAAAGAAAGGGGTAGAAGAAGGGACTCCATGAAGCTTGATGTAGAAGCCTCCTTCTTCACCTCCAAGCTTGCTGTAGACATCCTCCCTCCTCTAAGGGTGCAGGGGTGCATGAAATGGTGGGGGATTATGGATGAAAACCTAGGGAACTAGGATTCCATGGTGGAATGAGGGTGGAAATGGTGGATGGTGAGCCAAAATGCAAAGGGTTTGCACTCAAAGCTCAAGGAAGGATAATGGAGCTGGGAGCAGCTGTAGGGGTGTCTAACCTTCGTGTCCTAGCCACCACCTATATATATATATAGGTGGTGGAGAGGCACTAGGGTAAGTGGGGGGTAGTTTAGGAAAATCAGTGTAAAGTAGGGTAGGGTTGGTGGATCACCACGACCGTGTTGATGTGCCACGACCGTGTTGATGTGCCACGACCGTGGTGAGGGTGGTGGAGAACGGTCGTGGTGGTAAGGGAATGGTAAAAGGCTTGTGTGGTGGTGGGCCACGGCTGTGGCAAAGTGCCACAGTCGTGGTGGGTATTATGCTCCATGGCTGTGTTGGGTAACACAACCATTTTGGAGGAGGGGAGGTGACCGTGGAGAAGCACCATGATCGTCTTGAGCTTCTTCGGCCACAGTCGTGGCAGGTGGCCACGGTCGTGGCGTTCTAGGAAAAAACCCTATTGCAAGTTGAACTTTTGACAATTAATTCGCACGACTGTGGGATGTGCCCACAGTTGTTTTCCACTTTGCTGACCATGACCGTGCGGCTGGCCACGGTCGTGGTGTCTTCAATGGCCACGGTCGTGGCAGAGGGCCACGACCGTAGGCGTAACGACAGTCACCAAACTGACAAACAAATTGTTACTAATTAAGCAGAATAAACATAAACAATAGATTAACAAAAATAACTAAAATTTAAAACCATTTTACAAGGAGATCCTTGTACAGAAAACTTTTATTGAAAGATCTAAAACTCATACATATCATGATTTACATTGTACAACATTGTTTCATCTCAACTCGAAGACAACATATAACAGTTGCTCTATCGAAACACATACTGGAGCAACATAAAACCTCGAGGCATTCAAGCCAAAACCTTAGATCGTTCATGAAACCATAACGTACCAACTCCAAGGACCTGAGAGTACAGAGACGATACATAGGACTTCTATCTACAAGACATGACAGACAGTACACTCAACCTGAGATGTCACTGCTGTCCCTGCTGTTGTTGTTCTTTTTCTACAGAAAGGTCTTCACCTCCTCGTGCACGTCCACCTAAGAATTTGGATCCCACGGGGGTGAGACAATTGAAAATTGCCCCAACGAGAGATATAACTCTCTGCCAACAATGTTATTATCATAGTTAAATAGTATTAAACTGAGTAGAGGATAAGCAGTTTAGATCATTCTCATATTTTAAAGCATTGCAACTATCTATGATAGAGCAGTAAATCATCTATTCTCTTTATAAGGAATAGGAAGAACATGTATATCATTTACCCATCATACTATATCAACATCTCAAGCTTATCATGTGATACTCATTATCATGGTATGTCATCCATGAATCATTCTTATTTCTAACCAGATATTGAATTGTACCAGTCATGTGAGTATACATCTTCATATTCTGTTCAGGCATTGGACTATGCCAATCCTGTGCAACCATTCCAGGCATTGAACTATGACAATCCTTTGATAACAGCCAGGTGTTGGGTTATTACCAACCCTGTAATAACAACCAAGCATTGGGTTATTACCAATCCTGTGATTATTATAGGCTTCATGCCTCTACCAGGTATTGGGTTATTACCAATCCTGTGATTATTATAGGCTTCATGCCTTTGCCAGGTATTGGGTTATTACCAATCCTGTGATTATAGGCTTCATGCCTCTGCCAGGTATTGGGTTATTACCAATCCTGTGATTATTATAGGCTTCATGCCTCTGCCAGGTATTGGGTTATTACCAATCCTATGATTATAAGCTTCATGCCTCTGCCAGGTATTGGGTTATTACCAATCCTGTGATTATAGGCTTCATGCCTCTGCCAGGTATTGGGTTATTACCAATCCTGTGATTATAGGCTTCATGCCTTTACCAGGTATTGGGTTATTACCAATCCTGTGATTATAGGCTTCATGCCTCTTCCAGGTATTGGGTTATTACCAATCCTGTGATTATAGGCTTCTTGCCTCTGCCAGGTATTGGGTTATTACCAATATTGTGATTATAGGCTTCATGCCTCTGCCAGGTATTGGGTTATTACCAATCCTGTGATTATAGGCTTGATGCCTCTGCCAGGTATTGGGTTATTACCAATCCTGTGATTATAGGCTTCATGCCTCTTCCAGGTATTGGGTTATTACCAATCCTGTGATTATAGGCTTCATGCCTCTGCCAGGTATTGGGTTATTACCAATCCTGTGATTATAGGCTTCATGCCTCTTCCAGGTATTGGGTTATTACCAATCCTATGATTATAGGCTTCATGCCTCTGCCAGGTATTGGGTTATTACCAATCCTGTGATTATAGGCTTCATGCCTCTGCCAGGTATTGGACTTTAACCAATCCTGATTACACATTCGTTATGGGATATCAATCCCTTGAATTCATCATTGGTTATCACATCCTTTTACTAGGCATTATACCCTGGGGCAAGCCATCATATCAACTCACATTCTTTACATACTACAAGTGTTCCTCTTATCTCATTTAAGCATATTCAAAACACTATAGCCCTTATTTGACTATAAGCATAAAGCATGTATGATCAAGATTTCATTATTATTATAACCATTTATTATTATTATGAAGTTACTGGTTTCCGTTTCCCTTAGTTTATTTTGCACATTACCATTCCTTACATTAGAATTTTATAAGCATCTTGTCACCTCTCATTGGGAAACAATTATTCACATGGCTCACCAGGCCCATTAATCATCTTGTCACCTCTCACTAGGCAACAACTATCCACATGGCTCATAAGGCCATTAAACATCTTATCACCTCTCACCAGGCAACAACTATTAGGGTTAGGGTTTCCCTTTATAGCTGAATAGGGTTTCAAGTTCATATTGTCAATCTAAACCCTAATTCATTGTTTCACACATCTAGGAGCATACATTAATATCATAAGTATTCAATCATACTTATTTATTCTCGTCATTTATCACTAAATGAATCATCAACACAAGGTATGAGTTCCTCTTTCATCCTTATCAGGGTATGATTATATCATACATTATTAACTTGGCTTAACCCTTTCTCAAGGTATGATAGCCTACACTTATCAAAGTGCATTCCATCTCAATGTAACAATTGACATGACACACATCATGGGTTACTCATCCAAGTATATTGGATTTAAGGTGCATCAAAGTGTAACAACCTTAAAGTTTGGATGTGATATTTACCATGCCTTGGTGTATCACTTCCCTCATTACTTTTAACTTACTTAAGTTCCTCAACTTATCTTGTATTAGGGTATTCCCCATCCTAATACTTTATGCACTAGCCCATCACATTTATTCTGTAGTGTATTGATCATGAGTCATACATTTGAATTGTCCAACCATCATCAATTGATATGGACTCATCTCTGGTTGAGGCATTGTTGATATAAGGTTGTCCATTATCAACCACTCTAGGTGTTTCACCTATCAAATTATTAGCCACACCATTACTTGGTGTTACACTCATCACTCCTAAGAGTGTCTTGCCCTCACCTTTACAAGGTATCTTGGGTTAGAAATGTGCATATGTTAGCCATATCGGGTTGTAAGTATATGAGCACTCACCATATCGGGCTAAAAGTATATACACACCATTCATATCGGGCTAGAGGTGTTATATGTGTTACCCATGTCGTGCATGAGGTATTCAGCCATCAACATGTCGGGCTAGGCATCAACTAGGGTTGTGTATCGAGCTACCATATCGTGCAATAGCATTTGCTATTCTTTACTCATACCGGGTTACACAATTTAGGGTTTCATGTCAACTTATAAGTATTCATTCAACCTTGTATCATGTATGGAGTCTATACTTGACTACCTATCGTGCAAGAGGTGTATACTACACCCCCATATTGTGCAACAATGTATTCATTCATATCCATATCATTCAAGTGAAGTAGGTGCAACATCATATCGGGTTAAAGGTACTTTCTTGTGTGCTTGCACCTGATATCACTTTTATAAAGTGATACCACCATCTTCAAGCTCTAGACCTTAGTTATAACTGTTATAGTTCATGTCAACAGGTCTAAGCAACTACTAGAACTCATAATCTCATCAGCTGTTTCAGGAAATTTTGGAATTAAAAGTATTTCACTAGTTATAGCAATTTAGTTGAAGAATAACAACATGGTTGAGTTCAAGTTATATAACCCGCCTTAAGAACGACTTCAAAGCTCCAAGCTCCAAAGATACACGTTCCTAAGGTTGAATATGGACTTCACAACTCCTCTATATGCAAAGAATCACCATGGATAAGCAATTGGTGAAGAAGAAAAGAAAGGAAGATCAAAACCCTAAATTCATGCTTCAATCCAAGGTTGAAGATGATCTTATCCTCACCTTAGGGTTAAGTATTAGCTCCTTCTTGCTCCTTAACACCTTTGCACGATAAACTAGTGTCCTTGCACGATATGCCACCCCTCTTTCACGATATGACACTCACTTTCACGATATAATACTCACTTGGAGTCAAAACTTCACTCTATGGCCGATATCACCCTATATGGCAAATATCACCTAATTGGGCGATATGCTATTGCCATGGGCGATATCCCAAGGACTATGCACGATACCACATCATCCCTTCATGATATGGGAGCTCTATGCACGATACCTCAGGGTAGGAGGGTGATAAGGGTCATAAAATTGCACCAAGGGGTGAAACTAGGGGAATATATACTTATTGTTCATGAAGAAAGGAAAAAATGAGGTGTCAACATTTTGAGCTAGTAGGTGCCACGTGTCATGCATGGGTGACACGTGTACATGCATGCATCAACATTTATCTTGACATTCAAAAAGGTTGATGATCATCTAGAGATGCAAATTCATCTATTGCTTATCCATTTGGATAAGTCATCTAGGTTTAATCACTATTTTAAGTCAAGCCGATACACTTTTTTGAAGGAAACTTGTTGGCCGTCACACCTCACCTCCTTGAGGTGATTTGCACGATATGGACATTGAAAAAAGTTCACAAAACGATATGGGACACCTCCTTGGGCTCCATGGCCGATAGGCGCTCATATATACACTTTTCAGCTTGATACAACTCAAGTTAAGCTTTCATATTCAACCCTTTTCTTGGTTATTTCTTCACCAAGATTACCATCATTCATAATGGAATAAAAAATGGTGTATCCTCCTTTATCTCTCCTCTACATGATAAGGAGGGAGTAAGAACACTCTATAGGTGGTAATTTGCATATCAACCCTACATTTTGGGTAAATTGCACTTTGTATCAAAATTGGTGCACAATGCACCAGCATTGTTCAAACAAGTTCAAACTTAGAATTTAGGCTTTCTAAAAGCCACCACCTTGCATCATTCTCTCTATTATGATTCTAAAACATATAAGGCATGTTCAACATGTGACATTTTGCACTATAGCCCCTCAATTTGGGTAAATTGCACTTTGGTCCAAAATTAAGGAAAATTACTCAAACAACATTCAATCGGTACCAAACTTGAAACATAAATGTGTCACATGATAAAAAAACACCTTAGAGGATTATATTAAATTTCTAAGAAACTTTATTAGCCAAAACAAATAGGGTTACCTCATAACCCAGGTCAGGGTCGTTGCAGTGGGATTCTGTACAAATTCCCTGTTGATCTTGGCGTCATTTTGCTAAAAAACGCACGACCGTGGCGTTGTGCGCACGACTGTGGTATGGTTGGCCTCACTTCATTACACTTCAATCTTCATCATTCTTGGATGTCTTTGCTTGGGGACGATTCTTGACCATTGGAGGTAGGTTGAGGGAGACTTTGGGGCCTTCTTTGGGTCCCTCCATGAGTGGGGGAACCCTAGAACTCCTTCTTTCTCTCTCTTCCATCTAAGCATGGTTCAAGTACCTGAAAAATAGTGCAAAGAACATCCATAAGCATATTTGCAATGATAACCATATTAGGGAAAAAGAATTGTAATATAACATGTTTAGATGCAACTTAAGTACAAAATGGCACAGGATGGAGCCCTAAAATAGGGCTACATCACCACCCCAAACTTAAAACATACTTGTCCTCAAGTATCCTCCAACTCAATCTCCCTAAAAAACTTCCACAAAAAGAAATGACGTATGCAATGTAAAAGATGATTATTGCTAAATGGGATCAAAGATGACTGAGTGCATGCATTTCACCTCTCTCCTCTCCTACTTTCACAATCCAATCATGAAAAGAACACAAAGCACATGAACTTCACATATAGCACGTAGAATACACAAGTTATCCATACTTCTTCCATAAAGTTCCGGGTAAACTGTTTCATGATAGTGTTAATCGAGGATGTCTAGGAGTGTTGTTTCACATTCATGCATTCAGTCTTATATTTCAAATCATACCAGATGACTCACGTGGCTATGAAAAAGAGCAAAATGAGCTAAGTTTGATGCTTCTTAGCTCAATGGGTATGAAAGTGGAAGAAAGGGTTGTGGTAAGATTTTTGGAGTGTTTTTACACACTCATCTTTTCTTTATTTGAATGCTCTTAAATAGGAGCATCCTTTTATTTTGTTTTTGTTTTTGTTTTTCTTTTCTTTTCTTTCTTGCCCTTGGTGTAGATAGGGCAAATGGTGGATGGAGTGAAGTGGGGAGATAAAGATATGGCCACCCCAAACTTTGGAGGTGGCCAAGGCTGATTATGTGCACTAGGACATCTTTTTATGAGGCGGAGGGGTACGAAGATGGTGGAAGAAGAATCGGGTCAAAGAGGGGTCATTGGTATGATTTTCCACATAAGACATCCTGCATGAAAGTTAATCCAATACTTCATCCTAGATATCACACCACATGAATGAACAAGATGAAATTGATATATCAAACAAGTGATTCCACAAACACTAAGCGTTCAAAGCTTGCTCAAGTTCACAATTCAGGCAAATCAATCACAATCACAAGAGAGGTGATGCACATGTAAAAAGTCAAACATTGATACCACTTAGCAATAAAGCATTACATTTCACTTGCACTAGTCAAAGGTCGTCATTTTTACTCAAAACAGTAGAGATTGGGTCAAAACATACTTTTTATATAAGAAATCTCAAATTTGGGAAACTTTGGCCAAAATGGTGCCAATTTGCACTAAATCACATCTAAACCTACTTTAGGGGAATTTAAAGCATAAAGCAGCAAATCCTTCTTAAAAAGCACAAGAAACTACAAAAACTACATGAAGATGCAATGCATGGTATGGAAAAGCAAAAAATTTGAAAAATTACACAAAAATGCAAGAAGTCAACTACATGCCATGCAAAGATGCAATGAAAAGAACAATAACAAAAAAAAAACAAAACTCGATGGCAGAGGTGATAACAAAATGAAAAAAAGAGAGAGATAGGGTGGTGCATACCGCCCTACCCACCCCAAACTTTAGAATCATGCTGTCCTCAACATGAAACTATAGCTTGGGGGGGTAGGGGAAGTTTGTGGTCAGGGTTGGGTAGCACGGCCGTGGCGGGTGCCACAGTCGCATTGTCGATGAAGAACGCCCCAGTCTGTCCTTGCCATGGTCGTGGCAGCGTGCCACGGTCGTGGTCATTTTTCTTCAACACGGTCGTGGCTGAGGACCACGATCGTGGCTGAGGACCACGGTCGTGGGCAATCTCCTTCAACACGGTCGTGGTTTCATACCATGGTCGTGGCGATTCTTGCAAACAACCTGTAACTTCGGCCAACTTTGTGCAATAATTCCCACGGCTGTGGTCATGTGCCACGGTTGTGTTTGGCCACATGAGCCATGGTCGTGGTCGAGCTCCACGGCCGTGGTGTTGTTGTTCCTTCAGTTTTCCAAAATCAAAACTTGAACTTCGAATTCATTTGTTCTTTGGCCACAAATTTGACTTAATGGCCATGATTAACTTCTATACTCTCTCTCTTTCTTGTCTATCACCTGCCATAGCATCAAAACTCAAAATAAAACTATCAAGAACAAGTGTGCGTGTGTGTTTGTGTAAAGAAAAACAAAAGTATCAAAAAGAAGAAGGTTCGAGAATCTCAAACCACGTGGGTTGCCTCCCACTAGCACTAAATTTTACACCTTCAGCCGGGCTTATTGATTGTAGATCTCTGTCACTTCTTTGGAACCTTCAATAGATCCTTGTAGTAGATTACTTTCTCATCCTCATCCAAGCACTCTTCTTCATTGGATTCTTCCTTTACAAGCATAACAATATCAAAATCTTGATTGGCCTTGTCCGGGTTGACTTCAACAATGGATTTCAACCTTTGCCCATTGACGACAAATTCCTTTGCACCTTCTTTCTCACAAATGACCATGGCCCCTTTTGGGTATACTTTCTTGACAAGATAGGGTCCTTCCCATCTAGACCGGAGTTTTTCGGGAAAGAACTTCATTCTCGAGTTGTATAGCCATACCCATTTTCTGGGCTTAAAGTCCTTCTTCCTAATCATCTTGTCATGGAGGAACTTTGTTCTCTCCTTGTAACTCTTTGACAACTCATACGCCTCGTCGCGCATTTCCTCTAGCTCATTGAGTTGGAATTTCCTTTTCATTGTGGCGTTTTCACCATCAACGTTCGTATTCTTCAAGGCCCACAATGCCTTATGTTGCATCTCTACCGGTAGGTGACAGCTTTTCCCGTAGACTAACTTAAATGATGTGGTGCCCATCGGGGCTTTGAATGCCATATGATATGCCCATAAAGCCTCATTTAGACGGAGAGACCAATCCTTGCGGTCCAGTCTTACTATTTTCTCTAAAATGAGCTTTATTTCTCGATTGGCCAACTCAACCTGGCCACTTATTTGAGGATGATATGGAGTGGCTACTCTATGGTTCACTCCATGTTTCTTGAGAAATCCCTCAAAGGTGCGGTGGATGAAGTGACTTCCCCCATCACTTATCATGGCTCTTGGAAGTCCGAAACGAGTGAAGATGTTTGATATCACAAAATCACAGACCACCTTGTGGTCATTCGTCCGAGGCGGAATAGCTTCTATCCATTTAGACACATAGTCAATGGCAACTAAGATGTAGATATACCCAAATGAAGGAGGGAAAGGACCCATGAAATCAATTCCCCATACATCAAATACCTCCACCACAAGAATGGGTGATAGAGGCATCATGTCTCTTTTGGAGATATTTCCCACCTTTTGGCATTTCAAGCAGCTCTTGCAGAATCTGTGTGAATCGTTGAACAATGAGGGCCAGTAAAAACCACATTGCAGTACCTTGGAAGCTGTGCGCTTTCCTCCAAAGTGTCCTCCACATATCCCGAAATGGCACATGGAGAGGATGTCTTATTGTTCCACTTTTTGGCATACATCTTCTTACAAGCTGATCGGGGCAATACTTGAAAAGGTGAGGGTCATCCCATGCATAATTCTTCACCATGGCAAACAATCTTTTGCTCTCCTCCCTTGTCCATGTGCTAGGTATCCTCCCACTATCCAAGAAATTGACTATGTATTGGTACCATGGCCCTTGAGAAGATGAGAGGAGGAAGAGTTGTTCATGCGACATGGTTTCTTTGATTAACCTTGTCTTGTCAAAAGGGTGATCAATCTGGGAGAGATGATCGGCTATGCCATTTTCTACTCCCTTCTTGTCCACTATCTCTATATCAAACTCTTACAACAACAAAATCCATCTTATCAACCTTGGCTTCAAATCCTTCTTAGACATGAGATATTTGAGTGCGTCATGATCTGTATAAATCACAACTTTGTGTTGCAGAAGATAGGAGCGGAATTTGTCCGGAGCAAAGATGACGACGAGAAACTCTTTTTCGGTAGTTGTGTAATTTCTTTGTGCTTCATCAAGAGTCTTGCTCGCGTAGTAGATGGCATGAGGAACTCAGCCAATCCTTTGGCCCAACACAACCCCCACTGCCATATCAGATGCATCAGTCATGATCTCAAATGGCAAAGAGAAGTCGGGGGGCTGCATGATCGGAGCAGAAATGAGTCTTTCTTTCAAATGATTGAAGGCTTCAATGCACTTGTCATCAAAACTAAACTCGACATCCTTTTCGAGTAAGTGGCACAAAGGTCTTTAGATCTTGCTGAAATCTTTTATGAAGCGGCGATAGAAACCAGCATGTCCCAACAAAGACCGAACATGTTTTATGGTGGAAGGAACGGTGAGGGTAGAAATGAGGCCCACTTTGGCCTTGTCAACTTCAATTCCATCTTTAGAAACCCGGTGGCCTAGAACAATGCCTTCAGGATAGTGTAGGATATTTGTGAAGGAGTAATAGCCCTAAAAAAATTAGTTGTTTGTTAAGGCCCGACCTACACTAATAAGTAACTTGCCTTCAACTGAGAAACTTAAAAACAAATTTATTAGTGAAGGCTTTAGATCCTACTTAACTGTGATTTTTCCTTCACCCAGGGTTTCCCACCACAATTTCCCGCCCTGCGAATTAGTAATCAGAGATGATAATTAGGATACACAGAACTCTAACCGTTCCCTCTCCTCTCGCCACCTCCCTGTTTGACCGATCGCTGCGGAGAAAGCCTTCCCAGCACGCAATGGAGTTCCGCCGGCAGCCGGAGTAGTGGTAAGATCTCTTGGAAACCTCGTTTTTTATCCGTCTTCCTCCACTCTTCTCCTTTCATTGTCCTGCATTGTCCAGAGCTCTCGTCTCCCTTCTCCTAAATTGCGGAATGATAAACCACCTTGCAGATTTGCCCGACGCAGAAAGGAGAGTCATCGCTGGTATGAGGAGCAACCTGATTTCTTGCCAACGTGGTTTGTGATTTGTCATCCTCCAGTTTTATTTGATCACCCTGCATTGGCTACCGGCCATGGTCCGTTTGATTGCCCAGACCGTTCTTCCAGTCAGGTGATTTTAGGCCCCGTTTGGTTCATCAAAAATATCCTTCACCGTCTATTTCTCTTCATTAATATGTGATTATCTAGTTCCCTTGATTCATTTCTTGTTCATATTGCTGTAACCCACCTCCATTTTTGTCTTCACAATTTTTTGGGTTTTTTGGTCATAGTTGACCTAAGATGTTTCTCCTAAATCACTCATTAATGGCTAAGTGAATATGGGGTTCCATTGGTTCCTTCTCCCAATACAAAAGAGTAGAGAAGTAGATATCATGTTCTCCTCGTCTAGTTATTATTTGTGATTATGGTTACGCAAGCGCTATACACTTCATTATGTCAACCACACTACTTGGATATCATCATCCATACATAGAAACTGTGTACTTGCAAATCAGCGGTATGTTGTGGTATTTGTAGAAATCATTAGGTGTCTACTATAATTTGTGCACAAGATATGATCAAATTTAACTAATAGTTTAATATTCATTCCACCAGCATCATTAAATTGCAGTAATAAGCTTAGTTAGTACTAAAATAGATATTGTGTAGCGTACTGAAATAGATATTGTGTAGCTCAATAACTAAATCAGCCTGTATGCATTCCTTGTCGTGTGTGTGTAGTGGGATGAGAAAAACTCTAATCTGTTGATGATGCCATAAACCTCAATCCATACAATATTGAACAATCAATATTTTATTAGAATTCAATTATTGGTCACGTGGATCATCACCAGAGTACCTAAAAAAAAATTGGGCCCCATGTCGTTGCCTTAGGCCGTTCATCCAAGTACCACAAAGGTAAAGTTCAAAAAGCATTTTGTAGTACTAGATGCACGATCTGAAAGCTCCACATGTGCTCAAAATTTTGCATACATGTTGTTCTAATGAAGCTCATCAAGATCAATGGCTTGTATTTCAGAAAAGGGTGGTCGAAGCATGGAAATGTGATATAGATAATGGATATGGTCCAGTTCCTTGTTTTTGCATCTACTTTGTATTTAATGTACACAATTTCTGTAACACTGGCAATAGGTTTGACTATCGAGGACAATTATCATAATTGCAGTAACTTATGGAAGAATTCTTCGTAACCGTTCCTATATTACAACATGTCTTATTCATACGGTGTAGTTCAAACCAAGATAGCAAGTTATAGAACCCGATAGCAAATTATAGTACCCATCCAAGTATCGCTGTGTGTATATACACAACCTGTTTTAGGTCATTTCATTGTTGTCTACTATTTGATTCTTAATATCTAACAAACCGGATGATATCTCATGGTAGATATTAAGGATCTCAGATGGTGATATTGTATGCAAGAATAATAATGTTGAATGACAATCTGGATCTCCATTCTGATTCTGCAGCTTACTGTTGTTTATTTTTCATGCAGATTTTGGCTAGGAGGCTTCTTCAAGGTACAAATCATGTCTGCGACTAGTTTTTGGTTGCTCTTGACTTGAGAGATATGTTTGCGCACCCCACCCCCAACCCACCAACAACACACACACACAAGAGAAGAGAAGAAAAACTTCCTGGTCTCATTGTGGAGAACTGGGAGGACATTCTTCTATAAGTCTGATACTTTTGCTGTTTTACCTTACCTCTGTTGATAAGAGGAGATAGGTTTACTGTTTTTGGCACTGTGTTTGATATTTTCTCAGCAATATTCAAATTTCTAAAGCTTTTTGTGGTAATCTTCTGTAAAGATATTGGTATCTAGAGCTTGAAGCACACAGTTTGAGTCAACAGAAATTTGTGGAGCTGTTTAGAGAAAATCATTGGGAAATCTTTATGAAATATTGGTCCATTCATATAAGAATTGTATAAGCCTCTCCTTTAATAAAACTCTACAAAGTTATCATGCCTCTTTTGACATCCTTTTTGGCCCAAGAAACCATATACTCTTTGATACTGCGATTCAGAAGTTCACAATAGCATATGTCATGTTTATGGATAATTTTTGCACGTCTACTGATCTTCTTTGAGAATTATTGTCCCGTGTCAGGTTCTTAATAAGTGTTTATCTTAATTTTATGTGAGAAAACAAAGTTCAATGCACTAGACCATATAAATTTACCATTAAAAGATTTTTCTATTAGTCTGGTAAATTGCTGTTTTTTCTTCATCTTCTAGTGATAAAGGAGTTTTAGCCTACACTAGTTGAATATGCCGCGGTGTTTGATCTTTTCTGAGCACTGATCCAATGCCCAAATTTCTAAAGCAATTTCTGGTAATCTTCTATAGAGAATTTGGTATCTAGAGCCTGAAGCACACAAAATTCCAGTCTCTGGAAGTTTGTGAGTCGTGTTTGAGAAAACCATTGGTGAATCTTGGAGAAATATTGGCCCCTCCATATCAAATACTCTATATAGACTTCTCCTTGTGCTTGTAAACACACCTATAGTTACTTCAAAAAAAAGGAAACTATACACACCTACAGTATTTTTCCGAGAATTGTTATATACTTATATGTGTTAGGTTATTAATAAGTGTTACTGTTAATTTTGTTTTGAAGAATTTTCAGCTCACTAAACTAAGTAGATTCACAAATACATATACTGGCAGAAACAATAAGTTTCAGCCAAAGACTGCAAAGGATAGGTGTATCAACTGCATAATCTTGTGGATACATCAGCAGACCCAAAATCCCAAGACTCTGCTATGAGGTTTTCTGCATAATCTGAAGATTCGTCAGTCTTGTTGGTTCTCCTGTTGCTGCCTCGTGCTGCTTCAAAACCAATTCAGTGGTTTGAGGCACGACTCATTCTATAGGTTTAATTTGATGTGGTTATGAATATAATGGGAACATCAAAATCCCTCTGAGATGTTATGTTTCTGAATCATGTATCCTTGTGGAAATTTTATAAAAAAACTTTACATAGGTATCTCTCCTTCTCGCAAAGCTTAACAGACTAATTACATGGTTCATGTGTCCATATCCTTGTGAAGAAATATTTCATGAGCAAGCTTATCTTTGAACCTATCTTAGGATTCTATGTTAAAAAAGCTACATAATATACAATAATGTGCCCGGACAAGAGTTGAATTGTCTTCTTTTCCAAGATGGAATAGTCGCCAGGCATTCACGACTATGAAGTTCAATGAAGAAATTCTCATGTGCATGACTTGGAGTTATTGTGCCTCTTTGTAGTAAAATTTATTATCTAGTACACAATAGACTGATCCATAGATTTAGATGGCCTAAAATAATCTCTCTATGCTTAAGGTGAAGTTATCCCATTGATACATATAAGGTGTTGAGTTGAAGATTAGATGAGATCAAACTAGTTAAGATGGAATACATGGAGAGCTACTTAAGATGGATGGTTAAGAGAAGAGGAGGGAAGATGTAGATGTAGAGAAGCAAGAAAAAGAGTAGACGTAGGGAGGGCAATATTCTTCTACCTTTATCTCGAAAAGCAAGAAGAAAAGTAGGGGAGGAGTGGTAAGATAAGCAGAAGGAGACACATGAAAAACCAACATGAAATAAGAGAAGGGAGATGAGAAGAAGACATGGAGCAGGAAAAAGAGGAGGCGAACGAACATTTTTGCAGCTACTGAAGCTTAACTAACTAATATTGGTAGGGCAAGAGCAGTGTAGAACACGAGGTAGGGATTTGGGCAAGGTTTGGGTTTTTTTTGTATGCTTAAGCTTAAGTGGGTAGGGATGGTGTGTGTTGGATGTGTCCATGGAGTGTCCAAGTCATGTCCAACACTTCAATATTTTTTTTATAAAAAGTGGACATGTCAGAGGCGTGTCCGCCACGTGTCTAGGCATGTCCAAGGTGTGTCCATGTTGGACACGCGTTGGACACAGACACGGCAGCCTCCGGGAAGTGTCCGTGCTTCCTAGATCCACATGTATGAAATTATTCTGGGGCAGTTGAAACACACTTGACTCCGACTGGTTTCTGTTGGCTTTTGAAAACATTTTTCCATGAGTCACTCAATTGTTTGAGCTCCCTAAACTTTGCTTTTATACACAATCTATGAATCAATGATACTACAATCTAAACTTTTATCTTTTATTTTTCTCTTGTTTAGTTTTGGTTTTTAGTTGTAATGTGACCGTTAACTTCTTGTGTATTTTTATGCAGATGGATTTCTTACGGGATAGAAATTGGATGTATATTGCTAATAGGATGTAAAGTGAAGTATTCTAGTCTAGTTTACAAAAGTTCATTGAATTTGCACGTACCCATCAAATTCCACCCAGACTGGGAAATTTAATTTGCCCTTGTAAAACATGCTCGAATAGATACATTAAATCAGAGGATGACGTATTCTTACATGTTTTACAAAAAGGATTTGTCTACAGCTATGATGTCTGGACATATCATGGGGAGATGATTGGGAGGAATACAATAAGTGCAACATCTACTAGGCCTGCATCTGGAAGTATGCATCAAATGTTAGGAGATATATTCGGAATGGGCGATACAAGTCATGCCAGTGAGTTTGAACTCGAGGAGGAGCCTGCAAATCTTAACGCCCAATGCTTTTTCAAGCTTCTCAAAGAAGCTGATCAACCACTGTATGAAGGTTGTAAAACTCACTCGAAGTTTTCCTTTCTGGTGCCTCTGTTATATCTGAAGGAGGATTCTGGATGGTCAAATAATTCTTTTACAAAGTTGCTGAAGTTGATAATCTCAGCCTTTCCAAAAGAAGGTAGTCTATTTCCTGAGACTTATTATGAAGCAAATAAAGTTGTAAAAGACCTTGGCCTCAAAAAAGTTAAAATTGATGTCTGTCGAAATGACTGCATGCTCTTTCGTAAAGGTTCATCAAAGAAAGACACGTGTGATACTTGTGGTGAGTCTAGATGGAATGAAAAGACATATAGAACAAAAGGCAAGAAGGTAGATGAAAAGGTGATGTATCACTTTCCTATTATCCCTCGTCTGGAGAGACTTTACATGTGCCCTTCAGTTGCAAAAGATATGATGTGGCCATTTAAAGAAAAAGGAAATGATGGTCGTATTCATCATCCCTCTGACACAGAAGAATGGATCTCAATAGATAGAGAATTTCCAGAATTCGCTACTGAGCCACGAAATGTCAGACTTGCTCTAGCTACAGACGGATTCAATCCGTTTGGACTTATGAGTGCTTCAAATAGCACATGGCCTGTACTATTAACCCCTCTCAATCTCCCGCCTTGGCTTCTTCTAAAGGAGCCATACATAATGATGTCTTTGCTGATCCCAGGTCCTCATATGGTTGGGAATGATATTGATGTTTACTTAGAGCCATTAATTGATGAGCTTCAAAAGCTTTGGGGGAAGGGAGTTAAAGTATATGATTCTTATAGCAAGAAAAACTTCACTATGCGGGCAATGATCTTATGGACCATAAATGATTTTCCGGATTATGGTGACCTTTCTGGTTGGAGCACCAAAGGGAAAAAGGATTTAGGTTGCCCATCATGCAAGGGATACTGCAACGGAAGACGTTCATAATGCTTGAAGAATTGTTATGAAGCCTCACAATTCCATGGATATAGATAGTATTTAGAAAATGTGTTTGAGATCCATAGGACATTAGATCATATGTTCCACCTTGTAGTTAACCATTGTCAATCTATCAGAATACTCATTCATCTCATTCTTTGTATTCTTCTTCTTTATCATATACTAAACTTTTCTTCTTACCATTCTTTTTTTTACTTACTCACATAGTTCGTTCTTAGTTTTTCATATTATTTGGTATTTTCTTGACATTTTAATTGATGTTTATCAACATGTGAAGCTTCCATGGATTCCATGAGATCCACATTTTAAATTTGTTTTCTAGCTGTTCTTTCCATGTAATTGCTACTGCTATCATGACATGATATAGAAGATAAGACTTGTGTGTGTAGTAGCTACCATATGGAATTGGTCCCTATGGGAGCACCTGGCTACCTATACAACCTCCTAGTTCAATACATTTTCTTTTACTATTGTGCAACTGCTAATCCAGCTAAAAATCAATCTTCTCACTACTTCCAAAGTTATCCTGGAGCAGAGAAGCTTGACATGATGAACTCCAGTAATAATGAAGATGACAACAGACGATCACATGATAACAAAATTATTCACATGAACAAGAAAGCATCAGTTAATCCCAATTCCCTTACATTTTAGTCATCTGTTGCTCTTGATATGTGAAATTACTCTTTTTATATTCTGGTTGATAATAATTTATATTCTAATGACTTCTTCTCAAAGTTCATGGTTTCTCTGATGTTGATAGGGTGAGTTGCTTCATTGATCGGCAGTCTGTCTCCGGATACTGTGTATATGTGGTAGGTAATCTTGTGTCCTTGAAAACCAAGATGCAAACAATGGTTGCTCGTCAAGTGCAGAGTAAAGGGGCTGTTCAAGCTGCAGATCTCTTTACCAAGTCTGTAATGCCATTTGGGTAAATACTATGTTCGATGTTCTCTTGTTATGGGAATTTGTCTATGATGGGTTTAAAATCTGCACTATGATCTTTACATTGCAATGAAAGTCTTTATGAGGATAATGTATCCCTAACATAGAAACTGGATTTTAGGTGCAAATCAAAGCAAAGTATAGAATAGACATCAAGTGTATTAGTCTGTGATACACAAAGGATCCCCAAACTAAATTTTACTGAATGTGGACACCAATCTTTAAGTTTAGTGTTGAACTTTGAAAAGGACATCAATAACTGTCAAGTGTTTCCAAGGATCCCCAAAGGACCCTAGGTGCAAGACAGTGAGGCCTAGACGTCTCCTTGATAGGAATGGGGATTTATTCATGAACACGCATCTTGAAATATCTGTAGATGTATGTAGTTAACTCTCATGCTGCTTTGTCCACACTGTCAGTTCAGTTCATTTTTCATTATGGAGTGCCATAATATATTGCTTGTATCTTGTATACACAAATTTTTACACACCTCTTACCCTTTTAATGTTAAAGCACAATATTATGAAACTAGCACCAGTAGTTTGCACTGTTGCTGCAAAGCTATATTTTGATTTCTTGCTCGTAGTTCAAAGTAAGATTCTGTCAACTTTCAGTAATCTATTTGTCTGCTCTATCTTTTTCTCATTTTATTTAGCAACTCTGAGAGGTCCTGGTCTCTATTTTCTAATTTGTCTGTGACTTCATTTCATTTCTAGTTGTGACTGGGTAATTCTTTTCTAGCCATTTGACATGATAACAACAATAACTAGATATAATGAACTGTGCAGATCTGCAATGTAAAGATCATAGTGCAGATTTTAAACCCATCATAGACAAATTCCCATAACAAGTGAACATCGGACATAGTATTTACCCAAATGGCATTACAGACATGATAACAACAATAACTATAACTGGAACTTTCTTACATTAGGTGATGTTATATCTTATAACATCGAACTTGATTTTTCTATTAACCTTCTACACTTGTTTCACTCTAACATATAAGAAAAGTATAGGTAAAAACAATGTTCATATCTTTTGATTCTTCTCTCTCTTGAATGCACTAATATTATATTGCTATACATTAATGCAGATGATGGGTTGTAAAAGTTATGCTAAATTTGCTCTCTCTCCGAAGCTGGCAGTATCTCCTGATGTAGTTTGCCATTTTTTACAGAGTCTAAGTGATATCGTGAGACCTAAGGCTAATGAGGTACTTTGATTTATGCTATATTTTAAAGTATTAGATGGGTTTAATTATGTATAAATGTTCCACAATATGTCATTTTATATTAAATTATGTAAAAATATAAATATAGAAAGTTAGATACTTAAAAAACTGCTTTTTTCAAAAAGCATATGCTTAAGCAACTGCTAAAATTTTACTGTCCATATACAAAATGTTACCGTGAGTTCATTTTTGTGGTGTTTAACTCATATTGTTGTTTGTGAATGATTTGTCTATTAGTTTGACTATTAATGCGATTGTAATGTGCCATGTGGGTTTATTTGATAGTATGTCTTTGATGGCTTGATTGCATGATGTCTGCAAGGTGTGCTTGATTGCACAAATGAAATTGAATATAGCGTGACCGTTTAATGTGCTTATTCTTTTTCTGTTTATACATAAAAGTTATATACATGTATAGGTAGATTTTTCTGCCATGACTGACGCCGCGTCCGTCTCCTATATTTTTGGAAACCACCTTCGTCCCGTGTCTGTGTCTAACTGTCTATAGCTAATCCGTGTCCATGCTCCCTGGTATCTTAGCCTCTTACCTTTTTGATGGTGGTTATATTATCGTAATACAAATGATCAATATATTGCAATGTATTTAGAAGGTGAATGAAAAATTCAATACCAAAATTGATGTTCTATCAAATGCTACTCTTTGTTATGTAATTTTTAGTTTACACGTCAGGTTCTTGAGTTACCTGCAAATTTGTAACATGTAGCCAAATAGTGGTTACACCCTAGATAATTGGGTTGTCTCGTTTTGCTGTACACAAACAGGGTTATAATATGCACTATTTTTCTCCAAATTTCAAAATAGAATTTAATTGCAAGAATGGTAGAACACTCATTCTGAGCATTGATGGAAGACACTTGCTGTCTTAGTGTGGATAAAACATAGCTGCGCCAATGTTGTGTAATTTTGTTGCTAGTCACAAGTGTTCACTCGTTAAAAAATGCTTATTCAGATTATGGCTTGTAAATTATGATACTGGTTTGAGCTCCTGCAATATAAAGAGGCGATCATATATGATCAGGCCTGTCAAATTAATATCTATGATTTACAAAAAATAGGCACCTCCTGCCGAAATTCAGGACAAGATATTTTTTATGATTAATAATATTTCGGCCACAAATCTGGAGGCAAAATCCAAGGAGTTCACTGATATTCTGCAAGAGCAGTATTACCCTTGGTTTGCACAGTAGATGGTAATGAAAAGGTGAGATGTCTCCCATAGTAATGCTTGACAAGCTTCTAGTTATATTCTCATTACTTTTTGACTAATATTTGTGACAGGGCTAGTATTGAACCCAAATTTCATGATTTTTACTTAAAGTTTTTGGATAAAGTTAAGTCTAGATCTTTAAACAAAGAGATTGACAAAGCTACATATGAGAACTGCAAGGTACTAATCTTACCCTAAGCAGATTTCTGCTTCTATAATTGCAGCTCAATGAAATATGTATATTGCAGGTACTATTGAGGTCTGATTTGATTAAATCAAGTTCAGAGGAGCGCTCGTTGTTGAAAAATCTTGGCAGCTGGCTTGGAAAATTTACAATTGGTAGGAATCAAGCATTAAGGGCTCGAGAAGTAGACCCCAAAGTTTTGATCATAGAGGTACATATTGTTTGCATCACTTGTATGTTAATCTAATTAGGAAACCACCTCAGTGTCATTTGTGAGGATTACTGAGACATCCACCAACTAAATTCAATCCACGTAATTAGTGAAATTACTGAGACATGATCTGCATACAATGGAAGAGCATGATGAATACTACATCCTTCGAGCTTCTCTAGGAAAATAACAATTACTCCCAATTTGGGTGCAGTTAGCTTTTAGTATTCATTTTCAAACAAGGAAAGTGAATAAATTACTAATCTCTTCAAGTACAAAGGGGGTAATCAAAATTAATTTAAGAACACACGTTTAAGTACGCATTCCTTATATGATATTGTGCCATAATATTTTATTTTCCTTTTAGCCACTCCTATATTACTTGTGAACATCCGCCACTGTTGTACTTTCTTTCACACTATGAAATTCTTTGAGTGAACTCTTACTGTAGAAATCGACTTAAAGTTGTATGCATTTCATGTATGTGGGAAAGTATGCTAAGACAACCATGTCAGTTTTATAACTGTAACCTCACTTGCCACGGTTCCTCTTCCATGAGTTTAAACTATTACCTCACTTATCAACCATTTCATTCACAACCAAGCGGATCATATATGTTTTAGCTAGTCCACCTGATAAAATCAAATATCCATTGCAATACTACAACTCAACTTCCACTTTAAACAAAGTATCTATTTTAAAATACAAGATTCAAATGGAATAATGATGTTGTACGCATAAGAGATCAAATATGCAAAACATGATCCTACCTTTTTTGTTTTGTGACACATTCTCTGCAGTTAATTTTCCACACTGGTTTTATAGAAATCTTGGCCATAAACTTACCATGTTATAGCCGACGTGGTTATTTATAAGTTCATTTTGGGTTCCATGTCTGGTGACACTAGAATAAATGACAAGCACCTAGGTTCTAATCCTATCATATGTTGTTGTAGATGGTAAGAGCCTCACGAGATAATGGCTCAATAGAAAATGCTAAGAGCCAAACATGATTCCATCCTGAAACATTAGCAGGGTGAGCAGCAACCACAAAGTTGCATTCAAGAATTACTCTCTCCAGCAACAGTTATTTAGAATCAACTATAAGCCAGACAACATTCCTCCCATGATTCTTCTAGGATTGCTGATTTTGTTGGATTACCAGACAGCAGAAGTCAGTTTACCAACAAAAGGAACATCTCAGTCAGTCTTATTGTTTTCAGACTTCACTCACAACACTCATATCTCATTGCTCGTAAGCATAATGGTAATCTCATTCTTCCCCTGTAATAGATGTTGCCGGTGAATGATGCTTCAAAATGTCTCGAGGACCCTATACATGATGAATCAATAATGGAGATAGATTATAATAAAGGTCAGTTTCTTTTATTTCTTTGAGCTATAGTGGTGCTGTGATGTTCTTTTCAGCTCTTCATAGTTTGTTTAGCCTACTGAATTGCTATTGATAATCTTCCATTGGCTGACATGTTTCTAATAATATTTGTTACAGAACCGAACAAGTTATTCTCAGCTACCTCAAAGCAACAAAGTATCTGTAGTTAAGACAACACCAGCTAGATCCAGTGGCAGAGGGAGAGGGAGGGGCAGAGATGTTCGTGTTATACCAAAAGATACAACAGCTGAAGCCAGCCTTAATAAAGAGAAAGATTTAACACCTCAAGATATATTGAAAACCTTTTCTACTCAATAGTAGTGGAGCATGAACTCTATGCTGGACAATGCCTGATGTCCAAGCTTCCTCTCAACATTATCAAAGTTGGTCATTGGCTAAATGAGTGATAAAGTCAAAATGTCGATATATACTTACATTGAAATTTGTATCGATTAAGGGGAAAAGGCCGATGTCCTCCCCTATGTAATGAACAATTTTTCTATGTGAAATAAAAAGGAATGTTTCAAAAGAGTGATTTGTTTTGGTTGTTGTGTCTTATTAACTAAATTAGTTTATTAAAATATTCTTTGTTCCTGATAGAAGCCACAAAAATATTACTTAATGAAAAATAAGAAAGTTAAAACCTCATTGACAAATAGGAAAACATAGATCACAATTGTAATTCATGATAAAATAAGTATATTTATGAAGGCCCTAGAACCTCATTGAAAGTTGTGAAATTAGCCTTCACAAATGCATTTGGGAGGCCTGGGAATTGTTTTTGTGAAGGTCAAATAATCCTTCAATAAATGTATTTGTGAAGGCCCTAGAAACTCATTGAAAGTTGTGAAATTAGCCTTCAAAAATGTATTTGGGAGGCCTGGGAAGTTTTTTTGTGAAGGTCAAATAGTCCTTCAAAATAGTATTTGTGAAGGCTAGAGTCTCTCATCAAAGTATTTGTGAAGAGGCTTTTAGAGTAGGACTTTTTGGGAAGGAATGGCCTTCAACCGAATTTTTTATTGAAGGAATTAATGTACATTTGTGAAGGAATCATCCTTCACAAATAGCCAATTTTCTTGTAGTGGTGGCGCATTTCCTCTAGCTTATTGAGTTGGAATTTCCTTTTCATTGTGGCATTTTCACCATCAATGTTCATATTCTTCAAGGCCCACAATGCCTTATGTTGCATCTCTACCGATAGGTGGTAGCTTTTCCCGTAGACTAACTTATCGGGGCTTTGAATGCCGTCTGATATGCCCATAAAGCCTCATTTAGACGGAGAGACCAATCCTTGCGGTCCAGTCTTACTATTTTCTCTAAAATGAGCTTTATTTCTCGATTGGCCAACTCAACCTGGCCACTTATTTGAGGATGATATGGAGTGGCTACTCTATGGTTCACTCCATGTTTCTTGAGCAATCCCTCAAAGGTGCGGTGGATGAAGTGACTTCCCCCATCACTTATCATGGCTCTTGGAAGTCCGAAACGAGTGAAGATGTTTGATTTCACAAAATCGCAGACCACCTTGTGGTCATTCGTCCGAGGCGGAATAGCTTCTATCCATTTAGACACATAGTCAACGAAAACTAAGATGTAGATATACCCAAATGAAGGAGGGAAAGGACCCATGAAATCAATTCCCCATACATCAAATACCTCCACCACAAGAATGGGTGATAGAGGCATCATGTCTCTTTTGGAGATATTTCCCACCTTTTGGCATTTCAAGCAGCTCTTGCAGAATCTGTGTGAATCCTTGAACAATGAGGGCCAGTAAAAACCACATTGCAGTACCTTGGAAGCTGTGCACTTTCCTCCAAAGTGTCCTCCACATATCCCGAAATGGCACATGGAGAGGATGTCTTATTGTTCCACTTCCGACACTCATCTTCTTACAAGCTGATCGGGGCAATATTTGAAAAGGTGAGGGTCATCCCATGCATAATTCTTCGCCATGGCAAACAGTCTTTTGCTCTCCTCCCTTGTCCATGTGCTAGGTATCCACCCACTAGCCAAGAAATTGACTATGTATTGGTACCATGACCCTTGAGAAGATGAGAGAAGGAAGAGTTGTTCATGCGGCATGGTTTCTTTGATTAACCTTGTCTTGTCAAAAGGGTGATCAATATGGGAGAGATGATCGGCTGTGCCATTTTCTACTCCCTTCTTGTCCACTATCTCTATATCAAACTCTTGCAGCAACAGAATCCATCTTATCAACCTTGGCTTCGAATCCTTCTTAGACATGAGATATTTGAGTGCGTCATGATCTGTATAAATCACAACTTTGTGTTGCAGAAGATAGGAGAGGAATTTGTCCAGAGCAAAGATGACGACGAGCAACTCTTTTTCGGTAGTTGTGTAATATTCTTTGTGCTTCATCAAGAGTCTTTCTCGCGTAGTGGATGGCATGAGGAACTCAGCCAATCCTTTTGCCCAACACAGCCCCCACTGCCATTTCAGATGCATCAGTCATGATCTCAAATGGCAAAGAGAAGTCGGGGGGCTGCATGATCGGAGCAGAAATGAGTCTTTCTTTCAAATGATTGAAGGCTTCAATGCACTTGTCATCAAAACTAAACTCGACATCCTTTTCGAGTAAGTGGCACAAAGGTCTTGAGATCTTGCTGAAATCTTTTATGAAGCGGCGATAGAAACCAACATGTCCCAACAAAGACCGAACATGTTTTATGGTGGAAGGAACGGTGAGGGTAGAAATGAGGCCCACTTTGGCCTTGTCAACTTCAATTCCATCTTTAGAAACCCGGTGGCCTAGAACAATGCCTTCAGGCACCATGAAGTGGCTTTTCTCCCAAGATAGAACTAGTCAGACTTTTACACATATTTCAAGGACAACAACTAAATGTAACATGCACTCATCAAATGTCTTGCCAAAAACCGAGAAGTCATCCATGAATACTTTCAAGGACGAATCAAGCATATCTATGAAGATCGAGGTCACACACCTATGAAAAGTAGACAGAGCATTACATAACCCAAACGACATTCTTCGATAAGCAAAGGTGCCACTCGGGCAAGTGAATGTCGTGTTCTCTTGATGTGTAGGATGCATGGCAATTTGGAAATCCTCAGAATATCCATCAAGGAAACAATAGAAGCTCTCTCATGCTAGTCTCTCCAGAATTTGATCGAGAAATGGGAGGGGGTAGTGGTCCTTCTTTGTCTTCTCATTGAGTTTCCTATAATCCAAACACATCCTCCACTTAGATTGTTCTCTTACTGGCATCAACTCTCCATCTGCATTCTCAGCAATAGTAATTCCACCCTTCTTGGGTACAACTTGTAAGGGGCTGACCCAGGTGCTATCAAAAATAGGGTAGATGATTCCGACATCAAGTAATTTCACTACCTCTTGAGTCACCACTTCTTTCAACTTCGGGTTCAACCACCTTTGCATTTAGCGGATTGGTCTTGCATCTTCCTCAAGATAGATTCGGTGCACACAAATGGAGGGATTGATACCTCTCAAATTGGCTATGGACCATCCAATTGCTTGGATGTTCTTCTTCAAAACCTTCATTAAAGCCCCCTCTTGTTCGGGCGAGAGTATAGACGAAATGATCACCAGGAGGGTGTCATTCTCTCCTAGAAAAGCAAATTTCAAACCTTTAGGAAGTGATTTCAGCTCAAGAGTCGGGGGTTCTTCAAGAGAGTTCTCCAATGGCTCGGAGATGGAAGGGAGATCCTCGCTCACAACCACTAAGGCTAGCTCATTCTCTTCATCATCTTCCTCATCATCGTCAGGAAACTCAACTATCAGTTCCGGTCCTCTACCTTGAGTGGCAGTTTGGATCCATGAGGGTAGGCATTCCTCTACAATCTCATCTAGACACTCAACGAGATAGCAATCTTCTTCTATCACCCCTATCACTTCGGTTGTGGCTGACAATTTGAAGATGTTCAACCGGATCTTCATGTGCATGAACGTCACATACATCGTACCGGTTCTCACATGGATAACCGCATCAGCTGTAGCCAGGTAGGGTCTCCCCAAGATGATAGGAACCCTCCTCGTGTCTTTCTCCATATCCAAGATGATAAAATCAACAGGAAAGAAAGCAGATGTCTCATCATCTAGTCTCACGAGCACATCATCAACACGCCCTCTAGGCGTCTTTACTAACCTGTCAACTAACTACAAACTGCAATGGGTTGGACCTAACTGTCCCATCTGTAATTATGCAAAAATGTCATACAACATGAGGTTCACGCTCGAGCCCAAGTCTAAGAGAGCTTGGTCTATGCGGTGCGCCCCAATGTAGCATGATATGATAGGAGCACCGGGATCCTTACTCTTTCTTGGAATGGCGTGCTGCAGAATCGAGCTCACTTGCTCGGTCAGTTTCACTTTCTTCGGGGTTCTTCCCGTAGTTCTTCTTTTGAAAGTACAAAGATCCTTCAAGAACTTAGCATATGAGGGTATTTGCTTGACTGCATCAAGCAATGGGATGTTGATTTTTACTTGCTTGAAGGTTTCAAGAATGTCCTCAGTGTGCTTCTTTCTTCTTTTCTCAGCAGATGGCTCCTTAAGAGCCTCGGGAGACGGAGGGAGTTGGGACTCCATATGGTCCATATCAATAGTATCATCAACTGGAATCACATGAATCATAATATAAACACTCGGTATCATAGTATCAACGCTCGGTATCACAGTATCAACACTGCCTCTTGTCAATGTATCAACACTGCCTCTTGTCATGGTATCCTCAACCTGTTTCTCAGTATCAACATGCTCAACCTCAGTATCACTTCTGTCACCAACAACAGTACGATGGGGACACTCCAAAGTCCGACCACTCCTAAACGTGGTCACTGCCTTCACATGCTCATGGGTAGTAGAAGAGGAAGCTTGTGGAGGTGGTTGTGGCTGTTGTGGTGGTGGAGGCCTTTGGTGAGGGGAGTTTGGATTTTGGAGAATGAATTGTTGTTGCGGTTGTGGTGGTGGTTGTTGTTGTTGTGGATGGGGGTGATATTGCGGAGGTGGTTGTTGGTATGTATGAGGTGGAGGTGGAGCATATTGATAGTTGAGAGGTGCTTGAGGAGGTGGTGGAGCATAGAGGTTTGATGGTGCTTGGTATTGTGGCAGAGCATATGTACTTGAAGTGCTCCCTTGGAAGGCACCATCATTGTTTAGATTGGGTATCAGTTGAGAAGGTAGTCTTCCTTCCTCCCTCCTTGCAAGGGAGAGGGAAATCTGATCCAACCTTTGCTCAAGGCGATGAATGGACTATCCATGCGAGTTCACATCCTTTTTCACTTCATCTAGGCTTCTTAGCATTCCCAGCACTTCGTCTTCAAACTTGGAACTGTAACGTGGCTTTTGTTGCCCTTGTCCTGGTCCATCCTCATTCTGTTGTTTCCAAGAGAAGTTCAGATGGTTCCTCCACTCGGGAGTGTAAGAGTTGGACATGGGGCCTTGGTTGTTGCGGCCACCAAAGGAGTGTAGAGAATTTACTTCCTCATCTACAGTGTCAACCGCCATTGTGGGTTGGCTAGAAGAGCCACCAGCTTGATTTTGCATCATCTTCATCATTTCAGCCATCTTTTTCATCATGTCCGGGTCAGTAGCATTGCGAGTCGGAGCTACGGAGGAAGATGGAGGAGTGTAACTCCGGCCGACATGCCCCCCTTTAGTAGAAGCACAGTGGCAAGAATTTTTAGCAAGGTGTTCAAACAATGGCCATGACTCTTCGGGCGACTTTGCCATGAAAGTGCCCCCACAGGAAGAGTCCACGTTGTTTTGGCTTTGCTCTTCAAGCCCGGTGTAGAATGCTTGAACGAGCTGCCACAGTGGTACCTCATGGTGAGGGCAGTCATGGAGCAACTTCTGGAGCCTCTCCCACGCCTCGTGGAAGGGATCGTTTTCCTTCTGAGCAAATGATGTGATGCACCTTCTCATGTAAGACAACTTGGCGATGAGGAAGAACTTCTTGAGGAACTCATTTTTGACGTCGTTCCACGAGACCAACTCTGGATTGGACACATACCACTCTTTGGCCTTCTCTTTGAGGGATAAAGGAAAGAGTGTCCTTCTAATGGAATCGTCGGTGGCGGCGGGAGTGCGGAAGGTTGAACACGTCTCAAGGAACGCGTCAATGTGGTGGTAGGGGTTTTCATTCTCCATCCCGAAGTAGATAGGGAGGAGTCCCAGAAGTGCAGTCGGAATGGAGAATTGTTGACCGGGCATCTGGTCAACCAAAGTGGCGATGGGAGAGTTGTAGTTCCCCGGTGTAAAGTACTCATAGAGCGGACAATGTGGCAGTGGAGGTTGAGCATTTGGTTGCGGGTCGTTTTCAGCCATATCAGCCTCTCAGTGTAGGTTGCGGCGAGCTTGACGCCTCCTTCTACCAATATTGGGGTCGTATACCACCAAGTCGGTGCAAGTAGAATGCGTGCTACACATGCACAACTATCACCTGTGCAAAGCACAAACAAACAACAAGAAACCCAGTTAGCAAACCAAGATGCAAAAGTAACACAAAGAATAAATAATAGCAATGGCGAGGGCAAAAGGAAGGGCTAAGATACACTATCTAACTAGACCAAGCACCTCTATCCCCGACAACAATGCCAAAAAGCTTGGTGTGTCCCCACTAGTGGTGCTTTTACACCCCACAAGGTTGGAGCGCACATGATATGGGATCTTATGCTTTCGAAATTTATGTTATCCCTAACCGAGTCGATCACTAAGACTAAAACAGGTCGCCCACAAGCGTGTGGGGTACTGTTGTAGTATAGGTGATTGGCAAGATAAGGGGTCGAACCACAGAGATAGAGGGGGAACTAGAGTTAGACAGAGTGGGCTATGTTCCTTTTGCGGAGCTTAGGGTTTTAGGGTTTTGAAAAGGTTTGGTTGTTTGATTATGCTAATTAGCAAGTAAGAAATGCGAGATGTAAACTAAATTATGGAAGAGCAAGCAAATTAGTAAACTAAGTTAACAAACTAACTAAGCAAGAGCAAGAAGAGCTACACTACTCTAGCAAGGCAAGAAGCAATTAAGAACTAAACTAATCACTAGCAAGAGCAAGAGCCTAAGTTAACACTAAAGAGCAAAACTAAGCAATTAACTAGATTAAGCAAAATTGATTAAACTAGACTAGCATGAACAAGCAAACTAAGCAATTAGGGTTTTAAGCAAGGTGATTAAGGTGGGTGGGCTATTTGGGGAATGTAACTTTGATATTAGTTGGGGGAAGATCATTAAACATGCATGATTCTCAATTCATATCTAGATTACCAAACCAAACAATAAGGTCAATGCCATTAGAACATACCCTATACTACTAGTAGAAGACTAGGGTTAGGTGTAATTCTAATGAGGTTAACCAAATCTAGGTTTCTAGGGTAAGTGATAGTGAGTAATTGAGGGTTGAGGGTAGAGATGGGAGCAGAGATGAGGGTATTTAAGCTCATGCCACTAGCCACTCTAGCCTTTAGAAGGCCCTAGACAATTACATCAATCTCACTTACACTAGCTACTTAGATCTCACACTCATTTGTAGGAGGAGGGATGTGTATGTAGGAACAAAGGGGGCTAGCTAGGGATCCACTAATTGGACCTAGGAGCCATTCCTAAGATTGCCACATACACCCCAATTCCTCCTAGAAACTAAGTGTCATAAAAAACCTCAAAGCAAGCAATTCATACAAGAAGAAAAAACCACATGGAATAAGATAGGAAAAGAGATAGAAGCAAGAAGTAATCATCATAGATATGAATTAAGTTCATTACAAGAAATTATCCCCCAACATGGTATCAAAGTTACATTTAAATCCCAAACATCCCACAATAAGGGGCTTAGCTAGACATGATCAAGAAGACTAGAAAAGAAAGGGGTAGAAGAAGGGACTCCATGAAGCTTGATGTAGAAGCCTCCTTCTTCACCTTCAAGCTTGCTGTAGACATCCTCCCTCCTCCAAGGGTGCAGGGGTGCATGAAATGGTGGGGGATTATGGATGAAAGCCTAGGAAACTAGGATTCCATGGTGGAATGAGGGTGGAAATGGTGGATGGTGAGCCAAAATGCAAAGGGTTTGCACTCAAAGCTCAAGGAAGGAGAATGGAGCTGGGAGAAGCTGTAGAGGCATCTAACCTTTGTGTCCTAGCCGCCACCTATGTATATATAGGTGGTGGGGAGGCACTAGGTTAAGTGGGGGGGGGTAGTTTAGGAAAATCAGTGTAAAGTAGGGTAGGGTTGGTTGATCACGGCGGCCGTGTTGATGTGCCATGACCGTGGTGAGGGTGGTGGAGAACGGTCGTGGTGGTGAGGGAATGGTAAAAGGCTTGTGTGGTGGTGGGCCATGACTGTGGAAAAGTGCCACAGTCGTGGTGGGTATTATGCACCACGGCCGTGTTGGGTAACACAACCGTTTTGGAGGAGGGGAGGTGACCGTAGAGAAGCACCACGATCGTCTTGAGCTTCTTCGGCCACAGTTGTGGCAGGTGGCCACGGTCGTGGCATTCTGGGGAAAAACCCTTTTGCAAGTTGAACTTTTGACAATTAATTTGCACGACCGTGGGATGTGGCCACAGTCATTTTCCACTTTGCTGACCACGACTGTGCGGCTGGCCACGGTCGTGGCAGAGGGCCACGACCGTGGGATTCTGTACAAATTCACTGTTGATCTTGGCGTCATTTTGCTAAAAATGCACAACCGTGGCGTTGTGTCCATGACTGTGGTATGGTTGGCCTCACTTCATTACACTTCAATCTTCGTCATTCTTGGATGTCTTTGCTTGGAGACAATTCCTGACCATTGGAGGTAGGTTGAGGGAGACTTTGGGGCGTTCTTTGGGTCCCTCCATGAGTGGGGGAACCCTAGATCTCCTTCTTTCTCTCTCTTCCATCTAAGCATGGTTAAAGTACCTGAAAAACAATGCAAAGAACATCCATAAGCATATTTGCAATGATAACCATATTAGGGAAAAAGACTTGTAATCTAACATGTTTAGATGCAACTTAAGTACAAAATGGCACAGGATGGAGCCCTAAAATAGGGCTACATCACCGGTCAGGGTGGTTCGGGAAATAAAATTGATACCAGCAGTATGCCTGAAAAATTTATTGGTACCAACTTTGTCCGTTGGCAGAGTCGGATGCAAATTTGGCTGAATATTGCGGGTTTTGATCATTACTTAGAAGAGACTAAACATAAGTCATGGGAATCGTTTGGTATGTCTCTGAAGCATCGCAAAGGGACACATATAATGGAAGAACTAATGATGGATATTAATATACAAGAAGAACACTTAAAGGAGAAAACAGTCAAGGTGCCTACTGATGCAAATCCTACTGTTAATTTTAATTCTACTAAAACCACCAAAGATAAGAAATTTAAGAATGCACATAAACCTAAGGCAAAGATCTAGAAGAAACTGAAGAACAAACCTTGTTGGACTTGTGGACAGGTTGGCCACTAGAACAAGAATTGTCCTTATAAGAAGGCAAAGAAAGCTACCACATCTGCAACTGAGGAGGCTATGGTCAACATGATGACTACATCCTTGAACCTCAATGATGGGTACATGTCTATTAAACCTGAAATCCTTTCTATTTTTGAACCACTTTATTGGATAATTGACACTGGGGCTAATGTACATGTATGTGCTGATAAATCCCTGTTTATGTCTTACCAGGCCTCTTGAGGCCGGTATGTGACTTTGGACAATTCTAGATCTACAGAAGTCAAAGGCGAAGGATGGGTGGACTTGAAGTTCCCTTCGGGGAAGGTGTTGACTCTTCAAAGGGTCAGACATGTTCCAACCATTCGACACAATATCCTTAGTGGCGTAATTATATTTATGGAAGGTTATAGAGTAGACTGCTAATGTAATAAGGCTATTATTACACGCCTTCATGATTCTTTATTTTTTGGCAAGGGGTACTTATGTGATGTGGAGAACTTATTTAAGATTCATGTTGAACATGCTTCAAATTCCATTTTAAATTTGAATTATTATAGTTCTGTTTGCATGAATCTTATTTCATCTAATGTTTGGCATTCACGTTTGGGACATGTTAATGTTGCCTCAATGAAGCATATGATGAATCTAAATTTAATCCCTAAATCTGAAATTAGTAATAATAAATGTGAAATCTGTGTGCAAGCTAAACTACCTAGGAAGCCCTTTCATTCTGTGAATAGAAATTTAGAAATTTTGGATTTAGTACATACAAATATCTGTGAATTTAATGGTGTTGCTACGAGGGATCAAAAGCGCTATTTTATAACTTTTATTGACGATGCAAGTAGATACTGTTATGTCTTTTTACTTAGAAGTAAAGATGATGCATTGGATAAATTTAAAATTTATAAGAAAGAAGTAAAAACTCAAACTAGTAAAGTACTTTAGCGATTAAGGTCTGATAGGGGAGGAGAGTATCCCTCAAACTTATTTTTAGAATTTTTCCAATTACATGGTATAGTTCATGAGGTCACTACTCATTATTCACCACAATCAAATGGGATAGCTGAATGTAAAAAACGAATCTTAATAGATATGGTAAATACCTTACTCCAAACATCTAGATTATCCAACTTAATGTGGGGGGAAGCTTTGAATACAACTTGCTGATGCAACCATATTTTAGGGCTCCATCCTGTGCCATTTTGTATTTAAGTTGCGTCTAAACATGTTAGAATTACAAGTATTTTTCCCCAATATGATTATCATTGCAAATATGCTTATGGATGTTCTTTGCACTATTTTTCAGGTACTTGGACCATGCTTATATGGACAAGGGAGAGAGAGGGACCCAAAGAAGGCCCCAAAGTCTCCCTCAACCTACCTCCAGTGGCCAAGACTCATCCCCGAGCAAAGACATCCGAAATTGACAAAGTAAGAAGAGAAATCAAGAAGTCAAGCCTCACCACGGCCGTGGCCCCAATACCACGGTCGTGGCCCCAATACCACGGTCGTGGCTTTTTTTGCCAAAATCCAACAGGTTGCAACAGGGTAATCCTTAGATCGCCCACGACCGTGGCCTCCCAGCCACGATTGTGGCCATTGAAGACACCACGGCCGTGGCCATCAGCACGGTCGTGGTCAGTAGAAGAGAACACAGCCGTGGCACCCTGCCACGGTCGTGGGAATTAATTTATAAGAAGTCAGGTTGCAACAGGGAATTGGCCTCACTGACCATGACCGTGGCTAAGTCACCACGACCGTGGCCGATGCTGATCAAGATGCCCGTGGCCCCTCCCCACGGTCAGCTCCAACTCCTCCAAAATGGCCGTGTTACCCAACACGGCCGTGGTGCATGCTACCCACCACGACCGGGGCACCCCGCCACGGCCATGGCCACCACCATATCACCACTTTTTTCATCCCACGGCCGTGTTCACCACCCCACGGTCGTCCCCCACTACCATCAACACGGACGTGGTACACCCACCACGACCATGGTGCTCACCTACCCTACACAACTTTCCACTGTTTTTCCTATTTTTCCCCCACTTAGCCCTAGCTCCTATATAAGCACTAGTTGCTTCTAGGGCTCGAGAGAGAGCACTCCCTAGCCGTCACCTAGCTGCTCCCTTGCATCCATTGCTCCCATCCATCCATTCCCTTGCATTCAACCCCATTTCCATCCACCTTCCACTCATTTCCACCATAGAAACCTAGTCTCTCTAGGTTTCTATCCATCCATTTCACCATTTTCATGCACCCCTGCACCATTGGAGGAGGGAGGACGACTGACTACTGGATGTACACCATCATCATTCTCCAAAGACCAGTAGAAGAAATGACTGATGTGGACTACCACGCTCTACGAGGACGTGGAAGCCGCAGTCATTTGATTGTCGAATTTGCTGGGGGCATTTGTGGCAGAAGGCAGGGCGGTGGAAATGCTCTTTGTCGTACGCCCTTGTGTGCTGACTCAGAAATTCGATTAACTTATCGACGCACTCCTTTGCCACTACTTTTGTTGGCGTCTTTGGTGTCACGACGTAGTTTCTCTGTCGTGCATTGTACTGGCTGTCGGAACTGTTATATATTGTGGTTGTTCCTTCTGGAAGATTTGTTGCCAGGAGCATCCAGTGCTCATGATATAGGAAAGGGAACATGATGAACGTCGGCGTTGTGTGCTGGAGATAGGAGATCAACGTGTCAGTTGTGCCAAAGTTCTTGAGCTTTAGAAGACCATCTTTCATATATGGGGACGCCATGTATGTTGTTGGGTTGTTTTGGCCAAGTAGAAACTGATAGGCGGCCATTAGGCTTACAGAGAGCGATCCTTTGATTTGCAAAGTCTCTCGTAGTGTGTCAGACATTACAAGAATGTCTCTAGACATGAATACGAGCCCATCTTTGTCGGCTGAGAGCCGCTGCATAATGAGACGCAACTCGAGGTCGGAAAGACCTTTGCAAGCATCACGGTCGAAATCAGGAAAGGTTGGTTCGATGGCAGACAGAGGATCGATATTGCTTGTAGCTTGCTCGGTGTCGGCGACTGTCATATTGGTCTTTTCTGACTCCTTCAGAGTTTGTCGGAAGGGTCGCCGCTGTGGTCGCTGGATAGCTGAGAAGAGGTAGCGAGGAACATCATCTGGTGCCATAGTTGGGTCCTTGAAGAAACACCTATCACAGATGAGCTCCATGGCATAACGCCCGCGCAAGGAATGGAAATCTTCAACAACCAGATCAGTAAATGGGATTTCCTGGTTCAGCGCTTGGATGTGACGTATGGTGCCGAAAGCGCAATCCCCAGATCCCTCAGCGGCCTGAACTTGAGGGTTTATGATTTTGAACCAAGGTTGACTCCAATCTTGGCGAAGAGATGGGCGTGCAACCGAAATTAGTTTAAGAAGCCAGAAGGGGATACACCTGGCTTCTCCTGCTGCTTCACCAACGAAATTTATTGTGCTGGCTGGGAGCTCGGCACTGCAGAAATTAAAGACTTTGGCATCCCGAGCCTCGGTATCCACGATCATAAAAATCCAGTGGTCCGAAACTTGGAAGGGCATGGTAAGATAACGTACTCGACGTGCTAAACCAGCACGCAGCCGCTCGATCGACTTTGCTCTTATGTCTTTGTATAAAAGGCCAATAGACAGAGCAGGCGAGGCATTGAAAATAGGTTGCTGTCTCTTAGAACTTCTATACATTTCTATACAATTGGCGAGGAGGACACAGAAGATCGCCATAGGCATCGTGGACCGGGGTCGGAGGATGCTGCGGAAATCTTCACGTGTCATCTTACGCCTAGTTTTTGTATTATGATAAATTATATCTTCCCCCGCCTTTGCATCGTCCACTATAGTGTTCAGTATAAAAATGTCCTGAGCATCTAAAGTGGAGATGGCCGCCATATCCAGGTCATGCATTTTGTGCGGCAAAGGTGGTGGCGGGGGAAGTTCTTGTGGAGGGGGAGAAGCAGGCTGTTCGAAGGCCTGTTCATGGCCTGATAGGTCGTCGTCCGAGTCGGAGGCAGAATTGAGGTCTTCATCGGTGTCTAAACTTACTCGTTCTGCCTCGCCCTCGTCCAAGGGGGAATGTGTGGAGAGAGGTGGAGCAGTTGTTTTTGGTGGGCTAGCGCTGGTTCCTAGTATGCATTGTTGGAGATCAGGGTAGGCCACGTGTTTGGCTGCTTCCCCGATGGATCCCAGTGCGGAGTAATCAAAGAATTGGTCCCCGTTTGACATGTTGACATTATCGTTATGTGGGGATTTGGGGTGATTGTCACTGTCGTGGTGACCTTTGTCGGAACCTCTGTGAGAAGGTTCTGCTGCATTTCCAGGGTCCTCTCCGTCATCATGTTTATCACCAGAAGAGGTGTTATCTTTGTTTGAATCAACAAATGAGTCGGAGTCATCTTCTTCATCGTCATCGCCATCCTTGTCGTCCGCAGCCTTGTCTGCTTGCTTTTTACTTGCGGACGTTTTGCACCGTCGATGGGTGGCTTGTAACTCATCGAAGGCCACTTGCAGATGCTCGTGTGTTTCGAGCAGTGCATCATGGGATTCTTTGAGGTCGGTATATCTGCCTTCGGCGGAGAGGAGACGTGCTGTAAGATTCGTAACTTGAGCACGTAACTGCTGGATTTCATCATTATTGGACTCCTCTTGGCGATGTTGTAGCTGTGTGAGTGTGCTGTTGATGGTGTCCAAGCACATGCTCAGAACTTCTTGTTGTTGCTGGAGCTCACAGAGAGTCTCTGGCAGAGGTTGAGTCTGTGTGGAGATCTCATCGACTTGCTTCGTCGTTGCTTCCTGCTGACGCTTCGCTCCAAGGACCAGGTCCGGCAAGGTGTTATAGTGGCTGTTGATGTGTGCAACTTGCTTAGGGAAGACGCATGTTGCTCTAGAGCGGAGTATTGGTGAATGACTATTGTGGGTGGGCTAATGCTGGTTCCTAGTATGCATTGTTGGAACTCAGCAAAAGTTGCGACTTTGGCAGCGTCCCCCAAGGATCCCATAGCTGAAAAGTTAAAGAACCGGTTCCCATATGTCATTGTTACATTGTCATTATTGTCGGGGGACTTGGGATATTTGTTTCCACCCTCTTGGTGGTCTTTATCATCTCCTTTCTCTACAGGTTCTGTCCCTCGGCTGGTGCCCTCCCCAACATTGCATGGGTCATCAGGTTGATCGTCTGGGGAGGAGCTGTCGTTGTTGGAGTCAATAGAGGAATCAAAATCCTCATTGTCATCTTCACTTTCATCTTCATCATCATCCTCTGCCTTATCTGCTGTTTTCTTTGTTGACGTTTTCTTGCACTGCCGATGAATGGCTTGTATTTCTTTGAGTGCCACTTGCACATGCTCGTGGGTTTCGAGCAGTGTGTCGTGGCTCTCTTTGAGATCGGTATAACTTGCCTCTACAGAGAGGATTCATGCTGATAGATCGGTTACTTGTGCGCGTAGTTGATTAAGTTCATTGTTAGAGTGCTCCTCTTGGTGGCGGTTGAGTTGTGCAAGGTTTTTGATGATGTCATCCAAGCACGTGCTAAAGGTAGTTTGTTGCTACTGAAGCTCATGAAGGGTCTCAGGCAAAGATTGAGTTTTCTTAGAGACTCTGTCGACATGATGGGCCTATTCTTCTTGCTGGACTTTCATCTCGAGTACCAACGCTGGCAGGTGTTGTAGGTGGTCGTCGATGCTGTTGACTTGTTGGGCCGCTACATCCTACCATTGTTGAATTCTAGAGAAGATGCCTAGTAAGGCGTTGTTCCATTCATCAATCCTGGAGACCTGTGTAGCAATTCCCTACACGCAAGAAAATATTGATTGTAATATGTTAGAGGGGTCGGTGAGGAGGTTTCGAATAGCGTCAAATTGTCATCGAAGCTGCACAAGAAACCCAAAGAGCGTCACACAAAATTATAGAGGGTTTTTTAACACAAAAAATAACAAAGAATGGGAATAAACTTACAATACAATAGTGCCACAACATACTAAAACCAAAAGAAACTCAAAAGAAGACCTAGCTAAATTTAGAAGGAAGCAGCAATCGTTCTAAAGCTATAGAAGAAAACCAGAGAGCATCACACAACACTAACACAAAAGTTAACCAAGTATGAGGTGTTTGTATAGCAATTATCCTAGTAAAAGTGCACGGTACACATGTACATAAGAGGCCGTGAGCACAACACCATGGAATGACATAGTTACCATGCCGATTTTTACTGGTATCGTGTCTGCTTGCTTTTGAACTATAATTGTATCATGAGAAAATCTCTAGAGGATATGCGTACCTTACAATCATGTAAGTAGAAATTTTACAGCATGACATTTGATGAAAAAACTAATAAGTATCCTATTGTAAAGAAAACAACCAGACATTCTTGGGAGAAATAAACAAACACACAACTGGAAAAGAAAAGTAGACATGCATCCCTATTGTTTGCTTTTATTCATAGGGTTAATAAACTATAAATAATCATCCAGAAGAGATTCCATGATGCAAACATCTATGATTTATATCTTTATACAGAAGTCCAGCCAAAGGTTCACAGGGAATTCATCTTCTGAACCATAAAGTTCCCCACACTGGAGATCCAGGGCGAGCATCTACCAAGAAACGGGGTAAGACGTCTTTGACACAAGACCTCGAGAAGGAAGCGCAGGCCATGGGTTCCTCAACCCTAGAAGAAGTTACTAAATGAACATTGCCAGTTGGAATGTCCAGGGTGTCTGCGACGAAGATACCCAGAACTCGATTATGGTGATCGTCCGGAAGTACAAGGTCTCGGTCATCGGGTTATCTGAAACAAGGTGTAGTGGTACCCGTGCGACCTCCATCATCAAGCAGCTTGGTTTCCCTCAATCTCACAGAGTTGAGGCAGTAGGATATGCAGGGGGCATTTGGGTCTTATGGAAGGCTGGAGTCAATCTCGAGATCCTGGCCTCCCACAAACAATTCGTTCACTGTCAATTAGAGCAGCAGTTCCTTTGTACCTTCGTCTATGGGGGTACAACTAGGAATAGTAGACGATTCCTCTGGCACCATCTCAAAGGCCTGTCCTCCTCCATCACCCGCCCATGGATCGTAGTAGGTGACTTTAACGCGATCATGTATCAATCGGAGAAATTTGGAAGCCTTAGCTTCGACAAAGGTAGCAGCAAAGACTTCATTGACGCCATGACACACTATAAGCTCCACGATTTGGGCTACAATGGGGCACGCACCACTTTTAGGTGCGGGTTGTTACATGAGCGACTCGATCGAGCTTTGGGCAATGAACATTGGATAGAAAGACTAAATCTCGAACCAGTCCAGGTGCTCGAAAGAACCAACTCCGACCACGCTCCTCTCCTCATCTCAGAATCTATTTCTCAACGGAGACCTGCTCACACCTTGCGAACCTCTGCACGGTGGGAGGAAACAGATAGCTTCAGGCTTTTCCTATCCACGCAATGGAACACCGGCATCCCCTTTAGCCAGGCTAGCTCATATTTTCTTTCTAAGGCCGCAAAGTGGGACCAAAAGGAAAGAAGGAGCCGCCACAGAAGTAAGGAACAACTTAGTAACAAGATCAAATGGAATCAGCTGCAGTTGGCTCTCAATTTTGACAATGCTCTAGCAAGGGACACAGTTGATCTACAGGTCGAACTTGATCATGTTCTGTGATAAGAGGAGCTCGAGGGGTGGCAAAAGCCCACTGCGAGTGGATCAAATCGGGGGATGCCAATACTGGTTATTTCCACGCCATGGTCAAAGCTAGAAGACATGCAAATAAAATTGTGAAACTCAAAGATAACGATCGTTGGGTGGAGGATGCATATCAGCTTAAGAATTTCATCCTCTCCTTCTTTTCGAGTGTCTACCAGGACCACAGCCCTGCATCACGCCTAAACGCAAGTAGACGCTTCATTGGTGCCTTCCCCGATCTGACTACTGAAGATATACATCATTTCAGAAGGTTGCCCGCATCAGATGAAATCTGGACCAATCTTCGGGCAATGGAGCCCTTTAAAGCACATGGTCCCGACGGAGTGGACACTTTCTTCTTACAACGGAACTGGAAGCTTCTCCAACGATAGGTCTGTGATTTTATCATCGGAGTTTTCGCTAACCCCTCCCTAGTACAAGGTCACACGGATTCCACTCTGGTGTTCATCCCCAAGGTGAATGCGCTGGAGACGTGCTCACATCTAAGGCCGATCTCTTTAAACAACGTATGCACTAAGCTCATATCCAAAGTGATTGCTTCCAGAGTTAAGCCATATATTAATGATTGGGTCTCTCCTTTCCAATCAAGTTTCATACCTGGAAGAAGGATAGGCGACAACATCGTTCTTGTCCAGGAGATCATACACTCCATGGAACGGACTCATATCAAGAAACATACCATGGCAGTCAAGCTAGATTTGATGAAAGCTTTCGACAAGCTTAGTTGGCCTTTTATTGAAGATACTCTGTGCAGAACTTCCATCCCTAAAAACATAATCAGCGTGATCATGAACCTCGTCAGATCGGGTAATACTTCGGTTCTTTGGAACGGGGAGGTAATTGGCTCCTTCAAACCCTCCTGCGGAGTCAAGCAAGGGGATCCTCGCTCGCCTTATATATTTGTTCTGTGCTTAGACCGCTTCAGCCAGCTTATCAATTCTGAAATTTCAAAAGGATCCTGGATCCCGGTGATTCTATCTAAATAGAAAATTCACTTTTCTCACGCTAGCTTTGCTGATGATATTATCTTGTTCGGTGAAGCTTCGGCTCGCCAAGCAAGAACAATTAACAGATGCTTAAGGAGGTTTGGGGAAGCTTCGGGGCAACTCTTATCTCATGAGAAATCTTCAGTATTCTTCTCTCGCAACACCCCCATGGTCGTCTGAGCACAGGTGAGCCATCGATTGGGAATCAAAGAAATAAAAGACCTGGGTCATCACCTTGGTATTCCAATAATTCACAAACGCAAGAGCAAGGCTCACTTCTAGCACCTGGTTGACAAACTTCACCATCAGGTGTCAAGTTGGCTGAACAGACATCTTTCTCTGGCAGGACGGGTTACCTTGGCTAACTCAGTCTTACTCTCGCTACCGTGCTACACAATGCAGATGATTCAGCTTCCTCTCTCAGTCACTGATCGGATAGAGCAACTGACCCGGAATTTTCTCTGGACCGGGTTTTCCACGAACAAGGGCACTAATCTGGTTGCTTGGAAACAAACCTGCATGGCGCGTTCACAAGGGGGGTTGGGTATCAAGAGTGCCCGCCTTCTCAACTCAGCGCTTATTATGAAGTTTGCTTGGGATTTTTTCAGGAAAAGGGAGGTTCCATGGGTGAGCTTAATGCGAGCCAAATACCCCTCCAACTGCATCAGTCACTCATCCATCTCGCATACTTGGAGGAGAATCACATCGGCGTTTCCTTTTATTTGGGCGCACTCAAGGATGACCCCTATCTCCGGGCTGCACACAAACGCGTGGGAAGACGCTTGGGTTGGAGATGGAGTAACCCCTAAAGTGCTACCAGGGTTACAAGTACCCGAGGATCTTAAAGATCTTCAGGTCTCCAGTCTGATTCTAGACGACTGGAGCTGGGATATGGGTTTCCTACAGAGCTGGTTCACCACAGATTCCGTAAGGGACATTATTAGTATGCCCACACCCAGGCTGGATCTCGGCGATGATGGCAGAGTCTGGTTGCTCTCTACTGACGGAGAATTCACGACCTGTTCGGCATATAGCAGCATGGCGGATGGGCAGAGCCCGACACACGCTAAATGCCTATCTATATTGTGGAAGCTTCCCATTCAATGAAAACTACCGGGTGGCTCATCTTTCATAACACACTTCTTACGAACTCCATGCGATTCTGTCGAAGGATGACGGAGGACCCACGATGTCCAAGATGTCAACACCAGGAGGAGACGGTGCTCCATGCTCTACGGGACTGCTCGGACGCATTGCAAACCTGGCAACAAGTACTCCCAATCGCAGCCACATCCTTCTTTCAGCAGCAATCCACAACATAGTGGATGGAATACAACCTAATAGGCTCCTTTCAGATGAATGACTAGAAGGCTTTATTCATGACGATATGCTGGTGGCTCTAGAGAACCCGTAATCAAACGATCTTTGAAGGCAAGCGAACGCCTCCGGCAATCCTCGCACTGAACTCTAGGGCAAGTGTCGCTAGCGCAAGGATGGCCTTCTGCAGCTCAACTCACGAAGGAAAACGCCCGCTGACCTCGCCGCCCGCTTCCTCCTTGGAAGTGAGAAGCATGTCTTCTATCATCCAGGTGGATACTGCGGTAGATCTAAAGCATAGAATCAAAGCTACGAGTGTTGTTCTACGGCATACTACGGGTCATTGGATATCGGGGTGGGCTTCTAAGTATCCAGGTTCTGATCCGATGGATGGGGAATTAAGAGCCATCTTGGATGGTCTTCACTACGCCAAGTTCAGAAATCTTTCGCAATTCATTGTGATTACTGACTCAAACAATGCCTTTCAATGGATTAAAGGACAACAACATACTGCTCTGAGATACAAACTTCAAATTAAGGTCATCAAGGATGGTCTCGAGCAATGCTCCTCTAACATCATCTACCAATAGCGGGACCAGATGAAGCTCGTCGATCAGCTTGCCAAGCGCCATCTAAAACAGCCTGATCGGGATGGTTGTTGGGTCAATTGTCCAGACTTCCTGCTAGCCTTGTACTTGAAGGACATGGAAGCTTTCTCCATTCCTGTAGTTAGCCCTAGAGGCATGTAGTCAGTTCCACTGGCATGTCCCCAAAAAAATATCTTTATACCATTCCCACACCATATAAGGATTCTCCGCAAAGCTTGAAGAATTGGTTTATCTGCCATTAGATTTTATAGGTGAGTAAGTGAATAAATATTTTTTAGAAACCGTTTCTATAGACCCTTCCACATGGAGGTGTTTTCACCGACTAGGAGTTGAATTGAATCATGGACTTGTCTATTAGTGAATTATAGAGAATGTATAATTTTCAGGCTTCATCTAGAACTTTGCATGTTTGTTTACAACATAGAGATCTATGAACTTGTGGATCACAATCATCTTCACCAACCCTACAGATGAAGCTACACTTTTGGATCTTCTACACCCATTGTGTCTTTATCTCAAAAGCTGGTGCGTGATAATTGGGTGGAAAATTGATGAATGCATATTCATCTCTTATTTTTGCTTCATTTAGAATAATTAATTAGGATTTTTTTGTTAATTTTAGCTAATTCAAAAATAAATAGAACTTTCGTCTTCTTGATATACTTTTCCTGAATTCTTATGATATTTTTCTTAATTTTCAGGACTTATCTAAGTAATTAAATCGAGAAAAGAAGAGATGAAGGTAGGAGGCAATTCAGTTTCCCGCAATGCTGACTTAAATGCATACCTTGCACCAAAATTAGCATAACTCTCACATCCTAGGCGAAATGTAATGTTCAAATATGATTTGGAAAGGGAATTCAAAGGCCTACAGGAAAATCATATTTTTGGGCGCACTTTAAATTCTATGGACAACGGAAATTCGCTCGAAATTGCTGCTGCGAGAATCTGCATTAAAGAAAGACAATCAAGAGTTTGTTGACTAGATCTGAAAATTCAAAAGGATGGCTCCCGCTCTTTTTTCCCTCTTTTTTTTAGATAGCCTATCTCTCCTTCTCCTATAAAAGGAAGGTCACTTCCTCCTCCCGAGGATCATCTTTTGTATCATCTTTTGTACCGGAATTCCGAGCATTTGTTCTCCTATCATTCAAGCAATATAATTTCTTGTTAGTGTTATTTAATTCTTGCAATTTATATTCTGGCAATAGATCTAGTTGTTCTTCCTTTCTTCTTCTTTCTCTTCCATGGATTTGAGCAAGGGTTGAAGAGATTGGCCATTTTATTGTCTCTAGCAAAAGGATTGACTCCTAATTTTGGGCTAGACTATGGCCATTTCGCTTCTCCCCTCCGCCTCCATGTTTTCCACAAGCATGTGTGAGTAGACTTCTATCAAGGCAAGGGGAATAACCCCTTAGCCATGTGATGACTAGATTGAAGATTTATACGATTTTTTAGATAAATGGATTTTGATTTGGATCTCGACAATTTTAACGAAGTGATCTCTCGTTTTCATCACTTGTTAATCTTGGCGGATGCGACCGTGGAACCCAAGATTTAGAACAACCAAATTGATTTCATGGGAATTTGGATGAGACCTCAGAAAAGTCCCCATTAGGATGATTGAACTAGGATCCGTGAACGTCAGGACCAATGAGTTCACGGGGAGTTCATCTTTTGTGAATCATTTATAAATGTTTCACATGCCTTCTTTTATCTTTCTTATCATTTCTTTGATCTCGTTTCACATCGACTAGGGTGGTAAAATCCCTTGGCTTCGGTATTTCTTTTTTTTATTAGTTAAATTTTAATTCAACACTTTTATTTTTGTTCTTAGTATTAATAACTCTCTCAAATCGGGATTTAATTCTTGTACTTGCAATCGGATTTAGATTTCGACTTTTCTTTTCTGTCATCCCTTGGATCGATACCTATCTATACTAAGTTGACTTGTTGTTCGCAACAAGTTGACAACTGGGTTAGAAGGTTAAACTCTGGACTTTTCCTAGTGATTGTTGCGTGTACAATGACGCACATCAATTTGGCGTCGTTGCCGGGGACAACAGATTGTTTTTTCGAACCCAAAACAATTTTGAAAAACTTTTTTTCTTTTTTTCATGCCTTCCGAGTAACATTCTGGAAGTGTACTCCTCTTTCTGCTGAGTTTCCATTTCGGCAGTCTATTTTTTCTACACATGATTAACTGCTTCATTTGTGCATGTGACGCTCGCCGAACGCCAATTCCGCGGGGCAATTTTTTAATCTGGAACCAGAGAGGCTAAGGATGATTTTAATAGATGATGATAACGATGATTATATCATCTTCAATCAAGTAGAACCAACTCCAGTACCTAAATCTCCACCAATCACTTCCATTGTGGATGTTAATCTAGTTGATTCTAATGGCCAATCTACTTCATTGGAACCTTTTCTCTATAATGAACCACCACCCTTAGAAGAAGTCCAATGTGATATAGTTGAGATTCCACACAACCTTGATCAGGAGATGGATAGGTGTCTTAAAGAAATTCAGGATGTTGTAAATGAAGAACTTTGTTTAGCTAGGGCTGCAGCTGTATGGGGCCTTGACTATCCATATAAGTCAGAAAATGAGTGGATGGAGGCCTATGTTGATAAATTCATGAATCAAGAATCTTTTAATAAAAAGGTTAATGACTGGTGGGCTCAAAGAACATCCCAAAAACCTAAGACTCCACCCTTCTCGGTTGTAGGCTCATATTTGGATGTTTGCAATAATCATCCCATCTTGGTTGAGCCTATTGTGACCAATGTACCATCACCTACCCAACATGCACTGATGGATTCTTTTGAAAGGCTTCATCATCAAGAGCACTATGACCTCACTCAACCACCTCTTTTTCCACATCTGGTTGAACCTGATGAGGTGATTCTACCACTGCAAGAACCTTACATTACACCCTTATATTGTGAGGTGATCCCTTCTGAGCCCATTGAGTTGGGCACTTGTCCTATAAAGGAATAAGATCTCCCCTTCAGCATAGTAAAGGATCCAATTGATTCCATAGACATCCATGTTGATGAGATCTTTTATGAAGAAGAGATGGAGAACTCCCCAATAGAGATGGAACAACCTAGATTGATCATTTTTTATAATTATGACGACAGTTATGCCATTTGTGAGTCTTCCACACCAAATCCACTAGCTTCTATTTATGGGGTAAAGGATCCGGACGCACCTTGTTGCATAATCCACCAAGAAGACATACATCCCCATATGATTGTTTACTCGACTAACAAACCAGTTCTTCTTATACAGGCACCCTCTTCACCACATGTAGATCCAGGCGGCAAAAAGATACTCGAGCCAGATTCTCCGTTCGATCTTCCACATCCGACACTACATTTGTTACCCAACTGGCACCTGCCAATCCCCCCCAATCCACATTCATCTCCAACACTACTTTCACTGTTGAAGGAAGATATGTGGATCCTACTCGAAGGACTATGAGGTGATACACAACTTCATTCAGAAAACCTTTTTAGGCTTCCGCGACTACCCATCCATTGGGTGTACCATGAAGCTCCTCTATTCAAAACTCCAGCCATCATCGACATTCCCTTCAGATGGACATATTTTGAGCTACCAGGACCACCTGGTGAACACAACAAATTTCTTCCCTCCATCTCGGGTTTGGGTTTTGCTCGGGACGAGAAAAAATCTAAGTCCGGGGTGGAGGTGGGTGATATGATTCTATTCTACCCCCTTATCTTTTTATTCTTGCATTATTTCCACTTTTTTTTATTTTGCATATAGTTGCTTTGTTCATGGCCATTATCTAGTCGGCCATATTTTTTTTACTTTTGTTGCAAAATGGCCTTTATCTAGTCGGCCTTGATATGATCATTTGTCAAAATACTCCCCTTAATGATGTAACTGCCTTGCAACTAAAATTTTGAAACTTTCATGACTAGAAATCCTCCTGTCACTTAGGACCTCAAATAATAATCACTCCTTGGAAAAGATGGCAAGCCATAGAGGACTGATAGGATTCAAGAGTGATGCTTTCTTATCATGTACAACTTGTATAAATTTTCTTGATTTTTCACATGATTCGGTAATAAATGCATGGTACTCTAAAAAAAAGATGGAAAAAAGTTGCACAAGAACAACCTCTTCTACTCTTCTTCCACCACTTCCAAATCTTTCCATTCGTCAAAAAGAAAAAAAAGCCAATAATGCCCAAAAGGCTATGTTTGGGGTGGCACTCCTTCCCCCTCTTCCGCTTCTTCCATACCCACGCAATTGGGTGTATCACCAAAAATCAAAGAAAAAAATGCAGTCAATGTAACTGCATGTCCACTAAATAAAAAGGTCTCGAGTCGAATAGAGGAGAGAATGTCCTTCTTCCATACCTCCTTCACTCTAATTTTCTACCCAGGGGAAAACTACAAAAATCCCAACCATTCAAATCAGCCCTGTTCTTGTGTAAAACTAAAAAAAAAATTGGAGTACCAAAAGCAAAGGTGAGATGCAAATCTATTTTATTGCAAGTCTTGAATAAATGCAAGTTTGTGAAGTAGGAAATTTAAAGTCACTTTTCGTGAATTTAGGAAGTCAGGGTCACTTGGCCATATTTTGGTGGAAGGAATCAAGTGATTGTTAGGAGAGTGAGGATGATAGGTTGAGAGTATGTCTTGAAAGTATTTTTTGATTTTAATGTTGCTCGGGACGAGCAAAGTTTAAGTTTGGGGTATTTTGATGAATGCATATTCATCTCTTATTTTTGCTTCATTTAGAATAATTAATTAGGACTTTTTTATTAATTTTAGCTAATTCAAAAATAAATAGCACTGTCATCTTCTTGATATACTTTTCCTGAATTCTTATGATATTTTTCTTAATTTTCAGGACTTATCTAAGTAATTAAATCGAGAAAAGAAGAGATGAAGGTAGGAGGCAATTCAGTTTCCCGCAATGCTGACTTAAATGCATACCTTGCACCAAAATCAGCATAAATCTCACATCCTAAGCCGGAATTTAATGTTCAAATATGATTTGGAAAGGGAATTTAAAGGCCTACAGGAAAATCATATTTTTGGTCGCACTTTAAATTCTCTGGACAACGGAAATTCGCTCGAAATTGCTGCTGTGAGAATCTGCATTAAAGAAAGACAATCAAGAGTGTGTTGACTAGATCTAAAAATTCAAAGGATGGCTCCCTCTCTTTTTCCCTCTTTTTTTAGATAGCCTATCCCTCCTTCTCCTATAAAAGGAAGGGCACTTTCTCCTCCCGAGGATCATCTTTTGTATCATCTTTTGTACCGGAATTCTGAGCATTTGTTCTCCTATCATTCAAGCAATAGAATTTCTTCTTAGTGTTCTTTAATTCTTGTAATTTATACTCTGGCAATAGATCTAGTTGTTCTTCCTTTCTTCATCTTTCTCTTTCGTGGATTGGAGCAAGGGTTGAAGAGATTGGCCATTTTATTGTCTCTAGCAAAAGGATTGACTCCTAATTTTGGGCTAGACTATGGACATTTCGCTTCTCCCCTCCGCCTCCATGTTTTCCACAAGCATGTGTGAGTAGACTTCTATCGAGGCAAGGGGAATAACCCCTTATCCATGTGATGACTAGATTGAAGATTTATATGATTTTTTAGATAAATGGATTTTGATTTGGATCTCAATGATTTTAATGAAGTGATCTCTCATTTTCATCGCTTGTTAATCTTGGCGGATGCGACCGTGGAACCCAAGATTTAGAACAACCAAATTGATTTCATGGGAATTTGGATGAGACCTCGGAAAAATCTCCATTAGGATGATTGAACTAGGATCCATGAACGTCAGGACCAATGGATTCATGGGGAGTTCATCTTTTGTGAATCATTTACAAATGTTTCACATGCCTTCTTTTATCTTTCTTATCATTTCTTTGATCTCGTTTCACATCGACTAGGGTGGTAAAATCCCTTAGCTTCAGTATTTCTTTTTTTTTATTAGTTTAATTTTATTTCAGCACTTTTATTTTTGTTCTTAGTATTAATAACTCTCTCAAATCAGGATTTAATTCTTGTACTTGCAATCGGATTTGGATTCTGACTTTTCTTTTCTGCCGTCCCTTAGATCGATACCTATCTATACTAAGTTGACTTGTTGTTCACAACAAGTTGACAACCGGGTTAGAAGGTTAAACTCTAGGACTTTTCCTAGTGATTGTTGCGTGTAGAACGACGCGCATCAAAAATACATGCAACCTTAGGGATTGAAAAATCCCAAAGTTTTCAATGACGTTCTACCTCTTAAATTGCACATATATACTCTTAGATAGATACCATGACTTCTTTTAGTTTCCTATCTCTATGAGTGTATTTCCACTTCATCCATTTTGACTTTATTTTTTCAAATTCACATGTGACAACTTCTCACAGTCTCAAGTTCAAAATGTATTGAGGATTTCATGCTTGAGAAGTATCACATACACTAGAAATGATATATGAAAGAAATATATTAGCATACATCAATTTGATGAAGAACAAAAATTAAGAAAATTTGTAATATTGTCTATTAAAAAGTCCAAAACTACTACTAATCAAATGAAATTAATTAGGTTTTTGTTGTCCCCAAAAATGACACAAAAGTTTGATGTGAATATTTTGAGCCTAAAATTATATAGGGTACATAAACCCTGGATGATACCTAAAATCATAGTACAATAAGCTCACTAGAAAGGGGATGGGTCTTATCATAGATTATATTAGGGTTGATTCCCAAAGGAGAACCTTTTGAAGAATTACAATAATTAACTTAAATAAATCACACAAAATTGATTTTGATTTACTAAAGCAGATTGCAATAATATAATTGCTTATATATCTTGATTTAACAATGATGGAAACGTTGGGGAAAATGAGTTCACCACCACTACCCACATTCACTCTTCCTCACCACATTATCACAAGCATCAAAGATTAAAATTGGGGACATACAAAATTCAATCCTTTCAAGATGATAATTTTTCATGGATGAATATCACTCTAGTCTTGCTATATCATTACCTAGAGGTCATCCATATATTTCCTTGGATATCACCCATTTAAAGTTATTTTAAGCGATCAAGGAGAATCGTAATGATATCCTAAATCTTAGGTTCAAATATGACTACATACAAAGTCAGATAAACACACAAACTAGCTCATCAAACAAGATTGCAAGCAAGCAAACATATGATTGATTCAAAATATAATCAGTTCATACAAGTGGAAATCTAAAGCAGAAACCGCAAACATGGGTAATATTGGATATTCCCCATAACACAGTGAGGAACTACTCATTGATCATGAATAGATCAATATAAATGAGGGAATAGAGAGACAATTTCATTTCATAAGGGAGTGAAGGATAATATTTATGGTTTGTGATAGAATAACTTCAATCAAGGGACAATGTACAATCCAACACATCAACCCAAGAGAAGCTTAAACAGTCATCAAGATTCTCCTTATTCTTTGTTGTCTCTTTTCTTTAGAGTAGGGTACACCATGATAGAATGTTCTAGGGGGGTAGATTCTTTGAACTTATTTAGTTATACCACTACCACCATGCCCATACACGTGGGAGATGTGGTTTTGGTAGTTATTTTGGTATTTCTTGATGGAGAATTAAGCCAGAGACATGATGGATAACCGAATGTACCTAAAACTATATGTTTATTGACGTGACTTGAACCCACAAAATCTGACATTTAGGCCCTCCAAGGAGGGATTAAAACTAACAAATCATTTTAGAACTTTCTATAAACTATCTTGACTTTTTATTTTCTTTAATCGTAAAGAAACTTATAAAACATTATAATATTATAACTAGAAATAATGAACTTGCAATTTTAAATTCAAACTATAATTGCATTTGTTTCTTAAGTCAACAAAGAATATTTCATAATATACATCAGGTATCAAATATTACAAACTTCTCTCAACTCACTTTCTCTTTTTCCTAGGATCTACAGGAAGGATAAGATACCAACTAACAAATATAACTAGTTCTTCATAAGATCTTGGCTTATCTAGTCTTGATGAAAGCTAGATTCTGACTCATCTTGAAGAGTTGGAGCCTTTCCTAAAAATGTTTTAGTAGATTGTATGAGCTACAAGCTCATTGCATAGAAAAATCAATAGGTAACCATGATAAATTTGTTGAGAGGTATATATTATTTCAGGATGCAAGCAGGTTATACAAGGTAATTAAAAACAATCAAATTGTTCAAACATAACATGAGTATTGATAACAGCTAATCAGATTAAATCACTAATTATCCATTCAATTCTTAATTCCTTTCATTTAATATCCTATACCCACATGAGGTGTACCACAACATGTGAAAGCATCGTAACAAGCTACGAGCTTTATGTGCAAGACTTAGAATAATGTTCAAGATTCTAACTCTAAAATATCTAACTACCATGTATGTAGCGGGCCTCTCCACGTCTAGCCTAGGTGGCTAATGGAAGCAACCAGATATCTGAATTCCTCCTCTAGACCTGGGTTCTCAAGTGGAGAGTCAATTTACTTTGGTTGTCTCTGCATCAATGGTTCCACTAGGACCAACCAACTAACTAATATCACTGCTACCACTAACATCTCTGGTTAATGTTGGATACCACACTATTATAAGGAGTTTTCCCTCAATGACCTAGACCCCCACACCCTTACCCAGTATGATCCAGATATCTCGATCTAGACTTATCCTCCAGTCAGGAAGCACACTTCCTCCTCACAATGCATGCCTTCTGTGATGGGTTCTATAGTGTTCAAGGTATCTATCATCTAATGAAATTTAGTTTGTCCAGATAACATCCTTATCATTGTTAATAATACCCTAACTTTGACAATTGAGCATTTGACATAAATCACCATAATTATCTGCCAAATAGATACTATCCGAAATTTTCAAGTCACAATTTTATTCTTTAGATCTAGAATTAGGACAAACCTGGGGTTATTGGTGCCTCAAAATCTACCATTCCATTTATCCTACTGCATTGTAGCTCAGACAACAATTAATTGTATCAACATCATAGCACATAATATACTGAATAAAATATTTACTCTACTGGAAACTACTACACATACACAATAATTTTGTAGTAACAATTATTGAGTAAGAATGAACACAAAAACCTCTTTACTTCAGACTTGTATACTGTAAATCTAGGTTTAAAAGTGATATTCCACTCACAAGAAGTTGATCTAACTTATTGATATTGAGTTTAAATTAGGTAAATTGAGATTCTGATTTGTAGAGCATGTATTCAAGCTGAAAGCTCTAAGGAAAAACTTGACGCAGCCTAATGCTGGTATAAAAGATATAAAGGAAGCCTTTTGGAGGTAGAAAATGAAAAGGAAGGTCAAAGAAACCTTTCATTTTTGGACCAGGGAGTTCTGATCAAGGAAATACAAAGAGAACAATAGATATATAGATACAACCTACTTACCAAAGTTGATCTATACTAAAATCTATATTTCCTCTCATTCTCCACATTCATCCCAAATATCACCCTATTGATTTCCTTCTTCTTCATATTTTTTGTAGTTTAGGGATCTAGATGTATAGATGATCTAAAGACAAAACTAATATAATAAATTTCATCAAATTCTGATATATATAGCAAAAGTTATAGCCATATTTTTATTGGTTGTGTTGGATTGTGGCGTAGCTCAATACCATCAGTTAGTGAGTCTGCTGAGCTTTTGGTCATTAAAATTTCAGTCTATCGAGCTTTGGTTGTTGAACCTTTGATATGCAAATCCTTTGCTTTATAATTCTACCGAGGCTTCAGTTGTTGAACCATCGATCTTTTGAGCCTTTGGTTGTTGAACCTTTAGTCTATTGAGCCTTTGGTTTGTGAATCTGTTGACCCTTCAGTTGTTGAATCTGAAGGTAATTCTGTGTGAAAACTAAAACTGTCACATATCTCTCCTTTTAACTCTAATTTGGTTCATTATTTTTGTGTGGGTTCATAATTAATTTTTGTATTACTCTACAATAAAAGTTCAATATTATTATTAATAATTTTGTTATTAGTTAATTCCGCAAATGTCTATAACGCCCTTCCACATCCTTGTGTGGGCTATTACTACATTAACTAGAACTCAAACTTGACGCATTCATAACACATGTTTTAATAAATTGATCAAAGAACAAGTTTAAGCTGAACCAAAATATTAATTAACCAGTTAACAACATAGAATGTTAATAAAGGTGTAACTAACGCCAAAGTTAACTTAAATACACATATTACGGGTAAAGCAAGGTATAGATTGTAATATATAAAGTGGGTACTAAATGTGTCATAAGTTATATCACTCGCCTTATAGTAATGAAAACAGATCCACAAGAAGAAGGCACCAATGAAGCTTCATGACAAACTCCAAAGTCAATGGAAAAATCTCTAATATCTGAGCTTTCCCCTTCCAAGGCATGCTATGGTATCTTATCCACATTCTATAACAAGTGAGTCTTCGTTCATAGGACACAAAGGAGCATGTTAATCCTCACTAGAGAAGGCGATAGAAGCAAACATCAATTATGCCAAAGTTATATGCATCCAGGTAACGATCGAGCATTGTCCCTCTACATTTAGGTCCGGGTAAAAAGTTTTTTTTAAATGCATCCCAACTTGAGGTTTTGACATGAATGCACAAATTCTAGAGTCATAGTTCTATGATTTGTACTACATGAACACTCTATAGTAACATCCTTTATGTAATTATAGAAAAATACATTAGAGTTTATAATAATGTATATATGGCTGTGAAGATACCGTGTTTGCGATACAAATGTTTGATAATATTATCCTTGATGTTGGTTGGAAATTTTGGATCCATGTTCCATATGTGGTTTGAGTTCATGATGATATTCTTTGGGTTTAATTAGGGATATGTTTTAATCAATCTTGTTCTTGTGGCAGTGAGACATCACTACATCAAACCGATCCAATCCACTAGATTTGATTCACTAAATCCGGTTCAATATAGCATGCCAATTCAGACACAAGAATGTTATGGATAAAGTGAATGCTTATTTATAGTTCCATAGAATGCCACAACATGCACTTTGCAATATGTAAACCATGCTGGTTAATAGGCAAAGTGTTCTATGTCACCGCAACTATGTTCAGTAATGTATCTTGAACACCATGGTTGCTTTAGAATAGTGCTAAATAATAATAATATTATTATTATCTTAATAATCAATAAACATCAATATGGGGATTCTACAATTGCACGATAAACACATACAATGAGACTTGTTCTAATGCACTAGAACGATCATCTTGCTTACGATGCATTATTCAAATGTCTTAATTGTGATTCCATATGCATAAGATGACTACATCAGTGATACTATAAGGTTTGAAGTCCAACATTATACATGATCACAATACACCGATACCCTACTTTGATGAGTTGTCCATCATCCGTGTAACATTAGTATTATCAATAAATTGAATTCATATTGACAAGTGACTAATTTATTAATTTTGTAATCTTGTCACATTAATCAGCATGTTGTCAATGTAAAAAGCATATACATAAACAAAATTTCAAAATGAGTTTTTGTCGCAAAGGCTTATTGAGATTTGTTAATAGCGTGCTACTTTCATCTAGTTAGCTTTTACAGTATACGTTCTCAATAATATCTGCATATCTTTTTATAAACAGTCTACATTACCCGAAAAATTAGTTTTGTCTGGATGTACATGATGGTGGGAATTGAATACTCAATTTTTTTAATATATATGTTTTAGATTAAAAAAGATTACAATGAAATAAAATGCTCAAATATACAAGTTCATTAAGTATACATTTTGCTATGTGTTTTTCTTAGCTAGTTGGGCTAGTGCAGGCCACTTAAACATGTTCTCTTCTTGTAGCCAGCCCACACACACTTGACAGTTCTCCTCTCCCTCTATTCCCTCCCGAATAATTTCTGCTCTCCCTTTGACCGGAAACAATCTGATCTGAGAGATCGTAGAGTGCCTCAGGGCACCACAATGGGGACATAAAACCTCTGTCGACCCCTTTTCCTCAGCGCCGCGACCTACACTCCCCTCAACATTCTCTGTTCACCTTCCGTCGACTGTTTAATGCGTGTATGTCACCCCGAGTTCTGACGCGAACTACAGGCCAGGACGTTCTGCATACAGTGTTGGCTGCTCAAATACTGGCCTTACTTTACCAAACATCGCCTGTTTGCTGTTTCGTCGTTACCACGCATATGTAAATATGATGTTGCGATGGGAGGGGCCCTCACACATGCTGCAACATAGTTGAAGGAGCGGTTCCTACCTTTTGTCTGCATGCAGTAACATCATGTAATACAAGTCAAGAATCACATACAGCAACCTGCTTGTATCTTATTCTAGCAAAAAAACAAAACTTCTTCGTTCAACTAGAAGAGTTGTACAGAAAAGAGCTAAGACAACAAAGAAGCTTGTAAAACAATAATCGGCTCAACTGTTGATTATAGTATTAAATCAAATTTTCAAGGCCTTACACAACTGTACGATATGGACGGTTTAGACACAAGACCATATAGAGATATATAGCAATGGAGCATGTTTCGAATTATATACTTCGAACCAGTAAAATGTGGTAGTCAGCTTTAACATTTTTTTTAGTTGCAAGAGAGTAATGGAGCACGTTGTATTTGTTTCAACATACTTCATGGGTCATCACTACATTAATTACAAAAGATACGGTCCACACCCATCTGAACTCATTTAGACATCCAGTTTATATTGAAAATACCAGCAAAATAAGCTTCTTGAATTATCAGCTCCATAATAAAGAGAAAAATGAAACAATTTTTTAACCTTGCACTCTTCCAACCCTCACCCACATAAAAAGTATTCATGCAATAAGAGAAAGACGAAGTGCTCTGCGTATCATTAATGAAGCTAGGTCCCACGTCAGGATACATGAGAAACTACATTCATGCTCTAGTGCTCAATAGATTTTTCTTTCTTTTTTTCTTATTCAGTAAGAGCATTGTTGCAAGACAAACTTACCACATCTACTTAAAACGAGCTTTTTAGAGGTGCTTCAAGCTGGATCAAACAAAACAAGACGAATAGACAACATGGTGGAAATCAAGCACACAAATATAGATTCTTGATCAAGTAGAAGTTATAAGATATCATGCTCCTATATACGATAAATATAACCTCAAACTATTAGGCAACTTGCAACTTATAAATATGTTACGTCATTTTGTATCTAAGATAGACGTCGCTTGGAACAATTCTATAAGTTCAGGAGCAAAACTTTCATATTTGACAGTTACACTTAGAATTGGTCGAGTCAAGCTTCCTCAACGCCAACAACCATTTGGGCATAGGTCTTGTTTATATTTGTAGTTACTAGAACAAAAAGAAAACAAGTACAACCAATATGTGGAGAAAATTTATACACATACATACATACATACATACATATATATATATATATATATATATATATATATATATATATATATATATATACAGAGAGAGAGTCAGGCTAGAATACACTCGAGTATATTCGGAGCGGAATACACTCAAGTAGTTTTTCATGATGCAATATTTTTTTTGAAAATCTAATCCATTGATCTTCTTAAACATCCCGTGAATAACTCATACACAAAATTTGAGCACATTTGGATATGTATAGCTCATGTTATGAAGACCACAAAAATTATGCATTTCAAATTAGTTTCGTGCGTTGATTTTATTGCCCTTGGATGAGTGACTTACACTCATCCAAATGGGTTCAAAATTTGTATGTAACCTAGTTATAGTATGACAGTGAAGATCAATGGTTTACATTTTGCAAAAAATAGTCTTGATATGCAAACACACTTGAGTGTATTCATGCGATCTGTACACTCGAGTGTATTCTAGCCTGACTCTCTCTCTCTCTCTCTCTCTCTCTCTCTATATATATATATATATATATATATATATATATATATATATATATATGGCTAAAAGAATGGTGTACCTGAGTACATGTAGCTTACATGTACTCATCTTTATTTATGATGATTACAAAAATATAAAAAGTAATCCAACCTTATAGATGTGATGCATACACGTTAGATAACATGTGTATAAAAAATCACTTCAAACTGACATTCGTAGATCATCAAATGAAATAAATATGCATATTTTCTAATCAATGACTGCTTGCAGAAATTACAGAAGCCGTTGGATGATATATTATTATATCTCATGATATGCATGAGATATGGTTGTGATTTTTTGAACACATCTAATCTATTGAATTTTAATTCAATCCATAAAGTTAGATTGAATAAATGTATTCCAGATATGTCATTTTCATGGCCAGTACACATAAGTTGCATGTACCGACCGGTACACATTTCCTAACCTCTCTCTCTCTCTCTCTCTCTCTATATATATATATATATATATATATATACATAATCATTTGGGCCGACAAGGAGTGGCTCAAGTGGTCAAGCACGGTGTCCCCTCACGAAGGGACCTGGGTTCAAATCCCAGTTTCCGCCTTGGTTTACCACCCTCCCGGACGTTCGACCTCCGTCACAGGCGTGGGAGAGGGGGAGAGAATGCCTCTCTTTATCCCATACATAATCATTTGGCATAAACAAGGTTGATATGATACATATAACTTGTTTTGGCATGAGTAAATGTTAGAGTTAACCGATAGTCACTTATCTAATGGTGGTTCCAAGACATCAACTATCCATTATGTGTACATTATTGTGAGAAGAGAACAAAGAACCATCACATATTAAATTATATACTATGTCATAAGATCAAATTATTCATAGTATCATAACGTTTGAAAAGAATTGTGTCTTTATATAAATAAAGGACAAATATATATATTTTAAACCTTAAGACAAAAAACACATATTAGCGAATACAAAATTATTTTGTCCTACTACTTTAGGATACTATAAAACAAAATGTCCTCGTCAACCTAACTATAAAGAAATATTGAATATAATGGGTGCTTTACAAAAACCTACTTTCTAATAATATACATCATGGAACAAGAGAAAAGAAAACATGTATAAGCATGGAACATTGACACGTTACAGTAAGATCAAGTTTGCAAAGTCTTAGACATCTAGATGATATGGTCGAATTAGACACAAAATCACAAAGATATATATATATATATATATATATATATTAGCATCTTTGGAATTATTTACTTTGAACCAGTAAAATGTAATAGTTAGATTTAGTAGTTATTGAGTTCTAAGAAAGTAATGGAGCTCGATGTGAACTTTTTAAATATAAGTCATGGTCATCATTACATTAATTACAAAAACATAGTGAACACCCAGTTAAACCCATACCGACATCAAATACATAATATAAAACACCATTTAAAAAGCTTGTTGAATTAGCAACTCCATAATAAAGAGAAAAAAAAATAATCTTATTTTATGTTACTCTCTTTCAATTCACACCTACACAACAATCATTCAAACAATAAGGGAAATATGAAGTGGTCTGTATCATTAATGAAGCTAGATCCCACATTAGGGTAAATTAAAAACCACGATTAATTCTCTAATGGTCAATACATTTGTTTTTCATCTTTTGTTATTTAATAGGAGCATTATTGCAAGATAAACCTACTTAAACTAGCTTCCTAGATGTTCTACAAGATGGATCAAACAAATTAAGATGAATAGCCATCATGGTGGGAATCAAACAGATAAATATACATTCTTACACAAGTAAATTTTATAAGATAGCATGGTTTATGTATATGATAAACATAACCTCAAACAATTTGGCAACTTGCAACTGCTATATGTGTTTATGTAGTTTGTATCAAAGATAGTCGAGCGATTTTGTATGTTAAAGAGTAAATAAACAAACTCCACAATCATTAGTTTGGAAAATATATTTCATAACCTTCCTAAGTTTTCATGTTTGACATTGCTAATTATATTTGGATTCAACCAAGCTTCCTTAATGTCGATATCCATTTGGGCATATGCCTTGTTTCTATGTCATCACACAAAGAATATTTATATACATAAATATATGGGTATATATAATCATTTGGGTTTTATGATTCTTTTTTGACTTAGTGATATTCGACATAAACAAGGTTGATATACACATATAACTTTTTTTGTTGATGTTGAGGAACCCCTCCCAAAAAGAGCCACGAGACCCATTCCAAAAAAGTAAACACCATGACCAAACATGTAATGCCAAGTCACTCATGTGCCACACCCAATAGCGTGGACTGTCATAGCTAGGCTAGCCTCATCCCCTGGCCGGTGTGTGCACATGAGATTTTTTCCTCTGAAGTTCACCTCCAAGGGGATTTGAACCAATGATCTCCTATCTAATGGACTATCCTTAGCAATTGGGACAACCTTGACCTATATAAATATAAGAGTAAATAAACAGTCAATTGTCTGATAATGCATCCAAGATGTCATCATTCCATTGTCTATGTGCTATTTTGAATAAACTGAAAACCTAAATGACTCAAATCAAATTATGTATAGAATCATTGTGGCGATCCGTCGTGAAAAACGAGATTAACGAATGCGGAAGCGGTTTATTAGCAGCATAATTATGAAAAATCACTAAAAATTAAAACTTTTTGGAAAGAGATCTTTAAAGCATAAAACTCTTTTATAAGAAAACAAGATAAACTGTTTACATCATAGTTTGGCATTACATCTCTGTGGAATCTCCTCTCGAGTGAATACATACATCCATTGCCCTGTTATCTGTACAAGGCAAGATACAACAAAATCTTGAGGCTTAAAGCCAAAAACCTCAGACCTACTGACTCCTAGGACCTGACAGTACAAAGAAGACATAAGACATACTATCTACAAGGCTTGACAGTCAGTATCTCCACCTGAGACTCACTGCTGCCCTTGGTGTTGCTGCTGCTGATACTGCTCACCTTCAGGTTGGTTCCTCCGTCCTCGACGTCCACCTAAAAAGTTGAAACCTACGGGGGTGAGACAATTTGAATAACTGTCCCAGTGAGAGTTATAACTCAGCGCCAGAAGCTTTGTTATAGCACGAAAGAATAACATAAGCAAGATTACTTAAAACATTCAACAGCAGGCTTATGATTAAGTAAAGAAACTTTTACTTAAGCAATCATTTCAATAAGGAATATGAAGAACATGTATACTAGTTACTTGACTAAAACATTTATAAACAATGTAACATCAATCATTGTTTCTCGTAGTTCAACCTAAGCAGTTATGCTACACCACTGATTAAGTTTTTCAAACATTTATATGCCCTACGGAGATGAGGTATACCGCTCATACTCCAACCGATTATTACTAAATCACATCGGTACCATACATAGGTCATCAAAAGAGACATATTCTTATGACCTCATCTTCCTCAGTCAGTGTGAGGACCAACATGCAGGACATCTCGTGTCTCTACTATAATAGCTTTCCAGGGTATTCTGGCAACTTCGCTATTAGAGTCACAGTGGCGTTCTGTACTCTCTTCGTCATCAAAAGATCTCTTCTTTATCTCTCATCGATGCGGCATTAAAGATTCCCTCGGGAGATTAGTGATACATCACCCCGACATAAACATATAGTGAAGGGTTTATGGATTAAAGTACATCTTACATCAATTCCTGCACTAGGACGTAAGGATATTTGCGTCCATAATTCCCCACATACTCAAAAGTATGTGATCCACGAGTTTCCTTAGGAAAACCTATTTCACCATCATTTGACTTCTGACAATGATGGATCTATGGTCAGGGCTCTACATGATATGATTATACTTGATTATCTAAGTACATTTCAGCATTCTTTTAGCATCAAGCATGTTTCCAATCATTAATCATTAAAGCAACTACTATGAAAGAAGAATACTAAATGTATCAAGTTTAACTCACATCAGTTATCATATGAATATCATTTCTTAATCATTTCATCATAAGACATCTAATCAGCATGACCTTGATTATTGTAGTGATGTTGCTCATGGCTCTTACAGCCCATCAATCTCATCTGTTGCCACTTAAACTGGGCAACATAGCATATATCATTATTCATAAAGCTTATAGCATGCTTTCAATGAATATGATATCATAACCCTTACCTGGCTATGATCACCTCTTGATATCAACCTGCATGACTAATATAATTGAGGACATGCATATATAACATTATTAGCACAATACCAAAACTTTTCAATTTCTTCATAGAACACCACGGTCGTGCTTCCTTGCACGGTCGTGCAAGGGAAAGCTACCATGGTCGTGCTCCATAGCACGGTCATGCTGTTATCAACATACCATGATTGGTTCCTAGGGTTAGGGTTTATTTACTTCAATTAGGGATATTAAACACCTTTAGCTTACAAGGCATAAAGGTTCCTCATGTTATGATTTATTCATAGGGTTTCATGCTTAAAGGCATAACCCATAATTATTTCATTCATCTCATCACCCTAAATTAGGGTTTACTATTCACATCACATGGTATTACCCTAGAATTAGGGTTTACTATTCTCTTCATAGTGAATTGAGGTCATACCATCATCATGTATGAGGATTATTATCATTAATGCCCTCAAATTAGGTTAAGATTCATCAATCATCATAATTAGGGTTTCTATGATCTCACTATGAAGGATCATACCCTAATCATATGCATTCATTCATATTGAAGGTATTTTACTTGATTCTCATTTATATTAGGAGTCTTCTCTCTCCTCTTACTATTAGTTGATGTTTACATCACTCTAGATTAAGTTGGATCAAGTCAACTTTGATTAACATAAGTCAAGTCATCACCATTATGGTCATTAGGGTTTGCTTGATCAAGGGGTGTTGACTCCTTAAACCCATCAAGGATGTTTTAGTAATGTTCACCATTGATCATAACATACATCAACCAACTAATTACTTGTTCCCTTAATGTCTTTAGGTATCATTAGGGTTTAGGTTAATCAACCATTGAACCATCTAAACCTTTAAAGCATTAAGCATTCTTGACCTTAAAAGACCCCAAATGATTTTGAACTTTCAACCTCCAAACGGTTTTGAAACCGCATGGAAGGGTTGACCGTTTGGTACCTTTGACTTTCAAGACCGCATGTACAAGTTCATACTCAAGACCATTTGCCCTAGGTGAGGTGAAGACCGTTTAGTCACGTTGATCGTTTGGTCAAGTTTGACTTTGAAACCGTTTGAGCAAATCAGCCTTGAAATTGCATGACCATAAATGGTTTTGAAACCACATTCCCAAACGGTCTTGAGACTGTTTGCCCCTAAACAGTCTTGAGACCGTTTGGTCCCAAACGGTCTTGAGACCATTTGGTCCAAACATCTCAAAATCGCATGGACCCAAAAGTGTATCAACACTTGCAATTGAATTAGGGTTTTTCAATGTTGAACCCCTCAATTGTTCATGCCAAGGTTAACCACTTATCAATTGAGATAATTAGGTTAATCCTTAACCAATTTGACACTCAATTGATCCTCAATTGGTCACCAATTAGGGTTAGGACCAATTGATTTAGGGTTTGAAATTGATCAACCTTCAACATTCATCAACATGAGTCTAATTGAAGTGGAACCCATTGAACCATCTCCCAATTGGGCCATGACCTGACTCCAAACGGTCTTAGGATCATTTGGACATCTTCCAAACGGTCTTGAGACCGTTTGTCCAAAGTCTCATAAAAAACTAAGTCAATTACTTAAGGGTTGAACCCTAATTAGGTCACCAAATCAGCACTTTGATTGTTTTAACAACCTATTATGATTGGACCTTCAATTGATTAACCCTACTTGACCCTAGACCTCCAAACGGTCTTGGGTGATCACCAAATGGTCTTGAGACCGTTTGGGTGATCCCCAAATGGTTTTGAAACCGTTTGGGCCACTCAACCCAAACTTCAACATAATTGGTCCATTGAAATCAGCAATGAACCCGATTAGGGTTTAGGTGATTAAAGCACCTTCAACTTGAGATTTATTTGGAATTAGTTAATGATTCTTGGAGGGTGATTAGTTCATAAGGTGTCCAGTAGACCCCCAAATGGTCAATGCTTGGTCAAACTATCCAAACGGTCTTGGAGACCGTTTGATTCTAAACCGTCTTGTGAAACCGCATGAATCCAAACGGTTTTGAAACCGTTTGCGTCCAAATGGTTTTGCAAACCATTTGGGCAAGGGTGCAAGACCGTTTGATAAAGTAACATTGGTATTAATGCCCACCTTCTTATACCTCAAGATGAAGGTCTATTCTTCACAGTTTTTGTTGCAAGAAGGCATAGAAGTATGAGGGAAAGAAGAACAAGCAACGTTTGCAAGAAGGAAAGTTGCATAATCAAAGCTTAAAGGTGTAGAGTTATAAAACCCGCCTTAGAGTCTGCTCTATATATCCTAGATTCAAAGCTTTTAATGGCGTCTTGAGCTCCACAGGTTGTCCAAGGTTGCTTCCTCAAGAATTGGTAGGAAAGGATGGCTAGAAAGAAGAACTAAGTAAGAAAGCCTAGCAAACCAACTTTGTATCATGTTTTCCACCATGAATCCGAGCTAGAAGATAACCAAAGCTTACCCAAACCTTCTTGGCCATTCACCTCTGCTCCTAAGATCCTTCCTTAGTCGGTCCAAGCAAGAAGATAAGAAGAGAAGTGAAGGAAATGATCCTTGCTAAGTAAAGAAAGGTGTATATATACTTTGGGCATGTTTTGCAAGATAAGGACAACTTATTTCCTCATTTCTCAACTAGGTCCTTCTCTCCTTCTTAGGCACGTACCTCCTTCTCTTAGTAAGCAAAACTTCTTCTTAAACCAAGGTCTAGAAGAAATGAAGCCAAACATCCTACTATGTTACACACATATAAAGGGTCATTTTGCTTACATCTTGGTTATTTAATTACAAGGGTTATCTTTCATATTTGATTATTCAAATGAAGTGCCCTCTTCATCATTTTTACTCTAATTGATGTCAAGAGTCATTAAAGATACTCTAGAAGGTGTATTTTACATGTTGCACCCCATGTTTTGGGTAAATTGCACTTTACACCAAAATTAGGGTTTAGAGCACAAGGATTGCTCCACAAGCTGCATCTTGGTGCCCAAGCTTGGAGAATCCATAACATTTCATCATATTCATTATTATGATGTCTCATTATCAGAGGAACATCCAGACATGTAAAAATTTGCAAGTTAACCCCTCTTATTGGGTAATTTGCACATAGGTCCCTGTTAGCCAAAACAATATTACAACATTGGTCAAAAAGGGAAAAAATGGAAATATATGTTCCTCAAAAGCCTTAATTACATACCAAAAGATAATCACAAGTATCTAGTTATTTAAGAAAAACACCTAGGGTTAGTTCATAACCCAGGTCAGGGATGTTACAAATTATCCACCCCTTACAAGGATTTCGTCCCCGAAATCAGCAAAACATATTAAGAGAAAAGAGTAGGGTATTTCCTTCTCATCTCCTCCTCTAGTTCCCAAGTGGCTTCTTCAACACCACGATGATTCCAGAGGACTTTTACAAGACTTATATCTTTCTTTTTCAAAATTTTAATTCTGTTATCAAGGATTGACACTGGTCCTTCCTCATAAGATATATCATCATTCAATTCTACCTCCATAGGTTGTAGAACTGACTCTGTATCAGGGTGACATTTCCTCAGCATAAAAATGTGAAACATAGGGTGTAACCTCTGTAACTCTGGTGGTAACTCTAGTCTATAGGCTACCTTTCCAATCCTTTCAATGATTGGATAAGGCCCCATAAATCTAGGAGCTAACTTCCCTTTCTTTCCAAATCTCAGAACTCCCTTCCAAGGCGAGACCTTGAGATACACTCTGTGTCCAACCTGGAATTCTAAGGGTATATGATGTCTATCAGCATAAGATTTCTACCTATATTGTGCAGTCTTGATCTGTTGTTGTATTACTTTGATTTTCTCTGTGGTCTGCTGCACAAGATCAGGACCTAACAGTTGATATTCACTGGTTTCATACCAACATAGGGGTGATCTACAACGTCTACCATACAAAGCTTCATAAGGTGCCATATCAATGCTATGTTGATAGCTATTTTTGTAGGCAAACTCTATCAAGCTTAGGTGCAGATCCCAACTTCCTGTAAACTGAAGAACACATGCTCTCAGCAAGTCTTCCAAGGTATGTATAGTCCTTCCTGACTGTCCATCAGTCTGTGGATGAAAGGCTGTACTAAACTTTAACTGGGTGCCTAAAGCTTTGTGTAGCCACTCCCAAAAACAACTCGTAAACTGGGGACCTCTGTATGAAACTATAGTGATTGGAACTCTGTGCAGTCGCACTATCTCCTGAACATACAACTGTGCTAACCTTTCAGGAGAATAGGTTGTTTTAATAGGTAAGAAATGTGCTGTCTTTGTCAACCTATCAACTATTACCCAAATGGAATCATGCCCTTTGCTTGTCCTGGGTACGCCAACAACAAAGTCCATGGTTACATGATCCAACTTACATCGTGGTATGGGTAAAGGTTGCATTGTTCTTGCCGACTTATGGTGTTCAGCTTTAACCTGCTGACACACAAGACACCGCATAACAAACTCAGCAATGTCCTTCTTCATCCCGGGCCACCAATACATATCTTTCAAGTTTCGATACATTTTGGTGCTTCCTGGATGCATAGCATACATCAAAGAATGAGCTTCTTCCAGGACTAACTTTCTCACATTATGCACATCTGGCACTATCATCCTTCCATGATAACATGCTACTTGATCCTCTAAGTCATGGAAACCATCTCGTTTCTCCTCACCATACTCCGATCTGATCTGCTGAACCGCAACATCAACTTGATGTGCCTCCTTGATCTGCTCTCTCATGGTAGGTTTTATATGCATCTAAGCTAACAACCCGGCTAACAATGACACCTTCAACTGTACATTGTCTTGCCTTAAGGAGATAAGCATATCTCTCCTAGAGCATACTAAAGAGTTTAGTTGTGCCCTATCTAAGGCTGGTGTTGTTGATTTCCTACTCAGAGCGTCTGCAACCACATTGGCCTTCCCTGGATGGTAATCAATTGTACAATCGTAGTCTTTGATTAACTCCATACAGCGCCGTTGCCTCATGTTAAGTTCGTGCTGAGGGAAGATATACTTAAAGGTTCTTATGATTAGTGAAAATCTGGAATGTCTCTCCGTAGAGATAGTGTCTCCAGATTTTCAAGGCATGAACCACAACAGCTAGCTCCAGATCGTGTGTCGGATAATTCTCCTCGTGTTTATTAAGCTGTCGAGAAGCAAAAGAAATTACTTTCTTATCCTGCATCAACACACATCCGAGCCCATTCTTGGAGGCATCATAGAAAACTATGTATCCTTTTCCTTGCTCAGGTAACACAAGTACAGGTGCACTTGTCAACCTCTCCTTCAACAGCTGGAAAGATTGCTGACACTTATCACTCCAAACAAAAGGAACATCCTTCCGGGTCAACTTAGTCAAGGGTAAGGCTATGGAACTGAAGTTCTAAATGAACCTTCGGTAATAGCCAACCAACCCTAAGAAACTACAGATCTCTGTTGGTGTCTTCGGCTGTTCCCATTGTAGAACAGATTCTACCTTTTTAGGGTCAACACGAATACCCGAGGAAGATATCACGTGTCCAAGGAAAGATACTTTCGGTAACCAGAACTCACACTTGCTGAACTTAGCGTATAGCTTATGTTCTCTTAGCAAAGTTAGAGCCTGACGAAGATGTTGTTCATGCTGCTGAGCATCTCTACTATAGATCAGAATGTCATCTATAAAGACAACAACACACTGATCGAGGAAAGGTCGAAAGATTCTATTCATGAGTTCCATAAATGCAGTTGGTGCATTAGTTAGTCCAAACGACATAACTGTGAACTCATAGTGACCATACCTTGTCCTGAAGGTAGACTTGGGTATGTCACTGTCCTTAATATGGAGTTGATGATATCCTGACCTCAAATCTATCTTTGAGAAGACGGTTGCACCACGCAACTGATCGAAGAGATCATCAATCCTCGACAGAGGGTACTTATTCTTTATTGTTACTTTGTTTAGTTGTTTGCAATCAATGCACAACTACATTGATCTATCTTTCTTCTTAACAAAAAGGATCGGAGCACCCCAAGGTGAAGTACTCGATCGGATAAAGCCCTTCTCAAGCAACTCTTGAAGCTGTTTCTTGAGTTCTGCCATCTCGGCAGGCGCCATCCTATACGGTGTCTGTGCTATAGGCTGTGTATCTGGGATCAAATTGATTTCAAAATCAATTTCCCAAGGCGGTGGCACACCTGGATGTTCTTCAGGAAATACATCTTCAAATTCCCTGACTACAGGAACTTCAGCAGGGTTAGGACTCTCCATGGTAGTATCTACCACATGGGCCAAGAATGCATAACATCCTTGCCTCATCAGCTTCTCAGCAACCACAACTAACACAAGATAGGTAGGTAGAATCTTTCTCTCACCTTGAAAGATCCATGTGTCACTTTCATCAGCAAACACAGCGTGCTTGGATTCACAATCCAAAACAACCCTATACCTTTCCAAGGTATCCATCCCAAGGATTATATCAAATCCTTGCATCTCAAGTGGTATAAGATCCACTTGAATGCAATGATCAGAAAAGAAGAGGATGCAGGGAGAGCAAACCTCCTACAACATGGCAGACCCTCTCAACGGAGTCTCTAACAACAAGCTATCTGGCCTATGACTGATTGTCATATTGCAGTTACGAATCACTCTTTGAGTGATAAAGGAGTGCGTAGCACCCAGATCAATCAAAACAGATAAAACACAAGATTTAGACATATCAGAATATAACAATTCCATCTGACCTGCCACAACCCGAGGGTTGATCACTGCATCCAGTGGATTCATCGCATAGAACCTTGCTGCTACTTGTGGTTGATTTGGTGCCGATGATCCAGCTTGGGATGCTTGTCCACATCCTCTAGCTTCTCCTGGAAACTGTCTCCTCTGCGATCCTTGCTGACTTTTCCTCTGTGGTTGTGTTACACTTGCTGGTCTAGCTCTGCAGTCTTTCATCAAATGCCCCATCTTCCCACATATGTAACAACTTCTGTCTTGTTGCTGTGGTCTGGGTGGTCCTGTGACTGACATAGATGCTGAACTGCGAGCCCCTTGTAGTGGTAGGCTTCATCCTCTACCTCTACTCGGTGTCCACTGTGTCTGAGCACTAGGTCTAGGTGGTGGTGGTATAGGCACAGAAAACCTAGGCTTCTTGAAGTCTCTGGATGAAGATCCATGGAACTGAGGATACATCCTCTTGTGGGTTTGCCTCTTCTCTGCTACGGACCTCTCTATCCTTATGATAGATTCTATGAAGGTAGAAAACCTCTCCTGGTTCTCTAGGGTAGACACGGGAGTAGTCAACTCAGCATTCAACCCTTTCTCGAACCGCCTAATCGTTTCTTCCTCTGTAGCAGCCATATGCAGACAGAACCACAACAACTCCCTGAACTTAGCTTCGTATTCACTAATGTTCATCAGACCTTGCCTCAACCTCTCGAACTGAGAGATTTTCTCGTCCAGGAACGTCTTAGGGAAATATCTATTGATAAATTTCCGTCGGAATACTTCCCACGCAACCTCCACACCAGGCCTCTTCTGCTCTTCCATGGTCCACCAGTGACCAACACTCCCCTTGTGAAGATAGACAACATGTCTAACCTTCTCAGCTTCTAGGATGTTCAGGATTCTAAAAGCCTTCTCTAACTCGGTTAACCACAGGTCGGCATCTGCAGGATCAGCTGTTCCAATGTACTCGGTTGCTCCGACTCGGTGAATTCGTTCGAACGTCTTGTCGATTCCTTGTCCTTCTGACTGGGTAGGTGCCCTAGGTGCAGGCATGGGCATCTTATCTGTTATGTGTGTCATGGCAGTCATAAACTGCCCAAACATAGTCTGAACGGTTGGGTTCCCCATGTCAACTGAATTGAACTGGGGTGGCTCAGGTACAGGTTGTTCTATCTTTGGGTTCCTTGCACCTTCTCGGGGTGCATCAACGCTACTCTCTGCCACATACTCCTCATGTGGTCCAGACATCCTTAACTTATCTTCTTCTCCTAAGGAGCAGAAGACACTATTAGATATATTGGAAGACACTAAGAATAGACTCGACATCCTAAGTCATATGTCTCTGTAGACTCAATGAACCTAGAGCGCTGATACCACTTAATTGTGGCGATCCGTCGCAGAAAACGAGATTAACGAATGTGGAAGTGGTTTATTAAGCGGAATTATGAATAATCACTAAAAATTAAAATTTTTTGGAAAGAGATCTTTAAAGCATAAAACGCTTTTATAAGAAAACAAGATAAACTATTTATAACATAGTTTGGCATTACATCTCTATGGAATCACCTCTCGAGTGATTACATACATCCATTGCCCTATTATCTGTACAAGGCAAGATACAACAAAATCTCGAGGCTTAAAGCCAAAAAGCTCAGATGTTACAACCCCACCTCCCGATAACCCCCAATTAATGGAGACCGAGAGGTCGAAGTCGCACCCATAATATCCGGATCAAAGGTTCAACAATTAACCAAGAATAATTATCAAATTTTAACCTACTATATTGAAAAGTTGTAAGAAAATAAATTTTTGCATAGCTTTTTGAAAACTTGGATCTCTAAACTTCTATCCCCTTAAGGATTCTACTCTAACTAATCCTCCTTGTATTTAACTTCATGTATTTCACAATATGATGATTTACTGTTTGTCCTTTTGGCTTGTACCTAAAACGCTGACAAACATAATGTCGGTCAGCCGAAGCTGGTATGTGGGGGAAACAATAATTATGTAAATACATTAACACTGTAATCATTCAATTAATCATTTAACAACCAAGATTACTTTTTAGATATAACTCCGCGATCCAAGAGTACCCTATCCTCTATGTTGTCCCCATTAAACCCCTCATGATCCACCTATATGTGAACCAATTTCTAGGGTTGAGTCACATGGCACTACTCGTAAGTAGCCCACTCCTTAACTCATGGCAGGCTAATGAGTCTCATGGCACTACACATAGGTAGCCCAGTTTCTAACTCTCAGTAACCTAGACCTTGATCTAGGATTACCCTTTTTTCTTAGCCTTTTCAATGCAATAGAGGTGGACTCGAATCTAGTCAGTTATATACGCACATTTATAGTGATAATCATAGTCACTTTATAGTTGCATGAAATAAATAAACATCCAACAGTTATTTTCAAGCAATCGATTAAAACTTCGGGAATCGCCGTGAAACTAGAGCGATTATTCATAAGCATAACCACATACCTTATTCCACTATAGAAACCTTGCAGAACATCATATGCTTTACGAGTGTATCCAAACATCCAAGCAACCAAGCATATAATCAACAATATCTGAAACATACATACTACATATGTGTCACCATGATATGATGGAATTAGGATTGGTACCCCTAATCCTAGGATTTGACGCCTCAGATAGCATGGTCTTATAAAGAATGATTGGACTACCCATATCACCAAGGTGCACCACCTTTTTCGGGAGCCCATCTCTAAATAACTCCATAGTTAAGCGTGCTCAGCTTGGAGTAGTACTAGGATGGGTGACCAGTCGGGAAGTTGATCCTGGCTTGCACGTCAGTGTGGACAAAGTGCACAGTTAAGGCTAGTGGTGGTTTGTGGGGCCAGTCGTCATTCCTGAAACCCTACTAGAGCCTTGGGCAGTGGGCCCAGGCGTTACAAATGGTATGAGAATCATAACCCCTCCTGTAGGTGGGGCCCACATGGGCATGTTGCATGCCAGTCTTGAGCCATGCGGTCCAAGAAAGTTGGAAAGGGCTATCCGCAGAGATGAGATGGAGCCTCCCTTGCGCTGGTATTCCGTGATCGGGAGCTGGGTGTCCATGGGCCATTGTGGGTCTGCACTGAAATGGGGTCAGATTATGAGGCCATATAGTTGAGCCTTGACGAGGACGTCAAGAGTCTAAGTGGGGGAGATTGTAACATCCCAGGATTTGAGGCCTCAGATAGAAAGATCTCATAAGGAATGATTGGACTACCCATATCACCAAGGTGCACCTCCTTTTCAGGGAGCCCATCTCTAAAGAACTCCATAGTTAAGCGTGCTCAGCTTGGAGTAGTACTAGGTTGGGTGATCAGTCGGGAAGTTGATCCTGGCTTGCGCGTCAGTGTGGACAAAGTGCGCAGTTAAGGCTAGTGGTGGTTTGTGGGGCCAGTCGTCATTCCTAAAACTCTACTAGAGCCATGGGTAGTGGGTCGGAGCTTTACATCAGACCTACTGACTCCTAGGACCTGAGAGTATAGAGATGACATAAGACATACTATCTACAAGGCTTGACAGTCAATATCTCCACCTGAGATTCACTGCTGCCCTTGGTGTTGCTGCTGCTGATACTGCTCACCCTCAGGTTGGTTCCTCCGTCCTCGACGTCCACCTAAAAAGTCAAAACCTATGGGGGTGAGACAATTTGAATAATTGTCCCAGCGAGAGTTATAACTCTCCGCCAGAAGCTTTGTTATAACACGAAAGAATAACATAAGAAAGACAACTTAAAACATTCAACAACAGGCTTAGGATTAAGTAAAGCAACTTTTACTTAAGCAATCATTTCAATAAGGAATATGAAGAACATGTATACTAGTTACTTGACTAGAACATTTATAAACAATGTAACATCAATAATTGTTTCTCATAGTTCAACCTAAGCAGTTATGCTACATGGCTGATTATGTTTTTCAAACATTATTATGCCCTGCGGAGATGAGGTATACTGCTCATACTCCAACCGATCATTACTGAATCGCATCGGTGCCATACATAGGTCATCAAAAGAGCCAGATTCTTATGACCTCATCTTCCTCAGTCAGTGTGAGGACCAACATGCAGGACATCTCGTGTCTCTACTATAATAGCTTTCCAGGGTATTCTAGAAACTTCGCTATTAGAGTCACAGTGGCGTTTTGTACTCTCTTCGTCATCAAAAGATCTCTTGTTTATCTCTCATCGATGCGGCATTAAAGATTCCCTCGGGAGATTAGTGATACATCACCCCAGCATAAACATATAGTGAAGGGTTTATGGATTAAAGTACATCTTACATCAACTCCTACACAAGGACGTAAGGATATTCATGTCCATAATCCCCCACATACTCAAAAGTATGTGATCCAGGAGTTCCCTTAGGAAAACCTGTATCACCATCATTTGGCTTCTGACAATGATGGATCTATGGTCAGGGCTCTACATGATATGATTATACTTGATTATTTAAGTACATTTCAACATTCTTTTAGCATCAAGCATGTTTCCAATCATTAATCATTAAAGCAACTGCTATGAAAGAAGAATACTAAATGTATCAAGTTTAACTCACATCAGTTATCATATGAATATCATTTCTTAATCATTTCATCATAAGACATCTAATCAGCATGACCTTGATTATTGTAGTGATGTTGCTCATGGCTCTTACATCCCATCAATCTCATCTGTTGCCACTTAAATTGGGAAACATAGCATGTATCATTATTCATAAAGCTTATAGCATGCTTTCAATGAATATGATATCATAACCCTTACCTGGCTATGATCACCTCTTGATATCAACCTGCATGACTAATATAATTGAGGACATGCATATATAACATTATTAGCACAATACCAAAACTTTTCAATTTCTTCATAGAACACCACGGCCGTGCGTCCTTGCACGGTCGTGCAAAGGAAAGCTACCATGGTCGTGCTCCATAGCACAGTCGTGCTGTTATCAACATACCATGATTGGTTCCTAGGGTTAGGGTTTATTTACTTCAATTAGGGATATTAAACACCTTTAGCTTACAAGGCATAAAGGTTCCTCATGTTATGATTTATTCATAGGGTTTCATGCTTAAAGGCATAACCAAGAATTATTTCATTCATCTCATCACCCTAAATTAGGGTTTACTATTCACATCACATGGTATTACCCTAGAATTAGGGTTTACTATTCTTTTCATAGTGAATTGAGGTCATACCATCATCATGTATGAGGATTATTATCATTAATGCCCTCAAATTAGGTTAAGATTCATCAATCATCATAATTAGGGTTTCTATGATCTCACTATGAAGGATCATACCCTAATCATGTGCATTCATTCATATTGAAGGTATTTTACTTGATTCTCATTTATATTAGGAGTCTTCTCTCTCCTCTTACTATTAGTTGATGTTTACATCACTCTAGATTAAGTTGGATCAAGCCAACTTTGATTAACATAAGTCAAGTCATCACCATTATGGTCATTAGGGTTTGCTTGATCAAGGAGTGTTGACTCCTTAAACCCATCAAGGGTGTTTTAGTAATGTTCACCATTGATCATAACATACATCAACCAACTAATTACTTATGCCCTTAATGTCTTTAGGTATCATTAGGGTTTAGGTTAATCAACCATTGAACCATATAAACCTTTAAAGCATTAAGCATTCTTGACCTTAAAAGACCCCAAACGGTTTTGAACTTTCAACCTCCAAACGGTTTTGAAACCGCATGGAAGGGTTGACCGTTTGGTACCTTTGACTTTCAAGACCGCATGGAAAAGTTCATACTCAAGACCATTTTCCCTAGGTGAGGTGAAGACTATTTAGTCACGTTGACCATTTGGTCAAGTTTGACTTTGAAACTGTTTGAGCAAATCAACCTTGAAACCACATGACCATAAACGGTTTTGAAACCGCATGAATCCAAATGGTTTTCAAACCGTTTGGTCCCAAATGGTCTTGAGACCGTTTTCCCCTAAACGGTCTTGAGACCATTTGGATTCAAACGTTCTTGAGACCGTTTGGTCCAAACATCTCAAAACCGCATGGACCCAAAAGTGTATCAACACTTGCAATTGAATTAGGGTTTTCAATGTTGAACCCCTCAATTGTTCATGCCAAGGTTAACCACTTATCAATTGAGCTAATTAAGGTAATCCTTAACCAATTTGACACTCAATTGATCCTCAATTGGTCACCAATTAGGGTTAGGACCAATTGATTTAGGGTTTGAAATCGATCAACCTTCAACATTCATCAACATGAGTCTAATTAAAGTTGAACCCATTGAACCTTCTCCCAATTGGGCCATGACCTGACCCCAAACGGTCTTGGGATTGTTAGGACATCCTCCAAATGGTCTGGAGACCGTTTTCCCAAAGTCTCATAAAAAACTAAGTCAATTACTTAAGGTTTGAACCCTAATTAGGTCACCAAATCAGCACTTTGATTGTTTTAACAACCTATTATGATTGGACCTTCAGTTGATTAACCCTACTTGACCCTAGACCTCCAAATGGTATTGGGTGATCACCAAACGGTCTTGAGACCGTTTGGGTGATCCCCAAATGGTTTTGAAACCATTTGGGCCACTCAACCCAAACTTCAACATAATTGGTCCATTGAAATCAGCAATGAACCCGATTAGGGTTTAGGTGATTAAAGTGCCTTCAACTTGAGATTTACTTGGAATTAGTTAATGATTCTTGGAGGGTGATTAGTTCATAAGGTGTCCAGAAGACCACCAAATGGTCAACTCTTGGTCAAACTATCCAAATGGTCTTGGAGACCGTTTGATTGTAAACGGTCTTGTGAAACCGCATGAATCCAAACAATTTTGAAACCGTTTGCTTCCAAACAATTTTGCAAACCGTTTGGGCAAGGGTGCAAGACCATTTGATAAAGTAACATTGGTATTAATGCCCACCTTCTTCTTCCTCATGATGAAGGTCTGTTCTTCACGGTTTTTGTTGCAAGAAGGCATAGAAGTATGAGGGAAAGAAGAACAAACAACGTTTGCAAGAAGGAAAGTTGCATAATCAAAGCTTAAAGGTGTAGAGTTATAAAACCCACCTTAGATTCGGCTCTAGAGCTCCAAGATTCAAATATTTTAATGGCGTCTTGAGCTCCACAGGTCATTCAAGGTTGCTTCCTCAAGAATTGGTCGGAAAGGATGGCTAGAAAGAACTAAGTAAGAAAAGCTAGCAAACCAACCTTGTATCATGTTTTCCACCATGAATCTGAGCGAGAAGATAACCAAATCTTACCCAAACCTTATTGTCCGTTCACCTCTGCTCCTAAAGTCCTTCCTTAGTCTGTCCAAGCAAGAAGATAAGAAGAGAAGTGAAGGAAACGATCCTTGCTAAGTAAAGAAAGGTGTATATATACTTTGGGCATGTTTTGCAAGATAAGGACAACTTATTTCCTCATTTCTCAACTAGGTCCTTCTATCCTTCTTAGGCACGTCCCTCCTTCTCTTCTTAAGCAAAACTTCTTCTTAAACCAAGGTCTAGAAGAAAGGAAGCCAAACATCCTACTATGTTGGACACATATAAAGGGTCATTTTGCTTACATCTTGGTGATTTAATTACAAGGGTTATCTTTCATATTTGATTATTCAAATGAAGTAACCTCTTCATAATTTTTACTATAATTGATGTCAAGAGTCATAAAAGATATTCTAGAAGGTGTATTTTACATGTTGCTCCCCATGTTTTGGGTAAATTGCACTTTACACCAAAATTAGGGTTTAGAGCACAAGGATTGCTCCACAAGCTGCATCTTGGTGCCCAAGCTTGGAGAATCCATAAAACTTCATCATATTCATTCTTATGATGTATCATTATCAGAGGAACATCCAAACATGTAAAAATTTGCAAGTTAACCCCTCTTATTGGGTAATTTGCACATAGGTCCCTGTTAGCCAAAACAATATTACAACATTGTTCAAAAAGGGAAAAAATGGAAATATATGTTCCTCAGACGCCTTAATTACATACCAAACGATAATCACAAGTATCTAATTATTTAAGAAAAACACCTAGGGTTAGTTCATAACCCAGGTCAGGGATGTTACAATCATACTGTATGAAAATCAATCATGTCCATATATAAATATCAGGATATAAAAAAACTGAAGCTGAAGACCAAAAACACATATTAGCAAATGCTTAATTCATTCATCCAGTTATTTGGATATACTATCAAGAAAACTTCCCTAGCCAACTTACCTTAAAAGAAGCATTCAATAAAATGGTGTCTTACTAAAACCTAGATTTTTGTAATGTACATCATGGAACAAGAAAAGGCAAACTTGTATAATCGTGGAACATTGACACATTTTTGTAAGCACAAATGTACTCAACTACATTAAGAAAAGTGCAAGTGATAATATAACACTACTTTAAAGTTAACATCATATTTATGCTTTCTACATATTTTTCATATATTAAAATTAAACACCAATGGTTAACATTCAACATTCACAATTATGATAACTTAGTTTTAACAATTAAGTACAAAGATGATATGCTATTTTTTATGACCGAGGGAACCCATACTGGGGAAGCTCAAAATGGTAAACTCTCGAGGCATGAGAGGGTGTGATCTGGTCACCCCCTTCGTCTCCAACTTAGGGCGGAGTGCCTTTCACAGACTGTCTTTGGCATGACTCAAAAGGGTCCTACTCAGGGACTAGCCGAGCTGCAACCAACTAGGATACTTTAGGCTGGAGCCCGGATGCCAACTAAAGTATTAAGGATAAATAAAATATGACATAAAATATTAAGGATGAAAACTAGTGCCTATCAAGTCACTTGGGTTGATCACATGGACTACCTCCAATATAATTTTCTTTCTTACAATGGTTCTTCAAACCCTTATAATGTTTTTCTCTTGTAGGAAAATAATGCTAGAAAGAAGCCGAAGAGAAGGTACTATTATAGATATGTGTTTGCATTTTGAGGGACAATATATCACCCTATAATTCAAAGCTAAAATAAATAAAAAAAACAAGTATTAGAATCATTAAACAAAATCACTAATATATATACCTAAGGAAATCACTCTTGACCATGTAGTTGACTTATCACCACAATTTTTTTTTGAGACAACCCATTGTCTATAGGGGTTGTGGTTCAACCATGAACATGCCATTAGTCAACTATTAGCTTGCATGATTTTCAATTGGATGGTTGCATGTTACGTTCGTTCAATATATGACTAACATTTAGAACTAGTTATTGATGACCTTTTAGGTTGTGATTATAATTAAAATCATTATGAAACCATTTTTCTCACAGGTCATGGAACCTAACTTTACCAAAATTAAGATCAACTAACAAACTCTCAATGCAATCAATATTTCATATAGATTGGGAAATTAAGTGCATCGTCACATACATATAATAACTTCTTTTTATTCTCAAGATTTATGTTAATTTGTATCTCCTATCTACTCCCTCCTTAACAAAGTGAATGGTGACGCACATCAATGCCACATTTGATCCAACACATATCCCTAGAAATGATTTGAGGGATTCTAACACTTTGATGAAGGTCAAGTATTTGGAATCATGAGAAGCACAACTAATTAATCTTGCCTCTTACCTCCTACAAGAAGAGTCAAGACTCATCTCATGTTGACATAAAGTCCCCGTAAACAATCCATCCCTTGTGAGTTTCCCATTAAAGTATTAGTCTGGAACATCTATGGTAGCACAACCCATGTGTGACAAGTGATGATAAAAAGGGTCAAAGTGATCAAGCCTCAATGCTCTTATCACGCATTAACAATCACTAAAACTAACCACATGGAAGTAAGTGTTCTCTTTCTTATTGTGGAGTTTTGTTTCTAACAAAGGCCATCTCAATAATGAACACATTTGATGGGAATCTAACCCCATTATTTAGAAGTGAAAGTTTTCAACTTATTATGAAAACTAAAACTACCAACTTCTACAAAAAGTTGATCTTTAGCACATGGTAACCGTGATGTTTAGGGTATTCAACTTTGATACAAGACAAAATATTTTTACCACCATAAATTCCTTTTGATATGTTGGATGGACAATGGGTTCTTATGAGTGAATTCAACTGTATTTTCAATTTAATGAGAAGGTGAGAGTAAATAAGGCAGCCACACGACCATGGTACATTTCAACACCATTATTTTCACAATGATCTATTCAAGCTTACCGTGTATGGGGTTTCCTTTATGTGATCCAAATTCTACAATGATGAATGTGGATGAGGGAATTCAATAAAGATTGGATTTGTTGTTCAAGATCCTTGCTCAAAGGGACTATGTAGTCTCCCAAATTGATGAAAGAAACTATATAAACCACCAAAACAATTTCTTACTAAAGTAGGACTCTTGATTTAAGTTCATCAGATGAAATCATTCCATCAATAGTTAAATGTAACGTAACATCAAACAAGTGATGAAATATTGAAATTCCACTGACACACACGTCAACTGAATATGAAAATGGTAATATGAGGTAGTATATGACAATAAAATTCCTATTGAGTATAAGCACTATAAGAATTTATGAATTTAAAGAAGCCAAATACATATGAGAGGACCAACATTAAAGATTCTAATACAAATCAACACAAGGAAGAATCCTAACCTAATGGAAAAATATATCAATCTATAATAAATTAGTATATCAGTCTATAAGCATTGGTCATATTGTAAATCCGATCTTCCTAATGGTCAAATTGGATTTAAACTTAGAGGTGAACTAGGTTTCTAGTTGCACAAAGCTAAATGGGAAACTTTCTTAATGATTTATCAAATCTAAGTGGGTGGTCGCATCTTGTAGGAGCACTGGACATGTTATGATGTAGTATCTATCTTCACCCCCTTAAAGTTCTATAAAGGGCTTCATAAAAATACACAAATAAGTGAGAGAGACATAGAAAACTAAATCAAGTGAGTAGGTATATTACTTATACCAAACTATAATATATTACAAAAGAAGCACTGAAGGTATATCCAAACTCATTAAATGTCAAATCCACTAGAAAAACCCATGGTTTTCAAGGAGATCATCAAGTGGATTGGCCTAACTATTTGCCTAGACCATATAGGGTGCCTAAGTGAATGGAATATTATTTAGTGCAAATATATAATATACCATTTATTACACATTCCATGACTTTTATGTATGCATTTAATTTTCTACACCATATATCTATAACCCCCTTAAAAAGAGAAAATGTGTTGTGAGATTTTTGAGCTGCTACACCTATTTCTTTAATTTTTTTTCAACTACTTTGCTCCATTCTGATTCAGTTAGGAGCTTGCTTGGTTGTCATAATAAGTATATATGATTCACCCACCATATGATTTCTTGATTTTTTAATTTTCTACCACACTTTGTTACTTTTTTTTATCACTTTCTTCAATTTTTTATTATTACTTTGGTGGATATTTATGTTTTACATTAGTGATACCTAGTGCCAGTATCAAAATCATGTCAGGTTCAGAATCATTTGTGTAATGACTTAGTACTTGACCATGAAATTAATTTGATTGAGTCTTGTGTGGAATTAGATGCATCACTTGATGTTTCTCCAGGTTCGAAAGTTGATATATGAAGTAAAATATGACCATTTTCATTTTTTTACATATCAAAATAAATCTGTACATAGTTATTCTTGATTGCTTTCATATTTGCAAGAGTAAATGTGCTTCTATCTATTTGAGCTGCTGCATTTATTTTTGTATGTTTTTTTACAAATTTTGTTTCATTCATGTTAAACTAGTAGCTTATTTGGTTTCTACTTTAACTTCTATTTGCTTCATCCACCCATATGTTTGCTTAATCTTTTATTTTTCTACCACAAGTGATTTCTTTTTTGATGAATTTGTTCAATTGTGTGATTGTCTCTCTGGACAGTGTTTATATTTTCCATTAGTGATACATGATGTTCATATTAAAATTAAGTCAGGTGTAGAATCATTTCGTATAGTGGTGCAATACTTGACCATGAAATTGATCTAGTCGATCTATAAAAATTAGTCTTGGGTGGGTACTAGATTCCATCACTGCAAGTTGGTCTAAAAGTTGGTTCACGAACTAAAATATGGTTATTTTCAATTTGTATCACATCTCAAAATAAAATTCATACATAGTTAATATGTATTGTGTGATGTATTTGATTGTCAAACAGATCCACTCAATGCTGAAAAGTCAATTGTTAGTTATATTTACTAGTCTTGGTCACTTCTGAGTTTACAAGTTTGTGTGTAAACTAAAGCATGTCAATTTCAGACTGGAACATATGTGAATTTAGGGCAATTCTAGGTTTATATATGTTTTAATCTAATTTTATTCTAGGTAATTGGCTTTAATTCAGAGGTTTTTTCAAAAAAATATTTGTTTTCTCATTGGTACAATATGTTTGTATGTTTAACAAAAAAGTTGGGGTGTTAAGTGATCATGTCTGTCTCTTTTTATATTAGTTGGAGGGAGTCGACTGGTTGTGAATCAAACTGCACTTTCTTAGCAGGTTGTCTATAATTTGTTGCATGATAATGTAGTATTGTTGATGTTCCTGACACAAAAAATACTTTTAAATTACATTTTGGTGATGACGTGATAGAGGTCGGATAGAGTGAAGTGGCTATTAAATGAACATATGTACATTACACCAGCTTTGTTGTGTGCTCTCTTCTCCATTCATTGTTTGTTGGAAGTCTTGGTAAATATATTTCTAACCCCAAATAAAGGGGACAAAATTACAATTCCACTTACATACTAGTAGGATTAACAAGAAGATAAAGCCAATCTATCTCAAATAGAGTGTAGATTTTACATCATATCCCAACTCCTTCTAAAATCTAGAAAATTTTTACCAAGCTTATCCCCTATACACATATACTAGTAATTTAATTTCTTTCTCCATGGTTTTCAATATGCTAGGAGTATCATTTTTCCCACGATTCTCCTCTTGTTCCACTCTCTCCATATTACATGAGCACATGCAATTAGACACCACAAATGCAAAATCTTCACTGGCTTCTACATTGTAGAGAGGCCTTTCAATGCTTGGTTCAGACTGTTACAACCTTTATTACCAAACTTGATGTGAGATCTTCCCCACATATACTTCCATTGCTTACAAGAACCAAAAAGGTGTTTAGTTTTTTCTTTGTTTTCACCACATATGAGGCATTCAAAACTAACATTAGGACTCCATTTTTGTATCCTACTCATAATTAGATTCTTGTATACTCAGAAAGATGTCATGCTCCATCTAGGATTATGTAGTCTCAACCAAAGGTTGGATGCTCCTAGATCTATCATATTCTTATGCATGCATTGATCTCACATTTCTTATTTATAGTAATCTGCTCATCATCATGGCCATAGCTCCACCATTATCCTCCACACAGTCGAGTAACCCCATCTATGCTTAGGAACTAGATTCAAACGGTCTTTATACCTCATAGGAATCCACATTGTCCAGGTGGATTCAGTTGCCATCAATTTTTTTTATACTTCTCATAGTGTAGTAGTTTGCTGTTATAACCCAATTTTTCCAAGATATGTAATGAGATTATAATTCTCTATTTAAAGATAAATAAAAATCCATGATTGATTTGATGTGTTGATTTGAAGGAATTTCGTGTTGTATGTTTTCTTAATGGGCCTTATTGGCCATTGAGCCCAATTGAAGGAAAAAGAAAAAAAGAAATTCAAATAGATAAAAGAATACATAGGGAAATATGAACAAAAGGCTAATGAATAATTTCCAAAAAATAGGATTTCAAGTTTAATGGATTCCTTGGGGTTCAAGGAACTCAGAATTGGAAAATAATGACAAAAGAAATAGAAAGGACATGGAAAATATGAATAATGAGATGGTAACTTGCAAACCAAGAAAAAGGAATCGTACACTTGAGATAATAACTTCAAATTTTGTAGGATGGAAGATAAAACTATAATTGAGTTTCCCTCAAAATTTGAGTAGGAAAAGAGTTACCATTTGAGAGTTATGAATTTTTCCAAAGATATCATTGAATTAGGAATATATTCGATTTAATTGGGAATTTGTTTCTCTTTTGATCAGCACGCATGATGAGAGCCCTTGGATTCTAATCCAACAGGCACTGCTCATCGTCCAAGTCCCTGTGGGACAAGGACTGTAGCCGCGATAGGGATTTTTGTTCCCTGGTTTTCTTGGATTCTGATGCACGAGCAACCTTGGACATTTCCTCTTTGAATCCGGGAGTGAAAGGAGAAGCATCCCGACCCTAGTTTTACCAGGTTTTGACCTAATTTCGAGAAACGCCCAATTGGGCTAGTTGCTTAGTTCGCGTGGGATTGGGAATCCTCTCAGGGATGCCCCATACCCTATAAAAGGGTATCACACGATCCCTCAACTCATCACGATCTCAGGCTGCTTTTTCCCAGGGTCCAACTCGCTCTCCCGCTCTTGATTGCTTTAGCTCCGGCGAGGGAACCGTCGTGGCACCACCTCGTTGAAAAGCTAGAAAGAAGAGGAGGACGATGCTCAGACAGCGTTCGATTGAGATTGAACGGCGCGGCTATATTGTTTTACCCAAAATCACGGGCCATGAGATCCTGGACCACCGTGATCTCACTTAAGATCCAACGGACCGAGCTAAGGGCGCGCGCACACAGAGAGGTTAGTGGAGACGACTGACGTGGATCGTATGATCAGTAGACCACCTTGGACTGCAGCGATCCAACGATCAACAAAATTGGTAATTTTGCCTCTCTGCTAAATATTCAGGAAAAGGGTTTTTCTTGCAAAAATGATAGAAATAACTAGGAGTGTCCAAAGGGAAAACTTTATACATGAAAGTTATGTAGAAAAATACAAGGAATCTGATAAAAATGATTTGAGAACCTAGTCCTGCTCTATTTTGAAAAAGTACCCTAATTTGCTAATAAAGTGCATTAAAAATTGATGACAAACCCTAATTGAATATTAAGAGTGTAATTTGGTAAATTAATAGGTAAAATTGATAAGTTTAACCCTGTTAATGATAAAAGTGGTTTGACTATCTGTTTGAATGCAAAAATGCTTAATTTAGAGTTGTAATACTTAAAAGAAGGTTAATTTACATGGAAACCCTAATTTGGGATAAAGGGAGATAAAAATCATATTTTTGTGGAATAAGATAATCAGATGCTTAATAAAGGATTTTCAATGAGAAATTAGGGGTTTTATGTAGTTTTGATAAATTAAGGATGATAATAATGAAAGAAGAAGTAAAAACCCTAATTTCCAAAGGAACCCTAAAATAGGAATTGAAATCCTAAGTAATGTGATGAAAATCGGATAAATATTAATAAAAGAAAAATTGTACTTTTATTTCAGGATTTCTCTTCCTCATTGCTTGCTTGATTGGGTTTCTCTGCATATTTGATTCTATCTTGAAATCTGCAACCAAAGGTATGTAGTTAATCATGAATAACCGCTTTAGTTTCTCGATGGATTCCCGCACTACTACAGAAATAGCATTCAATGTCACTTTTCTGGGCGTCGGTTATTAAGGAAAACCGACGCCTTATATGTTAGGCATCGGTTTTTTAAGCAAACCGACGTCTATATTCAAAGACCAGCCAGACACGGGTACCGCTTTGTATTCAGCGTCGGTGGTTTATAACAAACTGACGCTGAAAGTCGGCCGCGAAATCCAAATTTAGATAAAAAAAAATAGTGTCATTGTCAGCGTCGGTGATGTAGGTATACACCGACGCCTATGTGCGATGAAAATTTGCGCAAAAAGTGTCACTTTCAGCGTCGGTTATCCTGTTATAACCGACGCGGAAGGTTGTTCCCGCCAAACAATTTCATGAAAATATCGTCCAATTGGACGTCGGTTGTTGCAAACAACCGACGCTAAAGATGTTTAGGCGTCGGTGGATGCAAACAACCAACGCTATATGGGAACTTATACTCCGCGATCGCCCGACTCTTCCCCTTTCTTCTGTTTCATTGCGAGCAATTACCCTATTTCTCTGCTGCCGGCGATTTCTCTCCGGCGATTTCTTCTCCAGTGCCATTTCTCCGGCTATTTCTTCTCCGGCGCCCCCTTCTCCGGCGCCCCCTTCTCCACCACCACTCCTCCTTCTCCGCGCCCCCTTCTCCGCCACCCCTACTGCCCGCCCCTGCTGCCTGCCCCTGCTGCTCCAAGCGCCTGAGGCCGCCGCCACGCCTGACTCTTCGGCGCCGCCTGGTGCTTTTCCACGGTCGTCGCGCCGCCGCAACCACCGCCAGAGCCACCGGAGCTGCTAGCTGCTCCTCCACCGCCGTCGCTGCTAGCTACTTCTCCAGCCAGAGCCACCGGAGCCTCTGCCTTCTTCCCTCTGACAAGGTTGGTCTTCCCGCTGCTAGCTGCTCTGCTTTTTTATGCATCGATCAAATTGTTGTGATAAAAATGCATGTAATGTATTTGATTAGAGTTAATCTAATCTGGATGTTCATAATAATGGTATGTTAAATATGATGATTAGGGATAAATATAATGTCTAGTACACAAATATTAGATGATATTCAAGAAAACCCTAGTTTGATGAGCATGTTGTTAATCATGTTAATTATGATTCTTCTATATATTCTGATGTCATTATATAATTATGTGATCCCAACATATTAAATTGAATTAGAATGATTTCATGAATTATAGGGTTTTAAAGTTGATAAACATGTACATGCAGAAATAGGGTTATTAAACCAATGGTTATAACATAGTATGATCTTAATCTGATCTGGATGTTCATAATAATGTAGTATGTTAAATATGATGATTAGGGATACATATAATGTCTAGTAAATATTCCTAGACCTTTTGTTTGAAACTATTTATTTCTTGATTTATTATTTAATAATGCTCTATTGATTAGGATTAACCATGTTGCCTGTACTTTATAGACATTTATTATATATAAGAATGACAACACATGTATTTGTTGGCCTAGAAACCCGTCCAAGATTGGCTCATTAGGAGTAAATCTTGGATAGTCCCCGGTTTGGGACTGTTCTTGAACACCTAATCTCACTTAGGATGTAAGTGTATAATGTGTATTGGGTTTTCGAGAAAATTTCAGTAGCATTTCCCCGTTTGTTCTCTAAGTACATATGTACTTAGAGAACAGCGGGGAAATGCTGCCGAAATTTTCTTGAAAACCCAATACACATTATACACTTACTAGTGAGATTAGGTGTTCAAGGATGGGATAGGTGGTACACATTTATTATATATAAGAATGACATGAAATGTGTTTGTTGGCCTAGAATGTGAACAATCATTGTTTTTTATATTACTTGTACATTGATATAAATTAGAATGAACAATCACTAAATTATATACTGTTTGTATGGAGTCCGGCTTCATTGTAGATATCTATTATTGTGTTTGTTGGCCTAGAAACCCGTCCAAAATTTACTCATTAGGAGTGAATTTATTATATATAAGAATGTGTATGTTTATACAAATGCTAAATGTTTTCCTTATTCTAGTTGATACAAATGCTAAATGTTTTCCTTTTTAATGAAATTTTCAGATGGCTCACCATGATGAGAATGATGTCCATGATGAGCATGAAGTCCATGATGAGCATGCTGTCCATGACGAGCATGACGAGGATACCAACGTAAGTTCTAAAAACATATCCCGTATTTCTATAAAATTCATTATCTTCTAGTTATGTCATATATCCTGTATTTCTATATTGGCTTAATTCGGTGTGTTTATTTTTGTCAAATTTTAGGTTGATGATGCACAGCTACCCACTGAAGCAATTGAGCAACTTGATGCGCAGCAACAAAAACTTAACAAGAAAAGGGGTATCACTCTGTTGAAAAAGTTACTTGCGCTGAGTGGCAGTGGATCCAAATTGGTTGTGGAGTTTGATAATGGAGGGAATGCAATTGGAGTGAACCGCAATAATTTTATAAACTATCTTGGGGTTGTCACTCGAAGCCATTGTGGTGTTAAATATGATAATTGGCATAAAGTTCCTCAGGCGAAGAAAGACTTGATATGGAAAGATTTATGCGTGAGTTATTATTATTTGCAATTCTATTTTGTAGATTACAAATTCTATTATTTGCAATTATATTTTTTGTACTAGTTAATAACATTTCTATTTTACAGAATCTGTTTGCATTGGATGAGATGTTGCATCGTAAAAGTGTGATGCAACGCGCTGGAAAGATGCTTAGGAATTACAGGACAAATCTGAACAGAGAATACATAAGACAGGGTGATAAGAAGAAGAAGTCAGCCCTTGAACAATGGAACTTCTTGGACAAAGAAGATTGGGACAATTTTGTTGCTTCAAGAAAATCTGAAGAATTCAAGGTATTAGGCGTCACTCCCATTTTAATTAATATACATTGTATTCACCTATTCAAGATTAAGATTTAGTGCTACTAACGTAATTATAAATGTGCATACTAACTAGGCCCTCAGTGACGCACAAAAAGCAAGGCGTGCACTGAATGTACATGACCATACTATGGGTCCAAAAGGCTATGCAAGCGTTCGCCAAAGACTACAGGCGGAGTCTGCGGCTACTCAGGAGTCTGCGACTACTCAGGAGTCTGCAGCCACACCCTTCCCTCGCCATGATATCTGGATAGCTGGCAGGAAAAACAAGAAGGGTGAAATAAAGAAGCCCGAAACTGCTGAGGCGGCTGCAAAAATGGTAAAATACAACTCTTAGAGCAATCATTTGAATATTGATTATTTGTGGTGTTAACTTACCAATTTTTGTTTATGGTGATTAGCGGGAGCTGCACGAGCAAAGAAAACAAGGCACGTTCATCCCTTAGGGCACAAGGGATGAATTGACAGTTGCTCTGGGTAACCCAGAGCATCCTGGACGTGTTAGAGGTGCCGGCGCTGGTGTGGGCATCAAAGCATTCTTTGGGCCATCCCAGCGCAAACCCAGAGCGGGACTTTCTCAAGAAGAGGTAACATATATATTCTATTTTTATAATGTTACTGCAAAAGGAAATTCATTAATAAAAAGCTAATATTTGTTTTATCCATGTATAGGAGAATAAGAGAGTCGAGGATATAGTTGCTAAGAAGCTCAACGATGTGGTTGCTGAGAAGGTCAAGGAAGAATTGCTGCGGTGGCAGACATCTCAGGCTTCCAATCAGCCTATGCCGACCCACTCTTCTCCTGGTGCACAGACTGCAAGTAATCCTGGAGACCCATCGCCTAACACGTCTGCTGTAAGTATTGTTTATGACATTGTAGCTAGTCTTTTCAAGATGATATGTTTTCAAGATGATATGTATATATGTATAACATTCTTTACGTAAATTTGTAGGCATTGAAGCCATGCCGCTTAAGAATGGAAAACTATGTTGTTGCAGAGGCGCAAGCTTACCAGTCCCTTCCTGGGGCAACGTTTCATGGGAGTCCAATGCCGCAGGGCTACATTCGTGTGAGCCCGATACATGTATTACCCGATTGGAGGGAAGTTGCGTTGCCATATGCCCACCCAGATATTGATACACTTGGTGACGCAGAAAGCGGGGTCATATTGTGGCCCAAAGCAGATGTCCTCTACACGACTGAAATTGTAAGATAAATTTACATTGATTTAGACTGTTAATGTGTATATATGATGTCAACTGATCTGAAATTATATATACAGGTTAAAAAGAAGACACCAGGAGCACCTAGGCCTCCACCTCCAATTCCCGCATTACCAACTTGGGTTCCAACTGACCTACAATACCCGTTAGGTCCTGCTTGTAGGGGAATGGCATGTTGGCTACGGGCACATAATATACTTTGCCCTATAATTGTTTCTTTAGATGCAGATTATGCAGGTCAATCATACGACAGCTCTTTATTTATACAAGATATTATTGAGTTGTTTATGTATGAATGGTTGAATACATCAATGATAGAGACATGGATAAGGTGAGATCTTGTTTATACATCCATATACCTTGTGTAAGATCCGGTGATCTAGTTTCTTATATATTAATGCATACGTCTATATGTTTTGCAGCTACTTAATCGAAGATCATTGCAAACAATTTGCATATGATCATGTGGGATTTTTGATTCCATCATTGATTAGTATGGTAGCTAAAGACCCTGATAGTGTTCAACAATACTGTATAGATGCTTTTACAATTTTTGGTCATCAAATGAAGACGATAATAATAGCTCCATTCAATGTCAAGTAAGTTTGCTTTATTTATAATTTGGACTTAAGAAAATTCCATTATTATTTTGCATTTTGAGTTATTAATTGTTAACTTTTTACCTCTAGTGGTAGACATTGGGAGTTACTAGTTATTGTCCCCGAGACGTTCACTGTTTATTATCTAGATCCCGCAGGAAGTACATTAAACACTAAAATTGGACACGTAATGAGAATGGCATTATTCTGGTGAGAAATATTTCATTTTTTATATCCGTTAACATCTTTTATTACATTACTATTTACTTATGCAACTTAGTGTGTTATATTAACATGTAGGGGTTTAGATGCATTCAAAAATGCTGGAGGAAAGGTCCCAAGGAAAAAGAACCAGCCATTGTCTTGGGAGAACGTAAAAGTAAGTTCCCGACTCCCCGACTCCAATGTATATATTATTGATGTGAATTGTGCTTAGTTGTATTAATTTGTATGTTTCAATTTATAGTGCGCTACACAAGACAATGGCTGGGCATGCGCATACTATGTGATGCGATTTATGCAGATGATTATCAAACATGCCGCATTGGACATCGATACCATACATGAGGTATTATATATAGTCTCATTAGTTAGTATGAAATATATCAATCTTATTTTTATATTATTACTTATATATATACATCATTCTCTTTGCAGGTGTTTAAAACTGACCACACTATAGGCAAACGCTTAAAAAATGTACATGCTCCATATACGAGGGAATCATTAAATGAAGTAAGAGAAGAATGGGCAATAGCTGTACAAACAGTGGCAACTGTAAGATATAATTGGGATGTTGATAGTGATGATGAATGATACTTTGTAAATGAATGTTTCTGAATGTTAAAACATGTATTTGAATGATTCTATATGTGTGAACGTGACAATTGAATTGATGTCTGAATGTATCTACTTGTGTGAATCTTTTTATGTTAATTTTGCAGGTTTGTGGCCTGTTTGTAGGCTGATATCAATGGATGTCGTAAACCTGCAGTTCAGAAAACTGAACTGCAGGTTCTCATCCTGCTGACCAGCCACAGCAGGCCTGCAAACAGATTTATAAAAAAAAAATAGATATAGGCGTCGGTTATTTACCGATAACCGTCAGCACAGACTTACAGCGTCGGTGTTTTATAAAACACCGACGCCAAAAGGGTTCGCGCTACAGGAAATGGGAGTCATCTAGGACACTTTTCTGCGTCGGTTGTTTAGTATATAACCGACGCAGAAAGCGTCCTAGATGACGCCGTTTTCTGTGGCGGGAACCCTTTTGGCGTCGGTGTTTTATAAAACACCGACGCCTTTATATTAAATAGGCGTCGGTTTTTTAACCGACGCTGAAGTGTCCACCCTTTTAGCGGCGCCCACATAGGCGTCGTTCCGAAACCGACGCCAAAGGGGGTTAAACAACCGACACTAAAAGGCACTTCTGTAGTAGTGCCGGATGTTTAATCGCATTGAATGCAACTAAACTATTGGATGTTTATTTATTTCATGCAACTATAAAGTGACTATGATTATCACTATAAATGTGCATATATAACTGGCTAGATCCGTGTCCACCTCTGTTACTTTGAAAAGGCTAAAAAAGGGGTAATCCTAGAGCAAGGTCTAGGTTACCGTGAGTTAGAAACTGGGCTACCTACATGTAGTGCCATGAGACTCTTTAGCGTACCCCGAGTTAAGGAGTGGTCTACCTATGAGTAGTTCCATGTGACTCAACCCTAGAAACTGGTTCACTTGATAGGTGGATCTTGAGGGGTTTAATGGGGACAACACAGAGGATAGGGTACCCTTGGATCGTGGAGTTATATCTAAAATGTAATCTTGATTGTTAAATGATTAATTGCATGATTACATTGTTATTATAGTTGCATGATTTTTGTTTTCCCCACATACCAGCTTCTTGCTGACCGACGTTTTGTTTGTCAGCGTTTTAGGTACAAATGAAAAGAACAAACAGTAAAGTGGCATATGCGGAATTAAATGAGAATTAACGTACACAGGAGGATTAGTTAGATTAGTATCTTCATGGATAGAAGTTTAGTTTATTCCAAACTTTTCAAAGGTATGCAAAAATTTTATTACCATTTTTCAATATAGTCTGTTAGAATTTAATAATTATTTTTGGTTATATGTCGAACCTTTGATCTGAAGTTTATCGGTGCGGCTTCAACCTGTTGGTCTCCCTTAATTGGGGGTTACCGAAAGGTGGGGTCGTAACATTTGCAAGGTCACAAAATGCTCGGAGATTGGGTCCACTTTTGTCAGTTGAGAAAGAAAATTTCTACCATCTAGCTGGATGGATTGTGTTCCCCCATATGAAGTCAAAAAACATTATATCCATTTTAGAGAGAACAAACTTTAGCATTTTCCCTTGATACCTCCAATACCTAATCTCACCCATAGATGAGCTTCTAACCGATATAAGCCTCCCCGTAACAATCATCTTCAACCCTGGACACTTACTTAACATACCTTTCAACCTGTCTAGATATTCATGGAACTTTTTCCTTATCAGGTTCCCTCCTGTAAGAGGACATCCTAGATACTTTGTAGACCATTTCCCTTTTAGAATTCCAACGGAAGCAATTAGAGTCTCTTTCCTCTTACATGAGATAGAAAAATATATGTTTGACTTATTGTCTTTCATCTTCATGCTTGATAGATCACCAAACCTAGTGAGAAAGTCTTTTAGCTTCTCAGGACTTCTTTGACTGCCTTCTAAAAAACCAGGATGTCATCTGTGAAAAGAAGGTATGAGAGTACTGTACTCTTTCTGATAGTATACGTTTTTATGTTTTATTCTGATTTGCTTTTCTAGCATATTACTCATACCCTCCATTGCCCCTTTAAAGAGGAGAGGAGACAATGGATCTCCTTCTCAGAGCCCATCAAAGTTAGAGATGAAACCTTATGAATTTCCATTAACAAGTAACGATAAGGTGGAGTGGTAACACACTGCTTTATCATTTGGATCCACTTGTCATAAATCCCAATCTATTCAGAATTTTCGCGTATATTCCCAACAGACAATATCATATACTTTTGTAATGTCTAGCTTGATGCAAGTAGAAGGAGTACTTTTATTCACATTGAAGTTGAGAGTGAACTCTACAACCAACATAGTACAATCTTCAATGTTCCTACCTCTAATAAAAGCACCTTGGTTTGGAGATATGACCCTAGGTAGGATCAAAGCCAGTCCAACTATTATGATTATAGTGATTATCTTATACAATATTGAACAACATGCAATGGGTCTAAAATTTGATGCAGAAGATATCACCTCCTTTTTCCAGATGAGGGCTAGGAAAACATGGCTTATTTGTTTAACCATGTAAACACCTCAATAAGTTGTGTCTTGATGGTGTCCCAGTTTTGTATGTAGAAGTGTCCATTGAAGCCATCGGGACCATGACTCTTTTCAACTCCAATGCTCAACAAGCCTCCTTAATCTCTTTCTCATTTAGAATATGACATACCAATTAATGCTCCTCCTTAGAGACTTGACTTGTCCAGGCGATATCCAGTTCCTCATGATGTTGATGTCCTTCATTATACAAATCTTCAAAGAACTCATTATCATATGTGTAATTACCTTCATTTCAATATATAGTTCAATGATTGTATTAAATGCTTCACTTCTCTTGACTATGGATTGATACAATGAATTATTATGATCTTCATTTTCAGCCCATTGGGTTCCTATGCCAATAGTACTTCTCTTCAGCAAGCTCCAAGTTCTTTGTCATTCATATGTGATCTTTTCTGCCTCAATCAAATCATCATCAAGAGGGTTCCTCCTTAGATCTCCAACAATATCAACTAATTGCATCTTTTCATTACTGATAAGGTTGTGAAGGTTTAGATACTATCATTACCACTTCTTCAGAGCTGATTTGACAATTTTTAGCTTTGGTTGAAACAAAGGGGGTTGCTAAATTCCTTTGTCTCTGATATCTGGATTGAACTTGAGGCATGGAATTATCATCCTTTCAATGTTCGATCAATGTTTCTTGAACTAGAGGAAACTATTTGACATGTATGTGACATCAACATCATATATTGATTCACATGTGCATGCGCATGATTTTTTAGTCTCGCTTATCAAGTGGCTAGGATATCAAACTCCTATAGGAGGGACAAATACCATCTACATCATTCACAATCATCCCCATGTGTCATAGTGCATCCGATCATCACCTTTATGGAAACCCTTATTGTAAATAGAAGAGATCACCCCCTTACAAAAATTTAACAGAAAATACACAATATCCATCTTTTATAAGAAATTTAAATCTTGAAGGATGCATGCACAATAACCCCATTTAAATTAGCATGAATCAAATACAAAATGTCAATAGTAGCAGCAGAAAGAAAATTTCTTGGCTATTACATAGCTTTACACCAAATTCAAATTATGAGATTCTGAAATATAAACCAGTAATATAAGCTATGATATCTAGCAATAGCAACCTAGTCAGCTCAGCAATACTACTCCTGGTCAAGCACTCCTTTCTCTGGTCCTACTCCTTGTCCTGGACCTGGGTGGGTGGGATCACCCATGAAGAGGAGAAATAAAGTATGTGTCAAAAAGGGAAAAAGGCCAATATACAATATTTGCTATATGATGAATTTTCATCTATACCAAGGAGGTTCAAGAGTATGAAGCATATAAAAGAGATAAGAATTCTACCATGACAAATAATAATAAATTTGCATGAATGATTAATATTATGACTACATTAACTAAAGTAGGGTTGAGGCACTTACCGAATCTCAACCAATAGGTGAGGAAGAGTAACACATTCCCAAACACCTAATATATATATAAAAGTGGGGAGAGTAATCACATTCCTTGGGAGAAATAATACATGCCAAACTATGGGTGGTTGTACATAAGTACACTACATTAGCTATATAGTCAATAGTTCATCATGCTAGAAAAAGAATCACAATGCATAATAAATAAGTTAAATATTAAAGTGGGGTTCAAGACCCAAGAGTTTATAAGTGAATAAGTTCCAAAGATCAAAAATGACATTTTTAGGTTAAGTCTATGCCTCATTGGGAATAGTAGGGTTGGATGATAAAATGCCCAACTTAGGGTTTAGAAATGCACATAACTCACTTTAGAGTCCTAGTAAACACCATTCACCAACTAGATGTAACCAAAACCACTTTAACCTAATTGCAAATTTTAGCACATATATTTGGGTTTCATATGATATAAAATGTAGAAAACCCTAATTTTGGACCTTCTATAAAAAACCTTAAGTTTTGGACTCAAAAGTGAGACCAATCAATAAGTTAGATTTTTCTAATCAAGAAAACATATTTGATTACTTAATTTGGAGTTAAATTGAGTTAATTAATCACTTTAGGACTTTTTAAATAAATAATTTAGTTCCTCAAAATAATTCCTTGAAATCAGGCTTGAGAATCATGTTATTAAATAGAGCTTATTTTTCTAATTGTAGAACATATTTATTTTTAATTTTTGGATAAGAGAATCAAAAGATATGAATTTTCTAATATTAGCCAATCAAAATTTTTGGAAATGCCATGCATGCAAAGAAGTCTGCGAAAAGCAGAAGACACGGGGTCGGGCCCGCGTGACCTAGCCCTATCATAGGTGGCCAAATCATGGGTCAGTTCCTGCATGGTCTCGGTGAAGCATGAACCACGACTGAGTGATAACGCGATTATGCCCTCACAGGGAAAAACAAAAAAAAATTGAGGAAGATGAGGGTATAATTGGGAAACCGTCGAGGGGAATAATTCCCAACCTAGTGCCCCACAATGGCTATGAAGCAGCTTGGCCAGATTGGATAAATCTACATTAGGCACCAATTTGTGAAACTGAACAAAAGAGGAGGAGAAGACAAACCTATAGTCGAGCTTGATTGGTGAGAGGTGACTAGTAGAGGGAGAACACACCGTCGTAATCATGAGACCCAATCTTTTATCACCGGTGACCCAACACATTAGCAGAAAGAAAATTGGAATAGGAAGAAGAACACAACATACCGGAAGAAGCTCTGGGCTAGCGTATATATAGGTGGGATCAGGTCTTATAGTCGAACCCTACTGACAGTGAGATAACCTCAAGCCAAGAGTTGGACATTTCACACACAGTGCATCATAGCTTGTGAGTAATGGCACATATTAAATGGCGTGGAATAACATATCCAATGGTAAAAGAATACATGGAATTGATGGAGAAGAGAGGGAGAAATCAATTGGGGAAGAAATCACTATAAATTAGTTTCTATCCGTGCATTTACAAAGGAAGACGATGACATTGGGCCATTGGATCATGAATCTAACAGATGGAATCGTGCACGTCATCTGATTTAATTAGAGTAACACATGACATTAAAAAAAATCGAAATCATAGGTTAAATGAGATGCATTGATGAAATTGACATTAAGGCTAGGTCAAACTATATATAAACCTTTCAAAATCAATTTGGAGTGTCAAACATTGCCTAATTAACTTCAAATTTGGATATAGCTAATTTTAGTGTCCAGAATATTCCTATGCACTTAGATTTTGGTTTTGAACATGTTTTGGCCCTTAATTCTAATATTGGTCATAAATGTGTATATTAATGTATAAAAGGGTGAATTAATATGAAAAAGTTTCTCTAATGAGATTCTTGAGTGAAAATTCGAGACGCTCATCACACACTAACTCAAGAGTCATAACTCACCTTAATATTCCCTTTTTATGCTTTATTTCCCTCTAAGAGGAGAGATAAAATAAAAATTATTCTCATTAACTAACTCAAAACCACACTATCTCTTATTCCTTGTCCCAAAACCCATAGAAATTCTAAATCAAATTTATTTAATAATTATCTCACTTTAGTGGGCATTTGCATCATGAACCCTTGGTAAAATGTTAGTTTAGGTATTTGGGCACAAACCCCTATATTGTCATGCATATTACTCCAAACAACTCAATTTCCACAATTTCAACATTAAGGACAAAATGATAGGAAAAAAAGATAACTTTAAGAAAGGTTTGGATTATGACATTTGGAGTACATAACATCGCGTCTCTAAGCTCCTAAGTTTATTCTTCTAAACCATGGTACTTCCACAAAACTTTCGTTAGCTCAATCTCCTTATTCTTCAACTACTTCACACGGGAGTCAAGAATCTTCACAGGTAACTCCTCATAATTTAGGTTCTCTTGGATCTCCAAAGGTTCTATGGTAAGTACATGAGTAGGATTTCTCACATACTTCCTCAGCATAGATACATGAAAAACATTGTGGATCTTATCATAGGCGGGAGGAAGGGGTAAATGGTAAGAACAATCTCCTACTTTACTAAAGATCTCAAATGGTCCAACATAGCTAGGACTAAGCTTGCCTTTAACTTTATATCGAGCAATAGAACATATAGGTTTAACTTTAAGTAACACATAGTCACCCACCAAGAAATTTACGCCAGACCTCTTCTTGTCGATATACATCTTCTGTCAGTCTTATGTAGCCTTCATATGTTTTTTTATTAGCTGAAACTTCTCCATCATCATTTTCTTGTCATTAGTTTTCACCAGAGTATGTTTTCCCACATCATCCAAGTGTAATGGAGAATGACAAGGTCTTCGATATAAGGCTTCATAAGGAGGCATACCAATGTTGGCTTGATAGCTATTATTGTACGCACACTCAGCCAAAGGTAGGTACCTATCCTAGGAACCTCCCCAATCCATAACACAAGCACAAAGAAAATCCTCCAGAATCTACAAAATTCTTTCTATTTGGCCATTAGTTTGTGGGTGATAAGTTGTACTGAAATGTAGGTCAATTTTCATTTCTTTGTGAATTTGACTCCACAGATGAGAGGTAAATTTTGGATCACGATCAAATACTATCACTTTGGGTACACCATGCAGATGAACGATCCACTACACATATAATTGAGCCATATCTTCAACCTTGTAATTGGATTTGAAAGCCAGAAAGTGGGCACAATCAATCTCTACCCACATAACATCACAACCTTTCCTGGTCTTAGGGAAACCAGTGACAATATCTATAGTTATCTTCTCCCATTTCTATTCTAGAATCTCCAACAGATGGAGAAGACCACCAGGTTGTTGATATTCTATCTTAACTTATCAAAAAGTCAAACATCTTTCCACATACAAAGATATATCCTTCTTCATATTCTTCCACCAAAAACTTCACTGTAGGTCCTTGTACATCTTTGTTGTAGTGTACTTGGAACCATGAGCTTCGATCAGAACTTTCTATCACATATTACTGGCATCAAGAATCCCCAACCTTTGTTGAAAGTGGATATCACCATCAACTCCAATGGAGAAGTTAGATTGTGGTTTCATGGTTAAAGTCTTCATCTCTTCTAGCTTAGGACTTTCTAGCTGGGCAACAATAATTTTTGAGATTCATGATGGGGTGATGGATAAGCTAGCCATATATACACACAACTTATCAGTAGATTCCTCATCCAAAGCCTTCACAAGTTGTGGTTTCTAGCAAGAAACATATTCTAGATTCTTCCATATAGAACAAGTTATAGCAGCAAAAATTCCAATTTTCTTTCGACTCAAAGCATCAACAACTATGTTTTCTTTATCAGGATGATCAGTGATGGTAAAGTCATAGTCCATAAGGTACTCCATCCACTACATTGTCTCAAATTCAGATCCTTTTGTGTCAAGAGGTACTTTAAACTTTTATGATAAAAAAAGACCTCAAACTTAACTCCATAGATATAGTGTCACCAAATTTTTAGAGCATGTACAATAGCTACTAGCTCAAAATTGTGTGCATGCCAGTTTTCTTCATTCGACTTCAACTGACGGGAGGCATAGGTAATCACTCTAACTTATTGGATCAAAACACACCCTAATTCTTGTTTAGAGGCATCAATAAAAATAGCATAGGGTTTTCCTTCAACAGGTAATGCAAGAATAGGAGCAGATGTCAAACACTCCTTTAACTTTTGAAAACAATCCTCGCATTCTAGAGTTCATACAAACTTGGCTTCTTTTCGTGTGAACTTTGTCATAGGGAGAGATAATTCCTAGAAGTTCTTGATAAACCTCTGGTAGTAACCTACTAAACTGAGGAGACTATGAATCTTAGATGGATTCTTCGGAGCTTTCCACTAGGTCACAACTTCTACCTTTGCAGGATCAACAACAATATGTCTAACAGAAATCACATGACTCAAAAACATAACTTCCTTGATCTAGAACTCACACTTTGAGAATTTTTCAGAGTGTTGATTTTCTCTTAGTGTGTTGAGTACAATCCTCAGATGTTCACAATGTTGTCCCTCTGACTCAGAATATATCAAAACATCATCAATGAACACCACAACGAATCCATCAAGATAAGGGAAAAATACTCAATTCATCAGGTCCATAAAAGCAGCAGGAGCATTAGTCAAACCAAAAAGCATGACCAGGAATTCATAATTCCCATAACAAGTTTTGAAAGATGTCTTCGACACATCCTCATCTTTCACCCGCATCTAATTATAGCCACTTTGCAAGTCCATCTTTGGAAACATGGTGGCTGACTTGAGTTGATCGAACAAATCATCAATGTGAGGTAAGGGATAACGATTCTTTATCGTCACTTAATTAAGCATGCGGTAATCCATACACATTTGCAATGATCCATCCTTCTTCCTTATGAACAAAACATGGTCTCCCCAAGGGGAAACACTGGGGCAAATAAAACCCATGTCAAGAAGCTCTTGAAGCTGCTTCTTAAGCTTGGTGATTTCAGCTGGTGCTAAGCGATAAGGTGGTTTCAAGATACGTGAAGTTCCAAGTGTAAGTTTGATCGAAAACTCCACTTCACTAGTAGGTGGTAACCCGGGCAACTCCTTAGAAAAAATGTCATAGAAAGATTTCACCACATCTATATGATCTTGGGCAGGAGGTGTGGCATCGAGTACGATATATGCTAAGTATGCCCTACACCATTATGAGACAAGATTTTTAGCTTTGATAGCTATGATAAATTCCCATTCTTCTCACTTCCTATACTTGATTCACATCCTTCCTTCTTTAGGGTGTACAAGCTAACCTTTGATTCTTCACAGAACAAGACCACCTTGTATCTCTTCAACAAATCCATCCCCAGGATTATATCAAAGGCAGTCATATCAAGAAAAATGAAGTCTGAAGGGAACATCTTCCCAGAGATACAGAGGCCCATGGTTAGAAGTTTGAGGAAATAAGAGAAGATTCTACCACTATGGGGTTTTGAGATCTAAGACATGATCCATATATTCAGATTCTATTTCTAACATTGAAGAAAACTACATAGATATGAAGGTATTTGATGATCCACAATCAAAAAGTGCCTTGATAGGATGCATATTAAGGTGTAAAGTACCTTCAATAACTCCATTGCCCTCTCCAACTTCTTCTACATTTAGGGAAAACACCCTTCCATTCCACCTCTCAACTGGTGGTCGGTGATCGTGTTGGTTCTGGTTGTTGTTGTTGTTCTTGTTCTGCTGAGGCATATTCTGTCATTGAGATGACTGATGAGATGGGACTTGTCCTTGCTGAAACTTAGGATAGCTAGGTCAAATATGTCCATCTTGGCCACACTCATGATAGATAGGTGCAAGTCGATCATCCCTTCAGGGTGGGGTGTTTCCTACAGGGCACTTCCCATGTGGATGAGATCAAGAACATCGATTGCATCTATCACGCCGTTGATATCCACCAAATTTCTTCCATTTATTATTGTTATTTTGTCTGGAAGACTGAAACCCAGGATAGGACTCTATTGTGAGTGCCGTGTATACCATTTCTTGAAAGGTAAGGGATAGTTGGGGACAAAGTTGCAACCCACACTAAAGTTGAGTCCTTCCAGAAAGAGAGTTGATCTTCATTTTGCTCCAAGCTCGACAACATAATATTCCAAGAGTAGGAAACATTCAATATATTCAGAAACACTCATACTTCCTTGTCACAGACTGTAAAACGTGACTTCCTTCTTCTTCAGATAGGTAGGACAAATGTACTTCTCATGAAACAGTTTGAGGAGCCGCTCCCACATCATAGCAGCGGTGTCACAAGTACGAGCAATTCCATTCCACCAGATATGTGCTGGCCGATCCAACACATAAATTGCAAAGTAAACTTTCTGATGTGGAGGACATGCCATGCCCTCAAAAGTATGCTCGAGGGCCAACAAGCAGTCGTTAGCCTTATTTACTATGTTTGACTCATTCTCTCCTTTGAAGTAGGGTGGTTGAATCTTGATAAAATCAGTCAGGGTGAACTCCTTAGGTTTGCTAGCAGAGGTTGCAGCAACAAAGAGTTGACCCACCAAGGTTGTAGAAAGTTGTTGGCGCAACAGGTCCAACTCTTGTTCAGGGATCGTAATTGGTGGAGGCACAAGAGTAGTTGGGGTAGTAGGAGTCATAGGAATGTTCTGAGGAGCCATAGGGATACCTTGATTTCCGGTGGTGTCAGAGTTAGTTTGAGTAGTTCATATCTCCGAAAAAATTACCCCTCCTGAAAGACAAGGTTATAACATAAGATTTCCAGGAGTATACAAAGATAACTAAGGCTACTATTACCTATAGGCATGCTATTTCAGGTAATAGTACCAGTTCAGGATAGGCAGGTGCTATATGAACCTAGAATTCCCTGTAAACTAAGATAGTGGCATGCATGAAAATATTGTCAGCCCCCAAGTTCTGACCCTTTTTGGACACCATCACTTTCAACATATGCCCTAGTAGCTACCTAACGGTACCTAATGCCATGCTGTAAAGAGGAGAGATCACTGCCTTATTAAAATTTAATGAAAAATACACAACATCCATCTTTGATAAGAAATTTAAATCGTGAAGGATGCATGCATAATAGTCCCATTTAAATAAGCATGAATTAGATACAAAATGTCAATAGTAGCAATAGAAAGAAAATTTCTAGGCTATTACATAGATTTAGACCAAATTTAAATAATGAGAATTCTGAAATATAAACTAGTAAAGTAAGATACGGGATCAAGCAGTAGAAACCTAGTCATCTCAACAATACTACTCCTAGTCAAGCATTCCTTGCTCTGGCCCTAGTCCTTGTCTTGGACCTGGGTGGTTGGGATCACTCAATAAGAGGAGAAATAAAGTATGTGTCAAAAAGGGAACAAGGACAATATACAATATTTGCTATATGATGAATTTTCATCTATACTAAGGAGGTTCAAGAGTATGAAGCATATCAAAGAGATAATAATTGTACCATGACAAATAATAATAAAGTTGCATGAATGATTAATATTATGACTACATTAACTAAAGTAGGGTTGAGGCACCTACCTAACCTCAACTAATAGGTGAGGGAGAGTAACACATTCCCAAACACATTATATATATATATATATATATATATATATATATATATATATATATATATATATATATAAAAGTGGGGAGAGTAATCACATTCCCTTGGGCGAAATAATACATGCCCAACTATGAATGGTGTACATAAGTACACTAATTTAGCTATATAGTCAATAATTCATCATGCTAAAAAAAGAATCATAAGGCACATTAAATAAGTGAAATATTACAATGGGGTTCAGGACCTAAGATTTTATAAGTGAATAAGTTCCAAAGAGAAATAATGGCATTTTCAGGTTAAATCCATGCCTCATTGGGAATAGTAGGGTTGGATGATAAAATTCCCAAATTAGGGTTCAGAAATGTGCATATGTCACTTGAGAGTCCTAGTAAACACCTTTTACCTACTAGATGCATCTAAGACCACTTTAACCTGATTGCAAATTTTATCACATATATTAGGGTTTCATATGACATAAAGTGTAGAAAATCCTAATTTTGGACCTTCTAGAAAAACCTTCGATTTTCAACTCAAAACCTAGACCAATCAATCAGTTAGATTTTTCTAATCAAGAAAACATATGTGATTACTTAATTTGGAGTTAAAATAAGTTAATTACACATTTTAGGGCTTTTTATATAAATAAATTATTTCCTCAAAATCATTCCTTGAAATCATGGAAATAAGGCTTGGGAATCATTTTTATTAAATAGAGATTATTTTTTGATTCTAGAACATATTTATTTTTAATTTTTGGATAAACAAATCAAAAGATATGAATTTCCTAATATCAACCAATTAGAATTTCTGGAAATGCCACATAGGCAAAGAAGTCTGCGAAAAGTAGAAGACACAGGGTCAGGCCAGCATGACCTAGCCTAATCATAGGTGGCCAGATCATGGATCAGCTTCCACGTGGTCTCAGTCAAGCACGAACCATGACTGAGTGATAAGGCGATTATGCCCTCACTGAGAAAATCAATGAAAATAGAGGAAAATGAGGGTATAACTGGGAAACCGTTGAGGGGAATCATCCCCAACCTGGCAACCCACCATGGCTGCAAAGCAGCTTGGCGAGATTGGATAAATCTACGATAGCGACCCATTCAAAAAACTGAAGAAATCAAAGGAAAGAGAAAGAGAACACGGACCTATAACTGAGCTTGATTGGTAGGAGGTGATGAGTAGAGGGAGAACAGGCCACTGCAAGCATGATACTTGATTTTATTACTGGTGACCCAACACACTAGCAACAAGAAAATTGGAAAATGAGGAAGAACGCAAGGTACCCAAAGAAGCTATGAAATAGGGTATTTATAGGTGGGATCATGTCTTATAGTCAAACCCAACTTGCAGTGAGATAACCTCAAGCCGAGAGTTGAGCATTTCACATGCAGTGCATTATAGCTCACGAGTAATGACTTGTATTAAATATCATGGAACGTACGATCCAATGGTGAAAGAATAAGTGGAATCGATGGAGCAGAGAGGGAGAAATCGATCGGGGAAGAAATCACTATAAAACAATTTTTGTCCGTGCATTTACTAAGGAAGATGACGACACTGGGTTGTTAGATTGCAGATCTAATGGCTAAAATCATGCACGTCATCTGATTTAATGAGTGTAATATGTGACATTAAAATAAACCAAAACTATAGGTTAAATGCGATGCATTGATAAAATTGACATTAAGGCTAGGTCAAACTATATATCAACCTTTCAAAATCGATTTGGAGGGTCAAACATTACCTAACTAACTTCAAATTTGGACCATAGGCTAATTTAGTGTCTAGAATATTCCTATGTTCTTAGATTTCAGTTTTGAACGTGTTTTGGCCTTAACTCTAATATTGGTCATAATGTGTATATTAGTGTATAAATAGGGTGAATTAATATGAAAAAGTTTTTCTAATTAGATTCTTGAGTGAAAATTCGAGATGCTCATCACACACTAGTTCAAGAGTCATAACTCACCTTAATATTCCCTTTTTATGCTTTATTTCCCTCTAAAAGGAGGGAGAAAATTAAAGAGGATTATTATTCTCATTAACTAACTCGAAACCACACTATCTCTTATTCCTTATCCCAAAAAGCCATAGAAATTATTAAACATTTTTATTTAATAATATCTCACGTTAGTGCACATTTTCAACATGGACCCTTGATAAAATTCTAGTTGAGGTATTTGTGCACAAACCCCTCTATTGGCATGCATGCTAATCCAATCCACTCAATTTCCACAATTCCAACACTAAAGAAAAAAAAATGATAGGAAAAGAAAAAATAAGATAACTTTAAGAAAGGTTTGGATTACAAACACATTTGGAGTCAATTTGTTACACTTATTTAGGATCACAGTGGATGATATTAAAACATACCGAATGACATGTGATGAGTGTAGTGATTTTAGGTCTAAGAACCACAATCACCGCCTTCACTACGAGAGATGATTATTGTAAGGACCCTGACCTGCGTTTAGGGCTTACCCTGTTTGCTTTGCTTAACCTTGATGGTTTGATGCTTGCTAATAACCTTTGAGTGGTGATTAGGGTTTGGTTATGCTTTGTTGAGAGTTGGAGGTGCTACTTGCAATTAACCCAAGTCCAGGGTTTTGGGAGCAAGTTTGTCACCTTGAGAGGTGTTCTTCTCTCTCTTTGCTTCCTCTAGGGTTGAGAGGAAGGCTTGGGCTTGTTGTTTGAGTTCTTTAGGCCTTTTTGGAGCTTGTTTGGGCCTTGGAGTTCCTTGTTTGGGATATCTTGGGCCTTGTGTCGGCCAAGTATAGCTTGTGTCGGCCTAAGGCAGCTTGGTGTGTCGCCCATGAAGCTTGGTCCAACCTTGGTCTTGTTTGGAGAACACATGGTGCACACCTTGGACAAGTGTCTTTTAGCTTGCAAGAGTGGTGGCTTGAGTTGGTGGACAAGTGTCCCTTGAGTGGACGACACATAGCAAGAGCTTACCTTGTTTTCTCCTCCCTTCCTTCCTATATAGGTGATCCCTTCCATAGCTTGAGGTCCCTTTAGTTCCTCTCCTTCTTATGCATGACACACCCTTGAAGAAGGAGCTAAGGTGGCCGACACACCCTTGTGTGAGCAGCTTGGAGGCCGATACACCCTTGGAGAAGGAAGGTGGTGGTCGAGACACATCCTTGGAGGGGCCTTGGTGGTCGAGATACCCTTGGAGCTTGAAGTGCATCTTCTTCCTTGGAGCTTAAGGCGGGTTGCATGACTCTAAACCCTAACTACTTTACTCTCATACTTGTTGCTTTAGTCTTGCCCTTGCACGTTTGGAGTTGTTCTTTAGCTATCTTGCATGTTGGCTGATCCTTGAGTTCTAGGGTTTAGGGAGCAACACTCCTTTCTCCCCATGGTCTAGATGAGTGAGCTTGAGCTCTAATGCCATGAGAAACACCCCTCTTTCCTACCCGATTGAGGTGAGCACATGACTTAGTGGCTTGAGCAAGACTCTCCTCTCACCTTGGGCAAGATGGTGAGCTCGTTTAGATGGCTTGAACCTTAGTTGAGATGTGTGGGGAGGTGCTGCCCGACATCCCTTACCCTAGTTCTTTCTTGCACGGTTGGAGTGAGCAAAGTTTCTCTTTTTGTACCTTGGGCGGGTGAGCAACCTGACCCTGCTCGCCCTGAGCCAGCTCTGCCCGACAGGCTGCTCGCCTAGTAGCTTGGCTCACGTATCCTTTGTTGCTCGCTCGGTTTTCCCTTGCTCAAATGCACGCGTGTCGCCCAAACTCCCTGGCTTTGCTCGCCCGATACTTCTTTGGCTCGCCTGATAAGCCCTGCTCACGCGGTTTTGCCCTGCTCGCCCGGCATAGCCATCTCGCCCGATACACTCCACACACCTGCTCGCTCAATGTCCTATTCACCTAGTTGGTCTTTGCTCACCCAGTAGCCCTGCACGCCTTGTGTCGCCCGACACCTAGCTTGCTCACCCGGTACCCGTGTCACCCGATGAGGTGAGCCGCACATCACTCCCTGATGCGCGACACCCATCTCACCCGGTCCTCTTGTGAGGGGGCGCGCGAGCAGCAGGCTGAGTGCAACTCAGTGTGCAGCCCCCCATGCCTAGCCGTGTAAGTCAGCTATAGTGAGGGTTGTGAGATCTTAGGTGAGGGTAGCTAGGTCCTTTGGTGACGGTCCCAAGTATCATGACAGTAGACGCTTATGAATAACCAAAAATCGGTAGTAATGCCTTGCTTAGTAACAATCAAATGACATGGTAGTATTAATGGCATAGCCATGATGATAATATGTTGATAACAAAGATGTTAGTTGTGTTGATGCCTTGCAACCTCTGATAGTGCTAATGATAGTAACAATGATGATGATGGTAATTGCACAATAACAATAATGATGATGATCATAATAATGATGGCAATAATGATAGTAATGACATGCATGAATTAACCCTTGTGCTTAATTGCTAGTGAGAATGATGATAGTTGCACTAGTAGCGTGCATAATGGTAGAAATGGTAATAATGATGATAGTGGATGGTAATAGTAATGATATTGGTAACAATAGTAGTTGACTTGTATACTCAACATAATTGTTATGAAAAGTGAATACCTTGACTAATCCTGAGACAAGGATAAGCATAATTAAGGTACAATGTGCTTAACAAGCTTGACATAAAATAATGTAATATTGATAAATAGATTATCTGGAATGATAACTCATATGTTGAATCTATGGTTATTGTGTATCATAACCATGCAGGTGATGTGTAGCCATGAAAGGGCTATGTGACATATGTGATGAGTAACATTACCTTGATATTTGTTCTATGGGTTTATATATATGATGTGTTTGTCCCATGATAATGGTGTGAGCCTTGAGAGGAAGTAACAGTACATGATGAAGGATTGATATCCTATGGTATGATCCTTGATATGGATCTGGATGGTTGGCAAGAGGCCAAGTGGTAACATGTGATGCGGGATCAGGTTGATGAGGTTTCAATAATAATATAATGTTCTTTATTCTCTGCATGTTATAACTTGGTTGAATCCTGCAATCCATCTAAAAGACACTAATTAATTATAGTGGAATTATATCATGTAGTTTGCCCTGGCCATAGATCCATCATCGTCAGGACTTGGTGATGGTGAAACAGGTTCTCCTATGGGGTAACCTGGAAGCACATATTGTTGAATATGTGTAGGTTGCTCCCAGCCTGAAAATGAGGAGGTAAGAGTGTAACTTCGGTTACAGACTCAAATATGTATATAGAGCATGGTGAACAGGCCCATGGCTCAGGACATGTGATGTGTGGAGCATGAATGCGTTCATGGCTCAGAGCATGGTGAACAGGCCCGTGGCTCAGTTTTACTAGCGCCGAGACCTGTACCAAGGCGGGCTAGAGTGAGGGTAGCCTATGGAGCTGTCCCTGTGGCTTAGACCACTTCAGCTTGTGACTACTGTCCTGCTTGTGTTGTACTCGTGTACTGACCACGAGGTGGGAGGTCGTGGAGTCCGGCTCTTCCATTGACCTTGTATGGCACTGGATTTAGGCTTCACAACCAAAGGTTGGATTTGAATGGTACGATTCAAATCCTCAGGGCATAATAACACGTAAAACAGCCGTTTAGTATATGCTGCTTAAGAAAAACATGAAACATTGGTTGAGGCCTTGTTTGTGTAGATAACTTTAATTATCTTGCAATTAAGGTGCATTACTCCTATGTGGTGAGTTTCATATATGTTTTATCTTGTCAATCATGTTCCATTGGGAAATATGTTGGTTACATGCTCTTTTGGTACAGATGGTAAGACTAAGGTTGGCTTGTTGTTCATAACTGCTTCTGTTATATTCTTTGTCAGTAATCTGCTCATATAAATACTGATCTTGAGGTTTTTTAGTTTTGGCGCGGAGTTATGCCTCCCGCTGGGACAATTGTTCAATTGTCTCACTCCGCTGGTTTACCCCCTTTTTAGGTGGTTGAGGTAGACGTGATCGTGGTCGCGGAGTTGCGGCCGAGCAGCGAGAAGATCAGTAGAAGGCTAGCAATGGCAGTGTTTTGACGTTGTTTCACGATGAACGATCGATGATGTTTGTATATCCTGCTGTCGGCCGGATGTGGGCCTTTATGTATATGAACAGGTGGTGAACTCATGTGATGGATAAACAGTTGTTTCTGAGCCGTGGACACATATCCGTTTTCATGTATGTATATTTATGACATGTTTCTGTGCAGGACGAGGACTGGAAAGTAATAGTTCCACATTTTATATGTTTTCCGCAATCGGTTTTAATTAACCCGTGTTTTCGTTTAGCTGTGGTTATGGTGATTTCCGCACGTTTTCGTGTAACACCTCGTTATCTGTGTGATAATGGGATGTGTTGCCACAAGTTTTGGTATCAGAGCTTTAGGTTCGCTGAGTCTACAGGGATCTAGGACTAGGTTGAGTCTGTTCTTATGAGTTTCTAGGTTTCCTTAAAAAATCTTCTGCCCTCAGCGGAAGAAAAGCCAAGATGTCTGGAAACCATGAAGAACATGCTCCTGAGCATAGTGATGCTGCATCGGTGGATGGAGCTAATGGACAGGCACATGAAGATCGGGTGCCTGAGGTCCCCCAACCTAACCCAGCCATACTTGAACACCCTGCCTACCAATAGCTTATGGGGCAGTTAATGGCTACGATGAATCTCATGGTTGAGCAATTACCAATGCCTCCTCCGTGAGCACAGGTTCCCCATGGAGAAGCATCGGGTATTGGGAAGACCTTTGAGCGGCTTCGTCGAGTTGGAGATTCGTATTATGCTGGAACGGCTGATCCAGCGGATGCAGATCTGTGGTTGACAAGTCTCGAGAAGGCTTTCTGGATCCTTGACATCCCTGAAGTAGACAAGGTAAAGCATGCTGTCTACCTTCTGAAGGGTAGTGCTGGTCACTGGTGGACCATCGAAGAAGAGAAGCAGCCTGGTGAGGTGATCTGTTGGGAAGTGTTTCGACGCGAGTTCGTCACCAAATACTTTCCAAAGATGTACCTGGATGAGAAGATCAGTCAGTTTGAGAAGTTGCGACAAGAAACGACGAACATCACCGAGTATGAAGCTAAGTTTATGGATTTGTTGAGGTTCTGTCCTCACATGGCGGCAACGGATGAGGAACGGATCAGATGTTTCGAGAAGGGTTTAAGTGCTGAGTTGACAACCCCGGTGTCTGCGTTGGAGAACCGAGAGCGGTTTGCTATGTTCGTGGAATCAGTTCGGCGGATCGAGAGGACAGTACGGGAGAAAAGAGAGTCTATGTCTCTTAAAAGACCTGCTCAGTTTCAAGGACGAAGGTTTGGTGGCTTTAAGAAGCCCAAGTTTTCGGCACCCTCAGCAATGAGAAGTGCTGGTGTACCATCTCAGTGGTCTCTGAGTAAGGGAAGAGGCTATGTTTCTTCACCATCTAAGGCACACAGTTCGGCTTCTGTGGTAGTGATAGGGCCAGCTAGGCCACGGTTTGAGGATAAGGCATGTCATCTTTGTGGACAAGTCGGGCATTTCAGGCTTAATTGCCCGAATAGAGATGTTGAAGTGACGCAGCAGCCGAGACAGAGTTTCCAGAAGTCTGAGATACCACAGCCCAGTGGTTGCAGAGGCCGAGGACGCGGTCAGGCGTCTCAAGCGGGATCGTCTGCTCAAGGAAGCAGAGGTCATGGACAACAAGCAACGGCCCGATTCTATGCTATGAATCAGCCGGAAGCGGTAGTCAACCCGCGAGTAGTGACATGTCAGATGGAGTTATTTCATTCTGATATGTCTTCTTCTTGCTTTATATCTATTCTGGTTGACCCGGGTGCTACACACTCTTTTATCGCCTATAGTATGCTTGAGAACTGTCGTTTACCTGTTAGATGTAAGAAGGATAGTTTGTTGTTAGAAACCCCACTTGATGGTTCCTCCTTGCTTCGAGAAGAGTGCCCATCTTGTGTTTTGTCTTTCTCGGGACATCGCATTCAAGTGGATCTTATACCACTTGATATGCACGGTTTCGATGTTATCCTTGGGATGGATACCTTAGAGAGGTATAAGGTTGTCTTGGACTGTGGTTCCAAGCAGGCAGTGTTTGATGTTGCTGGAGAGAAGTGGTTCTTCCAGGGAGATAGGAAGATTCTTCCGACATGCTTAGTATCAGCTCTGGTGGCAGATAAGTTGTTACGACAAGGATGTGAGGCGTTCTTAGCTCACGTGGTAGATACCGTAGTGGATGCCAAGGCAAAAGGTCCTAGCCTTGAGGAGGTGTTAGTTGTTCGTGAGTTTGCATACGTGTTTCCTGAGGAGTTTCCTGGTGTTCCCCTACCCCGAGAGATTGATTTCGAGATCAATCTGGTTCCAGGAACGCAGCCAGTTGTGCATACACCATACAGAATGGCACCAGCAGAGATGGCAGAGTTGAAGAAACAATTACAGGAGTTGCTGGATAAAGGTTTTATCCGACCGAGTACGTCGCCTTGGGGTGCTCCAGTGCTGTTTTTCAAGAAGAAGGATGGTTCGATGCGGTTGTGTATAGACTACCGACAGTTGAACAAGGTCACGATCAAGAACAAGTACACGTTGCCGAGGATAGATGATCTGTTCGATCAGTTGCGTGGTGCTACAGTGTTCTCGAAGATCGATCTATGATCTGGATATCATCAGTTGAGGATAAAGGCGGATGACATACCGAAGTCAGCCTTCAGGACAAGGTATGGTCATTATGAGTTTGTGGTTATGTCGTTTGGGTTAACCAATGCACCTGCAGCTTTCATGGATCTGATGAACAGAGTGTTCCGTCCGTTCTTAGATCAGTTTGTTGTAGTCTTCATAGATGACATCTTGATCTATAGTCGGGATAGGCTAGAGCACGAGCAACATCTTTGTCGAGCGTTGACTCTTCTTTTCCAACATCAGTTGTATGCCAAGTTCAGTAAGTGTGAGTTCTGGCTAGATGAAGTGACCTTCTTGGGCCATGTGATATCCGCTGAAGGAGTCAAGGTAGATCCGAAGAAGGTGGAATCTGTTGCAGATTGGGAACAGCCGAAGACGCCGAAAGAAGTTCGTAGTTTCCTTGGTCTAGCAGGATACTACCGGAGGTTTATCAAGGACTTCAGTTCAATAGCTTTGCCGATGACAAAGTTGACCAGGAAGGATGTACCTTTTGTTTGGGATGATCCATGTCAGCAAGCTTTCCAGAGGTTGAAGGAGAAGCTGACTAGTGCTCCAGTGTTGATCTTGCCAGAGCCTGGGAAAGGCTATGTTGTTTTCTGTGATGCTTCCAAGAAAGGTTTAGGTTGCGTGTTGATGCAGGAAGATCATGTGGTTTCCTTTGCCTCGCGACAGCTCAAAAAGCATGAGGAGAACTACCCGACTCATGATTTGGAGCTGGCAGTAGTGGTTCATGCGTTAAAGATTTGGAGACACTATCTATATGGGGAAGTGTGTCAGATCTTTACGGATCATAAGAATCTGAAGTACATCTTTACGCAGCAAGAGTTGAACATGCGACAGCGGCGATGGATGGAGTTGATCAATGATTACGACTGCACTATCGAGTATCATCCTGGTAAGGCAAACGTGGTAGCTGATGCGCTTAGCAGAAAGTCTTCTCTTTCTTCAAAGAAGGCACAATTGAGTTCCCTGGTTTGCCATAAGTGGGAGATGTTTGTTTCTCTGCGACAGATGAATGTGCAGATGGAAGTTTCTTTGTTGTCTGGTCTTTTCGCACAGATGCAAGTCAAGCCTACATTGAGGCAGCAGATCAAGGATGCACAACATGCAGATGAGGCAGTACAGTTGATCATATCAGAGTTTGGCAGCGACAAGCGTGATGGGTTTCATGAGTCTGATGATGGGCTAGTATGCTATCGTGATAGGATGGTGGTTCCAGATGCTGATGATCTGAGGAAGTTGGTGCTTGAGGAAGCACACACGTCAATGTATGTGATGCATCCAGGTGTCACCAAGATGTATCATAGTCTGAAGGACTTGTATTGGTGGCCCAGTTTGAAGAGAGATGTGGCTGAGTTCGTGGCTAGATGTGCGGTATGTCAGCAAGTGAAGGCTGAACATCAGAAGCCGGTAGGTACGTTGCAACCTTTGCCGATACCGCAGTGGAAATGGGATCATATAACCATGGATTTCGTAGTTGGTCTACCCCGGACAACTAGGAATCATGATTCCATTTGGGTGATAGTGGACAGATTGACGAAGTCTGCCCATTTCCTGCCTGTGAAGATGACGTATACAGCTGAGAAGCTCGCTCGAGTATATGTGGATGAGATAGTTTGTTTACATGGTGTGCCAGCAACAATAGTTTCTGACAGAGGTCCTCAGTTCACAAGTCGTTTTTGGGAACAGTTACACAAGGCGTTGGGAACACAATTAAGGTTCAGTACAACTTTTCACCCGCAGACAGACGGACAGTCTGAGAGGACTATTCATATTTTGGAAGATCTTCTTCGAGCTTGTGTTTTGCAGTTTCTAGGCAACTGGGATGCACATCTGAGTTTGATAGAGTTTGCTTACAACAACAGTTACCAACGAAGCATCAACATGGCTCCTTATGAGGCTTTGTATGGGAGGAAGTGCAGATCTCCTTTGTGTTGGTACGAATCAGGAGAACATCAGTTGTTGGGCCCTGAGCTAGTACAACAGATGACGGAAAAGATCAAGGTGATACAGTAACAGTTGAAAGTAGCACAGGACAGGAAAAAGTCTTATGCGGACAATCGCCGACAACCATTGGAATTCCAGGTAGGAGACAAAGTGTATCTCAAAGTCTCGCCGTGGAAAGGAGTGCTAAGGTTTGGACGGAAGGGTAAGTTAGCTCCCAGGTATATGGGGCCTTACCCAGTGATAGCACGTGTTGGCAGAGTAGCTTATGAGATAGAGTTACCTCCTGAGTTGCACAGGTTACATCCAGTGTTCCATGTCAGTATGTTAAAGAAAAGTCATCCGGATTCAGGTACAGTGATACAGCTAGTTGAGGTTGATCTTGATGCAGATGTGACCTATGAGGAAGGTCCTGTGGCGATTCTTGATAGAAGAGTTAAGAAGCTGAAGAAGAAGGACCTGGTTCTTGTGAAGGTTCTTTGGCAGCGTCGTGGCATCGAGGAAGCCACGTGGGAGCTTGAGGAAGAGATGAGGAGGAAGTATCCCTCGCTATTCTCTTCAGATTTCGAGGACGAAATCCCTTAAAGGGGGTTAGATTGTAAGGACCCTGACCTGCGTTTAGGGCTTACCCTGTTTGCTTTGCTTAACCTTGATGGTTTGATGCTTGCTAATCACCTTTGAGTGGTGATTAGGGTTTGGTTATGCTTTGTTGAGAGTTGGAGGTGCTACTTTCAATTAACCCAAGTCTAGGGTTTTGGGAGCAAGTTTGTCACCTTGAGAGGTGTTCTTCTCTCTCTTTGCTTCCTCTAGGGTTGAGAGGAAGGCTTGGGCTTGTTGTTTGAGTTCTTTAGGTCTTTGTTGAGCTTGTTTGGGCCTTGGAGTTCCTTGTTTGGGCTTGCTTGGGCCTTGTGTCGGCCAAGTATAGCTTGTGTCGGCCTAAGGCAGCTTGGTGTGTCGCCCATGAAGCTTGGTCCAACCTTGGTCTTGTTTGGAGAACACATGGTGCACACCTTGGACAAGTGTCTTTTAGCTTGCAAGAGTGGTGGCTTGAGTTGGTGGACAAGTGTCCCTTGAGTGGATGACACATATCAAGAGCTTACCTTGTTTTCTCCTCCCTTCCTTCCTATATAGGTGATCCCTTCCATAGCTTGAGGTCCCTTTAGTTCCTCTCCTTCTTATGCACAACGCACCCTTGAAGAAGGAGCTAAGGTGGCCGACACACCCTTGTGTGAGTAGCTTGGAGGCCGATACACCCTTGGAGAAGGAAGGTGGTGGTCGAGACACATCCTTGGAGGGGCCTTGGTGGTCGAGATACCCTTGGAGCTTGAAGTGCATCTTCTTCCTTGGAGCTTAAGGTGGGTTGCATGACTCTAAACCCTAACTACTTTACTCTCATACTTGTTGCTTTAGTCTTGCCCTTGCACGTTTGGAGTTGTTCTTTAGCTATCTTGCATGTTGGCTGATCCTTGAGTTCTAGGGTTTAGGGAGCAACACTCCTTTCTCCCCTTGGTCTAGATGAGTGAGCTTGAGCTCTAATACCATGAGCAACACCCCTCTTTCCTACCCGATTGAGGTGAGCACATGACTTAGTGGCTTGAGCAAGACTCTCCTCTCACCTTGGGCAAGATGGTGAGCTCGTTTAGATGGCTTGAACCTTAGTTGAGATGTGTGGGGAGGTGCTGCCCGACAGCCCTTACCCTAGTTCTTTCTTGCACGGTTGGAGTGAACAAAGTTTCTCTTTTTGTACCTTGGGCGGGTGAGCAACCTGACCCTGCTCGCCCTGAGCTAGCTCTGCCCGACAGGCTGCTCGCCCAGTAGCTTGGCTCGCCTAGCCTTTGTTGCTCGCTCAGTTTTCCCTTGCTCACCTGCACGCGTGTCGCCCAAACTCCCTGGCTTTGCTCGCCCGATACTTCTTTGGCTCGCCCGATAAGCCCTGCTCACGCGGTTTTTCCCTGCTCGCCCGGCATAGCCATCTCGCCTGATACACTCCACACGCCTGCTCGCTCAACGTCCTGTTCGCTTAGTTTGTCTTTGCTCACCCAGTAGCCCTGCACGCCTTGTGTCGCCCAACACCTAGCTTGCTCACCCGGTACCCGTGTCGCCCAATGAGGTGAGCCGCGTAGCACTCCCTGACGCGCGACACCCATCTCGCCCGGTCCTCTTGTGAGGGGGCGCGCGAGCAGCAGGCTGAGTGCAACTCAGCGTGCAGCCCCCCATGCCTAGCCGTGTAAGTCAGCTATAGTGAGGGTTGTGAGATCTTAGGTGAGGGTAGATAGGTCCTTTGGTGATGGTCCCAAGTATCATGACAGTAGACGCTTATGAATAACCAAAAATCGGTAGTAATGCCTTGCTTAGTAACAATCAAATGACATGGTAGTATTAATGGCATAGCCATGATGATAATATGTTGATAACAAAGATGTTAGTTGTGTTGATGCCTTGCAACCTTTGATAGTGCTAATGATAGTAACAATGATGATGATGGTAATTGCATAATAAAAATAATGATGATGATCATAATAATGATGGCAATAATGATAGTAATGACATGCATGAATTAACCCTTGTGCTTAATTGCTAGTGAGAATGATGATAGTTGCACTAGTAGCATGCATAATGGTAGAAATGGTAATAATGATGATAGTGGATGGTAATAGTAATGATATTGGTAACAATAGTAGTTGACTTGTATACTCAACATAATTGTTATGAAAAGTGAATACCTTGACTAATCCTGAGATAAGGATAAGCATAATTATGGTACAATGTGCTTAACAAGCTTGATCATCAAATAATGTAATATTGATAAATAGATTATCTGGAATGATAACTCATATGTCGAATCTATGGTTATTGTGTATCCTAACCATGCAGGTGATGTGTAGCCATGAAAGGGATATGTGACATATGTGATGAGTAACATTACCTTGATATTTGTTCTATGGGTTTATATATATGATGTGTTTGTCCCATGATAATGGTGTGAGCCTTGAGAGGCAGTGACAGTACATGATCAAGGATTGATATCCTATGGTATGATCCTTGATATGGATCTGGATGGTTGGCAAGAGGCCAAGTGGTAACATGTGATGCGGGATCAGGTTGATGAGGTTTCAATAATAATATAATGTTCTTTATTCTCTGCATGTTATAACTTGGTTGAATCCTGCAATCCATCTAAAAGACACTAATTAATTATAGTGGAATTATATCATGTATTTTGCCCTTGCCATAGATCCATCATCGCCAGGACTTGGTGATGGTGAAACAGGTTCTCCTACGGGGTAACCTGGAAGCACATATTTTTGAATATGTGTAGGTTGCTCCCAGCCTGAAAATGAGGAGGTAAGAGTGTAACTTCGGTTACAGACTCAGATATGCATATAGAGCATGGTGAATAGGCCCATGGCTCATGACATGTGATGTGTGGAGCATGAATGCGTTCATGACTCAGAGCACGGTGAACAGGCCCGTGGCTCAGTTTTACTAGCGCCGAGACCTGTACCAAGGCAGGCTAGAGTGAGGGTAGCCTATGGAGCTGTCCCTGTGGCTTAGACCACTTCAGCATGTGACTACGGTCCTGCTTGTGTTGTACTCATGTACTGACCACGAGGTGGGAGGTCGTGGAGTCCGGCTCTTCCATTGACGTTGTATGGCACTGGATTTAGGCTTCGCAGCCAAATGTTGGATTTGAATGGTACGATTCAAATCCTCAGGGAATAATAACACGTAAAACAACCATTTAGTATATGCTGCTTAAGGCAAACACGAAACATTGGTTGAGGCCTTGTTTGTGTATATAACTTTAATTATCTTGCAATTAAGGTGCATTACTCCTATGTGGTGAGTTTCATATATGTTTTATCTTGTCAATCATGTTCCATTGGGAAATATGTTGGTTACATGCTCTTTTGGTACAACAGGTAAGACTAAGGATGGCTTGTTGTTCATAACTGCTTCTATTATATTCTTTGTCAGTAATCTGCTCATATAAATACTGATCTTGAGGTTTTGTAGTTTTGGCGCGGAGTTATGCCTCCCGCTGGGACAATTGTTCAATTGTCTCACTCCGCTGGTTTACCCCCTTTTTAGGTGGTCGAGGTAGACGTGATTGTGGTCGTGGAGTTGCGGCCGAGCAGCGAGAAGATGATTAGAAGGCAAGCAATGGATATGCTGCTGTTTTGGGTGTTTTATTGTAGAGTCTAGAGTCATCCCTGTACTCTCAGGTCCTTGGCAGTGTTTTGATGTTGTTTCACGATGAACGATCGATGATGTTTGTATATCCTGTTGTCGGCCGAATGTGGGCCTTTATGTATATGAATAGGTGGTGAACTCATGTGATGGATAAACAGTTGTTTCTGAGTTGTGGACACATATCAGTTTTCATGTATGTATATTTATGACATGTTTCTGTGCAGGACGAGGACTGGAAAGTAATAGTTCCACAGTTTATATGTTTTCCGCAATCGGTTTTAATTAACCCGTGTTTTTGTTTAGCTGTGGTTATGGTGATTTCCGCACGTTTTCGCGTAACACCTCGTTATCTGTGTGATAATGGGATGTGTTGCCACAATTATGTCCACCAAGTATGGTTTCCACATATCACTCTCAAGGTGGGTCTATCTGATACACTATTCTCTAACAAGTGTCTATGTGCTTCGTTTGATATCACATATCATGACTAATGAGATTCTATCATCAACCAACCCACACTCTAGTCATGCGTTATTGCTGTCTATCTTCCTTCCATAATAACTTCCGACTAGGGACCCAACAAGAATGTACATACTCTTAAAATCCATACGATCTCATTGTTCAAGTCATGCACTTGAAGACATACGTCATTAAGTAATGTTATTCTTTAGACATTCATTATATTTCCTCATTATCTCATAACTAAGTGAAACGTAATGAATAAAAAACTTGCCTTTATTATTATTAATCAAATCCTTTATATAATATGTCATCACAATCATCATATGATTGTCTCTCTGGGCATACATACCAACATTTATTGCTCCATGCCTCTTGAATGATTTCCTTGCTTCTTGGCCACTCTTGCCAGAGATTAAGGAATTGAAAAGGCTTATTCTTCTTCTTAATTATATCTTTTAATTTCACCATCGAGAAACATGGTCAGAAAAACAAGATGTTAGGAGTGAAATTTTTGAGGTAGGGAAGCTCTCTAGCCAATTATCATTGACTAGGGATCTATCGAGCTCGAATGCAATCCACTTTGTTTTCTTTAGATTATTATGATATGTAAAGTTTTCTCTCCCAGTAGTTGGTAGTTCAATCAGGCTAGCTTTATCCGTATCTATGTTAAAGGATCTAAGTACAACATTAGGGACTTCCATTCTACCTGCATTCTCTTCTTATTTTCTGATGTTTTTAGAGTCTCCAATTACTAACCTGGAGTCATAATCATTCTTGATATCTTCTCTAATTTTTTCAATAGTTCTGATCTTTGGCACATAAGGTTTTAGCATAGATCACTATCAATGTGATCAATAGGTTGCCTTTAGTTACACACCTGATCATGATTTGTTGATCATCACTATCTATGTGATCCAGGATCCAGGACTTCAAACCCCATCTAACACACACCCTGCCATTGGCGTTGTGAGTGTGATTAGTAATCCATTTCCATCTTGTAGGAGTCATCTTCCCCAATAGGTCCTTGCAATGAACTTTGGTTTTTGCTTCACCTCTCTTCTTTTACATTGAGACATGAACATTCCTAATAACCTGCATCACCTCTCTTCTTTTACATGGTTTGCAGGAAGCACATACATTTGACATGAAGAAAGTCATTAAGTAACCCTACCATATGATTGATGTTTTCATGACTCATGCACCTTGGACATGTTACCTGTCTGATGAAACCCATTCATTGTTTGTGTTACAACAAACAACATGTATGCAAATGATATCAGTTTGCCTATGTCCTAGTAGATGGAATGAGTCTATTTGGTATTAACTGAGTTACTCTCTCTCTATTTGTGGGTTGTATATAAATTATTGTATATGATAGTTTAGTATTAATCATTGCCTAATGTTGATACTAGTTTAGTAAAAGTTCTACTTGTTACTCCACACACGTGTGTGTTATTTTTTGTTCTCAAACAATCTATATGCACAGTTATAGTTGTCTATTTGTTAATCCAACTATATGTGTGTGTTCATCATCTATTCAATAGCTTCTTGGTGAAGTCATGATAATTTTTATTTGTGTAGTTTACTTCAAAATAAAGTAATTTTGGGACCATACATGTGGTGATAAATCTTCATGTGCGGAAGAATGCAACTACTTGCTGCCATTTATTTTTCACAAACATGATGATAGCTAATATTTGAGCAGTTGATTTTTTTTTCACATATGAAAAAAATTGATGCTGGGAGTTCACTTATAATTTAGTTGATACATATGACTTGTAAATATTAAAATGACATATACAAATAAAAATCTAAGAAAAATATTTTCCATGCACCAAAAGTATCCTAGGCTCCTCTAAGAGCTACCTAGGTAGTCAAGTATACTTGTGTAGGAAATAATTTTTATTGTTGTCAGATGTTGACATATGCAAATACTCATTGGCTACATAGATATGTAGAAGACATTCCCAAAAAGTACAAATATACCATGACGATACAAACTCAATAACTCTTTAGAATCAATACTTTCATAATGAAAGCTTCATGCAAAAAATAAAATAAAAGCACTACCTAAGTCTCCTCTATTCCAACCCCTTGCCAAAGACATTTGCATATAAGTTAATGTATGTTTGAATGCTTCCATGCAACATTAACATTGAAGAGTTTTGATGCAGCCCTATTTTAGAACTCCATCCTGTGCCATTTTGTATATAAGTTGCATCTAAACATGTTAGATTACAAGTATTTTCCCCCAATTTGATTATCATTGCAAATACACTTATGGATGTTCTTTGCGCTGTTTTTCAGGTACTTGGACCACAATGGATGGACGAGTGTGATGGAGGGACCCAAAGGAGGCCCCAAAGCTCCCCCAACCTACCTTAGTGGCCAAGGATCGTCTCCAAGCAAAAAGATCCAAGAATTATGAAGTTTGAAGCCATGCTAGCACTAGAAGACCCCAGCACGGACGTGGTGCCATGGAACGGCCGTGCTGGCAATTGAGCAGAATTTCAGGTTGATCGACAAGTTTTGGAAGTTCAAGCAAGTTAGTCACCACGGCCGTGTTGCCCAGTACGGCCGTACTACGAAGACCACACCACGGCCGTGCTGACCAAAACGGCAGTGCCAGATGAAGATGGAATGGGCGTACTGCTCAGAACGACCTCCTCCCAACTCCGCCACCACGGCCGTGCTACCCAGCACGACCGTTCTACCTAATACCCAACACGGCCATTTTGCCCAAAACGGCCGTGCCACCAGCCTCCGTTTCCACCCATCAACCTGTTGGATTAACACTTAGCCAAAACGGCCGTTCTCCTCCACCACGGCCGTGTCCACTCCTACCCAGCACGGCCGTGCTACCCAAAACGGCCGTGCCACCACCCAAAACCTATACAACTTTCACTATCTTTCCTTTTTTACCCCCACTCAACCCTAGCTCCTATATAAGCACTAGTTGCTTCTAGGGCTCGGGAGAGAGCACCCCTAGCCGAGCCTAGCTGCTTCCTTGCCTCCATTACTCCAATCCACCTACTCCCTTGCATCTAACCCCATTTCCACCCACTTTCCACTCATTTCCACCATAGAAACCTAGTTTCTCTAGGTTTCTATCCATCCATTCCACCATTTTCATGCACCCCTGCACCTTTGGAGGAGGGAGGTCATCTGCAACTACTTGGAGGTGAAGAAGGAGGCCACTACATCGAGCTTCATGGCATTTTCCCTTCTTCTATCCCCTTATTTTCCTAGTTTGATCATGTATAGCTAAGCCCCCTTGGGTGGGCTGTTTGGGGCAAAAATGTGACTTTGATACCATGTTGGGGGAATATAATTTGTAATGAACATATTTCATTTCTATGATGATTTCCTTTGCTTATATCTCATTTCCCATTACTTGTGCATGTGGTTGTTGTTTAATTACATTAATTGCTTGCCTTGTGGTGTTTGAAGACATTTGTCTCTAGGATGTTTTGGTTTCTATGTAGCTATCATAGGATTGGCTCCTAGGTCCTTAATTCGGATCCCTAGCTAGCCCCCTATCTTCCTACATAATCACCTTCTTCCTACATGCAAATGTGAGTTCTAAGTGACTAGTATAAGTGTGATTAGTGCAATTGCCTAGGATTTCCTAAAGGCTGAGGTGGCTAGTGGCATGAGGTCAAATACCATCATCTCTACTCCCATCCTTACCCTTAGTCCTCAATTGACTAATAACACTTATCCTAGAGACCTAGACTTGGTACGTCCTATGAGAATTACACCTAGCCCTAGTTCTCCAATTAGTAGCTTAGGGTACATTCTCATAGCACCCACCTTGTTGTTTGGTTTGGTAATCTAGAATGAGATATGTTAATTGCTTATTATGGTGACATCCCCCAACTAATGTCAAGGTCACATTCCCAAATGACCCACCTCCTTCATCTAATTGTTTAAAACCCTAATTGCCTAGTTTGCTTGTTAATGCTAGTGTAGTTCATTTGCTTTAGTTAACTTAGTTAATTGCCTAGTTTTGTTAGCTAAGTGGTAATTTAGGTTTTTGATCTTGATTAGTGGTTAACTTAGGTTCTCAATTGCTAGTTGCTTGCTTAGTCTAGTATAGTATGTTCTTGCTCTTGTTTAGATAGCTTGTTAACTCAGATTGCTAATTTAGTCGTTTGATAACTTAGTTTCATATTGCTTTTCATACTTGCTCTCTTAGCGTAATTAACAACCAATCAACCTTAAAACCCTAAAAACCCTACTCTCCGCACTAGGAACGCAGCTCACGCCATCTAACTCTAGTGCCCCCTTTATCCTCGCGGATCGACCCCGTACTTGCCACCTCACCTATACTACGACACGACCCCGTGCACTTGTGGGTGTAATGTCTTAGTAGAAGTAGGTAGTTAGTGTGGGACCATACAAATTTCGAAAGCAAAGATCCCATCTCATCCCGTGCCTCCCGACCTCGTGGATTGCACTTGTTGCAAGCCTCTAGCGGGAGCGCACCAAGCTTTCTGGCGCCGTTGCCGGGGATAGAGGCGCTCAGCCTAGTTAGATAGTGTAGCTTAGCCTTTCCTTTTTCCCTCACCATTGCTATTCTTTATTCTTTGTGTTACTCTTACATATTGGTTCGCTAACTTGGCTCCTTGTTATTTGTTTGTGACGTGCACAGGTGACAGCTGTGCATGCGTAGTACGCGTTTGACTTGCACCGACTTGGTGGTTTACGACCCTGAGATTGGGAGGAGAAGACGTCAAGCTCGCCGCAACCTACACCGAGAGGCCGAGATGGCCGAGAAAAACCCACCACTGGATGTTCCACCTCTACCACCGCACCGCCCGCTTCATGAGTATTTCACGCCGGGGAACTACAATTCCACCATAGCCACGCTGGTGGATAAGATGCCCGGTCAGCAGTTCTCCATTCCGCCAGCACTCTTGGGACTTCTGCCCACATACTACGGAATGGAGAACGAAAATCCTTATCACCATATAGACACATTCTTAGAAATGTGTTCGACCTTCCGCACGCCTGCTGCCACCGACGACTTGATCCGCAGAACGCTCTTTCCTTTCTCCCTCAAGGAGAAAGCCAAGGAGTGGTACGTCTCGAGGATAGAGCTCGTCACATGGAATGAAGTAAAGAATGAGTTTCTGAAGAAGTTCTTTCTGATAGCCAAGTTATCCTACATGAGAAGGTGCATCACATCCTTCTTCCAAAAAGAGAACGAACCTTTCCATGAGGCATGGGAGAGGTTCCAGAAGTTGCTTCGTGACTGCCCTCACCATGAGGTCCCACTTTGGCAGCTGGTTCAAGCCTTCTACACCGGGCTTGAGGAGTAGAGCCAAAACAATGTAGATTCTTCTTACGGGGGCACGTTCATGGCCAAGCCGCCCGAGGACTCATGGCCACTGTTTGAACATCTCGCCGAGAATTCTCGCCACCGAGCTTCCACTAAGGGGGGGCATTGTGATCGGAACTACATTCCCCCACCATCCTCCGTGGCTCCCGCACGTAATACCACCAACCCCAATCTAATGAAAATGATGGCAGATATGATGCAAATGATGAAGAATCAAGTGGGTGGCTCTTCTAGCCAACCCGCAATGGCTGTGGACATTGTAGATGAGGAAGTTAACGCTTTACATTCCTTTGGTGGCCGCAACAACCAGGGCCCAATGTCCCAATCCTACACTCCCGAGTGGAGGAACCATCCAAATTTCTCGTGGAAACAACCAAATGAGGATGGATAAGGACAGAGGCAGCACAAGCCACGTTACAGCTCTAAGTTTGAGGACGAGGTTCTTGGAAGGCTAAGAAGCCTAGATGAAGTCAAAAAGGACGTCAACGCACATGGCCAGTCTATAAGCCGACTTGAGCAGAGGTTAGATCAGATTTCTCTCTCTTTGGCTAGAAGAGAAAAAGGAAGACTCCCCTCTCAACCTATGCCGGATCCAAACAATGATGGGACTTTTCAATATGCACCTCCGCCTCCTCAAGCGCCGCTCAATTATCAATATGCTCCACCCCCACCTCATACTTACCAACAACCACCTCCACAATATCACCCCCACCTCAACAACAACCACAACCCCAATTCATCCTTCAAAATCCCAATTCCCCTCACCAAAGGCCTCCACTACCCAAACAACCACAACCACCTCCACAAGCTCCCCCTTCTACCACCCATGAGCATGTGAAGGCTGTGACTACTTTGAGGAGTGGTAGGACTTTGGAGAGCCCCCATGGTGCTGTTGTTGGCAGAGATGACACTAAGGCAGAGCAGGTTGATACTGAGATGCAGAATGATGATACTGTGATAAGAGGCAATGCTGATACTGTGACACCGAGCAGTGATACTGTGATTCCGAGCCGTGATACTGTGATTCCAGTGATACCAATAGATGATATTGTTGATTTGGACCGATTGGGGTCCCAACTCCCGCCATATCCTGATGCACTTGAGGAGCCTTCTGCTGCAAAGAAAAAGAAGAAGCATGCGGATGATATTTTGGAGATCTTCAAGCAAGTGAAAATCAATGTACCTCTTATAGACACAGTCAAGCAAATTGCGTCCTATGCGAAGTTCCTTAAAGAATTATGCACCTTCAAAAGAAACACAACAGGGAGAACACCTAAGACGATCAAGCTCACTGAGCAAGTGAGCTCCATTCTCCAACACACCATCCCCCAAAAAAGAAAAGACCACGGTGCCCCCATCATCTCATGCTACATCGGGGCGCATCGCATAGACCAGGCTCTTCTTGACTTGGGGTCTAGCGTAAACTTGATGCCTTATGATCTGTTTGCTGAGCTCCAAATGGGAGAGTTGAGGCTGGCCCATTGCACTCTATAGTTGGCCGACCGTTCTGTGAAGACGCCTAGAGGGCGTGTGGATGATGTGCTGGTCCGTCTTGATGAGGATACGTCTGCCTTCTTCCCAGCTGATTTTATCATTCTTGATATGGAAAAGGAAGCTAGAAAGGTGCCAATCATCTTGGGGAGACCTTTCTTAGCCACAGCTGATGCCATGATCCATGTGAGGACAAGGACCATGTATGTTACATTCATGCACATGAAGATCCGGTTGAACATCTTTAAGTCTTCTACTACAACTGAAGTGATAGGGGCCACCGAAGAAGATTGTTATTTGGTGGAATGCCTAGATGAGATTGTTGAAGAGTTCCTACCCACTTGGATTGAGACTGCTACTCAAGGTATAGGTCTTGAGCCAATTGTTGAGTTCCCTGACGACGATGATGAGGATGATGAAGATTGCAAACTAGCCTTAGTGGCTGCAAGCCAGGACCTCCCCTCTATTTCTGCACCTTTGAAGAACTCCCTTGAAGCACCTCCAGTTCTTAAGCTGAAGAAACTTCCTGAAGGATTGAAGTACGTATTCCTTGGCTCAAATGACACCCTCCCGGTGATCATTTCCGCCATTCTCTCTCCTGAGCAAGAAGATGCCTTGATGGAAGTCTTGAGGAAGAACATCCAAGCCATTGGATGGTCTATTGCTGACTTGAGAGGGATTGACCCCTCCATTTGTGTGCATCGGATATACTTAGAAGAAGATGCGAGACCGACCCGTCAAATGCAAAGAAGGCTAAATCCAAAGTTGAAGGACGTTGTAACTCAAGAGGTTGTAAAGTTGCTCGATGCAGGGATCATCTATCCCATTTCTGACAGTACATGGGTGAGTCCCATCCAAGTTGTGCCCAAGAAGGGTGGGATTACAGTTGCAGAAAATGCCGATGGTGAGCTTATGCCGGTGAGAGAGCAGTCGAAGTGGAGAATGTGCATGGATTACCAGAAGCTCAATGAGAAGACAAAGAAGGACCACTACCCACTTCCGTTTCTTGATCAGATCTTAGAGAGGTTGGCTGGGCAAAGCTTCTACTGCTTTCTTGACGGATACTCGGGATACTTTTAGATTGATGTGCATCCGCCTGATCAGGAAAAGATGACATTCACTTGTCCAAGTGGTACTTTTGCCTACCGGAGAATGCCATTTGGACTGTGCAATGCCCCTTCCACTTTCTAGAGATGTGTAACCTCAATCTTTGCTGACATGCTTGATTCGTCACTTGATGTTTTCATGGATGATTTTTCAGTTTTCAGGAAAACCTTTGATGAGTGCTTGCTACATCTAGCTGCGGTTCTGGAAAGATGTGTGAAAGTTCGCTTAGTTCTATCTTGGGAAAAAAGTCATTTTATGGTACCTGAGGGTATAATTCTGGGACACCGAGTTTCGAAATATGGGATTGAAGTTGACAAGGCCAAGGTGGGCCTCATTTCTACACTCGATTTTCCTTCAACCGTAAAACATGTCCGATCTTTCTTGGGACATGCAGGCTTCTACCGGCATTTTATCAAGGACTTCAGAAAAATCTCAAGACCTCTCTGTCGATTACTTGAGAAAGATGTTGAGTTTCAGTTTGATGACAAATGTGTTACAGCCTTCAATCATTTGAAAGAGAGACTTATTTCTTCTCCTATCATGCAGCCCCCAGATTTCTCTTTGCCATTCGAGATCATGACGTATGCATCCAATATGGCAGTGGGGGCTGTGCTGGGTCAACGCATTGGCCGAATTCCTCATGCTATTTATTATGCAAGCAAAACATTAGACGATGCTCAAAGAAACTATACGACTACCGAGAAGGAGCTTCTTGCGGTGATCTTCACTCTTGACAAGTTCTGGCCGTATCTCTTGCAAAACAAAGTGACAATCTACACGGACCATGCTGCGTTGAAGTATCTCATGTCCAAGAAAGACTCAAAGCGAAGGTTGATCCGATGGATTTTATTACTCCAGGAATTTGACATAGAAATTGTGGATAAGAAACGGATAGAAAATGGCGCTGCAGATCATCTCTCCTGCCTTGATGGACCTTTTGATATGACAAGTCCAATCAAAGAGACAATGCCACATGAACAACTCCTCTTAGTCTCATCTGTCCAAAAGCCATGGTACAAGCACATAGTGACTCTCCTAGCCAGTGGGAGGATACCGAGCATGTGGACATGAGAGGAAAGAAAGAGATTATTTGCCATGGTAAAGAACTACATTTGGGATGACCCTCACCTCTTTAAGTATTGCCCGGACCAACTCATTAGGAGGTGCATTCCGGAGATGGAGCAGCAAGAAATCTTATCTATGTGCCATTCCGGAATGTGTGGAGGCCATTTTTGAGGGAAACGCACGGCCGCCAAAGTTCTTCAATGTGGATTCTATTGGCCGACGTTGTTCAAAGATGCTCATGACTTTTGTAAGAGTTGCATCAAGTGCCAAAAAGTGGGCACTATCTCAAAGAGGGACATGATGCCTTTGTCACCTATCTTGGTGGTAGAAGTGTTTGATGTTTGGGGGATTGACTTTATGGGTCCTTTCCCCCCTTCTTTCGGGTATGTCTACATCTTGGTCGCCGTAGACTATGTATCAAAATGGATTGAGGTTGTGGCAACAAGGAAAAATGATCATAAAGTGGTGTGTGATTTCGTGAGATCCAACATCTTTAGCCGTTTTGGTGTTCCAAGGGCTATGATTAGTGATGGCGGGAGTCATTTCATTCACCGCACATTTGAAGGACTACTGAAGAGACATGGGGTGAAACATCGTGTAGCTACTCCTTACCACCCTCAAACGAGTGGTCAAGTTGAGTTGGCAAATCGGGAGATAAAGCTCATTTTGGAGAAGACGGTGCGACCGGACCGCAAGGATTGGTCACTTCGCCTCAATGAAGCTTTATGGGCATATAGGACTGCATACAAAGCCCCGATTGGCACTACACCGTTCAAACTTGTCTATGGTAAGAGTTGCCATTTTCCGGTTGAAATGCAACACAAGGCATTGTGGGCCTTGAAGACGATGGACTTCGATGAAGAGAATGCCGGACTGAGGAGAAAGTTTCAATTGAATGAGCTAGAAGAGATGTGGCATGAAGCCTATGAAATGTCAAAATGCTACAAGGAAAGGACCAAGTTTTTGCATGACAAGATCATAAAAAGGAAAGAGTTTGAGCCCGGCAAATGGGTATGGCTATACAATTCAAGGATGAAATTCTTCCCCGGAAAGCTTCGGTCTAGATGGGAGGGCCCTTACCTTGTCAAGAAAGTGTACCCATCCGGAGCAGTGATCATTTGTGCAAAGGAAGGAGCTAAGGAATTTGCTGTTAATGGACAAAGGTTAAAACCTATCGTTGAAATCGGCTTAGACAAGGCTAACCAGGATTTTGATGTTGTTATGCTGGTAGAAGAAGAATCTGATGAAGAGGAGTGTTTGGACAAGGATGAGAAAGGGATTTACTACAAGGATCTATTAAAGATTCCCAAAAAGTGAAAAAAGTCCAACATTCAATAAGCCTGGCTGAAGGCGTTAAATTTAGCGCTAGTGGGAGGCAACCCACGTGGTTTGAGATTCTCGAACCCTCCTTTTGATACTTTAGTTTTGTTTTACACAAATACACACACGCACACTTGTGCTTGATAGTTTTGTTTTTAGTTTTGATGAAATGACAGGTTGAACAGGTTCAAGCTGAAGATTGAGGCACAGTCAGTCAAGGTGGTGGATAACCCACCAAGAAAAGATAATTCATGACAATTAAATGATGAGTTTCGAAAAGTTTTGATGAAATTTTGAGTTTTGACTTGAAAGAGAGCAGCACGGCCGTGCTGACCAAAACGGCCGTGTTGACCTAAATCCAAAACGGCCGTGCTGAAACGGAACGACCGTGCTGATAAAGATGCATCCAACAGGTTGATTGAAGATCTTGGCCCCCGCCAGCACGGCTGTACTGACCAAAACGGCCGTGTTGGCCTAAAACCAACACGGCCGTGCTGGCCCATATAAACCTAAAATATACCCCGACCCAACACGACCCCCCGTTCATTTCTGCGACCCAAAACGGCCGTGCCGTGACGTCTGGCGACTAGGGCGAGTTCCCTACACCCCCAAATCGCTTCCTCTTGCTCCCAAACTTCGGATTTGAGGTTCCTCTGGTCCCTAATCGTCTTCCCCAACCTCTAGCTTTGATTTCCACCGCTCATCACCACCGATTTCTCCAGCCACACGCAAATTCTGCCCCATCAGCCCGGAGCTGCGTTTTCCAGTGCAAGCTTCGTTCCTCGTCCGAGAATCGTGCAATCATGAAGGGCATGGGCAAAGCAATCAAGAAAGGAGTAGAGAAGACCACAAGCATCCTCACCAGTGGCAAAAGAAGGTCCAAATGAGCGGCCGGTTCATAGCAGTCCGGCAGCGCCTCCTCACCGTCCAATTCGATTTCACGTTCCTTTGGACGGTCGGCTTCGATGAGCACTTCTCGACTACACTCTCCGTCAAGCGAGCATTTCTCTGATCCAAGCTACAACAACACTGGGGAAGAGGAGGAGGAGGAAGAAGAAGAGATGGAGAATCTGGTGGATTCTATTGAAGTCACTGCACCGGCTCGTGAGTGAAGGGCTAAGAAAACCAATGAAGCTTCGTCCTCACGCCTACCGCCACGACCAACTCAAGCAAGGCACTCGACATCATCTGCCCGACCTAGTGGAAGCAATGAAAGAGTGCCCTTGAACTTGGACACAAGTTCGGGGTCACATACATATCAAGAAGAAGAAGTGGATGATACTGAGAGCGAGGAATTGGAGGATGAACCAGTGGATATCCTATCGAGACTAGAGGAGGACAGATTTACATGGGCGGGAAAGCAACCAGAAGGAACCACTTATGGTAGAGGAATTGCAAGAAGCAAAGCCGTGAAACCCCTTCACCCCGAATGCATGACAAGAAGGGTGATTGCCACTAGATATGCACGTGGGCCCACAATGGAAGCCATAGGCATCAATTTCAGTTTTGATTTTCATCTAAAACGCTGTGGTTTGTACGACATTTTAACTAAGGCCGAAGATGCATACTTGGAGATCACTCACGAGTTCTTCGCAACCTTAGAGAAGGTTCAGTATCGGGGAGAGGATGCTATCAGGTTTAAATTGAACAACTCAACACATGTCCTCAACGCATCTCAGATCAATGCAATCTTTGCCCCCAACCCAGAAATGGCAAGGAAATTTGACGGGGGAAGTTTTGATAAGAATGGTAAGGCAGATTATGCCAAGATGTGGAAGACGATCACAAGTGAATCCACTTTCTCTTCAGGGAAGTCCAAAACGAGCAAGATCCACAATCCACTCTTGAGATATTTACAAAAAGTGCTGGAAAATACCCTTTTTGGTCGCTATGATAATCAAGGATCGGGCGCCCAGAAAGACATTTTTCTCATAGCTACAGTTGTATGCGAGGGGTTTGTGAATGTGGGAGCCATGTTTATTGATCACGTGAAGACAATCCCATCCAAGAGTAAAAACCCATTCATCATGGGAGGGATTGTCACCACTTTGGCAAGGGCATTGGGATGAAATTTAGAAGGGCTCACCAAGGTAGACGGAAGCAAATTTGTGGACCTAAACTATCTTGCGAGGTCACAGATGATATCCCTCAAGGACAACAAAATTCTTTATGTGCTGAACCCCGGCTACCCTGGTATCTCTTTGGAACTTCCTTACCATACCCCCCTTTTGCTCAAGAATGCAGGGCCTGTAGATGATTTTCTCGATCATTTATCACGCTATGAGGAAGACACCCCTAGAGAGGGATACATAGCACCAAGTGTAGCCCTACCTGATGAAGAGGGGGAAACAAATGTGCCAGAACAACAACGATCAATGGAGCATCCACGCCGCACAAGACCAAGAATGGAAGAGTTTGAGGCACAACCACCTTCGACAAATGCATATGATATGGCATCTATCCATGCACAGTTGGAGGAGATTCGGAAAATGCAACAGGACATGTGGTTGGATCAGCAACAGATGCATCACCAAATCAACCACATGTATCAGTACCAGCATGCGTAGACACAAAGAAACCCCCAATGGGGGGAGGATTTCTGGGGGTCAATTGCTAGCTACCAGGAGACATACCCGCCTCCACATGCGGAGTACTGGGGCCACTACTACCAGCAGCCTCCTCCACAGTCCGGCCCGTCGCAGGACCCCACACCACCACAACCCTGATTTCTACCCTATCACCCCTAAGCTTTAGTTTCAGGCTGAGGACAACATGGTTCAAAAGTTTGGGGTGGTAGGGCGGTAAGCCCTCTGTTTTCCATTTTTTTACAGTTGCCTGTTCCACCTGATCATTATTTGTTTGATGTTTAACCCACCTAGTATAGATTGTCTTCTGCTTGCATCCATGCATGTCATGTAGCTTTCATTCTTGTCATTTTTGCGTAATTTTTCAAAATTTCAGCCATGCATTGCATCTCATGTAGGTTTTTGCTAATTTTTGCATGTTTTAGCTAGGATTTACTTACTTTTTCCCTAAAATAGGTTTAGATGTGATTTTGTGCAAAGTGGCACCATTTTGGCCAATTTTGCCCAGACTTGAATATTCTTGCTCCAATAGGATGTTTTGACTTAATCTCCAATGTTTGAAATGAAAAGGTTTACTCTTGTGACAAATGCATGCTACGTTCTTAGATCTTATTGATATATGGTCTTGGTTGTGACTTTTTACATGTGAACCACATCTCTTAAGTCTGTGAATGTGTTGGTTAAATCATGAATTGAGCAAGCGACAAACGCTTAAAGCCAATGGAATCACTTGGTAGAAATATGAATATTGTGTTAATTCTATCATGTGATGTGATATTACTTGGTGAAGTGTTGAATTAGCTTTCATGCAGGGAATCATATGTTGAAAACTACATTGATGACCCCTCTTTGATCCGACTTTTCTTCCACCATCTTCATACCCCTCCGCCTCATAAAAAGATGCCAAAGTGCACATATTAGCCGTGGCCACCTCCAAAAGTTTGGGGTGGCCACATCTTTACCCCCCGCTTCACTCCATCCACCATATGCCCTATCTATACCAAGGGCAAAGAAAAAGAAAAAGAAAAGCAAAAATAAAATAAAAGGATGCTCCTGTTTAAGAGCATTCAAATAAAGAAAAGAAGAGTGTGTAAAAGCACTCCAAATCTTACCGCAACCCTTTCTTCTTCTTTTATACCCATTGAGCTAGAAAACATCAAATCTAGCTCACTTTACCCTTTCTACAGCCAAGTGGATCATCTAGTGTGGTTTGAAGCATAAGACCGAATGCATGAAAGTGAAACAACACTCCTAGTCACCTGTGATTAACATCAACATGAAACGGTTTACCCGGAATGACATAAAGGACATATGGACAACTTGTGTTTCTATGCTTTATATTTGAAGTTTGTATGCTCAGTGCTCAGTTCATGATTGGGTTGTGAAAGAAGGAGAGAAGAGATGTGAGACACATGCACTTAGTCATTTCCAAGACCATATATATTCAATAATCTTCTGCTGCTTTGCATTTGTCATTTGTTTTTGTTGAAAAGAACGGAAAAGAGAGATTAAGTTGGAGCATACTTGAGGTCAAGTATGTTTTAAGTTTGGGGTGGTGATGCAACCCTATTTTAGGGCTCCATCCTGTGCCATTTTGTATATAAGTTGCATCTAAACATGTTAGATTACAAGTATTTCCCCCCAATTTGATTATCATTGCAAATACGCTTATGGATGTTCTTTGCGCTGTTTTTCAGGTACTTGGACCACAATGGATGGACGAGTGTGATGGAGGGACCAAAAGGAGGCTCCAAAGCTCCCCCAACCTACCTTAGTGGCCAAGGATCGTCTCCAAGCAAAAAGATCCAAGAATTATGAAGTTTGAAGCCATGCTAGCACTAGAAGACCCCAGCACGGCCGTGGTGCCATGGAACGGCCGTGCTGGCAATTGAGCAGAATTTCAGGTTGATTGACAAGTTTTGGAAGTTCAAGCAAGTCAGTCACCACGGCCGTGTTGCCCAGCACGACCGTGCTACGAAGACCACACCACGGCCGTGCTGACCAAAACGGCCGTGCCAGATGAAGATGGAATGGGCGTACTGCTCAGAACGACCTCCTCCCAACTCCGCCACCACAGCCATGCTACCCAGCACGGCCGTTCTACCTAATACCCAACACGGCCGTTTTGCCCAAAACGACCGTGCCACCAGCCTCCGTTTCCACCCATCAACCTGTTGGATTAACACTTAGCCAAAACAACCGTTCTCCTCCACCACGGCCGTGTCCACTCCTACCCAGCACGGCCGTGCTACCCAAAACAGCCGTGCCACCACCCAAAACCTATACAACTTTCAATGTCTTTCCTTTTTTACCCCCACTCAACCCTAGCTCCTATATAAGCACTAGTTGCTTCTAGGGCTCGGGAGAGAGCACCCCTAGCCGACCCTAGCTGCTTCCTTGCCTCCATTACTCCAATCCACCTACTCCCTTGCATCTAACCCCATTTCCACCCACTTTCCACTCATTTCCACCATAGAAACCTAGTTTCTCTAGGTTTCTATCCATCCATTCCACCATTTTCATGCACCCCTACATCTTTGGAGGAGGGAGGTCGTCTGCAGCTTCTTGGAGGTGAAGAAGGAGGCCACTACATCGAGCTTCATGGCGTTTTCCCTTCTTCTATCCCCTTATTTTCCTAGTTTGATCATGTATAGCTAAGCCCCCTTGGGTGGGCTGTTTGGGGCAAAAAATGTGACTTTGATACCATGTTGGGGGAATATAATTTGTAATGAACATATTTCATTTCTATGATGATTGCCTTTTCTTATATCTCATTTCCCATTACTTGTGCATGTGGTTGTTGTTTAATTACATTAATTGCTTGCCTTGTGGTGTTTGAAGACATTTGTCTCTAGGATGTTTTGGTTTCTATGTAGCTATCATAGGATTGGCTCCTAGGTCCTTAATTTGGATCCCTAGCTAGCCCCCTATCTTCCTACATAATCACCTTCTTCCTACATGCAAATGTGAGTTCTAAGCGACTAGTATAAGTGTGATTAGTGCAATTGCCTAGGATTTCCTAAAGGCTGAGGTGGCTAGTGGCATGAGGTCAAATACCCTCATCTCTACTCCCATCCTTACCCTTGGTCCTCAATTGACTAATAGCACTTATCCTAGAGACCTAGACTTGGTACGTCCTATGAGAATTACACCTAGCCCTAGTTCTCCAATTAGTAGCTTAGGGTACATTCTCATAACACCCACCTTGTTGTTTGGTTTGGTAATCTAGAATGAGATATGTTAATTGCTTATTATGGTGACATCCCCCAACTAATGTCAAGGTCACATTCCCAAACGGCCCACCTCTTTCATCTAATTGCTTAAAACCCTAATTTCCTAGTTTGCTTGTTAATGCTAGTGTAGTTCATTTGCTTTAGTTAACTTAGTTAATTGCCTAGTTTTGTTAGCTAAGTGGTAATTTAGGTTTTTGATCTTGATTAGTGGTTAACTTAGGTTCTCAATTTCTAGTTGCTTGCTTAGTCTAGTATAGTCTGTTCTTGCTCTTGTTTAGATAGCTTGTTAACTCAGATTGCTAATTTAGTCTTTTGATAACTTAGTTTCATATTGCTTTTCATACTTTCTCTCTTAGCGTAATTAACAACCAATCAACCTTAAAACCCTAAAAACCCTACTCTCCGCACTAGGAACGTAGCTCACACCATCTAACTCTAGTGCCCCCTTTATCCTCGCGGATCGACCCCGTACTTGCCACCTCACCTATACTACGACACGACCCGGTCGCTTGCGGGTGTAATGTCTTAGTAGAAGTAGGTAGTTAGTGTGGGACCATACAAATTTCAAAAGCAAAGATCCCATCTCATCCCGTGCCTCCCGACCTCGTGGATTGCACTTGTTGCAAGCCTCTAGCGGGAGCGCACCAAGTTTCTAACCAGAAAAATTCAACACGTCTAATAAAATTTGGAAATCAAATAAAATTACAATTTACCATTACCTACCCATGCCATAAGAGTTCATTGATAAGAATTCCAAAGTAGTGTCCTGATTGTGTATTAGATTTTGCACAAATTGGTATAATAACTAATAAGCCAAATGAACTCTACATTATAATATTTTGTGTTCTTATGCAATGGTATTTAAAGAGAAAAATCATATCTAAGGTTTAATGTAGAAGATATTTTTTTAAAATTTAAAACAACGATAATGTATTTTCCCATTATAAAAAGTTTAGAAAACAACCAACTAGTTGAGACATTTTAGTACATATATTGCAATGTCATGTCAGGAAAGAAAACAAGATACCTAATTAGGAAGGGAACTTAGAGTGATGATACTATTGATATTAAAATATCCCATGCATAAGAATTCAAGTTGTACATTTTTGATGTGCCACTATTAATCATCCTCACTTGTCATAGAAATAAAATAAGAAACATATCATGCAAAATTCCTATCTAATAGGAGAAATTGAAAAAAACTTGGAGTGAATTAACTATAGCCGAATTTAAATTTCATACAACGGTGATAGAAAAATTATAATAGCAATTCATTCATCATGAAATGTAAAACTTACCCTAATTTGATTGGGATGAAGAAGACCCATTACTCTATATGTAAGACTGCCTTTATTAGTTCACTAAATGAATGCACGACAATGACTAAGGAAACCTTGACTCCTTCCTACATGAATCAACCATATCACATAATTTTCTACATCATTTTTATGCAAATAATAGGAACATATTTTTTTTCATAATTGTTTGATCTTTTTGAAAGACAAACTTTAGATGATTATAGAAAATTATGAAAAAGGTTCTCACATGTTTGCATTTCTAAAATATTCAATGTCTACTTTCTATTGAAGTATCATCAATCTTGTCCTCTAGGGCACGCATAAAAAATTCACACAAAATAAAAGGATATAAGAGAGTAAAATTATCATGTGTTCATAAAAAGGAAATAGGTAGCTATAGCATAATTTAAAAAAAGCGAACTACATGTCAAGTAGACAAAATTTTCTATTAGATATTTTGTGAAACATTTAACAACTTATATTTGACTATAGATTAATGGCATGAAAAAGAATAGTTCTGCACTGTTGTTTCTAAATTTATAATTGATGCATTAGAACATTCATACTAATAGTTTTCCAAATAAGATACATATTTCATATGCAACATATAAGTGTTTGTTTTGTATTTAGGGAAAAAAACACAAAAGGTCCATAACAAGTTAAAATATACACATGTGTATCATATTCAATATATCCCAAATAGTAGATTATTGTCATGTAGTAGTTTGACAAACAACATGATGAATGATATGGAAAACCAAGTGAATAAAAAATACTCCATTTGTCTACATTAACATGGATTTTTTAGGTTTTGGAAATATAAAAGGAAAACATAGAAAAGAAACAACTGTAGAGAGAGAAAAACATATATTTTACTCTATATACTAATATACGACTTTGTTTTTTTGAAATATTGCCTTCATTCACCCTCAAGACAAGGTACAAGAAGGGTTTTTCTCACAATAGTAAAAAAAGATGATGTACTACACATATAGTTTTCCAAGAGTTTTTATCTTCATTATAACCACTTTCACATCAATCTCTTTCTATAATATCCTAATATTTAAGGCCTCACATAAAATGATCTCACCACCAAAGATGCCTCTAATATTGGTGTTGTTTACTCACCAAAAAGTTGTGAAGTGATGAATGCATATTCAAGTGTTTTAATATTAACTTATTTCTAATTTTTATATTATTGTTAAGTTTAGTGGTTGTCAAATATATACATATATATATATATATATTTGGTTTGTTTTTCTTAGTTTTTAATTTGATCACATGTTTTTGGATTATAGGAATCATAATTATGAGGTCAAGGTTGTAAAGAGTGGGAACCAAAAGAGGACCCACTCCTTACTTGATGAGTTACAAAACCATTAAAATCTAAACATATTAAAATGTATAAAGGAAATGAGGTATTTAATTTTCAAATGGTATGTATCACACAGAAAAGATTAGTTACCACCGATAGTATAACCATTTACAAAGTCACAAGGTAATCCTTATAGAATCATTCCTCACTTTGTAAGTAGCACTATAAAAATAAAATGTTAAATTTTATTGTACATAAGACCAATTTTAGAGAATAACTTGGCCATCCCAAGTTATGCTCAACTCCAAATGCCTTTAGTTTATATTCATGGGTCATGGTCATCTACAAAACCTACACCTGGGTGATTTGAGAATAATACCTACAAAGAGATACATAAGTGTATGGGACAATACACAATGAGTATGTGCAAAATAAATATATTTGAGCATTATTAGGTGTGTACAAAGAAAAGGGTGTTCCCAATAAATTAAGAGACTTACAAAATACATGCAAGTTCAAGTGTATATAGTCCTAAGGTAAATATCAAAATAATGAACAATATAATTTAAGAGAATTTTATAAACCAGTTTATAGATCTTTCCCAATGAATCACAATAGTATTAAAAGGTGCATGCATGCTAGACTAAGTGAATGTATTACAGGTCTGAGACACTATAGGATTTGAGCTAGGGAGGAATGGGGATTAAAACCCCTATCCTCCTAGGATAAAGTTGATTAGAACCTAGATACACCCAATGGTAGGGGGGTCAAAACCTTGATATTCACTATATAAAAAGTCTATCGTTGTACAAACTTATTGCTATTCTAGACTGCCAGTCTAATTACCAAGCTTGTAAAATTTTTGGCTAGATGAAATAATTCTGTAGTCGACATATTCAACAATCTAAAGATGGAAAATGTGATAATAACCCAACATCGGATAATGTCACATTACAAATGTAATAAAAGAATAAAATTTCACGGGATATATAAATTGCATGAAGAAGGGGAGTTATTCAAAAGATGCCTCATTATGGAAATATGGGTTTATAATCTTGATATTACTCACATTTGAATTGGTATTGCACATATGTGGTCTTCACGACTAACCCTATCTCTAAGGGAGAAATTCATAATTCATCCTTCTCGGTCTAAAAGTGTTTTGTACACACATTTGTCAACAATTACCATTCATAAGTGAGATTAGATCTAAACCTAGTATTGGTTTCTTATTGTCAAGTTAGAGCTTAGGAACCCCAATATTTCTATTTCATTATTATATATGGATATATACATTGATTATTGGAGATATTCTTTTTCAATATTCATATTTCACAATTTAGGTTCATTCCCAATAACTATTTCTATAACATTCAATCATATTCTATGTATGACATTATCTTTCTCTACATAATTTTAAGTATTTCAAGGTCATTAATTTATCCTAGAATTATGGCGTATATGTATTACCAAAGGAAGCTATTCATGTGATTCTAAAAGTAGTCTTATATATCAAAATATAAAGGTATACATAATACTAATTAATGTTTTCCTTTATAATCATTTATATAATAATCCATTTGGTTTCAAGTAACTCATTAATTTCTAATGAGTTCCACAAAGTATCTTCTCTAGCCATACCTAGGATTTTACTTTCTCACCAAGGTATTAGAGCCATTTCTGTTCTAAGTCATCTAAATATATATTTCTAATAATATAATTCTATTTTTATATGTTATTTCTTTTTTAGCGTTCAAATTAGAATCAGACAACCTATTCCAATTTAATTCCTAAATCCATATGTATTTTGAAATACTTATCATATACATGCACATATATGAATCTAGAGGTTTCAAAGCTATTGACATGCCCCATGTATTTTCTAACCTACATCTTACTATCATCCTAAGGAATGTGTTCACTCCCGTACTCAACATCCGTTTACTAATTTATGCTCTACCACTAATCTTGGTGCTACCTTTTGATATTTAATACCACTCTTCATACTATGTGTCGAAGAATTGTACACAAGCTCTTCATCATTCTTCTTGGTGTCAAGCTATGGACACTACAAACATACTAGGTATCCTGACTATGATTATGTCGTTAGTCGATTTGACTGAAAATCTACTTCTTGATATTGTTCCTTTTTTTGTGGGAACTTGGTTACATGGCACGGTAAAAAGTAGATCGTGGTTGCCCGGTCAAGTACTGAAGTAGAATATAGAGCTATGGCTTACAATTCTTGTGAACTAATGTGTGTCCAAGTACTCCTCAAGGAATTTAATATTTCTGACTTTGATCCTATTTCTATGCACTATGTAATAAAGTTGCCACCTTTATTGCCAGAAATCCCACTTTCTATGAGCGTACAAAGCACATCGAAGTGGATTCTCACTTTGTCTGAGAAGTAGTTCGTTGTGGATGTATTTGTACTCCTTATCATTGGACAGAAGACTAGGCTACTGATGTCTTTACCAAGATACTTCCCAAGCCTCACTTTGCTACAATGATGGACAAGCTTGGCATGATTGACATTTATGCTCCAGCTTGAGGGAGAGTATTAGTATATATGCTTTATGCATTATTCTATGTTGTGTGTTTTGTTATCTTGCGCTATGTGTTTTGTTATGTGCTTAAGACTTATCTTGTCTTTAGTTTTTCTTTTATCCCGTATTTCCTGGTTCTAGTTCTCCCTTACTCTCTTGTTTTATAGAAGAAGGTGCATTGTAACTTTTTCAATACATTAAATAAAGGTTTTCCCATTCTATAGGAACATCATAACGATTTGAAATTCTAAAATAAATTTCACATTATAGCAACAAACTACCATACAAAAATTTTAGATTTAATTTCAAAAGTAAGTGGAAATTTTATTAAAAACATTATTGTACATAAAAATAGTGCTACCTCTATGCATATATGTCCTACTTTGGGATTATAGACCTATGTCAAAGGAACTTCCATCACAATATAATTATATTAAGGCCTCACTAACGTTTTATATAACTCCTAATCACTAAGAATACCATTCTTATACATTTCCTTTAATATGATACTGATACACCATAAGGATGACATATTTAGTAACAATTCACTTGTATTTCAAACTTAAACAAGTACATGGTTATTTGGTCATATGAATGACACCAGGGAGTAACTCTAGAAAGTTAGGGAAAACAATATGTTTTATGAATATAGTCCACTTATCCAAAACAATTCTGAATGCATCATTTTTAGCACAATAGATGTCATTGAACAAGACTTTGAAAAAATAAACTATAGATGCACAAATTTTGGATTTTATGCCTTAAACCAAAAAGAAAAGGTCCATTTTATCAGGTATTCATGAGTAAGATACAAGAGAAGATATACAAGAATGAAATCATATCACGTGGCTTCAAAATAATCCACAAAGATTCAATATTTAGGCATCTTAATTATGTTGAGAAAAAGTTTTAGGGATTTGCCTAAACATGTACGCAAAAGAATGCTAACAATGCTATATTACTCGCCTCTTATGGTGATAATCATGAGGTCCATAGAAGGAAGACACGAACATGCTTCTAGATCCTAGATCAATACTACAAAATCCCTCAAATCCATATTCCAAGTAAGATCTAACTCCCCTTAGATCAAAAAGAGGAAAAAGGGAGGTTCTTTAGATAGATGGAGCACAATCCACCATGAAAATCCATGATGAACGATCAAAGAAGGAAGATGGGGTGAGGAACAATAACAAAAGATCTTCTATAAGATATATCTTACATGATTAGGGTTGGAAATGAGAATTCCAAGCTTGGAGGCATCTTGAAGAAGCTAGATCTCCAACTTGCATCCACATGCATCAACATCCAAGGCTCCATCCATGCTCATCCCTTCCTTGGAGCTTGCTTCGTATTCCATGGCTCTCTCCATGATTCTAAAAGCTTGTGGGATGCTACAATGGACTATATTCTGAAGGGTTTTATTTTATAAAGTGGGTGATAGGTACAAAAGTCCATAGTGCCCTCCACTAGTGTTCATAATTACACTTGGTCCAAATATCCCATACCTTGGTCAATCCAAAAATATTTATTGAACCTCCTAGCATTCATATGTTTTTATAAACCATTCTCATTGTCCTATGTAGGGTTGTAATTGGTCTATCACTTCCATAAGATAAAAATTCCACTTCCATAAGCCAAAAAGTCCATTAGTAGAGCACAAGAAGCGCCATTGGCTATTAACAACAACCACCACCACCATACTAGCTAGGGTTGAAGTCTCAAACCAACTAAGTTTAGAAGAATCAAACCAAATAAATATATCAAGATAACAAATACTATCATTCGTTGGGGTATCATGTTCTCAACCTTTTACTTAGGTTCTAAATTAAGGTGAAATTGCACATTGTCCAGAATTGTACAAGGTATTGTATTTCAATGCAAATAAAGTGAAATGAAGTCCAGATTAGAGTCATTTCTTAAATAATTTAGTTTAAGTGTAAATAAAGTAAGAGAAGGAAGAAACATACAAGATTTGATATTTTTTTACAAAATTTGCAAGTTGTTCCCGATGCTATGTTGAATTTTTAATGAAGTCACAATTTATACGAAAACTTGAAACCAACCCATCCAAAGTGCCAATTGACTTGAAATAGGGTTTCAACTTATTCAACTAAACACCAATTCTTTCAGAATAATATAATTAAGCTAATAAATAAAGATTATATAGAAAATTAAGATTAAGCTATGTTCATGGTATCACACCTGGTATCAACCAGTTAGGTTTACCCAAAATAGAACCTTATGCTAGTTTGATAAATACAACCTAACTATGTATTAATTTATTTTATATAATTAATATCCCATGATACTTATCTGTGAAGATTTAATATCCTAGTTATCCAATAATTATATTTTTCTTACACTATTTGAAGCCCAAGGATTTCCCAACATTGGTAAGTTTAGATAATCCTTGAGTCAAGTTACTCTCATAGAATACCAAGGTATAAGGCTCCATCCCTTATAGAGTTAACCTATAGTCAAACTAACCATATACATGGGTAACTCAAGGTAGAATTTACTAAGCCACTTATATCCAAAGATTCCTTTTACCCATGGATCCATACTTAAGTCTAGACTTATATGGTTGGCCTAAGTTCAAGAGTGCTTCCCTAAGGGCTTCTACTACTTGAAATATTGAATGGTTGTGAGTTGGTCATGAAACTTCAAGAATTACATACAGTACATCACTATAGATCATACATATAAATCTTACAACTATTGATAAATCATAATTTTTTGCACATATATTATAATAATGAAAATAGATTTAACAATGAAAGACTTACAATGTACTCCAAATATGGTCCAAAAACCTATATGTATCCAAGTCACCAGCTTTAAACTCTTAAATAGCCATTACATACTTTTACCAAGAGAGTCTACTTCTACCAAGCTATATAAGGGTATATGAAAATCATCTTTTTACTTATAGAACCGGAGGGAGTAGCATGTTGTTATATTATATCCTCTTTTGCCAAATTCCTAGGTAAAGCTATGGGTACAATGTTGTTGAAAGACCATGTTAAAAACAAGCTTCCAAACCATAATGGATCTTCTTTGGGTTATCACTAAGTAAAAAGTAACATCATAAATGTGAATATTAAGTTATGGTTATGAGTTTGTTATCCATGCACACTTAGAGTTAAGTGTAGTTATTAGTTTTAAGGTAGCCTCCACTTCATCATAGACAAACTAACTTCCAAGAAAGTAGGAAATATGACATAATTGTTAGAAGAGTCAAATCATACATAGTGATATTCCCACTTTCATAAAAGGGTAGGTTGGTATGTATGCCTAGAGAGCCAATCATGTGATAATTGGAGTGTGGCATTAGACAAATGATTTAATAGTTATAATGGGAAAAATATCTATTATGTTTGTCTCAGCATGAGATTATGATACATACAGAATAGATGTCTAAAGAATGATGTTACTCAATGACATGTCTTTAGGTTGATGACCTGAACAATGAGATCATATGTATGATAAGAGTACATGCATAATTGTTATGTCCCTAGTCATATATTATTGAGGAAGAAAAACAGACAATAGTAATAAATAAGACTAGAGTGTGGTTGACTAATGACAAAGTCTCGTTAGTCATGATAAGTGATATCAAATCAAGCACACATATACATGTTAGAGAACAATGTATCAGACAAACCCACCATAAGAGTGATACATGGATACCATGTAATGGTAGTCACAATTAGCTCTAATAGTGATAGGGATGATTGTAGTTCTTAGACCTGAAGTCACTACACTCATCACATATCATTTGAATACTATGACATCATCCAATGTGACCTTGAATAAGGGTTTCCATAAAGGTGATGCTCAGGTGCGTTGTGACACATGGGATTGAGAGTGAGTGATGTAGATGTGATTTGTCCCTCCTACATGAGATTGATATCCACGGCCTCTTGACAAGCGAGACTAAGAAATTTATGGCCATAGTAATGTGACACAATATGTGATATATGAGATCACATGCATCTCAAACAGTCTACTCTAGTTCAAGGAATATGGATTGACATTGATAGGATGACGATTCCAAGCCTCAAGTTCAATCTAGAATCAGAGACAAAGGAACTATACAATCATGGTAACATTAATCACAGATTGTAGGTTGAAGTTGTTCTCCAACTTTATGAATTACTTGGGTAGCAATGATGTCTTAGTAGATGCCAGTCTTTGCTTGTGATTCTATAATTGGTTATGGACACTCACAACCAACATAATTCTAGACCTATAGGGCCACACACATAGGATATATACACTTGGAATAGGAGTTTTATTCATGATTGATGCTTAGATTGATTACTAAAGGTGTTTAGGTATTTGATTAACCAACCGAGGTTCAAAGTTGACTGGCTGGACTCTGAACCAACCAGTTCAAGTGTTGAACTGATCAGTTGGAGTGCCAGGTCAGTTGGAAACACAATTTGCTCAATATTTGCTGACCTGAACATGCAAAATGACCATTTCACAAGTGAAACAACCGTTTCATATTGGAAAACAAAAATTTCATGATGTGAGCTGACTACTACACCATCTGGGTTGTCCGAATCAATGATCAATTCGATTGGATCAAAGATTGATTCTGATGTCATGATTTTGCATTAGTTGAATATTGAATGTCAATTAGATTCTAAACAGGAAACACATGAACCGATCACTTCATGAGATGAACTGACCGATTCATAAACGAGATGACCAGTTGTCTAGGTAAGCCAACCAATTTGTCGTATGAAGTTTCCATAAAATTCTTGAATTTAGTTTTTCAACTCCTACACAGTCTGGAAACCTTAACCCTAGCTTCTCCTATAAATAGAGGGGTATTGGGGGATTCCCATACATGACAATTAGCTCTGAAAATTGATTCCCTCTCTAGTTGTGGTCACCAATAGAGAGCCTAAGCAAAACCTACTCGTTAAAGAGAGGGATAGAAAGGGAGAGACAATTGTAGGAGAGCAAATCAATGCTAGTACACCGGTGTTTGGAGGGACAACTCCTTCTCATTGGCTCTGGGAGAGAAACATGGAGTTCCTCATGGTCTGTGTGGATTACTTTAGAGGAGACAATTGTTTCCCGCTAGGAGGACACCATCAACCGCTGTCCGTGATGCCAGACCAGGAGGCCGCTCATGATGACTATTTGAGTGCTTCTGTTGAAGAAGAGGTGCACTACTACTTGGAGAATAAGCATGTTGCTACTGCAAGTGTAATGTCACTGGACTTGCTCCAGGACCATGTATGACCTTGCAAACCTTTCTTCTTAGATACATTGTTGTTGATGTGATCTTGCTGATTGGGAAATTGGGCTTTACATTTTTATTTTTTATGTCTTATCTGTCTCCCCAATTTCCCAACATAGGTGTGATTAGGGTTACCAAAAACTAAGTCTTAACAATGTCATTGGTTTGGGGAGTGAAAGGACCAAATTGATTGGGATTTAAACCCTAAATGGTATTCCACAAATCTAGAAAACTATTTTACATCCTATAAAGGTAATCTAACATAATAATGGAAGATAACTCAAAATACTCAAATTATAGACTTCTTTGGCATTGATACCACATTGTAAAGCGCGGAATTGAGAGGGTATCCACTCCTTACTCGATGAGTAATAAAACCATTAAAATCTAAACATTAAAGAAAAAGAGAAACTTTTTTATTAAATGGTATGTATCATAGATCAGAAGATTAATAAGAAGCGGAAATATAACTATTTACACTATTACAAGATAATCCATATACAATAGGTCCTCACCTTACTGGTATCACTATAAAGAAAAATGGTTACACGTTGTTGTACACAAGACCAGGTTTAGAGGGAACTTGGCTGTCCCAAGATATCCTTAACTCCAAACTCATTTATTGATCTTCTTGAGTTACTATCATCTAAAGAACCTACACCTGAGTGCTTTTAGAACAACACCCAAAAAGAGATAAACAAAGGTATGGGTTAGTAAACAATGAGTATGTGTGTAACAAATGTATATGGGCACTGTTAGTCGTGTAAGAAGAAAAATGGTGTTTCCGATTCGTTAACATGCTTACGAAATGTTGGTAAGTTCAAGAGTATATAGTCCAGAGGAGAATAACAAAAGATTGGGCAACATAATTGATGAAAATACTATAAAACATTTCAATGATCTTTCCCTATATTTTACAATAATATTAAAATGCCATTCCAAGTCAGACTAAGTGAATCTATGTATGCCCGAGACACTGTAGGATCCCAAGTCATGAAGCAAGGGAGCTAAAATCCCAATCCTCAATAGATAAGGGGGATCAGAACCTAACACCACAAGGGCAAGGCGGACTAAAACCTAATATGCAATATATAAAAAGGGGGACACATTCCCAATATGTATGGTTGTACAAAAATGCCACTTCTCTAGATTACTAGCCTAATCAACAAGTATGCAAAATAGTGTGGCAAGATAAATGATTCCGTAGTCAACAATGTAAAGATAGAAAATGAGATAATAAACCCAACATCAAAGGATAATTCCACATTTCAGAAACAAGATAAAAATTGTATTTCATAGCGCATAGAAGTTGCATCAAGGAGGGGAGCTATTGAAAAGTTGTCTCATTAAGAAACGATAGATTGATAATCATGTAATGCTCAAATTGAAATAGGGATTTCACATACCTGATATTTATGCCTAACCCTATCTCTAGGGGAGAAATTCACATGTCATCCTTGTTGGCCTACAAATATTTTATACACACTTTAGTCCACAATTACCATCTAAAGTATATAAAAACCTAGTTTTATTGTCTATTGTGAAGTTAGGGTTTAGGTATACGATTATTTGTATGTCATTGTTATATACTGTTACATATATTGATGGTTAAAGTTTTCCTTTGTAAACAATTATTTGTATGTCATTGTTATATACTGTTACATATATTGATAGTTAAAGTTTTCCTTTGTAAATATTCATAATTCATGGTAGAGGTTCTTTCCCCAATAACCATTTTTAGAACATTTGCTCATATTCTATTTCAAACATTATCTTTTTTTACATAAGTTTGAATATTTCACAATCATTCACTTATCCTAGCATTATGGTGTATATATATTACCATAGGAGACTATTCATGTAATTTTAAATTAAGTCTCTTATATTGAAATATGTAAGTATGCATAATACTATGTAATGTATCACTTTATAATCACTTTAATAAAATCCATTTGGTTTCAAACGACTATTTATTTCTATTTTATATGTACAAAGTATATTATGTATCATCCATAGGATTTTAATTTCTCACAACATGCTAGAGCAATGTCCATTATATATATATATATATATATATATATATATATATATATATATATATATGTGTGCTACAATACACTCGAGTGAAATTTAAGCTCTGGTACACCTAAATTTTGTATCGTTTGATGCTTGATCTGGGTTCTCGCGCATACGTACTAATTGACACGGAAATTTCAACGCTCTTGCTGCGAGGCCTACGCGTGAGTTCTTCCCCACTCACACTTTTCCCTCTCCAGAAAACGAATCAACTATTTTTCTCTCCTATCATCACTTACCTCTTCCCTCTACTTCTAATTAAACTAGTTAACACACACATGCACATGCATGTGCCCCATTGAAAAAGTTAATTTTACATAACATATTTGAAAAAAAAAATTACTGAAAGGATAATGGTAATTCTCGTAACTATTTTGTAGAAAATTTGAAGGAAGAAATGTGACAGAGAAGTTGAGAGGTTTGCGACAACTGAATTTATTATGAAAAAAAATAAAATAGAACAAATATAAAAAAAGTTGAGAAAATTGTGAGAAGAGAGAGAATCAAGAAGAGCGCAGCATGATAAGTAGTAACAAGCATGGTGTACGACTCACGGATGTGACTTACATCGAGGAACACACCACACCACTACCAATAAAAATCAGCGAACGCTTAGGGTTGATTTCGAAACTGCGTCACCTTATTAGATCAACTAGTCACTAACCGCTGCGCTACAGGACCAATGTTTACTAGGTGGGTGATGCTTTTTATATTTATTATCTATCCCCCCCAGCTGGACGCCGTGCCAGCAGCGCAGGTCTTGTACCGTGGGCAGTGGCAGCAGCAGAGGGTGCTCGAGGTGCGCCTGCATGGGACAGCTCCTCCGGCTGCACGCGGCCATTGCCTGGGGATGACGAAGATAACAACATTAAGCGGCGGCTGCTAGCTAGGAAGGTTGTATCCGCCAAGCTCATGGTCTCGCTCTACCTTTCCAAGAGAAAGAGGAAAATGCTGACCAGGGTTTTTAGTTTTTACACGTGAGTCCTACACCATGCTTCTTACTGCTTATATGGTTAACGAGTAAGAAAAAGTTGTGTGCATGAGATCCCCCTATGCTCGTGTTGTAGACCGTTAACGGAGCCCATATTATATAAGAGGATGAGAGCCATAAATGTCACCTTTGATCCGAGTAAAAGGTACCCGACTGCTAGGATGTTACAAAGTTTCTGAGTGCGCCTATCAGACGGCCATGCACATCACATTAGAAAAATTAGTTGTCAACTCGGACAGCCGGATGAAAGGACAGTGGCACCAACCAAAGCATATTCACTTAGTTCCATGTTTATTTCCACCGTTTACTCCAAAAAGTTTTCCACATTTTATTAGATGTAAGCATTTGGTTGTCTTTTTTACATCAGCTCGCAGTTACTATAATAGCATAGAACATAGCTGGACGGTATTACATGCCAATGCCTCTGTTTATACACCATGTCGGATGCTATTAGAGTTATGTAGCAGCTTTGCCTTAATTGAGTTATATTAATTTGTTCCTAGAACTTCATCGTAGCACTTGTGACAACAATTGCGGACAAGGTGCTACCTTCTTCGAAAGGCAACTAAAAAACATCGTTATATAGGTGCATCAATTAAGTATTTATTTGTCAACTCAAGAAAAATACATATTATACAAATATTGTAAGTTAGTTGCAAGAATTTTATGATATAAGCCGGCTGCTATAAAGATGAAAGTAACATTTGTGGAGTAGGAGCAGGAAAATCTCAAACTTGTCCTAAGCGACCCGACTTGACCCAATCAGACCTAACTTGATCCTTTTAAAAAATTTGAAGGTTTTATGGATATGTTTGATTTTGGATAAGGTAAAGCTGGGTTGGTTCGGGTCAATTTTTATCTGGGCTGGGTCAACTTGGGCGGGATAGGGTTTTGCGTTTGCCATATTTTTTGCTGATATTCATAGTAGATTATTTTTATAATTTTGCATCCTGTTGATTCCTATTATTTATGATCTGAGTATGTGTGGACTTGCATCCACTCAGTTTTGCTCGGGTTCGCCAATTTTAGGTTGAGTTTGTGTTGGTTTAGGTCCACTTCTGATTGGGCCAGGTCCAACAAAATGTGTTTTAGTGGAAGAAGGTCCTATTGACACCTCTTTTTTTCTCTCCGGGTAATGATGCATCCGTTCCACATTCCACTCATTTTCACATACACCTTTTTTTCACATTTTTTCATATTTTCCCACACATGTCATCAATGTTTACCCACTTTCATCTCACTCGGTGAAAATTCTCCGACTAATGATCGAACCAGTCGAAATTCCACCCATTTTTCTACAGACACCTTTTTCCACATTTTTTCATATTTTCCACACATTTCATGCATCTATTTGTATTCACTTTCACCTAGTTCGAGACCTTCTGCAAAGAAACCTTCTTTTAGACTAAAAGTACAATTCTTCCTCCATTTTTACTTCAAAAAAGCTAATTTTCATATATTACCCAGTTGAACTGTTAGGAAATTCCCTTCCTTTTCTAAAAAATTCGAGTGATAACTCCAATTGTGCAAGTTTTTGTCAAATTTTTCCAGAATATTTCTAAAATTGCTGGAGAAATAGAAAACTAACCTTTTTTAACCAAGGGACACCTAACAGATCACAATCATCAACCACATGCACGTGGCAGATCTCTTAGATTCGTGTTCTCTCTATGTGGCGCACCGCGGTGATTTGCCACCTCTTCCAGAAGATTCTGCCAAAAATCTTGAATCCTAAAATCCACCAATAAATTAACCCCCTTACCCAATGTATTTTAGGCCCCTTTTGTCTCTCCCAAAGACAAAGAAATGACTACCACCCTCCTTATTTTTTATATTTCTTGTGATATGATTATCTTTCCTCTGATGCCATCTTTCTTGTTCGATCTATAAGATGGTAAATTATTGTAACTACTACGCCTATCTACTGCATCTTCTATCTTATCTATAACTATAGCTTTCAACCTGATTTATTGTTGTATCTGATCTGCTATTTTCTTCAACTACTCTGTTGCTCATATAGTTGTCTTTCTTTTACTAGTTTGCAAAAAACCAGATCTAGTTCTCTAAACATACATTTGGTAGTCATCCTCTAACATTATATGCATCGGTCATATTTGCCAATAGTGGATATCCACAGTGGGAGTTCCTGAGGTGATCAGGACCACAACACACCAAAAAGTTAGGAATTTTTGGGCCATGATAAGAAAAACACAAACACCTCCATCCCTAAAAGCTCGCTCACAAAAAAAGTTACTTTTTATCATATTTTTATGTTTTCTTTAATTTAACCATAATGAATTGCTAAATCTTTTACAATAATGACGGTGCTTGATACCGATTTACCACAAAAGATGGGGGTGCTAATCCTTCCCCATTCATAACTAGATTAACATATCTACATCTGATTTTTATCTTTGTTTTATTTTTTATCCAACATGGATAATCACTTAGATACACCATGATTTCAACTATTGTTCTTTTCTCTTTTTTTTTCATACAAAATGTGTTGGCGACTCCAAATACCTTTTTGTGATTGGAAATGGTAAAGTTTTATTCCCTGAATATCTCTTTTTTCCTCTTTTTGGTATGAGTGAGACAGATTGGAGACTTTGCTGGGGAGTAATGTGAATACGGTCTGAATCAAACTCCCACTATCTTCTTTCAAAGTTTGCACATCTTCTGAATCGTTCATTTTTTCACTATCTTCTATTTCTCCCATTTTTAATCTAGGACCAAGGTGAGGGATCACCCTATTCCACTGGATCTGGGAGCACGGATCAAGGCGATCATCCGTCCCTGCCTTCTTTTTTTTGCTTTTTGTGTTCTTTTTGTTTTCAGGGGTATCACTGTCCTGATTCTTTTTTTGTCTTTTTAGGCATCTTTGTCCACTACTGAGTAGGGTTTCGTCCATGCTTCTTGTCTAGGGTTTAGTGTTCACTTCCCTCCTTATTTGTTAATATATATATATATATATATATATATATAATATACCCTTTTTGAATTAAAAGGAAAACAAAACTTAAAAAGAAAACAAAGAACAAAAATTCAAATAATGAATAGCAGGTGTAGGTTAGAAACAAAATCTGATCTTTCACAAAAACACAATGTTTTTATTTCTTTATTTGTATATCCGTGACTTATGTGAATCGTGGGTCTATTTCAAAAATGGCTAAAACCTATCACATGCATGTCACATGCTTATAAACCCGTGTCATGGAAAGGGTGCCAACCCCACATTTGATCCCTAAAAAATGATGCAGGATGCCAATAAAGGTACCGACCCAACGTTCAGTTGGATGCCCAAATTTATTGAAAACATCCCACTCTCCTGTCACTTACGATTGATTGTGGCCGCCATAGTCACAGGGTGTATTGGGAGTAACTCCACCTAGTAAACTTGGGATATCCCTTAGTTGTGTGTCATCTACCTATGAAGAAGATAAAGACGAACCCCTCCTATACATGTCACACTCGAGTGAGGACTTAATATAGATCTAAACTCATGCACTAAAAGAGGAGGGCTATCTGTTTCGTGTGCATATATCTTGCCTTCAGTGATGAAATGCTATTGAGATTGTTGTTAACCTTTTTTCATGTCCAAATTCAAATAACATTTTTCATAGGTTAACAATTTCAAACTCGAACAATCTTTTTAAAGAACAATCTCAAATTCAAAAATATTTTTAATGAATAATAGAATCAAATTCAAACATTTTTTTTAAAAGATTAGCAATCTCAAATTCAAACAATATTTTTCAAAGATTAACATTTCAAACGATCTCCTAAAAAATTAACAATTTCTAATTCAGACAATATATTTTAATGATTAATAATCTAAAATTCAAACAATCTTTTTAGAAGATTTACAATCTCAAATTGAAACAATCTTCTTCAAAATCAACAATCTCAAATTCAATTAATCTTTCTGAAAACTTAACAATTTTGACATGCAAGAAATCATTTGCAATGTTGGGTCCTCCCCCCCATGATGCTAGATTATGACCTTAAACTAATCCCACTTCAACCTTCAAATCCTTTTAGGTCCTGGACCACATCTAAAAGTGGCCCAATGATACATTTCACCTTCCTAAATCAGATCCTAGACTATGAGCTAAAAGTAGACCACAACCTCTCAAAAAACATTGTAATATAGAAGAAGTCAAGGCAAGGATTATCTTTTTCAATTGTTCCTCACAAAAACTCTCCATAGAAACCCTAAGCGAGGAGAAAACTTGGGTGTCATGGATGCTTCCAAGGGTCTCAATGTTCCTACCCTGTTGGATGAGGATACCTTGGGGAAAAAATCAATTGATTGAGTACAATAACTGGCCTAGTGAGGGCTACCTTAATCTTGATCAACCACTCAAACCCACCACCTTCCATCCTACTATGAATTATTCTCTTGAAGAACTTTCCAGAGGAACAACACATCCACCATCTTTTTATTCTGTTCCATGGCATTGGCGAGCATGCCACATACAAAAGTTTATATGTTCCCTTGTATAGCCCAAGATACTGGCAGGAACAACCACCAAAAAAACTGTATGTATATTTCATCATGAGAGGATAGTAAGAAATTTAGGATAATTTCGTTCATACGCTCCCCCACCAGGGAGGATGCCAATTCCATGGAAAAGGGACTCGTCATAAAGCATGTGCCATTTTATCATAATATTACACCCTAGTTTTGAATCCTGTTAATGTTTATTTCAAGACATCACAAGAAAATAAAGAAGCCCATACCTCACCCGATCTCACCAAAGATGGTCGAGAACAACAATATGGGTTGTCAATCTGATAGTACCTCCAAGGGGGATGTTGTCCACAACAAGCAAGACAAATCAGGAAATGTAGAGAAATGCAAAGAAGTAACAACCATGCTCGAGACAACAACTGCTCAAGAAGGACATCCACATGAGTAGTCTTCCTACATGCATTTCCCACATCCATCTATCTCAGCATATGGAGGAGGGTGGCACTATCCAGGATTCACTAGACAAGGAGCTATGCAAGTCAGGTCATCCACACTATTACCCATGTACTACGTGTGGGGTTCTTACCCACCTCAGCCACAAGTATTTCGGCCCAAACTCAACCACATTGCACCATTTGTGAGTGTTGGGGTAATCCCGATACCACAAGAAGCAGCAACACCTTTCTTAGGTACTAAAGGAGGAGCCAACGGAAAAAAGAAAGGAGAAGGGACTGAAACTGCACTAGGAGACTCCCAAGGGACTGAATAGGCCAACACTACCACAAAGGTTGAAATGCAACATCTAGATGTCTGAGGACTAGTCCCTAGCCCACACTTCATGTATCAACCACCCCACTCATGGTATAATCCATGCACAGGGGGAGGGTATGGATTCCCACCACTATATACATGGCACAATCATATCCATGGTGGCTAAATGTCAAGAAGATATTGTAAAGGAGCCCCCTACTACATATCCCCTATTGACCGAGATCATGCAAAAGATAAAACTACTAGAAGTGAAGAAGGATAGTAGGAAGATGTTCAATGTCTTCCACTTTCCAAACGGTTGAGGAGGCTTGCTGCTCAACTAGAGTTCAACCCTACATATAAGGAGGGCTTGGACATGGTAATCAGAGCTGCCACTCCAACCTTCACTACCCCACTATCTCTAGAAAGATACAACAAATTCCTAGAACTCATAAAAGTGGGTGTAGGAATTGAAAATCTGATCAAAAGGGGGGTCTATCAAAATATAAGCCTCACTTTCCAACCATAACCCTTTTTCCTCAATAACTAATCAAATGTCAAAATGGGAAAAAATAAAGAAATTAGATTGCCACGATGGGAGCAGTGCTCATCCCCATCAGATAGGTAAGCGACATCTGAAAATCATACATGTCTCATCAGTGTAGATATCAAAAACACAAGTTGTCCATGCTCTAACACCTCAAGAACAATAGGCTCACGTGATTGCACACAACTAACTGCCACATTACATGCCCCCATAGTATGTGTGGCTTCCAAACAACCACTATGGGTTCACACCACCACCTCTACAACCAAAAATATGGAAGACAACCACTCGTAGAAGGTGCATCTCATGTTAAGCCACCAGCTACAACACCATCAACTGAGGATCCTTCCAAACTGAACATGATGTTCACCGGCTTGGGAGATTCCCTCGTTAGTATCCTACTGGATATCAAACATCTACTCAAATTTTCAGCCATAAAGGATCTGCAAATCCCTTGCCAAAGAGCTACAACACCAATGCTTTCTGCAACTTCCATCGAGAAAAGGGCTACAAGATAGATTCTTGCATCATGCTCAAATAAGACCTAGAAAACCTAGTCGATGTTGGGAAGGTCTACAAATACCTAAGAAGAGGTAGCTTCATCATCAAACACAATGACTATGATGTCCTCACTGGAGGACTCACCCTATAAACTTGTCCCCCCACTTGGGCAAACAATCAAGAACTAGACTCAAAGTACTCAAATTTTCACCTTTATCTAGAAACAAAAGCCGATATTTCTTATAAGCATCAAAAATCTGGCTAGCACCTGCAAGGGGTAGAAGGCACAACCAATAAATGTATCAAAGGAAAGTCCAAAGCCAAAAGTAAAGAAGGCTTGGGTCCATAGGCATTGGTTCCTCCAAACTCCTCACCCTACCATTGTGATATTAGCCACATTAGATTCACTAGTCACAACACATGGAGATCAACATTCTACCTCTCCAAAGGTACCACCACCCCTCAACAAGGGCAAAGAGAAGGTGACTACTTACATAGGAGTTCCTACATGCACTACCGATGAGGGCCCTAACTAGGTATACATCCCATCGATTGATACCAAAAAGGTACCAAACATGCCTAAGCTATAAAAAGAGACATATTCTAAAGGCTTAGACACAGTCTAGTTCGTCAATGAACTAGAAGGGGAAGTATCACTGGAAAAAGTGATGCAAAACTCCATCAAACACTAAGAAGCAATCATGACGATTGTACAAGGGGCCTATGTTTCTATAATCATTCAGGAAGAAGCTCTTTCTGCCACTATTGGGTTGATCATGACCCCACACTTGATCTCATTCTTTGAGGACGAGATTCTAACAGGTGGGAATCACAATAGGGCCTTATTGATGACTGCAGTATACAACTTCCTCAAGATGCCTTCCTGCTTAGTTAGAAACAACACTTTCCTCAATGTTTGTCCTTTGAAGACATTAATCATCATGCAGAAGGATCCCCTCTGATCTTCAATCAACAAAAAGAAAGCACCCTCCTTTGACAGAGTAATCAGGGACACTATGGGAGAAATCACTCTAGAGATACAAATCAAACAACATATGTTCACCATTCCATTCATTGTCATGGAGTTGAATCCATCCGTCAACCTCATCCTAGAGAGGCCATGGATTCATCAAAGTTAGGTGGTTCCTTCATCACTACATCATAAGTTAAAGTACTAGTTAGACCATGCCATTGTCACCATTCAAGTAGAAAATCTCTATAGCATCATATGCATTGAATAAGATGATCTCTTGATTGACTTAGAGATGATCCACATTGCCAACATTAGCTGGGTACCCCAATGTAGAAGGAGACATCTTCTTTCCTATGACACTATGTTGTTTGCACAATGGCTACAGGAGATGAATACCCATCCACATAAAGGGCTAGGATCCTGACGACAAGTACACACAAAGATCATCTAGATCCCTTCTAGAAATAAGCATTGAGACTAGGGTTCCATGGCCCGTCCAACACACAGACTTAGATCACCAGGTGGACACCGTACTGGGAGCGTGTAGCATTGTGGCCCACTATGAGGGAGCTATCCCAAAGAGGTTACCTCAATAACCTAAGATGACTCAAGATCTAACCCATGAAGCCTGTCACATTGAACTAGAAGAAGAATGTCAGCTCAGAGTGCTATATCTGTGGGACATTGGCCTTGAACTTAAGGGTCCCAACCCATACTTGCCTTGTACCAAGTCCATCACTGAAGATTATTCAGATACTACCAAGGAAATTGTTCCCGTGATGTTGTCGTACTTTGTACAAGAGTGTTGAAGGAGATGATCAACATGACTATCTCAGGATCGCTCCTAACATTGAGGAGATCTCTCTGATAAAAAATGATGACCGGGGCATCTAGACTCCCTATAATAATCAACTGTCTGAGAGAAAAGTCATCCCTTCAAATGAGGACGAAATCAAAAGAATGTCTACTATTGTTAGTAAGCAATGCGCTGATCATTCATACATCGGTAAAAACATCACATGTTGCCAAAATGACCACGTTGTACAAACAAATATTGTCAAACAAACACTAGAGGGGGTGGCAACACCACCCAAACTAGATGACTACAATCCTCTCTAGGTTTACCCTGGATAGCCCATCGCAAATGACACCGAGATGATAGACACTGAGGTCACAAAAGAAGACTATGGCATCACATGGGATGACTACAATGACGCCTAAAACATAATCAAATTATGTGGTGTCAATGCCATCTTTGATTCCTTGGCCTTGGAAGACCCACAAACTGTCATTCATTATATCCAAAAGGGAGAGGAATTCAAAAATTGGTGAGTGGTGGGTCACAATGTCCTAAGGGCTAGGTCTCCACTCACACCCAAAAAGGCATGTTAGGGGAATGAAACCCTGATACGGTAGAGAACACATAGTGGTTGTTTTTACTCTATGCCACATCCCCACTTATCCCCAATAAATCTTTTTTTGTTGAAAAATACACAAAACCCAAAAATTTACAAAATCTAGAAAACCCAAAAGAATATAAAGACAAGCAGGCTCTCCAAGAGTTTGCCATCTTCTTCATAAAGGTGGAACATGTCTACAAATATGAATACACTGAGTTTGAAGATGTCCCTATCCTAGAGTATATGATCAAGGATCTTCAACCTTTTCATATTGAAGACGAGACAGAGAGAGTCAATCTCAACTCTTGCCCCAAGAAACATAAAGTCAAAGTTGGGATGCGTCTACTATAAAAAACAAAGGCCTACTGATCAAGATTCCATGGTACTACATCGATGTGTTTTCTTATGTCTACCCAAATATGCCTGGGTTAGACAAGACAATTATTCTCCATCGACTTCCCATCATCCCTAGTGTTCGCCCATAAAAAAATCTAGATGAATGTGGCCAGTCTGGAGCCTCAAGATCATGGAGGAAGTTCAAAAACAATATAGTGATGGTTTCAAAGAGTATCCCAATTGTCGTACATGGCTCGTTAACATTGTACCAATTCCAAAGAAAGACAACAAAGTACATAGGTGTTTGGATAATCACAACCTCAACAAGGAATATTTAGAAGATGACTTGTCGCTTCCACACATAGATGTACTCATTGACAATACATCTATCCATGTACTACTCATCTACATGGCTGGGCTCACAAGCTACTATTGGATCAGGATGGAAAAGGAATACAAAGAGAAGACTGCCTTTATCATAGAATGGGGAGTGTTCTTATATCGAGTTCATGTCTTTCAGTCTCAAAAACATTAGATCTACATATCAATAGGAAATGGATTCCCTCTTTCATGACATGATGCACAAATAGGTGGTGGTCTATGTATGACATGATCACTAAATCTAAATATCCTGAGGACCACATCACCAACCTCGAGAAGTTGTTTCAATGAATGTGAAGGTTATCCATGTGCCTGAATCTTGCCAAATGTAACTTTAAGGTTACATCTGGTAACCTTATGGGATACATCATCATCCAGAGAGGGATCAAAGTATACATTGGGGAGCTCGGACCATCAAGAAATGCCTTCCCCAAAAATAGAAACAGATCGTGCATCTCCAATACATCAACCATTTCATTGCCAAACTCACACCTATATGTGAGCCAATCTTCAAGCTACTAAAGAAGAGCTCTGACTATGGATTGAACAAATAATGTGAGGCCGCACTCCAAAAGCTTAAACATTACCTCGCTAGTCCTCCAATGTTGATGCCGACCATACTTGGTTTTCCTCTCATATGGTGCCTTTCAATTTTCGAGACATCGATGGGCGGAATCTTAAGTCAAGAAAAGATTGGAGGTGAGCATTCTATCTATTATCTATCCAAAAAAATCAATTACATGAAGGCCCACTACATTAAAATAAAAAATATTATCTATCTTTGATCCACTCAATGAGGAAGCTATTCCACTATCTAATGACATCTCCCCTTTAGCTAATTGCCAAGCATGATCCACTCTGCTATCTATGTGATTGTCCAAATATGACTGGGCAATGAGATAAATGCCAAGTAATGTTTTGAGAATTTGACATTACATACATGCCAATTAGGACAGTCAAAGAACAAGTCCTCACAGATTAGCTCATAGATTTCCTACTATCAAAATAAGGTACTCATGAGTATGAGTTCCCAGACAAAGATATAGGGATGATCAATGCACCATATATGGGGATCCCTCCTGATACTGACACATGGATAATCTTCTTCAAAGGAGTTATAAATTGAAAAGGAGCAGGGAAAAGCATAGTCCTTCAGAGACCCCACCGAGAACAACTACCTGTAGAAAGACGGCTAGAATTTGACGCCACTAACAATATGGATGAATATGAAGATTGCAATTTAGGACTCCAGCTTTCCATACAACAAGGGCACGATGCTTATAGGTCTACAATGACTCCCTCCTCATCATCTCTCAAGTCCAAAATAATTGGAGACACACCATAAAAAACTTGGTACCTTACTAGGAGCATACGTGTTACTTGGATTGAGGCTTTGAGAATGTCTCATTTCACTTCATTAGAAGAGACAACAATGCCTTCAATGATGCTCTAGAAACCCTTTGCCTCATGGATTGGCATATAGGAAGGCCAAACTTTCTCTCTTAAAACAGAGGCACTTATTGAACCATCTTAGTACATGGTCATTGACAATGCACCTAATGATGAAGAAAGGGCTTGGTCTCACAACATCAAGATGTATATATCAAACCAAGTCATTTCTAAGAACTTCTCCTAGATAGAGAAAATGGAACTCAAGTGAAAAACTACAAAGTATGTTCTAGGGTCAAACAAATGTACCACTACTCTGACAGTCATGCTCTTATTCTATGCATGAATAAAACATAAGTTGAAGCTTTAAAGAAGGAGGTCCATGCAGGGTCGTGCAACACACACATGAATGAAGTCATGTAATTGAAGAAAATATAACTCCTTGGGTACTACTAAAATAACATGGAAATGGATTGCTTCCAATTTATTTGCAAATGCCAAGCCTATCAAATCCATCAGGACTACATCGATTTGCCTATAAATAAATTCTACAACATGGCCTTGCCTTGGCCATTTTTAGTTTGGGGAATCAACATGATCGAAAATATCAAACCTAAAGCATCAAATTATAATTGCTTCATCGTAGTTGCAATTGATTAATTCAATAAGCGGGTAGAAGTAATGCCCATCACCAATGAATCAACCCAGTAAGTCATCGAGTTCCTCAAGAAAAACATCATAATCCAATATGGGATACCACTTTGTTTCAAATTATGAGACAAATTTCATTACCAAGACCTTCAAGGAGTATTTGATCTCTTTGGGGATCAAACATCATCGACCACAAATGAACAGAGCTATAGAAGCTGCTAATGAAAATTTGATCAAGATCCTGAAGAAAACTATCAGCTCTTATTCCAAGTGGCATGAATATATTTTGATGTCGTTGTGGGCCTATCAGCTCTTATGCCATAATCCCTATTATATGGGATGGAAGAATTCCTACCAGTTGAAGCACATATCCATTCACTTCGGATATTGTGAGAAGCAAATATTTTGTAGACCGAATGGATTCAAGAATGAGTCTACTGCCTCAACATCCTTGATGAATGATGAGTGAAAGCACAACACCATGCACAGTGTTATCAAGTGAGAATGGGTCACACATTCAACAAGAAGGTTTGACCATGTAGTTTCATAAGGACGACTTGGTATTATGAGTCATCTAGAATGCTGACTCCAAAGGCAAGTTCAAGCTTAAATGGGAAAGACCCTACATCATCCATGACATCTACAGTTGGGGTGGCCTACACCTGAAGGACATGAATGGGGATATTCATCTTAATCACATGAATGCCAACCTCATCGATGCTACTACTACCGATTAGGCTGCAACGATGAGCAAACCTCTGGATGAAAGCCATATAATGGAGCTAAAAGCTCCCATTCTTCTAAAAAACACATAAGTCTACTAAAACACCACACAACATACCCCCATGCACCTTGGAGCGGAAAGGTCAAAGTATAACCTAGGGCCTAGGGCGGAAGAAGCATGACCATTATCTTAAGGCCTTAATGGTTCACCAACCTAAAAATAACTTCATTAAATAGGTCCATTTTAACAAAATGCACTTAAAAACATTCATGACTATGACTAAGGCTAGTTGATGCCCCATAATCAGACAAAAGGACATCAAAGGCTATGGTCCCCAGAGGAAAGTCATATTCGATGCTAAAACTAATGTACTGACATCTGCACCAAGGAAGATGCCATTACCTTTTCATTGCTTAGGGTCAACATAAAAGGGAAGAACTATTGAGAGAAGGATGAAGGTTGAAACTCCTTGCAACTATTATCACCTTGTCATGAAAAGAAATGGGACCAAGATCTGTATGAACTAACCTATGATTCATGAGATGGGAAACCCTCTCTAGAAAGAACCCATTCATTACTCACAAAATTCTTAGCTCTCATACTAAGGCCCTGAGCATCAATACTGAAACAAAAGTTGTAGCAAAAAGATCCATAACTAACAGGTACCTTACAAAAAAAGATAATCCAAAAAAGCCCTCTTAACAAGAAGACACATGCTCAAGGTCAATCACTACTCTAAGACATGTTGTATGGAAAGCCTACCAGGGTGTCTCCGACATCTAGTGCCTTGGACCAACTTGTAGGGAATTATCACTAACATGCCCTCTACTTGAGATATTCTTAGTTCTTAGCATGACACCCATGTCCAATAGAGCTTTTTCCATCTCACCCCCTAGAGGGAGGTCCTCCCCATCATAAAAGAATAGGCCATGAATGTTCAGAGGGAGGAAGCATCCATCATCAAAACAAGATTAGAGGTAGCCCAAAACTCTTGAGGTTTAAACATTCCCACTTCACGAAAGGAGGTGAGCAAGGTGGTGGTGATCTTGATACATGAAAAACTAAAATTAAATTTGGACCCCTGAAACACATACATAGGAGCCATAGATTGTCCCCCTATGAGATGGTTTGTCAGAAAGGAGCTCCTAGAAATATGCATGTGACGCCCTGCACCACAAACCACAAGATGACTCAAAACTACACGCGGAAACAAAACTAAACAAAAAACAATGGAAATTAAAACCATTTACAAACAAGAACCAACATCAAGAAACTTATTACATCAGGGTCCATAAACTTGCCATTTGAATGATCTGTCATAAAGCATCGTTATTTACATCATGACCATAAAAGACTACATGTTACATGTGATATCTATTCATCTACATAAGCATGTACAACATCCAACTATATACAACAAGGGTGCACAAACCAAAACTCATATCGATAACACCATCAAGGAACATACATAACTCCCCTAAGACCTGAGTGTACAGGGACGAATCTAGGACTCTACACCAAAAGACTAGAAGCACATCCAACCTTATCATCTGTTGTCCTACTTGTTGTTGCTCTGCCTCAGCCGCACAATCTCTACTCCCTCGTTCATGTCCACCTAAAACATGTGGAGAAACCATAGGGTGAGATTCCAACTTTTAGCGAGAGATATAACTCTCCACCTATGCTATTATGAAAATAGATATGATAAATAAAGACAAAGTAAGGCTACAACTATTATAAGAAAAATCAACTAATGGTATCAGAAAGGCAGTTATTGTCATCTAACATTTCAAAAGGAATATGAAGAACATGTATATTCACTACCGATTACATTGTACAAAAGCAAGCAAGGCCTCATCCCAATGTTTTTGTATGGAACCTAAGAAAGTATACTACACGGCTGATTACATATTTATTATGCCTTGAGGATTTGAGTTGTACCACCCAAATCCAATTGACTACTATTAAGTCAAAATTGGGGCCATACAAGGTGTATGGAAGAGATAGAATCAAGGACCACACCTAACCTCATGGTTCGCACACAAGTGCATAGCAGAGACATATCAGTCAACTACAATCTTTGACATATAGTCAACAATGAAAGTCCTAACTCACCTTGCTACAGGTCACAGTGCTAGTGAAATTGAGCTACTACCCACAGCCGCACTCATACCAGGGTATGACTCGCAGCCAATCCCGTGAAACCTCATAAACATCATCTCATTGAGCTACGGCCCATAGATGCACTAATACCAGGGTATGACCCATAGCCAATCCTGTGAATGCATGTACTCAACAATATATGATTCCAAGATTTCACTAGGGAATGCCCATTTCACCATCCAACAATTGCTGACACTGAGATGGATCTATGGCACAGGGAAACACTAAATTATTAAGTTCCACTTAATTAGTTAAGTCAATTAAGTGTCTTTTATCATCAATTAAGTTACAACTTACAAAGTCATAACAAACTCTACAAAGATAAGGGCATAGTACACTTTAGAAGATATAAATGTATAAGGTGTGAACTTGTCACACTATCACCACATGATGTCTGTATCATTTCTATTCATCACATCATCAATACCAATGTCTCATGGTAGGGGATATCAATCCCTCAACTCATCATTCTTGTATCACAAGTGTTTCAGCATGCCTCTTGAAGTCTCATTCAACCTGTATCATGTTTAATCATCATAGCATACACTAGCTATAATTACCAAGCTCATACAACCTGTATGGTTAGATGTTCATAAATAATAGGGATAACCACATAACATCATAACCATTCCATGAGAGAGAGAGAGAAACAATAAAGTCTCATTGAACATTATTAGGGTTAGGGTTTCTTCTTAGTCAATTAGAGCTTACAAGGCTAGGTTCAACCTTCAAACCAAGAACGATCACCCTCCACAATCTTGGAGTGTATAAGGATTTGGAAACATCATTAGAGTTGGTTAGATAACATTCTAATCAACATTATATATGGATAATGTATCATTCATATATGAATATCATTAAGTGTTCACATGTGCTTCACATATACCTACCATCACCCTACATTGACCACATAACCACATAGGTCACGACCACCCATCATGGACCATGTCACAAACATGACACTCATGTGTCTCAACCATTCACCTACATGTCACAACCTCCACTCTCTAGGTCATGTCGCGCCTACGACACTTAGGGTTAGGGTTCCACAAAACATCTCGACCAAAGGTGTCTCAAACAGACATGTCTCTGTGTTATGGTTGTCTTGACTTCCACCCATGTCGAGACCCAAGACCATCATGGTCGCGACCCTACACTCTAGGGTGAGTCTCAACCCAAGCAAGGCAGGAACAAGACACCAACACTGGGGTGACTAGACCACAAAGGCCGTGGCCTAACACCACTAGGTAAAACTCAACCACAAGGATGCATCTCGACCAAGAGCTATCAAGGTCACGGCCACCAAGAGGGACGTGTCGCGACCACACCAAAATGCACCATCTAAGTCTCAAAATAAAACTGAAACCAAGGGAAGAACCAAGGTCACCATGAAGGAAAACTCAAGCAACTGATCACCAAACCCTAAAGCACAGGTCAGGAAACCACCAAGGAAGAACCTCTTCCAAAGAAGGGAAAAGCATGTTGAAGGTAACCAAGATTGAACCTAACATCTATCCAACTTCTATGTATATGAACACCATGCATGGCAGCAGGGTCAAGGGCAAAACTTAGAGAATAACCTCTACAACTCATCATCTACTAAATCGGGTGCACATAGATTAGGGTTTCAAATTTCTCCCAAACCAAGAAAGGTATATCCACCAAACAAGCTCTAGAGATTACCACTAAGTAAAAGCATGATGAGGAAGAAATCTAGAGAGAGAGGACAATAATAAAAAGCATAAAGAAGTGCTATAATAAAATAGGTTTAGTGTTATATAACCCGCCTTACGTTGATCACCACCAAGTGCTCCAAAATCCAAGATCAAGAGCTCCAAGCACACGATCCAAGGGCTGGAGAAGCTTCATGAAAAGTTCCACACTCGACCAAAAGAGCACCTCAAGAAGGAGAAGACACCCAATTCAAAGCTAGCCCAAGGAAAGAAGAAAATAATCTCTTGGCCAAACCAAAAGAGAATGGGAGAAATAGAGGAGAAATCCTCTTCACACTTGGGTCTACCTTCTCAAAACATGGTCTATGACCCTTGTGATGAGGAGTTTCTCTACCAAAACGACCACCATGGAAGAACCATGGTGGAGGGTCGAGAAAAGAGAGGAACATGAAGGTAGGAAATAAAAACAAAACATCAACTTCGAAGACAAACACTTATAAAGGATGGAAGATGAGCTCAGATCACTACCAACCACTCATGCAAGAGGAGATTGATCCCCCAAGCTGAAAGCACAAACCTCCTTGCTCCACCAAGCTCTAAGAACAAATAAAGAAGGAGGAATAAGGTAGATGTCCTAAAGGGTTGCAAGAAAGAAGATATAAGGGGTTATATAGATGAGAGATGAGAGAAACAAAGGGGTGAGGTGTCAACATACTAAGGGACCCGAGGGACACTTGTCCACTCAAAAGGGAAACATGCACCCACATGCAACAACCTAAGCATGACATGAAAGACATGGTGATACTCTCTAGGTAGTGTCTTGAACACCATGTCAACCCACATGGTAGAGGTTGCAACCCTCCTAGGGTGCTCCTCCCATGGCCGCAACACCACTACATAGCATCACCTATAGGTTGAGACAAGGCACCTCCACAACCCTAGGTCGAAACAACCTATACATGGACAACCATATCGACCCAAGATCACCCTAGACTACCTAGGTTGTGAACCCCAAAATCTAGTGGAGGTGTATCGACTGTGCCACCCTCCAAAACCAACCTTGGTCGCGACCCAAGGTTGAGACAACACAACCAACACACATGGTCAAGGCACTCAACATTCACATCACCCCTAATCAGCACCTGGGGTGATAATCCTCAACCAAGACTCAAACAAGGTGCCCTCCTATTTATCTTTACTATAGATGATGTCAAGAAAGAGAGGGAACACTGTAGAGGTGGAAAATTGCACATCAACCCCCTACATTGGGTATGTTGCAATTTGCACCAAAACTAGCACAGAAAGCACAAACTTCATCCAAGCAAGCTCAAACTTGAAACTTAAGCTCTCCACAATCCCTTGCTACATATAAGAAGATTAGAGTAAGGCTATAAGAACACGATTAAGCCAAAGAAAATAGGGTTACCCCAAAACTTAGGTCAGGGGTCTTACAAGCCATAAACCCCTAACAAAGATTTCACCACCAAAATCCTAAGAGAAAAAGAGGGGTACTTCCTCTTCATCTCTTCTTGAAGCTCCCAAGTGGCTTCCTCAACCTTCATAAGCACTATGTATTTCTTCTTCAACTTCTTATTTGTTTTATCGAGGATAAACATTGGGTTTTCAACATAAGACATGTCCTCATCAAGCTCTACCCCTATTGGCTGTAGCACTAACTATGTATTAGGATGGCACTTCCTCAACATACTCACATGAAATACTAGATGCAACCTGTGCAACTCAGGTGGCAACTCCAACCTATAGGCCACCTTCCCAACACATGCCACCATAGGGTAAGGTCCCATAAACCTGGGAGCCAACTTACCCTTTCTTCTCAAACCTTAGAACACCTTTCCAAGAAGATACCTTGAGGTACATTCTGTCTCCCACTTGGAATTCCAAAGGTTTATGGAAGTTATTTGCATACAACTTTTGCCTATCCTGTGTTGCCTTCAACTTCTTTTGAATCACTTTGATATTTTCTATCATCTATTACACAAGCTCGTGACCAAGAAGCTGGTACTCACCTATCTCATATCAACACAATGGAGACCTACAACGCCTCCCATAAAATGCCTCATAAGGTGCCATGTCGATACTTCACTGATAGTTGTTGTTGTTGGCGAACTCTATCAGATTGAGGTGTACAACCCAACTCCCCAAAAATTGGAGAACACAAGCTCTCAACAGGTCCTCGAAGGTATGAATGGTTCGTTCAGATTAACCATCTAACTATGGATGGAAGGCAGTGGTGAACTTCAAATGTGTACCCAAAGGTGTGTGTAGTCTCTCCTAAAAGTGACTCATGAACTGTATATCTTAGTCAGATATGATGGTAGCTGGAACTTCGTCCAAATGCACTATCTCATCAACATAGATTTGGGCAAGCTTCTCAGCTGTATATGTCATCTTCATGGGAAGGAAATGTGATAACTTGGTCAACTTGTCAACGATCACCCAAATGGAATCATGACCTCTGGTTTTCCTATGTAGACCAACCACAAATTCCATAGTTACATGATCCCATTTCCAATGCGGTATAGGTAAAGGTTGCGACGTCCCTACATGCTTTTGATGTTTGACTTTAACCTACTGACACACAACTCATCTCACAATGAACTCAGCTACATCTTGTTTCAAGCCAGGCCAAAGTACATGTCTTTTAGGTTATGATACATCTTGGTGCTACCTGGATGCATAACATACATGGATGAGTGAGCCTCATCCAAAACCATCTTCCTTAGGTCATCAACATCAGGAACCATTATTCTTTTGTGGTAACAAAATGTCCCATCATCTGATTCGTGGAAGCCATCACACTTCTTACTACCAAACTTTGATCTAATCTTCTGTATCATGGTATCAACCTATTGTGCCTCTCTGATCTACTATATCAACATGGGCTTCACTTGCAACTGTTCTAACAATCTTGCTAACAAGGAAACTTCTAGTTTAACATTCATATAATGTAGGGAGATCAACATGTATCGCTTGTGGCACACCAAATAACTCAACTGGGCTCTATCCATAGGCAAAGATGAAGACTTCCTTCTCAACACATCCGCCACAATATTAGCCTTCCCTGGATGGTAATCAATAGTGCAGTCATAATCCTTGATTAACTCCATCCAGCGTCGCTACCTCATATTCAAATCTTGTTGTGAGAAGATATACTATAGGTTCTTATGGTCCGTGAAGATATGACACTTCTCTCCATAAAGGTCATGTCTCTAGGTCTTCAAGGCATGAACCACAAATTCTAACTCCAATTCATGGGTTGGGTAGTTCTCCTCGTGTTTCTTGAGCTGTCAAGAAGCAAAAGCAACTACATTCTTATCCTGCATCAGCACACAACACAAACCATTCGTGGACACATCACAAAAGATGATGTAGCCTTTCCCTTGCTTAGGCAAGACCAGAACCGGTGCACTTGTCAACTTTTCCTTCAACGTCTAAAAAGCTCACTGACATTTTTCATATAGACAAACAACACATCCTTCCTTGTCAACTTAGTCACTAGTAGAGCTATAGCATTGAAATTCTTAATGAACCACTTGTAATAGCCTACCAAACCCAAAAAGCTACACACTTCTATTGGTGTCTTTGGCTTCTCTCGACTCAAGCTTCTTGGGGTCCACACAAATACCCTCAATAGAGATAACATGACCCAAAAAATCCACTTCTTCCAGCCAAAACTCACACTTGCTAAACTTGGCATAAAGCAGATGCCACATCAACACAGTCAATGCTTGATGAAGATGTTGTTCATGCTGCTGGGGGTTAGGACTATATATCAACATGTCATCTATGAAGACCACCACAAACTGATTAAGAAATGGTAAGAACACTTTGTTCATCAAGTCCATAAACATTGTCGGTGCATTAATTAGCCCAAATGACATAACCACAATCTCATAGTGGCCATGCCTCATCCTAAAATCCTACTTAGGTATGTCATCCTCCTTGATCCTCAGTTAGTGATACCCTAATCTCAGGTCTGGCTTTACGAACACTATCGTTCCATGCAACTGATCAAACACATTGTTTATCCATGGCAAGGGATACTTGTTCTTTATTGTCACCTTGTTCAACTGCATGTAGTCTATACACAGCCTCATGGACCCATCCTTCTTCTTCATGAACAAAACTGGAGCATCACACAGATACGTACTCAGCCTGATGAAACCTTTATCAAGAAAATCTTGCAACTATCTCTTCAACTCTGCCATCTCTTCCAGAGCCATCCTATACAGTGTTTGAGCTATCGACCGTGTGTCTGGAACTAGATTGATCTCAAAGTCAATCTCTCGAGACAAAGGAGCACATGCGAACTCCTCAGGAAACACATCCTCAAACTCCCTGACAACCGACACCTCCTGAATACTAGGTCTCCTTGCCTCAGTATCCAACACATGTGCCAAGAACGCCTCACAACCCTGTCTCAATAGATTCCCTACTAGCATCGCCGACACCAGACATGTTGGAATAATCTTCCTATCCCCTTGGAAGATCCACACATCTACAAATGTCGCCTACTTGGAACTACAATCCAAGACCACTCTATACTTCTCCAAGGTGTCCATTTCAAGGATTACATCGAATCCATGCATGTCAAGTGGTATGAGATCCACTTGTATGTTGTTCCCTGAGAAGAAAGGACACATGAAGGACATACCTCCTACAACACTGCAGAACCAACTAATGAGGTTTCTAGCAATAAACTCTCTCTCCTACGACTAACATGCAAAAGGAAACTGTCAAACACTTCACGAGTGATAAAAGAGTGTGTTACACATGAGTCAACCAAAATAGATACAAAGCAAGAAGAAGACAAATCAGAATGAAATTAATCCATCTGACCTGTCATTACTCGCGAGTTGACCACCACCTCCGGCTGACTCATATCATAGAATCTAGTTGTTTCCTGTTGTCTCCCCCATCCTATGCTTCCTTAAGTAGACAATCCATCCTGTAATGCTTGACCACGTCCTCATCCTCCTACACCACTAATTTATTGCCTCTACGAGACCTGTTGGCTCTGCCTCGGTTGTTGGGTCACCTCATTGTCTCTCACTGGGCACTCCCATCTTAGATGTTCTACTTTCCCAAACTTATGGTAAGATCTGGTCTCAAACTGCAGCCTAGATGGATCTATCACTGACATTGATGTTGTGCTATGAGGTCCAACAGGTGGAAGGCTACGACCTCTGCCTTTACTCGGAGACCACTGCGTATGCGCACTGCACATCTTTGGTGCTGGTGTCTAGAAAACTTCAACTTCTTAAAGTCTCCTGACGACTGTCCTTGAGACTGTGCATACCTCTTCCTGGCACTTGCCTCTCGCTTCTCTATCACAGATCTCTCTATCCTCCAAACGGACTCCACCAACATGTCAATCCTTTCTCAATTCTCCAAAGCAGCCACTGAGGTAGACAACTCAACATTCAACCCCTTCTCAAAACATCATATCCTCTCATCATCCATGACAGCCATGTGTAGATAGAAATGAAAAAGTTCCATAAACTTAGCTTCATACTCATTGATAGACATGGATCTCTGTCGAATTTCCTCAAACTGGCTGATCTTCTCATCCAGATACGTCCATGGGAAGTATCGGTTGATGAACTCATGTCAGAAATCCTCCCATACAACAACCACTCCAGGTCTCTTCTCCTCTTCTATGGCCAACCAATGGCCAACACTCCCCATCAGAAGATACATGCATGCTTCACCCCACCTTGGGGATGCTAAAGATCTTGAAGGCTTTCTCGATCGTAATAAACCATAGATCAACATTTGCTGGATCAGCCATCCCAACATATTCCACTGCACTAACACGATGAATCTGCTCAAAAGTTTTCCCATTACCTAAAGATTCTGCGTTGGGAACTTGTGCCTTAAGCTGAGGTGCGAGCATCTTGTCTGCCATATGCGTCATAGTAGCAGTGAACTGCCCAAAAAGTGACTAAAAGCCAGGATTATCAAGCATGGTTGGGTCAAACTAGGGGACCTTAGACACCAGATCTTCTCGTGCCTGGTTCCTTGCACCACCACCTAGTGTAATAACACTACTCTCACCAACATGTTCTTAATGATCTTCAAACATCTTTAAGCTTTTCTATTTATTCTACATAAGAAAAAATGACTATAAGACAGACTGAAGACACAAGAACATACACAAAACCTAGTCCTAGGTCCCTGTAGACTCGACGAACCTAAAGCTCTGATACCAACCAAACTATGATGTCTTGTGCAACAAACCGTGAGATGAGTCAAAACTAAACGTGGAAATAGAAATAAACAAATAGATTATAAAAAAACACTAGAAATTAAAACCATTTACAAACAAGAATCATAATTAAGAAACTTATTATATTAGGGTCCAAAAACTTTCGATCTGAATGATATGTCATAAAGCATCATTATTTACATCATGCCCACAAAAGACTACCTTTCACATGTGATATATGTTCATCTACATAAGAATGTACAACAACCAACTATATAAAACAAGGATGCATAAACCAAAAACTCATAAAGATAACACCATGAAGGAACATACGTAACCCCCAAAGACCTGAGTGTACAAGGATGACTCAAGTACTCTACACCAAAAGACTAGCAGCACATCCAAACTTATCAACTATTGTCCTTATTGTTGTTGCTCTACTTCAATCACACGATTTTGAATCCCTTGTGCACGTCCACCTAAAATATGTAGAGAACCCACGGGGTGAGATTCCAAATCTCAGCGGGAGATATAACTCTCCACCAACGTTATTATTAACATAGATAAGGTAAATAAAGACAAAAGTAAGGCTACAACTATTATAAGAAGAATCAACTAATGGTATCAAGAAGGAGGTTATTTTCATCTAACATTTCAAAAGGAATATGAAGAACATGTATATTTACTACCAATTACATTGTATAAAAGCAAGCAAGGCCTCATCCTATGTTTTTGTATTTCCTATTTCACCATCCATCAATTGCTGACACTGAGATGGATCTATGGAACAAGGCAAAACTAAATGATTAATTTCCATATAATTAGTTATGTCAATTAAGTGTCTTTTTGCATCAATCAAGTTACAACATATAAAGTCATAACAAACTCTATAATGATAAGGGCATAGTACACTTCAAAAGATATAAACGTAGAGGATGTGAACTTGTCACACTATCACCATATGATGTCTATATCATTTCAATTCTTCACATCATCAATACCAAAGTCTCATGCTATGGGATATCAATCCCTCAACTCAACATTCCTGTATCACAAGTGTTTCAGCATGCCTCTTGAAGGCTTATGCAACATGTATCATGTTTAATCATCATAGAAAACACTATCTATGATTATCAAGATCATTACACCTGGATGGTTAAAAGTTTATAAACAAGAGGGATAACCACATAACATCATAACCATTCCATGAGAGATAGAAACAAGAAGTTTTCATTGCACATTATTAGGGTTAGGGTTTCTTCTTAGCCGATTAGAGTTTGCAAGGCTAGGTTCAACCTTCAAACCTAAAACCATCACCGTCTGTCATCTAGGAGTGTATAAGGATTAGGAAAGATCATTAGAGTTCGTTAGATGACATTCTAATCAACATTATATATGGCTTATGTATCATTCATATATGAGTATCATTAAGTGTTCACATGTTCTTCTCATCCACCAACCATAACCCTACATTGATCACATAACCACATTGGTCGCGACGTCCAATCATGGATCATGTCATGACCGTGACACTCATGTGTCTTGACCATCCACCTACATGTATCGATCTCCACCCTCTAGGTCATGTCACACTCACAACACTTAGGGTTAGGGTTCTACAAAACATCTTCACCAAATGTGTATCGACCTCAACATGTCTCGACCAGACCTGTCTCAGTGTCAAGGTTGTCTCGAGCTCCACCCATGTCATGACCCAAGACCATCACGGTCGCGACCCTAATATCTAGGGAAAGTCTCAACCCAAACAAGGAAGCAACAAGACACCAACATCGGGGTGACTATAACATAAAGGCCTTGGCCTAACACCACTAGGTCAAACTCAACCACAAGGAAACCCAAGAGCTATCAAGGTCACGACCACCAAAAGGAAAGTGTCGGGACCACACCAATATGTACTATCTTGGTCTCAAAATAGAACTAAAAATAAGAAAAGAACCAAGGTCAGCATGAAGGAAAACTCAAGCAACCGGACCACACCAATATGTACTATCTTGGTCTCATATTAGAATTGAAAACAAGCAAAGAACCAAGGTCAGCATGAAGGAAAACTCAAGCAACCGATCACCAAATCCTAAAGCATAGGTCAGAAAACACCAAGGAAATACCTCTTCCAAAGAAGGGAAAAACATTCTCAAGGTAACAAAGATTGAACCTAACATCTATCCAACTTCTAGGTATATGAACACCATGCATGGGAATAAGGTCAAGGAAAAAACTTAGAGAAGAACCTACACAACTCATCATCTACTAAATTGGGTACACATAGATTAGGGTTTTAGATTTCTTTCAAACCAAACAAGGTATCTCCATGAAACAAGTTCTAGATATTACCGCTAAGTACAAGCAAGATGAGGAAGCAACCGATAGAGAGAGAGAAAATGGTAATAAAAATAATAAAAAAAAGTGCAATAATGGAGTGGTTTTAGTGTTATATAACCCACCTTAAGTTGATCACCACCAAGAGCTCCAAACTCTAAGATCAAGAGCTCCAAGCACACGATCCAAGGGTTAAAGAAGCTTCACCAAAATCTCCATACTCAGCCACAAGAGCAGCTCAATAAGGAGAATACACCCAAGTCAAAGCTAGCCCAAGGAAAGAAGCAAAGAAGCTCTTGGTTGAACCAAAAGAGAAAGGGAGAAAGAGAGGACAAATCCTCTTCACACTTAGGTCTACCTTGTCAAAACATGGTCTATGACCCTTGTGATGAGGAGTTTCTCTCCCAAAACGTCCTCCATGGAAGAACCATTGTCTAGGGTCGAGAAAAGAGAGTATTATGAAGGTAGGAGATCAAAAGAAACGTCAACTTAGAAGACAAACACTTACCAAGGATGGAAGATGAGCTCAGATCACCACCACCACCTCACGCAAGAGGAGATTGATCCCCCAAGCTCCAAGGACGAACCTCCTTGCTCCACCAAGCTACAAGAACAAGAAAAGAAGGAGGAAGAAGGTTGATGGATGAAAGGGTTGCAATCAATAAGAGATAAGGGGTTATATAGATGAAAGTTGAGAGAGAGCAAAGGGGTGAGGTGTCAACATACAAGGGACCCAAGGGACACTTGCCCACTCAAAAGGGCAACATGCACCCATATGAAACCACCTAAGCATGACATGCAAGACATGGTGATACACTCTAGGTAGTGTCTCTACCACCATGTCAACCCACATGGTCACGGTCACGACCCTCCTAGGGTGCGCCTCCCATGGTCGTGACACCACTACCTAGCATCACCTCTAGGCCGAGACAAGGCACCTTCACAACCCTTGGTCAAAAAGACCTATACATGGACAACCATCTCAACCCAAGACCACCCTAGACTACCTAGGTCATGACCCCCAACACCTAGAGAAGGTGTCTCGATTGCAACACCCTCCAAAACCAGCCTTGGTTGCCACCCAAGGTCGAGACAACACAACCAACACACGTGGTCAAGGCACTCAACACTCACATCAACCCTAATCACCACCTAGGGTGATACTACTCAACCAAGACTCAAAAAAGGCAACCTCATCTATATCTTTCCTCTAGATGATGTGAAGAAAGAGAGAGAACACTCTATAGGTGAAAAATTGCACATCAACCCCCTATATTGGCTAAATAGCAATTTGCACCAAAACTAGCAAAGAAACCACAAACTTCATCCAAGAAAGCTCAAATTGAAACTCAAGGTCTCCAAAAGTACTAATTACATATCATAATATTAGATTAAGGTTATAAGCACATGATTAAGCCAAAGAAAATAGGGTTACCCCAAAAATCAGGTCAGGGTCTTACAATGCACCTTAGGAACCCGAGTACAATGTAGTTTCCTAGATATCATAGAGGAAGTACCACCTACAAGTGCTGCATTTCATGAACAAAACATTTTGTTCTAGAAATAAAATCTTTACAAAACTACGGATTCTTATACCAACCAACAAAGAAACAAAAAAATACATCATTGCAATCCTCTAGAAAAAGCACAACTCACTACCACTAGAAGTGTCAATTCAATCCACTCCAAATATTTGGGAGAGTTGTCTCGACCCATAGGGAAGGAAACTTAGGTCAACTTCTTCTAGTTCAACCAAATATATATAAACTTCTAATGAACCATTTGATAATATAGAATAATCTTCTTAATGAATGGGGAAAAACTTCAATTTGATACAAACATTATTGACAATTGAACTGCCACAACACCAACATAAGGAAGTATACAACACATTCCTCCAAACCTATCAATAAGACCAACTATTGAAAATTAGGCATGAACACACTACATGACAAGTTTTCAAGATGGAACTCCATTCATCCCAAACAAACATCTGCAACCTTCTAAGTAGTGATCCAGTGAGCAAGATCTCCAAAAACCTGAAGAGGTTCTCCCACTTGAAGGTGCTTTGATAGAAACCCATTCACTACACTATAATGAGGATTCAAAGACTCCATTAGTTTGGGGGACAAATGTGCATTCCTAGATAAATCTATAAAACTTGGAAAGGTCCCTATATATTTCTAGTAAATGTGCTTCATTCAAACCCTCATACAATCCAACCAATATTAATGCAACATTAGTTTCCTTTCTCCATAGAGAGGCTACAAATCCAGAAGTACCAGTCGTCACTCGCCCAACGGTCTCTCCAAATAATGGCTCTTCCAGGATGATAAAAGTATACAACTATAGGCTAGCATAACACTGATACCAAAACACACCTTGCTCTTAAACGAATCCTACATGGAAGCCATCCAAATGAAGCGATCTCACCAGTCAACCATTGATCAACTTGGAATTTCTTCACACCTAGAAGACTGACCAACTTAGTATCCCATCTCAACTTCCTCAGTACCATGAGCCATCAATCATGTAGAAGAAGTCAGATGATCCTAGCCACATCATCTAAGGTGGGGGTCAGAATGACCATCAAAATGGAAGGTGGGACTCAGAGGATCCCAAAAGTAGGATTCCACAAACATCAAATCTATTGTAAAAATGATATAAGCTAGCTTACGAACATGACAAGTAACACAGAAGCTTGCCGACTTAACTTCTTTAGTCTCAGAACGATTAGTGATGCAACAATGTACTAAAGACAAGTTGATAGGAGGACTATGCAAAGGTGGGATTTCTCAGATCTCTTTTTCTCCCATGACCCCAAGTCATGAGAAGCAAGTTGTGTTGAAAATAAGAGGTATACAACCTTATTTATAGGGTAAAATCATTTCAAGTGGGACTCTATGTCCTTCTCCCTAATGGAATTGTACTACATAAATAGCCAACACAAACTCACATCCCAAGGAAACTAGGACTTTGATCTAGGGCCACAAATCACTATGATCTACCACCTTTTGATCAACATGCAGATCAAGGAAATCTACAAATCCATAAAAATTATTCTGAAGATCAAACTTCAAAATCTAATTTTGAGTCAAAGTTAAAGAAACCTAAGAATCATTACTAATCTCAACCTCAAAATCTTATTTAATGTGTAAAAAGAGTTTACAAAACCGACATGACTAATACATGATTTTTCTTGTAGGAAGGAAAGATTCATCATGGAACCAAAATTCTAATTCTAAATAGCTATTTCTTCAACTTCTTATTCAACCACCTTGTGAAACGCTTGGATAAAGGCCAATGATCAATAGAAGAACCATAAGATTGACATTCACATCTCACATTAGAGTGAATACCGACAGTACACCATCTATGACCTAAAGAAGTGCTTCCAAAAGACACCTCGACTACCAAGGCATCATCTCTATGCCCAAAAGAGCTTGCCACTACAACAAGTAGTGAAGGATTTACACTCTAGACAGGGACATCCAAAGAAAAGAGCCCTACTCCAGAAGGTACCTCAAAGTGCTGGCTAGGCCCAGGATGCTCGAACCAAAGTGTCCGCCTACTGCATATGACACTAGTGCAAAATGAGGATATAACATCAGTTATTTTAGGCATTCCTCTTCAGTTTCAAACCAAAGATCAAGTGGGCAACGATAAAACTAACCATTCTTTTTTAGTTATGTAAACCTATGAAAAAATGTTTATGTCAGTGGTTCTTTGTTAGGGAGGAACCGAAAATGTAACTCACAATGGGCGACATATTGTGCTCTTCTTTGACCTTTTCTCGTCAGCTTCTAAGAAAAAAACTGATGTTGTTACTATTTTCCTCATCAGTAGAGTGATGACAAATAACCGACGCCAAATTTCCTGATGTTGGTTTTCTCAATGAAGGAATAGTGAAAGTTTTGAGTATATATCATCGGTTGTTTGTAAATAACTGATGAAGAATGTGTATATAGTCGGTTATTTCCAACCAAATGATAATAAATGTGTATTTTGTTTTATATAATAGGCCTTCAGACCTGTTGTCCAGCCTGCTAGCCTGTCTGGATCCTTGCTGTTCTGACCTAAAAGTTATGTAGAACAACATACTCTATGCAAGCATCCCATATCAACAACATGCCGAAACATATGCAAGAAAAAGATAAAATTATGCATAGTAACATGCCACATTGCATCACTTTTTTTTCAATTCAAACTGCACACAAATCCACGAACTCATAGCTCGATTATTTCACACTTTAAATTCATACATATATACATGAGCAAACATCATTGTTTTCCTCATTCATTCACATTAAAATTCACACACACATATGCACTTAACATTCAATTCACACTCACAAAATACATATAAAAATCTGACATCAAAGTTCAAACTACCAAAAAATATCAATCAACCTTCAAAATTTTCATTCAAATTCACCTTTCTGATGAAGCATGCTTCTCACTATTCACGTAGGTCTTTCAACTACTCAATGTATAGGGTTTAGCCTTGATGATGATGCCAAGAGTCTGAGAGGGGGAGATTATAATGTCCCAAGATTTGAGGCTTCAGATAAAATGATCTTAAAAAGAATGATTGAAATACCCATATCACCAAGGTGCACCTCCTTTTCAGGGAGCTCATCACTAAATAACTCTGTGGTTAAGCGTGCTCAGCCCAGAGTAGTACTAGAATGGCTAACCAATTCAGAAGTTTATCTTGGCTTGTGTGTGAGTGAGGACAAAGCATGATTTAGTTGATAAATATATATATATATATATATATATATATATATAGGATTTCTCTTCTTTTTAATTTGAAATTTTCATTTGGTTTTATAGTTTTTAGTTTGTTACATAATTTTGATCTTGTTTCATAATTCCTTAGCTTGTTTATAATTTTTATACATGTTCCATAATTTTGTTCCTTCCTACTTTCTCCTATCGAACTCCATTCTAGTTTTGATTCTCCTCTTTCTATTGAGTTTCCATTCTAGTAGTACTACTTTCTAGTTTATTCTATAATTTTAGTTGTCCTTTATTTTTTATTTCTATTATAATCTCTTTGGTTACCTTGCATTTTTCCTTTTGTTTACTTTCATAATTTTTAGTCTTATTCAATAACTTTCTTTTCTTATATTTTGTAAATTATTTTCCTACTGAGGCCCATTCTGGTAGTGTATCTCCTCCTACTATCGAGTTTCCTTTCTGGCAATATCTTTTTCTAATTTATTTTAATTTTAGTCTTGTTTATAAATTCTTCACTTATCTTTGTAATTTTTAGTTTTGTTGTAATTTCTAGTTAACTTCTTAACTTGTTTAGTAAATTTAGTTTCTTTTCATAATTTTTAGTTTCTAATCTCTTCTAGTTTAGATCTTTATCCATTATTTCTATCTTAGATTCCTTGTTGTAATTTGTTTCATAAAATAAATCTTTTCAAATGGTATGATCAACACATTATGGTTCACAATGTCAATTGTGTGGTTATTAAGATTGTTTCTCCTCATATTATGGTGACACCTTATAATATGGAGTCTTCCTATTAAGATGGATATAATAAAAAATACAATCCACAAACTTCTGAGGACTATTATGAGGAACAATACTACACATATCATTATGAGGGATGCTAAAACCAAGATTGTTATGGGGGGTATGGTGAGGATAAACATGATCTTTTTGTGGGTATGAATCTTATGTGAAGGCCAATATACACCTCAACATGAGGTACATATTTAATCATTAGAAATAATAGTAGTGGAGCAACAAAAAATATTAGAAAACTGACAAGTCATGTTAGCTAATTTATTAGAGGCCCAATCAAAGAGACCCCCTAGATAAGTTAGAGAAGCCTAAGATATTTTTTCTTGATGATGACAATGTCGATCCCCTATTTATGTCATTTATGTTGTATCCTACATAAATAGCATAGACCAAGGAGTCACAACCTTCATGCGATAAGTACATTGGTATTCCAACACTTCCACTAGAGGCCTTATTACTTGAGTAGGAAATGTCACAATAGAACAATCATTCTTATACTGAAGCTCCAACAACTCCTCCTATCATGGACATATATCGTGATGTTATCAATGACCAATCCTCTTTGGTTGAAACATTTTTGGATAATGAAGTGCCACCCTTCCATGATAAACTAGTAGATGTTTCTGGAGAAAGGATTCCTCATCAAGAGGCTTACACTCCACCACATCCAATTTCTTTTTCACATATGACTAATCTAGATGGGGAGCCACCACCACTTAAATAAATTCACATGCCTCCACTCCTTGATTGAAAAGATGATATTCCCATTTTATTTCCTCTTCAACCCTTGGGAACATCTTGCATAGAGGATTTTGAGCCACATTCTATATGTACAAGAAATTTCACTAATCCTTTTAACCATAATGTTGATTGCATGATTGTTCCAGAGAAAAAAATATTGATAATGTTGATTTTAGTGATTTCATTCTTTTATTAACACCACCACTTATCGTGTGTGCAAATCTAGGTGATGAGAAAAAACCTGAGCCAAATTCTTTGTCTGGTCTTACTTAGTTGGCACCTCATGTAATACTAGTGTATCATCCCAGAATTTGAGGTCTCAGATAAAATTATCTTAAAAGGATTGATTGGACTACCCATATCACCAAGGTACACCTCCTTTTTAGGTAGCCCATCACTAAAGAACTCCATAGTTAAGCGTGCTCAAATTGGAGTAGTACTAGGATGAGTGACCAGTCGGGGAGTTTATCCTGGCTTGCGCATGAGTGTAGACAAATCACACAATTAAGGCTATTGGTGGTCTGTGGGGCTAGTTGTCATGCCTAAAACTCTATTAGAGCCTTGGATAGTGGGCCCGAATGTTACAAATGGTATCAGAGCCAATTCCCCTCAAGTATGTGGGGCCCACATGGGCCTGTGGCATGTCAGTCCTTGAGCCATGCAATCAACACATGTTGGAAAGGGCTATCTGAGTTGATGGAGCTGCACATGCACTGGTAATGTCCAGGCATGTTGGAAAGGGCTATTCGAGTTGATGGAGACACCCTTACGCAGGTAGCCATGGTTGGGAGCTGGGTGTACATGGGCCATTTGGGTCTGCACTAAAATGGGGAAAGATTATGAGGCCATATAGTTGATACTTGATGAGGACGTCAAGTGTCTGAGTAGGGGATATTGTAACATCCCATAATTTGAGGTCTCGAATAAAATTATCTTAAAAGAAATGATTGGACTACCCATATCACCAAGGTGCACCTCCTTTTTAGGGATCTCATCACTAAAGAACTCCATATTTAAGCAAGCTCAACTTAGAGTAGTACTAGGATGGGTGGCCAGTCGGGATGTTTACCTTGGCTTGCACGTGAGTGAGTACAAAGTACATAACTAAGGCTAGTGATGTTACGTAGGGCCAGTCGTCAACATATACTATTGTTTGCATAATTACATGATTGATTACTAATTGAATTAAATGTTATACTTTAACACTTATAGGGTTATAAAAGCATTAAAAAAGGCCAAAGGAAAGGCAGATAAAAAAATATTTGACTTGGAAGAAAATTGAGGTAGTTCTTTGACTCGAATGCGTATATATATATATATATATATATATATATATATATATATATATATATATATATATATATATATATATATATATATATATATATATATATATATATATATATATATATATATATATATATGTGTGTGTGTGTGTGTGTGTGTGTGTGTGTGTGTGTGTGTGTCAACTATGCTTCCTTTTATTTATTATAATCTCGCATAATTGTAAGTTTATATTGTCATATACAAGATAATAATAAGGCATGTGGATGCTAATGATGTGGTATATGGACTCGATTTTTAGACAGGAAGAACTAGAAATCCATTGTATACAAAAGGTAATCTATATAGTCTTGATCATCATAAGTAAGTGGTCACATTTGGTAATATTAAAAAAAATCAAACTCTTGAATTATGTCATTCTCTTTGCAGTTGTTTGGCATGACAGATCCCTATATGAAAGAAGAACTAGATAAGGTACGAGAAGTGTGGGTAGATTCTTTTGTTAAGGAAGTCAACTTTGCTTCTAATTGGAAAAAAATATGAGTTTTTTAAACTTTGCTATCGTTATTTCTATATACATGTTATGGTTATGTTGGATCCCTAGAGGGGGATGAATAGAGATAATGTAAAATTTATGAAATTTCAAACATATTGGAGGTTAGATTGCAACTTGATTAAAAGATAATGCAAAGGAAATGTAAAACAAGTAATTTAAGAATGAAAACAACCAGAAGAGACACATGATTTAGAGTAGCTCTGGAAAATGATGTCAGTCCACTACCTAGTTGTTCCCAACCAGGATTTTGAACTTGTATTTTATTCCTTTTATCAACCGATACAAAATATAGAAATAACTAGTGCCTTTTGTGGCTCAATAAAACCCTCCTTTTCTATCTCAAGGAGAACATCAACTTGGAGTAGATCACAATCTACCTCCATACCTTTGTCAGATCCTTCTCACAACAAGTAGCTCCATGTAGCTTCCTGACAGCCTTCTCGCAAGAAGTAGTTGGGAGAAGAAAGCACAACTAACCAGAATAAGAGACAAAGAAGAAGTTACAACTCTTTAGAATATTAAAACATTAATCTCTCTATGAACAAGTGATGATCTACTTCTCCACAAGGAATAGACAAAGCTATATTTGGTGAAGTAGGATACTAGCTTAAATATGGAGATAGTGATACGAAATTCTAAGTTTTGAGAAAGATAGCATGTAATAGATTTCTCAAGTATGTGTCCTAAGTGTTCATATGTCACTCCTATATATAGGAAAAACTTAGGAATAGTCAATATAGTTGTTCGGAGTGTTTAGGTCAAGTTAAAAGCACGTTAGGACGTCAAAATTTGAGTTGCAATTGCTAGAAGAAAAATATTCAGATTGTAATTCAGTCTAAGAAGAGTTTGGCCGAAATAAATTTTGTCCAAGAAGAGTTTGACCAAAAGTTAGTCTCTTCGCAAAAATTGCTACGACTATTCGTACAGCGACTCTTTTTCTACAATGGATATTTTTCAGTTTAATAAGAGTTTGACCAAAATTAATTCAGTCCAAGAAGAGTTTGACTGAAAAAATGTATGTAAAGTCATTTCTAAAAATTATAAATAACTAGTCAAATGATACCTAACTATCCTAAAGACTACATATACTTGTGTAAAAGGGTTTGGGATAGAACAGGGATGATCATCACTTGTTCTTATATCATTCCTAGCAAGTTATACAAAATGCACTTGTACATAGAATATACATGGTACAACTTCGTCTACAAACATTCAAACACATATATAGCATATTCTTTGTTGTTGGATTTTGTCCAAGTTCCTTGATCACCTAAAATATTAAATGCACATATTAGTGACACAAACGGGAAATATTTGCACCATCAAAATTAGAGTGTGCCATATCCATAGAGCCAATAGGTTATGACTTTTTGCAACTTTAAATTTGATGCAAGTGAATTTTTGGTGCACATGTGAATGATGTGTGTATATATGCATATGTGTATGAATGAATGTGAAGAAGAATGAATACATTAAGAACTACATTTGTATATGTGATGAGAATGGAATTGGAGAATGGAATTGAATGTATATTTTTGAATTGTGTATGTACATGAGAATGGAATTAAGTGTTTATGAGATTGGAAATGCATGTGTGTGAATGAATTGTGTGGATGTGGAATCTTTTATACATTTTTTTTGAAGGTTTTATAGGTGTGCTGGCATGTCATTAAGTTGAACACATGATGGAACTATAGTTCTAATTAACTATAGGTTTTGTATTTCATTAAACAGCTGGATAATATGACTACAAACCTGCTATTAAAAACATACACCTATGATGTCAATTAGTTTAAAGAAATCAACAATGTATATATGTGTCATTGGTTTTGCAAAAAAAAAATACAACAATTCTAAAACAGTTGTGCCACCCAGCTTGCAACATGGTCATGCTGCCCAACATGACCATGCTACCAAGTCTCCAAGTTGTGGTATCACTCTATGTTGTTGGTTCTTCTAACACAAATTGATGAAAGAACATGCCTTCTATAAAATAAACTATACATCTGAAGTCAGTTTCTATAAAAAAATCGACGACTATGATTCAATCTTCAGTGGAAATTTATTTGTGCGGAACCAAAGACATAGGTCTATGTCATCTGTTCCTTTCAAATAAAGTGATGACTTATAATTGTTTTTGATATCGCTCTATCTCATCAATTTCTAGTTTCATAGCAACCTACATTGTCTTTGTGTCTTTATTTTTGGTTTACCCTGAAAACCAACATGAAAGGTCCTTAGTTGTAGTGTCTCCCAGTTATGTGACTCAACAAAACCAACAATCCAGGTCTAATTTAACTGATGCTATAGATGGTATCTGTACTAGTGTATATTGTTGTGAGACCTACTCACTTTGAACTTTGTGGTGAGACCCATCTTGGTCCAATTACAAGACCATCATCCTGATGTGCCCAAGTTGGTTATAATGGAATCACTTTTTAGGGGAGAATGGTACGCTCCTAGATAGCCATATAATTAAAATCAACCCTAAAATATGGAATCAGTAGAAGAAGGCCTCGACCTCTTCCCTTACTTGGAGACCACTGTTACTGTGGTTGTACCGATGGCTTTATTACAACCCCAATTTTAGGGTTCATATGGTGGGAAATGCAATTTCCCTAATAAATGTATGATTATGGGAATTGTATAAATTATGTGTATTTGGATTCTCTTTGCAATATTTCCTTTGTGCATATGATTTCATGGATCATAATATGAGTGCAATATGATTAAAAGAAAAAGGAGAAATCAAATAATGCATTATTAAGAAGAAAATTTGAGATAATGAGGAAAATATTAGAAATATGTGGAAATATGTGTGATTGACTCATCATGGATGAGATTTCGAATCCACAAGGTTTCTATAGGGAAAAGGAATCCAAATAAATGATATAGAAAGACAGGAGAGAGAAAATATGTATAAAATGTGCCTTATTAATAGATAACTTGTATAAATTTTAGGGGAAAGTCCAAGATGACTTAGTCTACTTGTGTGCCAAGTTTGGGACTCAAATACGAAAGTATGAGCTACTTTTCTTCATATGCAAGTTATCTTTTTTTTCTCAAAAAAAAGATCACTTGCATATGAAGAAAAGTAGCTCATACTTTCATATTTGAGTCCCACTTGGCACACAAGTAGATTAAGTCATCTTGGACTTTCCCCTAAAATTTAGGATTAAAAGGATAAACGGACTGGGAGATATGAATTTTATAAGTAGTCCTAAAGTGAGGGGAATACCATGAAATGTCACAATTTGTATTAGAATTCCTTTTTATCAGCCTTTTTGGGGAGTGAAATGTGGACCATTGGATCTGATATCCAACGGTGATCCACTTGTCTCCTACCTTCAGTTCAATTTTGGAAAGGGGAATAGTAAATGTGGAATCGATTCAATACCTCTCTTTCCCTGATCCACCAGGAGTCTTAGAGAGTTGATAATTGTCTTTGGGAGTTTAAAATGGATCTAATGATCCCTACATTAACTTAGTTTCGTGTATGATTGGGACTTTTCCCCAATGTTCTGTAGAACCAGACACCATTATGCGGCAGACTTCATCCCAGACCTATAAAGGGGGTGCTACCCTTTAGGTGAGGCCTATGAAATTACTGGGAAACCAAACGGAACTCTGGGGATCATGTGATGCCTCCAAGTTCGGTCGCACACCCTACTTCCTTTCTCCTCTCCAGTTCCCTATAAGGTAATGCATAGTGGGTCTTCTTCTCCTTTGATCCCTACCCCTCCAGTGGTTCCTAGACCACCCATGAGTCCGTCCAGGTGCGGTGGAGGCGTCTGCACCTCTCCCTGGATCAGTGGCGTTCTAGAACACGAGGTCAACTCCGCATTTGACTGGCCCCTACAGCCTATTTGCGATACCCACTGGGTGAGTGGTTGAAGACGAATGATTAAAATACCCCTCTGAGGATGTGTAACACTTGAGAGCACGGGGGAGTTTTCCAGCGAGTCAAAGGGCACTCAGATTATGTAATAGCCACTGACGTGTCGAGCCCCTATTGGCTCAGGCAATATTAATTTTGCAAATATTGTAGAAATTGACTGGTAACTCTGATAAAGTCATGTTATATATGAATTTTAATTTGAAGAATGTGTATAATCCAATAAAAATATGATCAGTATCAAAATATGCTTCAATTTTGAAAAGAGTGTAAAGTTATCATCTTTAATGGTTTAATTTATGAAAAACCCTAAGAATTTATGGTAATTGGATTTAATGATGTTTTTGAATGTTTTGAGCAAATATTAACATGTTGCGAATAAAAGGAAGAATTATATTTAAAAAGATGATCTTTATGCATAATTGGGTTAATTTAGGGTTGCATGTACATGATTATGCATTAATGGGCTTAGAAACCCTAATTTAGGTGATTATGAATTTTAATAGTTTTAATTGTGCAAATACATGAATTAAAATAGAGATATGATGATCCTAAGTCAATTTGAGTATAAAAGATCCTTTATGTGGATAATTTGAGTAACTAGGGTTTTTATGAGTAGAAAAGTTATTTTAGGGTTTGTTGACCTAAAAAGGATAAAGTTTGAGAAATTGATCTAAGAAACACTAATGAATCCTAATGAGACTTAGAAATCATATAAGGTGTCCCAAGTCAATAAGGAGTTGTTTGGGATATGTTTCTGACAATTAGACATTATATATGTTTTTAGGATCAATGTTTGCTTGATTGATTTATTAGCTTGCTTGATTGGACATCTAGTTGGATTTGGATATATATTACTTTTTGAGATCTCCAAAGCAGGTATGTGGTTACACTTATGACTAATCGCTCTAGTTTCACGGCAATTTCCAAAGTTTTAACAATTGGATGAAATTAACTGCTTGGTTGACATTTATTTCATGCAACTATAGAGTGACTATGACTATTATCGTAAGTATATGTGCATGACTAGCTCAGATCCTGGTCCTCCTCTATAGCTCTGATGATGAGATAGATGACCTAGTACATGGTCTACCCGTGAGGTAGGATCATTAGGTTATCGGATGACCTAGTACATGGTCTACTAGTGAGGTAGGATCATCAGGTTATCACGAGTCGATGTGTTGGTCTACCCTTGGGTTGGACCATATGACTCCACAACCCTATGTATTGATCTACATGTAAGGTAGGATTATGGGGGTTAGTTGAGATCTACCATATGAGAGGTAGTATCCATGTCCACTGTAGGGACAACACAGAGGCTAGGGTATGTAAGGATTGAGTAGTCATGTTTAAAACGTAAAGTTTGTTTTGTTAAATCATAATTTCTTACAATATGTCATTACAATTAAATGCAAGATTTTTGGTTCCCCCACATACCAGTATAATTCATTATACTGACTGACGTTTTGTTTGTTGGCATTTTAGATAATTTCTAAAATTGGACAAACAGTAAAGTGGCACCTGTGAAGATTAAAGTTAAAATAATAAAGGAGGATTTAGGTAGATAGAATCCTACTTCAGATAGAAGTTCCTGTTACCTAATTTTGAAGGTATGTTAAAAGAAAATTTTTATGTAATTTTCAGTTTAGTCTTTAGTAGAATTTATTAATTATTTTTGATTATTTGCAAAACCACTGATCCTATTTTGGGATAATGCCTCTGACTTCTTAGCCTCCCTTAATTGGGGGTTACCGAAAATTGGGGTTGTTACAGGCTTAGATGTAGTAGTTCGCTATTGTGAAAATCAAAATTGTTATTGTCACTAAGACCTAGAGACTGTTTGCCTCTTTGACCCCTAGAAAACCATCTAGATGTGTGTGCATACTTATGGTCACATACATCACCTATCATCCTTTATATCCTTCTTATGACCTCCACAAATGGGAAAACTTGTCGCACAATTCCAAAATCAAATGCTAGCTTGGAGACCTCCACACTCAACCCCTTCTCAAATTATTTGTTTTCCTCCTTATCCATTGGTGCCATATGAGGGAAAAACCTCAACTTTTCAATGAACTATGCCTCAAACTCATTCATTGTCATCATTCTATGTCTAAACTACTCAAAATACATGATCTTCTCTTCTAGATAGGTCTGAAGGAAGTATCAACTCTGAACTCCCTCCTAAACTCTATCAATGTGACTCATTAGACCCATTCTCCTCCTCAATGGCCCATCAATAACCAACATTACCCTTCAATAGGTAAATGACATGATTTATTGTGTCCTCATTCAAGATGTCCAACAGCCAAAAGGCATTCCCAACTCCATTGATCACAAACGTACATGATGCATGTGTAGTATCTGAGTACTACAAGGTTTCATCTGTTGGTATATATGCCCATAGAGCCATCCCAAGCGATTGCATGGAGTCGGATATTAATTAATCAATTAATGTGATTATTTGGTTAATTTATGAATTTTAGAATATTCTAATTAATCTACGAGCGTTTTAATTAATGTAGTGTTTTTGTTTACCAATGGATTTAGGAAACCCTACTTCCCTTCATCTCCTATTTAAAGGAGCTTAACGACTGATATCTATATAAGATATTGAGAGAGGCTTTTCAGTTAAAGTTCACGTAAGTAAACCCTAGCCGTCACCATCCTCAAGAGAGAAAGGAGAGCATCAGGACGCTAGCACGCCGCCGCACAGAGACGACTCCTTCCCGTCAGCTTAAGAAGTGTGACGTAGAGTTCCAGTCCATCCGCGTGGATGAAGTAGAGACGCAGATGCTGATACGGCTGCGTTTAGAGGACATCTACAACCATCTGTACGCACTACGAGCGGCGTACATCACTTCACAAAGAAATGCCGCCAGATCTTCCTTCGATGCACTTAACGAATGGGAGAGAAGTTATGTCCGTGTAGGCCAATAGCGTTGCACACCGTCATGTAGCGGGACATCGCCGGACTTGCTCCGCGATAAGGTATATCCTGCAAATACTCCTTCCGTATACATTGTTGTCGATGAGATCATGTGTCGGGTTGCGTGGATTTTTGTTGCTTCCTCCATGCATGCTTTCTCCACAAAACCCAACAGTGGTATCAGAGCAGCGTCGATCTACGGCGTATTTGGATTTATTTTGATATGATCAAATCGATGTATATTATTTTCTATATTGCATATGATGTGAATTAAAATTGCTAATGTGCAAATCTAAACCTAATTCCACATACACGGCAGGATTCTATTTTTGACATTTTGGATGGGGTCGACTATTGAAAATACTGATTTTCCTAAGTGTACGGAAGTAAAATTCCGTAGACCTTTCAAGGGATCCCCGCATAGGGGCGCTGCCCCTGTGTACCCCACATAGTCTGCGTGGGAGTCAAAAATTTATTTAATGGGGAATGTCCCGCATTAAAAGTACTGCATTTTTAATATATATACATATATGTAGATATACCTATGATAACATACATGTCACCATTAAAAAAATATTTTATGTGGTGAATGCATGCACGGTTATGGCCTAGTATCCCCTTTTTTGATTGCAATGGATGTACAATGGTTGCATATGGATCCTTTGTATAAAGTATTCATCTTGCATGTTGAGCCTCATCTCTTATTTCAAAGTGTAATTAATTGTTTCCCTTTATATTTGTACTCATATGATGTAATAGAGATAGGATTAGTTTTAGTCTTTGTAAACTTGATGTAAGGAGGCCACTTCAAGATCCAACTCCAAGGAGTGTCCATGGAGAAGCACCGTGAAGATCTAATTCCAAGAAGCAACCTGAAGATCCAACTCCAAGGAGCATCCATGGAGAAGCAACAAGAAGATCCAATTCCAAGAAGCAACTTAAAGTTCCAACCTCACGAAGCATCCATGAAGTTGTTCATTGTAATGTTGATCCTTACAGGCTTACATGTTGATTCACAGGTGTTGCATGAGATGCATAAGACCATAGGTGGACTGTAATCCTTTGTTGCTCCAAAGGATTACAATAGTATGGCCATAACCGATGTATTTGTGTTTGTGATTGCATGTCTATCATTTGTGGTTGTGAATATAGTAGTATATGATATGTACTATGAGTATGTGGTGTTTGGATATGTATATGTATTAATAAAACCCCTCAATTAATAATATTAAGTTTTAGTTGCCTTCCATAAAGCAACACACATGAAAAGCTTGATCAACTATGTGTGGGAACGCCTCCGCGTGGTACACTGTCTATCTCGTGGAAGTGTGATGGTGGGTGTGCAGGTCTTCCTCCGCAGGGTGCACACTCATCGTGTTGGCTTATGGGTTGGACTTAACTAGGGAATCTTGATAGGATCAAGTACCTAGAGGCACACAGATGCATCATGGAAAGTAGTTGTGCATGATCATCTATCCAAGAGTTGTATATGATGCAATTGGCAAAAGCTACCTACTTTAGTATTTGGTCTTTGATGCTGGCGTTGGCTGGGCATTCATCCAATTATTTTGGATCTTGGCTAACTAAAAGGTTGTGCATTGCAACCTTCTGAGTTAATAGTGAGGGCTATCAATTTGAATAAAATACTGGGAGCATAATTAATTAAAGGCCTAATTAATCTCGTTTATCAAATCTTTACAAGTCAAAATGTTTTGGACTAAATGCAAATTTTCCTTTTATAGCAATCAAATGGCAAACAACACTCACACTTTCTCATTGTGATCGGTCCTTGAGAAGGACAAATTTACCGGAACCAACTTTCAAAACTGGTTTAGGACGTTGAGAATCATTCTCACACATGAGCGTAAGCTCTATGTCCTTGAAACACCAGAGCTAGCGGAACCCACCGTAAATGCACCCAAGGCTGAAAAGGATGCTTACATGAAGCACCTTGATGATGCAGTGGATGTCAAGTGCATGATGTTGTGCTCAATGAACTATGAGTTTCAAGAGAAGCATGAGAACATGAATTTCATGGAGATGGTAACACATCTCAAGAACATGTATCAACATCAAGCAAGATAGGAGAGATATGATGTCTACAAGGCTTTGTTTAGGAGTAAGATTAAAGAGGGAGACTCAGTTGGCACCCATATACTCACTTTGATTGGGTACGTGGAAAGCCTATCCAAGATGGGATTTCCCCTAGGTCAAGAGTTGGCCACTGATGTGATTTCACAATCGTTGCATGAATGATATAGTCATTTTGTCATGAACTACAACATGAACAATCTTGACAAGTCATTGTTAGAATTGTTGGGCATGTTGAGGATAGCTGAAGCACAGATGAAGAAAGACAAGCTCAAGTCTGTGATGATGATCAGAAAGACAAAGAGAAAGTCAAAAGGCAAAGGCAAGGCTAAGAAAGGTTCTAAAGCCGGACAGAAGCCAAAGTCATCCGCGCTCAAAGCTAAAGGTGGGATCTCCAAAGAAGGTAGTTGTCACCATTGTCACCAGGCTGGACATTGGAAAAGAAATTGTCCTCTCTACCTGGAGGAACTGAGGAAGAAGAAGCAGGGGATAGAGATCTCCATTTCAGGTATATACGTTATTGAGATAAACTTAAATACTTCTTCATCATGGGTACTGGATACCGGATGTGGATATCACATATGTTCTAATATGCAGGATCTGATAAGAAGTAAGCCTTTACGAATGGGCCAAGTCGATCTGTGGGTTGCTAATGGAGCAAGAGTTGTTGCCACCGCAGTTGGAGTTATTAGTTTATCTTTGCCTATGGGCCTTTTAATAGAATTAGAGAATTTCTATTATGTACCTGCCATTAATAGAAATATTATTTATGTATCTTGTATGGACAAGAGTGGATTTGAATTTCACATTAAGAATGGAATTATTTCTATTTCTAAAGATGAGATCTTTTATGGAAATGCCCCTATGTCTTATGGAATCTACTTGTTAGAACTTGAGACTAGCATATACAACGTAAATACTAAAAGGTTAAAACTTGACAACTCAAACAAAACATTCTTATGGCATTGTCGTCTTGGGCACATAAATGAAAAGAGAAGATCTAGACTCCATAAGGATGGTTATCTAGACTCTTTTGATTTTTAATCATTGGAGACATGTGTAACTCCGTTCTAAGCACATACATGACAGCGGAAGGAGAGCTCGTCTTGTCCATAATACGGGACACTCAGCTCGGAGGGACGTCACAAAACATGATACACATTGCAACAAAATAAATGAAACACCATGCATTCAACTCAAAATGTAGATTCATACATTGTTCATGGAAGGGAAAGACATAACTATATCATATGATATCAAAACCTATTACATGTAGGCTAAGCAAGACTAAAGCATAAACTATCTCATCTTGATCTCAAGTCTAATACATATAAACTAAGCAAATCTAAAACATGGAAAGATAAACTAAACTAAAGGATCTACTAAGTGGTAGATGGCACCCCACCAAGATAAAGTCTTTCTTGAGTCATCTATCCTTGAAGCTCACGTCAAAACCCTCTTGCTCCTTATTCTAGGGACATCTCGTCCCACAGCCATGCGAAAGAAAACATCAACATCAGTAAGTGGTATTATGCATGTTATAAAGACTGAAAATAAACATATACTTTAACTGAAACAAACTTGATATCACTTGACATTATGAGTTCTCCTTACACATTAATCTTCATTACATCAATGGATTAAGAACATTATTATGTGTATTCTCTCCTCACTGCCCACATGGGGCACATCATGCTCGGAAAGCCCATTCATTGCTAGGAAGCCCATAACGACCATAAAGGTCCATCATTTCGAGAAACATATAATAAGTTACTTAATTCTCTTAACTTAACATTAACATCATTGTTCTTATCTTGCCATCAATGTAAGTTGTCCTCATCCAATAATTGCACCAAAGTGCTCGTCAGGTCGGTTAAGGCTCATCTTAGTTGCACCAAAGTGCTCATCAATGTCATAAAGACAAAATAACATAAAGAGGAACAATTTACAACTTAAGTGCATTATCTTAATCATCATGGGATTTCTCCCTCTTAATCTTGAGATTAACATTACATGATTTCCATGATTCTTTATTCAATTTCTTAATCATTGCATAAGCATAGCATTAAACTAATTAACATCAGTGATAAGCATATGACTTTATGGACATAACAACAAGCATATAATCAAAGGCATAATCATTATCTTGATTTCATTCATTAACGTGAAATTCTAAAGCATAATCTTAAATCATACATAGCAAGTAATTCATCCAAAGTATATATGCATAATGACATGACCCGCTTACCCTATTGGAGCAAAACCTAATTTTAGTCTCCCTGATCCTGAGTCCCGTCCTAGGTTCCTGAAATTAGCATGATTTACATCATTTATCACTTCAATTACATCATAAACCCTAATTTCCTTAAATATGATATTTCTTGAAAACCAACCCAAAACATGTCTTAAAACCTATACCATTGGGTAGATCTCGAAAAACTAATAAAAATACATATATAACTTGACCCCATCCGATCTACCAATTAAAAGTTATGAATTTTCATGCATCGACCAATTAGAAATCCAGGAAATATATGCGTGAAATGAAAACAAAATCAAGTTAAATGAAACCAAGATGACCAAAAAAATCCATAGCAAGCGTTACATCCGATTAAACATATGGGGGTAAACTTGTAAATATCGTTTCTCAAACAAAGGTGCATCCGCTTGATTAAATAAAAGATAAATCCCAAAATGCCCTAAATATGTGTGACATACCGGACGAGATCTAGAGGGAAGAAAAGGAAAAGTTGCACATCGCTTCTCCGATCCTTGGTCATGGCATGACCAGGCTCCCTGAGGCACCAGATCGCCATCCCAACCCGCGACCAGAGACAGATCTCACACTATCGACCTACCCCTGAGATTCCTTAGGCTTCGCCGAACTTGGCAAGCCAAGATTCATGACCTACGACACCACAAATGCCATGGTCCCAGCTTCAGATCGTGAGAAACAGAGCATTGAACTTCGATTTCAAAACCACCAAGAAACAAGGCATTACAGTGCAAACCAAAACTGAGAAAGTGACTACAGGAGGAAGGTGAAGCCAAAGCCACTGCTTCTATGGCCAATGAGCCACCAGATGGCCCAGGCGATGAACACCAGAGAGAAGCAACTGCGGCCCTATAGGGTCCTCCGACTCGAGGGAGAAAAATACAAACTAGAAAGGGGAAAACAAAACTGGAGTGATGGAGATTCTTACCGTGCAATCAATTGCGGAGAAGGAAGCAAGGGTCGACGGGGCGAGGTGCCGGTCGTAGGAGACTAAGAACCGAATAGGAGGTGGAGGTTTGGGGCACTAGAGATCCAATTGAGAGGAGGAGATGAAGTTATGGGGTTCGAATCTCATTTCTGGACCCTTATTTATAGGTTCAAAGGTCGGCGGAAGTCTCTACAACTTTGGGGCAGCGAAAGGAGTTATAACCCTATTGGGTATTTCGTGGATAGGGCACGAAGTCCAGGTAAACCTAGGATCATGGAGCTCATGTGCCGCTCCCGATCCCATCGGTGAAAAAACCAACATAAACCTCACACTGTGGGGGCCATGCGGGGTCACATAAGGAGCCCGACCGTTGTTGCCTGAACTTGGTCTCCTCCTGAAGGTAGGAGATGACCTCGTGTCCCTACGATTAAAATCGAACGGCTGTTGGAGACTCCTCCAGATATAGGCGTGCGTGACACATAAATAATGTGTGATCTTAGGTCAAACAATTAATATTTAATCAAAACCATATAATGACTTCTCTAATTGATTTGAAGGGTCAAATGAAGCCCTATTGACTCCAAATTTGAAACACAAGGTAATTAGGACCTCTAAAATCTCCCTATCCACTTATATATAGGTTTTCATTAAAATTTGTTCATTAACTCCATTTAGGTTGCTATTTAATGCACATATTATTAAAAGGTGACATTGATAGAATTACCGTTTACTAAATGAGCTATTTAAGCCAAAGCTTGGTTTATGAGATTATTTCATCATATATTGGACTAAGAGGTCCCATTGAATTCCATTTTGTTAGCTAAAAGCTTAAACTTGCAAGCTAGGGTGTCACATTAAGGTACATTAATAGATCTAGGATTTTGAGGATGTTACATGTGAGGCATGTTTATTAGGGAAGATGACCAAGACTCCTTTCACTGGACACATTGAGAGAGCCAGTGATGTGCTAGGTGAAAACCACTAGAGGGGGGTGAATAGGGTTTTAAACTAATTTAACAATTATTTAACTCAAACAACCACAAATGAGAAACCAAGAAGGAGACAAAGGGTTTAGAGTGGTTCCAACCTTAGCAAATACTAAGGTTGTCAGTCCACTACCCGGTTGCTTACCCAACCGGGATTTTGAAGTATTAATTTTATTACCTTCTCAAGGAATTACACAAAATACAATACTTTCTTACACCCCTTTGAACAGCCTTCACTTGAAGTAGATGCACCAACTCGAGGTAGCCTTCTTGAAGTAACTCCAAGCTCCCCCTTGAAGTAGCCTTCCTCTTAGAAGTAACCTCCCATTGCACCAGCCTTCTTGAAGTAGTTAAAAGTCTCCTTCTTCACTAAGAAGATCACGACCCTCTCCAATCCGCAGCCTCCAACCTAGGAGTAGCAAGGAGAGTACAAGCAATGAAAGTGAACAAGAAAGGAAAATAGAAATTACAACTTATCCTTTGAAGCACAAGGCTTGATTTGCCTAGATCAAGCGTGTAGATCTCCTAGCCAATGTATATGGAATTGTGATTACTGTGGATAGGAGATGCTAGCCTATAGGACACGAAATTTGAGCCAAGAGAAAAGTAGCCAATTGAAAATATGCTCAATTACTCACAAACAGGTTGCTCAATGCAAGTGTATGCTCAAAGATTGCTCAAGTGTAAAAACAAGTGAGTTTAGGTGTCCTAAGGCATGTCCTATTTATAGGAATGTCCTACAAGTGCTTAAGGATGTTCTAGACACTTTCTAAGGGGTTCTAAGTGCTTAACTAGCCGTTAGGTACAAGTTTGTTGCTTTAACAACAAATAGTTAATTAATTCTGCAGTTGCTGTCAGAGTCCATCTCGGTCGAGAAATTGTCGACCGGGATACCTACTCAGTCGAACTTTTGTCGATCGACAGGCTCTCTGGATCAAGTATTTGCAACGTTCATCTCCAACTGCTAACCACCTTGTCAGCTGTGTCTAACGGCTACCTGGGTCTTTCTCGGTTGAGGAGTTTGTCGACCGAGAGTGTCTCGGTCAAGGATTTTGTCGACCGAGATTGACCCTGTTTCAATGTTTCAAATAAAGACATTAAGTGTGTGTATGAGTGTGCATATATGACACTATTGAAGGAGATGACCTATCTAGGTTTGGTGTTTATCTAGGGAAAATCTAACGCTTGATTTACATGAAGTCTAAGTACTTGTACATTATATGTTTGTACAAGTTTTTACAAATTGATTTCATTTCATGAAAATACAAACATTAATCATATAGATTTCCCAGATGCTTTGTCATCCACCTTATTCCTACAACACTCAAGTAGCACGTTAGATCTTTAAGAATGAAATGTTTGTCATTATCAAAACAAAGGGATTTATCATAATGTCCAATTTAGCCAACAATCTCCCCCTTTTTGAAGATGACAAACATTTCCTAGATATAAAATAAGGAAATATAAAACATGTGAGTTTCATACCTGAAGATTACCTTTGTAGCAATTTGTGCAACTGAGTGCTGGCCGAGATGTTATGAAACTCATGTTAAATTCTATGTTTTTGATTTTAAATTCATGTTAAATTCTATGTTTTTGATTTTATATTCTTTCTCCCCCTTTGTCATTTCAGAAAGATATCCAAGATAAAAAATTTGTGTGTCTTTTATTCATAAGTAATTACTGAATCACTTGCAAAGAGTATATGAAAAGTATTTTGAACCAAAAAGATGGAATGCATTGCTCCCCCTTAAATAGATATCCCAATTATAATCAAGGTATGAATGCATTTCAATAAATGGTCAATTTAGCCACAATTTTAAATTTTAGGTATTTGCAAAGATTTTATCCTTTGTAATTTATTACATATATATTACTCCCCTTACTTTGTATGCTCTACTATAATAGTCTTACAAGCTATGTTCAAATGATGCCATAGAAGGAACATATTAAGAATAGCGTAACATTTTTACAAGGTGACTCATACGCTTTGAAGGATGTCCATTATAATCATGCAAAGATAACTAATTCATGAAAAGATAACCATTTCATTTCAATCATGCAAGGATAACTATTTCATTACAATCATGAAAAGATAACCATTTCATTACAACTATTACAATGGATACTCCAAATCTCACTGGAAAGACCTAAGTATTACATCAATATCTGGGTCTATTCCAAGAAATGGCTCAACTCCATAATACTTGACTAAAGTTTGCCACTCCAAAGCACTTGTCTTAGTTAAGGCATATTCTTCCAAGAAAGTGGGAACACGATCAAAACGGAAATGAGCAGCAATGTCTTGTAGTTGCATTGGAGAAAACTGAGTATGAGTGAGATCTGAAGATGGTGGAGGTGGAGTTTGGTAGTAGTTGTAGGAGGGATTATATGGGTTGATCATGCCAGGATTTAAAGAATAAGCATATTCATCTGGTTGATTTGGAGAGAGAGTTTGCATCCTTTGGTTTAGGTAGGTCATGGCATGGTGGCTATAATCTAGTTGTTTGCTTCGATGATATTGGGACCCAGCAATATAGGTTAGGGTGTTTTGGACGGGATCATAGGATGGGTTGGGAGGAGGAGGTGGTGGTATGTCTTGAGTAGATGTCTCCCCTTCCGTCCTGGCCCTCTTGTGACCAAAATCAATTCCCATCTTCTCTACTGTGTTTTTGCTTATTTTTTGTGGTCTTCTTTCCCATGTGTATCCCATATCCTCAATTGGTGTCTTAAGAAAGTGTTGAGTGATTTGGCATATAAAATCAGCATAAGGGGGATTGCCAGAAAACTCAAGCATGTTCTTAAGAATGATGCGGATAAAGATTATGGGAATGCATTTGATAATGGCATAAATTAGACACATGAGAAAGGTAGGGACTTCAGACTTGTTTGCTCTAGGATGTATGTTTGTGGAAACAATAAGGTTGACAATCCTAGCTGCAGGTTTGAGGTTAATGGCATAGTAGGTACCCCTATCTTCGTGACAAGTTGTGTTAGATTGAAAAATAGTGCATTTAATGTCACTAAGACTGACCGTATTGTCACCTTGGGAAAATTTATTGAGTGGATTTCCAGTGGTAAGGTCAAGAGTGTCTTGGTATTCTTCTAAGTCTATGTTGAGCATGTCAAGGATACCCTCCTCAGAAAAGTGAAAGCTATGCCCATTTACCATAGAAGAGAAGGAGTCATTTTCGAGATTGGAGGTTAAGTTTGCATAGAACTCATTTACCAATTTGGAAGGATAGGAAGGGAAGGAGGGGTTCAGAAAATCTTTCAAATTTTTCACCTCAAAGAAATCCTCCAAGTTGACGATGTTGTAGAAGTCCATGACGTCAACCGGCCGTCGTGGAAGAGGAGTTTTGGAGGAGAGTCTGAGGTAGCGATCACCAGCAGCTGTGTTGATGAAGGGGATGTCGTTGATGATCGGCAATGGTGGGGAGGCCGTCCTTCCTTTCCTCCCAGCAACCTGCTTCTTTCCTCGTGCAGATGATGAAGCCATTGTTTTTCTTGAGGTGAAGAAGAAGCAAGAAAGTATTGGAGGTGAAAGAGATAAAAAGTTGCACAAAAATGCACTAGAGAGAAGCTATGGAAGTAAGAATGTGAGAGTGGGAGGCAATGACCCATTTTTGGTCCTTTTTATAGCAATCCAGTGACCAGGTCGGTCGACAATTTGTCGACCGATCGACCGCAATGGTCATATCCCAGACGTGCCACTAGGCCGCCCAACGGTCGACTGGCAACGGTCATATTGAAATGGTCAGATTCCAATGGTCAATTCTCAACGGTCAATTCTCGGTCGAGCAATTGTCGACCGACATCGGTTTAGTCGAATAATTGTCGACCGAAAGTGTGTCTGGGTTTTGCCAATGTAATTTTTATTTGAAGTCTGTCGGTCAAAAGAGATAGGCTGACCAAGATGTTTTTCGATCGAGGAATTCGTCGACCGACAAACTTACTGTGAATGAATTTTTAAGCTGATTCTTAATGCAGATGATAGACTGAATTTGTAGATCATACATATGTTTTCTAAGGGAGTAATATTGTGATTATTATTACCAATATTTGAACAATTTTGTGGTCATAATTTTAATTGGTCTTTTGATCACAATTTTTATATAGAGAATGATATTCAAATAACACTACTACAGAAGTGCCTTTTAGTGTCGGTTGTTTAACCCCCTTTGGCGTCGGTTTCTGAACGACACCTATGTGGGCGCCGCTAAAAGGTTGGACACTTCAGCGTCGGTTAAAAAACCGACGCCTATTTAACATAAAGGCGTCGGTTTATTATAAAACACCGACGCCAAAAGGGTTCGCGCCACATAAAACAGCGTCATCTAGGACGCTTTCTGCGTCGGTTATATACTAAACAACCGACGCAGAAAAGTGTCCTAGATGACTCCCATTTCCTGTAGCGCGAATACTTTTGGCGTCGGTGTTCAACAAAAAACCGACGCTGTAAGTCTGTGCTGACGGTTATCGTTAATAACCGACGCCTATATCTATTTTTTTTTTATAAATCTGTTTGCAGGCCTACTGTGGCTGGTCAGCAGGATGTGAACCTGCAGTTCAGTTTTCTGAACTGCAGGTTTACGACATCCATTGATATCAGCCTACAAACATGCCACAAACCTGCAAAATTAACATAAAAAGATTCACACAAGTAGATACATTCAGACATCAATTCAATTGTCACGTTCACACATATAGAATCATTCAAATACATGTTTTAACATTCAGAAACATTCATTTACAAAGTATCATTCATCATCACTATCAACATCCCAATTATATCTTACAGTTGCCACTGTTTGTACAGCTATTGCCCATTCTTCTCTTACTTCATTTAATGCTTCCCTCGTATATGGAGCATGTACATTTTTTAAGCGTTTGCCTATAGTGTGGTCAGTTTTAAACACCTGCAAAGAGAATGATGTATATATATAAGTAATAATATAAAAATAAGATTGATATATTTCATACTAACTAATGAGACTATATATAATACCTCATGTATGGTATCGATGTCCAATGCGGCATGTTTGATAATCATCTGCATAAATCACATCACATAGTATGCGCATGCCCAGCCATTGTCTTGTGTAGCGCACTATAAATTGAAACATACAAAATAATACAACTAAGCACAATTCACATCAATAATATATACATTGGAGTCGGGGAGTCGGGAACTTACTTTTACGTTCTCCCAAGACAATGGCTGGTTCTTTTTCCTTGGGACCTTTCCTCCAGCATTTTTGAATGCATCTAAACCCCTACATGTTAATATAACACACTAAGTTGCATAAGTAAATAATAATGTAATAAAAGATGTTAACGGATATAAAAAATGAAATATTTCTCACCAGAATAATGCCATTCTCATTACGTGTCCAATTTTAGTGTTTAATGTACTTCCTGCGGGATCTAGATAATAAACAGTGAACGTCCCGGGGACAATAACTAGTAACTCCCAATGTCTACCACTAGAGGTAAAAAGTTAACAATTAATAACTCAAAATGCAAAATAATAATGGAATTTTCTTAAGTCCAAATTATAAATAAAGCAAACTTACTTGACATTGAATGGAGCTATTATTATCGTCTTCATTTGATGACCAAAAATTGTAAAAGCATCTATACAGTATTGTTGAACACTATCAGGGTCTTTAGCTACCATACTAATCAATGATGGAATCAAAAATCCCACATGATCATATGCAAATTGTTTGCAATGATCTTCGATTAAGTAGCTGCAAAACATATAGACGTATGCATTAATATATAAGAAACTAGATCACCGGATCTTACACAAGGTATATGGATGTATAAACAAGATCTCACCTTATCCATGTCTCTATCATTGATGTATTCAACCAATCATACATAAACAGCTCAATAATATCTTGTATAAATAAAGAGCTGTCGTATGATTGACCTGCATAATCTGCATCTAAAGAAACAATTATAGGGCAAAGTATATTATGTGCCCGTAGCCAACATGCCATTCCCCTACAAGCAGGACCTAACGGGTATTGTAGGTCAGTTGGAACCCAAGTTGGTAATGCGGGAATTGGAGGTGGAGGCCTAGGTGCTCCTGGTGTCTTCTTTTTAACCTGTATATATAATTTCAGATCAGTTGACATCATATATACACATTAACAGTCTAAATCAATGTAAATTTATCTTACAATTTCAGTCGTGTAGAGGACATCTGCTTTGGGCCACAATATGACCCCACTTTCTGCCTCACCAAGTGTATCAATATCTGGGTGGGCATATGGCAACTCAACTTCCCTCCAATCGGGTAATACATGTATCGGGCTCACACGAATGTAGCCCTGCGGCATTGGAGTCCCATGAAACGTTGCCCCAGGAAGGGACTGGTAAGCTTGCGCCTCTGCAACAACATAGTTTTCCATTCTTAAGCGGCATGGCTTCAATGCCTACAAATTTACGTAAAGAATGTTATACATATATACATATCATCTTGAAAACATATCATCTTGAAAAGACTAGCTACAATGTCATAAACAATACTTACAGCAGACGTGTTAGGCGATGGGTCTCCAGGATTACTTGCAGTCTGTGCACCAGGAGAAGAGTGGGTCGGCATAGGCTGATTGGAAGCCTGAGATGCCTGCCACCGCAGCAATTCTTCCTTGACCTTCTCAGCAACCACATCGTTGAGCTTCTTAGCAACTATATCCTCGACTCTCTTATTCTCCTATACATGGATAAAACAAATATTAGCTTTTTATTAATGAATTTCCTTTTGCAGTAACATTATAAAAATAGAATATGTTACCTCTTCTTGAGAAAGTCCCGCTCTGGGTTTGCGCTGGGATGGCCCAAAGAATGCTTTGATGCCCACACCAGCGCCGGCACCTCTAACACGTCCAGGATGCTCTGGGTTACCCAGAGCAACTGTCAATTCATCCCTTGTGCCCTGAGGGATGAACGTGCCTTGTTTCCTCTGCTCGTGCAGCTCCCGCTAATCACCATAAACAAAAATTGGTAAGTTAACACCACAAATAATCAATATTCAAATGATTGATCTAAGAGTTGTATTTTACCATTTTTGCAGCCGCCTCAGCAGTTTCGGGCTTCTTTATTTCACCCTTCTTGTTTTTCCTGCCAGCTATCCAGATATCATGGCGAGGGAAGGGTGTGGCCGCAGACTCCTGAGTAGTCGCAGACTCCTGAGTAGCCGCAGACTCCGCCTGTAGTCTTTGGCGAACGCTTGCATAGCCTTTTGGACCCATAGTATGGTCATGTACATTCAGTGCACGCCTTGCTTTTTGTGCGTCACTGAGGGCCTAGTTAGTATGCACATTTATAATTAGGTTAGTAGCACTAAATGTTAATCTTGAATAGGTGAATACAATGTATATTAATTAAAATGGGAGTGACGCCTAATACCTTGAATTCTTCAGATTTTCTTGAAGCAACAAAATTGTCCCAATCTTCTTTGTCCAAGAAGTTCCATTGTTCAAGGGCTGACTTCTTCTTCTTATCACCCTGTCTTATGTATTCTCTGTTCAGATTTGTCCTGTAATTCCTAAGCATCTTTCCAGCGCGTTGCATCACACTTTTACGATGCAACATCTCATCCAATGCAAACAGATTCTGTAAAATAGAAATGTTATTAACTAGTACCAAAAATATAATTGCAAATAATAGAATTTGTAATCTACAAAATAGAATTGCAAATAATAATAACTCACGCATAAATCTTTCCATATCAAGTCTTTCTTCGCCTGAGGAACTTTATGCCAATTATCATACTTAACACCACAATGGCTTCGAGTGACAACCCCAAGATAGTTTATAAAATTATTGCGGTTCACTCCAATTGCATTCCCTCCATTATCAAACTCCACAACCAATTTGGATCCACTGCCACTCAGCGCAAGTAACTTTTTCAACAGAGTGATACCCCTTTTCTTGTTAAGTTTTTGTTGCTGCGCATCAAGTTGCTCAATTGCTTCAGTGGGTAGCTGTGCATCATCAACCTAAAATTTGACAAAAATAAACACACTGAATTAAGCCAATATAGAAATACAGGATATATGACATAACTAGAAGATAATGAATTTTATAGAAATACGGGATATGTTTTTAGAACTTACGTTGGTATCCTCGCCATGCTCGTCATGGACAGCATGCTCATCATGGACTTCATGCTCATCATGGACATCATTCTCATCATGGTGAGCCATCTGAAAATTTCATTAAAAAGGAAAACATTTAGCATTTGTATCAACTAGAATAAGGAAAACATTTAGCATTTGTATAAACATACATGTCTCTAAAATTGTGATCTTTTATCAATTAGCAATCCTTCAATGTACAAGTAATATAAAAAACAATGATTGTTCAAATTCTAGGCCAACAAACACATGTGATGTCATTCTTATATATAATAAATGTGTACCACCTATCCCATCCTTGAACACCTAATCTCACTAGTAAGTGTATAATGTGTATTGGGTTTTCAAGAAAATTTCGGCAGCATTTCCCCGCTGTTCTCTAAGTACATATGTACTTAGAGAACAAACGGGGAAATGCTACCAAAATTTTCTCGAAAACTCAATACACATTATACACTTACATCCTAAGTGAGATTAGGTGTTCAAGAACAGTCCCAAACCGGGGACTATCCAAGATTTACTCCTAATGAGTAAATCTTAGACGGGTTTCTAGGCCAACAAACACAATAATAGATATCTACAATGAAGCCGGACTCCATACAAACAGTATATAATTTAGTGATTGTTCATTCTAATTTATATCAATGTACAAGTAATATAAAAAACAATGATTGTTCACATTCTAGGCCAACAAACACATGTGATGTCATTCTTATATATAATAAATGTGTACCACCTATCCCATCCTTGAACACCTAATCTCACTAGTAAGTGTATAATGTGTATTGGGTTTTCAAGAAAATTTCGGCAGCATTTCCCCGTTGTTCTCTAAGTACATATGTACTTAGAGAACAAACGGGGAAATGCTACCAAAATTTTCTCGAAAACTCAATACAAATTATACACTTACATCCTAAGTGAGATTAGGTGTTCAAGAACAGTCCCAAACCGGGGACTATCCAAGATTTACTCCTAATGAGTAAATCTTGGACGGGTTTCTAGGCCAACAAACACAATAATAGATATCTACAATGAAGCCGGACTCCATACAAACAGTATATAATTTAGTGATTGTTCATTCTAATTTATATCAATGTACAAGTAATATAAAAAACAATGATTGTTCACATTCTAGGCCAACAAACACATGTGATGTCATTCTTATATATAATAAATGTGTACCACCTATCCCATCCTTGAACACCTAATCTCACTAGTAAGTGTATAATGTGTATTGGGTTTTCAAGAAAATTTCGGCAGCATTTCCCCGTTGTTCTCTAAGTACATATGTACTTAGAGAACAAACGGGGAAATGCTACCAAAATTTTCTCGAAAACTCAATACACATTATACACTTACATCCTAAGTGAGATTAGGTGTTCAAGAACAGTCCCAAACCGGGGACTATCCAAGATTTACTCCTAATGAGTAAATCTTGGACGGGTTTTTAGGCCAACAAATAATGTGTTGTCATTCTTATACCTAAAATCCTAGTTCTTCAAATTAGGGTGATTATTGATGTCTTTAAAAGCATGATTGGCAATTTAGGGAAAAGTTCATCATTTAAATTCCAAGCATTCACATGTGTGCATTACAGTTCATCATTAAGCAAGAAGGGTGATTAGGATTCTCAATATACTCAACAATAAAATAAGTTAAACATGTGTGCATTACAGTTCATCATTTACATTCCAAACATGTCACATGTGTGCATTACAGTTCATCATCAAGATATCTATAACTTACTTAAACATTCAATTATGAAGTAAATATACACTTAATTAAGAATAGCATGACACACAAAGTTGCAGTCAACATCATTATGTTTTGTTCTATCATGGACTATCAGATTGGTATATCACATATGTATCAGTACATTATTAAATAAACACAATCAGTAAATAACTTTTAGCAAAAAATCCACTAGACGTGCAGCCTAGACGTGCCCTGGCGCTGCCCAAGCATCTGCCCAGAGGCCTATCTAGGCAGGGCACCTGGGCTTGGGACCCTAGGCGTGCCCTGGCACCTACTTAGGCGCTGCCTGCGTGAGTTCTAGGTTGGCGGCGGCAGAGAAAAGCAAGGCAGAGGACAAAAAAGGTGGTGAAGGTTTGTGGGTTACCTTGCACGAGGACAGCACGAGTAAAGCTGCTTCTACCGGCGGGGGCGGAGGTGACGACGACAGCACCGTAGCTGCTTCTACTGGCGGCGACGACTACAGGAGAGCAGGGGCGGTGGGCAACGACCGGCGGCGACGAGCGGACAGCAGCAGTAGCAGGGGCGGCGGAGAAGAAGGGCGCCGGAGAAGAAGGACGCCGGAGATGGGGCGCCGGAGAGAAGCGCCGGAGAGCAGCAGCAGCAGAGAAGCGCCGGAAAGTCGCCGCAACAGGGAAAATCGCCGCAATAGGGTAGCAATGAAACAGAAGAAAGGGGAAGAGTCGGGCGATCGCTGGGGGTTATAAGTTCGCCAATAGCGTCGGTTGTTTACAACAACCGACGCCTAAACATCTTTAGCGTCAGTTGGTTGAAACAACCGACGTCCAATTGGACGATATTTTCATGGAAATTTTTGGCGGGAACCACCTTCAGCGTCGGTTAGAGAGGGATAACTGACGCTGAAAATGACACTATTTTTTTATCGAAAAATGGATTTCACGGGCGACTTTAAGCGTCGGTTGTTTATAAAAAACCGACGCTTAATACAAAGCGGTACCCGTGTCTGGCTGGTCTTCGAATATAGACGTCGGTTTTATTAAACAACCGACGCCTTATATGTTAGGCGTCGGTTTTCCTTAATAACCGACGCCCAGAAAAGCGACACTGAATGCTATTTCTGTAGTAGTGTAAGTATTGTGTCAAACTTATTTTAGGTCGGCATTGACTACGACCATAGCGCCCCTTGGTCAAACTTGATTTTAACCAAGAGGCAATTTTGCAGATTTCCAATTTAAACATTCATATGTGAAGTATAATGTCTGCATGTAACTCGATTAAATATAAATTTGAGACATTTTTAATATGAAGATATCCGTCCAAATTCTCCTAGAATATTTATATAAGCTTTGTTGTAGGTAAATATCAAATTCTATTTCTTCTTGTACCCTTATTTTCATATAAGATTCTTGAAAGCAGGAATACTATCTTAAGTTCTTATAGATGCCAATTGAGAAATTTTTTATCTTATGTGTTGCAAGCATTTAGAATTCTTTTTCATATCACAGGTGAATCATTTTGCTTGCCTATGTATCATCAAGGATCCATGCATACAATAATCATTATCTATTTGTAACATAGCATCATCTTTATGAGCTGAATGATAAAATAGTGAAAGCATATCCATGATGTAATGATAGAACAATAAAAGCATATAATGATAATTCCATGAAATACCATGTTCATTCAAACTAGATGTCATAACACATGATTTCTATATGAATAGACCAGGAGATACAAAATCATGTGAATAAAAATAGTAATCGAATTAATCTCATTTATATTTATAAGTTTTTCAGAAATGGTCTTCAACTTGTTTTGCATGTAAAATCAGTCATTAACAGTAAATAGACAACAATTTAATCAATTGAAAATACATCCAGCAGATTTATTTTAGATTTGACAACAGAGACCGGATCGTTCGATCATTTCTCGACCGACTGTTGTTCTCGGTCGACAGATTCTCGACCGAGAAAGGTTCTGTACTATTTCAGAACTGTTTTTAGTAAGAAAATAATTATATATATTCAAGTTAGATGTTTAGATACTTGAACTAATTTGTTATGCCATTATGTTGAGTTGAGATAGACATAGAAATATGCAACTGAGGTCCTTGGTCATATCTCAACTTAATTCCATTCATTTAGTTTGGAGGTTTTGGAACCCAAACTAACTCGACATCCTTTTTCTTATAAGGACATGAAAAAGAATAGTGACCAAGGCGCAAACAATAATGACAACATATAGAATCAACTTCATATTTCTTTCTATGATTTTGTTCTAGTTTGTTCTTGGGTACGTATGTATTTGTGCCTTTAGGTACATACATAGATTGACTTTTTGGTATTTGTGTTCTTCCCTTATTAGGTTTTTGATAAGATTGTCCTTTAGGCTTGTAACCTAGTCCTCTCTTTCCAATTTTATGGTAAGGATCATTTAAGATTTTATGAAGAATGCCATTGTTATTTAGACTACTAACTTCTTGTTGTAGCTTAGCAATCTCCTCCATTCTTTTCTTGATATCTAGCTTTGCTTGTTCTAGATTAGATGATAATGAATCTTTTTCTTTCACGATAGTATCATAATCTAGATGTGAGCACAAGACGGGTTGTTTTTGAAGATCGTTCACTTGAGTTTGCAAATTAATCTTTTCTAAAGAAAGAAGATTGCAATCTGCCTCTATAGATTTTATCTTAATATTATGATTTTCAATGATCTTTTTAAAATCTTCATTTTCAGATGTAATGGCAAGAAGCTTAGCATGTAATTCATCATTTGCTTTATTATCTTTCTTTAACTTCTTCTTGCACTCAATATATTTATTATGTGTTTCTTCAAGACTAGCAACTAGCTCTTCTTTAGATAAATAAAAAAGACTTACCTCTTCTTCTTCTTCACTTGTTGTAGCAATAAGACAATCTTTGTGCTCATCTTCTATCTTTGATCTCCATGGGCAGCTAGATGTCGTGTGGCTTGTTCCTAGGCACCAATTGCAACATGTTGTAGATAGGTCCAGGCTGCTCCTTTTATTGCGGTTGTAATCACCATCACCCTCCATTCTTCAAGACCTGGTTAGGGTTCCTTGAAGCCTGCTCTGATACCAATTGAAAAACCACTAGAGGGGGGGTGAATAGGGTTTTAAACTAATTTAACAATTATTTAACTCAAACAACCACAAATGAGAAACCAAGAAGGAGACAAAGGGTTTAGAGTGGTTCCAACCTTAGAAAATACTAAGGTTGTCAGTCCACTACCCGGTTGCTTACCCAACTAGGATTTTGAAAGTATTAATTTTATTACCTTCTCAAGGAATTACACAAAATACAATACTTTCTTACACCCCTTTGAACAACCTTCACTTGAAGTAGATGCACCAACTCGAGGTAGCCTTCTTGAAGTAACTCCAAGCTCCCCCTTGAAGTATCCTTCCTCTTAGAAGTAACCTCCCGTTGCACCAGCCTTCTTGAAATAGTTCAAAGTCTCCTTCTTCACCAAGAAGATCACGACCCTCTCCAATCCGCAGCCTCCAACCTAGGAGTAGCAAGGAGAGTACAAGCAATGAAAGTGAACAAGAAAGGAAAATGGAAATTACAACTTATCCTTTGAAGCAAAAGGCTTGATTTTCCTAGATCAAGCGTGTAGATCTCCTAGCCAATGTATATGGAATTGTGATTGCTGTGGATAGGAGATGCTAGCCTATAGGACACAAAATTTGAACCAAGAGAAAAGTAGCCAATTGCAAATATGCTCAATTGCTCACAAACAGGTTGCTCAATGCAAGTGTATGCTCAAAGATTGCTCAAGTGTAAAAACAAGTGAGTTTAGCTGTCCTAAGGCATGTCCTATTTATAGGAATGTTCTACAAGTGCTTAAGGACGTTCTAGACACTTTCTAGGGGGTTCTAAGTGCTTAACTAGCCGTTAGGTACAAGTTTGTTGCTTTAACAACGGCTAGTTAATTAATTCTGCAGCTGTCAGAGTCCATCTCGGTCGAGAAATTGTCGACCGGGATGCCTACTCGGTCGAACTTTTGTCGACCGACAGGCTCTTTGGATCAAGTATTTGCAACGTTCATCTCCAACTGCTAACCACCTTGTCAGTTGTGTCTAACGACTACCTGGGTCTTTCTCGATCGAGGAGTTTGTCGACCGAGAGTGTCTCGGTCGAGGATTTTGTCGACCGAGATTGACCCTGTTTCAAATAAAGACATTAAGTGTGTGTATGAGCGTGCATATATGACACTATTGAAGGAGATGACCTATCTAGGTTTGGTGTTTAGCTAGGGAAAATCTAACACTTGATTTACATGAAGTCTAAGTACTTGTACATTATATGTTTGTACAAGTTTTTACAAATTGATTTCATTTCATGAAAATACAAACATTAATCATATAGATTTCCCAGATGCTTTGTCATCCACCTTATTCCTGCAACACTCAAGTAGCATGTTAGATCTTTAAGAATGAAATGTTTGTCATTATCAAAACAAAGGGATTTATCATAATGTCCAATTTAGCCAACACTAGGGTTCATACATACTGATTTATGTGGACCTTTTAGATCAAATGCTAGAGGAGGCTATCAATACTTCATTACCTTGACCTCAGTAGGTATGGCTATGTATATCTTATGAAACATAAGTCAGAAACTCTTGAAATGTTCAAGACTTTCATGAATGAATTAGAGAAGCAACTTGGTAAGAGTATTAAAGCACTCCATTCAAATCGAGGTGGTGAATACTTAAGAGAAGAGTTTGAGGACCTTCTGAGAGACTGTGGCATTGTATCATAATGGACTCCATCTGGTACACCACAACATAATGGTGTGTCAGAAAGAAGGAATCGTACATTATTAGACATGGTACAATCAATGATGAGTTCAGCCGAACTTCCAATATCGTTCTGGGATATGCTCTTGAAACTGCAGCGTTTACACTTAACCGTGTACCTTCCAAATCAGTTCAAAAGACACCATATGAGATATGGAATGGGAATCGTCCCAATTTGTCTATGTTAAAGATTTGGGGATGTGAAGGTTATGTTAGGAAAAAATTTCCTGAAATGCTTGGACCCAAATCAGAAAAATACTATTTTGTTGGATACCCCAAGGAAACTCGGGGATACTACTTCTACACACTAACTGAAAACAAAGTGTTTGTTGCTAGGATTGTTGTATTTCTTGAAAAGGAATTTATTTACAAAGGAATTAGTGGGAGGAATGTAGAGCTTGAAGAAGTTCGAGACCAAAAAGAAAGCAGAGAACCTGAGGAGTTACATAAGGAACATGAAGACTCGCAAATTTTTATGGAACTTCAAGTTCCAAATGTAACACAGGAACCTCGTAGGTCTAGTAGGACACGACTTGAGCCTGAGAGATTTGGATTTCTCGTGACTCAAGACAATGATGAATTGGGCATAGAAGATGAGCCAACTTCCTATCTAGAAGCTACTAAGGGACCAGAATCTGAGAAATGGCTTGAAGGCATGAGATCTGAGATGGAATCCATGTACACCAACAAGGTATGGACCTTGGTGGATCCACCCAAAGGGGTAAAACCCATAGGGTGCAAGTGGGTCTTCAAGAAGAAGACTGACATGGATAGAAATGTTCAAACCTAAAAAGGTAGATTAGTTGCGAAAGGATTCCGTCAAATTGAAGGTGTTCATTATGACGAGACCTTCTCACCAGTTGTCATGGTTAAATCCATCAGGATCATGCTTGCCATTGCAGCTTATCATGACTATGAGATTTGGCAGATGGATGTTAAAATAACATTCGCCACTAGTAAAAATTGGGCCATTATTCACGAGTGAGTCCTGTCACAAACCCCTCTCTACAGGCCCTCACAAATAGGGACGGTTGTGAGTCTGGAACTCACAAATGGTCCGTGAAGAGAACTCACGTGACAAATACCAGTGGCCCTCATGAATACAATTGTCACGGACCAACTGACCCTCAAGAATGCTATATTGAGGTACTATTTAGCCTTCATAAATACATTTTTGAGGGATTATTTAGCCTTCATAAATACATTTTTGAGGGCATATTTAGTTCTCATAAATACATTTTTGAGGGACTTGATGGTCTTGGAGAATATATTTTTGAAGGGCTAATGCCCTCATTAATATTATTTTTCAGGGGCTATGTGGTCTTCATCAATGCAATTGTGATGGCCAATCCGGATCTCATTTTTGAGGGACTAAAGACCTTCATTAATATATTTTTGAGGGATTACTAGAAATGATTTGGTTATTGATTTATTGAATGATTTGTTGAATGTTAATTAATTTTAAATTAAAACTTTGTATATATAACCTCAAGCAATATTTTTATAAGAGTCACATGACATCATAAGAAGTTTCAACACCTAAATGACACATAAAAATGTTAAATCACCTCAAACTAATTTCTGTTAATGAAGGAAAATATTATCCATACATTGCATGCTCAACGTTGTATAAATAACAAATACATATGGTACTAAAATTGAGATTGATGACAATTAACATATCATGCTAGAAACTCTTAAGATCTATAATGTCTCCATATTCTTTCAAATGGTGTGGTGCTCTTCATCAATGCCAGGCCTCATACGGTTGGGTACTTGAGTATTCTTCTCCTAAAAATGACAAATCATTATATTAATAGAATTTAAAGTTTATACATAAATCATAGTACAACAAACAACTTACCCTTATATTTTGATTATGTTCTACTCCAAAGTACATTGTCGGTCGAAATCCATCATTAAAAGTAATTCAACCCTATCAATATAGATACAAAAAGGAATCAGAGTGAGTATGAAGTAGAATATCCCATATTGTTGACTCAAGGCCCATATGATGTAGAATAATTTTTGTAATCACTTGTAATGAATGTATGACTTGTAATTAAACTTAGAAAAATGTTTGGGACACAAAAACACATGGTTTAACCGGCCAAATCTAATTTTCCAATATTCCCAACCGACACTCGATCGGTCGAGTTGCTTGGAGCGGAAGTCATCACACATTAATTAGTGTTCAAATTTACAGCTCCATATGCACTATCAGATATTAAATGCAAGACGAGGGCATCAAATGTTAATCTTTTAATTAACATCGTTTCCAATGTATGTGCAGCAACATAATTTTCGTGATTAATGATGTAATCACAGGGAGCTGCTCACTTGAAGAAGTAGGTACCCGTAGTCTTCCACCAGATTCATAGTCTTCCACCAGATCAATTATATGACTAAATCGTTTGCTTGATCCTAATATCAAGATAACTATTCCTCCTATCTTCCTGATAACCCATTCCCGATATGCCAGAGGATACTATTTTTGCAAAAGAAGTTCAATCCAGATTTGAGGCAAAACTAGTCTTTAGTCAGAGTTTAGTCATCAATCCTGTTTGGCGTGTAAAATTGAATCCGGCTAACTATGATTTGCAGTCCTAATTTTATATGCTAAGTAATTTCCATGCCTTTCTTTAAGTGGAACTAAGACTGATATCCATGCTAATCTGAACTCCTAATTTAAGTTGCAAGATATATGTTTTATATTCATATAAAAACATAAAAATGTTAAACTAGCTGTATAAAATTGTCTGATTCATCTTTTAAATAAAATGACTTTTAATGCAATATTTATGTTTCTAATATAAAAGTACGATATTTCATTAGGGGGTCGTTTGCGTTCCACATTTATGACTACAGGTATTTAATGCTTAGGTCTTGAGCGTCGTGGTAATTCAGCTCATGGATTAGAAAACTCTTTCTGTAGGTAGCTATTTTCCAGCTCGTGCGACCGACCTCATCCCGAAAGAAATGCGGTGATAAGAAAAGTTGTTTGTTTTGGGTAGCTTTATAAATGCAGTTTTTAGCTGCTAAATCTGAATGGTGTTGTATTTATTACCTAGCAAGTATGTTACTGTTACTTATGTACATAAAATGCCGCATTTACAAATGTCTTTCCCAAACTAGGCCTTAGCACTGTCAATGCAATTGAGTTTGCTTTTACCAAAACATATTTGACACACTTTTTTAAATCAGGACAAAAGAGCTAAAGTGTTTTCAGATAATGTTTCTCATGACTGAGCTAATAGGCTATGAAAAAAACTAGCCGATTATTTTACTGTATCAAGCATTTGCATGGCAAAACAAATGAGCTACTTGGTAAGAAACAGAAGATAAACGCACCAGAAGACTAGCAAACGGCACATCCCTGGCAAGAGTAGACCAGTCCCTGTAAAAAATATATCATAGGTTAGACACGTCATTATTAAAACAAAGATATTTATCAACAAAACATGATCTATGCCACTTCTTCAATTTGGCTCAAGATGCTTTGAATTGATATACATACAAAGATGTATGAGACATAAATGTCTCCCTCCTAAACTTACATGATGCAAAAATATGAATATTCAATTATAAAAATCTATAAGCAAAAATGTGTTATATTCCCTTTTCAAAGGTGTAGTAGATACCCAATAACAAATAAAGGATCCATGATTTGTGTGTGGGCACGCATGTGTGAGTGCAGCAGCAAAGCACAACTTTAACAAACACCAAAGTTGATGCAATTTCACTAGGCCAGAAATCTGACACTTTCACTATGTTTCTGATGGGGATTTTCCTTTTAAACAAGGAATCAAAGTATTTCTGTTCTAAATAGAGCAGTTGCATCTGCCAATTGTTGTTATAATCACAGTAAAAGAAATTTGAAAGTTGTTTCAATTTTGTTAGGCATGAACTCTTCTGAATGGAATCTACCTTTCAAACAAGGAACCGGAGTATTTTTTCTATAAATGGAGAAGTTGCATCTGCCATTTTTTTTATCACAAACCAAGGGTATGATGCAATGGAACCGTAATGCTTAGAAATGGATTTGCTATTTTGCAATGGTTTCAATCTCTTATTTCAGTGTCGGAACTTGGTGCAAACTGAAAATTTTCAACTGTAATTTCGAATAAAAGATGGATAAATGATAGAGAGGTTTCATTTCTTGATGCATATCTTTTTATGGCAGTGCTGTAGTGAATTCTCAAACTGGTGAAGAGGTTGCTATAAAGAAAATTGGAAATGCATTTGACAATAGAATTGATGCCAAAAGAGCTTTAAGAGAAATAAAGCTTCTTTGCCATATGCAGCATGATAATGTGAGTTTAGAACTTCTAGAAGTTTTGTCTCCTATTTCGTTCACCCTCTTCAAAAAATTATTCTTTTGATAGATCTTTTTTATGATAGAATTTCTTGCACTTTTCTCAGGTTATTGCTATCAAAGACGTCATATGTCCACCAGAAAGAAAAAACTTCAATGATGTATACATTGTTTATGATTTAATGGACACGAACCTTCATCAAATAACATGCTCCAGCCAGCCATTGACCGATGACCATTGCCAGGTTTGCTCTCGCGCTTCAACATCTAAGTTAAGGGATACTATTAGAGGGAAATGTGATGAATGAGCATCAATGGTCATTTGAATTTGGGTTCTGATCTCCACCTTCTCCCTTTGTGGTTTCCACTAATGATGGTGAGACTTGCCACCAACATGAATTACATAGAATATGGTCTGGGTGCAATTGGAATTGACAACCCCTATATTGTATTATTTGTTTTACTACCTTTAACTAACCAGAAAGCCCCATTCTGATATTCCTATTCAATGCCTTGGAAGGCCAACCTCAGTTCTTAGAGGCACGGGGAGGGGCTATTTCACTCTGTTCAGTGATCCAATCTGGCAGTGACCATCACATATTTCATCTTGTGACTTAAAAGCAGTTGCAGAATATAACATTTTTATGCATTTTACTTAAAATACTTTGATTTAGACATTGGTTACATACATACTATAATATTAGGCATGCTTCCCAGTTCTTGATACACAGATCTGTGTTTTCATCTTGATATGTTTATCCATAGGAAAATTCTGAAGTTGATTGATACAATTTTTTAAAACTAATTCACGACTAGCACTCTCTACAGAAATTCCATCCAGTTTCACCTCAAACATGCTAATATTAGTTGAGATCATGGCTTTGCATATAAACAAGTAAATTAACATGAAAATTAGCTTCAAATGAATTAAGATTCTTACTGATTTCTGAAAATATTCATCACAGTCTAGTTCATATTTTTCTCATTTTCCTTTCTAGTGGCTATGGCCTTGATCTGCTCTGTACAATTATGGTAATTCTTGCAAATTCCAAAACATTGCAAACATATAGATATTTTCCTCTTAATGATATGTGGAAAGCTAAGTGCTTTGTTTCTCTTTTAACCTTTTGCACTGGAAATATATGAGAAAATGACTTTTGATTTTTATTGATTTCTACAATCAACTGATTTGAAGGCAATTTGCAGTACTTCTTATATCAATTGTTATGGGGACTTAAATTTGTAGTACTTCTGATTTGAAGGAAATTCGAACTAGACAACCAAAGAAAAAGAGGTTCAAAACACCTTCACTCGTATGTAAATTATATTTACCATACATCATTTTCCCTTATATAACTATTTGGAACGTAATCTTATTGTCCCATATATTTTCAAATCCCAGGAGGCTGAACTTTAGATTGACAACGTGTACAAACAAATTATACAAAGGATGGATCACTAAATTGAACATAATACAACCATATCAGTAGTTTTTTAAGCTCTTTCAAGATATTATAATGTCAGAGTGGACAATGATTGATAGATTCATAGAAAATCATACCAAAGTTCAGAAATGATCTAATGATTTTGTAACAAGTTTTCAGAATTAGCTAATATGTCATGTGTCCATCAATATTTACTAGAACTATATATCAGTTCAACATGTGTTCATTGTGATCATGTGGTGATTATTATATGCTAATGCATATATTCAAATTAATAGTAAGTGATTTGTTATTGAAATAGTTAGTAGTAATTGATTCAAAATGATTATATCAATCAGGATTTTAATCCTATTAGTAGCATGTGTTCATAATATGCAATCTGAGTTTGTGCTAGTTAGAGTAATCGACATGAGACTAAGTATGTTCAACATGAATGGACTTGGACGTTTGGACCCAATTTTGTATATATACTCCAACAAGATCCAACTAAAATTGAAAGTGAATCAAAACCTAGACTTGTTATAGTGTATTATCTAGGTTTTAAATTAGATTTGAGAATGTCATTAGAGTTTGGTTTCTTTAGGAAAGTCAGCCATACATCAAGTTTTTCAGTCTTAGTTTATGTTTCAACTTCTTACCTATACCTTTATAAGAATGTGTTCCAATACAAAATATTGATAATCAGTATTAGATATCATTTTTAAACTGTTGTTGCATCAACTAGTCTAATTCAAGCTCATAAAAAACATATTCCCTATCTACAGTTTCAGGAGCTTTGGATATTGGAATTTTTCACTAGAAGCTCTTTATGTATATCTGAAGAAAAAAAACAAAATCATAAAAAAACACTTAGTGTAGATAAGCATTGGATGATTAAAGTATTGGTATACCTGCAAAAGCATTACCAGTGTAGAGATAAAGAATATGTATGAAAACTAAAGAGTACATGAAGCAACATTCCCTATAACAAAAGCAAAACGAATGTAACTGCTAGATACAAGAAAAATACCGTCAACAAATGATCCCAACATTAGACTTTATGTCTCAAACGGGTCTATTAAAACTCAGTCAGATCTCATTAGAAATAAGAAGCAAGTTAGGTCATGAATAACTCCAGAATGTGTAAGGAGTCACAACAAGAAACCTCCATCTCCTTTTCTGAATTGGAAAACAATAGCAGTGGGCTACCAGTAGCCCCCATCCAAGATGAGTCTCCTAATTCCATAGCCAATAAGGTAAACAGGCCAGCAAGCACTTCTACCTCATATAGGAAAAAGGATCATGTCAAACTATGAACATAAGGAGAAGCAATAACTCCATAAAGCATAAGCAGATTCAGAAAAGAGCTAGCAATAACTCTAGAATAAAACTACAAGAAACTTAGATGGCATGAATCAAAAAAGAGATAGCACAGCTTAGTCAGACCCTTGAAAAAGAAAAGCAGAGGGTAACTGAGAGTAGGCAAGAATATTGAGTAGCAATGGAAGAAGTTTCTACTCATGAAGGCTGAGCAAAGCAACTTGAAGATGAAATCACAAATTCCGATTGAAACATAAATTGGAGTTGCATGAATAGTTAATCAACAAAGAAGTCTTAATAAAGGAGCTAGAAAGAGAGAAGGCAACTAGATTAGAGTTGGAAAGAAACATAATTTGAAACATAATTATAATCCTAGCAATTGTTCCTATGACGAAGTTTTCACGTGTCAGCAGTTGAAGAAGTGCAAAGTACTTCTTACAATCATCCCCTGACTCGTCGTCTAATAGAACTTTCTCAGATAGGAGAATGTATGGAGAATCTTCAGTTTCTCCTTATTTCTTAAAGAGCATGATGCCTAGTGCTTTTGATGCTGCACTTATTGCTTAATATGTTTGATGTTGCACTAAATGCCAACTCCATTTTTCCTCCCTTGTTTGCTGATTTTTCTGCACATTTGATGGGGGAAATAGGCAGAATGAAGCAGAATACACATAAAGAAAAAAGTGAGTAAGATTTAAATATATAATCACACATATTATACAAAACCTTAATGGAATGGGTGAACAAATCTAAAGTTATTGTGTTAACATTGAAGGAAGTATAGCATATAAACAAGTCACTCTTACATTTGGGAGATGTTATTCCAGTCTTGTGCAAAAAAATTTCGTTGTCCCTTATAGAAATAGTAAATTGACATAGATAATTCAAGATTATCTTGGTGTCCAATCCAAGATGTTTGTGTTTATCCATATAAACCTCAAAGCATATTACATAGGAGAAACAATTAGCACAGTGAAGTTTGAGCCACCCTCCACATATAAGGCTTGGTCTTATTCAAGTTTTCCAAAGACACATTGTTGCTCCTCGTTATCACAGTAATAAACTTCTACATCAGTTTAATAGCATACATCCTTTTTTGGTATGAGGGTTTACCCATGGGGGCAGGTACCTTATATGACCTGGACTGCCTACTGTGGTCTTGTACGTATATGGAGGTAAGGGATGCTCCTTGCTGTGTAATGCAGCTTGAGAGGTTATATGCAGGTTGTGTAAAACATTGAATGAGAAATGTCATGTAATGAATACATTAGTTTAAATATTTTAACAAGAAATGAAAGTAGAAAATGGTTATCAAATATAACCTAAAAAGTACACACAACTTTAAATAAGATGTTGCCTATTTGATTTTGTTCCTCTGAACTCTCTCCTGAACGTAACATTTTTAAGCAAGTTGGGATGTAGTAGTTACTTTAGAAAGTGTAGTGTCCTTTGTTTCAGAGCATACTATGAAAACATAAAGCAAGATTACATCTAGCATATTTCTACTAGTGGCTTTATCAAAATGAGTATACTTCTATACCTTGGTGGCTTTCCTACTCTTCAATCTACACAAACCCAATATCTAATATACCATCTTCAGATACTAGTGACTTTCATTGACACACCCATTATTCTCCAAATCAAGGGGTGGTCTGAAATACCAATCGCATCTTCCTACCATATGAAATTTTCTTTGAGAAGATATTGTAAGATAAATTAAAGAAATTAAGTATCTCAAACCCGATACAGTTGTAGTAGGAGGCAAAAATTCATACGGAAATGACATGAATACAACAAATGACATTTTTAGGTACCTACTCTTGTTTATATGGGTGCTTAATTATATATGCATATCCTAGAAAATATGGTATGTTTCATGTAGCTGGCCTCTTCTATAAGGAAGTTAAAAGTCATTTGGTACAAATCCGGATTTCAACTACCTTCCTATTGTAGGGTTAAATGTATAAAACTCTAAGGTTTCCTCATCCTACAAAAATGAATGTATCCTACCATGTATTTGGGTTTCCAACTGGTAGGGAGAACATAGAAGACAAAGACATTATCAATAAGTATACTACTAGAACTATAAAGTAGAGTGTCTTAATATAGTCTATTATTGGTATAAATTGCAATTTTTGATGTCCACAAATGCAAATATAGTTCCAAACATCAATGTATGATTTTCAGAATTTCTTTTCTCATAGAATGTGAAAAAGACCCTTGCAACCCCATTAAAAAGAACAAAAATGTACCTTCAACTGAAATGGCCATCAGAGACATGGATGACAATCTTTTTTTATAGTTTTTCACATAGAATATATGAAATATATATCTATCTGTGAACTATCAGAATTGTTTCCTACCATATACTAAAAGAATGTGTAGAGTTGTGGGATGAAGCTTCCTGTATTTGAACTCAGTTAAATCATCATGATTCATAGAGATGGTAGAAGTATTGGAAACAGTAGAAGTGGTCAGCACTGAAAAGGTAGGTCAGTAGAAGAATGAGAATTTAGTATTCGAAAGACATGAAAATTTACATGGGTATCCTGATTCTCCACAATTGCATAAGCAAGAGCACTAAAAACAAAATGGCAAAAAATACAAGGAACACATAAAAAATTGGGCCACTTAAATTCTCATTTGTAGGTTGTGTTACCTTGATACAATATATATAAAATTTAAGCCTTTTGTAGAAGTAGGGAGCACAATTAACATTATAATTGATATGGAAGATCTACATTTTTTAGCCTTTAGGTACTGGTCATATTATCTACAACGCAAAAATAGGCATGTGTTTGGTAACTTCTTAAATGACACCATGTTGTTCTAGGTAGACAACTAAGATTCATTGATAAGGATAGGGATACTAGACAGAGCTGGTGCAGATCTAAGACAAACTGAAAAATGGGGCTAACTAAAGGCACACACGCAACATCTCATTGAGATGGCTAATATATGTGGAAACATTACTATTACTAATTCAAATATATGTGGAAATATTACTATGCCTACATGAAAAAGATATTGTAAAGAAAATATTTTGTAGAATATTAAAATTTTGTGTTGTATGAGTTTGTTATATGATAGTACTATGCCTCACTGCTCTGAACTTGCAGGTATACTGTAAACTACCAGTCTGACTACTCATAGACAGTAGATTAATATCAAAGCATGAACTTGCAGGTATACTGTAAACTACCAATCCTGTGAGGGACTTCTGACTAAAGCAATGTAGCATTCCAAGAATTTTTCGTCCCCTGCACCTGCATCCTCTGTTTCATTACTTCACAAGGAACATATACAAATCAGCCCAGTGTATCACCTGAACCAAAAAATACACAGTGAATATTAAACATGGATTACATTTGGGAAACTCCTATGATATGCATTACTGGAGAAAAGTGGAGCAAAATGAAAGGATATTTTTTCCAAGGAATCAGACGTCACTTCAAGTTCTATAGCTCGACCATAGTCTATATTTCTTGTTTTATCTCTTATTTAATAAACAGATAAGTAAAATTCTTTCTACAGTAACACAAAGGGATGGGTTTCAGAGGTCTAAACGTACACTGGAATCCCACACAAAATATAAGACTAGGACACAAATTTTTCTGGCGGATTTATGATTTTATAAGATAATTGTACAAAACTAGACATTAAGGTGCAATCCGGTTACTTAAATAAGGAGTGGGGATCATTATATTAACGTAATTGATTTCCCCAGCCCCTTCCAAGTGCGGCAGCAGTACTAAATCAACATACCCGACAGTGCAGTAGCAACTATCGTAACAGTAGATAGTAGCAAAAATGTCAGATTTAGCGTAGAAGAAAAAATGATGTTACACATCAAGTAAACATATGAAATCATAAAACAACTATCATAACATCTCTTACCCAATGCACCAGCTATAAAATGAGCCCAGTGACCAAGAAGCCCCGAATGCCTTTCTTCAAGCCTTTTCTTTGTTGATTCTATGATGCCAAAGTAAGTTGTAGCAGTTGTGAGGGATCCAGTCACACTAGGCGCAACATCTCTGTAGAACCCTAAAGATTATAGCAAGAAGTAAATGGCAATATGATATATATAACAATTTGGTATGAACATACATTTTGAAAACTATGGAAAAATGTATTCTCTTACTTCTACGTATGGCTTTAGAAATGAAAACTCAATTACCGATGCGGATGAACGGCGCACGGATGATGAACGGTGATGGATGTTGATTGTCCTAGGTCACACTGCTCACACATCAGCACATGATATTACGAATCAAATCTGTGATTGTTGGTATCCTCAGGTTGTGCTTCGCCGCTGGGCGAGAGGATAAAAAGGAAGAGGACAAGATACACAGACCAAAGGAAAATAGAAAGAGGGCAAGAAGCAAGGTGCTCGTCGAGTGGAAAAGGGACCGGTGCGGAAGGGGAGGACCGACCGGATGCACACGGTGTGAGAGGGGGACGCGCACGGTGCGAGAGGGGGAAGCACGGAGGACGAAACAGTTCTTGCATGGAGGAATGAGTGGGGAGGGTTTTTCTTTTTTTCTTTTTTAATTTTGATTTACAAATGTTGTGTTTTAGAATGGAGGGAAGGGATATGAGATGGAGGGAAGGGTTATGGGATGGAGGGAAACATTTGGCATGGCATTTTTGACGGGGTGATTAGTGAGTAATATATTTGTGAGGGATTAGTATTCACATAAAAGTTCTAAAGTTGTTAAAAACACGTTTGAGGGATTTGGTCCCATATTTGAAGGATGAGCCCTAACAAATAGACATCATTATTCACAATTTTTGGTTCCTAACAAATGTTCTTCAACAAAGGCCAAGTTTTTTGTAGTGCCTTAATGGGAATTTACTCGAGGATGTGTACATGACACAACCTGAGGGTTTTATTGATCCAAAAGAAGCCAATAAAGTCTGTAAGCTACAAAGGTCAATCTATGGATTGAAGCAAGCATCTCGGAGTTGGAATCTATGTTTTGACAAAGTAGTCAAATAGTTTGGCTTTAGTCAAAATGAAGATGAACCTTGTGTTTATAAAAGGGTTAGTGGGAGCACAATCATATTTCTCATATTGTTTTTGGATGACATACTATTTATGGGAAATGACATCCCTACTCTTCATACAGTAAAAGGTTATCTAGGGAATACCTTCTCTATGAAGGATTTAGGCGAAGCATTCTATATACTAGGGATCAAGATGTATCGAGATAGATCTAGAAGGCTTCTAGGCCTAAGCCAGAGCACATACATAGACAAGGTACTAATGAGGTTTAACATGAAGGGTTCTAAGAGAGGTAACTTGCCCATGTCCCATGGGGTTACGATCTCTAAAGCCCAATGTCCTAGTTTTTTGTGATGAATGGGCACACATGAGTAAGATTCCATATGCATCAACAATTGGATCTATCATGTATGTGATGTTATGTACTCATCTTGATGTGTCGTATGCTTTGATCATGACGAGCCGGTATCAGTCAGATCCAGGTGAATGTCACTGGAATCCGTAAAGAACATCCTAAAGTACTTGAGAAGGACTAAGGATCAATTCTTGGTATACGGTGGTGAGGAAGAGCTCGTGGTAAAGGGTTACACCAATGCTAGCTTCCAAACTGACAAAGATGACTACAGATCACAATCTAGATTTGTGTTTTGCCTGAACAATGGAGCTGTGAGCTGGAAGAGTTCCAAGCTAGAGACGGTTGTAGATTCTACAATAGAGGCTGAATATATTGCTTCATCTAATGCTGCAAAGGAAGTTGTATGGATCAAGAAGTTCATTTCAGAACTTTGAGTGGTTCCAAGCGCTGGTGATGCAATTGAGTTGTTTTGCGACAACAATGGAGAAATTGAACAGGCTAAAGAACCAAGATCGCACCGACATTCCAAACATATTCAACAGTGGTTCCATCTCATATGAGAAATTGTACAATGAGGAGATGTGAAGATTTGCAGAGTACCTACAGAAAGAAATGTGACTGACCCGCTCACAAAAGAACTTTCACAGTAGAAACATGACGGACATGTTCGATCACTTGGATTGAGATTCATGAGTGATTGGGTATAAGTGCAAGTGGGAATATGTTGGTATGTATGCCCATAGAGACTATCATTTGATGATTGTAATGGGATAATATGTAAATGACTTGTAATACTACATTGATCATATCAATAAGGCAAGTTTCCAATCTATATGTTTGTGTTTTATATTGTGAGATGACCATAAAACTTATAGATATATATAGAATAATATACTCAATGACATATGTCTTCAGGTTGATGACCTGAATATTGAGATCATATGTATGCTAAGAGTATGTATTCTTGTTTTGTCCCTACTTGGTTGTTATTGTGGAAATATCCATAGACATCACTAACACATAAGATTAGAATGTATGTTGGTTGATGGAAGAATCTCATTATCCATGATATGGAGATATCAAACCAAATACTTAGATACTTGTTAGAGAACAGTGTATCAGATAGACCCACCTTGAGAGTGACACATGGATATCATGATTGGTAGTTAGAGTCACATCTCATAATGACAGTGGTGATTGTGGTTCTTAGACCTGAAGTCACTACACTTATCACATGTCATTGGTGTACTTTGACATCATCCACCGTGGTCCTGAATAAGGATTGCCATAAAGATGGTGCTTGGGTGCACTGTGACACATGGGGATGACTGTGAGAGATGTAGATGGAATTTGTCCTTCCTATGGGAGTTTTATATTCTGGCCACTTGATAAGAGAGACTGAGAAATGCATGGCCATGCTGATGTGAGTCAATATTTGATATTGAGCTTACATATATCTCAGACAGTCTGCTATAGTTCAAGGAACATGTATTGAATGTTGAAAAGGATAACAATTCCATGACTCGAGTTCAATCCGGATATCAGTGACAAAGGAACTATACAATCACTGTAACACCAGTCATGAATGATAGGTTAAGTTGTTCACCAACTTCTCCAATTACTTGGGTGGCAATGAAGTCTTTCTAGATACCAATCATTATTTGTGAAATCATAATATGATTATGGATATCACTGCCAACATAATTTGGATCCTACCGGGTCACATGCATAGGATGTGTTGGAATAGGAGTATAATTGTGGATTTGATTGGAATTGCTCCAAATCACATTGATTAATAAAATGTTTATGTAATCGATTAGAATAATATTGGAGTGACTGGATCTAAGTGCAAGTGGCAGTCTATTGGTATATATTCCCATAGAGCCATCCCAAGCGATTGCATGGAGTCGGATATTAATTAATCAATTAATGTGACTATTTGGTTAATTAATGAATTCTAGAATATTCCAATTAATCCATGAGCATCTTAATTATTGTCATGTTTCTGTTTACTAATGGGTTTAGGAAACCCTACTTCCCTTCATCTCCTATTTAAAGGAGCTTGACGGCCGATATCTATATAAGATATTGAGAGAGACTTTTCAGTTTACGCTCACGTACGTAAACCCTAGCTATCACAGTCCTCAGGAGAGAAAGGAGAGCATCGCGATGCTAGCACGCCGCCGCACAGAGACGACTCCTTCCCGCCGGCTTAGGAAGCATGACGAGGATTTCCAGTCCATCTGCGTGGACGAAATAGTGACGCAGATGATGATATACCTGCGTTCAGAGGACATCTATGAACATCCGTACACGCTACGAGTGGCGTACATCACTGCACAAAGAAACGCCGCCGGATCTTCCTGCGACGCACTTAACGAACGGGAGAGAAGTTTCGTCCGTGTAGACCAGCAGCGTTGCACACCGTCATGTAGCGGGACATCGCCAGACTTGCTCTACGATAAGGTATATCCCACAAACACTCCTTCCGAATACGCTGTTGTCGACGAGATCATGTGTCGGGTTGCGTGGATTTTTTTTGCTTCTGCCACGCATAATTTCTCCACCAAACCCAACATCATCATGCTTTAGCATCACAAATGACATATTCAAACTTTAATATTCAATATTTTAAGATGATATCTTGGTTGTTGGGTTTGATACCTTCTCAAAAAATTTAGCAAACATTGACATAATATGTCTCATCATAACACATAAAGCATGATGGGTAGGTGCTTTCTAATCAAATGATGTTGAGATGGGATGCTTTGGCCCCTTATCATGTACTCTAGCCTTGGGTCCTCATTGTCTATCTCCATCACTTTGCACCAAAAATCTACTCTCCTCATTTTCTTCATTTTCCAACCATATATGCAAAATCATAACCAATTGTTAGTTATGGTAGACATGTAACAACTTACATGACAACTTAATGATATGTTCATATAGAGTAAGAAAACCTAGGCTTTGATACCATAAACTTGTGACTATCCATCACCACAAGATTGAGATTACATAAAACAAGCCCCAACTAAAGTAAGCAACTAATGTTACCAAAAACTTGCTCCATTGTAGAATGGATTAAAATATTGAAACAACATAAAAAAACTAAGTCTTTGTATTATTTAATATTCCACAAGTTCTTACATCATCAAGGCTTAGTGACTTGTGGAAGACTTGTTATGAAAAGATATGGTGCCAAGACATATAGTCTACAACATGTACCTCTAATGGCAAATTTTACAAGACACACATGTTAAAATCTCAAGTTGGATAATATAACTTACAAAAAATTCCCACCAGATATAAGTACAAGGATGCCTCTAATACTACCTAAATCGAGCACACAAACATCACCTATCTCCAGGTCACATCAAATTTCATAGGACACTGAGTGACATACAAACTACACCTACCTCCACATGACTGGCATCCACCACAAGATTTGTCCTCACCAGAGATACATGGGAATTTGAGTTGGTCACCTAAAGAGGATATGAAAAACCACATGGTGAGAACTCAAGTCCCAGTGATATGATATAACAATTGATAAATATCAATATAAGTAACCAATAGGACAAATAATGCTCCATATCATTGAGCAAGTTATATAATTAAGTATAATTTTGTCATGCTTATATCTATATCACCATGGATAACTGTATAGAACTTGAATCACATATATGTATCACATAAGAAAGAATAACACATCATAGGCACATCAATGTTATTTGTCACAAAAATCTAGATATACATACAACATGGTTGAGATACACATTTTGTTAAGTCATGGGAAGTTTAAGGCATACCAGTCAAACTAGTATATAGTTGATTCAAAGCCTTTCTAACAATTTTAAAAATATATATGGATATGTGGAATCCATTAGATCTCTCCACGCATCCTCAGGTTGAAAAGAGGAAAGAAAATGTAGAATATTCAAGGGTCACACCTAGAGTGAAAATTTCTTAAAAGAGGATCCACATATACCATGGGTACACAATCCACGACACTAAACATATGGTTTATAGACCCATTAAATATGAGACTCGACCACAACCATTCTTCATCACATATCATATATATTGGACTATCGATCATAACTAAGTCCCAATAAAATCTAAAGACATTAGGGTAGACCAACACCAATCATATCCTAATATATTCACCAATATATGGATTTGATCATCTTCTCACAATTCTCAAGATGACACAATATTGACTCATTTTATTGTTCAAGGACCCGGGGAAATAGATCTACAGACTTAGCACACTACATTCTTAGGGTTACATTTGATTAATTTGATCGAATTTAAATTTTATCACTACATCAATCAATTTCCATACAAATAAAAAAAGTAAAAGATCAATCAAGATTGCACAACTTCAAAATATTTAAAAAGTATTATAACATAATTCCATCTACCTTAATAGGGGAATTTTAACACCTTTTGGTAATATCAAGGTCATGCATTAGGATTTGGGCACCACAAGGCCTTTTTATGTATAGAGGCCATAGTGAGGTCCAATCCTCACGAGGATATCACATCAAGCCATCACAATGTCAAGATATACAAAAGCTATTTCTTTTCAGTAGTTCCTTTTCCATAGATTCTAGTCAACATAACAATTAGTAAAAATCCTTAATAACTGTGTAGAGAGGTTCTTTAACATCAACGAAAATCATATAATTCATATTATATATCAGGGAGTATCAAGAATCACAAAAGGTATCACGTTTCATATCATTAACCATCATATATTGAACCTAAGCACATGCATACCAAAGTAAACATGTCTTTAGAATAATAAAAGATGTTTGGTAGATATAGATGAACATGCAAGTTCATATTCTCTTAATATCTCTTATATCAGTATAAGGCTTCATTCTTTATAATACAACAAAGTTAAAAAGCAAGATAAATGTTTGTATGTATCATGTAGATGCTAAATGTACCATATGTTATATTGCTCACATTACAAAATAGTGGAAATGAGTCCAGTCATTGATGAAGATGGAAGACATCAAGCTTTACTCTTTAATGTCCAACAAGCTTCACACCTTAGGTGAACCATGATCCTTGCCAATATCTGAGATTTCCTGCTTCCAATATTGCAACAACCCTAACTCTATGATATAAGAGTAGATGGGATAACAAATATAAGGAAATAGGGTATAAGACCACTAAGGTTGAAACATTAAGAGGAAAACTCCAAAACCTTTGTTCACATAAGAGGATGACAAAGTATTATCACACAAAAAGGATCTCATTTACAAAAATCTAGGTCCTAGATATCATTAGAAGATTTGATGGACTTCAAGAAAGATAGAAAAAGAAGGAAAGAGCGTAGGTTTGCCAATGCTCAATGAGAGAAAAATATGGTCGGTTTTCATCATCTGATGTTGATTCATTGTGGATTTGGTTCTTAAAAGACACAAATGCAATTGAGGCAAAGAATGAGGAGAAATGGGGTATTTATAGTTGTGGAGGAAAGAGAAGAGGAGAGAGAAGGACTAGTCAAACTCATCGAGTAATTGGTTTATGGAAAAATGGCTTCATCCATCAATGACACCATTAGAAGATGACCCCAAAACCTCATAGGAAGATGACAAATAGTGTCACATAGGTCCTCACTATTCATTCCCACATTGATATCTTCATCGGAGTACAATCATAATAGGTTCATTAGTCGATGTTGTATAGTTTCTTCATCAATAAAGTGATGTCTACTCTCTCATAGTCTAGTGGAGAAGGAAGTCTATAGGTATTTATCATCAGTGGATGACACGACTGATTCCATCAATTCTCTTTTGATGACAATGCAACAACCTACTAATGCCAAGAATAATTTTTGAATGAAGTGAAAATTATCATAGCTTGATGTCAGGAAGAACTTCACCATTCTAAACATAGTAGATCCTTCAATTGATGAGGATGCAAAAGGGAAGCAAGGGTAAGTTCCTTCATAGGATCACAACTGATGAAAATGAAGGGTGTTTTATAAAAAAGCAAAGGCCCACCAAACTAATACCAAGAAAAATAGAGAATATAAGAGCAAGGCATGCTACGTGAAAATTACAAAAAAAAACTCCAAGCATGGAAATCTCAAACATAGAACCACAAGATCATAACATCACTAAAAAATTACATATCCATATTAAGCATGTAATTAAAGAACACATACTCATAGTTAAGGTACCAAAACATGTCTATAGGATTATGTTGGTTCAAGGTTTTTACATGCTCAGCCATTCTAAGGCCTCCATATCCGTGTACCTCCTTTGTATGTAGGCATTGTAGAATATAGCATGAGTCATGACACATCATTGGAGCTACCACAATACATCACATTTTCATCACGTTCAACCTTTGATGTATTAGGAGTGGACTCATTGGGAAATTCATGATTCATTGCATTGAGCTTACATTGTTTCATGAGAACAATTCTCAAGGTTCAATACCAGTCTAAAAAATTCAATCCATTAAGATTTTCCTTCTCAACTACTAATTGCAACTAGAGGTTATTCTTTCTAGCCATGTGATCTACATAGAAAAATATATAGGAATTTAGATCATGGTTTAAAAGTTCTTTTCATTTATTTAGGATTTATTAGATTTTATAGCAATATTTTCTTTAAATTAGTAGCCTTCCATATTAATCTAGAAACTTATAGTAAATAATGTATTAATTGGACAAGGTTCATATTTCATTGAATGAAGAGTAAAATTTCTTTGACTGCACACAACTTGATTATATAGGTAGGAAAATTGTTTTTATCATTTGAAACCCTAGGGTGGATAGGGAATAACCATGTTAAACTCCATTATATGGAACACCCATCCACATGTGTGATGATTTGACTTTTAGGGTTCTACAACCAATATAATATTTGAGGTCCAAGTATATTCCCAGTTGGTTAATCCCAAGGAAGGGTGACCTTTATTCAAAAATCTTTTGACCCACAAGTATGACCCTTATGCCATTAGAGGTATAATAATAGCTATCCAAGGCCATTTATGTACATGGAGATGATTAATACTAATTATTAGTCGTATTTGAAGACATATAGAGTTAAGTACCCGATGAAGTATATATGGACTAAAATGAATGAATAATGAAGCATGGGATGAATCGTGGTCATATTAAGTAATTAAACTCCTTTTGTTGATACTATAGGTAAGTTGATGTATAGTATAAGTCAATATACTTATATATGTGCCCCTATGGAGTATCTTAATAAAATGACCAAATAATGGATTTTGTGTCTCAATCTTTGATAGAATATACTTTAAGGTGTTATTAATCTATGCCTATAATTCCATAACTTTTTAAGGCTCCTACATCAAGATATATGTATTAGAGTATGTGTTCATTTCTTTTGAATTATATGGAGGAACTTTGTATGTGAGATTATTGGGACCTAGATCTATGATACATTTGTGTCACACAACCAAGAGGGCCAGTGAGTGCACTACTTCAGCCACTTTTTCATGGCTTTTTCTATCTAGTGATGTATCAATTGGTTGAGGGGGTGTGTGGAATCTTGACAACTGTGAGATAGAATCTACGCCCCCTCTATCACCTCCTACATCTAAATCTTACAAGAGGATGACCATGTCAAGGAGGGCCGCCCCAATTGTGACTGAATCGACGTCATCTTAGTTTTCTATTGCGATTGGAGAGATCACAAAAAGTGTGTGACCTGAAAGACCCCTTAGAAGGGTTTTACCATGAGCTGTAGCGAGAGATCCAACCCTCTTTCTGTCTATCTTCTCCACTCAAGTGTAGGAACTGACTGAAAGAAGGACGGGAGGTATAGGGACCTACAATGGAATCCATCTACAACTGACCCTCCCCAAAAGTCAGATGAAGATATAGATAGGATAATAGGAAGAGGCACGTGATCTCCATGGTCCCTCGAGTCTATCTTCTTTGAAGAGGAAAGTGTTCATGATCGGGAGATCTCAGACATCTCCATCTAGAATCCCATACACTAGTGTGTTTGTGGAGGCATTGAGGCTTTTGAGAGTATTTTTGTGAAGTTGAAGCAAGGGAAGACCTCTCCCCTCTTTCTCATTCCTACAGTGGTGCCCTGACAATGAGATCACGACCCCACTACTTCTTGTATCTCCAACCTTGAACGAAGGGGCATCGACATGCTCAATGTTCTGAAGAAACCAAATACCTCTACAGCGTGCAACTGGGAGGCCTATCCCCTATCATCCCTACCACAATGACTCCTGACATGGTCATCGTGTCCAGGGTCTATGAGGAATATCCTCAATGATGAGCCAACAAGATAGAGACATGCAAGAAGAGCCATCAGATCTATGAAAGGTGGTACTTTTGGCTGAGGAAGCAGGGAGACTCTGGTTTTACTCATAGGTAGAAAACCCAGTGGCGATGCTAGAAACTCGAGATCGCCCATGTAGAGAAGATGATTTCTTTGGGGCTGAGAACACGGAGGAGAGGGGCAGACAGACCAGTCCAATATACAATCCAAATAAACTGACTGGTCTAACCCCAACAAACTAGCCAAGGGTGCGAGATGAGGATTTGGTCCTGTCAGTATGGACCAATCGACGGTCGCCACCACAAGCAATGGCAAGGTAGAATACTTTTAATATCCAAAAAATGACCTTTTCTTACAAAATGCCTTAAAAATAGCTCCATTGGTCTATAAATCACCCAAAAATACCCATGAACTCATAAAAACACCATATTTTGTATAAGACCCTTAGGTCAAATTGTTCATAAATATTTATAGATGATTACATGTTATGATGACAATGCACCTTTTTAGGATTCATTAAATAAAATAAATATTATCCATATTATATTAAATAAAAAAAAATTAGTACAACTATAGTGAAGATTGATATCCACTTTTGGACTCTAAGTATGCATAATACTCTTCGATATTGGGTCTTTTCCCAAAAATGAGTAATCAGATGCTTTCAAAATCGTTTAATTCTACAAAATAGACCAATCATCATAAAATTATGAAACTTGAACCATAGCCTAATTTAGACCTTCTGATCAGTAGAAAAGTATCAAAGATTAGTTTAGGTTAGTTTGAACCTAGGTTTGGCCTAAACCCTAATCTTGACCTAAATACTATTAATTATAGTGAACATTGTATTAATGATGGTTAATTTCTATTAATCATGTGATGACCAGAGTGGTGGATGATCCAGAATATAAATACGAATATTTGAACTTAGGTACATGGGTTTATTAAATTATATGACTATTATTTTCTTGGTTGAATCATGATATTTATGTATGCTCTTTATTTACAAATATTGGATGTAGTATTACTGTAAGTACTTGATGCTTTGTCACTTGAAAAGATAAATGATGGGTAGATGTTTTGTAGTTATTTAAGGTGCTCATTATCCCCCTTATGAGGGAATGGATTAATGTTGACTAGTACACCTCCTTAGAGAACACAGTGTACAGGGAGTTTCCCAGAGTACTAGGTATATGGGATAGGGCCCAACATATATGTTTGGTACTAGTCCACCTTGATAATGCAACTCATCTAGAAAAATGAATAAAATTGGAATATTTTGCTTATTAAAGAATTGTTTTCTATGATCTTCCTTCTTTCTGTTTGCAAATCTTTTCAAATTATAAAAACCATAAATATATGTATCTTTCTACCCATGTACACAACACATTATGTGGATTCGTTGTTTCATATATGTTTTAGGCTCAGATCTAGCATGGGAGAAAAGACGTGGAGTGAGCAATGTCCAGGTTGTACCTATTGTCTAGGATCCTAGTTAGCATACATGTTCAGAATTGTTTACAATTATCTTTTCAATATGTAAATCAAGTTGTAATTATTCATTTGTAATATATATGTTGAATTTTGAGATCGTGTATGGTGTATAAACTATAGTTGTATGTCCATGTATGATATTATGCTTCTGCATCGTTGTATGAAACAATTAGATAACATTTTTGGGTTTGTCCTCTCAGGCCTTACAAGTCTCGAGATGGTAGAATCTAGGGATGTTGCAACATGCCTTTGAGATATTAATCATATTAAGGTTTCCTAGATGAGATGAATCCAACTGTGATAACTCAAATTTTAGGTTTTCAATATAAATATTGTATTTGAGGACCATGATAGGTGTGTAGATAGTTGATACCAAATTGATGAATTGGTTACCAAGTTGTGGGTTCTTTTCATTGATAAGGGTTGATTGGTGATACTAATGATCATTATGACATCTAGTTGAGTTCAATTAGGATGGATGCCATGTGCTAACTATTTTAAGTGTTTACGAGATTAAACATCTATTTGGTGATATGCATGAATTTGAACGGTTGTATAGTGACCATTGGGATATATAAGGACCATACAATCAGATCTAACTTGTTTGATGAAGATGTGATGATTGATTCATTTGTATTTAAGGATTTACACTTTTTTCTAAAGTTCTTTGATGATACTATAATAGCAATGTCAATCTCTGCCAAACGCTAAGTAGATGTTATGGAATTGCTTTGTAAAATTTCATAAAATTTGAATACACGTTTGAAAGGTATTGAATATTGAAATATGAGCTAATGAATTTTAATTCATTCATCTAGGAACTAAGTTGTTTTGGTATATAACACGGTCATAAGAGTTATCTGTCCAAGGAGTAGCTTTCGAATGCTACAATGACTATCTCATCTGACTTTCAGTAGTTAGGACTGGATAGTGGAGACTTCATCTTCCACCTCTGACTTCATCAGAATATATTGTAGTTAGATCACAAACTTTTATCATGCCAACAAACTGCACCCTCATGACTCAATCCCCAGATCAATGAGGTGTACACAATTGACCCATCTTGTATGACTCTCATTCAATGTTTAATTGTAATTTATTATAATTCATGTTGTATTTATATACATGTTGAATGTTAAGAATATCATGGTGCATTCTTATTATGTTTGAATGTTCATGTATGCTTTTGCTTCGACATCACACTTTGATATAAGTGTTAGAATTTTTAGTGTTCATCTTCTCTACCCAGAGGATTTCGGGAAGGTGGAATCCATGGATGTTACAGTTGGTACCAATGCATGAACAATAGCTACACCTAACAATTGCTCACCATGAAACGGAAACTAAATTTAAACTTCACTTGAAACCTCATAACTTTAGTGACTTGTTCTATAGGAACTAAGTTGATTTAGCCTCTAGGATAGAACCTAGATGTTCGAGAACTAAGTTTAGACAAATGTTTGAAACCCTTTCCATATAGAGCTCATACGTATTGGGTAGATGCACTGGTCTACTCCTTGTTCTCAGCATTTCACTAGGTGACATGGAACTAGACTCTCTACTATGTATTGGACACTTGGTTTTTTTATTTGGTTTTGTTTCCAATCAGCTTGATCCTTGATAGTTTTATCTGACGTCTTTTATCTGGAAGAAAAAGTATATAATATTTTATATAGGAGACTAGGAGGTGTTCATGCAACCTAAGTGAAAGGGAGTGGCATCAGTCTAGAAGAGAGAGTAGTTGTAGAGTAGATGTCTAAAGCCTTATCAGAATATGTGATAGATAGAGAATAGAATGTTAAATGACATAACCATGCATAATATTATCTAAGTTTGATCCTTGGTCAAATACATTTCTTATAGATATCAAAGTTATATATAAGATCTGAATTCAATCTTGCAAAATATGAGCTAAGTCTTAATGATGATAGTGTGTATGATTTTCTTACATAAGGCAACCAAAGTTAGGAAATAGTTGAATATGCATTAGCCTAAGCTCTTTTACAAAGAAGGAACTCTAGAAGTTAGGTGAGATACATGGTGAACTCTAGAGAGAGTGAGACCCACAGGGAGAAGGTCATTGGCCCTGACACTAATATGAGAAATATGATATATGTGTGAAATTATGTGTCCTAAGCACGGTTACTCCTAAGTAGATGAGTTAAGTGCCTTATGCATGATTTCAATAGTCCATCTAAATCAAGATGTGATATTCTGGTAAAACTAATGTTTTGGGGTAGATGAATCATGATGAGAAAGTCAATCCTTTGACTGAGTTAGGTCCTAGCTTGGAGTGATTATAGTTTTGAAGCTCATCATTAGCAACAAGTGTGGTGATATATGAAACACTGATTCTTCGAGTAAAATGAGTTGAGAAAAAGATAATAAAAAATACATGTCAATCCTTATTCTTCTCATTCTCTATATATGATTCTAGAAACATCACTTGGGCTATTTGAATGATTATTTATGAAGAGTCACTCAGATAAGCTTGACCTATTCTATATTACTTTCCTTTATCATGCATATAATACCAAGCTTAAAACAATGAAAAGATTGACCTAGTATATTCCCTTATCTTTATTATATACATGAAATCTAGAAAAACAAAATCATGTGTTAAAATAAGTATACTTTTGGATCATAGATTTCATGATCACTAAATATAGTTCTCAACCTCCAATCTTCTAAATCTAAGGTTCTAGCTTGATGATGACTCTCACACAACAGGTTCAAAATCCTAATATGTATAAATGAATATTAATTCCCTCTAATGCTAATATAATATGATGATGATCATAAATCACACTAATGATGTGAAATAGTGTGATAATTCTGATAATTGATGACATGAAATCTTGATACCACCTTACATAGGTGAGTAGGGTGAAAAATGAAACCTTGAGCAATATCCTCTAAACTTCAAAGTTACAAGAAGAAGAAAAAATCCCTAGTTATTAAGGGACTTAGGTATGTAGATTTTAATATAAAAAATGCCATACTATAAGTAAGACACTAAATGATTGATAACACCAAATTTTGTGATATTTTAGACTATTTTTCTGTTATCAAAACTGCCATTTTTAGCTATTTTCCTCTCTTTTGTATGCACTTTCGCAATAATTGGCCAAGCAATGCTCTTAATCCAATTTTCCTATCTTTTACATAGTTTTCCTCGTTTTTGGGAAATAAGGCTGCTCCAGCCCATGAATAAGTCCAAGTCTATCTTGGCCTCCCTGACGACCGATACAACCCCTGCCCGACAGGGCTGGGAGACACAAAGACGCTCGACAAAGAGAGGGGCCGCGTGAGAAGAAGCTGACGGACGACACTCCTTCTACTCGACAGGGAGCCCGACTCGCCCCGACAACACAGCTTGTCGGGTGACACAACCACCCACCAGTAGGCGTACCGCCCGTCATGACCGATAGCCGACACCATCTACGTCGAGCGACACCTCTGTATCGACCCGTCCAACGACTGGCGCATAAGGGAGCCACATGGCGCTTCGAGCACCATGTCTTCTCCCCAACCAGCTGACTATAAATAGCAGCTACAGGGAGCCCAAAAGATGGTCCACAGTTTGGAATTCAGAGTTCTAGAATTCGGACAGTTGGGAGTTGAGCCATCTTCTGAGGAGACTGTGAGAGCATACGTGTCGTGCCCCAGTGCTTGTCTCGGGCGACACTAGGTGAGATTCTCCTCATTCTGAGAGGGAGGGGACAGTTCACTTAGGACCGTCCCGGGTGACACTGCGGGCCGATATCGGCCGACGTAGATGAGCGACGCAAGTGCCCGACAACAATAATGCGTAGCTCTTAGCCCGACACGATATCAACCCGATACGCTTAGCTTGTCGAGTGTGCCGCCCGAGAGGGTGTGCCGCCTGACATGAGCGTATCGGCAGGGTCCTTAAGCGATACGGTCGACAGCCGGTGCGTGCCGTCCAAGAGGGTGTGCCGCTCGACACCTCTGTATCGGGCTAGGCCTCTGACCGATATCGGGCAGGAGAGCTACTGCATCCTGTCGTCCTTCTACATCAAGGAGGCGATACCTATCTTTACTTTCTGTCATTTAATTCCTTACTTACGCATTGTAATTAAGACCCTTTATTTGTCTATGGAAATAGAAGATGCTTATTTACTTGCTGCTCTGTGCTTGGTACAATCTGTTGGATGATTGCTATGTATGATATCCGAACTCTAGCTTGCATGTTTGGATCGCGTTTTGCTTAGCTAACGAATCGTGTTTTCCCGTCGCAACAACTTCGAGAGTTGTGTTGTGGCTCTAGTGTTTGGTCCGATTCTGGAGTACGAGAGTGCCTGGAACGGAGTTGCCTTAGTGACCTTTCCACTCTAATTTTAGTCCAGTGACTGCAAAAGGGGCGTTGATGCCTTGTTAGAGGTACCCTCTTTGAGAGGAGGGGTATAGCACTGGTTCTACCGCCGCTTGTTTTACCGTAGTTTTATCCTTTGTACCACGCTTTAGCTCGAGCAGTATCTTTCTGTTTCTGTTGCATGAAAACCCCTAAAAACTGTTAAATGACTAAAATCTTAAATCTCTCTTGTAACTCCACTTGGATATAGTTTTCTTTGTTTTATTTGTGACATCTTACTGCTTCCCTTTTTGGGAATTTATCTCTCTTTATACCTGCCGGAGTGTAGTGTGTCGATTCCATGTTCTCAACACTACCCCCTTATCCCTGTGTTCGACCCTGTATTTCTACTTCGACCTCGTAAACAAAGTTGCGGGGGCCTAGAAGGATTCGGGTTTATAAATGTAAAAGCTCGACTACCTCAAATCTGCCTCCAATTTTAGGACGCGCGATTTAGGCCGGTCAACTTTTTGGCGTCGTTGCCGGGGACAAGGCAAAAGCGGTACTGTTGATGAATCTGAATCCACTAACTATACTCTTGTGCCTCAAGCTTAGCAATGAGTTTGACAACACTCTTTTTCTTTTTCTTTTTTTCTTTACTATTATTCTCTGTTTGAAATTAATAGATCTTTCTTCTAAACTTGATTCCTCATGCCACTAATAGGTACTCGGAAGAACGGTGATCTGTTCCACTGAGCACCAACTCCAACTGTCATGCCACCTCACATTGAGCCACCCCATTCTGAAGGCGAACGCCAAGGGAGGAGGCCTGATTCGCCCCCGCCTGAAGAAAATGACAGTTATAATAGTGACCATCAACAAGAAGATCCAGACTCAGGGGAGTATGAAGAGGGCCATCACCGACATAGACGCCGTCACCATCAGAGGCGAAGAAGAAATCAGAACGATCAGGAACAATGCCGGGGAGAGAGTGACAGTGACGACTCAGAAGAGGAGGAAAAGACGCTTAGGGAGTTGGCATCCTCAAAAGCCAAAAACTCCAGGTGTCCTGTCGTCACTCCGCGGTTCAATGTGGCCAACTTCGAGCTTAAGACTTCTGTCATTTCTATGATCCAAAATAAGAGTTTTAGAGGGTGCTCCAAGAATGACAATCCCTATCATCACCTGGACGCTTTTAAGAATATCTGTGACACGATTAAGATGAGAGGTGTTCCCCAAGAGGTGATATACTGTAAGGGCTTCATCTTCTACCTAGAAGACAAGGCCCTGTCCTGGTATCTTGGGTTACCCCACCAGTCTTTGAATAGATGGGGAGCTTTGGCCGATGCATTTGTAAACAAGTTCTACCCCACCGAAAGAACAGTCAGGAATCGGCAGAAGATAACATCCTTCATGCAAAAGCTCAATGAAAGCCTCCATGACGCCTGGGAGAGGTTCCAGGAGTATCTGAGGGATTGCCCCCATCAAAATTACAAGAAGGGCTTCCTCATCACCACCTTCTATAATGGGTTGACTCCTGAAGACAGGGTGTCACTGAACGCGGCCGCGGGCAGTGACTTCCTGGGGAAGAAGGCGAAGAAGTCCGAAAAGATTATCAAGAATATGGCCGAGTTAATGGCAGGTGCTGAGTTTGACCGGTCCGATAGAGGACAGATAAATAAGGTAGGTGAAGGGTCCACCCTTGAATCTAAGGCGCTGGAGGCAATCACCTCGCAAATCCAGAGGATTTCTACGGATGTAAAATAGTTGCGAGAAGCTGGTGGTAAGGGGAAGAAGCTGGTAGCAAAAGTAATGAAATGTGTAACATGTGGAGAAGGCAGCCATGGGGTAGATAACTGCATCTACACCCGGCCAGAAGCATCAAGCGATACCGAGTCTAAGGCAGAAGAGACTGAAAATGTCTCTTTTGTAAACTTCAGAAGGCCAGACCACCGTGGCTTCAACTATTGGAACAAGGATGCAGCTGAAAATTCTCATCAGTTGCACAACTCCACTAAGCCACCCCAAGTTTTCGAAAAGAGGGGAGGAACCGGTCAGTATGCTAGAAATGCCCCCTTCTAGCAGAACAAAGGTAATTTCCAAGGTCAAGGCAAGTACCAAGGATCAACTAAAGAACAAGGACAGAACCAGGCCTCGAACCAAGCAGATGTGGTGGGGCAGTTATTTGATTTTGCAAAAAATTAGGATACTATCAACAACCAACTGGCACAGAGCGCGCTAGCAAATTCTGGTGTTCTAAACTCATTGCAGGTTCAAGTGGCGGATATGCAGACTCACCAACGCCAACTGGATCAGCAGTTAGCTCAATTAGCCGAATTGATGAAGAACCCTTCAGGCAAGATACCATCAAACACCAAAACTGCGAAGAGACCGGGACTGTGACAGATAGAGGGATGAGATCGAGTTGCCAGAAAAGGACGAAGCTGGCAGATAAAGAGCTGGAGTCGTCAAGCTGGAGACGATAACTGCAGCGCTTCTCGGGAGGCAACCCGAGCTTTATTTTAGTTCTTAGAATAGGATTGCAATTTACTTTCCTACAGAACAAACATTACGAACATTTGGTATGTAATAAGGCTCGAGGCGGTGCATGTGTCACATGCACTGACTCTTATGTTTTGTGGGGCACCGCCTTAGTTTTATTAACCGGGATGGGTAATACCATCTGAGGCCGGGAGCTTAGTCCTAGGCCAATGATGTTTTACTCATCGGCCGCAGCTTAACCCATTTTGTTTTCACGATTCACGGGGGGGCAACCCAACCAGCGCTTTGAGGGCACCCTTATCAGGCGGTGGGGCTTCGTGGAGCGCAACAGTCATGCCGACGGTTGGGCTTGCCGGCTTACACATTGGACTGACGGTCGACACGTGACCGAGTTTTACTGTTTAGTCGCCATATAAGGAAAGCGAGTTTTACCGTGTCAGGTTCCTTACCTTGCTGTTTTTACACTCCCGTGTTGAGTGAGAGAAATTGTTCTTCTGCTCCCGTGTCGCGCAAGACTGCAATTCTCTTGTGTCGCCTGATAGCCCAGATCACAACGAGGTATAGCTCGACAGATCGTGTCGGCCGACATGCTTCTTTTCTTATTACAAGTAGTTTATCGGTCTCAAGTTTACTTTGCTGAGCAGTCGTGTTGACCGATATGGGTGTCGTGTGGGGTATCTTTGATTCATGTTGCCCGATACCCAATGTCGGGCGATAGCCGTGTCGCCCGATGTTGCATCACATCGCCTATTTTTGTTATCGGGCGACACACTGCTTTTCTTTAATAAGAACGTATCGGGCACCTCGTCTTATCGCCCTCGTATCGCCTGTCGCACCTTTCTTTTTGAGCGACAGACCTGACGCGCGTTCACCGCCTTTCCGATCTATGTTTATCGCGCAATTGAATCTTTCGACATATCGGGCGATACCAATCTCTTGTATCGGGCACAGGGCTTCGCTGCTGAAACCAGTGTGTCACCCGATACAGGAGTGTCGGGCAGTTTTTGTACAGGATAATATAGGGTCACACATCTATTCTTTATTATATTTCTTCCAAGGGCCAACATATTTAATCAAGATATTTCCCTTGTTGACTTACAGAGATGGCCCGCATTAAGACGACCACTGTCCCAGTCGACGAGCAAGGTAGGAGGGTCTACCCTGAGACTGCTGTTGAAGGGCAGACTGCCACACCCAAGCGCCCAAACCCAGGACAGGCTGGGACATCGGGGACTAGGAAGAAGGCGAGGGTTGGAGAAGCTGCGACTCCAGTGCTAGCACCAACACCACTTGCAGCAGTGCCAACACCAGCAACAGAACTCCCGGAATCCTTTTCGGGGAGTTTCGAGCCAAGAGACGATGAGCATGCTCGCCGCTATGCTGAGCTGGTACCCAAGATGTACAAGCCAAGCAGGTTCTGCCATAGAGCCTCGTTTGATGAGCTTGGGATCCTGAAGAGGCTGAAGAGCATCCTTACGGCGGCAGGACTAAAGAAGATATGCTTCAGCCGGATTTCTTTGTACACAAAGCTGACCATGGAGTTCATGTCCTCTCTCCGCCGTGTGAGGAATTCGGAAGCAGAGAAAGAAAAATTTGGCGGGCCAGACAGACTACAGGCCCGGCTATACAATTCGGAGCACGCCATCTCCGAGAAGCTCTTAAACGAGATCTTCTCCTCCAGCGAGGAAGAGAAGAATCGGATGGACAACGGTGAAAGGATCACCGAGGAAGACGGGTTCAATCTCGTGGAGTTTTTGGGCAGGCTTACCGGCAAATCTTCATTTAAGCCGGGAGCAAAGGTCGTGGCAGTGCACTCCTGCTTCTGAAGGATCGTGCACAAGCTGGTGGCATGCTTGCTGTTCAGCAAGAACGAATCCAGCAGCATCTACACATAGGAGCTCCACGTCATGTGGCATATTATGGAGGGCCGAGTGATCAACCTCGGTCGGTTCTTGCTGAACAGGTTGCATCCAATGAAGGAGGCCACTAAGGAGTACTGCATGGGCGGAATTATCAACCTCATCGCAGTAGGACTCGGGTACCCGTTCGAGCCGCGCAGCCATACTAGAACGCAAGGCGATGAGGTGTTTGACACCAAATATCTGATGAGGACCAACATCATCAGGAAGGAGAGGGGAAGTTTCTTCTACAAGTTTTCAAGGACGGCCATACTCCTTCCCCTTCCTCGCTGCGCCAACTACGACAAGGAGAAGTTGGTCTTCACCACCGCCGAGATTGAAGCTATAGCTAATAATACGACTACCGCCACCACGATCAGGGCCACAGAGAGGCCAGCCCCAGAACTGCCGGCGACAACTGCTGATCATGGTATAAAGATAAAGTAACTAGAGAGTAAGCAGGAAACCCTAAGAGGAGATACAACGTTTCCCACTTTCCCAAAACTAATCAAGTATTTAAGCAAACAATCATAGATGTAGAAGGAAATAAAGTATCTTGATCACGGAGTAAGACCTCGCTCTTTTTTATTTATTATTTATTTATTTTGAAAAAAAGTAGGAAAAGAATATAAGTAAATAATAGGAAACCCCAAATAAAGACCAAATTAGAAAATGAAACTTGATAGAAAGCAACTTATATTTTCTACAACTCCCCAATAGAGTTTTCAGACTATTTACTCATCGATAAAACTTTGTGAAAGGCAAATCTCAATAGTCAGTGTAAAACTACATAAATGTAAAACACAGGTGATAAAAATGCCACCTTTTTATAAAAACAAGGAAAACCATAAATGGATGTTAAAACCAGCGGGAAAACACTAAATATATAAAACATGACTCCACCCTGGGGTAGATAAAATGTAAAATCATGGTCAAGATATTGGGATCGACATCCTATTATAATTGGGTAAGGTTTTCTAGGAACCCAGCATCACCCAAAAAAATAGTACTATTTTTTATTGTAGAGTTTGTGTAAAGCATTATACTTGGTATGGTTAAGAAAATCAAGCAAGGAAAAATGACATGATTGAGGTGTGTGAGTATTCAGGGGATCAATATTATCATGAAGAATTCTACATAAGGGAGTTGATATAGATGATATATTGATAGTGTATTGACAACGTGTTTTGGAAACAACATAATGTAGGGAGATATGGCTACAAATATGGAAGCAGAAACAAAAATTTACTTGTCTTATTCCCCTTAGATAGCTGACCACGTCAACAAGTATGGATTAGGAATGAAGGCTGCAACCCATATATAAATGGTCCTAGAGCAAGTCTAGTGACTATCCTTGCAGAGGTAAGCTTCTTTCTTGAAGTAGCACTCAGACAGTTGTCAGTGGCGGCCTCCTAGTGTAGCACCACAGATGGTGGTTGAGAACATCCTCCTAGCAGGTGGCAACAACCTCCACGCCTTGATGTAGTCCACGCGGACCACTAGGAACTCCATGTTGTGCTACTAGAGACAATGGAAGGAGTTGTCCCTTCGAACATCAACCTGCTAGGGCTGATTGACTCTCTTGTGTTGTCTTTTCCTTATCCCTCCCTTTTACGGGTAGGACTTGCTTGGGTACTCTAGTTACCACAACTGGAGAGGAAAACAATTTTGAGAGCTTATTATTGTGTCACTTCAAATACTTGACTATCCCTCTATTTATAGAGGGCCAGGGTCAGGGTTTCCAGGTCAACTAGGAGTCAAAAAGATGGAATTCATGAATTTTCTAGAAGTTGTGAATCAAGAAATGATAGGTTCACACCTGAACTGATCGATTCACATTTGAAATGATCAGTTTATATCTTGGATCGATTTGTTCACTTGCTTTCCTATTATTGATTATGTTGGATTTTAATATTAGATTAATGCACAACATGATGTCAGCAACAATCCTTGATCCAATTGTATTGATCATTGAAACGGGTGATTCATAAACTAAATCGGTCATTTCAGACCTTGAGCCTATTGCTTAATTAACTGAACCAGTCGATCCATCTCCTAGTTCATTCAATGTTCAACCAACGTAGTTTAAATTGACCTAACACTTGAATTGATCAGTTTAACACTTGAACCGATCGATTCAATCCGGTAAGTCAGTTTTTAGCCATTGTTGTTTAAATTTAATAGCTAAGCATTTTAGTAATTAAGTCAAACCATATCCATGAGTAAACTCCTATTCTTGGTGCATCCTATGCATCTGACCCTGTAGGTCCCAAGTTATATTGGTAGTGAATTTCCATAACCAACTTATGACATCACAAATAATGAGTGGTATCTATCAACACATCATTGCTACCCAAGTAATTGAAAAGTTGGAGAACAACTTTAACCTACAATCTGTGATCATATAGTTCCTTTATCTTAAAAATCCGGATTGAACTCAGGCATGGAATCATCATTATCTCAACATTCAATCCATATTTCTTGAACTAGAGAAGACTATTTAGGTACATGTGAGCTCAATATATCATATTGACTCACATGAGGATGTCCATGCATTTCTCAGTCTCGCTTATCAAGTGGCTAGAATATCAATCTCATGTAGGAGGGACAAATCCCATCTACATCACTCACAATATATCCCCATGTGTCACAATGTACCCGAGCACCACCTTGATGGAAACCCTTATTCAAGGTCACAATGGGTGATGTCAAAGTGGATTGAACGACATGTGATGAGTGTAGTGATTTCAGGTCTAAGAACCACAATCACCACTATCACTACGAGACCTGATTCTGACTACCATTCCATGGTCTCCATGTATCACTCTGAAGGTGGGTATGTTCAGTACACTATTCTCTAAAAAGTACATATGTGTTTGGTTTGATATATCATGACTTATGAGATTATGTCATCAACCAACACAAACTCTAGTCTTATGTATCACTATTGTCTATTTTACTTCCATAGCAACATCTGACTAGGGACATAACAAGAATGTATGAACTATTATCATACATATGATCTCATTGTCCAGGTCCTAAACCTAAAGATATATGTCATCGAGTATCATCGTAACTAAATAAAATAGAATAAATAAAATTTCCTTTTATTATAATCAAATCAATTACATCATGCCACATTACAATCATCACATGATTGTCTCTCTTGGAATGCATACAAATAGAATCCCACTTGCACTTACAGCCAATTATTCATGAATCTCATTCTAAGTGATCTATCATGTCGATCATGCTTCTGCTATGGAAGTACTTTCGTCAGTGGAACAAAAACATTGCCTTCAGTTGGTATTCTGTAAATCTTCACATCTCCTTGATGTACAATCTCCCATATGAGATGGAACTGCCATAGTATGTGCTTAGAACGTTGATGCTATATGGGTTCTTTAGCTTGTGCAATAGCTCCATTGTTGTCACAAATTATCTCTATTGCATCGATAATGCTCAGAACCACCCCAAGTTCATTGATGAACTTCTTGATCCAGACAACTTCCTTTTCTACATTAGATGTGGCAATAAACTCAACATTTGATGTAGAATCAGCAACTATCTCTTGCTTGGAACTTTTCCAACTCACAACTCTGTTATTGAGGCAAAATAGAAATCCTAATTGTAATCGGTAATCATCCTTGTCTGTGTGGAAGCTTGCATCAATGTAACTGCTTACACACAACTCTTCCTCATCGACATAAACAAGAAACTAATCCTTAGTTCTTCTCAAGTACTTAAGGATATTCTTTACGGAAAACTATGAGTCTCACCGGGACCTGACTGATATATGCTTGTCATGCTTAAGGCATACAAGACATTAAGACAAGTGCTTAACATTGCTTGCATGATTAATCCAATTGCATATCCATATGGAATCTTACTCATACATTCCTGTTCTTCACAAGAACATGGACATTGGGTTTTAGAGAGGCTAATTCCACGAGACATGGGAAAATCCCCTCTCTTTGAGTCCTACATGTTGAACCTCTTCAGCACTTTATCAATGTATGTACTTTGGCTTAGGCCAAGAATCCTTCTAGATATATATCTATAGATCTTGATACCTAGGATGTAGGATGCTTCGCCAAAAACCATCATAAAGAAGGTACTTCTAGCCAATTCTTTACCATCTTTAAAGTAGGAATGTCATTCCCTAATATGATGTCGTCTACATACAATATGAGGAATACAATTATGCTCCTGCCAACCTTCTTTTTTACACAAGGTTCATCTTCATTTTGACTGAAGCCAAACTCGTTGACTGTCTCATCAAAACAAAAGATTCTAGCTTTGAGATGCTTGCTTCAACCGTAGGCTATACTTTGTATATTTTAAACTTTATTGGCTTCCTTTGGACTAATAAAACCCTAAATATGGGTCATGTACATATCCTCAAGAAGATTCCCATTAAGGAAAGTGGTTTTAAGATCCATCTTCCAAATCTCATAGTCATAATAAGCTGCAATGGCAAGCATGATTCTGATGGATTTAACGATGGAAACTGGTGAAAAAGCTTCATCATAGTCAACACCTTGAACTTGTTTAAAATATTTTGCAACCAATTTACCCTTATAGGTTTGTAAAATACCATCCATGTTGGTATTCTTCTTGAAGATCCATTTGCACCCTATGGGTTTTACCCCTTCAGGTAGATCCACCAAGGTCCATATCTTGTTGGTGTACATGGATTCCATATCAGATCTCATGGACTCAAGCCATTTCTCAGACTCTGGTCCCTCAATGGCCTCTAGTTAGGTTGTTGTCTCATCATCTATGACAAACTCACTACCTTCTTGAGTCACAAGATAATCAAATCTTTCAGGGTCGAGGTGTGTCCTACTAGATCTCTGAGGTTCTTGTGTTACATGAGAAACTTGAGATTCCACAACAATTTGTGAGTCTCCTTGTTCCTCATGTACCTCTACAGGTTCAATGTTTTCTTATTGGTCTCAAACCTCTTTGATTTCTACTTTTCTCTCACTGATTCCGTTGGAATAAATTCCTTTTCAAGGAATACACCATCCCTGTCAACAAACACTTAGTTGTCAGATGAAGTGTAAAAGTAGTATCCCCTGGTTTCTTTGGGATATCCAAAAAATAACATTTATTTGATTGGGTCCAAGCATTTTAGGAAACATTTTCTTGACGTAAGCTTCATGTCACAAAATCGCTATTACCCCAATCCCAATCCCACTGCCTAGGCAATGGTAAAGGGATTGAAGCTCCCATCCATGAGTGGCCCAAAAGGATCTCACACATTGGCATGTACAATAAGAAATAATAACTCATAAAATAGGATATTTAAAGAACAAACTAACCCAAAAAGGAGATTTTGCAGATTTATCCTTGTCTTTTGAGTATATCAAGTGCAGAAGTGATCTAGTCACTGATCCATCTGGTTTTCCTAAAATCGGGTAAATCAAGACACAATCAATGCAAATGCATCTGTACACTTTGAAAAGAACAGATATTGAACAATTGACAAAAATTATAGAAAAATATAGTACTTCGCATGACTAATGTATAACAAGTGATTTATTTCAAAACCATATTAATCTGATAAAATGTTTATTTTGAACAAGTCAATTTTATTAAGTTACCACTATGCTAATATTGAGAAGCATGCTTATATATTTTATGTGGTTTCATCGCCCCAATGGGATGGGGAAGGTCACCAGGATCCTTCTCTCCATATTAGGTAGGAGGTCAATTGATAGATACGAGTTCGAGATTTATTTGACATTTACAAGTTCCACCCTCCAAATGAGGAGGTCGCTTGTACTCAATATCAACAAGTATAACTGGAATTCATAATGGGCAATATCATTTATGTTTTTGAGTTTGTTGCAAATTATAATATGGAAAATTGGAAGACAAATCAGTAGGGAACAATAGCTCAAACAATTACATAGCTAGATTTTCAAGAGGTACAAACAAGGTTATCATTCAATACTACTAGTCTGTTCAAGGAGGAATTAATATAAAAGTGTACCTTTCACTAAAGATTAGAGTATATATTCCAAGAAATAATACATCAAAGTCTCCAGTAGATCCTAGATCAATCAAGATGTTGATCAAGGGTCAATAACATGATATACACAAAGATAATGTACCAATGTTTAAGATTAGGGTTATTCATTCCTATTAACCTTCAGGTTAGGTAATCCACTTATGATCAACAATTTCAAGATGTTCAAAATTATTCAAGTGTCAAGAATATTTCAAGTGTGAATGACCCACTTAGGTATTTTAGGAACATATGGGCTAACCTTAATTATTATGATCATCATTCAAGTCATTGTCATTTTTAGGTCATCATGATGAATTAGCATCATTAGTATTCAAGATTAGATCAACTTTTGATTGATATAATGAGTAAAATCAGAGATCAAGTATTAGGTCAAAGGATCAAAATATTTCACAAGATTTAGGTCAATCATTAAGATACCATCATCAAGATTAATCTTTATTCATAGAAATCATTTTCAAGATTGAATGAAGTCAACAAATCTAGATCTAGATCACTAATGAGTCAAGTATGTTTTTAGTGTCTCAAGATAACCATTAGAGTCAAATATTAGTAGTTCCAAAGATTACTCATGATTATTGAGTCATTTGATAAATTAAACAAGAAAGATATTAAATTCTAGGGATATAAGTGAGAGTCATTTATAATAAGTTCTCAAAAGTATTTTATATGATTCATTGGATTTTTTTAATTAAAATTGACTATTTGTCATAATTTTTGGAGCTAGGAATCAAAAGATATGATTTTTGCAAGATTTGATTTTTTATTGGATTTTTTAGTAGAGAGGAGGCAAAAAATACCTAAAATAGGTGGTCATTCGATGCACAATGGATGGCTGAGACTGGGCACATAGAATCACGGCTTGCTAGCTCAGTGGTCCAATTCAATTGCTAATTTGTTGGGTCCATGGCTTGATTTCCTGGTTTGATAGCTAAGTCTTTGGACCCAGTTCATTTCTCATGGATCAGGTGGTCTGAGACTTCTTCCTCTCCATTCCAGTCCTTAGACATAGGAATGCACCCACGGTGGACGATCTCGTCGGATCTAGGGGGAAATGAAACAGGAGGCGTAAGAAGAGGCAACGAAGGTGTTATTTCAACTTAACGTGATCTCATGAATATGGTGGAAGTGGTGATTTGAGGCGAGAGGTCGACGAAGGCAAAAGTCCAATCTGGGTTGTGCAGAGGTGGTATCCAACTAGTTAGAATATTGAGGACAAATTGGGGGCATTCGAGGTCAGTTGAGAGCACGAGAAAAGGGATTCTCACGAGGGTTGAAGGTGCCAATCTCGAGGGGTCATTTTATAGGGTCGAGAGGTAAGTTTTAGGGAACAATGAGCCTTGATTGCAGCCATGGTCTCCATAGTAAGAAAGGGAGGTGAGGGGTAAGTTTTGATGGATGAGCAAGACATTAAAGTGGGTAAAATGGGGTATAGTTGAGTTCAAAATCGCAAGACCAAGCTTTCCATTTGCTTAGATTTTCAAATCTTGGTCATGAGCGGGAGATCACATGATTCAGCCGCAATAACACCTCCTCGCTGATTGTGGGAGGTAGGAGATGACCTAACGCCCATCATATCAGGCTCGGATATGTGAGAGTTAGATCCAAGTGTTGTAACTCGCCCCTTACACATGCCATGGATCGCTGACTTGGAAAAGGGGTAAATAAAGAGCAAATAAAAGGTTTTTCTACATATTAACTTCAGAAATTCACATAAAATAGTAGGAATGTCCAAATGGGATGAAATTTGGACCATAGGTTCAAAAAAACGTGAAGAGCGTTTACAAAAAGTTTGAGAAATAGAATATGAAGTTTCATGGACAATTTTATGTCTTTGGACAAAGTGATGAATTAATCTAATCTGTGGTGTCATAATGTGTATAAAAACTACATTGGTCATCATATTTCGTTTGAGTGACAATGGTGATCAAGTAGCTAAGAAAAATATATAGCAGTCAAGAGTGAAAACAATTGAGGATAAAATTGGAATTAAGTCATACTTATACAAAAATGCACTTTGCTACACCACATCCCCAAATCTTCATAAAAGACACATCAAGACGCTTCCCATACCATATCTCATATGGTGTCTTTTGAACCAATTCAGATAATATGTAGTTAAGTGTAAAAGTCGTGATTTGTAGAGAACATCTCTCAAAAGAAATCGTAAGATCAATAAAACTCATCATTGATCGCACCATATCTAGTAATGTGTGACTCCTTCTTTCTCATACACCACTGTGTTATGGTGTTCTAGGTGGAGTCCATTGTGATATGATACCACCGTCTCTCAAAAGGTCCTCAAACTCTTGGCTTAAGTATTATCCACCTAGATTAGTATGAAGTGCCTTAATACTTTTATCGAGTTGGTTCTATATTTCATTCATGAAATCCTTGAAATTTTAAAGAGTTTATGACTTATGTTTCATCAAGTAAACATAACCATGCCTACTGAAATCAAAAGTAAAGGTAATGAAGTACTGATAACAACCTCTAGCATTTGTTCCAAAAGGCCTACATACATCAGTATGTATGAATCCTAACAAATCACTTGCCATGTCACTATTTCCAAATAAATGAGTCTTTTTCATCTTTCCCAACTAATAAGATTCACATGTCTCTATTTATTCAAAATCAAAAGAGTCCAGATAACCATCATAATGGACTCTAGAGATGTGTTTCTCATTTATGTGCCCTAGATGACGATTCCAAAGGTATGTTTATTTTTGAGTTATCAAGTTTTTGTCTTTTAGTATTTACATTATACACTCTTGTCTCCAAATCTATCAAGCATATTTACCATAAAAAATCCCATATTTACTAATAAAATATTGATCGTTCTTTATAAAAAAAATGAATCCAATCTCATTGAAACAAGATATGTATATGATGTTCCTATTAATGGTAGGTACATAATAGTAGTTCTCTAACTCTATTACAAGCCCACTTGGCAGAGATAACTCATAGGTTCCAGCTGCACTAGCAGAAAATCTTGATCTATTAGAAACACATAGTTCAACCTCACATTTTATTAAAGGTTTTCTTCTTTTCATATTTTTCATATATGAGAAAATATGAGATCCACATCCAGTATAAAATACCCAATATGAAGAAGTAGCAAAGTTAATCACAATTATGTATATACCTGAAGTAGAGATATCTATTCCTTACTTCATCCCCAGTTTCTTAAGTGAAAAAGACTAACCCCTCTCCTGATTTTGAATGCAGAAGACTTGGACTTTAGCTTAGCCTTAGAACATTTCTTGGCCTTTCCTTTCCCTTGGACTCTATTTCGTTGATCACCATCACAAGTTTCTCCTACTTCATTTGTGTTTTGACATTTATCAAGATATCAAGAAGCTCATGTTGGGTTTTGTGGGACAGAACAGGCAGCGGAAACAAAAAATTTATCTAACCACAAACCCATAACCAGCAGATCGCCTCAACAACTATGAAATAGGAAGGATGGTTTAGCGAGATATACTTGCTCATGAGGCTTACTCAGTGACAATACCTCACAGCTAGTGCGGTCTTCAACCACCTAGTCTTCGACAACATTTGTGCAGCTCCTGGTGTAGATCCGGACTGTGCTTGATGGTCGTCCTCCTAAATGACAAAAATCTCCCGCCTATATAGATAGTCCACAAGGACCACCAGGTACTCTAGTCATCATGATGGAAAGATTAGAAGGAGTCATCCCCCTCAGCTGGCATACTAGTCACTGACACACTCTCCCACCACCAGTTGCTTTTCTACAGTTGTCTTTCCCTCATTGTTCATCCCTGGATGGGTTAAACCTGCTTGGGCTCTATCAGTTACCAAAACCAAAGAGAACAACAAATTTGCAGCGCAACTGATGTTCTCAGTTGTGTATTTTGAGAAGCTCCTTGAACCCCTCTATTTATAGTAGAGGGTAGGGTCAGGGTTCCCAGTTTGTGCTGGAGTAGAAGGGTCCAGATTTTCCACAAACTGATTGTGTTGTGGCAGGTGAACTAATCGGTTCACAACTAAACTGATCGTTTGGGAAGGTGAGCCGATCGTTTCACCCAGTAAACTGATCATTTCACTTCCCAGACATTCCTAAAATTGACTTTCCTTATTTGTTTCTAATTATTGCAAAGATTAATTCTTGTCCCAATCAAATTGAACAAGTGAAGCGAGAATCTTTTCTCACTGATCAGGAAACCCGACACCTACTCGATTGGTCTAGGTGAGCCGATCGGTTCACTAGAGTGAACCGGTCATCTCAGTGACCATGAGTCGATCAGTTCACCAGTGAATCGGTCAGTTGGTTGTCCAGGTTGTGCAAAATTCAGTCAATGCAATTCTCAGTCAATCTGAAACTCTAATCAATTGGTTCAACACTTGAACTTGATGATTCTGAGTCAAGTCTATTGATTGAATGTTTAATTGAGTACCTAAACACTTTAGTAATCAATCTAAACATCATTCATGGATAAACTCCTCTTCCAGGTTAATCCTAAGTGTGTGACCCTATAGGTTCCATTTCACATTGGCAGTGAATGTCCATAACTAACTTATGACATCACAAGCAAAGAGTGGTGCCTAGTCGCACATCAGTGCTACCCAAGTGAAGAGGAAAGTTGGAGAACAACTTTCAACATACAATCTATTATTGGTGTTAAAATGAATGTATAGTTCCTTTGTCACTGATATCTGGATTGAACTCAAGGCATGGACTTGTCATCCTCTACGAATGTTCAATCCATGTTTCTTGATTCAGAGTATACTATCTGAGATATATGTAAGCTCAATGTCATATATTAACTTACATGTGCATGGCCATGCATTTCTTAGTCTAACTCCTCAAGTGGCCATGATATCACACTCCCTTAGGAGAGACAAATTCCATATCTATCACTCATAGTCAAGTTCCCATGTGTCAAAGTCACCCAATCATCACTGTTATAACAACCCATGTTTTAGGGATGCGTTTGATGATCTTAAAGTGTACCCAATGACATGTGATGAGTGTAGTGATTTTAGGTCAAAGAACCACAGTCACCACAAATACTATAAGAGAGGATCCTGACTAACCAAGTGTGGTTTCCATGCATCACTCTTATGGTGGGTCTGTCCAATACACTATTCTCTAACATGTATCTGTGTACTTGGCTTGACATCATATATCATTACTAATGAGATTTTGTCATCAACCAACACACACTCTAGTCTTTTGTGTTATTGATGTCTATGGTTATTTCCACAATAACAACTGACTAGGGACATTAGTGAGAATGTACATACTCTTAACATCTACATGATCTCATTGTTCAAGTCATGTACTTGAAGACATAATCATTGAGTATTGTCACTCTCTAGACATATAACATGTTATACTATTATCTCAAAATAGTTAAATTTATAGATGGAAATTGGCTTCATTATTATTATTAAAATCCTTTACAAAGTATGCCATTACAATCATCATATGACTGGATCTATGGACATACACACCAACAGACTCTCACTTACACTTAGAGCCAATCACCCATGAACCTCAGTCCTTGTGATCTAGCATGACCATCATGCTTCTACTGTGAAAGTATCTTAGTCAAGGGATCAGCAATATTGTCTTCGGTTGGTACTCTGAAAATCTTCACATCTCCTCGTTGTAAAATCTCTCATATGAGATGGAAGTGTCGTTGTATGTGCTTGGACCACTGGTGTGATTTGGGTTCTTTAGCTTGTGCAATAGCCCCATTGTTGTTAGAATAAAGCTCAATTGCATCACAAATGCTAGGAACTACCCCAAGTTCAGAGATGAACTTCTTGATCCACATAGCCTCCTTTTCCACATGGGATGCAGCAATATAGTCGGCTTCTATTATAGAATCCACAAATGTCTCTTGCTTGAAACTCTTCCAGATCACAGCTCTATTGTTGAGGAAAAACACAAATCTCAATTGTGATCTGTAATCATCTTTATTGGTTTGGAAGTTTGCATCGGTGTAACCCTTTACCAACAACTCTTCCTCACCGTCATAGATGAGGAACTGATCCTTAGTCCTTCTCAAGTACTTTAGGATGTTCTTCATGGTTGTCTATTGAGAATCTCTGGGATCTGACTGGTATCTGCTCATCATGTTGAGTGCATACGAGACATAGGGACATGTGCACAACGTTTTTACATGATGGACCCAATTGTTGATGCATATGGGATCCCATTCATGTGTTCCCTGTCTTCACAAGATTTAGGACATTGAGCTTTAGAGATAGGAACTCCATGCCTCATGGGTATGTTTCCTCTCTTTGAGTTCTCCATGATGAACCTCTTCAACACTTTGTCAATGTATGTGCTTTGACTTGGTCCAAAAATCCTTCTTGATCTATCTCTATAGATCTTGATTCCTAAGATATAAGAAGCTTCTCCCAAGTCTTTCATTGAGAATTTATTTCTAGGACATGTCTTTACCTTTTATAAAGTAGGGATGTCATTCCCCATCAATAGTATGTCATCTACATACAATATGAGGAATGTAGTCAAGCTCCCACTAACCTTCTTGTACACACAAGGTTCATCTTCATTTTGACTAAAGCCAAACTCTTTGACTGCTTTGTCAAATTGAAGATTCTAGCTCTGAGATGTTTTCTTAAATCCATAGATTGACCTTTGCATATTACAGACTTTATTTGCATCCTTTGGATTTATAAAACCTTTAGGTTGTGTCATGTACACATCCTCAACAAGATTCATGTTAAGGAATGTGGTTTTAACATCCATCTGTCCAATCTTATAGTCATAGTAGGTTGCAATAGCAAGCATGATCCTGATGGACTTAATCATGGAAACTAGAGAAAAGGTTTCGTCATAGTCAACACCTTGAACTTGTTTGAAACACTTTGCAACCAATATGCCTTTATAAGTTTGCACATTGCCATCTATGTCGGTCTTCTTCTTGAAGACCCACTTGCACCCTATGGGTTTTACCCCTTCAGGTGGATGCACCAAGGTCCATACCTTGTTGGTATACATGGACTCCATTTCATATCTCATGGCCTCAAGCCATTTCTCAGAATCTGGCCCCTTTGTAGCTTCTAGATAGATAGTTAGCTCATCATCTATGACCAACTCACCACCTTCTTCAGTCACAAGATATCCAAATCTTTTAGGCTCAAGGAGTGTCCTACTAGATCTATGAGGTTCCTGTGTTACCTTAGGAATTTGAGATTCCACAACAACTTTTGATTCTCTATGTTCCTCTTGTATATCTATTGGTTCAATATTTTCTTGTTGGTCTCTGTAAGGCCATTGAACTTACTTAATGAGTTTAATGAGCTTAATTACCATAACTTAATGCTTAGAACCCTAATATAACCTTTTTATATCTTTTGAAATCATAAGACAAGCTTAAGTTTCAAATTTGGTCCAATTTGGACACTGTTTGAGCAAGTTATGCAATTTTTTGTACATTTTGGACTTTTCTGCAATTTACCCAATTGAGGGGTTTTCATTCCAATTTGTCACATAAATTATGTTCCTTAGTTTTTATATTATCATTCTTGAGATTTTTTAGCCATGGGGCACCTAGTTGAGCCATGGTTTAAAGGTGTGTTTATCAAGGGTATTTTAGGGATTTTCCCTTCATGGATGAGCTACCTTTAGTAGCTATCAACTAAGGAATTATGTGATTGGCGGGGAATTTCACCAAAGGAAAGCTAATCAGCTCTAGAGGGACGGTGGGAGAGCTGCTTGTGTGTGTGCTTATGTATTTTTAATAATTTAAAGCCATGGACACTTGGATATATACTAGAATTGCAACTTTTTCTTTTTCTTAATATTAAAGTGTCATATACTTATCCAAAAGCCCCCAAACGAGCCATTTCCTCTCCATTATCTCTCTCCTTCTCCCAGCTTCGTACTCCCTCTGTTCAGCTGCGATTTTTTCTACCCAAGGAAGAAGAAGGTGGGGATCCTCTTGGAAACAAATTCTAGGGTTGAAATTGATTCTCTTTTTGGGTCTATAAAGCTTCCCCCTAGTGATATTGACCTAAAAGTGTAAGTTTTTCCTTATTTCCTCCGTTTAATTATTTTTTCCTATTCCTCCTACATCTATCCAGGTCGGAACCATGGTTTTACATGGTGAAAGTTCCCCTAGAACTCAAAACTCCTTTCTTCTTGTTTCGTTTCTAGGGTTTTGCTTGTTTGTGGAGAGAATTGCATAGTTGGCCAAGTTCAGATCTGAATCCAAGGTTTCCTTGCCCTATTTGCTCGAGCTTTTGCTGTTGGATATATGACCTACTCTATAGAGGTGAGTTATATAACAGTCTTCACTTATATTGCTTACTAGAAGCTTGTTGGTTCATGATTATGCTTGAATGTGATGATCTAAGCATAGAGAAATCATGCTTGTTTAGAATAACGAATTTTGTGGTGTTTCCTGTTTTATTCCAGTTCTATAAGAACCTGTAAACATGTGTACATCCTTTATAAGGTGTAACATGATCTGGGACAGGTTGACAGCAACAACCTGTGGTACTATGTACAAAACAAATGATGGTTCAAATTAGGGTTTTCAAGCTATTTCCTTCCCTATCACATAACTGATTGTCATACCATTCAACAACCAATAATGTTGCTATCTTGGCAACTGATGTTCGTAATCAAAGGTGTCTAATTTATGGTAACAACCTATGTTCAACACCTTAGATCAGGTTTTGACTCAATTAGACATTTAATTATCATCCACTAAGTATTATAATGATGTTATCAATCGATGATGATATTGGCTTATTATTTGATGATGTTAACTGAATGTATTACCGATCTAGCAACCAATGGTGACCTAATGATCACAATTAATGGTGTATCAGGTCATTACCATATATGATGAATTAGCAATGTAATTGTAGATTTGACTATACCTTGAACCAATGGTTCCTTGGTTCAATTGATCTAATGGTTAGACCTATACTTCAATTGGTAACCTTAAACAATGAACCTGATCCAATGAATAATATTGGATGCTTTAACATCCAATGGATTAGAATAAATCACATGTTATTATATGTGGGTCATAGTGAAGATAAATCAATGGTTCAATACCATTAATTGGTAGTCTTACCTTTGCCATTATATAGTTATATTTGATAAATCAATGTAATGAGTGGATGCGTAACTCCCATGTGATCTAGCCTATTACACTTAACCTTAATGTAATTATATGATATTGATTGGTTATAATCATACCTCTTGAATGATTAATGTGATAATGAATTACACTCTTCTTATGTTGAAATCACAATGTAGTATTATTTGAATATCATAGTTCCTTGCCATGTTAAAATCTATGGACATACATGTGCTAATGATCTTTTCAGCCTTGTTTAAGGCATGGAATGATGATGATAACCTTACTATGAATAATGTGATGGTCTTAAAGACCTTTGGGCATGTTTGAAGCCATGATTGAGGTGAAATCCTCTTCATGTTCCAATAAGGGTTAAAACCCTGGAACTTGTGATAAGATATTGGTATCTTGCAATAGTATGATGATAAGTGTGGTCTGTTAATTTGCAATGAATGATAGATGTGGTAATGTGATTAAGATTTATATCTCAAATGTTTTATATCTTTTTAAGTTTCTATACATATACTCTTGTTAGAATAGAATTAAGGTTTGAATGTCAACTTGTATGATAAAGCCCTAATGCATTCAATTGGCAGTAATTAATCAAGTGTAACCTTAATCATGTAGAGCCCTGTGCCGTAGATCCATCTTCAAAACTTACTGGATGGTGAAACAAGTATTCCCAAGGGAAACTCGGAGCACATACTGTTGAGTATGCGGGGGTGGCAAGTTGAGGATATATACTTGTCATCCACAATTGCAGGTTATGGAGGATGGCTATGGTCATGCCTTAGATATTTGATGTGATTGAGGACAGCTGTGGTTGTACCTCAGATTAGAGGGTTTTGTATACCCTATTTTCTAGTGTTGTAACTTGTACCATGTACGGACTAGTTGTTATCAGTTGACTATATGTCACTGTTGGCAGTTTGACTGGTATGTCACTGCAGTTTACTCGTACTGACCGGGGGAAGAGATCTTAGGATATCGGCACTCCTAGATCTTATACGGAACTGAATAGTACTTCGTAGTGGTCAGTTGGACTTTGAGTGGTATGACTCAAACTCGCCAGGGCATAATAATAAAAGATATAATACCAGCCGTGTAGTATAATTACTAGGGTTTAATACGTATCACATTGGTTGATTAACCCTTATCTTGTCTATACACTACATAGTTCTTACATGATGCAGACTTATGACAATTGTACAATTCTACTTGATGTTACAACTTATTTGCTTAACTGCTTAGTATGCTTAAATTGTTAAATCTATTCATATTGTATATTCAATATCCTAACTGCTCCATGTATTTACTGTTAATTATTGTTATAATCAATATATTTTGGAGAGAGTTATATCTCTCGCTGGGACTGGGTCTCACCCGTGGGTCACCACATTTTTTTAGGTGGTTGTGGGCAACGAGGTCGAGGTCGTGCTGTGGAAGAGAACCAACCTGGTGACCAATAGATTTAGAAGGTTGGCTAGTTGTATATGTTAGTTATATATGTTAGTAGAAGAGTCCTAGTGTCATCCATGTACTCTCAGGTCCTGGTATGGGATGTGTTTTCTAGATGATATATTTGTATCGACACGAAATTTTGGTATTATGCCAATGTTTGTAAACATATGGCACGTACATGTGAAATATCTTTTGTATGCAGGATGTGACTGAGGTCTTTGGACCCATATGCAAATGCTTGTTATAATATATGAGAATGGAATGATGAACCTTTTGTAAATGTTCTAGAGTTTATTTACATTATTGGAATCGGTTTTAATTGTTTCACTTTTTTTACTATGTGATTAATTAGTAGATGATCGTGTTTTTTATTTTGAGTAATCTTGTTTAGCGTGATGATGTGTCATAGTTAAGTTGGTATCAAAGCTCTAGGTTTACTGAGTCTACAGGGACATAGGACTTAGGTTTGAGTTTGTTCTTAAGTATCCAACATATCTGATCATAGTTTATGCTTATGCAGATATGTCTGGAGGACATGAATAACATGTTGAGAGTAGCTATGTTGCACCAAGAGGAGGTGCAGGGAGGCAGGTACGCGATGAGAGAGTGCCAGAAGTAGGGCCAGAGCATCCCACAATGCCTCATCTAGACCCGACAATGATGGCTAATCCTGAGTTTCAGTCTATGTTTAGATAGATGATGGCCACAATTACACATATTGTTGATAGAGCGCCAACACCTCAAGCTAGGGCAGTCACCTCCAATGTGGAGTCCCAAGGTGTCGGGAAAACATTTGAACGTCTTAGACGTGTTGGGGCAATTGAATATGCAGGTACTTCTGATCTAGCAGACGCTGACATGTGGTTGACTGAGCTGGAAAAGACATTCAAAATCCTAAACATCACAGAAGAAGACAAAGTTAAGCATGCAGTGTACTTGTGGAAGGGTAGTGTTGGCCACTGGTGGGCCATAGAAGAGGAGAAAAGGCCAGGAGTTGTGATAGGATGGGAGGAGTTTCGAAGGGAATTTGTTAGTCGATATTTTCCAGAGACCTACCTAGATGAGAAAATCTCTCAGTTTGAGAAGATTCATCAGGGAGCTATGACTATCAATGAGTATGAATCAAAGTTTATTGAAATTCTGAGGTTCTGCCCACACATGGCAGCAACAGACAAGGAAAGGATCTGGAGATTTGAGTAGGGTCTGAGTACGGAGTTGACTACTACAACATCAGCCTTGGAGAACAGGGAAATATTTTCCACCTTTGCGGAATCTGTCAGGAGGATAGAGAGGTCTGCCATAGAGAAGCGTGAAGCTAATGCTAAGAAGCGGCCTATGCAGTTTCAAGGGCAATCATCTGGAGGCTTTAAGAAGCCAAGGTTTTCCCACCTCTGTCACAACCAAGGTCAACCTTCACTGAACCAAGATCACATGCACCATCATAGTGGACCCCGAATCAGGGTAGATGTCATAATTTTCCACCGACTGGAGCCCGCAATACCTCATCAGTTTCAGTGACAGGGCCGTTTAGGCCATATCAGGATAGTAGAACATGTTACAAGTGTGGGAAAGTGGGGCATATAAGACCTTATTTCCCTATGAAAGATGAGGAGGTGACTCAGCAGCCAAGGCAAAGTCAACAAGGTCCACAAAAATGAAAGTTTAGTAGTGGCAGTGGTAGAGGATGTGGCCAGGCATCCCAGGCAGGATCCTTTGGACAAGCAAGTAGAGGACGTGGACGACAACAGGCAACAACAAGGTTCTATGCCATGACCCAACCAGAAGCAGTGGTCAATCCTTGAGTTGTGATAGGTCAGATGGATTTATTTCATTCTAATATGTCTACATCTTGTTTCATATCTATGTTAGTAGACCCGGGTGCAACACACTCTTTTATCACCAGAGAGGTGATAGGTAGTTGTTATCTACCTGTTAGTCTTAGATCTGATAGCCTATGGCTAGAGACTCCTTTGGTTGATTCCGCTGAGTTGCGAGAAGTGTTCCCTTCTTGTGTTCTTTCTTTTTATGGACACAACATTCAAGTGGATCTTCTGCCACTTGACATGCATGGTTTTGATGTAATCCTTCGAATGGATACCTTGGAAAAATACAAGGTAGTCTTGGACTGTAGTACTAAGGTGGCGACGTTCCATGATGGAGATGTACAATGGATTTTTCAGGGTGATAGAAAGATTCTTCCTACATGTTTGATGTCAGCTATGACAGGTGAGCGGTTGATGAGACAAGGATGTGAGGCTTTCTTAGCTCATGTTGTGGATACCAAGGCAGTAGGTCCTAGTATCTAGGAGGTACCAGTGGTGCAAGAATTTGAGGATGTCTTTCCTGAGGAATTTCCTAGCATTCCCCCTCCTAGAGAGATTGAGTTTGTGATCAATCTTGTTCCTGGAACACAACCCATAGCACAGTCAGTATACAGGATGGCACTGGCAGAGATGCAGGAGTTAAAGAAACAGTTACAAGAACTATTAGAGAAGGGTTTTATCAGGCCGAGCACTTCCCCTTGGGGTGCTCCTATGTTGTTTGTTAAAAATAAGGATGGTTCAATGAGGTTGTGTATAGACTATAGACAGTTGAACAAGGTACAAGAAAGAATAAGTATCCTTTGCCGAGGATTGATGATCTTTTTGATCAGTTGAGAGGTACCACTGTGTTTTCAAAGATAGACCTGAGGTCAGGTTACCATCAATTGAGAATTAAGGTTGATGAAATACCCAAGTCTGCTTTTAGGACTAGGTATGGTCATTATGAGTTTGTAGTTATGTCATTTGGGCTAACCAATGCACCTGTAGCTTTTATGGATCTGATGAATAGGGTGTTTAGACCTTATCTTGATCAGTGTGTGGTTGTGTTCATAGATGATATCATGATATACTCCAAGGATAGTCAACAGCATGAGCAACACCTTCGCCAGACACTGACATTATTGAGGCAGCATCAACTATATGCTAAGTTTAGCAAGTGTGAATTCTGGTTATCTGAAGTGTCTTTTCTGGGCCATGTTATATCTGCAAAAGGCATTTGTGTTGATCCCAAGAAAGTGGAATTTGTACTAGAATGAGAACAACCAAAGACACCGATAGAGATCCGCAGTTTCCTAGGCCTGGCAGGTTACTCCAGATGGTTTATCAAAGACTTCAGTTCTATAGCGTTACCCCTAACTAGGTTAACCAGGAAGGATGTTCCTTTTTCTTGGATTGACAAGTGTCAACGTTCCTTCCATCTTTTGAAAGAAAAGTTGACTAGTGCACCGGTGTTAGTACTTCCAGAGCAAGGAAAAGGCTATATTGTGTTTTGTGATGCTTCAAAGAATGGGTTGGGATGCGTGTTGATGCAGGATAAAAATGTGATTTCTTTTGCTTCGCGATAGCTTAAGAAGCATGAGGAGAATTACCCAACACATGATCTGGAGCTTGCAGCAGTGGTCCATGCCTTAAAGATCTAGAGACACTATCTTTATGGAGAAAAGTGTCAGATCTTCACTAAGCACAAGAATCTACAGTATATTTTCTCAAAACGGGAGTTGAATATGAGGCAGAGGAGATGGATGGAGCTTATTAAGGATTATGATTGCACAATAGACTACCATCCAGGGAAAGCTAATGTGGTAGATGATGCATTGAGTAGAAAGTTGTCTTCATCATCAACGGTAGATAATGCACAATTAAATTCATTGATGTGCCATAAGAGAGATATGCTAGTGTCTCTTCTCCATATGAATGTACGGCTAGAAGTTTCCTTGCTGGCAAGATTGTTGGCACAGTTACAAGTGAAACCTACCTTAAGACAGTAGATTCATGATGCACAAGAAAATGATACTATGATATAGAATATCCAATCAGGGATTGGCAGTGAAAAGTATGATGGCTTTCACGAGGCAGATGATGGTACAATTTGTTACCATAATAGGATAGTAATTCATGATGTTGATGGGTTGAGGAAGATGGTACATGAGGAGGCTCACTCCTCTATGTATGCAATGCATCCTGGAAGTACCAAGATGTACCAAAATTTGAAGGACATGTATTGGTGGCCAGGTCTAAAGCATGATGTGGCAGAGTTCATTGCCAAATGTCCAGTTTGTCAACAGGTGAAGGCTGAGCACCAGAAGCCTGCAGGGACATTACAACCCTTGCCAATACCACAGTGGAAATGGGATCATATTACTATGGACTTTGTGGTTGGTCTTCCTAGGACAGCCAAGGGTCATGATTCTATATGGGAGATAGTAGATAGATTGACTAAGTCAGCTCATTTTCTGCCAGTTAAGACGACATTTATAGCAGAGAAATTGGCACAAATATATGTTGATGAGATAGTCTGTTTGCATGGCATTCCAGTGACTATAGTTTCTGATAGAGGTCCACAGTTTACAAGTCGTTTTTGGGAGCGTCTGCATTCAGCAATGGGAACACAGTTGAGATTCAGCACAGCTTTTCATCCGCAGACTGATGGCCAGTCTGAAAGGACTATTCAGACTTTAGAGGACCTCTTGAGGGCATGTGTGCTGCAATTTCTTGGTAGTTGGGATGTACATCTAACTCTAATAGAGTTTGCGTACAACAATAGCTATCAAAGAAGCATATATATGGATCCTTATGAGGCTCTATATGGGAGATGATGTTGGTCTCCTCTTTGCTGGTATGAGACAGGTGAATATCAACTTTTGGGTCCTGAGCTAGTACAACAGACTATAGAAAAGATTAAAGTGATACAACAACAGTTGAAAGTAGCCCATGACAGGCAGAAATCTTATGCAGACAACTGACGCAGACCACTTGAGTTCCAAGTGGGAGATAGAGTATAATAAGGTTTCTCCATGGAAAGGTGTGTTGAGGTTTGGAAAGAAGGGTAAGTTGGCTCGTAGATTTATGGGACCATACCCTATCCTAGCTCATGTTGTAAAGGTAGCATATAAGTTGGAGCTACCACTAGAGCTACATAGATTTCATAATGTCTTTCACATCTCTATGTTTAGGAAATGCCATCCAGATACTGACCAATGAATCCAACCAGTAGAGGTTGAGTTAGATGAGGATGTCTCCTATGATGAGGGTCATGTGTTGATCATGGAAAGGAGGGTGAAAAAGCTGAAGAGAAAAGATATAATACTAGTGAAAGTTTTGTGGAATCATCGTGCATAGAGGAAGCCACATGGGAACTAGATAATGATATGTGTACAAAATACCCATCTCTTTTTGCATAGGATTTCGGGGCAAAATCCTTGTTAGGGGTTTATAGTTGTAAGGCCCTTGAACTTACTTAATGAGTTGAATGAGCTTAATTACCATAATTGAATGCTTGAAACCCTAATATAACCTTTTTATATCTTTTGAAATCATAAGACAATCTTAATTTTCAAATTTGGTCCAATTTGGACACAGTTTGAGCAAGTTATGCAATTTTTTGTACATTTTGGTCTTTTCTACAATTTACCCAATTGAGGGGTTTTCTTTGCAAGTTGTCACATAAATCATGTTCCTTAGTTTTTATATTATCATTCTTGAGATTTTTGAGTCATGGTTCTCCTAGTTGAGCCATGGTTTGAAGGTGTTTTTATCAAGGGTATTTTAGGGTTTTTCCCTTCATGGATGAGCTACCTTTAGTAGCTATCAACTAAGGAATTATGTGATTGGCTGGGAATTTCGCCAAAGGAAAGATAAGAAGGTCTAGAGGGACGGTGAGAGAGATACTTGTGTGTGTTCTTATGTATTTTTAATAATTTAAAGCCATGGACACTTGGATATATACTAGAATTGCAACTTTTTCTTTTTCTTAATATTAAAGTGTCATATACTTATCCAAAAGCCCCCAAACGAGCCATTTCCTCTCCATTATCTCTCTCCTCCCAGATTCTTACTCCCTCTTTTCATCTGCGAGTTTTGCTGCCCAAGGAAGAAGAAGGTGGGGATCCTCTCAGAAACAAATTCTAGGGTTGAAATTGATTCTCTTTTTGGGTCTATAAAGCTTCCCCCTAGTGATATTGACCTAAAAGTGTAAGTTTTTTCTTATTTCCTCCGTTTAATTCTTTGTTCCTCTTCCTACTACATCTATCCAGGTAGGAACCATGGTTTTCCATGGTGAAATTTCCACTAGAACTCAAAAGTCCTTTCTTCTTGTTTCTTTTCTAGGGTTTTGCTTGTTTGTGGAGAGAATTACATAGTTGGCAAAGTTCAGATCTGAATCCAAGGTTTCCTTGCCCTATTTTCTCGAGATTTTTGCTGTTTGATATCTGACCTACTCTATAGAGGCGATTTATATAACATTCTTCACTTATATTGCTTACTAGAAGCTTGTTGGTTCATGATTATGCTTGAATGTGATGATCTAAGCATCGAGAAATCATGCTTGTTTAGAATTACGAATTTTGTGGTGTTTCCTGTTTTATTCCAGTTCTATATGAACCTGTAAACATGTGTACATCCTTTATAAGGTGTAACATGATCTGGGACAGGTTGATAGCAACAACATGTGGTACTATGTACAAAACAAATGATGGTTCAAATTAGGGTTTTCAAGTTATTTCCTTCCCTATCACATAACTGATTGTCATACCATTCAACAACCAATAATGTTGCTATCTTGGCAACTGATGTTCGTGATCAAGGGTGTCCAATTTATGGTAACCTATGGTCACCACCTTAGGTCAGGTTTTGACTCAATTAGACATTTAATTATCGTCCACTAAGCATTCCAATGATGTTATCAATCGATGATGATATTGGCTTATTATTTGATGATGTTAACTGAATGTATTACTGATCTAGCAACCAATGGTGACCTAATGATCACAATTAATGGTGGATCAGGTCATTACCATATATTATGAATTAGTAATGTAATTGTAGATTTGACTATACCTTGAACCAATGGTTCCTTGGTTCAATTGATCTAATGGTTAGACCTATACTTCAATTGGTAACCTTGAACAATGAACCTGATCCAATTAATAATATTGGATGCTTTAACATCCAATGGATTAGAATAAATCACATGTTATTATATGTGGGTCATAGTGAAGATAAGTCAATGGTTCAATACCATTAATTGGTAGTCTTACCTTTGCCATTATATAGTTATATTTGATAAATCAATGTAATGAGTGGATGCGTAACTCCCATGTGATCTAGCCTATTACACTTAACCTTAATGTAATTATATGATATTGATTGGTTATAATCAGACCTCTTGAATGATTAATGTTATAATGAATTACACTCTTCTTATGTTGAAATCACAATGTAGTATTATTTGAATATCATAGTGCCTTGCCATGTTAAAATCTATGGGCATACATGTGCTAATGATCTTTTCAGCCTTGTTTAAGGCATGGAATGATGATGATAACCTTACTATGAATAATGTGATGGCCTTAAAGACCTTTGGGCATGTTTGAAGCCATGATTGAGGTGAAATCCTCTTCATGTTCCAATAAGGGTTAAAACCCTGGAACTTGTGATAAGATATTGGTATCTTGCAATAGTATGATGATAAGTGTGGTCTGTTAATTTGCAATGAATGATAGATGTGGTAATGTGATTAAGATTTATATCTCAAATGTTTTATATCTTTTGAAGTTGTTATACATATACTCTTGTTAGAATAGAATTAAGGTTTGAATGTCCACTTGTATGATAAAGCCTTAATGCATTCAATTGGCAGTAATTAATCAAGTGTAACCTTAATCATGTAGAGCCCTGTTCTGTAGAGCCATCTTCAGTGTCAAAACTTAATGGATGGTGAAACGAGTATTCCCAAGGGAAACTCGGAGCGCATACTGTTGAGTATGCGGGGGTGGCAAGTTGAGGATATATACTTGTCATCCACAATTGTATGTTATGGAGGATGGCTATGGTCATGCCTCAGATATTTGATGTGATTGAGGACAGCTGCGGTTGTACCTCAGATTAGAGGGTTTTGTATACCCTATTTTCTAGTGTCGTAACTTGCACTAGTACATAACTGACCTTTAGTGTCAGTTATTTAAGGCCTTTAGTGTCAGTTTCTAAGCGACACCTATGTGGGCGATGCTAAAAGCCCAACTATTACGCGTCGGTTCCAAAACTGACGCCAAAACCCTTCGCGCGCCACCAAAAACGTGCCAGCAGTGGACTATAGGTGTCGGTTATTAGATATGAAACGGACGCCATATACCTTCGCGCCACAGAAAGGGTGCCATCTTGGGCACTATCAGTGTCGGTTATTATATAAGAAACCAACGCCATATACCTTCGCGCCACAGGAAATAGATGTCGGTTATTTGTATAAAACCGACACTGTAACTATGTGTGTCGGTTTTATACAAATAACCGACGCCTATTGTTTTGTTTTTTTTTTGTCAGTCTGCAGACTTACAGTGGCTGGTCGCATGATGAGAAACCTGCAGTTCAATTATGAACTGTAGGTTTTATGACATCCATTGATATCAGCCAACAACAGGCCATAAACCTGCAAAAATGAACAACAAAAATATTCACACATTTAGCAATGCAACCTACAGTTCCATTTGATTTTCACACATTTAGAAACATTCATGTAGCTAGCAATCTATAGTTCCATTCATTTTCACATTCACACATGTAGAAACATTCATATAGCAACCAACAATTTCATTCATTTTCACTCAGACACATGTAGAAACATCCATACATGTAGAAACATTCACACATATATTATAATTCAGAAATTCATTTACAAAATATCATTCTTTAGTCATTATTCGCTATCGATATCCCAATTATATTTTAAAACCCCCACTACTTGTATGGTTGTTGCCCATTCTTCTCTTACTTCATTTAATTCTCCCGTCGTATAGGGAGCATGTACATTTGGTAAGGCCGTTCCTGTAGTGTGGTCAGTTTTAAACACTTGTAAAGAGAATGATGTATATATATAATTAATGAGCTATAAATAAGATTGATATATTTCATATTATCTAATGAGACTATATAATACCTCAGCAATGCAATCGATGTCCATTGCAGAATATTTGATAATCATGTGCATAAATCGCATCACATAGTATGCACATGCCCATCCGTTGTCTTGTGTAGCACACTATAAATTCAAACATACAAAATATAAAAATACAACTAATTAAGCATTGTTCACATAAATAATATATACATATATTGCAGTCGGGAACTTACTTTCACATTCTTCCAAATTATTGGCTGGTTTTTTTCGTGGGGACCTTTCCTCCAGCCTTTTTGAACTCATCAAAACCCCTACATGTTAATGTAACACAGAACATTGAATAATTAAATAGTAATGTAATAACATATGTTAACGGATATGAAAATGAAATATTTCTCACCGGAATAATGCCATTTTCATTATGTGTCCATATTTTGTATTCAATTTACTCCCCTTAGGATCTAGAAAATAGACAGTGAACGTCTCGGGGACAATAACCAGTAACTCCCAATGCATACCACTAGAGGTAAAAAAGTTAAAAATTAATAAATCAAAATCCACAATAAAAATGTAATTTTCTTAAGTCCAAATTATAATAAGCAAAGTAAATTTACTCTGCATTGAATGGAGCCATTATCACCGTCTTCTTATTTTGAGCAAAATTTGTAAAAGCCTCACAGCAGTATTGTTGAAATGACGGAGGGTCTTTAGCTATTAGACTAATCAAAGATGGAATCAAAAATCCTACATGTTCAAATGCAAATCTGCACATATCTTGTCTAAGTAGCTGCAAAATATGTATTAATTACACATGCATTAATAAATAAGAAACCAGATCACCAGATCCTACACAAGGTATATAGATTTATAAAGAATATCTCACCTTATCCATAGCTCTATCACAGATGTATTTAGCCAATCATATCGAAACAACTCCAAAATATCTTGTATAAATAGTTTGCTTTCGTATGATTGACCTGCAACATCTACATCTATAGAAACAGTTATAGGGCAATTTATATCATGTTCGCCTAATATATTGCCATACCCCTACATTTAGGACCTAATGGGACAGGTAGGTCATGTGGAACCCAACTGGGTAATGTAGGAGGTGGAAGTGGAGGCCTAGATGTTGTGGGTGTCTTCTTTTTAACATGTATATATATATAATTTTAGATCAACTGACATCATATACAAACACTAAAAATTTAACGTAATGTAAATTTACCATACAGTTTCAGTAAAGAGGACATCCGCTTTTAGCCACAATATCACTCTTCCTTCTGCCTCACCAAGCGTTTCACAATCTGGGTGGACATATGGCAATGGAAGATCCATCCACTTGGGGAATATATGTACCGGGCTCACATGAATCCAACCAGCTGGTAATGGAGACCTGTGAAACATTTTCCCTGGTAGGGATGGGTAATCCGACGCCTCTACAACGACATATTCATTACTTTTTAGACGGCATGGCTTCAACCCCTACAAATTTTTGTGTAAAGAATGGTATATACATATATACATATCATCTTTTTTTGAAACGACTACAATTTCATATATACATATCATCTTGAAAACATATCATCTTGAATTAAAAAACTAGTTACTATGTCATAAAAATACTTACAGTGGATGTGCTAGGTGGTGGGTCTACATGATTACTCCCAACCTCTACAGTAGGAGTAGAGCCTGCAGTAGGAGACACCATAGGTACTGTCTGGTAAGTGGCAGTATGAGATGCCTGCCACTTTTTCATTGCTTCTTCGAGTTTCCTATCAAATATATTATCTACCTATACATGGATAAAAGAAACGTCAAATTCTAATTATTGAATTCTCTTTTACAGTAACTGTGGGCTCTGATCTCCAAACCATGACATAAACACGATTAAAACTTAGCGGAAGCGAATCGGTAATCAGCGGAAGACAAAAATCACGGGAAATTAAAACTTTTCGTGACAAGAGCTTGAATCCATAAAAGCTTCTTTCATAAAGTGAGATAAACTGTTTACATCTCAGGATAATTACTTCTTGAGTAATTATATACAACAAGATACAAAATCTCAAGATCATTATACAAAAGACTCCAAGACCTGAGAGTACAGAGGACACATAGGACTGACTCTAACTACACCATATGGCAGGACAATCTCCACCTGAGATTACTGCTGCCCCTGATGCTGCTGCTGAGACTGATCACCTGTAGGCTGGTTCCTTCGTCTCCGATGTCCACCTAAAAGGTTGAAGCCTACGGGGTGAGACAATTATACATAATTGTCCCAGCGAGAGTTATAACTCTTCGCCAGAAGCTTTATTATAACATCAAAGAATATTTTAAGCAGTAAAGCCTTCAAAGTATTCTATAACAGTTGCAGGTATAACAAGATCTCTATAATTTAGGAGATGTGGAGAATATAAACATTATTGTAAGGTAACATCAATCAACTAACTTGGAGTCATCTCTAACAAGTTATACTACATGGTTGATTATGTTTTACAAACAACATCATGCCCTGTGGAGATGAGGCTTACCACTCATACTCCAACTGATCGCTGAGAAGCCGCATCAGTATCATACATAGGTCATTAAGAGAGTCGGATTCTCATGACCTTCACCTTCCTCAGTCAGTAAGAGGATCACTTGTAGGACATCTCGTGTCTCTACTTAATATAGCTCACCAGGGTAAACTGGTCCTTCGCTATTCTAGAGTCACAGTGGCGTTCTGTACTCTCTTCGTCATCAGGAGGTTTCATATTTACCTACCACTGATACGGATATCTGTGCTTTCTTCGTCATCAGGAGGTTTCATGTTTACCTACCACTGATACGGTATGAAAATATAGTGAAGGATGGATGGATTCCACATCTACATCACTTTCCTACACTAGGATGTAAGGTTCTACACATCCATGTACCCCACATACTCAAAAGTATGTGCTCCAGGAGTTCCCTGAGGAAAACCTGTTTCACCATCACTTAATCTCTGACAATGATGGATCTATGATCAGGGCTCTACATTATACTTGATTAGTTAGGTACATTCAGTATTCTTTAACAGCATACATTGTTCTTCAAACAATAACAGTAGCATAAAAGCTATAAAAGAAGAATACTAAATGTAACAGGCCTAACTCATATCAGTCATCATTTCTCATTATCCTCATCACAAGTCATCTTTAAGGCATCACTTTGATGGTATTCATGGCTCTCACAGCCCATTATCAGCATAGGATGCCACTGACAAGACATCAGATTACTTTACTTATTCATAAGGCTAACAACATGCCTTTAATGAATATAACATCATCATCCATACCTGGATATGATTACCTTCATATCAGAACCTGCATGGTTAATACAACTGATAAAGGTAATACAAAAATAAGGAATATCCTTCCTACTCTTGTCATAAGAGTTTAAATCTCTAATTCTTCATCAAATAGAGTTTAATATTCAAAAGCATGCCATTACCCTTGAATTAGGGTTTACTATTCACATTACATGTCATTACCCTTGAATTAGGGTTTACTATTCACATTACATGTCATCACCCTTGAATTAGGGTTTACTATTCACATTAAGGTGAATTGAACTCATAACATCATCATGTATGAGTAACATCTTCATTGATGATCTTAGATTAGTTAAAAGTTCATCATTTATCATAATTAGGGTTTCTATGATCTCACACAGGTGGATCATACCCTAATTATGCTCATTTCTGTGTATTGGGGATGCTTCAATTGAGTTTCCACTTAAAAAGGGTACTTTATCTCTCTAGAAGTACTTTCTCTCTCTAGAAGTACTTTCTCTCTCATCATAAGGTTAGGTGATGTCAACATCACCCTAGATCAGGTCGGATTAAGTCATCGTAGGCTAACATGGCTAAAACATCATCATCATGTGATTAGGGTTCGATCTGATCAAGGTATTACTCAATTTACCCTTTAGGGGTATTTTGGTAATTCACCACATTGATCATCATCATGGTCAAAACCTTAGTCCATTGACCCCTTAATATCCTAGGTTGTCATTATGGTTCGATTAGGGCAGCATTGGACCATTTATATCATCAATTGATTGAATGAAGTCACCCTTGAATCACATTGATCGATTTCAATTATCAACCTTCAATCGAATTGAGATCGTTTGAAAGTGTTGACCGTTTGCCCACTTTGACTTTCCAAGACCGCGAGCCCTCTTCTATCTTCAAGACCGCGAGCCTCCTTAGGCTTCAAGACCGTGAGCCTCTTCAAGTGGTTCAAGACCGCGAATCCCTTCAAGTGGTCCAAGACCGCGAAGCCCTTCAAGTGGTTCAAGACCGCGAAGCCCTTCAAGTGGTTCAAGACCGTGAAGATCATGACGATCGTTTGCCCTTCTTTGACCCCAAGACCGCGAGGCCCCTCGCGGTCTTGAGACCGTGAGCCCTCTCACGACCTTGAGACCGCGAGCCTCCTCACGACCTTGAGACCGTGAGCCTCCTCTCGACCTTGAGACCGCGAGCTCACATGGTCTCAACCACTTGGTCCATCAACAAGATTCAATGATACACCCGATAATGTCAACTCATGTTGAAGTCCTCAAAAGGTCAAAACTATGATGACCACTTATGAATTGGGCCAATTAAGATTATGCTTGACCACTTGGTCATTCAATTGACCCTCAAGGGTTGACCAATTAGGGTTGAAGTCGATTCAATTAGGGTCTATCAATGTTCACCCATCAACACTCAACAATGTGACTCAACACAAGGTTGAACCCTTCAATTGAGCTCCAATTGGGCCCAAACTTGGCCCAAACGGTCTTGAGGTCATGTGGGTGGACCCCACATGGTCTTGAGACCGTTTGCCCAAGATTTCATCAAAATCTAAGGTGATTTGATAGAGGTTGAACCATGATTGGGTCACCAAATCAGTATTTTAATCAATTGATAACTTATTTGCAATTAGGTCCTCAATTGGTCAAAATACTTAACCCTAGACCTTCAAACGGTCTTGGGTGATTGTCCTCTCGGTCTTGAGACCGTTTGGATGAGTTCCAAACGGTCTTGAGACCGTTTGCCCATCCAATTTTGGATTCTAGTGCAAATTCATCAAGGTCTGACCTATTGAGTTGATGATCATATCAATATTTAATTGCAAAGTAATTTGGTGTAATTATACCTTCAATTGGTCAACTATTCTTGACCCCAGACCTCCAAACGGTCATGTTTGATTGCCCTCGCGGTCTTGAGACCGTTTGGGTGACCCCTAAACGGTCTTGAGACCGTTTAGGTCAATCAACCCTAAAAACCCTAATTAGGTCACCATAATTTCAGTACTGATTTTATCTAGGGTTAGCCCTAGTATTCACCCTTCAACTCTTAGCCCGTTTGGAATTAGACCATCAAACTTTGTGAGTTGTTAATTAACATTATTTTGAACAGTAATCGCATACAGTCAACGCCTGGTCAATGACCTTACACGGTCTTGAGACCGTTTGCCCAAAAAGGCAATTTCAGACCGTTTTGAAAATCAGGAATAAATTCAAATAAAGTTGTTACTTAAAAAGGTCATATATCCCGATTCCCTTGGAGTTCGCCTCCCAAATTTTGAGGGTAATTAGCCTATATAATTAGGAACAATTTTCTTATACGTTCCATGCTCAGTCAATGGGGCCAAACGGTCTTGGAGACCGTTTGCCTTGTCGCAGTCTCGAGACCATTTGCTCACCTCGCGGTCTTGAGACCGAGAGAGCAAACTGGTGAGACCGTTTAAGGAAGTGAAAAGCGGTGGGTTTTTCTTGGAAATCACGCCTTCATCTCCTAGCTGAAGAACAGTACGAATATCCCATGGATTTGCTTGCAAAATAATAGGGGAAAGTAGGGAAACACTAAGAGCTATCATCAAATCGCATATAAAGATGTACATAATGAAGCATGGGTTTAGAGTTATAAAACCCGCCTAAAGCTTGCTTCTTGAGCTCCAAGCTTTCAATCTCCAAGATCTAATGGCGTCCTTGAGTTCTTACAGGTTGGCCAAGGTGAAAACTCCAAGGAAGGACGAAAGGAGATGGCTAGAAAGATAGGGTTTCGAGAATTAGCCATGAAGCTGACCTTGAATTCGAGTTCTAACCATGGAATTAGGCAAGAAGAGGGGTCTTAAACCTACCTTGTTTCCCTTGGTCGTCCTCCTTAGCTCCAAGGCAGTCTTTGGTCGTCTTTGGTGAAATGAAACAGTAAGGTAACGAAGGGTAAGTTCCCTTGCAACTAAGGGAAGGAGAGCTTATATACATGGGGTAGGATTTTCAACATTAGTTCATAAGTTGTCCATAATTCCAACTAGGTCCCTCCTTCTTTTACTTGCTCGTCCCTTCCTATTTTTTATAAGGACAAACCTTCTCTTAAGGTTTTAGAAAAAAAGAAGGTAAAGGAGAGAAATCTAATACTAAAGTACATACATAAAGAGATATTGCACATATACCCTGATTATTCAATCACAAGGCATATTTCATAACTTGATAACTCAATTGAGGTGACTCCCTCATCATTTCTTCTCTTAATGATGGAAAGAGTCTAAAAAGATACATTAGATGACATATTTCACAATTTGCATCCCTTAATTTGGGTAAATTGCATTTTACCCCAAATTAGGGTTTCAAGCACCGGGATTGCTTCCACAGCTGCACCTTGGTGCCCTAGCTTGGGAAATCCCTCAAACTTTACCAAAAAGATTCTCATGATGTCTCAAAATCAGAGGAACATCTCATCATGTGCAAATTGCAAGCTAACCCTTTCAACTGGGTAAATTGCACATAGGTCCCTGTATAACAAAACAATGCTACAACTTTAAATAAAAAGGAGCAAATACTGAAATATATGTTTCTGAGAAACTTAATTACATGCTCAGAGTTAATCACAAAGATTTAATTACATATTTAGGCAAAACACCTAGGGTTGACTCATAACCCAGGTCAGGGATGTTACAATTTATCCACCCCTTACAAGGATTTCGTCCCCGAAATCGATAAAACATACTATGAGAAAAGGGCAGGATACTTCCTTCTCATCTCATCCTCTAACTCCCAAGTGGCTTCTTCAACACCACGATGGTTCCAGAGGACTTTCACAAGACTTCTATCTTTCTTCTTTAACCTTTTAATTCTTTTATCAAGGATTGACACTGGTCCCTCCTCATAGGATATGTCATCATTCAATTCTACCTCCATAGGTTGTAGAACTGACTCGGTGTCTAGGTGACATTTCTTCAACATAGAAATGTGAAACACAGGATGTAACCTCTGTAACTCAGGTGGTAGCTCTAGTTTATATGCTACCTTTCCAATCCGTTCAATGATTGGATAAGGCCCCATATATCTAGGAGCTAACTTCCCTTTCCTTCCAAAATGAAGGACCCCTTTCCAAGGTGAGACCTTAAGATACACTCTGTCTCCAACCTAGAACTCTAAGGGTCTACGACGTTTGTCAGCATAAGATTTCTGCCTATCGTGAGCAGTCTTAATCTTATGTTGTATTACTTTATTCTTTTATGTGGTTTGCTGCACCAGGTCAGGACCTAACAACTGGTGCTCACCAGTCTCAAACCAACACAAGGGTGATCTGCAACGTCTACCATATAAGGCTTCATAAGGTGCCATATCAATACTATGCTGATAGCTATTGTTATAGGCAAACTCTATCAAGGTTAGGTGTAGATCCCAACTTCCGGTGAACTGGAGAACACATGCTCGCAACAGGTCTTCTAAGGTTTGTATGGTCCTTTCCGAATGTCCATCAGTCTGTGGATGAAAGGCCATACTAAACCTTAGCTTGGTGCCTAAGGCTTGGTGTAACTGTTCCCAAAAACGACTTGTAAACTGAGGACCTCTATCAGAAACTATTGTGACAGGAACTCCGTGCAGACGCACTATTTCTTGAACATACAACTCTGATAACCTTTCAGCAGAATAGGTTGTCTTGACAGGTAAGAAATGTGCTGTCTTAGTCAACCTATCAACAATTACCCAAATAGAATCATGTCCTTTGCTTGTCCTGGGTAGGCCAACAACAAATTCCATGGTCACATGGTCCCACTTCCACTGCGGTATGGGTAAAGGTTGCATTGTTCCTGCAGGCTTCTGGTGTTCAGCTTTAACTTGCTGACACACGGGACACCTCAGAACAAACTCTGCAACGTCCTTCTTCATCCCAGGCCACCAATACAGATCTTTCAAATTCCGATACATCTTGGTGCTCCCTGGATGCATAGCATACATGGAAGAATGGGCTTCTTCCAGGACTAACTTTCTCAAGTTGTCCACATATGGCACTATCATTCTTCCATTATAACAAGCTACTTGATCTTCTGAGTCATGAAAACCATCTTGCTTCTCATTTCCATACTCAGATCTTATATGTTGAACTGCAGCATCACCTAGATGTGCCTCTTTAATCTGCTTCCTTAGGGTAGGTTTAATATGCATCTCAGCTAACAAACCGGCTAACAATGACACCTTCAATTGTACATTGTCTTGCCTTAAAGAGATAAGCATATCTATTCTAGAGCATACTAAATAGTTTAGTTGTGCTCTAATCATGGTTGATGTTGCTGATTTCCTACTCAAGGCATCTGCAACAACATTGGCCTTTCCTGGATGGTAATCAATTGTACAGTCGTAGTCCTTGATTAATTCCATCCAGCGACGTTGCCTCATGTTGAGCTCATGCTGAGAGAAGATATACTTAAGGTTTTTGTGGTCTGTGAAAATCTGGAATGTTTCTCCGTAGAGATAGTGCCTCCAGATCTTCAAAGCATGAACCACAGCAGCTAACTCCAGATCGTGTGTTGGATAATTCTCCTCGTGTTTCTTAAGCTGTCGGGAAGCAAAAGAAATCACTTGTTTATCCTGCATCAACACACATCCTAGTCCATTCTTGGAAGCATCACAGAAAACTATATACCCTTTTCCTTGTTCAGGTAGCACTAGCACAGGTGCACTTGTCAACCTCTCCTTCAGCAACTGGAAAGACTGTTGACACTTATCACTCCAAGAAAAAGGAACATCTTTCCAGGTTAACTTGGTCAAAGGTAAAGCTATAGAGCTAAAGTTCTTAATGAACCTTCGATAATAGCCAGCTAACCCCAAGAAACTTCGAATCTCCGTCGGTGTCTTCGGTTGTTCCCATTGTAGAACAGATTCTACCTTTGTAGGGTCAACACGAATCCCCGAGGCGGATATCACATGTCCAAGAAAAGATACCTCTGGCAGCCAGAACTCACACTTGCTAAACTTAGCGTACAACTTATGTTCTCTTAGCAAGGTCAAAGCTTGGCGAAGATGCTGCTCATGCTGCTGAGCATCCTTACTATAAATCAGTATGTCATCTATGAAGACAACAACACACTGATCAAGGAAAGGTCGAAAAACTCTATTCATGAGTTCCATGAATGTAGCTGGTGCATTGGTTAGTCCAAACGACATAACCGTGAACTCATAGTGACCATATCTTGTCCTAAAGGCGGACTTGGATATGTCACTATCCTTAATACGGAGTTGATGATATCCAGACCTCAAGTCTATTTTTGAAAACACTATTGCACCACGCAACTGGTCAAAGAGATCATCAATCCTCGGCAGAGGGTACTTATTCTTTATTGTTACTTTATTGAGTTGTCTGTAGTCGATGCACAATCGCATTGACCCATCTTTCTTTTTAACAAACAAGACCGGAGCACCCCAAGGTGAAGTACTCGGTCGGATAAAACCTCTCTCAAGTAACTCTTGAAGCTGTTTCTTGAGTTCTGCCATCTCGGCAGGGGCCATCCTATACGGAGTTTGAGCTATGGGTTTCGTATCTGGGATCAGATTGATTTCAAAATCAATCTCCCGAGGTGGTGGTATACCAGGAAGTTCTTCAGGAAACACATCCTCGAATTCCCTGACTATGGGAACTTCAGCAGGATTGGTCCTTTCCTTGGTAACATCTACCACATGGGCTAAGAATTCATAACATCCTTGCCTCAACAGCTTATCAGCAACCATAGCTGACACAAGACAGGTGGGCAGAATCTTTCTTTCACCTTGAAAGATCCATGCGTTGCTTTCATCAGCAAACACAGCCAACTTGGACTCACAATCCAAGACAACTCTATACCTTTCTAAGGTATCCATCCCAAGGATTATATCAAATCCCTGCATATCAAGTGGTATAAGATCCACTTGAATGCGATGGTCAGAAAAGAAAAGGATGCAGGGAGAACATACCTCATGCAAAATGGCAGACCCACTCAACGGAGTCTCTAACAACAAACTATCTGCTCTATGACTAACAGTCACATTGCAGTTACGAATCATTTCACGAGTGATGAAAGAGTGCGTAGCACCCGGATCAATCAGAACGGATACAACACAGGATGTAGACATATCAGAATATAAAAATTTCATCTGACCTGCCACTACCCATGGATTGACCACTGCCTCAGGTGGGTTCATAGCATAGAACCTCGCAGTCGCCTGGTGTTGAGGTGGTGCTGATGATCCAGCTTGGGACGCTTGTCCACGTCCTCGAGCTGCTCCTTGATGTTGTCTATTCTGAGATCCCTGTTGATTCTGTCTCGGGGTTTGTTGTGTCACACCGACAGGCCTAGAACGGCAATCCTTCATCAAGTGTCCCACCTTACCACAGTTGTAGCAACTCTTCTCCTGTTGTTGTGGTCTGGGTGGTCCAGTGACTGACTCAGATGCAGAATTGTGCGTCCCTTGAAGCGGTTGACTCCGTCCTCTACCTCTGTTTGGTGTCCATTGAGTTTGAAAACTCGATCTGGGTGGTGGAGGGTTAGGTGCAGAGAATCTAGGTTTCTTGGAATACCTAGATGAAGAACCCTGGAACTGTGGATATCTTTTATGGGTTTGTCTTTTCTCAACCACAGATCTCTCTATCCTTCGGATTGACTCAACGAAGGTAGAGAATCTCTCTCTGTTTTCTAAGGCAGACACAGGGGTTGACATATCAGAATTCAAACCCTTTTCGAATCTTCTGATTCTTTCCTCGTCCATAGCAGCCATGTGCGGACAGAACCGCAACAACTCCATGAACTTAGCTTCATACTCACTAATGTTCATCATACCTTGCCTTAGTTTCTCAAACTGAGAGATCTTCTCATCTAGGAAGGTCTTTGGAAAATATCTATTGATAAATTCCCGACGAAACTCTTCCCATGAGAACTCTACTCCAGGTCTCTTCTGCTCTTCCATGTTCCACCAGTGACCAGCACTGCCTTTGAGAAGATAGACAGCATGTCTAACCTTCTCAGCTTCCGGAATCATAAGAATCCTGAAAGCCTTCTCCAACTCTGTCAGCCATAAGTCAGCATCTGCAGGGTCGGCAGTTCCGAAGTACTCGGTAGCTCCGACACGACGAAGTCGTTCGAATGTCTTACCAATACCTTGTGCTTCAGGCTGGACAGGTGCCCTAGGTGTAGGAATGGGCATCCTATCGGTTATATGTGTCATGGCAGTCATGAACTGCCCGAACATCATCTGTACAGCTGGATCACTCATGTCAGCTGGGTTGAACTGGGGTGGCTCTTTTGGCGACTCAGGTGTAGGTTGTTCTATTCTCGGAACTCTTGCACCGCCTCGAGGTGCACTAGCACTACTCTCTGCCACGTGCTCATCACGATGTTCTGACATTCTTATGTATCTTCTTCTCCTGAGGAGCAGAAGATTCTATTAGATGAGGAAGGAGTACTAAAGGTAGACTCGACATCCTATGTCCTATGCCTCTGTAGACTCAACTGGACCTGGAGCTCTGATACCACTAGTTGTGGGCTCTGATCTCCAAACCATGACATAAACACGATTAAAACTTAGCGGAAGCGAATCGGTAATCAGCGGAAGACAAAAATCACGGGAAATTAAAACTTTTCGTGACAAGAGCTTGAATCCATAAAAGCTTCTTTCATAAAGTGAGATAAACTGTTTACATCTCAGGATAATTACTTCTTGAGTAATTATATACAACAAGATACAAAATCTCAAGATCATTATACAAAAGACTCCAAGACATGAGAGTACAGAGGACACATAGGACTGACTCTAACTACACCATATGGCAGGACAATCTCCACCTGAGATTACTGCTGCCCCTGATGCTGTTGCTGAGACTGATCACCTGTAGGTTGGTTCCTTCGTCTCCGACGTCCACCTAAAAAGTTGAAGCCTACGGGGTGAGACAATTATACATAATTGTCCCAGCGAGAGTTATAACTCTTCGCCATAAGCTTTATTATAACATCAAAGAATATTTTAAGTAGTAAAGCCTTCAAAGTATTCTATAACAGTTGCAGGTATAACAAGATCTCTATAATTTAGGAGATGTGGAGAATATAAACATTATTGTAAGGTAACATCAATCAACTAACTTGGAGTCATCTCTAACAAGTTATACTACATGGTTGATTATGTTTTACAAACAACATTATGCACTGTGGAGATGAGGCTTACCACTCATACTCCAACTGATCGCTGAGAAGCCGCATCAGTATCATACATAGGTCATTAAGAGAGCCGGATTCTCATGACCTTCACCTTCCTCAGTCAGTAAGAGGATCACTTGTAGGACATCTCGTGTCTCTACTTAATATAGCTCACCAGGGTAAACTGGTCCTTCGCTATTCTAGAGTCACAGTGGCATTTTGTACTCTCTTCGTCATCAGGAGGTTTCATATTTACCTACCACTGATACGGATATATGTGCTTTCTTCATCATCAGGAGGTTTCATGTTTACCTACCACTGATACGGTATGAAAATATAGTGAAGGATGGATGGATTCCACATCTACATCACTTTCCTACACTAGGATGTAAGGTTCTACACATCCATGTACCCCACATACTCAAAAGTATGTGCTCCAGGAGTTCCCTGAGGAAAACCTGTTTCACCATCACTTAATCTCTGACAATGATGGATCTATGATCAGGGCTCTACATTATACTTGATTAGTTAGGTACATTCAGTATTCTTTAACATCATACATTGTTCTTCAAACAATAACAGTAGCATAGCAGCTATAAAAGAAGAATACTAAATGTAACAGGCCTAACTCATATCAGTCATCATTTCTCATTATCCTCATCACAAGTCATCTTTAAGGCATGACTTTGATGGTATTCATGGCTCTCACAACCCATTATCAGCATAGGATGCCACTGACAAGACATCAGATTACTTTACTTATTCATAAGGCTAACAAAATGCCTTTAATGAATATAACATCATCATCCATACCTGGATATGATTACCTTCATATCAGAACCTGCATGGTTAATACAACTGATAAAGGTAATACAAAAATGAGGAATATCCTTCCTACTCTTGTCATAAGAGTTTAAATCTCTAATTCTTCATCAAATAGAGTTTAATATTCAAAAGCATGCCATTACCCTTTAATTAGGGTTTACTATTCACATTACATGTCATTACCCTTGAATTAGGGTTTACTATTCACATTACATGTCATCACCCTTGAATTAGGGTTTACTATTCACATTAAGGTGAATTGAACTCATAACATCATCATGTATGAGTAACATCTTCATTGATGATCTTAGATTAGTTAAACGTTCATCATTTATCATAATTAGGGTTTCTATGATCTCATACAGGTGGATCATACCCTAATTATGCTCATTTCTGTGTATTGGGGATGCTTCAATTGAGTTTCCACTTAAAAAGGATACTTTCTCTCTCTAGAAGTACTTTCTCTCTCATCATAAGGTTAGGTGATGTCAACATCACCCTGGATCAGGTCGGATTAAGTCATCATAGGCTAACATGGCTAAAACATCATCATCATGTGATTAGGGTTCGATCTGATCAAGGTATTACTCAATTTACCCTTTAGGGGTATTTTGGTAATTCACCACATTGATCATCATCATGGTCAAAACCTTAGTCCATTGACGCCTTAATATCCTAGGTTGTCATTAGGGTTCGATTAGGGCAGCATTGGACCATTTATATCATCAATTGATTGAATGAAGTCAACCTTGAATCACATTGATTGATTTCACTTATCAACCTTCAATCGAATTGAGATCGTTTGAAAGTGTTGACCGTTTGCCCACTTTGACTTTCCAAGACCGCGAGCCCTCTTCTATCTTCAAGACCGCGAGCCTCCTTAGGCTTCAAGACCGCGAGCCTCTTCAAGTGGTTCAAGACCGCGAAGCCCTTCAAGTGGTCCAAGACCGCGAAGCCCTTCAAGTGGTTCAAGACCGCGAAGCCCTTCAAGTGGTTCAAGACCGCGAAGATCATGACGACCGTTTGCCCTTCTTTGACCCCAAGACCGCGAGGCCCCTCACGGTCTTGAGACCGTGAGCCCTCTCACGACCTTGAGACGGTGAGCCTCCTCACGACCTTGAGACCGCGAGCCTCCTCTCGACCTTGAGACCGCGAGCTCACATGGTCTCAACCACTTGGTCCATCAACAAGATTCAATGATACACCCGATAATGTCAACTCATGTTGAAGTCCTCAAAAGGTCAAAACTATGATGACCACTTATGAATTGGGCCAATTAATATTAGTCTTGACCACTTGGTCATTCAATTGACCCTCAAGGGTTGACCAATTAGGGTTGAAGTCGATTCAATTAGGGTCTATCAATGTTCACCCATCAACACTCAACAATGTGACTCAACACAAGGTTGAACCCTTCAATTGAGCTCCAATTGGGCCCAAACTTGGCCCAAACGGTCTTGAGGTCATGTGGGTGGACCCCACATGGTCTTGAGACCGTTTTCCCAAGATTTCATCAAAATATAAGGTGATTTGATAGAGGTTGAACCATGATTGGGTCACCAAATCAGTATTTTAATCAATTGATAACTTATTTGCAATTAGATCCTCAATTGGTCAAAATACTTAACCCTAGACCTTCAAACGGTCTTGGGTGATTGTCCTCTCGGTCTTGAGACCATTTGGATGAGTTCCAAACGGTCTTGAGACCGTTTGCTCATCCAATTTTGGATTCTAGTGCAAATTCATCAAGGTCTGACCTATTGAGTTGATGATCATATCAATATTTAATTGCAAAGTAATTTGGTGTAATTATACCTTCAATTGGTCAACTATTCTTGACCCCAGACCTCCAAACGGTCATGGTTGATTGCCCTCGCGGTCTTGAGACCGTTTGGGTGACCCCTAAATGGTCTTGAGACCGTTTAGGTCAATCAACCCTAAAAACCCTAATTAGGTCACCATAATTTCAGTACTGATTTCATCTAGGGTTAGCCCTAGTATTCACCCTTCAACTCTTAGCCCGTTTGGAATTAGACCATCAAACTTGGTGAGTTGGTAATTAACATTATTTTGAACAGTAATCTCATACGGTCAACGCCTGGTCAACGACCTTACATGGTCTTGAGACCGTTTGCCCAAAAAGGCAATTTCAGACCATTTTGAAAATCAGGAATAAATTCAAATAAAGTTGTTACTTAAAAAGGTCATATCTCCCGATTCCCTTGGAGTTCGCCTCCCAAATTTTGAGGGTAATTAGTCTATATAATTAGGAACAATTTTATTATACGGTCCATGCTCGGTCAACGGGGCCAAACGGTCTTGGAGACCGTTTTCCCTGTCGCGGTCTTGAGACCGTTTGCTCACCTCGCGGTCTTGAGACCGAGAGAGTAAACTGGTGAGACCGTTTAAGCAAGTGAAAAGCGGTGGGTTTTTATTGGAAATCACGCCTTCATCTCCTAGCTCAAGAACAGTACGAATATCCCATGGATTTGCTTGCAAAATAACAGGGGAAAGTAGGGAAACACTAAGAGCTATCATCAAATCGCATATAAAGATGTACATAATGAAGCATGGGTTTAGAGTTATAAAACCCGCCTAAAGCTTGCTTCTTGAGCTCCAAGCTTTCAATCTCCAAGCTCTAATGGCGTCCTTGAGTTCTTACAGGTTGGCCAAGGTGGAAACTCCAAGGAAGGACGAAAGGAGATGGGTAGAAAGATAGGGTTTCGAGAATTAGCCATGAAGCTGACCTTGAATTCGAGTTCTAACCATGGAATTAGGCAAGAAGAGGGGTCCTAAACCTACCTTGTTTCCCTTGGTCGTCCTCCTTAGCTCCAAGGCAGTCTTTGGTCGTCTTTGGTGAAATGAAACAGTAAGGGAACAAAGGGTAAGTTCCCTTGCAACTAAGGGAAGGAGAGCTTATATACATGGGGTAGGATTTTCAACATTAGTTCATAAGTTGTCCATAATTCCAACTAGGTCCCTCCTTCTTTTACTTGCTCGTCCCTTCCTCTTTATTATAAGGACAAACCTTCTCTTAAGGTTTTAGAAAAAAAGAAGGTAAAGGAGAGAAATCTAATACTAAAGTACATACATAAAGAGATATTGCACATATACCCTGATTATTCAATCACAAGGCATATTTCATAACTTGATAACTCAATTGAGGTGACTCCCTCATCATTTCTTCTCTTAATGATGGCAAGAGTCTAAAAAGATACATTAGATGACATATTTCACAATTTGCATCCCTTAATTTGGGTAAATTGCATTTTACCCCAAATTAGGGTTTCAAGCACCGGGATTGCTTCCACAGCTGCACCTTGGTGCCCTAGCTTGGGAAATCCCTCAAACTTTACCAAAAAGATTCTCATGATGTCTCAACATCAGAGGAACATCTCATCATGTGCAAATTGCAAGCTAACCCTTTCAACTGGGTAAATTGCACATAGGTCCCTATATAACAAAACAATGCTACAACTTTAAATAAAAAGGAGAAAATACTGAAATATATGTTTCTGAGAAACTTAATTACATGCTCAGAGTTAATCAAAAAGATTTAATTACATATTTAGGCAAAGCACCTAGGGTTGACTCATAACCCAGGTCAGGGATGTTACAGTAACATTATAAAGAAAGAATATGTTACCTCTTCTTGTGAAAGTCCTGCTTTTGGGACATGTTTGTGATGGGATGGCCCAAAAAAATCTTTGATGCCCACACCAGCGCCTGCAGCCCTAACACGTCCAGGATGCTCTGGGTTACCCAAAGCAACTGTCAATTCATCCCTTGTGCCCTCAGGGATGAACTTGCCTTGTTTCCTCAACTCGTGCAACTCCCGCTAATCGCCAAAACAAAAATTTGTAATTAAGTAGACACCACAAATAATCAATATTCGAACGATTGCTGTAAGAGTTGTATTTTACCATTTTTTCAGCCGCCTCAGCAGTTGCGGGCTTTGTTATTTCTCCCTTCTTATTTTTCCTCCCAGCTATCCAGATATCATGGTGAGCCAGAGGTGTGCTACCTATAGTAGAGGACTCTTGAGTAGCAACATATAGAGCAGTAGAGTCAGACTGTAGTCTTTGGCAAATGCCTACATACCCCTTTGGACCCATTGTGTGGTCATGCACATTCAGTGCACACCTTGATTTTTGTGCCTCACTAAGGGCCTAGTTAGTATGCACATTAATGATTTGGTTAGTAACACTAAATGTTAATCTTGAATAGGTGAATACAACATATATTAATGAGATTGGGACTGACGCCTAATACCTTGAATTCATCAGTTTGTCTTGAAGCAACAAACGCGTCCCATTCTTTTTTGTCCAGGAAGTTCCACTATTCAGTGGTTGCCTTCTTCCTCTTGTCACCTTCTTTTATGTATTCTCGGGTGAGATTTGTCCTATAGTTCCTTAGGACTCTCCCACAGTGTTGCATCACGCATTTACGATGCAGCTTGTCATCCAATTCAAATATACTCTGCAAAATAGAATTGCTATTAACTAGTATCCAAAAAATTAGTAATCTACAAAATAGAATTGCAAATCAATAATAACTCATGCATAAATCCTTCCATATTACGTATTTCTTCTCCTTAGGAACTTTATGCCAAGAATTTATCTTACAACTGCAATGGCTACGAGTAACATACCCAAGATATGAAACAAACGAATTGCGATTCACACCAGATGCATTTCCTGCATTATCAAAATCCACAACAAGTTTGGGTCCATTGCCCTTTTGTACTATTAACTTCTTCATCATAGTGATGCCCCTTCTCTTGTCAACTTTTTGGTGTTGCTGATCAAGTGCCTCAAGTGCTTCAGATGGTACATGAGCATCATCAACCTAAAATTTGACAAAATAAACACATTTACAAGATATAACTATAAATGGACATATAGATATAAGTATATGATATATTTTTAAAACTTACATTGTGAGGCGGCGCATTGATGTCCTCACCCTCACAGTAATCATCAACACGGTCATCAGGAGAATGCTCAGCCATCTGAAAATTCACATTCACATTGTAAAGTTCACATTGTAAAGTAATTCAAATTGTAAAGCTCACATTGTAAAGTTCACATTATAAAGTAATTCACACTGTAAAATTCACATTGTAAAGTTCACATTCACATTGTAAAGTTCACATATTCAGAAAAATAAAACATATAAAAAATATAAACATGCCTCTAATATTGCGATTTTTTATCAATTAACAATCCTTCATTGTGATCTTCGTGCACATACAAGTCATCATTAGCTTCAATATTTGCTGGTGTTGGCAACCCAACTGAGAATGGACTGGAGTCATCATACTTATCATAGTACTGTTCTTCATCTATAGGATCTTCAATGAACTATCTTTTACCATGAAGAACAACTGACCATTTATCATTTGCAGGATCATCGATATAAAATACTTGTTTCGCCTGTGATGCCAATATGAATGGTTCACCCTTCTTGCCAATCTTTTCAAAGTTCACTAAAGTGAAACCCAATTCATCCACTATAACTCATTTGGTGTTATCAACCCAATTACATTTGAAGAGCGGAATTCTGAAATCTATGTAGTCAAACTCCCATATGTCTTCAATGACACTGTAATATGACATTTTAGCTTCATGTGGACTCTTATCCTTTGCACTTGCAAAAAACATAGTCGATGCTTGAAGGGTGACCCCACTGTTTTGGACGACACTCTTATCATCTTGGCGCTTTGTGTAATGTGTGAATCCATTAATGTCATACCCTTCATAAGACATAACAGTCAATTTTGGTTTAAAGGCGAGGCATTTGATAGTTTCAGTAATATCATCTGGTATTTGAGATAGTTGATGTAAGACTTTATCTTCAAACCACTTAATAAATGTCTTGTTATGCTCTCTAGCAAGCCACATTGTATTGGCTTGAGGATATTGTCTCTCCATGAAATTGATATGTTCCTCGATATAAACGTTCACTTCGTCCATGTTGTGTAAAATATACAAGTGGCCTTGTTCCAACTGCTCACGGCTGATTACTTTCACATGTGATCCCAAAATTTCTTTGCCAAATTGCTCGTCAATATTCTTGTGATTATCAGGAGTGCCATTACCACTGAGAAAGTCATTGCAAAAATCCATAACCTCTCTCGCCACATAACCCTCAATAATACTTCCTTCAGGCCGATAATGGTTTCGAACATCACTTTTAAAAACGCTCATGTATCGTTCAAAGGGATACATCCAATGCAAGAAAATTGGTCCCAACATTTTCACTTCCCTAGTCAAGTGGACAACAAGATGTACCATGATATCAAAGAATGACCGAGGAAAATACATCTCAAGCTGACATAGGGTAACAACCACTTCTCTTTGCAATTTATCAAGAGTATCAGGGTCAATAACTTTGTTGCACAGACTGTTAAAAAAGAAACAAAGTCTGGTGATTGCAAACCTTACATGCTTCGGCAGTATAGATCTAATTGCCACAGGCAATATTTGTTGCATTAGAGTGTGACAATCATGAGATTTAAGACCTATCAACTTCAGATCTTTCATTGATACCAATCTACGGATGTTGGATGAGTAACCCTATGGCACATTAACATTTACCAAACATTCACAAAAAGCTTTCTTCTCCTTTCTAGACAATGTGTAACAAGCGGGAGGTAAGTATGTTCTCTGATTTTCCATTTCACGAAATTCTGTTAATTCTGACCTTATTCCCATTTCACATAGGTCCAGTCTGGATTTTATCCCATCTTTAGTCTTACCTGGTATATTCAATAAAGTACCAATGACACTATCACAGACATTTTTCTCAACGTGCATGACATCGATACAATGCCTGACTGTCAAAGAACTCCAATTAGGAAGATCCCAAAATATTGACTTCTTCTTGAATAAAGATTTGTCACTCCGTGTGGCCATAGTACATTGTGATCTCTTACCAAATTCATTGACAATGTCTTTTACTCTTTCATAAACAACCTCCCCTGGTATAGGTTTAGGTGCACTCCGTTCCTCATTCAATCCATTGAATGCTTTGCGCTTCCTACGATACGGATGAAATTTTGTAAGAAACCTTCGATGACGAAGATATACAGTCTTACCACCATGTTTTAGTCTTGTTGAATCAGTGTTCTCTTCACATATAGGACATGCTTTAGCTCCTTTGACATTATATCCAGACAAATTTCCATATACTGGAAAGTCATTAATAGTGCAAAACAACATAGCATTCAAAAGAAATGTCTCTCTTCGTGAAGCATCATAGGTCACCACACCTTCACCCCAGAGTTTCTTTAAGTCATCAATCAGAGGTTCAAGATAAACATCGATGTCATTTCCAGGTTGTTTAGGGCTTGATATCAACAACGACAGCATTACATACTTATTTTTCATACACATCCAGGGAGGAAGATTATATATAACAAGCATGACTGGCCAAGTGATATGTTGGCTGCTCAATGTCCCGTACAGATTCATCCCATATGTACAAAGCCCAAGTCTTAGATTCCTGACTTCTTCACCAAATTCAGGGTACAATAGATCAATCTTCTTCCACTATGGGGAATCAGACGCATGTTGTAGGATCCCATCATTATTTTTCTTAACATCTGCATGCCACCTCAAATTCTTTGCATCTATCGGATTGGAAAACAAGCGTTGAAACCATGATATTATAGGTAGATACCACATCACCTTGGCAGGAGAACCAGTTTTGGACTCCCCCGAAGTCGTCAATTTATACCATGACGCACCACATTTTGGACAATCTTTCAAATCCACATAGTCCTTTTGAAATAATACACAATCATTCGGGCATGTGTGTATCTTCTTGGCATCCATTCCCATTGGGCACAACAATTTCTTTACCTGGTATGTTGAGATTGGCAGCTCGTTTCCTTCAGGAAGCATTTCTTTCAACAAAGACAACAATGACGTGAAGCTTTTGTCGCTCCATCTATTGTTAGCTTTCAGCTTATACAATCTCAACACAGTGCTAAGCTTCATAAACTTAGTACAACCTGTGTATAACGATATCTCAGCATCATGCACAATGTTTCTAAAAATGGGAGGTGGATCGGTGTGCTCTACCCCACAACTATCTAGCTTCGCATCAACGATGTCTACTGGAACTGGTTCATTCACATCTACATCATCGTAGGCAATTTCTTCTTCCACACAAGCACTGCTATCAACATCGACTAGTTTCGGGTTTGAAATCTCTCCATGCCAGTGCCATTCTGTATAGCCTTGTATACCTGTTGCACATGACATGACTTTTGATTTCGTCACCAGTGCTGAGTTTCAAGTTGTTACCGCAATGCCTACATGGACAATAGAACCTATCTCTAGGTTGTTTCCTTTGTTCCTCGGCAAATCTAATAAACTGGTCAAGACCAAAAATAAACTTTGGGGTGCAGTGATTGTGAATGGACATCCATGATCTATCCATTCTATGATCAAAGAGAAAAAAAGTATATATTACAACAAGATTAGGGTCTAGGGTTAACAAATACATGTGATGTCATTATTATATATAATAAATGTGTACCACCTATCCCATTCTTGAACACCTAATCTCACTAGTAAGTGTATAATGTGTATTGGGTTTTCAAGAAAATTTCAGCAGCATTTCACCGATGTTCTCCAAGTACATATGTACTTAGAGAACAAACGGGGAAATGCTGCCGAAATTTTCTTGAAAACCCAATACACATTATACACTTACATCCTAAGCAAGATCAAGTGTTCAAGAACAATCCCAAACTGGGGACTATCCAAGATTTACTCCTAATGAGTAAATCTTGGACGGGTTTCTAGGCCAACAAATACATGTGTTGTCATTCTTATACCTAAAATCCTAGTTCTTCAAGTTAGGGTGATTATTGATGTCTTTAAAAGCATGATTGGAAATTTAGGGAAAAAGTTCATCATTTACATTCCAAGCATGTCACATGTGTGCATTACAGTTCATCATTAAGCAAGAAGGGTGATTAGGATTCTCAATATACTCAACAATGAAACAAGTTACCAATTTCATAGTTAAACTATTCATTAGTATGGAATGTCCAGTTTTATGGGCACTATGCTCTAATATAAAGAGTGATCAACTAAGGCATTGCCATAGAACAAAAGTTAGCCAGATGTGCCACTATCATTCTCCAAGGAGTGGTGAGATGACGCACAGTGGTTATCTACCATATTGATCACCCTATAGATCACATCACATTAAAATATAAGAAGTATAACTAGAGCTTTCAAAAAAATCAAGAAATTCACTCATTTGAGCTAAATTTTCACCATTGTGATGTACCCATTATACATGTTCCTACTCCCAGTTCTTCAATTACTTATTCTACATGTTTTGATAAGTTGCATTGCAGACAAATGTTACTTCCCCTAGTTGACCACAGTAAGAAGCAATGCCACCATGATGAATAGGATGAAGAACCAAAAGTCAGATGGATAATCAGATATCACTGTCAACAAACTGGCTTCCTAACTTACTTCAACATCAATGGATATGAGTTACTTATCAAGTTACCAATAAGTAAATAACTTTAAAAAAATAAAAAAAAATGCCCAGCAGCAGCCTAGGCGTGCCTTGGCACCGCCCAAGCAGCCGCCTAGGCGGAGGAAGGAAGGCGGAAGAATGCAGTACCTTGAGGGCAGAGGAAGAAGGTCTGTCCTGGAGCACGGAGGGCCGACTAGCACGGAGTGCCGACGACCAGAGACCAGAGAGGGAGAGGGCCTGTGAGCAGAGAGCCACCAGTGAGCACAGAGCCGCCGACGAGCACAGAGGGCCGACGAGAAGAGAGGGAGAGCGGCGGTGTCGGTACCATGGAGCAGCGGCACGAGCACGGAGGGCAGGGAGCAGCGTGTCGGCGGAGCACGGAGCAGCGGTGGGCGACAGAGTGAGCAAATTTCCAAACCTATTTTTGCGGGGATGAAACAGAGAAAGGGGAACAGTCAGCTTCGCGCGGTGCTATAAAGTTAACCATAGGCGTCAGTTATAAAAATAAAATGACACATAAAATTTAAGGTATCGGTTCTACAAAAAAACTGACACCTATCCTCAATTATAGTCATCGGTTGTAACTACAAAACAACCGACGTCTAAATACATATGCCGATTAAAAGAATTGTTCTCGATTAATGACCATAGTCGTCGGTGTCTTCTGAAAACCGACGCTTAAAGGGTGTGAAAAATTCCCCGCAGACAGCGCTGGAAAACTCATAAGCGTCGGTCATTGTAGTTAAACCGACGACCAAAATGTGCCCAATTTCTGTCTCACGAATAACCTTTAGTCATCGGTTTATTATTTCTCAACCGATGCCAAACGTTAAATTTTGGAGGTAATTATTTTCGCTAGAAATTTTGGATTTGGCGGTTAATTTTAGGCGTCGGTTTTTTATTAAGTAACCGACACTGAATAAAAGTGGTACCCGTGTCTGGTCACCCTTCATAGATTGGATGTCGGTTTATGTTATCAACCGACACTGTATAGTTTAGCTGTCGGTGTATTTATACAACTGACGCCTGTAAAAGTGACGTTATAAGCCATTTCTGTAGTAGTGTTGTACCAAGTATGGACTAGTTGTTATCAGTTGACTATATGTCACTGTTGGCAGTTTGACTGGTATGTCACTGCAGTTTACTCGTACTGACCGAGGGGAAGAGATCTTAGGATACGGACACTCCTAGATCTTATATGAAACTGAATATCACTTTGTAGTGGTCAGTTGGACTTTGAGTGGTACGACTCAAACTCCCCAGGGCATAATAATAAAAGATATAATACCAGTCGTGTAGTATAATTGCTAGGGTTTAATACGTATCACATTGGTTGATTAACCCTTGTCTTGTCTTTACACTACATAGTTCTTACATGATGTAGACTTATGACAATTGTACAATTCTACTTGATGTTACAACTTATTTGCGTAACTGCTTAGTATGCTTAAACTGTTAAATCTATTCATATTGTATATTCAATATCATAACTGCTCAATGTATTTACTGTTAATTAATGTTATAATCAATATACGTTGGAGAGAGTTATATCTCTCGCTGGGACTGGGTCTCACCCGTGGGTCACCACATTTTTTTAGGTGGTCGCGGGCAACGAGGTCGAGGTCGTGTTGTGGAAGAGAACCAACCTGGTGATCAATAGATTCAAAAGGTTGGTTAGTTGTAGATGTTAGTTATAGATGTTAGTAGTAGAGCCCTAGTGTCATCCCTGTACTCTCAGGTCCTGTTATGGGATTGGTTTTCTAGATGATATATTTGTATGGACATGAGATTTTGGTATTATGCCAATGTTTGTAAGCATATGGCACGTACATGTGATATATCTTTTGTATGTAGGATGTGACTGAGGTCTTTGGACCCATATGCAAATGCTTGTTATAGTATATGAGAATGGAATGATGAACCTTTTATAAATGTTCTAGAGTTTATTTACATTATTGGAATCAGTTTTAATTGTTTCACATTTTTTACTATGTGATTAATTAGTAGATGATCGTGTTTTGTATTTTGAGTAATCTCGTTTAGCGTGATGAGGTGTCACAGTCTCAAACCTCTTTGAGCTCTAATTTCCTCCCACTGATTCCTTTGGAAATAAATTCCTTTTCTAAGAATACACCAGTTCTAGCAACAAACACTTTGTTGTCAGATGGAGTGAAAAAATTATATCCCCTAGTTTCCTTGGGATATCCAACAAGGTAACACTTATCTGATTTGGGTCCAAGCTTTCAGGAAACATTTTCTTGACATAAGCTTTGCATCCCCAAATCCTTATAAAATACATATCGGGACAGTTCTCGTGCCATATCTCATATGGTGTCTTTTGAACCGATTTAGATGGTACGCAGTTAAGTGGATATGTGGCAGTTTCAAGATCATAACCCCAGAAGGGAGTTGGAAGATTGGCAAAACTCATCATAGATCGCACCATGTCCAGTAATGTGTGATTCCATCTTTTTGACACACCATTATGTTGTGGTGTTCCAGGTGGAGTCATTGTGATACAATACCACAGGCTCTCAGGAGGTCCTCAAATTCTTGGCTTAAGTATTCTCCACCTCAATCGGATCAAAGTGCCTTAATATTTTTGCCAAGTTGGTTCTGTACTTCATTCATGAAATCCTTGAACCTTTCAAGGGTTTCTGATTTATGTTTCATCAAGTAAACATAACCATACCTACTGAAGTCATCAATAAAGGTAATGAAGTATTGATATCCACCTCTACAACTTGTTCTAAAAGACCCACATACATCAGTATGTATGAGTCCTAATAGATCACTTGCTCTTTCACCTTTTCCTGAAAAGGGAGCCTTAGTCATCTTGCCCAATAAACAAGATTCACATGCCTCTAATGATTCAAGATCAAAAGAGTCCATATAACCATCTTTATGGAGTCTAAATATGTGATTCTCATGTATGTTCCCTAGACAACGCAAAGGTATGTTTTGTTTGAGTCATTGAGTTTTTATCTTTTGGTGTTTACATTATATACACTTGTCTATAGATCTATCAAATATAGACCATAAGACATCGGGGCACTGCCATAAAAGATCCCATCTTTAGGAATAGAACACTTTCCATTCTTAATAAGAAATTCAAAACCATCCTTGTCCAAACAAGATACAGAAATGACATTCCTATTAATGGCAGGTACACAATAGCAGTTATGTAACTCTATTATTAGCCCACTTGGTAGATATAACTCATAGTTCCCTACTTCACTGGCAACAACTCTTGCTCCATTAGCAACATGTAGTTCAACCTCACCTATCGCTAAAGGCCTACTTCTTTTCAGATCCTTCAAATTTGAACAAATGTGTGATCCACACCCAGTATCAAGTACCATGATGAAGAAGTAGTAAACTTAATCTCAATTATGTATACACTAAAAGTAGAGATCTCTATCCCTTTCTTCATCTTCCTTGATTCCTTTAATCCTCTCAGTATTTTGAGTGCAGAAGATTTGGACTTTATCTTGGCGGGAGAATGCTTCTCTACCTTTCCTGTGTCCTTGGACTCCATTCCACTGATCACTATCATGGAACTATCCTTCTTCATTTATGCTTCAACATTTGTCAAAATGTCAAGAAACTCTGATAGCGGTTTAGCCATGTTACACAAGTAGTAATACTTGATAAACATGCTATATGATTTGGGTAAAGATTACAAAATCATATTTGTGGCAAACTCTTGACCCAAAGGAATCTCAGTTTCTCTAGACATTCTTTATGCCCAATTATATTGAGCACATGGGGTCTAATTGGATCTCCCTCTGTCAGTTTACATTCAAACAATGCCCTAGGCGTACATAGAGTGGATTCTACAGCCACTGGTATCTTAGGAATATGCAGAACACTTCTCATAGTCCTTAACTAGTTATGGAAATTTATCCCAATTAAATTGTCCTATTTCAACGATGACTTCTTTTCCATTTGATTCTACAAGAGAAAACATTTGAATTTTGTCAAAACTCCTTTTGATTTGATTTGATTTGAATAAAATTGACGATATTAGTTAGGTCTTTAATTCCTTATTTCTCCCACTATTTTGATCAAATTGATAACCCTCATGTATCAATTTGCAAGATTGCAGCGTACAATCTTCTAGTGAGCAAGATCCTGACTTCCTCTAAGTTATGGACCAGCGAGAGCTGTCACCCACAACTAGATTCTTTCAGGTAGGCAACTTTTACTAATTGCATCATATGAAACTCTTGATGGATGTTATGCACAACTCTTTGTCATGAACATCTGCATGCCTAAAGGTGCTTAATCCTATTAAGATCACCTTGTTAAGTTCATTCCCAAAAGCCAACACAATGAGTATGCACCTTGTGAAGGCAGACCCACATACCCACTATCACACTTCTACGAGATAGACGTTGCATCATGTGAAGGCATGCCCACACTTAGTCAAGCTTTTCATGTGTGTTGCTTTTGGAAGGCATCTTAAACTTAATATTTATATTTGAGGGGTTTGAAAGTTATATACATATACATATCCAATCACCACACATATATAGTATGTATCATATACATGTTATATCCCAGAAGAAAACATGCGAAGCGATAAAGCGATGATTATGTCCATCCTATTGTAATTCATTGAGCCACAAGGAATTATGGTCATCTAGGTCTACATCACATGCAACAACATGTAGTTGATGAAGATCTGTGCTTGGGCCATTCCGGGTTGATCAACTCATCCTATGACTGATCGGCTCGCCTCCTGGTCGGTCGGTTGGTTGTCACCAATTAATCGTCTGCCTCCTCCAGATGGTCAGTTCATTGGGTCATCGTGCTCCTTGTTAGGCAACCAGCTACTCATCTCGCACCATTAGTCGGTCATCTCGGTCCTCCATCTGCTCATTTGGGCACCCATCGTTCTTCGACATAACACATAAAACTATCCTACTTTTACATATCTCTTTGGGAAACCCCGAGTTACATTTGGGGGGTGCAAAGGTAAAAGAGAAGGCTCGAGTTATCGTGAGTTACATCAAGAATCGAAGAAAGGACTCGGTATGCATACCGAGATGCAAAAAACTACAACCAACCAAGCACACACATAGGGCTTTATAGGCCATAAACACGCTACACATCCACCATCAAAATCATTTTAGGGTGACGCGTATCGATTGCATATATATATACCATATTATGTATGCATATAGGGATTTTTGGTGTTTAATAGGATATGCATATTATCCAGTTAAAGTATTCACATCACATGCAATAAATAAATAGCAAAAAACCAAAATCTGATCATATCGATTAATCCTAAAGCATAGTATGTTGACGTGGCTCTGATACCACTGTTGGGTTTTGTGGAATAGAACATGCAGCGGAAACAAAAACTTTATCTAACCACAAACCTATAACCAGCAGATCACATCAACAACTATGAAATAGAAAGGATGGTTTAGCGAGATATACCTGGTCCTGGGGCTTTCTCAGTGACAATACATCATAGCTAGTGTGGTCGTCAACCACCTAGTCTTTGACAGTGTCTGTGTAGCTCCTGATGTAGATCCAGACTGTAGTTGACGGTCATCCTCCTGAGCGGCAAAAATCTCCCACCTCTATAGATAGTCCACACGGACCACCGGGGAACTCTAGTCATCCTGATGGATAGACTACAAGGAGTCGTCCCCCTCTGTCAGTATACTAGTCACTGACACACTCTCTCACCGCCATTTACTTTTTTGTAGTTGTCTTTCCCTCATTGTTCCTCCCTGGATGGATAGAACTTACTTGGGATCTCTCGGTTACCAAAACTAGAGAGAACAATAACTTTGTAGAGCAACTGATGTTCTAATTTTTGTATTCTGAGAAGCCCCCTATACCCCTCTATTTATAGTAGAGGGCAGGGTAACGGTTCCCAGTCTGTGTGGGAGTAGAAGGGTTTGGATTTTTCATGAACTGATTGTGCTGCAACAGGCGAACTGATCAGTTCACAACTGAACCGATCATTTGGGTAGGTGAGCCGATCGGTTCACCCAGTGAAGCAATCGTTTCACTTCCCAGACATGCCTACAATTGACTTTCCTTATTCATTTCTAATTAATGCAAAGATTAATTCTTGTCCCAATCAAATTGAACAAGTGAAATGAGAATCTTTTCTAAAAAACTGGGAAACCCAACACCTGATCGATTGGTCCAAGTGAGCCGATCAGTTCATTAGAGTGAACCGGTCATCTCACTGACCATGAGTCGATTGGTTCACTAGTAAACTGGTCGATTGGTGGTCCAGGTTGTGTAGAATTCAATCAATGCAGTTCTCAATCAATCTGACACTCTAATCAATTGGTTCAACACTTGAACTTGATGATTTTGAGTTAATTCTATTAATTGAATGTTTAATTGAGTACCTAAACACTTTAGTAATCAAACTAGGCATCATTCATTGGCAAAATCCTCTTCCAAATTAATCCTATGTGTGTGACCCTATAGGTTCCATTTCACGTTGGCAATGAATGTCCATAACTAACTTAGGACATCACAAGCAAAGAGTGGTGCCTAGTCGCACATCAGTGCTACCCAAGTGAAGAGAAAAGTTGTAGAGAAACTTTCAACCTATAATCTGTTATTAGTATTACAGTGAATGTATAGTTCCTTTGTCGCTAATATCCGGATTGAACTTGAGGCATGGACTTGTCATCCTCTACAAAAGTTCAATCCATGTTTCTTGATTCAGAGTAGGATGTCTAAGATATATGTAAGCTCAATATCATATACTGACTTACATGTGCATGCCCATGCATTTCTCAGTCTCACTCCTTAAGTGGCCAAGATATCACACTCCCTTAGGAGGGACAAATTCCATATATATCACTCACAGTCAAGTCCCCATGTGTCAAAGTCACCCAATCATCATCGTTATAACAACCCATGTTTTAGGACTGCATTTGATGATGTCAAAGTGTACCCAACAACATGTGATGAGTGCAGTGATTTTAGGTCAAAGAACCATGGTCACCACCAATACTATAAGAGAGGATCCTGACTAACCAAGTGTGGTTTCCATTCATCACTCTTATGGTGGGTTTGACTAATACACTATTCTCTAACATGTATCTGTTTTCTTGGTTTGATATCATATATCATGACTAATGATATGATGCCATCAACCAACACACTCTCTAGTCTTTTGTGTTATTGATGTCTATGGTTATTTCCACAATAACAACCGACTAGGGACATTAGTGAGAATGTACATACTCTTAACATTCGTATGATCTCATTGTTCAAGTCACGTACTTGAAGACATACATCATTGAGTATTGTCACTCTCTAGACATCTAATATGTTATACTATTATCTCAAAACAATCAAAACATATAAACAGAAATTGCCTTTATTATTATTATTCAAATAATTTACAAAGTATGCCATTACAATCATCATATGACTAGCTCTATGGGCATACATACCAACAGCTCATACATTGGGTTATCCATGTTACTCAAGTGATAACACTTGATAAACTGGCTATATGATTCAGGGAGTGAATGTAGAATCATACTTGTGGCCAACTCTTCACCTAAAGAAGATCCCAATCTTTCTAGATGTTCCACATGCCCAATCATGTTGAGCATATGGGGCTCTACTCAATTTTCTTCGGTCAGTTTGCACTCAAACAATGCCTTAGAGACATTATCCTTTCTTGTTTCTCATCTTGTTTATGCAACTCATAGTTCATACATCCCAGTATAGGGTTTTTGGTGTCTACTGCATCATTGGCATGCTTCAACTAAGCGTCCATATTAGCCTTAGGCTCATATGGAGTAGGTTTTACTGGAACCGTTGTTTCAAGGACATAGAGAACGCTTCTCAAAGTCCCGAACTAGTTATGGGAGTTTGTACCTCTTATATTGTCCTTCAAGGACCGATTACAAGGATTGTGTGTTTTACATTCATATCTACAAGAGTAAAATTTTCACTTTGTCAAAATATGTTTGATTTAATTTGATAATATTAATGATGGTAATTAGGCTTTTAATTAATTGTTGCTCCCACTATTTTTTTAAATTGATAGCCCTCACTACCAATTTGGAAAATTGCAACAAACAATCTTCTAGTGAGCCAATATATAAAATAATGAAATCAATACCCATCCAACTTTGACGCTGATAACCAATTATTAAGGTAGGAATCATTTTCCAATTACATATTATGCAATTCTTAGATAGATGGTGTGCAAATATCCTTGTCACAATTCATCTCTATGCTTCTAGGCACTTAATCTTGTTAAGGTCGCCTAGTTAAGTTTGACCCATAATACAACATAATAGAATATGCACCATTCTAAGGTAGACTGACATATCCACCATCACACTTCCACGGGATAGATGGTGCACCACTTTAGGGTGTGTCCACACTTGGTTGATCAAGCTTTTTGTGTGTGCTTCTAATGGAAAGAATCTTGATCTTAATATTTATTGAGAGATATTATATAAATACATATACATATCCAATCGCCACATACTTATAGTATGTATCATATATGTGCTATATCCACAAATAAAAAACATGCAATTAAATTATATGAGCGATGGTTATTTCCATAATAATGCAATTCCTTGGAGACATAAGGAATTGCTACCACCTAAGGTCACTTCATATGTAGCAACCTATTGTTGAAGAAGATATGTGTTGGAACCAGTCTGGGTTTGTTGATTCAACTCTTAAACCGATCGGTTGGACTCCTGGCCATTCAGTTGGTTTCTTGGATCGGCTGAGTGGCCTCTGGTCCAAGCTACATCTGGACTGATCCAATTGATCAATTGGGCCACTAGTTGATTGGTTGGCTCCTCCTATCGTCTGGCCTCCTCGGTCCTCAAGTCAATCGATTCAACATCTGAGTCACTCAGTTTGTTTGGTGTAGAATGTCTTCTCTGCCATGACAGGAAATAAAAACTATCATATTCCTATCTAACTCATTACATTGGTATAGGGAAACCTTGAGTTACAATCGAGTGGAGCATAGTAAAAAAAGCATTAATACTTGAAATATTGAAAAGGAGAGAGAGGCTTGATATGCAAACCTAGATATAAACAAGATTAACAATCATCCAACCAAGCACAAAGATTCAGTGGCTAATTGGCCATAACCACACTTATATCCATGATCAAAACAAACTTGTAGGGCAACGCATATATATACAAATATATATATAGGGTGTTCATCTAATGCCTGTGCGGGTAGCTACCCGCTCCACATTTGGTTACTTTTTTTGGAGTTTCTTACTTTACACATGTAGAGGGTTACTTTACCTTGCAAACAATTATTTTCCATAAATAAACAGTTATATTTGTAATAACTATAACAAATATACAATTACATATATATTCCTAAAAATTTGTTGTGTATTTCACATGGTTTTACTTTTTGAGTCGAATAGTTACTTTTTGGTCAATATAGTTACTTTTTTCCAGTGAGTTACTTTTTTGACCAAATAGTTACTTTTTGAAAGGCATGGGTAGAGAATTCTAGGCTACCCATGTGGGTATTAAAGATGGACCCATATATATGTATATATATACATATATATATACATACATACATATATATGGTATCCATTCACTACCCGTGTGGGTAACTAAGGTTAGTTACTCATGCATCTATTTTGTAACAAGAAGGTACATGTTTGTAATGAGACAGTCAATGTTGTAATGAGATGGCCAAAATTGTAACAAAGAATCATTTTGTAATACTACGTGAATTGTTGTCATAAATATCATTTTTATTGTATTTAGAGGGAGAACAAAATTTTACATTGTATTTACTAAATGAGTCTTTGTATTAGAATTTTTTGTCTACAATTAGGTACCTTCTTGTTACAAATAGATCCACGGGTAATAAAAGTTAGTCACCCATGGGGGCAGTGTAAATATACCCATATATATATATATATATATATATATATATATATATATATATATATATATATATATATATATACATACATACATATATATATATATATATCTGTTTGGGGGGGATTGTATGTGGTATTTAATCAGATATGCACATTAATCATTTCAATATTCACATCACATGTAATGAATAAATGATAAAACCATAAATCCAATCAAATTGATTAAATCCCAAAACATAGCAAATTGACGTGGCTCTGATACCAGTGTAGGAAAATATGGCTATATATATGGCAGAGGAAACAAAAATGTACTTGTCATATTCCCCTTAGATAGAAGATCGTGTCAACAAATATGGATTAGGAATGAAGGTTGCAAGACATATACCTGGTCTTGGAGAAAGTCCAACGACTATCCTTGCAGTGGTGTGCTTCTTTCTTCAAGGAGCACCCAAACAGTTGTCAGCAGCCTCCACCTAATGTAGCACCACAAATGGAAGTTGACGATGTTCTCCTAGCGGGTGAAAACAAACTCCATGCCTCTACATAGTCCATGGAGACCACCAAGAAATCCACATTGCGATACCAAAGCCAACGGAAAGGAGTTGACTCTTTGAACATCAACATGTTAGGGTTGATTTACTCTTTGTATTATCTCTCCCTTGTTATCCCTCCCTTTTATGAGTAGGACTTGCTCAGGCTCTCTAGTTACCACAACTAGAGAGGAAAATAATTGTCATAGCATGTTGTTGTGTCACTTGAAAACCTGGACTACCCCTCTATTTATAGGAGGGCCAGGGTCAGGTTTCCAGATCAAGTGGAAGTCAAAGAGATAGAATTTCATAAATTTTTTGGAAGTTGTGAACCATGAAATGATTGGTTCACACCTAAACAGATCGGTTCACATGTGAAATAATCGATTCATCTCTTAAACCTGTCAGTTCAATTGCTTTCCTATTTTCAATCACATTAACTTTCAATATTAGATTAATGCACAACATGAAAGCATCATCAATCCTTGATCCAATAGTATTGATCATTGAACTGAGTGATTCATAAACTGAACTGGTAGCTTCACTAAGTGAACTAGTCGATCGATATCCAAGTTCAGATAATGTTCATCCAATGTATCTTAAATTGACATGGCACTTGAATCGATCGGTTCAACACTTGAACATGTTGGTTCACTATCCTGTCAGTCAATTTTCAGTCATTGTTGTTTAAATTGAATACCTAGACATTTTTGTAATCAAGTTAAACCATATTCATGATTAAACTTGATGAATGCATATTCATCTATATTTTTGCATTTTTTCATAGTCCTTTTCATTAGAACTTATCTCTTTTTTAGAGTTTTTTGGGACAATTTGCAATTTACCCACTTTTTGATATATTGTGCAAATATTTAACTCTATTCTCAGTTTTTGTAGTTTTTTACTCCAAAGCTAAGTTTTGACCTACTGAGCTCACGAGACGGCCGTCTTTCAAGACCAGATGGTTGTTTCACCACCAGGAAGCCTCATACTCCAGAGCCAGGAAGTTGGGTTGAGTTCTCAGCTCAGTGTGCCCTTTCACAGCCTAGACGGGCATCTCAAGTCATCCAGATGGGCATCTAAAGACCCCAGATAGTTGGATCAAGTGATTCAGATGACCAATTTGCACCAACCTAAAAGACCAAGTCAATTTGCAAAGGTGTTGCCACTTAATTAGGTTTCAACCCCAAGTTTTGAGCATGGTGGCACGAAACGGGAGTCACGCACCCTCAGACGATCATTTCGCACAATTCATTGAGCCCAAGAATGCAACCAAAATGGTTCCACCACCCTCTCTAGTAGGGTTTCAATCTGATGCTTGTAGATACCACATACGTCATCCCAGATGATCATCTCATGTAGCAAGATGGCTATTTCACGGCTCACTAGCAGTATTTTTTATGCCACCCCACTTGTTCCTTCCCCCTTCAGGGTCTTCCACCCCTCCATACCCTATAAAAGGAGGGGGGACTCCACCAAGAAAGGGGTCCTCAATTTTGTACTCTCATTTTATTATTGAAACTATGTTACTTTCACCTCATAGTATAATATTTCAATTCGGAGATAAAATTGGTTCTTGTCTCTAGATCTGGAGTTCTTTCTTATTCTTGTTCTTTCTTATTGTTCATTATTTTGGAGAGGGGGATTAAGAGAGAAAGACATTTGACTATCACCACCTTTGGTCTCCATGGAGATTCCGGTCCTTGTGGTCTATGACTTCCTACCTTCTTCCCCTTATTTCTCCATTCCTTCCTATGACTAGTGAGTAGTACCCTTATCGAGGCGGGTGGAGTAGCCCCTTATCCATGTGTTGATTGGATCAGGTTTTACATGAATATTTTAGATGGATGGTTTTCGGTTTAGAAATTTCCAATTTAAATGAAGTAATTAATCATTTTTATCGTGAGTTAGTCACAGCGGATGCGATCGTGAAAATTGGGATTTATAATACCTAAACCAATTTCACAAGGATTTGGATGTGACCATAGAAAATTCCTCTTTAGGATGAAGGACTAAGATTCATGAACACCAGGACCAATGGGTTCACGTGGATTTCCTTTCTTGCATTTTATTTACAAATGATTTGCATACTTGCTTCTATCTTACTTGTCGTGTATCTCTTGATCTTTTTTTCACAAGAAATAAGGTGGTGAAACCCTTAAGCCTCGATGCTTTTCCTTATGATTTCATCGTCTCATTTAATGCTTGTTTTCAAATCACCTATTTTTAATTCTTGCACTTTATTTCTTGTCTTCGATAATCTTTATTTCTAACAATCTTCTTATTTCTTGCCTTAGCCTAATCTTTTCTTTCATTGTCATTAATGTAATATTTTTGTTCTTTTTCACTTTAATTCTTGTTCAAGTGTAATCAATCAACCCCCAACTAGAATTTACTTTTTGTTCCTTATTCAAAAATACCAAAAAGAAATAAGTTTGAAAATCAATCAGGATAAAAGAAAACAATCTTAATAACGTTGTCATGTGGGATTGACCCTTCTATACTCGCCTTAACTAGAAAGTGAAAAAAAGATTAAACTCTAGGACAATCATCTTAGTGAATTGGTGTGCTCTTCGATGCATATCAAAACTCCTATTCTAGGTGTGTCATATGTGTCTGACCCTATAGGTCCCAAGTTATGTTGGTAGTGAATGTCCATAACCAACTTATGACACCACAAGCAATGGGCAGTATCTAGCAACACATCATTTCTACCCAAGTAATTATAAAGTTGGAGAACAAATTCAACCTACAATATGTTATCGGTGTTATGTTGATCATATCGTACCTTTATCTCTAATATCCTGATTGAACTCAAGGCATGGAATCAGCATCCTCTCAACTTTCAATCAATTTTTCTTAAACTGTAGCAGACTGTTGAGATACACGTGAGCTCAATATCTCATATTGATTCACATGAGTAGGGTCATGCATTTCTCGGTCTCACTTATCAAGTGACCAGGATATCAATTTCATGTAGGGGGACAAATCCCATCTACATCACTCAAATTCAATCCCCATGCATTGCAATGTACCCTAGCACCACCTTTATGGCAACCCTTATTCAAGGCCATGTTGGGTGATTTCAAAGTACATTGAATGACATGTGGTGAGTGTAGTGATTTTAGGTCTAAGAATCACAATCATCACTATCCCTATGAGAGTTGATTCTGACTACCATTCCATGATCTCCATGTATCACTCTCAAGGCAGGTATGTCAGGTACACTATTCTCTAACAAGTACCTGTGTGTTTGGTTTGATATCACATATAATGGTTGATGAGATTTTTTCATCAACCAACACTCTAGTCTTATGTATTATTATAGTCTATTTTGCTTCCATAGTAACACCAAACTAGGGGCATAACAAGAATGTATGAACTCTTATCATGCATATGATCTCATTGTCTAGGTCCTACACTTGAAGACATAAGTCATCGAGTATCATCATTCTTTAGACATTTATTATGTTACATCATTATCTCATAACTGAATAAAATAGAATAAATTGAATTTCCTATTATTATTATCAGATCAATTACATCATGCCACACTACAATCATAACATGATCAGCTCTCTAGGCATACATACTAACAAAGTATAGGATAAGTTGGGCATGACTCTAGAGACTTCCATACCATACTAGACTCTATATGTTCCTACGAACCATGTCCCATATATGATATCACTACTAATTATAACACTCCTCCACAAATTGGAGCATGGGAGAAGCACATGCCCAACTTGGATAACATATATAAACAAGACATAGGTAAACAATTATGACTAAAACATGACAACCCCTAACTTAGCACAATATGGAGTTTGGCATCTTTGACTATGAAGATTCCCCTCTGATTTATAGGCATCAGATCACTGAGGGAGATTGATAAAGACAACATCTTTGAGACATCTGCAGATTTGACTAAGTTGGATCTTATATCTTAGCGTATGTTGAAGAAACATGCAAAGATCATTTGAGTCATCAACTAAGTTGATATTATCATTAAAGTAATTTTTAGAAGAAGGCCACGAAGTGATATCCTTGATATGATCTATGCCACAAGAAGAATAGGTCATAGCATATGGTCAACATGCTTGATAAGACATGAATGATGGTCATTGTAATTGATAGGGAACATACTAATAGGAGGAAACATTACTGACATGGTTGGATGATTGATCTTCTACAAAAGACATATGTGTCAAACCTGAATAACAAATAAGCACACAAAGAATCCAAGATGCTCTGATTCTAGACTAAAGTCTTTCCAAAGTAGAATGAATGACTAAGACATGGACGATGAAGAAACATATTCACTTGATATAGAGAGTCGATGGCATCCAATTAATATGAGAAATCAACTTCTTCAATTGAAGATAATGTGAGAAGATGAATTTAGAATGATAGATCAATGTTTGGCAACTAAAAATCTGAATGGTGAGGATGGACATTGGCCTTAAACTGGAGATCTAGTTATGGACAACATGTTATGTACACCATGCTCCATATATAGAAATGTTCTTCTTCCTTTTTCATCTTCTGAGATATGAACTTTGTACCTCATCTCTTCTTCTCATCCTCATCCTCATTCTCATCTTCATCTTCTCAACTCCTCTTTCCCTCCCCCGCAAACCAACCATGAAGAGAACAAAAAAGTTGGTTGGGTGGGTAAAGCAAACTCCCATGTGACATGACTTCAGTAGGGAGTGTAGGGACAGAGCCCCCACAGTATGGTCTAGGTTAAATAACATATAAAATTAAAGATCTGACAAAGATGGATATTTATGGACTGGACATGACATGTGGGATGGATGACACACAACATGAAGACTTGATGGGGATATTCTAACCTTTGGCATGCCATGTGGATTGATTGACATGACTTGTTTGGATATATGCATGGAGAACTGATCTAGGAAATACATATTGGACATATGACATACCGTGCCATTGTCTCCACTGTTTCTAATGTGATGTGTTGATTGGAGTAGAATTATGGTGACACACTATGTTGGACCTTGACATGGTGTGTTTTTTGTCATCAAAACTAGCCTTGCTTTTTGTATTTTTTGAAAATGTGTACAAAACTGAGGAGAAATAAATTGTACAAGAAAATGTGATATAGATGCTCTCTATCTATATAGGCTGCCCACTAGAAAGAAACTAAAGAAACTAGAAATCTAGACATGTAATCCAAGAATTCAAGGATCAACAATAAAACTATACACTGTTAGTTAGACAAAATCATCAACAGATATACCAAGAACCATGTAGCATGATATGATAAAGAAAACTTCACCAGAATATTCCTTAAAGCAATAAACCATGCAATTACTGTGCAACCTTCCAACCAGAATTAAAAGACTATATCAGCTCTTCAACATAGTCAGGAACCCCAAGGCACCAAAAAAATATAGTTGTAAGAATTATACAACCACTTGATCCTAGTCAATTGAACTGAAACTCAAAGTAAACAAGAATCAAGGCACCATCAAGAAGAAAAATCCCAGGTCCAAAATATAAACACGAAGGAGATGTCAAAAAAATATCATATCTAAAACATGGCATCTTCTCTCAACACCAATAGATGAGAGTAATCCCCATCACCACACACATAATCCATACAGATCAGGAAAGAAGAAGACAATGGAGCCAAGGTCATGCAACCATATACACTACTCAATCAGGAGGAACAAATTTCATAATCTGACCACACCATCTTCCAAACAATATCCACACTTTTTCTATAATTGTGATGAACTCTTATGTTCCTCTCAAGCCAACTATGGTACAAAATTAGAGGAACGATAGACCTAACATTGTACCCATTCATGTCAAACAGAGAACTCCACTCAGTAGAAACTGATTCTATAGCATTCCTTTGAATAGAAATATTTCACAACTCCAGAACAAATGGACAGACAAAGCATAAATGGAAGGTATCTTCATAATTTCTCATACATTGAAATCAAATAGAAGTAATAGAAATCCATCTCCTTCTTGAGTAATCTAAAGTAGGTAATTTGTTATATCTTGCCTTCCAAAGATGAACTAAATCATTACTATGGCTTTTACAATTCCAGATCCACTCAAAGCCTTCATCTTCCAAACCTTTTATCCTAATATTTTCCCAGACACTCCTGATATTAACCAATTTACTCCCTTTAAATAAAATGTGATCATCCTCCTTGGAAGAAATACTAACAAGATTTACTACATTAAAAATCCTCTAAGAACATCTGGATATAAGAATACATATTAGAATAAAAAGGAATACCTACCTTGATGATCATCTCTTTGTCAACAAAATCACCCAGAAACTTAAGGTTAATCCAAGGATCTTGCCAAGTTTTAATACTACCACCAGAACCTACCTCAAATTCAATGAGAGGCAATAACATATCTCTCACTCTCATAATATTATTGAACATACAGGAAAATTTTGAGGATTTAGATGAAGACCATAATGAAATCTTCTTTAGATACTTATGCCCAACCCATTTGACCCAAAGAGAATCATTCTTACTAGAAACATCACAAGCATTTTTAATCAGATAGGATTTAGCCACTTCCCTACTTTTCTCAATACCCGGACCCCTTAATTTTTTGGTAACGTCACTTTGTTCCACTTTAGTAAATGAAAATTTCTTTTATCATCAGATAGTATCCAAAAAAAGTCCCTACATATGTTATCAATAGGTTCTAATATGGAGCTAGAGATAGGGAAAGATAGCACCCAAAAAAGATGCATAGTAGAAAGGGTTGATTTGACCAGTTCAACTCTTCTAGAAAAAGATAGCAAATTAGCCTTTCAACTCTCAAGTTTCTTCTTAATTTTATCAATAAGAATTTTTGGATCCTAGGATGGATGATCTTCTCTAGTGGGGAAGGGTGAATGGATCTAAAATGCACTTAAACAAAATTCATTAGACCATCAAGCTATATCACGAGATAAGGTTTCTAATTAGGAATTCGAGTGCAACTAAACATACATAGAAAGGATGAGAGAGATTGAAACAAGCACAATAATGCAAGCTATGTAGAGTGGTTCCATTCTCCAAACTAGGAGATTGTCAGTCCACTACTGAGAGAGGTCAACCTCTAGGATTTCTAAAACATTTCTCCCTCCTTATATTCACTTATAAGAGTTACAACATGTGACCTTCCTTTTCTGGGAAAAGGATACCCACCCTTCCCTTTGAGGACAAGGGAGCCAACAACCTTCCAAAGGACTTACCTATCCAACCAAGAGCTTCTACCTCACCAAGAACTTACCCACTTTGCAACAAGTCATCCGCCTTCACCAAGGACTTACCTACTCTTGCACAAGTCTTTAGTCTTTGAGGAAATACCCACTCTTCTTGGATCTTCAGCCTTTGACTTCACCTTTTCCAAGGAGAAGCTTCTACCAAGGACTTACCCACTTGAGCAAGGAGTCTTCATCCTTCACCAAGGACTTACCCACTCTTGCTCTAAGTCTTTAGTCTTGCCTTCTTCTTCTTCACCTCTCTTAGACAAGAGATAAAACCTTCATTTTCATGGTTGAATGAGAGATTGGGAGGTGGAGGAGTGAGAGACTCACAAGATATACATGTAGGACTAACTCTCTTAAAAATCACCTACTCACTCTAATAAATGTAGTGATTAAGCTTAGAGAGAGAAAATAGGTTGTAGGATGCACTCAACTATAAAATAGGGACCTTCATCATGCTTAGCTCACCATGGGATGAAGCTCAATGGGTCCTATTTATAGTTGGGGATGCCTAGTAGCCAGCGGGAACATTTAAGGATGAGTTATAGTTGTTTGGGGTGTTGCAACGGATATTTTTTCGAGATTTTCAACACTCTAACAGTTAGAAATACTTTTCTATACTATTCTATACAGTGCAATCGGTCGAGTTTTCATAACGGTAACTCGGTCGGTTGCTCTATGCAACAAAGCCAATTTGAAGCGTCGGTCGAGTTTGTCATGTGTGAAAATCGATCGATCTCTTGAAATTAGTTTTGCATAGTGCAGGGATCAGTCAAGTTATGTGTATAGGAAACTCGACCGAACCTCGAAATTCTCAAAATCCATCAAGGGATCGGTCGAGTTTGTAAATCGGCCAAAAAACAGCATGTAATGAATTTCGAAAAATGTCATTAAAGTGCTTGATTATTCGATTTTAAGTGCTCCAAATTTTTTAAAGTTTAGTTACAAGTCATACAATCATTACAAGTGATTTATAACATGATTCTAATGGATATACATCATATTCCATAAAAGTGCACTTGCATTGATTTGGACTTATTTTTTCTCCAAGTTAGGATATGCAAGTTAGGGCATTTGGAATGTGCCTATACCTAATCTGAAATCACTCACGTAGAAGCTTTAGACACAAATAAGTGTAATGGTTAGTCATCATAAAAAAAGGTTTAATCAATTTAGACCTTGAGTCAACAACACAATGTTTTTTCCTTAGTTTCCTTGCAAATAACAGAAGTCACAGGTACTTACCTTTCTCCAAAACATCCAACTTTATATTTAGAAGACTAGAAACCAACGAGGAGTCAACTTTTTTCCCACAAAATATGGCACTCTTTAAATAATTAATATCTAATCTAGAAACCAAACTAAACTTATCAAGAAGAAGATTAATATTCCTGACATTGTTAATTTCAGCTTTAGCAAAGATCATTAAATCATATGCAAATATTAGATGTGAGCAAGCAAAATATTTTGAGGCTAGAATAGGTATAATGTTCCTCTCTCTGATACTATCTTTCATCAACTTAGAAAAGTCTTGCATTGTAATAACAAATAGGTAAGGAGCTATAGAATCCCCATGCTTGGCTCCATTTAGAGGAAGAATAGGTTTAGATGGCTCCCCATTCACAAGAATTTGATATGAAGTGGATAATAAGATGTTTTCGATCCATCTAATCCACTTTCATGAAAAGCCCGTTTTATGATGAATAGAAAACAAAAACTATAACAAACTGAATCATGCGCTTACATATGCCAGATTGAATACACAAATTGGAGTTAGAAGACTTCTTAAAATTACTAAGAATCACATTAGACAACACAATAGCATCTTTAATAGACCTCCCTTTCACAAAAGCACATTGATTAATATCAACAATGGAAGGCAAGACTTTCTGAAGTCTATTGGCTAAGATCTTTGAGATAATTTTTGTAAGGACCCTGACCTTTGTTTAGGGTTTACCCTGTTTGTTTTGCTTAACCCTGATGCTTTGTTGCATGCTAATCACCTTTGGTGGTGATTAGGGTTTGGTTGTGCTTTGTTGAAGAGTTGGAGGGGCTACTTGTAAATAACCCAAGTCTAGGGTTTTGTGGGCAAGTTTGCCACCTTGTGAGGTGTTCCTCTCTCTCTCTTTGCTTCCTCTAGGGTAGAGAGGAAGGTTTGGGCTCGTTGCTTGGGTTCTTTTGGGCTTGGTTGAGCTTGTTGGGCCTTGTGGTGCCTTGTTTTGGCTTGGTTGGACCTTGTATCGGGCAAAAGGTGGTTGTGTCGCCCATGATTGGGGTGTATCGCCCATGGAAGAGGTGTTTTGCCCTAGTGTATCACCCATGACCCTTGACCGAGCTTTGACCTCATTTGTGTCACCACTAGTGGACACTTGGTTCATGATGCTTGCATGTGGCAATGACCTTGGATAAGTGTTTAGGGCTTGCCAAGAGTGGTGGCGCATGCACTAGGACAAGTGTCCCTAAGTAGGCGACACCTTACTTGGTTCTACCTTTTTTTCTCCTCCCTTTCCTTCTATATAGGTGGTTCCTTTCCTTTGCTAGAAGTTCCTTTGGTTCCTTAGTTCTTCTCCACCTTAGTGCACGACACACCCTTCTCCTTTGCAAGTTGGTGGCCGATACCCCTTGGAGAAGCAAGCTTGGTGGTCGAGATCCTTGGAGTCTCCTTCTTCCTTGCTTGGTGGTGCATGGAGCTAGGAGCTTGCTTAAGGCGGGTTACATAACTCCTAACCCTAACTACTTTACCATTCCTTATGTGCTTGTTGCTTAAGAGCGGTTATGTATGTTGTTAGACTAGTATCTTGCCTAAGTTTTCTTGTTGGCCGATCCTTGTGTTTTAGGGTTTCTTGGTGAGCAATACTCCTTTCTCCCCTTGGTCTAGAGGAGTGAGCTTGAGCTCCTAGTATCATGAGCAACACCCCTCTTGTAACGCCTGGGCCCACTGCCCAAGGCTCTAGTAGAGTTTTAGGAATGACGACTGGCCCCACAGACCACCACTAGCCTTAACTACACACTTTTTGTCCACTCACGCGCAAGCCAGGAGAAACTTCCTGACTGGTCACACATCCTAGTACTACTCCAAGCTGAGCACGCTTAACTATGGAGTTCTTTAAAGATTGGCTCCCGGAAAAGGAGGTGCACCTTGGTGATATGGGTAATCCAATCATTCTTTTTAAGAGTGTTTTATCCGAGGCCTCAAATCCTGGGATGTTACAATCTCCCCCACTTAGACTCTTGGCGTCCTCGTCAAGGCTCAACTATAAGGCCTCATAATCTCTTCCCCATTTCAGTGCAGACCCACAATGGCCCATTCACACCCAGCTCCCGATCACGGAATACCAGCGCAAGGGTGGCTACGTCAACCATGGACAGTCCTTTCTTACATGCCTGGATCGCACGGCTCAAGACTGGCATGCCATGCCCATGTGGGCCCCACCTACTAGAGGGGAATTGGCTCTGATACCATTTGTAACGCCCGGGCCCACTGCCTAAGGCTCTAGTAGAGTTTCAGGAATGACGACTGGCCCCACAGACCACCACTAGCCTTAACTGCACGCTTTTTGTCCACTCACATGCAAGCCAAGAGCAACTTCCCGACTGGTCACCCATCCTAGTACTACTCCAAGCTGAGCACACTTAACTATGGAGTTCTTTAAAGATGGGCTCCCGGAAAAGGAGGTGCACCTTGGTGATATGGGTAATCCAATCATTCCTTTTAAGAGTGTTTTATCCGAGGCCTCAAATCTTGGGATGTTACACCTCTTTCCTAGTCGATTGAGGTGAGCTTCTGTTCTAGTTGTTTGAGCAACACTCTCCTCTCACCATGGTTTAGAAGGGTGAGCTTGGTTATGGTGGTGACTCTTTCTAGGGTTTTTCCTTGTGGCCGTTTGGTGATATTTGATGTGCAAGACCCCTCTTTCTTAGTCGATTGAGGTGAGCCGTCTTCTTGACCCACTAGGGTTTCGGGTGTCCTTATGCTTGAGATGGATGGTGATCTTGTGAGTTGTACCCTGGTTGTCACGAGTGGGGGATGTACTGCCTGGCGGACCTAGAACCTTGCACGGAACAAGTGTGATGGTGATGAACGATACCCTGGCCTCTGTGACGGGCGTCACACTACCACTCAGCCTTGTGAAGGTCGTTAGGCTATGGTTTAGTTGGTTGCACGATAGGTTTGTTGTTGGTTGGATGAGTTACACCCTTAAACGATACCCTTGTAGAACACCTTGCCCGGTTTACACCTGGGGTGAGCGTTGTCGTGTTGTGATGGGCGTGCGCGTTATCCCTTGATGCCCGATACAAGTTGTGCACGCTCGGCTCGGGTGCACGCTACCCGTGTACAGTATGCACTTGAGCCCAACACCGTTTCGCCCGATAGTGTTGCACGCCCAGGGTGCGTGTCACACCAACCCGACATCGTGTTGCCCGATAGTGATGCACGCCCAGGGTGTGTGTCACACCCTACACGGCACGCCCATGGATTGGGGTGCACGGCAGACCTTGATGCCCAGCGTTGCCCGCTATGCAAATGTGCATGATATGCGTTGCTCGTTACCTTTGAAGTGCATGGATGGGGTGCTTTCCATGTTGCTCGATATCACCTATAGGTGAGGGTATGCTACCTAATACAGCCTTTAGTGAGGGTTCTTAATGCTTCTAGTAAGGGTTCCGCTTATCATGGAAAGCAGACTTGTCGTATATGATCTTGTTTATCATGAAGGTGATTCTTTGCATACTTATAGTAATCATTATGGTAATGATTGCTTATATAACGCCCATATCTGTATACATGAACTTGACCATCATGATTATCTGTATAACACTAAGGAGAATAATGAGCATGTAATATGGTTTGCTTAATGATGTGCCCTATGCATATGATCATAAGTTGAAGCACGAATGTTGAAGTATATAATCCTTAATGTCACTTTGTATTAATAGAGCACTTAATCATAAATGTCACCCTATGTTGATAATATGAGTTTATAAGTTATTCATGATGATTATTGAGTAGTACTAACCATGCAGGTGATGCATAGCCAAGTAAAAGGCTATGAGGAAAAAATATATGAGAACAATGGGATAACAAGGACAATGTGATTGCTATTCCATGATGATGATGATGATGATGATGTGAGCCTTGAGAGGCAGTGTCACTATGTGATGAGGGATTGAGATCCCATGGTACATAATGATCCTTGTGATGGATCTAGATTGATTGGCATGAGGCCAAGTGATAACATGTAGTATGGGTCCTTGTGATGAATCAGGATTATGTGTTTACAATAAAAACATAACTTTGAGTTTTATGTTATTTATTTCCTGTTATAGCTTGCATGTTATACAACTTGGTTGAATCTTGCAATCCATAAAAAAGATACTAATTAATCACAGTGGAATATATCATGTAGTTGCCCTGGCCATAGATCCATCATCGTCAGGAATTGGTGAAGGTGAAATGGGTTCTCCTACGGGTTAACCCGGAGTGCATATTGTTGAGTATGCGAGGTTTCTCCTAGCCTAAAGTGAGGAGGTAAGAGTGCAACTTCGGTTGTAGACTCCAGGGTGTGGATTCTGGCCTATATCCCAAGTATGTGAAGAGCATGTTGAATAGGCCCATGGCTCAGGATATGTGATATGAGGAGCATGAATGCATTCATGGCTCAGAGCACGGTGAACAGGCCCGTGGCTTAGTTTTCACTAGCGTCGAGACCTGTACCGAGGCGGGCTAGGCAGAGGGTAGCCTGACCCTGTGGCTAAGACCACTTCAGCATGAGACTGTGTTCCTGCTTGTGTTGTACTCATGCACTGACCATGAGGCGGAGAGGTCGTGGAGTCCGGCTCTTCCATTGACCTTGTATGGCACCGGCTTGGGTTTTGCAACCGAAGGTTGGATCTGAGCGCGGTACGGCTCACTTCCTCAGGGCATAATAATAATACGTAATCCAACTGTTTAGTATTTACTGCTTAAGACAACACAAAACATTGGTTAAGGCCTTGTTTGTGTAGTTAACTTTGTTATATCTTGCAGTTGCCTATATGTTTCTCATATATGGTAAATCCTTATAAATCTTATCTGGTTAAACATGTTCCATCGAGGAATAGTTGGATATATCCTTGAGTACATCTGGTAGGCTTGCTAACTATATTTTATAACTGCTTTCGTTATGTTCTTATCAGTTATCTGCTTCATCTTTCTGAGGTTTTGTAGTTTTGACGGGGAGTTATGTTTCTCGATGGGACTATGTGTCTCACCCCGCTAGTTCACACCCTTTTTAGGTGGTCGAGGTAGGCGTGGTGGTGGTCGTGGAGTTGCGGCCGAGCAGCAAGAAGAGCAGTAGAAGGCAAGCGATGTATATGTTGTTGTTTTGGATGTTTTGTAGTAGAGTCTAGAGTCATCCATGTACTCTCATGTCCTTGAAGGTGTTTTGACATTGTTTCATGATGTATAATCATTGATGTTCTGTATATCCTGCTGTTGGCCAGATGTGGGCCTCTATGTTTGTATAAATAGGTGATGAACTCATGTGATGACAAGACAGTTGTTTCTCTAAGCTGTGAACATGTATCAAGGCTTGTATATATGTATATAACCTATTTTATTGCAGGATGTGGACTGGAATGTAATAGTTATTTAGTTTATCAGCTTTCCACAATCGATTTTAATTAACCCGTGTTTCGATAATCTGTGGTTATGGTGATTTCTGCACGTTTTCGCGTAACACCTTGTTGTCTGTGTGATAGCGGGATGTGTTGCCTCAAGTTTTTGGTATCAGAGCTATAGGTTCGCTGAGTCTACAGGGATTTAGGGCTAGGTTGTGTCTGTTCTTGTGTGTTTTCCAAATTTTCTCACAATCATCTTCTGCCCTCAGCGGAAGAAAAGCCAAGATGTCTGGAAACCATGAAGAACACGTTGATGAGCACATCGATGTTGCATCAGTTGATGGAGTTGTAGGTCAAGCACATGAAGATCGGGTGACTAAGGTCCCCCAACCTAACCCAACCATTCTTGAACATCCTGCCTACCAATAGCTTTTGGGGCATATGATGGCTACGATGAATCTCATGGTTGAGCGGTTGCCAGTGCCTCCTCCGAGAGCACATGCTCCCCATGGTGAAACATCGGGTATTGGGAAGACCTTCGAGTGGCTTCGCCGAGTCGAAGCTTCGGATTATGCTGGAACGGCTGATCCAGTGGATGCAGATCTGTGGCTGACAAGTCTTAAGAAGGCTTTCTGGATTCTCGACATCCCCGAAGCAGACAAGGTAAAGCACGCTGTATACCTTCTGAAAGGTAGTGTTGGTCACTGGTGGACTATCGAGGAAGAGAAGCGGCCTGGTGAGGTGATTTGTTGGGAAGTTTTCCGGCACGAGTTCGTCACCATATACTTTCCGAAGACATATCTGGACGAGAAGATTAGTCAGTTTGAGAGCTTGCGACAAGGAACGATGAACATCACCGAGTACGAGGCCAAGTTCATGGATCTGTTGAGGTTTTGTCCTCACATAGCAGTGACAGATGAGGAGCGGATCAGACATTTCGAGAAGGGTCTGAGTTCCGAGCTGACAACACCTGTGTCTGCGTTGGAGAATCGAGAGCAGTTTGCTACGTTTGTGGAATCTGTCCAGAGGATCGAACGATCAGTAAGGGAGAAGAGAGAGTCTATGTCTAAGAAGAGACCTGCTCAGTTTCAGGGACAGAGGTTTGGTGGCTTCAAGAATCCAAGGTTTGTGGCACCGTCAGTAATGAGAAGTCCTGCTGTACCGTCTCAGTGGTCTCCGAGTAAGGGAAGAGGTTATGTTTCTTCACCGTCACAGGCATACAGTACAGCTTCTGTGGTAGTGACAGGGCCATCTAGGCCACGGGTTGACAATAGAGCATGCCATCTGTGTGGTCAGATCAGGCATTGGAGGTTCAATTTCCCGAATAGAGATGTTGAAGTGACACAGCAGCCGAGGCAAAATCAGCAAGGGTCAGATCGACAGCAGCCCAGTAGCAGCAGAGGATGAGGACGCGGTCAAGCATCACAAGCTGGATCATCTGCTCAAGGAAACAGAGGATGTGGACAGCAAGCAACGGCTCGATTCTATGCTATGAGTCAGCTGGAGGCGATAGTCAACCCGCGAGTGGTGACAGGTCAGATGAAGTTATTTCATTCTGATATGTCTTCTTCTTGCTTTATATCTATTCTGGTTGACCCAGGTTCTACACACTCCTTTATCACCTATAGTATGCTTGAAAACTATCGTTTACCTGTTAGTCGTAAGAAGGATATCTTGTTGTTAGAAACCCCTCTTGATGGTTTCTCATTGCTTCAAGAAGAGTGTCCATCTTGTGTCTTGTCTTTCTCGAGACACTGTGTACAAGTGGATCTTATACCACTTGATATGCATGGTTTTGATGTTATCCTTGGGATGGATACCTTAGAGAAGTATAAGGTTGTGTTGGACTGTGGTTCCAAGCAGGCGGTGTTTGAAGATGCCGAAGAGAAGTGGATCTTCCAGGGAGATAGGAACATTCTTCCAACGTGTCTAGTATCACCTATGGTGGCAGATAGGTTTCTACAGCAAGGATGTGAGGCGTTCTTAGCTCATGTGGTGGATACCGTTGTAGCTACCAAGGCGAAAGGTCCGAGTCTGGAAGAGGTGGCAGTTGTTCGGGAGTTTGCAGATGTGTTTCTTGACGAGTTCCCTGGTGTTCCACCACCCTGAGAGATTGATTTCGAGATCAATCTAGTGCCAGGAACACAACGAGTTGAACAGACACCGTACAGGATGGCTCCAGTGGAGATGGTAGAGCTTAAGAAGCAGCTGCAAGACTTATTGGACAAAGGTTTTATCCGACCAAGTACATCGCCTTGGGGTGCTCCCGTGTTGTTCGTCAAAAAGAAGGATGGTTCAATGCGGTTGTGTATAGATTACCGGCAGTTAAACAAAGTCACGATCAAGAACAAGTACCCTAATGACAAAAAGAACCTGACCTTGTTCTCTTATATAAGGCACTTCCTTGAGAGAAGGTATATCTCGTTCCCTCTCTTGCCTTGACCTTTCGGCACTGGGCAGGCCTTCGTTTAGGGTTTACCCTGTTTGTTTTGCTTAACCCTGATGCTTTGTTGCATGCTAATCACCTTTGGTGGTGATTAGGGTTTGGTTGTGCTTTGTTGAAGAGTTGGAGGGGCTACTTGCAAATAACCCAAGTCTAGGGTTTTGTGGGCAAGTTTACCACCTTGTGAGGTGTTCCTCTCTCTCTTTGCTTTCTCTAGGGTAGAGAGGAAGGTTTGGTCTCATTGCTTGGGTTCTTTTGGGCCTGGTTGAGCTTGTTGGTCCTTGTGGTGCCTTGTTTTGGCTTGGTTGGACCTTGTATCGGGCAAGAGGTGGTTGTGTCACCCATGATGTGGGTGTATCGCCCATGGCAGAGGTGTGTCGCCCTAGTGTATCACCCATGACCCTTGACCAAGCTTTGACCTCGTTTGTGTCACCACTAGTGGACACTTGGTGCATGATGCTTGCATGTGGCAATGACCTTGGACAAGTGTTTAGGGCTTGTCAAAAGTGGTGGCTCGTGCACTAGGACAAGTGTCCCTAAGTAGGTGACACATTGCTTGGTTCTACCTTGTTTTCTCCTCCCTTTCCTTCTATATAGGTGGTTCCTTTCCTTTTCTAGAAGTTCCTTTGGTTCCTTAGTTCTTCTCCACCTTAGTGCACGACACACCCTTCTCCATTGCAAGTTGGTGGCCGATACCCCTTGGAGAAGCAAGCTTGGTGGCCGAGATCCTTGGAGTCTCCTTCTTCCTTGCTTGGTGGTGCTTGGAGCTAGGAGCTTGCTTAAGGCGGGTTACATAACTCCTAACCCTAACTACTTTACCATTCCTTATGTGCCTGTTGCTTAAGAGCGGTTATGTATGTTGTTAGACTAGTATCTTGCCTAAGTTTTCTTGTTGGCCGATCCTTGTGTTTTAGGGTTTCTTGGTGAGAAATACTCCTTTCTTCCCTTGGTCTAGAGGAGTGAGCTGGAGCTCCTAGTATAATGAGAAACACCCCTCTTTCCTAGTCGATTGAGGTGAGCTTCTGTTCTAGTTGTTTGAGCAACACTCTCCTCTCACCATGGTTTAGAAGGGTGAGCTTGGTTATGGTGGTGACTCTTTCTAAGGTTTTACCTTGTGGTCGTTTGGTGATAGTTGATGTGCAAGACCCCTCTTTCTTAGTCGATTGAGGTGAGCCGTCTTCTTGACCCACTAGGGTTTTGGGTGTCCTTATGCTTGAGATGGATGGTGATCTTGTGAGTTGTACCCTGGTTGTCACGAGTGGGGGATGTGCTGCCCGGTGGACCTAGAACCTTGTACGGCACAAGTGTACTGGTGATGAGCGATACCCTGACCTCTGTGACGGGCGTCACACTTCCACTCAGCCTTGTGACGGCCGTTAGGCTATGGTTTAGTTAGTTGCACGATAGGTTCCATGTTGGTTGGATGAGTTACACCCTTGAACGATACCCTTGTAGAACACCTTGCCCGGTTTACACCTGGGGTGAGCGTTGATGTGCTATGGAGGGTGTGCGCGTTATCCCTTGATGCCCGACACAAGCTGTGCACACTCAGCTCGGGTGCACGCTACCCTTACATGGTATGCACTTGAGCCCGACACCGTGTCACCCGATAGTGCTGCACGCCCAGGGTGCACGTCACACCCTGCACGGCATGCCCATGGACTGGGGTGCACGGCAGACCTTGATGCCCAGCGTTGCCCGCTATGCAAATGTGCACGATATGCGTTGCCCGTTACCTTTGAAGTGCACGGATGGGGTGCTTTCCATATTGCTCGATATCACCTATAGGTGAGGGTATGCTGCCCGATACAACCTTTAGTGAGGGTTCTTAATGCTTCTAGTGAGGGTTCCGCTTATCATGGAAAGCAAACTTGTCATATATGATCTTGTTTATCACGAAGGTGATTCTTTGCATGCTTATAGTAATCATTATGGTAACGCTTGCTTATATAACGCCCATATCTTTATACATGAACTTGACCATCATGATTATCTATATAACACTAAGGAGAATAATGAGCATGTAATATGGTTTGCTTAATGATGTGCCCTATGCATATGATCATAAGTTGAAGCACGAATGATGAAGTATATAATCCTTAATGTCACTTTGTATTGATAGAGCACTTAATCATAAATGTCACCCTGTGTTGATAATATGAGTTTCTAAGTTATTCATGATGATTATTGAGTAGTACTAACCATGCAGGTGATGCATAGCCAAGTAAAAGGCTATGAGGAATAAATATATGAGAACAATGGGATAACAAGCATAATGTGATTTCTATTCCATGATGATGATGATGATGATGATGTGAGCCTTGAGAGGCAGTGGCACTATGTGATGAGGTATTGAGATCCCATGGTATATAATGATCCTTGTGATGGATCTAGATTGATTGGCAAGAGGCCAAGTGATAACATGTAGTATGGGTCCTTGTGATGAATCAGGATTATGTGTTTACAATAAAAACATAACTTTGAGTTTTATGTTATTTATTTCCTATTATAGCTTGCATGTTATACAACTTGGTTGAATCTTGCAATCCATATAAAAGATACTAATTAATCACAGTGGAATATATCATGTAGTTGCCCTGGCCATAGATCCATCATCGTCAGGAATTGGTGATGGTGAAACGGGTTCTCCTACGGGTTAACCCGGAGCGCATATTGTTGAATATGCGAGGTTTCTCCTAGCCTAAAGTGAGGAGGTAAGAGTGCAACTTTGGTTGCAGACTCCAGGGTGCGGATTCAGGCCCGCAGCCCAAGTATGTGAAGAGCATGGTGAATAGGCCCATGGCTCAGGATATGTGATATGAGGAGCATGAATGTGTTCATGGCTCAGAGCACGGTGAACAGGCCCGTGGCTCAGTTTTCACTAGCGTCGAGACTTGTACCGAGGTGGGCTAGGCAGAGGGTAGCCTAACCCTGTGGCTAAGACCACTTCAGCATGAGACTGCAGTCCTTCTTGTGTTGTACTCATGCACTGACCATGAGGCAGAGAGGTCATGGAGTCCAACTCTTCCATTGACCTTGTATGGCACCGGCTTGGGTTTCGCAACCGAAGGTTGGATATGAGCGGTACGGCTCACTTCCTCAGGGCATAATAATAATATGTAATCCATCCGTTTAGTATTTACTGCTTAAGACAACACAAGACATTGGTTGAGGCCTTGTTTGTGTAGTTAACTTTGTTATATCTTGCAGTTGCCTATATGTTTCTCATATGTGGTAAATCCTTATAAATCTTATCTGGCTAAACATGTTCCATAGAGGAGTAGTTGGATATATCCCTGAGTACATCTGGTAGGCTTGCTAACTATATTTTATAACTGATTTTGTTATGTTCTTATCAGTTATCTACTTCATCTTTCTGAGGTTTTGTAGTTTTGGTGGGGAGTTATGTTTCTCGCTGGGACTGTGTGTCTCACCCCACTGGTTTACACCCTTTTTAGGTGGTTGAGCTAGGCGTGGTGGTGGTCACGGAGTTGCGACCAAGCAGCAAGAAGAGCAGTAGAAGGCAAGAGATGGATATGCTGCTGTTTTGGATGTTTTGTAGTAGAGTCTAGAGTCATCCCTATACTCTCAGGTCCTTGGAGGTGTTTTTACGTTGTTTCACGATGTATAATCATTGATGTTCTGTATATCCTGCTGTTGGCCGGATGTGGGCCTCTATGTTTTTATAAACAGGTGATGAACTCATGTGATGACAAGACAGTTGTTTCTCTAAGCTGTGAACATGTATCAAGGCTTGTATATATGTATATAACATGTTTTCTTGCAGGATGCGGACTGGAATGTAATAGTTTCTCAGTTTATCAGCTTTCCGCAATTGATTTTAATTAACCCGTGTTTTGATAATCTGTGGTTATGGTGATTTCCGCACGTTTTTTCGTAACACCTCGTTGTCTGTGTGATAGCGGGATGTGTTGCCTCAGTTTTATAGAAAATATTTCACAAGGAAATAGGTCTCTAGTTAGACACATAGACGAATCCAAACCCTTAGGCAAAAGAGAGATGAACGGTCTATTGGCCTCTTTTAACATACTGCCATTCACAAAGAACTCTTTAACATCCTCAAAAATGTCATTGCCTTTGACCTTCCAAGTACACTTAAAGAAATGGTCACTAAAGCCATTTGGGCCATGAGCCTTATCCCCAGTTAGATTTAAAACCACATCTTCAACTTCCTTCCTAGTGAACATATCAGTAAGCATTATATTGTGTTGCTTAGATATACACTGGCCATTCCATTCTCCTTCCCAAACACCGCCAACAAACTCCCTGCAGAAAATACCTAAATAATAATCCACCATAGCTTTTTGGATATCATTGATATCATGAACCATCTCCCCATTAACTTCTATACCTTTGATGGAATTCATGCTTCTCCTTGTTTTTAGAGATGAATAGAAAAAATTAGAATTGGATTTACCCTCCTTATGCAACTGGACCCTAGACTTTTGTCTCAAAAAGGATTCCTCAGCGTCCATGGGCTTCTTAGGCCTCTTCCCTCAACTCTTTAGAAATAAGTCTAAGATCTTCATTCAAATGATTTAGATCCAAATTTCTCTAAGCATCCAATGCATTTTCTTTACAGATAGTAGCATTTTCAAAAATGTCACCATACACTTTATTGTTCCATTCACAAAGCTTGCATCTAAGAAGATTAAGTTTCTTGTAAAGATTAAACATAGAAAAGCCATCAAACTTTCTATCCCAAACATCTTTATGAATACAAGAGAGATCATGATGATTGGTCCAACTATTGATAAACCTGAACTGTGATTTGAACTTCCTAGGCTCACCAATAAACAAATTGGTTCTTCTATGATCACTAATGGTATTAGAAATACAATCACCATGAAAAATCTCAAAAGTATTCTAAAAATCAATATGAACAAAATCTTATCAATTTTATATGTGACAAAACCATCTCCATCTTGATGATTGTCCTAGTAAAGAAGGGCCCACTTAAATAAAGTTCAAACAATCCACAGTCTAAAATGAAGTCACTACATTGTCCATAGACTTCTTAGTAGAAGGTTGTTTCCCAATATTTTTCTCATTCTTTCTCGCAGCATTAAAATCACCCATAATCACCCAAGATTCAGAAAAGGATCTATCTAAGTTCTCTGAATTCTTCCACAGGCTCACTCTATCAACATCTTCATTGTGACCATAAACAACAGAAAGGATGAAACTATGCTTTACAGCTTGAACTTGAACATGAATAGCTCGATCACACTGCAATTGTTTAGATATATTGCAGCTATGACTCCTCCACAAAATAACCACTTTCCTCAGGACATGCGAGTCTAGATTGGACAACCAATTAAACTCAGAGAAGTGCTTATTCATGCATTTGTAAATCTTGCTAGACCTTAGGTTAGATTCATTCAGGATTATAATATCACTTCTGGATCTCCTCAATTCCTCTTGAACGCTCATAACTTTATTGTTGATTCCCCTGACGTTCCAAGAGGTAATTTGCAACGATGGAGTCTTTTTAAATCGAGGTTTAGAAGGATAAAGTAGACATCAGATCTGAAATGTACCAAATTAAATTCACCCGTTTGGTGCACAGTTCGAGTGAATGAGCATGTGGGTACTTACAAGTGACATATCAATTCTATAGACAATTGTGTTACCACCTTAGTTACTCAACGTATCAAAACATATACATTGTAATTGCATATACAATGTCATATGATATGATAAATTATGGCTAACGTATTTTAACAGACAATTATCTTATCACCTTTGTTACTCAATATATCAAAATTTATACGTTTGCTATCACGTCTGAGACCATTATGGTTAACGTGCTAAAATATGTGCTAGGTGACATAGTTTATCGTTAACCATATAGTTCTGTTCAGATATCTTAACGACTTACTTGTTAACATACATGTCAAACTATTAAAATATCTTAATGCACTACAATCTTGTAACAGTAGATATTGAGTTACTTATTAAATTGTATATATAGATACGTAGACTTTCGTTACTAAAATGATTAGAAATCTAAATGGGCGTTAATGGTCCGACTTTCAAGCCACACTACACTAGGGAAATGGGGGATGAAAATAGTCACATGTGATCAATGTACCCGCGCCCACAAGGCCTTCCCACTACAACCTAGCCCAGCCACCCATTTAACATTTTTGTCCCATCCAGGAGTGCAAATGTGAAGCCCCTTAAATTTGTGCGACAATTAGTCTGCCTTACTATGAGAAGCAACGTGCCGTAGAGCTGACCTTCCTCTCTATGGTAGATGAGCTATCAATTTTCAAGTTTGTCTTATTGGTTTGCTAGTAAGTGATTGAAAAACTCAAGAACCTGAACTCATTTCCATGCTTTCCATGATGAGTTCTATGCAAGTCGGGATATTTCTGGGGAATCCATTCGGGAAGGTGAAGAGTCCAGGTAACTTCCCTAAAGTTCAGTATGTACAAAGCACTATCTTGAGACCTCTACTAACACGATTCCACAATTAGTTCTTGACTAATTAACACCAACAGACAAAAAGTTCTCGACTAATTAATGACATCTTAGTAATGCTTTCCTCTACATCTGTCCAATAATAGCATATAAATTAAATTTATTGTCTTATCCAGTTATAAATATAATTATGCTGATAGGTGGGAAATTCTGCATCCGTAGCTTGCAACAAACCACGAACATAGAAAATCCTTGGGGACTCGAATTCCGTGTGCTGCAATGAAATTCCTATTAAGGGCACGTTTGTTTCGCTATATTTGGATGAATTTGTTGGAATGCAGCGTTTAGATAATCGTAGATCAAGTTATTTGTTTAAAATATCCCTACAATACCAAACTTTATCTCTGTCTATCTACACTTCCGTGAGGTAAGCTGGGTGTTTTGTAGCTTGTTTGGTACTACGCAGAAGCGTGAGAGCATATATGAAAAAGGCAGTCCAGGATGCATTACTTGTGATCAAAAATGTAAAATTGTTTCCATTTCTCCACTCCTTTACACCAAATATAATTTTGCCATTGTTGGAGCATCAGATACAATCGATACATCTACAGAAAAACAAACTTGTCCTAAATAAGTTCTACATAATTTATCACTTACAATAAATTATCACTTGCAATAAAGAGCTAACCGGGTCCGATAGGAACAACAACAAATGAATATTAATGCCTCAAACACTATAGTGCCCTCATGCCAGCTATACCAGGCTAAAGATAGTATATCTTGTACAATTCTCATCCCTATTTCGGAGGAATAAATGAAGTAAACCCAAAACCTATAGAACACGTCAGGATGCTCATCGTTTCTCCCCACAATCTCATTGTCATCCAGTGACTCCAACTGTCAAACATCTGAGAAATACGAAAGGTTGAGATATTTGTTTTGTTTTGGATGTCTCTGGCTATTCTATTTGAAAACAGCCTCTTTTCTTTTGGAGGCTTCTGCACCCTATTGTCCCTTGGATTCTCTCTGCTCCCTCTGTGAAAAATTAAATGAAGCTTTGTTCCGACGTGGGCTTTTCTGGCTGGTTGCAATCGTCGGGCTGACAGAAGCGGTGTTCCAAGCCATGTCATTCCGATTCCTTTCCTACGTGATTCCCTGTGTCTTTTACTACTTTCCTAGTGGCTTTTGATCTGTGTGCAAGTGCAAGTCTGCAACCACCGTCTTGGTGTACACCAAGCCTGGAGCATTATTATCCGCTTGGTGTCCGTGATGCTGAGTTCTCAAGCTCCACTTGACCGATATATGTGTTAGGATTTGGTTCGATTACCAGCAATATTAGGAAAGTAACGTGTCTAACGTGGAGTCCAATCATTATTTCTTTCTCCTATTCTATTATCGTTCTCTTAGTCCTTATAATAATAGACGTAACTCTTTTACTTACTTACAGGGGATATCATGTACCTATAAATAGATGTAGACAACATGGATTATCGGTGTGTTGAATAGTGTCAAACATTGTGTGTGCCACAGAGGAAGGCATACGGACATCCAAGAAGGAAGAGAGTGAGAGTGGGGTACGGAATTTTATTGTGGTCAGGGGATTGTGGGAGAGCGACTATCTTTGTAATCTTTGTGAAGTTGCTTAATTAAAATTTTACGTTCTTCTTCGCCAACTCAGTTCTCTCATTGGTTGTTTGTTTGTCATTTTGACTTGTCGACTGGGAGGTCGTTGTCGCTTTTATTGTGCAAGCTAGGGTTGTATCTCGTATGGTGTTTTCTTGGACTTGGAGGACTTCCGCGCGAATCTCATCAAGTGGTATCAGAGTGAAGGTTGCTACGAGACGATCAGCGAGCACTGGAGGCACGTGAAGCATGGCGGCGTCGACTAGCAACGTGGGGAGTCATCATATTGACAAATTTGATGGCGGAAGCAACTTCAGTGTGTGGCAAAGTACGGTGAAGGACGTCTTAGTCCAACAAGGGCTAATCGAACCTCTTGAAGGGGAAAAGTCGGACAAGATATCTTAAGGCGACTGGAGGATGATGGAGTGTAAGGCAGTCAGTACAATCTGTTTGAGTCTTTCCGCTGAGGTAAAATATTCAGTAATCAATGAAGATTCACCAAATAAATTATGGAAGGTCTTAGAAGAGTTGTATATGGCGAAGTCGCTGACAAACAGGTGGGTGTTAAAAACGCAATTGTACAAATTATGCATGAAAGAAGGCACAAGGTTCGTCGACCATCTCAACGTCTTCAACAAGTTTGTCACACAACTGGTTAGCATTAAGGAGAAGATCAGCGAGAGCGATAAGGTCGTTCTCTTAGCATCATCTCTACCACACTCATGGGAACAACTGGTGATGAACATCTGTGTCGGGAAGACTACACTCGAATTCAACGAGGTGATTGCATATTTATTGGAGGCGGAGTCTTTGAAGAATCCATCTGAATCTTCCTCCTCGAGTGGTAATGTTTTGGTTGTAACAGAAGGCAGCTACAAAAGTAAGGGTCACGGGAAGAAGAATCAAAAGGGCAAAGGCAGACGCGTACACTATATATGTGACGAGGAAAGCCACATATTAAAAAATTATCCAACGTTAAAGCAATTGAAGAGTGGAGTTTTCTCATTAGCGGAAGGATATTTAGAAGTACTGGTTGTCATGAAATCAAGTACCAATCATGGGAGGATTTTTGATTCAGTCTCTCACTACATATTTCCAGAGAGAGATGTATTTGATGAAGGAACTCTCCATCAGGAACGTGGGACTATTCAACTGGCAGATGACAAACTCTACCAAATCGCCTGAATTGGAACATTTACGTTCAGGATGCATAATGGAGCACATCGCACCGATATGTCTCCAGTCTCAAGAGGAAAATAATATCTGAGAGGGCACTTGAATCCATCGGTTGCAAGATTTCAAAGAAAGGTGGAGTCATGCAAGTCACATGTAAGGGACAAGTGATCATGAAGGGTACCTGGTCTAAAGGAGCATATCGATTGGTTGGGGAGGTTTTGACTAAAAGAGGAGTAGATGACAGGAGTTCTACCACTGGAGGCGTAGATGAAGCATTGACATATGAGATGATCTCAAAATGTGTTGCATGTCTTCAACTCTCAGGGATAGTCACGTGTGAGGCTGCAAGACCGGCTAAGAAATTCAACAGATGCAAAGGTGAAGCTGTCAACTGTTGGAAGAAGGAAGATGTGGCAAGACCAACCACGCAGTACCAGCGAGCAGGTGGAGCTCAGATAAGGTACAAATCTATGGCATAGAGGGACAAAGGAATGAAGGTTGCAGTTATTCCAGCTACAGGTTGAGGCGGTGTAGTTTCCCAAACTGTACAACTTGAGGAGCTCTCAAATGAAGGGTCCAGATATCCATGTTTGGACACCGCAAAGGCATGCAATGGTAGAGTGCTTCTGAGGCGGAAGCAGCTTCTGAGGGTGGAAGCAAATAGAAGAAGAACGGGAGAAAAATTCTTGAAGGAGCAGATACTTTAGCGGATAAGATCCAAGCTGGAGATTGTTAGGATTTAGTTCTTATCCGAATTAGATTAGAATTAAATCCAGCAATATTAGGAAAAGAAAAGTAATGTCCAACGTAGAATCCAAGTATTATTTTATTCTCCTATTATATTATCGTTCTCCTAGTCCTTATAAGAATAGGAATAACTCTCTTACTTCCTTACAGGGGGATGTCATGTACCTATAAATAGAGGTAGACACCATGGATTGTCGGTGTGCCGAATAGCGACAAACATTGTGTGTGCCAATACAGAGGAAGGCATATGGACATCCAAGAAGGAAGAGAGCGAGAGTGGGGTATGGAATTCTATTGTGGGCATGGGATTGTGGGAGAGTGACTGTGGTGACTGAATCGCCAAAACAAGATCAACGAATGTAGAAGTGATTAACTAACAGCGGAATTATTAAAAATCACTAAAAATTTAAAACGTTTTGGAAAGAGATCTTTTAGTAATAAAACCCTTCCATAAGAAAACAAGATAAATTGTTTACAACATGTTTTGTCATTACATCTCTGTAAAATCACATCTTGAGTGATTACATACATCAATTGCCCTGTTATCTGTGCAAGGCAAGATACAAAAATCTCAAGGCATTAATCCAAAAACTTCAGATCTATCGACTCCTAGGACCTGAGAGTACAGAGACGACACATAGGACATAATATCTACAAGACTTGACAGACAGTATCTCCAACTGAGATTCACTGCTGCCCCTGATGTTGTTGTTGCTGCTGCTGCTCACCCTCGTACGGGTTCCTCCGTCCTTGGCGTCCACCTAAAAAGTCAAATCCCACGGGGGTGAGACAATTGAATAATTGTCCCAGTGAGAGTTATAACTCTCCGCCAGAAGTTTTGTTATTGCAATAAAGGATTAACAATAAGCAGTATAATTTTAAGCATTCAACAGCAGGTTTCGCATTAAGTAAGGCAACATTCACTTAAGCAATCATTTCAATTATATCTTAATTGAATATCAAAGCATATCTCAATAAGGAATATGAAGAACATGTATACTAGTACTTGACTAGAACATTATAAATAATGTATCATCAATCATTGTTTCTCGTAGTTCAACCTAAGCAGTTATGCTACACGGCTGATTATGTTTTTCAAACATTATTATGCCCTATGGAGATGAGGTATACCGCTCATACTCCAACCGACCATTACGAAATCGCATCGGTACCATACATAGGCCATCAAAAGAGCCGGATTCTTATGACCTCATCTTCCTCAGTCAATATGAGGATCAACATGCAGGACATCTCGTGTCTGTGCTATAATAGCTTTCTAGGGTATTCTGGCAACTTCGCTTTTAGAGCTATAGTGGCATTATGTACTCTCTTTGCCATCGAGGGATTTCTTGTTTGTCTCACACCGATGTGGAATTAACAACATCAACGGGAGATTAGTGATACATCACCCCGGCATAAACATATAATGAAGGATTGATGGATTAAAGGTACATCTTACATCAAATCCTACACTAGGACGTAAGGATATTCGCGTCCATAACCCCAACATACTCAAAAGTATGTTCTCCAGGAGTTCCCTTAGAAAAACCTGTTTCACCATCATTAAACTACTGACAATGATGGATCTATGATCAGGGCTCTACATGATATGATTATACTTGATTATTTAAGTACATTATAGCATTCTTTTAGCATCAATCATGTTTTCAATCATAAACCATTAAAACAACTGCTATAAAAGAAGAATACTAAATGTATCAAGTTTATTTCTCATTAGTTATCATTCCTTAACCATCTCATCATTATGGTTCAAAAACAGGGGTGTTCAAACCCTTAGATCATCATAAGTCATCTAACATCATGACCTTGATTATAACAATGTAGATATTTCTCATGGCTCTCACAACCCATCAATTTCATATGTTACCTCTTAAATCAGGCAACATAGTATATCATTATTCATAAATCTTATAACATGCTTTTAATGAATAAGACATCATAACCCTTACATGGCTATGATCACTTCTTTATAAAAACCTACATGCATAATACATTTGATAATAAGCAATTTATCTCTATTTCAACATCTTTACAAAACAGAAATAATCTTTCAATTCAAGGGTTGTACCATTATGCCTTCAATAAGGTTAGGTTTTCCCTATTCATTTCAATTAGGGTTGTTCAACCCCTTTTATTTTGATTAGTAATATTGATTCCTTATTCCATACTTTAATCATGAAGTTTCATACTTAAAAGCATAACCCAGAGTTAGGGTTTACAGTTCATTTCATCATACCATCCTAAATCAGGGTTTACCATTCACATTTCATGATATTACCCTAGAATTAGGGTTTACTATTCACATTTCAGTGAATTGAGATCATACCATCATCATGTATGAAAATTACTTCCATTAATGCCTTCAATTAGGTTAAGATTCATTAATCACCATAATTAGAGTTTCCATGATCTCACTATGAAGGATCATACCCTAATTATGTGCATTCATACATATTGGAGGTGTTTTACTTGATTTTCATTCATATTAAGAGTCTTCTCTCTCCTCTCACTATTAGATGATGTTTACATCTCTCATGATTAGATTAGGTCAAACCAACCTTGATAACATAAGTCAAGTCATCACTACTATGATCATTAGGGTTTTCTTGATCAAGGGGTGTTGGCTACTTAAACCCATCAAGGGTACTTTGGTAATGTCCACCATTGACCATAACATGCATCAACCAACTAATTACTTATCCCCTTAATCACTTTAGGTACCTTTAGGGTTTAGGTTAATCGACTACTAAACCATCTTGACCATTAAGTCATCAAACGATCTTGACCTAAAAAGACTCCAAACGGTTTTGCACTTTCAACCTCCAAACGATTTTGAAACCGCATGGAGTTGTTGACCGTTTAGTCCCTTTGACTTTCAAGACCGCATGGCAAAGTAAACCATCAAGACTGTTTTCCCTAGATGAGGTGAAGACCATTTAGTCCCGTTGACCGTTTGGGCCAACTTTGACTTCGAAACCGCATGGAAAATCGATCTTGAAACTACATGACCAGCAAACGGTCTTGGGATCGTTTGGTCCCAAACGGTCTTGAGACCGTTTGTCCCCAAACGGTCTTGAGACCATTTGGCCCCAAACGGTCTTAAGACCATTTGGTCCACCACCTCAAAACTGCATGGCCCAAAAAGTGCCTCAACCTATCCAACTGAGTTAGGGTTTCCAAGGTTGAACCCCTCAATCGATCATGCAAAGGTTAGCCACTCATCAATTGAGTCAATTAGGTAAATCCTTACTGATTTGACCCTCAATTGATCCTCAATTGGTCACCAATTAGGGTATATATTGATTGGATTAGGGTTTGGAATCGATCACCCTTCAACATGCATCAACATGAGTCTAATTGATGTTGAACCCATTGAACCATCACTCAATTGGGTCATGACCTGACCCCAAACGTTCTTGGGATCATTTGGACATCCTCCAAATGGTCTTGAGACCGTTTTCCCAAGTCATCACTAAAAACCAAGTCATTCACTTAAGGGTTGAACCCTAATTTAGGTCACAAAATCAGCACTTGATTTTTCAACAACTTGATGTGATTGGACCCTCAATTGATTAACCCCACTTGACCCTAGACCTCCAAACGGTCTTGGGTGATCACCAAACGGTCTTGAGACCGTTTGGGTGATCCCCAAACGGTTTTGAAACCTTTTGGGCCACTCAACCCAAACTTCAACTTGATTGCACCATTGAAATCAGCAATAAACCGATTAGGGTTTAGGTGACTAATGTGCCTTCAATTGGTGATTTACTTGGAATTAGTTGATGATTCTTGGTGGGTGATTAGTCCATAATGTCTACAGCAGATCTCCAAATGGTCAATGCTTGGTAAAACCCTCCAAATGGTCTTGAGGCCGTTTTCTCCAAACGTTCTTGTGAAACCGATTGCCCTTCAAACGGTTTTGAAACCGTTTGCTTCCAAACGGTTTTGCAAACCGTTTGGGCAAGAGGTGGAGGACCGTTTGCTAAAGTAGGATCAGGGTAAACTTTGGAATTAACGCCACCTTCTTCTACATCAAGAACATGAACTTTTCTTCACGGTTTTGGTAGCAAAAACACATAGAAAAGTCTAAGAAAGGGGAACAAGCAATGTTTTCATAGGAAGAAGATGCATAAACAAAGCTTTAAGGTTTAGAGTTATAAAACCCGCCTTAGAATCTGATCTAGAGCTCCAAGCTTCATAGAATTAATGGTGTCTTGATCTCCACAGGTCGTCCAAGGTCCGTTCCTCAAGATTTGGATGGAGAAGATGGCTAGAAAGAAGATTTGTGTAAGAAAGACTAACAAACCAACCTCGTAGCAAGATTTCCTCCATGAATACGAGCTAGATGGTGATCAAAACTTACCCAATTCAGCTTGGCAGTTGTCCTCTGCTCCTGAGCTCCTTCTTAGTCGGACAAAACAAAGAGATAAGCGAAGGGATGGAGGGAAACGATCTGTTGCCTTGTAGAAGAGATGTGCTTATGTACTTTGGGTATATTTTCAAGACAAGGAGGATTATTTCGTTATTTTTCATATGGGTCCTTCTCTCCTCCTTGGCCACACCTCTCCCTTCTACACTTAAGCAAAACTCCTTCTTTATCTAAGGTTTAGAGGAAAAGAAGCCAAACATCTTACTAAGTTGTATACATAAAAGGGGTCATTTTGCATATATCTTGATTATTTAATTATAAAGGTTATCCTTCTTATTTGATCATTCAAATGAGGCGCCCTCCTCATCATCTTTGCTCTTATTGATGCCAAGAGTCATGAAAGATACTCTAGAGTGTGTATTTTACATGTTGCACCCTATGTTTTGGGTAAATTGCACTTTACACCAAAACTAGGGTTTAAAGCACAAGGATTGCTCTACAAGCTATATCTTGGTGCCCAAGCTTGGAGAATCCATATAACCACATAATATTCATTCTTATGATGTATCATCATCAGAGGAACAGCCTAACATGTGCAATTTGCAAATTAACCCCTCTAATTGGGTAATTTGCACATAAGTCCATATTTAACAAAACAACATTACAGCATTGTTCAAAAAGGACAGAAATGGAAATATATGTTCCTCAGAAGCTTTAATTACATATCAAAAGATAACCACAAGCATTTAATCACATAATTAAGCAAAACACCTAGGGTTAGTTCAAAACCCAGGTTAGGGATGTTACAAACTATCCACCCCTTAACAAGGATTTCGTCCCCGAAATCAACAAAAGAGCTGGGCATTTCCTTCTCATCTCCTCCTCTAGTTCCCATGTGGCTTCTTCAACACCACGGTGATTCCATAGGACTTTTACAAGACTTATGTCTTTCTTCTTCATCTTTTTAATTCTTTTATCAAGGATTGACACTGGTCCTTCCTCATAAGATATATCATCATTCAATTCCACTTTCACAGGTTGTAGAACTGATTCTGTATCAGGGTGACATTTCCTCAACATAAAAATGTGAAACACAAGGTGTAACTTATGTAACTCTGGTGGTAACTCTAGTTTATAGGCTACTTTTCCAATCCGTTCAATGATTGGATAAGGTCCCATAAACCTAGGAGCTAACTTCCCTTTCCTCCCAAATCTCAAAACTCCCTTCCAAGGTGAGACTTTGAGATACACTCTGTCTCCAACCTGGAATTCTAAGGGTCTACGACGTCTATCAACATATGATTTCTACCTATCCTATACAGTCTTAATCTGTTGTTGTATTACTTTGATCTTCTCTGTGGTCTGCTGCACAAGATCAGGACCTAACAGTTGATATTCACCGGTTTCATACCAACATAGGGGTGATATACAACGTCTACCATACAAAGCTTCATAAGGTGCCATGTCAATGCTATGTTGATAGCTATTGTTGTAGGCAAACTCTATCAAGCTTAGGTGCAGATCCCAACTCCCTGTAAACTGAAGAATACATGCTCTAAGCAATTATTCCAAGGTCTGTATAGTCCTTTCTGACTGTCCATCCATGTTATGAGGATGAAAGGCTATACTAAACCTTAACTGGGTGCCTAAAGCTTTGTGCAGTCGCTCCCAAAAACGACTCGTAAACTGGGGACCTCTGTCATAAACAATGGTGACTGGGACTCTGTGCAGTCGTACTATCTCTTCAACATACAACTGCGCTAGCTTCTCAGCAGAATAAGTTGTTTTGACAGGTAAAAAGTGCACTGTCTTTGTCAACCTATCAACTATTACCCAAATGGAATCATTCCCTTTGCTTGTCCTAGGTAGGCCAACAACAAAGTCCATGGTTACATGATCCCACTTCCACTGTGGTATGGGTAAATGTTGCATAGTTCCTGTAGGCTTCTGGTGTTCAGCTTTAACTTGCTGACACACATGACACCTCATAAAAAACTCAGCAACATCCTTCTTCATTCTAGGCCACCAATACATATCTTTCAAGTTTCGATACATCTTGGTGCTTCCTGGATGCATAGCATACATCGAAGAATGAGCTTCTTCCAGGACTAACTTTCTTAAGTTATCCACATTCAGCACTATCATCCTACCATGATAACAGGCTACCTGATCATCCGAGTCATGGAAACCATCTCGTTTCTCATTACCATACTCTGATCTGATCTGTTGAACTGCATCATCAACTTGCTGTGCCTCCTTGATCTGCTCTCTCAAAGTAGGTTTTATATGCATCTCAGCTAACAACCTAGCTAACAATGACACCTTCAATTGTACATTGTCTTGCCTTAAGGAGATAAGCATATCTCTCCTAGAGCATACTAAGGAATTTAGTTGTGCTCTATCTAAGGCTGGAGTTGCTGATTTTCTACTCAAAGCATCTACAACTACATTGGCCTTCCCTGGATGGTAATCAATTGTACAATCGTAGTCTTTGATTAACTCCATCCAGCGACGTTGCCGCATGTTAAGCTCATGATGAGAAAAGATATACTTCAGGTTCTTATGATCAGTGAAAATCTGAATGTCTCTCCATAGAGATAGTGTCTCCAGATCTTCAAGGCATGCACCACAGCAGCTAGCTCCAGATCGTGTGTCGGATAATTCTCTTCATGTTTCTTAAGTTGTCGGGAAGCGAAAGAAATCACTTGTTTATCCTACATCAACACACATCCAAGTCCATTCTTGGAGGCATCACAGAAAACTATATATCCTTTGCCTTGCTCAGGTAACACAAGCACATGTGCACTTGTCAACCTCTCCTTCAGCAGCTGGAAAGATTGCTGACACTTATCACTCCAAGCAAAAGGAACATCCTTCCTGGTCAACTTAGTCAAAGGTAAGGCTATGGAGCTGAAGTTCTTAATGAACCTTCGGTAATAGCCAGCCAACCCTAAGAAACTATGGATCTCTGTTGGTGTCTTCGGCTGCTCCCATTGTAGAACAGATTCTACCTTTTTAGGATCAACATGAATACCCGAGGTAGATATCACGTGTCCAAGGAAATATACTTCTGGTAACCAAAACTCACACTTGCTAAACGTAGCATATATCTTGTGTTCTCTTAGCAAAGTTAGAGCCTGACGAAGATGTTGTTCATGATGCTGAGCATCTCTACTGTAGATCAGAATGTCATCTATAAAGACAACAACACACTAATCGAGAAAAGGTCGGAAGATTCTATTCATGAGTTCCATAAATGCAGCTGGTGCATTAGTTAGTCCAAACAACATAACAGTGAACTCATAGTGACCATACCTTGTCCTAAAGGCAGACTTGGGTACGTCACTATCCTTAATACGGAGTTGATGATATCCTGACCTCAAGTCTATCTTTGAGAAGACAGTTGCACCACACAACTGGTCAAAGAGATCATCAATCCTTGGCAGAGGATACTTGTTCTTTATTGTTACTTTGTTTAACTGTCTATAATCAATGCACAACCACATTGATCCGTCTTTCTTTTTAACGAAGAGGACCGGAGCACCCCAGAGCAAAGTACTCTGTAAGATGAAACCCTTCTCAAGCAACTCTTACAGTTGTTTCTTGAGTTCTTCCATCTCAGCAGGCGCCATCCTATATGGTGTTTGTGCTATAGGTTGTGTATATGGGATCAAATTGATCTCAAAATCAATTTCCCGAGGCGGCGGCACACCTGGAAGTTCTTCAGGAAACACATCTTCAAATTCCCTGACTACAAGAACTTCAGCAGGGTTAGGACCATCCATGGTAGTATCTACCACATGGGCCAAGAATGCATGACATCCTTGCCTCATCACCTTCTCAGCAACCATAGCTGACACAAGACAGGTGGGTAGAATCTTTCTCTCTCCTTGAAAGATCCACGTGTCACTATCGTCAGCAAACACAGCTTGCTTGGATTTACAATCCAAGACAACCTTATACCTTTCCAAGGTATCCATCCCAAGGATTATATCAAATCCTTACATCTCAAGTGGTATAAGATCCACTTGAATGTGATGCTTAGAAAAGAAGAGAATGTAGGGAGAGCATACCTCCTGCAACACAGTAGACCCCCTCAATGGAGTTTCTAGCAACAAACTATGTGCTCTATGACTGACTGTCATATTGCAGTTACGAATCACCCTTCGAGTGATAAAGGAGTGTGTATCACCTGGATCAATCAAAACAGATACAACGCAGGATGTAGACATATTAGAATATAATAATTCCATCTGACCTACCACAACCCGAGGGTTGATCACTCCATCAGGTGGATTCATTGCATAAAACCTTGTTGTTGTCTGTAGTTGATTCGGTGCCGACAATCCTGCTTGTGATGCTTATCCACGTCCTCTAGATCCTCATGGAAACTGTCTCCTTTGTGATCCTTTCTGACTCTGCCTCTGGGGTTGTGTTACACTCACCTCTCTGGCTCTGTAGTCTTTCATCAGATGTCCCATCTTCCCACATATATAACAACTTTTGTTTTGTTGTTGTGGTCTGGGTGGTCCTGTAACCGACATAGATGCTGAACTACGAGCTCCTTCTAGTGGTAGGCTTCATCCTCTACCCCTATTTGATGTCCACTTTGTCTGAGTACTGGGTCTAGGTGGTGGTGTAGGCGCAGAAAACCTAGGTTTCTTGAAATCTCTGGATGAAGATCCTTGGAATTGAGGATACATCCTCTTGTTCTGGGTTTGTCTCTTCTCTGCTACAGACCTCTCTATCCTTTTGATTGACTCTATGAAGGTAGAAAACCTTTCTCTGTTCTCTAGGGAAGACACGGGAGTAGTCAACTCAGCATTTAATCCCTTCTCGAAACGCTGAATCCTTTCTTCATCTGTAGCAGCCATGTGTGGACAGAACTGCAACAACTCCATGAACTTAGCCTCGTACTCGCTATAGTTCATTGGACCTTGCCTTAACCTCTCGAACTGAGAGATTTTCTCGTCCAGAAACGTCTTAGGGAAATATTTGTTGATAAATTCCCATCGGAAGACTTCCCATGCAATCTCTACACCAGGACTCTTCTGTTCTTCCATGGTCCACCAATGACCAGCACTCCCCTTGAGAAGATATACAGCATGTCTAACCTTCTCAGCTTCAGGGATGTTCAGGATTCTAAAGGTCTTCTCTAGTTCTGTTAGCCACAAGTCAGCATCTACTGGGTCAGCTGTTCCAGCATACTTTGTGACTGTGACTCGGCGAAGTCATTCAAATGTCTTATCGATTCCTTGTCCTTCGGGAGGGGTAGGTGCCCTAGGTGCAGGCATAGGCATCCTATCTGTTATGTGTGTCATGGCAGTCATAAACTACCCAAACATGGTTTGGACGGTTGGGTTCCCCATGTCAACTGGATTGAACTGGGGTGGTTCAGGTACAAGTTCTTCTCTATCTGGTTCTCTTGCACCTCTTCTTGGTGCAGCAGCACTACTCTCCACCACGTGTTCTTTGTGAGGTCCAAACATATTTAGTTTTATCTTCTTCTCCTGAGGAGAAGAAGACACTATTAGATACACTGGAAGACACTAATACAGACTCAACATCCTAAGTCCTATGTCTCTGTAGACTCAGAGAACCTAGAGCTCTGATACCACTTTTATTGTGGTGAATGAATCGCCAAAATGAGATCAATGAATGCGGAAGCGATTAACTAGCAGCGAAATTATTAAAAATCACTAAAAATTTAAAACTTTTTGGAAAGAGATCTTTTAGTAATAAAACCCTTCCATAAGAAAACAAGATAAATTGTTTACAACATGTTTTGTCATTACATCTCTGTAAAATCACATCTTGAGTGATTACATACATCAATTGCCCTGTTATATGTGCAAGGCAAGATACAAAAATCTCGAGGCATTAAGCCAAAAACTTCAGATCTGTCGACTCCTAGGACCTGAGAGTACAAAGATGACACATAGGACATACTATATACAAGACTTGACAGACATTATCTCCACCTGAGATTCACTACTGCCCCTGATGTTGCTGCTGCTGCTGCTCAACCTCGTACGGGATCCTCCGTCCTCGGCGTCCACCTAAAAAGTTGAATCCCACGGGGGTGAGATAATTGAATAATTGTCCCAGCGAGAGTTATAACTCTCCTCCAGAAGTTTTGTTATTGCAATAAAGGATTAACAATAAGCAGTATAATTTTAAGCATTCAACAGTAGTTTTAGCATTAAGTAAGGCAACATTCACTTAAGCAATCATTTCAATTATATCTTAATTGAATATCAAAGCATATCTCAATAAGGAATATGAAGAACATGTATACTAGTACTTGACTAGAACATTATAAACAATATATCATCAATCATTGTTTCTCGTAGTTCAACCTAAGCAGTTATGCTACACGGCTGATTATGTTTTTCAAATATTATTATGCCCTACGGAGATGAGGTATACCTCTCATACTCCAACCGACCATTATGAAATCGCATCGGTACCATACATAGGCCATCAAAAGAGCCAGATTCTTATGACCTCATCTTCCTCAGTCAGTATGAGGATCAACATGCAAGACATCTCGTGTCTCTACTATAATAGCTTTCCAGGATATTCTGGAAACTTCACTATTAGAGCTATAGTGGCATTCTGTACTCTCTTCACCATCGAGGGATTTCTTATTTGTCTCACACCGATGCGGCATTAACAACATCATCGAGAGATTAGTGATACATCACCCCGGCATAAACATATAATGAAGTATTGATGGATTAAAGGTACGTCTTACATCAAATCCTACACTAGGACGTAAGGATATTCACGTCCATAACCCCAACATACTCAAAAGTATGTTCTCCAGGAGTTCCCTTAGGAAAACCTATTTCACCATCATTAAACTACTGACAATGATGGATCTATGATCAGGGCTCTACATGATATGATTATACTTGATTATTTAAGTACATTATAGCATTCTTTTAGCATCAGCCATGTTTTCAATCATAAACCATTAAAACAACTATTATAAAAGAAGAATACTAAATGTATCAAGTTTATTTCTCATTAGTTATCATTACTTAACCATCTCGTCATTATGGTTCAAATATAGGGGTGTTCAAACCCTTAGATCATCATAAGTCATCTAATAGCATGACCTTGATTATAACCATGTAGATATTGCTCATGGCTCTCACAGCCCATCAATTTCATATGTTACCTCTTAAATCAGGCAACATACTATATCATTATTCATAAATCTTATAACATGCTTTTAATGAATAATACATCATAACCCTTACCTGACTATGATCACTTCTTTATAAAAACCTACATGGTTAATACATTTGATAATAAGCAATTTATCTCTATTTCAACATCTTTACAAAACAGAGATAATCTTTCAATTCAAGGGTTGTACCATTATGCCTTCAATAAGGTTAGGTTTTCCCTATTCATTTCAAATAGGGTTGTTCAACCCCTTTATTTTGATTAGGAATAGTGATTCCTTATTCCATACTTTAATCATGAAGTTTCATGCTTAAAAGCATAACCAAGAATTAGGGTTTACAGTTCATTTCATCATATCATCCTAAATTAGGGTTTACCATTCACATTTCATGATATTACCCTAGAATTAGGGTTTACTATTCACATTTCAGTGAATTGAGATCATACCATCATCATGTATGAAAATTACTTCCATTAATGCCTTCAATTAGGTTAAGATTCATTAATCACCATAATTAGGGTTTCCATGATCTCACTATGAAGGATCATACCCTAATTATGTGCATTCATACATATTGGAGGTGTTTTACTTGATTTTCATTCATATTAGGAGTCTTCTCTCTCCTCTCACTATTAGATGATGTTTACGTCTCTCATGATTAGATTAGGTCAAACCAACCTTGATAACATAAGTCAAGTCATCACTACTATGATCATTAGAGTTTTCTTGATCAAGGGGTGTTGGCTACTTAAACCCATCAAGGGTACTTTGGTAATGTCCACCATTGACCATAACATGCATCAACCAACTAATTACTTATCCCCTTAATCACTTTAGGTACCTTTAGGGTTTAGGTTAATCGACTACTAAACCATCTTGACCATTAAGTCATCGAACGATCTTGACCTAAAAAGACTCCAAACGGTTTTGCACTTTCAACCTCCAAACGGTTTTGAAACCGCATGGAGTTGTTGACCGTTTAGTCCCTTTGACTTTCAAGACTGCATGGAAAAGTACACCATCAAGACTGTTTGCCCTAGATGAGGTGAAGACCGTTTGGTCCCGTTGACCATTTGGGCCAACTTTGACTTTGAAACCGCATGGGCAAATCGATCTTGAAACCACATGACCACCAAACGGTCTTGGGATCGTTTGGTCCCAAACGGTCTTGAGACCGTTTGGCCCCAAATGGTCTTGAGACCGTTTGGTCCAAACCACCTCAAAACCGCATGGTCCAAACCACCTCAAAACTGCATGGCCCAAAAAGCGCCTCAACCTATCCAATTGAGTTAGGGTTTCCAAGGTTGAACCCCTCAATCGATCATGAAAAGGTTAGCCACTCATAAATTGAGTCAATTAGGTCAATCCTTACTGATTTGACCCTCAATTAATCCTCAATTGGTCACCAATTAGGGTTTAGATTGATTGGATTAGGGTTTGGAATCAATCTCCCTTCAGCATGCATCAACATTAGTCTAATTGATGTTGAACCCATTGAACCATCACTCAATTGGGTCATGACCTGACCCCAAACGGTCATGGGATCATTTGTACATCCTCCAAACAGTCTTGAGACCGTTTTCCCAAGTCATCACCAAAAACCAAGTCATTCACTTAAGGGTTGAACCCCAATTTAGGTCATAAAATCAGCACTTGATTTTTCATCAACTTGATGTGATTGGACCCTCAATTGATCAACCCCACTTGACCCTAGACCTCCAAACGATCTTGGGTGATCACCAAACGGTCTTGAGACCGTTTGGGTGATCCGCAAACGGTTTTGAAACCGTTTGGGCCACTCAACCCAAACTTCAACATGATTGCACCATTGAAATCAGCAATAAACTGATTAGGGTTTAGGTGACTAATGTGCCTTCAATTGGTGATTTACTTGGAATTAGTTGATGATTCTTGGTGGGTTATTAGTTCATAATGTCTAAAGAAGATCTCTAAATGGTCAACGCTTGGTCAAACCCTCCAAACGGTCTTGAGACCGTTTGCTCCAAACATTCTTGTGAAACTGATTGCCCTTCAAACGATTTTGCAACTGTTTGCTTCCAAACGGTTTTGCAAACCGTTTGAGCAAGAGGTGGAGGACCGTTTGCTAAAGTAGGATCAGGGTAAACTTTGGAATTAATGCCACCTTATTCTACCTCAAGAACATGAACTATTTTTCAGGGTTTTGGTAGCAAGAACACATAGAAAAGTCTAAGAAAGGGGAACAAGCAACGTTTTCATAGGAAGAAGATGCATAAACAAAGCTTTAAGGTTTAGAGTTATAAAACCCGCCTGAGAATCTAATCTAGAGATCCAAGATTCATAGCTTTAGTGGTGTCTTGAGATCCACAGGTCGTCCAAGGTCTGTTCCTCAAGATTTGGATGGAGAAGATGGCTAGAAAGGAGATTTGTGTAAGAAAGACTAACAAACCAACATTGTAGCAAGATTTCCTCCATGAATCCGAGCTAGATGGTGATCAAAACTTACCCAATTCAGATTGGCCATTCTCCTCTTCTCCTGAACTCCTTCTTAGTCGGCCAAAGCAAAGAGATAAGTGAAGGGATGGAGGGAAACGATCCCTTGCCTTGTAGAAGAGATGTGCTTATGTACTTTGGGTATATTTTCAAGACAAGGAGGATTATTTCCTTATTTCTCATATGGGTCCTTCTCTCCTCCTTGGCCATGCCTCTACCTTCTACAATTAAGAAAAACTCCTTATTTATCCAAGGTTTAGAGGAAAAGAAGCCAAACATCTTACTAAGTTGTATACATAAAAGGGGTCATTTTGCATATATCTTGATTATTTAATTATAAAGGTTATCCTTCTTATTTGATCATTCAAATGAGGCGCCCTCCTCATCATATTTTCTCTTCTTGATGCCAAGAGTCATGAAAGATACTCTAGAGGGTGTATTTTACATGTTGCACCCTATGTTTTGGGAAAATTGCACTTTACACCAAAACTAGGGTTTAAAGCACAAGGATTGCTCTACAAGCTATATCTTGGTGCCCAAGCTTGGAGAATCCATATCACCACATCATATTCATTCTTATGATGTCTCATCATCAGAGGAACATCCTAACATGTACAATTTGCAAGTTAACCCCTCTAATTGGGTAATTTGCAATAAGTCCATATTTAACAAAACAACATTACAACATTGTTCAAAAAGGACAGAAATGGAAATATATGTTCCTCAGAAGCATTAATTACATATCAAAAGATAAACACAAGCATTTAATCACATAAGTAAGGCAAACACCTAGGGTTAGTTCATAACCCAGGTCAGGGATGTTACAGTGACAATCCTTGTAATCTTTGTGAAGTTGCTTAATAGACTTTTGCGGTCTTCTTCACCAACTCAATTCTCTCATTGGTTGTTTATTTGTCATTTTGGCCTGTCGAATGGGAGACCATTGTCGCTTTTATCGTGCAAGCTAGGGATGTATCTTGTGTGGTGTTTTCCTGTCCCATCAATATGAACTGGATCTATGTTCTCAAGCTCTTTGTTTGATTTGAAAATTGAGGAGCTAATGATGGGTAGTGGTAATGATGCTACGTGATGGTTCAAAATTCAAATCATGCTTGGATACATTACTTATAACTAGTACTTAACTTTCCCAATCAATATTTTTTAGAAGTTTTTTACAGAAACTTCCTTCTTTTCGCTAAATTTTAGGATCACCTCTCCACAACTAGCAACCATGGGCTATGCTAACATCTTTAGTTTCACTTTATGTAGCTTTCTCCACCTCCCCCAAGTGCCTCTATTCTTCAATTGATTTTCTTTTCCTTCTTCTTTTTTGATTTATGTATTTCCTCTTCAATGTCGAACTCAAAAAAACATATTGTACGCCGATATTGTGAATGGTTATGTTATTATTTTACTATTCAAATATACAAAGAAGTTAGTTATGGGTTAAACCTAGAGAATTCTATTAAATTAGATTTGTAAATCTGACCCAATTGGGACCTGAAAAAGTCAGGTTAAACCTAGTTGGTTCCTCTGAAGTAGACATGTGAAGCTTGCCCAATCTGACCAGAAAACTCAGGCTTTGGCTTAAGACTTTGATGCAATGCCTCAGTTTGAGAATTGAGAGTTGATGCAGAATATGAAATTGGACCACTTCTCCGTTGACGGATTGAATAATTCAGGTCCAGATATAGGTACAATGGATTTATCATTTGATATGATGCTACGATAACAAATTTAACAAGCTATCATTATACATTACACAATAAATAAAATATATAAATTCAGACATAAATTTAGCATACTAATAAATATTTGAAGAAACATTGAAACCTCCAGAACTGAAATTTAGTTTCAGGTGACATTGCATACTCGGGTAGTGCAAATATTTAGAAATAAATCTAACATACTAATATTATTATAGAAACATATAGAACATGGATTTTTAGGTTAGACATTGCCTACTTGGTTAATGCTTTGAGTATATGACTTTGTGACATTTTCCAATAATAGATCAATAAATAAATATATGTGTGCCCTATTTGAAGTTGGATTGGAAAAATTATCGAGTAGAACTTAACTCGATTTCATTTCAGAAAACAATCTCCCAAACACAAAGCGTGCCTAGAGTGACAAAATCCAAACTTGAATCCAAATTTGGCATGATTGGTCAAATCGAGCAGACTCACAAGTTCGAACATAACTGCAATACATTTTCACACACTAATAGTTAAGATAAGCACATGTGTGAGCATTGGTATGGAGATTTTGTATTGAACATTTGCTTGCTCAATTTCTCAGGCCAGTTTAAGATCATAACGCTACACATAATCAGCTTCTTAAACGGTTTAGACGAGTATGCTTTATTGACCCATAAACAATCTGATATTTAGATGGCATAAAATTTACCCAAATTCGACATTTTTCTGTCTAAACTTGACCCCAAGGATGAGGGGAATTATAACAAAAATAAAAATAAATTGAAAACTGTCAACGAAGAGAGGTACTTGAGTGGGGAAACGAAAAGACAAATAATTGAAACTAAAAGCGTTAGCATAGTCACTGCAGTAAATGGTGCACCGGCTCACTATTAAAGAATTTCAGCAAAATCGAGGAGAATCATAGGGAAAATAACTCGTATGGTTTCTTTCTTATTCATACATTTAGTTGGTTTGGATGCAATTGTTCATTGCTTCTATTCTAGTAACGCTCCTTGTATTCTTCTTGGGGCTGTTTTTTTGTGGAGGCTGCAATCGTCAACGACTAAACCAACTTGCTTCCTCGTCTTAGTTGGCACAGGAAGATGGGCCGACGTAGCTGAATAGTAGCATTGACCAAAAAGAATATGACATTGACCCAACTTTCTGGCTCAGATTTACGGGAGGGGAAACCAGCTGGTATTCTGCGGACTGCGTCTAAGTTGACCGACCGCACGATTATTGGCCAGTTGACTCAGTCGAGCATGGCAGCAAGAAAGTGAGGGTTTTAGAAAGATTCCAGACAAGCTGTTTTAGCAGTTTCCAATCTTGGGTCTTGGTTTTGCTGAACTGACGCAGAGCTGTAAGAGTGGCCTTGTATAGTAGAAGTGAAGTCAAATTTTAGCTCTTAGAATGGGTTATCTACCTCTCCAATGATATCCAAGGGGCCGTTTGGATAGACCCTTATAAATGGTGTTAATTTATTTGGAAAGTGGTGTTTGAGTCTGTCATATAGACGATAGCCATATTCTTGGTCTAATTTTTTAATCCCATAACGTGACGGCTTACTTTAAATCCGACTTGTTTTCAGGTGATTAACAAATTACCCAACTTGATTAAGTTTAACCAAGTAGCATTTGTCTTTCACAACAGCCGCGGACCTACTACTGCTGAATGGCAGTCTCAAATGCTGATCCCTATTTAAATTACGTGGTAGTTTAAATTTTGAAAGTTGCTAGCCAAACAGCTCCTAAGGATATCAACTCCAACCCCACCCCTCCGGAAAGGATATTACGTTTGAAGACAATAATATGATTAATTGTTGATAATCTCTTCTGTGTAATGGTACGGAAGCCATACAAATCATTGTGTTTCTCTTAATCTTTCGATGATTTGCGTCTTCTCCGAACATGGCGTTCCAGCTATTGAGCATCAGTTTCAGTTGATAACAACAGTCAGTAAAATTTACTTATTATTTATGCTTTAAAGAAAAGGGAGCAAACCATCTTGACGGAACTCTACTTCTACCAGAGTATGAAGCACATCCAGTTTCTCCCGAGGGGCAGGGGTAAAGAGTCTCGAAGTGGATTGGTGATCAGGAGCGGAAACGTGGAAAATGGGAAACGATGACATTTGTAACGGAGGTGTCTTCTAGATCGCACAAACAAGAGGCCACAAGTTTTGGCACTATCCTATTCAAGATAAGGACTTTCGATATTAATTAAAGGACGTGATTGTTCGGTGGGAAAATTCTACTTATCAGACTAGCCTGGGTCCGCTGTCCCGTGGAGCACGTCTTGTCTCCTCAACTGCAAGAAGGGGTACACGTTTACATTTTAGGTTTTACATTGAAGCAAATCATGATGTTTGTATTCTAGCATTCTCAAAAGAGTAGACTTATAACTGTTTACCCTAACATAGAGATGGCTGAATGTACAACTTTATGCTTCAAAACAACTTTCAGCATCCGGAGGCTCGTTGGTGTTAGAAATCATAAGAATCTTAATAGAAAATTTAGAAGTTGAGCTCAGTCATTTGTTACATGGAATAGAAATTAGAAGTTCGAATAAATTAGACATGTGTTATATGGAAGACACATATGAAGCTTCAAGCTTACATCATAAAGCAAAGTAGATATGACAATTGTATTTTTATTTTTATAGGGACTAAAGAGGGAAATAATAGGATCATACAAGGGAAAATTAGACATGGAGAAGTTATCCAAAACTAGAAGAGGAAAATGAAATGAGATGCCTTGGAAAAACTAAGGGTCGTGTTGGATGTGTGCCCTTTGTTTTTTTGTGTGAAGGGACTTTAGGACAAAATTCACCTGGTGCAATGCATAACTATAATAGATTACCTAGTAGAAAAGATTTCAATATCATCACAAGTATGCATGTGAGACCACATTTTCTATTTTAACCTAATGTGTTTTATATCCTTAAGTACATGAATTTTTCATGTTTAGTATTAAATTATGATAGTCTGGTAATAGTTTCATACACATCTATATGTTTTGGATGTGCTTAGTAAGAGTTTAATATGATGGAAACCCTAATTCTGAGTAAGTTGAGTTCTAGGGGCACAATTGGTCTTTTCACATCAATTAAATATGAATGAATCATCTAAGTTGGATATCTAATATTTACTTAGCATTTTGGACATATTTTGAAGAGTTTCATACCTTAGTAGAGTTTATCAATTCCTATGATTGCTAGCATGACAAGTCGCGAGCAAATATCAAATGTGTTGTTGTTGTGTTTTAGCCCTTACTCAACTAACTTGGGCATTTAGTTGTTCGACTAATCTATCCACAAAGTCAATAGTAGATACAAGTACTTAATCTCATATTTTTATTCTTCTTGGGGACATTGGTTGGTCGAAAAATATTTACTATGTCTGACTATCGACTAACTAACAGTGAGGCCCACATGGCTAACCAAGCCCGCTACTACTCTGAGTTGTTAGTCAACATACTAGTGATTAGTTAGATTGACTTATTGACAAGCCATTAGCTAGGAAAAGGTCATTTTTTTAGCCTCGATGTCATCTAGTCAAACTTATTTTAACGCATTAGTCAGATGGTCTATTGGATAGTTGTTCGATTAGTGAATTTTTTTTGCTAATTTTTGTAAAGTGGTTAAAGATGTAAATATCATGTCACCTAACATATATGCTTATGAACCTAGCTACTTCAGACCCTATTTATCATTATTCTCAGTTGGAGAGGTCAAGATTGAAGGATAACTTGTGCATGTTGGTGTTCCTAGTGGATATTGCATGATCCAAGCTAGGAATCACCTTGCTAACCTAGATGAGACTCAATCTTGATAAGTTCTATTTCTTATCCTCATATTTTCATCAATTTTATCTTCTCTTTGACATCTTATATGGGACTTAGAGAAACTATGGAGGAAGATTCAGTTCCTCTACCTAAGTATTCTTTGTTCTTCTTCTCTAACATAGTTGAAGGTGGTGAGTGCAAGTTTGGGCGATAAATGTTTGGTTATAGGAGTTTTTGTATCTAGCGTTCTTTCTTCAATGTCCTTATTTATCATGATCATTGTCCTTCCATACAACGAGTGAAATAGCCTCCATTTGAGATACTTTTGTAATGCATTTTCTACGAAAATCACATGTATTAACTATTTATCATCTTTTTTAGCCTAGAAGTGGAATTCTAGGGTGGATGTTTTGTGTAATAATAGAACTTTAGAAATTCCTCATTCTCTATAGTATGTTTTATCATAAAATAAAAGTTAGGATATTAACCATATTATACAACTACATTTTTAAAATTTACATAAAAATTGCTCCAAATTGTTAATGTTAGTGTTTTTACAAGTTTTGATCTTATGAGCTCACGTCATTGGAGTTCTTGATGAAAATTTCCAAAAATATTTCTTAGTCCATAATTATGATATTGAAATATATGGAATGGATTTAAATTCCAAATCATTAGATGGTTTAATCACTATGTAAAGATGGAATTGTTGGCTATATAACAACTTGGTAACTAAAATTAGGGTTTTTAAAATTTTAATGCTTTATTTTCCTACATCCTTGTAAGATGATGATACATTTCTATGAAATACAAGATATGGAGTAATTAACAAGTGAAATATTAATCATATTAGTTTGCCCTATGCACCATATAACTTCCATAGTATTCAAAATTCAGGGATGTAAGGCATGCATTGTTGTAGCAACTTCATAAAAAGGTTTAAGAATTGTATATTGTAGAGTATATGCAGGTGAAATCTGTTGGATCCTAGATGGGTGATTAGATGCTCTAGAGGGGGGGTGAATAGAGATGAAAGCACTTAAACAAAATTCATTAAACCTTCAAATTATATGACAAGATAAGGTTGCTAAATAGGTAATTTGAGTGCAACTAAATCATGCATAGAAAGGATAAGAGAGATTGAACATGCACCAATTAGACAAGCTATTTAGAGTGGTTCCACACTTCAAACTAGAAGTGTGTCAGTCCACTTGCCTAGAGAGGTCAACCTCTAGGACTTCCAACAATTGCACTCTTATATTCACTTAATAAGACATACAATACATGACCAACAAAGGAATTACCTATCCAATACAAAGAGTCTTCAACCTTACCAAGGACTTACCCACTTTGCAAGAGTCTTCGGCCTTCTCCAAGGACTTACCCACTCTTGCACAAGTCTTCAGCCTTGCAGGAATTACCCACTCTTCTTGGATCTTCCGCCTTTGACTTCACCTTCACTCGGAGAAGCTTTCCACCAAGGTCTTACCTACTTGAGCTTGAGTCTTTTGCCTTCTCCAAGGGCTTACCCACTCTAGCTCCAAGTCTTCTGCCTTGATCTTCACCAAGGGACTCCTTCCCTTGTTCTTCTTCACCTCTCTTTCTCTTAGAGAGCTTTAGCACCTTCCTCCTTCACTCGGAGGCCTGGAGCAGCTTGCCTTCTTCTCCTTCACTCGGGGAAGAACAGCATCCTTCTTCTCTTTCACTTGGAGAAGAAGCTTCAAACAATCTTCAAAGGGAATGGAGGTAGGAGAAGAAGAATGGAGAGCTTTACAACATTACAAATGATAGCTCTCATACATGGTGACCTAACTCACTCATACTCACGATTTTGCTTTGAAGGTAGAGAGAGAAAGGGGCTCAAAGGATTAGAAAACACGAAACTAAGGCTAGGACCAAGCATATGTGAATGAGCAACCTTGGAATGAAGTCCAAGAGGTCCTATTTATAGTTGAGGGTGTCCCTTTGAACTTGGGAGAGATAAGGGACACAAAATAGCCATTTTACAACTTGCAACGGATCTATTTTGAGTTCCACCAAATTCTCCAACGGTTGGAATTGTTTTTTTTGCATTCCAGTATAGTCTGATCGGCCGAGTTTATATAAAGGTAACTCAGCCGAACCACTAAAAGACAAGGCTGAAAGCTAGACTGTCAGCCGAGTTCCTTTGGAGAAACTCGGCCGATCGGTCGACTTTCATCTTGGACCGATCAGTGGATCGGCCGAGTTTCCTAGCTAGAAACTCGATCGAACGGGAATCGGCTGAGTTTGTAACTTGGCCGATTGCAACAAAAATTCCAGATTATATGGATCGGCCGAGTTTGGAATTCGGCCGACCAAATCCCTGTTATGGGTATTTTGGAATTTTCGTATAACCGTACAAATGATGGATTTTTGAGTCCCAATAATTTTATCCATCTTAGTTACAATGCAAAACATGAGTATAAGTGATTACATCAATTGTTCTAAGCCAATAAGGGCTATTTCCCAAAATGGTCAAAAGTCACATGTTTTGCATGTGCTGGATGAGTATCTTTTGAGTTGAATGTGATTCTTTTCTTGTACCTAATATCTTTTCTTCGGGAATTGCAAGGGGATGCAAAAAATGATCAATTTGAAGTGCTCCCCCTCAATTCATGCTTACTTATGCTTGTATGACTTTGACTTGTCTTTTCTCCAATTTGAGATGCGCAAGTTAGGGCAATTGGAGTGTGTCTATACCTAATCTGAAATTACTCAAGTAGAGACATTAGACACCAATATGTGGAATGGTTAGTCATCATCAAAACACAGGTTTAGTCAATTTAGATGTGAGTCAACATTGACCTAATTGACCTTGAAGTCCAAGAGGTCCTATTTATAGTTGAGGGTGTCCCTTTGAACTTGGGAGAGATAAGGGACACAAAATAGCCATTTTACAACTTGCAACGGATCTATTTTGAGTTACACCAAATTTTCCAACGGTTGGAATTGCTTTTTCTGCATTCCAGTACAGTCTGATCCGCCGAGTTTATATAAAGGTAACTCGGCCGAACCACTAAAAGACAAGGCTGAAAGCTAGACTGTCGGCCGAGTTCCTTTGGAGAAACTCGGTCGATCGGTCGACTTTCATCTTGGACCGATCAGTGGATCGGCCGAGTTTCCTAGCTAGAAACTCGACCGAATGGGAATCGGCTGAGTTTGTAACTCGGCTGATTGCAACAAAAATTCCAGAATATATGGATCGGCCGAGTTTGGAATTCGGCCGACCAAATCCCTGTTATGGGTATTTTGGAATTTTCGTATAACCGTACAAATGATGGATTTTTGAGTCCCAATAATTTTATCCATCTTAGTTACAATGCAAAACATGAGTATAAGTGATTACATCAATTGTTCTAAGCCAATAAGGGATATTTCCCAAAATGGTCAAAAGTCACATGTTTTGCATGTGCTGGATGAGTAGCTTTTGAGTTGAATGTGATTCTTTTCTTGTACCTAATATCTTTTCTTCGGGAATTGCAAGGGGATGCAAAAAATGATCAATTTGAAGTGCTCTTCCTCAATTCATGCTTACTTATGCTTGTATGACTTTGACTTGTCTTTTCTCTAATTTGAGATGCGCAAGTTAGGGCAATTGGAGTGTGTCTATACCTAATCTGAAATTACTCAAGTAGAGACATTAGACACCAATATGTGGAATGGTTAGTCATCATCAAAACACGCGTTTAGTCAATTTAGACGTGAGTCAACATTGACCTAATTGACCTTGAGTCAAAATTCTCCCCCTTTTTGAAGATGACAAACCATTCCATAAATGTATTGAAAGCATTTAAGTAAATTCATACCTTTGGAGAAACCTAGGGGTTTCAATGGAATTGAGTTCAAATGCTCCCCCTCAATTGATGCTAGTGGAGTTCTCATACTCCCCCTCAATTGATGCTATTTCTCCTGCATGGTTAGCTTTCATAACATTTATAGAATACCATGTCTTCTACTCATATATGTTCTACACATATATGTCTTCTCCCCTTTACCTTCTCCCTTTACATGAACATACTTCTCTTCTTCATGTAAGACATGCCTTCTTCCTCTTTTTAAAAGAAGACATTACCTTTCTCCCCCTTTGTCATTTCAAAAAGGTGGGGGTTATGAAGAAAAAAGAAACATCACTTGTTAAAGAGAAAGGAGATAACACAAATATATAAGGAGAGTAGAAGAGCGCAGATAGGGGCTTGTCCAAGCATAGAAAGAAAAGCAAGTTAAAGCATATACTTGAACATCCCAAAAATGCAAGATAAAGTGCTGTAGAAAAACAATAAATCACAATTTTGACCCTCAACATGATGGAATTTGACCAAAACCCATCGGAGCTCATGGCAGAGCAATGAGTCTTTCTCAGAAGGGTGTTTCTGCATAAAAAACACTATACTTGCAGCAAAAACTGAAATTGGAGCAAAACCTGCATAAAATCCAAAAATACTCCAATTTCTACATATAATGTAGCTCTATGTGCCCTGCATCACAATGTTATGCAAGCAACTCAAGATAGTAGATATGCAATTCAAGGAACAGGCTTGAGCATATATGAGACAAGATACAAGCATAGCATATAGATGAGCAAATATTCCAATTATAAACAGGGTTAGAACTACATGTATATGAACTACTAGTAGATGATATCATAAGTTAGGACTACTAGTAGGATCTAGATCATAGCAAGATATGCCAAAAGATACACAAGATAGAGCAAGCTATGATTAGATGAAGAGATATATCCAAACAAGGAGATATGCAAGTTTAGAAGCATGAAAGGATATAACTCACTAGATATGCATCCTTACCATAAGATGATTACCCCTATGAACCTCAAGGTTGTATCAACACAAGATATACACCTATATAGATGTAGCAAGTTAGAGCACAACGGAAGCAATTTTTAGACACAACCAAGAGATCCAAAGAGATCATCATCAAAACCTGCAAAACAACTCAAAGCAAGTAATTGCAAGATATATATATACCAATTTAGAGCAATTAGATAGATAGAGTTGTAAGCAAGATAGGCATTTAGAACATGGCAATATGCATATATAAAGATACCAAAAGAGAGTGCCAAAGAGTAAGGCTATTGGCTGAGAAAATCTAGTTGAGAGGGAAATTCTCATTCAATAAGCCAACTGTGTATTCTGTGCACAGTGTTATCGGTCGAGTTCTGTGCATGGACAACTCGACCGATGACAGCTGTTGGAAACACCTATTGGTGCCCATCGGTCGAGTTTCACTAGGGCAAACTCGACCGACAGAGCAGCTGTCAAAAAGCACATATATTTCATAAAAACATATTTAAAGGCATGCTAAAAATACAAACCATATCCAAACATGTCTAAGCAAGTTAGTAATGCACTATAGAAGCATTAGAAACATTTTTTGAGCAAGAGTGCGAAGAGAATCACAAAATGCCACTTTTAACTCAAAAACCATATGTATAGTGCACACTAACTTGACAAAAACAAGTTAGGATAGGTTATAAGCAATAAAACATTTACCTTTGTGCTTACCATTGCCTTTTCCACTTATTGTCACCCTCTACACATCTCACCTTTCTTCTTTCATGTGGATTGAGAAGTCAATTTGCAATTCAATAGCTCAAGTCAATCCATTTGCAATTACCTACAGGAAGAAAGATGATATGGTCCCCAATCATGTTTTTGGGTCCGGAGGGGTTAGTTTAGCAACCCAAGTCCTATTGCTCTTGGGTGCTTTCCTAAAAGGACAACAAGTAGAATAATGACCAAATTCATTGCAATAGTTGCATGTGCCCATAGTCTTGGAACTAGAGGATTCTCCATGAAATATTGGAGGTCCTTTATCTGTGTTGTTCCCTTGACTACTATCATACCCTAAACCATGTCTACCAATTTGTTTAGTAGTATGGTGTAGGATGTCATTAAGACTCTTTTTACCAAATAAGAATCTTTGCAAAGAAGATCTCAAACTGTCATTATCATGCTTAAGAGAAGAAATAGTCGAAGACAATTGATTAATATTATCTCTAGCATGCAAAAGATCATTTTCTAAGCAAAGAGATTTAGTTGAAAGAGAATCTCTATCAATATGAAGAGCAACAACATCATTCTCTCTATTTGTAGAACTAGAACAAGATTCATGCCCATTGATTTTAGCAAGCAAGGAGGCATTTTCTATTTCTAATTCATGCAAAACAAAATCTTTGTCCTTGTTTTCATATTTAAGAACATCAATGTCATGCATGAGAGAATCAATAATTAAAGTATGCTCTTCATTAGAACTAGACATGAGAGGTTGAGCTTCTAGAAATTTAATCTTATCAAGTAAACTAGCATTTTCAAGTTTAAGAGAGTCTACTTGGCTAAGAAAATCATTTTTATCAATAAGCAAGCAAGAATTAGCATATTCAAGATCATCTAGTTCTATATGCAAATTATCAAAAATTTTAGCAAGCTTTTTCTTTTTCTTTTTAGAAGACTTATAAGAGGCACAAATGTCATGAATAATAGCAATTAAAGATTCTTTATCTAAAGAGTCTAGATTTACCTCACTTGAGTCTTCACTTGTTGATGCTATAAGGGCAAAATGGCATTCCCCTTCATCACTAGAGCTTGAGCTTGATCCTTCACATGAATCTTCACTTGAGCTTGAGTTGGAGGAGCCACTTGAGCTTGAGTGCCATTTATCCTTCTTGTGAAGATGGGTCTTTTTGCCTTGTGGGAAATCTTCCTTGTAGTGACCCTTCTTTCCACATGTGAAGCACCGGATGGAGGAGAACTTGCCTTTGTAGAGTCTACCCTTGGAGTACATGGCATCTTCTTCAACTTGAGAGAATGGAGAGGCTTGACCAACAATAGCCTTGATTTGAGCTTTGATTTCAGCCGTCTTCATTCTCTTGAGTTCTTTCTCCTCTTGTCTTTCTAATTCCTCTCTCTTGTCAAGTGTGGCTTCATGTGCTTGTAGATTTCCAATGAGCTCTTCAATAGGAATATTCCTAAGAGACCTTGCTTCTTCAATGGAAGTCACCTTGGATTACCATCTCTTGGGGAGAGTTCTAAGGATCTTTGAGTTGATCTCTCCACTAGACATAGGATGTCCTAGAATAGCAAGACCATTCAAGATGGTGTTGAGCCTTGAGTACATGTTGGCTATGCTCTCCTCCTTTCCCATCTTGAAGTTCTCAAGCAACCCTTTGAGCATGTAGACTTTGCTTTCCTTCACTTGATCTGTCCCTTCATAAGTGATGCAAAGCTTTCTCCATACCTCATAGGCCGTCTCACAAGAGGAAATTCGGTTGAACTCGGTGGGGGTCATGGAGGCATATAGGATGTGCATGGCTCTAGCATTCAAGGTTGCTTTCATCAAGGTGGCTTCATCCCATTCTTCAATGTTTGTCTTAGGTAGAATGTATGGGCTGTTCACCATTTGCCACATCTTGAGACTTGATCCTTGTATGAAGAATTGAAGTCTTCTTCTCCAATAGAGGAAGTTGCTCCCATCAAAGATTGGAAGGTTGGTCGAGAGTCTCCCTCCTAGGTAGTCACCCATCTTCTCCTACTTGTTGAAGTATGCTTGGAGAAGACCCGCTCTGATACCACTTGTTGGATCCTAGATGGGTGATTAGATGCTCTAGAGGGGGGGGGTGAATAGAGCTGAAAGCACTTAAACAAAATTCATTAAACCTTCAAATTATATGACAAGATAAGGTTGCTAAATAGGTAATTTGAGTGCAACTAAATCATGCATAGCAAGGATAAGAGAGATTGAACATGCACCAATTAGACAAGCTATTTAGAGTGGTTCCACACTTCAAACTAGAAGTGTGTCAGTCCACTTGCCTAGAGAGGTCAACCTCTAGGACTTCCAACAATTGCACTCTTATATTCACTTAATAAGACATACAATACATGACCAACAAAGGACTTACCTATCCAATACAAAGAGTCTTCAACCTTACCAAGGACTTACCCACTTTGCAAGAGTCTTCGGCCTTCTCCAAGGACTTACCCACTCTTGCACAAGTCTTCGGCCTTGCAGGAATTACCCACTCTTCTTGGATCTTCCGCCTTTGACTTTACCTTCACTCGGAGAAGCTTTCCACCAAGGTCTTACCTACTTGAGCTTGAGTCTTTTGCCTTCTCCAAGGGCTTACCCACTCTAGCTCCAAGTCTTTTGCCTTGATCTTCACCAAGGGACTCCTTCCCTTATTCTTCTTCACCTCTCTTTCTCTTGGAGAGCTTTAGCACCTTCCTCCTTCACTCGGAGGCCTGGAGCAGCTTGCCTTCTTCTCCTTCACTCGGGGAAGAACAACATCCTTCTTCTCTTTCACTTGGAGAAGAAGCTTCAAACAATCTTCAAAGGGAATGGAGGTAGGAGAAGAAGAATGGAGAGCTTTACAACATTACAAATGATAGCTCTCATACATGGTGACCTAACTCACTCATACTCACGATTTTGCTTTGAAGGTAGAGAGAGAAAGGGGCTCAAAGGATTAGAAAACACTCAACTAAGGCTAGGACCAAGCATATGTGAATGAGCAACCTGGGAATGAAGTCCAAGAGGTCCTATTTATAGTTGAGGGTGTCCCTTTGAACTTGGGAGAGATAAGGGACACAAAATAGCCATTTTACAACTTGCAACGGATCTATTTTGAGTTCCACCAAATTCTCCAACGGTTGGAATTGCTTTTTCTGCATTCCAGTACAGTCTGATCAGCCGAGTTTATATAAAGGTAACTCGGCCGAACCACTAAAAGACAAGGCTGAAAGCTAGACTATCGGCCGAGTTCCTTTGGAGAAACTCGGCCGATCAGTCGACTTTCATCTTGGACCGATCAGTGGATCGGCCGAGTTTCCTAGCTAGAAACTCGACCGAATGGGAATCGGCTGAGTTTGTAACTCGGCCGATTGCAACAAAAATTCCAGAATATATGGATCGGCCGAGTTTGGAATTCGGCCGACCAAATCCCTGTTATGGGTATTTTGGAATTTTCGTATAACCGTACAAATGATGGATTTTTGAGTCCCAATAATTTTATCCATCTTAGTTACAATGCAAAACATGAGTATAAGTGATTACATCAATTGTTCTAAGCCAATAAGGGCTATTTCCCAAAATGGTCAAAAGTCACATGTTTTGCATGTGCTGGATGAGTAGCTTTTGAGTTGAATGTGATTCTTTTCTTGTACCTAATATCTTTTCTTCGGGAATTGCAAGGGGATGCAAAAAATGATCAATTTGAAGTGCTCCCCCTCAATTCATGCTTACTTATGCTTGTATGACTTTGACTTGTCTTTTCTCCAATTTGAGATGCGCAAGTTAGGGCAATTGGAGTGTGTCTATACCTAATCTGAAATTACTCAAGTAGAGACATTAGACACCAATATGTGGAATGGTTAGTCATCATCAAAACACGGGTTTAGTCAATTTAGATGTGAGTCAACATTGACCTAATTGACCTTGAGTCAACAAAATCCATGTATGATCTCCTTGATTCCTTTAGATCACTCTTTATAAATATGAAAGTGGTTGATACCGTCCTCATTGGTAATAAAATAGTCAGTTGATATGAGACAAATGATATGCCTGTGATAGGATAATTTGTTGTGGTCTGTGTGACTAACACATGCCTGATATTTATGTAGTCACATGTTGATGAGTCTCTACTTTTCATGTCTACATCGACCAAGGTGTAACACAATCATTGTGAGACCAAAAATCATAAGAACCATAATGGTTTTTGAGTTCATTAGTTTTTTTTATAAAGAGTTCATTAGTTGTTATGACCACATTTGTGCTTAATTAGTAAACTAGGATTTACCTGAATGATTACATGCTTGATTAGATTGAACATCGTTTAGACTTGATTCATGATAGTAGCTCAATTGTGATGTTTCAAACCTAATAAGAAAATCTAATTATGATTTTAGTTTGAAGAATTAGGGTTTGAGACATGTAAACTCTAATCAGCAAAAATTAGGGTTTTGATAGTACATGAATATGGAATTTGATCAGGATAGTAATGTGGTAAATGATTTTTCATATTTTCTATGTATTTTGTATTTAATTTCATTTTGGATATGATATGGATAACTCAATCATGCATGTTGGAGAAAAATGTCAGAATATTTAGATGTTCTTTGAATGTGGTTCTCGGTCAAACTATACTTCGACCGAAATGCTGACAAAGTGTTGTTTAACAGTGTAGTGTTTGATTTTTAGTTATTTATTGGTAATTCCAAATGATTTGAAATTTATACAGTGCTCAAAAATTACATTTCAGACATCATGCTAAATTTTCATAGTTTGGAGGATGTTTAACCTCTGAAATAAATGAATTACAATAACTTTTTATAATAGAAAGTTCTACTAAAATAAGAAAAAAGCAGTGAGGGGTTAACGTGCAAATTACCCAAGCACCTCAATTTCTATATATGAGCAAGCTAGAACCCAAGTAGCTCTCATATTTTGTGATCCATTCCAGAGAAATGAAATTCTAGAGAGAGAGGAGATCTAGGGTTTTGAGAGGAGAAAGTGGTGGAGATGTTGACCTAGGGTTTCTCTATCTAAGATATGATGAAATCAAGTAAGTTTATCTTCTTTGCATAGCCTGCCATGGTGAATCTTCTCTCACATGTCAAGATTATGTCCCTCCTCTGATTTGATTAGAAATGGAATCAAATCTTCCCCTTTTCTCACTCTTTCTTCATAATCCCTCATTTCTAGGGTTTTCGGCTTGAAAGGAAGAAGAAATTGGTGATTTTCTAGGGTTTTGATATGGATATGAGATTTTCGGAGATGAGTTGCATTTTTAATGTGTTTTCACACCTTAGGGTTTTGAAATGGATTCTTCCTCTCTTTTGATGAATTTAAGATGATAAAATCATATTATAAATGGATACAATCCATCTTAATCAGAATTCCCTAAGTATTTGCAGAGGTTATAAGCTTAAACTGAAATTTAGGATTTTTGGCTATGATTGAAATTGTTGTATAATTAAATAGAGAAATGTGTCTATTTGAATCTCATTGATTATGAATGATTGTTTATCTAAATGTGTAGTGTGTATATATATATATATATATATATATATATATATATATATATATCAGATACTAGCATGGATTTCGTGTGATGTGCTTAGTGTTTTCTTGATATCTCAGTAAAGAGGGTGAAACCCTAGATGAGTGGAAAGTTAGAAATTTGTGAATAGATATTGTGAAATCTATTTGAAGTTCTTTTATTGACATCATAGACATTTATCTCAGTTCCAATATTTCATACATATGTTGATTGTATATGACTTGTTGAAAGTAACTGTTATTCAGTGAATGTTTATGACACATTAAATCCTTATGTTAGTCATGTGATAAGTGAATGAGGTAAATGAAACCCTAAGGATAGGATGTTCAGTGAATCAAGTATTGTGATATCAATGTTTCTCAATATGAGACGTGGTTATGCTTAACAGTTCAGTTGTGGTAAATGTTATCAGATGGTTTATGAAATGAATGGTTCACAAAGCTAAACAAAGATATGTTGATGTGATGATTGATTTATGAATTTAAAGAGTGAATTAGACATTTACATGCCCTGAACACTATAGAATCCTCACAGGATGATGCTTGCATTGTGGGGAGGAAAAAGTTTCCTGTCTGGAGGTAGTTCATATCGAGGTAAGCTGGAGCGCACCAGTAGGGTGTGGGGGTCTTGACCAGTAGGGTAGACTCCTTATAATTGTGTGGTACCCAACACCAGCTAGGGATGTCGGCGGTTCCTGTGTTACATGTTGTAGTGATCAGTGGTCAGTAGGTCCACTGATGCACAATAAGCCTGAGGGTTTTGACTCTCTGCCTGAGTACCCAAGTTGAGAGGTGGAGCCTGAGATGTCTGACCACTCCCATTAGACGCCGAGAGGCAAACGTGTTGAGGCCCGTTGTAGATGGGGTCTTACTCGAGAGATAGGCTTAGGAACCTGGGCATGCTTCTAAGCCTTGTACTGTGAGATCGTAGCTTGATGTGGTTCTTTCACATGTTGTGGTACACCTCATGTGGGTTTAGGGCAAAATAAGATGAATGAGAGGTTAACCAAGTTTGTAAATTTATTGAATTGTCCTTTGTATGTTTTTGAGTTATTAGTTATCTTTGAGATTAATCAAGCATGTCATATATTAATTCACTCTTGTAGATATCTAGAGTATCTTGACATATATATGTTTGTGAATGATTCGTCTATTTAAATCTTGCTACTGTATAATTGATATCAGTTTCTCAATAGTATATATGTATTTATATTAGTACTTTAGACTATTTCTTTGAAGTACTCATTCACTGAGAGAGTAGGCTCACCCCTCTACTCACAATTTTTTAGGGATGACTCATGGACTGAAGATGTCATTGCATCAGCATAGATCTACCTCAGGAGTTAAGTATGAGATTCGTTAAGTTCAGTCAGTCTCTGTCACTCTAGGTCCTTATATAGAGTCGTGAGAGAGTTGTAAATGATAAGGTGTGACTTTGTTTCCTTAATAATAGAGCATATATCTGCTTATCATGTTGTATGTACATGGAAGTGTGAGAAACGGAATGAATGTCAGGATGTGTATCATTAATGTTGAGATCATATTATAGTAATCAAGGTTTAATTATCTTGTAAAGTTTGTTTATGTGATCGAATGTGAGAAAACAAAGAGTTTTAAATAAAGGAAAAAAGTTGGGAGTGAACTTTGTATTAAGTACAATCCTCAAACTTATGCCATAATCTCATGATTAGTGGTAATCATGGGATGTGGGTGTAACAGCTTGACATCAGATCTTAGGCTGAGTTGTTAGGGACCATTAGGATAGAAATCTAGAGTTATAAGTGTGGCAGTTAGCAATGGATGTGTTAATAGCTCTGGGAAGTTTGGGTATTTGGATACCCTGGCCCGGTATCTGGATACCTAGGTTGACCAGTATCAAGCTACTATGCCTATTCTTCTCTGAGTGACCTGGCTAGGCATGCAGTGGGATGATGGGCAGAGAGAAACTCTAGAAATATAATGGATTAGAAGACCAGAAAGAAATTGATGAATTGAGCATAAGAATAGAATGTGATGAGACTCTTGTTTTTATTGTTGCTTTGATTATATATCAATGGAAATTCTCTTATATCTTTGAATTCAAATATTCAGTTCTTAGAAATACATGTGGTCCTTTAAGATTCTTGTATACTATGAAGTTAATTCAATTGCTGTTTACATTCTTTGTATCAACTAGACCAGAAGTCAGCTTTAAATGAGTTTACCCTGAGTGGATATTCTTTATATATGTTTGAGATGAATAGGAGTTGGTTAATCTTGAGTAGCTCTTGGCTTCAGGACTACAAGTTTGGTCTGGTCCAGCTGGAAGGGTGCATTTTTGGGATCTAATGACTCCTATTAACATAATAATAAGAGTAGACTTTGGATAAATTAGATCCATATTATAGTGAGAATGTACATACACTAGGATGTTCAAATATAAGGGAAAGATTAGAATAGCTAAGAATCAATTGGAACTGATATCTGAGATCCAATTTTGGGGCCTCAGATAAGAAACCCTAAATTGGGAATGAAGGAAGAGGGATATATATACAAGACATATATTAGTATGTAACATACAAAATGAAGAAGAAAGGATGGATAAAGAGAACTGAACTACATAACTAATTGTGGCACTTTATCCAATCTAAAATCAAGGAAAGATAAGATAAAACTACATTGAAAGACAATATAGAAAGAATCAATTAGAATGAATGGATCATATAATCGAGTAAAATATACTTATGTACTCTACAACAAAAGGAAAATAGGAGAAAAGAGTTAAGTATGCAATAAGTACATAGAAGTGAAGTTTAGAAGAATGAAAGTGAAGAGAACTAGATGAACATGTAAATTATAAGAGTAGGATAAGAAACTAAGATGAAACAAAAAGGAAGTGATGGAAATGATGAGTTTGATTTAGAAAGAAGGGCTACATGATATAAGAAGATCATGGAATGTGTACTTTTATCTTAAAGTTTAATGTATTCATCCTTACTTTATTTTGATTCAAAGTCTCTATTTAGTAGCAACCTAGTTGACATCAAATGTGTTCAATAGATTCCTAGTTATGAAATGAAACTAGTTCTTAAAAGAAGAACAAAGGTGTGACTAAATAAATGAACAACTCATATAAAGGTAAACTATATTCAGAAATAAAGGCTTGATTGAAAAGGAAACTATAGTTAACCCCTGCATGAGCCGCTTGATTCGAAATGAAGGACATGTAATGTATTATGCATAAGATGAAGCTAGTAGGGAGAATATTGATTTAGAATTTCAACTAGTTAAAATTAAAATGATGATAAGAAAGTTTATATGGCATGGAATATGGAATCATACAAAAGAGTGAGAAATGTGATCATAAGAGATAAGTAAAAGTAAATAATGGCATAGGGAAGAGTAGAAAATAGGTAGCTAATGATAGAAAATAAAGAAGGGGCTGAAACATGAGGGAGTTATATAGATGATAAAAGAGAGATTGTGAGATGTGAGGAAATGTGAAATAGTCTAGTCTCCTTGATGATGACTAATATGAGAATTGTGTTAAGTGAATACTCGAAGATTATAATTCTATGTCTCAAAATTAGCTTCTCTTTTGTATCATCCTTAGTGAGTGTAACATGGGATGAAGTGATAAGGAAATAAATCATAAATGATACACAACCGTCATGAGAGACACATCTACTAGATATACTAATGACACATAATATGATGATAAAACCCTAGCAGGGTAGATCAAGAAAGTCATCTATCAAAATGGTCAAGTAAGATAAAGAAAATTCAAGTGGTAAAGATAAGGAAGACTTTAGTAGACCTCAAGAGAGCTAAGGTTTGCATATCAAAATAAGGGAGTAAAATCATGTAACAATAACATCATGTTATTGATAAGGATCAAACCCTAGATAGTTTAGGGTTGTAACAATTAAAGGGATGTCAATACTGATTTGACTTTGAGCATGAAAATCTCTATAAAATAAAATCTTGAGATCATCAATATGAGAAGAAAATAGCAGTTATAGTATTCATGGGTTTAAAGGTTGCAAATGTGAAAGATAGATAAACAATATGGAAATGAGTATGAACGAAGGATAAGAAATATATTTTTAATACAAGAAGTGTGATTTGAACAAAAGGAGAAGTGCAACATGAGCAAAGTATGATCTAAAATAAATTCTTACAATGATAGAAATAATGATGAATAATCTATTCTTACCTTGAACGTTTCAATGTTAGGGATGTTTATTCTAGATGATCAAAATCGGAAGGATAAGTAAGAAGTTGTAATGCATAAGAAGAGAAATCTGTGAAAATAAATGGCTTTTAGTAATATGTGAATTTATTTTAAGGAGCTATAGTTTTCTGAAGGCATATCAAGGGATGAAAATTTGCTTTACATATGACTTCAATTGTACATGTGTGAGAAATATACTAAATTGCAATGAGTTTTATGGTTTCAATCATTCATATTAGTAACCTGACTTAGTTTCATACAACTATTGTTACTTCTAGTTTTATAGTTTCTGAGTGCTTTTCTATTAGAGTGGCAAAATAGTGAAATTCCAAATAAAAAGGTGAACTATCTTTAATAACTCCGATGTGATGCATAAAAATAAGTATAAATTGAAGTGTATGGATTAAGATAGTGGGATAAAATTACCAGTATTGAGGTAACATTTCAATAGGGTATGGCATGGTTCAAAAAAATGGTTGTTTATCTTTCTCTTTCCTATTATTAATTGTGACATTGAAATTTTCTTTTGCTATCATTGAGAAGGTTTGATTTAAATTTGTTGTGATTAGAATAGAAACAAAGGACTCAATGTTGAACATGACATTCTAATATGAAATACAAGAGTATACAGACACATAAGATTTAGAAGATTAAAAGAAACTTTGAATATACCTTGTTTGCATATTTATGTTTTGGGGATGAAACTTTTTAAGGGGGGAGAATTGTTATGACCATATTTATGCTTAATTGGTAAACTAGAATTTACTTGAATGATTACATGTTTGATTAGATTGAACATCATTTAGACTTGATTCATGATAGTAGCTCAATTTTGATGTTTCAAATATAATTAGAAACTCTAATTATGATTTTAGTTTGAAGAATTAGGGTTTGAGAATTGTAAACCCTGATTAGCAAAAATTAGGATTTTGATAGTACATGAATATGGAATTTGATCAGGATAGCAGTGTGTTATATGATTTTTCATATTTTCTACGATTTTTATTTAATTGAATTCTGGATATGATATGGATAACTCAATCATGCATGTTGTAGAAAAATATCAGAACATTTGGATGTTCTTTGAATGTGGTTCTTGGTCTAACTATACTTCCACCAAAATGTTGATAAAGTGTTGTTCAGAAGTGTAGTGTTTGATTTTTAATTATTTATTCATATTTCCTAATAATCTATAATTTATGTTGGTGCTCTAAAATTACATTTTAGACATCATGATAAATTCGCATAGTTTTTGGAGGATGTTTGACCTCTGAAATAAACAAGTTATAGTAACTTTTTATAACAAAAAATTCTACTAAAATAAGAAAAAAGTATAGTGAGGGGTTAACGTGCAAATTACCCAAGCACCTCAATTTCTATATATGAGAAAGCTAGAACTCAAGTAGCTCTATATTTCGTGATCCATTCCAGAGAAATGAAATTCTAGAGAGAGAGAGAGAGGAGAGACAGGGTTTTGAGAGGAGAAAGTGGTGGAGATGTTGACCTAGGATTTCTCTATCTGAGATATGATGAAATCAAGTTTAGCTTCTTTGCATATCCTTTCATGGTGAATCTTCTCTCACATGTAAAGATTCCATCCCTCCTCTGATTTGATTTGAAATGCTATCAAATCATCCCATTTTCTCACTCTTTCTTCATAATCCCTCATTTCTAGGGTTTCTGGGTTGAAAGGAAGAAGAAACGGGTGCTTTGCTAGGGTTTTGATATGGATTTGAGATTTTCATATATGAGCTACGTTTTTAAGGTGTTTTCACACCTTAGGGTGAGTGGGTACTTCCTTTAAACAGTAGATTGCACGAAAATGAGTTAAATCATCAATAATCTTCAATTGCTTAGTATGCGAGTGCAAACCCTAAATTGCCTTTTTGATCTAGCTTTTGAAAAATGATATGAAATGGATTCTTCATCTCTTTTGATGAATTTAATATGATAAATCATATTATAAATGAATACAATCCATCTTAATGAGAATTCCCTAAGTATTTGCAAAGGGTATAAGCGTAAACTAAAATTTAGGGTTTTCAGCTATGACTGAAATTGTTGTATAATTAAATAGAGAAATGTGTCTATTTGAATCTCATTGATTATGAATGACTATTTATCTAAATGCATAGTACATATATGTCAAATACTATCTTGGATTTCGTGTGATGTGCATAGTGTTTTCTTGATATCTCAGTAAAGAGGGTGAAACCCTAGATGAGTGGAAAGTTGGAAATTTGTGAATAGATATTGTGAAATCTATTTGAAGAGCTTGTATTGACATCATAGATTTTTATTTATTCAATGTTATTCTTGATTCATGATATCTCAATGAATGGCATGAAAACCCCAATTTAGCTCAATTCCAAGATTTCATACATATGTTGATTGTATATGACTTGTTGAAAGCAATCTTTATTCAATGAATGTTTATGACACATTAAATCCTTATGTTAGTCCCGTGATAAGTGAATGAAGTAAATGAAACCCTAAGGATAGGGTGTTCAGTGAATCTAGTATTGTGATATCAATATTTCTCAGTATGAGAAATTGTTATGCTTAACATTTCAGTTGTGGTAAATGTTATTTGATGGTTTATGAAATGAACGGTTTACAAAGCTAAACTAAGATATGTTGATGTGATGATTGAGTTGTGAATTTAAAGAGTGAATTAGACATTCAGATGCCCTGAACACCATAGAATCCTCATAGGATGGGGCATGTGCTGTGGGTAGGAAACAATTTCCTAACTGGAGGTAGTCCACATCGAGGCAAGCCGGAGCGCAGTAGTAGGGTGTGGGGGTCTTGACTAGTAGGGTAGACTACTTATAGTTGTGTGGTACCCAACACCAACCGCGGATGCCGGTGGTACCTTTGTTGCATGTTGTAGTGATAAGTGGTCAGTAGGTCCACTGATGCACAATAAGCCTGAGGGATTTGACTCACCGCCTGAGTACCTAGGTTGAGAGGTGGAGTCTGAGATACCCAGCCACTCCGATTATCCGCTGAGAGGTAGACCTGTTGAAGCCTGCTGCAGACGGGGTCTTACTCGAGAAATAGGCTTAGGAACCCGGGCATGCTTCTAAGCCTTGTACAGTGAGATCATAGATTTCTACGATTCTTTCACATGTTGTGGTACACCTCATGTGGGTTTAGGGAATAATAAGATGAATGAGAGGTTAACCAAGTGTGTACAGTTATTGAATTATCTTTTGTATGTTTTTGAGTTATTAGTTATCATTGAGATTAATCAAGCATGTTCATATATTGATTCACTCTTGTAGATATCTAGAGTATCTTGACATATTTATGTTTGTGAATGATTCATCTATTTAAAGCTTACTGTTGTTATAATTGATATCAGTTGCTCAATAGTATATCTGTAATTATATCAATACTTTAGACTATGTCTTTGAAGTACTCATTCACTGAGTGAGTAGGCTCACCCCTCTACTCAAAATTTTTTGGGATGAATCATGGACTAAAGATGCCATTGCATCAGCATAGATCTACCACAGGAGTTAAGTAAGAGATTTGTTAAGTTCAGTCAGTCCATGTCACACTAGGTCCATGAATAGAGTTGTGAGAGAGTTGTAAATGATAATGTGTGACTATGTTTCCTTAGTAATAGAGTATATATATGTTTATAATGTTGTATGTACATGGAAGTGTGAGAAATAGAATGAATGTCTGGATGTGTTTCATTAATGATGAGATCATATTGTAGTAATCAAGGTTTAATTCTCTTGTAAAGTTTGTTTATGTGATTGAATGTGAGAAAACAAAGAGTTTGAAAAAAAGGAAAAAAAGTTGGGAGTGAACTTTGTATTATGTATAATCCTCAAAATTATGCCCTAATCCCATCATTAGTGGTAATCGTGGGATGTGGTTGTAACATTAGTTATCCTTTAGTGATTCATATGGATGGTACAACCAAATTATCCAAGGAACAATATTAAATACTCAATAAATTTGTGTGATATTCTTTTTATAGTTTCTTAGTTGCAATCTTCTTATGTTTCCTTTTTCCTATAACATATAATACATATGTTACTCCTTTGTACAATACTTCCTATTTTAGATTACATAGATCTTGTATACTCTTATATCTTAATAGATGCTCTATATATCGCTAAGAGTTTGTCTCATTTTCATGGTTTATAACCCGTTGTAGGATCTTAACACCAAACCTAACAATACAATCTGTAGGAGTCCCCTTCCCTGAGGTAGTTGTTGCATGAGGTGTGGATTTTTGTCTTATGTTCATCTTTATTGTCATCCATATATACTCATACCCCTTGTAGGGTGTTTAACATATCAAACATGTTCACAAGAAAAATTTCACAATATCATGTTGTACTAAGTATGAATGTTGGGTGTATGCAACATGATCATATTTGATATAGTACATGGAGTGACTTAGGCTAGTGTAAGAGAAATTATAGTCACATGTATATGTATGGTTGCAATTAATGTCTTTCTTTTCTTGATCCTCCTCCTCATCATCTAAGCCTTAATCCCAACCATGGTTGGGTCATCTACATGGATCCTTTTTCTCCAATAAGCTCTACTATGGGTCATAATATGATCAAGATCTAAACGTTTAAAAACATCTCTCCATAAGTTGTTCCTAGGTTAATTGAAGCCCATCTCTTCTTCTTTTAGTTGTACTTTAGTCAATAGCATTTCTTTGTATATGTAACAAGATCTAGAGGGTGGTGAATAGAGCTTCAAAAATTCTCACAAGATAAATTAGACCTTCAAATTATATCAATCAAAACCAATACTTAAGTGAAATTTGAAGTCTTAATAACAAGCATAGAAAGGATGAGAGGAATTGATAGTAAGCACTTAACAAGGTCGTTTAGAGTTGTTCCACTCTCCAAACTAGGAGAGAATCAGTCCACTACCTAGATAGGTCAACCTCTAGGACTTTGCAAGTGCTTTTCTCTATATATTCACCAATAAGAGTTACAACACAAGACCGCCAAAGGACTTACCCATCCAAACACAAAGACTCTTCCACCTTACCAAGGACTTACCCACTTTGCCAAGAGTCTTTAGCCATCTTCCAAGGTCTTACCTACTCTTGCACAAGTCTTCTGCCTTCAAGGGTTTACCCACTCTTTTTGGATCTTCAGGCCTTGCCTTCTCCTTCACCTAGAGAATATCTTCACCTCTTCTTCAACCTTGAAGAAGAACAGCAGCAACTCCACCTTCACTCAGAGTATCTTGCTTCACCTTTATTTCATCGAGGAAAGGGGTAGGGAAGATGGAATGGAATGAGAGCTTTACAAGCACAAGGAAGTAGCTCTCTTACAACTAACCTATCTCACTCATAATCACAAAATGAAGTGTAAATTAGAGAGAGAAGGGGCTCAAGGAGTTTCAACACACTCAACTATAGCAAGGACTTAGAATAGCAGGAATAAGCAAACTTGGAATGAACTCTAAGGGGTCCTATTTATAGCTGGGGTTGTTCCTTTGAGTGTGGGATCACTTAGGGTCAAAATATAGCCATTTTCCAAGATGAAATAGATCTATTTTATCCCAAAACAACTCACTAACGGTTATAATCACTTTTCTACATTTTCCGTACAGTACATTCGGTCGAGTTTCAATAAAGGTAAGTCGACCAATCCACTAAATGGCAAAGCCAATATTCAAACTATCGGTCGAGTTTGTTCTGGGAAACTCGACTGATGAGATAAAATTAGTTTTCTCAGCGAGTCGATTGGTCGAGTTCTATGAGTGTGCAACTCGACTGATGGGTCATCTTCAAAAAATCCATCATAGGATCGGTCAAGTTTCCAACTCAACTGATAAATAGCATGTGACATATTTTCTAAATTGACATTTGAGTGATTAAACTTGGAATTAAGTGTCCCTGATTTTTTACTCTTCTTAGCTACAAGTCATACCATCAATACAAGTGATTACAAAAATCATCTAAGGTCATTTGGAGTGATTTCCCAAATTGCACACTTGTATTGCATTTGACTTGAACTTGTACAATCTAGGGCTTGTACAATTTGATCTTTATCAAGTACCTAAAGCGTAAAATCAATCTTGAACAAACATATTAGATACATAGGAATGGAATTATTAATTCATTATCAAAATATGGGCAATGTATAACTTCTCAATTCAACATTCTCCCCCTTTTTGAAAATGAAAACCATTCCTCAATCATATTGAAAAGGATATTGAAGTTATACCTTTGCCTTGTGAATTGTAAGAGGATTCAGGATTTGAACAATGTGAATTGCACCCCCTCAATCTATGCTTACTCTAACCTACATAGTTAGTCTATCTACACAAAGCAACATGACATATATATAGTATATGGTCCTTTAGCAAGTAACATGATAAAACATATAATGAACAAGAAAAGGATCACATAGGCAAAAATATATATATGGTTGAGCTTCAAAACATTTAACTTCTCTCCCCCTTTTGACATTATCAAAAAGGAGGAGGGGTAGAATAGCACAGGAATATGTCTTCTCCAAGCACAACCAAACATACATGCACAAATATGTAATCTCAAAGCATACACAAATCTGAGATGAGAGAAACAAATAATCTAAGTCATAATCAAAATATGGTAAAACATGACACCAACTCATGAGATATAGTAAATCAAATAGTAGGTGTACAAAGGATTAAGATTACAACCCAGAAAGCAAGTTCTCATAAAACAACAACAAGCCTAAATGACGAAAGCTAGATGATAAAATAGTACAACTCGGAACATGTGCCCAGATGTTTTTTATACAAAATAATTGAGAAACATATTTATGATCAACAACTAGACTAAAAACTAGAACAACTAATCATCTAGGTCATCTATGTCTACATCATCCACAACATCAGCGTAAGGGGCCTTTGGCTCATAGTCATCATCTTCATTGGAAGGTGCAACAGATATAGCAACATCCTCATTACCAGAGTCACCAGCAGAGCCACCATCAGAAGAATCACCATCATCATCATCATCTTCCTCATCAATAACTTCCTCATCAACATGGTCTGGCATCTCTTCATTAGTAGAGGAACCGAAACCATGACCGGGTCAACGTGCATTCTGCTCACCCAAGACATACCAAGATCATGGAGCTCATTGGCCTGTGGGAAGGAAGGAACATAACTATTAAGACTAGAAAGTAGAGTGGCCAAGGGGTCAGCTGGGAGAGGGAGCACACTAGAAGTAGATCCACCAACAGCAAGGGGTGCAACAGCAGAAGGAACAGGTGGAGGGGTAGGGTAAAAGTGATCATATGCATAGGATGCATAGTCACCTCCTAGGTAGGGTTGGTAGGTAGGATAAGGGTGTGCACATGACATGTTCATGTTGGACATGATGGAACATAGGTCCTGATGCAAGTGCTTCTGAACCTGAAGGTTGTATGCATGTTGATGTATCATGTAGCCCATAAAGGTTTCATTAGATACATGGAACGAGGCACGGGAAGGTCGAGTAGGCTGAGGTGGTAGAGGTGCTCGGGTAGAGGAAGAGGTGGAGGCGCCAGGGGTGGTAGGGGATAGGATAAGCACAGACTTTTGAAGAGTGGTCTCATTGATGCAAACTCCTTTTCGGGAAAGTTTGTAGTGAAGGTCATGGAAAAGAGATTTGCTAGTGGCAAGTTGGAATAGACCACAGATCAGGGCTGGGTAGGGTGGGTGGCTTCCACGGGTGTTCTTTACTCAGTCAAAGTATGTCATATGATGGAGAGCATATCTTGACCACTTGACTCTAATGTTCTTCAAGAGACAATACATGATTACCGCAGTGTTTTCTGCAATCTCGGTCTGATTCTTCTTTGGGTGAATATTGTAGTTAATGACTAGGGCAAGGATGTGTCTCTTGAGGTCCAAGGTAGAGGAGGGGAGGGTGCACTTCTTCCTATATGGTAATTGAGGCTTCTTCAAGAACTTATGAATGTCAGGGAGAGTAAGATCATATTGCTTGCAGAAGGCCTCAGGCTCAACTAAGTCAAAATACTCTAGGTAATCCTTACACCAGGTGTTAGTCACTTCAGTACCTAAAAAGAAGATGTTCAGGGTATCCTTAAAAACTTGAAATTTCTTCTCGGCTATCATAGATGTGAGGACTACTTGAGTATTAGGTGGGGGTATGAGGGTGTCATAATTCCAATGCAAATTTGCATAGAATTTGTGAACTACTTTTGTTCTTGTGATGGAATTGTTATATCACGCGCGTTCAACACCCAAGGTAGAGAGATGGTGATCATAAAGCAACTCTTCTATTTGATCTATGACCTCTTATCTTTGTGGTCTAGGCTCTAATAGGACACAAAAAGAAAAGGGATTCCTGGGAAGGAGCTCCTTATACCTATTTAGAGCCTCATTTGAGACGAAGAAGGTGTCATCAAACAGAATCAAGCGGAAGTTAGATGAAGATGAAGGTGCATTAGTTGGAGCAGCCCTCTTCCTCCTATTAGATGCCATAGAGATGAAAAAGAGAGGAAGGAGAGAGAAAAATCTAAAGAATCACCACCAAAAATGATCCATAGACCTAGGTTAGCAAGGGGAAAGGTCAAGGGAGGTCGAGCTAGGTCGAACTAGGGCCAGGGAGAGGAAGGTCAGGGCTAGGGTTGAGAGCTTAGAGGAGCTAGAGGTCGGATCGGTCAACTTTTCTCTAGTTGAGAGGGAGAATAGTCGGACGAACCCATCTTATGTTTGCTCCAGCTCGACCATCGGTCGAGTTCTGTGAACTTGGAAACTCGACCTGTAGGCTCTTTAAAAAATTTCCCGACCTCCAATCGGGCGAGTTGGCAACTCGATCGATGGTTGACCTAAACTTAGAAATCCTAGTTTCTAGCCATTAGAGTGCTAATTAAATTTATTTTTCAAATCCATTATGTATTTTAAACATACTTAGGCAATATCACTCATCATTGGGTACTATTTTGCGATAAAACATGTGTTTGTAAAAAAATATCCAATGACAAGAGAAGACAAGGCAAACCTAAACATGAAAATTGAAATTTTAGCATAGTAGCAAGCAATGGTGATCAAATCATAGCAGTTATGAGCAATTTATATCTAATAAAGTTAAATTGCTCTCTAGCTAGAGGCTTAGTGAAAATGTTCGCCAATTGATTTTCCTTGTCCACATGTGTGATATAGATATCCTTCTTGGCAATTTGATCTCAGAGAAAAAGATGGTAAACTTCCATCACTACAACAGAAATGGCTTATAAAGTCACTTTTCAAAGTGTCAGTTGTATAAATAAACCGACACCTAAATTCTACAGTGTCAGTTGATAACATAAACCGACATCCAATCTATGAAGGGCGATCAGACACGGGTACCGCTTTTATTAAGTGTCGGTTATGTAATAAAAAACCGACACCTAAAATTAACCGCCAAATCCAAAATTTCCAGTGAAAAAAATTACCTCCAAAATTTGACATATGGCGTCGGTTGATAAATAAAAAACCGACGACTAAAGGTTATTCGCGAGACACATTTTGGTCGTCGATTTTATTGCAACTACCGACGCTTATGAGTTTTCCCGCGCTGTCCGCGGAGAATTTTTCACACCCTTTAAGCGTCGGTTTGAAGTAGAAACCGAAGACTATGGTCATAAATCGAGAATGATTTTTTTAATCGGCATATGAATATAGACGTCAGTTTTTCTGTAGCTTAAAACCGACAACTATAATCAAGAATTGGTGTCGTTTGTTGTTCAAAACCGACACTGTTAGTTTTAGTTGTCGGTTTTTTTGAATAACCGACGCCTATGGTATAGTTAATAGCCCCGCAAAATAGAACTTTTCGCCATTATTCTCTGTTTCATTGCGATGTGCGCTAGGTCTGGCGATTTCCCCCAATTGCTCCCCGTCGTCGTTCGTCTCCTCGTGTGCCACTCGCCTCTGTTGCCGTCGCCGTCACCGCTCGCCGCTGTCGCCGCAGTTCTCCTCATCGCCGTCGCTGCTCGCCGCCGTCGCCGCAGTTCTCCTCTGATCCTCGCCGTCGGCGCTGCCAACCTCACCTCCAGATGCTCTCCTCTACTCTTCCGCTCCTCTCCTCGCCACGGGTAGCTGCTAGGTCTTGCTCCGGCCGCTGCTCTTCTCTTCCCTCAAGGTATGCCCACCCTGCCTTCTTCCTTCTTCCTCTGCTCCAGCGGCTTCTTGGGCGGTGCCAAGGCACGCCTAGGTTGTTGTTGGGCGTTTTTTTTATTTTTTAAGTTATTTACTTATTTGTGTTTATTTATCTACTGATTTTGTTATGATTTAATCATCTACCTAATTTTCTAATCATGTTCTATGATAAGCCTTAGTTAATTTAATATGCATACTTTGTATGTAAGACATAGTAATCGGGTACTGCTGTATATCCAAGTAAATTACATGTAACTAATCATGACATAGATTTTAGAATGCATACTTTGGTTAAATGTACTGCTGTAATTTTTGATCAAGTGATGATATGTAAATGTAGTAATAAGTTAGTAAGGTATCAATGATAAGTCTACTGTAATGTGATGCAAAATAGTTATTGTATCATGCATATATACTTAATACTTTTTTGTTTTATAGTTGTATAGGGTGTTTTATGTGTGACAAGTCTATTGTTTAATAGTTTAGCTATAATCATTGTTTTATAGTTGTGTTATAAAGTATTTGTGTGTTTAGTATGGTTATTTAGGGTGTTCAGATATGTATAAAGGTTCCAAAAAGTATAGTATATATATGCATACATGTGCATTTTTTTATTAAATTGTATAGAAAATCAAAACCCGTTCTTGGTGAGAATCCTAATCACCCTTCTTGCTTAATGATGAACTGTAATGCACACATGTGACATGCTTGGAATGTAAATGATGAACTTTTCCCTAAATTGCCAATCATGCTTTTAAAGACATCAATAATCACCCTAACTTGAAGAACTAGGATTTTAGGTATAAGAATGACAACACATTATTTGTTGGCCTAGAAACCCATCCAAGATTTACTCATTAGGAGTAAATCTTGGATAGTCCCCAGTTTGGGACTGTTCTTGAACACCTAATCTCGCTTAGGATGCAAGTGTATAATGTGTATTGGGTTTTCAAGAAAATTTCGGAAGCATTTCCCTATTTGTTTCAAGAAAATTTCGGCAGCATTTCCCCGTTTGTTCTCTAAGTACATATGTACTTGGAGAACAACGGGGAAATGCTTCCGAAATTTTCTTGAAAACCCAATACACATTATACACTTACTAGTGAGATTAGGTGTTCAAGGATGGGATAGGTGGTACATGTACATTTATTATATATAAGAATGACATCACATGTATTTGTTAACCCTAGACCCTAATCTTGTTGTAATATATACTTGTTTTCTCTTTGATCATAGAGCTTTACAATTTTGTTGTAATATATACTTTTTTGTAATAATATGAACTTTACAATGTGAGCTTTACAATTTGAATTACTTTACAATGTGAACTTTACAATTTGAATGTGAATTTTGAGATGGCTGAGCATTCTCCTGATCACCGTGCTGATGATTACCGTGAGGGTGAGGACATCAATGCGCCGCCTCACAATGTAAGTTTTAAAAATATATCATATATTTATATCTATATGTCCATTTATAGTTATATCTTGTAAATGTGTTTATTTTGTCAAATTTTAGGTTGATGATGCACAGGTACCATCTGAAGCACTTGAGGCACTTGATCAGCAGCACCAAAAAGTTGACAAGAGAAGGGGCATCAGTATGATGAAGAAGTTAATAGCACAAAAGGGCAATGGACCCAAACTTGTTGTGGATTTTGATAATGCAGGAAATGCATCTGGTGTGAATCGCAATTCATTTGTTTCATATCTTGGGTATGTTACTCGTAGCCATTGCGGTTGTAAGATAGATTCTTGGCATAAAGTTTCTAAGGAGAAGAAAGACTTAATATGGAGGGATTTATGCGTGAGTTATTATTAATTTGCAATTCTATTTTGTAGATTACTAAATTTTTGGATACTAGTTAATAGCAATTCTATTTTGCAGAGTATATTTGAATTGGATGAAAAGATGCATCGTAAATGCGTGATGCAACGCTGTGGGAGAGTCCTAAGGAACTATAGGACAAATATCACCTGAGAATACATAAAAGAAGCTGACAAGAGGAAGAAGACAGCCACTGAACAGTGGAACTTCCTGGACAAAGAAGAATGGGACGCGTTTGTCACTTCAAGACAAACTGATGAATTCAAGGTATTAGGCATCAGTCTCAATCTCATTAATTAATATATGTTGTATTCACCTATTCAAGATTAACATTTAGTGTTACTAACCAAATCATTAATGTTCGTACTAACTAGGCCCTCAGTGAGGCACAAAAATCAAGGCATGCACTGAATGTGCATGACCACACAATGGGTCCAAAGGGGTATGCAGGCATTCGCCAAAGACTACAGTCTGAGGCTACTGCTCAGTCTGCTGCTACTCAGGAGTCCTCTACTATAGGTAGCACACCTCTGCCTCGCCATGATGTCTGGATAGCTGGGAGGCAAAATAAGAAGGGAGAAATAACGAAGCCCGCAACTGCTGAGGCGGCTGCAAAAATGGTAAAATAAAACTCTTACAACAATCGTTCGAATATTGATTATTTGTGGTGTTTACTTAATTACAAATTTTTGTTTTGGCGATTAGCGGGAGCTGCACGAGCTGAGGAAACAAGGCAAGTTCATCCCTGAGGGCACAAGGGATGAATTGACAGTTGCTCTGGGTAACCCAGAGCATCCTGGACGTGTTAGGGCTGCAGGCGCTGGTGTGGGCATCAAAGTTTTTTTGGGCCATCCCAGCACAAACATGTCCCAAAAGTGGGACTTTCACAAGAAGAGGTAACATATTTTTTCCTTGTAGATGTTACTGTAAAAGAGAATTCAATAATTAGAATTTGACGTTTCTTTTATCCATGTATAGGTAGATAAGCTATTTGATAGGAAACTCGAAGAAGCAATGAAAAAGTGGCAGGCATCTCAGACTGCCACTTACCAGATAGTACCTTTGGTGTCTCCTACTGCAGGCTCTACTCCTACTACAGAGGTTGGGAGTAATCCTGTAGACCCACCACCTAGCAAATCCGATGTAAGTATTTTTATGACATAGTAACTAGTTTTTTAATTCAAGATGATATGTTTTCAAGATGATATGTATATATGAAATTGTATTCGTTTCAAAAAAAGATGATATGTATATATGTATATAACATTCTTTACACAAAAATTTGTAGGGGTTGAAGCCATGTCGTCTAAAAGTTAATGAATATGTCGTTGCAGAGGTGTCGACTTACCCATCCCTACCAGGGGACATGTTTCACGGGTCTCCATTACCAGCTGGTTGGATTTTTGTGAGCCCGGTACATATATTCCCCAAGTGGATGGATCTTCCATTGCCATATGCCCACCCAGATTGTGAAACGCTTGGTGAGGCACAAGGCGGAGTGATATTGTGGCTAAAAGTGGATGTCCTCTTTACTGAAACTATATGATAAATTTACATTACGTTAAATTGTTAGTGTGTGTATATGATGTCAGTTGATCTGAAATTATTATATATATACAGGTTAAAAAGAAGACACCCACATCATGTAGGCCTCCACTTCCACCTCCTACATTACCCAGTTGGGTTCCACAGGACCTACCTGACCCGTTAGGTCCTAACTGTAGGGGTATGGCAATATGGTTAGGCGAACACGATATAAATTGCCCTATAACTGTTTCTATAGATTCAAATGTTGCAGGTCAATCATACGAAAGCAAACTATTTATACAAGATATTTTGGAGTTGTTTCGATATGATTGGCTAAATACATCTGTGATAGAGCTATGGATAAGGTGAGATCTTCTTTATACATCCATATACCTTGGGTAGGATCTGGTGATCTGGTTTCTTATTTATTAATGCATGCGTAATTAATACATATTTTGCAGCTACTTAGACAAGATATGTGCAGATTTTGCATTCGAACATGTAGGATTTTTGATTCCATCTTTGATTAGTCTGGTAGCTAAAGACCCTCCGTCAGTTCAACAATACTGCTGTGAGGCTTTTACAATTTTTGTTCAAAATAAGAAGACGCTAATAATGGCTCCATTCAATGTAGAGTAAGTTTACTTTGCTTATTATAATTTGGACTTAAGAAAATTACATTTTTATTGTGGATTTTGAGTTATTAATTTTTAACTTTTTTACCTCTAGTGGTATGCATTGGGAGTTACTGGTTATTGTCCCCGAGACGTTCACTGTCTATTATCTAGATCCTAAGGGGAGTAAATTGAATACAAAATATGGACACACAATGAAAATGGCATTATTCCGGTGAGAAATATTTCATTTTCATATCCGTTAACATATGTTATTACATTACTATTTAATTATGCAATGTACTGTGTTACTTAACATTTAGGGGTTTTGATGAGTTCAAAAAGGCTGGAGGAAAGGTCCCCATGAAAAAGAACCAGCCAATAATTTGGAAGAACATGAAATAAGTTCCCGACTGCAATATATGTATATATTATTTATGTGAACAATGCTTAATTAGTTGTATTTTTTAATATTTTGTATGTTTAAATTTATAGTGTGCTACACAAGACAACGGATGGGCATGTGGATACTATGTGATGTGATATATGCACATGATTATCAAACATGCCGCACTGGACATCGATTGTATTTCTCAGGTATTATATAGTCTCATTAGATAATATGAAATATATCAATCTTATTTATAGCTCATTAATTATATATATACATCATTCTCTTTACATGTGTTTAAAGCTGACCCCACTATAGGAATGAACTTACTAGATGTACATGCTCCCTATATGACGGGAGAATTAAATGAAGTAAGAGAAGAATGGGCAACAGCCATACAAGTAGTGGGGGTTTTAAAATATAATTGGGATGTTGATAGTGAATAATGACTAAAGAATGATATTTTGTAAATGAATTTCTAAATTATAATATATGTGTGAATGTTTCTACATGTTTGGATGTTTCTACATGTGTCTGAGTGAAAATGAATGAAAGTGTTGGTTGCTATATGAATGTTTCTACATGTGTGAATGTGAATGAATGGAACTACAGATTGCTAGCTACATGAATGTTTCTAAATGTGTGAAAATAAAATGGAACTACAGGTTGCATTGCTAAATGCATGTGTGAATATTTTTGTTGTTAATTTTGCAGGTTTGTGGCATGTTGTTGGCTGATATCAATGGATGTCGTAAAACCTGCAGTTAACTGCAGGTTTCTCATCCTGCGACCAGCCACAGCAGACTGACAGAAAAAAAAACAATAGGCGACGGTTATTTGTATAAAACTGACACACATAGTTATAGTGTCAGTTTCCCTACTCATAATCGATGTCTATTTCATTAACAACACGGCCGTGCTGGCCAGCACGGCCGTGGCACCTGACCAGACAACATGTAGTTATAGTGTTGGTTTCCCTACTCGTAACCGTCGTCTATTGCCTAAACACCACAGCCGTTCAGGACAGCACGGCCGTGGCACCTGACCAGACAATACGTAGTTACAGTTTCGGTTTCCCTACTTGTAACCGTCGTCTATTGCCTTAACACCACGGTCGTGCAGGCCAGCACGACCGTGGCATCTGGCCGTGTTGGGAGTGATATGCGTCAGTTCCTTATATAATAACCGACGCCTATACTCCCCTGATGGCACATTTTCGGTGGCGTGCGAAGTGTTTTGGCGTCGGTTTTGGAACCGACGTGTAATGGTTGGGCTTTTAGTGTCACCCACATAGGTGTCGCTTAGAAACCGACACTAAAGGCCTTAAATAACCGACACTAAAGGTCGGTTATGTACTAGTGTATATGCTTAGCTCTACTATGCAAGATAGGATTATATGACAAGTTAATTGCACTAGTATTATCACAATAGATAGGAGAAGCATCAAAATGAATGTTAAAGTCTTAGAGCATTTTCTCCATCCAGAGGACTTGGGCAGAACAACTCCTGGTTGCAATGTATTCAGCCTCAGTGGTTGATAATGCCACTATGCTCTGTTTCTTGGAGAACCAAGACACCAAGCATGGTCCTAGGAGAAAGCAAGTGCCACTTGTGAATTTTCTATCTGAACGACCCCGCCTCCCGGTAACCCCCAATCAATGGAGACCAAAAGGTCAGAGCCTCTATCCCAATAACTCAGGATCCATGGTTTGACATTTAATCAAAAATAATTATCAAATTCTACTAAAACTAAACTGGAAAGCTGGACTAAAATAAATCTTTTACATACCTTGTAAAATTTTGGATCTAGACTTCTATTCACAGAAAAATCCTATGTAACTAATCCTCCTTGAACTGATTAATTATATCTTCACAATATTTCAATTTACTGTTTGTCCATTTTCAGAATTGTACCTAAAATGCCGACAAACAAAACGTCGGTCAGTATATTTATATACCGGTATGTGGGGGACAATCACAATTTTGCAAATATCTTCTAACGACCTAATTATCACAAATAATTGATTAACAATCCAAATTATGCTTTCAATGTGACTTCTCAACCGCTTTTGCCCTGAACCATGGATTACCCTCTTTTAGGGTTTTGTCCTTGCAAGGGACATAAGGCCACCCTCTCCATCCTAAGCTTGGTGCCTGGGGTCACCTATCAAGGTGCCCAACGGTCTTTCCTCTGGGGATTGACCAAACTAGACCTTCCCTCCGGGGCTTGGCCTTGTAACATACATCAGGGTGGCATGTAGGTTCGAGAAGCACATCCATATTTAATGGTGATATTCACTGGGACTTTATAGGATTGTAGAATTCAATATACAATAGTTTAGGTTGCAATCAATTGAAAAACACTCAGGACACATCGTGAAACTAAAGGCGATTATACATAAAGTAACCACATACATGTTCATTCGAATCAACAAACTAATAGTAATCCAAGCAAGAAAGTATCCAGGCAAGAAGTTCAATCCACACGCACAAAAGCAAGAATCCTGAAACATACAAGCAATCTATTTACTTTATCAAAGATCTACGTTATCGACTTGGATTCACTTTCAAAGGTTTCTAACCCGAATTAGGGTATCATTAGGGTTTATCTACATCTTTTCTCCATTATAACCATAAAACCCTAAAAACAACATATCTAGAGGCAAAACCCTAATTATTCAACTTAATCACATTAGAGCCTTTTTATCATCTACTAGGCTTGTCATTAACCTAACATCAGTTTTATACAGAGGATCTCAAGTTATCTCTCATAAAAACCCATTAGTACCTAGATTAGGGTTTCTAAGCCCATTACTGCATATTAACATATCAAAACCCCAAATTAAGCTATTTAGCCCATGGATTATCTTATTAGACATTCAATACCTCTCTTTATTAGCAACAGGTTAATATGCTCGTAGATTATCTATATTAATCATCTCTATTCCATAGAATCATCAAATTAAGGTTTTTCCTCATATTAAAGCATTAAAGTTACCAACTTTCTCTCCTTTTCGAACTACAATCAGATTCAGGATACAAAACTATTTTTAATGGGTTCCTTGCATTTTTATGATCAAAATTCATATATTACTTTCTATCATCGGAGTTACAGATAATTAATTATAATTTTCGTAAGATAATTACCCTGGGACCAATAGCAGCATGCCACGTCAGCCTTATCAGCTCTTTTCTTTTCCACGTGAGTATGCGCCTTGTTAGGGGAAAAAGACTTCTCCACCCTTGATGCTTGAACATGTTTGTAGGGGCAACAGAGTCATTTGACTCTGTCCCTTCCCCGTTCTCACGTTGGGTGTGTCTCCGCCACGCACACGTGGTCGTTCCCGTGGGGCTGCCGTCGGCCTGGAGCACGCTTTTGCCTGCCCGATTCTACTTTTCCCCTCTCCCTTCCTTCCTCTGTCCAACTTCACCTATCATGGGCTCGCGAGTCTCACTCGTTCTATGACTCTAGCTCAAAGTTGTGTGACTCCCCTGCACCTGTGTCAGTGCCGCTGTGACAGGGAGTGGAGGTCGGCACTACGGCGGAGCGCCCCGACCTCGTCCTTGCCACAAAGATCACCTTTCTGCGGTGCAAGGACCCTCAAGTATACATGCGAGCCTCCACTGTGACTCCACCAGGCCATGGTAGGAGGGAGTGATGCAGACCGTGGGTGGCAGCCACACCTTGCCCGCCGGCTGAAGTGATGTATCTGGACGGTGGAATTATTTGTTCCTCGATGTGTTGCAGGTCACTAGTCACCATGGCAGACCTTCGGAGTCTCTTCCTCTTGACCAGAAATCCATGTTGTAAATCTATGAACCCTAACGAGATGATAGTGAGTCACCCCGGGTGGTGGGATGTAAAACCCTAAACGAAGGGGAGGAGGATGAAGAAAGAAAGGAGAGGGAGAGTTGTGGACTTTGGCTGGCATCTGGGTCTGTTTCCTTTCTGGTACGTAGGGGATGAAAAGTTGTTCGTGACTCCCTCATGCCCTATCCCAAAACCCATATATATAGATACTTCTTCTTAACCTTTCCTTTCTCATTTCTGTTTCTTTCTTTTCTCCTTGGGTTTCAAGTAATCCAAAAGTCTAGATATGATTACTTCCTTTCTATATTATTGCAACAATTTGATACCAACAAGGAAAGATAATATTCCTTATCCCATCTTTTCTTTCTTATGGTTAATGCAAAGCACACATGGAAAAGTAGGACAAGATATTAAATAGGTTGCCATATAGATCCATACTTGTCCTCCAAGTATTTCTTTAATTATCTAATAACCATACATTTTATTTTTCTTTTGGCAACTCCGCACATTATTTGATTTCTTCTTTTTCTTTTAATCATGTTGGACTCATAATATATAATGATCCATGAAATCACATGCAAAAAGGAAATAATGAAAAGGGAATCCATTGAATATATATAATTCACACCCTATCCCGTAATCATACATTTATTGGGGAAGTTGCATTTCCGACTAAAAGAACCCAAAAAATTGGGGTTGTAACACTATCAATCAAGCACCCTGCATAATCCGCATCACTATAAGCAGTAAGAGTAAAGTCCCTTGACTTGGGATACCATAGTCCAAAATTTTGGATTTTGGCTAAGTACCTTAAAATCCTCTTAGCAGCTATAAGATGTGATTTCTTAGGATTTGATTGAATGTGAGCACACAAGCCAACACTAAACATTATATCAGGTCTAGAGGTAGTTAAGTAAAGTAAACTTACAATCATCCCTCTATAGAGCTTATCATATACCTTCTCACCTTCTTCGTCTTTGTCAAGTTTGGCGGTGTTTGACATGGGTTTGTCCATCAACTTGGTGTTCTCCATCCCAGAGCGCTTGAGTAACTCACTTGTGTACTTGCCTTGGTAGATAAAGTTCCCATCTTTTGCTTGCTTGATTTGAAAGTCGAGGAAGAACATGAGCTCACCCATCATACTCATCTCTAATTCACTCTGCATAAGATCACTAAATTCTTTACAAAGATCAAGGTTAGTTCCATCGAAAATGATATCATCAACATATATTTGAGTGATAAGAAAATTGTTAGAAGTATGCTTTAGAAATAAGGTAGAATCCACTTTACCCATGATATACCCATGATCTGACAAAAATTTCTTGAATTTCTTATACCAAGCTCGAGGTGCTTGTTTGAGTCCATAGAGAGCTTTTTGTAACAAATAGACATGGTTAGGTAAACTATCATGTTTAAAGCTTGGAGGTTGTACAACATACACTTCCTCCTCAATTGTACCTTTCAAAAATGCACTTTTAACATCCATTTGATACAGAAGAAAGTTTTTATAACTAGCAAAGGCAAGCAACATACGAATTGACTCAAGTCTAGCTACAGATGCATATGTTTCATCAAAATCTCTACCTTCTTGTTGATTGTAGCCTTGTAACACTAACCTTGCTTTGTTCCTTAACACTTTTCTGCTTTCATCAAGCTTGTCACGGTAGACCCATTTGGTGCCAATGATCTTTCTATCACTTGGTCTTATTACTAGGGTCCATGCTTTGTTCTTTTCAAATTGCTCCAACTCTTCTTGCATAGCTAGGATCCACTCATCATCCCTAAGAGCTTCCTTGATGTTCTTTGGCTCGATTTGTGAGATGAAAGCATTTTTGTCGTGTTCTTTGTTGAATGCAGCTCACATCTTCACTCTTTCAAATGGATCACCTAAAATCATCTCCTTTGGATGATTCTATGCAAACTGGGGAGTTGGATCCTTCTTCTCTTCATCTTTCTCTTCTTCTTGAGTGACCACCTCTTTTACCTTTTCGGTGATGTTGAGCCCTTTTAGAATAGGGATTACTTCACCTGCAACATCATCATTTGGAACAATATCTTTGGAAATAGAGGGGTTAGTATCAATAAACTTAACATTTATGGATTCTCCTACTTTAGCAAGATCAACATTAAATACTTTATAAGCCTTGCTAGTAGTATTAAGCCAAGAAAGAAAGCCTTGTTAGATTTTGGATCAAACTTGTCGAGATTATCTTTTACACCTGCATCCCATGATTACCACTAATCATGAGATTAGGGCATAATTTTGATGAAATATCCGCCATATTTTTTTCCTCTAAATATATTATAATAACACTTACTGAATGATAAGTCTTGATTAAACATAACAACGAGATACAACAAAACTTGTCTTATTACATAGAAGTAAGAGTTTCACACTTAATATACATCATGTACATTACATTTCAAACTTCTCTCTTTTCTCACTCTTTCTATCCCAGGATCTAGAGGAAGAATAAGAGACCCTCTAACTATTCTAACTACTCTTCTTTCAAGACCTCTGAGCTAATCTTTATTAAAGTTGGCTTCTGACTCCTCAGGAAGAGCTAATCCTTTACCTAAAAATTGTTCAGTAGGTTGGTGGGCTACTGGCTCAGTGAGTAGAGAATCAACATGTAACCAAGATATTTATGATGTTTACAAGTAATAGAACTCAAATGCAATCATGTAAGCATGGAAGTGTAAAATTGTAATTCATTCAGCATGGCAGTAGAACAAATATTGAATGTAATAAAAGGATAATCTAATTATTTACATTTTTCAAATCTAGTTATTATGCCTTTGGACCCACATGAGGTGTACCACAACATGTGGAAGTATCGCAACAAGCTATGATCTCACTGTACAAGATTTAGAAGCATGTTCGGGTTCCTAAGTCTTTAATCTCAATACCATGTCTGCAGCTGGCATCGACACGTCTACCTCTCAGAGGCTAATGGGAGCGGTCGGATATCTCAGACTCCACCTCTCAACTTGGGTACTTAGACGGTGAGTCAAAGCCCTCAGGCTTAAAGTGCATCAGTGGACCTACTGAACACTGATTACTACAACATGTAGCACAGGTACAACCGGCATCTGTTGGGTTTTAGGGGAGACAGAGAAGACAGCGGAAACAAAAAAATTTCTCCCCAAACCCGGAACAAGGAAACGCGTCAACATCTATACAATAGGAAAGGATGGTTTGTGGAATCATACCTTGTCCCGAGGCTTGCTCGACGACAATACCTCGCGCTTTGTGCGGTCTTCAACTCCGGTCTTCGACGATGTCTGTGCAGCTCCTGGTCGCACCGAGACTGATGACTCCTGATCTCACCGGACTGTCGGATGACAGTTGTCCTCCTGAGCGGCAGAAACCTCCCGCCTCTGAAGTAGTCCACACGGACCACCTGGAACTCCACTCTCCTTGTCCCACAAGGAATTGGAAGGATTTGCACCCTCCTGTTGACGTACTAGTCACCAACACACTCTCCTGCCTCTAGTTGCAACTGTAGTTGTCCTTCCCTTGCTGCACCTCCCTTTACGGGTAGTACTTTCTCGGGCTCTCTCTCGGTTACCAAAACCAGAGAGAACGACAACTTTGCAGAGCAACTGGTTGCACTGAGTTGTACTTTGAAAAGCCCTCAATACCCCTATATATAGGAGGGTCATGGGACATGGTTCTCCATCCCGGGAAGTGCGGGACTAAAAGCAGGAGTAGAAGGGTTCGAGATTTTCCACAAAAACAACCAACTCGCAACCTGAACCGATCGTTTCACAACTGAAATGGTCGGTTGGGGACCTGAACCGGTCGATTGGGACACCTCAACCGGTCGGTTCACAAGTGAACCAGTCGGTTGGTGGTCCTGGTCAGTTCCCGATTGACTTTCCCTCTTTTGTTTCTAATTGGTATCGAATACCAATCCTATTTCCCAATCAAATTGGAAAATTGAAACGAAAGGAAAATTCTCACCAATCCTACTTTCCCAACTTGCTCGGTTGCACCAGTTGAATCGATCATTTCAACACTTGAAGCAATCGGTTCACCCTGGACTTGAGCCGATCAGCTCAACACTTGAGCCGACTGGTTCAGCAACCTCAGTCGACCGGTTCATCACATGAACTGATCGGTTGGGAGTGTAGGTTGTACAGAATCAGTCAATTGCAATTTCAATCAATCCGATTCTCCAATCAATATGTCCAACACCTTGAACATTATGATATTGATCTATCAATTAATTGAGTGTTTAATTGAACTACTAAACTCCTTTAGTAATCAATCTAAACATTGCTTGTGGACAAAACTCCTCTTCCAGGTTAAATCCTATGTGTGTGACCCTGCAGGTCCATTTCACGTTGGCAGTGAAAATCCATAACACTTATGACTTCACAAGAAAAGAGGGGTGCCTAGTCACACATCAGTGCTACCCAAGTGAAAGTAGAATGTTGGAGAATAACTTTCAATCCTACAATTTGTGAATGGTGTTACAGCGAATGTATAATTCCTTTGTCACTGATATCCCGAATGAACTTGAGGCATGGAACAATCATCCTGTCAACGTTCATTCACTTTCTTGATATCAGAGTAGACTGGAAGAGATATGTATGACATCAACATCACATACTAATTCACACATGCATGCACGTCTTTCTCAATCCTACTCATCAAGTGGCCATGGATATAAAACTCCCTCAGGAGGGACAAATCCCATATCTATCACTCACCCCTCAAAAGCCCCATGTGTCAAAGCCACCCAATCATCACCTTTATAACAACCCATGTTTCAGCACTGTGTTTGATGATGTCAAAGTGTGCCCAACGACATGTGTTGAGTGTAGTGATTTCAGGTTAAAGAATCACACTCACCACCATCACTGTGAGTACTGACTATGACTACCATGTCATGGTTCCATTTGTCAAACTCACGGTGGGTCTGTCCGGTACACTTGTTCTCTAACAAGTACCTATGTGTTTGGTTTGATATCTCTATATCATGACTAATGAGATTCTGTCATCAACCAACACCACAATCTAGTCTTGTGTGCCATTGTTGTCTATCTACCTTCCACAATGACATCTGAATAGGGACATAACAAGAATGTACACACTCTTAGCATCCGTATGATCTCATCGTTCAGGTCCTTAACCTGAAAGCACATGTCATTGAGTATTGTCATTCTCTAGACATTCAATCTGTTCTATCACTATCTCATATGACTGAACCAGAAAGAATTGGAAGCTCTCCTTTGTTGTTTATCAAATCAATCTTAATGTATCCCACCAATCATCCCATGATTGGCTCTCAGGGCATACATACCAACATACTCCCACTTGCACTGTGAGCCAATCACTCTTGAATCATATTCATAGTGATATTGAAACATGTCCCACATGTTACTGTGCTCTAGTGCGAACATAGTGAGTAATGGCAACACCTTGCCAAAGTCAGTATAAATTGCATGTCTCACATCTCTTCGCTGTACGTCACACATATGAGATGGAGTTGCCGTAATATGCGATCTTGTATTCCTTTGCTAACCTTTAGCCACATTGCATGTTCAAGGATTCCATACTTGTCATCAATGAGCAGAATATCTATAAGTTCATCTCATGAACTTCCAGATCCATATAGTATCTACTACTGTTCTCTAATGCATAGATACTCGACATTTCCTTTTAAAAGGTTTGATTGGAACACTTCCAATTATCAACAAACTTTCACTTTTATACATCCTATGTATATTTTGCGATTAATTTTCTGTCCTTTCAGAAGTTCGCATCAATGTAACACTTTACATTGAACTCTTCCTTATCTCCATAGAACTAGTACTTCACAAGTACTTATCAAGTTCTCATGGTATTCCAGTAACCCTTACTGGAAGTAGATAGGAATCCACTCGTCATGTCCCACATACGAGTTATCAGGATGAGCACATCATATTGCCATGTCTTACATACAAGATGATGAATGCATTTTATTCTTTCCATGTCCATACATGCAAGATAATGGGATGATTACATACATGATAGATCCATATCTATTCTTAGTGTTCCCATTCTTCATAAGAATTGGACACTTGGCCATGGGATACTAACTCCATGTAACATGGACAAGTTTTCTCCCACTGAATATGTGCATACTGAACCCTTCAGTACAGATTGCCAATGTATGCTTTCTCTTTTCAGGTCAAGAGGTTTTCGAGAACTATCTATATATATCTCTATTCCTATCATATAGGAAACATCTCTATCTTCCTTAAAGATAATTTCCACTTTTGGATTTCCATTCTAGAACATTTCCATTTCACACCAACATGTGGCATGTGGATACGCTCCCACTAAATCACAGATCCCTTCTTTATCTTTGACATATCAGTCAAACCCTTTGACTATATTATCAAAGTAAAGATCCAATTTTGAGTTGCTTGTACTCAATCAATCACATTGATTAGTTCATTGTAACTTATAGACTTCATTTGCATTAGTGGATTCATAAACCTTATAGGTTGTGTCACGTACACATCCTTGTTTTATTCCTCATAGGAATGCAATTTTAGTATCCATATGCCAAATGCCTTAGTCATTAAGTTGCAATCAACAAGCATCATCCTTCTCAAAATGTTGTCCATGTGTCTTAACACTTAAGACTTATTTGCACTTATGGATATCATCCAACGAGTGCTACCATCAAGGCCATACCTTATGGTTCACATGGATGTCATTTAGGATGTAATGGTCATAAACCATAACTCAAAATTCGGTTCCTCATATTCATCTAGATAGTTGACTCATCATATGAACAACTCATCACATAGATAATTGATGTGTATCTGTTAAGTATATAAGAACTCACAACCCTTGTGATTCTTAATTTCTTTTATTAGTGTGGGGTATTCTTTTATTAAGAAGAATTTAGTTATTCGATAATCATTCTATAACTCTTTAGAGTATGATTCCTTCTTGACTTAGACACCACCACCCTACTATGATTCCTTCTTGATTTAGACACCACCATGCCTTAATCATGAGTTCACTATGATACACTATCATAATCACTCATAAGGATCTCAAACATTTGGTCCAAGTATTTCATTCATTGATCTCATCAAGAATTAACACTTTACCAAATTTGTACTTCATTTATGATATTCTTGAACACTTCAAGATATTCATATTGGTATTTCTCTAAACACCATTTGAAGTATTAGCATTTGTTCCAATAGGTATGTAAATACATCACATGTATTATACCTAATAGGATAATCATTCTCCCACTACCTTTAGTGAAGATTGATTAATCATGTCCAAGATATTCATGTCTCTTACTGGTTCTCTAACCAAAAGAGTCTAGATTTATCCATCACATGGAAACTAGAAATGAAATTCTCATGATTGATGCTATTTTGATTGTTTGAGTTATCTATAACTTTTAGGATCATTTTATCTTATGCATATCAAATATCATAAGATAAACAAGGTATTGCCACAAAGATCATATCTGTATAAATTGAAACATCAACTTTATTAATTGCCATCATTGTCATACAATATGCAAAAATAAAGTGTTTCTATCTATTGGAAATATATGAAATAGCAGTTCTCAACTCTATTTCATGCCCTTTAGGCTGAAATAAACTGAAAGATACTCCTATCTATGGCAGCAACACTTGCTCCAATGATGGGTACTTCTTTCTTGGTCCTTTCACAAAGGCCATCACTTCTTTGCAGATCTTGCATATCATATATGATAGATCCATATCTTGGTATCATATACCTCAGATAAAGAAGCGGTTCATTTCATGATACCTTAGGTGGAGATCTCCATCCCCTCCTTCATCTTCTTTTATTCTTCCATATATGGAGGGAAATTCCCTCATACACCCTTTCCCCATGTGCCTTGAGGCTGAAGACGGCTTGGATTGCTGGCTAGCATCAGAACACTTCTTTGCTTTGCCCTTGTCCTTGCCCTTAAGAATTACCTTTTCTTTGATCACATCAAAGATTATGGTTTGTCTTTCTTCATCGTTGCCTCTACTATCCTCAACATGTCCAACAACTCTGTCAAAGCTTGTCAAAGTTGTTCATGTTGTAGCTTACCATGAATTGTATGATTCTCGCAACATTTGCAGTATCATACCAGTAGCCAACTCTTGGCTCAGAGGGAATCCTTCTTAGTCAGGTTTTTCACATACCCAATCACATTGAGTGTGTGAATACCTTACTGGATCTCCTTCTATCATGACATACTAGGACAGTGTCTTGGAGACATCATATGTCTCATGTTGTCTCTGCAACTCATATTTCAGAGAACACAACATCAAGCACTCCTCATCAATGTCTTCCTCGGTATGCTTCCATAAGCATACTTTCAGCCATTGATGTGGTGGGATTGAGTTTATCTGGTCTTGGTATAACTAGGAGTTAGAGCTTTCGCTCTTTGAGAACACTTCTCATCATCCTAACCAGTCGTGGAATTATTCCCATTTAGATTGTCCTTTTCAAGGACCGATCGCAAAGAAAAGTGATTGTTGTTTGTTGCCATTTGAACTACAAAAGGAAATATGCAATTTTAGTCCAAAAACTAATTTTTGAAAATTTGATTGATTTGAACATTTGACGATATAATTAGGCCTTTAATTAATTATTGCTCCCACTATTTTAGTTCAAATTGATAGCCCTCACTATCAATTCGGAAGATTGCAGCGTACAACCTTCTAGTGGACAAGATCCATATTTCATCAAGTCATGAGTCAGCTTTGGCTGATCGCCCACAATCTTGACTATTTAGGTAGGCCTTCATGCCAATTGCATCATATGCAACTCTTGATGAATGAACATGCGCAACACCTTGCCATGAACATTCCTTGCCTCTGGGCTTAGACACTCTAAGAATCACCAGTTAAGTCTAACCCAAAATCCGACACGGTAAACATGCACCCTGCTTTGGTAGAACCTACATGTCTACCCTTCACACTTCCACAAGATAGACGGCGCATCACGCTTTGGCGTAACCTACGCTTGGTCGATCGAGTTTTTCATGTTTGTCGCTAATGGAAGGCATATAAGACTTAATATTTTAATGAGGGATTTGGTTTTTATATACATATACATATCCAATCACCACAATACATAGTACGTATCATATACATGCTATATCCCACACAAAACATGCACAAACGATAAAAGCGATGATTATGGCCATCCTAATGTGATTCCTCGAGCCAAGAGGAATCACGGTCATCTAGGTCTACATCACATGCAACTTGTACAAGATGAACTTCTGTGCTTTGCCTTCCGAGTTGATCAACTCATCATATGAATGATCTGTTCTCTCTCTGGTCGGTCGTCTGGGTGCCACCAGCCGATCGGTTGGCTCCTCCAATCGATCGGTTTGCCTGGTCATCATGCATCTCGTCATGGCTGCCACCTGCTCGTCTCGCTCCTCGAACCGGTCATCAACCGATCAGTTCACTCCTTGAACCGACCGACTGGGACGTCAACCGATCGGTTCACTCCTTGAACCGATCATCTCAACTATCGTCAGGATGTCCACCGGTCTTCGACATAATAGGAAATAAAATCTATCCTATTTTACATTGCATAAAGAGAAACCTCGAGTTACATTCGAGGGGAGCAAAGGTAGGAGAGAAATCTTGAATTATTTTGAGTTACATCAGGAATAGGAGAAGGAAGATCGGTGCGCAGACCGAGATGCAAGCAACCACACAACCAATCACATATAGGGTTTATTGGCCATAACCACGCTATACATCCACCACAAAACGCGTTTAAGGGCGACGCGTATCGAGTTCATTAATAATACATATCATATATGTAATTTGGGATTTGTAGATTTAGGATCGGAGATGCATAAAGCCAATATTATTCGCATCGTATGTAATAAATAAAGGTGGCAAACCAAAATCGATCATATCGATATTCCTAAAATATAGAGCAGTTGACGTGGCTCTGATACCACTGTTGGGTTTTAGGGGAGACATAGAAGGCATCAGAAACAAAAAAATTTCTCCCCAAACCCAGAACAAGGAAACGCGTCAACGTCTATATAATAGGAAAGGATGGTTTGTGGAATCATACCTTGTCCCGAGGCTTGCACGACGACAATACCTCGCGCTTTGTGCGGTCTTCAACTCCTGTCTTCGATGGTGTCTGTGCAGCTCTTGGTCGCATTGAGACTGATGACTCCTAATCTCACTGGACTATCAGATGACAGTTGTCCGCCTGAGCGGCAGAAACCTCCCACCTCTGAAGTAGTCCACACGGACCACCTGGAACTCCACACTCCTTGTCCCACAAGGAATTGGAAGGATTCGCACCCTCCTATTGATGTACTAGTTGCCAACACACTCTCCTGCCTCCAGTTGCAACTACAGTTGTCCTTCCCTTGCTGCACCTCCCTTTGCGGGTAGCACTTTCTCGGGCTCTCTCTCTGTTACCAAAATCAGAGAGAACGACAACTTTGCAGAGCAACTGGTTGCACTGAGTTGTACTTTGAGAATCCCCCAATACCCCTATATATATAGGAGGGTCATGGGACATGGTTATCCATCCCGGGCAATGCGGGACTAAAAGCAGGAGTATAAGGGTTTGAGATTTTCCACAAAAGCAACCAACTCGCAACCTGAACCGATCATTTCACAACTGAAACGGTCAGTTGGGGACCTAAACCGGTCGGTTCACAAGTGAACCGGTCGGTTGGGACACCTCAACCGGTCCGTTCACAAGTGAACCGGTCGGTTGGTGGTCCTGGTCAGTTCCCGATTGACTTTCCCTCTTTTGTTTCTAATTGGTATCGAATACCAATCCTATTTCCCAATCAAATTGGAAAATTGAAACGAAAGGAAAATTCTCACCAATCCTACTTTCCCAACTTGCTCGGTTGCACCAGTTGATTCGACCATTTCAACACTTGAACCAATCGGTTCACCCTGGACTTTTTCTGATCGGCTCAACACTTGAGTCGACCGGTTCAGCAACCTTAGTCGACTGGTTCATCACATGAACCGATCGGTTGGGAGTGCAGGTTGTGCAGAATCAGTCAATTGCGATTTCAATCAATCTGATACTCCAATCAATATGTCCAACACCTTGAGCATTATGATATTGAGCTATCAATTAATTGAGTGTTTAATTGAACTACTAAACTCCTTTAGTAATCAATCTAAACATTGCTTGTGGACAAAACTCCTCTTTCAGGTTAAATCCTATGTGTGTGACCCTGCAGGTCCATTTCACGTTGGTAGTGAAAGTCCATAACACTTATGACTTCACAAGCAAAGAGCGGTGCCTAGTCACACATCAGTGCTACCCAAGTGAAAGTAGAAAGTTGGAGAACAACTTTCAATCCTACAATTTGTGAATGGTGTTACAGAGAATGTATAATTCCTTTGTCACTGATATCTCGAATGAACTCGAGGCATGGAGCAGTCATCCTGTCAACGTTCATTCACTTTCTTGATCTCAGAGTAGACTGGAAGAGATATGTATGACATCAACATCACATACTGATTCACACATGCTTGCACGCCTTTCTCGATCCTACTCATCAAGTGGCCATGGATATCAAACTCCCTCAGGAGGGACAAATCCCATATCTATCACTCACCCCTCAAAAGCCCCATGTGTCAAAGCCACCCAATCATCACCTTTATAACAACCCATGTTTCAGGACTGCGTCTGATGATGTCAAAGTGTGCCCAACGACATGTGTTGAGTGTAGTGATTTTAGGTCAAAGAATCACACTCACCACCATCACTGTGAGTAATGACTGTGACTACCATGTCATGGTTCCATGTGTCAAACTGACGGTGGGTCTGTCCGGTACACTTGTTCTCTAACAAGTACCTATGTGTTTGGTTTGATATCTCTATATCATGACTAATGAGATTCTGTCATCAACCAACACCACAATCTAGTCTTGTGTGTCATTGTTGTCTATCTACCTTTCACAATGACATCCAACTAGGGACATAACAAGAATGTACACACTCTTAGCATCCGTATGATCTCATCATTCAGGTCCTTAACCTGAAAGCATACGTCATTGAGTATTGTCATTCTCTAGACATTCAATTTGTTCTATCACTATCTCATATGACTGAATCAGAAAGAATTGTAAGATCGTCTTTGTTGTTTATCAAATCAATCTTAATGTATCCCACCAATCATCCCATGATTGGCTCTCAGGGCATACATACCAACAACATCCCTGGTTGGTGTTGGGTACCACACAACTGTAAGGAGTTTTCCCTTCTAGTCAAACCCTTCACCCTACTGGTACGCTCTGACTTTCCTTGATCTAGACTACCTCCAGTCGGGAAACCATTTCCTCCCCACAGTGGCCTCATCCTGTGAGGATTCTACAGGGTCCATGGCATCTAATGTCTAGTGATGAATAGTTAATATAATAGGTATCATCATCATAGCTAATGATTACTCTATTTCTAACAATTAAGTATCTTGCATTTAAATAATAAATCACTAAACAATTTTCATATATTTCACAACCATACTCCAACTCTTAAAACATGAACTAGGGAAACATGTCTTTCCGGTGCCTCAATTTACACATTCATCACCTATCAAATCACGACAATTCACAAGACAACTTTCAACATGGTAATACATCACTATTAATATGATTGATAAAATGTTTCAACTACTGATTTTCACCAAATATGTTTATTTAAAGCATCAAAAATATCATACAGCAAAATCAAATACTGGAAACTATTATTTGAATTTGTATGCTTTAAATCACAGTTAAAAGATGATTATCTACTCAGAGACTTCATCCAAGATCACTGATCTTAGTCTTTTCACCAACTAATCTCGGATCTTAGCTCACACAAGTCAGGATCAAGATTTAAACCTCAAGATCTCATTTAAAACAACCCTTTAATGTGTTGCTCGGTCCTAAAGAGGATCTCCTATAGGTAGAAGATAAGATTGGGGGTCAAGCCAAACCTCAAAATCGCTGGATTAGGGATCTCAAGCAAGGGAGAACGAGGAAAAGGAAGAATCAAGGGTTAAACCTACTTACCAAGTCAAATCTATAACAACCCCTTTTGATTTCTGTCGTTCTTCACGTTCTTTTCCAAAAAATTTCTAGAAATTTCCTTCCAGGTCATCTTCTCATTGAGAAAGATGTCTGGGATGATAGAGGATTGAATTACGGTTCAAACACACTTCATTTTGATGAACACAGATAAGCATAGCTCGAGATAAGATCGTTGTACAATTTTCTATCCTGGGCAGTGTAGATCGCGGTCGTGGTGTCGATGCAGCATTGTGGTCGCAGTGTTGACGCAGTGTCATGGGTCACGGTGTAGACCGCGGTCGCGGTTTTGACATAGCGTCGGGCGCGGTGTCGACGCAGCGTCGGTCGCGGTGTCGACTGCCGTCGCGGTGCTCTGTATATGTTTACTAAAAAGGGCATAACTCTCTCATTTTAACTCCAATTTGGTTAATTCCTTTTTTGTTGGATTCATAATTGAATTCTCTACAAATACCACAATATTATTTATATAATATTATCAAATGAAAAAGTATTTATTAATTATTTCCTCCTATGTCATTAACTCTCTTCTTGCACAAATGTATGGGTTAATGCTATATTAACCCCAACTCGGATCTTTATAGTATGCTTAAGTCATGATTATGAGTTACCCAAATAAGTATTTAAGGTTAACAAAGTTAATATAAGGCACAAGATAAAATATTACTAGCAAAAACATGACAAGCATTAAAATTATCTTAAATCTCTAGGATTACCAGTAAAGCTAGGAATGGGTTGTAATAGAATCTTTCATATTCAAAACAAAACAAGGGCATCTAAAACATGCAAATACTCAATAGAAGGCTTCCTACCACCACACCATAGCTCATAGGTGGTTTTCTTCAAAGAAGTATGTTTAAAAACCCAGTTTTGCACAAAACATGAGGTACTGACAGCTTCATCCCAGAACTTCTTTGGAGTGTCATACTCTATAAGCATGGTCCTAGACATCTCATTTAAAGAACTATTCTTCCCATCTACAACCCCTTTTTGTTGAGGTGTTCGAGGTGAAGAGAAGTTATGTGCATAACCAGATTCTTAACAAAAACATTTGAAAAGCTCATTTTCAAATTCTCCCCCATGATCACTACGGATGGAAACGATGTGGCAATAGTCTCTATTCTCAACTCATTTATAAAATCTTGAGAAAACATCGAGTGTATCACTCTTAGAAATGAGAAAGAAAGTCCAGGTATATTTATAGAAATCATCGACAATAACAAGGCAATACTTGTATCCATAAAGTGATTGAGTTCTCATTGGTCCAAATAGATCAATGTGAAGAAGCTCAAGATCTCTCTTGGTAATAAGGTCTCCTTTGGATTTGAAGGAGGACTTGGTTTTCTTTCCTTGGGTACAAGGTTGGCATTCCTCATCCTTTTCAAAATCCAATTTGGGAAGTCCCTTGACCAAGTCTTTTTTGCGCAACTTCTTCAACTGATGCATATTTACGTGACCAAGCCGATGATGCCAAAGAGAAATATCATTCGAGTTGACTACTAGGCATCTACCAACAATAGGATTAATAGAGTCAAGAACAATAACATTAAGATTACCACTTCTAGTTCCCTTATATATAACCTGGTAGGTGAGGGAATCTAGAATCAAGCATTCAAAGGAAGTAAATAACACAAGGTAACCATGGTCACATAATTGAGTGACACTAATTAAATTGTGATGTAGGCCATCAACAAAAAGAAAACTCTTGATACACAAGGATTCACCTACATCACCCTCACCTTTGACTTTACCTTTCTTATTGTCCCCAAAAGTGACTGATCCTCCTTTCTTTTTGGTGAAGTTGTTGAAATGGCTTATATCACCTATCATATGCTTAGCGCAGCCACTATCAACAATCCATCTTCCTTTTTCCTACAAGAAATTTCGGTTCCCAACTCAAACTTTGGGATCTAGAGTTAGCTTGGGGACCCATTTCATCTTTGGGTTGGTCCCCTTAGTCTTGTAAGGACAACAAGTAGAGTAATGATCATCACACTTGCAATAAGAACAAACCATATGATTCTTAGTGCCAGAAGACTCTCCTACAAATAAAGAGGTCTCCTTGCTCTTTTTCTTACCTTTGGCTTTGCTCTTGCCCTTTGGATCTCCCCCTACAAATCATAAACCACTAGTACCACTTTGTTTGGTGGAATGGTCAAGGATTTCATTTAGGGAGTTTTTCCCTTTGAGGAATTCCTATAGAGATTCTCTTGATCTATGATTATAATCATTAAGAGAAGTGACAATAAAAGATAGACTAGAAATATCATCTCTAGCATGAACAAGGTCGGCCTCAAGACAGAGGGTTTTAGTTAAATAAGAATATTTCTCAAGAGAAATAGAAGCAACAACATTAATAGGCAAGATAGGTCTAGAAGATAAATCATTAACATGACCAAGAAACTTAGAATTTTCAGATTTAAGCACTTGAATTTACTTAAGATAGACATCTCTTTCATCTCTACGAGCATCAATAAGAAATTTAAATTCTGCATTTTCAGTTTTAAGAGTTTCAAGCTCCTTTGGGAAATTTTGGTTTTCTTCCTTAAGAGTTTTAATGTTTTTAAGGTAGACACCATTCTCTACTTCAAATACATTGTATTGGAGCTCAAGATCAAGATATTGCCCATGTAAGTTATCAATGCACTTAAGATAAGTTTTCTCATTAAGCTAAAAAAATTTAAGTTTAGCATACAAATCATCAATATTTTTTCCTAACCATTTTCTTTTAGATTTACATTTAGAAAAAGATGAACGAGTAGAAACAAGCATGTCAATAATAGATTCCTTAGATAACTCATGCAAGCATACCTCACTTACCTCACTTACCTCACCAATTTTTTCACTAGTAGAGGCAATGAGTGCAAGGTGGCACTCTCCATCTTCTTCAGAGCTTGAGCCGCTTGAGGATGAAGCTTCCCAAGCTGTATGAGCTGCATTCTTGTGTCTCTTCTCCTTCTTGTCCTTTCTCTTATACGTGTTGTCCTTCTTGTACTCCTCTTCCTTCTTTGTGCTTCCCTTGTGGTGTGACTTTCTTGACTGGGACATTCACTCTTGCAGTGCCCCTTTTGTCCACATTTGTTGCATCTAGGAGTGGAGGAGGAGGAGGCTTGCTTTCCCTTGAAGTGCTTGCCCTTGATGTAGTTGGCTTCATGCTCACTTGGGCCATCATCTTTACTAGAGGAGGAAGGAGGAGTCTGGCAAGAAAGTTGTTGTTGAAGGATGATCGCCTCCACTTATGCTTTGAAAGCACTATCTTTGATCTTCTTGGCTTACTTCTCTTCTTGCTTGGCTTCTTCTTCTTGCTTGTCAAGCCTTGGCTCATGGGCTTGAAGGTTGTCAATGAGCTCTTCATTGGGATGTTACTAAGGCTCCTCACTTCTTCAATGGAGGTGACCTTTGACTCCCATCTCTTTGGTAGAGTCCTCAAGATCTTGGAGTTGATTACACATCTATCCAAAGTGTTGCCCAATGCAACTTGCCCATTGAAGATGACATTGAGCCTTGAGTACATCACTGCAATCCCTTATTTCTTGCCCATCTTGAAGTTCTTCAGATGGCTATTCAACATGTAGATTTTAGCCTTCTTGACTTGCTTTGTGCCCTCATAAGTGATGCACAATTTTTCACATATCTCATAGGTGGTGTCCCAAGATGAGATCCTCTTAAAATCCGTTGGGGTAAGTGCCGCATAGAGAATGCTTATGGCTTTGGCATTGAGTTGGGATTCTTTGAGTGCAGATTCACTTCATGTTGCAATAGCTCTAGTTGGCTCCTTGTATGGTGTGACCATCACCGTCCACATATCAAAGTTCATACCTTGAATGTAGAATTACATATGCCTCTTCCAATATAGGAAGTTGGTGCCATCAAAGATCGAAGGATGCATGGAGAAACCTCCCTCTAGGTTGAGAGAACCAAGTAGTTTGTCACCCATCTTCTTATATCATGGGAGATTGTTGAAGAAGATACTTATTTCTGATACCACTTGTTGGATCTAGGGCTCTAGAGGGAAGGTGAATAGAGATTCAAAAATTCTCACAAGATAAATTAAACCTTCAAAATATATCAATCAAAACCAATAGCTTAGTGCAATTTGAATTCCTAACTAATAAGAATAGAAAGGATGAGAGGAACTGATAGCAAGCACTTGACAAGGTCGTTTAGAGTGGTTCTACTCTCCAAACTAGGAGAGAGTCAGTCCACTACCTAGAGAGGTCAACCTCAAGGACTTTGCAAGTGCTTTTCTATATATTCACCAATAAGAGTTACAACACAAGACCACCAAAGGACTTACCCATCCAAACACAAAGAGTCTTCCACCTTACCAAGGACTTAACCACTTTGCCAAGAGTCTTCAGCCTTCTTGCAAGGTCTTACCTACTCTTGCACAAATCTTCTGACTTCAAAGGTTTACCCACTCTTTTTGGATCTTCATCCTTTTCCTTCTCCTTCACCTGAAGAATATCTTCACCTCTTCTTCAACCTTGAAGAAGAACATCAACAACTCCACCTTCACTCAGAGTAGCTTACTTCACTTTTCTTCAAAGAGGAAAGGGGTAGGGAAGATGGAATGGAATGAGAGCTTTATAAGAACAAGGAAGTAGCTCTCTTACAACTAGCCTATCTCACTCAACTATAGAAAGGACTTATAATAGCATGAATGAGCAAACTTGGAATGGAATGAGAGCTTTATAATCATGAAATGAAGTGTAAACTAGAGAGAGAAAGGGGCTCAAGGAGTTGCAACACACTCAACTATAGAAAGGACTTATAATAGCATGAATGAGCAAACTTGGAATGAACTCCGAGGGGTCCTATTTATAGTTGGGGGTGTTCCCTTGAGTGTGGGATCACTTAGGGTTGAATTATAGCTATTTTTCAAGATGCAACGAATCTATTTTCACCCAAAACAATATAATTACTTTTTCTACGTTTTTGGTACAGTACAATCGGTCGAGTTTTAATAACGGTACCTCGGCCGATCCACTAAATGACAAAGCCAAAATTTTCAAACTATCGGTCGAGTTTGTTCTGGGAAACTCGACTGATGAGCTAAAATTAGTTTTGCCCAGTGAGTCGGTCAGTCGATTTCTATGAGTGTGCAACTCGACCGATGTGTCATCTTTAGAAAATCCATCATAGGATCGATCGAGTTTCCAATTCGACCTATAAATAGTCTGTGACAAATTTTCTAAATTGACATTTGAGTGATTAAACTTGGAATTAAGTATCCCTAATTTTTTCTCATCTTAGTTACAAGTCCTATCATCAATACAAGTGATTACAAAAATCATATAAGGTCATTTGGAGTGATTTCCCAAATTGCACACTTGTATTGCATTTGATTTGAACTTGAACAAGTTAGGGCTTGTATAATTTGATCCTTTTCAAGTACCTAAAGCCTGAAATCAATCTTGAACAAACATATTAGATACATAGGAATGGAATGATTAAGTCATTATCAAAATATGGGCAATGTATAACTTCTCAAGTCAACGGTACCATAGTCAATAACATTGCTTTGTATATTTAATAATATATTTATTGAATGGGAGTATTCTTACCCTAATGGTCTGTTTTATTTGGAATGAAATATTTGGTATATCTTCTTAGCATACTGATATAGTTATCGTTGAAAAGATTGAATGAGATTTGGTTTTGTTGTGTGGTGTCTATCTTTTAGGTGTTCGTATGTGTTAATCCTAGGGTCATGAGACCTGATGTCCTTTACATATAATTATGTGTTAATTATATAATTATATGCATGTTTTTCAATGCAAAGAAGGTTTACTATATAGTACTGGTAACAAACCAACAAAAAAATCATAGATTGCATATATATTGAAGTTTACTCCTCCACACTATTTGTATCTTCCATTTTAGTGTTACATCCCACATGTAATCCATACATTGGAAAACATAGGTTAGTTTCAACAATAGGTCTTAGTGTGATAAAAATGCAAACACTTATCATAATGATGCAAGAGAATTCATCATTCGAACCACAAACTTTTTGAGTTGTTGCATTCCTACCTTCCAAGTAAGTTGCCTTCTCTAAATAGAAGTATAGAATCCCCATAGTGATCATGGGTACTATAAAGGGCACTATATGTATGTACTTCTAATTTAAGGGTGTAATCCAAATAAAATATGATGTTTCAAATCAATACACCACCCAGTTGCACTGGTGGATATCGATTAAACCTTGATGCTAAAATATCATAATTGAAGTAAACATCTTTTGTACAAAAGAATAATTACATTGATTACACTTCTTTTTCATTGCTCTTAAAGAAATAGTTAAGAATGTCATATTTCGTATATGCTTGGTTATGGCAAAAATAATTTATCCAACAATTCAATGTTTGGTTGTATTCAGTTCATACTTGATATCCTCTTTCACTAAAAAAGAATATTGATCCATGAGGTAACATCAGAATCTTTGTCGCACCCTCAACATTATATATTATAGAAACACAAAGAGAGGGATAATTCAGAACTCACAAAGAGGATCTATTAGTAACGTATAGATGTAGTGTTATAAATTTAGCATCATTATACAATATTGTGGTATAATCATCAAATCAACTACTTATGATCCATATAGTCCATCAATGATTTGCTAATACGGATTACTATTTTTCCATTGTCATACTATTCCTTTTGTATTATGAGTATCTAACCTCTCAACTCACCTTGTTTCTTATAGTATGATAGTATGTCAACACTTTTTTTAAGAATACTATGTCACTAATCCAATTCTTCCATGGATGCAGATATTCTCTTTTTTCTTTTGAAACATTTTCTCATTGCCTTGTAAGGTTGAAACTCAAACATGCTTACTCTCCTTGATTTTTCATATACATATTCCTAATTTTTGGACTAAGGTGGTCCATGATAAGTTAAACATGCTATTATTTTCCTAATATTTTGGTCGAGATGGTCCGTGATAATTTAAGCATGTAAATTTTGAGATATATTGTGTCAACTATATAGATTATGTCATTTATATGTTCAGTAGGTGGCTATGAAGACATTTTACATACTTTCTTGAGTTTTGGGAATGTGTGCTAACTATATCGATTATGCGATTCAAATATTTAAATAGTGACTATGAAGATTTCTTTATATTATTTCTTTAGGCTTTAGGAATTGAACAATGCAGTGGACTAGTTCCTCAAGTGTGCTATTATGAACCATTTGAATAATATATCATGATCAATGGTGCAATTTTTATGACTTAATTTGGAAGGTGAAAAATAATTGTCTTGAGACCATATGATACATGCTTTATCACCTTCATGAATGTTTTACTCCCTACCATTACATCTTAATGTTTATACTTAATTACTAATTACAACACATATGTATCATTATTTAGATTGTATTATCTAATACTGAATGAAATGAACCTTAATTACACATAAACCGGGGTTCTAGGACTATTTTTGTCATTAAACTTGTTAAACATGTTCAAGAATAATCCACATGACACAATAAATGTTATGATGATGATGATATGTAATGGTATATTAGTATTTTGAGCCTTATTTAGGGTTTATATAACCTATCAATTATTAGTTGGACCTCATGTGGTCACTTGCATGTGTTAGCCAAAATTTTACCAAATCCTCAACTATATTCATGTCGACTTAGGTGTTAGTTGGATGACTCAAAAATACCAATATACACTAGGAGGTGACATGAATTACTATCTTAGATTTTCTATAAGAAGGATGCTAATTGGATGACTTTAGCATTAGTAGGGCCAACTCAATGAGCTTCTAGTAGAGGAGATCAAGTGGTTAGTCGACCAACCTCACTGTCACTACTAGTGCTAGTCAACATGTGTATTTTCTTCTTATTTAGGCCAACTAGATTTTTTTTCAGCCAAATAATTTTTCCTAATCATACATAAATATAAATTAAGGTCTCAATATAATTTCATGATTCATAGTCCATACATATCTTTCGTTTACTAGAATCCATGTATACCACCATTCTCCAATATATAAACTCAAACATCTTAATGCGTGTTATTGAAGGATGTTGGTGAATCCAAGATGGAAATCAAGTTCTAATAAACACAAAATTGGTAGATTTTTATCAATAATAATCGAAATTATATTTTATCTTATTTAAACCCTACCTTCATAGTCCCCAATGGAAACCCTACTTTGTTTTCTTGATGTTACCTTTCCTCTCTGGGGTCTTGCTTGTGGATCTTCTGGATGAAATCCACATTGAAAGAACATAGGAGATAGATCTTAAACTTCAACAATCTTGAGTTGTAAAGCACATATTCTGAAGAAAAAAATAGTGATTTCGTTCATGTGATAGAGTAATATGTTATGCAATTTATATCTAGTTTGAGATAAATGATGGAAATGAATGTTAATTGATACAGAAATGAGAATTTAGGTGGAATTTGTATATAACACAAGGAAATTCAAATTTTAGTATTATTTAATAGTAAAAAGTAATCTTGAATAACCTATTTATGTACTATGTAAATAAAGACAAAATTCTTATTTTTGCCTAAAATATATAACATATACTGATTTCATCTCATGAAGCCAATTTAGGAATGAGTTATAAGAGAAATAATTGATTATATTGAAAATGGTCAAGTACGACATTGTCATATTGGAAATTAGGATTTTTCTCTGGAGAATCATTTTATTTTTCAATTAAATGAAGCTATTTATAAAAAAATAGTCTCTTGTACTGAAAGATGAGGAATTCTATTGAATAATAAGAGTAATCATAATACACTTAAGATGAGAAATGTTGTGGGGGATAAAACTTCCCCAGTGGTCTTAATTGAGGAAGGTAAGAATGTATTCATGTAGAAATCTAGGGATCATAATAAGTTACAAATAGTCATATATTGTTGAAATATATGGAATAATAAGAATCTTTATTAGGTTGAATCCCCTCCACTCCATACATAACCCATATATGAGTATGGATGACTCAATATCTCCCATTGACACACCAATCATGCTTATGTGTGGAATTATCAGAATGGGATGTTAAAGATAGATTCATCTAGTATCATGAAATCTGAAACAAGGATGTTGGCATACCTAGACCTCAATATATACATTAGATATGATAAGGTGCCAATTCCTGAGTACATGTTGGCGTTAGATATACCATACTCTAATTTCAAGGATGCAAATACTTACACTTTATGTAACCACAATATGTGTATTGTGCTTTGGGTAACGAATGAATTTAGACAAAGATTATAAAAGTTTTGTGCAATATTATGTGTGTTTGGATACTTGTAAATCAAGTTGTACCTAAAATTATTATTTGTGCATGTGCAATTGTAAAAATTGATATATATCATGTAAGAATAAGTGATGAATGAATTAAAACCAACCTAAACCCAATTGTATACTTGTATAGACCCATAAAGATAGGTAAAAAAAGCATTTGAGATGTTTTCCCAATTTCATGATTGCTTGGGACATACTAATTTTTCGTCAAATATTATTTCAACTAGAAAGCATATTGGGGCACCCTAGTTTGATAGGTACCCGGTTGTTAGTATATTGGTAGTTAAGTTAGTGTCATGGGCAACTATAGTTTGAACAAGATGCCTCTCAATTGAAATACAATATATTCCACATGTCCTATGTTGACACTTTTAGTTAATGCACAGTTAGTCGTTATTTCCCATATCAAACTCATCCTCAAAAATCCTAACAGTCATGTAGAATATTTCTTAGTGTTTCCTACATATAAGAGTGCAATCAGAATCATCAAATTACACTTAAGAAATTGTTTCTACATGCTATACAATTGAGCTTAATACTCTAGTTTGAAAATCCTAGCCTTTCCCAGTTAGCCATAACTTAGCTCAACTGAAGTTTCCTTCTCCATACATCTACCTTTCCCAAGCCGAGTGAAGCTCCTCATAACTAGGCCTTAAATGGATTACCGGAATCTGCACATTCAATCTGGATTAGAATCTAAAATTTTGAAAAAGGCTGACATCCTGGTAATCTAAAACGGATTTAGGATATCAAATTTCATACTAAAAAATTTCAGATAGAATATTTGATATGGTTGTATCTCTCCAAAAAAATATAAATCGGACAATATAACCATATATTCAAAAAATATAATATATAAATATATATGAAAATATAGATATTTTATCATATACATACATAGTGATATCAATGTTTTCTATGTATTATATATTTAATAAAAATAGATTTATGATTTTTTGCTCGTATCGGATATTTATCCAAATCGGATATTGTTCACTCAAATCTATTTTGGATATTATTACATCATATACGTCAGATATCAGATATGTTTTTTTCAAAAGTATTTACTCCATATTTGATCTATTTACATGTCTACTCATTACTTTATCATTAGTGATTATATTGTAATCTTTGTAAGAGAGTTTGCACAACCCTTTCATTCTTCTTGTTCTCTATGTTTTAGAGCTTTGAATTTACATTCTGAGAAAATGTTGCATCCAAAGAGTTTTGAAGCTGCTTCTTGAGAGATAATTTCTTCCAAAGAAGAAAGGATGAGATTGAAATATTCTTCAAGTATGGTCTTCTGATTTCATGTAGAGAAGGTGATAGTTATCCTTGATCTAAAACTTAGGTTGGTATTGATCCAAAAAATACAACTATAATGTCATTCTATTTAAATATAGGAAAAATTAAATTGGATACATGTTTAGAAACCCCTGTAAAGGCTAATGGGTAGTGGAATATGGTGTTCTATACAAAAAATAATATACACCTTTTTTTTGGCATACCATATTTCACTTGCATTCATTTTTTAACCAAGTTGAAATTAGTTGCATTGTGTTTGAAGTTGCATAAATCAAAATTTATATCTATTCACCACTCTCTATTGATTTCAATTGGTATTAGAAAATATTTTCAAGGAGTCCAACATCTCTTGAATAATGGGAGAAAACCTTCTTGGCCAACTCAACCATGAAGGAATGAATGTCTACTAACCAACTGTCTTACAAAAATCCAACTACTTAGTAGAATGACATGTGTTTCTCTGCTTCAATTGGATAGGCATTGAGGTTTGGACGATGATCATCCAACATATGTGCCTTCAAAGATAAAGTGTGAAATATGGGATGATGACACAATTATAAGTGATACTCTAAATTCTAAGTTTGTTAGATTTTAGGTTACTTAGTATATCCTAGTGAGTTTGGTAGAGTTTACTCTTGTAAGTTGTCTTTCATATTTTAAGGGAATTATCTGTTACTCATTAAGGAACTTAAAAAGTTGAATATTCTACTCAACATTCTCTCTCATATATTATTGTTATTTTGCATGGAAAAAATATGAAACTATTTGTCAGTGGCATAAACAATCTTGGAAATAATATTGCAATCTCTAACATCTAAGTATAAAAATAAGGTTGCTTCTATAGGAAGAATTGTTTGGCCTCTCTTTTTCATATTATGTTACTTATAGGAAACTTAAAGACACATGAAGTGAAGCTCTAAGGCCAATGAAAAGGAAGAAAACCTTGCTAAGAAAAAGAGTTTGTCTCTTAAAGGAAGGTATTCCAACTCAACATCCTCTTCCTCAAATTTGAGCTGAGTAGTGAGACAGATAGAACCCAAAAGGTAAGAAGAACATTAACTATTATATATATATATATATATATATATATATATTCTATATCTTTTTCTAGTGGATGACGTGATTGTAAGAAAAAGGGACATTGGAAGGATGAATGCCCAAAAATCACAAGGGATAAGATAAATAAATCCAAGAAGATTCATATTCCAATATGAGGGCAAGTGACGAATACAACACTTTCCATCATGTTGTTGATTTTGTCATTGCCATGATGAAGAATTTGAATGAGAGGGAGATGAAGTGCAACCTCAAAGTGGTGATAATAGTGTGGTATCCCTTTCAACTGGTTACAAATATGCGATCATTGAACTTGTTACAAATACATTAGAAAAGGTCAAAAATTATAAGAAAATCACAAAAGAAATCGGTATTATCATTGATTCCTTAAACTATGAACTTAAGAAGCTAAATAATAATTATTTTAGTCAAAAGGAAAGGATAAATGAACCTATTTCTCATAAATATTCTTTGCATACTCAAGTTTCTACTATTTTAGAGGATTTAGATTTAGTAGCATTAAATTGGTATATATTTGTTTTCTTGTGTAAGGTTCATATTTCTATTCAATGAAAACTTCTACCAATTTTTCCTCTCAGTCGAGATGTAGATGTATGAATGGCATTTTGTGAAACTTAAACTTGAAAGAAATTTTGAATGATTTTTTTATCCTTACCTAATTGACTAGAGGTATCTTCGTTCATGTTTATGATGTTTTGGGTCCGATATGATTTATTTAACATGTTTCAACTGAGATCCTAGTTCCCCATTGGTTAGTTTTCTCTTGGGTCATGTTTGTTTTTGTTTGAGTGCTTCCTACTAATTATGTGATTAAGGGGGAGTTCAAGATTTGTTAATATCTTGATCTCTATTTAATTTTAAGCTTATTATGGAATCTCTATAAATAGTGGATTTAAGATTTCTTATCATTGCTTTAAGGAATATTTATAGATATGTTTGATCCTAATATCAGGTCTTGACCATAAGGAGTAAGCATTCCTCTCCCTCATTTTAGGATATATTTTATACATGTTTCTTGACCCATATGTCAATTTCAATTATAAATACCATGTTTCCCTCGATTCATTCATCTACGCTTATGTATGTAGTTCCCTCTCCATATAAATATCTACTTGAGGGGGTGTGTATCCTTGAGGGAGAGCTTGGTGATTGTGTCTTCCCTTTTTACATTAGAAGTGTGACTCCTCGCCGTAAGAAAAGAAATATTACTCAAAATAAAATGACAATTATGCAAACCAACCACATGAACTAACACAATTTAAAAAATGTAAAATAAAAATTCCACTTTAATTCTACAACATTTGCACAAAGGCCCAACTTTAGTCCATTCACCATAAGTTATCTTTAGATCATATAGTTATCTGACCATTGTCACCACCTATATACAATTGATATATAATCATCAGAATTACAACATATGTATCTATAAATGGCATGTAAGGTAAAATACAATATGTAGGTAGATTCCATTTTAAAACTAGTTAGACTTAAGAGTACATGGACAACTATAAGAGATAACTTCATACATCACCACCAACCTCCAAGATATACTACCCTCCAAGGAAAGGCTCCTCTCCACCATATATGATATTATGTTTTTGTTCACCTAAAAGATGTGGACAACTATGAGGTGAGACCCATGTTCTAGGGATATGATATAACAAGTGAACATTTCATGATAACAAGATAACAAATAACATAGTCATAAGTGTAGGAAAAAAATAACAACTATAATATAAACAACATAGTAGAAAACAAAAGTAGGAGCAATATAAAAAATACATGTAAATACTTTGCATACGTAAGAGCATTATAATGTTACGAAGTGAATTTTCCAAGTAAATTCTATACAGATATATTGCTTGGTCAGTATATTGAGGTTAATTCATGGGTGGTATGAGATGTGACAAGTAAAACCACATACTAGATTTTAATAAATATCCTAGACACCATATAAGGCCTTTAGGATTACCAGACTCCATAATACCCCCACCATGCCTCGACCTGTTGTAGTAAAAATAGAGTATGTGCTCAAAGAACAGTCAACACTATGATAGATCCAAATGAATTCCCTGGTATTGACACCTATATTAGGGTATAAAACCCTATGAACACACACACACACACACACACATATATATATATATGGGAATACATTGGCTGCCTGCGCAGGTACAGTGATTTGGCTACCTGTGCCTGTACTTTTTTTTTATTTTTCATCTTATTTACCAATTCTTCCACCACGTTCTTCGGGCCCTCTTTGCACTGCACAGCCGGGTGTTCCCACTTGGTCGCAAGCTGGTCTTCCTCTTGTGTTACTTCTGCCAGTTTTAGGTGCTCCTCCTCCTCTACTCCCTTCTCTCCTCTGCCATGCAGCCGGGTGTTCCCTCATTATCTCTACTGCACACGAGGCGAGTTGGTGGCATATCCATAGCCATGGACCTGGTGACGGCTTATCCACAGCTGAGGTTGGAGGTTTGATTTATAGAATCTTCAATCCAAGAGAGAAGAGTAGCGGAGGCACTAGGTGAACAAGGTAATCCTCTTATTTGTTGATGATATGGCATCAAACATTACTTCCAACCTTAGCAATCTCCAAACTACCCACTGTAAAGAGGTCCATTTGATCTGTACCATCGTCGCCTGGGCTCTATTTTCTCCAAATCGTCGTTCAACCTGTTGTGTGTCCGATGAGGTCAGTAGTCACCGGTTGTCCACACGACCAAGCCCCAATCCACAACTTCTAGGGCTTTAAACCTGGTGCTTAGCCAGCTTGTGCAACCTTATTTCTCTCTCTACTTGGGAACTTGATGTCCAATGTAGTTCCTCTACTTGTATATCTTAATGATACAATGCACATACTTCATAACCTCACATTACCTCCTTAAGAATTCTTTACCACAATACGCTAATTTCTATTGTTGTCTGTGTCCTATTACAATGCACTGCTTTCATTTACAAAATATGTGTCTCCATTACAGTTTTCTGCCTTGGTTTTATTGTATGTGTGTTCTCATTGCAGTACATTTTTTTGTTTACTCTTTGTTTGGTACTGCCACATTACACTATTTTGATTACTATCTATGTGTCCTATTATAATGAACTGCTTTTATTTACATAATGTGTGTATCCATTACAGTTTGTTGCCTTGGTTTTACTCAAGGCTTATCTGCATTACAATTTTCTGCCTTGGTCTAACTCAAGGCTTGTCTGCATTACAGTTTGCTGCCTTGGTTTACTAAAAGTGTGTCACCCTCACATTTTATGTAGGTTTTTGTTTGTGAGGCTATTACTATTATGGATCCCAGTCTTGATATTGATGCTAGAAATGCTATAACTGACTATGGTGATAATCTACATTCTTCTTCATCTTTTGACTGTGAGGTCCTTTCTAAAGCTGATATCCCTAGGATTGGACTTAGTTTTGGAAGTTTAGATGATGGTATAGCTTTTTATTGTAGATGTGCTGGTTTGATTGGTTTTAATGTAAGGAGAGATGATAATCGTTATCAAGGTCATACTAAGGTTTTGCTGGAAAAAGATTTAGTTTGTGATAAATAAGGAGAGAATAGGCGTTCTAAGAGATCTAGTGGTCTATTGAGTCCTATTTGCAATGATGTTGGTGATCTACATGAGAAGCTTTCCAATAAATATAAACGTTCAGTGAAAAGGTGTGGGTGCAAAGCCATGATCCGACTGACATTGGACACGTCCTCCTCCATATGGGTTGTTAGTGCATTTTTTTAGGATCATAATCATGATCTTGTTAATACCGCTCACTTGTGCTATTTGAAGTGTAATTCATCACTTGACCAGAGTCAAAAAGACATGATTTCTTCTATGAGTCAAGCCAATATACCTGTGTCTAAGTAGCTTGCATTAATAGCATCTAAGGCTGGTGGTTATGAAAAGTTGACATTTATAGGTAGACAAGCTCATGGACACCTCAGTAGGAAGAGAAAAGAGTTTGATGATCATGATGTGGATATGGTTTTGGATTGTTTTGCAAACTTAAAAGTCTTGGATTCTAAATTCTTTTATGAGTATCAAAAAGATTCTGATGGTTGTTTGATGCACTTGTTTTGGTCTGATCTGATCTCTGTTGATGACTCTGCATTGTTTGGTGATGCGGTCGTATTTGATACCACTTATCGTACCAATAAGTATTCCATAGTTTTTGGCATGTTTGGAGGTGTGGATCACCATCGCAAGACAGTTCTATTTGCCTCACCCTTGTTGGCAGATGAGAAGTACAATTCTTTTATATGGGTTTTCAAACAATAATTACTGTGTTTTGGCAAAGAGCATGTCTCCATCATAACTGATCAAGACCCAGCAATGATTGTTGCTATTATTACTATTTTTCCAACTTGTAAGCATCGTTTCTACAGCTGGCACATTCTATAGAAACTCCCATCTAAACTTGGTGGAGTTCCTAACAAGGATCAAATCATTAGTGCGTTGAATGATTGTGTTTGGAATATAGATGATATAGACAATTTTGAAGAGAAATGGAGTTTTGTAGTTGAAGATAATGGCTTACTGTCCATTAGTTGGTTTTGTGATGTGTATGCTATGCGGTGTTAGTGGGTGCCATGTTTTATGCAGGATTCCTTCTTTGTTGGCATGAGGACAACGCAAAGAAGTGAGAGTCTTAATGCATTCATTAGAAACCATGTCAATAGTAGGAAAACTCTCTTTGAACTTGTTTGTAGCTTGGAGATTGCTTTTATATGGGTTTTCAAACAATATTTACTGTCAACAGTAGGAAAACTCTCTTTTATATGGGTTTTCAAATAATATTATATGAGAGTCTTAATGCATTCATTAGAAACCATGTCAACAGCAAGAAAAATCTCTTTTATATGGATTTTCAAACAATATTTACTGTGTTTTGGCAAAGAGCCTGTCTCCATCATAACTGATCAAGACCCAACAATGACTGCTGCTATTATTACTATTTTTCCAACTTGTAAGCATCATTTTTGTAGCTGGCACATTCTACAAAAACTCCCATCTAAACTTGGTGGAATTCCTAACAAGGATCAAATCATTAATTCCTTGAATGATTGTGTCTCGAATATAGATGCTATAGACAATTTTGAAGAGAAATGGAGATTTGTAGTTGAAGAGAATGGCTTACTGTCCATTAGTTGGTTTTGTGATGTGTATGCAATGCAGTGTCAGTGGGTGCCATGTTTTATGCAGGATTCCTTCTTTGTTGGCATGAGGTCAATGCAAAGAAGTGAGAGTCTTAATGCATTATAAACATGAAGACTGTAACAGAGACAATGGTTCAGTAATACAAGAACGTAGTTTGTAATGAAGATAGAGGTTCAGTAATACAAGAACATAGTTTGTAATGGAGACAGAGGTTATGTAATATGAATTTTTTACCTCATCTTTTCCTATTGCTGACAATTCTTTTGTCATATTCACTGGAGCTTCCCATTTCTTAATCCTCGGCTTTGCATTCTTGTATTTGGGTTCGGCAATGTTTGTCATCTCCAGTGCCAAAACCTACACTCAGTCTTTTGTAGTAAGTACATTTTCAATTTGATTGTCTTACTTACGAAGGAAAAACTAAAAAGTAAATATGGTTTTCATACTTACATATAAGCACACCATACAAACAGTGGCATAAAGAGTCTTCTTCGTCGTCATTTCACCAGATCTCCTTGTCCTAATCTATCCTTTCATGAACTCCATCCGTTGGAAAATTTTCTTGTGTACCAGCTTTGCCCAATTTAGGATGGAGTTGTTGTCACATCATTGAGATAATGCAAGATATACAGCGGTGCATTGTACCCTGTGTCTGGTACAAGGAATGTGACCATGAGGTATAACATCCAACACCTACACATATTTTGGCAATCAAGCTCAGTATCACCAGTCATCATTCTTTGCCATGTCTTGGCAAGGTTTTCCTTGTGAAGAAGCTCAAGTTCCTTCATCCTTTTCTCCTGAAATGCCTGCTTCCTCTCTTCCTTATTTGTCATCTTAGAAAACTTTTCCTCCCCAAACATCTCCAACCCAACCTTCCTAATTACCTCTGAGTTCTTGATTGGCACTATATCAATGCCTGCATATGGTATTCCTAGTATGACACCAACATCTTGTACTGCCATACTCATTGTTAAATCCTTCTCCAATTCAAACTCATCACCACCAACATATTTCTCAATTATGTCCTATAAAACTCCACTCTCAGCTTTTAGTTGTGGCATATTGATTAAGTTGGCAAATGATGTACACTTCATCATTTTAAGCTGATTCTCACTAAAAATCAGTCCATTCCTAATTTGGATATATCCATTGATGTAACATCGATGATTTAAAAATTGAATATCTGCATTTGTATTACAAAAGCTTCATTTAGGGTAATGGAGACAGAGTTTATGTAATTCTAAACATGAAAACTGTAACAAAGACAATGTTTCAGTAATACAAGAAGATAGTTTGTAATGGAGACAGAGTTTATGTAATTCAAGACATGAAAACTGTAAGGGAGATAATGTTTCAGTAATACAAGAAGATAGTTTTTAATGGAGTCAGAGTTTATGTAATTTGAGACATGAAGACTGTAAGGGAGATAATGTTTCAGTAATTACAAGAAGATAGTTTTTAATGGATACAGAGTTTATGTAATTTGAAACATGAAGACTGTAAGGGAGATAATGTTTTAGTAATACAAGAAGATAGTTTGTAATGAAGACAAAGCTTATGTAATTCGAGACATGACAACTGTAAGGGAGATAATGTTTCAGTAATACAAGGGAGATAATATTTCAATTATGGTCATTATATCTTTTAGATATAAGGGCCAAACAGCCCCTCAGGGCCAATCGGCTCCCATCTCTTAAATGTTAAACTAGACTAGTAGTAGCTTGATTTGTAGAACAAATCATTAGACACAAGAGCCAACTCAATGTAGCATTTTGTAGAACTAATCATTACACACAAGAGGCGACAACAAACTCAATGTAGCATTTACCTCCGTCAACCCTTCCTCCAGAATCAACATTGCCTTCATCGCCATCTCTTCCTCCAGAGTCGGTCCTTCCTCCAGAGTCAGCACTTTCTTCATCTTCAGTAGATACGGCTCTTTTGGAAACGGCATTCCGTATTCTCCCTTTTTGCTTGCCCTTAGATTTTCTCAAGCCATGGAGTCAGCCCTTGCTTCATCAATGACCATATCTTGAGCGTCGTCCATTGCCTCAGTCCTACTTTCATCAACGAACAAAGCTTTAGTAGACACGGATCCTTTGGAAACGGCATTCTATTTTACCCCTTTCTATTTGCCCTTAGATTTTCCTCATAGTTGTGATTTGAACGGGGAAAGAGGGAGCAGGGTAATGGAAGGAAGAGGGAGCAGTGTAGGGTTGAAGTTCAAGGCATATCGCCTTCGCCAGCGCCTTCTCTACAGAATCGCCTCCGCAGCGTCTTCTCCACCCACGATGCATCCTTGCCGAAATGAATAGGAGGGACGTGGGTAGTAGAGTCAAAAGAGGGCCAGAAGAATGTGGTGGCAGAATTGGTAAATAAGATGAAAATAACAAAAATGGAGGCACGGGTAGCCAAATCACTATACCCGCGCGGGCAGCCAATGTGGCAGCCAATGTATTCCCTATATATATATATATATATATATATATATATATATATATATATATATGTGTGTGTGTGTGTGTATGTGTGTACACACACACACACACACACACACACACACATATATATATATATATATATATATATATATATATATATATATATATATATATCTGTGTGTGTGTGTGTGTGTGTATGTGTGTACACACACACACACACGCACACACACACACACACACACACACACATATATATATATATATATATATATATATATATATATATATATATATATATATATATGTGTGTGTGTGTGTGTGTGTGTGTATGTGTGTACACACACACACACACACACACACACACACATATATATATATATATATATATATATATATATACAAACATACATCACATCCTTGCACCAAATTATCACATATCACTAGAGATATGACCTTAGCCATTCTCATTCACATCTTCATACTCGATGTTGGATAACACAACCTCCAGTCACCCACAAATACTCAATAGATATATGATTTTGCATTCATTGTCATGATTTAAGACCAGTACATAAAACCCATTTGACATCCCAAATATCAAATACTAGGATAGTGCTTATAGTCCTAGGATACTACATGATGCATATTGTACTTGATTAATTAGTTCACTTCTCATCTCTTAATGTGTTGATCAAGTTACAAACAAGGCTTAAAGATGTAGTAATATAATTAATCAAGTCTTAAAAGCTTCACAGGATATTAAATGTATCAAGATATATTCATTAGTAACCATCAAGGTACAATTAACCACCTTGTCCCCATAAAGGCCCAATATATCAATCTATGGCCCAACATGGTATGAATCACCATATGAAGTCATAACAAGTATGAGTACATGTAAGGATATCATTATCATCTACAACTGTTCACTTATACGTACATGTAAGTAACAAATCATCGTGTACATGTTTAGATCCAAACTCGTAAGTATGATAGAGATGCACACATAACCGGATTTAGCCTAAAAGAGTTATTTTTATGCATAAATGAGCAACTTTTAAGCACCAAGTCTAAGTTCAATGAAATTTTGTCAGAATGAAAGTTGAGAAATCATCCTAGTTTCAATTTAGAATCACCTCTAAGCATTACACAAATACATGTATCTTTTTTCCAACAACATGGTACCAGAATAACTCAAAAATATCATGCTAGATCACAAGTCTTCTTATTCACAATATTCATCCCTTAAGCATATAAGAAGGCATATCAAAATATCCATGTATTGCATTAAAAAGTAGGGAACTATTTAGAAATAAAAAAAGGTTCATTTGTTAGCAAATTAGTCCATAAAATCTCATATTTTAGACGTAAAGAGCAAGTTCTAGAAAGATTTTGATTTTTCAATGTACGGTCAAGAAAATGAATCAAAAAATGTATCACTCAACTTGGTTGATAAGAATATGTTTACAAGAATGAAAATGTGCACCCACTGCTTGAGGCTCTATTAGATTTTAGGAATGATGACTGGACCTACATATCACCACTGACCTCAATTGCACACTTTCTCCTCACTCATGCACAACTTGGTACCAATTTCGTGACCAACCATCCTAATACTACTTTAGGCAGAGGAAGTTTAACCTCATAGTACCTATTGATGAGTGATGTAGAATTTTATTGCACATGAAATTCCTTAGGGATGAGATCCTTGGTTTTACCTAAACCACAAAAACGACAATCACATCCACAAGTGGACCAATATTATCATAGTATAGCTCACGATCAAATCCAAAGGGAAACATGTTTAAGAATAGTTTGATAAAGGTAATTGATAAAAAACTAGTAGTCAGTATGAGAGTTGGTTGATTATTTTATTGGCTATGATTAGAATAAGAAAAGGGCTAGATTGAAGTTTTTATTATCAGATTTTAGAAGCACTATAGTGGATGGGCTTCACCTCAGCTACCAATTCTTCAACCTCTCACTACATCATAAAAAGAAAGACATTGCATATATTGAGGTCAAATAAATCCCCCTTTATTGTTAGGATTAAAAGTGGACATTTATTACTCTAATATCATTGTCATGTTACCTAGAGATCATTTACCTCTTACCTCGATAAATGCCTATCTAAAGTTCTCATCAAGGGTTTAACATGAAATAAATGATATCTTATATCTTAGGTTTGAAGTTCTCAACATCCAAGATCTTATAAACATGCATAACAACTATCCAAATAGAATTTTTAAGCAAAAATCATTTTTTTCATAAAATCATTCTTCATACAAAAGTAGATGCAATAAAGAATATAAAAATAGGTAGGATGGCTACTCTCTGCACCGTAGCTTGGGGACTACTTTCTCATTGCAGAATTAAAAAGATTAATAGTGGATGAAGGGAAGAAATACATTTTCTCTGTAGACAATGAAGGAGCATCTATGGTGTTCGGGTGCCTATCTTTGAGCTGGTATATGATGGTGGTCAACACATCAACAAGATCACTCCTTGACTTTTATTGGAAATGGTCTCGAAGGTGTCTGTAACATACTGAATTTTGGCCTTTTTGCCTTTTTGGCCCTCTTTCCATCTTTTTTTTTTCATTTATATCCTCTTTGACCTTTCTGTTTAATTTTTGGAGAATATGATGGTTTAATGAACATTTGTTCACCTTTTATTCTAATATTTTGGTTTATGCACAAATACCTCAGTGGAAGCTTAGTAATGGGTCAAATATGAAAAATATCCACTTAATTGATAAAAATAATAAAATATTTCATCCTAGAACTTTCTAGTGATTTTTAGAATATGAAAAAGAAAGAAAATCCTGAAATATAAATAAAGGAGATGATAAATGCAATAATTAGGGATAATATGGAATATTTTGGATAAAAGAAGATAATGAGGAATATATTGTCATAAAATTCATAAGTGGAAACCCATGAAGATAATTTGGATATCAATTTCGTTTTATTGACTTAAAAGAAACTTAAGGGCCAAGTATCATTTAATTTGAAAGATAAATGCATATATTGATGTCTTTATCAAAAGAAAATAGGAAATAAGTCAATTAAGAAAAATAAAATATTTAGTTTCTCAAATTGGAAAAATAACACCAAATTCGTAATCTACATATAAAAAGTAGTCTATGTGTGAATTTATATTTAATTTGGTCAATGTTCAATATTTATTTTATTTAGGAGAGAGAAAATGACTTAAAGACCAAAAATATTAAATATATGTTGAAAAAAATTAATTAATGCCAAAATAGTGTTCCACACATTTATTATTACTTATATGCCAAGTTTTACATTTTTATAAAGTTTCTAGATGCCTCTAATAAATTAAAAGGATAAATAAGTAGTAAAATGTAAATGAATTAAATAAAATAATGAAAGTCTTCAAAAAAATAAAATAATGCCAAATTCGTGTTCTACATGTTAAAATATAGCTTTATATGAATTTTGAATCAATTTGGAAAATATTTGATGAGAAGATAAATTCAAAAGAGAGAAAGTATGCAAAACTTTCAACTCATTATTTAAAATAATAAACAACTTCAACAAATGGAAATAATGACAAATTCGTATCCTCCATATTTAATATAACTTATAGATGAAGTTTTATTATTTTTGTATAATCATAGAGTCATAAATAAATGAGGAAGCAGAAAAGAGTAATTATTTTATTTGATGCATTAAAAGTTGTCAAAAGTTAAATCTAATTTCATATTCGAATTCTACACCTCAAAATCAGCCAGAGTGTCAATTTTGGTTAAGTTTGGAGTTTGTTTGTACCCTCAAATAAGGAAAGAGAAAACGTTAAATAATTAAATAATGAACTATAGTCCTATTTGGATTTGGCAACTGTATCAATGCAGCAGATGCGCGTGAGATCTTGGACCATCGGATTTTGATCTGACGTCTCGCAATTTGTCTTCTACCTTGCACCGAGCAGCAACATGCCGCTTGTTTTGGTGTGTGATAAAATCGGGATTTCTTCCTCATTTCTTGACCAAATTGAACGATTCTTTCGCCTATGAGTTGAGATTAAGATTCCGCAGCCAACTATATATTATTTGGTTTGTTTTGTCGAGTTTTCAGGAAATGCCCATATATCCTACATGGAGCTTCACGGTAGTTTCCCTCTTCTCTGTTTCTCACATACTCATCTATATATAACTCTACTCCTACGTGCGCCGACACTTGTGCAACTCACCTATATTCTCAATTGCTATGTTCGTCTCCGTTTGGACCCCAGAGAGCCGTCGAAGCTCCCTACCTTGTGGTGCATTTATCTCTCTCGATACTCCTCCTACGATTAGATTAGAGGTATGTTTGTTTCGTATTGTCTTCGATTTCGTTTGCATACCTAAACGTGAAGTTTGGTCGAGTATCGAGTTTTTGCCCAAAACCATAGCCAGCAGCAGCTTGCGAAACTGTTGGCTGTCGGGTGAGTTTGTTGGGGAAGAAGAATTCATGCGTTTTTACTATTTTGCCCTCCGTTCTATGGTCTCTCTCATCTTGAATGCCTACGTGGCAGTTTTTGATGGGTTGATTTTAGAAAAATCATATATTTTTCCTCGATTATCTAAATTTAAAACCAAAATATGTTTTGGAATCGGGAGAACGAGATCTATCTAACAAAAATACTTTTGTGGTCTGATTTTGAGTTTTTCGAATATGTATTTTTCGAGTTGATTTAATTAACTAATAAATATGGAAAATACCCTAAAAGTCAGTAACTCGAAAATAAACAAATATGTATGTTATTTTGATCAAAAGAATATAACTAAGATAGTAGTGAGGTTTTTAGAGTCTAATTCGATTATTTGTGAAAAAAGTCGATGATTTTGAGGTTTTAAGCCTTTAATGAATATACATAGATCTAATACATGGATATAATGATGAAATTAGGAAAAGTGGATCTGATCTCGTGTAAAAGTTATGAAAAGTGATCCTAGAACTCTAAAGATTAAAGGTATGTGCATCTACTCCTTCAGTTGGGAAATTATTTACACCTTTACCTATGTTCCCTAATGAGGCTTAATCTGACCTAATTCATGATTCTTGAAACCTAATTTATTCATGCCTCAAAAATCAGTTGTAATATTATCTTCTTTGGGTTTTTATACCCCACTGCCTTGTTATATGAATCTTTTGATTAATCTTTCCATAACTCTTTTTATAGCATGTTGATTCTATTAGACTAACTAGCTATAGTAGTGGTACTTGTATGTACAACCACCCATAGTTGGGGAATGTGTTATCCCTAGGGAACGTGTTACTCTCCCCCACACACAAAATGTGTGTAGGTGACTGAGAATGTGTTATTCTCCCCTCACCCTTTGGTTGAAGGTCTGGTAGGTGCCTCAACCCTACTTAGTTAAGGTAGTCAATATTAATCATACATGCAATCCTTTTTGTGATATGTTGTTTATGGGAAACATCTATCTAAAGCTTCTTTTATATATATGGCCTCATTCTCTTGATTGTCTTCATCTTATGATGAACATTAACATAATTTCACTTTCTTTTCTTACCTCGCTATCTTAGAATAGTTTGTAACACATACTTTTATTTTCCTTCCCTCTTATTGGGTGCTTTCTCAACCACCCAGATGTGGAGCAAGGTGATGAATAGGCATTGAAGATCTTAGCTAGGCTTGGACTTAGCTGATGGATATGTTGCTTGGAGACAAAAGTGGAGTAGTCTAGTTCCCTCTACTTAGATCCTCTTTTTGTATAAAGCATGTACACCCATATTGGGAGAATTTTTATGTACACTTTATTTAAATTGAATATAGTCAAAATTTTATCTTCTGCTGCTATCCCAGTTGGATTTTGTTTACCATTGTTATTAATAGAGAGGTTGATTTATTTCACTTCTTTACAGTGTCATCCTCCTTCACGGACTAGATCTATCTCTTAGAAAGGTGAAGTAGGTGGACTAATGATGGTGGAGGGTATCATTTTAGGAAATTATAGCATGAGATATTATAGCAGAAAAAAATTAATTCCTTATTTCCCTTAGATAGTAGATCACATAAACAAATATGAACTATGAACGAGCAAGTCCAGCGACCATCCCTTGCAGTAGCATACTTCTTTCTTCAAGTTTCACCTTGATAGCTGTCGGCAGTGGCCTCCTGGTTGATCACCATGGATGGCAATTGACAATGTCTTCCTAGATGGTGGTAAAAGCCTCCTCGCCTATATAGTAGTCTACATGAACCACCGGGAACTCCTATCATTCTTTTAGAATGGGCAAGAAGGAGTTGCCCCTTCTAGTCAATGTGCTAGCATCAACTTACTCTCCCTTGTTGTCTCTCCCTTTTTGTACCTCCCTTTTATAGATAGAACTTGCTTGAGTTCTCACATTACCACAACTTTGAGAAGACAATAATTGTCAATGCTTAATGATGTATCTCTAGAAAGGCTCGACTACCTTTCTATTTATAAGAGGGTTAGGGTTAGGATTTCTAGATCAAGCGGGAGTCGACGAGACTGATTCTCATGAATTTTCTAAAACTTATGAACCATGAACTCGGTTCACAAATAAACCGGTCGGTTCAATTGTGAGTCGGTCATTTCAACCCTTGAATCGATCAGTTCACTATATTTCCCTATTTGTAATGGTATTGGATTTTAGTATTCAATTAATGCATAACATGACGTCAACATCAATCCTTGATCTGATCTCACTGATCAATCAAACAATTGATTCACACATATGAGCCAAGCAGTTCACTTGCTGAACTGATCATTTTAGAGTTTTGATTACCAATCTTGTTTAAATTGAATACATAACACTTTATTAACCAAGTTTAAACCACATTCATGAGTAACCTCCTATACAGGTGTATCCTATGTGTGTGACCCTATAGGTTCCAAGTTACATTGGTAGTGACTGTCCATAACCAGATTATGACATCACAAGAAATGAGTGATATCTATCAAGATATCATTGTCGTCCAAGTTTAGGACCAAAAAGCATTGCTATCGAAGTAATCAAAATGTTGAAGAACAACTTCAACCGACAGTCTTTGATCAGTGTTGCAATGATCATATAGTTCCTTTGTTTCTGATATCCAAATTGAACTTGAGGCATGGAATCATCATTGTAACAACCTCACTTTTTAGCAACCCCCAATTAAGAAAGGACAAACAGATGAGAGCCATTACCTAAAATTTTCCCAAGGATCCAGATTTATCAAATCATAAATAATAGTTAATATTTCCCATTGATTCAAATATACTATTTACAAGATGTTCTTCTAAAACTTACATAACTTTCCATCATCAGAATTATATATGTGAGAACTATATGAGAAGAAGTATCCATCTAACACTCCTTAAAGTTAACTTTAATGTCTTCAAGTGATTTCATCTGTCCATCATATATTGATATCATCTTATCTAGCATGTACCTAAAATGCCATGAAACCAAAATGTGGATTAGTATAATATGTTATATTGTGCATGTGGGATGAATGAAAAAGTGTGCAAGTAAACTAAGAACATATAGTCCATCAAATACTTGCAAATAAGAACTGGAATTCTCTTAACATATTCTTCCTTTTATGTGATAGTCATAGTGGCATTGTAATTGAACAGAATGTAAATAAACATCCAATAGTTTAGTTGTTCAATCCCTAAAAAAACCTCCGCAAACACTGGAAAACTAATGTAGGTAGTCATAAGAGTAACCACATACCTCAATGGTGAGCCATGCAGATTATACAATTATACTTCAAGCATATTCAATCAATCAAATCAATAGATTCATGTAATTCAATGTAAATCCTAAAGTGACACCATCACACTAATTAGATTAAACTCTACTCCAGTCCTAATCTAAGGTTTAGATTTCCTTGTTATTGAGTTATCATTAGGATTATACTTTGATACCCCAATTCCCATGTTTAGTGATCTAATAACTCAAGAAACCTAATTCATGTTAAAAGTTGCCTTCATTATCAAATCTACCATAAAATTGTATTGTGAACACATATCAGATTAGTCACATTAAGGTTATATCAAGTTACATCATTGATGTTCAAGGTCTTAATTACACATTTTAAGGATCGCCCAATCTAGAAAACCTAGTTTCTCATCTTTATGATCATAACTATGTTAAATTTCCACTATAGTCCACAATATCAGATAATAGCATAAAAGAAGGGTTTCTAACATTTTCAACATGTTAAAACACCGATCTAGGGTTTTCATACACTAATCATCACTTTACCACATATGGGATCTACTTTTAGAATTGTAATCATAATTAGGTCTCAAACATATTTTATTTGCATTGCTCTCATTTTTCTAAGCGACTTCCTGTTGGGTTTTAGGGGAGGTAGAGAAGGCAGCGGAAACAAAAAAAAAATCTCCTCCCAAACCCAGAACAAGGAAATGCGCCAACATCTATACAATAGGAAAGGATGGTTTGTGGAATCATACCTTGTCCCTAGGCTTGCTTGGCGACAATACCTCACGGCTTGTGCGGTCTTCACCTCCGGTCTTGGACGGTGTCTGTGCAGCTCCTGCTCGCACCGGGACTGACGACTCATGGTCTCACCGGGACTGTCGGGATTGACACCTGTCCTCCGAGCGACAAAAATCTCCCGCCTCTGATGTAGTCCACACGGACGACCTGGAACTCCAATCTCCTTGTCTCACAAGGAATTAGAATGAGTCGTGCCCTCCTGTCAGCGTACTAGTCACTGACACACTCTCCTGCCACTAGTCGCTTTCTGTAGTTGTCTTTTCCTTGTTGTGCCTCCCTTATCAGGTAGCACTTGCTCGGGCTCTCTCGGTTACCAAAACCAGAGAGAACGAAAACTTTGCAGAGCAACTAGTTTGCACTGAGTTGTTCTTTGAGAAGCCCCCAATACCCCTATATATATAGGAGGGTCATGGGACAGGGTTCTCTATCTCGGGAAATGCGGGACTAAAAGCATTTTCCACAAAACAACCAACTCGCAACCTGAACCGATCATTTCACAACTGAAACGGTCGGTTGGGGACCTGAGCCGGTCGGTTGACACCTCAACCGATCGGTTGGGACACCTCAACCGGTCGGTTCACTTCTGAACCGGTCAGTTTGGGGTCCTGGTCAGTTCCCGATTAACTTTTCATCTTTTGTTTTGAATTGGTATCAAATACCAATCCTTGTTCCAACAAATTGGGCAAGTGAAATGAAAAGATATTTCTCACCAATCCTACTTTCCCAACTTGCTCGGTTGCACCAGTTGAACCGATCGTTTCAATACTTGAAGCAATCATTTCACCCTGTACATGAGCCGATCGACTCACCACCTGAGCCGATCAGTTCACCAAGATGAGCTGATCGGTTCATCACATGAGCCGATCAGTTTGAAGTGCAGAATGTGTAGAAATAGTCAATTACAGTTTCAATCAATCTGATACTCCAATCAATCAGTCCAACACCTTGAACATTATGATACTGAGCTATCAATTGATTGAGTGTTTAATTGAACTACTAAACTCCTTTAGTAATCAATCTAAACATTATTTGTGGACAAAACTCCTCTTCCAGGTTAAATCCTATGTGTGTGACCAAGCAGGTCCATTTCACATTGGCAGTGAAAGTCCATAACACTTATGACTTCACAAGCAAAAAGCAGTGCCTAGTCACACATCAGTGCTACCCAAGTGAAATAGAAAGTTGGAGAACAACTTTCAATCCTACAACCCGTGAATGGTGTTACAGTGACTGTATAATTCCTTTGTCACTGATATCCCGAATGATCCCAAGGCATGGAATATTCATCGTGTCAACGTTCATTCACTTTCTTGATCTCAGAGTAGATTGGAAGAGATATGTATGACATCAATATCACATACTGACTCACATATGCGTGCATGCCTTTCTCAATCCTACTCATCAAGTGGCCATGGATATCATACTCCCTCGGGAGGGACAAATCCCATATCTATCACTCACCCCTCAAAAGCCCCATGTTTCAAAGCCACCCAATCATCACCTTTATAACAACCCATGTTTCAGGACTGCGTTTGATGATGTCAAAGTGTGCCCAATGACATGTGTTGAGTGTAGTGATTTCAGGTCAAAGAATCACACTCACCACCATCACTGTGAGTACTTGGTTGTAACTACCATGTCATGGTTCCATGTGTCAAACTCACGGTGGGTCTGTCCAGTACACTTGTTCTCTAACAAGTACCTATGTCTTTGGTTTGATATCTCTATATCATGACTCATGAGATTCTGTCATCAACCAACACCACAATCTAGTCTTGTGTGTCATCGTTGTCTATCTACCTTCCACAATGACATCCGACTAGGGACATAACAAGAATGTACTAACTCTTAGCATCTGTATGATCTCATCGTTCAGGTCCTGAACCTGAAGGCATACGTCATTGAGTACTTTCATTCTCTAGACATTCAATTTGTTCTATCACTATCTCATATGACTGAACCAGAATGAATTGGAAGCTTGCCTTTGATTTTTATCAAATCAATCTTAATTTATCCCAACAATCATCCCATGATTGGCTCTCAGGGCATACATACCAACAGACTCCCACTTGCACTGCGAGCCAATCACCCTAGAATCATATTCATAGTGATCTTCAAACATTTCCCACATGTTACTCTGCTCTAGTGCGATCATAGTGAGTAATGGAAACACCTTGCCAAAGTCAGTATAAATTGCATGTCTCACATCTCCTCATTGTACGTCACACGTATGAGATGGAGTTGTCATAATATGCGATCTAGTATTCCTTTACTAACTTTTAGCCACATTGCATGATCAAGGATTCCATACTTGTCATCAATGAGCGTAATATCTATAAGTTCATCTCATGAACTTCCATATGCATATAGTATCCACTGTTGTTCTCTAACACATAGATACTCGGCATTTCCTTTTAAATGGTTTTATTGGAACACTTCCAATTATCAACAAACTTTCACTTTTATATATCCTATATATATTTTGAAATTAATTTTCTGTCCTTTCGGAAGTTCGCATCAATGTAACTCTTTACATTGAACTCTTCCTTATCTCCATAGAACTAGTACTTCTCAAGTACTTATCAAGTTCTCATGGTATTCCAGTAACCCTTACTGGAAGTAGGTAGACATCCACTCGTCATGTCCCACATACGAGTTATCAGGACGAGCACATCATATTGCCATGTCCTACATACAAGATGATGAATGCATTTTTGTTCTTGCCATGTCGATACATGCAAGATAATGGGATGATTACATACATGATAGATCCATATCTATTCTTAGTGTTCCCATTCTTCATAAGAATTGGACACTTGGCCTTGGGATACTAACTCCATGTAACATGGACAAGTTTTCTCCCACTGAATCTGTGCATACTGAACCCTTCAGTACAGATTGCCAATGTATGATTTCTCTTTTCAGGTCAAGAGGTTTTTGAGAACTATCTCTATAGATCTCTATTCCTATCACATAGGAAACATCTCTATCTTCCTTAAAGATAATTTCCACTTTTGGATTTCCATTCTAGAACATATCCATTTCACATCAACATGTGGAATGTGAATACGCTCCCACTAAATCACAGATCCCTTCTTTATCTTTGACATATCAGTCAAACCCTTTGACTATATCATCAAAGTAAAGATCCAATTCTGAGTTGCTTGTACTCAATCAATCACATTGATTAGTCCATTGTAACTTATAGACTTCATTTACATTAGTGGATTCATAAACCTTATAGGTTGTGTCACATACACATCCTTGTTTTATTCCTCACAGGAATGCGGTTTTAGTATCCATATGCCAAATGTCTTAGTCATTAAGTTGCAATCAACAAGCATCATCCTACTGAAAATGTTATCCATGTGTCTGAACACTTAAGATTCATTTGCACTTATGGATTTCATCCAATGGGTGCTACCATCAAGGTTATACCTTATGGTTCACATGGATGTCATTTAGGATGTAATGGTCATAAACCATAACTCAAAATTCGGTTCCTCATATTCATCCAGATAGTTGACTCATCACATGAACAACTCATCACATAGATAAACGAGGTGTATCTGTCAAGGATATAAGAACTTACAACTCCTTGTGATTCTTAATGTCCTTTATTAGTGTGGGGGTATTCTTTTATTATGAAGAATTCAGTTATTTGATAATCATTCTCTAACTCCTTAGAGTATGATTTCTTCTTGATTTAGACATCACCATGCCTTAATCATGAGTTCACTATGATACACTATCATAATCACTCATAAGGATCTCAAACATTTGGTCCAAGTATTTCATTAATTGATCTCATCAAGAATCAACACTTTACTAAATTTGCACTTCATCTATGATAATCTTGAACACTTCAAGATATTCATATTGGTAATTCTCTAAACACCATTTGAAGTATTAGCATTTGTTCCAATAGGTATGTAAATACATTACATGTATCATACCTAATAGGATAATCATTATCCCACTACCTTTAGTGAAGATTGTTTAATCATGTCCAAGATATTCATGTCTCTTACTGGTTCTCTAACTAAAAGAGTCTAGATTTATCCATCACATGGAAACTAGAAATGAATTTCTCATGATTGATGCTAATTTGATTGTTTGAGTTATCTATAACTTTTAGGTATCATTTTATCTTATGCATATCAAATACCACAAGATATACAAGGCATTGCCACAAAGATCATATCTTTAGAAATTGAAACATCTCTTTATTGATTGCCATCATTGTCATACAATATGCAAAAATAAAGTGTTTCTATCTATTGGCAAATATGAAATAGCAGTTCATAATTGTATTACATGCCTTTTAGGCTGAAAATAAACTAAAGTACTCCTATCTATGGTGGAAACACTTGCCCCATTTATTGAGTGCTTTACACTTTACATCTTGGTATCATATACCTCAAAAAGTGTTACAAGTTTACTTTCATGACACCTTTAAGTAGAGACGTTTGTCACCTCCTTCTTCTTTTGTTCTTATAGATAGAGAGGACAATTCCTTTTCCAATGTCCTGGCTTTTGACAATGGTGGCAATTGCCTTTCTTGGTCACGCCTCCCTTGGCCTTGAGAGCTGAAGACGACTTGGACTCCTGGCTAGCATCAGAACCTTTCTTAGCTTTTCCCTTGCCCTTGCGCTTGGACTTGCCTTTCTTGCTCATGATCACCATCACAGACTTAGGCTTGTCCTTCTTCATCTGTATCTCGGTTGTCCTCAACATGCCCAACAACTCTGACAGTGGCCAATCAAAGTTGTTCATGTTGTAGTTCATCACAAACTGACTTATGGATTCTGGAAACGATTGCAGTATCACATCAATAGCCAACTCTTGGCTCAGTGGAAATCCCAGTCTTGTTAGGTTCTCCACATACCCAATCATCTTGAGTGTGTGAGGACCAACTGGATCTCCTTCTGTCATGACGCACTTGAATAGTGCCCTTGAGACATTATATCTCTCTTGTCGTGCTTGATCTTCATACATGTTCCTGAGATGTTGAATCATCTCAATGACACCCATGTTCTCATGTTGTCTCTACAACTCGTGGTTCATAGAGCACAACACCAAGCACTTTGCATCAATGGCATCATCAGAATGCTTCTTGTAAGCATCCCTTTCTTTTCTTGGTGCATTAGGAGCAGGTTCCTCTGGAATTGGAGTATCCAGGACATAGAGCTTTCGCTCTTGAGTGAGAACAATTCTCAATGTCCTATATCAGTCATGGAAGTTTGTCCCATTCAGCTTGTCCTTTTCAAGGACCGATCGCAAGGAAAAGTGATTGTTGTTTGTTGTCATTTGTACTTCAAAAGGAAATATGCAGTTTTAGTCCAAAAAATCATTTTTGACTTATTTGATTGATTTTAAAAGTGGACAATATAATTAGGCCTTTAATTAATTATAGCTCCCACTATTTTAGTTCAAATTGATAACCCCCACCATCAATTCGGAAGATTGCAGCGTACAACCTTCTAGTGGACAAGATCCATATTTCATCAAGTCATGAGTCAGCTTTGGCTGATCGCCCATAATGTTGACTATTTAGTTAGGCCATCATGTCAATTGCATCATATGAAACTCTTGATGAATGAACATGCGCAACACCTTGCCATGAACATTCCTTGCCTCTGGGCTTAGACGCTCTAAGAATCACCAGTTAAGTCTAACCCAAAAGCCGACACGGTAAACATGCACCCTACTTTGGCAGAACCTACATGTCTACCCTTCACACTTCCACAAGATAGACGGCGCACCACGCTTTGGCGTAACCTACGCTTGGTCAATCGAGTTTTTCATGTGTGTCGCTAATGGAAGGCATATAAGACTTAATATTTTAATGAGGGATTTGGTTTTTATATACATATACATATCCAATCACCACAATACATAGTATGTATCATATACATGCTATATCCCACAGAAAACATGCAAAATGATAAAAGCGATGATTATGGCCATCCTAATGTGATTCCTCGAGCCAAGAGGAATCACGGTCATCTAGGTCTACATCACATGCAACATGTACAAGATTAACTTTGTTCTTTGCCTTTCTGGGTTTGAACAACTCATCACATGACTGATAGGCTTGCCATCAGGTCGGTCGGTTGGGTGCCACCAGCCGATCGATTGTCTCCTCCAACCGATTAGTTTTCCTGGTCGTCGTGCATCTCATCATGGCCGCCACCCGCTCGTCTCGCTCCTCGAACCGGTCATCAACCGATCGGCTCACTCCTTGAACTAATCGTCTGGAACGTCAACTGATCGGTTCACGCCTTGAACCGATCGTCTCAACTGTCGTCAGGATGTCCTCTATTCTTTGACATAACAGGAAATAAAATTCTATCCTATTTTATATTGTAAAAAGAGAAACCTCGAGTTACATTCAAGGGGGGCAAAGGTAGGAAAGAAATCTCGAATTATTTCGAGTTACATCAGGAATAGGAGAAGGAAGATCGATGCGCAGACCGAGATGCAAGCAACCACATACAACCATACACAGATAGGGTTATTGGCCATAACCACGCTATACATCCACCACAAAACTCATTTAAGGGTGACACGTATCGAGTGCATTAATAATGCATATCATATATGTAAATTGGGGTTTGTGGATTTAGGATTGGACATGCATAAAGCCAATTTTATTCGCATCGTATGCAATAAATAAAGGCGACAAACCAAAATCGATCATATCGATAATCCTAAAGTATAGAGCAGTTGATGTGGCTCTGATATGACTGTTGGGTTTTCGGGGAGGCAGAGAAGGCAGCGAAAACAAAACAAAATTCTCCTCCCAAACCCAGAACAAGGAAACGCGTCAATGTCTATACAATAGGAAAGGATGGTTTGTGGAATCATACCTTATCCCGAGGCTTGCTTGGCGACAATACCTCGTGGCTTGTGCAGTCTTCACCTCCGGTCTTGGACGGTGTCTGTGCAGCTCCTAGTCGCACCGGGACTGATGACTCCTGGTCTCACTGGGACTGTCGGGATTGACAGCTGTCCTCCGAGTGGCAGAAATCTCTCGCCTTTGAAGTAGTCCACACGGACCACCTGGAACTCCAATCTCCTTGTCTCACAAGGAATTGGAATGAGTCGCACCCTCCTGTCAGCATACTAGTCACTGACACACTCTCCTGCCACCAGTCGCTTTCCGTAGTTGTCTTTCCCTTGCTGTGCCTCCCTTATCGGGTAGCACTTGCTCGGGCTCTCTCGGTTACTAAAACCAGAGAGAACACCAACTTTATAGAGCAACTGGTTTGCACTGAGTTGTTCTTTGAGAAGACCCCAATACCCCTATATATAGGAGGGTCATGGGAAAGGGTTCTCTATCCCAGGCAATGCGGGACTAAAAGTAGGAGTAGAAGGGTTCGAGATTTTTCCACAAAACAACCAACTCGCAACCTGAACCGATCGTTTGACAACTGGTGTCAACCGACCGGCTCAGGTCCCCAACCGGCCGGTTCACTTCTGAACCGGTCAGGTTGGGGTCCTGGTCAGTTCTCGATTGACTTTCCATCTTTTGTTTCCAATTGGTATCAAATACCAATCCTTGTTCCAATCAAATTGGGAAAGTGAAACGATAAGATATTTATCACCAATCCTACTTTCCCAACTTGCTAGGTTGCACCAGTTGAACCGATCATTTCAACACTTGAAGCAATCTTTTCACCCTATACATGAGCCGATCGACTCACCACCTGAGCCGATCGGTTCACCAAGCTGAGCCGATCGGTTCATCACATGAGCCGATCGGTTCATCACATGAGCCGATCGGTTGGGAGTGCAGATTGTGCAGAAATAGTCAATTGCAGTTTCAATCAATCTGATACTCCAATCAATCAGTCCAACACCTTGAACATTATGATATTGAGCTATCAATTGATTGAGTGTTTAATTGAACTACTAAACTTCTTTAGTAATCAATCTAAACATTGTTTGTGGACAAAACTCCTCTTCCAGGTTAAATCATATGTGTGTGACCCTGCAGGTCCATTTCACGTTGGCAGTGAAAGACCATAACACTTATGACTTCACAAGCAAAGAGCGGTGCCTAGTCACAGATCAGTGCTACCCAAGTGAAATAGAAAGTTGGAGAACAACTTTCAATCCTACAATCTGTGAATGGTGTTATAGTGAATGTATAATTCCTTTGTCACTGATATCCCAAATGAACTTGAGGCATGGAACAGTCATCCTGTCAACATTCATTCACTTTCTTGATCTCAGAGTAGATTGGAAGAGATATGTATGACATCAATATCACATATTGATTCACATATGCGTGCACGCCTTTCTCATTCCTACTCATTAAGTGGCCATGGATATCATACTCCCTCAGGAGGGACAAATCCCATATCTATCACTCCCCCCTCAAAATCCCCATGTGTCAAAGCCACCCAATCATCACCTTTATAACAACCCATGTTTTAGGACTGCGTTTGATGATGTCAAAGTGTGCCCAACGACATGTGTTGAGTGTAGTGATTTCAGGTCAAAGAATCACACTCACCACCATCACTGTGAGTACTGACTGTGACTACCATGTCATGGTTCCATGTGTCAAACTCACGGTGGGTCTGTCTAGTACACTTGTTCTCTAACAAGTACCTATGTGTTTGGTTTGATATCTCTATATCATGACTAATGAGATTATGTCATCAACCAACACCACAATCTAGTCTTGTGTGTCATTGTTGTCTATCTACCTTCCACAATGACATCTGAGTAGAGACATAACAAGAATGTACAAACTCTTAGCATCTGTATGATCTCATCGTTCAGGTCCTAAACTTGAAGGCATACGTCATTGAGTATTGTCATTCTCTAGACATTCAATATGTTCTATCACTATCTCATATGACTGACCTAGAAAGAATTGGAAGCTTTCCTTTGATGTTTATCAGATCAATCTTAATGTATCCCACCAATAATCCCATGATTGGCTCTCAGGGCATACATACCAACATTTCCAAAGATATATTATTTTTATCAGAGAATCCTAACAATTTCTATTTTTTTGTAAGATAATGAATTCCAATTAGAGATTGATACATCATCAACTTACCTTGACTCCAATTCACACTAGAAGATGGGTGGATTCAGGGAAAAGACATCCATGCCCTTTTCTTATTACTTTAGCTTCAAGACTATTTGGGTCTTTTGACTCATTACCTTCTTCTTTCTCACACAAATGCGCCTTTGTGTGTGTAGGCAAAGGCTGTCACTGATCTCATCACCCTTACCAATGCTATAGCTATCTCACACACTAAGCCTCTAGCCTAGGGCGTCATCCTCAAGAGCCCTCCCCCCCAACTCACTGCCATGCTACTGGTGCATCCTCCATCTCTGACTCCACATGCCTCCTCCCCATCCTCCTTCATTGGCCTCATGCCTTTAAAAGAATATAGGTGCAGGGCCTTGATTCCTCCACTACCTCCAAATCACCTGTGATGCCACATGGAAGGGGAGGCCAGGGCGTCTCTGATTTAGTCCATTCTAGAGGGACCTAGTCGTGACTGCATGCCCTTTCTCCTATGTTTCCTCTAGTAGTGATAGGAGATAGTATTGGTTATGGGAGGTGAGGCCCTACCATTATGTAGGTATCTTACACTCTCGGTGCCCTCCTCCTCTAGACTCACACAACCAAAAGATCACAACGGCTGAACTCACTGACCTCCGAGGATGAGGCAGCACCACGGTTTCTCAACTTTCCCATAAGAGACCAAGGATCAAGGTTTATGTCTACCCTCAAGAGATCCAAATAAGCTTCTCTCTCCTACCTCATAACTATGGTTGACAACCTCCAGGAATGATTTTGGAGTCTTTCACCTCGTGTCCTCTAGAACCACACAAGATAAGGGTGTAGCAGCATGCTTGCTATCTCCTTTAGGCAGTTGGGTCGGTAGGGATCATGTCACAAAGAAAACCCTAGGCATAGGAGGAGGATAATGATGAAGGTAGAAGGTGTCCCATTAGAAGGAGGTAGACACACATATATATACTAATCCTCACGGGATCCTTCCACTATGATTTGCCTCTTCGAGGTTAGTTTCCTACTCTAAACAATAGCAACTTGCCGATTCATCCTTCTTTTTCATAACATATTAACATTTGTCAAATTGTTGATTAATAAAAGATAGGGTAACTTTGATGCCCAAGAGACAAAACTCCTATATTTCCCTCTCTTTATCTTTTATTAATACATTTCCTAAATCAATTATCCATGATACTTGGTTGACACCATAAACACCATAAAGGAAATTATATGAATACAAGGCACTTTATTGGATAATCTTTCTTATGTATTCTAGATTGTTATATCATCTTTCTCCTTGGTATATTCTTTAAGATAATTATTCTCCTTCCATGGAAAATCATTAAATCTTTCCCAATTGTATAATATAATTGAGATTTGTTGGGATATCTGTCATATACAAATTGGTTCTTTTAAACATCTCATTAAAGCAATTACCACTAATTCATAAATTATTATTTTCCTCTTCTTTACATTATTATTTTAAGTATACAAAAATACTAACTAAAATATTCTTGTTTGATGACTCAAGCATGGTGTTTCCAATCTTGGTTGGATAAATATCATTTTATTATCTAAAACACCATAAATGTTATTTTCTTTTGGAAACTTGCACATTATTTTATAATTCCATTATTCAACAATTCACAAACTCATTGCTATTTATTTATGCACAAAATCTCTTATTTTCTTAACCTGTGTCACAAGAACCTATTTGCAAAGAAAATAGCCGTATGGGCCTTTATATGGGCCATGGGTTGCACCCATGCCACCAAAGTGACTTTAATATTATTATTCCATCAATAATATCATTAGGGAAAACATTTATCGATTCACGCATTACATTTAATACATTCAATTTCAAAAAATTGAGGATATTACATTCACCCCTCTTTAAAAGGAATTTTATCCCCAAAATTCAAACTTAGTAAAATTAAGGTGAATGATAGCACATCTGAGTCCCAAACCTTAGGGTTAGGAACCCTACTTGGATATCTTACATCACTTTTATTGGTAAGCATATTCCTCAAGTTATTTCTAAAATTGTCACTTGAATTTAATTCAGGTATATCCACATCCTTAGTATTTACATGATATTGTCACTTGGTGATTACAATTCCATTTATGATTTTCTATTTCACTTGGTGACTACCTTTTCACCTAGGTTTCCAACCCATTGTTCATTTATTCCCACATTAGGGTGAGGTAACACATGTAACCCTAGACCATGTCATTAAGTTCAACTTAAGGTATTGATTCTCCTATATCAATTTTAAGCACAACATGTGTGTACCCAATATCTCTCACTCATAATGGTGAAATAAGCACCTGACTATAGCCCAAAAACAAAGTATATCCCATTCTAAGAGTTGAGATGGTGTACACACTCATTATCCTAAAATTTCATATTTTAGGTTGAACCATTATCATCATGACTTTAAACCGTACTTTTTAATTCCATATCTTTGTTATATTTCTTGAATTCAAATGCCTTTTTCACCCTTGAGTTTGTACACAACTCATTTTATTATTACAGGACTTGTTGTATGTTCTATATTTACACCCCATGTATTATGAGCCTTAGCCACATCCTTGATGTCTCTAGCAGTATAGGTATTGTTGGAGTGATCTCATCCTTATGCATCTAGTGGGTGCCTCTCACATTCACCCCTTTCCCTCATGAACATCATGAAGGTGTCCAATCTCCTAAGACATGGCCTTAGGAAAACATAGTTGTTACCTCCTAACCAGATGGTCTTGTGCAATCAGGGAACAATAAATCCTAATCCAATCGGTCCTATGTACCTTTAATACTCCCTATTTGACCTTAAAATTGACTTAGGGCTCTACCCTTCCCAAGGGTTTACCAAAAGCACATTTTTTCATATATAATTCTTTAAACCAGATTTCGTCCATCTCTTATGATTCTCATTATTCACTTCACCCCTCATTGGGATCATGGTGACTTTATTTTCACACTTGGTCTCATATTTTCAACCATTTCCATAGTGATTTTTCCTCATGTTCCCGAGATGGCATACTTGGGTTCAAAGAATCATATTTAATATATGTGCTTTCATATTTTGTATACTTAATTAGGTGACATTTAAGGTTACCTCAATCTTTAAATTGATTTATCTTTTCACTCTTTTTGGGAAGGTTCTAACCTAGGGTTTCATCTTGACTCTCAGGAGGAGGAGGTTAAGATCTCTATTCACAACCCAATCTCATAGGTCTAGGGTTTACCCCTTCGTAGGTCCTATTCCCTCTCTTGGGTTGACCCACCTCGGTTAGGACACCAACCCTACAAGTTTCATATTTTCATCTTTATGCATTGTTTTTATTATAACTCTCAACCTAATCTCTACGGTACACTCCCTCTCTATAGTACTCATGTGGGCAACTCTCTCATTATGGTTTAGTCCCTATAGTGGACTTCTCACAACCACCCATTCTTGGGCTCAGTTGTTGTGTCCTTCCTTTCATGAATAGGCCTCACAATGGCCATCATATCCTGGCTTGGTCTCATTATGACCATCCTATCCTAGTTTGGTCTTATTGATGATCATCCTATCCCAACTTGATCATATGTCACCATAGTGACATTTCTTACATACCACTTGTATCACTTAAATCCATCAGAGATAGTCGAGCAAGTTACACTCATATCTTTATGTGACCTGACTAAGCATTTCTTGTTTCAACCTATCCACCCTTATCCTTTTGTATCAATGGTGTGCCCTCTCTTTAGGGAGCCTCTTTGAGGGGAACCATCTCTAAGGGTTTGGTCCCTATAGTGGACACTTCATACATACGCCTTCTATTTCGAGATTGGCTTGAGGTGACCTTTCACTGCATGTTTGATCTCCAGTCAACCCCATGATAACTTTATTCACTCCATTCTCTTTGACTCACTAGAGATCGATATAGAGTTTGAGCAGGTTACATCCATAGGTGCATTATTCATAGGCTACTTATGTTTCTTAAAACGTTTCTCATTAATGCCTTGTTCCACATGTACATATGCATGGGAGACTGAGTTACCTAACTCATTTATATGTATGTATGTACATATATATATTTATTATAATGTCTCAACCCTTACTTGCTTAATATGTGGGATACCCTCTTGTTGGGAGGTATTCATACTTACTTGGTGGAAGTATTCATGATCTACCCACTCTCTGGGGTAATCTCCATTTATACCCGCACACTGGGGGTGTTTGTAATATCAAACTCACTCACTGGGAGTATTTTCAATGGTATACCCACTCACCGGGGGTTGGATACTCACTCTCTAGAGATAATTTCAACAACCACCTGATGGCGGTAGTTTCAATTGCATACCCACTCGTTGGGGGTATTGTCAATAACTAACCCACTCACTGAGGGTAGTCTCACTAGCTTACCCACTCGTCGAGGGTATTCTTTGTCCATCCCTTCCTCTAGATATAGCATTAGCATGATGAGAAAGTTATTATAACCATTGGTTATTTATGTCTCTCATGTGTATTCAAAACCTTTCACATGCATCATGCATGAATTTCTTCACACCCCTGCATGGAAGGTTGAGGCATGTAACCCTATTTATATATCCTTTTTCCTCTTACCCTAAGTAGGGTTGGTATGGGTAGGATTAACATCTCACCCACACCACTTTCATTACCCAAGATTAGGGTTTAGTATGCAAGTTAGGGACTACACTTGCTTCATGGGGTTTTTATGTTTCTTGATCCACTATGGTTTTTCCCAAACCACTCTTAGTTCCGTCTAGTATTACCCTCATAAGGGAAAACCCATAAAACCATTTTCTTTTCTTTTATCCTTATTTCCACATTACATGTACATTATTATTGACAGAAGATGCATTAATCTTATTCTTATAAAAAACCCTAACTTTAGATGAGGAGAGAAATAACATTTTAGGGTTTATTAAGCAATATGTGAGAAGTGGATGAACCAAGATGAGAAGAAAACATAAAGGTATTTTACTTTGGGTAATTTTTTCAGACTTTGTCCAGGCAGGATACACAAGAACGAGAGTCCTTGCAAGCCGACTAGCAGTTCGAAGGAAACTTTTTCCAGCCCCCGAGTCATAGTCCCTTCTAGACACCATCATCTTTAGAAAATGACCTAATAATTCCCTCATATTTCTACATATTACTTGAAATTATAAGCTATTAAATATTATTTGAAAAATCTAGTCATAGAAAAGAACATGCATTTTCTTCACATAATCTTCCTTTATGTGATACTCATTGTGGTATTATAATTGAATAAAATGTAAATAAACATCCAATAGTTTAGTTTCTCAATCTTCAAGAAACACTCAGAAAACACCAACAAACTAATGCAAGTAGATATAAGAGTAACCACAGACCTTTTGTAGAATCATGCAAATTTTGGAGTCATACTTTAATTATATTATCCAATCAAGCAACCAACATTTAATATGCATGTGTTTATATCCTAAAGTGTTACCATCATATTCAAAATAATAATCATGATTTACCCCAGGGTTTAGGTTTCCTTAGAAACCTAATTCTCATGTTCATTGGTCTAATGACTCAAGAACCCTAATTCATATTAGGTGTAATTATGATGATCAAAACTACAACGTTATTGCATCATGAACACTTATAACATATTATGTGCCTTAAGGTCATAGTAAGTTACATCATTGATGTTCGAAATCCTAATTAACATGTTGATTATTATTGGTTTAGAAATCCTCATTACACATCATCCTTATCGTCATCATCTTAGATCTCATTGTAGTCAACTATAACAATTTATATGGAAAAGTAAACCTTTTTAATATACTCATCACGTTAATTATCCGAGCTAAGATTTACATCTATTAATCATTACTAAATCATGCATTATCTATATTTTTGGAATTAGAATCATATCCATGTCATGATACTATCTTATTTGTATTCTACTTGTTCTCCTGGTCAATTTGATATATAGTTATGCTATATTTGCGTAATCCTAGAAATTACAATGATTTAAACAATATAAACATCTATATCTCGAACAATGGGTGATGTGGTGACTCCTTCATGGAGACTCAGAAGGAAAGGGATGAGGGGAAAAGTGCTTTAGAAGATCATGGCCTTCTATTTCATTGTGTCAAGGCCCATGTTACAAGATACAATAAGAGTGTCATGGATGAGGAAGAGCGTTTTCGTGATGAGGGGAGAAAGAGATCTGCTACCGCACTGCTATGGAAGGATGCACATCAAGGAAGGAGGGGATTGGGGTAGTCCATCTTCTCTTTGTACCACTTCTTATATAGAACAAGGGTTGGAGATCAATTGGCCTATTTCCATAAAAAAAATCCTTATACAGTTGGAAGGTCATCATGCTAGGAAAGTATTAAATACTCCGTCCTTATAATAACAATCTCATATCTTTTACTTTATAGACCCAAAAGTCAAATAAAGAAAACCACCACTCATACTATTATTTTGGGAAATCTCTATTCATACTACTACCTTCCATTGGGAAAAGGAAAACTCCTTCATTATTCCCTTATTCATTTCCCTATATATCCAAAACTTAGTTTCTAAGGCAAAACAAGATGATTACCAAATAAATCACTTAGGTCACGAGATATATTATCATTCTCTTTTCGTCCATAATTATATATTAGTATCATCTATCATATAAAAATTATCTTAAGAATTTATCATGAGTACGAAATACTTATTTCCCTGTTTGGTATCCCAAGGACCCCGTTGTAAACCTTATTTATGGAAATTAAGTAATTCATATCTCTCTCTCATCTTTACTCCAATTGGTCCCAAATTTGGATAGTTTATTTAAAATCTTATCATACTATATAGTACCAAAGTTGGTGTTAAACTCATACATTTACATACCATTTTCTCTTTATTCAAATAAGGGAAACAACATTTAATTATTGCAAGCAAGTCCCTCTTCCTTCCCGATTTTCCATAGGCTACTAGGACTGTCCTTTCAGTATGAAATTTGGAAGGAAAATCAATAATATATTCCTAGGCTTATCTTTTTTGGGGTTTATTATGATAACTTCCTTAGGAAAAATTTTCCATTTATGTATTTTCTTAAAACAAACACCATTATCATATGAAAAGTCTTTTTTATCTCAAATTCGAGAATTGTCTTAGTTTCTTCGTCATCTTTATGTGTTCCAAAAACTAGACCAAATTGTCCGTATTTGATGCTTCAAACTTGTGTTGCAAGTCATGGTTAGCTAATTGCTTCCATCAATTATCTGATTTTCAAATTATCTTGGAATATTTTGGAAACTTGTCTTTTATTCCAAAATTCTATTTTCTAACAAACCATAAAGTCATTATCCTTTATTTATGCATGAAACCTCTTATTTCTTAATATTTTCCCCCAAGGACCTATTTGCTAAGCAAATAGTTTCATAGGCCTCACTTGAGTCATGGGTTGCACCCATGCCACAAAGATGATTTTATTATTTAATTGATAATAATCTAGGTTTTTTTATCAAACTAATTCTTATATATATTTGAAATTTATGAAAATTTGAGGATATAACATTCACCCCTCCCTAAAAATAATTTTCTCCCCAAATTCACATCCAGAGGTTAAGTTGAAACATAACTCATTTTAATTTCACAACGTAGGGTTAGCAATCCTACTTTTATATCCTCAAATTTTGGTAAAATTGGATTGTAAATATAATTCATGTTTTCATAAATAATTTTCTCCAATGATATTATTGTTGGAACAATAATGTTAATCACCTTTGTAGCATGGTGTTTATGGCACAAGTTACATAAAATGGTTTCATACATGAGTAAACAATAATGGCTTTTTGATATAATAAGTGAAATAATTGTCAAGGTTCTAAAGGAAAATAAAATACATGGTGCTTTGGATAATTAAAGAAATAATTTTCTTGTCGAGAGTGGCAACACAATGTTGAGCCACCAAATACCATTATCTCGGCTTAACCTTTGTATACTTGAAAATAATACTACTAAGGAAGAAAATTCTAGAATTGAAGGAAAAGGATATACCATAGTGTAATTGATAATATTTTAAGATAATATTTAAAAGGAGAAAGTGTTGATATTCCAACAAATCCCAACAAGTTTCATATAGATTGGGATAGTATTAATGAGTTTCCTCGAAGTGAGGATAATGGATTTAAAGAGAATTTCTCAAGGGGAGAGATAAAAGAACAATCTACAATTTAATGATAAATTGGTTCCTAAATGGGACTAATTATCTAAAATACACCATAAAAGTATATGATTTACTTTATGTCTTTTTGGTTACAAATTTCAAGTCATAATAAGACTATAGTAGTGCCTTTTATGACTTTTGATTTTATTGGAATAAAAGCCAAGAGTTTTCACATGAGGAAAAGTAAGAAAAAGGTAAGACGAATGTAGAGTTGTGCCTTGCCTTTTCCCATAATTTAGTTGATGTTAAATCAATTTATGATAAAGGGATACCTTTTAATGCATATGAGAAAAGAAGTTATGGTATGCCTTGCCTTTTTGGCATCTTGCGTGTACGCAAAGGAAAAAATGGAAAAAGAAAGGAGAAATCAGAAGTCTTATGAAACACCCAGAAGAGGCAAGAACCATGAAAGGCTTTCGTATATATATATATATATATATATATATATATGCGATATACTTTCTTCTCATGGAATCTTCCCTTCCTCCTTTACCATTCGTCTTCTTCATCTTCCACTTCATCTAGGGTTCTTCCTAGAACTATTAAGGTACCGCAATTTTCCCCTCACCTCTTTGGTTGGAATGGTCCCTGGCCTGGGTAGCCATGGGAGGCTCTGACAGGAAGGATCCTTCATAGAAACACACCCCCTGCCATGTTATTTCTACCTACACTAAACATGCCACAACAGTCTTAGACTTCTATTTAGTTTTTGCCTCACCTTGCACCACCATATTTCTCCGATCGAGCCCCAAAGCACCGCCAAGGTCTACAAGGCACCTCCTCCACCGCCTGCAACACCTCGTTCCTAGGGGATAGAATCCCTATGGTCGGTGCCTTGGGGGCTAGGGGGAGACCACAATCAAATTTCATGGCCACACCAGGACACGGTGTCCTCCAGCATGACCAACAGGAGACCTACGAGGTAGTGCACTGGTGCAGGCCTGGGAACGCGACCATGATGAAGGAGTCTGGTCATCTGCCTTGTCATGAGGAAGAGGATGGAGTGGGGTTGTAGTTGGTGGTAGGAAAAGGATGAGGGAGGTGACATCGCAAAGGTGGCAGAAGATGGCAGAGCTAGGGAGATAGAGTTGAGAGGTGGCGGATGGGGGTACACCACCACGGTGCCTCCAGCAACACCGCATGTAGGATCATGCTCCGTGGATGCATGTAGCACTGGAGACGCGTTCGCATAGGGAGAAAGAAAAGAAAGGGTCAAATGACCCAATTGCCCTTGTTGGTGTGTTCAAGACAAAAGGGTGTGAACGTATTTTCATGCATAAACCTGAGATAAGACAATTATGTCAAAAAGGTAATCTTTATGTTGACGTGTCAACATATTATTGGCTTTAATAGCATTGTCTTGAAATATTCATAATAAATAATTAGTAACTCCACTTAGGACATGTTATATATGAAAATTGATCATCCAAACGAGACGAACACAAATAAAATACTTTTGAGACCTAATTTTCATTGAAATTATAAAAGTAGTACAATATGTGTGAAAGTAGTTATTAATGCATTTAAACCCTAAGTTTGTGTATCAAGACGGTTGTATATGCAAAAAATGTTTACATTGACATATTTACTGATATTGTTGAATAATATGATAAATCAAGATGATCATGATAATGATAATGAGAAACTAGGATTTGTAGTATGGATGATCCTTAATATATGAGATTAAGATCTTATACATCAATTAAGAGACTTGTCGTAACCTTAATGTGCCTAAACTGATATAAGTGTTCATGATGCTCTCACATGGTATATTCGATGATCATGACTACACCTAACATGAAATATGGTTCTTAAGTCATTAAGACAATGAACATGAGAATTGGAATATCAAACCTAACTTTTATGACAACTCGAGACCAAGTAAACCGAAACATAGATTAGGACTCGAGTAGAGTTTAATGTGATTAATATGAGTGGTGATACTTTAGGATTTACATAATGCAGATTGCTTGGTGTGTGTGCTTGATTTGTATAATATGCTTAGAGGTTGTTTGCATAATTGCATGGCTCACCATCGAGGTATGTTGTTACACCTAAGAATAACCGCCTTAGTTTTACGTGGCTTTCTCAATGTTTTTCCCATGGATTGGAAATAACTGCTTGTATGTTTATTTATTTCTTGTAAATTATAATACCACTATGAATATCACATAAAATAAAGATTATTTGAACAACATGTTAGTTTATATTGGCAAGAATTTGTTGGAACAATATGTTGTTAATTACTTGCATATTTTTGGATACACCCCACGTGCCAGTATGGAAACATACAGATCACATATTTGTTTCATGCGGTTTTAGGTATAAGTTGATATACATGATAAGGGACATGAAGATAAAGATAGAAAGTTCATGTAAGCATTTTATAAACAAATTTTGTGAATTAATGAAATTCTTTTCTATTATTAATTATTTGCTAAATATGTATCCTTGCATAAACTTTGTAGGTAATGGATCTCATCTTTTAGGCCTTCCTTAATTGGGCGATGTTGAAGAGTGAGTTCGTTACATTTGGTATCACAATGCCATATTTTGTCAAATAATTTTAATAGTTTATAATTTCGAGTAATTTGTAGAAATTTGAGGGAATTATTAGGGAATTTTTAAAGGTGATGGTGTTTAGAAGGGACCACAATTTGGGGTTGGAAAATTTTTCCTCCGTATAGGTAGTCATCTTACGAAGACCCCCAGGCAGGTGCATACTGTCTGGCCAAAGTCAGACGATTTTTCCTAAAGTAAAATACCTTTTGGGTTTCCTTCTCATTTGATTCGTCCACTTCTCATCCTCTTGCTTAATAAACCCTAAAAGGAATTTCTCTGTCCTCATCTAAAGTTAGGATTTTTTAGAAGAAGTAGGATTAAGGCATCCTCTGCCAATTAATGTACATATAAGGATGATGAAATAAAAATGTACATGTAATGTGGAAAATTATAATGTACATGTAACATGGAACTAATAATGTACATGTAACGTGAAAATAATGATGGTTTTATGAGTTATAAGGGTAAAATTTAGATGGGAATAGGGTTGGTATAGAAGAACCCTAGGGGGTCAAGGGACATGTAAATCCAAAGAGGTAGTGTGTAGTCCCTAACCCTAACCCTAAAACCCTAATATTAAGGAATGAGATTGGTGTGGTGACATAGTACACTACCCATATGAACCTCAAAAAAGGAATAAGGAAAATATAAATAAATGAGTAAACTGACTTTGTCTCCCATGCATGTGTGCATGAGGAACAAGGCATTAATGAGGAAAAAAGTAAGTAACCTATGAATGAAGCATTTATGGATGTAACGCGCCCAAACCCTATATCTCTAGTGAGTTAAAGAGAATGGGGTGAATAGGGTAATCACATGGGGATGACTAGTGATCATGATGGAAAGGAAGGCCTATGGAATGCAACCAAGCCCGGGTGAGTGAAGGTTGTGAATAATGTCATCATGGGGATGACAGGTGATCAAGCTGAGACAAGAATATCACTAATATGACCAAGTTGGGATAGGAAGGTCATTATGAGGCCAGACCTGGAAAGGATTGCTAATGAATGCAACCAAGATTGGGTGAGGGACGGTTGTCAAATGTCCACACAAGGAGGACCAAAATCCTTAATAGATGGTTCCCCATAAAGAGGCTCCCCTTAGAGAGGGCACACCATTGAGAAAAGAGGATAAGGGTGGTGAGGTTAAACAAGGAATGGTTATTCAGGTTGCATAAAAAGATGGTAATGTGAAACTCTTAGTTCAACTTTTAGGCTAGTGTGCCAACCTGGGGTGGGTGAACCCAAGAGTGGAAAAAGGTCCAATGCCGAAGGCAAAACCCTAGACCTATAGGGTTGGGTTGTGATTAGAGATCCTGAATCCTCCTATGATCCATGAAGGAACCCTAGGTTAGGACCTTACCTAGAAAGGTAAGTTGACTAAATCAATTCAAAGATTGAGATAACCATGAATGTCACTTAATATATAAGATGAAAGCACATATATTGAGTATGATTCTCTGAACCCAAGTATGCCATCTCTGAGAAACATGAGGAAAAGTCACTATGGAAGTGGATGACCGTAGGAGACCGAGTCTAAAAAAGAAATGTTGCCAGGAAATGTTTCCATGAGTCCAATGAGGGGATATAAAGTGAATAATTAGCATTATAAGAGATAGAGTAATCCGGTTTAAAGAATTACAAATGAAAATAATGTGCTATAAATGAACCCTTGGGAAGGGTAGAGACCTAAGTCAATCCTAAGGTTGAGTAGGGAGTATTAAAGGTACATGGACCAATGGGATTAGGAGTTGATTGATCCCTGAATGCACACGACCATATGGTTAGGAATAATATCTATGTTTGCCCAAGGCCCATGTCTCAAGAGATTATCTACCTTCAAGATGATCACTGGCCAATGGGTAAATGTGAGGGGCACTCCCTATATGCATAAGGATAAGATCAATACAAAAAGTACCTATACTCCTAGAGACCTCGAAGAAATGGTTAAGACTCACAATACCTGAGATGAAAATGTAAAAGATACAAAAGCCATGTAATAATTAAAGGATCTGCATACAAACTACAGAGTGAAAAAGGTATTTGACTTCATTAAATATAAGAATATTGGAAAGAAAAAGGGTATGGTTTAAAGTCATGTTATGATTCAACCTAAATGTGAAATTTTAAGATGATGTGTGTACACCGTCTCTGCTCTTGGAATGAGATTAACTTTGTATTTGGGCTGCAATCAAGTGATTATTTCATCTCATTATGAGGGAGAGGGATTGGGTAGACACATGTTATTCTTAAAATGGTCATACGAGAATGAATATCCTAAGTTGAAAATCTATTCAGATGACCAAAGGTTGGAGATATTACCTCACCCCTATGTGGAAATAATAAATGAACAATAGGTTTAAAACCAAGGTGAAAAGATAGTCAACAAGTGGGAACGGAAAGCACAAATGAAAATGTAATCATACAGAGATGATATTATGTAAAAACTAAGGATGTGGTTATTCCTTGAATTGAATTCATGTACCGATCTTAGTAATGATGAGTGGAATTTGCATATCAATAAAAGATGTTAGAGATATCTATGTAGGATTTCTAAGCCCAAGGTTTGAAATTAGGTTGGGTTATCATTCACCTATGTTTGTTGGGTGTGAATTTTGGGGGGAAAATTCCTTTTAAGGAGGAGTGAATGTTATATCCTCAAATTTTGGTAAAATTGGATAATATAAATATAAATCATGTTTTCGTAAAAAAATCTCCAATGATATTATTGTGGAATAATAATATTAATCAATTTTGCAACATGGGTGCTTATGGTACAAGTTAAATAAAAGGGGTTCATACATAAGTAAATAATAATGGCTTTTTGATATAATAAGGGAAATAATTGTCAAGGTTCCAAAGGAAAATAAAATACATGGTGCTTTGGATAATTTTCTCCCCAAGAGTAGCAACACAATGTTGAGCCATTAAATAACATTATTTTGAATTAACCTTTGTGTACTTGAAAATAATAATAGAAAGGAAGAAAATTCTAGAATTTAAGGAAAAGGATATATCATGGTGTAATTGATAATGTTTTAAAATAAGTTTAAGAGGATAAAGTGTTGACATCCCAACAAATCCCAACATGTTTCATATAGATTGGGATAATATTAATGAGTTTACTTAAAGTGAGGATAATGGATCTAAAGAGAATAACCCAAGCAGAGAGATAAAATAACAATCTAGAATTCAATGATAAATTGGTTCCTAAATGGGACTAATTATCTAAAATACACCATAAAATTATATGCCTACCTTTATGGCTTTTTGGTTACAAAATCCAAGTCCTAATAAGACTATGGTAGTTACTTTTGTTGACTTTGATATTACTAAAATAAAAGCCAATAGTTTTCACATGAGAAAAAGTAAGAAAAAGATAAAAGGAATGTAGAGTTGTGCCTTGCCTTTTCCCATTATTTAGTTAAAGTTAAATCAATTTATGAATAGGGATATCTTTTAAAGCATATGGAAAAAGGAGTTATGGTATGCCTTGCCTTTTTGGCATCTTGCTTGTACACAAAGGATAAGATGGGAAAAGAAAGGACAAACCATGAAGTTTTCATGAAACACCCCAAAAAGGAAAGGACCTTGAAAGACTTTCGTGAGGCTAGTGTATATATTTACGCGGGTCCCCTTTCTTCTCGTGGAATCTTCACTTCCTCCTTTACCATTCATCTTCTTCATCTTCCACCTTGTCTAGGGTTCTGCCTAGAACTATTAAGGGACCACAATTTTCCTCCTCACCTCTTTGATTTGAATATTCCCTAGATTAGGTAGCCATGGGAGACCCCGACAAGAAGGATCCTTCATAGACACGCACCCCCTGCCATGTTCTTTCTATCTGCACTAAACACACCACCATAGAGGTAGACTTCTCTTAAGTTTTCCCCTCACCTTGCACTACTTTCTTTCTCCGATCGAGCCCCAAAGTATTGCCACAGTCTGTAAGGCGCCTCCTCCACTGCCTGCAACACCTCGTTCTTGGGGGATAATATCCCTATGGTTTTCACCTTGGGGGCTAGGGGGAGACAGCAGCTGACTGTCATGGCCATGCCAAGACACGATGTCCTACAACGCGACCAACAGGAGGCTGACAGGGTAGTGCATTGGCACAGGACTGGGAATGAGATCATGATGAAGGAGTCAGGTCATCTGCCTTGTCATGAGAAAGAGGACAGAGTGGAGCTCTAGTTGGTGGAGGACGAAGGCCGAGGGAGGGGGTGTGATGCCACGAAGGTGGTGGGAGATGGTGGAGCCAGGGAAATAGAGTTGAGAGGAGGCGGAGGGGGGGATGCCACCATGGAGCCTCCGACAACACCACATGTAGGATCATGCTCCATAGACGCACATAGGGCTGGAGACATGTTCACATAGGGAGAAAGAAAATAAATGGTCAAATGGCCCTATTTCCCCTGCTGGCGTGTTTAAGACACAAGGGAACATACGTATTTTCATGCATAAATCTGAGCTAAGACAATCACATGAATTAATATTCATGATTACACTAGATAGATGTGGATCCTACAATTCAAAAAGATAAAACTAAAAAGCAAAAACATATAAAAACTAAAGAAAATAAAGCTAAATATAGAAATGTTTCCATCTACCCCCGTAAGCTTGAACTTTAATATGACCACATAGTCAAAATTCTAACTTTAGAGGTGAAATAGTGGTACCATATCACATGGGTGGTGGTGGTGGATGAGGCATGGTGGGATCCTATGCTGGAAAAATCCCCTAAAAACTTGGCTATTGTGGTGGCATAGGTGGAGGTTGTGGATAGCCACCAAAGTATCCATGGATCTAGTAATGATTAAAGAATGGATGTTGGTTCCCCTCTATCCACTACAGGAGCATATGCATGTTCTCTTTGTTGGCTAAGAGAAGCTACTCGTTTTGGAAAATCACCTATTGGTTTTCATACAGCCATCCCTGGACGTCATGGATGCCCGCCAGGGTCTCTGTGTGCTACTGTTGTCTCTACTAGATCTCTTGCAGCATCCCATACATGCCCGCCATCAAATATGGGTCATACTCCTGGGTGTGTGGTGTAGCAGAAGAACTAGAAGCTACAAAGTGTCATGGATGATTGCATGGAACTAGCCTCCTTGTCACAGGGATGGTAGGCTCCACTTCCTCCTCTTCATCTTACTCCTACTGCTAGGCATTGTCATCTTCTTCCTCCTCCTTGGATGAGCTATCCACGAGACACCATAGGAGGTGGTTTCCTTGCAGATCAAAGATGGTGTCTGGAAGCTTCCTTTCCTTGTAGTGGGTCCCCACTGTACAACACGCGTATGAACCACTCAGTTGAGTGTTGATAAGGCCAAATTTTTTGAAGTGCTTGAGATCTAACTTTGTTGACAGCTTCCATGATTTGGAGGCGGAGAGGTCAAGGTGTAGATGGATAAAAATGGGTGTGATCAACCTCCAAAATGAATTGGATGTTTCCCCTGCACCTGTCACTTTACTCCCATCACATGCTGATAAAAGAAAGCTCTGAAGTTCATACTTTGGGTTCTCATCTCCAACATCTTGTAGAGGAAGTAAAGATCGACCCTCTAGCACTTCCCTTGTCCTTGGATTGGCTTTTCTAGAAGAGTGTTGGTGATGAGGCGGTGGAGCATGTGAGAAAAAGGATGCTCGAAGTCCGTCAAGGAATTGTTGTGCCAAATGATGTTCTAGCCTTCTGGCAATCCAGAAACATCTCATGTGCCACCTCAAAGTTGAATTTATCAGGGTAGAAGCGGTCATCTTCGCATGGCCATTTGTAGATGGCATTTAACTATTGTAGCGTCATTTTAAACTCAGTGTTATAGAGCCAGAAATGGATTTTTCCCGTCCCCCATTTATCCCCATACTCGGGGATGATGCAAACCTCCAGGGATGCCATGAACTCACAAACGAGGTCAGGGTATGTAGGCCAGTCATTGAAGAAGGGGTTGTCACCTTCCAACCCCTAATGCTTATAGACCTTCCGCATATTGTCAGTGAAACGAACAGAGGCGAGGAAGGCATGGTCTCCATACCATGTAGCATGGATATCCTGCTTGTGCAACTCTTCGTATGTCTTCTTGATGTCAGTATTGGGATGGGATATCTGACTTGGTTTAGGAACCAAGTTAGGAACCCTCATAAATGAAGACGTCTCCCTCCTTGAAGACATCTTTCTTAGATGAAGGAGATTAGAGAGAGTAGAGCTCGGTGTAGTGTCTAGATGCTCAGAGATGCTCGCAATTACTTTCTTGAGGGAGGAGAAGAGAAGGTGTGAAGAAAATGGATTCACATCCCCTCCCTTTTATAGCTATGCCCTCCGACCTATGACCACGTCGACCGACAAGTCATTGATAATACCGACTTTTGGATGAGAATCTGTGTGCTTTGTGCTACCAACGGTTGCGATGCTCCAATTTCAGTTGCACGGATCGCTATGCATTGGTAGTACCAACAGGACATTGGTAGTACTGACATGTCCCACAGATTGGTGCTACCGACCATCAGATGTGGTTGATATCGATCGCTCATTGACGCCCCCATATATGTTTGACACTTGGTGTTGGTAGTATTGATAGGATGTCAGTAGTACTGACTCGTTCAAATTTGTCGGTGCTCGGAGTCTCGAACCTAGGGCTCATATATTTTCCAGTGCTACCAATGATGTGTCCATAGTACTGAGTCCTTATCAGGTATTTGAACCTCTTCTCTACAGAAATTCAGTGCTACCGACATAGGGGTCAATAGTACCAAGATATAGCGCTTAATTTTTCAAATTCCATGTAACCTCATCAGTAGTACCAAGATTGAGCTCGGTAGTACCGGCTTTTGCAGTTGATTGCATCATTTTCCCTATAACCTTGTCGGTAGTATCGAGATTGGACTCAGTAGTATCGATTTTTTTAGCCTGCACACCACACAAAATGCATCAAGGTACCTTTTTTATATCAAACTAAGTAAAAACAAAAAATGCAACTACAATACTACAAATTTGGAATGCAAAGAACATAAAAGATGGTTCGGTTGCCTCCCAACAAGTGCCCTTGTTTTACGTCATAGGTTCGAAGATCCTAAACTCAATGGATTAGTGAAGCTCAATGAGCTTCAACTCATCCTCCTTCCTCATCACATCTCCCCCAAAGTAATGCTTCAGATGCTGGCCATTGACAAGGAATGGTTCAGCCCCATTGCTAATTGCCACAGCTCCATGGGGGAAAGCTTTAATCACCTCAAAGGGTCCACTCCATCTATACCTCAACTTACTAGGATGTAGCTTCAATCTAGAATTAAAAAGAAGGACCTTATATCTTGGAGTGAATGTCCTATGCAAAATATGGCGATCATGAAATTGCTTAGTCTTCTCCTTATAAATTTTTGAGCTCTCATATGAATCAAATCTAAGCTCATCCAATTTATTCAACTCTAGCAATCTCTTTTTTCATGCATTGTCCAAATCGTAGTTTAATTTCCTCAAAGCCCACTTGGCCTTATGCTCTAGCTCTACAGGTAGATGACAAGCCCTCCCATAAACCAACCTAAAAGGAGTAGTACCTATAGGTGTTTCATACGCAGTCTTATACGACCATGCTTGAGAATCATGCTCTAGTTGATCATGTTGGTTGAAACTATCTTTTATAAAATCTTCTTGATCTCCCTATTAGACACTTCATCTTGTCCTTGAGTTTGGGAATGACATGGAGTACCTAATCTATGTTTTACCCCATACTTACTCAAAAGTGCCCCAAACTTCCTATTGGTGAAATGAGAACCACCATCACTAACCATTAACTTGGGCACTCCAAACATGCAAAAAATGTGATCCTTCACAAATCTACATACCACCTATGTGTCATTGGTGCATGTTGGAATTGCTTCCACCCACTTAGATACATAGTATACAACAAGTAATATATATAGATTAGAATTTCAAGACATAAAAGGACGCATGAAGTTTATTCCCCATAGGTCAAAGACCTCAATTTCCTAAAAAATGTTTAGGGGCATTTTGTGTCTCTTTGAAATATTACTTGCATGTTGACATGCATCACACTAACAAACATAGTTGTATGCATCTTTAAAAATTTCCGTCCAATAAAAACCACATTCTAAGACTTTATTTGTTGTCCTAGAACTAGCATGATGACCTCCTACAGGTAAACAATGACAGTGTGCCAAAATACTTTGGAATTCACAATCTGGAACACACTTGCTCAGAATACCATCCCTACACTGCCAAACCAGAATGGGGTCATCCCATATATAGTACCTCAAGGAGTGGAAGATACTTTTCTTCTCCTGGTACCCCCAATCTCTTCACAAATCTCCACATGCAAAATAGTTCACAATGTTTGTGAACCATGGGTCTTTGCTTCTCATAGCAAAGAGCTTCTCATCAGGGAACTCTTCCATAATAGGTATACTAATATCCTTTTCATCAACACATTCAAGCCTAGAAAGATGATCTGCCACCACATTCTCAGTTCTGGCTTTATCTTTGATCTCTATATCAAATTCCTAGAATAACAAGATCAACATGATCAACCTAGTCTTGGCATCCTTTTTTCTACAACAAGTATTTCATAGTTGCATGATCTATCCATATCACAACCTCAAACCCAATCAAATATTGACGAAATTTCTCAAAAGAAAAAATAACTGCCAACAATTTCTTTTTATTTGTTGTATAATTCAATTGGGCATCATTTAAAGTTTTGTATGCATAATAGATGACAATAGGGACTTTATCCAAACGTTGGCCTAGAACTACCCCTATTGCATAATTTGATGCATCACACATCATCTCAAAAGGTTGACTCGAATTTGGATCCCGAACAACGGGTGTGGAGACCATCTTCTCCTTAAACACATCAAAAGATCTCAAACATCGCTCATTAAATTTAAAGTCAACATCCTTTTCTAATAATTCGAAGAGCAGTTTAGCAATCTTAGAAAAATCCTTGATAAAGCGGCGATAAAATCTGGTGTGTCCTAAAAAGCTCCTTACCTTTTCCAATGACGATTGAGGTAGTTTGGAGATCACCTCTATTTTGATAGGGTCTACCTCAATTCCTCTATTGGACACCTTGTATCCCAAGACAATTCCTTCACTCACCATCATGTTACACTTTTCCCAATTCAAAACAAGGTGAGTGTCCTCACATCTTTGTAAAACTTTATCTAGATTGTCAAGGTAATCATCAAAGGACTCCCCATACACTGAAAAACCATCCATAAACACTTCCAAACATTTCTCTACCATATCAGAAAAAATGGCAAGCATGCATCGCAGGAAAGTGGTCGGTGTATTGCAACGACTGAACGACATATGAAGATATGCAAATGTTCCATAAGGACAAGTGAATGTCCTTGATCTTGTGGCTCGATGGAATCTGATTTTATCCCAAATAACCACCAATGGAACAAAAATGAGAGCGGCCAGTGAGCCACTCTAAACTATGATCGATAAAAGGGAGAGGAAAATGATCTTTGAGCATGAAGGCGTTCAAGCATCTATAGTTTATTCAAACATGCCACCCAGTCACTGTCTAGTAAAAATCAACTCGTCATTAGAATTAGTAGTGACTGTTGTACCTTATTTTTTAGGAGCCACTTGGGTTGGACTAACCCAGTTCGAATTAGAAATAGCATATATAATTCCTACATATAAAAGGTTCACTACCTCTTTTTTCACAACCCCAGTCATGATGGGGTTAAGTCGACATTGAGGTTGCACTACAACTTTGGCTCCTTCCTCCAATTTGATCTTGTGTTGACAAAAACTAGAGGAGATCCCCTTTATGTCTGCTACTGACCAACTAAATGCCACACGATGGTTCTTTAAAACCCCAACCAATTGCTCCTCTTCTCGCATGCTTAGTGAAGCCAAAATTATGACTGGAAGTTTCTCCTATGCCACCAAGAAAATGCATTTCAAATGAGGTGGCAATGGCTTTAGCTCCAACTTTGGAGGACTCAGCAAAGAAGGAACCAATGGTGGTGAGGGTGGTCTCAAATCCTCAAAATGTCTTGTATAGTATCATGGAAAGATCTTGAGAAGCTAGACACACTTCTCCAAAGAATAGTATCTGGTATAATCATCTATCAGATTCATGATACATGCCTCTAAAGGCAGTTATGTGTATGCCTAGAAAGTGTGGTTGAGGTTGCCTCCTCCATTGTTGTTCAGAAAAACTCCTCTGTTGTATCATCAGGATGTTGAACCGCCTTTATTAAAGATATCTCCTTTGTGTTGTCCAAGATGTCCACCCTCCAGTGTGCCTTTGTGGACTAGTATCATCACATGTGCCATCTCAAGAAATGGCTTTCCTAGAAACAATAACACATTTTCTTGGACTTGCTGCAGCATATGACATTAGGCTTTAGCTTTTGTAGTCTATGTAGGCTTGGGCATTAAGGTTTTGAATCCCTCCTCTTTGTTGATCAATGCCAGCCTTCCTTTCCTCATCTCTAGAATCATATTAGTTGTGGCTTGGAATGGCCTCCCCAGTAATAGCTCATTGCCTTTCCCATGACAATAAAGTCTGTTGGAAATACAAACCTATCCACATTGACAAGAACATCCTCACAAATACCATAAGGGCTCACCATAGAATTGTCCTCCAGATGAATAGTCATATTTCTCTTTCTAGACTCATGTAGAACTAGCTTCTTAAATGTGGTCAAGGGCATAATATTGATGCTAGCCCCTGAGTCACACAAGGCCTCTCCGAATTTCGTCTTCCCAATAAAACAAGATATATTGAAACTATTTGGGTCCTATCTTTTCAATGGCAATGTACCCAAAATGAATGCACATACTTGCTCATTCAGGACTACCACCTTAGAATCATCTATCCTTCTTTTCTTGTTGATCAAATCTTTTAGAAATTTGCCATAGGAAGGGATCTTATCAATTGCATCAATCTAAGGGATATTGACATGCAATTTTATGAAATTGTCTAAAAATTTCTAAAATTGTTGACCAGCCTTTTTGCTTTCAGACTATTAGAAAAAGGTACCAACTTTACCACTTTCCTTTGATGAGGTGGGATATATGACTTTTTTCTTATTTCCTCTATATCATCAGCCTCTTCCTCAGTTGTCTTTTCCTCTACTACAATATTTGGTTCCACTGTATCAACCGTCACTGCTTTGTCTTTAGCACTTGTGGACTCTCCTGCATCTAAACTAGATGGTGTATCATTCTGTAATTTTCTGCCACTGCAGAGTAAAATTGCCTTGACCTATTGATTTCCAGAAGGTACATTAGTATTGGCTGGGAATCGTTACTGCCTGGCTTCTTCAAGGAAGCCACTTCTGCTACTATCTAAGAAATCTGTGTTTCAATACTATAGACTACACTCCTTGGTTATGAAGTTCTCTTTGATTCTAGTCGATAAACACTTGATTTTGGTTTACTAGCTTTCCAATCATCTCTTCAATGCGGTCTATGTTACTGGGACCCATGTCTTGTTGTTGACCACTAACCTACTATGACTTATTTTATTGTGCCTGAGATGGGTCATGCTGGAAATTACTAGGATCCTTCCAGAAATATTAAGGATCCTTCCTCCAAGAGTAGTTGTTATTCTTGTACTATTGTTGATTTCATGCAAACTTTCACTCCTCATCTTCCTCTTCTGAAGAATTTTCATCTTTCACACACAACTTCTTAGCAATCATGAACAACTTATCATTTAAGGATGAAATAACCTTTGACTCTCTGACACTTTTAAGGGTTGTCGGGTACTATCTCTCTCTTCTCCCCATTCCTAGTTCTTAGACATGTTCTTCAAGATTTCATGACAGCGGGCTAGATTGTTGTGGTGGAAGAAGCCTGCTCCTGTGCTATCAAGTGTAGTCCTTTCTCCCTTATGCAGACCATAGTAGAAAATCTTTGCCTGCCCTAGCAAATCTATGCAATGGTGAGGGACCTTCCGCAACATGTTCTGGAATCTCTCCCATGCCTCAGAATATGACTCATCACCTTGTTGTCTAAAGTTGTGGATTTTCTTGACCAGATCATTTGTCTTCTGAGGTGGGAAGTACCTCTCAAAGAAATCTTCAATCATTTATTCCCAAGTTTCAATGCACTCATCATTCAAGTTATGAAACCAAGACTTAGCACTATCCGCCACTGATGATGGGAACATCTTCAAGTATATGATAGTAGCCAACACCCTATCTATCTTGATCATATCGCAACTTTTGACAAAATTGCTTATGTACATCATTGGGTCCTCAAAGTTGTGGCCAAGAAAAGCCTGTGATTTGACTAATGACACCAATCATGGACCAATCTTGTAGCTGCCAACATTGATGGTTTGTCTTTTGATTGGGCCTTTTTGAATAGTTGAAGATGATGCCTTGATCCTTTCTCAGATTGTATGCTCTTCTGCTTGGTCACCCATTTATGATGGATCAGGATCCTCTAGTGTCTCAGGCCCTTCTTGTGGAGGTGGAGGTGGTGGAGTTCAATTAAATCTATCCATTGATCTTCCATACTCCTGTTCTATGCAAAGGAGCTCTGCTTGACCTAAGCTCTATGGGGACGACTCTCTGTAGTTGTGGTCTCAGGTATGTACCATGCACTAGTACCTGCAATTAGCAAAAATGGTTGTGAGAACATGAAACTAATGGTAGAGACAATAAATATATTAAAATTCAGCTTTTAAAGAATAAAAGAAAAATAAAAGGGTTGTCCTGTAATGGCCGACTACAACACTCGTAGTGCTGAAGTTACCAATTCTATAGAAACAACGCCAAAAACTTGATAGGTATTTTCTATACGCTCAAAATGCAAGTATATGCTATCGTAGTAATATAGGTCTATGAGGCCCATATGTCGAACATAGGGAAAAATTACTTTAGAAACTAGTACTAACTATAGTACGATCAGCTTTGGCTGAAGAAAACTTGAGTGATTGGTTTGGTAATTTGAATAGAAAAGAAATCTAGATTATGGTTGTTGTTCTTAGTCTTAGTGAATTTCTTAGGATAATGGTTTCACCACAGTTAACGTTGCACTTAAGTCCTAATACATTAATAAAAATCTCTCCTAACTCTGGATTAAGATCCTGTAGCGAGAATTACTCGCTCTCAGGATGTAATTAACTATCCAACCTAATACCAACCCCACTCTCGTATCGATTGTGTTATTAGATAGGTGTTTTATTTAATACTCTAGGCAATCTCCTCACATTTTTAAACCACCTTTCTCAAAGGGTTTTATGGAACGTGTATTTATACGAAGTTTTGAGTATTAATTTCCCTTTTTCAAAGCAATTGTCAGTCCAAGTAATACCTATGGTGATCAAGCATGGATAGTTCATTCATTCATATATAAATAAATCAAGAAATTAAGAGAAATTTATTAATTAATGCATAAGAGTCAAATATAATTCATAACTGGGCTACTCCCGGGTCTTAAGGAACGTGATGATTAGCCCCTCATGATTTCCATAGTCAAAGACTGTTGACCTAGAGGTTGTACATTACCTATATTTTGATAATTACTTAACCATTCCATTCATATGTATCTAACATGTGCGTTAAAGATTGTTTGAAGACATTAGGTACATGAAAAGGATCACATATACAAGCCCTAGAATGGGCCAAGTGCAAGCCAAATTGACTACAAGTGTGCAATTTAGGATTTCCATGTAAATCACCTTAGAACATAAATGTAATCACTTGTAACGATGAATATGCTTGTAACTTAGAAGAGAAAAATGTTTGGGACAAAATTCACCAAGTGCTAATCACTTTTATTGAAAATTAGAAAATCCATTTCAGGCACTTGGTCGGTCGAGTTTCCCACCCTGAAACTCGACCGATCATCCTGAGTCGATTTTCTGAAGATTGCAATCGGTCGAGTTGTGCACTCATAGAACTCGACCGATTGGGTAGTAGGACAATTCTAGTTGGAATGGTCGGTCGAGTTTCCTCAGGACAAACTCGACCGATCAATTCAACATCGAATTGCCTGCTACCTGATCGGTCGAGTTACACCCATTGATACTCGACCGATTGCACTGTACAGAGTTTGCAGAAAAAGTAATATCACCGTTGGTGAATTGTTTTGGGCAAAAATATAGCCATTTTCTTGAAGGAAAAACGACCACTTATGCACCCAAGTGTCCCACAACATAAAGGGCCACCCTCAACTATAAATAGAACCCCTTGGACTTCATTCCAAGCTTCTCTTCCATTGCAAACTTGGTTCTAGCTTAGTTGAGAGTATTCCAAGCCCTTGAGCCCCCTTTCTCTCTCTACCTTCAAGACAAATTCGTGAGTGAGATAGGTTCCTTTGTATGAGAGATATCCTTTGTGCTATGTAAAGCTCTCTCTTCTTTCTTCCCACCTCCAAATTAAATAGAAGATTGATTGAAGCTTCTTCTCCGAGTGAAAGAGGAGTTGCTGTTGTTCTTCTCTGAGTGAAGGGGAAGATGTGTTGCTGATCTTCAAGAGTGAAGATTGATCGTTGCTCTAGCTCCCTTGGTGAAGGGAAAACGTGGGCAAGCTCTCCAAGTGAAGGAGAGGTGCAAGGCAAGCTCAAGTAAGATAGGTAATTCCTGCAAGGCTAAAGACAAAGGTGAGATTGGGTAAGTCCTTTGTAGAAGGCTGAAGAATCTTGCTTTGTGGGTAAGTCCTTGGATAGGTTGAAGATCTTAGCTTGTGTAATTAAGCCCTTGGTTATGTGGTTTATGTTTCTTGTAATCTTATCGTGATAAATAAGAGGACCAAGTTGCAAATCCTAGAGTCTAACCAACTCTAGGTAGTGGACTGACATAGCTCCTAAGTTTAGGACATGGAACCACTCTAAACCACATGTCCAAGTGCATGATATTCATTATCTCTTATCCTTGCTTTGTATGCTAGAATAGGATATCAAATTGCTACTTGCATTAGTTTTTACACTTCATTTAAATTGGTGGTCTAATTGATTTTGTGAAGTGTGTGTAGCTCTATTCACCCCCCTCTAGAGCCCATCGATCCAACAAGTGGTATCAGAGCAGGTCTTCTCCAAGCTACTTCTACAAGTAGTAGAAGATGGGCGATTCGGCTCTTGGGTCACTCAACCTTGAAGGAAGCTTCTCCATGAGACCCCCGGTCTTCAACGGCATAAACTTCTTATATTGGAAGAGGAGAATGCAATTCTATCTTCAAGGGGTGAGTTTCGAAATGTGGAAGATTGTCCATCTCAAGTATGAGGATCCAAATGGCGGCATCACCACATGGACGGAAGCGGAGATGAAGCGTGCTCAACTCAATGCTAAAGCCCTGAGCATCATCTACGCCGCCCTTACACCATCGGAGTTCAACCGCATCTCTTCGTGGGACACGGTGCATGAGATATGGCACAAGTTGTGTGTCACCTATGAAGGGACTGAGCAAGTCAAGGAGGCCAAGGTCTACATGCTTGGTGGTCTTCTTGAGAACTTCAAGATGGGGAAGAATGAGAGGGTAGCGGATATGTACACAAGGTTAAATGTCATCTTGAACAGCCTTGCAGCCCTTGGAAGTGTCATGGATAGAGGTACAATCAATGCCAAAATATTGAGATCTCTTCCAAAGAGATGGGAGCCAAAGGTCACCTCTATTGAAGAAGTCTACAAGCTAAGCGAGTTATCAACTGAGGATCTGGTTGGTAACCTTCAAGCTCATGAACCTAGGCTCGACAAGCAAGAGGAAGAGGAGAAAAGAGAAGAAAAAGAATCAAAGAAGATAAAGGACACAGCCTTCAAAGCTCAAATTGAAGAAATGGTCCGACAACAACAACTTGCTATGAAGTCTCCCTGTCCTTCCTCAAGTGAAGATGAAGGTGTCAATGATCATGAAGCCAACTACTCAAAAGGGAAGCACTTCAAGAGCAAGCCCTCCTCCTCAACTCCGAGGTGCTATGAGTGTGGTCAAAAAGGCCACTACAAGAGTGACTGCCCAAAGGCCAAGAAGAGCCATCATAAGAGTAGCCACAAGAAGGATGACAAGTACAAAAGAGAAGCAAAGTACAAAAGAAAAGACAAGAAGGAGAAAAGGTCCAAAGATGCAGCTCATGCGGCATGGGAGTCTTCTTCTTCAAGCTCCTCAAGCTCCAAAGATGGAGAATGCCATCTTGCCCTCATGGCCTCAACTAGTGAAGATGTAATTGAGGTAAGTGAGGTAAGCAAGATTAGTGATGTTAATTTACTTGAGCTATCTAAGGAAACTCTCATTGATATGCTTAATGAATGCCAATCATCTTTTGCTAAATGTAAATCTAAGAGGAAAAGATTAGGCAAAATAGTTGATGATCTTTATGCAAAAATTGACATTCTTGATGAAAATGAAAAATTGCATCTTGATAGCATAGAATCCTTGCAAGGGAAATTTCTTGACCTTGAACTTCAATACAATGGAGTAGAGGTTGAGAATGGTGTATATCTTAAAAACATTGAAAATCTTAAGATAGAAAACCAAAATTGCCTAGATGATCTTGACACTCTTAAAACTGAAAATGTAGAACTCAAGCTTATTGATGATGCTAGGAGAAAAGAAGTCTATGCCTATCAAAGAGAAATAGTTGTGCTCAAATCTGAAAATGCAAAATTGCTTGCTCAAATTAATGATTTATCTTCTAGACCTGTATTGCCTAGAAATGAAGTTGCTAGCTTAACTCTAGAAAAAGATTCTCTTCTTACTAAAGCCCTCTATCTTGAGGCCGACCTCTTGCATGCTAGAGAAGATCTTGAAAATCTTTCTACTAATGTTATAAACCTTAGTGATGATAATGCTAAATTAAGATCTACTTTGCAAAGGTTTCTTTCGGGAAAGAAATCCCTAAATGATGTCCTAGAGCACTCTACCAAACAAGTTGGTACTAGTGGTTTAGGATATAATGGGACTGCTCCCAAAGGTAAGAAGAAGAAGGGTAAGAAGAAGAGTGTGGAACCTCCAATTTTCAATGGAGAGTCTTCCGGCTCTAAAAACCCCATGGTTTGTATTCATTGCAAATGTGATGACCATTATTCTACCTATTGTCCTTACAAGCCCAAGGGGACCAACCCAAAGATGAAATGGGTCCCCAAGCTAACCCCGGACCCCAAAGTTTGAGTTGGGTTCCGACATCCTCTTTTCTTGCAGGTTCAAAAGAAATGGATTGTTGATAGTGGCTGCTCTAAGCATATGACTGGAGAAATCAGCCATTTCAACAAATTTGTGAAAAAGAAAGGAGGATCGGTAACCTTCGGGGACAACAAGAAGGGTAAGGTTATAGGTGAGGGTGATGTAGGAAATGATTTATGCATTAAAAATGTATTGCTTGTTGATGGCCTACATCACAATTTAATTAGTGTTAGCCAATTATGTGATAATGGTTATCTTGTGCTTTTTACTTCTTTAGAATGCTTGCTTCTAGATTCCCTATCCTAGAATGTTATATATAAGGGAAATAGAAATGGTAATCTCTATGTGATTGTTTTCGATGCTCTTATGCCCATACTAAATAGATGCTTAGTTGTGGATAAAAACGATCTTTCGCTTTGGCATCGTCGTTTGGGTCATGTGAATTTGCATCAAATGAAGAAATTGAACAAAAAGGACTTGGTTCGAGGACTTCCTAAATTGTATTTTGAAAAGGATGAGGAATGTCAACCTTGTACACAAGGGAAACAAACCAAATCCTCCTTCAAATCCAAAGGAGTCATGAGTACCAAGAGAGTTCTTGAGCTTCTTCATATTGATCTTTTCGGACCAATGAGAACACAAACGCTTCGTGGCTCCAAGTATTGTCTTGTTATTGTTGATGATTTTTCTAGATATACTTGGACTTTCTTTCTCGTTTCTAAAAGTGATACACTTGATGTTTTCTCGAGCTTTTGTAAACGAGTTGAAAATGAAGCTTCTTGCCATGTTGTTTCCATCTGTAGTGATCATGGGGGAAGTTTGAAAATGATCTTTTTGAACGTTTTTTTGAAAAATCGGGTTACTCGCACAATTTCTCTTCTCCTCGCACACATCAACAAAATGGAGTTGTTGAGAGGAAGAATAGATCGCTACAAGAGATGGCTAGGACCCTGCTTCTTGAGTTTGACACTCCTAAGAAGTTTTGGGCTGAAGCCGTTAGCACCTCATGTTTTGTGCAAAACTGAGTTTTCACACATCCAACTTTAAAGAAAACCCCCTATGAACTATGGCGTGGTAGGAAGCCATCTATTGATTTCTTTCATGTTTTCGGATGTCCTTGTTTTGTTTTAAACACTAAGGATTCTCTCGACAAGTTTGATCCAAAATCATACAAGGCTTTCTTCCTAGGCTATAGCACTACTAGCAGGGCATATAGAGTATTTAACATTGATCTATCTAAAATTGAAGAATCTATAAATGTTAAATTTATTGAAACTAACCCTGTTAGTAGCAAGCATATTGGTGATGATGATGTTGCAGATGAAATAATTCCTATCTTAAAAGATCTCAACATCAAAGACAAAGGCAAGCAGATTGCAGAAGAAGAAAAATAAGAAGAAAAGAAGGATCCCACTCCCCGCTTTGCAAAGAATCACCCCAAGGAGTTGATCATTGGCCATCCGTTTGAGAGAGTGAGGACACGAGCTGCTCACAACAAAGAACAAGCAGATAGTGCCTTCATCTCCCAACTAGAGCCAAAGAACATCAAAGAGGCCCTTGGTGATGATGAGTGGATCCTTGCCATGCAAGAAGAGCTTGAGCAATTTGAGAAGAACCGTGTGTGGACTCTAGTGCCAAGACCAAATGATAGAAAGATCATTGGCACCAAATGGGTCTACCGCAACAAGCTTGATGAGCAAGGAAAAGTGGTAAGGAACAAAGAAAGGTTAGTAGCACAAGGTTACAACCAACAGGAAGGTATTGATTTTGATGAAACTTATGCTCTCGTTGCTAGATTAGAATCTATCCGTATGCTACTTGCTTTTGCTAGTTATAAAAATTTCTTGCTTTATCAAATGGATGTTAAAAGTGTGTTTTTGAATGGTACAATCGACGAGGAAGTATTTGTTGCTCAACCTCCGGGCTTTGAAAATGACAAATTACCCAATCATGTTTATTTGCTACAAAAAGCTCTCTATGGACTCAAACAAGAACCTCGAGCTTGGTATGAGAAATTAAAGAACTTTTTGTTAGATAATGGGTATGTCATGGGCAAAGTTGATTCTACTTTGTTTCTAAAACACACTTCTAACCATTTTCTTATCATACAAATATATGTTGATGATATCATTTTTGGCAGGACTGATCTTGATCTTTACAAGGAGTTTAGTTCTCTTATGTAGAGTGAATTTGAAATGAGCATGATGGGTGAGTTGACCTTCTTCCTCGGCTTTCAAATCAAGAAAACAAAGGAAGGAAACTTCATCAACCAAGGCAAATACACAACTGAACTACTCAAGCGCTTTGGGATGGAGAACATGAAGCCGATGGATACACCCATGTCAAACACCGCCAAACTTGATAAAGATGAAGAAGGTGAAAAGGTAGATGAGAAGCTCTATAGAGGTATGATAGGAAGTTTACTTTACTTAACTGCCTCTAGACCTGACATTATGCTTAGTGTTGGATTGTGCGCTCGCTTTCAATCTTGCCCTAAGAAGTCGCATCTCACTGCTGTTAAGAGAATTTTGAGGTACTTAGCCAAAACTCAAAATTTTGGTCTATGGTACCCTAAATCAAGGGATTTTACTCTTACGGCATATAGTGATGCGGATTATGCAGGGTGTTTGATTGATAGAAAGTGCACCAGTGGCACTTGCTTCCTTCTAGGACCATGCTTAGTGTCTTGGTTCTCCAAGAAACAAAGCACAGTGGCATTATCAACTACCGAAGTTGAATACATTGCAGCCGGGAGTTGTTGTGCACATGTCCTATGGATGAAGCAAATGCTCCAAGACTTTAACATATTTTTTGATGCTTCTCCTATCTATTGTGACAATACTAGTGCAATTAACCTTTCTTATAATCCTATATTGCATAGTAGAGCTAAACATATAGAGGTTCGCCATCATTTTCTTCGTGACCACATTGCCAAGAAAGATATCTATATCACACATGTGGACACGGAAAATCAGTTGGCGGACATTTTTACAAAACCCCTAGCTAGAGATCAATTTAACTTTATTCGATCTAAACTGCTCATTATTGATTTAAATGATATTGCTATGTGATCTAGCTAGTGATCTATATCCTATATGCTTGCTCATGTCATTCTTCACCTTATGTTGCCCATACATGCTTGCTTATGCTTTTTTTTTGTCAATCAATATGCCTAGTTTTTGGCTTGTTTTTGGGTTTTTATCGAATTTCGTGTTTTATCGCTAAATAGTGCCCAATGATGAGCAAAATGTGCCTAGGTATGTTATTTATGCATAATAGAATGGAAAAATATATTTGATAGGCATGTATGTGTCTAGAATCTAAGATTTAGTTTGCTAGGTCAGGTTGACCATCGGTCGAGTTTCACCCCTGAAAACTCGACCGATCAGGAGCCGAGAGTGGTTCTTCAGTGACCAATCGGTCGAGTTGTCCTGTCTCAGAACTCGACCGATCGACGAGCTGTGCCAACTTAAAAATTAGGATCGGCCGACTATTTTCCCTTGCAACTAGAAAATAGTCGATCGATTCCTTTTCTCTTGGCCCGTGCTCTCCACCCTAGCCCTAACCCTTCCCCGTTCCCAGCCCTAGGGTGCCCTAGCAGCTTGCTCCTGACCTTCCCGGGCGACGGCTGTGTGTTCTTGTTGGGTTTTGAGGTTCGTTTTTGCTTGTGTGTGCGTTTTATCCTCTAGTTCTTGCTTCCATGGCTTCCCACAGGAGAAAACGACCCGCCCCTAGCAATGCCCCAGCTTCCTCCTCGACCCAACGGTTGATTCCCTTTGATAACACCATGTTTATCTCTCTAGAGGCTGTCAACAGGTATAAGGATCTCCTTCCTAGGTCTCCTTTTCCTTTCCGCCCCCTAGTTGGTCCAACTCATTTTCAAAACCATATCAACTCCATCGCACAGCTTCTTGCACATCACAACCTTTCCGCCTTTGCGATCGAGAGTGACGGCTTCAACAATCAGTTAACTAGTACCAAAGCAGTTCACGAGTTCTATGATAATCTATGTTGGAACTATGATTCGATTGTTCCTCCACCAAATACCGAAATAGTCCTAACATCGATGATCGCCGATCGTCAGTTTCAACTCTCTGAGGAAACTTTCAATCTCTATCTTGCCGGAGATGAAGAAACCACTACTTGGCGTCGGGGCTATGACGAGTATTTTGATCTTTTAGACCCGGAAGCCTTTTACAAACATCATGAATTGACTTTACCGGATATTCATCGATATTTGAAAAAGCCTGACGTGGCCTATAAGAAGCGGTCCACCCTTCCCTCCTCCTCCCTTGACCTCCGGAAGCGCATCCTAGCCCTTGTGCTTAACTGCAACATCCATCCAAAGCACAATCAAAGGGATATTGCAGAAAACACAACAGTTTTGATGTATTGTTTGTTGAACAACATAGGTGTCAAGTGGGCTCGTTACATTCTTCATCACATGACCTGCTTTGACAAAGGCAAGAACACCAAGGGCACCCACCCTCCCTATCCAGCCTTGATCTGTGGTCTCTTCCAGTTCGCCACTGACAAATCTCTCTTTTCCAACTTCCATTACCCGGTTGCTCGAAAGGGAGTGTGCATTAGTGAAACCACTCTTCTAAAGTCTGTGCCTGCCCCTGGTGCTTCTGGCTCTGCCTCTGCCTCTTCCCCTGCTTCTGGTGCCCCTCCCACCTCCACCCAGGCTCCACCCCCACAGCCCCACCCTCGCCCTAGCCGTGCGTCTTTCAGAGCATCCAATGAAACCCTTCTAGGTTACATGATGCATGAACAGGCGTACAATCGCCAGGTCCAGGATCATCTCCATCAGGATTTGTGTTCGATCATGTCTACCATGAACCTATCCTGCTCTTCACCCTACCCAGCATACCAGCCTTATCCGGGTAGTGATTATGCCTCCTATGCATATGAGCATTACTTTCCTACTCCACCACCGTATGTTGCCGAGCCTTCCGCTGCTGCTCCACCTCAGTATCCCTCCAGTAGCTCTACTCCTGCTTATCTACCGCTTCCTGCTGGCCCCCTGGCCACTCTGCTCGCGTCCTTGGGGGACTCTGCTCCTTCCTTTCCACAGGCCCAGGAGCTCCTAGCTCTTGGCATGTCGTGGGCTGAGCAGAATGGCCGCTGGCCCAGTCGCTCTTTTGGTCCTGCTGACGAGGAGATGCCCGACCAGGATGAGGATGCCGACAAGGATGCTGATGGTGATGGTTCTTCTGCCGAGGATGGTGATGATGGTGTTGTTTCTGCTGCTGGCACAACTGCCCCGCCTTCAGATGGTGATGAGGACTACAGCCCCGGTGATGACGAGGACACAGTTGACTTCGATAGCTTAGATGTCTAGGAGGTTGTCTTAGATTATAGTCTAGCATGTCTATTATATATCTTTCTAGACTCTTTTGTATAAGCAACATCCTGGCACATTAGTCTGAGCTGTACTATTTTCTTATTCTCTATTTTCTCGCTTTTTATGGTTGTAAGAACATATGTCTGTGTTGGAATATTATTGCTACACCTTGGCTATTTCCTCCGTGCTATCTTATGCTTGGTGTTTGATGAGCTATATTTTGATTCTGACTTGGATTGTATGTTTCTCCTCTTTGGTTGTATGTTATATGCCTTTACATTGTTGTTTATCATCTTTTGCATATCTGTGTGGTTGAGTCTTGGAGAAGACCTAGTTGTTGCTCTTCTACACCCCCTTCCTTTTTGATAATGTCAAAAGGGGGAGAAATATCTCTTGGTCTGAAACTCAATCATATTGTTTTTATGGTGATAATACTATTGCTTTCTTGCCTAAGTGATCCCTTTCTTGTAAATTTGTTGATTGATCATATGACATGTAAGGGATTACATATTACATGGATTTTGGTTTTGCTATGTATAGAAAACCTAACATGTAGGTGAGAGGAAGCATAAATTGAGGGGGAGCAATTCAAATTGTTCTTATCATGAATCCCCCTAATTCACAAGGCAAAGGTTTAATTTTCTTATCCTTTTCAATATGTTTGAGGAATGGTTTGTCATTGTCAAAAAGGGGGAGAATGTTGACCTAGAGGTTGTACATTACCTATATTTTGATAATGACTTAACCATTCCATTCATATGTATCTAGCATGTGCGTTAAAGATTGTTTGAAGACATTAGGTACATGAAAAGGATCACATATACAAGCCCTAGAATGGGCCAAGTGCAAGCCAAATTGACTACAAGTGTGCAATTTAGGATTTCCATGTAAATCACCTTAGAACATAAATGTAATCACTTGTAACGATGAATATGCTTGTAACTTAGAAGAGAAAAATGTTTGGGACAAAATTCACCAAGTGCTAATCACTTTTATTGCAAATTAGAAAATCCATTTCAGGCACTTGGTCGGTCGAGTTTCCCACCCTGAAACTCGACCGATCATCCTGAGTCGATTTTCTGAAGATTGCAATCGGTCAAGTTGTGCACTCACAGAACTCGAACGATTGGGTAGTAGGCCAATTCCAGTTGGAATGGTCGGTCGAGTTTCCTCAGGACAAACTCGACCGATCAATTCAACATCGAATTGCCTGCTACCTGATCGGTCGAGTTACACCCATTGATACTCGATCGATTGCACTGTACGGAGTTTGCAGAAAAAGTAATATGACCGTTGGTGAATTGTTTTGGGCAAAAATATAGTCATTTTCTTGAAGGAAAAACGACCACTTATGCACCCAAGTGTCCCACAACATAAAGGGCCACCCTCAACTATAAATAGAACCCCTTGGACTTCATTCCAAGCTGCTCTTCCATTGCAAACTTGGTTCTAGCTTAGTTGAGAGTATTCCAAGCCCTTGAGCCCCCTTTCTCTCTCTACCTTCAAGATAAATTCGTGAGTGAGATAGGTTCCTTTGTATGAGAGATATCCTTTGTGATATGTAAAGCTCTCTGTTCTTTCTTCCCACCTCCAAATCAAATAGAAGATTGATTAAAGCTTCTTCTCCGAGTGAAAGAGGAGTTGTTGTTGTTCTTCTCCGAGTGAAGGGGAAGATGTGTTGCTGATCTTCAAGAGTGAAGATTGATCATTTCTCCAGCTCCCTTGGTGAAGGGAAAACGTGGGAAAGCTCAAGTAAGATAGGTAATTCCTACAAGGCTAAAGACAAAGGTGAGATTGGGTAAGTCCTTTGTAGAAGGTTGAAGAATCTTGCTTTGTGGGTAAGTCCTTGGATAGGTTGAAGATCTTAGCTTGTGTAATTAAGCCCTTGGTTATGTGGTTTATGTTTCTTGTAATCTTATCGTGATAAATAAGAGGACCAAGTTGCAAATCCTAGAGTCTAACCAACTCTAGGTAGTGGACTGACATAGCTCCTAAGTTTAGGACATGGAACCACTCTAAACCACATGTCCAAGTGCATGATATTCATTATCTCTTATCCTTGCTTTGTATGCTAGAATAGGATATCAAATTACTACTTGCATTAGTTTTTACACTTCATTTAAATTGGTGGTCTAATCGATTTTGTGAAGTGTGTGTAGCTCTATTCACCCCCCCCTCTAGAGCCCATCGATCCAACAAGTGGTATCAGAGCAGGTCTTCTCCAAGCTACTTCTACAAGTAGGAGAAGATGGGTGATTCGGCTCTTGGGTCACTCAACCTTGAAGGAAGCTTCTCCATGAGACCCCCGGTCTTCGACGGCACAAACTTCTTATATTAGAAGAGGAGAATGCAATTCTATCTTCCAGGGGTGAGTTTCGAAATGTGGAAGATTGTCCATCTCAAGTATGAGGATCCAAAAGGCGACATCACCACATGGACGGAAGCGGAGATGAAGCGTGCTCAACTCAATGCTAAAGCCGTGAGCATCATCTACGCCGCCCTTACACCATCGGAGTTCAACCGCATCTCTTCGTGGGACACGGCGCATGAGATATGGCACAAGTTGTGTGTCACCTATGAAGGGACTGAGCAAGTCAAGGAGGCCAAGGTCTACATGCTTGGTGGTCTTCTTGAGAACTTCAAGATGGGGAAGAATGAGAGGGTAGCGGATATGTACACAAGGTTAAATGTCATCTTGAACAGCCTTGCAGCCCTTGGAAGTGTCATGGATAGAGGTACAATCAATGCCAAAATATTGAGATCTCTTCCAAAGAGATGGGAGCCAAAGGTCACCTCTATTGAAGAAGTCTACAAGCTAAGCGAGTTATCAACCAAGGAGCTGGTTGGTAACCTTCAAGCTCATGAACCTAGGCTCGACAAGCAAGAGGAAGAGGAGAAAAGAGAAGAAAAAGAATCAAAGAAGATAAAGGACACAGCCTTCAAAGCTCAAATTGAAGAAATGGTCCGACAACAACAACTTGCTATGAAGTCTCCCTGCCCTTCCTCAAGTGAAGATGAAGGTGTCAATGATCATGAAGCCAACTACTCAAAAGGGAAGCACTTCAAGAGCAAGCCCTCCTCCTCAACTCCGAGGTGCTATGAGTGTGGTAAAAAAGGCCACTACAAGAGTGACTACCCAAAGGCCAAGAAGAGCCATCATAAGAGCAGCCACAAGAAGGATGACAAGTACAAAAGAAAAGCAAAGTACAAAAGAAAAGACAAGAAGGAGAAAAGGTCCAAAGATGCAGCTCATGCGGCATGGGAGTCTTCTTCTTCAAGCTCCTCAAGCTCCGAAGATGGAGAATGCCATCTTGCCCTCATGGCCTCAACTAGTGAAGATGTAATTGGGGTAAGTGAGGTAAGCAAGATTAGTGATGTTAATTTACTTGAGCTATCTAAGGAAACTCTCATTGATATGCTTAATGAATGCCAATCATCTTTTGCTAAATGTAAATCTAAGAGGAAAAGATTAGGCAAAATAGTTGATGATCTTTATGCAAAAATTGACATTCTTGATGAAAATGAAAAATTGCATCTTGATAGCATAGAATCCTTGCAAGGGCAATTTCTTGACCTTGAACTTCAATACAATGGAGTAGAGGTTGAGAATGGTGTATATCTTAAAAACATTGAAAATCTTAAGATAGAAAACCAAAATTGCCTAGATGAGCTTGACACTCTTAAAACTGAAAATGTAGAACTCAAGCTTATTGATGATGCTAGGAGAAAAGAAGTCTATGCCTATCAAAGAGAAATAGTTGTGCTCAAATCTGAAAATGCAAAATTGCTTGCTCAAATTAATGATTTATCTTCTAGACCTATATTGCCTAGAAATGAAGTTGCTAGCTTAACTCTAGAAAAAGATTCTCTTCTTACTAAAGACCTCTATCTTGAGGCTGACCTCTTGCATGCTAGAGAAGATCTTGAAAATCTTTCTACTAATGTTATAAACCTTAGTGATGATAATGCTAAATTAAGATCTACTTTGCAAAGGTTTCTTTCGGGAAAGAAATCCCTAAATGATGTCCTAGAGCACTCTACCAAACAAGTTGGTACTAGTGGTTTAGGATATAATGGGACTGCTCCGAAAGGTAAGAAGAAGAAGGGTAAGAAGAAGAGTGTGGAACCTCCAATTTTCAATGGAGAGTCTTCCGGCTCTAAAAACCCCATGGTTTGTATTCATTGCAAATGTGATGACCATTATTCTACCTATTGTCCTTACAAGCCCAAGGGGACCAACCCAAAGATGAAATGGGTCCCCAAGCTAACCCCGGACCCCAAAGTTTGAGTTGGGTTCCGACATCCTCTTTTCTTGCAGGTTCAAAAGAAATGGATTGTTGATAGTGGCTGCTCTAAGCATATGACTGGAGAAATCAGCCATTTCAACAAATTTGTGAAAAAGAAAGGAGGATCGGTAACCTTCGGGGACAACAAGAAGGGTAAGGTTATAGGTGAGGGTGATGTAGGAAATGATTTATGCATTAAAAATGTATTGCTTGTTGATGGCCTACATCACAATTTAATTAGTGTTAGCCAATTATGTGATAATGGTTATCTTGTGCTTTTTACTTCTTTAGAATGCTTGCTTCTAGATTCCCTATCCTACAATGTTATATATAAGGGAAATAGAAATGGTAATCTCTATGTGATTATTCTCGATGCTCTTAAGCCCATACTAAATAGATGCTTAGTTGTGGATAAAAACGATCTTTCACTTTGGCATCATCGTTTGGGTCATGTGAATTTGCATCAAATGAAGAAATTGAACAAAAAGGACTTGGTTCGAGGACTTCCTAAATTGGATTTTGAAAAGGATGAGGAATGTCAACCTTGTACACAAGGGAAACAAACCAAATCCTACTTCAAATCCAAAGGAGTCATGAGTACCAAGAGAGTTCTTGAGCTTCTTCATATTGATCTTTTCAGACCAATGAGAACACAAACGCTTCGTGGCTCCAAGTATTGTCTTATTATTGTTGATGATTTTTCTAGATATACTAGGACTTTCTTTCTTGTTTCTAAAAGCGATACACTTGATGTTTTCTGGAGATTTTGTAAACGAGTTGAAAACGAAGCTTCTTGCCATGTTGTTTCCATCAGTAGTGATCATGGGGGAGAGTTTGAAAATGATCTTTTTGAATGTTTTTTTGAAAAATCGGGTTACTCGCACAATTTCTCTTCTCCTCGCACACCTCAACAAAATGGAGTTGTTGAGAGGAAGAATAGATAGCTAGAAAATATGGCTAGGACCATGCTTCTTGAGTTTGACACTCCTAAGAAGTTTTGGGCTGAAGCCGTTAGCACCTCATGTTTTGTGCAAAACTGAGTTTTCACACATCCAACTTTAAAGAAAACCCCCTATGAACTATGGCGTGGTAGGAATCCGTCTATTGATTTCTTTCATGTTTTCGGATGTCCTTGTTTTGTTTTAAACACTAAGGATTCTCTCGACAAGTTTGATCCAAAATCATACAAGGCTTTCTTCCTAGGCTATAGCACTACTAGCAGGGCATATAGAGTATTTAACATTGATCTATCTAAAATTGAAGAATCTATAAATGTTAAATTTATTGAAACTAACCTTGTTAGTAGCAAGCATATTGGTGATGATGATGTTGCAGATGAAATAATTCCTATCTTAAAAGATCTCAACATCAAAGACAAAGGCAAGCAGATTGCAGAAGAAGAAAAAGAAGAAGAAAAGAAGGATCCCACTCCCCGCTTTGCAAAGAATCACCCCAAGGAGTTGATCATTGGCCATCCGTTTGAGAGAGTGAGGACACGAGCTGCTCACAACAAAGAACAAGCAGATAGTGCCTTCATCTCCCAACTAGAGCCAAAGAACATCAAAGAGGCCCTTGGTGATGATGAGTGGATCCTTGCCATGCAAGAAGAGCTTGAGCAATTTGAGAAGAACCGTGTGTGGACTCTAGTGCCAAGACCAAATGATAGAAAGATCATTGGCACCAAATGGGTCTACCGCAACAAGCTTGATGAGCAAGGAAAAGTGGTAAGGAACAAAGCAAGGTTAGTAGCACAAGGTTACAACCAACAGGAAGGTATTGATTTTGATGAAACTTATTCTCCCGTTGCTAGATTAGAATCTATCCGTATGCTACTTGCTTTTGCTAGTTATAAAAATTTCTTGCTTTATCAAATGGATGTTAAAAGTGCGTTTTTGAATGGTACAATCGACGAGGAAGTATTTGTTGCTCAACCTCCGGGCTTTGAAAATGACAAATTACACAATCATGTTTATTTGCTACAAAAAGCTCTCTATGGACTCAAACAAGCACCTCGAGCTTGGTATGAGAAATTAAAGAACTTTTTGTTAGATAATGGGTATGTCATGGGCAAAGTTGATTCTACTTTGTTTCTAAAACACACTTCTAACCATTTTCTTATCATACAAATATATGTTGATGACATCATTTTTGGCAGGACTGATCTTGATCTTTGCAAGGAGTTTAGTTCTCTTATGCAGAGTGAATTTGAAATGAGCATGATGGGTGAGTTGACCTTCTTCCTCGGCTTTCAAATCAAGCAAACAAAGGAAGGAAACTTCATCAACCAAGGCAAATACACAACTGAACTACTCAAGCGCTTTGGGATAAAGAACATGAAGCCGATGGATACACCCATGTCAAACACCGCCAAACTTGATAAAGATGAAGAAGGTGAAAAGATAGATGAGAAGCTCTATAGAGATATGATAGGAAGTTTACTTTACTTAACTACCTCTAGACCTGACATTATGTTTAGTGTTGGATTGTGCGCTCGCTTTCAATCTTGCCCTAAGAAGTCGCATCTCACTGCTGTTAAGAGAATTTTGAGGTACTTAGCCAAAACTCAAAATTTTGGTCTATGGTACCCTAAATCAAGGGATTTTACTCTTACGGCATATAGTGATGCGGATTATGCAGGGTGTTTGATTGATAGAAAGTGCATAAGTGGCATTTGCTTCCTTCTAGGACCATGCTTAGTGTCTTGGTTCTCCAAGAAACAAAGCACAGTGGCATTATCAACTACCGAAGCTGAATACATTGCAGCCGGGATTTGTTGTGCACATGTCCTATGGATGAAGCAAATGCTCCAAGACTTTAACATATTTTTTGATGCTTCTCCTATCTATTGTGACAATACTAGTGCAATAAACCTTTCTTATAATCCTATATTGCATATTAGAGCTAAACATATAGAGGTTCGCCATCATTTTCTTCGTGACCACATTGCCAAGAAAGATATCTATATCACACATGTGGACACGGAAAATCAGTTGGCAGACATTTTTACAAAACCCCTAGCTAGAGATCAATTTAACTTTATTCGATCTAAACTGCTCATTATTGATTTAAATGATATTGCTATGTGATCTAGCTAGTGATCTATATCCTATATGCTTGCTCATGTCATTCTTCACCTTATGTTGCCCATACATGCTTTCTTATGCTTTTTTTTGTCAATCAATATGCCAAGTTTTTGGCTTGTTTTTGGGTTTTTATCGAATTTCATGTTTTATCGCTAAATAGTGCCCAATGATGAGCAAAATGTGCCTAGGTATGTTATTTATGCATAATAGAATGGAAAAATATATTTGATAGGCATGTATGTGTCTAGAATCTAAGATTTAGTTTGCTAGGTCAGGTTGACCATCGGTCGAGTTTCACCCCTGAAAACTCGACCGATCAGGAGCCGAGAGTGGTTCTTCAGTGACCAATCGGTCGAGTTGTCCTGTCTCAGAACTCGACCGATCGACGGGCTGCGCCAACTTAAAAATTAGGATCAGCCGACTATTTTCCCTTGCAACTAGAAAATAGTCGACCGATTCCTTTTCTCTTGGCCCGTGCTCTCCACCCTAGCCCTAACCCTTCCCCATTCCCAGCCCTAGGGTGCCCTAGCAGCTTGCTCCTGACCTTCCCGGGCGACGGCTGTGTGTTCTTGTTGGGTTTTGAGGTTCGTTTTTGCTTGTGTGTGCGTTTTCTCCTCTAGTTCTTGCTTCCATGGCTTCCCACAGGAGAAAACGACCCGCCCCTAGCAATGCCCCAGCTTCCTCCTCGACCCAATGGTTGGTTCCCTTTGATAACACCACGTTTGTCTCTCTAGAGGCTGTCAACAGGTATAAGGATCTCCTTCCTAGGTCTCCTTTTCCTTTCCGCCCCCTAGTTGGTCCAACTCATTTTCAAAACCATATCAACTCCATCGCACAGCTTCTTGCACATCACAACCTTTCCGCCTTTGCGATCGAGAGTGACGGCTTCAACAATCAGTTAACTAGTACCAAAGCAGTTCACGAGTTCTATGCTAATCTACGTTGGAACTATGATTCGATTGTTCCTCCACCAAATACCAAAATAGTCCTAACATCGATGATCGCCGGTCGTCGGTTTCAACTCTCCGAGGAGACTTTCAATCTCTATCTTGCCGGAGATGAAGAAACCACTACTTGGCGCCGGGGCTATGACGAGTATTTTGATCTTTTAGACCCGGAAGCCTTTTACAAACATCATGAATTGACTTTACCGGATATTCATTGATATTTGAAAAAGCCTGACGTGGCCTATAAGAAGCGGTCCACCCTTCCCTCCTCCTCCCTTGACCTCCGGAAGCGCATCCTAGCCCTTGTGCTTAACTGCAACATCCATCCAAAGCGCAATCAAATGGATATTGCAGAAAACACAGCGGTTTTGATGTATTATTTGTTGAACAACATAGGTGTCAAGTGGGCTCGTTACATTCTTCATCACATGACCTGCTCTGACAAAGGCAAGAACACCAAGGGCACCCACCCTCCCTATCCAGCCTTGATCTGTGGTCTCTTCCAGTTCGCCACTGACAAATCTCTCTTTTCCGACTTCCATTACCCGGTTGCTCGAAAGGGAGTGTGCATTAGTGAAACCACTCTTCTAAAGTCTGTGCCTGCCCCTGGTGCTTCTGGCTCTGCCTCTGCCTCTGCCCCTGCTTCTGGTGCCCCTCCCACCTCCACCCAGGCTCCACCCCCGCAGCCCCACCCTCGCCCTAGCCGTGCGTCCTTCAGAGCATCCAATGAAACCCTTCTAGGTTACATGATGCATGAACAGGCGTACAATCACCAGGTCCAGGATCATCTCCATCAAGATTTGTGTTCGATCATGTCTACCATGAACCTATCCTGCTCTTCACCCTACCCAGCATACCAGCCTTATCCGGGTAGTGCTTATGCCTCCTATGCATATGAGCATTACTTTCCTGCTCCACCACCGTATGCTGCCGAGCCTTCCGCTGCTGCTCCACCTCAGTATCCCTCCAGTAGCTCTACTCCTGCTTATCTACCGCTTCCTGCTGGCCCCCTGGCCACTCTGCTCGCGTCCTTGGGGGACTCTGCTCCTTCCTTTCCACAGGCCCAGGAGCTCCTAGCTCTTGGCATCGTGGGCTGAGCAGAATGGCCGCTGGCCCAGTCACTCTTTTGGTCCTACTGACGAGGAGATGCCCGACCAGGATGAGGATGCCGACAAGGATGCTGATGGTGATGGTTCTTCTGCCGAGGATGGCGATGATGGTGTTGGTTCTGCTGCTGGCACAACTACCCCGCCTTCGGATGGTGATGAGGACTACAGCCCCGGTGATGACGAGGACACAGTTGACTTCGATAGCTTAGATGTCTAGGAGGTTGTCTTAGATTATAGTCTAGCATGTCTATTATATATCTTTCTAGACTCTTTTGTATAAGCAACATCCTGGCACATTAGTCTGAGCTGTACTATTTTCTTATTCTCTGTTTTCACGCTTTTTATGGTTGTAAGAACATATGTCTGTGTTGGAATATTATTGCTACACCTTGGCTATTTCCTCCGTGCTATCTTATGCTTGGTGTTTGATGAGCTATATTTTGATTCTGACTTGGATTGTATGTTTCTCCTCTTTGGTTGTATGTTATATGCCTTTACACTGTTGTTTATCATCTTTTGCATATCTGTGTGGTTGAGTCTTGGAGAAGACCTAGTTGTTGCTCTTCTACACCCCCTTCCTTTTTGATAATGTCAAAAGGGGTAGAAATATCTCTTGGTCTGAAACTCAATCATATTGTTTTTATGGTGATAATACTATTGCTTTCTTGCCTAAGTGATCCCTTTCTTGTAAATTTGCTGATTGATCATATGACATGTAAGGGATTACATATTACATGGATTTTGGTTTTGCTATGTATAGAAAACCTAACATGCAGGTGAGAGGAAGCATAAATTGAGGGGGAGCAATTCAAATTGTTCTTATCATGAATCCCCCTAATTCACAAGGCAAAGGTTTAATTTTCTTATCCTTTTCAATATGTTTGAGGAATGGTTTGTCATTGTCAAAAAGGGGGAGAATGTTGACCTAGAGGTTGTACATTACCTATATTTTGATAATGACTTAACCATTCCATTCATATGTATCTAACATGTGCGTTAAAGATTGTTTGAAGACATTAGGTACATGAAAAGGATCACATATACAAGCCCTAGAATGGGCCAAGTGCAAGCCAAATTGACTACAAGTGTGCAATTTAGGATTTCCATGTAAATCACCTTAGAACATAAATGTAATCACTTGTAACGATGAATATGCTTGTAACTTAGAAGAGAAAAATGTTTGGGACAAAATTCACCAAGTGCTAATCACTTTTATTGCAAATTAGAAAATCCATTTCAGGCACTTGGTCGGTCGAGTTTCCCACCCTGAAACTCGACCGATCATCCTGAGTCGATTTTCTGAAGATTGCAATCGGTCGAGTTGTGCACTCACAGAACTCGACCGATTGGGTAGTAGGCCAATTCCAGTTGGAATGGTCGGTCGAGTTTCCTCAGGACAAACTTGACCGATCAATTCAACATCCAATTGCTTGCTACCTGATTGGTCGAGTTACACCCATTGATACTCGACCGATTGCACTGTACGGAGTTTGTAGAAAAAGTAATATGACCGTTGGTGAATTGTTTTGGGCAAAAATATAGCCATTTTCTTGAAGGAAAAACGACCACTTATGCACCCAAGTGTCCCACAACATAAAGGGCCACCCTCAACTATAAATAGAACCCCTTGGACTTCATTCCAAGCTGCTCTTCCATTGCAAACTTGGTTCTAGCTTAGTTGAGAGTATTCCAAGCCCCTGAGCCCCCTTTCTCTCTCTACCTTCAAGACAAATTCGTGAGTAAGATAGGTTCTTTTGTATGAGAGCTATCCTTTGTGCTATGTAAAGCTCTCTCTTCTTTCTTCCCACCTCCAAATCAAATAGAAGATTGATTGAAGCTTCTTCTCCGAGTGAAAGAGGAGTTGCTGTTGTTCTTCTCTGAGTGAAGGGGAAGATGTGTTGTTGATCTTCAAGAGTGAAGATTGATCATTGCTCCAGCTCCCTTGGTGAAGGGAAAACGTGGGCAAGCTCTCCAAGTGAAGGAGAGGTGTAAGGCAAGCTCAAGTAAGATAGGTAATTCCTGCAAGGCTAAAGACAAAGGTGAGATTGGGTAAGTCCTTTGTAGAAGGCTGAAGAATCTTGCTTTGTGGGTAAGTCCTTGGATAGGTTGAAGATCTTAGCTTGTGTAATTAAGCCCTTGGTTATGTGGTTTATGTTTCTTGTAATATTATCGTGATAAATAAGAGGACCAAGTTGCAAATCCTAGAGTCTAACCAACTCTAGGTAGTGGACTGACATAGCTCCTAAGTTTAGGACATGGAACCACTCTAAACCACCTGTCCAAGTGCATGATATTCAGTATCTCTTATCCTTGCTTTGTATGCTAGAATAGGATATCAAATTGCTACTTGCATTAGTTTTTACACTTCATTTAAATTGGTGGTCTAATCGATTTTGTGAAGTGTGTGTAGCTCTATTCACTCCCCCTCTAGAGCCCATCGATCCAACAAAGACATCAAAGGAGAAAGAAAAAATGTGGACAACATGAAGAACCCCTATAGTGAATGGTTTAAATGATCCCTTCTCACGCACGTGTCGATTTTCTACCTTTTGGTTGTAATTCTGTCTGCTAGAAGTCTCTGGATCATTCGATTTGTGTCCTTCTTCTTCAATATATCATCCTCTTGCTCTTCATTGTCATACAATGGAAAAAGATGATATAACTAGGTCTGGCCGCAACTCCCCTTAGTCACACTACTACAGAAAATGCTTTTTACAACAGTTCCTTTTCTCAATTTACAACAGGTGTTAACCGTTGTATTAGATCGCGTGGTCTTATGGGGGGGTGCTTTACACAACACATGATCGCATGTTGTAATAGATGTATTTTATACAACAGTTGAAACATGTTGTCTTTTAAGGAATGGCCTGTTGTAATATGGGTGTTTTACACAACATGTGGTGCACCTGTTGTAATATATATTATACAACAGTGGAACAACATTGTCTTTCGCTAATCACACCCATTGTAATAGGGGTATTTTTTACAACATGTGGTTCACTCGTTGTAATATATATTATACAATAGTCAAAGCATGTTGTCTTTCACTAAACACACCCGTTGTAATAGGTAGGTCTATTACAACATGCAGTGCACCTGTTGTAATATAAATGTTTATACAACAGTTGGAGTATGTTGTCTTTCCATACATTTAACCATTGTAATAGGATTGTTTAGACAATATGGTGTGTGTCTATTGTAATATACACAATTTATACAACATGTTATGCATGTTGTAGTTCACTAGAAACACCTGTTGTAATAGGTGTATTTGTTTCCTGACAAACATGTTGTAATAGGTGTGGATAACACAACATGTGCTGTTTGTTGTAGAATCATACATTTTACAACATATCATTAACTGTTGTCTTTGATTAGAGTTTTACAGGTCATATATCGAACCAATTGTATTGATCAAATTAACCATATTATTAATAAATTATAATAAATATGCAATTATACTTATTCATTTCACAAACAAACACATAGTTGAACCAAATTTCCATCAAATCTTGAAAGAAACTCGTACTAAATTAAATTAATATTAAATCATCCATACAACGATTCAATAATACAAAGTACTGAGATTCCACTCTAGAATCGAATTGAAAACTAAATAAAAAAGTTTCACACATTGGTCTATGCTAAAGAACAAATATCTCCCCCACATGTCACATAATTTTATGTGTGCTCAAGAACACATGTCGCCCACTCGTTTCATACCTCATCGATTTCTTTTTGGTTGAAGCAACGACCAATATACTTTGAATAATACTGCAATCATATGACAAATGTATCAACATATTGTGATTTTTTCAATTTATTTAGAAATTTGAACAAACTAAAAGAATATAATGTTAAGTAGCTTACACATTCAGGAATATTTCTATTTCTCACATCAAAGATGTCTTTCATATACTTCAGCACATAATACCCGCAATCTGTATTGTTTGACTACTTTGGACACTGTACAAAATAAATATTAATTTGTTATCTAAATAATTGTGAGAACTTATTAGAAAATAAGAGGATGGAAAGGTATAAATAGCTAGGAAACTTAATAAAAGGTATGTGTGAACAGAATCAAAAATGCTATAAGAGTGAAAAAGGCATGGTTTATTACTGAAGAAGGTGTGGTTTATATGCCATACTGGATGATGCAAAACTTTCTCTTGCAAGAGGGGGATTTTGTAAGAGTGAAGAATGTCACCCTTCTAAAAGGAACCTTTGTTAAACAGCATCCTCACATGAAAGATTTTTTAGATATATCAAACCCCAAAGCTATTTTGGAAACAACTCTCAGTAACCACTCGTGTTTGACAACTGGCGACAGTATCATGGTAGCTTATAACAATAAAAAATACTACATAGACATTATAGAAACCAAGCACATTATATAACATGAGTGTCTTGCTGCTCCCACTCCTGTTAGTAAGGCATCTAAAGTTGAAGAAACTCCAGAAAACACAGAACCCAAATTTAACCCTTTCACTGATACTGTAAGACGGTTAGATGGAAAACCTACGACCTGCTGCTAACGAAGGGACAATGACGATAACGACGCGGTGCAAAGGAGTTCCCGTCCCAACTACACCAGCTCGTGTGCTCCCTCCACTGTTGTCAGCCTCTCCCACCACAGCGTTACAACCTTCCGATACGATACACTACTCAATGTTCCTAGCAGCAAAGACTGAAGTGAAGCACCCCGGGTCAATATTTCTCATTGTACCACCCGCTCCCCCGACGAGATAAATATTCAGGGTCAGATTCGTGATGACGAAAGCAAGGTAACTGAAGAGACTAGCAAAAAAATCTAGGGATATTTCTACCAACTGTAAATATCGTGAGTTTTATTTTGTTTTATGCAGATGAAACTGCCACTGTCATGGAAGAGGTATGGGAAGATCCAACAAGGGAAGAAGAAGAACAAAAAGAAGAAAAGGCAACAGCAGACCAGCTTGGTGAAGGAGTATAACGTCGGGAAGAAGACTAAGAGGACAATTAAGACAAAAAATGATGGTTAAGGTGAGCAACGACAAAGGAGTTTTGGACCTAGGATAGTGGGTCAAGGTCAGCAACAACAAGGTGACGTTGGACTCAGGGTAGTAGATTACTCTGTAGTAGATTACTCTACTGTCCAGTTCTCTTTCCTTCCACTACATATACTTGAAGTAAGATTAAGGTTGTGTTTGGTGCACAGTTATGGTGAATTTAGTTGATATGGATATATTAACTGGTGGTATGTTAATCTTATGGGAGATAAATGTTGTTTGGGACAATGATAAATAAATTAAATGGTAAGCTATCCACTATTAAGTAGTCTTTTTCCGTCTAGACAAAGTCCATTTTGTCCTATTGTTACATGTATCTAAAATTTTGTTAAAGGGGCTGGGCTGGAAATGAATAGCTACGGCACACTAATCTCTTCACTGCCGCAAGAAATCAAGACGACATGTTATCCAGCAAATTTTTGATTAAGTTATCTCTGCGGCAAGCTATGTATCTTCTAAACGGAATAGCAAACATAAGTTAACTTACCACCCATAATATAATTACCGTATCGGCACTATACCATCAAAACAAACGCTGCCTAAGATAGCATAAAAGTGTAATGAATGACTGTCAAATCAACGGAGGTTTCTTGATAATAGTATCACATATTTAAACAATTGTCTAAACAGAAACATTCTTTCATCATACGCATGTTAAAGATTGACTTGTTTCGAAGGGCCTTAGTATGATGAAATAGACCCAAGACTCCACCGCCTACCTATGATGCCTTACCATGATATTAATATCCACATTCCAGATTCATAGTTTCCTGGTTAATATATTTTTTCTATTTTTTTGTTTCAGCCCTTTCATATTTAACTTTGATTTTATTTAATTTAATCATATGATATCCTACATTACATTACAGCTAAAGGCTCTATGTGTATCCTAGGCAAAACTGCCACCCAATTCAGTTTGATAGACTCAGCTTGTATTTAGCCCGGCCAAGAGTATCCCTTTAACTAGCTGAAGTCCATAGTATTGGCAAAGTGATCAAACAGAAGGCACAAAATGTTCATCAGAAGGTGGCTACCACTTATTGCATGACATAAAATATCGGTATCTTTTCGTATAAGAGATACACAAGTATCCACATAGTAAAAAATTATTAAAATGGAAGGTAATACATGCAAAAAATAAGGCACCAAAAAGGGTCTGTCCAGTCAAGAAAGTGGGTCCAGTCCATTTTGAGTTTGGTCCGGTCCACGGTCCAAAAATTTTGGCAAGTTCGGTCTTCGGTCCAATCTACGGTCTGGATATTTTGGCAAGTTCGGTCTTCGGTCCGGTCCGGTCCAAAACCGGTCCAACTGTGGACCGGACCGTAGACTAATTTTTTTATAAAATACATGTATATTTATAAGTATATTATATAACAAGTACAAATAAAGTACATATATAAGCACTAGTAGTGTACATTTTTGCTATTAATGTTATATAATTGTTACAAGTGACTAAGAGTATCAATTTCTACAATCAAATACGTTGTAAAAAATGTAAAAAAGACTGATTACGGTCGAAACGGTCCGGACTGGTCCTACATCAAAATGGTCCGGTCCCAGTCCCGGTCTGGTCCTATCTCAAAACGATCCAATACTACCTCGAAACGGTCCGGTCTACGGTCTAAAAATTTCTTAAATCGGTCTTCGGTCCAATCCGGTTCTGGACCGATGTTCACCCCTAGTTTTGAGTACAAAGATGGATACCACCACTACTCCGTAATTAAAAAAATACTCATGAAGACCCATAGGAGAGCATCCCAATGAACAATTCCAACATGAACCCATCGTCAATGGCTTATCTTAGCTTAGCATAACAATCAATACTGATAAATAGTAGTTATGAAAGGGGTTTTTAAGCCTCTACATGTAAGATGCTTGAATGAAACTTACCTGATTTTCAATAGACATTGGCTCTGGAAGTGAAAATACATGCACTAGGAGCTCCCCAGTTCGTATTTTCTTACATAACACAAAATACAAATCATCATATTAAATGTCCTTTAGGAATCTTACAAGACAAAGAAGCTGACTGGGAGTGATTTCCAATAGCATGTTCCTGCTATAATAGACACAAGGTGTCATAGTATTATGGATCTCTGATAGAAAGAAATGCATGTAAGTATAACAATAAATTATTTAGGTTTGCAAGCATCTGGACGCCAACTTGTCTCCTAAGTTTACGTTGATTATTGCTCAGAAGAACCATCACCAAGTTTTTTCAGTAGGGATCCCGTGATAATGTGCTCCCTTTTATTGATCGAAATATTTTGCACCTGAAAAGTTTTAATTTCTATATGTGTGCTCATGCTGGGATTATTGGAACCGTTAGGTATACTCACCATATTTACTGACCATGTTTCTGGGAAGTATGTGACTTACTTTGACAATTTTCTTCAGGCTAGATGATGGTTATACGAGTTTTACACCAATGAACAAGTACAAATAACATACAAAAAGGATGCAAATAGACAACGCGTCCTGTCTTGGTTAGTTTAAATAAGGGGACAGTCATGTCAATTGGTTGATGAATAATCAATCTTTCAACTCATGCAATCGTTGAGATCATATTACTTTTCAAATCTGCGTCTCTAGACCAATGGGCCCATTCTAATGTAATAATAAATCAATAGATCATACATTTCAACCACTAAATTACTGGATGATGTGATTAGTTTAAGTAATACAACTATTTGAGTACTCAGCCAATATCAGTATATAACTTACTATCCATATGAATCAGGTTGGTAATACTGATTACAAAATTTTACATTTGTACATAACTCCTAACGTACAGAAATATAGGATAAGAAATAGGAGCTTAATGTTTTCCCTGATTAAAACTTAGCAACAGTTCATATTGTAGTTGTTATCTAGCATATTGTATGGTCTGACAAATGAAGTGAACCAAACTAATTTCACTCAGACATCAAGGGAAAACATCAACAATAACCCTTGCTTTACTAAACTGCCAATTATATCATTCCCCCGTCTAGGTGTAAGTAGATAATTTTGTGAAGTAGAAGTACACATTTCCACTGAGAATTTCAGATCTATGCCTTGATTAAAGGGAACTGTTTGGTGGGGGGCTACAAGGAGGGAAAATAGCATGAACAATAACTATTTACCTCTAAATAAAATAACTAGCACGTGTACAAGATTTACAACACTGATAGCTAGTAACGCATTTTATCAACCTGCTCATTTCAGATAACTTTAGTGACTCATGATCAGGTGTAGTTCTGCTGGCTGTAGACACAATTTCTGAGCTAAATACAATGTGCATAAAGGTAATTTGATGTCACCTAGGAGTTCATATACTAACGCTCATCTTCCATTGTAATGTTATACAACTAGATACGATCACCCTACTAAGCTTCCCTTGATTCAAGAGAGATTGAGGCAAAAATTCATGGGTGAAGGATAAATGCCAAAAGAAGAAGGTATGCCAGAGTAGAATAATGTTGTTCTCATGAGAAGCCTATGGGATTTCACTACCACGAACGAAATTTCACTGAAAAAGAACCTAGCTTGAAAATACAATAAGTATGATGACCATAACTAGAAGCATGCCACACCCTTTTGGTCATGATGTGCATGGAGCTAAAATCTTTATTGAGTTGCATAGCAGCAAACTAGTGATGAATGGTAAAATGATGGAAGTATGGAATTATCATTGGTTGAAGGGAGTGCCAAAGTTGCATGATACCACTCTCATTCCAGTACTCAAAGAAATCTAAGACTTAGAAGTTAATTGCCTATTCTAAAAAAAAAAGAAGTTAATTGCCTAGTCAATTTGAATGGAAAACACGATAGCAATTCAGAGGAATCTCGTCTAGGTTACACAGTAAGCATGAGAAAGAGCAGTATATAGAGGAAGCTACTTCAGGGCATTGAAAACTGCCAAAACTTCACACAACAAGAACTGTAGTAGGAACACCAATGTTTGTAACAAATGAGCATACATTTAGATGTTTCATATATTATGGTTCAGATCAGAAGTTCCTAAGAAAATAAGGGATGATTGTAAACACTTCATCATGAATAACTCCCCAACTTATTCATTCTTTAACAAAGTGCTTCTAGATTCTTATAGCACTGAATAATCAAGATTTGTGATTTCAGATCAATTCATCTTGACTAAAATGTCCCATCTGAAATGAAATATTTCTACCTTATGATTTTCTAAAGAAAATTTTAGATTCACAACAGTTAAACAAATGCATCCTACTAACCAGTGGAATGTTAGAAAGTATGCAAAAGACTGGAATAGACAAGAGTTTGCTTGCTAACCAAGTATGGAAAATAGAGCCATTCACATATTGTAGAAGCTAATTTCCTACAATCATTCATGCAACACACCTGTAGAGGGAAAACAATGTTTGGAGAAACATAAAGCAAGTTATAATTGATTACTAGATGCTCTACGCAATGGCATATATGTATGGGAATTCAAGAACCAAAATACATGTACACTGATAGAGTCATCATGTACATTTGACTCCAAAATTCTTACAGAGTCAAACCATACCTCTTGGCAAATTAATTTACACATGCAAATCTTATAAAGGTATCTCATATACATTAAGTTATTTGTGTTTCTAAGAAGTTAAAAGTGAATCTCCCAAGGACACCTCTCGACATCACCATTGTCAAACTTGATGGAAAGAACTATCCTATGTGACATGGTGTGTGTTGCACTTGCACGGTGTGTAGCCGTCCTTCAGTTGTTGCTGCCCTGAATATGACGTGTTTTCAGTCACATGGCATGTACCTTGGCTCATGTACCTATTGATAATGCTGACAAACATGCTCATTTTAACAGGATGCGTTCTTGTATGTCTACTCTTTCTTACACATCGTAGAAGATATCTTACACAACATGTAATTGCCAGTGTGTATTTTCACCACATATACAATCTATTTTGTCCTAGGGTGGTTAGCTTAGGGACAAAATAGAGTGCAATCAATATATGTGACCATGAAATTCCATTTGTGAATCCCCAAATTAGTAAAGAAATATGACCACGGTGATCTCTCTCTATCATTCCTTAGACTCAACTTATTCATCTCACTCTCATTCCTCCCCCCTTCTTCTTCTCTCACTCTGACTGCATATATATCCCACTTGGACGCACAAAACACAGTCTCAAAAAGGAAAGCCAAATAATTAGTAAAATTAGTTCATATAAGTCAGTTCAATCCCTTCAAGATCTCGAACAAAGCACTCCCCTAGAAATAGAAACAACAACATTAGGTAGAAAGCAGGTGCAAGAACAAAAGTAAGAGTCTCAACAAGTTAGGATATGTACATTGAACAATAATATCTTGCGGGCTAGTTGTCGCAGTAGACATCACCGCAGTTTCTAACATTAGTGAAATCTAGAGAGTGAGGGTCTGTAGACTGGAAAAATCTTGAGTGCTAGTTCATTGGCAAGAAGGTAGTCAACATGCACATGGCAAGGATACAAGTAAATTAGAACATGAGTGAACTTATGCTATCAACATATTGATGAGCTATATCAGAACAACTACTGTGCAAACTATGACTAACTGACAGGTTAAACAGGTTAAAGTAATCATAAACATAGATCTAAGGATCCCATTATTGCAAGATAAGACCAGTGTTACCTTATTAAAGCTAAGATTGCTCAATTATCTCACACATGTCTCAAACTTAAGGATGTAACCAGGGGTAGCTGGCATATCTTGGCTTAGAACAACTGCATGACCAACCCACTCATTGTCATGCATATAAGCATTGGCCCATTGCTCCTAATTATATTAAGCCTAATTTAGATTGCTATGATTTTAGTTGTAGTAAAATTCAAATATGGCTCTGTGTACTAGAAACAACTAATACCTCTAGCAAAATACTGAATTAGAGTCATCAAAACAAATAGGCAGGTGACGTGGTAATTGAACGCACTAACAAACTCACTCGGGGTTCAAATCCCCGAGCTTTTACCAAAACCAAAGTGCAATAATACCACCCGCAAGAGGACAAGTCTTATCGCAATATAGTTAGGGATCGAACCCAAAGGACAACGTTTTTAAGAATCCTTGTCAGTTGAATCTAGCTCAAGTAAAACTAATATTTAGAACAATTGGTTGATTTGAGGTTGCTTAAACTAATTGCAAGAAAGTTCAAGCTGAATTAAAGTTTGGTTGAGATCAATGATATGGAATCACTGGGATGGTATCGGGTTTCACCACCGCTACATACGCAAACATATTCAATTGTGAACAAACCAGGCAAGGTATAACAATCCAAGTAGAGCTGCTGCAAAACCCCCCATACAGGCGTTAGGTTCGCGTAAGCATCACCTTAGGCATCAGATGTCTCGTCACCATCGGGATCACTTTGCTTACGGCTCTGAAGATACAGAAATCCACGGAGGTTGTGGGCCCCCTATACAGGCATTAGGCACACAGAAGCATCAGCGAAGTCTAGATGGCTCGTCCCCTCGCGGATCATACACTTACGACCTCGATGGAATCCCATCCTATTTCTAGTTTGGGAGTCAGCCACATTAACCGATAAGCAAGCAGGTGATTAAAATACAAGCAATCATAGATGATTAACAAGACGATACAAAATCCAACTAAGGCTGTGAAACCCCTATACAGGCATGAGGCGCACAGAAGCGTCACCGAAGGCTAGATGGCTCGTCCCCTCACGGATCATACACTTACGACCTCAAGGAATCCCCTTCTATTTCTACTTAGGGAGTCAACTTGTTAAATGACATTCAAATCTATATATAGATGTTATCGCAACATAGGAAGCACAAAGATGAAAGAAAGCAATTAACCAAACTACGAACATAACGGTTAACAAAGAAATGAAGAGTTATATACATTGCCATGGAGAGTTTAACAAAAGAACATGGTTTGCATGGGTAGCAGGGCTAGTCCCCGCACCCTAGCGAGAAGGGACTACTCGCTCATGATGCGAGAAACAAGAAGGAAGAGAAAGAAAGAGATATCTGCCATGAGCTCGATGTAGAAGGTAGTCGCAGCTCGATGAAGAAGATACGGCCTTCTACATCATGTCGGAGCAGATCTGGATGCGCACGGGAGTTGCCAAGATAGACCGGGCAGTCCCCTTTGCTCTGTCTTCCTTCTCTTCTCAGCCTCCTTGGTTGCAACACGGGCAGTAGGTGGAATGGAACTGGCGTGGACTGGATCTAGATCTGTGTTTGGGCAGCCTAGTGGCGTCCGGATCCGATGCCCCAAATGAGGACCCTCGGGGTCCTATTTATAGGCTCAGATTTGTCCCCAAACGGTCTTGTGTGAGTTGCCAAAATATCTCCTCCAAACGGTCTGGAGACTGTTTGGTGCGAAACGGTCTGGAGACCATTTGCTGCCAAACGGTCTGGAGACCGTTTGCTTTCAAACGGTCTGGCTTGGTGGCTGTGTCGAATGGACTTTAGAATGGTCGGTCTCCGCGTGATTCTACAACAACGGATCTGAGTGCGCGACATTCGGTTTTTACAATCGCAGCGAACGGTCTTGAGACCGCATGGAACCAAACGGTATTGAGACCACATGGACCCAAACGGTCTTGAGACCGCATGGACACAAACGGTCTTGAGACCGCATGGAACCAAACGTTCTTGAAACTGCATGGACCCAAACGGTCTTGAAACCGCATGGACCCAAACGGTCTTGAAACCGCATGGACCCAAACGGTCTTGAGTCCACAATCAGTCATGCGGTTTACAGCTTGTGCAGTCTTCTTTAGAAAACGATTTTGTCATTCGATCTTCGTGCATTCCAGCAAACGGTCTTGAGACCGCATGGACCTAAACGGTCTTGGGACCGCATGGACCCAAACGGTCTTGGGACCGCATGGACCCAAACGGTCTTGGGACCGCATGGACCCAAACGGTCTAGGGACCGTATGCGTGGAATTTCTTGGTTACCTGCATTAAATGAACAATATTTAGTTAAAACCTTGATAATTGAATCAGCTAAGTAGTTTTTTACATTATGATTCATATTTGGGTGAAAAGGTATGAAATAGGGTTGAAATTGTTCCAAAGAGATAATGGAATTCCATGATGAGTATGCACTCATCAAAACACCCCGAACTTAAACGTTGCTCATCCTCGAGTAACACAAAATCTGAAATAGTTGCCAAATGAATACTTTCAATTCGTGTGATTGATTCATCTTCACATCATGAATGTTTTCTTTCTGCTCAATATGACTTAGTATATCAACCTCCTGGGACCACTAAACACATCTTACCATATCTTCGTTCCTGAGTTTGTTTTCCAATACCACTTCCTCCTCACCTTTTCCAATCAACAAGTATGTCAAAGAGTTTTGTAAGAGTCCAGAGATTTCCGCAGAATCAACAAGTGTGCATCCGATCTGACACTGGTGTTTTTCAAGTTAGTGGGGTCATGCATTGTGCCATAGGTAGAAGAGGGAGTGAAAGGTGGTATGGAAAGAAGAAGTAAATCTCTCCTCAATTCGACTCGAGATTTTCATTTATTTTGCAATTTCATTTATTGCATTTTTTTGTGTGAATCTCTCCTCTATTCGACTCGAGATTGCATTTCTTTTTGTGTGCACTTTGGCATCTTTTGTTTGCAAATCTCTCCTCTATTCGACTTGAGATTGCATTTTTGGTGGTACGCCCCTTATTTATTTGTGAGGGGTATGGAAGAAGCGGATAAGGAGGGAAGTGGTGTGCCATCCCGAACTTAGGGTTTGGCACCATATTCGGCTATTTTATTTCTTTTTGATGGATGGAGGGGTACGAAGATGATAGAAGAAGTGTAGAAGATCATGCCAGAATGACCACCGGGTGTGGTTGCATTCCGATCAGCGCACATCCTCTTATCTAAAAATCTCAAAGGTTAAGGCCAGTTAGATCTTAAAAATAGTATCTCGCAAGGTGAATTTTATTTAAGGAAAAGTTAACTAGAAGGTAAAAACAAAATTTTGAATAGAGAAGTAAAAAAGATTTATTGATCGGGTTGCCTCCCGACAAGCGCCTTTGTTTTACGTCGATGGCTCGACAAAATTCTTCAGCTTCACGATGGGTCTTTTGGATTGGTGAGTTCTAGCATTGTTTCGGTGCCTATGTCAATCGAGGTGAAATATCTCTTCAAGCGGTGACCATTTTCTATAAATTTTCCTGACTTTTCACTCCATAAAGAGAAAGCACCATGTGGGGAGATGCTTTTGATAATGTAAGGTCCAGACCAGCGAGAACGGAGTTTTCCCGGGAATAACTTCAATCTTGAGTTGAATAGCAGAACTTGGTCTCCCACGTGTATGTCTTTTCTTTTCAGATGTCCATCGTGCCAAAGTTTTGTACGTTCTTTGTAGATCTGTGCATTCTCATAAGCTATCATCCTGAGTTCATCCAGCTCTTAGAGTTGTAGAATCCTGGCCTGGCCAGCTTCTTTCATATCAAAGTTCAATTTTTTTAATTGCCCACCATGCCTTGTGCTCCAGTTCGACTGGCAGGTGGCAAGCCTTTCCATATATTAATCGAAAAGGTGTAGTTCCAAGGGGAGTTTTATAAGCAGTACGATAGGCCCATAAGGCGTCATTGATTTTTGTTGACCAGTCCTTTCGATTGCGTCCAACAGTTTTTTCTAGAATAGCCTTTAGTTGACGGTTAGAGACCTCTACCTGTCCACTTGTTTGTGGATGGTAAGGTGAGGCTACCTTATGTGTTACACCGTATTTTCTTAGTAAAGCTTCAAAGCTTCTTTCAAGGAAGTGGGACCCTCCGTCAGATATCACGGTTCACGGTACTCCAAGACGGGGGAAATAATATCATTGAATAATTTGATAATGGGTTTGGAATCACTAGTGACGGTTGGTATAGCTTCAACCCATTTTGAGACGTAGTTCACCACCACTAGGATGTATGAAAATCCATGAGAAGATGGGAATGGACCCATGTAGTCCACCCCCCAACATCGAATATCTCTACTTCTTGCCATAGATTCAGTGGCATTTCATCTCTCTTTGTTATATTACCTATTCGTTGACATTTGTCACATGATAGGACAAAATCGTAAGAGTCTTTGGATATGGTTGGCCAGAAGAATCCACATTGCAAAACCTTTAAAGCAGTCTTTTTAGAGCTTATATGTCCTCCCACAGGTCCTGAGTGACATTGTTCCAAAATAGATTGAGCTTCTTCTTTGGCGATACAATGTCTATACAAACCATCGACACATAGTTTACAAAGATATGGTTCATCCCAGTGATATTGCTTCACATCATGCATGAACTTCTTCAGTGCATTCCCCATGCACTGGGGATGGATGACTCCAGCAGCAAGGTAGTTTACAAAATCTGAATACCATGGTACAACTTCTGAGACCCTCATTAGCTGATCATCTGGCAGGGAATCATTGATCGGAATCTTCTCAGTATCCAGAGTGTGGATGCGACTGAGGTGATCTGCTACAACATTTTCCGTACCCTTTTTATCTCTTACCTCTAAATCAAATTCTTGTAGTAAGAGGATCCATCTAATCAGCCTTGGTTTTGCATCTTTCTTTGCCAGAAGGTAACGAATAGCAGCATGGTCTGTGTAGACAATGACCTTTGAACCAATAAGGTAGGACCTGAACTTGTCAAAGGCATAAATGACTGCTAGGAGTTCTTTCTCAGTAGTTGCATAATTCCTTTGAGCTTCATCGAGGGTTTTTGATGCATAATAGATCACATAATGTTTCTTTTCTATACATTGCCCTAAAACAGCACCCACAACATAATCACTCGCATCGCACATAATTTCAAAAGGATGGTCCCAGTCGGGAGCTCTAATGATGGGGGTTGTGTAAGGGCCTGCTTTAGCGTGTTGAAGCTTTTGACACATGCTTCATTGAAGTTGAAATCATTATCCTTTAGTAGCAGGTTCGTCATCGTCTTAGTTATCTTGGAAAAATCCTTTATGAATCTTCTATAGAATCCTGCATGACCTAGAAAAGCACGAACTTCTTTTACATTTGTGGGAATGGCCAATTTAGAAATCACTTCAATCTTGGCTTTATCTACTTCTATTCCTCTATTTCTAACCCTATGGCCCAGGACAATGCCTTCTTTTACCATGAAATGACATTTTTCCCAATTTAGCACAAGACGTGCTTCTTCACAACGTTTGAGGACCAAGGAAAGGTGCTTTAGACATGAATCAAATGAGTCTCCGTATACAAAAAAATCATCCATGAAAACCTCCATAATAGTTTCAGTAAGACCCGCGAAAATGGCATCCATGCAACGTTGAAAATTGGTGGGTGCATTACAGAGACCAAACAGCATTCTTTTAAATGTGTAAGTTCCGAATGGGCAGGTGAAAGTCATTTTCTCTTGATCATCTAGATGTATGGGTATTTGATAGAATCCAGAGTAACCATCAAGATAACATAAGTATTCTTGGTGGGCCAACCTTTCTAGGACTTGATCAAGGGAAGGCATAGGAAAATGATCTTTTCAAGTTGCCTTGTTTAATTTCCTATAGTCTATGCACATCCTCCACCCTGTAACTGTTCGAGTGGGGATGAGTTCGTTGTTTTCACTCCTTATAATAGTTGTTCCACCTTTCTTCGGAACTACATGTACTGGGCTCACCCATGGTGAATCTGATATCGGATAGATTATTCCAGCTGTGAGAAGTTTAATGACCTCACGACGGACCACTTCCTTCATATTAGGATTCAACTTCTGTTGATGTTCAATAGTCGGCTTGTGATCATCCATCATAGGGATCTTATGCATACACAATGCTTGACTGACCCCAGTGAGGTCACTCATTTTATATCCAATGGCTTTCTTTCTTTCCCTTAATTTCTTCAGGAGTTTATTTTCTTATTCAACAGGTAGATCATAATTTATTATAATTGGGCAAACCTTGAGATCATCTAAAAACATGTACTTCAGTCCTTCAGGTAGGGGCTTCATTTCGGGAGCCTCTGATTTTTCCTTTGTTTCTTCTGTAGTTTCCATAGCTTTGAGTTCTTCACTAGTGGCTTCAGTGTCTTCTTTAGCAGAGTCAAGGGATTCGATGCAATCCCTTTCTCGTTCGTCGATTGGTTCATCAACTGATTGGTTTGATAGAGCAATTTCCAAGGGATCGTATGATTCATGATACTCTTGGGTCAGAAGTGACATTTTCTCAATGCAATCAATCAAATATACTTCTTCTTGCATGCTTGGTCTTCTCATACTTCCAAAAACTTTGAATTCGAGAGTCTCTTTGCCTAGTCTGAGCAGTAAGGTACCAGCTTCAACATCAATTAGGGATCTTGCAGTGGTGAGAAATGGACGACCGAAGATGAGAGGATATCTGGTATCTTCTTTTATATCCATAATGACGAATTCACATGGAACATATGTGTCCTTGCCTACCTTGATCGGGACATCTTCGAGGATTCCTAACAGACATTTTATCGAATTGTCTGCAAGTTGTATAGTCATACTGGTAGGAAGCAATTCTGCAAACCCTAGTCTCGTACATAGACTTAATGGCATAATAGAGATGCTTTCGCCGAGATCTGCCAAACCTTTCTTGCATGACGAGTCGCCAATGTGACATGAGATTCCAAAGGATCCCAGATCTTTTTGTTTCTTTGGCATCTTGCTCAATATGATATCCGATGTAGTTGTAGCCAGTTTTATTGTCTCATATTCCTCAGTTATATACTTCCTGGTGAGGAGTGACTTTAGATACTTAGTCCAGGCTGGTATCTCAGCCAAAGCGTCTAAGAAGGGTATATCAACATGAAGTTTCTTCATAGCCTCTTTAAACTTATTGAATCTAGTATCGAGCTTTGTTTGCCTTAGGCAGGATGGGAAGGGTATACGAGGCTTATATACAGGAATATCAGGTTCTGGTGTTTCAGTTTCTTCATTAGTAGATTTCTCAAGACTTCCCTTATCGGTCTTATCTTCTTTTGATTGAGACTCTAGCGTTGTTGAGTTTTGGACAATCACATGTTCATCTTCGTCTGCAATAACCACAGGTATCTCTACTGGGGGATCCGAATAGTCTTTTCCTGACCTGGTGGTGACTGCCTTCAACTATTCAGGATGCTTGGGATTGTTCTCGGGTTGGCCGGAAAGGACTCCAGTGGGTGGCTTTATGCTAGCTGCAAGTTGAGCTAGTTGAGATTCAATAGCCTTCTGCTGGGCTTGTTGGTTGGCTATCATAGTTTGCTAAGTTTTCAACATTTTTTCAATGGCTGATAGCTTGTCATCAGAAGAGATAGGTCCTACTTGTTGTCCTTGCTGTTGATTAAGATTCTGATACTGAGAGTTGTTTTGATAGTTGTTGTAGTTCCTATTCTGAAAGTTCCCTTTGAAATTTCCTTGATTTCTAAAATTCTGTTGTTGATTGTACTGGAATCCTTGTGGGCCTCTTGATTGATTGTTTGAACCAAATTGATGCGAGTTTACAGCTCTGGAGGGGTTTCCATATTGAAAACCCGGGTGATTCCTATTCTGATTTGGATTGTAATAACATTGCCCAGGAATTGTGTTTACAGCATTAAGATTTTCCATTTGACCATTATCTCCTTGTCCACATGCATTGCTTAGAACAACGTCATAGAGAACATTGCATAATAGAGTGGAATGATCGGTTCTCTTACACGCTTCGCAGAATAGGGAAGTAGACTTGACCTGTTCCGGTTGCCGAGTGGGTGAACGTCCTCTTCCAATAGCAGCTAGAGATGATTCAATATGGTCCTGCTTGGCAACTAAGACCTTCAAGGTTTCAGCGATAGACTTGTACTCAGGAATGGCTTCAGCCATAGCTATTTTCAAGACTCCTTTACCTACAGATCTACCCCAATTGGCTTGATTTTCTGCTCCCAGGGTAATGACTCTCCATGCGTTGTCATAACTTTGACGCATGAAGTTTCCTCTAGATGAGGAATCTAGAAACATCTTGATATCATCATCCACACCCCTATAGAAGATTTCGATGAGTTGATTCTTAGGAATTCTGTGGTGTGGACATTTGCGTAGAAGCTCTTTGTACCTATCCCATGCTTCAGCGAGAGTTTCTCCAGGGACTTGAGTGAAATTCGTTATCCGGCCCCTAATTTCATATGTAAGAGATGGAGGATAGAACTTTTCCAGGAACACATTTTGGAGTTGTTCCCAGGTGGTGATGGGTATTTCACTTTGCAATGAATTGTACCGACTTATGGCTCTATCAGCAAGAGAATACTTGAAGAGACGGAGTCAGATGGCATCATCAGAGACTCCATTTTGCTTTGTCATAGCACATAGGTTGATGAATCTCAGAAGATGTCCTTGGCTGTCCTCTGCTTGTTTGCCATAGAAAGGGTTGTTTTGAAGCAATGTGATCCAATGTGCCCTAATCTCAAAATTGGCAGCATCAATGGGGGGAGGTTGTACTGGATGATAAACATTTGTAGCTTTCAGGATTGAGGACTCTCTCAGATCCTTCTGAAGTTTAGCTGCTTGAGCTGCCGCTTGTGCTGCTAAGATTTCCTGTTGAACCGCAGCCCTAGCTTCTTGCATGAGCCTCTCTCTTTGTGCATTGATGGCCTGAGCCACCCTTCGGGCTACCTCTTCTTCTTGTGCCATCCTTGCTTGATTATCTCTGATCTGACGATGGAAAGTTCTGTCTATTTCAGGATCAAAGCTCGTCTGGGGTTGTCCGAACGGTGCATACACTATGCGTTGGGTTGTACCTAAAAATTAGAAAGATTTTGAGAATGAGATCCACAAAGTAGAGTCAAGTTCAAGTAGATGATCGATTGTTTCAAAAGAAAAGCAAAATCCTAGATTAGTCTTAAGAGAACTAGATTTGGCTGACTGATTCTGTTGTCCCCGGCAACGGTGCCAGAATTTGACGTGGTAATTGAACGCACTAACAAACTCACTTGGGGTTGAAATCCCCGAGCTTTTACCAAAACCAAAGTGCAATAATACCACCCGCAAGTGGACGGGTCTTATCGCAGTATAGTTAAGGATTGAACCCAAAGGACAACGTTTTTAAGAATCCTTGTCAGTTGAATCTAGCTCAAGTAAAACTAATATTTAGAACGATTGGTTGATTTGAGGTTGCTTAAACTAATTGCAAGAAAGTAAAAGTTGAATTAAAGTTGGGTTGAGATCAATGATATGGAATCGCTGGAATGGTACCGAGTTTCACCACCGCTACATACGCAAACATATTCAATTGTGAACAATCCAGGCAAGGTATAACAATCCAAGTAGATCTACTGCAAAACCCCCCATACGGGCGTTAGGTTCGCGTAAGCATCGCCTTAGGCATCAGATGTCTCGTCACCATCCGGATCACTTTGCTTACGGCTCTGAAGATACAGAAATCCACGGAGGTTGTGGGCCCCCTATACATGCGTTAGGCACACAGAAGCATCACTGAAGGCTAGATGGCTCGTCCCCTCACGGAACATACACTTACGACCTCGATGGAATCCCATCCTATTTCTAGTTTGGGAGTCAGCCGCATTAACCGATAAGCAAGCAGGAGGTTAAAATACAAGCAATCATCGACGATTAACAAGATGATATAAAACCCAACTAAGGCTGTGAACCCCCTATACAGGCGTTAGGCACACAGAAGCGTCACCGAAGGCTAGATGGCCCGTCCCCTCGCGGATCATACACTTACGACCTCAAGGAATCCCCTTCTATTTCTAGTTAGGGAGTCAACTTGTTAAACGACATTCAAACCTATATATAGATGTTATCGCAACATAGGAAGCACAAAGATGAAAGCAAGCAATTAACCAAACTACGAACGTAACGGTTAATGACGAAATGAAGAGTTATATACATTGCCATGGAGAGTTTAACAAAAGAACATGGTTTGCATGGGCAGCGGGGCTAGTCCCCGCACCCCAACAAGAAGGGACTACTTACTCATGATGTGAGAAACAAGAAGGATGAGAAAGAAAGAGAGATCTGCCATGAGGTTGGTGCAGAAGGTAGTCGCAACTTGGTGAAGAAGATACGACCTTCTACGTCGTGTTGGAGTAGATTTGGATGTGCACGGGAGTTGCCAAGATAGACCGGGCAGTCCCCTTTGCTCCGTCTTCCTTCTCTTCTCAGCCTCCTTGGTTGCAACACGGGAAGTAGGTGGAATGGAACTGGTGTGGACTGGATTTGGATCTGTGTTCGGGCAGCCTGGTGGCGTCCGGATCCGATGCCCCAAATGAGGACCCTCAGGGTCCTATTTATAGGCTCAGATTTGTCCCCAAACAGTCTTGTGTAAGTTGCCAAAATATCTCCTCCAAACGGTCTGGAGACCGTTTGCTTTCAAACGGTCTGGCTTGGTGGCTGCGTCAAATAGTCTTTAGAACGGTCGGTCTCTGTGTGATTCTAAAGCAACGGATTTGAGTGCGCGACATTCAGTTTTTACAATCGCAGCGAATGGTCTTGAGACCGCATGGAACCAAATGGTCTTGAGACCGCATGGACCCAAACGGTCTTGAGACCGCATGGACCCAAACGGTCTTGAGACCGCATGGACCCAAACGGTCTTAAAACCGCATGGACCCAAATGGTCTTGAAACCGCATGGACCCAAACAGTCTTGAGTCCACAATCAGTCATGCGGTTTACTGCTCACGCAGTCTTCTTTAGCAAATGATTTTGTCATTCGATCTTTGTGCATTCCAGCAAACGGTCTTGAGACCGCATGGACCCAAACGGTCTTGGAACCGTATGGACCCAAATGGTCTTGGGACCGCATGGACCCAAACGGTCTTGGGACCGCATGGACCCAAATGGTCTAGGGACCGTATGTGTGGAATTTTTTGGTTACCTGCATTAAATGAACAATATTTAGTTAAAACCTTGATAATTGAATCAGCTAAGTAGTTTTGCACATTATGATTCATATTTGGGTGAAAAGGTATGAAATAGGGTTGAAATTGTTCCAAAGAGATAATTGAATTCCATGATGAGTATGCACTCATCAGCAGGCAATAGATTGGTCATTTCCATCCTCATAAGGTTGAGGGGGTTTCCCTCCTCACTTCCTTTTTTATCAAGAAGGCATTAGTAGGAACGTATGCTCTTTCAATTAGGTAAGGGTTGCAATCATTGGTTTTTATTGTTGATTATGAACCTAATAGTTGAAGTTAAAAAATCAACCATAAGAATAAATTAGTGGAAACATGTCATGATATGCATTCAATGCATGGAGATGAAAGCATCAAGTCAAATAAAAATTTGACATCATCTAACCAAAAAACAAAGATCTTGAGAAAGATCATGGTTTCAACCAAGAGTGTTATCTGAAATGAGATCTCTGACATACTCCTGTACACAAAAAGTAAGTAGTAACCTCAAAGATGCTGAGAAAACAAAAAGAAAATCCTACTACACAACATAAAACATGTTATTACCTAAAGAACTACCAAGGGAATATACAATATAATACTGAAATTCATGCTGAGAAAACAGTTTTGGCGAAGGACAATAGGACTACACATGGTGAGACTTGCATGATTGCTAATGATATTGTTGCTGATACAGGTAAGACGTTTAGACTTGTGTCATGGGTGATTACTTGGTGGATTCTTCTTGTTGGCATTCAAATGATGAAGAACCAGCTCTAGATAGCCCAATCTATTGAACACTTCACTAGAACTCAGTCACCAAGCAGTTCAAGTCAGTGAAATTTATGAGTATACAAAAAGTCAAGCCCGTGATTCAGATCTCCTAGTCAATGAACATGAATCCAGAACCAAACCTACAATGGAAAATCATCAAAAACATGACGAATATTCAAAGTGTGCTAGTGAGAATGCCACATTTGATGAGATGAAACATGTGTTTGAAATCTGGCTTGATTCAATGGGCAGGCTGTGGCCTCAGAAATTGTTACCTCATTGGCAAAAATGTAATGTAAAGAAAAATATATATTAAGATAAATATGTACTTGTATCGCTATACTAACTTGACCACCAATTTAGTGTGCCTTTTCTTCTTCTTTCGAACAACAGCTGACAAGAAGCACATGCTCTCTTCCCCATGCTTTGCCTTCACATTGTTGCCTAGTGTACAACTATTTGGTTTTGGATATGATTCTGTTTTTAGCTTCTTAGTTTCTAGCAGTAGTTGATGATAGCCATTCTTCATAAACATGAGCGCATAGGAAGGTGATAAGAAATATTTTTAACTACAGTTAATGAGTTGACAGGTAGCTGACTGTCATTCTTCAGCAGTAGTTGATGACCATTTCTTTCTTTATTTTCTACTATAAAGCTTAATGACAACATAGTATATATAGAGAGTTGTATTGACTTTGTTGCACTGCTTCTCCACTCATACATGTTTTCCATCAAATGGAGATAAGAAATATGTAGTGGGCTCATATGGAGACTGTTCTTTCCATACTTTTTGAGTTCTGTTGTTCATAAGATCCTATGCTAATATATACTGAGGTGGTCATCATGGTTATGACAGATCTTCTTAGTTTGTTACTTGTTTTCTATTATGATCACATATACAATCAAGTTACACTTCAATGTTACTTAAGGACATGGATTGTATGTGCCTATGTGGCCATGAAGAAGAAAGAAAAGCTACACAACCAATTTGTTCAATCAAGAAAACCATTTCCTAAGTGTATCGTGCAGTATCTTATAAGGAAGAAAAAGTCGTATGATGGCACACAACTATGTAGAATGAACATGAACATGTAATATTAATCAAGAGAAGGAATTTTCATTAATTGCATAAAACTTGAATTCTAATCCAACCATGGATTAAACAAAGATATGGAGACTATCGAAGTTTTCCTTCCACACCCCTACAAATAAGGGAGAATGTGATTCAAGGAGAGAGACTCTAATTCCCACAAAACAAAAATGCCCATGTCTCTTTCTCAAACAATCTACCTACCATGTTTTCCTAGATATTATTCTCTTCTATGATGGATTCCTACAACATGATTGGCTAGTTTTATTATTCTAAGCACTGAGCTAAACTATTGGTGAACTACTTGCAACAATGGCTTAATTCTATTTAGTTCTAATTCTATTTCTTAGATCTATGCATGATCACCTTTTATCATTTGTTTGACAGGGCTAATGCAGACATCCCAATGATTTAAGAAACACCTAGAGAAATATTATGTCAAAAATCTACAAAAGATCACAATAGGTTTAGTTGTACCAATTTGAGTTAGTGATTTGATTTCCATGCATTGGTGATCCATATAAGATAAGATAGATTTAAGAATCATGTGGATCTCTTGTATATAAATATGATACTCGTGGGAGCAAGATAGACTCTCTTTATGTATTTTACTCTTAATATATACGAAGAGAATGGACAACATACATAATGCTTGTAGGGATTTATTGGTGTGAACCTCAACATTAGGGATCTCTTCTTGTTGTCCATACTGAAGTACCGACATACAGAGAGGAACACTACTTTGATGATGTTTGTAGGCTTTAAAGGAATCACATAAAGTCTGATTCTGCAAATCTTGAGGGGTGCTATATAAAGGAAAAAGTATTTCACATTCGATGGATGAGGCTTCATGCTGAAGGGAAGTAGAGCATAGATGTGTGGTAATAGAAGCAGGCTTAGGTGGCTGAATTACCTCAGGCCTGATCGCAAAAGAGGAAGTTTCTCCCAAGAAGTAGAAACTACTGGAACCCGAACAAAAAATATATGTAGCAATTGAGTAAAATATCAAACAATGTATAGTGCTATCAAATATAATTCGACTAGTTGTTCCCTGTGTGTAGGGGGATTTCTTAAAAAAAGAAATATTTTGTTCTTAAAATCTATGTTCCCATGGTATAAGAAAAAAAGGAATACAACTAGCTATAAATAATAAGTATAAAAAATAGTATTTGTAGTAAGAAAAACTTAGAGTCAAAGGTTTTGCAGGTACCTTTTCACCAAGATATGAATTAGTATTTCTATCATCGAGACATAATAAGGAACATATACTATATCATATACTCCTTTTAGAGTATGTGTGAGAAGTTTACAATGTCAAATGAGAGATTTTTCTTGTCAATTTTAAGGAAAACCTACATTAAGAGATTGTCTCCTCTTCCCATTGAATTGATCTCCAGTACCACACTAGAGGATCTGACTCCGGCTCAATGTGACATATTCCTTGGTTTCAGGATATTTGTAGGCTGAACATAATCACATATCCTTCTGCTTGAAAAACATCCCAATTACCCAGCAACGTTCAGAAGTCATCATTATCACTTCATGTTCTACCTCAAGCATGGACCCTATCACACAATCTGATCCAAAACAAAAGACTCAGCAAAACACCATGCCCTTCAAGGCACATCCAAATGACTTAAAACATGACAAGACCTAAACACAAGAACAACTTCAAGCCCAGGGCAAAAAAGGTCCAACAACCCTTAACAACTCAAACATAAACAAAAGGGAACCAAATTAGATCAACACTTGAACCAGAAAAATATCAAAATAGAGAGAAAGGCCCAATCGTCTTAATACTGGTCCATAGGGAGATCGGGGATCTTCAACTTTGTTTATGGGCCCTTGCATTCCTTTCTATCGAGGCATTATAGAAAATGCACAGAGCCACCAAGTGTTGTTTTCTATTTCTTAATACCAAATCTTCATTGCAGATCCCATCGAGATTCTACAGGCCATCAAAACCTCAAACTACAAATGGTAAGACAGAAGTCAGGCCCGCCAACCAAAAAGGGAAATATGCTACTCTACCTTCGATAGAGAAGCCAACTTAAAGGATCCAGTAGCAAGTATGAGTAACCTCAAGGCGCAAGATCCATAAGCGAATCAGAAGAGCCCTGAATATCAAAAATAGAAGTCCAAGGTAAATCCAGAAAGCCTACAAGACAAAAGATTAATAGAATAAGAAACATCTTAGTGATAGGTCCTTTTGATAATCTTCTATCTAACAGACTCCAATGGTAGAAAACTAACAATAGAATTCCTTTCAGCCTTAGTTGCTCACTCCCTGTTGATCAAGACTGATAAAGAGATAGATATGTTCCATACCAAAACCAGCCATTAAACCTCAAGGCTACAAAAAATGCAATCATAACAATACATCTAAAATCCAATTTAGAACAGAAAACACAATGTAGCTCTTACTTCTATAAAACAAACAAAACACAGGGATCGACAAGTGAAAAAGCAAATGAGACCAAGCTGGGACATGACATATTCATAAAACCCCTAAAAACAGAGTATAATTTTCTTTATGAGAAAGCATACACTAAGTACTTGAGTACATTGTCAATCTTCTTGTCCCTTTCCAGCAAAGCCACGCTTAAGTGAAGCCACTTCAAACCATTTTCCAGAATATCGAACAAGATCAGTATACAAAAGCAATGTACAATATTGAAGACTACACTAGGCAATAATCAGTATAACTTAACGTTTTAACGAACTTATCATCAATTCATCACCATTTTCTATGGAAATTGGGTGGGGATGGATCAAGACCTTAGCTTGGATTCTAGGATGACATTCTTGAATAGCACTTCCAGTCACATCACACAGAATCACCAGTCAACATTTGTGCCACAAGAACTGAGGAGTGGCCTAGTCCTTGAAGACCATGACTCTAGCTTGCCTTGACATGGCTGTCACAGAACTGCGGGTGTGGCCTTCTCCTCTCTTTTATTTCCTTGAAGGGCTCTGTCATTCCAGGACCTATTTGCCAATCGGCAAGGCTAGATGCTAGTAGAGGGGAGGAGATCGGGTGGAGGGAGAAGAGGCTAAGAGGGAGAGAGAGGGATTGGTTTGAGGGTTGTAGGGGGGAGAGAAGAGAGGGAGAGGGAGAGGGAGAGGGAGAGAGAACAATGGACAGGCAGAACTATCAGAGTAGATGGCGGGGAGATGAAGTGTGTGCACAATGTGGTGCCGCTAGTGATTGGGGGAGGAGGGATTACTAACCATTGACCGTGAAGATATTGAGACGGGGGTGTAGCGCGCGTAAAATTGAATTTTTTTTCAGCCTGTTGGTTATTTGGGAGGGAGAGGCGAAAAGAGAGTGGGAGAAGGGTTGGGATTTTCTTTTATTCAATTGGGATATGTAACTAACTTTGTAGTTATATGAATTACCAACATTTTTTTCATTTACATTTCTATAATTTGTAAAGAAATATAGTTTTTAACTACAAATATGATATATGTAGTTAGAATAATTATAGTTAATTCATATACTTTTTGTAGTGTCTATTTCCGGAGCGGGAGCGAGAGCGAGGGTTTGGCGCCGTTGTTTTGTTTTCAGAGCGGTAGATATAGAACGGAAGGGAGGTGTGTATTGGAAAGTAATCCACCATCTAAATGAATTAGGATTCAACAAGGTACAAAAAAGTAAACTGCAATTGTTGTTTAAAATCAACGGTTGATCCATTTAAACAATTATGATTATCTAAAAAGAAAAGGATAAATGTCCACAATCAAATGGATCCTCTTCACGGAAGTAAAAGAGATAATGGTTGGTTTAATATAGTTAATATTGGTTAGGAAAAAAGTTAATGAGGGTCAGGAGCAATCCTTGGGTAAATTAAATAATAGTCTGTGATACATTTCCATAAGGTCAGGGATAAGCCTTTGGGAAAATTTAAAATACTCATCAAGGATAGCATCACAAGGGTCAGGAATAAGCCTTCGGAAAAATTAATACACTTGTCAGGGATTATGTCCTTGAGGAAAAATCCTTCGGCCTTGTTGAGTTGTGTAGTAGTGATTGAGGGGAAATAGTCTTTAGAAAATATTGAAACATGAAACAATGTTAAGTGAGTTTTTTTAAAACAATTCGGAAATAAATTGTTTTGTCTGGGATAATACGTGAAAATGCATAAATGACGAATAAAACAGGAATAATTCATAAAATTCGGGGAAAATACAGGTTTAATATGAAATTTAGGTGTACCATACGTCTAATAAAAAATTTGCATATTATACGCAAATAATTGAAAATTTCAGAGAATTATGTGAATATGACGTGTTGTTTAACTATGGTCTTTTACACTATGTAGCTAGTACAACAGGTGATATCATGTTTTGTAATAATAGTATATTACAATAGTTTAGTTTACGTTGTGTAATGGAGGTCTATTACAACGATGTTTTATGTGTGGATATTACAACAGGTTACAACATGTTGTGTCATTATAATATATAACAACAAGTTGGAGTCTGTTGTCTCATGTTGGGATATAACAACGAGTTTTAATATGTTGTATTATGGTGGTCTATTACAACATGTACCAAATACAACATGTAAAGGCATGTTATATAATTAATACATACTACAACGGGTGAGTCTGCGTTGTGTAATGATGGTCTATTACAACATGTGACTATTACAACGGGTCAAAATATGTTGTGTAAATAACATCTTTTACAATGGTTTTGAATATGTTGTGATACTACAACCTATTACAACACTTTAGCAGTTGTTGTAGTATCCCCCTATAGTAAAACAGGTTTGGCATGTTGTAAATGACTTGTGTTGTATAAAATATACAATATACAACACAAAAATGGACTTGTTGTGATAAGAATGCTAACTACAACACAATCATCATAAATGTTGTCTATCTCCCGTTGTAAAAAGCATTTTCTGTAGTAATGTCATAGGCATGACTTTGGGTGAGTTAAAACCTCAGCCGTCAGATTAAACCAAGCCTTCATATCTTCCTGATCCCGATCCCTTGGTACTGCAGATTGGATGTCGGTACTACCAACTCCCCTAAATTTATGGCCAGCTATCAAGTTGTTGGTACTACTGACAGTTTGTCGGTAGGTACCGAGTTGCATCGATAACTTTTTGACAAAATGATGTAACATCGTCGGTAGTATCGACAATCTTGTTGGTACTACCAAGTCTTTTCGATTCATTTTCTCTACAATACTAAGCAAGTGTTGGTACCACTGACTCTAAAATCGATACTATCGAGTTGTGTAGATTCTCATACCCTCCTGAAATGCATGAAATTCAAACATAAGTTCTGAAACATTACTAAATCACTTGGAAACATTAAAATTATGCATATTTGATGCAAATGAGTATCACATGATAATAAAGTAAATCATGCACAATTGATATGATATTTGACAACAAAGTGCACAAAAATCAATATAAAATAGCCTGTGAAAATGACAAATAAATAGTGCATCAGTTGACGATGAGACAAAGAAGTTCCTCGACTCTTCCTATAATGGAAACTTCATGCGATAGATCTTTGTCAGCATGCTAAAGATAATAAACCTTTCGGCCGAGAATCAGACTCAATGGACTAGACCCTCAGGTAAGGGCGTTCTTAAGGTGGCCATGGTGGAGGATCCTACAAAATTCAAATCTATATGCAAAGTGTTGAAATCTCTATCTCTCTCTCTCTCTCTCTAGTAGGATAATCTTGAAAAATCTTTCACTGCACACAAGAGGAAGAATCAGACGCCTCAAGTTCAAATCATTGCACCTTCTTGTGATATATGCCATGCGGTGGATTACAACACGGTCCATTATCAACAACTGTATGTTGCATTTCATGAGCATCAAGCTGAACAACAATATATAGTCACCCAAGTTGAGGATGTGAAATCAATCCACAATATCTCAGGGCAAGAGTAATATAATCCAAACCAAGTTTGTAGTCATCTTGGTTTCCAATACGGGAACCCCACAAGAGTCGAGAGTTTGTAACAGACCTCGACACCACCCACTCAGGTTAGAGAACCATTGAGCTACATTGTCCCACACAACCAGGGAAATTTCAAATTTAATTTTCCTTGCTGAAACTACCAGCAGCAACAACAGTATCAGAATCCAAATCAGGCCCCACCACTGCAAATAGAGGTTACCCCAGTACAGGACCCAATGAATACACTTCAAGAGATGATGGCATCATACTAGACTCAACTAACCAATTCCACAACCAATCAAAAGGCATTGGAGTCCCAGATCGCCTGTTTGGTTGCTAGTCAACCACCCTCAGTGGGTAGGATTGATGGTCAACCCGGAAACAATTCCAAGCATCCGGAATAGTCGGAACAGTTAAACATCATGATGGCTATGTCAGGAAACGTGTATTCCATGCCTCCAACCTCTACTCATGTCTCCACTCCTCCTAGTAGAGATGAAAGCACCCCAGTTGAGGCCACGAGCTGCCTGAACGACCATCCAGTGGTCAATATAGTAGTAATCCTGACAAAAAATCCACCTATGATATTAATCCAGCCAAGCATCAATAAGAATTCAACTATTGAATCACCAACAATAAAGCATGGATCATTGATGGCACCAGAAGAGCCTATGTACAAGCCACATTTACTGTTCATAGGATGCCTCAAGTAGACCAAGTTGGATGATCAATTCATGAAATTCAAGGACACTATGAAGAAACTTCATGCTAACATACTATTTCTCAATTTTCTAACTGAAATGCCAATCTAGTGCAAATACCTCAAGACACTTTTGTCTAGAACGCGTTCGAACCAGAAATCCAAGATTGTGAGGCTAGTACAAATGGCCTCTAGTGTAATATAGAATCAGTTACCTCAAAGACAAAAGGACCCATGATCTTTTTGGATAGATTGTTTCCTAGGAGACGACATGTTCTACAAGGGACTGGCTGACTTAGGCAGAAGCATATCCATCATGTCTTACAATTTATGTTAGCGTCTAGGATTCACCAACCTCCTAACAATATCTATGAGCATTCAATTGGCCGATGCATCCATTAAAAAACCTTGGGAATAATCAAAGATGTCCCAGTGAAGCTAGGGAATGACACTTATGTCCCATATGATTTCATCGTTATGCATATAAAAGAAGAAAATCATTTCTCAGTCATTTTGGGGAGACCAATTTTAGCCACTATGAGAGCTTTAGTAGATGTTGAAGCTAGCAAACTCATCCTACGACTGGGAAAGAAGACGATTGAATATTGAGTCCTCAAAGATCTAAAGAAGGTGCATAATTTGATTGAAGATTTCAAGGCAGAAGGTAATCCAAAACCAAAACAAATAGACCCCGAGGGAATCAACCAAGGTAATAAGGACTCACCCACAAATGAGGTATGTGTATCATTTGACCATGATCCAGGGCCTATAGATTCAAATGACAAGGGTTCAGAACCCTTGATCGCATTTGACATGAGTAACACTATCATCGATTGAGTTCACGATGTTAAAAATGGACGCTTGCTGGGAGGCAACCCAACCCTTTTTATTCATTTTATTTTTATTTTTTATTTTTTTCTTATGTTCTTTTCACAAAATTTATTTGAAAAAAAGGGAAAGAGAGAGGGAAAAAGGAGAGGGAGAGTACCATGTCCTTCACAATCCAATCTGATTGATGGATGGTTGGTGTGGCGCAACAATCTCATGATGAAAATTCTCATTGGTCCATCAAAACTCTCAGGACAATCTCTCATTCGACATTAAAAGATCTTGTGATCTTGTAAAACAAGAATTACGCAAGGGAGTGGGCTACGCGGCCGAATAAAGATTGCTCTTTACATTTTCTATAACAAAATTTATTTCCTTTTCTGTGATATATATGTCTTTATCTTTTACGAGAAGTATTATCTATTAGAATTGGTATCCACTTTTATCTCACTCCTATCATCAATATTGATTGTCATAATATCTTGATTGGGACTTTCCTGGAAGCAATTGACATCCAATCTCTATGGACTAGGCGTAACACATGCATGGCTTGTAACCATTGAATTTTTAGTGTATCCTTAAAGTCTCTACTTTGCATATATAAGTGAAATGAGGCAGATGATCAGAGATAACAACAGTCTCCCTTCCTATGATCAGAAGCAAGGCTACACATTCCTTCCCACCCCTTTATAACACCACTGTTGGCACTCTCGAATTACTACCTCAACAGTGGATTCTAACATTCATAATACATCCCTTTAGCGACCGACGAGATTCCATCTGATCGACATCTCCAACTCTACTACTTCTAGAACACTTATGTCCCCTAGGATTACCGCTTTGTGCACCCAACACACTGACGAAGGATGACACTAGCAGATCCTGACCCACTGATCAACTAGTTGTATGATCAACAAGCCATTCCCCTCAAGATAAGGCACTGGCTAGATGCAGGCTGTGGAGAATGGGGAACATGCCCCCAACCACCCTCGCCTCCACTGACCAAAGATCATGGAAACTAGTGGCCACAACGACGCTTGGATGTGGCAATGCCAATGGGAGAGGAACCAATTCTTAGGGTTTCTATTGTGTGCTCTTAGACGAACAACATCATCCATCCCCTCCATCTCCAACCTCATCGCCCTCCATATAAAATCCCTTCCATCTCTAACTTATATCTCCCTGAGGATAGGTAGAATTTTGAAGTTGGGGTACAGGGTGGGTGGTACATTGTCTCCACCACCTCAACTCTACCCTTTCCCTTTCTCGTCCTCAAACACTTCTTTTTTGTTCCATCTTTTATTTGCATTTGTCTTGTTTTCTATTTTCTTCTTAATTTTTTGTGTGAGTTGTGGCTTTTACCTAGATGACCATTTTGATGTATGTAAAAAAAGGAAATATGTGAATAAACTATTCCCTCTTTTCTTAAGCTAACCCGTGCAAAAGGAAGTTTTAAGGAATAAACATGTCTTGAACATATCTAAGCCCCAATAACAACAATTGAACATTCTTTCCCCTGGCAAAATGATGATAAGTAGAATGAGTTAGAAAGGTCAAGCCACACGTGCCTCCGATATGACTTGCAAAAAAATTCATAAACACTTATTTACCCTACATTAACTGAATTAACTGATATAATATGATGATTTGATTCCAATGCAACAATAAAATGAAGAAGCACAAGTCAGCTTCTTATTCCCACTCATCTTCCATCATTTCTTATCTCTTCGCCATCCACAAGAAAAGAAAAAAAATAATTCCCACTATATTTCAAACACTTAGTCTGGGGTGGCATACCTTCTATATTTATACTTTCTTTTTGACTTTCATCTACAGACATCAAATAAACAAAAGAGGCCAATGAGCCCAAAAGAAAACATGTAGTCAATGTAACTGCAACCAAATAAAAGTCTTGAGTCGAATATAGGAGAGACGAATAACATAATTGAATCCTAATAAGGTCTCAAGTCGAATAGAGGAGAGACCATGGAATCGGGTTTATGCTATGTCTTTCTCCCCCTTTCATCCAATTTTTCATGCCAGGGGACTTATCAAAATTCTCCCCAAAATAGCCAATCAGCCATGACTTGTGCTCCCTTCTATTTGTGTGGACATATTAAGAGTATTATGAGATGAAATCAGTTCATTGTAGGTTCTGGAGTCTAGAGAATGGAGGAACAAGTCCCAATCGGGGTATATCCAAGTGTGGATAAGTGACCCCAAAGGACTAGGGTTACTTGATCATGTTTGGTGGAAGGGGACCACAAAGTTTACTCAATTGGGAGAGGAAAGCTTCGATCCTAGTATCAATTGTTGACCTCCTTTTTTTTATTTTGGTTTACTCGGGAGGAGCAAAGGATTAAGTGTGAGGTAGTTTGATGCATATATGTATACCCATTTTTGCATATTGTTTTACTCACTTTTTAGGGGATGTTGTGTTTCTATTCCCTAGTTTTAGCTTTATATTCACTTCAATACAATTATCTTCAATTTTTTAAACTTTAATGTATTATATATATATATATATATATATATATATTTTATGTAGCACCAGGCCAAAATGTACAATAATGTCCATATGGACGAGCAAGCCCTCATGATGCTAACCCTCAAGGGAAGGAAGGCCCCAGAAGCCTTCCATTATTCACCTTCCAACCACATAGTCAAGAGATCGACTTCACCATTCGTCCAAATCGAGCCGCTCTCTACCCTAAGTCTTCTAGATTCTTTCATTTTGATACATGCTTCTAAAATCTAGTCCATTTAGTTCAATCCATGTTGGTCCACTAGAGAACCAGACACGAGGTCTAAATTAAGTAACCCATGTGAGTCGCCTTGAAACGACTGACACCAAACTGACAATCAGATTAACGAATGTGGAAGCGATTAGCAGCGGAATTATCAAAAATCACTAAAAATTTAAAACTTTTGTAAAGAGATCTTCGAAAGATAAAAACTCTTTCATAAACAACATGATAGGTCATTTACAAACTGATCCATGATACATCTCTTTCATAAACACATCTCGAGCATTACAACAAAACCCACCTTGTTATCTGTACAAGGTAAGATATAAAATCTTGAGGTATCATGCCAAAATCTCATATATACAGACTCCTAGGACCTGAGAGTACAGAGACGACATAGGACATACTATTTACACAACATGACAGACAGTGTCTCCACCTGAGGATCACTGTTGTCCCTGAGACTGCTGCTGCTGCTCACCCACTGATGGGTTCCTTCATCCTCGGCGTCTTCCTAAAAGTTGAAACCCACGGGAGTGAGACAATTTAAATAATTGTCCCAGCGAGAGTTATAACTCTCCACCAGAAGCTTTGTTATGAAAAAGAGAACAACATAAATAGTAGGATTATAACATTCAACAACAGGTAACATTATATAAACTAAGTGAAACAATATCCTTATGAGCAATCATTTTAATTATAGCTTAATTGAAAGATCAGGCATATAATAATAAGGAAATATGAAAAGCATGTGTACTAGTTATTTAACTAGATCACTATAACAATGTATTGTCAATCATTGTTTCTCGTAGTTCCATCTAAGCAATTATGCTATGCGGATGATTACGTTTTACAAACATATTTATGCCCTGAGGAGATGAGTTACACCTCTCATACTCCAACCGACCATCCTTAGATCACAATCGATACCATACCTAGGTCATCAGGAGAGCCAGATTCCTATGACCTCATCACTCCTCAGTCAGTATGAGGATCGATATGCAGGACATCTTGTGTCACTGTTACAATAGCTTTCCAGGGTATTCTGGCAACTTCGCTATTCAGAGCTACAGTGGCATTCTGTACTCTCTTCGCCATCGAGGGATTTCTTATTTATCTCACATCGATGCGGCATTAACAAAATCATCGGGAGATTAGTGATACATCTTCCCAGCATAATCATATAATGAAGGACTGAGAGATTAATGATACATCTCCAATCATATCCAACATTAGGACGTAAGGATATTCGCGTCCATTTCCCCCACATACTCAAAAGTATGTGCTCCAGGAGTTTCCTTAGAAAAACCTGTTTCACCATCATATATTTTCTGACAATGATGGATCTATGGTCAGGGCTCTACTTGATATCATTATACTTGATTAGTTAAGTACCTTACAACATTCCTTAGCATCAGACATGTTCAGGCATAACCTAATAAAACAATTGCTATAAAGAAAAGGTACTATTGTATCAAGTTCACATCACATATTGTTAACCTTGGGATATCAATCCCTAACCATCTCATCATTGTGGTTCAGGAGAGTGGTTATTCAAACCCTCAGATTATCATAACACTTGCTACCAAGTGACATATAAACAACAAGTCATCTAACAACATGACCTTGATTGAAGCAATGTATATACTTTTCACATATCATTACTCTAAAAGCTTATAATTGTTTTCAAGGAATATGACATCATAACTCATACCTGGCTATGATCACCTCATAATATCAACCTGTATGACTTATACAAATAAGGGCATGCATATATATAACAATGTTAGCATAATACCAACACGTTTCAATTTCTATATAGGACCCAAAAAGTTCAAGTTAATCAGATTGGAAAAACAGCACTTAATTCAATTTGATTTGCCTAATTGATTGGCCTTTAACCTACGATTCCTTTGGAGTTAACCCCTCAAATTTGGTGGGTTATTAGAACACATCATTAGGAACAGTAATCCCAAATGGTCCACGCTTGGTCAACGCATTCAAACGGTTTGAGACCGTTTGCCCAAGAAGTTCAAGTTAAACAGATTGAAAAAACAGCACTTAATTCAATTTGATTTGCCTAATTGATTGGCCTTTAACCTACGATTCCTTTGGAGTTAACCCCTAAAATTTGGTGGGTCATTAGCCTACATAATTAGGAACAGACATCCAAATGGTCCATGCTTGTTCAACGCCCTCAAATGGTCTTGGAGACCGTTTGCTCCAACCGACCTTGTGAAACCGTTTGCCCCTCAAACGGTTTTGCAAAACCCCCAAACGGTTTTGCAAAACGTTTGGCCAAGGGTGCAAGACCATTTGCTAAAGTGACATAGGTATTCACGCCCCCCTTCTTCTACCTCCAGATCCAGGTCTGTTCCTCATGGTTTTAGATCCAAGAAAGCAAGTAAGGATGGGGGAAAGAAGAACAAGCTACTTTTGCAAGTACAAAGATATGCATAAGAAAGCAAAAGGTTTAGAGTTATAAAACCTGCCTTAAGGTCATTCCTTGAGCTCCAAGCTTCCAAGCTTCCAGTCTTTAATGGTGTCTTGAGCTCCATAGGTCGGTCAAGGGTGTTTCTCCATGGAAAGGTTGGGAAAAGATGGCTAGAAAGAAGAAACAAGTAAGGAAGACCATAAAACCAACCTTGCACCATGAATTCCTCCATGAATTCGAGCAAGATGATGATCAAAGCTTACCTAGAACTGCTTGGCCGTTCTCCTCTTCTCCAGAGCTCTGTCCTAAGTCGGTCTAAGCAAGGGGATAAGAAAGGAAGTGAAGGAAACGATCCTTGCTAAGTGAGAAAAGGTGTATATATATACTTTGGGTGAAATTCCAACATAAGGACAACTTGTTTCTCCATTTCTCATCTAGGTCCTTCCCTTCTTCTAAGCCACGTTTCTCCCTTCCATACTTAAGCAAAACTCATCTTAAACCCAAGGTCTAAAGGTGAAGAAGGCCAACTTTTTACTAAGTTGCACATATAGAAGGGTTATAAGGCTTATAACTTGATTATTTAATTCATAAGGGTTATCATTCTTATTTGATTATTCAATTGAAGTGACCTCTTCATCATTCTTACTCTAAATGATGCCAAGAGTCATAAAAGATACTCTATAAGGTGTATTTTACAAGTTGCACCCCATATTTTGGGTAAATTGCACTTTACATCAAAACTAGAGTTTTAAGTACAAGGATTGCTCCACAAGCTGCATCTTGGTGCCCAAGCTTGGAGAATACATCATACTTCATCATATTCATTCTTATGATGTCTCAACACCAAAGGAACATCTTAACATGTGCAATTTGCAAGTTGACCCCTTTTAATTGGGTAATTTGCACATAGGTCCCTATATTACAAAACAATATTACAACATTGTTCAAAAGGGACAGAAATGGAAATGTATGTTCCTTAGGAGCTTTAATTACATACCAAAAGATAATCACAAGTATATAATTACATAATTAAGCAAAACACTTAGGGTTAGTTCATAACCCAGGTCAGGGATGTTACAAATTATCCACCCCTTACAAGGATTTTGTCCCCAAAATCAACAAAACATATTAAGAGAAAAGAGCAGGGTATTTCCTTCTCATCTCTTCCTCTAGTTCCCATGTGGCTTCTTCAACACCACGGTGATTCCAGAGGACTTTAACAAGACTTATGTCTTTCCTTTTCAGCTTTTTAATTCTTTTATCAAGGATGGATATAGGTCCCTCTTCATAAGATATATCATCATTCAATTCTACCTCCATAGGTTGTAGAACTGACTCGGTACCAGGGTGACATTTCCTCAGCATAGAAATTTGAAACACAGGGTGTAACCTCTGAAACTCTGGTGGCAACTCTAGTTTATAGGCTACTTTTCCAATCCGTTCAATGATTGGATAAGGCCCCATAAACCTAGGAGCTAACTTCCCTTTCCTTCCAAACCTCAGAACTCCCTTCCAAGGTGAGACCTTAAGATACACTCTGTCTCCAACCTGGAACTCTAAGGGTCTACGATGCTTGTCAGCATAAGATTTTTGCCTATCCTGTGCAGTCTTGATCTGTTGTTGTATTACTTTGATCTTTTCTGTGGTCTGCTGCACAAGATTAGGACCTAACAGTTGATATTCACCGGTTTCATACCAACATAAGGGTGATCTACAACGTCTACCATATAAAGCTTCATAAGGTGCCATGTCGATGCTATGATGATAGCTATTGTTGTAGGCAAACTCTATCAAGCTTAAGTGCAGATCCCAACTCCCTGTAAACTGAAGAACACATGCTCTCAACAAGTCCTCTAAGGTCTGTATAGTCCTTTCCGACTATCCATCAGTCTGAGGATGAAAGGTTGTACTAAACCTTAACTGGGTACCTAGAGCTTTGTGCAGTCGCTCCCAAAAATGACTCGTAAACTGAGGACCTCTATCTGATATTATAGTGACAAGAACTCCATGCAATCGCACTATCTCTTCAACATACAGTTGTGCTAACTTCTCAGCAGAATAGGTTGTTTTGACAGGTAAGAAATGCGTTGTCTTTGTCAACCTATCAACTATTACCCAAATGGAATCATGTCCTTTGTTTGTCCTAGGTAGGCAAACAACAAAGTCCATAGTTATGTGATCCCATTTCCACTGTGGTATGGGTAAAGGTTGCATTGTTCCTGCAGGCTTCTGGTGTTCAGCTTTCACTTGCTGACATACAGGACACCGCATAACAAATTCAGCAACATCCTTCTTCATCCCAGGCCACCAATACATATCTTTCACATTTCGATACATCTTGGTGCTCCCTGGATGCATAGCATACATCGAAGAATGAGCTTCTTCCAGGACTAACTTTCTCAAATTATCCACATCTGGTACTATCATCCTTCCATGATAACATGCTACTTGATCATCTGAGTCATGGAAACCATCTCGTTTCTCATCACCAAACTTCGATCTAATCTGTTGAACTGCAGCATCAACTTGCTGTGCCTCCTTAATCTACTCTCTCAGAGTAGGTTTTATATGCATCTCAGTTAACAACCCGGCTAACAATGACACCTTAAATTGTACATTGTCTTGCCTCAAGGAGATAAGCATATCTCTCTTAGAGCATACTAAAGAGTTTATTTGTGCCCTATCTAATGCTGGTGTTTCTGATTTCCTACTCAAAGCATCTGCAACTACATTGGCCTTCCCTGGATGGTAATCAATTGTACAATCGTAGTCTTTGATTAACTCCATCCAGCGTCGTTGTCTCATGTTAAGTTCGTGCTGAGAGAAGATATACTTAAGGTTCTTATGATCAATGAAAATTTGGAATGTCTCTCCGTAGAGATAGTGTCTCCATATCTTCAAGGCATGAACCACAACAGCTAGCTCCAGATCATGTGTCGGATAATTCTCCTCATGTTTCTTAAGCTGTCGAGAAGCAAAAGAAATCACTTGTTTATCCTGCATCAACACACATCCGAGTCCATTCTTGGAGGCATCACAAAAAACTATGTATCCTTTGCCTTGCTCAGGTAACACAAGTACATGTGCACTTGTCAACCTCTCCTTCAGCAACTGGAATGATTACTGACACTTATCACTCCAAACAAAAGGAATATCCTTCTGGGTCAACTTTGTCAAAGGTAGGGCTATGGAACTGAAGTTCTTTATAAACCTTCGGTAATAGCCATCCAACCCTAAGAAACTACGGATTTCTGTCGGTGTCTTCGGTTGTTCCCATTGTAGGACAGATTCTACCTTTTTAGGGTCAACACGAATACCCGAGGCAGATATCACATGTCCAAGGAAAGATACTTCCGGTAACCATAACTCACACTTGCTAAACTTAGCGTATAGATTATGTTCTCTTAGCAAAGCTAGAGCCTGACGAAGATGTTGTTCATGCTGCTGAGCATCTCTACTATAGATCAAAATGTCATCTATAAAGACAACCACACACTGATCGAGGAAAGGTCGGAAGATTCTATTCATGAGTTCCATAAATGCAGCTGGTGCATTAGTTAGTCCAAACGACATAACTGTGAACTCATAGTGACCATACCTTGTCCTGAAGGCAGACTTGGGTATGTCACTGTCCTTAATACGGAGTTGATGATATCCTGACCTCAAATCTATTTTTGAGAAGATGGTTGCACCACGCAACTGGTCAAAAAGATCATCAATCCTCGGCAGAGGATACTTATTCTTTATTGTCATTTTGTTTAGTTGTCTGTAATCAATGCATAACTGCATCGACCCATCTTTCTTTTTAACAAAGAGAACCGGAGCACCCCAAGGTGAGGTACTCGGTCGGATGAATCCTTTCTCAAGCAACTCTTGCAGTTGTTTCTTGAGTTCCGCCATCTCAGCAGGCGCCATCCTATACGGTGTTTGTGCTATAGGTTTTGTGTCTGGGATTAGATTGATCTCAAAATCAATTTCCCGAGGCGGTGGTATACCTGGAAGTTCTTCAGGAAATACATCTTCAAATTCCCTGACTATAGGAACTTCGGCAGGGTTAGGACTTTCCATGGTAGTATCTACCACATGGGCCAAGAATGCATAACATCCTTGCCTCATCAACTTCTCAGCAACCATAGATGACACAAGACAAGTGGGTAGAATCTTTCTCTCTCCTTGAAAGATCCATGTGTCGCTTTCATCAGCAAACACAGCTTGCTTGGATTCACAATCCAAAACAACCTTATACCTTTCCAAGGTATCCATTCCAAGGATTATATCAAATCTTTGCATGTCAAGTGGTATTAAATCCACTTGAATGCGATGTTCAGAAAAGAAAAGGATGCAGGGAGAGCAAACCTCCTGCAACACAGTAGACCCTCTCAACGGAGTCTCAAGCAACAAGCTATCTGCCCTATGACTGATTGTCATATTGCAGTTACGAATCACTTTTCGAGTGATAAAAGAGTGCGTAGCACCCGGATCAATCAAAACAGATACAACGCAAGATTTAGACATATCAGAATATAACAATTCCATCTGACCTGCCACAACCCTAGGGTTGATAACTACATCAGGTGGATTCATTGCGTAGAATCTTGTCGTCTCCGGTGGTTGATTTGGTGCTTGATGACTAGATGTTGATGATCCAGCTTGGGATGCTTGCCCACGTCCTCTAGCATTACCTGGAAACTGTCACCTTTGAGATCCTTGCTGATTCTGCCTCTGAGGTTGAGTCACACTCACGTCTCTGGCTCTACAATCCTTCATCAAATGTCCCATCTTTCCACATATGTAACAACTTTTGTTCAGTTGTTGAGGTCTGGGTGGTCCTGTAACCGACATAGATGTTGAACTGCGAGCCCCTTGTAGTGATAAGCTTCGTCCTCTACCCCTATTTGATGTCCACTGCATCTGGGTATTGGATCTAGGTGGTGGTGTAGGCGCAGAAAATCTAGGCTTCTTGAAGTCTCTAGATGAAGATCCCTAGAACTGAGGATACCTCTTATGGGTTTGCCTCTTCTCTGCTATGGATCTCTCTATCCTTCAGACTGACTCAACGAAGGTAGCAAACCTTTCCCGATTCTCTAGGGCAGACACGGGAGTAGTCAACTCGGCATTCAACCCTTTCTCAAATCGTCTAATCCTTTCTTCATCTGTAGCAGCCATGTGCGGACATAACCGTAGCAACTCCATGAACTTAGCTTCGTATTCGCTGATGTTCATCAATCCTTGCCTTAACCTCTTGAATTGAGAGATTTTCTCGTCCAGGAACGTCTTAGGGAAATATCTATTGATAAATTCCCGATGAAAGACTTCCCAGGCAATCTCCACACCAGGCCTCTTCTGCTCTTCCATGGTCCACCAGTGGCCCGCACTCCCTTTGAGAAGATAGACAGCATGTTTAACCTGCTCAGCTTCAGAGATATTCAGGATTCTAAAGGCCTTCTCCAACTCAGTTAACCACAGGTCGGCATCTGCCGGATCAGCTGTTCCAAAGTATTCGGTTGCTCCGACTCGGCGTAATCTTTCAAACGTCTTGCTGATTCCTTGTCCTTCCGGATGGGTAGGTGCCCTAGGTGCAGGCATAGGTATCCTATCTGTGATGTGTGTCATGGCAGTCATAAACTGCCCAAACATGGTCTGAACGGCTGGGTTTGCCATGTCAACTGGGTTGAACTGGGGTGGCTCCAAAGGTGGTTCAGGTACAGGTTGCTCTACTTCTGGACTCCTTGCACCTCCTCGGGGTGCAGCAACACTACTCTCTGCCACATACTCCTCATGTGGTCCAGACATCCTTACTTATCTTCTTCTCCTGAGGAGCAGAAGACACTATTAGATATACTGGAAAACACTAAGAATAGACTCGACATCTTAAGTCCAATGTCTCTGTAGACTCAGCGAACCTAGAGCTCTGATATCACTTGAAACGACCGACACCAAATTGACAATCAGATTAACGAATGCGGAAGCGATTAGCAGCAGAATTATCAAAAATCACTAAAAATTTAAAACTTTTGTAAAGAGATCTTCGAAATATAAAAACTCTTTCATAAACAACATGATAGGTCATTTACAAACTGATCCATGATACATCTCTGTCATAAACACATCTCGAGCATTACAACAAAACCCACCTTGTTAACTGTACAAGGTAAGATATAAAATCTCGAGGCATCATGCCAAAATCTCAGATATACATACTCCTAGGACCTGAGAGTGCATAGACGACACAGGACATACTATTTACACAACATGACAGACAGTGTCTCCACCTGAGGATCACTGTTGTCCCTGAGACTGTTGCTGCTGCTGCTCACCCACTGATGGGTTCCTTCGTCCTCGACGTCTTCCTAAAAGTTGAAACCCACGGGAGTGAGACAATTTAAATAATTGTCCCAGCGAGAGTTATAACTCTCCGCCAGAAGCTTTGTTATGAAAAAGAGAACAACATAAATAGTAGGATTATAACATTCAACAGTAGGTAACATTATATAAACTAAGTGAAACAATATCCTTATGAGCAATCATTTCAATTATAGCTTAATTGAAAGATCAGGCATATAATAATGAGGAATATGAAAAGCATGTGTACTAGTTATTTAACTAGATCACTATAGCAATGTATTGTCAATCATTTTTTCTCGTAGTTCCATCTAAGCAATTATGCTATGCGGCTGATTACATTTTACAAACATATTTATGCCCTGAGGAGATGAGTTACACCTCTCATACTCCAACCGACCATCCTTAGATCGCAATCGGTACCATACCTAGGTCATCAGGAGAGCCGGATTCCTATGACCTCATCACTCCTCAGTCAGTATGAGGATCGATATGTAGGACATCTTGTGTCACTGCTACAATAGCTTTCCAGGGTATTCTGGCAACTTCGCTATTCAGAGCTACAGTGGCATTCTGTACTCTCTTCGCCATTGAGGGATTTCTTGTTTATCTCACATCGATGTGGCATTAACAAAATCATCGGGAGATTAGTGATACATCTTCCCAGCATAATCATATAATGAAGGACTGAGAGATTAATGATACATCTCCAATCATATCCAACATTAGGACGTAAAGATATTCGCGTCCATTACCCCCACATACTCAAAAGTATGTGCTCCAGGAGTTTCCTTAGAAAAACCTATTTCACCATCATATATTTTCTTACAATGATGGATCTATGGTCAGGGCTCTACTTGATATCATTATACTTGATTAGTTAAGTACCTTACAACATTCCTTAGCATCAGACATGTTCAGGCATAACCTAATAAAACAATTGCTATAAAGCAAAGGTACTATTGTATCAAGTTCACATCACATATTGTTAACCTTGGGATATCAATCCCTAACCATCTCATCATTGTGGTTCAGGAGAGTGGTTATTCAAACCCTCAGATTATCATAACACTTGCTACCAAGTGACATATAAATTACAAGTCATCTAACAACATGACCTTGATTGAAGCAATGTATATACTTTTCACATATCATTACTCTAAAAGCTTATAATTGTTTCAAGGAATATGACATCATAACTCATACCTGGCTATGATCACCTCATAATATCAACTTGTATGACTTATACAAATAAGGGCATGCATATATATAACAATGTTAGCATAATACCAACACTTTTCAATTTCTATATAGGACACCACGGTCGTGCCACCTTGCACGGTCATGCAAGGTAAGGCTACCATGGCCGTGCTCACTTGCACGGTCGTGCAAGCTAAGGCTACCACGGCCGTGCTCCCTTGCACGGTCGTGCTACAGCAGATCATTACATGATTCATATTTCTATCTATATATATATGTATTCTAATTTCTCATTCTTTCAAATTTATTAGGTCACATCGACCCTTCAATCAAGTACATACTACCATGGTTAACATAGTGTATCAAGCTATTAATCCTATAAACAATTAAGAATTCTCCCTTTAATTGGTTCTTAATCACTTAGGTATTATTTGGGTTTCAAACTTCACACCTTCATTTATTATCATTACTAATCATTATTGGATCAATAGAACATTCATCATCTTAATTCTCAAAGATTCAATCACATTGGACCTCCACTTCATAAGGTATCCAATTGAATTAGGGTTTCCAATGTTGATTCCTTCAATCTTTGAATTCATGGAACCAATCATCAATTGGACCTATACTCATACCTTAATTGAGTTTAATAGGTCAACCTTCAACTGATTTGTCCCTCACTTGACCCTCAATTGACCATCAATTAGGGTTTAACTCAATTGAATTAGGGATTGGAATCAATAACCCTTCAACATATTTCAATGTGGGACTAATTGATTTGAACCTATTGAACCATCATTACATTGGGACATGACCTGACCCCAAACGGTCTTGAGGTTGTTTGGATGACCTCCAAACAGTCTTGAGACCGTTTGCCCATCATATCATCAAAATCTAAGTCAACCAATTAAGGTTTGGATCATTGGATTGATCACCAAAACAACAATTGATTACATTCCAACTTAGTATCATTGTATCATCAATTGCTTAACCATACTCACCCCTAGACCTCCAAACGGTCTTGGGTGACCTCCAAACGGTCTTGAGACCATTTGGATGAGTTCCAAACGGTCTTGAGACCGTTTGGCTCACCCAACCCTTGGATTCTAGTGAAAAATCATTAGGGTTTGAGCTATTGAGTTGATCATCAAATCAGCAATTGATTGCTTTGTAATTGTGTACCTTTGGACCTTCAATTGGTCAACTATACTTGACCCCAGACCTCCAAACGGTCTTGGGTGACCTCCAAACGGTCTTGAGACCGTTTGGGTCAATCAACCCAAAACAATCAACTCAATTCAATGCAAATCCAACACTTAGTCGATTAGGTTTCACACCACATCTTTGGATCTTCAAACACCTATCCATACTTGACCCTAGACCTTCAAACGGTCTTGGGTGACCCCCAAACGGTCTTGAGACCGTTTGGATGATCCCCCAAACGGTCTTGAGACCGTTTGGGCAAGAAAACCCAAAAAGTCAAATCAATCAAGTTGAAAGTCAGCACTTAATCCAATTAGGGTTTACATAATTAATTAGCCTTCAACTCACGATTCCTTTGGAGTTAATCCCTCAAATTTGGAGGGTCATTAACCAACACGATTATGAACAGGAATCCCAAACGGTCAACTCTTGGTCAACTCACTCAAACGGTTTGAAACCGTTTGCCCAAAAAGTTCAAGTTAATCAGATTGGAAAAACAGCACTTAATTCAATTTGATTTGCCTAATTGATTGGCCTTTAACCTACGATTCCTTTGGATTTAACCCTTCCAATTTGGTGGGTTATTAGACCACATCATTAGTAACAGTAATCCCAAAAGGTCCACGCTTGGTCAATGCATTCAAATGGTTTGAGACCGTTTGCCCAAGAAGTTCAAGTTAAACAGATTGGAAAAACAGCACTTAATTCAATTTTATTTGCCTAATTGATTGGCCTTTAACCTACGATTCCTTTGGAGTTAACCCCTAAAAATTGGTGGGTCATTATCCTACATAATTAGGAACAGAAATCCAAATGGTCCATGCTTGTGCAACGCCCTCAAACGGTCTTGGAGACCGTTTGCTCCAACCGACCTTGTGAAACCGTTTGCCCCTCAAACGGTTTTGCAAAACCCCCAAACTGTTTTGCAAACCATTTGGCCAAGGGTGCAAGACCGTTTGCTAAAGTGAAATAGGTATTCACTCCCCCCTTCTTCTACCTCCAGATCCAGGTGTGTTCCTCATGGTTTTAGATGCAAGAAAGCAAGGAAGGATGGGGGAAAGAAGAACAAGCTACGTTTGCAAGTACAAAGATATGCATAAGAAAGCAAAAGGTTTAGAGTTATAAAACCCGCCTTAAGGTCGTTCCTTGATCTCCAAGCTTCCAAGATTCCAGTCTTTAATGGTGTTTTGAGCTCCACAGGTCGGTCAAGGGTGTTTCTCCAAGGAAAGGTTGGGAAAAGATGGCTAGAAAGAAGAAACAAGTAAGGAAGACCATAAAACCAACCTTGCACCATGAATTCCTCCATGAATTCGAGCAAGATGATGATCAAAGCTTACCTAGAACTGCTTGGCCGTTCTCCTCTTCTCCAGAGCTCTGTCCTAAGTCGGTCTAAGCAAGGGGATAAGAAAGGAAGTGAAGGAAACGATCCTTGCTAAGTGAGAAAAGGTGTATATATATACTTTGGGTGAAATTCCAACATAAGGACAACTTGTTTCTCCATTTCTCATCTAGGTCCTTCCCTTCTTCTAAGCCACGTTTCTCCCTTCCATACTTAAGCAAAACTCATCTTAAACCCAAGGTCTAAAGGTGAAGAAGGCCAACTTCTTACTAAGTTGCACATATAGAAGGGTTATAAGGCTTATAACTTGATTATTTAATTCATAAGGGTTATCATTCTTATTTGATTATTAAATTGAAGTGACCTCTTCATCATTATTACTCTAAATGATGCCAAGAGTCATAAAAGATACTCTAGAAGGTGTATTTTACAAGTTGCACCCCATATTTTGGGTAAATTGCACTTTACATCAAAACTAGAGTTTTAAGTACAAGGATTGCTCCACAAGCTGCATCTTGGTGCCCAAGCTTGGAGAATACATCATACTTCATCATATTCATTCTTATGATGTCTCAACACCAAAGTAACATCTTAACATGTGCAATTTGCAAGTTGACCCCTTTTAATTGGGTAATTTGCACATAGGTCCCTGTATTACAAAACAATATTACAACATTGTTCAAAAGGGACAGAAATGGAAATGTATGTTCCTTAGTAGCTTTAATTACATACCAAAAGATAATCACAAGTATCTAATTAAATAATTAAGCAAAACACCTAGGGTTAGTTCATAACCCAGGTCAGGGATGTTACACGCCTGTTGGACCAAGTATGGGCCATGGAATTAGCTGCCTTCGATCACAATTATTCAACATTAGGATTTCGACAATGAGGAATGCATCTATGAAAGGGAGCCCTTAACATACATTTTAAAGGGGATCTGGTCAGTGACTAGAAGCCACATTGCACAATGCAAGCCCTAGTGAGAGAAATGAGGCGGCGTCCGTAATAGAGAGGTCGGTCTTCCTGCACCAAGTGTCATGGCCCCCTCCATTATTCTTTCTATCTTTTTGTGTTGTCTCTCTCCATGAGCGAGTAGATGCTTGTGTTGAGGCATGGGGACTAGCCCCAACAACCTATATTTTATCCTTGCTTGCATCTAAACTCGATAATATTATTGCTAAATCAAGTATCGTTCTGCTTAATTCCTTGCCTTGCAAATTGATGACTTGCTTTGCATATATGTTATGATCATGGATATGCAGGTTGTTGTAAGCTTGATTAGAACACCGGAACAATCTTGTTATCCCCCTAAGGTGTCAGCAAGGGATATCAAGGTGATTGGGCTATGATCTGCTATGTTTCAAGGATGGTTGGTCATAAGTGAGGGAATCTAATTGGAATAAATAGGGAACTTGGGTGTCGAGGATGTTCGATTCAAAAGGAGATTAGGCCAAGTGACAATTGATATCTTGTGAGGGTGCAACAACTAAGCCTCTATTTAGAAACTTCTATTGAATAGTTAGATCTTGTTAGAATAATTACATATGCTTGGGTAGAGAAACCCCATGTACCGGTCCTCTTTATTATCATTCATTTACTGCTTAATCTTTGTTTCTACTGGAAACAATCTAGTTTAATCAATCAATCAACTTCTCAGTGTCAAATATTACTCTTAAAACTTCCAAATTTATATAATTGCTTAAAAAGGTTGTCCTTTGGGTTTGATCCTAAAGTATACTACAATAAGACTTCCACTCGTGTTGAGTGGGGAATTAGTACACTACTTTTGGTTAAACCTGGGAGTTATTCTTTTAGGGTTTTTCTTGGTCTGATGTTTGGAGCCCCATCAGACACTAGGCAATTATGATTCTCATAGTCATGCTAGAATGAAGTTGTAAGATTAGGGTTCAGGAATGGGCTCCTAAGAAAAGATGTTATGACCTAGAATGACTAGAATTTTCACCCTAGAAGAGATAGAGATGAAAAAGTTAGATTTTTACCTTGTTATAACTCAGTTATCAACCTGACCATAGCTAATGATATAGCTGCTTCATTCTCAAAGGTTATGGCCAGACAATTGACAATTGAAGAGGGATGTCATAAGCAGTATAACTTTAATGCATTTCTCCTTTCTTACCAGTACATGTGGTATGGGACATGTGTATTAGTAGGTTAGTGAGAGGTAGCATGATAGTATCCTACATCTCTGGTTATGCGCCTAAGGGGTACCTAAGACCTAAGGTTTGATAGTTATCCATCCCTAATGATATAAAGTCATGACAAGGTTGGGTTAGATGCCCTAAATATAGTCATGAGCTGGTTTGATAAACTCTAAGTATAGGTTGACAAGAAAACCAAAGTAACAGTTAATCCATGTTCACAAAAATATTTTATGAAATCTAGATGTGAAATATATATCTTTCAATGCAAAATATTGAACATAAAAGAACCTTGAAACATTATTTGTCAGTAAATGAAAAGATTAGAGAAACCCTAAGGTGGTAGTACCCTAGAAAACTTTGATAAAAAAATCATTTAAGGTGGGTAGAATTATAAGATCCCAAATTTTCTAGACTAATTTAAGCCTTAAAATGTGGTTTTCATTAAATGATTATAGTTGAGGAACCATGAAATGAAATTTCTTTAACGATAAAATGTGAGAAGAATGTTGTAAGACTCAAAATATATTTTTCTCAGTCATCAAGCATTATGTATTGCAATTAAGTCAATTTGATGAACTATTTGTTTCCCTTTCCTTTTCCTCTCCCCTATTCTTGGAAATGTTTTAAAAAAATAAAATATAAAGAGAATACCTCAGATTCAAAGATAACATAACTAGTGAGTGAGAAATAAGTTCTTATCTCATTTTTTACTCTAAGAAAACAATTAAGGGAAAGATGTATCACATTACACCTTTTAATGCATTAAAATCAAGTAAAGTGACATTTATGGAAATTATGGGTAAAACATGTGAAAAACTAAAATCTAAGTGTATGGGAAGAATCTAGACTCCCTATTGGACGTATGGTCCAAATTTGGTCAAGTTTTTACCATGTTTGACTCTTTAAATGAATTAAATAAGTTACCATATAGTTTGACTAAGATTTTATTACGAATTCAATTGATGCAAATGTGTCACACTATGGTTTTGGATTTAATTTTGTCATGCATTACTTTTTTTTGGGTAAGTCAGGTGATAGTTTTATTCATCTTGCCCACCTCGTGCAAGCATATTTAAATGCGGGTTACACCACTTGGAGATTTGTAGGGAGTTAAGGATGGTACTACTGCTACCATTACAAGGATGCACTTGACCAGTGTCAAGGTTTATCGTAAAGTTTAACCATGTTGCTATTAACCAAATGAAACTTTGCCAATGCATCAGCAGGAGTGTTCTTCTCTCTTTCTATGTAGGAGATCGAGGCATCATTGTTGAGGGCTTGTTGGATGCTCTTGATGATGTTAGCATAGCGAGGATATCTTCTGTAGTCATCTTTAAGCATCTTAGATGCTAGCATGTTGTCAGTTTCCACATTGGCACCAGCTATAGGAGCAGTTCGGATAACTATCACTGCAAGCAAGATGGCCATAAGCTCTGCCCCCAGAGGACTATCCGCAGTGATCAACTTTCCAACTCCTCCCTGCCAACGGTATTTTTGGTCTCTGATGACAACCGCTATGGCCCCTCGTCCCTTCTTCCATGCAACATCAGTGTTAAAGGTTATGATGTCAGCAGCTAAGGGATTCTGTATGTCCAACCTGTGTTTGGGCTTTAAGCTTTTCCTTGGGTCCCAAGCATTCTCAGACAACTTGACTTCTGTCAGTATGAGGTCAACTTGATGTTGTGTAGTTGTCTGTTGCCCTTCAAAGGTCCATCGGTTCCTTTGTTTCCAGATGACCCAGCATGTTATAAAGAACATGTTTCTAGCTTCCTCCCTGGATCAAAGATTCTATCCAATCCATTGCTTGAGGTTATCAGAGGACCAAAAGGTGGAGGGTAGTCTGATATTAGGTAGATGTAGCCATATGTGCCTCGCCTTGGCACAATCTCGCAGTGCATGAAGGCTGGTTTCGTCTGCTGCATTACATCTACTGTAGGTAGCATTCGTTGTCATCTGCCTACACTTACGAATCCAATTTGTGAGTAGAGCTCTGTTGGCTGTTATCCACATGAAGGTCTTGACCCTTGCTACCACCGTAGCATTCCATAACGTCCTCCATTGGTCCTGACGCTTGACTTCGCAATCCAGGCGCAAGGCTGTTTAGGTGGATTTTGTTGTATAGCTACCTTCCGCATTGAGCCTCTTCATGCATATATCATCAGCCACCAGATCCATCGGGGGATGGACTTTATACACTTCCTTGGCTATGTTCGAAGACAGCCAATTATCCAGAAAACTACGATCCCATTGTCCTTCTGAGTTTACTAGGCTGCTGACCTTTAAATTGTTGAGATCTTCTGGGATAGTTTGGGTCATGTGATCCTTCAAGCGGGCACCACTCGGTAACCGTACATCATGCCATTCATTAATGGTGTGTCCACTTATGGGGATCATATAAGTGTTAGCCTCCATAAAGGGTCTAGAAAGTAGTATTGTTCTGGCTAGACGAGACAAGTTAGAGTGAGGCACTTGAGACTTGGTCAGTAGTTTGTTTCTCATGGCCCTGCTCCACAAGGTATTCCATCCACTATGGATATCCCAACTATGCCGCAACAACAGTGCTTGATTCCATTCGTGCATAGATTTGAGCCCTAGGCCCCCATGAATTTTCTTGTTGGTTATACGGTTTCAAGATAGTAGGTGTATCCCCCTTTTGTTGTGTCCCCCAGTCCATATGAAGCGCCTAATCTCCCCATCAATTCTATCACATAATTGAAGAGGGAGCTTTTCCGTTTGCATAACATATGTTGGGATAGTGGCTAGAGTACTCTTAGCTAGGCTCACCCGTCCAACTAAGGAGAGGTTTTGTGCTGCCCATGAGTTCACCCTACATGTTGCTCTTTCTAGGACTTCATTATAGGTTTTCTTGTTCACCCTACTGTGAAGGATAGGGACCCCTAGGTATTTCCCCAGGACCTGTGTCACGCATTACTTTGATTACATGTGCACCATCTGAAAACCCCAATTTAATTAGTTTGATGATCCAATGGTCAGGGATCCATCCGCTTCCTCCTGCTTTGTCTGCAAGATAGAATCTTCATAGTGCTTGTTCTTCAACTTTGTTCTCGCTCTCCTCGCATCTGTTTTGTGAGATTTCTTCTCTTATGACCTTTCGTCTCTCTCTCTCAATTCAAATGAGCCTTAGCTCATCCTATACCTCATCATGTGCATGAAATACCCAATTTATGATTTCGTCTCTCTCTCTCACGCCATTTTCACATATGCCACGAAAAATTGCCTCCATCCTATTTAAGGGACTAGGAATAACCTCCTGCCCTCATACGATCCTCCTCTAGTATCAATTTCATCATAGGAATCTTAAAATGCCCAACTTACTCAACTTTTATTTCTGGTGACCCCCTCTTCTCCAACGCCCTCTCTGACAGCAATAGTAAAATTGAGATCCCAGTAAGTATCCATGGCCCTCCATCTTTCTTTTCCTTAATCTCTTTTGTCCTACGATGGTCCCAATCACCGCGCCGTATAACCTCAGTGGAGGTCCTCACTGAAAACTCACTGTGATGATTGTCCTATCTGTTTTGACCCAATTTTTCCTCGTTTGGGTCTATAAGGCCTCAAAGAAGCTTTCCCAACTCGTTGTGCTCATGTTTTCCCCGAAGCATTGACTTTCATTGTTTGGTGATGTTGCTTGATTTCTGCACAACACGCCATGGTGTAAATCCAATTTATGTATGAAGAAGCTAACGAACATCTTTGGTTTGTTATGACGAAGTCATCTTGATCTCCATATGGAGGAGTTTCTCTCTGTTTCTAGTACGCTCAGTTTCCCTTCCCTTTTATTCCATGGCGGAGAAGGCATACTTGAGTTCCTGACCATCTCTGGTTGTGAGCCTTAGCTCACTAGGTTCAAATGACAATGTAGTTGATCAAGAGCTCCCTAGTTTTCACCATCATGTACTGATCGATGATGTAGATCCTCAAAGTTGAGCCCCTTGAACTGTACTTCAACTTCTCCCAGGAGAAGGAATACATGGGGTACAAGTATCTCATTTTTACCCTTTTACTGTTGATGATTTTTATTTTTGTTTCAAGAATGATTTGTAATTTAGTCTTTGAGGTCCTCCTTGCCACACGTGCTGGATAGGAGGGACCCTCCTCTAGGTGTATTGCACCCATTGGGTCACCTCAGAGTGGGGTCCATTATCCTCTGATTTGGATAATAAGTGCTTGTGTGGATTTCTAGTGTTTTCTATTGGTCAGTAGTTCATAAAATCATACTAAATTCATATGATGTCAGAAATTATAAATAAATAGTCATTGGAAAGGATATTTTGAGTAGAGGTCTTAAAACCATGATTTGCCTTCATGTTCTAAGGTTTTATTGGAAACACTAATTTGACTCATGAAACCCTAAATATATAACACATGTAATTGATGTGACCTAAAACAGTAATCATATAACCAAGTTTCCTATTTAATGATGTTGATCAATAAGCCTGACCCTAATGCACTCAAATATTAATCTACCCTAATTGAACCTAGGATCAATACAAGGTATTGATTTATGATGTTCAATAATTATGTATAGGTATATAGAGCCTAATCAATATAAGGGAAGGTTTGACTTAGGATTTGATCAAGATCAGAGAGACTATCTTAAGATCTACTTTGCTCTAAGGTAAATGGGTCACGCCACTGAGCAAAATTACTTATGGTTGATTGAATGTTAAGTATAAAGTAGACATTATGATTTCAAGTTCAATGCTTTAATCATGTTCACTATACCAACTACTTGATGATTGTTATATGTTACGTCCTATGGTCATAATGTTTGCTAAGATTAGATATTATGATTAATGATTCATGAAATTAATGTTCATGTTCAAGAGGGAGAAATCCCATCATATTAAAGTTCAAGGATCATGTTAATGTTAATGTTAAGGGTCAAGATAGTTGGAATTGAACCAGTCTTTATATGCTCCCGAATCATGGACCTCAATGGGTCGTCAAGGGCTTTCCTAACATCAAGGGCTTTCCTAGTAATCATAGAGGGATGCATACATTTATTTAATAATGATTCAAGAATGCTTATAGTTAATTCATGTCAAATTTTCTTACATGTCAAGTATATTTATTTTGTTTATGTTATAAAGTGCCAATATCTTTTACAGAGTTTTTGATTTTCCCCTTTGCATGGCTAGGGATGTGATGTCTCCAACAGTTGGAGCAAATAAGGATTAAAGGGGACAAATTAAGACTCGGTGATCTTCAAGATTTGCCTGGTGGGCTGCCATTTACCAAACCGATCTAGAGAATTAGATGTCATGCATCATGTTTAGCCATGTCACCAAGTAGGCTAGACTTCATAGATGAAAATCACATAGTTTTGTTTTTTCAGTAACTATGTATGAATCAGTTTTAAATTAATGCAAAGTGTTTCATTTACTTTAATTACACGATCATCATATTGTGACACCCCCATTGAGTAAGAATGCTTCCAATCATGTGATATGAAAAATGGGGTGTTACAATATGGTATCAGAGCAATTTTGGTAAATGACCACTGATGAGTATGTTTATACCCATCTTTGCATATTGTTTTACTCACTTTTTAGGGGTTGTTGTGTTTCTATTCCCTATTTTTAGCTTTATATTCACTTAAATGCAATTATCTTCTCTTGATGAGTGATAATACAACTTTTAGACAAGAATTGGTATTGTCTTGATGGAGGAAATTAAGAAAATACAACCAGAAATAAAAAAATTACTATCCATAAATAGAAAACATTGATATTGTTGGAGCATAATGGAAAGAGTGTAAATGAATCCATGATTATAGAAGATATTTACCACATCAGAAAAATGTCAGACTACATGCTCATCTCCTTTTAGTGTGAAACTACTTAAATTTAATTAAATAATTGATTCTTAATTAGATTACAATGGAAAAAGGCAGACAAGCAACAAGTTGTACTGCTAGTCCCTTTTAGATGGAAAAGCTAATCCTTCAGAACACATCCATAGATCTGGGGGTCATGACATTATTTTACCATAACTTTTTGCACCCTCTTGATAAGATCACAACATTTGGTGCTAAGAACCAAAAAGTATCAAAGACAAAAGGTATGAAAACATGTTCATCGTTAGTATGCACTTTCTCATGCTTAACCACTTTGGCTTAGAAAAACTTTTAGGGAATCCTATCCCATAGTAAAATATTTACATTTCAAACTCACCAATGAAGAAACCTTGTTAGATCCACACATACATACTTTCCCTGATCCAACCAAAAGTTAAGACATCTATTGTTCTAAGTGTCAATCTGCCTTCCCATGGACCAGTCAAAAAATTCACCAGTGCCTCTTTCTTAACCAAAATTTTCGTGTGTCTAACTACGTCATAAAGAACATCTCATACAAGATCATGCTTGTAGACTCAACAGGTCCCTGAAATGAACTGCATCCTCCCCAAAAATGTCAAAGCACGCCTTGCGACAAACTAGGCATACCTCATCAAATTCAAGTTGTGAAGAATCTACATTGCAAGTACCAATTGAACATCAATACTAGCAACTTGTAGCAGTGATACGAACTAAGAGTTTAGGTGGTCATGAATTATGTGCTACTTAAGTTGGGGAGAATAAAGGCCCTAGCTCATGAAGAAATTGTGCATAGAAAGTATGATGTGACATAGAGAATAATAACAAGACAGTATCAATGAAGATTATCACTACATAGTATCATTACTTATAAATGATATGCACACACTCATACAAAAAGAGTTGTGAAGGGATCACACAAGAAATATTATATAGCATGACTCCACCCAAACTCTTTTTACAAGTGGTTCATGAAGTGAGTGATAATGATGAAAAACCCCTAGCACACAAAAAACACCAAGATAAAGTAGTCATACAAAATTAAAACTGGAATAAGAGTATGTAGGATATTGAAATCAAGAATAACAACCATGTGAAGTGTATTTAAAATTTGATGTATAAGTTTCAAGAGTTGGAGAGGTATGTTACTAACAAAATTGTGACCGTAGTGTTGCCATAAGAGCAACCATTGAGATGGTTGGTATGAAACATCCAACATCATACAGTTGTTATTTTAGGATACCTTCTAAATAGAGTTTACCAACCAATCCAATCACATGCATATAAGATTCATCATCCTCATCATAAAATGGGATCCACCACTTCAAGTGACCAATCTTTCCATTGCCACTAAAATTTACCTAGGGGAGTACAAATTTCATAAAGAAGCAATTATACTGGCAATGATCTAAGGCTTTTAATGAAATGCAAAGTGTTCCATAACTTTCACATAGTTATGTCACATTTACCTCCACCAAACATCAATGATGCAGAAACTAGAAACACACAAAACAATGAAATCACCAAGACATACCATGTGAATCTTTGTGTGAGCGTGTTAAGTTGCAGTTGATATCCCCTTTAATGTCTTGATCAAAGCTTCATGTTGTTAGTACATGTTGCGATATTTTCCCTTCTAACAACTACAAGACATATCACATAAGAAATGTACCTTCGTGTTCATCATTTAGTTACATATGGAAATTTTATTTCCTCTCATAAAGTGAGTCATCTAGACCTAACTATAATAATTTTACTTTATTATTTGTGCAGATTAATGTTCTTCTTCTAGTTGCATTCGTTGATTGTTGTTCTTTCTATTGTAGCGACTCAACAAATTGATACCAGAGCATTATGATCAAGAACAATGACAAGCAAGCACATCAACGAGAAGTTTGTCCGCACAATCAACTTTGGGTTATGGCAAGTCAAGATGTGAGACATGCTAGTACAATAAGGCATCACTAAGACACTGCTAGGAGCAAAGAATATGGGAGGTTCCTTGACATCTAGACAAAAGCAAGATATGGATGAGAATTCCCTAATTGCCTTACAGTTGCCGCTTTCAAGAAGGATTTTTGTTGAAGTCCCTAAAAAGAATACAACAACATGCTTGTGGAAATGACTTGAATCTCTCTATATGGCTAATCATTACCAAATGCTAAGTTCAAGATCTTCCTGGACTTGGTTAGCGTGCACAGCCGACGTTGATATCCTTAGGGGCTGGAGCAGAGGAAGTTTGTTATTTGTTTATGCAAGATGCTGACTTTGAGTCAAGGTGAAGATTTTTTATGACTCAAAGTCTCCTAAAATTAATCTTAATCTTGATCCTAATCCTAATTCTACATGGCATTGGTAGTTTTACTCTGGGTCCTGCCTCGATTTGAGTTCATCCCATGTTCATACTTGGATTGATATTAATATTCCTAATTGGAGTTGGAAATGACTATTTATACAAGCTAATTAGGTTTTTATGGTATCTTAGACTCCTGTTAGGGTTGACTATTCCTAGTGGAAGCATTATGGTTTGGAGCCTATAAATAGGACCCTTGGGGTATTGAGTTTTCTTGTACCAAAGTGTACCAAAGAGTTCCTTCTCATCTTCGAGCTAGCCATTCCAAGATTTTTGAGTTCTATCTTTAAGAGAAACTCCACTTTGTAATCTTCTGATAACAATAAAATTTTCTTCTCCTCTCATAATAAGGCATCTAGACTAAACAACATTGGCCTTGATTTTACTTTTTGTGTGGATTATTGTTCTTTTCTATATGTTCCTCCCTACTCTTTCTACTGTGCCGACTTAATAGTCAAGGTAAATTTGTTAAGTGTAATCTAATAGGAACTGAAGTATCATTGGTCCCTCCCCCTGAGGGGCTCTTTGGAATGTGGTGAATGGAGGGGAGGGGGAAATGCTTAAAACTATTTGGTGGAACAATGTGACAGGGGAAGTGAGAGAATGGAAAGGAATGGAGTGTAAAAGAGGGAAAAGAACCAAATATATTTTCAATCACTTCTGTACCCACCAAATTGGAGTGAAGACAGAAAAGGAGAAAAAATTGGTTGGAAATTTATCAAGAAAGTTAGAGGAAAATATGAAATGTGGGAGGAAAAAAAATAGTATAACCCACAACCGATGTGATGAAGTAGAGATACTCTCTTATATGTATTCTACGTCACTTGGAGGGATATATAGAATGTTGAAGGATTACTTTAAAAAATTTAGATGGAAAGTTTAAAGAAAAAATAAAAATAAAATAAATAGAAACTATGATAATTTGTGCAAAATTAGAAGGAAACTAAAAAAAGTTTAGACTTTTGTAGTAAAGAACTTATAAAAATATTAAGATTATTAAAATTGCAAACATAAAAAGTAAAAAATAATAATTTGAGAAAATGTTGGAGACTATGGAGGTATGTTTTGAATTATAGAGCAAACTTAAATAGATAGAAGAAAAATTTGTTTAAATTAAAAAATATAAAGAAAATTACTCTATAACCAAAACAAATATAAATTCTATAAGCAGATTGACTTTCTAACACCAATGTGACATTTTTTAATATCATTTTCATGTTATCCTATCTATATAAACTGAACACACTAACATAAATGTCCCCTCCCATCCCTTCCTTTCCCTTCCCCTCCCGTCCCTTCCCTTCTCCTCCCCTCCTCTCAGTTCACCACATACCAAACAATGTGGAAATCATGTTCATGCAATTTCCTTTAGACCGATGTTTATGAAAAGTATGAAAGAATAATATCAAATTGGCTATTTCAATTAACATGCTCCTATCTTGTGGTTTAAGCTTACATCACTTTAATACTTTGACAAGTGCGGAGACTAATAAATTAATATGTGGAAGTTAGACCATCTAAATCAATAATTAAGGGTTGACCTAATCATCTATTGTTAGCGTGAATGTGACCCAGATCTCCTCTCGTCCGCAACCTAGCGGCGATCGCCCGTGCGATCTAGGTTTAGCGGCGGTGCCCTAGGCTTGGGGGGGGCGGGGGCGGCGGCCACAGCCAGTGGTCTCTTCCCCTACTCCCCTGGAGCCTCTTCCTACCTCGCCTCGTCTCCACCAAGCTGCCGTCGAACCCGTTCGGCTGGTTCCTGCCTCTCGCCGTTCTTGTGCGGCGGGTCCTCTGGGTGGCGCTGTGGCCGCCGTGAGCGAGCTCCAGGATAGCTTCTCGCCTGGTGGGGGCTTATCCATCTCGCCCAGGGTGGTGCCGCTGCCTTTGCAGACACTTGCCGAGTCAGGGGAAACGGTGTGGTTGTGAGGGGCTGAGGTGCCCGTTTCTTCCTTTCTGGTTTGCTCTGTTTTCCTTTCAGTGGTATGTGGCAGCTTCAGTCTGCCCTTTTAGTCGTCGTTCATCGGCGTTTGTTTCTAGTCGCTACTGGTTAGCCTTCTGCTCGCTGCTTGTCAGCGTTTGTTTACCCGCTGCTTGTCAGCGTTTAGTTTTCCTTGTGTCTTGCAGTGGCTTGTTTGTTACTTGGTTATACGGCGTCCCTTGATACGATGATGCATGAGAACACCGCACAGATCCAGGGCCTCTATCACTACTACACGCTCAAGTCGAAGGAATTCTTCGTGGAAAGCTGCTTAAGACAGCAACAAGGAAGAAGAATCAATACGGAAGCGTTCTATTCTCGTTCCGATATGAGTTGTAGTGATGTTAACTTGATCTTTGTTTGCTCCTGCTGTATTTTTGACTCAAATTGTAGATGCCGTATGGCTTATAAGTAATGAATCAAGCCATCTTGCCCTAAAAAAAAAAATCTAAATCAATAATTAACTTGCATAAAGAAGTGCTGAATTCCAGCGGATCGTTGAAGGCACTGCCGATTGGTCACATGCATCATACCATGTACATTGAATGTAGCTATTCTTATCCACCTTTAAATTATTATTGAGGCAAATTAAGAGACGATGTCAATGTTTCCCAGTCAAAATGATAGTAGATATAAGAGGCTTATTTTCCAATATTTGGGCTGGGGGTGGTTGGGGTGGGGGGACGTCCCTTACTGTCTTGCTAAAGATCCGCGGCTGGTTTATATGAACACTGACCGACGCGTCTATATATCAAAAAGGAGCATTGACTGAAGCAGTAGATGATCAATTTTGTATGATACTAAAAAAAGCTAATAAAGTTTAGAATGGCTATTATTGTTTTTGCCCCTACACAAAGTCATATTTGTTGGACAATTAGCAGCATTCAGCTTTGTTTGCACGTCCAGTTCCTATTACAGTTGATCTTAATAGTTTTGCTTTTGGTAATTCACAAGCTAATCCTGACTAGATTCATCTCTGTTTATAGGCTTGAACGGTAGCCTTCGCAGCGAACAATCATATTTTGACTTGTTTAGGACAAAGCTAGAGAGCAGCCGCCCCATACACAAGCTAAAGTTGTTTTCTTAAGGGTTCCCCCCTGTAGCTGTTGTTCGTGCAAATCTGAAGGCGCACCCATTTGCTTTTCCTTTTTGTACCGATGCGTTTGCAAATTTTTACCAAAAAGAACGCATTGTCATTTTTTAGAAAAGTCAGCATTTCACACGGTGGCAATACAAATTCAAATTTAAAAAAAAGGTGGCAATATAGTCTAACTTTCTAAAAAAGTTGGCGATAGCATGTTGTTGCTAACCTATTCTACTTGATTGTATTGGTCGCAACCGCAACTGGCATTAAATTTAATAGCCGATTTAGTTGAAGTCAGATTGAGTTAGATTTCTAAGTACCGGTGGACAGAGACAACTAGCATCAGTTGAATTGAGAGACTAATATTAATTGAAGCTGAAAATTCTTTTAGAAAAGCATTCGATTTCAACAAAATTAAGGAGTGTTGGCCTGCTCAACTTAACTCAATGCGGCTTCAACAAGTATCAATTGTATCTTATTTACTATTATACTAGGAGTATATTACAAAACCTTAATACTGCTCATTAATGATCAGTTACAACACCCTTGTTTTGGACCCCCTCGTCTGTATCCTCACTATATAAATCTCTACTTGTTTGAATGGGGAACAGGTCAGTAGTTTTGGTTGAATCTCCGCTTAAACCAAAAATCCCCTTACCACAAGGTCCACAACCAACCTTCCTCCTACCTTCGGCCGTGCTTGACCGCGATTTCACCCCGTGGCTCAATTCTTTTTCTACTTTCTCCTCTCTCTTACTCCAGTCTCATCCATCCTGGCTTCTGCCCATTCCTACAAACAACAGCCCAGAGCTGGACCCCCAATCAAGCCCCCACAAGTTGAGACCCACAGTCACCCCAGTGGGCAGTGGCAAGAAGGAAGGTACTTGAAGGAAAAACCAGCATGTTAGCTGTAAAACATCGGAGAAGAGGAGCGAAGACTCTTTCCACCACCGCCTCCTTTCTCATCTCTTGCCTCGAAGCACCTTTCGAGATTGCTAACATGTTGTAGCATGAGGGAAACGTGAGAAGATCCAACTTTCCCACCCTGAACTCCTTCCTCCCGGAGACCAGCTCAAAAAAGGTACACGGTCCTTCGAATCGGAAGCAATCAGCGCGATTCTTCCTTCCAGCTCAAAGTCCTAGTTAAGAAAGTAAGCCCAGAATCAAGGTATATAGCAAGAGCCCAGCGCTTCTCACCTCCTCTTCCTTCTCGTTTTCCAAAGCCTGCCTGCCTGAACACGCAAAATCGCTCTTTTCAGTAGCTATCCCAGATGACGAAATCTTCTTCTTCATCCCTTCCTTCCTTCTCCAAGCCCACGTCTGTCCTCCCCCACAAGACCCAGAGCCTTCTGGAGCTCTACAAGATTGGGCGCAAGCTGGGGTCGGGGCAGTTTGGCACCACATACCTGTGCGTTGAGAAGACCACGGGCAAGCAGTTTGCTTGTAAGTCCATACCCAAAAGCAAGCTCATAGTTAAAGAGGACTATGAGGACGTGTGGAGGGAGATTCAGATTATGCACCACCTCTCCGAGCACCCCAATGTGGTGCAGATCAAAGACGCCTATGAGGATGCCAGGTACGTGCACATTGTCATGGAGCTCTGTGCCGGCGGCGAGCTGTTCGACAGGATCATCGCCAAAGGCCACTACAGCGAGAGGAAAGCGGCCCAGTTGATCAAAACCATCGTTGGCGTTGTGGAGGCGTGCCACTCGCTTGGGGTCATGCACCGGGATCTAAAGCCGGAGAATTTCCTTTTACTCAATGAGGACGAGGACGCTGCCCTTAAAGCAACTGATTTTGGTCTGTCTGTATTCTACAAACCAGGTAATACATTTCAGTTGTTTCTAGGCCCTTTCCCGAGATGGTCTGTTTGATCTGCAACATTTAAAATTTTAACCTGTCCTCCCCTTTAGTACCCTTCTATATCGAGGATATGCCTGATTTGTGCTGGCGGCTGTTCCCATTCCCTTTGGTCAATGAACCATATCACTGGCGTCTGGGTTAGCGTGCCTAAACGAAGATATTAATAATTCTGACACTTTCATTTCACTATGAGGATGCTATCAGGAAAATACTTGTTTTTTACTTCATTGTAAATTTGATTTTTTTTTTTTGCTGAATGAAAAAATATGGTTTCAATAACACTTTTTTGTAAATGTTATTGCATTCTCACGTTCTACGTTGCCAACTACTTCAAATCTAATGGAATCACTAGACACTGCCGTTTTGCTAAGTTCGTAACTGAATCGTAATATGGATAGAAGCTCTACCTTTGGTGCTATACCCAGGCTTTGATTTCAAACTCAATAATCAACTAAATCAGTTGTTCATATCGTTCCTGATATGGATATGAGTTGTAAATTGTGATAGGACCACTCCTATATCTCTTTGTTTGTCGGGATTGTATGCGCCCATCTCATTAGAAAATACAAGGAGTATATTGAATTAATGAATAGCCAATCAACCATTTTAGTTATTGACATGCTTCATTCTTGACTTTTCATAAAAAAGTTTATATCTATGCAGTGCATGCTTTCTTTTTCTTGATCAACTGCTGTGCATATTTTCACACGATCTCTTTATTTTGCTTACAAGCTTTTTTTTTTTTTTGAGGAATGCTTACAAGCTATAATGTCAATAATCTCCATTTTTGAGTCCTGTGTATTGTTTCTTCTTTTTATATGAAAAGGCTCGAAACAATGCTTGATAGCAATTATTATACGTAGATTTTATTTTTAATATGTCTCTTATGGACAGGTTTAGTTTGATAGTCATGTTAATGCGTTGTAAGAGAATGAAGTCCACTGGTGTGCTATTTGAATAAACTACTTGTGAATTGCTTGTTCCTTGTTGTCACAACGGTTGACAAGTCCTTGATGTGGTGTTCTACGTTTTATCATAAAAATCTGTAATTATCATGTAACATAACAATGTGGAAGAAAAGATTAGAATTTCATATTTTTAAGATTATAATGTAAGATTCTGACTTTTTGGTACTATTTCACCATTGTAAACTTCATAAACGATTCTTCATGTATGCTGTCTCAGATATGTAAATGTTATATATAGACACAACAGTGAAATTCAAGATTCATTTGTGAACATTTGAAAGTACGGAACCAGGAATTTTGCAAATAAGGAGGGATATGACTTAGGCTAATTGTATTTTAACAAGTGGGAAACCAAATTGTATGGAATATTGAAATAATTTATGTCCTTAATTTACCTCATATGTATGCAACTAAGCACCTCGAGATCATTATACCCCACACATTATAAAAGAATTTTTTTTTATTATAATTCATATCCTCCATTTGGGTTGGGCCATGCTTGACGAGATAACAGAAAGAAAATATATCATGGTAAGTTTGTGAAACTTCGGTATGTGAAATATGATGTAGGCTAATTATGTTATTAAAGTGGGGAACCAAATCATATAAGAATATTGAAATAATTTATGTCCTTGATTTATGTTGTAGTTTGTATGCATGTATAAAAGCACCTCAAGATCATTATATCTCGCACATTACAAATAACATATTTAACTGTAATTCGTAACCTGCATTGGCTATGTAGGGAGAGTTGGACCATGCTTGACAAAAGAACAGAAAAGAAAATGTCACGGTAAAGTTTGGGAAACTTGGCTATGTGGAATATGATTTAGGCTAATTGTGTTTAACAAGTGGGGAATCAAATCATATAGAATATTAAAATAACTTGTGGCCATAATACACTTTGTATATATGTATAAAAGCACCTTGAGATCATTATAACCTCACACATCACAAACACAAATTATTTAATAACAAGATTGTCAGACTCGAACCGGTCAGCGAACCGATGAGGCCTCTGGTTCCCGGTTCACTGGTTTAACCAGTGGTCTAACCGGTTCAACCGCTGACGTCAGCATGACACCACTATTACTTAAAAAATATATAATGTCTTTGATACTTGTAGGAAATATCCCTGCAAAAGTTATGAAACATGAATAATAGCACATCTTCTCACAATTACTTGATAAATAGACCAAATAACAAATATTATTCTATTCATGGACATTTATATACCAACATTTATATAGTATTCAATATTAATTAACAAAGATAACAATACATTTAGTTGCTAAGTGAGAGAACTGTCTGGTTAGGCTAAAACCGGACCGGTTTGCCGGTTCACCGGTTCAACCTGTAGGTTCAACGGTTTGATGCCGGTCATACTTCATCTTCGGCTTTGGAAGGGAACCGACCCAGTAGAGTGACCGGTTCCCGGTTCAACTAGCCGGTCCGGTTCGGTTCTGATAACCATGAATTAATAATAATCCATAGCCTCCATTGACTATGTAGGGAGGGTTGGACAATGCTTGATAAGATAACAAAAAGAAAATATGTTATGGTAAAGTTTGTGAAACTTGAATATAATCATAGAAACACGACTGACATGTGATACATCACTAAGTTTGGGAATTGGTAGTACATTGAAGATATTTTATGTTTTAAGATATTTGCTGGTCATTTCTTTTAAAAGTCAGAGAACGTAGTGAATATGATCCTAACCCCTTCACTGTAAACATCACAAATGAACTGATCTGGTATGTTAATAAAAATTCCTGTGGCTATTTTCCAGGGTCTGTTTAGCTCTGCAAGGTTATTAACATGTGACACCATAGTTGACCCCTATCACTGTTGACTTTGGTTCTACTGGGTCCCATGAATGTGCCTGGTTAATTGCAAAATTATATTCTACGAAAATGCTATAGCTCTTCAATGCTGATTCTCCTCTTGTGTTTTGCATGTCTTATTTCTAATTTCAACAATTCTTCAATTATAGAATGTAATTCGTGAGACATGTTTTGAATAATTTTATATTCATTACGAGGAAGTTCAACAAAGCTTGGGCTGCCAGGGGTCAGAAGAGCACTTGGTTAGTTCATTGTGGGTGGATTTTAGATAGTGGGAGAGAATCAGATTATATTTCTTCTATAGTTTGTAACTAGATAAATTAAAGTGTAAAAACGTAAAACATGAAGATCGAGAAACACTCTGACATGTTTCCAGGTCTTGTAGCAGTTAAGGTCGATAATTCACCTATTTTGTTTCCTCTCATAAAGAATCGCCTGTTTTTAAACTACATAAAAATATATCATATGGTCTCTGGATGCACACTTGTCAGACGAAACATACAGATTCCAAACAAAGTGCTGCCCTATAGATACATTTGGTAATGCGCAGTGGAGAACAAAGAATATGTTTAAGTAAATCATGCTCCAGAAAGGGTTTTCCGTGGAAGAGAATACATGCTAAATTATAGAGAATAATTTTTGTTAGGTGGTTATATAATTTGTTTTGGTGACCAAGAGAATCCACCCCAGGCGAACCCGACATGGTAAACTCTCGAGGCATGAGAGGGTGTGGTCCGGTCACCCCCTCGCGCGCCAAATCAATGTGAATTGCCATTCGCAGAGTGCCTTCAGTGTGGTTCGAACTTGAGTCCTTTATTGGGACTTACCGAGCTCTTATCACCCGGGCTACTCTGGCCGGACTAGGTGGTTATATAATTAATATAGAAATAAAATACACTGTTTTCTAGCTCACTTATATCTTAGATTTTTGCAGTGCAATAATTAAGAACTTGTGGTTTCTTATCTGTGTTTACTTTCAGTAAGCTATGGCGTCAACCATTAGGTGATGCAAATAATGCTTCACAATTGCATCCCTCATTTTAGACAATCGTGTTCCAAATGAGAGGTTATGCAGTAAATGTGCAAAAACCAGGCAGTCATCCTGAGTATAAAATTAAATGAACACAAACAAGGAGGTAGACGATAGTTTTTGGTCATTACTAAAATTGTGATAACTCAATGTTTAGACACAGGTTTGTTAACATTCTCACCACAGAGTTAACTTCATCGAGTTTTGTTCATATGTGCAATAGTGACACACAATTTTCGCATTGTAATGCAGTGGAATTTTGCGGTTAACTCATTTACTCTGATCGTTTTAAACGAAACTGTTATTCTGTTTTTTTTCTGTATCATTAAACTGTTATATTATGTGTCTTGCTCTGTAATTTCCCATTTATTGGCCTTGTTATGCCAATTTGAACATGATTTCACAACTTCCAATATGTTATGATCTGTGACTTTATCAAGTACGTCAGACATCATCTGACTCTAAGATGTCCTGACCTTCCGAATATTAATAAAGTACACCCTAAGTACACTTGAGCGATCAAATTATATTTAGATGATCTTTCCAAATGGAAAAATCTTGATGTCTTCATTATTTTTATAATTTTATTGCGTTTGAGGATTTGTATATTAATTGTTTCAGTTTTAGGACCTAAGTGTAATTTCAGGGACTTTTGAAAGTTCCAAGTTTAATTAAGTTTTCATAGTTGAATTGATACTTATTATTTTATTTGGTAGTTAATTAGGTATCTAGTCATAATTATTAATTCAATTAGGGTTTTAAACTTTTCGGATTAATACCAGCCTCGGGGATGTGTCCGGTCAGATAAACGATTATTATTGAATTTGGCTTTTACAAATTGCTTTCCCCATCATTGGAGAGGGAGTATGATGACCAGATTTGTTTTTTTTTTTTTTCATTTTTTGATTGAAGAAAGCAAATAGTGGGATTGATAGTATGACTATGTATACCTTTGATTATATTACAAAAGAGTGGGATGTATCATACATTTGAATCGGGGTATGTAGTTTAAGTACTGATATGAAAATGAGCCAGAAACATTTTATTTTGCTTGAAAACTGGCATGCTGTTTTATAACTAAATGGACAATACAACATCCTTTACTCATTCTCAGCCTGTTTTTTTTTACTAGTTCTACTTTTACTTCTGCAGGAGAAGTGTTTTCAGATGTAGTGGGAAGTCCTTATTATGTTGCACCTGAGGTGTTGCGAAAATATTATGGTCCAGAATCAGATGTATGGAGTGCTGGAGTAATCTTATATATCTTACTCAGTGGCGTTCCGCCATTCTGGGCAGGTATGACAGACTAGCTGTTTTGCGCTAAACTGTAACCTTGCTGGTTGTGGAAATTACCCAGTCTTACGATTTTTAACTATGTTTTTGCTGCTGGTCCAATTTGAAAATTTCTTAGTATTAAATGTAAAGCTGTTCATGAATCACTAATAAGAGTTAATGCCCTATTCATGTTTAAAGGTCCTGTAAATGGTTATAGGTCCCATAGAAGATATTTGTGTACTCCCAACTATTTGCCTTACTATTAGAAGGATACTATTTCACTGGCTTATTCCTCCAATCTCTAAATCTCAGAAACTGAAGCCGGAATCTTCAGGCAGATTTTACAAGGGCCATTGGATTTTGAATCTCAACCCTGGCCTCAAATCTCAGACAGCGCAAAAGATCTCATACGCAATATGCTAAATAGGAACCCAAAGAAAAGATTTACCGCTCATGAAGTTCTTTGTGAGTAAATTTGTTTCTTGCTATATTTTCACGATGAAAAGTCTCACAAACTAACAAAGAATTTATAATTCGCCACCACATATATCAGTATGTCTTTCTTCATATTAACAGTCTGGTATCTTTGCCAGGTCACCCGTGGATAGTGGATGACAGTGTCGCTCCTGATAGGCCCCTGGATTCTGCTGTTTTATCTCGTCTGAAGCATTTCTCAGCAATGAACAAACTTAAGAAGATGGCTCTTAAAGTAAAGAGACATGGGGCTTTTCGTTTCAATGAATTCTGATGATATCAATATTAGCTGCATAAATATGCTCAAGTTATCTATTTCAGGGGAAAATATATTATTAGTTATAAATGAAATGAACGATTTTGAAAAAAGAAATCAATATATAAAGACAGGAATGATAACTTAATGCATATTTAAATATATTCCGCTTTGATCCTTGTATAACTATGCTCAAAGTGGTTGTGTGTGTATGTGAGTCTTATCGACTGAGCTCACATGCTTATTGGAATCTTTTGGTGTGTGCTTCTAAGCTAATTATGTTGGTCTAATTTTTGGTTCAGGTGATTGCAGAAAAACTGTCAGAAGAAGAGATTGGTGGCCTCAAAGAGTTATTTAAGATGATAGACACTGATAACAGTGGAACCATCACATTTGATGAACTAAAAGATGGCTTGCGAAGGGTGGGCTCAGAACTAATGGAACCTGAAATTCAGGCCCTTATGGAAGCGGTATGTGTGTTTTGCCACTGGATAATGCAGAAATAAACTTGTGAATGTGGCGACAATCTACATATGGGGGCTCTAATCTTTAGATCTGGATTCAGCATAGTAGCACACAATGTGTTGTCAATTGAGTTTCTTCTTTTCTAATACAATAACAACTGTTGGTGGGAAAACTAATTGAAGCATTTAACAGGCTGATATCGATAAGAGTGGCAGCATAGATTATGGCGAGTTCCTTGCAGCTACCTTGCACATGAACAAGTTAGAGAGAGAGGAGCATTTGATGTCTGCCTTCTCCTTCTTCGACAAGGATGCTAGTGGATATATCACAATCGATGAACTACAGCAAGCATGCCAAGAGTTTGGCCTTGATGATGTTCATCTTGAGGAGATGATTCGAGAAATTGATCAGAACAATGTATGTGTTTGTTTCCCAACATAATCCGGTTCAAAATATAAAATTTCGATTATAATATCCCCAATAAATTTAATAACAAATTTATAAATGGGAAACTTTTAATCACTTTCAATGCTAGTTCCAAGTCTGAATCTGTTTTTAGTAAAACCTAGAAAATTTGAGTTTGACTAAAGATAGCATCTTGAAGAAGGAATATCGACTTGGTCATTTCATAAATGAGTACCGTATGGATATAGGTAGAATTTGCTATTAATGCGCTGTATGCTTCAGACCCAGTTTAAGAGAGTATAAATACATGTTCTGGTTCAATTGTTTTCGTGCCCACATCCTTTCCTGACTCTCGGTTTTAGACTGAATTTCTATAGTGGTAAGGCCTATGCTAGGAATTAGAAACACTTGAACACTACAATTTGTGAACGAGTTTGACGTGCTAAAACTGTCTCCTAATTTTTATTATACCAGACACTCTGCACGGCTGGACTGGACGTGCACGGCACTTTTCCAGGACACATCCTGAACACTTCCAGTACCTTTTTCTTTTCCGATTTTGGTTATCTTGCTAGTTTAAGTTAATTCATGCATTCAAGTTTGCTAGTTAAGTATATGATTTTAGACTCATTCAAGCACGTTTAATGTTCACTATGGCATTACTTCCTTTCTTCCTCATCCATTATTATACGACTAGTTTCTGTACTTTATCCATATATTCTTACAACCATTCAAATCATTCGACTAGGTTTCTGTTACAGTATCATTTCCACTCTTGTTCTTTTGCTTATCCCAACCTTCGATCCAACAGTCAGCTCAATACTAGTTTATTTCAAGCACATCATTTAAGCACATATATTTGTACAACCTTTCAGTCATTCAACATTTTGATATCCCTCTGTATTTCTCCTTTCTATGAACTTATCCTACTCTTTTGTAGAATAGCCAATCTATACAAACTTATTCAAATATCGCTTACTACATACATACATGAATGTTCTAGGATCATACATAAAACTATCTCAATCAGTTCGTAATGTAAATGTTGTTTACTACATACATTCGTGAATGTTTTAGGATCATACATAAAACATCTCAATCACTTCGGAAGTTTGTAGTATAACTTATTCTTCAGTTTTATTTAAAAAGCACACCGGCTGTGTACATTTTTCCACGTGTGCGGTTTATAAAGCTCGAGCTAATATATTTTGGTCTTTCTTGCTTTAAATTTCTGTGCCCCCGAATTTTGAGTACCTAAACAAAAAATTAGCTGTGTTTGTTTCAGGATGGGCAGATAGACTACAATGAGTTTGCTGCCATGATGAGAAAAGGTAACGGTGGAGGTGTAGGCAGAAGAACCATGAGGCCCAATCTTAATCTGGTTGATGCCCTGGGAGCTTTGCACCATTAGAGATAATAATAAGAGCCCTGCAGAAGTGCTGCATTTGAATTCATTTTTCCAACTTGAAAATTGAACATGGAGACGGACCAATGAAGGACAGTCAACGGTAACTAAGTTTAACTGGATGTTATAGCAGACCTTTGACGTAATCACATAAAGAGGCCAAAGGTATAAAGAGACGAAAGGTCTGATTTTGGAGAAAGAACTGAGACCCTGTAGTTCTGAGTAGCTGACGACTGCTATACCCTGGGAGGATATGATTTTGGAGGACATGATCTATTACCAGATGGACCCATCTTCCAAAGGATGGTCTGCGCCTTAAATATACATAACCTTATTCAGATATTTGTGATCTTATACAGATCGTATGACAGTCTTATTTGCTCGCATGATTACTATAATAAATCTGTGTAATTGCCTTAACTGTAACCCAGTGCCATGTCTTTTGAAGGGTAATTATTTCCATATCAAGTTCTGCTGTTTCGGTAGTTACTATATGCTATGCAAGATTCAGTTATTTTCATAAACGTTACATTTTAGAGAAAATATCAATTACAAGAGCCCGAGAGAACTGACATAACAGGAGGCGATGGGAGCCTCAACACCAGAAATACCAAAGAGAAATAACGAAAGCAAAACTGGTCATCAGGGATGACCAAAAGGGTACAAAAACCAAGACAGGCTAAAGAGAGTGTTGAGTCGGCACAACGGGAAAAAACAATTGACAACGCTGCGTAAACAATGGACAACCTTACGCACTGAGAAACAGTCTAAACAAATAATGAACACATGATTTAAACGACCTACTTCACAGGTGGAGAGAGAATTCTACTATTGTAAGAAGATTACAAAGGAAAAATACTCTCACAGAGACAGAGCCCAAAAACCTTAAAAAGGCTACACCCAAATAAGAGAGAACTCTGTTCGGTACAATTTTGTACATTGTACTTTTTTACTTGAAGATCTCATGCCCCTAGGGTCCTATTTATAGGCTCCATGTTATAAGATTTCAATTCGGGATAGACATTCCTAACTGGATTTTAGTACACAATATGAGTCCAAGTTACATGTAGATAGAACTATCTCCAACTCCGGATAGGAATACTAATCCAAATCCAAGTAGAAACATGGGTTGGACTCAAACTAAGGCGAGACTCAAAAGAGGAATGCCACACCATGTAAGATTGGGATTAAGATTAGGAGTCTTTGAGGCATAATAAATCTCCACCTTGACTTGCAGTCAACATCTTGTAGGAAAAAATAGCAAAATTCTTCTCCTCCAGCCCCTAAGAGCATCACCGTCACCAGTGAGTGCTAACCAAGTATAAGAAGGTCCTAAACTTGGAAACTGGTAGTAACTTTGTCATCATATCAGCATGATTATCTTTGCTGATGATCTTCTTATCAACAGAAGTCTTGACAAGCTGACAAATATGATTTTTAAGAAGAGGTTCCATCTCTTCATTCATAGCAGCAACCTGCATAGCAAGATCTAGAGACACCACAACTTTAATGTAAGTAGATGGCCCAATAACATCACTGATCTCCTGTTATGTGGTGATGATGACACATCAACAATATCTAGATCCACCTATTTGGTGACACTAGGAGACAAACCTGTATCAGAAGTAGTAATAGAATCTTTTTTCTTTGGGACCATAACAAGACCTTTCTCTCTCATGTGTCCAAGTCTCATGTGCAAGAGCTTGGTGGTATCTATGTTACAAGTGAATGAAGAACAAGAACTAGCACCTGTCCCAATGAGAGTTTCACCAATAAGTGAGTATATATTTCCAGTCTGTCTTTGACCCTTGATCACAACAGTTTCATCTTTTATAAACAGACGTGATTCTGTCTCTAGCGGCATGTGGAAAACCTTTTTCTTCAAGTGTGCCTGAGAGATGAGATTTTTAGCAAGACCTTTAACATGATGCACATTGGAGATGGTTCTAATAACATCATCAAACATCTTGATGCGGTCAGATCCAATTCTAATAGTCATATGTCATAATAACAACTCCACCTTCAACTGCAATATATGTGGAGAACCAATCCCTTCTAGGGTACATGTGAAAGGAACAACCAAAGTCAAAAATCTATAAATTTTGATATCTTGAAGTAGAGTTTGCCATGAGAACAAAATTATCGTCTTCTTGTACGATATTGGTACCACCATGTTCTTCTTGAAGATCTTTATTTTCACGCCTCTACTTATTATGTAACTTGAAGCATTCTTCAATTGTATGACCCTTCTTTTTAAGTTATTTGTATGATTTGTTGTTATTAGATCTGGGCATAGATCGACTGTATTATTCATTATTGCCTTTCTCTTTTTATAGACCACTTACATTGAGAGCCTCTACTTGGATGCCATTAGAAGAAACAATCAATTCCTTGTCCATCAAGGATTTAGACATGAGAGAAAACATTACTTCTATCTTGATTCAGTCTTTGATATAGACAATTGTCTCATTGAATTGTTTGTAAGAAGAGGGAAGAGAGCATAAAAGAATTAAGACTTTATCTTCATCTTCCACTCTGACGTCAATATTTTCCATATCCATAATGATGGAGTTGAACTGATCAATATGATCACAAATAGATGTACCTTCAACCATACACAATAGATATAGACGTTGCTTATGATGCAATTTTGTGTGGAGAGCTGATGGAGCTTCCATGTGGGCTCTGATCTCCAAAACCCGAGATAAACACGATTAAAATTAGCGGAAGCGATTCGATTAACAGCGGAATACGAAACTACCGGAAATTAAAACTTTTTGAGATAAGATCTTGAAATCATGAAACTCCTTTTATAAGAAACAAGGTAAACAGATTACATCTCTGTTAGATCACTTCATGAGTGATTATATACAGCCGGATACAAAATCTCAAGATTTCAAAATCCTCAGATCAACAAACTCCTAGGACCTGAGTGTACAGAGACGACATAAGACTATTCTGACTACAAGACTAGACAACACAGTGTTTCCACCTGAAGTCACTACTGCTCCTGGTGCTACTGCTGCTGATTCTGATCACCTGCAGATTGGTTCCTTCGTCCTCGACGACCACCTAAAAAGTTGAAACCTACGGGGTGAGACAATTTTAAATAATTGTCCCAGCGAGAGTTATAAATCTCCGCCAGAAGCTTTATTATGGCAACCAAAAATAACATAGGCAATAAAAGCTCTAAGGTAATCAGCAGCAGATTGTTATCAATTAGAACAACAACATTTAAGGAAAATGAAAAACATGTATACTAAGTAATGTATCATCAACCAATGTATTTCGTGGTTCAACTTAAGCAGATATGCTACGCGGTTGATTATGTTTTACAAACATCATTATGCCCTGCGGAGATGAGGTATACCGCTCATACTCCAACCGATCACTATTAAGTCGCATCGGTATCATACATAGGTCATCAAAAGAGCCGGATTCTTATGACCTCATCTTCCTCAGTCAGTATGAGGATCAACATGCAGGACATCTAGTGTCTCTGCTACAATAGCTTACCAGGGTATTCTGGTACTTCGCTATTAGAATCACAGTGGCATTCTGTACTCTCTTCGCCATCGAAAGATTTCTTGTTTATCTCTCATCGATGCGGTATAAAAGATTTCCTCGGGAGATTAGTGTTACATCACCCCGGCATAAACACATAGTGAAAGGGTTGATGGATTTAAGATACATCTACATCAATTCATTCATTAGGATGTAAGGTTTTACACATACATATACCCCACATACTCAAAAGTATGTGCTCCAGGAATTCCCTTAGGAAGACCTGTTTCACCATCATTTGGTCTCTGACAATGATGGATCTATGATCAGGGCTCTACATGGAATTTTATACTTGATTAGTTAGGTACATTTCAGTATTCTTTTATCATCATACATGTTTTCAAACATTAATCATTAGCATAGCAGCTATGAAGGAAGAATACTAAATGTAACAAGCCTAACTCTCATCAATTATCATTTCTCAATATTCTCATCACAAGTCATCTCTTAAAGCATGACCTTGATGGTATTCATGGTTCTCACAGCCTATCAATCTCATAAGATGCTATTAACAAGGCATCAGGATATATCACTATTCATAAAGCTAACAACATGCTTTCAATGAATATAGAATCATCATCCATACCTTGATATGATCATCCTCTTAAAGGAACCTGCATGGTTAAATCAATTGATAACAGTAAATAACTTATCTAAAGAAGTTGTATCTCTCTACTCATACAAGAGCTAGGTTTCCCTAGTTTTCATCAATTAGGGTTTACTATTCACATTACATGTCATCACCCTAGAATTAGGGTTTACTATTCACATTACATGTCATCAACCTAGAATTAGGGTTTACTATTCACATTACATGATGAAATGATCTCATAACATCCTCATGTATGAGAAACATCATCATTAAAGACCTCAGATAAGATTAAGATTCATTAATTTGAAGGTATTTTACTTGAGTTCCCATTATAATTGGTACTTTCTCTCTCCTCTAACTAGTAGATAGTGATTACACCACTCTAGATTAGGTTGGGTTAAGTCCTCATTGATTAACACAAGTCAACTCATCACTATTATGTGATTAGGGATTGATTAAAACAAGGTATCACTCAATTGAACCTTTCAGGGGCATTTTGGTAATTTACCCATTGACCATCATCATGGGTCAATTCATTAGCCACTTAGTCCCTTAACATCTTAGGTTACCATTAGTGTTTAGATTAGATCATCATTGAACTTTTTACACTTTCAAGTGATTAAGTATAATCAACCTTGAAGGTCTCCAAATGGTTTAGGGTTTAACCTTCAACCTTCAACTCATTTGATTCTTAAACGACCTTGAACTCATTTAACCTCAAACGACCTTGGACCCATTTGAGCCTTAAACGAGTGTGGACCCACTTGATCTTAAACGGGTGTGGACCCACTTGAAGTCTAAACGGGTGTGAACCCAAATGAGTCTAAACGGGTGTGAACCCGTTTGAGTTCAAACGAGTGTGAAACCGTTTGAGCTCAAACGAGTGTGGACTCGTTTGGACTCAAACGAGTGTGGACTCGTTTGAACTCAAACGAGTGTGGACTCGTTTGGACTCAAACGAGTGTGGATTAACTTGGGTTCAAACCGCATGAACATAAAGGTGACACATAGGTTATGTTTCAATAGGGTTTCTTATGTTGAAGCCTTTAATTGGCCAAAGCCATGATAACCACTTATAAATTGAGTCAATTAGGATGAGCCTCAAACAAATGGACTCCAATGTGATCCTAAATTGAAAGCCAATTAGGGTTAAGTCTAACTCAATTAGGGTTTCCAATCGGCTAATCATCAATTTCCAACAATGTGATTCAAATCAGAGTTGAACCTATCAATTGACCTCCAATTGGGCCCAAACTTGGCTCAAACGGTCTTGAGGTCGTTTGGGTGACCCCCAAACGATCGTGAGACCGTTTGACCAAAGATTGACCAAAAACCAAAATGATTTGATAAGGGTTGAGTCCTAATTAAATTAAAAATCAGCACTTTTCACCAATTTATCAACATCTTTTAATTGGACCCTCAATCCATCAAATTTCTTTAACCCTAGACCCCCAAACTATCTTGGGGTGTCACTAAACGAGTGTGAGATCGTTTGGATGAACCCCCAAACGGGTTTGAACTCGTATGGGTTCTTCAACCCAACACTCATCAAAATCTATATGAAAATCAGCAAAAATTAACCCGATTAGGGTTAGGGTGTTGAAATGCCTTCAACTCTTAATTGGTTAGGAATTAGATCATGATTCTTGGTAGAAATGAAATTCAATATATTATGAACAGGAATCCCAAATGGTCAACACTTGGTCCACTCCTTCAAACGGGTTGGAACCCGTTTGCCGAAAGATTTAAGTTAATCAGATTAGAAAACAACACCTAATTCAATTCGATTGCCTAATTGATTGGCCTTCAACCTACGATTCCTTTGGAGTTAACCCCTCAAATTTGGTGGGTCATTAGCCTACATAATTGTCAACAGAAAACCCAAACGGTCAATGCTTGGTCAACGCCCTCAAACGGGTTGAAACCCGTTTGGCCAAACCGACCTATTGAACCCGTTTGGATTGAAACGAGTGTGAGATCGTTTGACCTATTGGTCCAAGATCGTTTAGTAAAGTTGGATAAGGACCAACATAGGTATTAACGCCCCTTGTCTTCAACCTTGAAACCAAGGTCTGTTCTTCACGAAAAAGCTTGCAAGGGATGGGGAAGAAGAAGAACTAACTATTATTTGCACGAATAAAAGTATGCATAACAAAGCAAAAGGTTTAGAATTATAAAACCCGCCTTAAGGTCGTTCCTTGAGCTCCAAGCTTCCAAGCTTCAAGTCTTTAATGGTGTCTTGAGCTCCACAGGTCAGCCAAGGGTGTTTCTCCAAGGAAAGGTTGGGACAAGATGGCTAGAACGAGAAAGCTAAGTAAGAAAACTAGCAAACCAACCTTGTAACATGATATCCTCCATGGATTTGAGCAAGATGATGATCAAAGATTACCTAGAGCTGCTTGGCCATTCTCCTCTTCTCTAGAGCTCTGTCCTAAGTCGGTCTAAGCAAGGAAATAAGAAAGGAAGTGAAGGAAACGTTCCTTTACAAACAAAGGAAGGGTGTATATATATCTTGGGGTCATTTCCAACATAAGGACAACTAGTTTCTCCTTTTCACAACTAGGTCCTTCCTTTCTTTTAGGCACGTCCCTCCTCTTCTTTTCTAAGGTAAAACTCCTTCTAAAACCAAGAACTAAAGGCAAGGAAGGTCAACTTATCACTAAGGTACATATGTACATAAGGGTCTCCTTACTTACATCTTGATGATTTAATTACAAAGGTGTTCCTTATTATATGATTATTCAAAGGAAGTTCCCCCCCTCATCATTATTACTCTAAATGATGTCAAAAGTCATAAAAGATGTTATAGATGGTTTATTTTACAAGTTGCACCCCTCAAATTTGGTAAACTGCATTTTACTCCAAATTAGGGTTTTTAAGCATAAGGATTATTCCACAAGTTGCATCTAGATGCCCAAGCTTGGGAAATCCATCATGTCTCATCATATTCACTCATATGATGTCTCATGATCAAAAGAACATCTTAACATGTGCAATTGCAAGTTAACCCCTTAACTGGTTAATTTGCACATAAGCCCCTGCATTACCAAAATAATACTACAACTTTGATTAAAAAGGACAAAATTGAAAGTATATGTTCCTGAGGAACTTAATTACATGTCAAAAGATAATCACTAGGGTTTAATTACATATTTAGGTAAAACACCTAGGGTTAGTTTATAACCCAGGTCAGGGATGTTACAAATTATCCACCCCTTACAAGGATTTCGTCCTCGAAATCAACAAAACGTATTAGGAGAAAAGAGCAGGGTATTTCCTTCTCATCTCATCCTCTTGTTCCCAAGTGGCTTCTTCAACACCACGGTGGTTCTAGAGGACTTTCACAAGGCTTATATCTTTCTTCTTTAACTTTTTAATTCTGTTATCAAGGATTGACACCGGTCCTTCCTCATAAGTTATATCTTCATTCAATTCTACTTCCATAGGTTGTAGAACTGACTCGGTATCAGGATGACATTTCCTTAACATAGAAATGTGAAACACAGGGTGTAGCCTCTGCAACTCTGGTGGTAACTCTAGTCTATAGGCTACCTTTCCAACCCGTTCAATGATTGGATAAGGTCCCATAAATCTAGGTGCTAACTTTCCTTTCCTTCCAAAGCGAAGGACTCCTTTCCAAGGCGAGACCTTGAGGTACACTCTGTCTCCAACCTGGAACTCTAACGGTCTACGGCGCTTATCAACATACGACTTCTGTCTATCATGTGCAGTCTTAAGCTGTTGTTGTATAACTTTGATCTTCTCTGTAGTTTGCTGCACAAGATCAGGACCTAAGAACTGATGTTCACCAGTCTCATACCAACACAAAGGGGATCTACAACGTCTACCATACAAGGCTTCATAAGGTGCCATATCAATACTATGTTGATAGCTATTGTTATAGGCAAACTCTATCAAACTTAGGTGCAGATCCCAACTTCCTATGAACTGGAGAACACATTCTCTCAACAGATCTTCTAAGGTCTGTATAGTCCTTTCTGACTGTCCATCCGTCTGTGGATGAAAGGTTGTACTAAACCTTAACTGGGTGCCTAGTGCTCTATGTAGCTGTTCCCAAAAATGACTTGTGAACTGAGGACCTCTGTCAGAAACTATAGTGACAGGAACTCCGTGCAAACGCACTATCTCTTGAACATATAACTGGGATAACCTTTCAGCAGAAAAGGTTGTTTTGACAGGTAAGAAATGTGCTGTCTTAGTCAACCTATCAACAATTACCCAAATGGAATCATGTCCTTTGTTTGTTCTAGGTAGACCAACAACAAAGTCCATGGTTACATGATCCCACTTCCACTGTGGTATGGGTAAAGGTTGCATTGTTCCTGTAGGCTTCTGGTGTTCAGCTTTAACTTGCTGACACACTGGACACCTCAGAACAAACTCAGCTACGTCCTTCTTCATCCCAGGCCACCAATACATATCTTTCAAGTTTCGATACATCTTGGTGCTTCCTGGATGCATAGCATATATTGAAGAATGAGCTTCCTCCAGGACTAACTTCCTCAGGTTATCTACACCTGGTATTATCATCCTCCCATGATAGCATGCCACTTGATCATCTGATTCATGAAAACCTTCTCGCTTCTCATCACCATACCCAGATCTGATCTACTGAACTGCAACATCAACTTGCTGTGCTTCCTTAATATGTTCTCTTAGGGTGGGTTTGATATGCATCTCAGCCAACAACCCGACAATCCATGACACCTTCATCTGTACATTGTCTTGCCTTAAGGAGATACGCATATCTCTCCTAGGGCATACTAAAGAGTTTAGTTGTGTCCTATCAGAGGTTGATGTTGCTGATTTCCTACTCAAGGCATCTGCAACTACATTGGCCTTTCCTGGATGGTAATCTATTGTACAATCATAATCCTTGATTAACTCCATCCAGCGACGTTGCCTCATGTTAAGCTCATGCTGAGAGAAGATATACTTAAGATTCTTGTGATCTGTGAAAATCTGGAAGGTTTCTCCGTAAAGATAATGTCTCCAGATTTTCAAGGCATGAACCACAGCAGCTAACTCTAAATCGTGTGTCGGATAATTCTCTTCGTGTTTCTTAAGCTGTCGGGAAGCAAAAGAAATCACTTGTTTATCCTGCATCAACACACACCCGAGTCCATTCTTGGAGGCATCACAGAAAATTATGTATCCTTTGTTGGTATGTATGCCCATAGAGCAAGTCATATGATGATTGTAATGGGATACTTTGTAAATGATTTGAATAATAATAAAGGCAATTTCCAATCTATATGTTTAAACTATTTCTGAGATGATGGTGTAACATGATAGATGTCTAAAGATTGTCTTACTCAATGACATATGCTTTTAGGTTCATGACCTAAACGATGAGATCATATGGATGTTAAGAGTATACATTCTTGTTTAGTCCCTAGTCAGTTGTTATTGTGGAAATAGCCATAGACATCAATAACACTGAAGACTAGATTGTGTGTTGGTTGATGACATAATCTCATTAGTCCTGATATGGTGATATCAAACCAAGCACATAGGTACTTGTTAGAGAACAAGGTACCGGACAGACCCACCGTGAGAGTGACACATAGAACCATGACATGGTAGTCATAGTCAGCTCTCACAGTGATGGTGGTGAGTGTGATTCTTAGACCTGAAATCACTGCACTCAACACATGTCGTTGGGTACACTTTGACATCATCAAACGCAATCCTGAAACATGGGTTGTTATAAAGGTGATGATTGGGTGGCTTTGACACATGGGGCTTTTGAGGGGTGAGTGATAGATATGGGATTTGTCCCTCCTAAGGGAGTTTGATATCCTTGTCCACTTGATGAGTAGGATTGAGAAAGGCATGCACATGCACGTGTGAATCAATATGTGATATTGATGTCATACACATCTCACTCGGTCTACTCTGAGATCAAGGAAATGAATGAACATTGACAGGATGACTGTTCCATGCCTCGAGTTCATTCTGGATATCAGTGACAAAGGAATTATACATTCACTGTAACACCATTCACGGATTGTAGGATGAAAGTTGTTCTCCAACTTTCTACTTTCACTTGGGTAGTACTGATGTGTGACTAGACACCGCTCTTTGCTTGTGAAGTCATAAGTGTTATGGACTTTCACTGCCAACGTGAAATGGACCTGCAGGGTCACACACATAGGATTTAACCTGGAAGAGGAGTTTTGTCCACAAGCAATGTTTAGATTGATTACTAAAGTAGTTTAGTAGTTCAATTAAACACTCAATTAATCGATAGCTCAATATCATAATGTTCAAGGTGTTGGACACATTGATTGGAGTATCGGATTGATTGAAATTGCATTTGACTGATTCTGCACAATCTGCATTCCCAACCGATCGGTTCATGTGATGAACCGGTCGGCTGAGGTTGTTGAACCGGTCGGCTCAATTGTTGAACCGATCGGCTCATGCACAGAGTGAAATGAACGGTTCAAGTGTTGAACCGATCGGTTCAACTGGTGCAATCGAGCAACTTGGGAAAGTAGGATTGGTGAGAATTTTCCTTTCGTTTCAAATTGCCCAATTCGATTGGGAATAATATTGGTATTCAATACCAATTGGGAAAGAAACAAGGAAAGTCAATCGGGAACCAACCTGGAACCCCAACCGACCGGTTCATGAGTGAACCGATCAGTTCAAGGGTCCCAAACGATCGGTTCAGTGGTGAACCGATCGGTTCAGGTCCCCAACCGACCGGTTCACTTGTGAACCGATCGGTTCAGGTTGCGAGATGGTTGCTTTTTGTGGAAAATCCCGAACCCTTCTACTCCTGCTTTAGTCCCGTATTGCCGGGCACAGAGAACCCTGTCCCATGACCCGCCTATATATATAGGGGTATTGGGGGCTTCTCAGAGTACAACTCAGTGCAAGTTGATTGCTCTGCAAAGTTGTCGTTCTCTCTGGTTTTGGTAACCGAGAGAGAGCCCGAGCAAGTGTTTCCCGCAAAGGGAGGTGCATCAAGGGAAGGACAACTGTAGTTGCAATTGACAGCAGGAGAGTGTGTTGGCGACTAGTACGTCAACATGAGGGTGCGACTCCTTCCACTTCCTTGTGGGACAAGGAGAGTGGAGTTCCGGGTGGTCCGTGTGGACTACTTCAGAGGCGGGAGGTCATTGCCGCTCGGGAGGACAACTGTCATCCGACAGTCTGGTAGGAGGAGGAGTCTTCAGTCCCGGTGCGACCGGGAGCTGCACAGACACCGTCCAAGACCGGAGGTGAAGACCGCACAAGGCGCGTGGTACTATCTCCGAGCAAGCCTCGGGACAAGGTATGATTCACAAACCATCTTTCCTATTATATAGATGTTGACGCGATTCCTTTTGTTCTGGGTTTGGGGAGAAAATTTTGTTTCCGCTGCTTCTCTGCCTCCTCCAAAACCCTACAGTGGTATCAGAGCCAGGTCAACCTCTCTATATTTTAGGATTATCGATATGATCGATTTTGGTTTGTCGCCTTTATTTATTGCATGCGATGTGAATAATATCGGCTTTATACATGTCCAATCCACAAATCCCTAATATATATATATGATATGTAATATTAATGCACTTGATACGCGTCGCCCTTAAATGAGTTTTGTGGTGGATGTGTAGCATGATTATGGCCTATAAACCCCTATATCTGTGTGTGGTTGTTTGTATGGTTGCTTGCATCTCGGTCTGTACACCGATTCCCTTTCTCATATTCCTGATGTAACTCAAAATATTTCGAGAATTCTTTTCCTACCTTTGCTCCCCCCGAATGTAACTCGGGGTTTCACAATTCAATTGTAAATAGGATAGATTTTATTTCCTGTTATGTCAAAGAACGGGGGACAACCTGAAGGCAATCGGTTCAAGGAGTGAACCGATCGGTTGGTGATCCAGACGGCTGGTTCGAGGAACGAGATGATCGGGTGGCGACCTGAGGAGATGCACGATGACCGGTGAACCGATCGGCTGGAGGCGCCAGTCGATCGGCTGGTGGCACCCGAACAACCAACCTGATGGTGAGCCGATCAGTCATGGAGATGAGCTGATCAAACCCAGAAAGGCAGGCACAGATTTCATCTTGTAAAGGTTGCATGTGATGTAGACCTAGATGACCGTGATTCCTCTTGGCTCGAGGAATCACAAATAGGATGGCCATAATCATTGCTTTTTATCGTTTATGCATGTTTTGTGTGGGATATAACATGTATATGATACGTACTATATATTGTGGTGATTGGATATGTATATGTATATAAAAACCAAATCCCTCATTAAATATTAAGTTTTAGATGCCTTCCAAATGCGACACACGTGAAAAGCTTGATCGACCAAGTGTGGGCACGCCCTAGCGTGGTGCACCGTCTATCTCGTGGAAGCGTGAAGGATGAATGTGTGGGTCTGCCCTAGCAGGGTGCATGTTCATCGTGTTGGCTTTGGGTCGGACTTAACAAGGTGACCTAGATAGGATCTAGCGCCTTGAGGCATGGAGATGATCATTGCAAGGAGTTGCATATGACATCTTTCAAGAGTTGCATATGATGCAATTGGCAAGAGTTGCCTACCTGAGAGATTTGAGTTGTGGGTGACAGCCCTAGCTGGTCCATGGCTCAGAGGATTTCAGGATCTTGACCCACTAGAAGATTGTACGCTACAATCTTCCGAATTGATGATGAGGGCTATCAATTTGATTCAAAATAGTGGGAGCGGTAATTAATTAAAGGCCTAATTAACTATCGTCAAATTTTATTCAAATCAAATCAAAAGGTTTTGACAAATGCAAATTTTCTCTTGTAGAATGGCAAAAGAATCATCTTTTAAAATGGGAAAATTAATTGAGAATAAATTCCATAACTGGTTGAGGACTGTGAGAAGTGTTCTGCACAATCCAGATATACCAGGAGCCTTAGAATCCACTCTATGTACGCTTAATGCGTTGGTGAAGAAGAAAGTAGGTAAGGGAGAGAAGTGTTCTCTCGCCAAACCAATTTCTTCTACATGGAGAGGATGGAAGGAACAATGGAAGAAGAAGTCGGAGATAGAGATCTCTACTTCTGGTGTATACGTAATAGAGATTAACTTTACTACTTCTTCGTCATGGGTACTTGATACCGGATGCGGATCTCACATTTGTTCAAATGTGAAGGATCTTAAGAGAAGTAGGCCTTTGGGGAAAGGCGAGGTTGAACTACGTGTTGCTAATGGGGCAAGAGTTTCCGCCAGTGCCGTAGGAACCTATGAGTTAACTCTACCTAGTGGGCTAATAATAGAGTTGAACAACTGCTATTATGTACCTTCCATAAATAGGAATATCATTTCCGTCTCTTGTTTGGACAAAGATGGATTTGAATTTCTTATTAAGAATGGAAAGTGTTCCATTTCTAAAGATGTGATCTTTTATGGCAGTGCCCCTATGTCTTATGGTCTATACTTGATAGACTTGGAGACAAGTGTATACAACGTAAACACCAAAAAGCAAAAACTCAATGACTCAAACAAAACATATCTCTGGCATTGTCGTCTAGGGCACATAAATGAGAAGCGCATTTCTAGACTCCATAAAGATGGTTATCTAGACTATTTTGATTATGAATCAATAGAGACATGTGAATCTTGTTTGTTGGGCAAGATGACCAAGACTCCCTTTTCAGGTAAAGGTGAGAGAGATAGTGATCTATTAGGACTCATACATACTGATGTATGTGGGCCTTTTAGAACTAATGCCAGAAATGGGTGTCAGTACTTCATTACCTTCACTGATGATTTCAGTAGGTATGGCTATGTGTACCTGATGAAACATAAGTCAGAAACCCTTGAAAGGTTCAAGGATTTCATGAATGAAGTACAGAACCAGCTTGGCAAGAGTATTAAGGCACTTCGTTCCGATCGAGGTGGAGAATACTTGAGCCAGGAGTTTGAGGACCTTCTGAGAGCCCGTGGTATTGTATCACAATGGACTCCGCCTGGAACACCACAACATAATGGTGTGTCTGAAAGAAGGAATCACACATTGTTAGATATGGTGCGATCAATGATGAGTTTTTCTGATCTTCCAATTTCTTTCTGGGGTCATGCTCTTGAAACCTCCGCGTTTATGCTTAACCGTGTACCATCTAAATCGGTTCAAAAGACACCATATGAGATATGGTACGGGAAGCGTCCCGATTTGTCTTTTCTGAAGATTTGGGGTTGTGAAGCTTACGTCAAGAAAACGTTTCCTGATAAGCTTGGACCCAAATCCGATAAATGTTATTTTGTTGGATACCCCAAGGAAACGAGGGGATATTACTTATACCACCCTACTAACAACAAAGTGTTTGTTTCCAGGACAGCTGTGTTCCTAGAGAAGGAATTTATTTCCAAAGGAAGCAGTGGGAGGAATATAGAGAGCTTGAAGAGGTTCAAGCCCAACAAGAAAACATTGAACTGATAGATGTACAAGAGGAAAATGTAGATTCACAAGGTGTTGTGGAATCTCAATCTCCTCAAGTAACACAAGGACCTCGTAGATCTAGTAGGACTCGCCTTGAACCTGAGAGGTTTGGATACCTTGTAACTCAGGAAGGTGGAGAGTTAATCAAAGATGATGATCCAACTACCTATGTAGAGGCTATGGAGGGACCCGATTCTGAGAAATGGCTTGAAGCCATGAGATCCGAGATGGAATCCATGTACTCCAACAAAGTATGGACTTTAGTGGAACCACCCGAAGGGGTAAAACCCATAGGGTGCAAGTGGGTCTTTAAGAAAAAGACCGACATGGATGGCAATGTGCAAACTTATAAAGGCAGACTGGTTGCGAAGGGTTTTCAACAAATTCAAGGTGTTGACTATGATGAAACCTTTTCTCCAGTTGCCATGATTAAGTCCATCAGGATCATGCTTGCTATTGCAGCTTATTATGACTATGAGATTTGGCAGATGGATGTTAAAACCGCATTCCTTAACGGGAATATTCATGAGGATGTGTACATGACACAGCCTGAAGGTTTTGTAGATCCAAAGAATGCCAATAAAGTCTGTAAACTGCAAAGGTCAATCTATGGATTGAAGCAAGCATCTCGGAGTTGGAATCTTCGATTTGATGAAGAAGTCAAAGTGTTTGGCTTTATTCAAAATGAAGATGAACCTTGTGTGTACAAGAAGGTTAGTGGGAGCTCGACCACATTTCTCATATTGTATGTGGATGACATACTTTTGATGGGGAATGATGTCTTAGCCTTAGAGAAGGTAAAGACTTGGCTTGGGAAAACTTTCTCAATGAAGGACTTAGGAGAAGCATCCTATATTCTAGGAATTAAGATCTATAGAGATAGATCTAGAAGGCTTCTCGGACTAAGTCAGAGCACGTACATTGACAAGGTGCTGAAACGGTTCAGCATGGAGAACTCAAAGAGAGGCAACGTCCCTATGCTACATGGAGTTACCGTCTCTAGAGCTCAATGTCCCCAATCTTGTGAAGAGAGGGAGCGGATGAATGGGATCCCATATGCATCAGCCATCGGATCCATCATGTACGCTATGTTGTGCACACGCCTAGATGTCTCGTATGCTCTCAGCATGACAAGCAGGTACCAGTCAGATCCCGGGGATGCTCACTGGACAGCCGTAAAGAACATCCTCAAGTACTTGCGAAGGACTAAGGATCAGTTTCTTGTGTACGGAGGCGAGGAAGAGCTGGTTGTAAAGGGTTACACCGATGCAAGCTTCCAAACCGATAAAGATGATTACAGATCGCAGTCAGGATTTGTGTTTTTCCTTAATAATGGAGTTGTGAGCTGGAAGAGTTCCAAGCAAGAAACAGTTGCCGATTCTACTACAGAGGCCGAGTATATTGCTGCTTCGCATGCAGCAAAGGAGGATGTGTGGATCAGGAAGTTCATTTCTGAACTTGGTGTAGTTCCCAGTAGCTGTGATGCAATTGAGCTTTATTGTGACAATAATGGAGCTATTGCACAAGCTAAGGAGCCCAAATCACATCAGCGGTCCAAGCACATACTGCGGCGCTTCCATCTCATACGAGAGATCGTATAGCGAGGAGATGTGAAGATTTGCAAAGTACCAACTGAAGACAACATAGCTGATCCACTGACTAAGGCCCTTTCTCAGCAGAAGCATGATGGTCATGCTAGGTCACAAGGACTGCGTTTCCTTGGTGACTGGCTCTAAGTGCAAGTGGGAGTCTGTTGGTATGTATGCCCATAGAGCAAGTCATATGATGATTGTAATGGGATACTTTGTAAATGATTTGAATAATAATAAAGGAAATTTCCAATCTATATGTTTAAACTATTTCTGAGATGATGGTGTAACATGATAGATGTCTAAAGATTGTCTTACTCAATGACATATGCTTTTAGGTTCATGACCTAAACGATGAGATCATATGGATGTTAAGAGTATACATTCTTGTTTAGTCCCTAGTCGGTTGTTATTGTGGAAATAGCCATAGACATCAATAACACTAAAGACTAGATTGTGTGTTGGTTGATGACAAAATCTCATTAGTCATGATATGGTGATATCAAACCAAGCACATAGGTACTTGTTAGAGAACAAGGTACCGGACAGACCCACCGTGAGAGTGACACATGGAACCATGACATGGTAGTCACAATTAGCTCTCACAGTGATGGTGGTGAGTGTGATTCTTAGACCTAAAATCACTGCACTCAACACATGTCGTTGGGTACACTTTGACATCATCAAACGCAATCCTGAAACATGGGTTGTTATAAAGGTGATGATTGGGTGGCTTTGACACATGGGGCTTTTGAGGGGTGAGTGATAGATATGGGATTTGTCCCTCCTAAGGGAGTTTGATATCCTTGGCCACTTGATGAGTAGGATTGAGAAAGGGATGCACATGCACGTGTGAATCAATATGTGATATTGATGTCATACACATCTCACTCGGTCTACTCTGAGATCAAGGAAATGAATGAACATTGACAGGATGACTGTTCCATGCCTCGAGTTCATTCTGGATATCAGTGACAAAGGAATTATACATTCATTGTAACACCATTCAAGGATTGTAGGATGAAAGTTGTTCTCCAACTTTCTACTTTCACTTGGGTAGCACTGATGTGTGACTAGACACCGCTCTTTGCTTGTGAAGTCATAAGTGTTATGGACTTTCACTGCCAACGTGAAATGGACCTGCAGGGTCACACACATAGGATTTAACCTGGAAGAGGAGTTTTGTCCACAAGCAATATTTAGATTGATTACTAAAGGAGTTTAGTAGTTCAATTAAACACTCAATTAATCGATAGCTCAATATCATAATGTTCAAGGTGTTGGACGCATTGATTGGAGTATCGGATTGATTGAAATTGCATTTGACTGATTCTGCACAATCTGCATTCCCAACCGATCGGTTCATGTGATGAACCGGTCGGCTGAGGTTGATGAACCGGTCGGCTCAATTGTTGAACCGATCGGCTCATGCACAGAGTGAAACGACTGGTTCAAGTGTTGAACCGATCGGTTCAACTGGTGCAATCGAGCAACTTGGGAAAGTAGGATTGGTGAGAATTTTCCTTTCGTTTCAAATTGCCCAATTCGATTGGGAATAATATTGGTATTCAATACCAATTGGGAAAGAAACAAGGAAAGTCAATCGGGAACCAACCTGGAACCCCAACCGAACGGTTCATGAGTGAACCGATCGGTTCAAGGGTCCCAAACGATCGGTTCAGTGGTGAACCGATCGGTTCAGGTCCCCAACCGACCGGTTCACTTGTGAACCGATCGGTTCAGGTTGCGAGATGGTTGCTTTTTGTGGAAAATCCCGAACCCTTCTACTCCTGCTTTAGTCCCGTATTGCCGGGCACAGAGAACCCTGTCCCATGACCCGCCTATATATATAGGGGTATTGGGGGCTTCTCAGAGTACAACTCAGTGCAAGTTGATTGCTCTGCAAAGTTGTCGTTCTCTCTGGTTTTGGTAACCGAGAGAGAGCCCGAGCAAGTGCTTCCCGCAAAGGGAGGTGCAGCAAGGGAAGGACAACTGCAGTTGTAATTGACAACAGGAGAGTGTGTTGGCGACTAGTACGTCAACAGGAGGGTGCGACTCCTTCCACTTCCTTGTGGGACAAGGAGAGTGGAGTTCCGGGTGGTCCGTGTGGACTACTTCAGAGGCAAGAGGTCACTGCCGCTCGGGAGGACAACTGTCATCCGACTGTCCGGTAGGAGGAGGAGTCTTCAGTCCCGGTGTGACCAGGAGCTGCACAGACACCGTCCAAGACCGGAGATGAAGACCGCGCAAGGCGCGTGGTACTATCTCCGAGCAAGCCTTGGGACAAGGTATGATTCACAAACCATCTTTTCTATTATATAGATGTTGACGCGATTCCATTTGTTCTGGGTTTGGGGAGAAAATTTTGTTTCCGCTGCTTCTCTGCCTCCTCCAAAACCCTACATCCTTTGCCTTGCTCAGGTAGCACAAGCACAGGTGCACTTGTCAACCTCTCCTTCAGCAACTGGAAAGATTGCTGGCACTTATCACTCCAGACAAAAGGAATATCCTTCCAGGTTAACTTAGTCAAGGTTAAGGCTATAGAGCTGAAGTTCTTAATGAACCTTCGATAGTAGCCAGCTAACCCTAGGAAACTTCGAATCTCCGTCGGTGTTTTCGATTGTTCCCACTGTAGAACAGATTCTATCTTTGTAGGGTCAACACGAATACCCGAGGCAGATACCACATGACCAAGGAAAGATACTTCTGGCAACCAAAACTCACACTTGCTAAACTTAGCGTATAGCTTATTTTCTCTTAGCAAGGTTAGAGCTTGACGAAAATGTTGTTCATGCTGCTGTGCATCTCTACTATAGATCAGAATGTCATCTATGAAGACAACAACACACTGATCGAGGAAAGGTCGGAAGATTCTATTCATAAGTTCCATAAATGCAGCCGGTGCATTAGTTAGTCCAAACGACATAACTGTGAACTCATAGTGACCATACCTTGTCCTGAAAGCAGACTTGGGTATGTCACTGTCCTTAATGCGAAGTTGATGATATCCTGACCTCAAGTCTATCTTCGAGAAGACGGTTGCACCACGCAACTGGTCAAAAAGATCATCAATTCTCGGTAGAGGGTACTTATTCTTTATTGTTACTTTATTGAGTTGTCTATAATCAATGCACAACCGCATTGACCCATCTTTCTTTTTAACAAACAAAACCGGAGCACCCCACGGTGAAGTGCTCGGTCGGATAAAACCTTTCTCAAGCAACTCTTGAAGTTGTTTCTTGAGTTCTGCCATCTCAGCAGGTGCCATCCTATACGGTGTCTGGGCTATAGGTTTCATATCTGGGATCAAATTGATTTCAAAATCAATTTCTCAAGGTGGTGGTATACCTGGAAGTTCTTCAGGAAACACGTCCTTGAATTCCTTGACTATAGGAACTTTAGCAGGGTTGGGACCTTCTATGGTAACATCTACTACATGTGCCAGGAATGCATAGCATCCTTGCCTCATCAGCTTGTTAGCAACCATAGCTGACACAAGACAGGTGGGTAGAATCTTTCTCTCTCCTTGAAAGATCCATGTATTGCTCTCATCAACAAACACAGCCTGCTTGGATTCACAATCCAAGACAACTCTATATCTTTCCAAGGTATCCATCCCCAGGATTATATTAAATCCTTGCATATCAAGTGGTATAAGATCCACTTGAATGCGATGATCAGAAAAGAAGAGGATGCAGGGAGAGCATACCTCTTGCAAAACAGCAGATCCTCTTAATGGAGTTTCAAGCAACAAGCTATCTGCCCTATGTCTAACTGTCATATTGCAGTTACGAATCACTCTTTGAGTGACAAAAGAGTGCGTAGCACCCGGGTCGATCAAAATAGATACCACACAAGATTTAGACATATCAGAATATAAAAGTTCCATCTGACCTGCCACAACCCGTGGATTGACTACTGCTTCTGGTGGGTTCATAGCATAGAACCTCACTGTCGCCTGATGTTGAGGTGGTGCTGATGATCCAGCTTGAGACGCTTGTCCACGTCCTCGAGCTGCTCCTTGAGATTGCCTTCTCTGTGATCCTTGTTGATTCTGCCTCTAAGGTTGTGTCACACTGACAGGCCTAGACCTGCAGTCCTTCATCAAGTGTCCCACCTTCCCACAGTTGTAGTAGCTTCTTTCCAGTTGTTGTGGTCTGGGTGGTCCTGTGACTGACATTGATGCTGAACTGCGAGTCTCTTGTAGTGGTAAACCTCGTCCTCTACCTCTACTTGGGGACCACTGAGTCTGAGAACTCGATCTGGGTGGTGGAGGTGTAGGTGCAGAGAATCTAGGCTTCTTAAAGTCTCTAGATGAAGATCCCTGGAACTGTGGATATCTCTTTTGGGTTTGTCTTTTCTCGACTACAGATCTTTCTATCCTTCAGACTGACTCAACAAAGGTAGAGAATCTCTCCCGGTTTTCTAGTGCAGACACGGGAGTAGTCATGTCGGCATTCAAACCCTTCTCAAACCTCCTAATCCTTTCTTCATCTGTGGTAGCCATATGCGGACAGAATCGCAACAACTCCATGAACTTAGCCTCATACTCGCTAATGTTCATCATACCCTATCTCAGTCTCTCAAACTGAGAGATCTTCTCATCCAGGAAGGTCTTTGGAAAATATCTGCGGACAAATTCCCGACGAAAGTCTTCCCACGATATCTCTATTCTAGGCCTCTTCTGCTCTTCCATGGTCCACCAGTGACCAGCACTACCTTTGAGAAGATAGATAGCATGTACAACCTTCTCACCTTCGGGGATGTTGAGGATTCTAAAAGCTTTCTCCAACTCGGTTAACCATAGATCGGCATCTGCAGGATCAGATGTTCCAAAGTATTCAGTTGCTCCTACACGACGAAGTCGCTCGAACGTCTTACCGATACCTTGTCCTTCAGGCTGGGCAGGTGCCCTAGGTGCAGGCATGGGCATCCTGTCGGTGATATGTGTTATGGCAGTCATAAACTGCCCAAACGTAGTTTGAACAGCTGGGTTTCCCATGTCAGCTGGGTCAAACCGAGGTGGCTCCACGGGTGGCTCAGGTGCAGGTTGCTCTATTTCTAGGTTCCTTGCACCTTCTCGAGGCGCAGCAACACTACTTTCGGCCTCGTACTCCTCCTGTTGTCCAGACATCCTTAATTATCTTCTTCTCCTGAGGAGCAGAAGACTCTATTAGATAAGAAAGAAGTACTAAGGATAAACTTGACATTCTAAGTCCTATGTCTCTGTAGACTCAGCGAACCTAGAGCTTTGATACCACAAATTGTGGGCTCTGATCTCCAAAACCCGAGATAAACATGATTAAAATCAGTAGAAGCGATTCAATTAACAGCGGAATACAAAAATCACCGGTAATTAAAAATTTTTGAGACAAGATCTTGAAATCATGAAACTCCTTTTATAAGAAACAAGGTAAACAGATTACATCTCTGTTAGATCACTTCATGAGTGATTATATACAGCCGGATACAAAATCTCAAGATTTCAAAATCCTCAGATCAACAAACTCCTAGGACCTGAGTGTACATAGACGACATAAGACTATTCTGACTACAAGACTAGACATCACAGTGTTTCCACCTGAAGTCACTGCTGCTCCTGGTGCTACTTCTGCTGATTCTGATCACCTGTAGATTGGTTCCTTCGTCCTCGACGACCACCTAAAAAGTTGAAACCTACGGGGTGAGACAATTTTAAATAATTGTCCCAGCGAGAGTTATAAATCTCCGCCAGAAGCTTTATTATGGCAACCAAGAATAACATAGGCAATAAAAGCTCTAAGGTAATCAGTAGCAGAATGTTATCAATTAGAACAACAACATTTAAGGAAAATGAAAAAAATGTATACTAAGTAATGTATCATCAACCAATGTATTTCGTGGTTCAACTTAAGCAGATATGCTACGCGGTTGATTATGTTTTACAAACATCATTATGCCCTGCGGAGATGAGGTATACCGCTCATACTCCAACCGATTACTATTAGGTCGCATCGGTATCATACATAGGTCATCAAAAGAGCCAGATTCTTATGACCTCATCTTCCTCAGTCAGTATGAGGATCAACATGCATGCCATCTAGTGTCTCTGCTACAATAGCTTACCAGGGTATTCTGGTACTTTGCTATTAGAATCACAGTGGCATTCTGTACTCTCTTTGCCATCGAAAGATTTCTTGTTTATCTCTCATTGATGCGGTATAAAAGATTTCCTCGGGAGATTAGTGTTACATCACCCCGGCATAAACACATAGTGAAAGGGTTGATGGATTTAAGATACATCTACATCAATTCATTCACTAGGATGTAAGGTTTTACACATCCATATACCCCACATACTCAAAAGTATGTGCTCCAGGAATTCCCTTAGGAAGACCTGTTTCACCATCATTTGGCCTCTGACAATGATGGATCTATGATCAGGGCTCTACATGGAATAATTATACTTGATTAGTTAGGTACATTTCAGTATTCTTTTATCATCATACATGTTTTCAAACATTAATCATTAGCATAGCAGCTATGAAGGAAGAATACTAAATGTAACAAGCCTAACTCTCATCAATTATCATTTCTCAATATTCTCATCACAAGTCATCTCTTAAAGCATGACCTTGATGGTATTCATGGCTCTCACAACCTATCAATCTCATAAGATGCTATTAACAAGGCATCATGATATATCACTATTCATAAAGCTAACAACATGCTTTCAATGAATATAGAATCATCATCCATACCTGGATATGATCATCCTCTTAAAGAAACCTGCATGGTTAAATCAACTGATAACAGTAAATAACTTATCTAAAGAAGTTGTATCTCTCTACTCATACAAGAGCTAGGTTTCCCTGGTTTTCATCAATTAGGGTTTACTATTCACATTACATGTCATCACCCTAGAATTAGGGTTTACTATTCACATTACATGTCATCACCCTAGAATTAGGGTTTACTATTCACATTACATGTCATCACCCTAGAATTAGGGTTTACTATTCACATTACATGATGAAATGATCTCATAACATCCTCATGTATGAGAAACATCATCATTAAAGACCTCAGATAAGATTAAGATTCATCAATTTGAAGGTATTTTACTTGAGTTCCCATTATAATTGGTACTTTCTCTCTCCTCTAACTAGTAGATAGTGATTACACCACTCTAGATTAGGTTGGGTTAAGTCCTCATTGATTAACACAAGTCAACTCATCACTATTATGTGATTAGGGTTTGATTAAAACAAGGTATCACTCAATTGAACCTTTCAGGGGCATTTTGGTAATTTACCCATTGACCATCATCATGGGTCAATTCATTAGCCACTTAGTCCCTTAACATCTTAGGTTACCATTAGTGTTTAGATTAGATCATCATTGAACTTTTTACACTTTCAAGTGATTAAGTATAATCAACCTTGAAGGTCTCCAAATGGTTTAGGGTTTAACCTTCAACCTTCAACTCATTTGATTCTTAAACGACCTTGAACTCGTTTAACCTCAAACGACCTTGGACCCATTTGAGCCTTAAATGAGTGTGGACCCACTTGATCTTAAACGTGTGTGGACCCACTTGAAGTCTAAATGGGTGTGAACCCAAATGAGTCTAAACGGGTGTGAACCCGTTTGAGCTCAAACGAGTGTGGACTCGTTTGGGCTTAAACGAGTGTGGACTTGTTTGGACTCAAACGAGTGTGGACTCGTTTGAACTCAAACGAGTGTGGACTCGTTTGGACTCAAACGAGTGTGGATTAACTTGCGTTCAAACCGCATGAACATAAAGGTGACACATAGGTTATGTTTGAATAGGGTTTCTTATGTTGAAACCTTTAATTGGCCAAATCCATGATAACCACTTATAAATTGAGTCAATTAGGATGAGCCTCAAACAAATGGACTCTAATGTGACCCTAAATTGAAAGCCAATTAGGGTTAAGTCTAACTCAATTAGGGTTTCCAATCGGCTAATCATCAATTTCCAACAATGTGATTCAAATTAGAGTTGAACCTATCAATTGACCTCCAATTGGGCCCAAACTTGGCTCAAACGGTCTTGAGGTCGTTTGGGTGACCCCCAAACGATCTTGAGACCGTTTGACCAAAGATTAACCAAAACCCAAAATGATTTGATAAGGGTTGAGTCCTAATTAAATTAAAAATCAGCACTTTTCACCAATTTATCAACATCTTGTAATTGGACCCTCAATCCATCAAATTTCTTTAACCCTAGACCCCCAAACGATCTTGGGGTGTCACTAAACGAGTGTGAGATCGTTTGGATGAACCCCCAAATGGGTTTGAACTCGTTTGGGTCCTTCAACCCAACACTCATCAAAATCTATATGAAAAAATCAGCAAAAATTAACCCGATTAGGGTTAGGGTGTTGAAATGCCTTCAACTCTTAATTGGTTAGGAATTAGATCATGATTCTTGGTAGAAATGAAATTCAATATATTATGAACAGGAATCCCAAACGGTCAATGCTTGGTCAACTCCTTCAAACGGGTTGGAACCCGTTTGCCCAAAGATTTAAGTTAATCAGATTAGAAAACAACACCTAATTCAATTCGATTGCCTAATTGATTGGCCTTCAACCTACGGTTCCTTTGGAGTTAACCCCTCAAATTTGGTGGGTCATTAGCCTACATAATTGTGAACAGAAAACCCAAACAGTCAACGCTTGGTCAACGCCCTCAAATGGGTTGGAACCCGTTTGGCCAAACCGACCTATTGAACCCGTTTGGATTGAAACGAGTGTGAGATCGTTTGACCTATTGGTCCAAGATCGTTTAGTAAAGTTGGATAAGGAACAACATAGGTATTAACGCCCCTTGTCTTCAAACTTGAAACCAAGGTCTGTTCTTCACGAAAAAGCTTGCAAGGGTGCAAAGAAGGATGGGGAAGAAGAAGAACTAACTATTATTTGCACGAATAAAAGTATGCATAACAAAGCAAAAGGTTTAGAATTATAAAACCCGCCTTAAGGTCATTCCTTGAGCTCCAAGCTTCCAAGCTTCAAGTCTTTAATGGTGTCTTGAGCTCCACAGGTCAGCCAAGGGTGTTTCTACAAGGAAAGGTTGGGACAAGATGGCTAGAACGAGAAAGCTAAGTAAGAAAACTAGCAAACCAACCTTGTAACATGATATCCTCCATGAATTTGAGCAAGATGATGATCAAAGATTACCTAGAGCTGCTTGGCCGTTCTCCTCTTCTCCAAAGCTCTGTCCTAAGTCAGTCTAATCAAGGAAATAAGAAAGGAAGTGAAGGAAACGTTCCTTTACAAACAAAGGAAGGGTGTATATATATCTTGGGGTCATTTCCAACATAAGGACACCTAGTTTCTCCTTTTCACAACTAGGTCCTTCCTTTCTTTCAGGCACGTCCCTCCTCTTCTTTTCTAAGGTAAAACTCCTTCTAAAACCAAGAACTAAAGGCAAGGAAGGTCAACTTATCACTAAGGTACATATGTACATAAGGGTCTCCTTACTTACATCTTGATGATTTAATTACAAAGGTGTTCCTTATTATATGATTATTCAAAGGAAGTGCCCCCCATCATTATTACTCTAAATGATGTCAAAAGTCATAAAAGATGTTCTAGATGGTGTATTTTACAAGTTGCACCCCTCAAATTTGGTAAACTGCATTTTACTCCAAATTAGGGTTTTTAAGCATAAGGATTATTCCACAAGTTGCATCTAGATGCCCAAGCTTGGGAAATCCATCATGTCTCATCATATTCACTCATATGATGTCTCATGATCAAAAGAACATCTTAACATGTGCAATTGCAAGTTAACCCCTTAACTGGTTAATTTGCACATAAGCCCCTGCATTACCAAAATAATACTACAACTTTGATTAAAAAGGACAAAATTGAAATTATATGTCCCTGAGGAACTTAATTACATGTCAAAAGATAATCACCAGGGTTTAATTACATATTTAGGCAAAACACCTAGGGTTAGTTTATAACCCAGGTCAGGGATGTTACATTCCACTTACGTGGAATTGCGTGCACCACTAAAAATCCTAAAGATGGTAATTCTTTAAGTTTAGCCTTGCTTATACTAGATAGAAAACTCCACCCACGTATGCTAAGATACGTGGAAGTCTTATCACAGTATAGTTAAGGGTCGAATCCACAGGACAACGGTCTTGTTGCAAGCAACAAGATGGAAAACGTATGGAACTTCACTCGGTTACTTACTAGTAGGTACTTATATCGAAAGTTGGATTTTGATGTTTTTAACTAAGAACATGAAAAGTAAAGAAAGCATGTAAATCTAATGAGTTAAACTATGATAAAAGATCACTAGGGTGTGATCGGTTTTTCACCACCACTACACATCGATCAACACATGCAAAGCAAAACTTAACCTGTAAAAAGAGTCTGGTCAGTTAGTATCCTTGTAGACTTAGCCTCCTTTCGGAGAATCTAACTACGAGAAGCGCGGGAATGTTGCAACGCCAGCCATTCCCGATCAAATGGTCACATTACTTTGCATCATTCCCCTCGCAAAATGTGTTCCTTGACTTACCAAGGTTGCACTCCCATACGTCAACTGATTCCATTTCATAGTATGGAAGTGCAACAGATGATAGTGAGTTTACTCCACTTATTGAGATACACTTCTAGATACCGAAATAGATGCATGGTGGATACATGCACCAAGAACCAACATACAACTGAGTTTCGAATCTAATAGTACAAACATAGACAATTCATACTAAAAGATAAAAGATACCACAAGTTGGAGATCAAGCAACATGCATTCATTAATCGTTTGATGTCGAACTGACAAAGATAAGAACTCTATATTACAACCTAAGGATTACATTTACATGATATGAAAGCATGGGTAGCGGGGCTACTCCTCACACCCTAGTGAAGAAGACCACTCGCTCATGACTAGGGCAAAGAAGGAGGCAAGAAGGGAGAGAGAGAGCATCATCCCCATGAAGGAGAGAGGAAGGTCAACCCCTTGGAGAGAGAGAGAAACGATCCACCGGTCTTCAAAGGTTGCACGATGATGAGATCTCCCCTTCCCACCTTCTTTGGCGAAGAAGGAGAAATCAGCTTCAAGATGGAGTATGGGTCCCAGACCGGGAGCCCCAGGGCGGAGGATGGAAGTAGCAAGAGCTCTGGAGTGATTGAGACAGCCTTTGGGCGTCTAAAACTCCCCCATGGTGGAGGACCCTTAGGGTCTTATTTATAGGCCTTAAGTGAAGTCCAAACGGTTTGGAGGCCGTTTGGACCTCAAGACCGTTTGGGCCTGAGACCGTTTGGATCTCAAGACCGTTTGGATCTCAAGACCGTTTGGGCCTCAAGACTGTTTGGACCTTGAGACCGTTTGGACCTTGAGACCGTTTGGACCTCAAGACCGTTTGGACCTCAAGACCGTTTGGATCTTGAGACCGTTCGGACCTCGAGACTGTTTGGGTCTCAAGACCGTTTGGCATCATGCGGTCTCGGGACCGATTGACTCCATGCGGTCTCGTGACCGTTTGGCTTCATGCAGTCTCGGGACCATTTGAACTCCATGCGGTCTCGGGACCGTTTGAACTCCATGCGGTCTCGGGACCGGTTGGCTTCATGCGGTCTCGGGACCGTTTGGCTTCATGCGGTCTCGGGACCGTTTGAACTCCATGCGGTCTCGGGACCGGTTGGCTTCATGCGATCTTGAGACCGTTTGAACTCCATGCGGTCTCGGGACCGGTTGGCTTCATGCGGCTTGAGACCGTTTGAACTCCATGCGGTCTCGGGACCGTTTGAACTCCATGCGGTCTCAGGACCGGTTGGCTTCATGCGGTCTCGGGACCGTTTGGCTTCATGCGGTCTCGGGACCGTTTGAACTCCATGCGGTCTCGGGACCGGTTGGCTTCATGCGGTCTTAAGACCATTTGAACTCCATGCGGTCTCGGGACCGGTTGGCTTCATGCGGTCTTGAGACCGTTTGAATTCCATGCGGTCTCAGGACCGTTTGGCTTCGTGCGGTCTTGGGACCGTTTGAACTCCATGCGGTCTCGGGACCGGTTGGCTTCATGCGGTCTCGGGACCGTTTGGCTTCATGCGGTCTCGGGACCGTTTGAACTCCACACGGTCTCGGGACCGGTTGGCTTCATGCGGTCTTGAGACCGTTTGAACTCCATGCGGTCTCGGGACCGTTTGGCTTCGTGTGGTCTTGGGACCGTTTGAATCCGTGCGGTCTTGGGATTGAGTTATTCTTTTGTGATTTTTTTGTGTTTTTCTGCATGTATGAAAGGGGAAAAGTTAGTCTGATGTTATATTTACAGAAAAAGGGTAAAATTGGGATTATGTATAGTTTTAGATTAGAAAGAGTATGGAAAACTAAAGAAAAAGACTAAGATAATCATCCAAAATAGGAGGTTATCACCCCCTAACTTAGAGTCTAGCTTGCCCTCAAGTTAGATAGAGCTGAGACATGTAGTGGCGAGGTGATCTTATTTAATTAAGATTTCCATACTCTTGCTTCAATTCTTAATCTGAGTTCCCCTAAGGTCATATCAAGTCTTATTGCTTGCCTTGACTCTTTCAGATTTCGAGAGTTGCTTGGGTTTCAGGTTCTTTCCATATCTCGTAGTTCGCATTGGGACCACCTTTATTTTGTGCATGTTGTTGACTCTAATCAGTTTTATACCTCTCTGAAAGACCTACTGGAAGCTAGAGAGGGTGTGAGGGTCGGCTAAAGGCTTGAGGTGTAACTCCCCCTTTAAGTGGGGGAGGGGCTGTCTATGCCACAGGGTGCGCACAAAGACAGAGTGTATATTTGACGCTTTGCATGTCTTCGCGTCATAGGTGGGGATCCCGGTTAGAGTTTTCCAGAATTTGTGTCTGTTGAACTCTGAATGTTCGGTCCCCACCTCCATGGCTTTCCGTAGCTGGTCCTGGTTGTCGATGAAGATTGTGTTCAGCATATATTCCGTCAGGACAACCTTGCTGCCGAAGATTTGGGTGACAAGCCTTCTGTCACCTCTGTCCCGTGACCTTTCCATGATGTCGACGGGCTCCTTGGTCAGAAAAGTGAAAAACTCTGTTGTGGGTTCAGAGTAAGATACTTCAGGTACTAGGCACAACCTGGCGAGGTTGGCTTTTTCTAGCATGCTGAGGATGCGGTCGTATATCCCCATCTTAAGCAGAATGCTGGAGCAAACATACTTGGTGGGTTTTAGTATTTTGTCAGTGGAGAGGTTGGTTTGGATGAAGAGGTTTTCTGGTGGTGGTGTAGTGGTGGTGATGGGAGTGAAAGTGGGGATGGTAACAAGGATGGTGGTGGTAGTAGCGGGAATGGTGGTGGTGGGTTTTGCAAAGGGTTGATCCATGGCCGAGGCAGGTCGAACTTGTTTCCTTGCCCGTTTCTTGGAGGGCTGCCCAGATGCAGCTTCCTGGACCTTGCGCTTCCCCATTTGTTCTTCGGATGGGGATTCCTCCTCGAGATTTGGCTCATACTCTGAGCCTTCGTCGTCGTCAGAAGAGATATCTTCCACTGCTGCATCGGTCGCTTCTGTTAGACAGTTGGTGAGTCGGTCAATGTCGACCAAAACCTCCATCATTTTGAGTTTTGGAGGGGTCTTCCCAGTTTGGTTGAAGACATCTCTGATATTCTGGAGTCAGGCTAGCTCTTCCATCATTTGCTCCCTTGTCAGAGAAGGAGAAGCCTCAGATCCGATGGTTTTCTTCGCTGATGATGTCATGACTGCAAAATGGGAGATCAAGAGTTAGAAAATCATATTAGAGAGATTTGATTTTATTAATTTATGTATGTTTATGGAAAAAATGAATGTGCAAGGCCAAACGGTCTGAAGACCGTTTGATCCCAAACGGTTTCAGGACCGTTTGGTCCCAAATGATGTCAGGACCGTTTGGTTCCAAACGGTTTCAAGACCGTTTGGTCCCAAACGGTTTCAAGACCATTTAGAAAATGAAGCGTCGCGCAACCACCGTCGGAGACGAAGATGAAGGGGAAATGGCGCGGAGGTGGTGGGTGCAACGGTGACGACGACGATGGTGAAAACAACGATAAAGACGACGGTGAATCCGGCGATGAAAATGGCAGCGATGAAGACGGCGACGATGAAGACGGTGGTGGTGAAATCAGCGACGGTAGACAAGGTTACGAGGTCGACGGTGGCGCCGACGATGGTGGACAGAGCCGATGGTGGTGCCAGCAATGGTGATGACGGAAGAGAAGAAGTTCGGCGGCGTCGTGAGAAGCAGGGGGCGACCAGAACGGCGGCGGTGCGCGAGCAAAGGCAGAACTGTCGGCGTCGGCGATGGTGACGCGCTCACCTTGCTGCGGGGAGAGCGATGGAGACGAGGTTGACAGGGGTGCAATCGCGCGGGAGCAGAGGAAGCACAAGCAATAGATCAGAGAATCACAAGAAAGTTTGTGAATTCGAAAAGAGAAAGATGAAGGGGTAGGGTTTATATTTATAGGGAACGGGGGGGTAGACCTGACAAAAAACCCTAAGTCAAACGGTTTGGAGACCGTTTGGTTCCAAACGGTGTCAGGACCGTTTGGTTCCAAACGGTTTGATGACCGTTTGGTTCCAAACGGTTTCAAGACCGTTTGGTTCCAAACGGTTTGAGGACCGTTTGGTTCCAAACAGTTTGAGGACCATTTGGTCCCAAACGGTTTCAAGACCATTTGGTTCCAAACGGTTTGAGGACCATGTGGTCCCAAACGGTTTGAGGACCGTTTGGTTCCAAACGGTTTGAGGACCGTTTGGTCCCAAACGGTTTCAAGACCGTTTGGTGGGGTTAAGGTCGAACGAGTTTTTATATTTTTATGTTTGTTTTAGTTATATGGATTTTTTTTGTATATTTTCATTTTGTTATTTTTATGTTTGTTTTGGTTTGTATAAGAGATTTTTTTTTTATTTTCAAAAGATAAGCCTATGGTAATTAAAAGAGCGGGAAAGAAAGAATCAGAAATCTTGGGTTGCCTCCCAAGCAGCGCCTGGGTTTTACGTCGCTGGCTCAACGAAGCTGTAATAGAGTTATGCTGTTGGTATAGCATCCTTAATTTCGATGGTTTGTCTTGGCATTTTGTCTTCCGGAGAGTAGTATCTTTTTAGATGGTGACCGTTGACCGTTCTTTCTCCTCCGTTGTTGTCAATAATAATGGCAGCTCCAGTTGGGTAGATATGCTTTATAGTGAAAGGCCCGGACCATTTTGTCCTAAGTTTTCTGAGAAACAACTTGAGCTTGGAGTTAAAGAGGAGAACTTTGTCACCAACGGAAATATCTTTTCTCTTAAGGTGACCATCGTGCCACATTTTTGTCTGCTCCTTATATATTCTGGCACTTTGATAACCTGTCATGCGGAGCTCCTCTAGCTCCTGCAACTGGAGCTGTCTATTCTCTCCTATGCTTTTGAGATCGAAGTTTAATTGTTTGATGGCCCACCAGGCTTTATGTTCCAGCTCTACTGGCAGATGAAATGACTTCCCGTACACCAAGCGGAACGGGGTTGTTCCGATAGGTGTTTTGTATGCAGTTCGGTATGCCCAAAGGGCATCAGGAAGTTTGGTGGACCAATAAGTGCGATTTTTGTTCACCGTCTTTTCAAGAATCGCCTTTAATTGTCTATTAGATACCTCCACCTGACCACTAGTTTGTGGATGGTAAGGTGTGGCGACTTTGTGATTGACTCCATATTTTTTCAGTAAAGCCTCAAAACTTCGTTCCAAGAAATGGGTCCCGCCATCCGATATGACAATTCTCGGAACTCCAAATCTTAGGAAGATAATGTCTTTGAACAATTTGATTACAGGCTTGGAATCGCTGGACACTGTGGGTACATCTTCGACCCATTTAGATACGTAGTCCACCGCGACCAAGATGTAAGAGAAGCCATAGGATGAGGGGAAAGGGCCCATGTAGTCTACCCCCCATACATCAAAAAGCTCAATTTCCTGCCACATGGTGAGTGGCATTTCGTCTCTTTTTGATATATTCCCAGAAAATTGACATTTGTTACAGGCTTTCACAAAATCGTAAGAATCCTTTGATATGGTGGGCCAGAAGAACCCAGATTGTAGAACTTTTATGGCAGTTTTCTTGGCACTCATATGCCCCCCCGTGGGTCCGGAAGGGCAATGTTCAAGGACCGGGGTTATTTCTTCTTCTGGTAGGCAACGACGGAAAAGTCCGTCGGTGCAAAGGTGGAACAAGTAGGGTTCGTCCCAGTAATAATGTTTTATGTCGTGAAGGAACTTCCTTTTATCCTGGTAGGAAGAAGATGGGTGGATAATCCTTGTAGCTAGATAATTAACGATATCAGCATACCAAGGGAAGCTATGAGTGGCCTTCATAAGGTGATCATCAGGAAGAGAATCCCAGATAGGGATTTTATCATTTTCTTCAACCTCGATCCGGCTGAGGTGATCGGCCACAACATTCTCCACGCCACTTTTATCCTTGATTTCTAAGTCGAATTCCTGAAGCATTAACACCCAGCGGATAAGCCTGGGTTTGGCATCCTGTTTTTGAATCAGGTATCAGATGGCAGAATGGTCGGTATAGACGATAACTTTAGAACCAACCAGATAAGAGCGGAACTTTTCAAACACGTAGATGATAGCAAAAAACTCTTTCTCCGTGGTGGTGTAGTTTTTCTGCGCTTCATCTAGTGTTTTAGAAGCATAATAGATAACTGATAACACCCAAATTAGTGCATATTTTCTATGCATTTTATCTATAGTTTTGTGCCACTTTAGTCTTAATATGCACTCTTTTGTTCATGTTTTATGTTTTCTGTCTCTCCAATAGATAATATAGTGAAAATAGCCAATAATGTAGCTAATTAGCCTGTTTTAGACTTGCAGGCACCGAAACTAGCCAATTTTGGGACTCTCAAGTACCGAACCAGAAAAGACAAGAATCCAGCAGCTGCATGGTCTGACCGATACGGCTGTGCCACCCGATACGTCTGCGCCGACTGATACGGCTGCCGCCCGATACGATTGCCGCCCGGTACGTCCGCCAACCGATACGGCCGCCGCCCGATACGGTTGCTGCCCGATACGGTTGCTGCCCGATACGGCCCGCCGCCCGATACGGCCTGCCCGATATGGCCGGCCCGATACAGCTGCCTGACACTCCCCCTGCCTGACACAGTCTCTGGGTGACAGTCATATTGGCCCACCTGATGCCTCAAGATCGAAGCCACGGATGAAGGACACGTGGACCAATAAAAGCTACAACTCCCATTAGCTCGCTGCCTATAAATAGCAGCTGCCTACCTACAAGAGAGTCTCTCGAAGAGGAGCCAGAGGGAGGACCCTGCAAGAGCTAGTTCGTAGACCAAGGAGCTAGTGTGTCGAGTTCCCCAAGAGTCTACCGACCGATAGGCCCGCCGCCCGATAGGCCCGCCGTCCGATACGCCTGCCGCCCGATACGCCCGCCGCCCGATACGCCCGTCGCCCGACACGGTCTAGAGAGAGAGAGTTGAGGAGTCCAGAGGGATGAAGAAAAGACCCAAGGGCCGAGATCCGACCCGCACAGAGGCCGAGGAGCGAGAGCCACCTCTCCTCTACGGGCTATATCTCTTCCCTCTTCTCTTTCATTCTACTGCATTCCTTTGTTTCTTGTACAAACGATGTTTATCCATCTTTGTTCGGTGCCAGCTATGCTTGTCTATGGCTAGTTAGCTCCTTCTTGGCTATGTGGCCCGGTCTGGGAATGTTTATATACTTTTTCCTTAAGAAAGTAGATTCATATCATATCTAGTATGTTGCATGTTCTATTTTCTCTTTCCAAGTTATGATTGCTAGTTTGGTTGATCTCTTACTTGCTTGAACTGCTGTTTCTACCTGTATCGAGAGATCCATTGTAGGAATAGCTAAGAGACGATAGTTTGGATCCGAACCTGAGAGGGGGAAGATCTGAGGTATTCAGTTCCTAACACCCTGGAATATCCTAAGACCTGAGAGGGAACTTAGTATATTCCGAGGTGTTGATATGTCATTCCTTGAGAGAGGGTCGATGACATATCATTGATGGTTTTAGTCACGCATCGTGAGAGCGAGTGGGATGACCCACAGGACAGATGCCACTGTGCGTACTAGATGCTTGCTTGGGTGTTCAAGGGTTGTCTATGCCCTAGAACGAGTGCATAGACTGCCCCGTTTGTGGTTACATAGCCAAGAACTCTCTTTCTCTATTTAGTAGACTCACGAGCTCTGTTTTGTTTTCTTTGTTTTGATTTAAATCGTGACAACCCGCTAGACTAGTTATAGCATTTACTTTTATCGACTATCGTCTTGGCTTATCTGACTAAAGAACGAGATCTGTGGCGTCCTAAACGTCACCACGTCCCTGTGTTCGACCCTGTATATCTACTTCGACCCCGTAATAAAAGTTGCGGGGGCCTAGAAGGTTTCGGGTTATAAATTTAAAGCTTGATTCCTTCCTTCGTACCGCGTTCATTTCTGGATGCGTGAAAAAGGCCGGTCAACTTTTGGCGCCGTTTCCAGGGACGTGGTTTTCCACATTTACACGCCTAGTAGATTTTTGTTCTGTCACTATAAGTCTGTATATACATGCATAGTTTTCTTCTTGCTTTACACATACTTGTTCATATATACTAAATCACTTTTCTTTTTCTCATACCTTTTTCAGCCATGGACCTTGCTTCCGCAAGACAAGTCATCTTGTCCACCTGTCCTCCCGAGTTTTTCCGTAGTTTCGACTGCTGGCAAATAATTGAAGGACGTGCTCTGCAACTAGTCATGTTATACTCACCTCCACCGTCGTCATATGTTGAAATTCCAACAACGCAGACCGCCAGTCAGCCCTCGACCCCCATGCTATCATGGGATCAAGAACTGATTAAGACGGTGGAATTAGCTGGAGAAAGTGTCAAAGCACCCACCTCCCTAGTTCCTCATCTCCAAGAAAACATCGATCCGCTCCAGCAGTTATTAGACAAGTAGGAGCATCATCTCAAAGTAGCCACAGAGGCTGCAGACCGCAGTAGAAGTCTACTTCAAACTGTTGAACAAGGATTCATCCTAAAGCATCAGTTTGATACAGCGGTTTCTCCTTATATGTGCATGGCAGAATCGACGGGTCTCGAAAGCATTGATGCTCAAGTACAACAACTTCATGATAAAAATGTTGAACAAGGTAGGAGGCTCCAGGAGCTCATCGATCTGGTTACAATTCAGTTACAACTACCATCACAAGACAATAAAGATGTTAGTCATCAAGACCATTCCATTGGGTCTGAAGTGGAGTATGCACCATCATCCTATTCAGACCATCAACTGGATTCACCAAGATTTTTCTGTGAAGACCAACCCACTTGGGAAAACCCTTCATTCTATCTAGATGACCCAACTGATGAACCAATGGAAGAAATGAGTCATAGACATGAATGGGTCTATGATGACGATGATGAAGACTCGAATAGCCAATCGACATCACAACCAGAAGGTTGGTTTGAGGAACCAGAGTCAGATATTGAACCAGACGAGAGTGACATTTCTCATATTGAGACTTGTCATTTCACTTTGAGCAGTACGCCAATCATGGTTTGGGACAATTTGTTCGACGACGACGACGATAGCTGCTCAACATGGAGCAGTGAGTATAGTAACAAAGACGAGTTGGAGCAGCACGAGCCATCATTCACCACCATACCTTTACAAGGCCTGGTCGACGTCAAGGGGGTAGGATGGACGGTTCACTACAACATGGCTGTTGAGCATGAAGACACCCCTGACTCCTCGTCAGGTGATAAGCTTGGGGTGGTAGAACCACAAACAGATTCTTCAGGGGGTACCTTTTGCTCAGAAGATGATTGGATGACTCAGACGGTACATGAAGATTTATCTGAGCATCCAACCTCAAGTGCGGAGATGGAGAGAGAGAATATGAGCCCTCAAGATAACGTCCTACCTCTCTCATCTATCTCATCCTGTGTCGACATCCCAGGACCTTCACTTTCAGAATCATATAATGAAAGGTATCGTGGGGATGATATGCCGAAGAATTCATCCCAGTGCAGTTCAAGAAAATTCCAGCACAAAGATGACTTCACCGAGTCGCCGGATTTCACTTCGCTTCTTCGGACTCGGCAGGGCCAACACGTCCACCTATTCTACTCCTACTATGTGGCGGAACCCGTCTGCAAGACACAGGTGACACTGGTCCCAAAACTTAGGATTTGGGATCCCAATGTTAGTATCGTGGGGCAGCCACCCCCTTTTCTATTACCCATCCCTCCCACCCTTTTATTACAATAAATTTTGCTTTTCATGTGCTTGTTAGTTTCTTTCCTCTAACTATTTTATATCCTTGCATCCATGCATCATCTTTAGAACTTCAATAACTACCTTTAACAATCATGCATTCCTGCCTCACTATTTCAAGTTTAAGTCTTGCTCAAGGATGAGAAAAGTTTTAAGCTTGGGGTGGTGGGCTTCGCCTTTCTTTCTCTTCACCCTTCTTGCGTGCATGTTTATTTCTTGGATATAGAATAAGCTTGTAGCTTCGCAATTATGGCTATGTGGTGCGACTCTAATAGATAAATGCTTGACTGTATGCATAGATGCACAATTTTCATCTTAAAAATTGCTTGACCTCTTGCTTAACTTGCTCTTTGACTCTTTCCTTGAGTTTGGTAACAAATCTAAGGTTATGTCCCTTTTTCATAGCTTAAAGCTAAATTCCCTTGATCTATGTTGTGAATGACAAATCCATGGTAAAGGACCGTTGGAATGATCTAAATCATGATTAAAGTCTCCTAGCTGCGAATTTCACAAGTTTGCCTCTATTCTAAGGATTCTTGAATCATAATTTCTATCTTTTCACACAGGTATCAAGCAGATTATGATGGGCTTTGAGCTATGATCAAGATGAGATGTTTCTCCTTGATGGACTACGTGCCTTCTCACATTAGATTGAGTCAAAAAGATGAAAAACATAAAAATGTGCAAAAGAGGCTTGGCCGCCCACAAAATCCCAAAAATATCTATATATTTCTCACCCAAGCCTACAAATAGAATGTAGATGATAAAAGCCTGAGTGTGAACAATAAATGAGCGCTTGTTTTCTCTTTTAGGAGAGTTGAGGATGGTGCCCAGCCGGTGTATGACTGCGCTCACGAACGCGGGTATGTCGCGTCTGGTAGTATCACTCCAAATGCTCATTAGAGAGTCACTAGGAACCCCTAGGAGACCTATGAGATCATCTCAGTAGCAGGGTTGGTTCGGGCATAGTACGAGGAGTTCGTCTCACTGCTTTGGACCAACTGGTTCAGACTGCAGGGACTGTTGCTCGCTACATGGACCAACCTGACGCAGATCGGGATCCTCAGAAGTCATTAGAGTCTTTTTGCTTTGTTTCTTAGGACATGAATAAGTGAGAGTCGTGGTATTCCTGATTGGTTTGCATGGATTCATGGTGATGGCTCATTTCTCATCACCCGCGTGATTACTTGTGTATGGCAACTCTTTCATGTTTAAATAATTATGATTTAAATCCTCATGAGTATCGACAGGCTATAGTGAATTTGCTTAATCTTGCCTGGAAACTCTTTGATCTTGCTTTGGCAGGATTGTGCCTGACAGGTGGGGGTTTGTTCTGAAACGACATGGATCAAGAGAATTGATGTTTTAAACTGTTTTTCTTAACCTTAGCATTTATTGCCAAGCTTAATTTGGATGTTATCTTTTGTTCTTTGAGCACAGCCTTGCTTGAGGACAAGCAAGTTTTAAGCTTGGGGTAGTTGATAACACCCAAATTAGCACATATTTTCTATGCATTTTATCTATAGTTTTGTGCCACTTTAGTCTTAATATGCACTCTTTTGTTCATGTTTTATGTTTTCTGTCTCTCCAATAGATAATATAGTGAAAATAGCCAATAATGTAGCTAATTAGCCTGTTTTAGACTTGCAGGCACCAAAACTAGCCAATTTTGGGACTCTCAAGTACCGAACCAGAAAAGACAAGAATTCCAGCAGCTGCATGGTCCGACCGATACGGCTGTGCCGCCCGATACGGTTGTGCCGACTGATACGGCTGCCGCCCGATACAGTTTCCGCCCAGTACGGCCGCCGACCGATACGACCGCCGCCCGATACGGTTTCCGCCCGATACGGTTGCTGCCCGATACGGCCCGCCGCCCGATACGGCCTGCCCGATATGGCCGGCCCGATACAGCTTCCTGACACTCCCCCTACCCGACACAGTCTCCGGGCGATAGTCATATTGGCCCACCTGATGCCTCAAGATCGAAGCCACGGATGCAGGACACGTGGACCAATAAAAGCTACAACTCCCATCAGCTCGCTGCCTATAAATAGCAGCTGCCTACCTACAAGAGAGTCTCTCGAAGAGGAGCCGGAGGGAGGACCCTGCAAGAGCTAGTTCCTGAAAACTACTAGAGGGGGGGGGTGAATAGAGTTTTATAGATAATTTAACAATTATTGAGCTTAAACAACCACAATGAAAATATTGGATAAGGAGACACAAGGTTTAGAGTGGTTCCAACTATAGCAAATACTATAGCCGTCAATCCACTACCCGGTTGCTTACCCAACCAGGATTTGAAAAGAAATTTATTTTATTACCTCTTCAAGGAATTTACATAAAATACAATCTCTTTTCCTAAACCCTTCAAGCAGCCTTCACCTAGAAGTAATCACCAACCTTGAAGCAGCCTTCCCTTGAAGTAGATGCACCAACTCCCGTTGCACCAGCCTTCTGAAGTAGCTTCCCTTGCGATAGCCTTCTTGAAGTAGCTTGAAGTCCCCTTCTCCACCTGAGAAGTCAACCCTCTCCAATCCGCAGCCTCCAACCCTAGGAGTAGCAAGGAGAGTACAAAAGATAAACAGGAACAAGAAAGGAAAAGGAAATTACAACTTATCCTTTAAGCCCAAGGCTTGATATGCCTAGATCAAGCGTAAGATCTCCTAGCCAAGTATGTGAACTTGTGATTGCTGTGGGTAGGAGAATCTAGCCTATAGGATACGAGATTGAGCTAAGGAGAATGTAGGCCAATGATCACAGTGCTCAAATTACTTGCAAAAGATTGCTCAAGTATGCTCAAGTGTATTCTCAAGTGTAACAAGTAAATCCTAGTGTCCTATGGCTTGTCCTATTTATAGGAATGGCCTAAGTATGCTTAAGGACGTTCTAGACAACTTCTAGGGGTTTCTAAGTGCTTAACTAGCCGTTAGGTACAAAGTTGTTGCTTTAACAACGGCTAATTAATTTATTCTGCAGTTGCTGTCAGAGACCATCTCGGTCAACAAATGGTCGACCGAGACACCTACTCGGTCGAAGTTTTGTCGACCGACAGGCCCTCTGGAACAAGTGATTTGCAACATCTTTCTTCAACTACCAACTAACTTGTCTGTTGTGTCTAACGGATACTTTGGATCTTTCTCGGTCGAGAAGATGGTCGACCGAGAGTGTCTCGGTCGAGGAGTTCGTCGACCGAGAATGATCTTGTTTCAAGGTTTCAATTTAAGCACTAATTATATGTGTGAGTGTGCAAAGGTGATTCTATTCAAGTGGGATGACATGTCTAACTATGGTGTTTGGCTAGGGAAAATCTAACGCTTGATTTACATGCAAATCTAAGTACTTGTACATTATATATTTGTACAAGTTTTACAACATTGATTACATTGCATGAAAATAAAACTAAGTAAGCTCTTGGATTTTCCCTTGCTACTTTGTCATCCTGCACACTCAAGTAGCTCGTTAGATTAATAAGAATGAAATGTTTGTCATAATCAAAACAAAGGGAATTTTAGATGTCCATTTAGCCAACAGTTCCTAGACCAAGGAGCTAGTGTGTCGAGTTCCCCAAGAGTCTACCGACCGATAGGCCCGCCGCCCGACAGGCCCGCCGCCCGATACATCCGCCGCCCGACATGCCTGCCGCCCGATACGCCCGCCACCCGATACGCCCGTCGCCCGACACAGTCTAGAGAGAGAGAGCTGAGGAGTCCATAGGGATGAAGAAAAGACCCAAGGGCCGAGATCCGACCCGCACAGAGGCCGAGGAGAGAGAGCCACCTCTCCTATACGGGCTATATCTCTTCCCTCTTCTCTTTCATTCTACTGCATTCCTTTGTTTCTTGTACAAACAATGATTATCCATCTTTGTTCGGTGCCAGCTATGCTTGTCTATGGCTAGTTAGCTCCTTCTTGGCTATGTGGCCCGATCTGGGCATGTTTACATACTTTTGCCTTAAGCAAGTAGATTCATATCATATCTAGTATGTTGCATGTTCTATTTTCTCTTTCCAAGTTATGATTGCTAGTTTGGTTGATCTCTTACTCGCTTGAACTGCTGTTTCTGCCTGTATCGAGAGATCCATTGTAGGAATAGCTAAGAGACGATAGTTTGGATCCGAACCTAAGAGGGGGAAGATCTGAGGTATTCTGTTCCTAACACCCCGAAATATCCTAAGACCTGAGAGGGAACTTAGTATATTCCGAGGTGTTGATATGTCATTCCTTGAGAGAGGGTCGATGACATATCATTGATGGTTTTAGTCACGCATCGCGAGAGCGAGTGGGACGACCCACAGGACAGATGCCACTGTGCGTACTAGATGCTTTCTTGGGTGTTCAAGGGTTGTCTATGCCCTAGAACGAGTGCATAGACTGCCCCGTTTGTGGTTACATAGCCAAGAACTCTCTTTCTCTATTTAGTAGACTCACGAGCTCTATTTTGTTTTGTTTTCTTTTCTTTGTTTTGATTTAAATCATGACAACCCGCTAGACTAGTTCTGGCATTTACTTTTATCGACTATCGTCTTGGTTTATCTGACTAAAGAACGAGATCTGTGGCGTCCTAAACGTCACCACGTCCCTGTGTTCGACCCCGTATATCTACTTCGACCCCGTAATAAAAGTTGCGGGGGCCTAGAAGGTTTCGGGTTATAAATTTAAAGCTTGATTCCTTCCTTCGTCCCGCATTCATTTCTGGACGCGTGAAAAAGGCCGGTCAATAACATAGGGTTTCTTATCAATTCGCTGTCCCAGGACGACCCCTATGGCATAATCACTTGCGTCACACATGATTTCGAAGGGCTGCGACCAGTCCGGAGCTCTTAGAATAGGTGCGGAGATTAACGAATCCTTAAGGGTAGAGAAACTTTTCATACACTCCTGATTGAATATGAACTCAGCATCCTTGGTCAGGAGCTGGGTCATGGGTTTGGCAATCTTTGAGAAATCTTTAATGAATCTCCTATAGAATCCTACATGACCCAGGAAAGCTCGAACTCCTCTTATGTCCTTTGGAGGTGACAACTTTGAGATAACCTCAATATTTGCTTTATCAACCTCTATTCCCCTATCACTTACCCTGTGTCCGAGGACGACACCTTCTGTTACCATGAAATGGCATTTCTCCCAATTCAAGATAAGATTCGTTTCCTCACAGCGTTGCAGAACTTGTCCAAGATTTAATAAACAGTTGTCGAAAGAATCTCCATACACTGAGAAATCGTCCATAAAGACTTCCATGACGGATTATGTTAAACCGGAGAAGATAGCAGACATACATCGTTGGAAAGTGGCGGGTGCATTACATAAACTGAAAGGCATTCTTCTAAACGCATATGTCCCAAAAGGACATGTGAAGGTGGTTTTCTCCTGGTCCTCCGGGTGTATGGGTATTTGGTAAAACCCGGAGTAACCGTCGAGGTAACAAAAATATTTTTGGTGAGCTAGGCGTTCCAGAACTTCATCAAGGAAAGGTAGAGGGTAGTGGTCTTTCCTTGTGGCTTTGTTTAACTTTCTATAGTCAATACACATTCGCCATCCAGTTACAGTCCTGGTAGGCACTGGCTCATTTTTGTCATTGAGCACTATAGTAGTGCCCCCCTTTTTGGGAACAACTTGAACGGGGCTGACCCACTGGGAGTCAGAAATAGGATAGATCATGCCGGCTTTGAGTAATTTAAGGACTTCTATACGAAAGATGTTACACCCCGATCTCACAATTTCCTCAAATCATGAGATTAGGGCATAAGATGGGATTTATATGTAACACAAAGAACACCCTTAACTTTTTCTTTTCTTAAAAACTCTTGTTTCTTCGCATTGAACCACATAAAACATCTTAACAAGGGAATCTGAACATTTCCTTAACTAATCAAACTTTAATAGTAAAGATACAAGTATAAACATTCATGATGTCTCTCACACATTATGCACATGAAACTTGCTAATTAGCATACATATCAAAGAGGAACAACATTACACATCGTAATTACAACTCTCTCTCTTAAACTCTTACTGAGGACCTAGAGTGGCAAGGACCGACTGACTCAACTAATCTCATACTTGACTCCTGTGGCAGATCTACACAGATGCTCTGACCATCTTCAAGTCCACGCGGTTAACCCTAAAATGTTTGAGTAGAGGGGTGAGCCTACTCGCTCAGTGAATGAGTACTTCATGGAAACAGACTAATGCACTAATGTGATTACAGATATAATTTGAGTAAACGATATGAAATTTAACAACAATAAATACTACACTGAGCAGTTCTAAAACAATATAATTGAAATAGCAAAGAATATAAATATTGCATCCAAATAATAACTACTAGAAAACTATGCTCTAGTCTTCCTTAAATCTTTTCATTTATAAGGAACTCTGTGAACCTATATGATCATATTTTAGATTATGCCCTAAATATATGCAGTGTACTCTGCATATAAAGATCCGCAACAAGTCCATGCTACGGTCCCACCGTACAAGACTTAGCGACACACCCGGGAAATGCTAAGTCTGACGCCAGCCCTGCTCTGCCACAGGGTCACTGGCTCGCCGGCTAGAAACATAGGCTCTACGGCCTTAAAGCACTACTCTGAGTGCACCAGACTCCTCCTTAAACCTGAGTACACCGGCGGAGAGTCACAGGGTTACCTTCGTGACACAAGTACGAATGGTGTTAGATAACCGTGTTTTCCTTTTTGCCCAGTGCCATCGTGACACAAGCACGATTGTTGTTAGACACTGCATTTTCTCTTTCCTTGTTTGTCCGTGACACAAGCACAGATGATGTTGCAACACGAGTTTCACCCCTAAGTTGCAGATACCTCTTAGGGGTTCTACGGTGTTAGGGCACTTAGGTCTATTAATTAATTAACATGTAAATATCTTAGCTCATGTATTCAACATATACCATGTCTCAGTAACATCCCTTTCTAGGGCATGTCATATCTCATCACCTGCAATTTACGAGATATGTATTGAAATATAAGAAGCCCTACAGTATGTAAATATCATTTCAGGGAGAACAAGCATATAAAGTTAAATGCACTAGAAACATACAATTTAACAATTAAGCATCACCACATCTCATATCGAGACCTTTCATATTACCATAGCATGATTCATTGAACACCCTATCCTTAGGGTTTCATTTGCCTTATTCATTCATCACATGCCAACACCCTACTCTTAGGGTTGCATTTGCCTCATTCACCTTTTCATTTACCTCATTCACTTGTCACATGGATCTCATAAGGATTTCATAGGATATAAGCATTTACTAAATAAAGATTGTTTCCAACAAATCGTATGCAATCAATATAGACATGAAACCATGGAAATTTAACTAAATTTAGGTTTTCCATATCATCACTGCGATATCATGTATCCCGAATAAGATTCAATTAAGATAACCCACGAGGTACATCCTAACCACTTATAGGATTACTAGTCCTTTTCAATAAGGTTGAAACTCTAGCGATATCTCAATTAGGTCAAACCCTAATTACATCATTTGATATAAATTTAAAAGCATTCTCACTTGAAAGTGTTGTATACGTATCTGATATGAATCTACCATTTAGGAGTCATTCAAACAGAGAAGGAATCCATATCATATCAATTTACAATAACTTAAATCAAATGGACATTTCAGGATTTAGAATTCACATGCTAAGCATTTAGGGATTTGGGTGTTATAATCAAATTCGTGCATTAGAATATTTGAAGGAAGAACCCACTCACCCGAAGGTGTGAAAACACCTCACAACTGCAGCTCAACTCAGGGAATCTCGAATTCCTATCAAATCCCTAGCAAATCTCCCAATTCTTCTTCCATTCAACTCGGAAACCTTGAAAATGAGGGATTATGAAGAAAGGGTGAGAAAAGAGGAAATTTCGACATCCTCTTGGATCAAATCAGAGCATGGACGGAATCTTGACATGAGAGAGAAGATTCACCATAAAAGTCTATGCAAAAGATCCAAACTTACTTGATTTCACCACTCTTGGGACCGCAGAACCCTAATTCAGCAATTCCTCCTCTTTCTCCACTCAAGCCCTAACTCTCCCTCTCTCTCTATATTTTCGTTTCTCTGGAGTGAATGATGAAGAATGAGATCTGTGTGTGTGTGTGGTTTCTCATATAAGTCAATTGAGCTGCTTGGGTCAATTGCATATTGACCCAACACTTAACTTTAATTATATAGGCTGAATATTCAGTTATACAAAAGTTACTGTAATTCGTTTATTTCAGAGATCAAACATTCTCTAAAAATTATGGGAATTTAGCACGTTGTTAATAATTGTTCTATAAATCTTCAGTTAAAATGTGAGATCATTTGGAGTTACCAATAAATAATTAAAAATAGAATAGTGCAGTGCTATATTGCGGTTTGCAGAATATTCGGCCGAGTTTGTCCTGCACAAACTCGACCGACACCCTTACTGTAGGGATTCAAAAGTCATCCAAAAATTATGCCAAATTAACAGAGTGTCTAAAACTATGTTTTTCAGGCACAGTTAAAATTTGAGATCAATTGGATGTACCAATAAAAAGATAAAATTCAATTACCACACTGCTGTAAATTCTGGAAATGTGATCGGCCGATAAACAGGTCAGAGCATTCTTCAAAAATTCTGATAATTTTCAATGTTGTTCACAATTTATATATCCAAATCATATCCAAATTTGAAGTAAATCAGAGTTACACATAAAATACGAAAAATCATTTAGTGAGACATTCTACTTATCAAATTCTGTATTCATGCATCATCAAAACCCTATTTTTGGGCCGATTAGGGTTTATGTTTCTCAAACCCTAATTCTCAAGACAAAAGAACATTTAAACTTCTTATCATAGTTAAAACATCCTAATTGTGTTATTGTCATTCATTAGATTTCAAGAATGATTATTCCAATTAATCTTTGCAATTGTCTAGGTAAACCCTAGTTTACCAGTTAAGCTCAGATGGGGTCGTAACAACTCTTCCCCCCTTAGAATGTTTCGTCCTCGAAACATAAACCTACAAGAAAGATACATTCAAGGTTATTTTAAGCTTCTAAAGCCTTCCATGTCATTATATTCTTGTATTACATACCTGAATGTAGTTTTCAACATTAGATCTTTTAATTCTTTACTAAATCACAACATATCTCAAATAGTTCTCAATGATATCAAGCAAATTCTTTATGCCACAGTCCAACATAGAATGCAAAGATAAACCACCACGCTTTCACTGCGCAACTCTGATACTCTGATACAACTATCTCAACTTATGCTGCTCAGAGAGTTCTATTGTTCTGTATCACCTTTAAGTGACAAAAGCAAGTTCACCATGCTGTTTTAAACTTTAATAACATGCTACTCAAATAGCAAAACAGTCTTGAATTAAAAGACTAAATTCAACAATCAATTGCACAATACTACTCTTGGCATCCCCATTGGGTCATGGATGCATGAGGTGAAGCATTACCACCTCATTCCATACTACCCTGTTTCGATCCTGGGATCTGTGGGTTATGGGCCCACACACAATTCAAAGTGTAACCATCACATTATATCATTTTAGGGTTTTCAACAACAGTAATAAGGTAATCCACAATTGTATCAGTCATTCAAGCATTAATCATACTCAATTACCATCACTCAGTTATATTAGAGCTAGGTATAACAAGCTACACCTCATTAGGGTTACTTGTTCAAACAATCTAATTATCATCCCTTTCTATTAATATGAGTGAATAGATATAACTACCTTATTCAGGATATCCCTCCATGTGTTCTGACATCATCCAAACCGTATCACCATATCACAAATACACAATAGTAAGATGCATATCAGGTATGAATTACTACAACTATCATACGCCTTTAATTTAACATATAGCTTACACAAATACCCTGAAATCATATGTAGAACCAACTTTCATACCTTAATATGTCTTCAACAAATCATACATGTAAAAACAAATTCACATATTACACAAAGCTAGTGTTTTCCCATATCTCACTGCACATTCATTACTTCTTTACTTTTTGCTACCTATCCTTTTCATATGATTATATACAGTAAACATCATTAACATTGAAGCATTTAAGATAGGAATAGATTATTCATCATTCTTGCTATCACACAAGAATTTATTTCTTATCACACTTCATCATATTGTATGTCACTATTACATTCACTAGATGACCCCACCAAGGTAGTTATGCACCATATATGATTCATTTTCTCTTATCATTTCATTCCCACCTTGCTCTTATTAAGGAATATATGAAAGAGAAGATGATTTTAAGACTTGGAATACTTGTATTCAAACATTCCCTTAATACATTCTCGTATGTAGATATCAACAGAGATATTTGATTAATTAGCACTTGCTTGAATCTCACAACCTCTTTATTTATAACTTTTCCATCATATTTCAAACCCTTTCTTACATTTCATAGTCCTCTTTCCCTATACTACTCTTTAACCTGTCATCTTTAATTCTAAATTTTTCTCTTATGACCATGTTGCTTATTCATATGTATGGTCATGTATACCATGTTGCACATATTTCCTCCTTAATCTTTATACTATTGTGAAGTTAACGTTCTGAATTAATAGTCCTTCTATTAGTTTTTCCTCATGTTGAATACATTACGTATTCTTCATTTTTAAATCAAGTGGATCATGCATGGGTCAAACATAGTTTCTCTTTCAATCAAGTTTTTCGCTTCTGAATACAGTCCACCTTTGTAAGACTTATTCATTCGTTAAACTACACCTATGTTCTTTGCTTAGGAACTAGTTTGTTGTTCTAGTCTTATGAATTACATGTTCATACAATCCTTTTTACTTTTATGGACCTATTGAAAGCTCACTCTATTCTTCTACTTAGCCTTTGCTTTAGAGTTCATAAAAGCATTATACGCTCTTATATGATTCATTCTTCATGATTAATTCTTGTTATCTTGAACCATACATACATTTCACATATCTTTTCTATATTTCATATGTATAGTTCATATAATATTAATCAATAAGCTGATTATGAATCTCATATCATGTTCTATTATTCCCAATTAAGGGTTTCACATTTGAGACCCCAAAGTTGAACCTCAGATATCAGTTTCAACTAATTCTTAGTTGTTCTGATCTTGCCCATCTGTTTCAACATCTTACTGTATATACATTCTTACTCTAATGTGGGTCTAATTATTCCAATTCTATTCTTATTATGCTATTGATAGGATTCATTAGATCCTAATAACGCATCCTGCCAACCGGACCAGGCCAAACCTGAAATCTTGAAGCCAAGAACTACAAAGGATCACATTCTTCCTGAACTGCCACTCACAGCTCAGAAACTCGGCCGATTGGTCAGAAACTCGGCCGATTGCTTCACAACTCGGCCGATCCGCTTGAAACTCGGCCGATCAACTTGCCGTTTGATTTCCTGAAAAAGGAAACTCGGCCGTATTACATACAACTCGGCCGAATCGCGTACAGACTGAAAACCTAAACAGACCTGCTGATGTCAATTTCACTCGAATCAGCGGGCAAAACCATAGAAACAAAAGCCCATTCAAAGGTCAATTCTAGTCTACTTGTTACAAAGAATAAAATCAATAAATGCTACAATTGCATAGTATACAACATATATTAAAGACCCATATTTCAAGGTATTGAATATTTCCATTCAAACATATAAGAGCATTTCTGTACATTTCCAACAAAAACAACATTATGAAATGTAAGTTCTATCTCCTTTTACATTTATGCTCTTAATTCTTGTTTCTTTTCTCGTTTTCTAACCCTAACATTTCTAGGGTTCATCTCTAGCCCATTCTTCCACTGTATACCTGGCCAGGGTATACGTGAGAGAATAGACAGAGTAGCTTGTACTGGTTGATCCAAGTACTCAGATATCGGGCCAGGATATCCAAATACTCAAATCCCCAAAGCTAACATCAAACATCTCCTATCTGCCATACATAGGACTCTAACTTACTAACTTAATGGTCCTTGACAACTCACCCTAAGCTCTGATACCAAGCTGTTACACCCCGATCTCACAATTTCCTCAAATCATGAGATTAGGGCATAAGATGGGATTTATATGTAACACAAAGAACACCCTTAACTTTTTCTTTTCTTAAAAACTCTTGTTTCTTCGCATTGAACCACATAAAACATCTTAACAAGGGAATCTGAACATTTCCTTAACTAATCAAACTTTAATAGTAAAGATACAAGTATAAACATTCATGATGTCTCTCACACATTATGCACATGAAACTTGCTAATTAGCATACATATCAAAGAGGAACAACATTACACATCGTAATTACAACTCTCTCTCTTAAACTCTTACTGAGGACCTAGAGTGGCAAGGACCGACTGACTCAACTAATCTCATACTTGACTCCTGTGGCATATCTACACAGATGCTCTGACCATCTTCAAGTCCACGCGGTTAACCCTAAAATGTTTGAGTAGAGGGGTGAGCCTACTCGCTCAGTGAATGAGTACTTCATGGAAACAGACTAATGCACTAATGTGATTATAGATATAATTTGAGTAAACGATATGAAATTTAACAACAATAAATACTACACTGAGCAGTTCTAAAACAATATAATTGAAATAGCAAAGAATATAAATATTGCATCCAAATAATAACTACTAGAAAACTATGCTCTAGTCTTCCTTAACTCTTTTCATTTATAAGAAACTCTGTGAACCTATATGATCATATTTTAGATTATGCCCTAAATATATGCAGTGTACTCTGCATATAAATATCCGCAACAAGTCCATGCTACGGTCCCACCGTACAAGACTTAGCGACACACCCGGGAAATGCTAAGTCTGACGCCAGCCCTGCTCTGCCACAGGGTCACTGGCTCGCCGACTAGAAACATAGGCTCTACGGACTTAAAGCACTACTCTGAGTGCACCAGACTCCTCCTTAAACCTGAGTACACCGGCGGAGAGTCACAGGGTTACCTTCGTGACACAAGCACGAATGGTGTTAGATAACCGTGTTTTCCTTTTTGCCCAGTGCCATCGTGACACAAGCACGATTGTTGTTAGACACTGCATTTTCTCTTTCCTCGTTTGTCCATGACACAAGCACGGATGATGTTGCAACACGAGTTTCACCCCTAAGTTGCAGATACCTCTTAGGGGTTCTACGGTGTTAGGGCACTTAGGTCTATTAATTAATTAACATGTAAATATCTTAGCTCATGTATTCAACATATACCATGTCTCAGTAACATCCCTTTCTAGGGCATGTCATATCTCATCACCTGCAATTTATGAGATATGTATTGAAATATAAGAAGCCCTGCAGTATGTAAATATCATTTCAGGGAGAACAAGCATATAAAGTTAAATGCACTAGAAACATACAATTTAACAATTAAGCATCACCACATCTCATATCGAGACCTTTCATATTACCATAACATGATTCATTGAACACCCTATCCTTAGGGTTTCATTTGCCTTATTCATTCATCACATGCCAACACCCTACTCTTAGGGTTGCATTTGCCTCATTCACCTTTTCATTTACCTCATTCACTTGTCACATGGCTCTCATAAGGATTTCATAGGATATAAGCATTCACTAAATAAAGATTGTTTCCAACAAATCGTATGCAATCAATATAGACATGAAACCATGGAAATTTAACTAAATTTAGGTTTTCCATATCATCACTGCGATATCATGTATCCAGAATAAGATTCAATTAAGATAACCCACGAGGTACATCCTAACCACTTATAGGATTACTAGTCCTTTTCAATAAGGTTGAAACTCTAGCGATATCTCAATTAGGTCAAACCCTAATTACATCATTTGATATAAATTTAAAAGCATTCTCACTTGAAAGTGTTGTATACGTATCTGATATGAATCTACCATTTAGGAGTCATTCAAACAGAGAAGGAATCCATATCATATCAATTTACAATAACTTAAATCAAATGGACATTTCAGGATTTAGAATTCACATGCTAAGCATTTAGGGATTTGGGTGTTATAATCAAATTCGTGCATTAGAATGTTTGAAGGAAGAACCCACTCACCCTAAGGTGTGAAAACACCTCACAACTTCAGCTCAACTCAGGGAATCTCTAATTCCTATCAAATCCCTAGCAAATCTCCCAATTCTTCTTCCATTCAACTCGGAAACCTTGAAAATGAGGGATTATGAAGAAAGGGTGAGAAAAGAGGAAATTTTGACATCCTCTTGGATCAAATCAGAGCATGGATGGAATCTTGACATGAGAGAGAAGATTCACCATAAAAGTCTATGCAAAGGATCCAAACTTACTTGATTTCACCACTCTTGGGACCGCAGAACCCTAATTCAGCAATTCCTCCTCTTTCTCCACTCAAGCCCTAACTCTCCCTCTCTCTCTAGATTTTCATTTCTCTGGAGTGAATGACGAAGAATGAGAGCTGTGTGTGTGTGGTTGCTCATATAAGTCAATTGAGCTGCTTGGGTCAATTGCATATTGACCCAACACTTAACTTTAATTATATAGGCTGAATATACAGTTATACAAAAGTTACTGTAATTCGTTTATTTCAGAGATCAAACATTCTCTAACAATTATGGGAATTTATCAAGTTGTTAATAATTGTTCTATAAAGCTTCAGTTAAAATTTGAGATCATTTGGAGTTACTAATAAATAATTAAAAATAGAACAGTGCACTGCTATATTGCAGTCTGCAGAATATTCGGCCGAGTTTGTCCTGCACAAACTCGACCGACACCCTTACTGTAGGGATTCAAAAGTCATCCAAAAATTATGCCAAATTAACAGAGTGTCTAAAACTGTGTTTTTCAGGCATATTTAAAATTTGAGATCAATTGGATGTACCAATAAAAAGATAAAATTTAATTACCACACTACTGTAAAATTCTGGAAATGTGATCGGCTGAATTTGCAACTCGGCCGATAAACAGGTCAGAGAATTCTTCAAAAATTCTGATAATTTTCAATGTTGTTCAAATTTTATATATCCAAATCATATCCAAATTTGAAGTAAATCAGAGTTACACATAAAATACGAAAAATCATTTAGTGAGACATTCTACTTATCAAATTCTGTATTCATGCATCATCAAAACCCTATTTTTGGGCCGATTAGGGTTTATGTTTCTCAAACCCTAATTCTCAAGACAAAAGAACATTTAGACTTCTTATCATATTTAAAACATCCTAATTGTGTTATTGTCATTCATTAGATTTCAAGAATGATTATTCCAATTAATCTTTGCAATTGTCTAGGTAAACCCTAGTTTACCAGTTAAGCTCAGATGGGGTCGTAACAAACGACCTCTTTCAGATTAGGATTCAGCTTTCTTTGATGTCCGCGAGAAGGTTTGAATTCTTCAACCATAGGGAGCTTGTGCATACACAGAGCTGGGTTTATGCCCGTAAGGTCAGTTATTTTATATCCAATGACCTTTTTATGCTTCTTCAGCTCATCCAGAAGCTTTTCTTCTTGATCTTCTTTAAGGGTAGAGCTGATGATGACCGGGCACAGTTTTTCCTCATCTAAGAAAACATGCTTAAGCCCTGTAGGTAAAGCCTTCATTTCAGGGGCTTTTGGTGGCCCGACTGCTTCTATAACAGTGACGACTTTTAAGTTCTTCAAAAGTGGCCTTTGGCGCTTCTTCGGCCTTTTCTAGATGTTGGAGGCACTGTTTGACTAATTCATTAGCGGAGAATTCAACCTCTGGATTGACTAGAGAATTTTCAAGTTCGTCAACTGGCTCAGAGATTTCCAACTGTGACATTTGTTGAATAGCATCAAGGAGGAAAACTTCCTCTTGAATGCTGGGGCCTTTCATACTATTGAGGACTTGGAATTGAATAGCTTCTTTTCCGAGCCTAAGAATGATTGTACCAGCTTCGACGTCGATCAACGCTCTGGCAGTAGCAAGGAATGGTCTGCCAAAAATGATTGGATACCTCAGGTCTTCTTTAATATCCATGACAACTAAGTCGCATGGCACGTAAGCATCCTTGCCTATCCTTACCGGGATATCTTCAATGATCCCCAAGGGTGCGGTTATAGTGGAATCAGATAATTGGATAGTCATTGCTGTAGGCAGAAATTCAGTGACCCAGACGTTTGCACATAGGGAAAGGCATGATGGATATGCTGGCCCCTAGGTCAGCTAATCCTTTCTTTGTAGATGCATTTCCGATGCAACATTAGATTTCGAAGGACCCAGGATCCTTCTTCTTTTTTGGCATTTTGTTCAGAATGATATCAGAAGTGGTCTGAGCAAGCTTGACAGTTTCTTACTCCTCGGTGATATACTTTCTCGATAGCAGGGTTTTGAGATATTTTGCCCATGCTGGCACTTCGGAAAGAGCGTCAAGAAGCGGAATATCGATATATAGTTTCTTCATAGCCTCCTTGAACTTTTGAAACCTGGTGTCCATCTTTGTTTCTCGCAGTCTACCCGGGTACGGAATCCTAGGTTTAAATTGTGAGAGTTCAGGTTCTACGGACACTTGTTCTTTATTTTTACCATTTGTGCCTTCTGTGGGGTTTTCCATTCCTTGTTGCGGACTTTCACTCGTCATAAAAACCGGTGTGTCATCATTATCAAGATTGATCTTGGTAGCCTCATGAAAAATGCTTCCAGATCTGGTGGTGATGGAATTCAACTGCTCATGTCTATTCTAACCGTGCTTAGGATTTGACTCAGGCTGCCCAACAAACGTACCTGCTGGGGGTTTTAATTATGCAGCGATCTGAGCAAGCTAAGCTTCAACTGCTTTTTGCTGAGCCTGCTGGTTAGCTAGCATAGTTTGCTGTGATTGTAACATCTGCCTGATCAAGGATATTTCATCTTCCGGTTGGGCAGGAGCATTTTTTGGAGGAATTGGTTGCTGGGTTTGTTGAGATTGTTGGGGCGGTAACGCCAGCTGAGGTTGCTGAGTATGCAGCTGTGGGTGGAGCGGAGGATGAGTGTACTGGTAGTAAGCTGATTGGTTCCTGGGGTAGTTAGCCCTAGGAAAGTTACTCCTAGAATTCCCTTGATTTTGGTTGAAATTGGTTGGGAATCCAGGTGTTAGCCTATTAGCAGATCCCCCCTGTGTTTGATGCTGTGGATTCACAGTTCCAGAAGGGTTCCCATATTGGAATCCAGGGTGATTCCTCGGTTGATTGGGATTGTAGTAGACTTGTCCAGGAATAGTGTGGATGGAGTTGACTTGTTCTGGAATCTGATCTTCAGCTTGATCAGTGATGGGTTCATATGGTTGTGGTGGTGGATGAAGATCCATCATCACATTATATAACATACTGCAGGAAAGAGTCGGATGATCAGAAGCATAACAAGCCTCACAGGATCCTGTGGCGGCCTTGACTTGTTGAACTATAGGAGTTTTCTTCTTATCAATCTCTCCGAGAGAAGTCTCGAGAGCCTGTTGCTTGTGAACAATAGTTTTCAAGGCTTCAGCTATTGCCTTCATTTCTATAGACTCTTCAGCTTTGAAAACCTTGAGAACACCTTTACCTGCTGACCGTCCCCAGTTGGACTGGTTTTCAGCTCCCAGAGTAACAATCTTCCATGCGTCCTCATAATTCTTCCTCATAAAGTTTCCTCCAGATGAGGAATCTAAAAACTGTTTAATATCATCGCTCACTCCCCGGTAGAAAGTTTCTATCAGTTGATTCTGAGAGATTCCATGATGGGGGCATTTGCGCAGAAGTTCTTTAAATCTTTCCCATGCTTCAGCAAGGGATTCCCCAGGTAACTGAGAGAAGTGATTGATCTGCCCTCTGATTTCATAGGTCAGTGAGGGTGGAAAGAACTTCTCTAAGAACTTTTCCTCAAGAGGAGCCCATGTGGTTATTATTGGTTCTCTGTCAAGTGAGTTATACCAACTCAAGGCCCTCCCAGATAGGGTGAAATGAAACAGATGAAGCATTATCGCATCATAAGCGACACCAGCTTGTGGAACCAGGCGGCACAGCGCCTTAAACCTTTTTAAATGATCCATGCAATCATCTCCAGAACCTCCGGAGAAAGATATGCCTTGCATGATCTGGATCCACTGGGTCCGAATCTCAAAGTTGGGGATATTAATAATCGGAGGTCGGATCGGGTGGTTATCCTCAAAGTTCTTTGGGACAGCGTAGTCCCTTAGTTGTTTGTTTCTTAACTCCAACTGAGCAGCTTGGGTTGCTGCCTCGGTTTCAGCTCTGATACGAGCTTGCTCTTCCGCACAAATCTCCGCTTGGATTTGGGCACGAGTTTCAGCGATGAGTTGTGCCCTTTGAGCGGCGATGGCGACGTTGACCCTCTCCATTACCAAAGCATCCTGGCGTTGATCTTCAACCATTTGCCTGGCCCTTTGGCGATTGAGTCGAATGCGGCGGTGGAAACTTCTCTCTACCTCAGAGTCAAACTCTGGATCAGGAGAGAATCCGAGGCTATGCGCAGGTTGCATACACGATTTCTACCTGAGTAGAGGAAAGAAAACACCTTTAGATAATGAAAAAGATATGATAGTTTCAAGAAGATATAGAGTGATGATTAAAAAGAAAGCGTAAAAAATCCTAACCAACTAGAAAGGTACTAAGTGAAATTACAACGTTCCGTTGTCCCCGGCAACGGCGCCAATTTTTGATGGAGCTTCCACTTACGTGGAATTGCGTGCACCACTAAAAATCCTAAAGATGGTAAGTCTTTAAGTTTAGCCTTGCTTATACTAGATAGAAAACTTCACCCATGTATGCTAAGATATGTGGAAGTCTTATCGCAGTATAGTTAAGGGTCGAATCCACAGGACAACGATCTTGTTGCAAGCAACAAGATGGAAAACGTATGGAACTTCACTCGGTTACTTACTAGTAGGTACTTATATCGAAAGTTGGATTTTGATGTTTTTAACTAAGAACATGAAAAGTAAAGAAAGCAGGTAAATCTAATGAGTTAAACTATGATAAAAGATCACTAGGGTGTGATCGGTTTTTCACCACCACTACACATCGATCAACACATGCAAAGCAAAACTTAACCTGCAAAAAGAGTCTGGTCAGTTAGTATCCTTGTAGACTTAGCCTCCTTTCGGAGAATCTAACTATGAGAAGCGCGGGAATGTTGCAACGCCAGCCATTCCCGATCAAATGGTCACATTACTTTGCATCATTCCCCTCGCAAAATGTGTTCCTCGAGTTACCAAGGTTGCACTCCCATACGTCAACTGATTCCATTTCATAGTATGGAAGTGCAACAGATGATAGTGAGTTTACTCCACTTATTGAGATACACTTCTAGATACCGAAACAGATGCATGGTGGATACATGCACCAAGAACCAACATACAAATGAGTTTCGAATCTAATAGTACAAACGTAGACAATTCATACTAAAAGATAAAAGATACCACAAGTTGGAGATCAAGCAACATGCATTCATTAATCATTTGATGTCGAACTGACAAAGATAAGAACTCTATATTACAACCTAAGGATTACATTTACATGATATGAAAGCATGGGTAGCGGGGCTACTTCCCGCACCCTAGTGAAGAAGACTACTCGCTCATGACTAGGGAAAAGAAGGAGGCAAGAAGGGAGAGAGAGAGAGAGCATCATCCCCATGAAGGAGAGAGGAAGGTCAACCCCTTGGAGAGAGAGAGAGAAACGATCCACCGGTCTTCAAAGGTTGCACGATGATGAGATCTCCCCTTCCCACCTTCTTTGGCGAAGAAGGAGAAAGCAGCTTTAAGATGGAGTATGGGTCCCAGACCGGCAGCCCCAGGGCGGAGGATAGAAGTAGCAAGAGCTCTGGAGTGATTGAGGCAGCCTTTGGGCGTCTAAAACTCCTCCCTAGTGGAGGACCCTTAGGGTCTTATTTATAGGCCTTAAGTGAAGTCCAAACGGTTTGGAGGTCATTTGGACCTCAAGACCGTTTGGGCCTGAGACCGTTTGGGCCTCAAGACTGTTTGGACCTTGAGACCGTTTGAACCTCAAGACCGTTTGGACCTCAAGACCGTTTGGATCTTGAGACCGTTCGGACCTCGAGACCGTTTGGGTCTCGGCTTCATGCGGTCTCGGGACCGGTTGACTCCATGCGGTCTCGAGACCGTTTGGCTTCATGCGGTCTCGGGACTGTTTGAACTCCATGCGGTCTCGGGACCATTTGAACTCCATGCGGTCTCGGGACCGGTTGGCTTCATGCGGTCTCGGGACCGTTTGGCTTCATGCGGTCTCGGGACCGTTTGAACTCCATGCGGTCTCGGGACCGGTTGGCTTCATGCGGTCTTGAGACCGTTTGAACTCCATGCGGTCTCGGAACCGGTTGGCTTCATGCGGTCTCGGGACCGTTTGAACTCCATGCGGTCTCGGGACCGTTTGAACTCCATGCGGTCTCGGGACCGGTTGGCTTCATGCGGTCTCGGGACCGTTTGGCTTCATGCGGTCTTGAGACCGTTTAAACTCCATGCGGTCTCGGGACCGGTTGGCTTAATGCGGTCTTGAGACCGTTTGAACTCCATGCGGTCTCGGGACCGTTTGGCTTCGTGCGGTCTCGGGACCATTTGAACTCCATGCGGTCTCGGGACTGGTTGGCTTCATGCGGTATCGGGACCGTTTGGCTTCATGCGGTCTCGGGACCGTTTGAACTCCATGCGGTTTCGGGACCGGTTGGCTTCATGCGGTCTTGAGACCATTTGAACTCCATGCGGTCTCGGGACCGGTTGGCTTCATGCGGTCTTGAGACCGTTTGAACTCCATGCGGTCTCGGGACCGTTTGGCTTCGTGCGGTCTTGGGACCGTTTGAATCCGTGCGGTCTTGGGATTGAGTTATTCTTTTGTGATTTGTTTTGTGTTTTTCTGCATGTATGAAAGGGGAAAAGTTAGTCTGATGTTATATTTACAGAAAAGGGTAAAATTGGGATTATGTATAGTTTTAGATTAGAAAGAGTATGGAAAACTAAAGAAAAAGACTAAGATAATCGTCCAAAATAGGAGGTTATCAAGAGCCTTTGTCACACAGAGAAATTCAAGCTTCTGCCACAAGTCTACAACGGTCTTCTCTTTATCAACATCACCAAGAACTTTCAATATAAGTGACAGCTGGATGATAGTTAGGGTTTTCTCATCCAAGGAAGCTGGCACACTCTACTCCTAGTAGTGCTTTAACGACACCCTATTGCACCAGTAGACCTCACATCTTGATCTGCCATAACCCGAAGTTGATTGTGCAATCAAACTTCTCGATGTCGTACTTGGTCATCATTGTTTTTTTTTTGAGAGCAGGTCATCATTGTTGTTAATCATTAGGCTATGATACCAATTTTTTGAGTCGGTGTAGTGGAAAGAACAATGAACAACACATACGTAGAAAGAAGAAGAATAACAAATCACACAAATAATGATCACATGATTTACGTGGTTCGGTCTAGATGACCTACTCCACTGGAGGAGCGAGAATTTCACTATTGCAAGAAGATTACAAAGGGGAGATACTCTAAAAAATAGAGAGCCTAAAATCCTTAAGAAGGCTACACCCAAAATCCTTAAGTAGAGTCATCTCCAATTTCAAATAGGAATACTAATTCAAACCCAAGTAGAAATATGAGTTGGACTCAAACCAAGACAAGATTTAAAATAGGACTGCCACACCATGTAGGATTAGAATTAGAACTAGGAATATTCAAGGCATAACAAAGAGCTTGACAGAACAACCATCCACTTGAAAACTAGCAAAAGGCCGGATAACAATAAATAAGTTAGAAAAGAGAAGTTTCACAGCCGGAGAACATCCCCGAGGGCAAACCCCTAATGATAACCCCCAAACAACCCATTGGAAGCGACTGCTAGATTAATTTGTCTAGGACTATGTTTGGATAATACACGTCGAGACCAAATTAGAAGGTTTATCTTGCAATGAGATTGTGTAATAGAATTGCTGCCTCCTCCACCATCAGACATATTCAATTGATGTATTTAGTAATAGAGAGTTAGAGTAGAAGTTGGCTTGTGCGAAACAATAGGCTTATTCTAGTTATTCTTGGTTTAAGTTGGATGGCTTGCGGATTAACATAGGAAAACAATTCTTCTAACCCAATTTTGAAATATACAATATACTTTGCGGCAATATTTCGGCATGTGATGGGTCGTCCGTTTTTAAGAAGTGGTAATTGCTTGAGCTTCATCAAGGATCAGTCACCTACATGTGCACATGCACAATTTAACAAGTAATGCATTAGACAACATTTTGATGAGCAGCAACAAACTATGTCTAAAATTGGATGAGGTATCTATATACAGTACAAGCAAAATTTTAGTATGTCAAAGTATTAAAGGCTTATGTAAATAAAATTAGAATACTAATTTTAAGCATAAGTTGATATTTGCGCACATCTATTCAACCGTCAGAAAAAGGATACGAAGCTCAAAATAATTAAAGTTTAAATGGTATTCGTGTCGTGACTTTTCTTGCCTTCAAGATAAGATGCACAAGAAATAGACAATCAATTGGGAATTGAAATTGCGCCTAAAGAAAAGATATATATCATGCTGACAATACAACGTCGAATTAAGAACTTCCTACTCACACTACTATTGCCTTCTATTCCTATTGCTGAACACCATCATGATGATTATTTTGTCCAGTGCGGCTATTGGCCCATCACTCGTCATGCCTAGGTAAGCCCTAATTCTAGGACGATTATTTAAAAAATTAAAGTGATGATATAAAAGAAGAAACACATTTCTCATAATGTGTTGAAAACTTCAGATTATCAAACACCGGTACCAATAAACATATATAAAATATTTGGGAACATTATAATAACTAATTATTGTGCGTAATAGAAACAAACAAAATGTCATAGATGTATGGTTTTCCCGTAATTTACTCTACAATTTTCTTATGTTAGTTACTCATTCCTCCTTGACCTCTTTGTTGGTTGAGATAATAAAAATCTATCAATTCTATAATGCATGAAAACTTAATGAACTATGTTTAGATAATTTATGCATTCCCAACTCAATTTTATGTTCCCTTCAACCTAATATAGTTTTTAATGTATTTGCAACTACACTTTGTCGATATATATATATATATATATATATATATATATATATATATATATATATATATATATATATATATATATATATATATATATATATATATATATATATATATATATATATATGGGATGGTTTTCATTGCCCGCGCGGGTATTCAGGTTTGCTACCCGTGAGGATGACACAGTGGCATTTAGTTGTAAATAATCCAATAATTTCATTCCTAAAATTTTACATATTCGCTCCTCCGACCGGGACGCCGCGGATGCCGACGACGGATGCGGCGACCGCTGATGAAGGCGGACTCCGGAGCTGCTCCGCTGGTTGCTGTCGTGGAGGGGAGGAGTCCTCTTCCTGCTGCTCGCCGCGCGGAATGATCCTGGCTTCACTGGCAACATCGCCAAGGCCCAGGTCGCTACGACCCCTTCGCTGGCGGAAGTGCGCCTCTTCCTCACCGTCCTCCTGCTCGGTGCCTCTCCGGCCGTCCATCGCCCCTTTCTCCCGACCCTGGTTCCCTTGGCGGGAACGTAGTTTTATACCAAACCTGCTGCGCTAGTGGCCCAGCCAGGCAGCTTCCCTCCCACATTGAGCGCATGAGGAGCCCCATTCTGAATCTTACGGGATACGAAGGTGGACATCGGAAGATATTCTGGAGACGATTGTCCAAATATATAAGTGTGGTGACAGAGGTTTTTCTGTAGGATGCATAGAGAGCTCAAGAGGTTTGAAAGAATAGTGTAGAACTAGCAGACGTCATAACATCAGATGCTAAGGATTAGGAAAATTGCTACTCCAAGACAGATTGTGCTGAAGCCGCGAGGGGCGTGTTCGTCGGAATGCCAGTCAAAGGAGTTACTGTAGATTGGTAAACCGTGATATTGAATTTATGTCTGTCAAGTGTTCGAAGCAAAGGCCTTGTACCATAAATACCACGGCTACGACTTTGTAGATGCCTTACCAGTTAAAATGCCTCCTCTGGTAACAATACCCATTATGAGCAGCGGATTGCTTGGCCGTGTGTGTTTCTATTTCTCTCCTTCTATAGACGACGACATCAAAACAATTGGCTCTGCTGTAGCAGTAAATATCTGACCGAAAGTAATAATAGGACAAACAAAGTAACTATATGGCATACAAATTAACCATTTGACATTAAAATATCATCATGATATAAAAAAGTAACTATCTGGACATTGAAAGTAACATTACGACAAAAAAGTAATTGTACGGTAAGAAAAGTAACTATATGACATTAAAAGTAAATATCTGGACATTGAAAGTAACATTAGGACAAAAAAAGTAACTGTACGGTAAGAAAAGTAACTATATGATATTAAAAGTAACTATCTGGATACTGAAAGTAACATTACAACAAAAAAGTAACTGTACGGTAAGAAAAGTAACTATATGACATTAAAGTAACTATCTGGACACTGAAAGTAACATTAGGACAAAAAAAGTAACTGTACGGTAAGAAAAGTAACTATATGATATTAAAAGTAACTATCTGGACACTGAAAGTAACATTAGGACAAAAAAGTAACTGTACGGTAAGAAAAGTAACTACATGACAATAAAAGTAACTATCTGGATACTGAAAGTAACATTAGGACAAAAAAAAGTAACGGTAAGAAAAGTAACTATATGACATTAAAAGTAACTATTTGGATACTGAAAGTAACATTAGGACTCTGTACAGTAAGAAAAGTAACTATATGACATTAAAAGTAACATCGAGACACATGAAGTAACTATCGGACACTAAAAGTAACTATCAGACACTGAAAGTAACATCAGGACACAAAAAGTAACTGTACGGTAAGAAAAGTAACTATATGACATTAAAAGTAACACCGAGAGACAGAATGTAACTATCAGACACTGAAAGTAACATTAGGACACAAAACGTAACTATATAGAAATGTTCGGTCATATTGCAAAGTAACACAAAAAAGTAACTATATAGAAATGTTCGGTCATAATTACTTTTTATGTCGAGTAGTTACATTTTGTGTCAAACAATTACTTTTCGTACCAGATAATTACTTTTTTGTATCACATAGTTACTTTTCATGTACACGAATTTAGTTAGCAGGACTCTCACCCTATTGTGGGTTCAGTATAAGTGTCAGTTCCACACATGACAGAGGTGTCTGTTACTTTTGATTGGGACATGGCTAAACGCTTGAATGGGCATGAAACTAATTTTATTTGTCATACAATAAAATTGTATCATTTTAACAATGTATAGGTGGCAGAGATTTTACTTTCTAGGAAACATTGTTACTTAAAAGTAACTATATGGTATAAAAAGTAGCTATCCGACATTAAAAAAGTAACATAATGGCAAAAAAAGTAACTATTTGACTCTGAAAGTAACACCAACAGATAAAAAGTAACTATATAACAAAAAAAGTAACTATCCATCACCTAAAATAAACCAAGACACAAAGTAACTATTAGACACTGAAAGTAACATCAGGACACAAAAAGTAACTATACGGTACACAAAGTAATATCCAGCAAGTAACACGAAAACATAAAAAGTAACAAAAAAAATAAAAAGTAGCACCGACGATTTGATGTAGTATGAGGTCTTAAGAGAACTAAAATATGTTAAGAACATGCAGCTCAATGCTTAACTTATACTAAAGTAATGCCATTGTAATATGTAACCTATCAAGTACCGAGCACCCATGGCTCGAGCAAGCATTAGAAAATCTAGAATTTAATGATTATGTAGAGCAGGAGGCGTTCCTTCCCCACACTTCCTCGACTTTTATGTTGGATCATAACTGCTAGTGATTATGTAGTATGCATATAACTTGTACCATATTAATTGATGTATTATTTATACATAATAACTTGCAGTATATCTCAAATTGACTATCTATTATATAAGAACAATATACATAATTTGATTGCTTCTGAATTTTATGTAGGCTACAACCGTTCATGCATTTCAACATACACGTAATGCACATTCTGATCGATAAACTTCAGTAGAACATCAGTATCTCCTTTTTCAATTAAGTGATCCTAAACAATCGACCAAGTAAAAAGGAAAAGGAAAAGCAGCCGAACAA